>CM038039.1:199211218-201972051 GCA_021397845.1 Areca catechu | reverse complement strand
AGAGAAGACAATCTGAATATAATTCATCCAAGTCATAGAAAAAAAGTCTCATAATAATTAATCTCGTAAGTTTGAGTAAATCCGTTGGCAACCTGGAGAGTCTTGTACCGGTCAATAGATCCATCTGGTAGGTGTTTAATAGTAAATACCTATTTGCACTCAACAAGCTAAACACCCATAGGAGGGGGCACAAGCTTCCAAGTACCACGGTTGATAAGAGCATTCATCTCTTCATCCATAGTTGCTTTCTAGGCTAGATCGAATAATGCTTCTGAATAAGTCCTGGGAATAAACACTAAAGATACAAATAAAGCAAAATGGCAGAAAGAGAGGTTGAAATGATCTAGAAGACATAATTAGCAATAGAGTGCATGGTAAGGAATGTTCTACTTGCATAGAGCAATAAGGAGATCAAGATCAAATATCTCAGGGTCTCGATCTGGAGCTAGAGAACGTAGACTGAGGTGAACATGACTTGTGGGCTTTTGCTAGCACTGATAAACCTGCAAAATAGGAGCTAGTTAGTGTCTTTGGAGGCTATTCAAGATCCGAAGAATACCTCATAGTGATGGAGCCGATATAGCTAGAGGAGGTCTAGACAAGGGTACTAAGAAGTAAGGAGCCTTGGAAGGAGAGAAGAATGAGACATAAATAAAGTAATATCAACAAAAATAAAGTAATGCCCGGTAATAGGATTATAACTCCTATACCCCTTTTGTGTGTGGGAGTAATTCAAGAAAACATACTTAACAGATTGAGGAGAGAATTTGTCAAATGCCAGGGCCAAGCAGGTGAACAAAACATATACAAGTAAACACCTGTGGATGTAGTGGAAATAGAGACTTGTCTGGTAAAGATAAGAGAATGATGTCTGACTATCAAAAACTGAAGTTGGAAGACGATTAATGAGATAGCAGGCAGGAAGAATAGCATCCCCCAATATCAGGCAGGAAGAATAGCATCCCCCAATATTGTTTAGGCACATTTGAAATATCAAGGTGCAAGGATTGTTGAACTAGTGCCGGGAGCCGTACCGGTCAGCAGCCGGTATGATACGGTACGATCGTACCGTACCGGTACACGTACCGGCAACAAAAAATGAGAAAAAAAGTTCTTTCTCCCCCTTTCAAGCAAAAATCGCTGAACCAAATCTGAACCGGACCCGAACCAAGCCAAAACACACTCGAACCGGAGTGAACCGGGTGGTACGTACCGGTACGGTACCGTACCGTACCGATACAAAAATATAATTTTTTTAATTTTTTTAACGGTCTGGAGGCCAGATTGTTTTATATGGGTGAACCGTACTGGCTCTTGGCTGGTATGAAACGGTACGCCCCGTACCTGGTGGTACGGGACGGGTACCGTAATCCTTGTCAAGGTGCAAATCATATTTAGGAGAGTACACTTCTTACGTTCAGCAATCCCGTTCTGTTGAGAAGTATATGCATAGGTTTGATGAATAATACCCTGAGAAGCACAAACTATTTAAACAAGTGCTCGTAAATTTTAAGGCATTATCGATGTGAAGAGTCTTAATTAATATAGAAATTTGAGTATTTATTTTTATATAGAATTCTTGGAATACACTGAAGACGTTAGATTGACTTTGAAAAAGATAGATCCAAGTGACCCGGGAGTAATCATTAATAAAGGTAACAAAGTAGTGGTGGTCGTAGATACTCGGAGCATACAGGCAAGAGCACTAGTCAATCTTTGGATATCAGAGTTAGACAAGAAGGATTGCCTAACATGACTGAGACTATCATCTAATCCAGAGAGAAACCTGGCTATAAGAAATTTTTCACGTTGTTTCAAGACAGTCCTATACTCCTATTAGTAGTAATGGGATGATAAATAGTTAATTCATCCCACTTGTCTTAAATGCTGCAAAGTAGTCATTGATAGAGTACCCATCTTGTCAAAGATTAAAAATCTGCTTATATAGGGCATAAACATAGCTAATAGTCTTCTCATGCCCATACATCTCATTGAGAGCATCCCACATATCTTTCACTGTAGAGAGGAACATAATATTTTTTACTCATAGAGGGTTTACAGCTATTCAAAAGCCAAGTTATAACTACGTAGCTATTATCCTGTTACTTATCCACAGTTTTTGTTGTTGTCTCACCATCAGAATAGATGGAGAAAGAGAGGGCATCAAATACATGAAGAAAGAGAAGGCATCAGGAGGGGCATCGATAAGATGTTTCAACTTGTATTGAGAGCCAACAAAGAAATGGAGGGCTTGAGCCTAGAGGACATAATTTTAGTACCATTTAACTTAATTATGGTGTCCAAAGGAATGAACTTCTGAACTTCTGAAGATAAAGCCATGTAGATCTAAGAATAATGATGGCAGCAAACCAGGAAAGAGAGGGCCTGATTATAGCATGGATAGAAAGAGGACCAAAGAACCTACACCCTCATCTGTGCGGAAGCATGGAGAAGGCAACAACAAGCTTTTGGGCTTAGAAGAGGGTTTGTGACAACACTTTTATAGCCCCAATATAATTCCTAGTCCAACGGGGATCAGAATAAGCACTTGGAGCTTCTTCCTTAGGCGGCAGCCCTAGAAGCTAGGGTTTCTTCCTTGCTTGGAGGAGTGTAGGAGAGAGAGAGGGAGAAAGAGAGGCAACAAGGGGTAAGATTTTAGAGAGGGAAAGAAGGAAGAGGGGAAAAGAAAGAAGTGGATGGCGGCTAGGGATTTGGAGGATGGTGGATGAGAGGGGAAAAGAAAAAGAAGGGGCGGTGGCTAGGGTTTTGGAGGAAAGGGAGGGGCGGCGATAAGGGTTTTGGAGGGGAGGGGCGGCTAGAGGTATATGGAAGGAGGGGTCGGTAGAGTAAGGGTTCCCTACTCTGATACCATGTTGAAGGAGAAGAAAAATAAAAGAGCTTATGAAATTAGGGCTAAAGGGACTCTTAAGTAAGTTGTTTAAGTGAAACAACATAAGTTAAGGTATTGCTCTATTCTAATTCTAACAACTAGCTCAAGCAGTACATATTAGGTTGAGAGCCAATAATAAAACATTTTCAAACTTTGATAGATCATAAGATATGTTATATTCATAAGCAAGATATGTAGAATCATCCCGAACCAAGTGGTTCGAGGTGTCCAAACCAAATCACCCAGGAACTAGAATGGTTTAGGACAAGGAAGGTGGAACCATCTTGAACCTCTTGGTTTAGGGCATATCGAGCTGTATTGGCTGTAGATTAGGATGATTCTAGTAGTGAAATTGAGAACTAGCGAGGAAGGGGGAGACAAAGAAGGAAAGAAAGGAAGAGAGAGAGGGAAGAAGGGAGGGAGAGGGGGAGAGGGTGTCGGTAAGTGGTGGCCACTAGAATAGAGCCAAGAGAGGAGGGAGAGAAAGCCCTCTCTCCTCTATGCTGAAAGCCCTCCCTCCTTTGTGCATTATAATAGAGGCTTCAAAAGCCCTCTTGCCCCATCCCTTAGCCCTGTTTTGGTGGCCGCTACTGATCGCCCCCTCTCTCTCTCTCCCTTCCTCTCCCTTTCTCCCGCTTTGCCTCCCCACCTCTCTCTTTTTCTCTATTTCCTTCTCTCTTCCTCTCCCTCCACCTCTCTTTCTCCCTGCTGCCCTCTCCCTCCCTCCCTTCCTCCACTCTCTTCTTCTCTCCTTTCTTCTTCTTCTTCTCCCCCTCCCTTACTAATTTGACATGGCATTGGGGTGTACCATATTGTACTTCTGACCTCGATACCAAGTACTGTGTAAATTGGTTCGAACTAGTCCAAGCTAGGTTAGATTGATCAATATTGCCTAGTTTTAAGCAATTCTTACTTGATTCATCCAACTAAACTAAATCCTTTATAAAAGGAGAGGGGCCCTGGCCCTTTGATTCCTCTCTCCTTGACATCCTAATGCCTATCTCTTGCCTCAGCTCCAAACCTTCCAATTTTCACCTGGTCTCTTTTCCAACCCTCTTGTCTTTAGTTCTTCACTGCATCATTAGCCTGGTAGATTGTAATGGTGATGGACCGCCTTAGCAACGACCCCCTTCCTTCCCCTCCTACTAGTATCTCCTCACAACCCCTCATGATTTTTTTTTGCTTAGGTTAGGGTTCTATCCCTGCCACCCTTGTTGCTACAAACGGTGATGGCCATTGTCTCCCTTTTTCTCCTCAGTCTTACCATGTTGCTACCTTTCTCTTTCTAGCCACCATGCTATTATTTCGATAGCCTAACTGATCGTCCTTGTCCACTGTCCCTCGCTGATAGCCTTGTTGATTGCCCTTGCTATTTTCTACTCCAAAAGGAACCTGTTAGAGGCTAGAAGTCACAAATCTCATCGATTGGTGACCAAAGCAGATTGAGGGTTAGAGATCTCATATTGAAGGCTGGAGGTTATGGATCAGAGGCAAGAGATCACAGAATGGGGGTGGTCAAAGATCATAGATTCAAGGTTGGAGGTATTCTTGTTCCTTCCTTTGTCTCTCTCTCCCTCTCTCTCTCATTTGGGTGAAGCTTAGAGGTACAGGCATGGTGCTATGTATTGTGTGTCGATATGTCTAGTAATAGTATGATATTGCATCAACGCATCCCTAATCGATATAATTATTGGTACCGGTTTTGCAAAACTTGTTCATAGGGGTGAGCTTGCACATGCACATGTGCAAGTTATTAGAAGAGTTAAGAAAGGAATCACATATATTGATGCATATGTTTTAAAGCAATTTTAATTCTCTTGTAGGTTGCACTTAATGATTTATCAAATCACATAACTTTTGCATTTGCATTCAGAATTATTCCATGCAGTCTTGTTGAAACTTGAAACCATGAGTAAGGTGTGATTTAGGTGCAACGCACTCGCAAGCAAGGTTTGTCATACCGGTTGGTATGGTATCATACCTAAACTATTGTATCATACCAATACCGAATTTATATGTAATCTCCTACTGTATCGACACTTGGTATGCCTTTCCATCTCATACCATACCATGCACTATCATTGTAATAGGATGGTACTGGTATGATGTCTAGTACAAAAATGGTGAACCTTGATTCTAGTTGCAAAATTAGTGTCTTGCCTACCAAATGTGCACCTTGCTAAGGCATAAAAAAAAGGAGTGCTTTGATGATTGTTTATCTACCCGTGCATGTGCATGTGATTGTGGGTGACCGCAATTTTGTTGTTTGTGATGTGTGCTGTGATGGCTACGTATTTAAGTGACTTGTGTGTGCCTTCATGGTTGCTATAGTGTGTGTTTTTGTAGGACTACTGGTGGGTTTGGCCGATATTAGTTAGGTGTTTGTGATTATTTTTCTATATGTTCTATTTATTTGTGCCAGTTTTTTTATCAATATTGTTAGGATGGGCTTTGGTGCAACAGCAAGTTTGCTCCATTGCAACTTGGGTGTCATGGATCCAAAATATGGAAATAATCTCTTTACGAGCAGGTGTAAGGATGTATACATTTAACCCTCCCTAGAATTGGTATTGGTGAGAGCCTCATGCACTAGGATGATCCATTTTTTTACTTATCAAATATATTCAATATCATGAATTATAGCCATATGTATGTGTATGCACCGTAGGCACACACATACACACACGCATACATACATATATACATGCATACGTATGTATGTATGCATGCATGTATGAATATGAATATATACATGTACATACATGCTTGCATGTGTTATTGTATATCTTCATACATGCATAATATATCTAATACACATCTTTCTAATACATGGAAGGGGAGTTCTGAACTCCCCTTTCTCAACACTTGTCGCTATTTTGGGAGTCTAAACTTCCCTTTGTCAAACAACCTGGTCCACTCCATAGCTTTTAACTAAAAAAAAAAGCCCACTCAATGGCCCATCACATCCCATTTGAACTCCCCTTTGCCCCTTTGTCAAACCAAAAAAAAAAACACTCCATTGCCCATCATGTCCCATCTCCATCACTTTTACCCATCACGTCTTGTTTGAACTCTCCTTTGTCAAACCAAAAAAAAAAACCACTCCATCACATCCCATCACGTCCCATCAAGGTGTGGAGAGTGCTTGGAGAAATAGAAGGACATGGTTCACGGAATGGATGGTCATTATTGAATCTAATATATTAGCAAGGATGGAGAGAGAAAAACTACATACGATGAAGTAATGAACTATGTGAGGGAGTAAGATTCAAAGAGAGAGTAGTGGGATTGAGAGGAGCACAGTAGATGGTGTTTGGGCTGTGATGTAGTCAAATCTAACATAGAAAAAAAGAGACAAGATTGGTTTTTGGTTTTTTCCACCATTTCCATCTTAGTGCACTGTTCCATCACTTATAGTTTTTGTTTTTGAACAAATTTTTAAAAAAGTTGTGGTCATTTTTTTGATAAGTTATTTGATCATTTTTTAAAAACAATTATGTAGTCATACAAAGATTAGTGTCTGATCCATGCCTTTATTTCTTTACATGAAGGCTAGTCAGGTAGGTTGTGCTGAGTATAAGGCTCTTGAAAAAGATAAAGATATAATTTTTCATGATATTTATACTCCATAGGATTAGACTTTTAGCTATGGAACAAGTTTCAAAGTCCTTTTTTAAAAAGAGAGGAGATGGTCATAAAGTGGAAGTGGGACCTTGCAATGAATTGATGGACAAACTGACCTTAGGAACCACCAACTTGTCCTAACTCCACGCACTTCTCTCACCATCTCTTCTTCTTGGATTTCTCATGCCCACTTTTCTTATCCTCAGAGTAACAAGTTTTTTTCAAGAAGATAAACGTTAAGCATAAATTCTACATTAGACTTCTGAAAATGGTTCAGATATGACATCTTGTCACTTCTCACCAGGATTTTCGGAACCATCCCGAATCACTCGGTTCGGGCCATACCGTACCATATCGGCCAAGAGCTGGTATGGTTCAGCTTTAGAAAATGGTTCAGGATCCTGGACCATCAAAAATGATCTAAACCGGACTGGTACAAGTCGGTTCATGCCGGCCAAGAGCCAGTATGGTTTAGCCTTAGAAAATGATTCGAAATCCCGGACCATAAAAAATGACCTAAACTGGACCGGTATAGGTTCATTCGTTCTGGACGGGTCGATTCGGTACGGTATAGCCCGATTCACTCCAGTTTGGGCTCGGTTCAGCCCGGTTCAGATCCAATTCAGGTCTGGTTTAGCTATTTTTGCTTGAGAGGGGAGGAAGGTAGTTTTTTTTCAATTTCACCAAGATCGGGACCCGTACCGATATGGTACGGTACTATACCATACCGATTGCTGATCGATATAGGTCCCGGTACCGGTTCAACAATCCTTGTTTCTCATTAAATCCACTTAGACTTTCTGCATTCCAAAAATGTCCTTTGCCACTTGCCTATAAATGGGGGCTCCTAAGGTATACATTGGAATGCAATACTCTCTCTCCCCTCTTTGCTCTACTTTCTTCTTCCTGTTCCTGCCACCTGACTTGATTGTCGGAGGGCCTTCACCGGAGCAACCTTCGGCCAGGGCTTTTCTTGCAGGTATAGCTCCGAGCATCTCTTCTCTAGTAACCTCCGACATCTAGGCAGGAAATAGCGTTAATGGATAAAGGGCCATACTTGTTCATCCGTTTTCAAGAAGAAACATTGAACTGAGCTTCTAAGCTACCTAAAGGTATGTTTACTCGTGTTTTGGCGGTACCACCTCCCAGCAAGCTAGTCGACCTGTCAGAGGTTCTACTCTCGAATCTCAAGCTAGTATCACCTAGCAGGGGGATCAAGTTAACCACCTAGAGTGGCTCTCCCAATAGATTCAGACATTGGTAGCCGCGGTCCAGGCAATTCAGCCCCAAGGCTCAGTGGTGTTGGTGGTACCACCATTGGTACCACAATCGGAGGCAAACCAGGTGGTATCACCACTAAGGAGGTAAGGTTGGTAGAGTGATGCGGGACTAATTATGCATGCCAATTATTTTTTTGTTATTAGGCATTAAGTTAGGAGTTTGTATGCCGAATTTCAAGCCAAGATATTAAGCAGGGAATTCTATAGAAAACCTGAAGCACGGGCATGCAGAAATAAATCCTAAAAGTGAAGAAACAGGACCGCCAAGGCTGAGAAGCCCCGGTAGGACTAGCTCTTCTGCAATACCGCTACCAGAGAAGTCTAGGAGGTGTACGTGGCAGAGATTTGGAGATCAATCCACGAAGAGTTCGCTCTGCGCTCTCAGATGCGGCCTGGAAAATAAAGCTATCGATCCTGCAGATTCGAGGCTTTCAATCCGGTGGCTCAAAAGCTTGCTGATTGGAATCCTGAATTTGTGAAAACTAAGGGACCTGCAAATCACTTAACAAAGGTTAGAAAAATAAGAGAAAGTAGGCTAGATGGCTGAAAGAAGAAGGGGAAGAGGTTTGAGGGAGGTGGCCAAGAGATGAAGAAGGCTGGTGGCTTGGATGCAAGGTGCAGGGATCACACAGAAACCCTGAGAGATCACACAAATATCCTTAATCACACAGAATTCACATAGAAAGTTGAGAAGAATTCAAGAAATTTTTCATATTCAATAACATAAAATATACATGAGAGGGGGGCCTTTATATAGGCATACAAAACTTGGGCTCCAAGAAAGGGTATACATGTAAAACCCTAAGTATCCTTTTCCCACTCAAATACATAGAAATGTCCTCTTCTAATTGTGCTGATACTCTCTCTCTTCTTCTCTTTATTGGATTGGGCGGCCAAGGAAGGTACCCATAAGAGGGGCGCCTTATGGAGGGTGACCATCAGATGGGGCGCCTAATTCATGAAGAGCATTGGGCTTTGGACGGCCCACTTCAATCCTGGGCAGGCTTTAGGATTTCTTCGGTTGTCCTTCTTGGCAAGCTGATGCTATTGTCCTGGTCTTCAAGGATGATGGTCTTCAAGGTCCTTCTCATGCAATCCAAGGTGGCACATTCAAGTATGACTGGGACTCCTTGAAGTTATCAAATTTTCACCCTAATTGAGGTCCATTAGTGTCTTGAGTCTTCTTCTTACTGAACTGGACTGGACTCAACATAGGACTTGAACAAAACTACAGGACTCGAATTGACACAAGACCCAAAATGACAAAACAAGACCAAAATAACTAAAGATTCACAATGAGCTGACTTGAACGATAGCTTAACTGAGCTGAACATAACCCAAAACTTGACTCATAAATCATAATGGTGTGAGTCGACTCTAAATACAGGACTCAAGTATAATAAGGCCTGAAAAATAAAATTCAAGGTCCAAATACAAGACTCAAACGCTAACACAGCCGGATTATTGGACTCAAAGACAAAATTTGAATCATGGCTAAGGGACTCAAAACTCAGGGACCCATAGTGAACTAGGGTTGACCTGATGTTCCCATCATAGAGGCTTAGCCTCACCTTCCACTGGTCACGGGTTCGAGGCATGATCTTCACGGGTGACTCGATTAAATCTAGGAATTTTCCTGGAACACGTGATCGGGGTGACTAGAGAGTGCACTACTCCGGCGTCTTAGTGGTGTCAGGCTGACGTACTCACCGGTGGCGGGAAGGGTATGCGAAAAAATTATGGCCCGAATCAAACATAGCCTGGTAGGGTTGGGGCCCTGTGGGGGTAGCTACATTGGGATTTATCCCCCCTCTCCTTTTTCTTTATAAAAAAAAACCAGGTGGTATCATCCTAGATCTCAGCAGCACTAGTGGCATTACAATCGGAGTGATGGCGACTCTCCCTTCCATGAAGTCTCGAACAGGAGCATACTCATCAAAGTACATCACAGAGCCCCAGGTATGCAAGGAGGCATTCTTCTTCATCTCGGTTTGATGAGGGGCCAATGCTAGCTCGATCACCCCTGACTCTCCGAGGTGCATATTGCTAAAGAAGGTAAGGTAGATCGAAAGCTCTGGGAGTTGGACCAGCACATTGAAACTCTATGAGGTTTGGCCTCGGGTAAAGCTTAGGGCCTTATCTTCACTACCGAATTGTTCTTTGGGATCCAAATTATGCAGGAACAATTGTTGAAGGCTTGAAGCATTTTAAAATGCTATAATTGGAGATCTATAATGGATCTACTAATCCGGTGGATCATTTGGAAAGTTTTAAGGCCTTGATGCTTCTTCATGGGGCCACCAATAGAATCTTATGCTGGGCCTTTCCTTCCATCCTCAGGAAGTCAACTCGATATTGGTATTCTAGCCTAAAGCCTAACTCCATCTACTCTTTCGACTAGCTAAGTTGATCCCATCTCTCATTTTGCTAGTAGGAGGAGGTTGTGCTGGGGTTCTAACTCCCTAATCAATATCAAGCAAGAGGAGCGAGAATCTCTCGGATCTTATATGAGCTAATTTAACGAGGAGGCCTTAGAAGTATACAATTTAGATCACACAATCGTTATGACTGTCAATAAATGTGGTCTCCAGCAATGTCCTCTTCTCCTTGAAAAAGAGGCCAGCGGTGGACTTCTCCGAAATGCTAACTAGGACAGAGAAGTATGCATTATGCCAAAAAGGCATATGGTGCTCATGGTCCACCTTCTATCCCAGTGGCTTCGATACTCCAGTAGTTAAGGAGTAGCCCTGGGTCCAGGAGTTCTAGTGGAAGAAAGGATCGAGGGAAGAAGAACCAGAGAAACCAATCTCCCCCATTTCATCGAAGATCTTCCCTTCGGATCCAATGTCATTAGAATCCCTAAGACCAAAATATCCTATTGCCTAGAAGGTTTGATTAGTACACTCCTTTGAATGCCCCTCAAGTTCAAGTTTTGATGCAGGTTAGGAGGTAGTTGCTTGATGTAAGGAGGTTGCGGATGGGGCTAGATAGGCATAATCCATGCAAGTACTGTCTCTATCACCACGACCATGGCCACGACATAGAAGAATGTGTCCAGCTGCAAGATGAGATGATCAAGGAACTCATCCACCATAGTTGACTTAACGGGTTCTTTCGGGATTGAAGGGAGAAGTGTAAAGCCCTAGGAGCCCCACTGCACCTACTAGAACCACCGCTGAGGCTAGAGGAGCCAGTTGATCAGCCCGCTAAGGAAAATGTCAGCACTATCTTTGGAGGGCCAGAGAGGGAGGCCGAAGCTGACACAAGGTCAAGCTATCACCTTTATTTGGGCTAACACCAAAGGAGTGCAGTATCCACATAATTATGCCATGGTTGTATCAGGCAATCTTCTTCACTTTTTAATAAAAAGGATTTTTGATTGAGATGGTGTGCATTCTTGTTAATCAGTAGGAAGTCGAAGTCGAAGATATCTTTGATCGGTGTTTAATTCAATAGCCTTTGATGGGCCTGTTGAAGGTGCCTTTGATCGGAGTTTAATCCAACGGCCTTTGATCGGCCCGTCGAAGGTGCCTTTGATCGGTATTTAATCCAATAACCTTTGATCAGCCCATCAAAGGTGCCTTTAATTGGTATTTAATCCAACGATCTTTGATCAGCCCGTAGAAGGCATCTTTGATCGGCATTTAATCCAACGGTTTTTGATCGGTCTTGGCTTCAAAATGGCCTTTGATTAGCCTGTGCTTCAATTACCTACCAGTGGCCTGTAGAAGGTGTCTATGATTGGCATTTAATTTAGCAATCTTAGATTGATTTTGAAAGTTTTGGAGACCTAGCATCGGTCATGGCTCGAAAATACTGGGAGTAATTGTGTTTTTACTTTCTAATAAATAATCAGCATCAGAAACCCTCTCCTGGATGTAGCGTGAATTACTCAAAGGCTGCACCATCAGAATACTAAGGGCTAACCCAAGGATCTTGGTATCGGGACCCATACCATACCGACATTCGATATAGTACGGACCGACATGTCCAATTTTTTTGTTCTTTTTAGGATTTATAAAATATTTTTAGATCTAAACAGATATTTGTTGATGCTAATTGTTGTTTGTATTATTTTAAAATACTACGAAATACTGTCTAGCCTCCAGCCATGTATATTATTTTTTAAAAAATTCTAATTAAAGTAAGATTACCATCATTGTGCGGATCTTTCATAGATTTAGAACATATTCTAAAATCATATCCAAAAAAATTTTGACAGTATTTTTCCTTATTTTTTCATTTTTCACAAATTTTAAAAAAAAGAGAGAGGGAGAAAGAGAGGAGGGAAGCACATGTATACCTTGAATCCATCTTCTTTCTTGCTATTTTCTTGTTTGATTTGCTTCAAATCCGGGAAAAATGGGTTCTGCAGCTTTTCTTCAAAGTTACTGTCAAAACTGAGAGCTCTCAGACTCTCAGTTTGTTTTTATCAACCCCCTCCAAAACCAAATAGTAATAGCAAAAAAAAAATAAAAATCGGTTCGAACTAGTCCTGAACCGACCGGTTTGGCATGGTTCAGGCCAGTTCGGGATTGGTTCGAACCAGTTCCTAATTATATATATATATATAATTAGGAAGAACTGATTTTTATATCCGAATTGTGCTGGTTTGGTGCCGGTCCGATTCGGTTTTGTTCGGTGAACTATGGGCTAACCAATAGGTCCCTCATCCTCAAAAAAAATTAAGGATCAAATAGATGGCCGATGAAGATCCTTGATCAGCAAGGGTGAGTGACGATTAGCACTCAGCCGAGAATGGCTCAAGCAGAGGCCATCGATGGCTAGTGCCCAGTTGGGTTTAGTCAGCTAGAGAAGATGCCAGTTTCTTAGTGAATGGATAGATGGACAAAGGGGCCATTCATCTGGTGCATGATCTCGAACCATGAAAGAATACAAAGGATGTATGCTCTTTTATCTCTTAGTCCTTGTCACACCTTGTAAAGAATGTAGCAACTTCTGCCTAAACTCGATCCCTCAGGCATGCAGTTGAGTTTACTCCTTAGCCCAAGACACTTCGTGCTTAAGCTAAGGAGTGGGAGGAAATGATATAGAGGGCTAACCCCCCACCCTCGATATCACGAGGATCCTTAGGCTGAACATCGGCACAGATAATCACCCACCATCTCTTGGACAAGGCAAGGCTACATTCAGGTCCCTTTTAGCCTCCTCGATCCTCGGCATCGGGCCCTTCATCCTTGGAATGTCTATATGTGAAGCATTTGCTCAAATAGAACATCAACTAAACATCTATGACATGGTTCATGAGAGGTATCTTGATGAACAGGAGCCTCTAAAACTGGACATTATTATTAGCTTTCTAGATGTGGAAGTGTAACAGAGTTGCCTCTTGAGTTTTTTGGTGGAACAACACTAGTTACATGTCATGTTTCTGTATATGATAGCCCTTCATACAGTAAAGCAGGCATGGGATCTTAATAGATAAGGCTTTGGCTCCCATATTACCCGTTGGTAATCTTTACATAGGAAGTGTGTATGCCGAAGGTCCAGTGTCTGAGATCCATCTCTGGTATCCGAGGCAGACTATCCCTCAGGTAGGATGGAGTTGTGTCACTGAGTCCCTTTGGTCTGATTGACCTGCGGTCCTGAAAAAGGACCACTCCCCTTCCAGCGATCATCCAACATTGGTAGTATGCTAGCATCCCTTGGTAACCATT
This sequence comes from Areca catechu, assembly GCA_021397845.1. Taxonomy (NCBI): domain Eukaryota; kingdom Viridiplantae; phylum Streptophyta; class Magnoliopsida; order Arecales; family Arecaceae; genus Areca; species Areca catechu. The sequence goes on along the minus strand of CM038039.1, from coordinate 201,958,579 downwards.
GGCTCAGTTGATCCTCAGTCACGGATCAACATCTACCGCATCTTCTAATCGCTCTAGGCCTGTCTAACCCTCTATCATGGATTAAGCCTTGGTCACTAAGGGAAAGCTCTATAGTCCACGACACTGGTGGAAGATGACTCACTTCCTCAACAGCATAACCCTTGGAGAAGATAGAAAATGTGCCCCAAGTCCTTCGGCCTCCTAAACTTTTAGCTCCTTGAGTCCTTTGGTCCCATGGATCCTCGGCCTAGCTGACCTTCGTCTTCGGCGAAGGTTCAACTTGTCCTCAGCAGTTAAGCTTCGACAGCCCTTGAATGCATCAGTATAGTATCCCAAAACCCTTGGCCTTGCTCGACCTTCAGCCTTGGCAGGAGGACCAGGTCCGATCCAGGATCCTTGCATCCAGGAGAAGTTAAAATCCTATGGCAGCATTCTTTCAGGCAAGGATTGTGGTACCGTCCCGTACCACTCCGTACGGGGCATACTGTACCGTATCGGCCAAGAGCCGGTATGGTTCACCCATATAAAACGGTCCGGCCTCCGGACCGTTAAAAAATAAAAAAAATTATATTTTTGTACCGGTACGATACCGTATCGTAGCGGTACGTACCGTCTGGTTCACTCCAGTTCGGGTTCGGTTTGGCTCGGTTCGGATCTGGTTCAGGTTTGGTTTAGCGGTTTTTGCTTGAGAGGGGGGGAGAAAGACCTTTTTTCTCAATTTTTTATTATCGATATGTGTACCAGTATAGTACGGTACGGACCATACCATACCATACCAGCCACTGACTGGTATAGCTCCTGGTACCGGTTCAGCGATCCTTGCTTTCAGGCAACCTAAGGAGAAATTATTTGATGCTTATTTTCATGTATTTGATGGCATGATCAGGATGCCATGTCCTGTAATCTCCTGCAAATCCTTTCAATTAAGGGGAGCATGACCCGTTCCAAGCCATAGTCCCTATTATCATTAAGGAACATGGCTAGCAACGTGAAAGAAACAAGATTTTAATTAATAGGAGAAAGACATCCTGGGCAAATAGAATGATCTTCTGCCAAGATCCCTTGACGGTATCTAATGCCTTATCACTTTTTACAAAACCCACTAAGACTTTTTGCATTTCGGAAATGCCCTCGTCGCTCGCCTATAAAAGGGGACTCCCCAAGAGATCCCAAGGTATGCAACGTAATACTCTCTCTCCCCTCTCCGCTTTACTTTTCTATTGTTGCTTACCACCTAACTTGATTGTCGGAGGGCCTTTACCGGAGCAACCTCCAGCTAGGACTTTTCTTGCAAGTACAGCCCGCGAACACCTCTTCTTTAGCAACCTTCGACGCTCAGGCAAGAAGTAGCATCAACACAAGATGTTTATGTGTGCACATATTGGTGCATGTGTTTTGCCTTCAATTTAGCATATGCCTTGCACTGTGCCTCGAGCTTAGCCTCCAAGAGACCTTAGTATCTTAGTTTGCCTTCGTCCTTTAACCTTTGGCTTCATGCAATTAGGTTGTCAAAGCTCATCTTTATCTCCTTTGGAAGTTAGAGTGAAGGGCTTGGTTAGTAAGTTACTATTAGATGCAGAAGTTGTAATCTTTAGCTAGACCATCATATTTGGAAAGCTTTTATTTTGCTAAAATTCGGTAGCTCTCTACTATTATATTTTCACATCTGATTAGTAGAAAGCAGAAAAGGAAATATAAGAATGAATAGTGAATGTGACTAAATTTGGCTGATCTTAGAGAGGCACATGAAACAACTTAGAATTAAGCCGTTAAGTTCCAAAGACCCATAAATGACATCCCATCTTCTTCTACTCTCCTTGTGTCAAGCCCCATGGCAAAAGAGAAAATTTTCACTTTGACCATCTAAATATTCTCCTAAGGAGTTTGTTTCTACTTAACAAGGGTCCATCAGGCTTAGCTGGTCTTAGCCAACAGACACCACAAATCTCCAATCCTTAAATGCTTCAAGTGTGGGTTCTTTATGGCCAAAACCCCATTGTCACCGTGTTTCTATTATTTGACCAGTCGTTTGGCAGCTATGTCTTTGGATTGAGCTCTACCTTGATTGCATGGCCCCCACCATGTGGTTCAATCACTACATAGGCACAAGTACGGACATAATTTTGATTAAGGTTTGTTGAACTGCTACTAGAGGTTGTATTGGCTGACAACCGGTTTAGTATGGTATGGACCTATAACATACCGTGCCAGAGCATATTGAAATAGGGAGAGGGATGGGGAGAAGAAGGAGAAGGAGAGGGAGGAAGAAAGAGAGAGGGAGGGGGGGGAGGAAGAAGGAGATGGAGGGAGGGAGGGAGAGAGGCCAAGAAGCTTTGACTATGGACAAGGAGTTTCAAGAGCCCTAGATCCGGTGACTGATTGAGAGAGAGAGAGTGGGGGGGGGGGGGGGAGAGGGAGAGGGAGAGAGGCCAAGAAGCATTGACAATTGATGGGAACTTCGAGAGCCTCGGATCCGGTGACGGATTGAGAGAGAGGGGGAGAGAGGGAGAGATAAAGACCTATCCAAGGATCGCTGAACCAGTACCAGGACCCATACCGGTCAACAATCAGTATGGTACGATACCATACCATACCGTACCATATTGATACGGGTCTCGATCTTAGTGCAATTAGAAAAAACTACCTTCCTTCCCTTTTCAAGCAAAAATCACCGAACTAGTCCCGAACCAGGCCGAACCAAGCCCAAACCGGAGTGAACCAGGTTGTATTGTACTGAACCGACTCATACCAATCTGGTTCAAGTCATGTTTGATGGTCCGGACCCCGAACCATTTTTTAGGATTGAACCGTACCGGTTCTTGGCCGGTACGGTACAGTACGCCCCGAACTGGATGGTTCGGGATGGTTCCGAAAATCCTAAACCTACCTAGCCGAGAGCTCATTGTTGTTGTCATTGTCATAAGGTGGCGGCTTTGACTCATGGGGATGGAGGCTTTGGGATTAGGGTTTCAAAATCCAACCAAGCTTTGAATAGAGGGGCTAGTCATTTATATCTCGAACCAAAATCTTGAATCATGCTGACAAATGACCTGTATGCCTTGAACAGGCTGGTTCACCATGGCTCAGCTAACCATAGGTTTGATAACCGAGGATCCAGACTTCATATGCATCTTGCGATTCCATTATGAACAGAAATTGTATGGACAAATCAATTCTCCAACTTGTAGTGGGTAGAGTCTGAATGGGTAAAGGCAAGTAAAAATTCGAGTTTTTCAACCAGTCAATTTCTCAAGTTTCTTCTGATGATTGTATGTTAAATGCTCTCCTCGCTTATCATCTCATATTATACATTGCCCAAAAATAATTATAGAAGCAAAATAACTCATATCATGACATAGTTTCTGATGTGTTTTAAAGCCATTTGCAGGTTGCGGAGCTTTATTTCAGTTTCCAACAGAGCATATTTCCCTAATCTATTCTGGCTCTTAAGGAACAAGAATTTGCATGCTATATCTTTATTCTACATAAATGATCATGAATGCCATTCTTTTAATTTAAATTAATTTGGAGCCTCCTGTTGAAAATCAAATGCATCAGAGCTTTTCAATGTTCAGAGTTTTGTCATATGTTTTTGTTTTTCAGATAAGTTTAAATCATTTGATATTGTATACTATAGAGGAAATGCTCATAGCCTCATACATGTAGAAACTGGTGGGAGATATTTAGCTGAAATTCAGCATTAACAAAATGCAAATATTTTTATGAATTTGAGCTTCAATTTGTATGTTGCTGCAGAATGCTGTTCTAGCACTGGATGAGTCAGTTCTAGATGCTGATCAAGTAGAAAATCTCTTAAAGTTCTGTCCAACAAAAGAGGAGATGGAGCTTCTTAAGGTGTATATAATAAAATAAATTACAGTCCCCATTCTTATTATCCATTCTTTTATTTGGTTAAAAATTTCTATCTTTTCATTAAACAAGTCTCTTAAAGAAATCTTCTAACCATGTTATACACCATTTGGCTGTTAGGGCTACTCTGGCAACAAGGAAAACCTTGGAAAATGTGAGCAGGTAAATTTTGACATTTTCAGCTTATGAGGTTGCATTACATCTTTCATAAGATTAAATATAACACAAAAAAAGTGCTTGTTTAGTGTCTCAAATTTGGTATAAAGATAAGACGTACAGTATATTAGCTACATCAACATCAAAAACAGATATATAAACAAGTCAATTTTGTAAGCATGGTAAAATAAATGGGAAGGGAGAAAAAAAGCATAAAAATATGGTGCATATTTAAAATACCAACAACACAATGGTCAAAATTTGTCAATGTTTATTAAGATCATTTTTTTCTGCAACGTGCACTTTTAAATTCTAATCGTATAATTATTTAAACTGTTCTACTATCATATAAGACTCCCAGATTGTGGTTTCACTGTTTCAGTAAATAATAAACTAATACTCCTCTTAGAATTCCACTAACATCTTTTTCCAATGTATTAAATTGCACAGGTTTTAGACCTTATCCATATGCAAATTATTGAAGTCTCCTAAGACTCCCATCCTGACTTCAAGCTCATGATCTCATGATTGCTCACTTCATTTTCTGATACCATAAGATAATAAAATTTTGGTTTAGAATTCAAATACTAGGATGCAGAATGTAGAGCTTTTTAGTTCCAACATTTTAAGGTGATCGACTTTCTTCCAGTCAAGAAGCTTGTTGACAATAGCCAGGGATCCCTGTTGGAGCGTAACAAGCATATGAAAAATCCCACTTAATTTATGATTGTTTAATTGTAAAATTCATTTTGAAACAAAATTTTAAGGCTTGATGTCTTTTTTTTTTTAAAAAAAAAAATCTAAAGTGGAATGATCATACAAATCTAGTATGATGCATCCAACTAGGTCAGAAAATAAAATGTCATGAAAATGCCTGTTTTTATTTTTTTGAGGAAAAAATATTATAACTCTACAAACTTTTTAGGGGAACATTGCAAGTTTATATCATATAACATGATTTTTTTAGGGGTTTTTTTGTGTATATGTTATAAATATCTTAAATTCCATGAATACCCTCACAATTTTATTATTTGCATGTATGCCCTCATTAATTATTCTTTTAAAATGTATACCATTGTAAATGTCTAAAATTACATAGATATCCTCACAAATTTCTTACTTGCATGGGTACCTTTATAAATTATTTTTCTTTGTTTGTACACCCTTATAAATTTCTTCTTGTTATATGTATTCCCTTAACTCAATAAAGATAGATATGCAAAAGAAATAATTTATAAGGGTATACATGTAAATAAATGCAAAAAGAAATAATTTATAAGGATATACATATAAATAGTAAATTTGTGAGAGCATGTATGCTAAAAGAAATAATTTATAAGAGTATACATGTAAATAATAAATTTGCAAGGTTATACATGCAGTTTCAGATATTTATAACAATATACATGCAAAAAACCCTTTTCAATAAAACAAGGGTTTATAAAATGCTAATCATGTCAGCAACAGTTTTATTATTATTATTTTCTGGAAAATTTTATTGTAACAAAAGTTCTATTGTTTGCTATTTAGGTGTATTAGAACAGTATCTTAGTTTTTCCATGAAAATAAATTGCTTTATTGTGATCATAAACTAACCTTCATCCTGAAATGTTGTCCCTTGTTCTGTGAACTTATGCATCTTTTAATTTGTATGTTTTTTTACATGGTTGGGTTATATTATACAAATGGTGTATCTTGGTTGCAAACATGTCAGGCTTGGTCCAGATCTACCTTCACTAGATCTAGTTGGAATTGGCTTCTACACTAACATTTCGACCTAGATTGATACCATTAGTTCAATAGGTCATGTTAGGCCCCCTTTTGGTTCAATTCTATATCGGTCTAACTAGGGGCTAGGGTTAGATCATTAACTAATTTCTGTCAAATCATATCAAGTCTATTCAGGCCAAATTTGATTGGGTCCAATTTTGTAGTATTTGTACCAAACCTATTGGAGTTTGGCATTCTTAGGAACCATGTTCGACACATAGATCTGAACTTACAGGTACATATTAGGTCCAAAATGGATGTAGCGTGAATCACATGTTGATCTACCTGAGTTGCTTACACCTCTAGGCATATCAAATGTTCACACATGTTTGTACAGATAATCAAAGCCCTATTTATCTGTGTGTGTGTCTACATAGAGTTATGCTAGGATTAAGGTTTGCCATACTGGTCAGAACCGTAACATACCAGTACCAAAATGGTATGCAGTCTCATACCTACTGACACTTGATGTGCTTTCCATCTCTTACCATTCCACTAACCTTCATTGTAATAGGATGGTTCTATACCAGTACAGGGTCTGGTACTGAGATAGCAAACCTTAGCTAGGATGCTTTTGAGAGCACTTGGCTCCAAATGCTTCCTTATGGAAATCAATGAAGGGCCTCTCAAAATAAATTTCAGCCGAGTTGATCATTATCTGTGACAATTAATTGGCTAGAAACAAAAATCACAAATTTTTGAGGGAATTTACTCTTACATCTAATAAATGAAAGCAAAATTAACCATTTCAATAGTATGATATCATGTTTTGGTTTGATCTGTAGCTAAGCAAAGTCCAAATTAACTGAAACTTGTTTTGTATATAATTTAAATATTTAGATCAAGATCAATATTTTGGAATTGTAAATTATATAATTTATACTATTTTTTTGCTCGCTATCTATTTCTACCATTCATTTTTTGCCAACTTGATGTATAGGTAAGAGCCCTCCACGAGAAAAAAAAATAATTTCTAAATGTTTTATATATTGTCGATTATGATCAGCAGTGCTAATTTTCATTTTGAAAGGTTTTTCATTGATTTTTTCTAGGAAGCATTTGGAGACATGCTCTCAGAAGCATTTTGGCCTAACTCTCTATATATTGTGATTGGCTTGGATCTTTGGAGTTGGACCTCCATCTTCCGATTTCACCTATCTAGATCCAACTTGAGATCTGGTAGACTAAATCTTAGTCCACCTCTCTCTTTAAATATATACAAATATATGCATATATGTATATATTGAATGAAATCATCGGTGTCAGATTCCAAATTCATTTAGTGTGATAATTGCAGCCAGAATTTATATACATGGGACATTTCTTAGCTGAATTGCTAAAATATTTGAATGGTTGAAGTACCTTTACTTGTATCCACTTGCATCTGTACCAATTTATTTGGTGATCACATCATTTTGATGGTCTTGGCATACATGCTCTGTTAATACTTTTTAGTCCCTAGTTATGGTTCACTCCTAATGCCATGTTAACTATGTGATTTTAAAAGCCGTATAGAATATTTGCTAAAATTAGTTGTGTCTTGCAAAATCTCCAAGGTCTATATCCATTTTTATGAAATTTCTACCAGTTACGTTGAGGTCTTCTGATTATGTGTGACCTTGTTTGTGCATTTCAAGATATATGTTGCTCTCATGTCTATTGTGGTCATTTAACATGTTAATGATTTATTACTCTTTACAAATGTGCGCATGCACATATTTAATGGACTTATGTATGCCTGTATATATCCATGTATGGATCAATCATTATGTAAATAATTCAAGGGTTTTGCGTCAAGCAACTGTTCCATAAAACTTCTGGTATTTTGCCTGCAGTACTTCTTAGAGTTGATGAAAGTGCCACGGGTTGAATCTAAGTTAAGAGTGTTTGCTTTCAAGATTCAATTTGGCTCGCAGGTTGTATAGTATTTCTTCTTTCATATTCATCAAAAATTAGCATGCTTGATGAAGTTCCTTTGATTTGTTATTCTTCCTCTCTCTTTTTCTTTTCAGATCTCAGATATTAGAAAGAATTTGTACACTGTAGATGCTTCATGTGAAGAGGTATATGTCTGGTATTACCAAAAGTCTTAGCTTTGGTTTTGAATGTATATCTTTAACTAGCTACCACTTTCTTTATGATGTGTTAGATTAGGGGATCTGACAAACTAAAGGAAATCATGAAGAAAATTCTATATCTCGGGAATACACTAAACCAGGGAACAGCAAGAGGTAATGAAGGTTCTCATCCTCACAGATGATTATCTGTATCTGATAAAGGGCACTGCAGTAAGATTGATAGGTTGTCTTATGATAAGTTTGGAGACTATTTGTAACCGTGCAAGAGATAAACTCATTTTTAGAAAGCATGTGGTCCTTGACTGTTGTATGCATGTAAGTCACATTGCATAAGTTTGACTCCATAAGGCTCATTATCGACCAAGGCTTAATTATGCCAAAAACCCTCAACTTTTTGGGGATTTTCAATCTCATCCTGAACTTTTATTTAGTGTGATCAGGTCATCCAAAGTTCAAATTGGTTCAATTCAGATCCTGGTTGTAATTTCCGTTGGCTTGCCATGACAGAGTTGTCACATGAGGGTGTTTTGAAACATGAAAAAGGATTATATATACCCTAAAAAGCTTAAGGTTTTTTGCATAATTAAGCCATCAACAAATGGCACTATAATAATTGTTTAAATGCATTATAAAGGTTTACTCTTGATAAATTAATTTTTCTGGTTGCAATATGGTCAAAGAGTTTGTTGATATCTGATTTGAATGTGTGATGTGGCTTATAACTAGTTAAGGCCTTAAGGGTCTATGGTTGCTCTTTAAGTTTAGAATTTGAACTTTTTTCCGTTATATTCAGACTGAGATTGGAGCATTTATTTTAGTGAGCTCCTGTATTATGGATTTGGTAGATGCACTGATGAGGCTCATCTAGAACAACTTATTATTTGAAAAAAAATAAATAAGAATTGTGGATATAAGTGTCTTTCTTTTCTTAAATTATTTCTTCTGGTCAGAAGTTTGATTCAAGAGATATGATTGATTAAGCTAGATCAGTAGCCACCCTCAAGATTCAGACAAATCTAATTGAATGTATATATATATATTCTGTCCTTTCTTTTTCTTTCTATTCCCTTTCACTTCTTTTGGGCTAAAGGAGTTGCCACAGGTTCAAAATAAAAAATGGAATTAAAAAAGGAGATTTGTTTTGTGAAAATCATGCATGGTCCTTTTGGAGGTTTTATTATCATCCCTGATTATTCTTGTGCCAATTTAATCGCTGAGGCAAGAAGCAAGATTCTTGGTGTGAATCATATTAAAGCATCTCGGACATGTGGTGACACGTCGATCATGAGACAAGGCATAGACAACCAGTGAGGACAGGATTCAAAAACATAACTAGTCACTTTGATGCATTGATTATTTTTGCAATTGCATGGTTCATTGTCTTGACCAAATGAAGGAGCATCTTAAGTAGAAATCTAGCCTGCTTACTGTGTTAGTGAGAATGACATGTTCCTATGAACTTCAACTTCTCTTTGCAGCGCAAAGATGTGCAGGAAGCACACATAGCAGATGAAGACTTTAAAGCCAAAGATCCATTACTTAACATTACAATGATTGAAGATCAGTGGTCTAGATCTTATGGTAGAAGATCAAATCAAGATGTTAAGATTGAAGATACATTAGTTGAAGATCCCACCAACTAACAAATTATGGCATATTCAATTTTTCTTGGCTTCTATTTCTTGTGTTTAGTTGTAACTATGAATTCTATGGTCCATAACGTAATATCAAGGCATCTTTTTTTAGTTAAATTATACAGGATTTTTAAGGTTCTCTAATGGCACCTATATATTGGACTTGTTAGATGTGTTAAATGGGTTTGTCTAGTGACTCTAGTCCAAATTATGATGACATGGAAAAGGATACAACATGATTTAGATTATAAATTTTCTTCTCTTCCCTCATCATCTTTAGGAGATTTTTGCATTTCATCCTTTAAAAGGTGCTTACGTGCCCTCAAAAAAGTAAAATATGCATATATATCCTCAAATGTTTGAACCTTGCTATATGTGCCTCTAAAATTTCAGAACCTGCATTTATTCTCCTTTGAATTGTTGAAACATTGCATCTATGCCCTAGTAGTTTGATCGGATCCTCCAAATGAGAAATAACATGATCATATTATCTTATTATTTTACCCTGAAAACTTTTTGCTCTTATGCTTTCTAAAATAATGCTTAATTGTTTTTTGATTGTTGAATAGTATGAGAATTGCATATTGACACAAAATCTCATATAATTTCCTACAAGGTATATGGTAGGCTTAAGCAAAAACATGCTAAGTTAGGTTTGAGTTAGGTCAAAGCCTATATTTGGAGTGATTGGGATAGCTCAAACCCACTTAGCCCAACAACAGTCTTAATTCTTCTGACTTGGGCTCAACCTAACTATTAGTTTCCAATCTCCTAGCAATAGTGAAGAAAAGTATAGTCCAATTTTTTTATTGTTTTTGGAAAGTTTATCATGTAATTTTAGAATTGGTTTTAGAATCCTATTTTAAGTGAAATTGGTTAAAACTTGAAAGAATCTTATATTGTGTTGGACAAGTCAGAGTCATTGGATTTAATTTTTGAAGGTTTTAGGTGTCTCTCTAAAAAGGATTATGTGCTATTTCGAATTTTGTTTCTTAGAAAACATTTGGGGTTCAATTACTTGCCTATTAAGAGTCCTTGTTTGCTTGGAAAGCTTGAAAAGTCTATAAAAGAGCCCATTTGAATGAAAAAACATTTTACATGATTTATTTTGAATGACTAAGAGGATTTCTTTAGTTCGGGTTGGACCTCTCTTATCTTTCTCTCTTTCTATCCCTATCCTCTTCTCTATTTCTTTCTTCTTCTACCCTCATTACCCCACTTCTTCTTTATTCTCTACTATTTCTCTTTTTATTTCTACTGCTGTTCTTCTTCACCAGACTGTTGGTAATGCAGATTGATTTTCTGCAGGTTATTAAATCAGACCTATGCTGGAATTAGCTTTAGATTGTTTGAACACCTTGCTGTCTTACATCACCTAGCTTGATCGAAGTCTACAGCTGAGGTTCCAACATGATCCAAGCTCTTGGTTGATAGTGATGGTAAAGAGAAGAGGGAGAAACAGAGAGATAGGGGTCTTGGCTTGGGTAGAGGTGGTGAAAAGTAGGAAGTGACAATGATGAGAACTTGATAGTGGTGCTTGTGGTAAAGAGAGGGCTTGGGTCCAGGTGGTAAGGGAGCTAGAATGGTGGTGGAGAGGTTGGGCAAGGCAAAGATCGGATTTGGTGATGGTGTGCCCTTAGTGGTAAGAAAGTAAAGAAACTATAGAAAGAAATAATGGAGATTAGGATTAGGTAATTGGGCAAAGATGTTTGGGATGTGAAGAATTGGTGGAGATGAGGTAAAGGAGAAAAGAGAGAGGAGGAGACCAGAGGGAAGGGGATGAACTTGGCAAAGGGCAAAGAGATGGGATTAGGGAAGTGGCCTTGAGGGGAAAGAGGCTGGGGTTTGTGGTTCAGGATTTGGATTTTGTTATATAATATATAATTATACTTTAAATTTCTTTGACCATTTTGACTCATGCCAATATATTATTTTACATGCTCAGGTCAGTTCTGAGTGGCCAAAATCCTTATCCAAGCCCACCCTTTTTCAGATCTAGTACGCAAGTCCAATTTATGTATACATTCATTTGCAAGTGAAAAAGCAAGTAGCGGAGAAGTATTAAATTTTTAACCAAGCCAAACTAAATTAGAATAGTGGAAATGGATGCAACATGATGGTGTGTGTGTATGTTAATTTCAGACTTTTAAGGGGCATGCATGCATTGTCAATATTTAAAGGGTTTAATAAGCAACCCTTAATTTGTAGGCCTCCCTCTAATTTTATTTTCTTTACCTTAATTTGTGTGATGCAAACCCTATTGTTTGATCCCTCTTCTTCTGTCAGTATCATTTTATGGTACTCTATATATGTTATTTTATAAATGCCTTTTTAGTGTTTACTGACTAAATCACCTCCTCCATTTGTCAACTTTTTCTTTCTGGAGAAGCATTGTATTCTTTTTAGAAATCATTAAAAATTGTTGAATGCTGGGGTCTTTGCATTATGGCATAAAGTTTTCTTTTGTCGTATCCGTTTCCTTGAGATACAAATAGATCTAGCTGCTTTATTGGTATCTTGAGACATCAAAGCATACACCATTATATGTGGACCTTAATAAAGCTCAATCTGTTTATTAACAATATGATCTTATTCTTAGGCAACTCTTGTCTATTTTGTTTTTCCCAGAAATGAGAAAGTTATGCTTTATCTTTCTCCTTTTTGTATCCCTAGAAATGTATTAAACTATTAATAATGCTTCACTTACAGGTTCAGCTATTGGCTTCCGTTTGGACAGCCTTCTAAAACTGACAGATACTCGTGCTACCAATAATAAAATGACATTAATGCATTATTTGTGCAAGGTATGGATACAATGGGTTTCTTTTTGTACATGGCTTGAAACTGTTTTTATGGATGAGTGGCTATATCTGCTTGATGGGAAAACGTAATTCCTTTCCTATTGATCTATGTTCTAGACCTGCAGGATTTAATTTTATGCGATTTTCAGTCTGTATGTATGGCAGTTAATGTTTATAAAATAAGTGTTCTACCTGGAATCATCATATGAGCTGATGACTCTTGATGGATAATCACACAGAATTTGATTACATATGATTCAAAAATCCACATAATATGGAGCAATTTTTCATGAAACACTTCTGTTTTTCAATTTGATGAATGGAACTTATTGTGTTATATAACAATTTCAACTTATGTTGCACAAACAGTTTAACAGAAACAGTCAGATTTTCTTTTTCAAGAATGTGAAAAACTGCAATCACGATAATAGGTGGCAATGATCTTTTATTGAAAGATCTTTTTTGTTTTTTAGAACTTCACACCATCCAGTATTGTTGTTATGGTATTTGCAACTGATGGATTTTGCATGTTAGTTTATAAATTTTTATTTCTACATTGTCATAATATACTAGACTATGACATCAACTGACATAATTTACATGACTACAACAATTGTATGCTTAAAAATTTGTATAATATATTTTCTTTCATGTTGGTATTATTTAATTGTTTTCCATATCTATATATTACTCTTAGGTTGCTTTTGTTTCCCTATATTTTATGCTTAGAATCGCCTTTGCTTGAAACTTGGCACCGTATGATGGCTGACATCAGGTTAGGCTGGTTGTGCCTCGTACTTTGATCCATAAAAACATGAACCATGTAGTTGGAAAGAACTTCCTGGCAGAGGTTAGGTATTCTTGTATCTTCCTCTTGGTTTGTGAAAGAAATGCCTCATATGTATGTTGTTATTGGGTTTGACTCCTTTAGAATAAATCCTTTGGAAAATTTGAAATTGACTGGAACTGGCCCAGGTTATGGTTGTACATGGAACTCCAAAATTTAAACTTTGTTAAATTTGATACCTAGATATTGTAAGATCAAGAAACTTTATAATTTATATTCTTATGCATTTAGAATTGCTGATATCAAGGTTGACGTACTTGTAACCGTATCTGTATGGACCTGTGCATTACTGTGTATGGTACTGTACAGAACTACAAACGGTATGCCTATTTGTGCCAGCAGCAGAAGTGAGGTGTGTTGCCATGGATCAGCACACTACCATGCCAAGGGGCATACCTATAGCAGTACCTTACCGATATGGTATGACTGATGTGCACCAGTTCTTGAATTTGTGGTTTGTATGGTTGGTTGTTCAATGTTGGCTATATAAGTTTGTTGTCAATAAGATAAGTTTCTGTCCAACTAGTATTCCAGGTTTATGATAGATCCCTTAATTGCAAAAGACTCCTCATCACAAACTCAAGCTTTTCATGTTTGATAATGGTCACTGTCACATTTTCTTTGACATTTGGAACTGTGACTGTGAAGAAAGTCTTGAATTGACCATCATAACATAGAATAGATGCCCTTGAAAATGTTGAAAATGTTATAGGTTTGCATGCAAGGTTGTGTTCATGATTGGAAAATTCTGCTTGCGAATTAAAAATTTGGTTGTCACAGAATGATGGCATGCCTGTGAACAATAATTTGCCGATTATTTATATTCTCTGGAGCAAAGGATGGATCCATTATAGGTAGAGTAAGATGGGTGGGATAATTAAATATATCAGATTAGTTAGCATTTGTGTGATACAAGTGCAGACTACAGACAGTAAAATACATTAAAATGGAAGGTGTAAAAATATCATTTTTTTCGAAATAATAGTCAATCTAGTCTGGTCTCTAACTGAAAAATAGTTTGTCATAATTTTTTTCTAGTTCATAAGTTACCATCATTCTAATGTGTGAATTTTATGTTTTCTTATTTTTGAATGAGCTTTCATTTGTATATGCTAAACCCCATCTAAATTTACTCGATCAGGTCCTTGCAGAAAAGTCACCAGATCTTCTAGACTTTCATGATGATCTTGCCAGCTTGGAAGCTGCATCAAAGGTACCAAAATGTTGAGTTATTATTGCTGTTGATCTTGATAATGCGATAGTTTTTGCTTCTAATAGCTAGTTGTAAATAGATACAATTGAAGTTTTTGGCTGAAGAACAACAAGCCCTCGTTAAAGGATTGGAGAAAGTTGAGCTGGAGCTGACTGCTTCAGAAAGCGATGGCCCCATATCAGAAGTTTTCCGCAAGGTATAGCAATGAATGCAAGCTCAATGATATCAAATAGAAATTAGTCTAAATTTATTTCACATGTTTTGTTACAGTTAGCAATCTCTCTCTCTCTCTCTTTCTGTGTGTGTGTGTGTGTGTGTGTGTGTGTGTGTGTGTTTATGCATGGCACACACACATATGCATGTGGCCATGCATAAACACACACACACACACACACACACACACACACACACACACACACACACACACACACACAGAGAGAGAGAGAGAGAGAGAGATTCTAACTGAAATCTGAAACACAGTTGTATCAAGCATACAGAGACATTGTCACAAGTTCCTTGGATGTATTATTCCCCTCAGTGCAATATCATATCTTTTGAATTTTTGTTTCCTGAGAAATATTTATGATATTTTCAAAAAAAATCATGTTGCTTCAATCTTCTTTTGCCATTTGAACAACATGCATGCTGTCTTAGACTTTGAAAGAGTTCACTGCTCTTGCTGGAGCTGAAGTACGATCGCTAACGTCACTTTATAATGCAGTGGTATGACATTGAACTTGTATTTTTCTAAACCAGGTTTTATGTAATGCTGCAATTCTTCTGTGAATTATAACAATAGCCTTAAATTCTGACAGGGTAAAAATGCAGATGCACTTGCCTTGTATTTTGGTGAAGATCCTGCACGCTGTCCCTTTGAACAAGGTAATTCTCATATGTATACCTTTTTTAACAAATCCATCCAGCTTGCTGCATGTTTCAAGAAGATCTAAAACCTTGATATTGTTATTTTCTATTTATGTGATTTATGTATATATCGATTTCCTTGTATTTATTTTCCTGCACTTCATACTTAATTTGTAGTTTTTACTCTCTGTAAATAGTTTTGGTTAAAAAAAAAAAAGGCTTCAGAAATTGTGTCACCATCTCTTGGCATCTTTCCACTTGCCTGGCATATGCCACACGGTATGCTGGTTGATCATCCATTCAAATCCTAAAAAGTCTACTTTTCTGGGCCTTACCTTATTTATTCAGGGCCTCCTTTTCTTCCCTTTTTTACATCAAATTCTCAATATAAATAAGAAAAAGAGGTAATCTAGGATGCCTGTCTTAATGTTTTGAAAAATTACTGGTCGTTTTGCCATTGTATTTCTTTTCCTTTTTTCTGGTAAGTTGAAAGTGATAATTGAGATAGATATTTAAGCATAAGAATATATGGCACATTTGTTTTTGATTGTGCTATGTTTACATGTTGACCTGCACCATCTGCAGCTAAATTCCTTGTCATCCTCTAAACAGCATATCATGTTCCTCTTTTCAGGATATTATCATCATACTGTTTATTGGTTTTGAGTTCTTCATAATGGTGAACTAATCTCTGTTTACCAAAAATATTGCAGTTATTACTACTCTCCTGAATTTTGTGAAGATGTTTCGGCGGGCCCATGAGGAGAACTGCAAGCAGGCTGAACTTGAGAAGAAGAAAGCTCAGAAAGAGGCTGAAATGGAGAAATCAAAAGATGTGAGCCCAGCAAAAAGAAATTGATAGATGATCTCTACTTTGCTCTCTTTGGCATGTGAGTTTGATTTTTTTCATGCTTGAGAAATCCATTTTCTCATATCTGGCGGTCCAAGATTTTGCATGGGGCATGATGATTACAGAACTGGGACAACTTCTGCTCCAAATATTGCATCAAAATCACCATGCAGGTGAACTTGCAATGGTAAAATTTTTTTGACTTTGTTATGGTACTTTTCTATCTCCCCAGCTCCACAACCCACCTCTGCCAGGGAAAAAATAGAGATGCACACTTTGATACGGTAGGCCTTAGAATACGTCCATTTGTCTTGTAGCTGATAGGAGATGTGTGTTGGCTATTTTCTACAGGTACTTTTCAGACCAGTGCTGATCCCTGACCAGCTCATGTGATGTGGCCTCTGATTCAATACTCTGACCATTGTACAAAGCTAACCCCACGGCTCATTTTATTCTTTTTGTATAGTTTCTGTTTATTCCATTTCTCCCTTGTTTAGATCCAAGCAGGAATAGGTTAGAAGCTGTTGTACAGTAGCAATTAAAGAAATGTGAGAGCAGGAAATGTGCCTTTTCCCCTTAGTAAGTAGGTCACACATAGAAATATCTTTATATTGTATCCTCATGAGTAATTTTGTAATTCAAGATAGCCCAGGCGGTGAGAAGTAAAATTTTGTTGCTCATGATGCCTTTTTTCCTTCTTTCTCTTCATCTTCCTCCTCTTCTGCCATCAATATTAAGACTTCAGGCTTCAAAGAGTGCTAACTTCAGGTAAACCTGTCATCTGTTATAAGGATTTTACTTTGAAGTAATTGAGTTTTTGATGTAAAATCTCAGTTCATGTAGGCTGGTTTAATGCACAGCAAATGCTATGCAATGGTGATATGACGTGATACAATGTGGAATATGACAACAGGTAAGTATTTCATTTATGTTAGCAACAGCCATTGCTATTGGTCAAATGGCAAATGTTTGTGATGTTCTTTTTCTGTATGCACTGACAGTTGTACAAAGATTACACTAACAGATCAAGTTACAATTCTTCTTTGCTTTTGCATTGTATTTTTTCTTGGTAAAAATTCTAGACTTTGCCATTGTAGCGTATACTAAATGGCACTGACATTTACACAGATTAAATCACAGTGATAGGCTACTCTGGTATTTCTGTTTCAATATGTGCATGCATGCTCACGTGTATAATTATCCATTATGTACTTCTAATATATCAAAATTTGGTGTGTTCAAAGTCTAAATGCAGCATTCATATCATCCTTATTTTCTTTTTTGGAAAACTATTTTATTAAAGAAAAGGAGGGCCATGTCGCTTGTGTTTTTAGACCTCTGCCTCACCTTATTTTGTGTGGATTTTTCATTCTATGGCTATACATCTTATGGTATGCTAGAACTTTGAACTACGGCAGCAAGCAGTATATAATTTTTGCATTTTTCAGAGCTTTGGAGAAGGAATTGGTATGTGAAAGTGAGGTGGTCATTGCTTGTATACATCTATATGAAAAACCATTGCATCAAAATTTTGTCCTTTCTTTTTCTTTTTGGTAGAAGTACTTTCTTTTTTAGTTGACTTAAAAAATATGCAACCTCTTACCCAAAAAAAAAAAAAAAATGCAACCAGGATGGTATTTTTGTTGTACCTTAATTAATGGGGTTATGAAAGTAACATTGTACACCTAAGCCTTCTATGCAATGATAATGATACGTGACTGTTTGTTTGCCTGCAATTGAGTGGGTTGCAATTGCAAATTCTGCAACTGCTTTGTAGCCATTCCAAAAAACTGTTTGGATGCTTGCAGTTAAATTGCAAGCATCAAAAATACCTGTTGACTCACCAGCAATTGCAACTTCAAGTTATATTTGGATTGCTAAAAAGGCTCCAAATCTTATTTTGGAGTTTTAGGTGATATTGGTTGTAATGTCAACTACAAGATTTGTTGCAATTGAAAACAGTCCTGAAAGGAGTCCCTCAGCACTCTCCAACCATTTTTTGAAATTTAATACCGTACAATTTTGATATATTAAATATCTATTAATTATATTGGTAAATATACTATAAGCTATAAAATTATTATCATAATATTAATTATATAAGTAAAGTTTATAAATATTATAATAATATAATATTTATTGTTGCAATATTAATAATATAAATATTATTTTATTGTTATTGTATCATAACTTATTTTTATAATAATCTATATATAATTGAAACAGAAATAGTTTTTACAACTGTAATTGTTGTTATAACATTTCTGATTACAGCATGTATTTAAATTGCGGGAAAACAAACAGCCCAGGAGATGAAGAGTAGACTGTTGCATTTGAGATAGAAATCGTTAGTTTCCCTACTACAACTAATAATCACTAATCATTAACATGGGCTGCCGAAATGAGGATAATATGCATTATTATTAATTGGAAAAAGAACAACAATAAAAGAAAATCGGCTATTGTTGAGTTCTTAAAAATAATATGTTTTGTTAAGAAAACTTAATAGGTAAGGAAGCAGCAAAATATATATTATTTTGGGGCAATTAGACTGGCATACAGACATTTAATAAGTTTCTCCGTGATCATGGATAATCCTACGTGATAATAACACTACTCAGAAATGGTATGCACTATCTAGGAAAAAATCTCAAGTTCATCGAAGAATTGATGATAGCCAACTTTATCATGTGCTCTTGAAAGAAATGATGCCGTAGTGACTAAAAACAGGACCAGAACTGTTCATTAACAGCTACTATCATACCTATTTCATCAGGTCTAAAATTATGCAATAACTTGTACATTGGCCTCAGTGAATTCTAGTAAAAGCAAGAATCTACCATTATGTATTAAGTATTAACTTAATCAGCTCTAATTATTGGGAAAACTAGCATGCGCTAACTTAGTTGTATCAAAGTCAGCTACATGTTGTTGGAAATTTTGCACTGCTTAGTCAAAACTCTCGGGGGTCCTTGGTCATACTAAGAATTAGGCAAATTTAATTCTTGGGTCATGTTTAGAACATTCGCTGGGTTTGTTTAAAACTTCAGAAAAATTTGATGACAGCCAGCATTATCGTGTGCTCATGAAAGAAATGATGCCATAGTGCTTAAAAACAGGACAACAACCAGCTACTTCATAAGGTTATTCTAATATTATACAATAACAAGGCACACTGTCCTGTGTATTCTAATATAAGAATGAATCTACCATTATCTATTTAACTTAATCAGCACTCATTATACGCAAAACTAGTGTGTGTTAACTTATGGTTTTTATGTCAACTGCTTGTTTTCAATTTGTACCACACCTATTAGTCAAACACACGGAGGGTCCTTGGCCATATTAAGAACCAGGCAAGTTTAGTTCTACGATTATGTTTAGTACTTTCGCTGGGATTGTCTAAATTTTTTTAAAAAATCATAGTAATTGTTTAAAACAGTGCTTAATTGGTTGGGGAAGGAAGAGGGAGCGATATATATATATATATATATATATATATATATATATATATAGAGAGAGAGAGAGAGAGAGAGAGAGAGAGAGAGAGAGAGAGAGAGAGAGAGACTGTGGTCCTTGGTGTAGGGAACAGGAGGGGAAAGAGGGACTGTGACTGTGGCAGTAAAAGACATGGTCTGCTACAAGCAGCTCCGAATTTTGCAGTATCCGTGCCTTTGGTCCCTTATTTTAAGCAGGCTCAATCAACGACTAGAGTGGTTGAAAGATCTGCCAGAAAGGCAGAACCCTGTGCAGTCCACCCAACCCAACCTAACCCTGTCTTGGTTTCGGATACCAATGCCAAGGGCCCAGAAACCTTTGTACAACTTCTGCAATCTTCTCCGGAGAGTATATTGTGCGAATATAGCTGGATTTTTTTTAAAAATAATATATTTTAAAAATAAAATTACCAAACCACCATTGATTCAAACAATTTTACCTAATTGATGTACTTTGATCACGTGTTTAATTTTTTAATAAATTTTCTTGCCACGTGGTGTTCCCTGACGAAGGTTGGCTGCCACTTGGAGAAGACGCAGCTCCAAGCTGCATTTTCGTTGAGAAAAACACAACTTGAAACTGCATCTTCTCAATGTTTTTACCCACCCGAGGAGTCAAAAACAAAAAAAAAAAAATACTTCAGCTGGTCCCCCTCCAAAAAAAAAAAAAAAAAAAGTTATTGATCCTCTCGATTCCCTTCTCTACGATCCGTGATCCCCATATTCCCTCCCCCCCCCCCCCCCCCCCCCCCGGGATATAATTGCTATCATCTATTTTCTAGATATTTTTTATTTAAAATAATATGCATAGTCTTTTTTTGTTTTAATTTTTTGGAATGGTATAGGTTTGGTTTTTTAGAAATTATTAGCCATGGATGGTTAGTGGTCTTATTGTTCATGCTCCAAAGGTATATTGTTGCTACCATTTAAAATTTATTATTAAAAGTGCTTTTATTAATAGTTATGCTATTTTTTTAAAGTGATATGGTAATTTTTGAAAATTTACATGTGAGATTCTACGAATGCTTAATTATTTATTTTTTTAGAAATATATTGTGTAAAAAAACTTATTAGTATTTTTGCAATGTTAGATAATTGTCTTGATAGATTTGGGATGAATTGGACCTAATTTATATAAATTTTGAATATTTAAAAATATTTTATAGGTGTTTGTTGATGTAAATAAGCTTAGATTCATATATTTGAAAAAATATAAAAATCTCATAGATTAATTATAAACTAAAAAATATGATAAATATTATATTTAAAAAATATATTGTAATTTGTAAAAAATATATCATATTGTTAATAAAAATTAGTAGTTGTAATTATTTAAATGAAAATAAAAATAAAAATATTATTTTTTGATAAATAAAAATTTAGGTTGGATTATTAGGAAAATATTGGTTAATGTATTTTTAAAAATTATAGGTGATATTCTTTTAAGAAATTATTAGTATTAAAATAATAAGAACTATAATTTTTTTTGAAAAATATAATATACATTTTTAAAACTCATATTAATTAATGATAAATTAATAAATTACTTATAAATTAAAAAATAATCATAGATTTTATATTTATAGATAAAAATTTAATTGTAGTTAAAAAAATAAGTAGTAAATATCAAATTTAGAAATTATATGATAATATATAAAAAGTATCGGATAATATTTATAAAGAGTAATAGTTGTGAAAATTTAAATATTATTAGTAATAAGAAAATTCTAAGATAATTACTTAGAAAGAAAATTTTTTTTATAATATGAATCATATTATAAACTCTAGTTAAATTAAAAAATAATTATATTAAAAAATATAAGGAAAGCTGTAAAAAAAATTGCAATAATTAAAATATTTGACTATATTGTTAAGAAAATATTGTTAGTAAATTATAAAAAATATAGGTGATATTGTTTAAAAAAAAGATTAGTATGGAATGAATAACAAAAATATATTTTTGAAAAATATTCTAGAGATTTGAAGGAATATATATTAATCAATTAAGGATTATCAAATTAGTTATAAATTGAACATTAATCATGGATTAATTAATTATAGATTTAAATTTTTTATCGATAAAAAAATTAGTAGAAAATATTAAACATAAAATTATATGATAGTGTATAAGAAATATTGGATAATATTTATGAAAAGTAATAGTTGTGATTATTTAAATATTATTAGTAATAGAAAAATTCTAAGGTAATCAGTTAGAAATAAAAAAAATTTTACAGTACAAATTGTATTATAAGCTCTAGTTAAATTAAAAATAATTATATTAAAAAATACAAAGGAAGTTGTAAAAAAATAATTTCATAAGAAATTAAATCATTGCTATATTGGTAAGAAATATATGTTAATAAATTTTAAATAATATAGATGATATTCTTTTAAAAAAGATTATTTTAAAGTAATAAAAAAAATATATTTTTGGAAAATGTACTAGGAATTTTAAGAAATATATTTTAATGAATTAATGATTACCGGGGTAGTTGTAAATTAAACATTAATCATAGATTATGAATTATAGATCTAAAATTAATTGTATATTAAAAATTAATGAAAATATTAAATTTAAAAAATATATGATAATGTATTAAAAACTGGATAATATTTATGAAGAGTAATAGTTATGATTATTTAAATAATATTAGTAATATATGATATTCTTTAAAAAAGATTATTATTAAAGTAATAAAAAATTATAAGGCAAGCTATATGAACCTAATTTTAGGTCATGATAAAGATTCTCGATTCGGGGGTGGAGGCAGTGGTTAGGGTGAATTTTAATATTTGTATAATTTTAATATAGATATGCAACATTTATGTTTGTAATTTTTAATGTTTATGATATATTATTAGTAGTATAGTTGTAATAAGCAAATATATATAACAATGATTAATTAATCAATTAATTATATTTAGAAATTTTTACATTGCATAGAATCGTAAATCTGTCAATTGATTGATGTGCATATTCTATATATCCATATATTTATATAATTTATACAGATACCTAGAATTATGTACATTAGTCAATTAATTGTCCAATTTAGATAGTTTGAAAATTGTAATCAATTTTATAGATCAGTTGACAGAAATCAAATGATATGTAATTAGGATCATAAGGAATTTCGGATAGTATTTTTCTTTAGTTCTTCTTGCACAAAAATATTTGTGTAGGGAGAACTAAGAAAAAATGCTGTCGAAATTTTTTTCGATCCTAATTGTGTATCATTTGATTACTGTCAACTAATCTATAAAACTTGAATGGGATTGGGCCTTACTCATTAGTTGTTGATATAATGCATGTTTTGAGTATGTCATTTTTAAATTCATATTTATATTTATTAATTTCATATTTTTAACTTCATATTACGTGTCTTTTAGCTTCTTGTTATATGCTTGTTATGCTATAAATAATTATATATAGAAAGCATATTTGTAGACTTATAGATTTTCTATTTTTAATATCCAGTTGTTTAATATTTTTATAAATTTCATTAACTTTATATTTAGTTAATTGAAGATAGCATATTTCAACAAATTTTCATTTATTTATTTTGTAGTAAGAAATGGAAAAAGTTATCACAGCATTATGTTATATTAATGGTTGTATCTTTAATGGAGAATTTGGTATTGAATACAATCGGGGACCAGAAAAGGTAATTAGAATTAAATATGGAATCACACATGAAAAAACTACAGAACAAGTTGTATAATGTCTTCCATATTGATAGGACAAGGTATAGAGTATTAATTATATATAGATATCCACAACTTGTACAGTTGATATTAGTGAAGTACAAACCTGTTTCGATTATCGATGATGAGGACATAGAGATAATATTTTCTATCATCAATGTACATCAATGTCTATCAGGTACGGAGTTGTATATAGATGTACAATCCATTGAAGATGCTCGATCCATTCATGAATCAAATGAATATGAAGAGGTTCAAAATTTAGCAATAAGTAGTATCAGTAAATATGTTGTTTCTATTCGTAGTCCAAACATTTACAATAATCCTCAAGTAAATACTGCTTCCTTATATACTGAGTATCCCATTAGTATAATAAAAAGTGATGTGCCAGAGAGTGTTATCAGGCATGCTTTACTGTACACAGCTACTGATGATACAATACATGTAGATAATGAACTGTTTAGTCAAGATGATGTTCCTGACGAAGATGATGTTGATCATGAAGGTCAAGAAACTGGCCCTTCTCATGCTGCACAAACTTTTTATGGCACAATACCAAACTATACTGCATTTGAGGCTCCTTTGACAACATTTACTTAGTTCAATTGGGAAGCTGCTATTGTGTCGATGTACTATTCCCTTCAAGAACCGTCTTTCATCTAGAAAGGTGGTTAGGAGTTATGCAAAGGACTTTGTTTCGCAGACAAGGCTGAATTGCAAAGTATTGTGAAGCAGTATTCAATTGATAAACACCATGAATTCAAGGTTGTCGAGTCAAGTCCAAATTTATGAGTTGTGAAATGCAAGAATAAAGAGTCTGGCTGTCAATGGAAGCTTAAAGCAATTAAATGAAATGATTATTTCGAGATATTATGAAACTGTGGTCCTCAAACATGCATATCTGCAGTGATGTCTCAAGATCATTCTGGATTAGACTCTGCTTTAATTGCCAATAAAATACGTAATCTGGTGAAAGAAGTACTTATAATTGCTATTACAGGACTTAATGTGATCATAAAGAATAAATTCAATTACACTGCCACTTATAGAAAGTTATGGAAAGAAAAGCAAAAAGCAATAGCCTTGGTATTTGGTGATTGGGACAAATCATATGAATTACTATCCAAGTGGTTGCATGCAGTAAAGAAATTTAATCCTGGTTCTTGGGTGAAATTCATTAGCACTCCAACCAGTCATCCAACATATACTCAATTTAATCGGGTCTTCTAGCCTTTTGCACTATCCATTGAAGGGTTCAAGTACTGTCGATCGGTAATCAGTATTGACGCGATATTTTTGTATGAAAAATATACATAAATTATTGATTGCAACTGCTGTTGATGGAACTAATCAAATTTTTCCATCATCTTTTGCTATTGTTGATGAAGAGTCTACTGATATATGGGATTTATTTCTTGCTTATCTATGAACTTTTGTTATCCCATGATAGAAAATTTGCTTAATTTCTGATCGGCATCTCGGTATATTGGCTGCAGTACAAAATGAGTACCTAAGTTGGCAGCAACCGAATACATATCATGTATACTACTTACGTCATGTGGCAAGCAATCTCTATACCATATTTAGGGATTTTAAATTAAGAGACATGATAAAAAAGGCTGGAATGCAATCACAGATTAGAAAATTTGAGAGATATATGAAAAATATCAAGAAATTGAAACCAAAAGCTATTCAATGGTTGAGCAATATTCCATTAGATAAATGGACATGTGTATACGATGGTGGTCGAAGATATGGAATAATGACAACCAATCTATCGGAGTGCTTTAATGGAGTGCTTAAAAATGCTTGATTCTTGCTTGTAATTGCATTGGTGTAGTTAACATTCTTTCGACTTGTATCATACTTTGATGGTTGATGTACCCAAATAGTTGATGCACTAGATAGGAACGAAAGATTTATTCCATTCAAAACAGGTTATGTAATCGCCAAACAAGCTAAAGCTATATCCTACACAGTTACAAGATTTGATAGAGCCAACGGTATATTTCAAATCCACACTACGATGCATGGCCCATATATGAACAAAGGAAACAACACTCAGGTACAACTTTAAAGTTAATAAATTTATGACATATTTGTAGTATCTATTTTCTAATGTACCAAATATTAAATTTTGTAATGCAGATTGTTTGATTGTTGGATTGTACATGTACATATTAAAAATGGCAGTACTACCATTTATCTTGTTCGCATATCATGGTGTTTGTGCATGTGTTTCAATTGATTTTTATAGATATGTTATTCGATGCTATAGTTTAAATGATTATCATCAATCTTATGTATCTCAATTTCAACCCATTCCTTACCAAGCGTATTAGTCACAGCTTGGTCAAGATATTACCGTTATACTGGATAAAACACGGTTATGGCAAAAAGGTAGGTCATGCTCTACCGGAATTAGAAATGATATGGATTTGAGAAAAAGTGGTAACAGACAGAGGTGCACGATCTATCGAGAGGAAGGACATGATAGAAGGTCATCTCGAATAACTAGAAATGCAAATTAGTGCTATCATCGAAAGGTAATTATATACTTCATCCAAAACCATTTTTTACACATAACAAATTTATTGTATATTAATAAATATTAAATTTTTCATGCTACGCTTTTAACATTGAATATCGTTTGATCCGCTAGGATTGGATTTTGTTGCATCATGGATAATAGACTTCATATTTTATTGCTCCATGTTATTGGAATAATAATAAATCTATATGAGGGCCATCATGCTTCATTGATCCTAAGACCGGTTTCCTAACAAATTTAGGATGTAGTCTTTTTAATATATTAACCTGTATTGTTGGTTGTTATATTTGGATTGTTGTTATCCATATTTTATATTTTATTACTTTAATACATGATGATATAATGCAATCTAGTTCTGTATTAATGTGTGTTTATTATATGTTAGTGTTATGCATTTATTTTTCAGAGGTGTTGATGATTATTAAATAGATTTTTTTAATTACAATTAAAGCAAATCTTTGTATATATGTCAACTTTTTATAATATGGATCCAGGGCCAGTAGATCATTCTATGTTGTATGATCAATACAGCCATCATTCCAGATTGATATGGATGGTTAGGAGGCATGTTTCCTTCAGTATCGATGTAGGGAGCTTGTCACATGCAGGTTTGTTGGTCAGGGATGATGATGCAACCCAAGAAGGGGGGTGAATTGGACTTTAAAACTTTTCGTAAGACTTCAAATAATGTGCCAATTCAAAGCATGTATTTGTGAGCATGATAATAAAGTGCAGCGAAAATAAAAAAAAAAATTCAAGAATAAAAACAATCACAAACACATCAAGTTTATAGTGGTTCGGTGCATTCCAAGGCACCTACATCCACTTTCCAAGTTCTCCTTGAAAATTCATTATAATCATACTAGATTACAGTCGATTAGTTTTCTGAGCTCACTAATCAAATCTAACTTGTTTTTTCGGGCTCACAAGTCAAAACCTCCTGGTTTTCATGGGCTAACCAAAAACCCCTTGGTTTTCACGGGCTAACCAAAAATCCCTTGGTTTTCCGGGCTCACCAAAAACCCCTTGGTTTTACAGGCTAACCAAGAACCTAGTTGGTTTTACGGGCTCACCAATAACCTAGTTGGTTTTACGGGCTCACCAACAACCTTGATGGTTTTTTGGGCTAACTAACAATCCAACTTATTTTTATGGGCTTACAAGTCAAAACCCTTGTTGATTTGCATCACATAGGCTCACAAACAACCTAGATATTAGTTTCAATTTCACTGAAACTAGTAAGCAATACAAGTACAAATTCAACAATGAAAATATAAAAGCTTTCTTACAAAAAGCTAATTTATCTTTGAAGCATTTGATTGTTGTGTTGAGCTTGTCTCTATGTTATAGAAGCTTCAATGGAAACTTGAAGATGCCACTCTTGGAAGCTTCCTCTTCACTTTGAATCCTTGGAGGCTCAACACTCTCAATATTGAATTCTTAAAAATTCTTTACATATTTTTTTTGTAAACCAAAGGATTTATCATTTAAACCATGGATTCTCTTCTTTCCCAAGAGCTTAGTGGTATATAAATAGCCCTCCATACCTTTTTGACCGTTTGTGACCGTTGGAGGAGAAATATAGCTGTTGAAGCCAAGTTAGAAAAGTTCTGTACTTCAGAAAAAATAGCCGTTACAGTCCAAGTGTCGACACTTGATCTTCATAAGTCAACACCTTGAGTCGCACTTGGTTTCCATGAGTCGACACTTCACTGTTCATGAGTCGACACTTGAGTCGACACTTGGTTGCACCAGTGCTGAAATTTCTTCAAAATTAAATCTTGAGTACCTATATCTAATTAACATACTTAGTACACAATTAATACTCAAATATACTTAAGTGTTTTGTCATAATCAAAACCAAAGTCAATAATTTTCTCTTTTTGATAATGACAAAACCTTTAAGTATATAAACAAGGTAAGCCCAAAAATAAATATAACATGCTCCAAAAGATTAACAATAAGAATAGAGCAATATAGCAATGAAAAACATCGAGCTCCCCCTCAAAATATGATCTAAAAATAATTTTTCAAAAGCTCCCCCTCAATATATGATTTGTAAGTTTTTTTCAAAATTTTTCAAAAATTTCAAACTTTCAAATTTGGACTGCCATGATCTTTAACTTAAAACCGCTAGATTTTTAAGAAGAGTACCGGACTCTGATACCAATTGTTGGCCAAGGATGATGATGCAACCTAAGAGGGTATGAATTGGACTTTAAAACTTTTTTGCAAGACTTCAAATAATGTGCCAATTCAAAGCATGTATTTGTGAGCATGATAATAAAGTACAACAAAAATAAAGAAATAAATGCAAGAATAAAAATAATCACAAACACATCAAGTTTATAGTGGTTCGGTGTAATCCAAGGCACCTACATCCACTCTCCAAGTTTTTCTTGAGAATTCACTATAATAACACTAGATTACAATCGATTAGTTTTCCGGGATTACTAATCAAACCAACTTGTTTTTTCGGGCTCACATGTCAAAGCCCCTTGGTTTTCACGGGCTAACCAAAAATCCCTTAGTTTTTCGGGCTCACCAAAAATCCCTTGATTTTACAGACTAACTAAGAACCTAGTTGGTTTTACGAGCTCACCAACAACCTTGATAGTTTTCTGGGTTAACCAACAATCCAACTTGTTTTCACGGGCTCACAAGTTAAAACCCTTGTTGGTTTTCATCACATAGGCTCATCAACAACCTAGATACTAGTTTCAATTCTATTAAAACTAGTAAGCAATACAAATACAAATTCAATAATGAAAATATAAAAGCTTTTTTATAAAAAGCTGATTTGTCTTTGAAGCACTTGATTGTTGTGTTGAGCTTGTCTCCATGTTGTAGAAGCTTCAATGGAAGCTTGAATATGCCACTCTTGGAAGCTCCCTCTTCACTTTGAATCCTTGGAGGCTCAACACTCTTAATATCGAATCCTTAAAAATTATTTACATATTTTTTCTTATAAACCAAAGGATTTATCATTCAAATCATGGATTCTCTTCTTCTCCAAGAGCTTAGTGGTGTATAAATAGCCCTCCATACCTTTTTGACCGTTTATGACCATTGGAGGAGAAATTATAGCCGTTGGAGCCAAGTTGGAGAAGTTTTGCACTTTAGAAAAACTAGCCGTTACAGTCCAAGTATTGACACTTGATCTTCACGAGTCGACACCTTGAGTCGACACTTGGTTTTCATGAATCAACACTTGACCAAAAATATCTTCTGAAGTCTTCTGCTCTGCACTGGTGAGTCGACACTTCATCTGGTGAGTCGACACCTTGAGTCAACACTTTAGTTCTGTGAGTCGATACTTGACCAAATTCCTGAAATCACCACGTTCTGTATCCTGTTTGGTCTCAAGCCTTGAGTCGACACTTCACTATTCATGAGTCAACACTTGAGTTGACACTTGGATTTCATGAGTTGACACTTGGCTGCACTAGTGCTAAAATTTTTTCAAAATTAAATCTTGAGTACCTATATCTAATTAACAAATTTTTTTCAAAATTAAATCTTGAGTACCTATATCTAATTAATACACTTAATGTATAATTAGTACTCAAATATACTTAAGATTTTGTCATAATCAAAATCAGAGTCAATAATCTCTTCCTTTGTGATAATGACAAAACCTTTAAGTATATAAACAAGAAAAGCTCAAAATAAATATAACATACTCCAAAAGATTAACAATAAGAATAAAGCAATGTAGTAATGAAACACATCGAGCTCTCCCTCAAAATATGATCTAAAAATAATTTTTCAAAAGCTCCCCCTCAATATATGATTTGTAAATTCTTTTCAAAGTTTTTCAAAAATTTTAAACTTTCAAATTTGGGCTGCAATGATCTTTAACTCAAAACCATTAGATTTTCAAGAAAAGTACCGGGCTCTGATACCAATTATTGGCCAGGGATAATGATGCAACCCAAGAGGAGGGATGAATTGGACTTTAAAACTTTTTTGCAAGACTTCAAATAATGCGCCAATTAAAGCATGTATTTGTGAGCATGATAATAAAGTGCAGCGAAAATAATGAAATAAATGCAAGAATAAAAACAATCACAAACACATCAAGTTTATAGTGGTTCGGTGTACTCCAAGGCACCTACATCCACTTTCCAAGTTTTTCTTGGAAATTCACTATAATCACACTAGATTATAGTTGATTAGTTTTTCGAGCTCACTAATCAAACCCAACTTGTTTTCCCGGGCTCACAAGTCAAAATCCCTTGGTTTTCACGGGCTAACCAAAAATTTCTTGGTTTTCACGGGCTAACTAAAAATCCCTTGGTTTTCCGGGCTCACCAAAAATCTCTTGGTTTTATGGCTGACCAAGAACCTAGTTAGTTTTACGAGCTCACCAATAACCTAGTTGGTTTTACGGGCTCACCAACAACCTTGATGGCTTTCCGAGCTAACCAACAATCCAACTTGTATTCATGGGCTCACAAGTCAAAACCTTGTTAGTTTTCATCACATAGGCTCACCAACAACCTAGATACTAGTTTCAATTCCATTGAAACTATTAAGCAATACAAGTACAAATTCAACAATGAAAATATAAAAGCTTTCTTACAAAAAGCTGATTTATCTTTGAAGCACTTGATTATTGTGTTGAGCTTGTCTCTATATTGTAGAAGCTTCAATTGATGCTTGAAGATGCCACTCTTGGAAGCTCCCTCTTCACTTTGAATCTTTGGAGGCTCAACACTCTCAATATTGAATCCTTAAAAATCCTTTACATATTTTTTCTTGTAAACCAAAGGATTTATCATTCAAACCATGGATTCTCTTCTTTCCCAAGAGCTTAGTGGTATATAAATAGCCGTCCATATCTTTTTGACCATTTGTGATCATTGGAGGAGAAATTATAGCCATTGGAGCCAAGTTGGAAAAGTTCTGCACTTCAGAAAAATTAGCCATTATAGTCCAAGTGTCGATACTTGATCTTCATGAGTCGACACTTGATTTTCATGAGTTGATACTTAACCAAAAATATCTTCTGAAGTTTCTGCTCTACACTGGTGAGTCGACACCTTGAGTCAACATTTTAGTTCCGTGAGTCAATACTTGACCAAACTCCTGAATCACTACGTTCTGTATCATGTTTGGTTTCAGGCCTTGAGTCGATACTTCACTATTCATGAGTCGACACTTGAGTCGACACTTGGATTTCATGAGTCGACACTTGGCTGCACCAGTGCTGAAATTTTTTCAAAATTAAATCTTGAGTACCTATATCTGATTAACATACTTAACGCACAATTAGTACTCAAATATACTTAAGTATTTTGTCATAATCAAAACTAGAGTCAACAAGGTCGACACCTTTAAATAGACATATAGTACCGTACCTACAGTAGATCAAATTTTATGGACTGGTACATATAGGGTATATACAGTTGGATTGGCATTTGATTACAATACTCATAGAGCAGTGGTGTCCAGAGACTCATACATTCCATCTACCATGTGGAGAGTGCACCATCACACTACAAGACATTGCCATATAGTTGGATTTTTCGGCTGATGGATTATCGGTTACCAGCACTAACACAAATCGATTGGCACCAACTCTATCACCAGTTATTAGGAGTCATTCCACCGCATGGTCGACTCTATGGATCATGGTTGAGTCTAGTATGGCTAGCGGAGTAGTTTCACGAGTTATCCCATGATGCTGATGAGATAGCGCTACAACGACATGCTAGAGCTTATATATTACAATTTATGGATGGCTATTTATTTATGGATACGTCAGTGAGGGGATACATCTCATGTTTTTACCCTTACTATATGATTTTGAGATAGCTGGACATTACAGTTGGAATGGTGCAGGCTTAGTATGGTTGTACAGATATATGTATAGGGCTAGCAGGAGAGATGCCCATGATATTGCGGATCATTGATATTGCTACATGTTACAGCCGTGACAGTGATGTGGCCAGGCTCAGGTACCACCGAATGCGCTCGGGCCACGTGGAGGCTTCTTCGGCCGAGTCAGCGCCACGTCTTCAAGACCAGGTTCGACAAGACTACAGTGCCCGACAATTCTCTAAGGCAAACTGCCCCCGCCGAGGTCGAGCTCGGATCGGAGCTCCTCTACCAACTCGATGGAGCCCAAGCCCGGAGATATCCGCCCAAGTGAGCTCGGCCGAAGCCAGGAGACCTCCTGCCACCTCGCCAGGTGTCCATCCAGGAGGAGTCCGCCCGGGCCGAGGTTGGCCGACCCTTCGCCCTTCGCCAGGTGGCCTCCCGGAGACGGGTCCACCTCAGCCGAGGCCAGGCGACCTCCTGCCACCTCGCCAGGTGTCCACCCAGGAGGGGTCCACCTAAGCCGAGGTCGGCCGACCCTTCGCCCCTTCGCCAGGTGGCCTCCCGGAGACGGGTCCACCTCGGCCGAGGCCAGGCGACCTCCTGCCACCTCGCCAGGTGTCCACCCAGGAGGGGTCCACCTAAGCCGAGGTCGGCCGACCCTCCGCCCCTTCGCCAGGTGGCCTCCCGGAGATGGGTCCACCTCGGCCGAGGCCAGGCGACCTCCTGCCACCCTGCCAGGTGTCCACCCAGGAGGGGTCCACCTAGGCCGAGGTCGGCTGGTCCTTCGCTCTTCGCCAGGTGGCCCCCGGAGACGGGTCCACCTCGGCCGAGGTCAGGCCGCCCGTACGAAGAAGATCTCAAGGAAGAATTGCGGGCCCCGAGGCCATCCCTCGGGCCGTATGAATCCCAGACGGCGCCCCGTACGGAGGGCGGCGGCACGCGGAACATCACTTGCATCGGCCCGACAAGTTCCACAGCCGAGGGGCACGATTCTG
Organism: Areca catechu; assembly: GCA_021397845.1. Lineage (NCBI taxonomy): Eukaryota > Viridiplantae > Streptophyta > Magnoliopsida > Arecales > Arecaceae > Areca > Areca catechu. The sequence goes on along the minus strand of CM038039.1, from coordinate 201,925,919 downwards.
ATAGAACAGGCCCTATAGATGGATGGCACCCACGCTTGGGAGAGAGAGCGCTCTTGCTGGGCCCGAGGCCTGACCGGCCGCCTTGTCAGCGCCGCCCTCTCTTTTTCTCTCCTGTCTTTGCCTTTTCCCTGCTGGGCTCGGTGGACGAGGTCGGAAAGCCACCTGGCCCCCCTTCACCGAAAAGGGAAAAGAGAAGAAGACAGGGGAGGGGAGTCTCCCAGGAGGAAAAGACAAGCGCACGACGAAAGGAGATAAAGAGGGAGGAATCTGGGGACAACAGGGGTAAGCGAACAAGCCTGGGGACAAAGGAGAAGCAACGGCAAAAGGCCTCACTCCGGAGAGTGAAAACCAGAGATCCCGAGAGGGAATCACTGGGCGTGAGCTCGGCAAGGAGGCCCAGCCGAGATTCTGGTCCCTAGAGCGTCTCTCTCACTAGTAAACTCTCTAAGTCTGGGACCCTTTCGGGGGTCCGTCTGGAGAGTCTGTTCCTTCTCGTCGTCTACTGACTTGACCGTCGGAGTTCCCTCGCCGGGATCCTCGGCCAGGGTCTTCTAATCCCTTTCTTGCAGGTTCGCCACAGTCAGGGAGGCTCCTTCGCCAGGCGGTCAGGAGGGATCGGCGGATCCATGGCACGGGCGTGACGACGGGAGCGGCAACAGATTGGCGCACCAGGTAGGGGGGCAGGACACCAAACCCGAGCGGGGGCCAGCTTTCTGCAGGTGTCGCGCTCTCTGACGATGGTGGTCACTCGTGGCCGCGAGGCGTCCACCAGTCGCGTGGGGGAAGTTCACTCCCCTCCAGGGGCCCTCAGCCCGGAGAGGGAGCATCCGGCTCCCCCTCCTCTTGCACAGCAGCCTACCCCGGCGGACGGACCCCTTGCGGCCGTCATCCAGCAGCTACAGACCTTGACCTCAGCGGTCCGGCAGCTTCAGCACCAGCAACACTCCCTGGCTACCCAGCCGCAGCCAGGGACCCCCGCGGCCTGAGCCGCGGGGCAGCGTGGGAGCCTGCGCTCCATCCAGGGCAGGCCATCCCATCCGAGGGCCGCCTCCAACCCCCGGGTGAGCCACCAAGCTCCCGCAAAGAGAAACTACTCCGGCTCGGAGGATCACGAGAGCCGATCCCCAGCCGACGGGGTCGAAACGACGCATCGCAGCAAGCGACGCCGAGGCCAGACCTCGCGCCGAGACCGATCGGCGCCCCCTTCACCTGCAGTCTCGGTGGAAGACTCCACCGACGAAGCCATCAGGCGCCAGGCTGAGAGGCGCCTGGAGGAGCATGAGCGCTAGCTGGCGGAGTTCGCCCGCCGATTTGCCGACCTGCAGAACTCGTCGGCAGACCCGGCGAGCTACGACTCCCGCCCCCCTTTCTCTGAAGAAATCCAGGCGGAACCGATCCCGAAACGGTTCCGCATGCCGCAGGTGGATCCCTACGACGGGACCACCGACTCTCTGGACCATCTTGAGAGCTACAAAGCCCTCATGAGGGTCCAGGGGGCCACCGACGCTCTTCTGTGCATTGCCTTCCCGGCAACCCTCCGGAAGGCCGCTCGAGTGTGGTTCACCCGCCTCGAGCCCGGATCCATTTACTCCTTCCACCAGCTGGAAGGAAGGTTCGTGGCACACTTCGACGCTTGTCGAAAGGTGCCGAGAGAGGTGGATAGCCTCTTCTCCATCCGCCAGCAGGACCAGGAGCTGCTCCGGGACTACATCACCCGGTTCAAGACCGCGGCCCTGGAGATCTACAGCTTGGACGAGCTCGTCGCCATGCTGGCTTTGAAGCGCGGGCTCAAGACGTCCCGCCTGACCTACTCCCGGGACAAGAAGCCGCCCAGGATGTACTCCGAGCTCCTCCTCCGCACCCACAAATACATCCGAGCGGAGGAGGCTGACCGCACCCGTCGAGAGTTAGACGGGAAGACTCCGAAGAAGCCGCTCCCGAGGGACGCCCCGGGAGCTCAGAGGCCCGGGCCGTCTGCCGACCCTCGCCCGAATCCAAGGCCGAGGGGCGAGGCCGCTCCCGAGCGGAGGTACACCCCTCTCCTCGCACCTCGGACGAAGATCCTCATGGAAATCGAGGGCGAGCGCTACCTCCGCCGACCTCCTCCTCAGAACCCGAGAGCCGTCCGAGATAAATCAAAGTACTGCCAGTTCCACCGCGAGCACGGGCACGACACAGAGGAGTGTCGCCACCTGAAGCGGGAGATCGAGGAGCTGATTAGGAGGGGTTACCTCGGGAAGTTCGTCAAGAACGAGGCCCCCTCTGAAGGGCAGCCGCTCGCGACCTTGCCGCCCGTCCCTGCGATCGACAACCGCCCAACGGAGAAGCCCATGGGCATGATCTCGCGCGGGTTCGGTCGAGCAGCGAAGAGAGCCCGGGAGGCCGGGAACCCGGAGGTTGTAATCCCTCCCCGGGGGGGGAGGGTAATGACAATGTAAACAACGATGCCGTGGTGGTCGAGATGACCATCGCGAAGCATCCTGTACATCGAATCATGGTTGATAGTGGAAGCTCGGTTGACGTACTTTTTTACGACGCTTTCTCCCGCATGAACTTGTCCCACAATCAGTTGAAACCGGTGCACACCCCCCTGGTAGGTTTCACGGGGGACTCCGTGGGGGTCGAGGGGGAGATCACTCTCCCGGTCACCGCCGGATCCCCACCCCGGCAGGTGACCGTCCTAATAACATTTACCGTCGTCAGGCTCCCCTCGCCTTACAACGCCATCCTCGGACGTCCCGGGCTCAACCAACTGGATGCCACCATCTCCACAAGAAGGCTGTTGGTACAGTTCCCCATGCCCTCCGGGCTCGGGGAGATGAAGGGGACGACCCAACCAGTCCCGCTCTGCCTTCAGACGGTCCCGGGCGCCAGGGGCGCGGAGCTCGCCCATGATATCGACGACCTCGATCTGAGAGAGAAGGAACCCAGGGGAGGGCCCGTAGAGCGCCTGCTGACTTTTTCCCTCGGTTCGGACCCCCTGAAGACGGTGCAAGTCGGGGCCCAGCTCCCTGAGGAAGAACGAACCAGCCTGCTGGAGTTCCTCCGTGCCAACGCTGACGTGTTCGCCTGGTCAGCAGCTGACATGCCGGGCATCCCGCCCGAGGTCATCATGCACAGGCTAAATGTGGACCCAAATTGTCGCCCGGTCCGCCAGAAGAAGAGAAGCTTCGCCATGGAGAGGCAGAAGGCGATCAACGAGGAAGTGGAGAAGCTCCTCGCCGCCGGTTTTGTCCGAGAGGTCCAGTACCCTAGCTGGCTGGCAAACGTGGTCATGGTAAGAAAGAGTAGTGGTAAGTGGAGGATCTGTGTAGATTACACCGACCTCAACCGAGCTTGCCCAAAGGACAGCTTCCCTCTTCCAATGATTGACCAGCTGGTCGACACCACCTCGGGGCACCGCCTCCTATCGTTCATGGACGCCTTCTCCGGATACAACCAGATCCGAATGAGCCCGGAGGACGAAGAGCACACCGCCTTCATAACTGATCGCGGAACTTTTTGCTACAGGATGATGCCATTTGGCCTCAAGAACGCGGGGGCAACGTACCAGCACCTGGTCAATAGAATCTTCAAAGACCAGATCGGCCGCAACATGCAGGTATACGTGGACGACATGCTGGTAATGAGCAAACTCGAGTCGGATCACATGGCTGACTTGGCGGAGACCTTCGGCAACCTCCGACGCCATCAGATGAAGCTGAACCCGGCGAAGTGCGCCTTTGGCATCTCCGCCGGGAAATTCCTAGGATTTATGGTGACCCAAAGAGGAATCGAGACCAACCCGGAGAAGGTCCAGGCCATCCTGGATATGGAGCAGCCCGCCTTCAAGAAGCAAGTGCAGCAACTAACCGGCCGAGTTGCGGCCCTCAGCCGTTTTATCTCCAGGTCGGCGGATCGCTGCCGTCCCTTCTTCAAGGTACTAAGGAAGATGAATGACTTTGCTTGGACCGAGGAATGCCAGCAGGCCTTCGAGGAGCTGAAGAAGACCCTCGCATCGCCACCATTGCTGTCCAGGCCCGAGGAGGGAGAGGAGCTTATCCTCTATCTAGCGGTTACCCCGGAAGCCGTCAGCTCAGTCTTGGTTCGAACCGACGGCCAGGGGACCCAGCGGCCAGTGTACTATACCAGCAAACTTCTCCGTGACGCGGAGCTCAGGTATTCTCGGCCCGAGAAACTCGTTTTTGCGCTAATAGTGTCTGCCCAGCATCTCAGGCCTTATTTCCAAGCGCACCCCATCGCCGTCCTGATGGATCAACCGCTGAAAGCAGTGCTCAGCCGACCCGATACCTCGGGACGATTGGCAAAATGGGCACTGAAACTCAGCGAGTTCGACATTACGTACAGGCCGAGGTCGGCCATGAAGGCACAGGTGCTAGCCGACTTCTTGATCGAATATGCGGGCTTGGGCAAGGAGCCCGAGGAAGGCCCCTCAGGCCGATCGATGGAGATAGGCGCCGACGAGCCCGGAGAAGACGCCTGGATCCTCCACGTAGACGGAGCCTCAAACTCCGGCGGGAGCGGGGCTGGGCTCATCCTTGCCAACAGCAACGGGGTCGTCGCCGAGTGCGCGCTCCGTTTCCAATTCCCCGTGACAAATAACCAGGCGGAGTACGAAGCACTTCTTGCCGGACTGAGAGTCTCCCGCGAGCTGGGCGTAACCAACCTCAAGGCTTTCACTGATTCCCAGCTCGTGGCGGGGCAGGTGTCCGGGGAGTACGTCGCACACGACCCCCAAATGGCGAGGTACTTGGAGCTCGTCAAAGAGGGCGCGTCCAGATTCCGACGCTTCGACATCTTCCATATCCCCCGTGGGGAGAACGCCCGCGCGGATGCTCTCTCCCGACTGGCGACCCTGCCGGACACGATGCTGGGACGCGCCTACGTGGAGCGCCTTGAGGTCCCAAGCCTCGAGGCACCGGTGGAGGTCCACCAGGTCAGCCATGAACCCAGCTGGATAAACAAGTACGCCGCATACATCACCAATGGCACCCTGCCGGAGGACCGCGAGGCGGCTCGCCTCATCAGGAAGAAGGCCGTGCGGTTCGTCCTGATGGACGGGCAGTTGTATCGAAGATCCTACTCCTACCCCCTCCTCAAGTGCGTAGGACCCATGGAAGCCAAGCTTGTGCTCCAGGAGATTCACGAAGGCGTCTGCGGGAACCACGTGGGGGGCAGGGCATTGGCATACAAGGCCCTCCGTCAGGGCTACTTCTGGGAAACAATGAAGGAAGACGCCGCCGACTTCGTGAAGAAATGCGACCGGTGCCAGCGTCACGCCACGGTGCAACGGCAGCCCTCCAACCCAATCTCCCAGCTCTCAGCCCCCTGGCCGTTCGCCCAGTGGGGGATGGACCTCCTGGGCCCATTCCCGCCGGCGTCTGGCCAGCGGAAATTCTTGATAGTGGCCATCGACTACTTCACGAAGTGGGTCGAGGCCGAACCCTTGGCGAGGATCACCGAAGCAAACGTCGCCAAGTTCTGTTGGAAGTCCATCGTCTGCCACTTCGGCCTCCCCCACACCGTGGTCACTGACAACGGGCGCCAGTTCGACTGCCGGGAGTTCGAAGAATTCTGCAGCGACCTCGGCATCAAGCATCGCTTTACTTCAGTGGCGCACCCCCAGACCAATGGGGAGGCCGAAGTTACGAACAGGACCATTCTTCAGGGCCTCCGCACGTGGCTGGACCAGGCCAAGGGCAGGTGGGCCGACGAGCTCCCCAGCATCCTCTGGGCATACCACACCACCCCGAGGACGGCCACCGACGAAACCCCGTTCAACCTCATCTTCAGAGCCGAGGCAGTCATCCCGATCGAGCTCAGCCTACCCACGCTGCGTGTGGAGCAATATGACGAGACAGAAAACCCAGCCAGGATGATGCTTAACCTTGACCTTCTCGAGGAAACGAGGGACAAAGCCCGAATTCGAATGGCGGCGTACAGGCAACGCGTGGCCAGGTATTACAACTCCCGGGTGCGGCCGAAGGCTTTCCATCCCGGAGACTTGGTCCTCCGGCGCGCTGAAGCTTCCCAGCCACGGGAATGCGGCAAGCTCTCGCCCAACTGGGAAGGCCCATATCGGGTGGTAGAGGCCCTCCCTCATGGCGCATACTACTTGGAGGAATTGGGAGGTGCCAGGTTCCCCCGGACGTGGAACGCCTCGAACCTGAGGATGTACTATCAGTAATGTAAGGTTCCTTGCTCCTGTACTAAAGTTTCCCCACTTCAAACACTCCCTTCTCACTTCGACAAGAAAGCCTACGGCATCGAGTTCAGTCCGGAGATCCTGGATCTCAGCCTGGAAGGCGGCGCAGAACCCAGTTGCCCATGAAAGCCCGGAGAATAGCTCAGCAAGCCGCGCAAGGCTTGACAAAGCCTACGGCATCGAGCTCAGTCCGGAGATCCTGGGCTTCGGCCTGGAAGGTGGCGCGGACCCAGTTCGCCCACGCGAGCCCGGAGAACAGCTCAGCAAGCCGCGCAAGGCTTGAGAAAGCCTGCGGCATCGAGCTCAGTCCGGAGATCCTGGGCTTCGGCCTGGAAGGTGGCGCGGACCCAGTTCGCCCATGCGAGCCCGGAGAACAGCTCAGCAAGCCGCGCAAGGCTTGAGAAAGCCTGCGGCATCGAGCTCAGTCCGGAGATCCTGGGCTTCGGCCTGGAAGGTGGCGCGGAACCCAGTTCGCCCACGCGAGCCCGGAGAGCAGCTCAGCAAGCCGCGCAAGGCTTGAGAAAGCCTGCGGCATCGAGCTCAGTCCGGAGATCCTGGGCTTCGGCCTGGAAGGTGGCGCAGAACCCAGTTCGCCCGTGCGAGCCCGGAGAACAGCTCAGCAAACCGTGCAAGGCTTGAGAAAGCCTGCGGCATCGAGCTCAGTCCGGAGATCCTGGGCTTCGGCCTGGAAGGTGGCGCAGAACTCAGTTCGCCCAAGAAAGCCCGGAGAACAGCTCAGCAAGCCGCGTAAGGCTTGAGAAAGCTTGCGGCATCGAGCTCAGTCCGGAGATCCTGGGCTTCGGCCTGGAAGGCGGTGCAGAAACCGTGTCGCCTGCGCAAGTATGAGGGCGATCCCAAAGACGGATCCGCTTAAGGCCTACTTTGCCGCCACGCAACCCGGGAGGCCCCAACCTTCGATTTGAGCAATGGAAGGACCAGGCCTACAATCGCTCCAAGCATTCCATACCAACATCTTAGAAAGAAGGAAAAAGAAAGGTGAGATGGAATGAACTCGAAATTTTATCAAACCAAAATTTTCATTAATACAAAGGATCAGTACAAGCCGGGAGTCCCGACAGGCCGGGAGTCCCCAAAGGAAGAAAATACAGAAGAAGAAAAAGAAAAGACACTACAAAACAGGAAGGAGGCGCCGGGCTCAGTGGGGTGCAGGGTCGGAGCCCTCTGCCGGGGGCGCAGGCATCGCATCCTCGACTTCTGCGACGGCCGGCTCTTGAGGCTGCTCTAGAGCCGCAGCTTCGCTAGTCGACGGCGCTGCAGGAGTTGCGTCGGCCGCTCCAGGAGCCCTGCTCTCGACTCCCTGCCTTCTGCCTCCGATCACCACCTCGCTGAGGTCGAGCTCGGGGAAGAGGGCCCCCACCTTCTCCCGGCACATCCGGAACCCCTTCAGGAAGGAGTCCACGGTGGCCTCCCGGACTTCCGACGTGTACTCGTCGGAAGCCCGGAATTTCGGGACGGCCTCCTGCGCCTCCCGCTTTGCGGCCTCCAGGAGTCCGTTGATGTACGCACTCCTGTCCCTCGCCGCACTCGCGTCTCGCCGGGCCTCCTCCAACTGGCGCTCCAGCCACTGGGAGTGGGCCTGCAGGCGAGCCTTCTCCGCCACGTCCTCCTCCGTGCGGTGTTGGTGGGCGGCCCGCTCCTCCAACAAGGAAGCCTCCAGCTCCTTGTTCCGCCCCTCAGAACGCGCCAGGTCAGACTGGAGGGCCTGGTTGTTGGCTCGCAGCTCGACCCCCTTCTCCATGAGGTCTTTGACGTTGGCCGCGAGCTTGCCGAGCTTCTCCTCCTTCTCGGCGTCCCTCTGTGCGTTCCCTACGAGGAAGTTCCTCAGTAGGAGAACGTCGTTCCCGATCTGCACCAACAAGAGCAAACCAGGTCAGGATGAAAGGAGTCAGATCTTGAAAGAAAAGGAAGGAAGGAGCTCGGGCTTACCATGAAAAGCTGCGGGAGGATCCCGAGCAGGGCATCTGCGTAGTCCCGGCCGCCTCGAGCTCGGCGGTCCCGGGCGATGGAGGCGTACTCCATGATCTTCTCCGCGAGCCCTTTGTCACGGATGACCGAGTCCCGGTGGGTGATCACCGGTGCCGGAGGTGTCAGGCCGGCTCCTGCGCTGGCCGCCCCCTCAGCTGTTTCCGCGGTCGACGGGCCGGCGGTGGCCACCGACTGCACTATCGAAGCAGCGGCGATGACGGGACCGGCGCCGGATGGAGCTGCAGGCGGCGGAGCCCTCTCAGCAGCGACGCCACCAGGTCGCGCGGCCGAGGCATCAGCGGCCCCACCCTGGGGCAGCCTGGGCGGGGGAGCGATAGCAATCGGGCTGGGTGCGGTCGCCGCCGTGACCTCCCGGCTCGCCTCAGTACGAGCCCTCTTCGCCGCGGGCTCGTCCACCTCGGTGACATCTCGCTGGGCTGCGCCCTCCAGGAGGTTCTCCAGCGAAAACTTCATCCCTGCAACACAAAGGAACAAAAAGTCAGCCGGCTCGGTCATGAAGAAAAAGGGGGGCAGAAGTCAAAGTGGGGCCGAATCTCACCAGTCTCGCGGATGGGACTGATCCCGGCCTCAAAAAGGTTTTGCTCCGAAAGCAGAATGTCGAGTGCCGGGACCACATCGCTCAGGAGCTGGGAGTAGGACTCCTGGTCCACCGACTCGACCCGAGAATTCCGGTTCGGGGTCCGGTCCGGTTCACTCCAGGCCCAGTCGACATCTTGACTGAGGCGAAGAAAAATCGGCTCTTCCAGCCCTTCACCGAGGAAGGGATGTCGAACCGGAGACACCTGGGCCGAGATGAAATATACCACCAGCCGTCATCGGTGGAGCACTTCTTCAAGGTGAACAAGGCCCTGAAGAGGGAGAAACGGGCAACGAACCCATGGAAGTGATAGAAGACAATGAAAGAAAAGATGACCCGGATGGCGTTGGGAGCCAGCTGGGCCGGGACAAGCCGGAAATGGCTGAGGAAGGAAAGAAAGAAGGGGTGCAGAGGAAACCGAAGACCCCCAAGGAGGAAGTCTTCGTAGAAGGCTATGCGGCCGGGGCCACTCATGGTGACGCGCTCCCCGGACCGCGGAACAAACAAGCGAATGGACCCCGGGATGCCGTAAGCATCCCGGAGCAGAGAAAGATCGCCTTCGGTCATGGTGGAGGCATGACCGGAGGGACCGGCGGAAAGAGAAGGAGGTGCAGGAAGAGCAGGAAGAGAGCGAAGGGGGACGGCAGGAGCAACCGGAGGAGGCCGGATCCCCTTAGGGATGCCAATGGTGACACCCCCGGGTTGCAGACGCCAGCGGATCTCCTCCGGGATTGTCTCCTCATCTGAGGAGGAAGAAGATGGAGTCCTCGGCCAGGATGGACAGGCCTCGTCCGGGTTGGAAGAGACATGGCGGCGGCGCGCCATGGAAAAGAGAAGAACGGAGGATCAAAGAGAAAAGAAAAAGAAGGGGAAGGAGGGGAGCCGGAGAAGATGAGGGCACTCACCGAAAATATGCCAGACGAGCGCAGGGCAACAGGAGTTAGCCTGCAGCAAACCGCCCACGAAGCAAGGGGAAAAGGCCTCGTTCTGGAAAGTCCCCTCCCTTTCAAACTCAGCGGACAACGGCCGTACCCGTCATTCCGCCTCGGGCTACTGGACGATCGCCACGTGGGTGCACGCCCGACATCGATGCCTCGTTAGCAGAGCAACGGCCTCTACCTCGAAGAGACGCATTTATTGCGGGCAAGTGGGCGACGCGTGGCGGCTCCGCATAGGTTTTCTGCCGCATCGAGCCACGGCGACGAGGATCGTGGCAATTATGATGCAAGATCTTCGCCTCCCCACGTCATGTCCGCATTTAATCCCGACGTTCCGTTCTACGATGCCCCGACGGAACGGCGGGCTGGGGGGCAACTGTTACAGCCGTGACAGTGACGTGGCCAGGCTCAGGTACCACCGAATGCGCTCGGGCCACGTGGAGGCTTCTTCGGCCGAGTCAGCGCCACGTCTTCAAGACCAGGTTCGACAAGACTACAGCGCCCGACAATTCTCTAAGGCAAACTGCCCCCGTCGAGGTCGAGCTCGGATCGGAGCTCCTCTACCAACTCGATGGAGCCCAAGCCCGGAGATATCCGCCCAAGTGAGCTCGGCCGAAGCCAGGAGACCTCCTGCCACCTCGCCAGGTGTCCATCCAGGAGGAGTCCGCCCGGGCCGAGGTCGGCCGACCCTTCGCCCTTCGCCAGGTGGCCTCCCGGAGACGGGTCCACCTCGACCGAGGCCAGGCGACCTCCTGCCACCTCGCCAGGTGTCCACCCAGGAGGGGTCCACCTAAGCCGAGGTCGGCCGACCCTTCGCCCCTTCGCCAGGTGGCCTCCCGGAGACGGGTCCACCTCGGTCGAGGCCAGGCGACCTCCTGCCACCTCGCCAGGTGTCCACCCAGGAGGGGTCCACCTAAGCCGAGGTCGGCCGACCCTCCGCCCCTTCGCCAGGTGGCCTCCCGAAGACGGGTCCACCTCGGCCGAGGCCAGGCGACCTCCTGCCACCCCGCCAGGTGTCCACCCAGGAGGGGTCCACCTAGGCCGAGGTCTGCTGGTCCTTCGCTCTTCGCCAGGTGGCCCCGGAGACGGGTCCACCTCGGCCAAGGTCAGGCCACCCGTACGAAGAAGATCTCAAGGAAGAGTTGCGTGCCCCGAGGCCATCCCTCGGGCCATATGAATCCCAGACGGTGCCCCGTACGGAGGGCGGTGGCACGCGGAACATCACTTGCATCGGCCCGACAAGTTCCACAGCCGAGGGGCACGATTCTGACAGAACAGGCCCTATAGATGGATGGCGCCCACGCTTGGGAGAGAGAGCACTCTTGCTGGGCCCGAGGCCTGACCGGCCTCCTTGTCAGCGCCGCCCTCTCTTTTTCTCTCATGTCTTTGCCTTTTCCCTGCTGGGCTCGGCGGACGAGGTCGGAAAGCCACCTGGCCCCCCTTCACCAAAAAGGGAAAAGAGAAGAAGACAGGGGAGGGGAGTCTCCCAGGAGGAAAAGACAAGCGCACGACGAAAGGAGATAAAGAGGGAGAAATCTGGGGACAACAGGGGTAAGCGAACAAGCCTGGGGACAAAAGAGAAGCAACGACAAAAGGCCTCGCTCCGGAGAGTGAAAACCAGAGATCCCGAGAGGGAATCACTGGGCGTGAGCTCGGCAAGGAGGCCCAGCCGAGATTCTGGTCCCCAGAGCGTCTCTCTCACTAGTAAACTCTCTAAGTCTGGGACCCTTTCGGGGGTCCGTCTGGAGAGTCTGTTCCTTCTCGTCGTCTACTGACTTGACCGTCGGAGTTTCCTCGCCGGGATCCCCGGCCAGGGTCTTCTAACCCCTTTCTTGCAGGTTCGCCGCAGTCAGGGAGGCTCCTTCGCCAGGCGGTCAGGAGGGATCGGCGGATCCGTGGCACGGGCGCGACGACGGGAGCGGCAACACTACAACTCTGGGCATGGGATAGATTCTTGGGTATGGCACCACGTAGGTTATTCCGGCCGATTACAGATCCCATGGTTGATTTAGATGATGATGGAGCTGGATTACCATAGGGCCCCTTGGGGATGAGGTAAGTATCAAAATTTATTATTATTTTCTTGTTGAATATTATTTGTTATATTAACCATGTAATTTTTATTATCTATAGATAGAGAGATCAATTTTCGGCTAGAGAGGTGCAGATACATGTTGCCTCTTCATTTAGACTATATCTTGATCATCTACGACCGGAGTAGGTAATAACTAAAATCAAATATTTTTATTATTATTATCTTTTACATCTTATTATTTAAAATTATGATTAACAGGTGATATGGGAGCCATATACTCCTGACATTCTTACCCATCTCCCGATTATTGTCTACATGGTCAGGATGTATGGTGTACTCTAGTGCCACTTATTTGTTTTCACATCGTAAAGTGGCACTTCGTTGATATAGTGTTACGGCAGTGTGGGATCCACCAGTCCATACCAGATCAGTGTGATATAGGTATTGCACTATACCAAATCGATCTCAAAGGACGAGCCGATCAGGACTAGTCCTTCACTCATCAGCATTTTGTACAGCTTTGGAAGAGCTATTGAGATCATATTTTAGATAGACCTCCAATTGATGGTATCATGGATTATCATAATCCATATATGTAGTGGTATCGTCGCATCACTTGGCGATTAATCAGTCATATTGGTACGATGCACGATTACCTAGTAAGCATTTAAATTATTTTATTAAACATTCTTCATAATTGAATATTATGTTTTAAATAACTAATTACATATATATTTCAGAGCGATGGGATGGTCATGATTCAATAGCTTGCCCAGCCAGGTTCTATATCCATGTCATCCCAGTCTATCATGGATATATGTGATGATGTGCTTCATAGTATCCATGAGCATGCTCATATCCAGTTACGAGAATTTGTTCATGATGATGACAGAGACAACGAGACGCTTGCACTTTTTTCGTACGCATCATCATCATGAGTAGCTCCTATACCTCGTATTCATGACGTACTCATTGATGCAGTACCTCTCTGTTTCCGATACCTGAGTTCACTCCCTACCTATCTGAGAGCAATTATTTACATGAAGATGCCAGACAGTTCACATTTGCGAGGATACTGCAGCATATTTTGACTATACTGTCACGCCGGAGTACATGATGCATTAGAGATACTAAGCTCATGGGAAAGGATTTATCGATGAGGGATTGATGCATGAGGATACTATGCAGAAGCCAGTTCACACTAAGGTAGAGCTTTTAACGAGGTATCAGGGACCGAGTAAACCAGATCTTTGCATCATCGGAAGCAACTTATGCATAGTTCACACTGGCATTATGAACAATTTTATATTTATATATTATATTTACCATTGAATGTTAAATACTAAGTTCATGTATTATCACAATTTTAATTGTTAGGTTTTTATTTTAATGTTGGGCCTACACTCAAGTTCGCGCAACTAAGTATTCAAATATTACATTACATTATTATTTAATTATAAACATTATAAAATATTTCATATTTAATTATATTATTCTTATTTTTTAGTAATAATATTATTTTAATTTTTTAAATGTTAGTATTTATTTAATTTACTTTTATGGTAAACATAACTAAGTGATTTTATATTATACTATTACTTAATCATGCTCATCTTAAAATTTACAAATTTTACTTTATTTTAATCAAAATTTTGAAAAAAATTTGATGTATTATATTTAAAAGTTTACATGATTACTGCTGCCGAGTACATTGCCATGGCCTGTACCTTTACTGAGTCCAATTGAAACTATCCTCCTTCAAAGATGTCGAGCTCTTGCAGGATATGCAGGTGGCGTGCTACAGGGCCTGGAGCGCTGATGAAGGATTCCAGGGCTTGGAGCCTCGTTGGAGCACGCGCTTTGCAGAAGTTATGGAAGGCATGTTGCAGGGCTTGGTGCCTCAGTGGAACATGCATCCCTACAATAGTTCCAGCCGGTCTGGCAGAGATGGCGACATCGTGCCGCGGTGTCACCATCAGAGCCTCCCTCGTGTCTACTCTCCAGGAGTTGCATTTCACCTTCTATTTTCCTCCTACCAAGGTCGAGGAAATGTCTTCTTGCTTTTAGGAACTTGGACTGCCCTAGAGCTCGATTGATCATAAGCTCTCTTCGATCGGGAGCTCACCTCAGACAGAAGCTTGACCTCGGCTGGGAGCTCATCTTGGATGGGAGCTCTACCACGACGACGAGCTCGACCTCAACTAGAAGCTCACCTCGGATGGGAGCTCGACCTCGAATGGGATAAGTGGCACTCTGTTGGAAGCTCACCTCAGATGGGAACTCGATCTTGGCTAGGAGATCATCTCTAATGGGACAGGTGGTGCTCTGTTGGGAGCTCGACCTTGGTTGGGAGCTCACCTCGGACAGAAGCTCGACCTCGATAGAGAGCTCACCTCGGATGGGATAGCTGGCATTGTTTGCCATATATATTATTATTTAACCATAAAAATCTTTAAAAATATTAATATTTTTGTTATTATTACTGATGTGGCAGGATCGCTGACATAGGGAAACTGACAGGCGCCATGTCAAAGGAAGATGCTGTGTCGGACGCTGCATCAATTCTCCAGCCCGGACTCCGCTGCCGAGCTGAGCTGATCTCCCTCGAGACAGCGAGCCGAGCTCTGTCCTCCACTGGGTCGGGCCCGCGAGCTCGGGATGCTTAGGTCAGAGCCGCCTTCTACCCCCCAGAGCGAGACCCTCAAAGGTTTGAGCCCTGTGGTCGGAGTCGAGCTCAGCGCTCACCCGCCAACGTGGAGCCTCTCCGAGCGCGTGCCCTCTGGACCGGGTCCGCCTTTTGCCCTCTAGAGCAAGACCCTCAAAGGTTTGAGCCCTGTGGTTGGAGTCGAGCTCAGTGCTCACTTGCCAACGTGGAGCCTCTCCGAGCGCGCACCCTCTAGACCGGGTCTACCTTTTACCCTCCAGAGCGAGACCCTCGGAGGTTTGAGCCCTGTGGTCAGAGTCAAGCTCAGTGCTCACCCGCCAACGTGGAGCCTCTCCGAGAGCGTGCCCTCTGGACTGGGTCCGCCTTCTGCCCTCCAGAGCGAGACCCTCGGAGGTTTGAGCGCTGTGGTCGGAGTCGAGCTCAGCACTCACCCGCCAATGCGGAGCCTCTCTGAGCGCGCGCCCTCTGGACCAGGTCCGCCTCCTGCCCTCCAGAGCGAGACCCTCGAAGGTTTGAGCCCTGTGGTCGGAGTCAAGCTCAGCGCTCACCCGCCAACGTGGAGCCTCTCCGAGCGCGTGCCCTCTGGACCGGGTCCACCTCATGCCCTCCAGAGCGAGACCCTCAAAGGTTTGAGCCCTGTGGTCAGAATCGAGCTCAGCGCTCGCCCGCCAACGTGGAGCCTCTCCAAGCGCGCGCCCTCTGGACCGGGTCCGCTTCCTGCCCTCCAGAGCGAGACCTCGGAGGTTTGAGCCCTGTGGTCGGAGTCGAGCTCAATGCTCACCCACCAACGTGGAGCCTCTCCGAGCGCGCACCCTCTGGACCGGGTTCGCCTTCTGCCCTCCAGAGTGAGACCCTCAGAGGTTGAGCCCTGTGGTCAGAGTCGAGCTCAGCACTCACCCGCCAACGTGGAGCCTCTCCGAGCGCGCGCCCTTTGGATCGGGTTCGCCTTCTGCCCTCCAGAGCAAGACCCTCGAAGGTTTGAGCCCTGTGGTCAGAGTCGAGCTTAGCGCTCACCCACCAACGTGGAGCCTCTCCAAGCACACGCCCTCAGGACCGAGTCTGCCTTCCACCCTCCTCTGCCAAGACGCCCACGCAAGCTTGGAGTACCTAGGTCGGAGCGAGCCCTGCCGTTCCAGCTCAACCCTAGTTCGGACGAGGTCCTCGCCAGCCCAGAACGCCAGCGAGCCACCCGAGGACTATACTGGAGCGCCTCCCAGGTCGTACAGACCACCTGCAGCCACCAGTTACACTAGAAAGGGAAGAAGCATGCTGATCGAGATGCCACGCTCCTCACCAACCTTTTGGATCATCCAGGAGAGGAAGCCAACCAGGAGATTCGAATCCCATGGGCGGCGGCCCACCATTCGAGGCACCGCCAGGTTTCCCGGAATGAGGTGACCAAGAAGAGTGTCGGAGCGCATGACAACTCTCCTTATCACGAATCAGGAAAGCCTCCTTGGGACACCGCCGCACACGCCTAACAGCCCGGCGGAGATCCTGAGGCGGACGCCCAATGGTAACCTAGTTTGCAGCAAACTCGGAGGTAACACAACAATACCAACACACAAGCAAAACACAAGCTGAGAAAAAAAAGAAGAGTGCAACCCTCACCAAGAAGAGTGGCATGGCACCACCAGCATTCCAGAGCAAGGTTGGGAGGAAGGGCCACACAGGGACTCCCCCTAACCAGGCCACACTTTTTCCGACACACCTGCTACTAACATTCACAACTCACTCCTCGTGTGGAGTCTATCAAGAGGGGCTCGACCAAGAGGATATGTTCCCCTGGATCATCACTGACTTGATCGTCGAAGTGTCCCCGCCAGAAATCCTGGCCCGGGTCACTAACCCCTGTCTTGCAGGTCCAGGTTCGCCGGACAGCGAGGCAGACAAAGAGAGCGCACTCAACTTGGATGTCCGGGAGAAGAGGATCACCGGGCAGCAAAGGGAGCGCACTCCGGCGCTGGCAGCAGCTACGGGCCACGACGATTATGGCGGTAACAGATTGGCGCGCCAGGAAGGGGGTGCTGAATCAAGCCCTCCACTTCTTTATAGATTGATACTCCACGGAAGAATGGTGGCGACACAAGCTCAAGAGACCTCCACCATCCATGCAAGGGGTTCCCCTTCCCATGGGCACCCACGTCACCTTCTCCGTCTCCTCCGACAGAGGGGTCCGCTTACGAAGCCATCATGCAAGTAGTGGAAAGGTGCCTGGATAAACATGAGCGTGGGCTAGCGGAGTTCTCCCACCGGTTTGCCAATATGCAAGGCTCAACCAGTGAGCCAGTGGACTACAACACCCGCTACCATTGAAGCCCTTCACTGGTCGTGGCGAGACGAAGTATTATCGCCTTCACCGCAATCACGGCCATGACACCGAAGAATGTCACGGTCCCGAGCAAGAAATCGAGAAACTCGTCAAGAGAGCCTACCTCCAGAGGTTTGCAGAGGGGGGCAGATCTCAAGCGGGGCCCTAGGTGCTCGCCGCTCTCTCGCCAGCTCCAACCATCGATAGCCGCCCCATCGTGAAGCCGGTGGGCGTGTTCACCTGGGGAGCCACGCGTGCATCCAAGAGGACCCGGGGGGTAGGGGACCCCGAGAATGTATTCCCCACTGTACGGGAAGGAGAAAGCGAGGAAGAAAGGAAAATGAAGATGCCACGGTCGTCAGGATGACGACCACGAACCACCCTGGAAAAGTGCACCACAGTCGATAACGGAAGCTCACGGACGTACATCTTTATGACGCCCCCTCCAGGAGCACCACTATGACGACTTTTGTTGTCGACGGGCTTCCTACGGCTCACAACGTCATCTTGAGATTGGCTTAGGCCCAACCCCCTCGACGCCGGCCCCAGTAAAACTCGCCAGCAATGAGCAGCCCTAGCGTTACAGCGCCCGGGTTTGGCCAAGAATCTTTGGGCCCGGAAATCTGGTGCTATGCCGGGCAGAGGCAAATCAATCCCGAGAACGCGCCAAGCTCACACCAGACTGGGAAGGTCCTTACAAGGAGGCCGAAGCCCCATCATGAGGGGCTTATCACCTCGAAGATCTCGACGGCGTCAGGCTCCCCCGGACATGGAGTGCTTGCAGTCCGTGAAGATGCCACTTACAATGTAAGATTTCTTATCGATAATGATGATAATAATTTTTTCCTTGCATGAGTATCTATGTGTCTTGCAGGAAAGAATCGACAGCATCCCCGAGCCTAGCTCCAGGACGCCAACCCAAGATCGGAGCTTAGACCTCTGACCAAGGGATCTTCGAGCTACGCCGCTCTCAATCTCAAAGCATCCCTGAGCCTAGCTCCAGGACATCAAGGGATCTTCGAGCTATGCCGCTCTCAATCTCAAAGCATCAGGGATCTTCGAGCCATGCCGCTCTCAATCTCAAAGCATCCCCGAGCCCAGCTCCAGGACGTCAAAGGATCTTCGAGCCATGCAACTCCCAACTTGAAGCATCCCCGAGCCTAGCTCCAGGATGCCAACCCAAGACCGGAGCTCAGATCTTCGGCCAAGGGATCATCGAGCCACGCCACTCTCAATCTCAAAGCATCCTTGAGCCTAGCTCAAGGTCGTCAAGGGATCTTCAAGCCACGCTGCTCTCAATCTCAAAGCATCCCCGAGCCCAACTCCAGGATGTCAAAAGATCTTCGACCCGCGCCACTCTCCATCTCAAGCATCCCCGAGCCTAGCTCCAGGACGTCAAGGGATCTTCGAGCCATGCAGCTCCCAACCTGAAGCATCCTCGAGCCAAGCTCCAGGACGTCAAGGGATCTTCGAGCCATGCAGCTCCCAACTTGAAGCATCCCCGAGCCTAGCTCCAGGAAAGGATCTTCGAGCCATGCAGCTCCCAACTTGAAGCTTCCCAGAGCCCAGCTCCAGGATGCCAACCCAAGATCGGAGCTCAGATCTCCGGCCAAGGGATCATCGAGCCAAGCCGCTCTCAATCTCAAACATCTCCGAGCCCAGCTCCGAGATGCCAAGGGATCATGGGGCCAAGTAGCTCCCATCAACGCCTCGAGCCCAGCTCCAAGACGCCAAAGACCTGAGCTAAGCCCTCAGGCAACCCTTGGGCCCGAGCCTAGCTCCCTGTCTAGGAAGGCCTCGAGCCTAGCTCCAAGGCAATCAAGTCCTGTAACCCTCATCTCTGATCTCCCCACTCAAAAAGAAGAAGAGAGGGAAAGGAAAGAAAGAGAACGAGAGGGGAACACGGCAAGCACCCTCTTCTCTGATCTCCCCACTCCAAAAAAAAAAAAAAGGGAAAGGGGAAGGAAAGAAAGAGAACGAGAGGGAAATATGGCAAGAACCCTTTTCTCTGATCTCCCCGCTCAAAAAGAAGAAGAGAGTGGAAGGAAAGAAAGAGAACGAGAGGGAAGTACAGCAACAAAACTACCAGCTCTCAGTCACCAACGTCCTCGAACCCAGCTCTAGGATGCTAGCCCAAGACCGAAGCTCAGATCTCCGACCAAGGGAACTTTGAGCCACGTAGCTCTCGATCACCAACGTCCCCGAGCCCAGCTCCAGGATGCCAGCCCAAGACCGGAGCTCAGACCTCCGGCCAAGAAAATTTTGAGCCACGCAGCTCTCAGTCACCAACATCCCCGAGCCCAGCTTCAGGATGCCAGCCTGGGACCGTAGCTCAGACCTTCGGCCAAGAAAACTTCGAGCCACGCATCTCTCAGTCACCAACATTCCTGAGCCCAGCTCCAGGACGCTAGCCCAAGACCGGAGCTCAGATCTCCGGCCAAGGGAACTTCGAGCCACGTAGCTCTCAGTCACCAACGTCCCCGAGCCCAGCTCCAGGATGCCAGCCCAAGACTGTAGCTCAGACCTTCAACCAAGGGAACTTCGAGCCACGCAGCTCTCAGTCACCAACATCCCCGAGCCTAGCTCCAAGATGCTAGCCCAAGACTGAAGCTCAGACCTCCGGCCAAGGGAACTTCGAGCCACGCAGCTCTCGGTCACCAATATCCCCGAGCCCAGCTCCAGGATGCCAGCCCAAGACCAGAGCTCAGACCTCCGGCCAAGGGACCTTCGAGCCATGCAGCTCTCAGTCATCCACGTCCCCGAGCCCAGCTCTAGGATGCCAGCCCAAGACCAGAGCTTAGATCTGCGGCCAAGAAAACTTCGAGCCACGTAGCTCTCAGTCACCAACATCCCCGAGCCCAGCTCCAGGATGCCAGCCCAAGACTGGAGCTCAGACCTCCGACCAAGGGAACTTCGAGTCATGCAACTCTCGATCATCCACGTCCCCGAGCCCAGCTCCAAGATGCCAGTCCAAGATCGGAGCTCAGACCTCCAGCCAAGGGACCTTCGAGCCATGCAGCTCTCAGTCATCCACGTCCTCGAGCCCAAGTCCAGGATGCCAGCCCAAGATCGGAGCTCAGATCTTCGGCAAAGGAAACTTTGAGCCACGTAGCTCTCAGTCACCAACGTCCCCGAGCCTAGCTCCAGGATGTCAGCCTAAGACCGGAGCTCAGACCTCCGGCCAAGGGACCTTTAAGCCACGCAACTCTCGATCATCAACGTCCCCGAGCCCAGCTCCAGGATGCCAGCCCAAGACCAGGAGCTCAGATCTCCGGCCAAAAGACCTTCTAGTCGCATAGCTCTCAGTCCATAACACCTTCGAGCGTAGCAGCTCTCAAGTGTCACAACTCAGCCCCAAGCAAGGTGAGGCCCTTCTCTCTGATCTCCCCACTCATATACAAAAAAAAAGGGGAGAGGAAAGAAGGGGAGTGGAAGAAAGAGAGAAAGAAGGGAAGAGCCAAACAAAAAATAGATGGCAAGGAAACTCAAGTTTCATTAATCAAATACAAGTTATAAGTATTTTGCGGGCTCCCGGCATGCCGGGTGACCCTGACTAAGTACAAAAACAAAAATACAAAGCAAAGAAGGAAAAAGGGGCTACTCCATGCTGGCCAGCCTCCCTGCTGAGCTCTGAGGCTAAGAGTTCCCGCCTTTAGGAACCTTCGGCTGAGCAGCTCTAGTCTCAGATGGTTCAGCCTCGGCTGGCGTCAGAGACTCTGAGGCCATGGCTTCCTCCACGGCCTTCTCATCGGGCTCCGTATCTGAGGCCGAAGGATATCTGAGGCGGTCACGGTTCTTTTCGGGGACAAGTGCCTCGACCCGGCCATGCAAGAACTAAAGCCCTTATAGAAGGAGTCCGATGCCATCTGATGAATTGCGGCGATGAACTCCTCCGAAGCCTTGAACTTCGCAACGGCATCCTCGGTCCCTTCTTGGCCTCAGCAGCCACCTTCCTCGCCTCGACGGCCTCCATCCTAGTAGCCTCCGCCGACTTGGCCGCCACCTCCACCGACTTCTCAGTTGCGGCCAGTTTCTCCCTCCCTGCTGCCAGCTCCGCTTAGGCAGCCCGGGAGGCCTCCTTGTGCCAATCAGCCTCGACACTATACCAATTCAACTTCTTCTTCACGGAGAAGAGATCTTCAATGGTCTTCTTCGAACATCTTCGATCCAGGTCACGGGCCTCTAAATGTCTCTTCACTCGCCCCTCGGCGTCGGCGAGCTGTTTGTCAAGGTCCTTGAATTTCAGTTCAAGGGCCCCGTTCGCTCCGACCTCCTTCAGGTCGGCTTTCAGGGATTCGATCTCGATCGCTCGTTGCTGCTCGAGACGCTCCCAGTTCAGATAGCAGTCCTTGATGAAGAGGGCCTCGGCACCGATTTGCACCATGAGAAGAGGCCAGCTAAAAAAAAAAGAGAAAGAAAAGAAAAGAGAGAAAAATAAAGAAAGGGACAGCTCACCGAGTACAGCTGGGGGAAGACGGCGCTGATAACATCGCCCAGCTGCATTCTGGCCATCTCTTGCCGGTCGCATGTCTAGATCGAGAAGTCCATCATGCGCTTGGCCAGTTCAGGGCTCCAGAGGAACGAACTCTCCGACCCCATCCTGAAGGGGAGACGACGTCGTGCCTCCTCCCTCCTGCCCTCTTTGGGAGTGGGCACCTTGCCCTGCCGGCTGAAGGGTCCCCGGGGGTAGGCTGAGAAGCTGGCACCGGCGCAGGTGGTGCCTTGGTCGTGGTCCTGGTTGCGGCCTGGACCTCCTCATCCCTGATCTCAATAACAGGTGGACTTGGAGGATGGCAGGGTGCAGTGGCAGTAGCTGCGGCCCTTGCCCAGACCACTACTTCGGGCTCCATAGCAAGGGCCTCCTGGACTGGCCTCGGTGCCACAGAAGTCGCCCTCTCCACCGGTGCAGGAGCAACCTGAGCCGCCTCCGAGATCGGACCAGCTGGAGCAGCCGAACTCGGACCCACCGCTGCAGTGGAGGCAGCCACAGGAGCGCTCTCGCCCCAGACTTGCCTCGATGAAGGCTCCCCGGCCAGCCCGGTCGGCGGCCTCTTCCGAGTGATCGCCATTAGATCATTCTCGGAGAAAATCATCCCTGCATATAAGTCACACAGCAGTCAGAATCGGCGGGAAGCAGTGCAAGGAGTGCAAGATAAAGAAAGAGGAAAGTTCAGGTCGAACTCACCCAACCCATTTGTTGGGTCGACCCGGAGTCGGTGAGGTTCTGCTTAGATAACAGGACCTCGAGAGGAGGAATCTGGATGGTGCGGAGCTACTTGTAGTCATCCCGGTCAGCTGCATCGATCACAGAATTTCGGTTGGGGGACTTGTCCGAATCGCTCCAGACCCAGTCGACCCCCTCAACCTTAACAAAGAAAAACTTACTCTTCCATCCCCTGATGGAAGAGGGGAGCTTAAATCTGATGCCTTTCGATCGGGCGAACAAGGACCACCACCCATCCTCAGTTGGGTGGCGCTTCAGGGCGAAGAAGACCCTGAACAAGGAGAACCGGGCAACAAACCCGTGGAGGTGGCAGAGTACAATGAAAGAAAAGATAACCCTAATAGCGTTTGGCACTAACTGTGTAGGGACCAAATGGTAGTTGTCCAGGATGGACAGAAAGAAAGGGTGAAAAGGAAACAGGAGACCTTCGGAGAAGGTCTCTTCATAAAAAGCAAGACGGCCCGGGCCACGACCCGTTCCCCCGGATGAGGGATCGTGAGCCGAACGGAAGGCGGGATGCCATAGACATCTCGAACGGTCCTTAGTTCCCCGGCGGTGATCGTCGAGGTGACCCCACCAGGACCAGTGGACCGGACATACTCAGAGATGGGGACAGAAGGAGAAGGAGGGAAAGAAGGACCGGATCCTGGTTCCCTGATGAGTTCCGAACCGGGAGGATGCCTCCTACTGAGCTCGAAGCGAGTTGCATCTTCCTCCCCGCTAGAAAAAGAAGAAGATGCCGGCTTCTGCTCGAAGGGACCGGCCTCGCCTTGATCAGTGGAGGGGCGGAAGCCCGGACCAAAATAGGACATCCTCAAGAACAAGGAGAATGAAGAACTCGAAGCGAAGGATGGAAGAACAGACTCAACTCAAAGAAGACCCCAGACCCGGAGGAAGAACCCTACTCTAGCAGGGCAAGAAGGAAGAAGAAACTGACCTGGTTCCTTAGAAAACCTGAGGCAACTATGAAGAAGAAGAAAGCTTGGGCGCAGCAGCAGGCACAGAGAATTCAAAAGAATAGATGTTTTGGATAATGCCCTCCTTTCATTTCGAAATGACCCGATGGATTTATACCGATCCAACCCCTCTGCCAACGGATCCACGCCACGTGCTGCTTATCGACGAAAACGGCATCCGGTCGCTCTGAATTCTATGCGCATTAACTGCTCCTCATGGCCATCCCCGCATTGATGCACCGCAATCATACATCCTTTCGTCTTTCTATGCCCGAGCATCGTGCACTATCGAGCCTCAGGAGTGGGGGGCAAATGCTGTGGCAAGATCGCTGACGTAGGGAAACCGACAGGTGCCACATCAAAGGAAGACGCTGTGTCGAATGCCACGTCAATTCTCCAGCCTGGACTCCACTGCCGAGCTGAGCTGAGCTCCCTCGAGACAGCCAGCCGAGCTCTGTCCTCTGCCAGGTCAGGCCCGCGAGCTCTAGATGCCTAGGTCGGAGCTGCCTTCTGCCCCCCAGAGTGAGACCCTCGAAGGTTTGAGCCCTGTGGTCGGAGTCGAGCTCAGCGCTCCCCCGCTAACGTGGAGCCTCTCCGAGCACGTGCCCTCTGGACTGGGTCTGCCTTTTGCCCTCTAGAGCGAGACCCTCGGAGGTTTGAGCCCTGTGGTTGGAGTCGAGCTCAGTGCTCCCCCACCAACGTGGAGCCTCTCCGAGCACGCACCCTCTGGATCGGGTCCGCCTTCTGCCCTCCAGAGTGAGACCTTCGGAGGTTTGAGCCCTGTGGTCGGAGTCAAGCTCAGCGCTCACCCACCAACGTGGAGCCTCTCTGAGCACGCACCCTCTGGACTGGGTCCGCCTTCTGCCCTCCAGAGCGAGACCCTCGGAGGTTTGAGCCCTGTGGTTGAAGTCGAGCTCAGCGCTCACCTGTAAACGTGGAGCCTCTTCGAGCGCGCGCCCTCTGGACCAGGTCCGCCTCCTGCCCTCTAGAGCGAGACCCTCGGAGGTTTGAGCCTCGTGGTCGGAGTCGAGCTTAGTACTCACCCGCCACGTGGAGCCTCTCTGAGCATGCGCCCTCTGGACCGGGTCCGCCTCCTGCCCTCTAGAGCGAGACCCTCAGAGGTTTGAGCCCTATGGTCGGAGTCAAGCTCAGCGCTCCCCCGCTAACGTGGAGCCTCTCCGAGCACGCGCCCTCTGGACCGGGCCAGCCTCCTGCCCTCCAGAGTGAGACCCTCGGAGGTTTGAGCCCTGTGGTCGGAGTCGAGCTCAGCACTCACCCGCCAACATGGAGCCTCTCCGAGCGCGCGCCCTCTGGACCAGATCTGCCTCCTGCCCTCCAGAGCGAGACCCTCGGAGGTTTGAGCCCTGTGGTTGGAGTCGAGCTCAGCGCTCACCCGCTAACGTGGAGCCTCTCCGAGCACACGCCCTCTGGACCGGGTCCACCTTCTGCCCTCCAGAGCGAGACCCTTGGAGGTTTGAACCCTGTGGTCGGAGTCGAGCTCAGCGCTCATGCACCAACGTGGAGCCTCTCCGAGCACATGCCCTCTGGACCGGGTCTGCCTTCTATCCTCCAGAGCAAGACCCTCGGAGGTTTGAGCCCTATGGTCGGAGTCGAGCTCAGCGCTCACCCGCCAACATGGAGACTCTCTGAGCACGCGCCCTCTGGACCGGGTCCACCTTCTGCCCTCCAGAGCGAGACCCTCAGAGGTTTGAGCCATGTGGTCGGAGTCGAGCTCAGCGCTCACCCACCAACGTGGAGCCTCTCCGAGCGCGTGCCCTCTGGATCGGGTTCGCCTTCTGCCCTCTAGAGCGAGACCTTCGGAGGTTTGAGCCCTATGGTCGGAGTCGAGCTCAGTGCTCACCCGCCAACGTGGAGCCTCTCCGAGCGCGCGCCCTCTGGACCGGGTTCGCCTTCTATCCTCTAGAGTGAGACCCTCGGAGGTTTGAGCCCTGTGGTCGGAGTCGAGCTCAGTGCTCACCCGCCAACGTGGAGCCTCTCCGAGCGCGCGCCCTTTGGACCGGGTCTGCCTTCTGCCCTCCAGAGCTAGACCCTCGGAGGTTTAAGCCCTGAGGTCAGAGTCGAGCTCAGTGCTCACCCGCCAACGTGGAGCCTCTCCGAGCGTGCGCCCTCTCGACCGGGTCCGCCTTCTGCCCTCCAGAGCGAGACCCTCGGAGGTTTGAGCCTTGTGGTCGGAGTCGAGCTCAGCGCTCACTCGCTAACATGGAGCCTCTTCGAGCGCATGCCCTCTAGACCGGGTCCGCCTTCCGCCCTCCTCCGCCAAGATGCCCCCGCAAGCTCGGAGCGCCTAGGTCGGAGCGAGCCATGCCGTTCCAGCTCAGCCCTAGCTCGGACGAGGTCCTCGCCAGCCCAGAATGCCAGCGAGCCTCCCGAGGACTATACTGGAGCGCCTCCTAGGCCGTATAGACCACCTACAGCCGCCAGTTACACTAGAAAGGGAAGAAGCGTGCTGACGCCACTCTCCTCACCAACCACTCGGATCACCCAAGAGAGGAAGCCAACCAGAAGATTCGAATCCCGCGGGTGGTGGCCCACCGTTCGAGGCACCGCCAGGTTTCTCGGAATGAGGTGACCAAAAAGAGTGTCAAAGCGCATGACAGCTCCCCTTATCACAAATCAGGAAAGCCTCCTTGGAACACCGCCGCACGGGCCTGACAGCCCGGCGGAGATCCCGAGGTGGACACCCAACGGTAACCTAGTTTGCAGCAAACTCGGAGATAACACAACAACACTAACACACAGGCAAAACACAAGCTGAGAAAAAAAAAAGAAAAGTACAACCCCCACCAGGAAGAGGGGCATGGCACCACCAGCATTCCAGAGCAAGGTCGGGAGGAAGGGCCACACAGGGACTCCCCCTAACCAGGCCACACTTCTCCCGACATACCTGCTACTCACATTCACACTCACTCCTCCTTGTGTGGAGTCTATCAAGAGGGGCTCGACCAGGAGGATCTGTTCCCCTGGATCGTTACTGACTTGATCGTCGGAGTGCCCCCGCCGGAAACCTCGGCCTGGATCACTAACCCCTGTCTTGCAGGTCCAGGGTCGCTGGACAGCGAGGCAGACAAAGAGAGCGCACTCAACTTGGAGGTCCGGGAGCAGAGGATCACAGGGCAGCAAAGGGAGCGCACTCCAGCGCCGGCAGCAGCTACGGGCCACGACGATCCTGGCGGCAACAATTACAAATCTTTTTTAATTCATAGTATATTCTTAATTTTTAAATATATTTATTTAAACAATTTTTATAATATTATTTTTAATTTTTCTTTATTTTAATTATTTTTTTAGTCTTTTAATCATCAGATTTTATGATTTTTTTAAATATTTGGTCAATGAACATGAAATATTTTTTTATTTCTTTTGGTTGGTTTAGATGACATAGGTTCTACCTGCATCTTTAGGTATTTTCTTTTTTCATAAATTTTATTTTAAAATTTTTCATATATATATTTTTCAACATGTTAAGAAGGCCAGCCATTTTTTTTAAAAGATGCAAGTTTTACTTTTTTTTTTTTTTTTTTGATGATTTAGAAAACATAGGTAGAACCGTAGAATCTCTATCTTTATTAAATTTTTTAATAAAATAATATTTAAAAAAATCCCAATTTTTTATTTTTTTATTCATTCTGTTTATAAGACAAGTCATTTTTTATTTTTTTTGGTTGATTTAATTTTTTTAAAAAATATTTTTTTAAAATTATATTTTATTTTTTAAAATTCGGTCCATTAAGAAGACAAGCTTTTTTTTTTTTTTTTTTTAAGCCAGATTTTTTTTCTTGGGTTGTTTTGAAGATGCAGGTTGTCCATTAAGAAGACAAGCTTTTTTTTTTTTTTTTTTTTAAGCCAGATTTTTTTTTCATGGGTTGTTTCTTCAAAGGTGTTTTTTTTTTTTTTTTTGCCAAAGATGGTTTAGAAGATGCAGATCTGCATCTTCAAAATACTATTTTTTTATTTATTTAAAAGTTGCAGGTTTTTTTTAGAATTTTTAGCTTCAAAATTATTATTATTTTTGTTTAGAAGACAGGTTCTACCTAAGTCATCGGTTGGTGCTTTTTTTATTTTTGGGAGGGTTTAGCTTTTTTTTTTTGGATTTTTGGTTCAAATAAATTTTTTTAAATTTTTTCCGGTGAAAAGATGCAGGTTCAATCTGCATCTTCAATCTTTTTTTGGATTTTTGATTCAGATTTTTTCTTTTTTTTTTTATAAGAATACACATGTTGAACCTGCGGCTTTTCTTAGAAAATGAAAATGTTAGTTTAACCTGCATCTTTTCTCGATGACAAAAAATAAAATAAAAGAAAATACATGACCAAAAAAAATATTAGATCGATAAAATTATTTAAAAAATTATATTTTAATAATATTATTTAAAAAAAATATTTTTAAAAAAATCGAATATAGCTCGAGTAGCAGTAAAAGTGACACGCGAGAAAAGGGTCTCAAGCTCCTAGAAACTCTACTTACCTCTTAACTTGCAGGCTACCCGGAGCCCCAACCCTAAGAATAACCAAATAGTAATTATAAACGGTTCAACTACGTTGCACGGTACAAGTCCGTGGATCCTGAACTTCGCTACGAGCGCTCCTATCATGCACTTAAAAACTTCTTGCCATGCTGCACACGAGAATTAGTGTAATTTGCAAGCAATACACAAGGTGGAGTGATTTGAGTTATTGTTAACATTTCATGGGAATTTACGGATGCATCTAAGACTTCACCTAAAAAAAAAAAAGCTAGACTGAAGCTATTGCTTGGATTTCTTAACTCTCTATAGATTTCCAAGATCTAAATATGAGCTTCATTCAAATCCAATTATAGATACCAAAAATTCAATCAGAAATATTTTATGCTACAGTCTCCCAGTTTACATGAATCACGAGCCTGATCATTCAGGTGCTATTTATAACAATTCTGAATCCATCATGAAAATGATTTGTTAAAAGATATTATTCGACTTCTTTGATTCTTTGAAAAAAAAAAAATAATTTATCCTGTGTATGGCTAATTTAAGACTAAATGTATACTCTCACAAGTTTTGATATCCAGAGAGCATTGTCCCAATTCACATATATCGTCAAAATAATGCACACGTGTGAGGATGAATATATACACCCTCCTAGTGGTTTTTTAAAACTTTATATCATCTACCATGCCTTAATAATTGAAGGCATGCTCCTAACCGAGTTTTCACAAGGTTATCATTGTGAGGCTGTGGAGTGATGAGAAAGGACCACGGCAGGGAAATGGCATCTTTCACACCCGCCAGCTTTTGTTTGTGTTGAAATAAAAGCAAGAAAACAAGGGAATTGAACTGGTCCCTACCAACCGAACAGACACTTCTTAATTAGTCCCAAGATTAGCAGTAGCTAATTATCCTTTGTAGAATGTTATATAACTTCTATTTGAATCATCTAAAGTGCAGTGCAGCATGCATTTCTATTCCCTCACTTTCCAGCCCAATAATCAAACCATGTAATGTAAAAAAGGATTACAAAAAAAAATAATCCTTGAGATGATAGTCATCCAGATACCTTTTGAACAAAGTCTCGATGGATTGGAAATAGAAGTTTGTATATATCTTGTACACATGATTGCATTAAAGGGGTAACCAAACCAATCCATTTCCTCAGCCACCAGTCTGTCCTGGCTGGTGATAACAAAAAGCCTTTGAGAGACAGGAGTAATGACAAGAGCCTGGGGACACAGAAGATGCTTTTGGTGACTTTAATCATCAAGGAGGAACGGGAAAGGAGTTGGTTCCATCTATGTGTCTCTGGCACACCTGAGGTCTTTGAAGAGGGGGGAGAGAGAGAGAGAGAGAGAGAGAGAGAGAGAGAGAGAAGGGAAGATCCCCATCACTCACCACTTCTTCCCTCATAAATCTCACTGGCTTGCAAGGTTCGTGGAGCGAACTCAGTGAAGTGACACTTCTCTAGTCTTTCCCTCCCTGCTCCCTCTTCCCCACAACCTTCCCCTTCCTCCTACCAACCCCACATTGCTCAGTTTTCTTCCCACTGATGTGACTGAAAAGATTATAGGAATTCTGCCTTGCAGGTTTGCTTCTGTGATCGCTCCCATCTCTTCCTGAGAAGAGAAGTGAACCATCTCTCTCTCTCTCTCTCTCTAAGGAGGAAATGAGGAGGAATGGGTGGCAGCTTCCTTACCATCCTCTTCAGGTATGTTCCTTCCTTTTTACTTTCAGTTCTTTCTCTTTCTTCTACTTTTGAAAATGGTTGGTAATCTTCTTCTCTCATTTCTTTCTGTAGGTGGTGGCAATAGCTGTTTTTCTGGCACTGGGGTTTGCTTTTTATGTATTCTTTGCCCCGTTTGTGGGAAAGAAGCTCTTTGAGTATGTAATTATTGGGATCTACACTCCATTGGTAATTTTCTAGCTACTCTCTGCAAACTTTTTCTCCATTATTTTCTATTCATTTGTCGTGCGAGAATATATATATTTTTTCTTTTTCTTGCAAGTTGTCTGTCGTGGTTCTTTCTGCTTCTTTTGTTTTAATTGCTTCGAATAAATTGATTTTTTTTTTTTTTTGAAGTTGATTTCTTTTTCTAATTTTGTTGCACCCATTCTTTTTGATTTAAATTTGCATGGACCAATCTGATCAAAAGTTCTCTCTTGCCAATGTGGGTAAATGGAATTTTATGCTAACGCCCCTCTGATGTGGATTCTGCTAATAATTGAAAAATTAGATACTTCTGCAAAATCTGATAAAAGAAAGTTGCGAAACTATGTATAGTTTATCCCCCTTTTTTTTATATTTTGATGGATACGAGGATGTCAATTTTCATTAATAGTTTCGAAAATGACCTGCAGTGGGCCGGCTTAATGTGTCTGTTGCCTTAGCACAAAGGCCGCACGTGTTTGGTTCTTAAGTTATTGTTATGGCTGATGGAAAATTTTGCAGTTCAGAATCTTTCAGATTAGCTAGAAGTAAACAGTTTCATCTTTAATTTCTGCTCACCTTCTCATAAATATCAGCTGATAGCAAATTTTCCTCAGCGCACATTTTAAGTGTGTACTTCTTTTTGTTGATTCAGATTATGACTCAAGAAAGGTAAAGGCTTAACAAATGGTCATTCTTGATATAAATGATTTAACTTCCTGTTATAGATTCTGGAACACAAATTCAATAAGATGACACCTTAGCAACCTTTGCTTCCCAAGCTTCTTCCTTAGGATAACAACTTCACATAAGAACCTAACTGTTCTCACCATATTCATCTCCTGCCCGATCACATGTCACATGTGGCGTGTTTTAGCTAAATCATGAAATAAGATAAAGGGTTTGAATGTTTGATGCTCTTGGCAGGCTGCTTTAAGTCTGCGTTAGGCATACTTTAGAAGCGTAATTATGTAGGAATTCTTGGATTGATATCTACACTTGGTGGTTCTTTACATGTTATTATAAAATATACTTTTCTTGAAGTATGTGTAACATATTATTTTCTTCCAAACATTGCTTTAGATGCTTGTATCAGGCTTGGTACTTAATTAATAACATACATGTATGAGCTTATCACAAGCATAGCTACTAGTATGAGAGACAACGGAAGAATAAGAAGCAACGTAAAATTGCTTAACAGGATATTTGCATGAAGTGGGAACATATTCTTATAGTTTTCTTTACGGATTTCCACAACTATACATATACTAGACTTTTACCGAAGCTCGTGGATTTGGTTGACCATGCAAGTCTAGTTTCTGGGTACCTTAACATAGCAAGTATCCTGAGTCATACATTTACAATGATTTGTAGTAATCTCCATGTTTTCCAGCTTCTACTATAGTGGACAATGGCTAAACAAAATGTGGTTATAAGACAGTTAGGTTATTTAAATATATGTTACATTGCCTATGTCACAGAAGACATCATAAGCATGATGACATATAAATATCTGAAGCATCTTTGAAGTCAACATATTGGAAAAACTGCAGTATGGCCCAAAGGTTGCAAGCCTACTCCAAATTGAGGAGGTTGTGTTCAAATCTTGGGTATCTGAGTATTTGATACTGGTCATTTTTGCATCACTTATTTGGAGTAATTGCTGGCACACTAGCTTGGAATTGTAGGAAAAATATTCCGAAGTTCATTTATTTTTTTTGTGTGCATGATATTGAAGATATGTACATGTTGCAACAAGCAAAAGTACTGATATGATGGGTACTTTCAGGTGACATGTGTCTTTTGTCTGTATGTCTGGTGTGCTGCCACAGATCCTGGGGACCCGGGAGTGTTCAAGTCAAAGAAGTATCTTAATATAGAAGACAATGGAGAGCAGATTCATCCCAAGATATCTGGACAAGGAGCTGAATTAATTTCCTCAATTAACGAAGCACATGCTGCAACAGCAACAGGAGTTAAACCACTTGAAAAAGGCACTTATGCTGATGATTCTGGGACAAAATTATCTGACAGACCTGAAATGAAAAAACCATCTTGCTTTAGTATGCATTTTTCAATGGTTTTGTTGAGCTGGTGCCACCTTTCTTTTGTATGTAACCAGTGCCATTCACATGATTATTCTTCTGAGCAGCAGACAAGTGAGGATGGCATGTTTTATTGCACCCTTTGTGAAGTTGAGGTATGTAGCAGGGACCTTACTGTTTTACTAATTTTTGCTGATGATCTCTGGCTGAACTATTTTGGTTCTATATATTTCAATATTCTTAATTCTGTCCTTTTGGAAATTGTATACTGTCTAATTTTGCAGAATAATTTTCTTATTAGATTGTTTGGTTTGCATTTCATATGTAACAGTTTTCTGCAAACTTTTTTTTTCATTTGGTGTCGAATCTGTTCTAGTTTAAATTTCAGCAAATTATATTCTATTTTCTTCTATGCTATGCGCAATAAAAGGCCTGTTAAAGTTTGTTGGTTATGATATGATGGTGTATTACGCATAAACTATATGCATAATGCATCTACTATTTCTGAAAGTCAGTAGACATTTGACCAACTTCTTAAAATAGAAATATGATACAGGTGGAGCACAGGCCACAAGTAATTTAAGGTGTTGTGGTTTCATCTCTGTCAAACCTTGTCTCTCATGTAACATCTGGTCTCTAATAGTTCTTTACGTGGCCATCTAAATATTATCTCTCTTGGAATTCCTTGTTGTAATTCACCAGTCTACTCCCAAAAATTTGTCTGAGTTCCTTATTGGCAATTTTGTTTTTGGTGCATTAGTGCTGAAAAAAATAATATTTCCTTTTCTGGTACTGACTAAATAGCTTTTAATTTACTTTTGACCTTTATACATTTTTGACTTTGTTCTTCATATCATTGCAAATGATTAACATCTACTTACTTTATATTGTATGTGCATGTAGAGACATTCCTCTAGAATTGTATTCTTCACTTCCACAAACCTTTTTAAACACTTCTTGCCAGGGTTTTCCGAACCGTGCCGAACCGGCCAGTTCGGGGCACGCCGAACTGGACCGGTGGCCAGCCGGCACGGTTCGGCCATATAAATCGGCACAGCCCCCCTAAAAATCAAAAAAAAAAAAAAGGGTATTGCACCGAACCGGATCCGAACCGGTGTTGAACCGGTCGAAACAGGCCCGAATCGGGCAGTTCGGCGCGGTTCGGCCCGGTTCGGGTTGGTACGGGTGGGAGGGGGCAGGTGGGCTAATTTTTTTTTGTTTTTGTCATATGGCTATTATAGCCATGTGATTGCTTTGAGAGGGAGGGTTTGCTTGGGTTTTAATATGAGAAAAGGCAGATAGCTTACGAGCTCTCTGCTGCAGAGCCGCGTGGAAGGAAAAATACAGAAAAAAAAATTGCTCGATCAATTTCAACCCAATCAAACCTGCAAAAGTCGAAGAGGAAGCTAGAATCAAGGTACGTATATCTTTCTTTTTCCGTATTTTCCTCTTTCATATTGTTATTTTTTGTTAAAATCCGTGTAAAATAGAAAATTAAGAAGAAATGCTGTCAAAATTTATTTGTTGGCTATGATTTTAGAATATGTGGTAGATCTAGGATAGATCTACACAATGATATTAAAATCTTAATTTTTTGTTAAGTATATAATTTTTTAAATTAAAAATTAATTTCGGATTAATAAATTAATTAAAAAAATAATTAGAAAAAAATTGTAATTATAAATTATTAATCTAGGGCTTGTAAGCTACTCTCACTATAAATTTTATGTCGATTTATTCAAGTTTTGTGCATCTCATGAATAGTGCTCGTAGGTCTTAAATTGAAAAAAAATTGACTTTTAATGTATTTCTAGGATCTTAAAAAAATATATGTAGCATGTATGATAGAATCCTACATGAATCTAAAATTTTAAATTCTTTTTATTTTTTTTTTTTTGAATTTTTTAAATAAAAAAATTAAAAAAATAAATTAAATTTTAAAAATTAGGTTAATAAAGTGTTAATTAATAAAGATTATTATTGACTATATATGTAATTTAAATATTCAGGTATGGATCCATCAAGGATGAAGGATCCGGAGCAGGACATTGGCTGGTTAAATGGAGAGATGCTTTTGGGTCGGCATCACTGGAGGTGTAAATGGTGCAATATCGAATTCAAAGATGGGGGGTAACAAGGTTGAAGCAGCACTTGGCTGGCGGCTATCCTAATGTATCTGTATGCTGACAGTGTCCACAGGAGGTCCGTCAGTTGATGAAGAAATACTTTGCTGATTTTAAAGTTGAGAATGAAAGAACAGCAAAGAAGAAGGCAGAGGTAGACCGCAGAGCCGCAGAACCACTTTCTTATCACTCCAGGGAGTTAGAGGAAGCATCTATTCTTTCTGATGAGGAGGCACAGATGGAGGCTGCTATTCAGGCGAGCTTGTATGAGCAGAGGCAGCAGGAGGAGGCAGCCAGGCATAGACGGCGATTTGGGCCATCAGCTTTTAAGTCAAGATCGGGATCCACTTCTGCTAGTGCTCCAGGAGAGTCTGAGACAGTTTAGGAGGACCTCAGTCAAAGAGCCCGTCAGGAAAGGCACCGGCCATATTGCATCAATGTTGGGAGCATTTGGAAGTAGGAGGAAGTCTTTCCAGGCCCAGGGACATTCCAGAGGGAACCACTATCCATGATGTCGATCTACATGCATTTTCCAGTAGAGATTCCAAGCAACAGAGGATTGACACAATACTGAAAAAGGATAAGAAGAAGGATATGTGGCAGGCCATCTCCTCCTGGTTTCATTTCAGTCATATCCCAGCCCATACAGCAGACAATCCATATTATCGCTCTGCTATTTCATCTATACAAGCTGCTGGTGCAGGTGTAGATTCTCCAACATCGAGGGATATCTATGGTCATCTTTTGGACAGCAATAAGGAGGAGCTAGAAAGATGGATATCCTCATATCAAAGCAAGTGGCCCGTATATGGATTGACGGTGACGTGTGATGGTTGGAATGGTCCTGCTAGACGGAGCATCATCAATTTTTTGACTTATTGTGATGGTAAGACTTTTTTCAGAAATCTATTGATGCTTCAGATCAGGTGTACGATGCTAGTTATATCCTCAGATTGATGAAGGAGATGATTGATCAGGTGGAAGAGCATAATGTCGTGCAGGTCATCACTGATAATGGACCATAGTACAGGGCCGCAGGGCAGATCTTGATGAACCGGCGGCCGCATATTTTCTCGACCCCTTGTGCTGCACATTGTATAGACCTCATATTGATGAATATTGGTAAAATTTGCAGGGTGCAAAAGATTGTTGAGCTAGCATAGTCTATCATTAGATTTATATATAACCATACATGGGTCTTATCATTGATGAGGAGCTTTACAAGAAAAAAATATTGAGACTGGGGGTCACACGGTTTGCTATTAATTACATTGCACTTGATAGTCTTCTTGGCAAAAAAGCAGAGCTGCGTCAGATGTTTGTCAGTCAGGACTGGTAGGAGAGCAGATATGCCAGGACAAATATTGAGGAAAGCAATGTGGAGAATTTAGTGACGAAACAGATATTCTGGCAGCGGACTGAGAGGGTAGTGGAGGCTATCAAGCCTCTATATAAGGTACTTCATGCCGTGGACTCCGAGAGGTATGCTCAGATGGACTTCTTATATTTCATGATGCAAAGGGCAAATGAAAAGATCCAAGAGGCAGATCCATCACATGCATATGAGTATATCCGGATCATTGATAGACGATGGAGTTATCAAATGAGTTCGGATTTGCATCTAGCAGGTACGTAGTATTTTATGAAATCCCTAAAAATTAAGTTTCAATTAGATCATACAAGTACGCTTGACTAATTCTTAAAATATATGTACAGCCTACTATCTAAATCCGAGATTTCAGTACTCCGTACCGGACATTGCCATGGATAAGGATCTTATGTCTGCCCTACGCAATGTTATGTATAAGATGGAGCCCGATCTAGATATCGTTGCTATGTACCTTGAAGAAGTAAGTTAGGTTGAAATTATTGAATGATTTTTAAGAGTATTAATTTCAATAAGCTAGCATTTTTTTTCTGGCAGACGAAATTTTCTAGGGAGGGCACAGATTCATTTGGATTCATTGAAGCGGTCAGAAGTAAATTAAAGATGAATCCAGATAGGTACTACTAAGAAGTCTAATATTATATCAGGATTAAATTTTTTATTTTGCCAAATCTAAAATTCTAAATGATGTAATGTCTTTTGCATATGAATGATGGGTGCATTTTGGTGGATCTGCTAAAAATTTGAAGGTTCTTGCAGTGAAGATCCTCTCCCAGACAGTGTCATCCAGTGGATGTGAGTGCAACTGGTCTACATTTGGTCTTATCCACTCCAAGCGGAGGAATCATCTGAAACAGAAATGCCTCAACGATCTTGTATATGTATACTATAATTTAAGATTGAGGCTTAAATGTATTCAGTAAGAAATAGAATTGAAATCTCACGATCCCACTGCAAGTTCATATATTGATAAGGATGAAGATCCAATGATTGGGTAGGTCATGGGTCAGTAGCAGTAGCCAGAGCTTGATGAATCAGGATCGCCTCCTCGACCAGCCAGTTTTGTAGCTAGTGAGGCTGGGGTGGATGCTGGACAATGGGCAATAAGTAATATTCCTCACAGGGCTCCAGCAGATACAGCACATCGTCCCTCCCCACCATCTACTACACCCAGAGACAGAGAAAAAGGAAAGGCAGCTGCACCTCCATCGGAGCACTCAGTCAACTCAGATTCAGATACCAGAGACAGTGATGATAGTGCTTCAGATAGTAGAGGATCTAGTGATCAGGAAGGGACAGGAGGACAGGAGTCGCAGCCACCTGTTCATATTCAATTTACTGGGGAATCACAGTTTAGCCATGCCACGTAGGATACAGATTATGGATTATCATCTGATAGACCCCGTGGTGATACGTTTCCATATAGGCGACGGGCCCCACGAGGTAGTTCGGGACACGATACAGCTGTAGCTCTTGCACGTGGAGTAGGATCCATGGATGTATCTGGATCATCCTCATTCAGGATCCTATTATCCGCAGCTACCGGCAGCTTCTGGTCCATATGATCCATATGGTGCATCTGAGACATCAGCATCTAGTGGTTATTATCCCATACAGCCCGGAGCATCTTATGGATCTGATTTTGCTGCTGGTATATTTGGATGGGCCCCTGTAGTGCCATATCATCAGTCTCTGGACAGCTCTTAGAGTCGGGACATCAGAGAGGGATCTGTGATTAGTTATGATTCATCACGCATACCTCCTGGGATGAGCTTAGAGGAGTATCATGCTGCCTGGCAGGAGGGACATGTCAAATTTTCTACAAAGTACATACATGATCCCTATATTTATGGACATCGCCACTTTACCCGATTCTAGACATTGGTATGTAATTATATATTTATGCCACATTTTACTTTCATTAATTGCTGAAAATCTTAGTTTAATTATCATTTTTTTTTATTTCAATTGAAAATAGTCCTAAATATTAGTATTTAGTCCTAAACCCTAAACCGGTATACCATCCTAAATCCTAAACCCTAAAGCCTAAACAATAAATTCTCCCTAAACCCTAAACCCTAAATCCTAAACCTTTAAAAAATAAAATAAAAACCTTAAAATTACAAAAAAAAATCAAAACAAAAAAAAATTGGGCGTACCGGTTCAACCGGTACGCCCCGCCGTACTGTGTATCGGCACGGTACGGTACGGTGCGGTACTGTACCGGTACCAGCCGGCCACCGGTATGGCACCCGGTACCGGTATCGGGAACCTTGCTTCTTGCATATTAGTGTTTTAACTGACATATTAGTTTATGATTTGGACTACATACTTTATATAAATTCTTTGAAAAATGAGGTAATGATTTTAAATTCAATGGGAGCCCCCCAAATTAAAGATCCAAGCTATTGAACATGATCTACACTATAAAAAAAAATAAAAAAAAAACGGAAACCAAAATCTATGTATTTTGGTAGTCTCTAAACTATGATCAAGTTGGTATACAAATGAATGGTATCAATTGCACTAGCATGGTAAAATATATAACTGGGCATTTAAATTGAAAATCCATTTGATGGATCATAATCTACACATCTTAAAATATAGCCAGATTTAAATTTACTTGGTTTTCATGATTAGTTCATCGTAAAACATAGTATCATGCTAGTAAAACCAACCATTTTGACATCTACTTAATGATTAGATTAGAGATCACCAAAACACATAAATTTTGGTTTCTAAGCATTTTTTTTATATTGTAAATCATGTTTAATATTTTGAATATTGAATGTAGATAGTTTATCATTGATTTTGAATCATTATCTCCTTTTTCAAGGAATTAGCATATGGTTTATATTCCGAGTCTTATTTTATTGATGCTTTTCGAATATTTATCCTATATCATGTTTACAGAAGTTTCATGCTCCCTTTCGGAAAAACTTGTGCCTCTTATCCTAGATGTGGTTATGATTTCAAACAATCTCTAGTGGACATTGTGCAGGTGTTCAGGCATAGCAAGCACTGCCGAGTTTGTGACAAATGTGTTGATGACTTTGATCATCACTGCAGGGTACAAGCTTTTGGTTGTCATAATATTTTCCCTTCTTTTTTCTACCAACAGTGACAGCCTAACGTCTTTGCCTCCTTACTCTTGTAGTGGCTTAACAATTGTGTAGGCCGAAGAAATTATCAAACATTCTTCATTCTCATGGTTTCTGCACTCGTTCTGGTAAGTATATGCCCTTGTTTATCAGGATCCGTGGCATTTGCAATGCATCCCCTACCCTACACATTGGGTGTTCATGTCATTAGAGTGATGTTGCACATGTATGTCCAGTTTCCCAGTGAAGGGACCTAGACCTTCATCCCAACCTGGCAGTCAAGAGTTGTATATAGCACTTTTATTCTGGGTCCTTTTCATTCTGGTTGATTATTGACAGGTCTCCATGATTTATGCACCTTGGGCTTGAACCTGCAGCTTATTCTACAGTGGTCAATGGGAGTACTTGTGTTGATTCTTTGTTTTATCGAGCGGAAGCAATTTTCTGTGGAGATAGCCTCAAAGTTGGGAAGCAGTTTCTCTCTAGTATCATATATTGTGGTGGTGGTAAGTTCCTAAAACCCCTCTTCTTCTTCCACTCTGTTGATGCCTTGCCCTTTATTTAAGAATCCATTGATCCTTTCTAAAGAAAAAAATGATATTAATGCCACCAATCCATATTTTCTCTTCCAAATGCCTGACATGAGCTTAAAGTGCATACTGAAATTTCTGGAGGGGTCTTTGAATACTGATTTTGTTGGTTAACATTATGATATTATGGTTGACAGGGTTTTTGCACCTTCTTAGCAATGGTTGCCACTTTGCCACTTGCTCAACTTTTCTTCTTCCATGTTCTTCTGATTAAAAAGGTAACTTTAGAGATGATTCTGTGACATTATCTGCATTCTCGTATTGTGTAAACTAAACCAAATATTCCCCTACTTTATGTGCTAGCTGGTTTGTTTCATCCCCACTCAAGTGCTAGACATGCATTGACACAGGTGCAAGCCATGACTTTTATTTCTTGCGTTAAGAATTAATATGTACTTATAATTTAGTTTAACGTGGTAATCTTTAACCAGTAGACCTCTAGATCTTTTTGTCCTATGAATTGCAATTTAGAATTGATCAAGTTTCAAATACAATTACACATGATAGAGTGCATTAGATTTAAAAACAAACTTAGTACTGTGAATCATCTTCTCTTCATATTAATTAATGTTTTCTTTTTTTTTTCTTATCTGTGTGGTCTTTTACTGGCTTCGGTTCATTTAAATTTTTGTACTGTTATATTAAAACTAACCTTGTCTACTCTTCATGAATGAATGAAGTCTTATATATTAATGAAAATATATATGAAAAAGAGGAAAACAATACATTTGCATAATGTCACTGTTTTCTTTATGCCATTAGTCTTCAAATTTTTTGTTGATCAACAAGTGTACTATTATTTATGATGATAGGTCAAAACTGTATGAAAAATTAACAAGTTGCATCTAATTGCATAAACTGCCAATATCCTGTCAACCCATACTATGATTTCTGGGATTGTTAAGATTAGCTAGCAAGATTTTGTTCTCTCCTGTGACCATGTCTTATCTTGGTCTTTGAGAGACAGGGAATCAGCACATACGATTATATCATAGCCTTGAGGGAGCAGGAGCAGCAAGGTGTTGATGGTCAGCAGAGCCCTCAAATGTCTCCAGGCAGCTCTGTTACTGGACTGAGCAGTGCTAGTTCCTTCAGTACATTTCGTGGTGGTGCATGGTGCACTCCTCCACGATTATTTGTCGAGGACCAGGTAATGTTATCTTTTCTTCTTTATAATTTTATTTTTAAAATATAAAGAACTTTATCAGGATCAACTTTTGTTCAAATATAAAAATTTTATATATGCAACATTAACAAGAAGGTTAGCAGTCTTGGTATCGGACTGTGCACTAGTAGGAGACTGGATGGTATGATATTGGTACCGTACTGAGCCAAATCAATGTGCCAAAACTATTTTTTTATTATTGAGATTTTTAAGCTTCCTTTAATTAGTTTTGACTGCAAAATATGATTTTGTGATTTCATTTGTGATGTTTAAATGTAATATACTTTATTTTTTTTATATATTTTGTGCCTAAAGAATGATGTCACTGTATAATACATGTTAAATTAATTAAGTACAACATTAAAAATGTAAAATACTGAAAACTACAAATTGGAAATACAATATACATACATCTATTCGCTTCCAAGTCGAGTGTCAATTTCCCTCTTACAAGTCCAGGTCATGTTCATGGACGGGCCATAGGACTTGACTGCAGTTTTACTATTGTGCTCAACCAAGATCCTGGTAGATTTTTTTGTACTGACAGCCATGCTGATGTTATACTCTATCAAGTACAGTTGTGAATGTCGAAAAAAGAACTGAGCAAAATCTTATCCATGGTCTGACCAAGGTTGGGAGGATGATATGCACCCGAATATGAGCACATAGAGAGTATCGGTCATAACTCAACGTGGAAGTATAGCATCCGGTATAAAATGATAATTCTGAGTACTGGGGGGATTACAAATTTGGTACCTGTCTACCACCTATGGATGCTCTCCTCCATTATGCTATGGTTCCTCCCTAGCTCTATGCCCATGGTCCCTACACAATGTAGCATCCTCAAACTGGGTCTCACCAATGAATGGAGTAAGCAAAGGGAACTATGTGCCACTGCTTCCTGTCTGTTGCCTTCACCTTGACCATAGGATCCTTCACCAATGAATGGAGCAAGCAAAGGGAACCATGTGCCACTGCTTCCTGTCTGCTGCTTTCACCTTGACCATAGGATCCATCATCGCTTGAAGAGTTATCATCATTTCTCATATCATGAGATGACCTGGGCTAGTCACCTCAAAAAATTACTCAAAAATGTTTGAAAACTTTTAAAGATTCCTAAAACATGCTAGTTGGCTTAAAAAAATACTTTTGAACTATATTTATATAATCTAAATTTTTACAAATTTTTATGACATTATTTTGATATTAAATTTAAATAAATATGTATCAATGGCATAACTATTGGAAAGATATGATACATGCTCCCAAAAAAATGTCTAAAATATCTGTACATGCTATAATTTCATAAAGTCTTAAATTAATAATATTTTTTAATTAAAAATATTTAATTCCAAAAAATATTAAGAATTTAAATTAAATTAAATTAATGATATTTAAAGCTGTCACTCCTACCCACAAATCCTATACCTGATCTGGCCATACCCTGATTTGTATTAAAACCAACCTGATGATGAATTCGTTGTGTATGGATCCAAGTCAAACCTGTCAGAACTTTCAGGTTGGGTTTGAGTTTGATTTTAGTAGATTTGACCTAGCTCAAAACAGCATACTTACCTGTTTATTACGTACATACAAATAGGTATAGGCTTATATATATATATATATATATATATATATATATATATATATATATTATTGGTTTTATTTATATTATCCTTCAATTCCTAAACTCTTAGTGACAAAATTTTCTTCTTTAATTTAGAGGAGTAGAAAAAATAAAAAAGTAATGACATGTTAGAACATGTTTGGGTGTTTATACTTGATTTGAGCAAAAGTATATTTTGTCAGTAAAAAAGTACTTATCTTCCAAAAGCATGGATTGTTTTAGTTTGACTAATTCTTCAACATAAATATTTGATAGCTGATGGGTACCTATATTCATTTTCCACCCAACCAAAACTTGATGCACATTTTTATTGCCTGAACCCGGATCCAACTTGATCATTCAATGAAGAAACAAAAGTTAGACCTGAAACCTCAATGGGTATGGGTCTGGGTTTAGTGAAATCTTGACCCGACCCAACCCAATAGCACCTCTAGTTTTATTTTAATTGCATCAATCCACTCTTGTTTATATTAAAAACATATAATGCATCTGCCATATGAATCAGCCATGCCATTGTTCTGCACAAAAAGTGAAAGAAATTGATTATATTGTTCTCACATGACTCCACTCTCTATAGACCATTCTGCCAACTTTCAATGCTGCACTAATGGCTTCCAAGAGCATTTTATGTTTTAGGGGCTGTTTGGTTGATTAGTTTTACTAAAATGGAATTTTTCAAAATCCAAAATGAAATGAGTTTTATGAGTGTTTGTTTGGTTACGTTCAATAAAACTTGTTTTCTCATAAATGATTGAATCATAAAACCTCAAAAATGAGTTTCGTGAAAAACAGGTCCCCATTTACCAAAAAGGAAACGAGGTCTCACCTTATTTTTCTCTAGAATTGTCTTGCAGAGAATCATGTTTATGATCTTTGATTTTGCTAAATCTCATAGGCAACCAAATAGCTCCTCAGTGATTGAGATAGCCCATCTCGTCTCTTCCATTGTATTGTGCAATAGAAATCTAATTTCCATTTAAATGCGTTACAGTGTATGACAAGAATGTTAGACACACTTTAGTCTTGGAACCATCAAACTCGAGCACAATTGAGCAAACATACTTCCTTTGAAGACAACAGAAAATCCAACTCTGTTGTCATTGATGTTTGTTTATTAGGGATTGAATATCATTAGCTATGTGAATAAGCAATGATTGTCTCATCCTTAAAACAACCAACAAAGTTATTTGTCCTCTAACGCCTTTGGACATGTGCTTAAATTCCATGACTTCAAAATACATGTTTGATGCTGGATATTTTTGTAATACAGCATAATCTTCAATATCAAGCCTGGAGACAAGAATCTTGTTTATATACTGATGCAACCCAAACAACCAACAAGACTATACTTGATGGCCAACTTCAAACCTCAAAGTAGCAAGGTCAAGTCATGCAACCCTCGTGCAAGTCGAAAGATGGTGCTTGTAAATTCCAAAATCTAATCCCCATCTAAGCAGAAAGTTCAACCTCCCAATCATGGCTGTACTCAAAATGTTCCACCTATCATGAAAGTTGAGCTTTTTCTAAGAAAAAGTTTAGAGAGTAAATATGTAGACTGATTTTTGCTTGTGTGTTTGTACTGTCTTATACATCAAATTAGGGCAATCTGAAACGTACATACTTTGTTCATGTCCTAGTCTTTGAGCTTTTCTAAGTCAAATTCTCCAACTTTTAATCTTTTCCTTCTATGTATTCAAGAACATACTTAGTGGCATTGTTGAGCGATTGAGGAAGAAATTTGTATAGAGTCTTTCTTTACAACCAAAAGATCTATTCATATGTGGACTTAAGGTTCATCACTCAGCTAATCACCTTAAACCTATCCCATTAGGAAAGCCCAATGTTTTCTGTTATATAAGTTATGCACAGGAAAATTAAGCTATGCAAGTTTTCTAAGCACAACTACTTTGAGTAGATGAATTGATGGTATATAATGCCAGTTTTTCAAAAGATGAGAATGAGCCACACTGCAGGTCAGCATTTTGTAGGATCTGAAACTTCCTTGTTTCTATTTTAAACTTTCTAGTCCCATTATGTATAATACCTGCCTTGCAGTTAAAAAATTTGCTTACATGAACTTGTCCTCGACTTATTGCAGCCTCTTTCCGATGGTTCTGTAACAGGGACTTAACATAAGCATTTTCATTTTTTTTTTTCTAGTTTGATGTTGTTCCTCCAGAAATTGGCATGTCGACAAGTTCTGCCAGAATGAGGATGGCAACTGAAGAGTCAACAAGGAAAAGGAATGCTG
The DNA here is from genome assembly GCA_021397845.1 of Areca catechu. Classification (NCBI taxonomy): domain Eukaryota; kingdom Viridiplantae; phylum Streptophyta; class Magnoliopsida; order Arecales; family Arecaceae; genus Areca; species Areca catechu. The sequence goes on along the minus strand of CM038039.1, from coordinate 201,882,296 downwards.
CAACTGTGAAAATCAGCCCATGGATCTTGGCAAGACTTAATGCAGAGGAGGTTTCAAAAGCAGCTGCACAGGCAAGGAAGAAGTCTAAAATCCTGCAGTCCATTAGAAGACAAGAGGTACCACCGGGGCAAGAAAAAGATAATAGCTTTGGCAGTGGCAGTGAACGGATGGTTATGAGGACTGACAACCGTAGAAGGGCTAACAAGAGAGGTAGGATGCCCACTGACATCCCTCTAAAACCCACTGCAAAAGTAACTGCCAGTGCTACCGAGAGCAACTGCAGTGACCTGACTCCAGAGACATCTGGCAGTTTGGCACCTTTGCAGCTCGAAGCAAGGAATGCTTTCCAGACAAGCCAAGACATGTTATCTAATAGGATGGTTGCATCTTCTCCAGATAGCAGTTTGGGCTCGCCACCCAATCTCCATCCATTCCATGTGTCTTCCTCTGTAGTTGAAGATGCACAGGGCCTGAAATCCTTCTCCACATGTGCTGTTGTCCAAAAGGGAATTCAGCTCTCAATATCAAGTGATGGGTATGAAGCATCCGGTGGTGAAGATAGTGATCGGTTTCCATCTGGAATTGTACATAGATCTGTCGGTAACCTGGTCTTCAACTCGGGTCAGGGTGACATTGTCGATGAATTAGAAGTACTGTCCTTGGCGGGCCTGCAATCTGACAAGCAACTCTTTGATCAAATATAATGACTGAAGTTTACATGTTTTAATTGCTTGAGGGGTGAAGATCATGGCATCACTTTCAAGTCGGTGTTCTATTCTGCCTGAAAACAATCAATTTGGTTGGTGATTTGATCACCTTTCTATCCTCGGATTCTGGAAAAAATTGTTCTCTTTAGAGCTAATTACTCTGGTCGTATGTAGAGTTATCTGGCTCAGAAGTTGCAGTCAAAACTGACAGATGGTTTTCTATGTTCAATCTTGAAATTAGCAGTTATTTTTCTTGTCTTTCGTGTGCTCTGTTTTACACCCTTTTTTCCTGCTGTACCCAACAATTTATTTCCTCGTCTGTTGCTTTCTGTTATAAAGGACATGAATTCAGAGAAATTTCTTGTTGGCATTTCAAGCTAGATCCATGCCAGGTAGCTTTGGCATAAAGTTCATCAGGCTTCAAGGCATCTTCTGCTGAACATGAGAAATTTGCTCCCGATTTCTATGGCATTATTCATGCTTGCAGTTATCTTTGCAGCTATTACTGTTGCATCAGTAACTCTACAACAGAGTCGTGTTGTAGTAGAACTCATGCTACGAGTGTTTGCAGAGATTTCTCAAAGATGTGCCTACTATTTGGTGTCAGATTAGCAAAATTCTCAGCTTTTACTTTGCTGCATATTGGTAGAATGTTATTCATTACACTTTTTATAATGAGACAACAAGAAAAAGATTTACAAGAAAAATGGGATGATGGGAAACACAGGTTTTCTTGTTCCCATTCCTTCCACAATCTGTGACACCATATAAAGCTTGCCACATAAACAAATGCTGTACTCTTCTCCTGGATGGCTACAATATTTCGCTACACCAAAGCAGTGTCCGTAGATTGTGTTCGATGTGGTGATTATGATTCTCTGTTGTAGCTTGGATGCGGTCTCTGAAGTTCTTGAACAATTTGAAAGAGAGATCATAAATAAACTGAGAGACGGGATGAAGTCTCAGACTTGTAGAGCACCTTTCTCTTCTGGTTCCAATTCTGTTTTGTAATAACTTCTATTCTCCAAATCTGTGTGGCACTCCAACTTGCAGCTCTTGAAAAATATGCAGCTCATGATGGTCTCGAGAACAATGATGAGGGAATGCATGTAGATGATCGAGAAGGCCTCCCAGATAACTGATGGACGGATTTTTGACAGATGGTATGGCCTCACAACCCTGTACTGAAACAAAGCTTCGACACAAGCCATCCCCAGATTGGCAGGCAAGGCCAGAGTTAACGCCGTCATGATCCTGCCCCTGCTGAGCATGAATGCCTTGAGGACCGGGAGGTACCCACTGCTTTTATCCATTGCTGATACTATAATTGCCAGGTTGCAGATTACTGTTGCATTGGCAATGATCACCGAGTAGAGAACCGCAGCAGCTGCTGAGAGCACAAGGAGGGAATTGCTCGAAGAGAAGCCCATGACATCCACGGCATTGAAGACAAGGAATATGAGGGAAAATATGGTGGCATTGGCCGAGAGGATGACAAAAGAGTTGAAGAGATGAGTCGGCAGGAGCGGGCGATGAAGGCGGAGGAGGAACGAAGAAAATAATGGAGGAGAAGCATGATTGTGGTGGGGGAATTGGCGAATGGTTTCGATGATGGATGCTTTGGCCAGGAGCAGGAAGGTGAGGTTGAAGGGCAGTGTGAAGATGAAGGAGAAGATAGTTTGAGAGATCTTGAGTTGGACAAGCAAAAAGAATTGGGTTGCAGGAAAGCCCGCAGCTTGGAACAGTAATTCGAGGCGAGAAGAGATGCTTGGCAGGATGACCTCAGAAGAGGTGGTGAGTGCTTGGGAGAGGAGAAGGGAAGCCGAGACAGGGAAGACGAGAAGGGTGGCGATGGAGGTGAAGGAGTGGTAGCTCTGGAAGAAGACATGAATGGATCTTCTCATGATATGTGTGGCCATGCCCATGCCCATGGTGGTTCTCCTCCTGGATGATGGGGATGTAGATTGTCTTTGGAAATGGTGGAAGGGAGTTGGAGTGGGGTGGTATAAGAATGGTGGGGGGGGGAGGAAAGGCTTTGGTTTTCCCCCACTCTTTTTGTTTCTTATTCTTGGAAAAGGTTGGCCCCCCTCAGGTCCATGGTTGGTGATTTACAAGAATGATGGACCACCTAATAAAAAACCAACAGCTCCATGGCTTGGCCAATCAGGCATGGTCTTTACCATCAAATGTTTGGACGGTTGATGTCAACAGTTTCCCTCCCTATGAAAACATTCCCTCGTTTGTTTGAGCTCTCTCCAGTATATTTGCTTGTCTCAAAGCAACAACCTATGATGAAAAGATGAGATCCACACCACTGTTGTTATTATTACTACTATTTCTTTCTAACTACCCTGTGATTTGGCAATGGACCCAAACTTTATAGTCCCCTTTTAATGGAGCTGCGAAACAGGATATCAGCCATGGCTGCAGGAGATTAAATGGCAGGAAATTGAACCAAACAAATGGGTTTTGCCTGCTGAGGGTTCTTTGTATCTCAAGTCAATGTGTTCCAAGGTTAGCTATACCTACTTATTAATTGAGGACGGTTGTTGGCTTTCAATTTGTTGGCTTTGCTTACCAAAAACATTGCTGGCTTTAAATTAATTACTTGTGGTTTAATACCCCATGGTTATTGAAAAAGTTCTTCTCAACTCCCATTGCTGGTTAATTTTTGTCGGCCATGTTGGAATTATGATTTCAAAATATCAGAGAAGCATAAAGAAGATGAATGGGACAGGGGTGGTGTAATGGAGCATTTTCCATCAGTTGGTGATACGTTGCGTTAACGAAAGCTTTTGATAGGTAAGACTCGATTAACGGAAAAATTTGCGGTTGGGATACGTTAGGTGCGTTGCCGTAATACACCAATTGATGTTAACAACCAAGTGTGTGTGTGTGTATGTATGTCAACTTTTTGATGGTAAGGTAGCACTTGCTTAAAATAAACCCTTTAATAAGCATTCACCAAAGTCCATCAAGATAATGACATCCTTTATCTCCAGTGGAGACTGATCTAATTTACTGGGTTTCGGTGGATTTGTGAGGATATAAACCTTTGGTATGCAATAAAGTTGTGCAGGGATGTCCAAAGTCAGAGATTATGTAGAAAAGATTTTTTTTTTTTTTTTGGCAAGATAGATGTTTGTTCCAATACGCAATTTTTTTGAATGAACGTTCCAATGCACAATTTGTCTCTTGAGACCAAGATTATTCCATATGTTGCCAAGGACCAAGACAAGCCAAGTGGAATTGAATTGTAGGAAATGGGAGAGGAGGGTAGAAATGATGTTGGCATCATGGGGTTGGGGCACCTAATCTCAGGTAGAATTGGCTCTGGTTTTTGGAAGTATAAGGCCCTTCTATAAATTTTATTGACTTGATCTCTGTTTTTATTGAACCATCTTCTATTGTACGAGATTCCATGTTGAAATATATATATATATATATATATATATATATATATATATATATATATATATATATATATATATATATATATATATCTTTTAACCATAAAAATCTACTATAATATTGCCACACGTTCCCAGCATAAAAGTTTTGCCAAATTTGCAACATTAAATTATGATATTTACTAATAATATGACTTTTTGTATCATTTGTTATTTTTTATATTGTAGTTCATGTTATTTTATTCCAAGAATTTCTCAAATAACTATGCTTTATTCTAACTAGCAGGGTCAGCATTACAATTCCTCATTTTTCAAGTATTTATCAAATAAATTTCTTAAAAATTTAATAGATAAATATTTCTTTTTTTTAAAAAAAAAACAGAAGCCGAGAACAATTCTTTTTAAAATTATTATTTTGTACAGCGAGAGAAAGATACCTTACAGTTGGGTTTCCTTCAGCCAGACTCATCAACTAGGTTGGGGTGACAAGGGATGACTACCTTTTTCTACCTATCATCCAGCTTATGCATTACAATCCAAGAATCTATCATTATTATTTTTCACAATTGCAAGCAAAGTTGACTGATGGGGTCCATTTTCATTCTCCAAGCACCGAAAAGAACAGTGCACTAAACACATAATTTTTTTTGGCTCTCATTGCTGATCAATGATTAACCTTTGAGATGCTCATTGGCCCACACAAGATGATATCTCGGTTCGCCAAAGATCTGGAGAAGGCCGCAGTGGAGCAAAACTCTCGGCTGGCCTACTTCTCGTAGGAGAGAATATATACAATTATATAGCCATGGTATCAAGAGTTGTCGAATTGATACCAGAATTCGTACCGATCAACAACCAATACAGTACGGTACCATATCGATACATATATCGATTTTGATAAATTAAAAAAAAATTATTTTTCTCTTCCCTTTTAAGTAAGAATCGTCGAACCGGATCCGAACCGAGCCATACCGGTCCGAATTGACCCGTATCAATCCAATTCAAATCAATTTTTATGGTTCGAATCCCGAACCGTACCAGTTTCCGACCGGTATGGTATGGTACGTTCCGAATCGAACAGTTCGATATGTCCCGAACCGAGTGATTCAGGATGGTACCGTAAATTTTGTACAGTACGAATTAGCCCATACACCACCTTCCTTGTTTTGTTTTATTTTTTTGTTTTTCTTTTTGATTATCGGAAGGTACGTTGTGAAGGAAGCAACATGGAGAGGGCTTTGGTAAGAGGTCACATCGTTTGGTATGGAGATGGATATATCTTAAATTTTTTGAAGCTTAGCTCCTTATGGCCATGTCTATTTTAGCAAGACTGGCACCGGCACGGTCCATCTCATGATTGGATGCTGTGCAAGCTCTACATGTGCTTCCTTTTTGCTTTCGCATACCACCAAGATAAACAAAGAACATGACGAACAAAGTAGAACATGAGGTTAGAAATTATAATTGACTGCAGTCACGTTATTCTCCACAAAATCGTCGAATCCATGCTATAGTTTTTTTGAAGTTTTCTCCTCAACTGGATTGTCGAATAGCGTCAACCCTGTACCTTTCTCGTTCGCGCTTGGGACCAGCACTGGTGCTTCTAATCACCACAAAATTGTTCGATAAGGTAATCCACTCACTTATCTTTCAATTGGTTAGATAACTTGGCAAATTAATTAATATTGGGAACCGCTCAACATTGACAATTTTCACAGATCATATATTATTCATCAACTCTTAATCAAAAACATATAATTTCCATGAGTATGCACCGGTACGATGATATATCAGAAAGACATCTTTAGCATACTCTCGATGCATCTCGATTTTTCACTGTTTTCTCATAAACTTTGGAGAAATTTTCCAAAATTTCAAATATGGAGTACAGCATGCAGGCATGGCAATTTTAGCCGACCCACCCACCGCATATCCAACTTAACCTAACTAATCCAACCTGAATGGATGGAGTGGGTTTTATGTGACCTGATTAAAACTCGGGACAGATATGTATTTTAGATAAAATATCCGAAGCGGATTCGAATTAGGTATGGGTAACGGTGTGTCCTGTCAATAACCCAATCCAATATAATCTCGATCCAAAATTTTGTTTTCAAAATTACAATTATTTTATAATATTTGCCTGATGAATTTTTCATCTGATCCGATCTCTTTTATTTATTTAACCCGACCGGCACTACTACCCGACCCGAGATGGATATGTGACGTATATAATATAAAATTTTTTACCATAGAATGGATATGGATATTGGCCAACCTGATCGGTACCAGATCCGTTGTCATCCATGATAGCATGCTCACGAAAGGAGCTTAGGAAAAAGAGGTCACGGATTGTTGAACCTATCGTGCACAAGCAAGCAAGCAAGTTGGATGGATGAATCCATTTCATTTGTAAGACAAATCTATGTATCGTTGACTTGTCCCCTTGTCAACTTAAGCTTCTTGGATTTGGTGGTTGACTAACAGAGTGTATTCTAGAGCCGCTCGTGATAAGCATTTGACCCCCCTTAGCCCATGATTTATCTGAAGTCGCACCTGAAGCATCCCAGTTCCCTTCCACATGGTTTTGTTGGATGCTTGGTTGGTATAACTGCAGGCAAGGTAGTATTTTGATGATGTACCTAATTTCTCAAGTCTTTTAATATTCTCAAAGTCCAGTTATGTATCACCATGGCTTGCTTTTAAACTAAATTTCAACCACCAAGCTTTGTCCATATACTTTTAGCTGAGATATATTTTTTTTTTGGATTGAAATAATCTTAGCTGAGATCAAAACAAAGTCATGTCATGTAGATGTGGGTGGCCCAACTTAAACCTGCTTAACATTTATCAGAGCATATTACAGATCCAACATAATTTTTTTTTTTTTTTAAATGGATTTGAGTAGACAAAATGATCCTTTCAAAGTATTTAGAGAATAAAAACAGATCACTAATATTATTAAGACATATTCCACTGTATGCAGGGCATAAGGATCCAGTTTTATGCTTGAAGATTGGTGTCATAATAGGCCACAAATGGAAATGCATGCATAAGTTTCAAGGGAATCTATTAAAATTGCTCCATCATGCAGCACTACTGGAGGGTCCACCAAAGAAAGTTTACAAGCTGACTGATAAAAGAAAGCACCATCCATATCAACGAGCAAAAAAGAAATATAGTCCACAGGACATACCAGACATGGCTCAACATTTCTTCTACCACCATTGGAGGAGAGGTTTGCTGGTAGCTAATGATGGTGTTGCAGCCAAGTACCTAACAAAGCTCTGATTTAAAGTGTGGCCCAGGTTAATGACATCATAACCACACTATATTCAGCATTAGCCCCACCTCGATTGTAAGCTGGATATAAACTACCTTTTAACTCTAAAAGAATGCTTAATTAAAGAGCCAATGCAAATTTTTTTACCAGCTTGCTTTTCACATCTGGGCCATTGGTAAATTAGGATATGCATGCAGGGTTGGCGATGAAACCACAAAAATGATAAGCATGTTTAGGGTGTATCTCCTCACAAAATTGATGTAATATAATCTTCACAACTTTTAATAGAAGAGTCCAAGCTAGTTTGTCCTGATAAGATGGAGATCTTCTTCTTCTTCTTCTTCTTCTTCTTCTTCTTCTTCTTCTTCTTCTTCTTCTTCTTCTTTTTTTTTTTTTTTTTTTTTTGGGATGAACCTAAAGGGAGAGAAGAGAATAAATCATGGCATAGCTATCCCCGCAGGCTCCAACCCTGCCAGGTAATATTCGATACGAGATGCTTAAATTTTCACAGTCTCTCCCTACCTAACGGTGAGTATGTCAACCTGACACCATCAAGACGCCGGCCGGTAGAACGGGGATAAAGAGGAAGATACTGACCTTTCACTCTCACCAACAACCACAAGCTCCATAATTAATTCTGGATTTAATTGAGTCACCAACGAGATCATTATTCCAACCGGGCTACCGCCTTACCGGTTAAGGTGGAGATCTTTAGCCATGGGCATACCTTCAAATATTTACTCTAGCACTTGAAGAAAACAAACAAGAAGAGGGATGAAATTGATTTTACTGCTCTAAACAAAGAACATTGCATTTAACTCTGGCACACTTGAAGAAAACTAACTACAAGTGGGATGAAATTGATTTTACTGCTCTAAACAAAGAACATTGCATGAAAATCTGAATTCTAAATTTTACAATTATCAAAACTTTAAGATTCTCATTCATCTTATTATTTTTGAACTGTTAAATATTTTTGGAAGATCACCTGTAAATTAATGTGAAATAGGAAATAACAAGAGGCAATCATACTTACAGATAAAACATAGCGATTTATGTGGTTCGGCCTTTAATCTATTTCTATATGGATAAAGATGGAGAGAGATTGTACTAGAACAAAAGATAGAGTACAAAAAATTTGTGCCAATAAAAGACAACACCAGATAACAAAAGATGCGATTATAATTAATATATACAATCATTCCATTAGAAAAGAGAAGACAACAAAATAAAGAAAAGGAAAGTGCCGGGGAGACCGAATAGAAAGACATAAAAATCTGTAAGTCAAGAACAAAGGAAAGCAACTTTAAAATCATCTGAGCAGATAAGAGCTGAGTGACTATAAGATGTGTATATATATATAGACATCAAATCCTAAAATATTTAGAAAAGATCAAAATGTCCAATAGAGCCAACTAAAGTCCAAAAACTGGTTCAGGTTTATAACACAAGTCATACCAAATTAAAGCTACACTCAACAAATCTTCACCTTGGCTTGAATTTAATCAAGCTGCAACATAAAATAGTAAACTCCTCTCCATCTCCTTTAACAATGCCCACAAAGGCCTAGTTCAGCATTTTCAAACATGAACCAATTCCAATCAATGCCCGAGCTTGAGAGTGGTAACTGGATTGGTTATTATATTTGCTAGATTACTTGCCGTAGGAATATTCTTTAGTATAATAATCCCTTGTGATATAACATCCTAAATGAAGTAGTATCTGATATCAATATACTTGGTCTTTTTATGATAGATCTACTTTTTAGTTAGGTGTATGGCACTCTAACTATCATAATAAATAGTAGTCCCGTTCTATTATAAGCTTATAGCACTAACCAAACCTTGCAACCAAATGGCCTCCTTCACTATTTCTATCGCTGCTATATATTTTGTTTCTGTAATAGATAAAGCAATGGTAGACTCCTCAGTTGCTTTTCAATTGATGGCATTATCTTAGAGAATAAAAATATAGCTTGTCATAGACCTCTTCTTATCCAAATCACATACATAATCAGAGTTTATAAAATCCTAAACCTCAATAGACTTTGCCACAAACAATGCAAAAGAGACCAAATATGTATATCTATATCTTTGAGGGGGTCTAATTTGTTTCCTTAATCTACTGGTAACTATAGTGTACTGCTATTCTTGTAGGGCATTTAACTCATCAATAATCTCAGGCTCATTACCATAAACTAGCTAAGCTTAAGTATTACCCTGTGATGGATGAACTGAAGGTCTAACCTCAAGCTCCACCTACTTATCAACATAATAATTTTTATCTATAGCAACTGACTCCTTTCTTAAATGAAATATAGCCTTTTCATTAAAGATAAAATCTCTATTGACTATAAATTTCTGAGAATCAAGCTTAGTATACCACAATCTATAGCCTTTCATCTCAAACTTCTAACCAAGAAAGATACATTTCTATGCCTTTTTCTCAAGTTCACTATCATTGGCATATGCATAAACAAGACAATTAAATTTCTTCAAAATAGAAAAGCAAATATACTGGACCATACGTCAATAGAAGTCTTTATCTCAATAGCAATGGTGGAGACCTATTCATAAAGTAGCAAGCCATATTAATAACTTATGTCCAAAAATCTTGAGATAAACTTGATTGAGAAAATATACAGTGTGCTCTCTCCAAAAGAGTCATGCTCATGCATTCTAAAATACCGCGATGTCTTTCTAATTGTAAGGTTTCCCACAATACCTTCAACCTTATAGAACTCATGAAACTGACCCTCATAAAATTCCATGCTATTATAGGTTCTTAATTGCTTGATCTTCTTATTGGAGTGTTCAACAAGTGATTTCTACTTCTTAAAAGTGGAAAATATTTCATTCTTGTACTTAATAAAGTATACCCAAACTTATATTGGCAAATCATCAATAAAAATCAACAAATATTGAGAATTGCATTTAGACTAAATGAGTGTAGGATCCCAAAGATCAAAATATATATAATCTAAGGTGCCCTTTATCCTATGAACAACTATGTTGAATTTGACTCTACACTGCTTTTCATAAACATAAACTTGCAAAAGTCAAGCTTCCTGATTTTTTGACTACACAACATATTCTGTTCGCTCAAAAGAGACATGCTAGTCTCACTCATATGATCCAAAAGTATATGCCACAAATGAGTATTATTTAAATCTGGACCTAATAAAGAAATTAATGCAATACCAATAACCCAGAGCTGAAATTGGATCAATATTTTTTTAAATCCAAAATAATTTTATTGAATTTATTAAAGTGGTCCCTAACGGGCATACATTCCTTTATTCGAAGAGTGTAAAGCCATTGCTTCAAATAGAGTTGATTTGTTAAAGAATTGGTCATATAGATGATCTCTAATTTGAGTCACAACGTTGTAACAGATGGCTCATCCACAATCTCTCATGGAACCCTATTTGCTAGAGATAATTGAATTACATTGTGTGCACACTCTAGGAGATCATCTTTATTTTCTTCTAACAACATTGCCGGTAAAGCCTCTCTATCCTTTATTGCTTTCAGCAATCTCTATTGAACCAATAAAGCTCGCATCTCTATATGTCAAAGATTGAATTCATTCTTCCTAGCTTTTTGAACATGAATTTAGTAGTCATCGTGAAGAAATCATGAAGGACAAACACAAAATTAATAGATCATTGGAACCCATAACAGATTGGATGTCCAAGGCTCTAATACCACTTTACTGTAAGATTACCTATTAATTAATATAAAATCTAAAATAACAATAAGCAATCATACACAGAGATATAATATAGCAATTTAAATGGTTTGGCCTATGTTCATGGGCAAAGATGGAGAGAGATTTTACTATACCAAAAGATGAAGTGCAAAGGATTTGCAGATCAAATAATAAAAAACGATCTCAAATAATAAAAGACATGATTACAATATATATATAGCCACCAAATTTTAGAACAACAAGAAAAAAAATAAACTGTCCGAACAGACTAATCAAAGTCCAAAAACAGGGTTGGGTCCATATTGTAGATCACACTAAATTCAAGTCACACTCAACAAACATAACAAATAATTTCCATGACAACATTGACCATGGAGTAGCATTTTGGGAAAAAAAAAGGGGTAAAAACTAATGAAAAATTATTGGAAGAAAGATAGAAGGGAATTGTTATACCCAACCAGCTCACCATCAAACCGGACTGCTACTCTTGTTGAGATATGACCGGATCGCCCTTACAGACATTCGACCGACCTATTGAAGTAGAGGTCCGAACGATCCGCTTCTGTTGAGGTATGGCTGACCCGCTTTTGTCGAAGGTCCGATGGACGCTTTCCTCAGAGGTTTAACCAATCCACTGAAGTAGAGGTCCGAATGACCCATTCTTGCTGAGGTCCAACTGACCCGCTCCGTCGAAAATCTGACCGACCCACTAAAGTAGAGGTCCGAACGATCAGCTTCTGCAGAGATCCGGTTGACTCCCCTTCTGCTGAAGTCTGACCGACCCACTCCTGTGGAGGTTCGGCCATCCTACTCTTAAGAGGCTACTGCAAAGTTGATCCAGGAGACTCCAAAAGCCTCTTCCAGCCAGTACCAGAATTCCGTTATAACAGACTCTTGCCACATCAGCACCACTACTCCACTACTTCCACGATGTCGCCCTATCTTGGCACCACATGGCCACTCTTCATATTCTCCTAGGGGCAGATCAGTCTTTCCTGGCTTCATCCCTAACGAATTTTGGCACTGTTCCGCACCTATATAAGGTAAACCAGGGGACACAGGGTGGTAAGCACAAGTATTCTCTTCTTGCTCCATAAGCTTATTTCCTTGATTCCTCCATTCTGTTGCACTCAAGCTCTTGCTAACTTAAGCATCGGAGTGTCTTCCGCCGGAACGCCACTGACCCTCGGGGACTTTTTACAGGAACCAGCCCGGTCTGGGAGAAGTTACAGGAACAGATTGGTGCTAGAGGAAGGGCAGCGACATTGTTTTCCCTTCTCTAAAAGGAGGAATCCATCTGCTAAGAAGGAGAAAAATGGCTAAGGAAAGAGCCCAGAACACTTTTGCTAGGAGAGGTCCCTCCCCGTCTAGGTCGGAGGCACCCCTCAGGGAGAATGACATTGCTAAGCCCACCATCACTCTGGGGCAATAGCAGTTCCAGACCCTCCTAAACTGCAATGACACCCTTGCTGCCATGGTTCAGAATCTCCAAGATGCAGCCAACGATCGACAGCAGCTGCTTGCTGCATCTCGCACCAACCATCAGCCTACTGCTAGGAGAAGCCGATTGGGTGAAGCCCCGCAGCCTTGTTCCTATGACGTTCCTGAGCCCCGAAGGTCCCAGAGGGCTCATGTTGATGGGAAGAGAGTGAGGTCCACCTCACCCTCCTCCATCGACTCAGTTTCAGACGACGGCCAGCACTGCAGCGAGGTCCCGAGGGACTACACCAGCAAACTCCAGTGCATGGAGGAGCAGATCGCCGTGCTGGTTGATCGGCAAAAGGCCGATAGGGGGCAGGCATACGACTCCCGCCCGCCATTCTCTGCTGAGATCATTGGGGAGTTGTTCTCCCGTCACTTCAAGATCCCGCAGGTGGACCCCTACGACAGTACCACCGACTCGCTGGACCATCTGGGCACCTATAAGGCCCACATGATGGTACAAGGCACCTCCGACGCCCTCCACTACATTGCCTTTCCTGCAACTCTTAAGAAGGTTGCTCGGATGTGGTTCTCCGCCATTCGACCAGGTATGATCCACTCCTTCCCTTAGCTTGAAAAACTTTTTCTTTTTCATTTCAGGACTTGCAGTCGGATCCCGAAGAACACTAACTGCCTCTTCCTCATGCTACAAAGGGAGGGAAAAATCCTCCGGGACTACATGGCCCGTTCCAACTCAGCGGCCATGGAGATCCTGGATCTAAATGAGGATGTAGCTATGTCAGCCTTTAAGAGAGGGCTAAGCTCATCCAGGCTCACCTTCTTCCTGGACAAGAAATTCTTGACAAGCTACTCCGATCTGCTGGCCCGGGAACAGAAGTACGCCCTAGCAGAAAAATAGGCGGCAAGCCGATGCCAGGCTGAAGGATGGTCAGCTCCCAAGAAGTGGAGCGACAAGGCTCCCGAAGTCCGACCTCCTAGCAATGGCAACAACTCGGCCCAACGTCGCAGCCCAAAGCCGAAGAACTTCCCTAGGAGGTTCGAAACCTATGCACCCCTCTCCCTTCCAAGGGAGAAGATCTTCTTGGAAATTGAGAACGAGACCTTCCTGTAAAGGCCTCGTCTGATGAGGGGCCCCTCCACATTAAAGAACAAAGACAAGTACTGCCGGTTCCATCGGGACCATGGGCACAGCACTGAAGAATGCTTCCAGTTGAAGGATGCAATCGAAGATCTGATCCGACGGGGGTTCTTGCATAAGTACATCCGACCCCAGAGGAACTGGACTGAAGCTTCAACTGCCAGAGACCCCCCGGAGGAGACAAAGCTTCCCAACCAGCATCCGATCGATGGGAATGTTGGCATGCTGTACCATCGGTCCGACTGGAGATATGATGAAGACCAGGATATTGTCAAGAGGTTTAGAGGTTCTAATGTAATTAGCTTCTTCGACAAAGACCTCCTGGAATCCCACATTTCTGGGAATGATCTTGTAGTTGTGTCGGTAGTGATTGCCAACTATGATGTAAAGTGGATCCTTATTGATAATGGAAGCTCCACCGAAGTATTATTGTGTGGTACCTTTGTCAGAATAAACCTGTCGAGGTCAAGATTGCAAGAATCCCCCATGTCGTTGATGGGCTTTGGGAGAAACTCCATCGGAGTTGAGGGAGAGATAACTCTGCGCGTGACAATCGGGACAGAGCCTTACCAGAAGACCATCCCCATCAACTTTGTGGTCGTACGTACGACCTCGGCTTACAATGCCATATTGGATCGATCACCCCTCAACAAATTCTGAGCCATCATCTCTACCTACCATCTACTGGAAAAGTTTCCGACTCAGAACGAGGTCGGAGTTATGAGGAGGGGCTGCAGGATGACCAGACAATGCTTAACCATTCAAGACAGGTAATCAGATGGTCATTCTACTCTGGAACAGCTTGACCCTAGGGCCGAAATCGACGGCTACCACCAACCAGTCAAAAAGATTTTGTTCATTTCCCTTCGGGAGGACGATCCTACCAAGGTCCTCCAAATTATGAGCACTCTCAATGAAGAGATCAAGTCAGAGCTGATCAACTTTTTGTGGGACAACGCCGATGTCTTTGCTTGGTCAGCATCGGACATGACAGCATTCCATCGGATGTCATCACTCATCAGCTTAAGGTAGATCCGACCTACAGGTCTGTCAGACAGAAGAAGAGGAGTTTTGCTCTCGAAAGGCAAAAGGTAATTAACGAAGAGGCCAAGAAGCTCTCTAATGCCGGTTTCATTAGAGAGGCCCATTATCCCGACTAGGTGGCGAATGTTGTAATGGTAAAGAAGGCTAATGGAAAGTGGAGGATATGTGTAGATTACACCGACCTCAACAAGGCTTGTTTGAAGAACAGCTTTTCCTTACCGAAGATTGATCAATTGGTGGACGCCACAGCCAGTCATCAGCGTTTAAGCTTTATGGATGCTTTCTCCGGCTACAACCAGATCAGGATGCACCCGAAGGATGAGGAGAAGATGGCCTTCATCACTGACAAAGGGCTGTACTGCTACAAGATGATGCTGTTCAGCCTGAAAAACGTCGGTGCCACTTTTCAAAGGCTAATCAACCGGGTCTTCGAAGGACAGCTCGGAAGAAACATGGAGGCATATGTTGATGATATGATAGTCAAGAGCCTCCACAAAGCCGACCACATTAGAGACTTGTAGGAATCCTTTGACGCTCTGAGATGTCATCAGATGAAGCTGAATCTTGCTAAGTGCACTTTCGGGGTGACTTCCGGGAAGTTCCTTGGCTTACACAAAGAGGAATTGAAGTCAACCCCGACAAGATCAAAGATGTTATTGACATAGGACATCCGACCAACAAGAAACAGGTGCAAGAACTTACAAGCTGAATAGCCTCTCTCAGCTGTCTCATCTCCTGGTCGGCTGAGAAGTCTTTACCATTCTTCAAGACCTTGCACTGGTCGGATCGCTTCCATTGGACCGACGAGTGTCGATCAGCTTTTGAAGCTTTGAAAGATTATCTGAAGAACCCTCCGTTGTTGGCCAAGCCGACGGAGAGAGAGCCATTATACTTGAATCTGTTGGCATCGGACGAGGCGATGAGCTCCGTCCTCATTCGAGTGGGAGAAGGTGGTCAGCAGAAACCTGTCTCCTACATTAGTAAAGTTCTCCATGACACCGAAATGAGGTACTCTAAGATGCAGAAGCTCGTCTATTCCTTGGTTGTAGCAGCCAAGAGACTCCGACCCTACTTCCAGGCATACCCAATTGTCGTCATGTCCGACCAACCCCTTAAGACAATCCTCCGGAGCTCAGATACTTCCGGTCGGCTTGCCAAGTGGGCCGTCAAGCTTGGCAAATTCAATATCTCTTTCCAACCCCGGTCGGCCATGAAGGCTCAGGTAATTGCTAACTTCATTGTAGAGTGCATCTTGAAACTGGAAGTACCCTCACAAACGGCCGGGGCACCTGAAGATGACACCATTGGGGAGGCAGAGCCCGCTTGGACCCTTCATGTGGATAGAGCGTTCAACCTTGTAGGCTGCGGGGCGGGTCTAGTTTTAGCTGACCCCGACAGATAGTGCTTGGAGTATGCTTTAGACTTTTCATTTCAGGTGTCCAATAACCAAGCAGAATATGAAGCCCTTCTTGTAGGACTAAGAATAGCCAATGAGTTGGGCAACGATCAATCCGGGCCTTCTCCGACTCTCAACCGGTGGTAAATTAGGTGAAAGGCAAATTCGAGACGAGAGATCTGATCCTGGCCAAGTACTTGAGCAAGACACAAAGCCTCATGTCTTGGCTTAAATTTTTCAAAATTCTCCATATACCTTGATTGCAAAACTCCCGGGTGAATCATTTGTCATGGTTGGCATGGCCGTTACCAACACCTCCGACCAGACCTTTATGGAGTATCTGCAACGCCCAAGCATTGCTGAAGAGCCGACAGAGGTCCACCAAGTGGAGCAAGAAGCCTCTTGGATGGATCCAATTCTCACATTCCTTGTCAAAGGGACCCTACTAGAAAATCCGATCGAAGCCAAGCATGTACGCTGGACGGCTTCGAAGTATGTCATCCTTAACAGTACCCTCTACAAGCGGTCATTCTCACAGCCACTGCTGAAGTGCTTGGGGTCAACTGACACCGACTACATGCTCAGAGAAGTGCATGAAGGCATCTATGGTGACCACTTGGGAGGAAGATCCCTGGCTTACAAGATCATCCGACAGGGATACTATTGGCCCACAATTCAGAGGGATGCATCGGATTTCGTCAGAAAGTGCGACGCATGTCAGAGATATTCTAACATTTAAAGGAGGCCGGCTACTCAGCTGACTCTACTCACCGCACCTTGGCCATTCGCATAGTGGGGGATGGACATCCTAGGACCCTTCCCCCCGGCATCCAGCCAGCGAAAATTCCTGATCGTAGCTATTGATTACTTCACAAAGTAGGTGGAGGCCGAACCACTGACACAAATTACAGAAGCCAAAGCGGAGAACTTTGTTCGGAACTGCATCATTTTTTGGTTCGGCATTCCACAAGCGATCATCACCGATAATGGGAGACAGTTCGACAATCCCAAGTTTCAGGACTTCTGCCAGCAGTATCATATCCCCATCGGCTAACATCAGTTGGTCATCCTCAGTCTAATGGAGAAGCCGAAATCATCAATCGGATGATCCTACACGGATTGAAGACCCGACTGAATGATGCCAAAAAACTCTGGGTAGAAGAACTTCACTCAATGCTCTGGGCTTATCGGACAACCTCCCGAACTGCGACTGGGCAAAGTCCATTCAATCTGACTTATGGGAGTGAGGCGGTCATCCCTATGAAAATTTCCTTGCAATATCTGCGAATTAATCATTTCGACGAACCAACCAACTTGGAGCAAAGAAGAGCTGACCTAGACTTGCTTGAAGAAACCAGGCTCCAAGTGGGCTTGAAGATGGCGACCTATCATCAAAAGATGGCCAAGTATTACAACTCTCGAGTCAAGGCTCGAACCTTCTAGGTTGGAGATCTAGTTTCACGGAGGATAGAAATTTCAAGATCGACCGAGCAAGGAAAACTCTCCCCCAATTGGGATGGCCCTTATCGAGTTGTTTAAGTAATTCGAGCAGGAACTTACTGACTCAAACATTTGGACGGACGGCAAGTGGCACGTCCGTGGAGTGTAGACAACCTTTGCAAATACTATCAATAAAGGCCATCACTTTTTCAATGAAGCACTTCCGAAAGTCCGACTCCGTCGGCAAAGGCTCTAGGACAGCCCACTTTCAAAAGTTCGACTCCAATCGACAAAGGCTCTAGGGCAGCCCACTTTCGAAAGTCCGACTCCAGTTGGCAGAGGCTCTAGGGCAGCAAACTTTCAAAAGTCTGACATCGGTCGGCAGAGGCTCTAGGACAGCCCACTTTCAAAAGTCTAACTCTGGTCGGCAGAGGCTCTAGTGTAGCCCACTCCTAAGAATCCAACCCCGATCGACAACAGTTTCAAAATGATCCATATGGAGATCCAGCCTCGCACTCTGACGGACAGATGGACCAACATTTGGAAAAATCTCTGAGTGCCTGGGTTCAGACTGAGCCACTGTCCAGCGGTTGCTTCGGAGGTCTCGCTCTCGGACGGGCCGACGGACCAGCACTTAGAAAAACCTCTAAGTGTCTGGGTTCGAACTGAGCCACTGTCCATTGACTGCTTCGGAGGTCTCACTTTCGGACGAGCCGATATACCAGCACTTAGAAAAATCTTTAAGTGCCTGGGTTTGGACTGAGCCACTGTCCAGTGGCTGCTTCGGAGGTCTCGCTTTTGGATAGGCCGACGGACCAACATTTAAGAAAATCTCTAATTTTTTGGGTTCAAACTGAGCCACTGTTCAACAGCTACTTCGAAGAGCCTACGGTCCGATTAAGCTGATCGTCAACACTTAGAAACATTTTTTTTTAAAAAAAGAAAGAGTTTGGTCGATCTGACCAACCCAACACACACAAAGACATAAATAGAAGATGTGACAGAAAAGAGTTCTTCTATTTCATTGTAAAATGGGTTTCTTACAAAATGTAGGTCAGACCTTTACAAACATCCTAGGCCTGACACACTGGAGATACAGATGTGACTTCAGCTCTGGCCCCCTCGGCCACCCCTGAAGCTCTGACTAGGATGTCCACCATTCCCGTATCGGCTTTGACCTAGGCATCAACTCTGGCCTCCTCTGCACCGACTTCAGCCTGGGGTTCAACCCCTCCGTCGGACGAGCCCGCCTCTTCTTCAATGCCTTCCTCTTCTACCTATCTCAGTAGCTGTAAAAAGACGAGGTCGAGCTTTGGGAAGGCGTCTCTGACCTTAGACAGGCATTCTTCATACCCATAGTTGAAGCTGATCGTGCCGGCCTCGTTCATTTCCTTTTTGAAGTCGTCGGAGGCCTTGTATCTCCTCACGGCATCTTTGGCCGCCGTCGACATCTGCTCCTGGGCTTCCTTCAGCAAGCCCATGTATTTCTTTATCGCTGCTTGGTGGCCCCTTGAGCACCTTTCGGACTCGACCAGTCATCCCTCCTCTTCGGCCAACCGGTGGGCCAGGGACCTTAACCTCTTCTTCTTCCTTTTCAGACTGGCCTCCTGGTTAACCTATTGGGCCAGCAGGTCATCCGTCCACATCTTGTGAGCCTCTGCCTCGGCCTGTAGGGCAGATAGCTCCTATTCAACGGCCCGAAGGATAGATAACTCTGCTCTGGCGGCCGTCAGTGCCACTTATGCTGCGTCTCTGGCCGCCTCAGCCATTTCGGCCCTCTTGGCCGAATGCTCTTTCAAATAGGGTAACTCGCCTAGACCGTCGTCCATCAGCGAGATATCATGAAGGAGCTGCAAACAAAACAATAGTGTCAGTCAGACACAAAAAGACAAAGAAGAAAACGGACTCAGGTATGATGTACTTACCCCCATTAATTTGCGATACGAGCTCCTGGCGGCATCATTCACAGTCCGTCGACTCGACTCATTCCAATCGGCATCCATGATAATCCTCTTGAGCAGGTCTTTGGCATGCTTAGAGTTGTTGAGAGCGTGCTAGTGCTGGGACACCTCGCTACTGCTTTGGCCGGCTTCCCCCTGTTAGCTGCCCCACCCTCGGCTACCTTTGCCCCTCCGGTTGTCGGGCGAATCTCCTTAATTAGTTCAATGAGTGGCGAGGTCGGGGCTGTCTCTGCGTCGGTCGGCCCCGACGGGTCCTCTCCCGTTCGAGCGGCCAACTGCCCGACTGAAGATGAACGCTTCGGCGCCCTTGCCACTTGGCGCTCCAACAACGATAAATGATCATCAGACTCTACGGAGACGATGGTGGTAGTCTCCTCTTCCGTCCGTGGCTTCTTTGACTTCTTAGACGTCGGCTCGGTGATCCGGATGCCCCTTCTCTTAGCCGCCTATGCTACAATTATTGCTCGATCTGGCCTTATCTTTTCGCCTGCCACAGAGCAAAATTAGGGTTAGCGATAGAATAGATAAAGTCGACAGAAGAAGAAATAGAAGATCTTCGATGGGGGCCTCTACCCTACCCAGGCATTGATGTTGGCTGATCCCAGCCAGGTGGAGGTTCTCCTCTTAGAGCAAGTTGTGCACAAATGTTGTGTCGTCCTCTTCTAACTTATTAAAATCGGCCTCGTCGGCCCTCGACACTCTCCTCCCATCCACGGCCTTCAGCCTAGGCTCCCTCCACATCGGTTCAAAGCCCCAAGGTTCTAAGTTGTCTATAAAGAAATATCGGGACTTCCATCCATGGATAGCCGACAGAAGCCCCCCTAGTATCCTCCGGCCATGGCGGGGACTGAACATCCACCACTCCTGGCTCCGGAAGTCCTTTTTTAGGAGAAAGAAATTTGAGAAGAGAGACAACTTCAGCTCGACTCCGGCCCTCTGACAGAGAACCATGAAACCGTAGATCACCCGAATGCTATTCGGGGTCAGCTGCGTTGGGGACACCCTATAGCTATTAAAGATCTGAACAAAGAGGTCATGAAGAGGGAAGCGGAGGCCAGCCTTAAGATGGTCCTCGTACACCGGGAGGGCTCCCGGATTCAAAGGACCATTCACTCTACCCTCCTGGCTTGGAATGGTCAGATGCAAGGTGGAGGGGATATTGAATATGATCCTAAGATTCTCTGCCCTCTCACAGGTCATTTCTGATGGGATGTTACTGGGACCTGGTTCCCTATGGTCAGAGCTCCGGTTGCCGGAGGCCATTCTAATGGAAGCTGGAGAAGAAAGAAGGGACGGGCGGGAAACTGATATGGTGTTCTGGTTTCCTAATGAAGCGAGAGCAACGGGGAAGGGGGTTCTTTCTCCTAGAGCGCAAATGCAGTGGAAGACTCCCTCCGGGCCTCCTCCCCCTCCTTTTATAGATGCTGAAGGGCTGCTTCCCAGCACCCCTCGAGCACCGTGATCCACTGTCAGACGACGCGACTTCCCAAATCCAATGGGAAAGCCGATGGGACGCGACGGATTGCATCCAATCATGATCTGTGTGATCACCAAGCTAGTGGTGGATGAGCCGCTCTAGACACTGCGCCAACCATTTAGATCTCGCCACGTCGCCCACATCGTGTCAGGAACCCGACGGACGGGCATATCAGGCTGGCGGCCCATCATTACGCCTTGCCAACATTAACTGCTCCAACCAACTCCTCCAATGCGGTGCTGATACTTGTCTTGAGGGCAGAATTTCGGAGTAGAAGATGGCCGGTCGCGGTACACCGGATCATATTCATAATCATCTCGAAGATTGGCGCATTAAATGCTAGATGATGCTCTCATCCTTCGAAGCTGCAGAATCGCTCGAAGGCCAAGAGCAAGGGGGTAACTGTTATATCCAACCGGCTCACCATTGAATCGGACCACCACTCTTGCTGAGGTCCGACCGGATCGCCCTTACAGACATCCGACTGACCCACTGAAGTAGAGGTCCGAACGACCCACTTCTGCTGAGGTACAGCTGACCCGCTCTTGCCGAAGGTCCGACGGATGCTTTCTTCGGAGGTCCAACCGACCCACTGAAGTATAGGTCCGAACGACCCACTCCTGCGAGGTCCAGCTATCTCGCTTCGTCAAAGATCTGACCGACCCACTGAAGTAGAGGTCAAAATGACCCACTTCTGTAGAGATCCAGTTGACTCCCCTTCTGCTGAAATTCGACCAACCAGCTCCTGCTAAGGTCCGGCCGCCCTACTCTTAAGAGGCTACTACGAAGTTGATCCAGGAGACTCTAGAAGCCTCTTCTAGCTAGTACCAGAATTCTGTCATAACAGACTCCTGCCATATCAGCATCACTACTTCACTACTTTCACGATGTTGCCCTATCTTGGTGCCACGTGGCCACTCTTTAGATTCTCCTAGGGGCAGATAAATTTTTCCTGTCTTCATCCCTAACGAATTTTGGTACTGTTCCGCGCCTATATAAGGTAAATCGGGGGACACAGGGTGGTAAGCACAAGTATTCTCTTCCTGCTCCATAAGCTTATCTCCTTGATTCCTCCATTCTGTTTCCCTCAAGCTTCCGCTAACTTAAGCATCGGAATGTCTCCTGCCGGATCACCACCGGTCCTCGGAAACTTTTTGCAGGAACCGGGAGAGGAACGCTCCAGCCACAGTCAAACCAGCTCGGTCTAGGAGAAATTGTAGCAACAGGAATGGTGTCACACCTAAACTTATTATAAGGAAGCGAAAGACTCGCACAATTGAATTGCAATGTGGAGGTCAAGTTGCAACGAACTGCCTTGCCGTGCACCATTTACTTTCATGCTTGCAAACTATTTTTACCACTCCCTGGTTGTTAGCAAGCAAACTATGGACCATTCACTTTTGAAGTGGAAGTGTAAAGTTTCATCACCTGAACAATTCTTTTACCTTCATTTCAGATGCCTTGGACATATGAAGGGTTTCAAGTTGGACAAATTTTCCAGGCTTTTCCCATCATCAAGCTCATATATCATTTGTCAAGGCTAGCCTTGAAGGACTAAACACTTACTCCATCTCTTTTACCTTGACAGACTTGATTAAATATAGGTGCATCATCAATCCCCCAAAAAAGAAAAGAAATGAAAACAAAGTAAAATCTGCATTTGAGAATTTATATCCTCTAATTTACATTGCTCCTACTTTTTTCTAGTCCTTTTTTTTTGTTTTTTTCTCTGGGTCCTTTTAATAGGCCAATGAACCCAAATTGGTGCTGCAAACTAGATGGAAGGTTCATAGGGGACTTTTACTTAGGCAATGCATGAGATTTTGTGGACCAGTTTTCTTACATGGTTGGTTTGATTTCGATTTTAGGAAATCCATCCAAATCGATTCGGTTTGAAAATTGATCCCAAACCAATCCGAACCAAATCATGCACACCCCTATTTATTGGAACACATCTTGTTTTTATTTTTTTTTAAAAAATGTAAAATCTAAACCTCCAAAATCTCCATAGGCTATAATTAGGGTTAAGTTGCCTAACTCTCTACTTAAAATAATACCTCCACAAGTCAATGGCTGCATTTTCTTCTCATAATTCCAAAATGGTACAGATTCCATGAGGATAATATTTAATATCTTGTCCTGCCCAAGGAAAGAATAAATATAGATGACCGTATTCCCAAAATGTAGAGAACTTCTCCAAAGTCTCCTAAAGTATGGAGAGTCTATCCTCCACGGCAGCAAATTTTCTAAATCATGTACTTGTCATCCCCATCTTTAATGCATTCCACTGTTTCTCATTACAACAAATTGTTACATTTTGATAAAGATGCAATATTAGTCATCTATATATCAATCAATCGATGAAAACAGCCAAAATCTTAGAACTGTCATCCATTGTAAAAACATACATAAGAAGAACAACAAAAGCATTGCAGACCATAAAATATAAGAGCTGAGAAAATGCTATTCCATGAGTAACTCTCTCTTGGTCCTAAGAAGTATAAGCTATGACAATTTAAGCTTTCCAAAAAATCATAGATTCATAGCTTCCCAGTTCCCATTCTTCTCATCCCATTTATTTCTTTAGGAAGTCGAATTCCTATATATCTTTAATGAGATAACATCCCTGCCTTTCATTTTCCAGAACCAGGTCACCAGCAAAGAAAGAATACCATATATGTAAGCTTTAGGATTAAGCATCAAAATAACACAATAAGTGATAGTTCTGTATTACTCCAGACTCATGGATAGCAATATAAATGACCACTGTTCTTCTAAGGTCCTGCAACATTGGGCAAGAGGTATACATCAGATAAGTGGATCACATGAAATCAAGTATTCGTTATATCTGAAACAATGGAGCATGTTGCAAGTAAATCCAATAGGGATGGTGGTAAATGCTGCAAAGTTAAAGATGTGGAACAAAAATGTCAACCATACATGGCAATTATTAAGATGAAACACTTTTAACTGAAACAAGAATAAGAAGAGCATTTTTTTTTTTTAAATATTTTATTATTTTTTATAAATTTTTATTAAGTTTTTGGCCAGCAGTTATTAATGCACTTGGTTGACTTCACTCTAAATGCATGCCCTCTAGGAGGTCTAGGCTTCACATCCCAATAGTACTGTTGAAAAAGAAGAGCATATATGTCCCATAACTTACAGGCAGAAACCTAAATTCTGCTTTTAGTTTCTGCAAAGCATTGTAACTTATTGTTCAGTAAGCATAAATTATAAATATTCGAATTTTTTTGATGTTGATTTAAAATGCTTGTACCTGTTTTACTTCGGTTAAGCAAACGTACTTTTTGGATTGATTCAGAAACCTTATGCTTAGAAATTGAAAACCTACAGTGTAAACAGAGTAGACGATTTGGCCGCTCTAGTTTGTCAAATCCATGCCCATTAAAGTCATTGATCACATCTTAGCATAGAATAATTTGCTTCTGGATGAAAGTGACGGACTCTCGGGGATTTATATCTTTGTTTTGACAAGTTTGGGTTCAGTATAATGATTTCTAAAGCTAGAAAATCGGACAGTCCTGGTTGTATGAACTAAACAGCAGCCAAGCTTTTGAGGTTTCTAATGCCACATATTCTCTTTAACTGATTATAGTTTCTCTTATTTTGATAATAATTTGTAGTTTCCATTTGCCACTTGTCATTAGAAAGCAAATCAACAGATCAAATGTTCTCATCGGTAGCCAAACAAAATTAAAGATCCATTGCTAAGTTCATTGGCTACAAAGAAGCTTGGAGCCCCTGTTCTTCTAGATCATTTAGATGCTCTGCTTGATAACTCTTTATCAAATTTTTCCTAAGAAAAATAATTCTACCAAACTTTTCCCATTGTTAGAATCAATCAAATAAACTTCAAAACATGTAACAGTTGGCTACCATTGCAATGTCAAGATCTCATGAGCCGTTGCTAAAGATTGATGAATATATCCTATCATGGAAGGAATGAAAGGAAAAAAAGAGCTAGAGATAAACTGGAGACAGGTTAAGCAAAGCCATACACCTCACAAGGACAGAAACCATGATTGAAAGGTGTTAGAAACGTGGATCGTAGTGGGATACCGAAAACTTGCAGAGAAAATAAAAAAGAAAGTCTGAAAGATAAATAGAAATATAAACACAAGCAACACACAGGGATTATATGATTCGGAGCCTCTTGCTCCTACGTCCACGGCTGCACAGGATTAAATCTCCACTATCAAGAAGAAATACAAGAAGTTATTATATAAGAGAACCCTCCTTAGATACAAATCCCAGCCCAATATGAAGAAAGAAGAAATAATAAATCAATACAAGAGGAACACTTGCTCTGTCTACCTTTCTCTCTCTTCCCCTTGTTTCTCTCTTGGAAAATCCTTAGACTTCTCTTCTCTGGGTTGTAAAACCTCTCTGGCTCTCTTCTTCTCTGTTCTGCACTATGTTGGCCTTCACCTAGTCCTCACGGTGGCTCTCTGCTGCTCCTGATGAGGAGGAGCCTGAAAACAATCCAAAAATCACATCAAAACTCGTCTCATAAGTTCGACTGTTGTAAACAGAAAATGGGAATGAGATTTTGTACTGATTGGCTTTAGTTCAAGTGGAAGTTGTTGGGAATTGTGTCCCAAAGCCAATCGTCTAGGCTGTAGAAGGTTGTGCTATCTTTATATTTATATATAAATTTTTAATGAATAAAAGGTTATTCTTTTTGGCTGTTCATCACATGTACATTTTCCTGTAAAGAACTCTTGTGTGTGATAGAGTCCTTAGAACTACATTGTATTTGATATAGAGAGGATATATCATGTAGTTCTTAAAGTGGTTCACAACTAAAGGATACATTGTTATAGGACGACGATGTATCAAGTATAGGTTGTTGTATGTTATATTTGTTGGTTATCCTCTTAACCAATGAATATGGAGATACTGGTGTGACATGCAAGTGAAATGTATGACATTTTACTGAACGTGACCATCTGCGGAGCTCCCTTTTGCCAAAGGGTTGTTCACGAAGGGATATGGGTATATGTGTCCCTCAGACCTGAGATCACCATGGCAGCTTGCAAGCAACTCACTATACTTTGGTGCCGGACTACTTGGATTTCTAATCCAGTGACGAAAGGTTTCTGGGTGTAGTCAAGTACTTGTGGAGCGGTGGTGGATCAAGATGGAATTGATCCCTCCAAATAGTTTGGAGTGAATGACTCACTATGTCTCAATTTAGCAAATCCTTGGCCAGGGTAGTTCTTGTGAGGAGTCACATAACTTGTAAAGTTGAGATATGATCTAGATGAACCAAATTAGAGTTGGCAGTCGAACCGTAGGTCATCATGAGCATTATGAGATCAAAGGGATGAATTATATGGTAACCATATGCTAGAGGTTCTTGTGAGGTGCTATGCATCTTCGACTTATCCGGACATCGGATATCATTGCTAGATGAAAACTTTGACTGGTACTGAAAATGTTCCAGTGCTACCGGCTTAGTGTTCGAACCTATGGGGTTACACACCATAAAGGTTTCTATCTGATCTTAAGGCTGATCGATGATTGAGAATCGTTTGCTGTCACCAGAGGTCAATATGATTGACCATGTTCCAAGTGTCGATACTTGGATTTTTGTAAGTGTCGATCTTGGCACTTTGCAAGTATCGACACTTGCTGTGATGAGCAGATTTCTGGAAAGAATTTCTGAAATGTTTGACTTTGAATTTTGAATTCGAAATTCGAGTTTTTGGATGTTTTGGCTCCAAGCATTCATGGTATGATAGTCATACTTACTTTCTTTGGCTTGGACCCATTTGGAATGGCCCTTGACTCTCTCCCCCAATCACTTCTCCTTCCTCTTTCTCCCTCTCATGGCTGCCCCTATAAATGAAGGTCATTCTAGAGGCTACTAATGGTTAGAACAACAACAAGAAGAGAAGAAGAAGAAGGGTTTAGTGAGGACTTGGGATTGGGTGTGAGAAACCTAGCATTCAAGCTAGGTCTTGGGAAGAGAGTTTCTTGGGAAGGGTTCCACCTCTCCTCCTTGTCTTCCCGAAAGAAGAAGATCGGCCTGAAGGATCCCGAAGAGCTAGCACTCCGAGGGAGTTAATTAGTGTCGAGCCCTGGTGTGGATTACCTGTAGAGGCCAGACACGTGTGTGGCTTGGGCGCCTTCATCATTCTTCTTAGTATCTTCAGAGGTATTATGGTAAGGTATTTTTATACCTTTGTTTATTTCTTGCTGTTGATGTTTTTTGCTTGCATGCTAGATCATTATACTAGATCTTGTTACGGGCAAATCGATAGATCGTTTTGATCTATCTACCGAGCCTTCCGCTGTGCATGTTTTAAAATAGTTTTAAAATGCATCTTTTCTACCCTACATGCGTGAATAGCTTCACCTTCAATGGTATCAGAGCAATAGGTTCCTTTTGTAGTATAATGATGCTAGCATGCCTTAACATCACCTTTCTTAAAGTACTTGGATTGAGTTCTTCACCATGGCTGTCCGGTCATAGGAGAGAAGTAGGGCTGCAAGACCCTCTCTTTCCATTCAATGGGACCTCCTATGGTGTGTCGGGGTGTCGATGTGATTGACTTTTGAATAGAAAAATAAAAAAGAAAATATAGATTAAAAAATATTTTAATCTAATGACATGATCATAAAACAACTTTAGATAAGATCTAAGAGTTTTGTTTTGATCGAATTTGTTGAAAGTTTGGAGAAACTTTGGATTTGAAATCACTATTTTTTATCCTGTCTCAGGCTGAGTGTCGACACTTGATTAGGAAGTGTCGACACTTGGGCTCGTGTGTTGACACTTGGCCTTGGAAGTGTTGACTCACGAGTGTGTGCCAGAAATCTAGTGTTCTGTTTTCCTCCTGTCTCAGGCCTTGAGTCAATCCAAGTGTCGACACCTAGTGTTGACATTTGTCCCTGGTGAGTCGACACTTGATAGTAGAATGTTGAAAAGCAGTGAATTCAAATTTTGATTTATTGTAAAATTGTTTACATTTGTAAATTAAAATTATTTTAATTTATTTAAGGCTATTGAACTTAATTGAGAATTAAGAATGACTAAGAACTCTAGGAATGTGATTCAAAGATTTTAAATCATTTTAATAAGCCTTAATGATCATGGGTTAGCTTCTTTTGGGTCCATAATTAGGTTAGACCTAAGTTTAGATGTATTGGACTAAATAGAAAACTAATCTAATCAAATATTGAGTTAGGATTTCTTTTCTTTAGATCTCTCTAATAGTTAGATTGATCAATTTATAAATCTAAATGGATCTAATTTGTGGCTCAGTGGAAAGCTCGAGTCTTTAGGCTAGTCTAATCAACTTTGATGAACCAATTGGTGTCTAGGTAAGTTTGGCATTTTGATCATGGTTCTTTGGGGCTACCTCTTACATAGCCAACTTTGTTTGTGTCTAAGGCAAGACGGTTAATGGCGGAACCCAACCCATGATCTCACTTACCTGGCCAATGTGGTCAATCAGGATTGATTGGATTGATCATTGACTCGTGTTAACCCTTGTCACCCAAGGTTAATCAATCTTGACTGATTTTAGATGCCCATGGATCATTAGTTATGTGTAACCCTCCTTGTTTGCTAATATGGTCAGTGGGAGGTTGATCCATGTCTTCTCATCTTTTCATCTGTCATATTAAAATTAAACCCTCTAAATTGTTAGGTCCTTAAAAGGATAAAGTTATAGGGATAACCAAGTCCTAGCCTCCCATTAAGTGGGATGGTGATGGGTCCAGTAGTCGGGTATTCATCGACAGATCCAAAGATCGGGTGTTCATCGGGCTATTGAAATTGCTGTTCCTAATATGATGGTTCAGTGCAACTCTCTTAATGGTGGTCAGGTAGGCCGGCCAAAGTCGGGCTTGACTATTCGTTAGTTAGAAGCATTGAATTTTGTCATGTTAATGGTTGGACCTAACCGGGACCTTCAATAGGAGGCCCAAAGGCCGATTGAAGTACATCTTGGGGCAAACCCAAATACTAGAAGTTACTTGGAGAAGTAATCGGTTGAAGAACCTACCTTTAGACACACATGGATGGGCCGGCCAAAGTCGGGCTCATGTGTTGTCTATTGGATTTTGGTACCCACTAGGGAATTAAAGTAATTTCTCGGATTGGAGGTAGAGGCTACCAATCTAAGTAAAATAGTGGGAGGGACCTTTAGACTAAAGTCCATGTCTTTAGGTTAATAATTCATATACACTAATTATCTTTGGTTTTTCTTTCAGATGTCTTTCAACCTGTCGCTCCGGTCTCTTCTCGACAACGAGAAGCTCAATGGATCCAATTTTGATAGCTGGTATCGAAGGCTCATGATTGTCCTGGAGCATGAACAGATCTTGTATGTAATATTGGATCCGGCACCTGAAATCCCTGCTTCCAATGCTCGAGGTTCGATTAGAGATACTTATCAGAAGTGGCTCTCTGATAGACCACTGTCTGATGCATAATGTTGACAGTGATGAATGACGAGTTCAGTCGCAAGTTCGAGGAAGCCTAGCCAGAGGAAATCCTTCAAAGGTTGAAGGAGTTTTTTGGGACACCAGATGATGTTGAGAGGTACAGGGTCTCCTGTGCTATCTACAATGCGCGGAAGCGTGATGGAGCCTCAGTCACTGATCATGTAGTATACATGATTGAGATGATTGAGCGCCTGGGCAAACTCGGATGTCCCTTGCATGAATAGCTTGGGAAGGATGCGATTCTGAATTCCCTCCCCTCTTCTTATTTAGATTTTCTCGATCATTATAGAATGAATAAGCTTGCAGTTAACTACCATGGTTTGTTGGGGTTACTGTAGACATATGAGAAAGACCACCAACTGAACAAAGGGGTGGTGAATCTAGTGGGAGGATCTTCGGGAGGGCGTCATCCCTTTAAGAAAGGGAAAAAGAAAAATAAAGGGAAAAAAGTGCTAAATGCTTCTGGACCCAGTCAGGCCAAGAGGGTGAAGGCTGATCAAAGCCGTGCGAAGTGCTTCTTCTGCAAGAAGCAGGGTCACTGGAAGAGAAATTATCTTCTTTACATTGCGTCCCTTGACCCGAACAGGTACAAGAAGAGAAAGCAGCAAGACGGTACTGGATAAGGTATTTATATGATAATACCTTGTAGTTTCTCTATCTGCGATACTACTAACTGGGTATTGGATACTGAAAGTCCAATTTATATTCGCAATTCTTTGCAGGAACTTCAAGTTAGTAGAAGATTCAAGGACGGCGAGAGATTCTTGAACGTGGGAAATGAAAGCTGAGTTCCAATCCTGGCGTTGGGAATGCTCAAACTTGTTTTCGAGTCCTATACTGTTGTTTTGAACGAGTGCCATTTTTGTCCATCTTTTATTTTGAATGTCATTTCTATAGGCCAATTAGCCATGTATGGTTATGAATTATCAATAAAGAATGACGTTTGCAAAATCATTTGAAATGGTTCTATAGTATTGATTGGATAAATGCATGATGGTATTTATGTACTATTACGACCTGTTAGTGTAATGTACATGTCTAGCAAATGCCCTAAGATAGATAATGTCAGCGAAGCATACCTGTGGCATTGTAGGCTAGGTCATATTAACAGGAACATGATAAATAGGTTGAAAAGCGAGGGTCTCCTCGATTTTAGTGAAGATAGTTCACTTCCAACCTGTGAGTCTTGTCTTCTTGGAAAAATGACAAAGTCACCTTTTACTGGAAAAGGTGAACAAGCCAATGAGATTCTGAGTCTGGTACATATTGATGTATGCGGACCCATGAATGTTAGTGCCAGGGGTGGGTACGGTTATTTCATTATATTTACAGATGACCTTTCGAGATATGGCTGTTTTCTTGATGAGACATAAATATGAATCGTTTGAAATGTTCAGACGATATCGTAGTGAAGTAGAAAAATAAACTGGAAAGTATATCAAAATCCTTCAATCCGATCGAGGCGGTGAATACCTTTCGGGTGAGTTTCTGACATATCTTGAGGAGAATGGGATTCTCTCTCAGTGGACACCTCCAGGGACACCTCAATTAAATAGAGTGTCTGAGAGGAGGAATCGAATCCTGTTAGACATGGTTCGGTCCATGATGGGTTTTGCTTCTCTGCCGCTATCCTTTTGGGGATATGCTCTAGAATCATCCTGTTACCTTCTGAATAAGGCTCCAAGTAAGTCCGTTAGTAAAACACCATATGAGATATGGACTGGATGTAAGCCGACACTATCATACCATTGGGTCTGGGGGTGCCCGGCTTATGTAAAACGTTTGGAAACGGACAAACTTGAACCTAGGTCTGTTCGGTGCATATTTGTTGGGTATCCAAAAGAATCTAAGGGGTATTTCTTCTACTTAGCTAAGGAACAAAAGTTGTTCGTCAGTCTTAGGGCTATTTTTTTGGAAAAGGAGTTCCTTAGTGAATGGACTGTAGCCGCTAAGATTGAACTTAGTGAAGTTCAACAAGTAGAAGAACTGACACACTTAAGGGACAGCATAGAACTGGCTGTGATTAGATCACACCCAGAGCCCATACAGGAATCATTAAGGAGATCCGGTAGGGTACTGAGTCGATCGGACAGATACTACGGTTTCTTGGTCCGGGACGGTGATCCCATTGAACTCGATGAGAACAATGAGGATCCAATCACCTATATGGATGCGATGTAGAGGTCCGACTCTGAGAAATGGCTAGGAGCCATGAAATCCGAAATGGAGTCCATGGAGATCAATAATGTATGGACATTGGTTGATCCACCTGAAGGGATAAAACTTATAGGTGCAAATAGATTTTCAAAAGGAAAATGGATGCAGACAGGTAGGTAGAGACCTACAAAGCCCATCTGGTTGCCAAAGGATATCGTCAATGTTATGGTATTGACTATGACGAGACGTTATCTCCTGTGGTAATGCTCAAGGCTATTCGGATCATGCTTGCTTTAGCAGCGCACTTTGACTATGAAATCTGGCAAATGGATGTCCGAACAGCTTTCCTGAATGGTGAGCTTGAAGAGGAGGTGTATATAATATAACCTGAAGGGTTCACATCCACAGACGAGTCAAAGGTGAGCAAGCTTCAAAAGTCTATCTATGGACTGAAGCAAGCATCAAGGAGTTGGAACATACGATTTGATAAGTGTATCAAGTCGTATTGCTTCATTAGGAACGGAGAAGAACCTTGTAATCAAGGGTAATGTATTGGTGTGTGGCAATTGAAATGGTAAGACCAAGTCGATTGCCTCTCAGGATATAACAATCAATTATCTTACAAAATAGCGAATCAAGAATGCTACTATTTATAGATTTAAGAATGCTACTATTTATAGATTTAGAGAGTATAGAATGATATACTAAAACAACCACCCATGCTTGATCTGCACCGTCAGATCATCTTAGATCTCTAGATACTTAGATTGTGTCGTTTGACAATAGGATTCCTTGAAGCACCCATTGCACCCTTGTCACCCATCGCATGCGCTTCACCTTCTAGTTCTCTACTTATTTTGGTGAGCTTTGAGCTTGTAAAGTTATCACTTATAAAGTAAAACAATTTTTTTCAAACTTTTCATTCGAGACTAAAAGTTTATATCCTTCTCATGTACATTAAATATGTTTATTTGGATATTTTTAGACATCAATTTCTCATTTATTTTAAATGGATATTAATAACTTTTTGGATAGTTTTAGTCACCACATCAAGAAGATTATAAATTTACTTGGTACCACTTAAAATCAATTATAGGACCCATATATAATTGGGTTCAAAATTAGTGAAAAATCATGTTTCTAATACCCATTTTTCAATAATCCCCTACATGAATGGAATTTGAACTCAGCAAAGATCTATCCCCTACATAAATGGATTTTAATGCAAATAAATATGCAAGCACTTAAAAGAGTATTATAGATTAAAGTTGCATCAATATAGGTAGTTTGTAGCTTTGAACCTTCCTTAGTGAGTTAATATCGATTTACTCGCTAAAAAGTGAACACAATGTCTTAAACTTTTTAGCTTTTAATATAAACTAAGGCAATAACAATCACGCAACTTCTTTCCAAGCATTTTTTTGGTTCTCATTATTGTATTCATTTTGCCCCCGAACAACTTCTGGTTTTATAAATGCTTTAAAAAATTAAAGCATTAAAATTCTTATAGAATTATCCCAATTCATAATAACATAGTTGATTCTTATTAAGAGTATCCTGCTATATCCCACATGATATTCATGCCATAAGAATTATTAAAAACTATGCTTATCCTAATACCTTTTAGCAGGTCGCACTAATTATCATAGGAATGAGTAGGATAGATATCCTTAGTGCTATACTGATATCTTCATAATTTAGTTATTCCTTTTGAACCTAGTTTTTGGAATCTCTAGTCAATTAGGTTGGGTATCTATTATAAAATTATTTTGTTATAGGCTTTAAACCCATTCTCCTTAATAGCAGATTTCTTGATCTCTTGATAAACCTTTTATCAGCAAATCCACAAGGTTTTTCTTTAACTTAATGTAGTTAATAAAGATTATTTTATTTTCAAGTAATTGCTTAATAATATTATGTCTTCGATGTACATATCTAGACTTGTCATTATATATTTTATTCTGTGCACTGCAAATAGCTGATTAACTATCACAATAGATGCATATCATAGAAACAAGTTTATACCAACATGAAATATCATATAAAAAACTTTGAAGCCATTCTGCTTCTTCTCCAGCTTTATCTAAAACTATAAACTCTGATTCCATAGTGGATTGAGCTATATATGTTTACTTTGAGGATTTCCATGACACTGCACCTCGTCCTAAGGTGAACACATATCCACTAATAGATTTTGTATCTTTTATATGAGATATCCAGTTAACATTACTATATCTTTTTAGTACAACTGGATATCTTATGTAATGTAATCCATAATTTAGGATATAACAAAGATATCTTAATACCCTTACTAGAGCTATCCAATGATTTGGACCTGAATTACTAGTAAATTTGCTTAACTTATTAATAGCATAGACTATGTTAGGACAGGTGTAATTCATGACATATATTAAACTACTACTTATACGTGAATATTTAATTGTGATATGAGTTGCCCAGTATGCTTTGCAAGGTGTAGATTAACATTTACTGGTATTTTAAGTAGGCTAGTATCATATTTATTGAACTTATTCAATATTTTTTTAATATAATGAGTGTTGCCACCTAGATCGCCGTGGCCTATAGCTCTTTGCGTGGTTGGGCGTCGCCCATCCACCCGCTTGGGAACGCCTTCGGAGCCTCGGGACCTGCATGGAAGCAACGTTAGTGACCCGGACCGGGGATTCCAGCGGGGGCACTCCGACAGTCAAGTCAGTGACGATCCAGGGGAACAGATCCTCCTGGTCGAGCCCCTCTAGATGAGCTCCATGCTATGAGGAGTGAATATAGTGTGAGTGAAAGATGAGGACAAGCTGGGAGTAGTATTGGCCGAGGTGGTCTT
This sequence comes from Areca catechu, assembly GCA_021397845.1. Taxonomy (NCBI): domain Eukaryota; kingdom Viridiplantae; phylum Streptophyta; class Magnoliopsida; order Arecales; family Arecaceae; genus Areca; species Areca catechu. The sequence continues at coordinate 201,847,806 of CM038039.1, read as the reverse complement.
GCCCTCCTCTCTGGCCTTCCTTCCTTGTGTCACTCTGGTTCCTCTCTTGGCTTGAAAAGTATGTTATGGGTGTTCTTTCTTGAGGTTAGATGCCGATACCTCTTTTGCTTATTTTTTGGCAGGAGTTTCTATCTTGGTTTGCTTTGGGATCTCTCCCTACTGTCATGTACGGCGAGGTACCATGACGTGGATGGGACGTCTCTCCTGTTTTGATAGTCGGGGAAGCCTCCATAGATTTCTGACATTCCTTCTGCCTATCCCTCCCCTGGAAACCTGAAGGACCTCGATCAGCGGGCCACTGATCTTGGGACCCGCGCTCTCCAGTAGGATCTTTTCTCTGGCTGTACAGCAGATCAGCGGAGGGTATGGCGCCTTGATTGCGGCATGGTTGGTGTCATACGGCCCTCAGGAGCATCGCCACTGTCCTTGGAGGAGAGGTATGGCTCCCTTGGTGGCCGGTGCATTGGCTTAAACAGAGGGCTGACCTGGAGAGGCAGGGCCCATCTTCGGTAGACTTGCCTTGGTGCTGCTCGGCAGGACGGAGGTCGACCGAGCTCGGTCGTGGAGGGGTGCCTCGTGGCAGAGGAGGCTGAGCTTGACTCCTAACCACAGGGCCCGACCTCAGACGAGCTCGGTGCCGGGATGCCACCCAGCCTAGAGGACATGCGCTCGGAGGGGCGCCTCGTGGCGGAGGAGGCTGAGCTCGACTCCTGACCACGGGGCCCGATCTCGAGGGGTTTGCCTCTGGTGGGAACTCGGACTCGGCTCCGGCCTAGGCATTCCGGGCTTGCGGGAATGGGCCTGGTGGAGGACGAAGCTTGTCTTCGACGAGCAGAGGTGTCGCTTCAGGGAAGCTCAGCTCGGCAAAGGCACTCATGTTGAAAGCTTGTTGTGGCATCTGATGGGGACTCCATGTCAACTGTCTCGTGCCATGTCAACGTTCTGGCCACATCATTTGCCCCCCACGCCCGAGGCCTATTGACGCGCGATGCTTGGGGCGAAGGGCGTAATTATGGCACTGACGTGGAAAGGCAGAGAAATCGGGCACAATAATGGCCAAAATCGACGGTGCCTCACTCTGCGGTCCTACGAGCTTGTGGGAGGATGCCACGTGGCCACGCAGGAGGGGGGCCATCGAGGCGGGTGCGAAAGTCGAAGCGATCATGGTCGGATGGGCGTGCCGGCCTAATGGATGGTCGACATGCGGTGGGCGCCTTCTGGGGGGCCGCAAGGTACGGTCGGGCGTAAGCTGCTTGGGAAGGAGGGGTAAATCTTTTCGAAGCTTACCCTCGTTCAAGCTTTGTGCGCCCAGCATCCTGTAGGAGCATTCTTCCTTTTCTTCCTCCCTTTCGGCCGCCGGCGACTCCTAGAGTTCTTGCAGGTTAGCATCCCTTTCTTCTCGTCCTCTAGGGGTCGTCTTAGGATTCCTCCTGTCCCTTCCTTTCTTCTTCCTTCTTTCTTTCCTCCATGGATCGTTTCGGTCCAGAGTTCCATCTTTTTTGCCAAGCCGAAGCCGGACCCTCCCGACCGAGGACTCCCTCCTCCTCCGACGAGGAGATGGAGGCAGTGAGGTTTGAATTTAGTAGGCGGCCTGCCCAGGGCCCGGTGATCATCAGGGAACCCGAGTCTTCTCCTCCTCCTCGAGCCCTTCTAGAGCCTGAGCCTTCTCGATCGACGGGTCCCGGGGGGATTGCCTCGGCGATTACCTCTGAAGATCTGCTTGCCATCCGGGAAGCCTATGGGATTCCCGAGTCCATCCGTCTGTCCGTTCCTCGTCCGAGGGAGCGGGTGACTTCTGGTGGTCCTGGGCGGATCGCCCTTTATGAGGAGGCCTTCGTTGGGGGCCTCCATTTTCCTCTCCACCCATTCTTCCTTTCATTCCTAGCTAATTATCGCCTTGTCCCGGCTCAGTTGGGCCCCAACGCCATTAGGACCATCTTTGCCTTCATAGTTTTGTGTCACTTTCACGGGATTGTTCCCCGTTTTTCTCTTTTTAGGACTTTTTTTACCTTGAAATGCCACTCCACTGAGGAGGGGTGGTGGTCTCTTTCTTCTCGCCCTCGGGGAATAAAGTTTGTCCTCCCCTCTTCCATTAAGGGATGGAAGAGTAGGTTTTTCTTTGCTTCCATAGAGGGGGTTGACTGGGTTTGGAGTGACCCAGATCGGTCCCCAAATCAGAATTCTGTTGTTGAGGAGGCCGACGTCAACTGTACAAGCATCTCATATCGGCGGAGATCCTCTCGCTCAAGGTTTTGCTGTCCGAACAAAATCATCGCGAGGCTGGAGTGGGCCCGGTGCAGGAGTCGGGTGAGTCCCACTTGGCCGTCCCCTTTTTCGTTTTCATTCTTCATTATTTTTTTTGGGGTCTGACCTTATTTCTGTCTTGGTGCAGCAATGAAGTTCTCGATGGACGAGCTGCTCTCGTTCTCTGAGGAGCAAGAGTAGGCCACTGAGGCCGCCGAGCCAGTGTCGAAGAGAGCGCGAACTGAGGACGGGGCGAGGTCGGTGCAGGCTAGGATGGATGCACTGGTGTAGGAGCGCAGGCGGAAAAGGGCGGCCGAGCCTGTCCTGGAGCCTCCCGTAGCAGCGTCCGAGCCTGAGGTGGTTGTCCGCGTGAGGTCATCCGTCGCTGCTGCCAGGTCGGTGCCCCCCACCCCGGAGGTTGCCAGCATGGAGGCAGACGGGGGGGCGCGAGAAGCCAGGCCGGCACCCCAAGTTCGGTCCGATGTGGTGCCGATCTCCCAGTTGGCGCCAAGGGAGTCTTCTACCGCCGAAGGAGCCGAACCGACGGGAACACAGGAGAGGGACTACCACCGAGTCCCTTTCCGGCTGGGCCCAAACATGTCCTTAATGAAGGACGCGGGTCTGGCGGAGCGCATGATGGACTTCTCTGTCCAGTCATGCGACAAGTGCGAGGGGAGTGGGTGACTCCTCGGTGACATCATCATGGTGTCGTTCGCCCAGCTATACACCGTAAGTAGCTCTCCTTTACCTTGACATCTTCTTGCCTTCTCCTCTTTTAGTTTGTTGCTGACTTGGCTCTTCTTACTGCAGCAAGGGCGGGTGCTGATCCTCATAAGGGATTACTGCCGCAACTGGACATGGAGGGACAGAGAGCAGGGAGCCGAGCTTGCATCCCTCAAGGCTAAAGTAGGCCACAAGGATGCAGAGGTCCGGGAGGCTAGCCAGAAGGTGAAGAGCCTCCAGACCGAAGCTGCTGACGCGGCCATAATAAGGAAGGAGCTCGACAGCGAGCTCGAGTCCAAGCGGCCCCGGCTGAAGGAGCTTCGGGCCGAGTCGGAGGCGGCCAGAGAGAGGGCCACCTCCATTGAGAAGAGGGTGGCCACGGTCGAGAAGAGAGCTGTCGATGCAAAGGAGAAGGCTGCTCTTTCCCACCGTTCCACCGAATCCACCGAGAAGGCGCTAGCGACAGCCGTCCGTCTGTCCGAGCACCTGAAGGCGGAGCTAGAAGAGGTCCGGTGCCGGGCCGAGGCTGCAAAGAAGGTAGCCACTGACACTGTGGCTGCTTTCAAGGCGACCCCAGAGTACCTCAAGGACTTCCGAGAAGTGGCGACAGACTCCTTCGCCAAGGGGTTCGCATACTGCCGGTCCCAGCTGCAGGGGGTTCTGTCCAAGGAGCAGCTAGCCACGCTCCGCATCCCGGGGAAGAAGGCTTCCTCTACAACGATGACGATGGCAACAAAGCAGGGAGCTGCTCCGACCGAGGGTCGGGCTCCAGCGACCTCGGAAGCGCCCAGCTCCAGGGAACCGACACCGACGACGGCGAGGGTAGCACCTGCGCCGCAGCCGGAGGCAGCTGATCCAGCCTCGGCAGCTTCAGCGGCTGAACCCACTCCACCTACAGAGGTGGAGGAGGGAGAGGTCCCAGCCGTGCACCGCCCGAGGAAGGAGCCAGCCCCTTAGGATAGGATCTTTCTTCTTTTTTTACTTGTACTTTTCTCTTTTTTCTTGACCGGGTCACCCGGCCTGTCGGGGCCCAGAAGATAATGTAATCAGCTCTTTCTATAATGAAACTCACTTTTGTGATCATGGTGTCTCCATCATCTGCAATATGGAATGTCCCCTCTCTTTCTTCTCCTTCCTTTCTTTGCTACTTCTTCTTTTTTGGTGCAGGGACGTTCGAGAGAGGAGATGAGGACTCCAACCGGCACAGACCCGACGTTGAGCTTGAGGTCATGGGTGAGGGATGTTGACCTTCGATTCAGCTGCTTAGGGGCATAACTCAGTGGTCACTATCTTGGAGCTAGGCTCGGAGGCGTCGAAGGCTAAGATCCTTGGTGTTGAAAGTTTGAGTCTTGAACCTTAGTATCTCGGAGCCAGTCTTAGGGATGTTGATGCTTTAGGATTGCGGCACTAGGGATCTGAGTTCTAGGCCTTGGCATCCTGGAGTTGGGCTCGGAGGCACTAAGTGCCTGGGGGCTTCCCAGGTCCTTTATCGGGGAGCTGGGCTCATCGGTGCCGGAGGGTCATCCGGTCTTTGATGCCAGGAGCTAGGCTCGCCGATGCCTGGGGGCTTCCCAGGTCTTTGTGCCAGAGGACTCTTCTCTGGGCTTTGTTGCCTGGGAGCTAGGCTCGCCGGTGCCTAAGGGCTTTCCAGGTCTTTTATGCTGGAGGGTCATCCGGTCTTGGATTGGCGACGATGCTGTTCAACCCAGGGGACCTGAGCTTGAAGGAGCACCTCTTGGCGGAGGAGATTGAACTTGGCTCCTAACCACGGGGCCCAATCTCGAGGGGCCCGCCTTGGGTGGAAGTTCGTGCTCAGCTCTGACCTAGGCATCCTGGGCTTGCAGGAGCTAACCTGGCGGAGGATGGGGCCCAGCTTCGGCTAGCGCAGTTATGCCAGGCTCGGGAGTGTTGTTGATGATGAACTGCACGGTTCCGGGATGTCCTTGGTCGGAGGTCTGAGCTTCGGTCTTAGGCAGGTGTCCTAGAGCTGGGCTCGAAGATGATGATGTTGGAGAGCTGTGTAGCTCGGAGCTACCCTTGGTCGGAGATCTGAGCTACGATCTTGAGCGGGCATCCTGGAGCTGGGCTCGAAGATGATGATGTTGGAGAGCTACGTGGCTCGGAGCTGCCCTTGGCTGGAGATCTGAGCTCCGGTCTTGAGCGGGCATCCTGGAGCTTGGCTCGAAGATGATGATGTTGGAGAGCTGCGTGGCTCAGAGCTGTCTTTGGTCGGAGATCTGAGCTCCAGTCTTGAGCGGGCGTCCTGGAGCTGGGCTCGAAGATGATGATGTTTTAATGATCTGAGGACATGGCTCAAAAGATGTCGCCTTGGAGCTGGGCTCGGAGGCGTTGAGTGCCTGGGGGCTTCCTAGGTCCTTTGCCGGGGAGCTGGGCTCGCCGGTGCCGGAGGGTCGCCCGGTCTTTGTTGCCGGGGAGCTAGGCTCGCCAGTGCCTGGGGGCTTCCCAGGTCTTCAGTGCCGGAGGGTCGTCCGGTCTTTAATCGGCGACGATGCTGCTCAACCCAGGGGACCTGAGCTCGGAAGGGCGCCTCGCGATGGAGGAGGCTAGGCTCAACTTCTAGCCACGGGTCCCGATCTCAAGGAGTCTGCCTTGGGTGGAGGCTCGTGCTCGGCTCTGGCCTAGGCATCCCGTGCTTGCGGGAGCGCACCTGGTGGAGGACGGGGCTCGACTTCGACTGTCATCATGATGCCGAGCCCGCGAGTTTCAATAATTCAAGATGGTGCCTTGGAGTTGGGCTTGACGGCGCATTAATTGACAATTCCTTTGGCCAGAGATCTGAGCTCCGGTCTTAGGCTGGCATCCTGGAGCTGGGCTCGGGGATGTTGATAATTTGAGGAGGCGTCTTGGAGCTGGGCTCGAAGATGTATTAGTTGAGAATTTCCTTGGTCAGAGATCTGAGCTCCGGTCTTGGGCTAGCATCCTGGAGTTGGGCTCAGGGACGTTGATAATTTGAGGAGGCATCTTGGAGCTGGGCTCGAAGACGTATTGATTGAGAATTCCTTTGGCGGAGATCTGAGCTCTGGTCTTTGGCTGGCATCCTGGAGCTGGGCTCAGGGACGTTGATAATTTGAGGAGGCGTCTTGGAGCTGGGCTCGAAGACGTATTGGTTGCTTGGGGTTTCCCAGGTCCTTCGCCAGGGAGCTAGGCTCGTCGGTGTAGGAGGGTCGTCCGATCTTTAATGCCGGGGAGCTAGGCTCGCCGGTGCCTGGGGGCTTCCCAGGTCTTTCATGCCAGAGGACTTTTCTCCGGGCTTCAACGGGCATCCTGGAGCTGGGCTCAGGGACGTCGGTGTTGGCGAGCTACATGGCTCGGAAGGTTTCGCCTTGGAGCTAGGCTTGGAAGCGTTGAGTACCTAGGGGCTTCCCAGGTCCTTCACTGGGGAGCTGGGCTCGCCGGTGCCGGAGGGTCGTTCGGTCCTTGATGCTGGGGAGCTAGGCTCGCCGGTGCCAATGGGGGGCTTCCCAGGTCTTTGGTGTTCATGCAAGGTAAATAAACCATTGCACAGGAAAAGGACCTTTATTTCAAATGGAGGGAGAACTTACATTATTGACAGTAGCTCCTTAGATTACAACCGGGGGAACTTGATTCCATCCAGGTCCTCGAGATAGTAGGCCCCTTGTAGAAGGGCCTCGACCACTTTGTAGGGGCCTTCCCCATTCAGCAAGAGTTTACCTCACTCTCTAGGTGGAGACGCCTCAGCTCGACACGACATTAGGTTGCAGGGTCGGAAAGTCTTCAACTTCACCCAGGCGTTATGGTGTTGGGTAACCCGTTACCGGTGGGCTTCTATCCAAAGCCAGGCTCTGGCCTTCTTTTCTTCGGGGAGGTCCAGGTTTAGGAGGGGGTGCGCCAAGCTCAACTGGAACACTACCTCCGCGCCGAAGATAAGGTTGAATGGCGCTTTGCCCGTCGCCGTTCTGGGCGTTGTGTGGTAGGCTCATAGGATGCTCGGGAGCTTTTCTACCCGTTGCCCCCCGGGCCTTCTCAGGGGCGCACCCAGTCCCCCAGTGTATCGTCCCCACCGGCTTCTGAGTGGGGCAATTGTCGACTGTTGGGACTGGTGGAAGGGCGAAGAGTGCTTGGGATTCCAACTGAGATATGCCTCCCACATACCTTCCGAGGTAGCCTCTCTTGATGAGCTCTTCGATCTCCCACTTGAGGTCGCGACATTCCTCGATGCCGTGACCATGATCGCGATGAAAGCGACAGTACTTTGACTTGTCACGGGTGACAGACGGCTTCAGTGGTAGTGGGCGCCTCAAGTAGTCCTCACCCTCGATCTCCATAAGAATTTTTGTCCTCAGGGTGAGGAGAGGGGTGTAGGCCTCCTCCGGAACGAGAGTCCTCCTCAGTCTTGGTCGGTCCCTCCGGGAGCTTTGAGCTTGGGGTGCTAGCTTCCGGGTCCCGGACACTTTGGCAGGGGCCGTCATCTTCAGGAATCCTCTGTCGAGCTCCCGCCTCGTGCGGTCTGCCTCCTCGGTGCGGACGTACTTTTGAGCCCGGAGAAGGAGCTCGGCGTAGGCCTTGGGGGGCTTCTTATCCAACGAGTAGGTCAAGCGGGAGGTTCTGAGCCCTCGCTTCAATGCCAACATGGCTACTGGCTCTTCAAGATTGTAGATCTCCAATGCAGCGACTTTGAAGCGGGCCACGTAGTCCCGCAGGGGCTCGCGGTCCTGCTACCGGATCGAGAAGAGACTGTCTGCCTCCCGTGGCAACTTCCTGCAAGCATCGAAGTGAGCCACGAACTTCTGCCCTAGCTGGGTGAAGGAGCTGATGCTTTCCGGCTCGAGGCTAGTGAACCATACTTGAGCGGCCTTCCTAAGGGTAGTAGGCAAGGCGATGCATAGAAGGGCGTCAGTGGCCCCCTGGACCCTCATGAGAGTCCGGTAGCTTTCCAGGTGGTCCAGGGGGTCGGTGGTACCCTCGTAAGGATCCACCTGCGGCATCCGGAACCGGTACGGGATCGGCTCCGTTTGGATTTCTTGGGAGAATGGGGGATAGGCATCGTAGCCCGCTGGCTCACTAACAAGCCTGGCATGCTGGCGAACCGGCGATCAAACTCCGCTAGCTTGCATTCATGCTCCTCCAGGCGCCTACCCGTCACGCGCCTGGCGGCTTCATCAGGGAACCCCTCCGCTGAAGGAGACGGAGAAGGTGACATGGATGCGCAGACCCGTGGCGGGGGGTCTTACTTTTCTTGCCTCGGCGGGTCTGGGCACCTCCCACCCGAGATTTAGTGAGCGGCTCTCTCCGTCAATAGAGCTGGCTCGTTGTCTTTTCGTCGGAGCTTGATGGCTGCCCCGGTTGTAAGTGGTGGCCCGCGGCTGCGACGGCCTTCCTTGGAAGGAGCGCAGGTTATCGCGGGGAGCTACGACATGGGCCACCGGGATCCCTGGCTGCTGGTGGGTAGCTACGGACCGGTGCTGATGCTGAAGCTGGCGCACTGTCGTGGCAAGAACTTGCATCTACTGGGCAAGTGTAGCCAGCTGGGCTTTGATGGAGGTGGCTGGACCGGAGTGGGTGGCTCCACTTCCGTCTCTGGTCCGTGTGGGTTCCCGTGAGAAAAGGATGCCTCCGCACGACTGGGGGAAGCTCCCTTGGCCCGGGTGGTTATCATCCCCCCGGTGGTCCGGCTGAGAGGGGCTTGAACTGGATCAAATATCGTTCTGCGCTCCCTACCTGGTGTGCCAATCTATTGCCGCCTAGATCGTTATGGCCTGTAGCTCTTTACGTGGTTGGGCGTCGCTCGTTCGCCTGCCTAGGGACGCCTCCGAGCCTCGGGACCTACATGGAAGCAACGTCAGTGACCCGGGCCGGGGATTCCGGTGGGGGCACTCCAACGGTCAAGTCAGTGACGATCCAGGAGAATAGATCCTCCTGGTCGAGTCCCTCTGGATGAGCTCCACGCTAGGAGGAGTGAATATAGTGTGAGTGAAAGATGAGGACGAGCTAGGAGTAGTGTTGGCCGAAATGGTCTTGCCCTCCTCTCTGGCCTTCCTCCCTTGTGTTGCTCTGGTTCCTCTCTTGGCTTGAAAAGTATGCTATGGGTGTTCTTTCTTGAGGTTAGATGCCGATACCTCTTTTGCTTATTTTTTGGCGGGAGTTTCTACCTTGGTTTGCTTTGGGATCTCCCCCTGTTGTCATGTACGGCGAGGTACCATGACGTGGACGGGACGTCTCTCCTGTTTTGACAGTCGGGGAAGCCTCCGTAGATTTCTGACATTCCTTCTACCTATCCCTCCCCTGGGAACCTGACAAGGCCTCGATTGGCGGGCTGCCGGTCTTGGGACCTGCGCTCTCCAGTAGGGTCTTTTCTCTGGCTGTACGGCAGATCGGCGGAGGGTCTGGCACCTTGATTGCGGCATGGTTGGTGTCGTACGTCCCTCGGGAGCATCACCACTGTCCTTGGAGGAGAGGTATGGCTCCCTTGGTGGCTGGCGCATTGGCTTGAATAGAGGGCCGAGCTAGAGAGGCAGGGCCTGTCTTCGGTAGACTCGCCTTGGTGCTGCTCGGCAAGATGGAGGTCGATCGAGCTCGGTCGCGGAGAGGCACCTCATGGCAGAGGAGGCTAAAGCTCGACTCCCTGCCGGGGACGTGTCCATACCCCGGAGTGGAGCCTTCGATATGGAGTTCCAACTAGAGAAACAATATTTGAATTATGGTGAGGCAAAGCCTTGTCGCCCACAGCTTTCTATAGGCGGTGCAAGAGGTATGATGTGGGTGCCCCCAAACCCCATGCCTAGCGATGTACTGCCACGTCCACAACTACACCACCAATAGCCATCGATGGTCGTGGCGCAACATTCAGAGCTTCCCCAAGTGAAGAATCGGACCAAGGCCCCAGGACCTGCAGCCCTGGGCGGTCTCTCCCGAAATAGAAGCGCCCCTCCTATAAGGGGCATCGAAGCCAAGAAGGCGAAGAGGACTTTTTCGGCTCGAAGCACCACCTGAAGGCCCAAGAAAGGGAGGATGTTCTCTTTCTCTCTCTCAGGCTCCCCCAAGGCCACAGGGGTCTGACCCAGCCTCCGGAGGAAGGTAAAGAATGTAAGCACATAAGGAAAAGCGAGGGAGAGGTAAGTAGACAGGCGACCATGCTCCGCCAGGCGAACCACCGGCCTGAGAAGCCTCCCCGCTCCCCGCTTTCGATTTCTTCTCTTTTCCATTCCTTTATATTCCTGTTCTCGAGTCACACCCTCCCGGCGGATGGATCCCCCAAGCCCCACACCGTGGAGGTCTTATTTGTTCTCCTCAATCGTCCCACTGACTTGATCGTCGGAGTGTCTTCGCCAGAATCCCTAGCCTAGGTCTCCCCTGTCTTGCAGGAAGGAAGGAAGAGGGCCGGCACGGACGAGAGCGGGCAACCGCGGAGCCGGACGGGTCCCCAGCCATCACGGTGCCCGATGGCAATAGGAGGATCCCCCGGTGCGACCGAGCTGCAAGCGGCAATGATCTTGGTGGCAACAAATTGGCATGCCAGGTAGGGGAAAGTTTTCAATATCCGGTGACCAACAGATTGGCGCACCAAGTAGGAGGAAGTTTTCAAGATCCTAGTGACCAATAGTTTGGCACGCCAGGTAGGGAGAAGTTTTCAAGACCACCCTCAATCCTGGGGGTCAGACCGGGGGTACAAAAAAAAATGAAAAATGACAGTGCTTTCCCGAACGTCGATCACCTCTCACTGCACCCTCCAATCGGAACCGGCCACATCAATCTTCCCTTAAACCTATGATCAACAAGTTCGACCCATATTTCTCCCCCTAAAGGAGTAACTCACTCCTATCCAAGTGACCAGAGTCCGACGGGTAACTCTCTCCCCCTATCACCTTCATTATGTGAAAAGCTGTGTGATAGATCCATAGGAAAAGCTTCCATTTCGCCATCAACGGCAAGTATCGCAGTCTAACACCTACTGCTGAGGCCAAAGTCCAAGGGATGCCAACCGGGAAACCCTAGGGGTCTCGCTATCTACCGCTTGACTTTCAGCTCAGCCCTTGCCACGCTCATAGTCCGCGGTGACTCAATGCAGTCCCGCCATCTACCGCGAGGCTCATAGTTTGGCAACTGCTGTGCTGATAGTCTAAACATGTCTGCGAAGTCTTCGAAAGGTCCCGCCATCTGTTGCTTGACTCTTAGTTCAGCTCTTACCCTGCTCACAGTCCGGAGATGTCCGCGGTGACTCAACGCAATCCCGCCATCTACTACAAGGCTCATAGCTTGGCATCTGCTGAGCTAATAGTCTGGAGATATCCCCGGGAACCCCGTCAATCCCGTGGTCCACCACCCGACTCATAGTGCGGTCAACCGATGGTTCTGCGTTGAAGCCCCAAGCCAGGAGTAGCTCGCCACCTCGTCAAGGATGTAAGACTCCTTCCTTGATTATTAAAACTCACCCCCAGTGCAACCTTGTCTTCCATTTGTGCAGGGACTCGTTCAACCGACTCCGAGCCACTCTAAGCCCGGAAACTCCTAAAGCCCGACACTCTAAGCCCGGAAACTTACAAAGCCCGGCACTTAGGACCAGAAGCTCCGCCAGCCTCCCAGCTCCTGTCACCTTGCCCACAGTCCGGAGATGTCCACCGAGAAATTATAAAAGTCCCGGCCAACTACCGCCCGACTCGTAGCTTGGCACACCCGGCCTCCTTCATCAGGCTCCTCAACCTCCGGCATCAAGCCTCCCGGCCTCCTCCACCAGGCCCCTCAGCCTCCTTCATCAGGCTCCTCAACCTCCGGCATCAAGCCTCCCGGCCTCCTCCACCAGGCCCCTCAGCCTCCTTCATCAGGCTCCTCAACCTCTGGCATCAGGCCTCCCGGCCTCCTCCATCAGGCCCCTCGGCCTCCTTCATCAAGCTCCTTAGCTTCCAGCATCAGGCCTCCCGGCCTCCTCCATTAGGCCCCCCGACCTCCTTCATCAGGCTTCTCAGCCTCCGCCGTCAGGCCTCTCGCCTCCTCCATCAGGCCCCTCGGCCTCCTTCATCAGGCTCCTCAGCCTCTGGCATCAAGCCTCCCGGTCTCCATCATCAGGCCTCTCGGCATCCTTCATTAGGCTCCTCAGCCTTCGATGCTAAGCCCCTCGCCTCCTTCATCAGGCTCCTCAGCCTCCGGCATCATGCCTCTTAGCCTCCTTCACCAAGTCCCTCAGCCTCCTTCATTAGACTCCTCGGCCTTCAGCATCAAGCCTCCCGGCCTCCTCCATCAGGCCTCTGGACCTCCTCTATCAGGCCCCCCAACCTCCTTCATCAAGCTCCTCAGCCTCCAGTGCCAGGCCCCTTGGCCTCCTTCATCATGCTCCTCGCCTCCTTCATCAGGCCTCTCGGCCTCCTTCATCAGGCTCCTTGACACGTGTTCGGCAAGTGTACCGGTCGTGTAAGTAATACAGGGTAGTAACCCAATATCGTCCTCTAGGATCAGAAACAATCATCCAAATTATAATACCTACTTATATTATTTGGACTATTGATTTCAGGTAAAAAATTAAATTGAAAATTAAACAAACTGGCAGCAAACTTTCGGAAAGAGATAGATTCTAAAATAGCTAAGACGTCAGGAATTTAACCAAATCGATATGATAATTAATTCTAAATATGCTAATTTGATTTTCTAGTTTTACAAGCTAGCAGGTTTTCTTAATTGATTAATGCACTTTCGTTCAAATTGCACTATCCTATCCAAAATTATTAACCACGGTGGTTAAGACGTGATTTAAATAACTCAGATACATTAAATTTTTATAATCCCAATCATTGCATAGACCAGTTCTAGTTATTCAAATAGGATTTAAATTTATAGATTTATTTTATTTTTCAACCTAAAAATTTAATAGATCAATTAAACTCTAAATAAAATTTATTAAAAATTAATCAAATCATCTAAAGCATTACGATCACAAAAAAAATTTCAAGTAAAAATAGAAAATTAAATTAGTCATTAAAATCCATAATTATTATATCAGTTAAATTTCTAAGTCTTAGCAGAAACAATTAGTTATATTAATTAAAAATTATAAAAAATAGAAAGAATACAAATCAAATAAAATTATTCAGCCTTCGATTTTTTTTTTTTTTTTTTTTTTTGTCCCAACGATCTCCAATTTTATCGTCATGTCCGTACATAATTTCTTCCACTTTCGTGTTCTCCTATTTTGTCCTCATGTCCGTACATAATTTCTCTTACTTTTCTGTATCTGTGTACGTTCATGCATCCATCGACTTTTTTTTTTTTTTTTCGCTGGCCGTCCGCTGCTGTTTTTCTTCTCTGCGTTTTGCTGCTTCTCTGCTGCCTTTATTTCCTTCCACGCGATATCCCCTTCTTTTCCTTTGGCCGCACGCTTTTTTTTTTTTTTTTCTCACGCGCTCCACTTATTTTTTTCTTCACGTTCCTCTTTCTTCTTATCTCCAACACCACCTCTCCACGTTATTTTTTTATCTCACGTGTCCCAATTCTTTTTCACCTCCTCACGTTACTTTTTTTCCTACCTGTTTACTTCTTCACGTTCTGGATTTCCACGCCCTCGCCTTTTTTTTTTTTTTTTTTCCGTGCATCCTCCTCTTTTTTTGCTTTGCTCTCCATTTGGATTGGCCCTAATTTTTTTATGTAAATTAATTTGACAGTTTTTTTTTATTGATCCATTTCGATACTTTTCTAATCTGCATGCCTGAAATAAATAAAATAATTATGTATAAATAAATTATAAATATTACTAAAATCAAATTTTATATAATTAAGATCCAAATATTTCTATATAAATTGCATTCATCACTCCTCAGCCTCCGCTCTGGTACCAGGCCCCTCAGTCTCCTTCATCAGGCTTCTCAGTCTCCGGCATCAAGCCTCCCGGCCTCCTCCACTAGGCCCATCGGCCTCCTTCATGAGGCTCCTCAACCTCTAGCATCAGGCCTCCTAATTTCCTTCATCAGGCCTCTCGACCTCCTTCATCAGGCTTCTCAATCTTTGGTGCCAGGCCTCTCGGCCTCCTTCATTAGGCTCCGTAGCCTCTGGCATCAGGCCTCCTGGCCTCCTCCATCAAGCCCCTCATACTCTTTCATCAGGCTCCTTAGCCTCCGGCGTTAGGCCTCCCAGCCTCCTCCATCAAGCCCCCTAGCCTCCTTCATCATGCTCCTCAGCCTCTAGTGCCAGGTGAAGGTGAAAAGCACTTACACCAAGCATACAATATGCAAGAAATAGAGGGCAGAAAGATATGCATTTTAAAATATTTTTAAGGCATGCACAGTGGAAGGCTTGGTAGATACATCTAAACGACCATCGATCTACCCGCAACAGGAACTAGTATAAAGATCTAGCATGCATATAACATCAAAAGCAAGATAAACAGCAAAAATAAAAGTACCATACCTTTATACCAAGAGAGAAGCAGTGGAAGTGCTGTGAGGAAGAGAAGGGTGCTCGAGCCACACACGCGTCTGGCCTCTACAGGAAATCCACACCTGGGCTCGACTCTGATCAACTCCCTTGGAGTGCTAGCTCTTCGGGATCCTTGGCCGATCTTATTCTTCCAGGAAGACTAGGAGGAGAGTAGGAACCCCTTCCCAAAACCTCTCTTTCCAAGACATAGCTAGAGTGCTAGGTTGCTCGTACCCAATCCCTAGAACTTTCACAATCCTTCTCAATCTCTCTCAAACTTTCTTTTGTTGTTGTTTTAACCTCTGCAGCCTATAGAATGACCCTCATTTATAGGTGCAGCCATGAGAGGGAGAAGAAGGAAGGAGGAGAGATGAGGGGAGAGAATGGGGGAGAGGATCGAGGCCATTCCAAATAAGTCCAACCCATTAAGGTAAGTATAACTTTCATACCATAAAGCCTTGGAGCCAAAATTGGTTTGAATTCAAAATTCAAACCAGGTCAAAACCTGTCTAAAAAATCTCCATGAAATCCTCACAGAAATCTGTTCGTCATAGGAAGTGTCGACACTCGAAAATTGCCAAGTGTCGACACTTCACCAAGTGTCGACACCTGCAAAATTCCAAGTGTCGACACTTGGAACCTGGCAATCAAATTGACCTCTGATGATGTCAAACGATTCTCAATCGTCGATTAGCCAAAAGATCAGACAGAAATCCTCTATGGTGTGTGATCCCATAGATTCGAACACTAAGCCGGTAGCACTGGAACATTTCCAGTACCAGTCAAAGTTCTCATCTAGCACTGATACCCGATGTCCAGATAGGTCGAAGATGCAGAGCACCTCATAAGAACCTCTGGTATATGGTTGCCGTATAATTCATCCCTTTGACCTCACAATGCTCAGGATGACCTAAGGTTAGACTGCCAACCCTAATTTGGTTTATCCAGATCATGTCTCAATCTCACAAGTTCTGTGACTCCTCACAAGAATTATCCTGGTCAAGGTTTTGCTGAATTGAAACATAGTGAGTCATTCACTCCAAACTATTTGGAGAGGTCAATTCCATCTTGATCCACCACCGCTCCACAAGTACTTGACTGCACCCAGAAACCTTCCATCACTGGATTAGAAATCCAGGTAGTCTGGTACCAAAGTACAATGAGTTGCTTGCAAGTTGCCATAGTGACCTCAGGCCTGAGGGACACATATATCCATATCCCTTCGCGAGCAACCCTTTGGCAGAAGGGAGCTCCACAGATGGTCACGTTCAGTGAAATGTCATATATTTCACTTGCATGTCACACCAGTGTCTCCACACTCCTTGGTTAAGAGGACAACCAACAAATGTGACATACAACAACCTATACTTGATACATCATCGTCCTATAACAATGTATCATTTGGTTGTGAACCAGTTTAAGAACTACCTGATATATGCTCTCTATATCAAACAATGTAGTTCTAAGGACTCCATCACACAAGAGTTCTTTACAGGAAAATATAAATATGATGGACAACCAAAATAAATAACTTTTATTTATTAAAAAAATTCATATACAAATACAAAGATAGCACAACCGTCTACAGCCTAGATGATTGGCTTTGGGACACAATTCCCAACAACTCCCACTTGGACTAAAGCCAATCAGTATAGAATCTCATTCCCATTTTCCGTTTACAACAGTCGAACTCTTGAACTCTGACGGCTTTAATGAAGGGGTCAGCCAGGTTCTCCTTTCCATCGATCTTCTGAAGGTCGATGTCACCTCGTTCCACGATCTCTTGTACAAGGTGATAGCGCCGTAGAATATGCTTTATGCGGTGATGAGACTTCGACTCTTTGGCTTAAGAAATGGCTCCAGTGTTGTCACAATACACCAGAACAGGACCATCAAGGGAAGGTGCCACTCCCAGCTCGCTAAGGAACTTCCGTAACCACACAGCTTCCTTCCCCGTATCTGATGCTGCAATGCACTCTGCTTCACACACTAAGTCCGCCATAGTAGGCTACTTGGAACTTTTCCAGCAGACAGCTCCTTCATTCAGGGTAAAGATAAATCCTGACACACTCTTGCTATCATTCTTATCTAACTGGAAACTGGAGTTAGTAAACCCTACAAGTTTCAAGTCAGATTCTCCATAAATAAGCCATTGGTCCTTAGTATTTCGTAAATACTTAAGGATGGTTTTTACCACTTTCCAATGAGCTTCACCTGGGTCAGACTGGTATCTGCTCACTACACCTAGTGAGTATGCCACATCTGGTCTAGTACATGTCATGGCATACATGATGGAACCTACTGCCGAAGCATATGGGATTCTACTCATGCCTCAGGAGTTGTCATACAATTCTTTTTGGAGAGATCAATTCCAGTGCCTATCGAAAGATAGCCCTTCTTGGAATTCTCTATGCTGAACCGTTTCAGCACGGTATCGATGTACGTAGACTGGGACAGTCCCAGAAGCCTCTTAGATCTATATCTATAGATTTTCATACTCAGTATGTAAGAGGCTTCACCCAAGTCCTTCATAGAGAACTGAGATGATAACCAGACTTTTATTCCTTGCAGTGCTGGGATGTTATTCCCGATTAAAAGAATATCATCCATATACAATACAAGGAATACAATCACAGAACCATTAGTCCATTTGTAAATGCAAGGTTCTTCTCCGTTCTTAACGAAGCCATACAACTTGATACACTTATCAAATCGCATGTTCCAACTCCTTGATTCTTGCTTCAGTCCATAGATGGACTTTTGAAGCCTGCATACCTTTGACTCGTTTATGGATGTGAACCTTTCAGGTTGTATCATATACACCTCCTCTTCCAGCTCACCATTCAGGAAAGCTGTTCGGACATCCATTTACCAGATTTCATGATCAAAATGTGCTGCTAAAGCAAGCATAATCCGAATGGATTTGAGCTTTGCCACAGGAGAGAACATCTCGTCATAGTCAATACCATAACGTTGACGATACCCTTTGGTAACCATACGGGCTTTATAGGTCTCTACCTGCCCGTCTGCACCCCTTTTCCTCTTGAAAATCCATTTGCACCCAATGGGTTTTATCCCTTCTGGTGAATCAACCAATGTCCATACATTGTTGATCTCCATGGACTCCATTTTGGTTTTCATGGCTCCTAGCCATTTCTCAGAGTCGGACCTCTGCATTGCATCCATATAGGTAATCGGATCCTCATTGTTCTCATCGAGTTCAATGGGATCACCGTCCCAGACCAAGAAACCGTAGTATCTGTCCGATCGGCTCGGTACTCTACCGGATTTCCTTAATGGTTCCTGAGTGGGCTCTGGGTATGATCTAATCACAATCGATTCTATATTGTCCCTTAAGTATGTCGGTTCTTCTACTTGTTGAACTTCACTAAGTTCAATCTTAGCGGCTACAGTTCCTTCACCAAGGAACTTCTTTTTCAAAAAGATAGCCCTAAAATTGACGAACAACTTTTATTCCTCAGCTAAGTAGAAGTAATACCCCTTAGACTCTTTTGGATACCCAATAAATAGGCATCAGTCAAACCTAGGTCCAAGTTTGTCCATTTATAAACGTTTTACGTAAGCCAGACATCCCCAAACTCGAAGGTGTGAAAGTGTCGGCTTACGTCCAGTCCATATATCATATGGTGTTTTGCTAACGGACTTACTTGGAGACCTATTCAGAAGGTAACAGGCTGATTCTAGAGCATATCCCCAAAAGGATATTGGCAGAGAAGCAAAGCCCAT
Source organism: Areca catechu (assembly GCA_021397845.1). Lineage (NCBI taxonomy): Eukaryota > Viridiplantae > Streptophyta > Magnoliopsida > Arecales > Arecaceae > Areca > Areca catechu. The sequence continues at coordinate 201,829,713 of CM038039.1, read as the reverse complement.
CATGGACCAAACCATGTCTAACATGGTTTAATTTCTCCTCTCAGACACTCCATTTAACTGGGGTGTCCCTGGAGGAGTCCACTGAGAGAGAATCTCATTCTCCTCAAGATATGTCAGAAACTCGCCGGAAAGGTATTCACCATCTCGATCGAATTGAAGGGTTTTGATACACTTTCCAGTTTGTTTTTCTACTTTATTATGATATCATTTGAACATTTCAAACGATTCAGATTTATGTCTCATAAAAAAGACAACCATATCTCGAAAGGTCGTTTGTAAAAGTAATGAAATACCCGTACCCTCCCTTGGCACAAACATTCATGGGTCCGCATACATCAGTATGTACCAGACTCAAAATCTCATTGGCTCATTCACCTTTTCCAGTAAAAGGTGACTTTGTCATTTTTTCAAGAAGACAGGACTCATATGTTGGAAATGAACTATCTTCACTAAAATCGAGGAGACCCTTGGTTTTCAACTTATTTATCATGTTCCTATTAATATGACCTAGCCTACAATGCCAAAGGTACTCATCGCTGACATTATCTATCCAAGGGCGTTTGCTAGACGTGTACATTACACTAACAGGTCACGATAGTACATAGATGCTATCACGCATTTGTCCATTCAAAATTACAGAACTATTCAAAATGATTTTGCAAATATTATTGTTTATTAATAGTTTGTAACCATACATGGCCAACTGGCCTACAGAAATGACATTCAAAATAAAAGAAGGACAAAAATGACATTCGTTTAAAACAATATTACATGACTCGAAAACAAGTTTAAGGACTCCCAATTCTAGAACTGAAACTCGGCTTCCATTTTCCATGTTCAAGAACTTCTCGCCATCCTCAAATCTTCTACTAACTTGAAGTCCTTGCAAAGAATTACAAATGTGAATTGGACTTCCTGTATCCAATACCCAGTTAGTAGTATCGCAAACAGAGAAACTACAAGGTGTTATCATATAAATACCTTGTCCAGGACCATCCTGCACCTTTCTCTTCTTGGACTTGTTCAGATCAAGGGATGCAATGTAAAGAGGACAGTTCCTCTTCTAGTGTCCCTGCTTCTTGCAGAAGAAGCACTCTACACGACTCTGATCAGCCTTCACTTTCTTGGCCTGACTGGGCCCAGAAGCACTAAGCACCTTTTTCCCTTTATTATTTTTCTTCTTCCCTTTCTTAAAGGGACGACGCCCTCCCGAAGAACCTCCCACTAGATTAATCACCCCTTTATTCAACTGGTGGTCTTTCTCATAAGTTTGCAGCAACCCCAACATACCATGGTAGTTAACTGCAGGCTTATTCATTCTATAATGATCGAGAAAGTCTAGATAGGAGGAAGGGAGAGAATTCAAAATCACATCTTTTCCAAGCTGTTCATGCAAAGGACAACCGAGCTTGCCCAGGTGCTTAATCATCTCGATCATGTATAGTACATGATCAGTGACTGAGGCCCCATCATGCATCTGTGCATTGTAGATAGCACAGGAGACCCTGTACCTCTCAATGTCATCTGGTGTCCTAAAAGACTCCTTCAACCTTTGAAGGATTTCTTCCGGTTGGGCTTCCTCGAGTTTGCGACTGAACTTATCGTTCATCGTCGCTAACATGATGCATCGGATAGTGATCCTGTCAGAGAGCCACTTCTGATAAGTGTCTCTGACCAAACCTCGAGCATTGGCAGCAGGGATCTCAGGTGCCAGATCCGATATCACATACAGGATCGTTTATGCTCCAGGACAATCCTGAGCCTTCGATACCAGCTATCGAAGTCGGGTCCTTTGAGCTTCTCATTGTCGAGAAGAGATCGGAGTGACAGGTTGGAAGACATCTGAAAGGAAAACTAAAACTAATTAGTGTATATAAATTATTAACCTAAAGACATGGACTTTAGTCTAAAGGTCCCTCCCACTATTTTGCACAGATTGGTAGCCTCTACCTCCAATCCGAGGAATTACTTTAATTCCTTAGCGGGTACTAGAGTCCAATAGACAATACATGAGCCCGACTTTGGCCGGCCCATCCATGCATGTCTAAAGGTAGGTTCTTCAACCAATTACTTCTCCAAGTAACCTCTAGTAGTTGGGTTTTGACCCAAGGAGCACTTCAATCGACCTTTGGGTCTCCTATTGAAGGTCCTGGTTAGGTCCAACCATTAACATGATAAAATTCAATGCTTCTAACTAATGAATAATCAAGCCCGACTTTGGCTAGCTCACTTGACCACCGTTAAGAGAGTCGCACTGAGCCATCATATTAAGAACAACAATTCCAATAGCCCGATGAACACCCGATCTTTGGATCTGCCGATGAACACCAAACTACTAGATACATTACTATCCCACTTAATGGGAGGCAAGGACTTGGTTATCCCTATAACTTTGTCCTTTTAAGGACCTAATAATTTAGAGGATTTTTAATTAATGTGACAGATGAAGAGATGAGAAGACATGGATCAACCTCCCACTGACCACATCAGCAATCTAGGAGGGTTATATATAACTAATGATCCATGGGCACCTAAAGTCAGTCAAGACTGATTAACCTTGGGTGACAAGGGTTAACACAAGTCAATGAGATATCTAATCAATCCTGATTGACCACATTGGTCAGGCAAATGAGATCATAGGTTGGGTTCCGCCATTAACCGTCTTGCCTTGACACCAACAGAGTTGGCCAGGTAAGGGGTAGCCCCAAAAAACCATGATCACAATGCCAAACTTACCTCGATACCAATCGGTTCATCAGACTCGATTTGACTAGCCTAAAGACTCGGGCTTTCTACTGAGCCATAAATTAGGTCCATTTAGATTATGGACTAATCAATCTAACTATTAGATAGATCTAGAGAAGAAATCCTAACTCGACATTTGATTAGATTAGTTCTCTTATTAGTCCAATGCATCTAAACTTAGGTCTAACCTAATTAAGGACCTAATAGAAGCTAACCCATGACCCTTAAGGCTTATTGAAATGACCTAAAATCTTTGAATCAAATTCCTAGAGTTATTAGTCATTCTTAATTCTCAATTAAGTTCAATAGCCTCAAATAAATTAAAACAATTTTAATTTATAAATGTAAAACAATTTTACAAAAAATAAAATTTGAATTCACTATTTTTCAGAATTTTTTAACCCAAGTGTCGACACTTCAGGAGCAAGTGTCGACTCAAGGCCTGAGACAGGGAACAAAAAACAGAACAACATGTTTTCTGGCATGCACTCAAGTGTCGACACTTCAAAGGTCAAATGTCGACACTTCAGGGTCAAGTGTCGACACTTCAGGGTCAAGTGTCGACACTTCAGCCTGTCTCAGAAGAAAAACAGAAACCAGATCTCAGAAATTTTCTCATAAGTCAATACTTCAAAGGCCAAGTGTTGACTCACAGCTTGAGACAATGAAAAAATAGTGATTTCAAATCCAGTGTTTCTCCAAACATTCAATCAAAACCGATAAATAAAAACTCTTAGGTCTTATCTAAAGTTATTTTATGATCATTTTATTAGATTAAAATATTTTTAATCTACATTTTCTTGCTTCTTATTTTCCTTTTCAAGAGTCAATCACAGTGGCACCCATACACGTCATAGGAGACCCCATTGAATGGGAAGAGAGGGTCTTGCAGCACTACTTTTCTCATATGACCGGACGGCCATGGTGAAGCACTCAATCCAAGTACTTAAGAAGAGATGTTATTAGCATGCTAGCATCGTTATACTATAAAAAGGAACCTATTGCTCTGATACCATTGAAGGTGAAAAGCACATACACCAAGCATACAATATGCAAGAAATAGAGGGCAGAAAGATATGCATTTTAAAATATTTTTAAGGCATGCACAACGGAAGGCTCGGTAGATAGATCTAAATGATCTATCGATCTGTCCGCAACAGGAACTAATATAAAGATCTAGCATGCATATAACATCAAAAGCAAGATAAACAGCAAAAATAAAAGTACCATACCTTTATACTAAGAGAGAAGCAGTGGAAGTGCTGTGAAGAAGAGGAGGGTGCTCGAGCCACACACGCATCTGGCCTCTATAGGAAATCCATACCTTGGCTCGACTCTGATCAACTCCCTCGGAGTGCTAGCTTTTCGGGATCCTTGGCCGATCTTATTCTTCCAGGAAGACTAGGAGGAGAGTAGGAACCCCTTCCCAAAACCTCTCTTTCCAAGACCTAGCTAGAGTGCTAGGTTGTTCACACCCAATCCCTAGAACTCTCACAACCTTCTCAATCTCTCTCAAACTTTTTTTTGCTGTTGTTGTAACCTCTACAGCATATAGAATGACCCTCATTTATAGGTGCAGCCATGAGAGGGAGTAGAAGGAAGGAGGAGAGATGAGGGGAGAGAATGGGGGAGAGGATCAAGGCCATTCCAAATAGGTCCAACCCATTAAGGTAAGTATGACTTTCATACCATAAAGCCTTGGAGCCAAAACTGGTTTGAATTCAAAATTCAAAACAGGTCAAAACCTGTCCAAAAAATCTTCACGAAATCCTCCTAGAAATCTGTTCGTCACAGGAAGTGTCAACACTCGAAAATTGCTAAGTGTCGACACTTTACCAAGTGTCGACACCTGCAAAATCTCAAGTGTCGACACTTGGAACCTGGTCAATCAAATTGACCTCTGGTGACGTCAAATGATTTCAATTATCGATTAGCCAAAAGATCAGATAGAAATCCTCTATGGTGTGTGACCCCATAGGTTAGAACACTAAGCCGGTAGTACTGGAACATTTTCAGTACCAGTCAAAGTCCTCGTCTAGCAATGATACCCGATGTCTGGATAGGTCGAAAATGCAGAGCACCTCACAAGAACCACTGGCATATAGTTGCCGTATAATTCATCCCTTTGACCTCACAATGCTCAGGATGACCTAGGGTTGACTGCCAACCCTAATTTCATTTATCAAGATCATGTCTCAACCTCACAAGTTTTGTGACTCCTCACAATAACTATCCTGGCCAAGGTTTTGCTGAATTGAGATATAGTGAGTCATTCACTCCAAACTATTTGGAGAGGTCAATTCTATCTTGATCCACCACTGCTCCACAAGTATTTGACTGCACCCAGAAACCTTCCATCACTGGATTAGAAATCCAGGTAGTTTGGTATTAAAGTACAGTGAGTTGCTTGCAAGCTGCCATGGTGACCTCAGGTCTGAGAGACACATATATCCATATTCCTTCGGAGCAACCCTTTGGCAGAAGGAAGCTCCGCAGATGGTCACGTTCAGTGAAATGCCATACATTTCACTTGCATGTCACACCAGTGTCTCCATACTCCTTGGTTAAGAGGACAACAAACAAATGTGACATACAACAACCTATACTTGATACATCGTCATCCTATAACAATGTATCATTTGATTGTGAACCAGTTTAAGAACTATCTGATATATCCTTTCTATATCAAATAATATAGTTCTAAGGACTCCATCACACAAGAGTTCTTTACAGAAAAATGTAAATATGATGAACAGCCAAAATAAATAATTTTTATTTATTAAAAGAATTCATATACAAATACAAAGATAGCACAACCGTCTACAGCCTAGACGATTGGCTTTGGAACATAATTTTCAACACCAGGCCCCTCAGCTTCTTTCATCAAGCTCCTTAACCTCCGGTATCAAGCCTCCCAGCCTCCTCTACCAGGCCCCTCGACCTCCTTCATCAAGCTTCTCAACCTCTGGTGCTAGGCCCCTCGGCCTCTTTCATCAGGCTCCTTAACCTCTAACATCAGGCCTCCCAGCCTCCTCCACCAGGCCCCTCGACCTCCTTCATCAAGCCTCCCAGCCTCCTTCATCAGGCCTCCCAGCCTCCTTCATCAGGCTTCTTAGCTCCGGTACCAGGCCCCTTGGCCTCCTTGCTCCTAAGCCTCCGGCATTAAGCTTCCCGCCTCCTTCATCAGGCCTCTCGACCTCCTTCATCAGGCTCCTCAATCTCTGGTGCCAGGCCTCTCGGCCTCCTTCATCAGGCTCCTCAGCCTCCAGCATCATCCTGCGGGAGTCGAAGGTCTGGAACAGACTTAAGATGGCCCCAAGCACATACCTCCCTGTTCTGAAGACTAAAGAAGGGGAAAAGAAAATGGAGACATGCCGAATGACAGAAGAAAAGATTTTTTTTCATTTGATCAGAAGTCTCTTACATCAAAGAGATCCCCCAACAAGCCAGGAGATATCTCAAAGGGCATATTACAAGCAAAGAGAAAGGGGAGCTCGGACCAATGAACGGGCTCTCCCCCCCGGCGATGACCTCTACCTCCAGAAGTTTGCCAGCCTTCTCTGCTACGGCGGATGCCCTTCCTCAGGTGTTTCGCTCGCCATCGGCTGAGGAAAAAGCATCACTCCACCACCACCTCTACCATGTCGTCCTTGGAACTCACCAATCTCGTGATTCCAAGGGCAGCTGCAGCGGCGCCCCGTTAGTCTCCTTTCCACAGCACCATAGCGGCCGCAGCGTCCTCCGCAACGACCACCACCCTGGCCACCGTCTCATCATTAAGGACCTCCGATCTTGAGGGGAGGCGCGAGCAGCCTCTTTCTCCATCTTTAGCTCTACTACCCACGTTTTTGAGAGCAGCCTCTTTTTCTCTCCTCCGGGGGTCCCCACTAGAGGGAACTTCAAGCTCAGCGGATTTCTTCTCCATCTTGGATGTCCATGCCTTGGTACCATCCAATCGCCCCTAAAGAAGGCGAAAAGACTCCCTCTCCCCCTCTGCCTTCTTGACTGGGGGACTGAAGTCCATCAGGGGCCCTCCTCTGGCACAACCCGAAGGTGAGGGGAGGGAAGAAGGAAAAAGCATGGAGGAAGGAGAGGAGCGCACTGTGGAATGTTGCGCATTGGCATTCAAAAGGTCCCTTAAAAAGGCACGGTGGTAGGCCCTTCGCAATAAAGACCGCCGCTTGCCTCCGCTTCATCCTAATGCAGAGCAGGCGCCCTTTCGACTTCCTGACCAATGGGAGGTCACCACATGGCCCTTCAGGATGCCCCAGATGTGCCAAGCCCGCGGTCGTCGCTTCAATTCAAACGAAGTAGTTATATTGCCTCAGTGGAAAACTGAGCAGAGAGTTACCTCGTTTGTACCAGGGGCATAATTTTTGGGCCATAGGCGCCCGAGGCATTAATGGCATTGTAGAAACATCCCCCATGTCAGCGGGCTCATTACTCCCTTCGCCCCGAGCACTGCCACACCCTCAAGGCTCAGGAGTGGGGGGCATCTAATGTGGCGACATCCGCTGACATGAAGCACACGGGCGGCTACGATAATAGAAGACTTGCCACCCAGGCGTGGTGCCTCAGCTTCTAGCCGAGGCCGGGCTCATTGGGTGAGCCCCCCGTTTGAGGTCGGCTCCCTGCCGAGATTAGCTCCCAACCAAGGCTGGGCTCATTGGGTGAGCCCCCGTCTGAGCCCGGCTCCCTGCCAAGGTCAGTTCCCAGCCAAGGCCTGGCTCAATGGGTGAGCCTGCCGTCTGAGGCCAGCTCCCTACCAAGGTCAGCTCCCAGCCGAGGCCGGGCTCATTAGGCAAGCCCCCCATCCGAGGTCGGCTCCTTACCAAGGTCAACTCTCAGTCGAGGCCGGGCTCATTAGGCGAGCCCCCCATCTAAGGCCCGCTCGCTGCCAGGGATGTGTCCGTACCCTAAAGTGGAGCTCCTGATATAGAGTTCCCGCCAGAGGTACGACATGGGCACCTCCAGACCCCACCCTAGCGACATACTGCCATGTCCACAACTGCAACACCAATAGCCACCGACGGTCATGGCGCAACACTCAGAGCTTCCCCAAGTGAAGAATTGGACCAAGGCCCCATGACCTGCAGCCCGGGGCGGTCTCTCCCAAAATAGAAGCGCCTCTCCTATAAGGGGCATCAAAGCCAAGAAGGCGAAGTGGACTTTCTCGGTTCGAAGCACCACCTGAAGGCCCAAGAAAGATAGGATGCTCTCTCTCTCTCTCTCAGGCTCCCCCAAGGCCACAAGGGTCCAACCTGGCCTCTGGATGAAGGTAAGCACGTAGGGAAAAGTGAGAGAGAGGTAAGTAGGCAGGCGACCAAGCTCTATCGGGTGAACCACTGGCCCGAGAAGCCTCCCCGCTCCTCGCTCTTGATCCCTCCTCTTTTCCATTCCTTTACATTATTGTTCTCAAGTCACACCCTTTCGGCGGACAGTTCTCCCAAGCCCTACACCGCGGAGGTCTTATCTGTTTTCCTCGATCATCCCACTAACTTGATGTCAGAGTGTCCTCACCGAAGTCCTCGGCCTGGGTCTCCCCTGTCTTGTAGAAAGGAAGGAAGAGGGCCGGCATGGTCGGGAGTTGGCAATCGCGAAGTGGGATGGAGTGGACGGGTCCCCGGGCCATCGCGGCTCCCAACGGCGATGGGAGGATCCCCCGGCGCGACCGAGCTGCAAGCAATGGCGATCTTGATGGCAACACTACCAATGATTAACATATCATCCATGTATAAGCAGACTAATACATACCCTTTAAGTATGGTTTTTGTATATACATATTTGTCACATTCATTTATTTTGAATTTATTAAATAACATGATATTATCAAATTTTATATGCTATTGTTTAGGTGCTTGTTTTAATCTATATAAGGATTTAACAAGTCTGCATACCTTTTTTTTTGGTTAGGAACAATAAACCCTTTAGGTTGTTCCATATATATTTCTTCCTCCAATTCACCATTTAGAAAGGCTATTTTAACATCCATTTGATGAATTTCAAGATTATTAATTACTACCATAGTGATTAACACTCTTATGAATGTTATTCTTATTATTGATGAATATGTATCAAAGAAATCTAATACTTTCTTTTGTTTAAAGATTTTAGCTACTAACCTGGCTTTATACTTGTTAATTGATCCATCAACCTTTAACTTCTTAAAAATCCATTTACTCTCTAAAGATTTCGTACCTCCTGATAAATCTACTAATTTCCATATACGATTGTGCATGATAGATTCAATTTTGCTATTAATAGTTTCTTTCCAAAATGGTACTTCTAGTGTAGATATTATCTCTTTGAATGTCTGAGGATCATTTTCTAAAATGTATGTTAGATAATCAGAACTAAAAGATTTTACAACCTTAAGTCTCTTACTGCATCTAAATTCATCTTTAGGATTTTTATCCTAATGACTACTACTCATAGTATTATCATAAATTCTTTCATTAAAACTTATTAATGATATCCCTTTATTAGGGAATATGTTTTTAAAGAATAATGCATTTCTTAATTCTATGATTATATTTTTTTGTATATTAGGTATGTCTAATTTATATACAAGAAAGTAATATACACTACTATTTATACATAATTGATGAAAATACAATCAATAGTTTCAGGTCAAATTTTGACCTTTCTAAGATTTGGAATAGCTACTTTAGCTAAACACCCCCATACTCTTAAATAATTGTAAGAATGTTTTTTTTCTTTCCATAACTCATAAGGAGTAATGTCTATTTTTTAAGAGGTCTTATATTAAGAATGTTATTGGCTAAGAGAATTGCTTCCCTTCACAAATTATGTAGTATACCAGAACTTATCAACATGGCATTCATCATTTCCTTCAATGTTTAGTTTTTGTATTCAGCAATTCTGTTAAATTGAGGTGAATGAGTTGTAGTTCGATGAATAATATCATATTTTTGACAAAACTCATCAAAAGGTGTATTGTATCCTCCATCTCTATTGCTCCTTATAGCATTGATCTTTTTACCAAATTGATTTGCAACCTCATCTTATAATGTTTAAAGACATCTAAAGCCTCATCTTTGGACTTTAATAGATACACATAATAGTATCTAGTTGAATCATTAATAAAAGTTATGAAATACCTTTTGCCTTCTCATTGCATAAACTTTAAGTCACATAGATCACTGTAAATTAAGTCTAGAGGTTCGGTAGTCCTTTTTACTGAATGAAATGATATTTTAGCTAACTTAGCCTCAACACATATTTCACACTTATAATATAGATCTATTTGATGATCAAGTAATAATTCTAAATTCATTAATTTTCATAATGAATTAAAATTCACATGTTCTAATCTATCATGCCATAAAGAAGAAGAATCAACCAAATAAACAAAAGAAGAAGCTTTATTATGATTAAGATTATAATGTACATTCATGATATTCATCTTGAATAACCCTTTATTCAGATAGTCCTTGTCTAAAAAGACCCCACTCTTAGTCAATACAAACTTATTAGACTCAAAGACCATCCTAAATCCATGCTTGCTGAGAAAGGAGCCTGACACAAGATTCTTTCAGATGTCTGGAACATGCAGTACATTGTTCAGCAGGAGTTCTTTTCTAAATATCATTTTAAGAACTATGCAGCCAAGTCCTTCGATTTTGGATGTAACAGAATTTTCCATGATCATATTTCTATCTCTAATAGGAGTATATGATGAGAACATACTTTTATCAGAGTAGACATGTCGAGTATATTAATATTTAAGACAGGAAAATATATATCTATGTGTATATTTATGTAATTTTAAAAATATTTAAAAATTAATTTTGTGATGTGTGTGGCAAAACAAAGTTTGTGTAACAAATTAATTATGAATATAATAAAATAAAGTTAGGAAGTCTGGCCTGGGAGGTGGATAGACCACTGCCTTAAAGGAGATTTGGCCCCCTTCTCGTGTGAAGAATAGTTGGGCCACATATTCTCCTGCAAGGTACAACTCGGAAACCAAAACTTTAATACCCGTTAGTGGCACGATCTCAAATGGACATTGATCAACCCATCTTTAGTCCAAAATTTTAAAATAGGAGAAAAAGAGATTTTAGATTTTTTTAGGATAGAAAAATAGAGGAGAGGGAGAGCTTAAAATTTTTTTTGGATGCCTTGAAGGGCTGGGATAGAAGCCTATTTATAGGCTCAAAATCCTAGAAGAAATTTCCAAAAAGCTCTCAATTGGCCATTATGACCGCTACAAAATTAAATATAAAATTAATTAAATAATTAAAAGAAAAAATAAAAAAATGGTAAATAAAATAAGAATAAAATGCAGAAACCATACGGGTGCGTGCGATCCTCGCGCACCCATTGCATGTGTGGAGGGAGGGGGGAGGAGTTGCCGTCATATTTTTGTTTTATTTTTAAACGTAATGATAACAATCCCCCTCAAAAATAAAATAAAAATAAAAGTTCAATATTATTAAACTCAGTAAATAATTTAAAACTTTTGAATTTTTATTATGCTTTGTGCAAGTACCTTCTAGGTTTGAACTTGCATTTAGTATAAAATACATACAGTATGAAGAGGAGCTGACCATAATACGAGGTAGCACTATCTAAGCTATGTACTTGCCTTGATTTTCATGAGAGTTGATTTTCATGAGAGTTGCTAGGGATTTGCTCGGGTCTCATAGTCACGGCCTCACGACTATTCTCATTAAGATAGATCCTCCAAAATTACGTGCAACGGAATCGAACCTAGCTGAACTCATAGCCTTGATCTATTAAGAGCTATGTTCAACCTAACCGTTACAATAGAGTACCATACCATAAAGATAGGATGGAGATATATTCCTAAAAATGGTGCTCTAGATGTCATCTTAGAGATTATTTTTCTTTAAACCTTAACCATGGGGTTGGCATGACGGAATGGGTCTACTCTGGTCACTAATATATGGGCTTAAGCCCCATCCCTCTCGATGTCTCAGATATCGAAGCCTTCGAAAGGCTTTTGGTCAAAATCTTAGAATGTTATTAGTTTCAAAAATAAATCAGTCTCTATCTCTAAATCCAATTGATTTAGATTTCTATATGCAAATCCAATTCAATCATAATCCTAACTTGTTCATCCAATTTTCAGCTAAAGATTCAAATGCAACTGAAAATAAACATTGGTGATATTTGGAAAAAAAATAGCGAAAATATATTTGGTGGCATGAAAAGAATAGCAGGAGGATCATAATTAGAATCCACACGTAAACCAAACATGCTGCCAGTATTAATCTCTTGACTATACAAGACAACGAAAAAAAATGGATTTGCAGACAAACTTATGATACCGCATATTGACAATGTAATTCACTACACAAATACACATGCTCATATGCTCTCTGATGCACACACAGCATGTTAAACCATCTCTACTTCTAGAGTTTCGATATAAAAGGCCTATACATGTACACAGAATCAGTAATCATCTGTAACTTATCCAAATATATTCTACTCTTCAAGGACTGAACCTAGCAATCCAAATAATCATTGCAACATAATTCATGTGTGATTTTTTATTTTATTTTTGATGGTATCAATTTTGATTAATCTACTCATTCAAAAGGTGAAAAAAAATTCAATTGCCAATACATGTATATCAATAGTGCTAGTCTATTACTGAAATAATGTGAGCAAATTTTACATCAAATTAAATAACTGCTTATGTCAGATTTAGTTTTTAAGTACCTAGAGAAATAACTGCTTGTGTCCAAATCTTCTTTAGACTGTTAATTTTTAAGATAGAAAAATATATATCTATGTATATATTTATGTAATTTTAAAAATATTTAAAAATTATTTTTGTGGTGTGTGTGGCAAAATAAAGTTTGTGTAATAAATTAATTATGAATACAATAAAATAAAGTTAGAAAGTCTGATCTGGGAGGCGGATAGAACCACTGCCCTAAAAGAAGATTTGGCCCCCTTCTCATGCAAAAAATAGTTGGGCCACATGCGCTCCTCCAAGGTATAACCCGGAAGCCAAAACTTCAATGCCCGTCGATGGCACGATCTCGAATAGGAGAAAAGAGAATTTTAGAAATTTTTATGATAGAAAAATAGAAGAGAGGGAGAGCTTGGGATTTTTTTGGATGCCTTCAAGGGCCGAGATAGAAGCCTATTTATAGGCTCAAAATCCTAGAGAATATTCTCAAAAGGCTCTCAACTGGCCGATATGACCGTTATAAAATTAAATATAAAATTAATTAAATAATTAAAATAAAATAATAAAATAATGATAAATAAAATGCACGAAATCGTACAAGCACGCGTGATCCTCTCACGCTCGTTGCATGCATGAAGGGAGGGGGGGAGGAGTTGCCATCGAATTTTTGTTTTGTTTTTAAATGTAATGACAACAGAGTAGCTCCGGTGTCAATGTACCATTTATTAGGTTTATAACTCTGATACTTCTTAGGATATGGAATCTTCAATAATATTGGCTTCTTGCTTCTCCTTTTCCTTGGAATGACTTCTTTGGATTTATATCCTTGTTTGCCACAAATGAAGCATTTGCCCTTGAATTTTTTTGGATTGCCTTTCTTCTATTTATAGCCTTCTCCAAGAAACTTGTGTTTCTTGTTATTGACCTTTCCTTTCACTAGGTTGGCCTTAGACTTAGCTAGATATCCTCCAATCTTCTTGTCATGGCTCTTCTTGTCCTCTTTGATCCTCAGTTGGACAATCTAATTTTCAAGTCTAATTTCCTTCTGCTTATGCTTCAAGTAGTTCTTGAAGTCAGTGTCGATAAACTTCTATGGCTTCTTAGCCTGAGCAGGGGCAGTGACTATAGCCATACTTTAGTAGTCAATTTCACCAGAATAGCGAACAAAGAATGCTATACTCTCTCAATTCAGAGTAGTCAATTTCGTCCTGCACAGGTGCTTACGGTGATACAACGATCAGCACTACTATTCATCAGAATAGCGAACTAAAAATGCTATACTCTCTCAATTCAGAGTAGTCAATTTTGTCCCATAGGTGCTTATGGTGATACAGCACTACTATTCATCAGAATAGTGAACTAAGAATGCTATACTCTCTTAATTCAGAGTAGCACTACTATTTACCAGAATAGCGAACTAAAAATGCATTACTATTCACCAAAATAGTGAACTGAGTAGTTAATTTCATCCTCGTGCACAGGTACTTATGGTAATACAACAAATGCATTATAGTTATAATTTTCTCAATTTAGAGTATGCAAATGCATTATAGTGCAAATGCATTATAGATATAATTTTTTAGGATGATTTTCATATATTACATGAATGCAGTATAGTTATAATTTTCTTAATTTAGAGTATGCAAATACATTATAGTTATAATTTTTCATGATGATTTTCGTATGTTACAAGAATGCATTATAGTTATAATTTTCTCAATTCAGAGTATGCAAATGCATTATAGTGCAAATGTAATGGGTCTCCTATTTATAGATTTGATGTGCCTATTGGAAACAACCATTCATTTTAGATCTGGTTGGATGCATCCTCTTGATGCTTTGATCGCGTCATTTAACAATGGGATTCATTGATGTCTATTAGATCATGCATTTTCATGATCGGATGCCTAGGTAATTGTTGGATCGTGCATATATACGATCAAGTGCGATATGTATCACTGGATAGCGCAATCTTGATCGGGTGCAATTGATGCCCTGTGATCGATTGCTTGTAACCAACTATTTTGATCTATATCGCTCGATCTTCCATCTATCTAACAATCCACAATCATTTCACATAGATTACGATCTAGACAAAGTGCTAAGTGCACCTAAAAAGTGCCCTTGTCGTCCATCATATGTGAACACATCACCCTCCATCTTTCCACCTATTTTAGTGAGCTTTGAGCTTGTAAAGTTATCACTTTTAAAGTGAAACAATTTTTTCCCAACTTTCTATATGGGACTAAAAGTTTATACCCTCCATGTATATTAAACATATTCATTTGTATATTTTCGGACATCAATTTCTTATTCATTTTAAATGTGTATTAATAATGTTTAGATAGTATTAATCACCATATCAAGGAGATTATAAATTTACTTGGTGCCACTTAAAATCAATTGTGGGATCCATATGAAATTGAATTCAAAATTAGTGAAAAATCACTTTTCTAATATCTATTTTCCAATATTTTTTTGGTAAACTATCATATTAGCTTTTTGAAGATCTAATTATCAGTCTTTTTAAACAAAGTGGATAGAAAGATAAATTTGTTATATAAGCAATCTAAAAAAGTGAAAAATTTACTCAGAACATTCACAAATGAGATCAGAATCTTGATCTTGGCAAGAAACTTAATTAAACAAGTGGCTATATGGGTTCAACAATCATCTTAATCATTCTAGAGTCTATAATCCTTTTTAATTTCCTTTTTTGTCTTCATGTTCTCTTATGTATGTTTGTGTTTGTGTTTGTGTTTTAGAGAGGAGAGCGTGGGGCGAGGCCTGACCCTATCCTCTTCTGTATGTTTGTGTTTGTGCTTTAGAGAGGAGAGAGTGGGGCGAGGCCTGACCCTGTCCTCTTATGTATGTTTGTGTTTGTGCTTTAGAGAGGAGAGAGTGGGGCGAGGCCTCACCCCCTTTCATTAAGATTATCAAAAGAAACCCTATTTCCTTTATTTGTTAAATTCCCATTGTATTCCCAACTTGCACAAGACAAAAATACTTGATAGATTAAACAAACACTCTTCTTTCTTATTGGTTTGTACCTTATGAAAGTTTAATAGAGTATGTTTCATCAAAAAGAAAAAAAAGTGGAGGGGGGGGGGAAAGAGTGCCAAGACGTTATCTCCCTACTTCTCCAAACTGCAAGATGGACCTCTTCCAAGAGAGACTAAGGATATCTTTAGCATCACTTTTTATTTATTATTTTATTTTTTTTAAATACAATCATAAAGACTAAGGTAAAAAATATGTTTGGTGTAATTATTTTTATTTTATTTTTAAAAATCTTTTCTATTATTTCTAAAAAAAAAGAAAGTAATAAATTCTTATTTTCTTTTTTTTCAAAAATAAGGAACTCATTTTTTTTACCATTATTAATGACTTTCTAAAAAAATAAGTCGTCGTTGTTGTCATCTCTATCACCATTATCTTCACTTCCATTGCAGTCGCCATCATCTCCATTACTATCATCATTGCTGCCACCATCACTATCATCCTTGTTACCACAATAATCACTATCAGCTATTACTATTATCACTAATGCAATTATTGTGGCTACCATCACCACTACCGCTACCATCACTCTCAACACCCCTATTACATAGCAATTACCACTATGGCTACTATCACACTACCACTAGCATCATTCACATCATGCAAAGCTCAAGAGGAGTGCTTAACATATGCAAAGGGTGTGTTAACTTCCAAGCTAAGCATGATCTTCAATATGATAAAAGGAGCTTTTGGTTTCTACTAGAGATATGGGTTCACATAGGTTCTGGTGTTCTTACAAAAAGTCAAACCTCGTGTATGTATGTATCTATGTATGTATATATATATATATCGATGCAGACAATATATCTTCTAAAACTCATGGAGGAGCTAGTTTGGTTATTCATGGCTCGGGCTTTGGTCTTCTGACTGTAGGAGATACTATCTTTTTGAGCCGACAGTCCCGGCAATGGAGCTGCAGGATGCTTGGATCGATATTTTCTACGTCCAGAGGATCTTATAGATCGACCATCTCATCATCGAAGATAACTCGGCTACTGTTATTTTTTTGATTCAGGAGGCTAGGAGATCAAAGCCGGTGCACCCTCTTTTTCATGACATTACTCTTCTCTTACATGATTGCTCGGTCAGTATTATTAGACATGTTTACCAAGAGACAAATTTTACGGTGGACTAGGTTACCTCTTTTATTGCCAATTATTCAAGAGAAGTGCTATGGACCCATCTAGGAGAAGCCCCGGGGTTCCTTCATGATATTGTTCTTCCTGATTTTCTTGGATGTATTCATACTAGAACTCTAAGTTGAATGCTCCGATTTAACAAATAAAAAAAAAACTCACCACCCTGAAAACCTCCCTCGCCTCCTTTCCTTTTGCTTAGATTTGCCTTGCCCCAACGATAAAAACAATACCTACCTCTCCGACCCTATTTTTCATCACCTTGGTGCCTTTCACCAATTCCTTCCTACGATCCCCTCACCAAAGCGATCCAATTTCGTACGTCACCTCCCTTTTCCTTACTACCACCTAAGATGCCGTCCTTCTCATGAGCCCTACCTCAACTTCACACCATTGCCGCCTCTCCTTCCCCTAATCAAGCTGGCCTCGATTTTTAGCATTGTGAACATTTTGATTACCATATTAAAGAAATATCTTGTTAGATATGTGATAGGATAATATAGCCTGGGAGAGGCTAAATATGAATGAATTGCCAAAATGAAAGGCTGGCTTTTCTTGCAAAATCAATCATGAAATGAGTCCCTTTTTTTCTTTTTTTTTTTAAAAAAAAAAACAAAATCCACTTTAGTTCAAAATTTACATTTTGAAATTTTGCCCAAAATCAACTTAGATCATAACAATTAATAAGTGCAAGCCTCATTAATTCCAACTTCCAATTTTAGAACAATAAAATACAAGTTTTCTCATCATGTTCTCCTTTCCATCATCTCACATTCAAAATTACTGTTGCCTACCGCAGAACTAATTAACTAGAAGCCTGGTTGGCAATCGGATCCCAAATATAGATTAGATTGGATGCATGCTAAATCAAAAATCCATCAACCCGACCCCCATCTATTCAATAAACGGATATCTGAATTTGATTATTTTATTAAACAGCCATCTCAATTCCAGCTTACAGGTTAAACGGGTACCTTCGGGTTAACGGGTTGGGTCCGGCAGGTACTGGTACCAAGGAGTGCCGGATAATTACACAGGGAGTTCCTCCGATCCGCGTGATTAAAATGGCGTGTCAACTCATGAGTCAACACTGGCGGGTCGCCTATATTGCCCCTCTTGCTACGGGCGAGGCCTAGCTTTTTATTTATGCTGCGTCGCCGTCGAGACGAGGGCGTGGGCGATGGCGATCTGGGTCGTGTTGTTAACCTTGTCCTCGACGCTTCTCGCACTAACGCTCGCCTGCCTCTCGTCGGCGGTGGTCTCGGGGCGGCGGCGGAGGCGAAGGGCGGTGGGGTTCTTCCATCCCTACACCAACGACGGCGGCGGCGGCGAGCGGGTGCTCTGGTGCGCCGTGCGGGCCATCCAGGAGGTCAATCCCGATCTCGACTGCGCCATCTACACCGGCGACGACGCCTCGCCGCAGAGCCTCGCTGCCCGGGCCCTCGATCGCTTCGGTGTCAAGCTCCTTCGCCCACCTCAGGTACCTCTCCAAATATCACTTCTTTGGCTTAAAAAAGGAATCTCGTTCGCCTTCTTTGTGATTTCTGGTGACCTAATTTTGATGAGATTTATGTTTTCTTGGATAATCGAGCTCAAAGTTTACGCAATTTGCTTTAGATCAAGAGGATACATATTCAGGTGTGATATTTTGAAAGTTGTGGCTGATATGCGAGTCTTTATACATTAAAAATTTTAGAGAGATTTCATGTGGCCAGGTTGGGAAGAACAAATTACTTATTTTAGTTCGATAATACAACTTTCAATGGTTGCATCTATTTCAGCTAGTCTGGATTACCTGCTTTCTACTTGATGAACATGGTGATCGATCTTGCAATTTTTCCATGCAAGCAAAGTAAAAGAATATTTATTCATACCACCATTATACTGCTCTATGAAATCCTCAAGGGAAAACTTCCAGATGCGAACTTGATGAAGAGACAACTCACATGCGTGTGTAGTTCGTAGTTCTTGATTTGTTTCAACCATTTGAATGGTTCCTATGCTTGCTGTCATTCATAGGTTGTTCGCCTGTCTAGAAGGAAGTGGATTGATGAACGGACCTACCCCCACTTCACAATGATTGGACAGAGTCTTGGTTCAGTTTATCTTTCATGGGAGGCTCTTTGCAAATTTACACCACATTATTATCTTGACACAAGTGGTTATGCTTTTACGTACCCGCTGGCTCGGGTGTTTGGGTGCAAAGTTATTTGCTATACTCATTATCCAACTATAAGCACGGACATGGTTTCTCGTGTTTGCCAACGTAGTTCGATGTACAATAATGATGCTCTGATTGCCAAAAGGTATGCCTTACAAATGCTAAATATATTTACTTGCTGCAGAAACTAGTTATCTTGATCTTGAAGTTATTTAATGTTGGACTTTTTTCCCTAACTTCTGGAACAGCTTAACAGTTCATGTGCAAGTTTGTTAGTATATATGTGTCAAAAATGTGCTTTGCATTTGAAGTACTACCTATCATTTCTATTAAATCATAAGGACCCAAGTTGCAGAAACAAGACTATGAATATAATAACAATTTTAGTTGCATCAAGCAAATATGAGAACTATGGTGGATTTGAGTGCAAGGATGGCAAATCAGTCATCCCAGAAATTCATTAAAACAGGGAACATATGGAGAGTGCTTGCATAAATCATAATTGAAGCTTGCTGAGTTTGTAATGATTTAAGCAGAAGAAAGTTTTGACAAGTGTGACAGAAGACTCCTCTAACTAAAGGCATGGTATTCTAATGAGATCAGTATTTGTCTACTTTGGCCCCTAGTTTTGTAGGACAATAGGAAGAAAACTCTCATGCAATGTTCTCTTGCTGCCTAGGCAGCCTGCCTGGGTTGGGTTGCCTAGATTCCTGCCTTGACATTTTACATCATGTGACGTAGAACAAAACAAGCTCAAATGCCAAATTGATGCGGCATGGAAGAAGGAGAGAGGAGAAGAAGAAGAGGAAAGCGAAGAGAGGAAGGAGGAGAAGAAGGTAGAGGGAGAGGGCAACTCAATATTTTGTATTCTCAAATCTTAGTAATGCAAACTGTATTCTCAATTAGCATAGCAATGAGTTTATATTGGCAGATAAAATTTTTAATACGTGTCCACATAAAATTTCTAATTCTAGTCCTAGAGTCTACATAAAAATAAAATTCTCTAATTTCCAAATTAAATAAAATTTTCTAACTTCTATGTTTACTCTAAACAAAAGTACACCTAAATTTTGTAGTAGATGGCCCTCCATCAAGAAAGCATGATATGATGACAATACTTAATATTAGTATGGTTACATGGGTTGCTAGTTTGCGTCATTTCTCTTGTAGAACACTTCTTGCAAACTCTACATCAGTGTTAGGAGAGCTTTTATTCATGATTTTATGAGTAGACAGTTGATGTGATGGTATGGTGCCTGATCCTTGGGATAAACACCACAATTTTTTGCAGTTAAGAAGATAGGTGCCGTATGAAACGTCATCCACTTTAGATCACTGTCATTTCTGGTGAAAACAAGAGATATTGGAGAAGGGAGTCTGACTACCTTTTCTTAATATGTCCATTATGGTTTCCTAATTGTCAGAAACTTAGAGAGAAACAACATGAGACTTTGAACTGGAAACCTGAAAGGAACTTGGAAAGTCCAAAGCTTCTGTTGATTGGAATGTTTGAAGAATTTTTTTACTTTCTAGGATGTGGGATTAAGAGATAACCAGAAATGTACTTTTTGTGCCTAAATGATGAAAGTATTCAAGATTTTCATGTATTGTAACATGACTTGATGAGTGAGAATGATTTGGCATATCTCAAAAGGGAGATAAACTTGTCAAAGTTTAGAAAAAGCTAGAATGGTATTCTGACCAAACTGAAGAAGGAAAAAGATATATATATTTCAGTTAATTGTCAGTTAATTATCACCATTGATATATTTGAAAAGGGATGACATAACCAAATTTCCGTTCTTCTAAATCTTTTAAAAAAGATATATATTAACGATAATACTTTTCATCTGTAGAAATTTCCAAAAATTGCCTTTTAGGGTCATAATTTTAAGAATGAATTTGGCTCAGTAGCTTTCATGCTTTATATAGTTGATTTTATCTTGGATGAATTCACATGTGCATCTTTGCTTGTTTGACACATGCAGATAAAGTCAACTGATATGTCTTTTTGTTTTGAGGCAGCATTTGGCTGTCCCGATGCAAAGTCCTCTATTATACATTCTTTAGTTGGCTGTATGGTTTGGTCGGATCCTGTGCACATCTTGCAATGGTGAATTCCTCGTGGACAAGATCTCATATTGAAAAGTTGTGGAAGATTCCTGAACGTACTAGGAGAGTATATCCTCCATGTGATACTTCAGCTCTTCAGGTATGTCTGTTTGCCTTTTTTTGATATGCTTCTTGGAATATTGGCTTAGTGTCTTCTCCCTCAGCAGATAAATCATCTTTTATACCTTTGTTCCCATTTGTCTTTTATTTCTATTAGAACCTCCTTCAATCATGGCAATGGTAAATGTGACTCCTAAAAAAGTTTTTAACTAATTTTCGTTACCATTGTATCCTTCAACTTTATTCTTCTGCACATTATTCATAGTTGTAAGAATTGAGTTTGTTATTTGCTTTCATAGCAAGTTTTACCATCCAATGCTAGTGGCATTTGTCCCCTTTTAGGTCTTAGTTAGATGAATGTAAGATTCACATCATATATTCTGAAAATGGAACAGTCAGCAAAATTGTGGGAGTTTAAGTCGTGTCTGGAGTACTACCAGCGATTTCCTCACGTCTCTTCCTCCAATGGATGCAGGGCCATGACTTTAAAAGACAGTGCCAGTACCTGTGCCTGTCATCTGCCAGCATGGCATGTGCTTTGTCATGCCAAATTGCCAACCATGCCTTGTCATGGCCATTCCCTGCAGACAAAAAAGGGAAAACAACTTAAAGTAAAAATAGGAGTTTAGTAGGTATGATGCTCACCCATGCTGGGTGCCAGTACTATCCAGGAAGCTGACACTTGAAGCCTTTGTTTGGCCACAAAGCAAGGAGTTTTTCAAAGCTTCTTAAAGATTTTTAATGATCTTTGGCTTTGCTGGAAGTATTTATTGTAAATAATAAAACCAGTCTCTAGAAATTGAACATGTTTTTGCAAGTGACAGCCTTTTGATTTAGAAGCTATATTACAAATTAGCAACCTAGATTATGGTGACTAATGCTTACCTAGCCAACCATAATGGATTAAGAAATGGTTTATTGTTTTGTAAGTTCTGTAGTTAATTGTATTTAACCTCAACTGACTATAACATGCCACAAATATCTCTACACCTCAGGTAATTATAGCTTTAATATCTGGTTTCATCATGGTTATCATTTAGATCCATATTTATTCTGTGTGTGGATGTTTAAGATGTGAATTTGTCTCTTAAATAATGTGCTGTTATGTAAAGGTTATTTCATGAGAAACAACTAATTGGATGTTCGAGCAGATGCTTCCCTTGGAAAGGCCAGCCAAATCTCCTATAATTATATCTGTTTCCCAATTTCGCCCAGAAAAGGTACATTTATGAATGATGTATTTCTATATTTTTTTGTTCACAGGTTGAGCACTCATGCTTGGTTTTTGCCCTGATACTCAGCTTCATACCACTTAATTACTTTGTCAGGCACATGCTGTACAGCTGGAGGCATTCTCACTTGCTGTTCAAAGACTGGACAATAATTTGCCTAGACCAAAGCTCCAATTTGTTGGCAGTTGTCGAAATGAGGAGGACCAGGCAAGATTACAAAAGCTTAAAGATAGATCAAGTGAACTAAATATGGATGACCACATTGAGTTCCACCGGGATGTGATGTACAGGTCAGTATGGCATCCATACATCTTGTCTTCTTTACAACTCAAAATCCAACAGTTGCTTTCACATTAATAAAAATTAGTCTTAGTGCTGCCATATTATCTTTTTTTTTTATTATTATTTTTGTTGTACTTGTATCATAACATCCAGTGGCAGGTTATTGATGACACATATCCATTAGAATTTAAGCAAATACACACCACAGAAGATATTGACATTTATCTTTCTGTGTGTAATAGCTTCTAAATTACTTTGGAAATCGAAATTTTCACTCATATGAGACTTGTTGTACTCATTTTAAAAATTGGAGAGACTTCTGCCGAGACACAATGGTATGGTGAGAGCTGCAATAGCAGATACTTATTAGCACAGAAGTAGTGGTAAATTCTTATCTTTGGACACACAAACCACAACTTATTCAAGAAGTTTGAGAATTACTCCAGAATAATCTGCATATGCAGGAGGACCATCAACCCATGAGTGATTTTTGTTCTTTGAGTAGACACCAATTTAATGGAGCCATTTGATATTAAAAAATTAGATAGGTGTCTCAATTCTGGACGGCAGTGTCATAGAGTGTAATGTGATCAATTTTAGATTAACTGGATTCAGCAGGTTTCAGACCCGGCAGTTGGCACCCCTCTTCCAGCATTTGGAGTGTTCTTGGGTTCAAATCAGCTGGTAATATTTCCACCACCATTCTTTTTAAAAAAATATTATAGGTTAACAGGAACAGTGGGATGCTGAAAGAAACAAGTCCTATGTCATTTGCATTTCCCAAGTCCACCTCTGACCACGAGCTTGTGATGTAAATGTTATTTTCTTTTTATATTACAAATTTACAATGTTGTTTCCATAAAGTTATTTGATTCCAATGGTCTTGGTTCATGTGGAAATTTACTTCCATCTCCCTGTCTTTTGAGGAATTCCATTTACCTATCATTTGTAATATTTCTTGTTCTTATGCCTGTATGCTTAAACAGGGAGTTGGTACAGCTTCTAGGAGGTGCTGTAGCTGGGCTTCATGCTATGATAGATGAACATTTTGGCATAAGTGTAGTGGAGTACATGGCTGCAGGTGCCGTTCCAATTGGTGAGTGTGTCGATTTGTTTACTCGAGACATCCATTTGGCCATATTCATGGAAACACTAAATTCTTTGTGACACCTGATAACACTATTTGCGTGTCAGCCCATAATTCAGCTGGGCCAAAAATGGATATTGTTCTAGATGAAGACGGACATCAAACAGGCTTTCTAGCATCAGACAAAGAAGAATACGCTGATTCTATCCTAAAGATCTTAAAGATGCCAGAGACTGAGAGACTTGCTATCGCAGCAGCGGCGAGAAAGCGTGCTCAGAGGTTTTCAGAGCAAAAATTCGTTGAAGATTTTAAGACTGCAATTTGCCCAATCATCTGTGGCTCCAGTGCTCCTTTGTGAATTGTGACATGGAATCGATCACTTTTCACTATTCCTTTTTCCTGAGAGGTATTGGAGCAAATGGCTTTCTGAGCACAGGCACACTGTAACTGTTTGGCTGCTCATATGTGGACTATTTTCATCTATATTTCCAACTGAGACAGAAAGAAGCATGCACAGAGTGTGCGGCTCCTGTTTAATTTCTCATTGAAGAAGCTAGGGAGTTCATTAGTCATTTGTGAGGTGCTGAATCTTCTTGGCAATTTTTTTGATGCATCCATTCATGTACAGGATAAGAAAATATCAGTGCATAACACATCATTGTTGCCTTTACCCTCTCATTAGCAGTCCAAAATGGAACAAGATTATGTTTTCTGAATGTTCTTGACCATGGAAGCCCTACTTGCCATGCAAGAAATGAATTGCCAGCTCATTTATGGTAACGTTGCACTTGAAGACTCAATTACATATGCTGATTGGTTGTCAGGTAACTGGATGTTAATCAATTCAGATAATCTAACAGCACCTAAGTGTTCACTGTATTAAAGAGAAGCATAAAGAAATAAAAGAACTAAATAAAATTTATTTAATATTAACCTCTAAATCTTTCAGAAAGCAATTTAATAAAACCTATGTAATTGGGTAAGGCTCAAACTGACATTATGACATCTAATGGACCGGAGTTCCAAAAGATCTGAAAAGTAAGGCTTAAATCAAAAGCTGCTTTTCATAGCTACCTTTTTTTTTTAGGTTCACCCAAAATCTCTATAACTGTAGCAAGCAAAATTCAGCTGCGGGATCAAGAAGTTGCTTTTGAAGCAGTTGTTCCAAAATTTCAGTGGAGAACCTGTGGTTTTGGGCTTTTTGGCTTGTATTCAATTGTGCCTTTCACTATTTCTTCTTTTTTCTTTTATTTTTCTTTTAATTCTTACATGTTTTCTTTCTTCCATCGATGAAGTCGAAGAGATCCGATTGAAGATGTGCTCCAGATGTCTGAATTAAGATATCTTTTTGTTTGAAGGAAAACAGGGAAGAAGCGAAAAGCTCCTCCCCCCACCATTTATTAAGAGATCATGCTGAATTACACAATAAAGTATTCCATCTTGCAGGCTAAAGAAAACCTCCTGGAATACGTGATACTTCTAACATACAAGGTAAAACATCCTAACAGACATGATACTCCTAATAGCCAATGATTGACAACCAAATTACAACCACAATAACATCTGTTGTCGATCTCGCCGCCATGGCCTGTAACTTTAGAGCTTGTGGCGGGATCGGACCGTCTCGTCTCGAGATCTCTGGGCTCCCGATCCTGCAAGACAAGATCAGAAATCCTGGCCGGAGATCCCGGCGAGGGAGCTCCGACAGTCAAGTTAGAAAACGGCGAGATGGAACAGAATCTCCAATGCGGGCCCCCGAAGGAGTCCCAGGCTTAGAGATTATCTTAGCAAAAAAGGTCTCAGGAAGAGTGAAAATTGGGCCAAGTTCTTTCACCGAGCTTGCGCCAAGGGACCCCTCTCGGGATTTTGGATCCTGCTCTCGGTGCCTTTTCTTTTCCCAGCCTTTTTTTCCCTTACCTGGTCGTCCGCTCTTCCCATCCTTTTATCCCATCACGCTGCCTCCGGCCTCCCGCCCTTGGGAGGTCTCCTCTTCGCTTTCACCTCCCTCTCCCTCTCTCTTTCCCCTTTCCCCTTCGGGTCCAAGAACCCGGCGGCCTCCTTGTCTTGTTTGCCAAGCCCAGCGAGGAAAGGGTAGAGGGAGGATACCGGCCAGACCTTGGGCCGAGCGTGAGTGCGCTCCTTCCCAGACACCGACAACGTCCGTTACCGGGTCCTGTCTTGCTAGGACTTCGCCTCTCGGCTGCGGAACCTGTCAGGCCGATGTAAACGAGGTTTCGCACGCTGCTGCCGACCGTACCGGCGCTCCTCTCGAGGTGCGGCGCGCGCTGCTCGAGGGGCGGTCTCGGAACTCGTGCTCCTGCTTCTCAGCGGCCTCACCATGCAGGGTAGCCGGCCTCGGCCAAGGTGGGCCCCTCCTGGGTGGACACTTGGCAGAGCGGCAGAGGAGCGCTCGACTTCGGTCGAGGTGGACCCATGTCCGGGCGCCACCTGGCGAAGGAGCAGGGAGGCCCAGCTCGACCTCAGCCGAGGTGGAACCGTCTCAGGGCGCCACACGGCGAGGGAGCAAGGGGCCGCCGGCTTCGGCCGAGGTGGACCCCTCCTGGATGGACACCTGGCGAAGGAGCAGCAGAGGGGCGCTCGACTTTGGCCGAGGTGGACCCGTGTCCGGGCACCACCTGGCGAAGGAGCAGGAAGGCCCGGCTCGACCTCGGCCGAGGTGGAATCGTCTCAGGGCGCCACCCGGCGAGGGAGCAAGGGGCCGCCGGCTTTGGCCGAGGTGGACCCCTCCTGGGCGGACACCTGGCGAAGCGGCAGAGGGGCGCTCGACTTCGGCCGAGGTGGACCCGTGTCCGAGCGCCACCTGGCGAAGGAGCAGGAAGGCCCGGCTCGACCTCGGCCGAGGTGGAACCGTCTCAGGGCGCCACCCGGCGAGGGAGCAAGGGGCCACCGGCTTCGACCGAGGTGGATCCCTCCTGGGCGGACACCTGGCGAGCGGCAGAGAGGCGCTCGACTTCGACCGAGGTGGACCCGTGTCCGGGCGCCACCTGGTGAAGGAGCAGGAAGACCCGGCTCGACCTTGGCCGAGGTGGAACCGTCTCAGGGCGCCACCCGGCGATGGAGCAAGGGGTCGCCGACTTCGACCGAGGTGGACCCCTCCTGGGCGGACACCTGGCGGAGCGGCAGAGGGGCGCTCGACTTCGGCCGAGGTGGACCCGTGTCCGGGCACCACCTGGCAAAGGAGCAGGAAGACCGGGCTCGACCTTGGCCGAGGTGGAACCGTCTCAGGGTGCCACCCGACGAGGGAGCAAGGGGTCGCCGGCTTCGGCCGAGGTGGACCCCTCCTGGGCGGACACCTGGCGAAGGAGCAGCAGAGGGGCGCTCGACTTCGGCCGAGGTGGACCCGTGTCCGGGCACCACCTAGCGAAGGAGCAGGAAGGCCGGCTCGACCTCGGGCTAGGTGGAACCTTCTCAGGGCGCCACCCGGCGAGGGAGCAAGGGGCCGCCGGCTTCGGCCGAGGTGGACCCCTCCTGGGCGAACACCTGGCGGAGCGGCAGAGGGGCGCTCGACATCGGCCGAGGTGGACCCGTGTCCGGGCACTACCTGGCGAAGGAGCAGGAAGACCCGGCTCGACCTTGGCCGAGGTGGAACCGTCTCAGGGCACCACCCGGCGAGGGAGCAAGGGGCCGCCGGCTTCGACCGAGGTGGACCCCTCCTGGGCAGAAACCTGGCGGAGCGGCAGAGGAGCGCTCGACTTCGGCCGAGGTGGACCCGTGTCCGGGCGCCACCTGGCAAAGGAGCAGGAAGACCCGGCTCGACCTTGGCCTAGGTGGAACCGTCTCGGGGTGCCACCTGGTGAGGGAGCAAGGGGCCGTCGGCTTCGGCCGAGGTGGACCCCACCTGGGCGGACACCTGGCGGAGCAGCAGAGGGGCGCTCGACTTCGGCCGAGGTGGACCCGTGTCCGGGCGCCACCTGGCGAAGGAGCAGGAAGGCCCGGCTCGACCTCGGCCGAGGTGGAACCGTCTTAGGGCACCACCCAGCGAGGGAGCAAGGGGCCGCCGGCTTCGTCTGAGGTGGACCCCTCCTGGGCGGACACCTGGCGGAGCGGCAGAGGGGCGCTCGACTTCGACCGAGGTGGACTTGTGTCCGGGCGCCACCTGGCGAAGAAGCAGGAAGGCCACGCTCGACCTCGGCCGAGGTGGAACCGTCTCAGGGCGCCACCCGGCGAGGGAGCAAGGGGCCGCTGGCTTCGGCCGAGGTGGACCCCTCCCGGGCGGACACTTGGCGAAGGAACAGGAAGGCCCGGCTCGACCTCGACTTCGGCCGTGGTGGAGCCACATCCGACCTCGCTGGACCGTTCCCATTCTGTCGAAAAAATCCACGTGGTTCGATCACGCCCGGCGAATCTAAGACACGCCACGTCATCGTAACGGCTGTAACAGTTGCCCCCCATCCCCTCGTTCCACTGAGGCGTCATGGCTCGGAATGTGGGGATTTAATACGGAGATGAAGTGGGAAAGGCGAAGATCTCGCGCCATGATTGCCACGATCCTGGCCACCGTCCCTCGTTGCGCCCGAGATCCTATGAGAGGTTGCCACGCGTCGCATTTTCGGTGGCACTTAATGTGTCGCTTCGAAGAGGAGGCCATTTCCACGTAACCGAAGCATCGATGTCGGGCGTGCATCCACGCGGCATCCATCTGGTGGTCCGGAACAGAATGAGGGGTACGGCCGCTGTCGATCGAATTTGAAAAGGAGGGGGACTTTCCGAACGAGGCCCTTTCCCTTTCACGCGCTTCGCCGGCGGTTGCAGTGGGCTATCCTTCACTTCCCTGGGTTGCCGCTTCTTTTGCACAGTGTATTTCGGTGAGTGCCTACGTCTGCTTCCTTCCCCCATCCCCTTTCCTTAGCAACTTTTCTTCACCATTTCCTTCCCCATGGCGCGTCGTCGTCATGTTTCATCTAACCCAGACGAGGACTCCATCATCCTCTTCCTCGGAAGGGGAGGTGATCTCGGAAGAGATCCGCAGGCGGCTCTAGCCTGGGGGTGTAACCATAGGCGTCCCTAGGGGACCTAGGTCTCCCCCTGTAGTTTCCGCCCGTCCCATCTCTTCTCTTCCTCCTCCGGCCATTTCTTCTGCTGGTCCCTCCGGTCATGTCTCATCGATGACCGAAGGTGACCTTTCATTGCTCCGGGAGGTCTATGGCATCCCGGAGTCGATCCATCTTTCTCTCCCACGGCCCGGGGATCGTGTGACCTTAAGCAGCCCCGGACGAATAGCCTTTTACGAGGACTTCCTCCTTAGGGGTCTTCGGTTCCCCCTACATCCTTTCTTCCTCTCATTTCTCAGTCACTACCGCCTGGTCCCGACCCAGTTGGCTCCAAAAGCCATTCGGGTCATCTTCGCCTTCATTGTCTTCTGCCACTTCCACGGGTTTGTTGCCCGCTTCTCTCTCTCTCTTCAGGGCTCTTTTCACCCTGAAGCGTTATTCCACCGATGATGGCTGGTGGTACATTTCACCTCGGCCTAGGTGTCTCCGGTTCGACCTCCCTTCCTCTATTAAGGGTTGGAAGAACCGGTTCTTTTTTTTCTCGATCAAGGACGTCGACTGGGACTGGAGCGAGCCGGATCGATCCCCGAACCGGAACTCACAAGTCGAGTCGGCGGACCAAGAGGTCTATTCCCTGCTGCTGAGTGACGCGGTCCCGATGCTCGACGTTCTGCTCTTGGAGCGGAACTTGTTCGAGGCGGGGATCAGTCCCATCCGGGAGCTGGGTGAGGCTCAGCCTTCCTTTCTACTCCACACCCCCCCTTCTCCCTTTTCTTTTTTAACTTGGCTGACCGACCTCCGTTTTCTTTCAAGTATGAAGTTCTCCTTAGAGAACCTCCTGGAGGGCGCCGCTCAGAGGGACGCTGCCGAGGGAAATGAGCCCGCGGCGAAGAGGGCTCGCACCGAGGCGAGCCGGGAGGTCGTGCCTATTCCCACCTCCGGTCCAGAGGCGGTAGATCCCGCATCCAGGCCACCTCGGGCCCGGGCTACTGACGTCCCTGTCGTCGACCTCGACAGGGCTGTAAAAGAGGGAGGGCCAGCCCCCTCCCGGGCAGCGCCCGCCTTAACCGCCGCCCCGACGGCGCCCCCGGTGGCTCCAGCTGCACCGCCGGTGGCAGTTCCACCCAGCGAGGGGACGGTCGCCCCTGCCATTGCCGACCTATCCGCCCCGCCACCAAATCTCACCAGCCGGTGCTCCGTGATCCGCAATCAGGGCCTCGCGGAGAGGGTCATGGAGTTCGCCTGCACCTCCCGGGACCGCCGACTGAGGGGCGGCCGGGATTACGCCGATGCCCTGCTCGGGATCCTTCCGCAGCTCTTTACAGTAAGTCCCGACTCGGAACCCTCCCTTTTAAAGTTCCAGTTGGATTTTGACTGACCTCTCTTTTTCTGGTACAGATCGGGACCGACGTGCTGCTGCTGAGGAATTTCCTTGCAGGGTACGCCAAGAAGGACGCCGAGAAGGAGGAAAAGCTCGGCAAACTCGTGGCCGACGTGAAGGATCTCATGGAGAAGGGGGTCGAGCTGCAGAGGAACAACCAAGCCCTCCAATCCGACCTGGCACGCGCCAAGGGGCGCATCAAAGAATTGGAGACCTCTCTGTCTGAGGAGAGGATCTCCAACCAGCGCCACGTGGAGGAGGACACAGCGGAGAAGGCTCGCCTTCGAGCTCAGTCCCTGTCGTTGGAGCGCCGGGTGGAGGAGGCTCGGAGGGAGGTGAACGCAGCAAAGGAGCGGAGCTCCTACATCAACGGGCTGCTAGAAGCTTCAAAGCGGGAGGCGCAGGAGGCCATCCCAAAATTTCGGGCCTCCGAGGAGTACATCGCGGAGGTTCGGGAGGCCGCCGTGGACTCCTTCCTGAAGGGGTTCCAGGTGTGCCGGGAGAAGGTGGGCTCCTTCTACCCCGAGCTCGACCTCGGCGGGGTGGTCCTCGACGGAAGGAGGCAGGAGCCCAGCGGAGAGGCTCCAGCGGTAGCAGGCGACGCGGCTGCAACTCCAGAGCAGCTCCCCGAGCAGCCACCCGTCGACGGTGCAGGTGGAGAGTACGCACCCCCGCCCGAGGACAGTGCCACTGTGCCAAACTAGCTCTTCACTTGTATTTCTTTTCTTTTGCTTCTCTTCTTTTTTTTTTTTTTTTTTTGAGGACTCCCGGCCTGTCGGGACTCCTTCATTGTAATCCTTCTTTGGATTAATGAAAAATCTTTTTTTTGCCAAGTCTCATCTTTGCCTTCTCTTTTTTTTTTTTTTTTGAGACCGAGTGTTGGTTTCGAGTGCTAAGAATAAGCCCTGTGGTGTGCTCCGAGCTGAGCTCGCAGGCAGACCGAGTCCTGTCCAGCATTCAGACCGAAGTTCGGAGCTTCCGGGTCGAACGCCGATGGAGCAGGCCTTGCGCGAGTCCTCCGAGCTTGCCGGCCTGTCCTCTGGGACTGCGTAGGTGAGCTTGGCTCTGCCCCGCCTTCCGGACTGAAGTCCGGGACTTCCGGACTGAACCCCGGGGCCGCAGGCTTTATCCGAGCCCTGCACGGCTTGCCAGGCTGTTCTCCATGATTGCGTGGACGAGTTTGGCTCTGCCCCACCTTCCGGACTGAACCTCGGGGCCGTAGGCTTTATCCGAGCCCTGTGCGGCTTGCAGGGCTGTTCTCCGTTATCGCGTGGGTGAGTTTGGCTCTGCCCCGCCTTCCGGACCGAAGTCCAGGACTTTCGGACTGAACCCCGGGGCCGCAGGCTTTATCCGAGCCCTACGCGGCTTGCCGGGCTGTTCTCCATGATTGCGTGGGCGAGTTTGGCTCGGCCCCGCCTTCCGGACCGAAGTCCGGGACTTCCGGACAGAACCCCAGGGCCGCAGGCTTTATCCGAGCCGTGCACGGCTTGCCGGGCTGTTCTCCATGACTGTGTGGGCGAGTTTGGCTCTGCCCCACCTTCCGGACCAAAGTCCAGGACTTCTCGCCTTCTCGAGTCTTCGGCCACAGTCGTGTTTGCCGAACTCAGAGCTAAGTGTCTCTCTTCCTACGAGGTGAGAAGAAGCATTTAAAGTAAAAGGATTTCATTACAGGAGTTCGAGGAACCTTACATTATTGGTAATACATCCTCAGGTTCGAGGCATTCCAGGTTCGAGGAAATCTGGACCCTCCTAACCCCTCCTGGTAATAGGCCCCGTGAGGGAGAACTTCCGCCACCCTGTATGGGCCCTCCCAGTTCGGGGAGAGCTTCCCGCACTCCCATGGCTGGGAAGCTTCAGCACGCCGGAGCACCAGATCTCCTGGGCGAAAGGACTTCGATCGTACCTGGGAGTTGTAGTACCTGGCCACTCGCTGCCTGTACACCGCCATCCAGACTCGGGCCTTGTCCCTCGTCTCCTCAAGGAGGTCCAGGTTTAGCATCATCCTGGCGGGGTTCTCCACTTCGTCGTATTGCTCCACGCACAGGGTGGGTAGGCTGAGCTCAATCGGGATAACCGCCTCGGCTCCGAAGACGAGGTTGAATGGGGTCTCGTCGGTGGCCGTCCTCGGGGTGGTGTGGTACGCCCACAGGATGCTCGGGAGCTCTTCTGCCCACCCACCCTTAGCCTGATCCAGCCTCGTTCGGAGGCCTTGCAAGATGGTCCTATTCGTCACCTCGGCTTCTCCATTTGTCTGCGGATGCGCCACCGAGGTGAAGCGATGGTGGATGCCGAGGTCACTGCAGAATTATTCAAACTCCCGACAGTCGAATTGACATCCATTATCGGTGATAATGGTATGGGGTAGGCCGAAACGGTAAATAATTGACTTCCAAAGAAACATGGCGACGTTTGCCTCCGTGATCCATGCTAGGGGTTCGGCCTCGACCCACTTCATGAAGTAGTCAATGGCCACGATCAGGAACTTCCGCTATTCGAACGCCGGGGGAAAGGGTCCTAAGAGATCCATCCCCCACTGGGCGAGCGGCCACGGAGCCGAGAGCTGGGAAAGTGGAGTGGAGGGCTGCCGCTGCACCACGGCATGCCGCTGGCACCGATCACACCTCTTCACGAAGTCGGCGGCATCCTCCTTCATCGTCTCCCAGAAATAACCTTGGTGGAGGGCCTTATACGCTAGCGTTCTGCCCCCCACGTGGTTCTCGCAGATGCCCTCGTGGATTTCCTGGAGTACGAGTGCGGCCTCCACGGGTCTTAGGCATTTGAGGAGGGGGTAGGAGTAGGACCTCCGGTACAGCTGCCCATCCATTAGGACGAACCGTGCGGCCTTCTTCTTGATAAGGCGGGCCACCGCGCGATCCTTCGGCAAGGTGCCGCCGGTAATGTACTCGGCGTACTTGTCCATCCAGCTGGGCTCTTGGCTGACCTGTTGGACCTCCACAGGGGTCTCGTAGCTAGGGGCCTTGAGATGCTCAACATGAGCGCGACCTAGCAACGAGTCCGGCAGGGTTGCCAACCGGGAGAGAGCGTCCGCGCGAACATTTTTCCCGCGGGGTATGTGGGAGATGCTGAAGCACCAAATTCGACCGTGCTCGTTCTCACGAGCTCCAGGTATTTCACCATTTGAGGGTCGTGCGCACCGTACTCTCCGGAGATCTGTCCGGCCACCAGCTGGGAATCAGTGAAGGCCTTGAGGTTGGCCACTCCCAACTTGCGGGACACTCTCAGCCCGGCGAGGAGCGCCTCATATTCCGCCTGGTTATTAGTTGCGGTGAACTGGAAATGGAGTGCACATTCGGCGACGACTCCATCGTCGTTGGCGAGGATGAGACCGGCTCCGCTCCCACCGGAGTTCGAGGCTCCATCCACATGAAGGATCCACGCGTCCTCCTCGGGTCCTGGTTTCAATTACCGATCCAGAGGGTCCTCCTCTATCCCCTTGCCTAGGCCTGCGCACTCGACCAAGAAGTCGGCGAGCACTTGCACCTTCATGGCCGACCTTGGCCGATAAGCGATATCGAACTCGCTGAGCTTGAGTACCCACTTCGCCAATCACCCGGATGTGTCAGGTCAGCTGAGTATCGCTTTCAGCGGCTGATCAGTCAGGATGGTAATGGATGCGCTTGAAAATAGGGCCTGAGATGCTGGGCAGACACTATTAATGGAAAAATGAGCTTTTCAGGCCGGGAGTACCTGAGCTCCACATCATGGAGGAGTTTGCTTGTGTAGTACACCGGCCTCTGAACTCCCTGGTCGTCGGTCCGAACCAGGACCGAGCTGACGGCCTCCGGGATGACCGCCAAGTAGAGGACGAGCTCCTCTCCATCTTCAGGCCTGGAAAGCAGTGGGGGTGATGCAAGCATCTTCTTCAGCTCGTCAAACGCCTCCTGGCACTCCCCGGTCCAGGTGAAGTTGCTCATCTTCCTCAGCAATTTGAAGAAAGGCCGGCAGCGGTCGGCCGACCTCGAGATAAACCGACTCAGAGTGGCTATCCGGTCGGTGAGTCGCTGCACTTGCTTCTTGGAGGTGGGTTGCTCCATGTCCAATATGGCCTGGACCTTTTCCGGGTTGGCCTCTATCCCTCTTTGGGTCACCATGAACCCCAGGAATTTCCTGGCGGAGACACCAAAGGCGCACTTCGCCGGGTTCAGCTTCATCTGGTGAAGTCAGAGGTTGTCGAAGGTCTCCGCCAGGTGGCCAACATGATCCGAAAGGGGCTTGCTCATTACCAGCATGTCATCCACGTACACCTGCATGTTGCGGCCGATCTGATCCTTTAAGACTTTGTTAACTAGTCGCTGGTACGTGGCCCCGGCGTTCTTGAGGCCAAATGGCATCATCTTGTAACAGTAAGTTCCACGGTCGGTGACGAAGGCGGTGTGCTCTTCGTCTTCCGGGTGCATTCGAATCTGGTTGTACCCGGAGAAGGCATCCATGAAAGAGAGGAGGCGATGCCCCGAAGTGGTGTCCACCAGCTGGTCAATCTTCGGAAGAGGGAAGCTGTCCTTCGGGCAGGCTCGGTTGAGGTCGGTGTAGTCCACACAGATCCTCCACTTGCCACTACTCTTCTTCACCATGACCACGTTCACCAACCAGCTGGGATATTGCACTTCCCGCACGAAACCGGTGGCGAGGAGCTTCTTCACCTCTTCATTGATGGCCCTCTGCCTTTCTACGACGAAGCTCCTCTTCTACTGGCAGACCGGGCGGCACCTCGGGTCCACGTTTAGCCTGTGGGTGATGACTTCAGGGGGACGACCCAGCATCACCCCAGGCCCGGAGGCCGTGGGGAATTGTACTATCAACCGTTTCGTGGAAATCATGGCGTCCAGCTGGTTGAGCCCCGAACGACCGAGGATCGTGTTATAAGGCGAGGGGAGTTTGACAATGGTGAACATCATCATGACTGTGGTCTGTCGAGGTGGGGATCCAGCGGTGACAGGGAGAGTGATCTCCCCTTCGACCCCCACTGAGTCCCCGGTAAAGCCCACAAGAGGGGTGTGCACCGGCCTTAGCTGATCATGAGACAGGTTCATTCGGGAGAAAGCATCATAAAAAAGCACGTCAATAGAGCTCCCACTATCTACCATAATGCGATGTACAGGATGCTTTAAGATGGTCATCTCGACCACCACAGCATCATTATTTACATTTTTATTTTCATTCCCCTTCTCAAAGGGGGATACATTCTCCGGGTCCCCCACCTCCCGGGCTCTCTTTGCCGCCCGCCCAATTCCACAAGAGATCATGCCCACTAGCTTCTCCGTCGGGCGATTATCGATCGCAGGGACCGGGGGGAGGGCCGCGAGCGGCTGTCCCTCCGCCGGAGCTTCGTTCCTCATGAACTTCCTGAGGTTGCCTCTTTTAATCAGCTCCTCGATTTCCCGCTTCAGCTTGCGACACTCCTCCGTGTCATGGCCATGCTCGCGGTGGAACTGGCAGTACTTTGACTTGTCGCGGGTGCTCCTTGGGTTCTGAGGGGGAGGTCGGCGGAGGTAGTGCTCACCCTCAATTTTCATGAGGATCTTCATTCTGGGAGCAAGGAGAGGGATGAAACTTCGCTCCGGGGTGGCTCCGCCCTTCGGCTTCGGATTTGGACGGGGGTCAACAGGTGGCCCGGGCCTTCGGGTCCCGGGAACATCTCTCGGGGCCGACTTCTTCAAGGTCCTCCCGTCCAGTTCTCGCCGGGTGCGATCGGCCTCCTCCGCTCGGATATACTTGTGGACACGGAGGAGGAGCTCAGAATACGTCCGGGGGGTTTCTTGTCTAGGGAATAAGTCAGGCGGGATGTCTTTGAGCCCGCGCTTTAATGCCAGCATGGCAACGGGTTCGTCCAGGCTATAGATTTCCAGGGCGGCGATCTTGAAGCGGGTAATATAGTCCTGAAGCAGCTCCTGGTCCTGCTGGTGGATGGAGAAGAGGCTGTCCACCTCTCTCGGCACCTTCCGACAAGCATCGAAGTGCGCCACGAACTTTCCTTCTAATTGATGGAAGGAGCAAATAGATCCCGGCTCGAGGCGGGTGAACCAGACTCGAGCAGCCTTCCGGAGGGTAGCGGGGAAGGCAATGCATAAAAGAGCATACGTGGCCCCCTGGACCCTCATGAGAGCCTTGTAGCTCTCCAGATGGTCCAAAGGGTCGGTGGTCCCATCGTAGGGATCCACCTGCGGCATGCGGAACCAGCTCGGAGTCGGCTCCTCTTGGATTTCCCGGGAGAAGGATGGCCGGGAGTCGTAGCCCACCGGGTCCACCGAGGAGTTCTGCAGGTCGGCAAATCGGCGGGCGAAATCCGCCAGTTTGCACTCGTGCTCCTCCAGGCGCCTCTCGGCCTGGCGCCTGATGGCCTCGTCAGTGGAATCTTCCACCGAGGCCGCTGGTGAAGGAGGCGCCGATAGGTCTCGGCGGGGGGCTTTGCCCCAACGTCGCCTACTGCGGCGCGCCGTCTCGGCATCATCGACCGGGGATCAACTCTCGTGATCCGCCAAACCAGAGTAATTTCTCTTCGCGAGGGTTTGGTGGCTTCTGCGGGGGTTAGAGGCTGCCTGCAGTTGGGATGGCCTGCCATGGATGGAGCGCAGGCTTCCGCGCGGCCCCGCGGCCCGAGACGCGGGGGTCCCTGGCTGGGGCTGCGTGGCCAAGGAGCGCTGCTGGTGCTGTAGCTGCCGAACTGCTGTAGTCAGGGTTTGCAGCTGTTGGATGACAGCTGCAAAAGGTCCGTCCACCGAGGTCGGTTGCGGTGGGAGAGGAGGTGGAGCAGGAAGCTCCCTCTTCGGGCTGCATGGCCCCTGAGGGGAGGGGACCTCCCCTACTCGGCTGGTGGATGCTTCGCGCCCGCGTGTGACCACCATGGCCGGAGCGCGTTTCGCCCCACAAAGAGCTAGCTCGCACTGGGGGTGTTGTCCTACCCCCTACCTGGTATGCCAATCTGTTGCCGATCTCGCCGCCGTGGCCTGTAACTTCAGAGCTTGTGGCAGGATCGGACCGTCTCGCCTCGAGATCTCCGGGCTCCCGATCCTGCAAGACAAGGTCAGAAACCCTGGCCAGGGATCCTGGCGAGGGAGCTCCGACGGTCAAGTTAGAAAACGGCGAGATGGAATAGAATCTCCAAGACGGGCCCCCGAAGGAGTCTCAGGCTTAGAGATTATCTTAGCAAAAAAGGTCTCAGGAAGAGTGGAAATTGGACCAAGTTCCTTCACCGAGCTTGCGCCAAGGGACCCCTCTCGGGATCTTGGATCGTGCTCTCGATGCCTTTTCTTTTCCCAGCCTTTTTTTCCCTTACCTGGTCATCCGCTCTTCCCATCCTTTTATCCCATCACGCTGCCTCCGGCCTCCCACCCTTGGGAGGCCTCCTCTTCGCTTTCACCTCCCTCTCCCTCTCTCTTTCCCCTTTCCCCTTCGGGTCCAAGAACCCGGCGGCCACCTTGTCTTGCTTGCCGAGCCCAGCGAGGAAAGGGTAGAGGGAGGATACCGGCCAGACCTTGGGCCAAGCGTGAGCGCTCTTCTTCCCAGATGCCGACAACGTCCGTTACCGGGTCCTGTCTTGCTAGAACTTCGCCTCTCGGTTGCGGAACCTGTCGGGCCGATGTAAATGAGGTTTCGCATGTTGCTGCCGACCGTACCGGCGCTCTTCTCGATGTGCGGCACGCGCTGCTCGAGGGACGGTCTCGAAACTCGTGCTCCTGCTTCTCGGCGGCCTCACCATGCAGGGTAGCCGGCCTTGGCCAAGGTGGGCCCCTCCTGGGCGGACACCGGGCGGAGCGGCAGAGGAGCGCTCGACTTCGACCGAGGTGGACCCATGTCCGGGCACCACCTGGTGAAGGAGCAGGGAGGCCCAGCTCGACCTCGACCGAGGTGGAACCGTCTCAGGGCGCCACCCGGAGAGGGAGCATGGGGCCGCCGGCTTCGACCGAGGTGGACCCCTCCTGGGCGGACACCTGGCGAAGAAGCAGCAGAGGGGCGCTCGACTTCGGCCGAGGCGGACCCGTGTCCGTGCGCCACCTGGCAAAGGAGCAGGAAGGCCCAGCTCGATCTCAGTCGACGTGGAACCGTCTCAGGGCGTCACTCGGCGAGGGAGCAAGGGGCCGCCGGCTTCGGCCGAGGTGGACCCCTCCTAGGCGGACACCTGGAGCAAAGGGGCGCTCGACTTCGGCCGAGGCAGACCCATGTCTGGGCGCCACCTGGCGAAGGAGCAGGAAGGCCCGGCTCGACCTCGGCCGAGGT
This sequence comes from Areca catechu, assembly GCA_021397845.1. Classification (NCBI taxonomy): domain Eukaryota; kingdom Viridiplantae; phylum Streptophyta; class Magnoliopsida; order Arecales; family Arecaceae; genus Areca; species Areca catechu. Next base: position 201,791,519 of record CM038039.1, on the reverse strand, counting down.
GGAACCGTCTCAGGGCGCCACCCGGCGATGGAGCAAGGGGCCGTCGGCTTCGACCGAGGTGGACCCCTCCTGGGCGGACACCTGGCGAAGGAGCAGCAGAGGGGCGCTCGACTTCGACCGAGGCGGACCCGTGTCTGGGCGCCACCTGGCGAAGGAGCAGGAAGGCCCGGCTCGACCTCGGCCGAGGTGGAACCGTCTCAGGGCGCCACCCGGCGAGGGAGCAAGGGGCCGCCGGCTTCGGCCGAGGTGAACCCCTCCTGGGTGGACACCTGGCGGAGAGGCAGAGGGGCGCTTGACTTCAGCCGAGGTGGACCCATGTCTGGGCGCCACCTGGCGAAGGAGCAGGAAGACCCGGCTCGACCTTAGCCGAGGTGGAACCATCTCAGGGCGCCACCTGGCGATGGAGCAAGGGACCGCCGGCTTCGGCCGAGGTGGACCCCTCCTGGGCGGACACCTGATGGAGCGGCAGAGGGGCACTCGACTTCGGCCGAGGTGGACCCGTGTCCAGGCGCCACCTGGCAAAGGAGTAGGAAGACCCGGCTCGACCTTGGCCGAGGTGGAACCGTCTAAGGGCGCCACCCGGCGAGGGGGCAAGTGGCCGCCGGCTTCGACCGAGGTGGACCCCTCCTGGATGGATACCTGGCGGAGCGGTAGAGGGGCGCTTGACTTTGGCCGAGGTGGACCCGTGTCCGGGCGCCACCTGGCGAAGGAGCAGGAAGACCCGGCTCGACCTTGGCCGGGGTGGAACCGTCTCAGGGCGCCACCCGGCGAGGGAGCAAGGGGCCGTCGGCTTCGATCGAGGTGGACCCCTCCTGGGCGGACACCTGGCGGAGCGGTAGAGGGGCGCTCGACTTCGGCCGAGGTGGACCCGTGTCCGGGCGCCACCTGGCAAAGGAGCAGAAGACCTAGCTCGACCTTGGCCAAGATGGAACCGTCTCAGGGCGCCACCCGGCGAGGGAGCAAGGGGCCACCGGCTTCGGCCGAGGTGGACCCCTCCTGGGCGGACACCTGGCGGAGCGGCAGAGGGGCGCTTGACTTCGGTCGAGGTGGACCCGTGTCCGGGCGCCACCTGGCGAAGGAGTAGGAAGGCCCGGCTCCACCTCGGTCGAGGTGGAACCGTCTCGGGGCGCCACCCAGCGAGGGAGCAAGGGGCCTCCGGCTTCGGCCGAGGTGGACCCCTCTTGGGCGGACACCTGGCGGGGCGGCAGAGGGGCGCTCGACTCGGCCGAGGTGGACCCGTGTCTAGGCGCCACCTGGCGAAGGAGCAGGAAGGCCCGGCTCGACCTCGGCCGAGGTGGAACCGTCTCAGGGCGCGCCACCCGGCGAGGGAGCAAGGGGCCGCTGGCATCAGCCGAGGTGGACCCCTCCCGGGCGGACACCTGGCGAAGGAGCAGGAAGGCCCGGCCCGACCTCGACTTTTGCCGTGGTGGAGCCACATCCGACCTCGCTGGACCGTTCTCGTTCTGCCAAAAAAATTCACATGGTTCGGATCACATCCGGCAGAATCTGAGATACGCCACGTCGTCGTAACGGCTTTAACAACGTCCATATGAATTAGATTTGAATGCTTCTTCCAACCCCCAACACGGATGCAGTCAATGATTGAACTTTGTGACATAGTTTCCTCTGATTTTTTTTCTGAAGCAGGGGAATAGATCACGCTCCAGCTTTTAAAGAAAGGTAAATGAATTGCAACACTTGAAATATTGAATGTGATTTTTTCAAGAAGATTCTAATATTCCTTCCATTCGATATTCTTCAACAAACTGTCTCATTTAATTGATCCCGACTTCTTCTATCCCACTTCTTCCTGTTTCTTTTCCTCCAATCTATCCACAGATCAAGAAAAGAACACTGTCTAGTTAAAAAGTACAGCTATAAACTCATAATAGCCCAAATACTCTTTGCTAAAACATATCGGAAGAAAAGATGACCAATACTTTTAGAGTTTGATCTGCACAATACATGGCCATTACTGACATTCTATCCTTTCTTCCGAAGAATCTTACCAGCGAGGAGTTTATTCTTTGTTACCAACCATAGAAAAATCTTGTCTTTTCCTAGTAATGGAATCCTCCATGGAATAGAATAGAAAGGACATTTGAGCCCATGAAATTGAGAAAATTGTAAAATGAACTTACTATGAAGCATCCATTTGAGAAAAGCTTCCAAATCGAAGTATTTGCCACATTAGATAGTCTAATAAGATCCAATAACTTCAAAATTTTTGCTTTCTAATTTGATTGAATTATAGTCATAGTTCCCCAACTATAGGGCTGGAAGTGGGTCGGGCTAAACCTCCACCCGAACCCTTCCTGAAAAAATTTTGGACTTCGGGCTGGGCCTAGACCTGATTTTTTTTAAAAGACCCGGCCCGAGCTCGATTGGGCCGGCCCAATCGGGCTTTGATTCGGGCCGGCCCGAACTAAAGCCGATTCGAGCCAGCCCGAATGGAATCGAGCCCGAATCGGGCCGGCCCGAACGTAATCTTCCCCAATTCGGGCTGGTCCAAATTAAAGCCCGAGACGAGCCTATGAAGCCACAAAAATATAGGTATATCATAACAGTTGCTTTCATCAAATTATGCAGCTCTTCATGGTTGCTTGCACCTTGGTACAACCCAAACAAATCCTAGAAAATAAATTTCATAATCATCAAATAATTAATCTTTAAATTAAATTGCCATAAAGTCATATATAAACATAGGAAACAAGTATTCATGAATATCTCTAAGTATTCGGGCTTGGTTTGGATCAGGTTCGGACCGGGCCATAGAGAAGCCCGAGCCCGACCCGAAAATTTTATGGACTTTATTATAAGGTCCAAGCCTAGCCTGATTTGCTTCAGGCCTAGCCTAAAGCCTAGCCTGAGCCCACTTCCATCCCTACCAAGTAAAAATTTTTCAATACCTTTTATTCCAATACAAAGAAATAGGCAAGTCGGTTTCACAATTCAGCTGTACAGGTCGTCAAACGAAACACAAAGGGGAACATCCTGTATCTACTTATCTTCCCAAAAATATATGGTGGTACCATCTTCCATTCTAAAAGAAACACAGTTCCAAAAAGCTTATGACTTTATGCATACTCCCCACTATAAGGAAAAAAATCCATTGGTTTCTTTCCTAATTCTTATACATAATTATTATTTGGAGTAATAAGCTCATTTCACTTGAAACCACCATATATTTCTTGAACCCCGAAGGTACTTCCAAGATGACTTGGCCAATATTACCTAATTAACATCTGCCAGATCTTCCACTCCTAGACCTTGCTCTTTAGTTTTCAAACCGAATTCCAATTAACCAAACAATGAAAACCACCCTTTCTATAACCTTCCAAAAGAATGCCCTCCTCATATGGTCCAATCTGTTGATGACTCATTTCGATATTATATAAATAGACAAAATGTGAAGGCAAAGCTAAAGAAAAGAATAGGGTTAACCAAAGTTACTATCCACTTCTTCCTTTTGCTTTGTCATAACTTTCTTCTTCTCTCATCTTTTCTTCCCTTTCTCCATCAATAAATTTTGATAACCATGACTTTTAGTATTTTTCTTAAAATAATTTCTTCCAGTTTATTTTAGGATGTTTATTATAGCGGATGTTGTAGTTTCATTCAAGACCTGATAACATGGTTGAATATGGCTGCTGACTTGGATGGCTCCAGATTTCACTGTCTAGTATCGGCCCTCTGGAACCTACAAAATAAGGAAGATACGGAAGTCCGACCATGAGAACACAATGAAGTGATTCCCCATGGTAGACCCTCTGATGCCTAAGTCAGTCTCTGACAGAAGTAAATATAGGAGTCTTGGAATTCTCTTTGAAAATCAGAGTAGAGTAGAGGGAGGAACTGGATATGTAATAAAGGGGAGAGAAGAACGAAATTTATGGGAGAAGGAGATCTCGGTGTATATGAGTCTCGCTTCCCTAAAAGATGGTACACGGATAAGTGGAGTTGTAGAGGCCAAGGCACTTTGAAGATATAGAAAGTATGTGGGATGGCCTACAGGGATCTCACTCAGATGGTGAGCTGTAAAAGACTCAATTTAGGGAGCTTAGGATTTGCTTGGAGCCGAGAGTAAGAAGAGGATTCTTTATCTTGATAGGAAGGGCTCTTAAGAAGAGTGTGCTCTTGATTTTGTCTCCATTATCTCTCCTTGTTCTTCTATTGGTTCACTTACTGTCGCCTTCTAACTTATTTGGAATGTCCTCGAGGATCAAGTTATAAGCATGTACCTGACACCTAAAGATAGGAGATGTATAATGTGCACTGTAGGGAGTGGCATCTGGCATGTCTCGGCTATTGCAGGCATGCCCATTACAGGGACTATAACGTGGTAGGTAGAGTAAGAGGTGGAGATGTGCACATCTTTGCAGGGGGCATCCCTTAGATGGCGAGTATTAATGGCCGCATCTGGAGCACGTGCAACTGGAGCAAAGAGTGACGAACTTGGCAATGGTTGATATCCAGGCAGAGAGTAGATGAGCATGCAACTTCATCCTAGTTGATGCGTATCTAGCATAGATTAAATGGGAAATTAATTCCCCCTCCCCATTTTGATTCTACTATAACAAATAATCCATGTTGACTAAAAGTAGAACTTCCGGTCCTTTATTTAGGATTTACCGTAATACAACATCCCTTATGAAGTCATATTTTTTAAAAAAATACCCAAAATACCCTTTCTCATATTACTGTTCCTCTTCCATTTATCGTTCCTTCAAAGGTTGTGCTGACGTTTTCTCTCATATTCCAAGGACCGGCCATTGAAAACATGCCGTTCATCCCTTCCTTGGACCTTACAGCAGCCACTAGATCATAAAAATCAACGAAAAGAGTAGTCCCCCAGTGAAGCTCTCCCACGAGATCAATGTTCATTCATCCCTTCCTTACTTGATGAACTCTGCTTCGAGATCAAGATCTGTCATCTACAAGTGAAGCTCTCCCACGAAGAGAGTAGTCCCCCAGCTCCTTCTCCACCATTCACACTGCCTCCCTTGCTGGCTCGCCTCCTCCTTGTTGCTTTGTTCTGAATCCTCTTCTACACCATGTTCATAAAACTTTCTTCTGATTTCTTCTGAATCAGATTCCTTATTATTTCTTGGTTTTTAACAGTTATGGATCCTAAGGACATTGAAAATTCAAATTTTATAGCTATGTGCTCCTATGGTAATGAAGCCCGTATCATTTCAATTTCAAAAGACACAACTTTTAATTATATTGTTAATAAAATAGTGGAGAGATGGAAGCATTTATCCCCTACAATGATTGATCTGAAATTTTATATTCCTAATAATTCAAGAATGCTAGTTACACTCATAGCAGATAAGGATGTTAGCAATATGTACGAAATACATCTAAAGTTAAAAGCTGCAATATTTGAAATGGTTGTATTTCATGTAGCGTCGATGACTGAATCGCCTAATGTGATAATCAATTTGAGATAATTCAAAGGCTATTCATAATTTATTTTAGTATATTATTTTTTATAATTAATCTGAATCAAATAATGTGATGTTCAATGTGAGGCAATATTATTTACGAGAAGAACCAATCTTTTGTACTTGTAGGAATGGTGTTCCGTCTGAAAATGTTGAACATATAAAGAAGGGCAGTTCATCTCATTTTTTCTCATTTGGCAGCTCAAGTAATTTTGTTCGAGTAGTCGAAGAAACAAGAAGTATCATTGAAGATAAATCAAATCCAAGGAATACTTTGGATGCTTAGAAAAACTCTATAGAGGGTGTAGGTCAAGAATTCTAGGATGTTGAAACCCTTCGTAATACAATTCATAATTTTTGCATTGCAAATTGTAGAGATTTTATGTTTATAAAGAATGATCGTCAGCATGTTACTGTTGAATGTGCATATGAAGGATGTGGATGGCGTATTCATGCTTCTCATCTTGGGAATCAAGATAGATTTGCAATTAAAACAATGAGCAATCAACATACATGCAAAGTAGGGTTACAAGTTCGATCTTATCCCAAGGCTTCGAAGCATTGGGTTTCAAATATTGTGAAAGAAAAAATTCTTGATATGCCTTTGTATAGGCCAAGTGATATTGTAAAAGATATTCATCGTGAATTTGGTATGGAATTACCATATCATCAAGCTTGGTATGGGAAAGAGGTTGCTATGAAGGAGATATATGGTCAAAAGGTTAGTATCTTATGAACAGATATGATGGTATTGTAATGATATTCTTGAGATTAACCCTGGTAGCATAGCAGAGTATGAAACCCTCGAAGATCAATTTAGATGTTTATTCATTTTCTTTAGAGCCTCAATCAATGGTTTCCTTAGAGGTTGTAGACCTCTAATATTCATGGATGCAATAGTTGTTAAACATAGGGATGGAGAAGTTTTACTTGGTGCTACGAGTTAAGATGCGAATGACGATATGTTCCCTATAGCATATGCCATTGTTGATATAGAGAATGATAATAATTGGGACTGGTTTTGTCATATTTTAAAAAGAGTTATAGAGTCTTGTGTTGAGTACCATAAACAACCATTTACAATTATGACAGATAGACATCAGGGACTTATAAAAGCAGTGTCCAAGTATTTTTTTGATAGCTACTGTTGCTACCTACACCGCCGTGGCCTGCAGCTTGGGGATGGCACCAGACACCGACCTCGTCATCTAGAATCCAGCTCGCGCGCTCGGATCTACAAAAAAGAGGAGACCTGGGCCAGGGATCTCGAGGGGGCACTCCAACGATCAAGTCAGTGGCGATCTAGGAGAACATATCCTTCCCGGTGGGCCCTTGATCGGACTCCATGCTAGGAGGAGGATGTTTTGCTTTCAAAGGAAAGAGTAGCATGAGAACAACAGCGATGGAGGAGAGCTTGAGCTGTGGTGGCTGTGTCTATCGAGACTCCTTCGGTGAGTTCTCTGGTAGCCCAGAGCACTCTGCTTCTTGCTCACTCTTCCTTCGCTTGCCTTTGCTTGCTTACCTTGTTTGAAGGCCCTTGGAACTTTTTTTTAGGCCATGGAACCTTCCAGTTACCCACCTCGGGTTCCTCCCTCTCAACGGGTGTCAGAAGGTCAACGATCAGCAGTGCTCCATGCGGCGCGCCCCAGTGCCTTTCCCGCTTCATGATAGGAAGTTATGCCGCAGGTTCTCACTTTCCAGTTGGTCGCTATACTTTGAAAAATTTGGCAGGACCTCGATTTGGGGGCAGCCGCCCCCTGGTTTGAATCCCCTGGCCTAGGTTCTTCTCCTGGGTGGTGCAAACGATCGGCTAGGAAATACAGTGCCTCGATTGGGGCACCTTTTCCTATCAGGTGTAAACAATGGCGGGAGAGATCATGGCATCCAAGGGGTGTCTCTCCATGATTTTTGAGTGGCGCGCTGCTGCCCAAGGGAGGTGGTGATATCCCTTTCTTTCTGCTTCCGAATCCCTTAAAGCACCGTGAACTTTGGCCATGGGGACGACCTCCGGCCGCCGGACCTCTCGACTGAAGGGCACTTGGCTCGAGGAGAGGGAGCTCGGCTTCGACTGAGATGGGCTCGACCTCGAGGGAGCAGCCCGGCAAAGGAGCTCGAAAAAAGCGGGAGCTCGACTTCGGCTGAGGTGGGCTCGACCTCGAGGGAGCCACCTGGCGAAAGAGCTTGAAAAGAGCGGGAGCTTGACTTCGGCCGAGGTGGGCTCGACCTCGAGGGAGCCGCCCGACAAAGGAGCTCGAAGAGGATGGGAGCTCGACTTCGACCGAGATAGGCTCGACCTCAAGGGAGTCACCCGGCGAAGGAGCTCGAAGAGGGCAGGAGCCCGACTTCGATCGAGGTGGACTCGACCTCGAGGAAGCCGCCGGGTGAAGGAACTCGAAGAAGGCGGGAGCTCGACTTCGGCCGAGGTGGGCTCGACCTCGAGGGAGCCACCCGGCAAAGGAACTCGAAGAGGGGGTTTGACGTGGCAACTTCTGCTAGCATGGCATCCGGCTGGATCCGAAAGGGACTCGATGTCAGCGATCTTGTTACATCATTTGCCCCCACTTCCAAGTCTCGGCGGGGCGCTGCATTCAGGGTGAAGGGAGTCAATACGGAGCTGACGTGGAAAGGTAAAAATCCAATGCCATTAATACCATGATCACCGCCGCTTCGTAAAACATGCATTAAGACCAATACAAAAATGACACGTCAGCGGGTCCGAAGAAGCATTATGACAGATGCAAGACCCGAGGGGGTTTCTGGTGAGCCAAAGCATCGCTCCCGGCTAATCTCTGAAAGTAGACTGATGCAGGTAGTTTGACAAGATCCTACACTAGGCATGCAAACATCTGCGGGAGCAGATTGGATTTTAAAATAATTTTTAAAATTCGCGCAGCGGGAATCTGCTCCACCAGGAATTAATCTAAATCTAGTTGTATTTAAGCATGCATAAACATATAAAATATTAAACAATTTAATATATCCATGCATGATAAAAAAATAAATTTTCCATACCTTTATTTCACCTAGAATAACTCTGGAATAAACCTGGAATAGACTGGAATAACTGGAATAAAGTTATTTCAGTTGTCTTCATCGTTGGGCTGAAATAGGATCTATTTTTGGCTTTCAAAATGGCACCGGAACACCACCTTCCGGACCTCCGTTTGCTCCCAAATTTGAGCAGCGGCTTCTTGGACAAGTCTTCTTCGATTTGCCACCGATTTCTGCAATCAAATCTAAGCCAAAAAAATTAAATAATTCACCAAAGTATGCTGCCAGATTTCTGCAACAGAACTGGACAGCAGACTTTGGCCTTCGATTCGGAGCAATTGGGATGATCCCGGTCCGCGTGGTTTGCTCCTAGGAGTAGAGTGGTACTCCCTCTAGAGGGGAGACATGCCCGGGACTCTCGGATCTGCCTCCACGCACGGTGCTAGCCGCCGAAAGAGGGCTTCACGGTCACAGGTTTTCTGCAACAGAGCTTTGCTGAAATAGGATTTTGAGCACTTGAAACGATGGGTTCTCTCCCTCACACCCTCCAAATCCCAACCTAACAAGCACCCAATGGAAGCAATCTCTCAACCTCTCAAAAGGAATAACATTGAAGCTCTTCATACGCTGAAAAAAAAAAACACTCTTGTTGGTTTTTCACTTCACACGGTGGGAACACGTTTTGCTGAAACAGGGGTGCTAATGTATATAAGCAGCAGGGAGAGGGAGGCCAAGAGAGGCTGGGAGGGTAAGAGGCAACCGCTGCCATTAACCTAATTAATCAAGTTATTAACAGGGTTTAAAAGTGCAACGGTGGAGGGAGAAGAAGAGGCGCCAGGGATTTTTGTTTTGGGATGTTTGGCCTTCACGGACGCATGGAATTCTTTCCAGCGAATTACCGTGTAAACGGTCATGTGGAAAAGAAAACGCCGGTTCATCCAAAACCGGTCCAAGCCAAAAATTGGTCCAATCCCATTAAATCAATTTGGTTCAAACCCAATGGTGGTTCAATCCAATTGAACCTGGTTTAGGGAATTAAAATTGGTTCACAACCAATTGGAGGTCGAAACGAACTCCGAATCAGTTCAAAATTAATTCAGAAAAATCCTGGCGCAGTGCTGGTCAACCCGGAACATTTTCGGTAGACACAGACAAGGGCAAGGTGGGGAAAAAATTGCTCAAAAAAATACTGTGACCATAAAACCGAGACGATTCCCAATCGTAATCGGTATCCGGATCAGAGAGTTATCCTCTGTGGCGTGTGACCTCATAGGTTCGAACCTAAACAGTAGCACTTGAACAATTTCTAGTACCAGCACAGGAAACCATCTAGCAATGAGTCCCGGCATCCGGATAGGTGAAAGATGCGGGAGCAAACAATCGAACCTCTGGCATATGGTTACCGTATAATTCATCCCTTTGACCTCTAATGCTCAGGACGACTGAGATTGGGCTGCCAACCCAGACTGAGTCAGTCGACTACGTGTCTCAACCTTGCAAGCCCAGTAACTCTTCACTAGGACTACCCCGGCCGAGGATTTGCTAAATTGAGATACTGCGAGACATTCAATCCAAACTGTTTGTACAGGTCAATTCCATCTTGGTCCATCACTGCTCCACAAGTACTTGCCTGTACCCAGAAACCTTCCGTCACCGGATTAAAAATCCAGGTAGTCCGGCACCAAAACACAGGGAGTTGCTTGCAAGCTACCGTGATGACCTCAGGTCTGAGGGACACATATATCCATATCCAATCATGAAATTTCCTTTGGCAGAAAGGGGCTGCACAGAGTCACGTTCAATGAGATACCACATATCCCACTTGTATATCATATCAGTGTCACCACACTCATTTGGTCAAGAGGACAACCAAACGATGTGAACTGCAACAACCTATACTTGATATATTACCGTCCAGTACAATATACCCTTTGGTTGTGAATTGGGTTTAAGGACCACTCGATACATCCTCTCTGTATCGAAGTCAGTGTAGTCCTAAGGACTTCATCACATGGAAAGAGTTCATTTCAGGAAATACAATATGTGATGAGCTGCCAAAAATAATATTTTATTAATTCATAAAATAAATACAAAACTTAGCACAACCGCCTATAACCCAGGCGATTGGCTTTGGGACACAATTCCCAACAACTCCCACTTGTACTAAAGCCAATCAGAAGAGTATCTAATACCCATTTCCCATTTATAATAGTCGAACTCTTTTATTCCAAGGGCTTTAGTGAAGGGGTCGGCCAGATTTTCTTTTCCATCGATCTTCAGAAGATTGATGTCGCCTCGTTCCACGATCTCTTGTACAAGGTGGTAGCGCCGCAAAATGTGTTTGGTGCGGTGATGAGCTTTAGGCTCCTTAGCTTGAGCAATGGCTCCAGTGCTGTCACAGTACACCGGAACAGGACCATCTAGGGAAGGTGCCACCCCTAGCTCTCCAAGGAACTTCCGCAACCATACAGCTTCCTTTGCCGCATCTGATGCTGCAATGTATTCTGCTTCGCATACCGAGTCTGCAACAGTTGCCTGCTTAGAACTTTTCCAGCAGATCGCTCCTCCATTCAGGGTAAAAACAAACCCTGACACACTCTTGCTATCATCTCTATCTGATTGGAAACTGGAGTCAGAGTACCCCACAAGTTTCAAGTCAGGTTCTCCATAAATCAGCCATTGATCTTTTGTATTTCTTAAATACTTAAAGATGGAATTAACCACCTTCCAATGCGCCTCACCTGGGTCAGACTGTTATCTGCTCACTACTCCTAGTGAGTATGCCACGTCTGGTCTAGTACAAGTCATAGCATACATGATAGAGCCTACTGCAGAAGCATAAGGTACTCTACTCATGCGCTCTCTTTCCTCAGGAGTTGTCGCATAATCCTTCTTGGAAAGAGTAATTCCAGAACCTATCGGAAGATAGCCTTTCTTGGAATTTTCCATGCTGAACCGTTTCAACACAATGTCAATGTACGTAGACTAGGACAGTCCCAAAAGCTTCTTAGATCTATCTCTATAAATTTTCATACCTAGTATGTAAGAAGCTTCACCCAAGTCCTTCATGGAGAACTTAGATGATAACCAGACCTTTATTCTTGTAATGCTGCGACATCATTCCCGATTAAGAGAATGTCGTCAACATACAGTACTAGGAATACATTCACAGAACCATTAACCCATTTATAGATGCACGGTTCTTCTCCGTTCTTAACGAAGCCATGCGATTTGATACACCTATCAAACCGTAAGTTCCAACTTCGAGACGCTTGCTTGAGTCCATAGATGGACCTTTGCAACTTGCATACTTTTGATTCATTTGTGGATGTGAACCCTTCAGGCTGTATCATATACACCTCTTCTTCCAGCTCCCCATTAAGGAAAGCGGTTCGAACATCCATCTGCTAGATCTCGTAATCAAAATATGCTACCAAAGCAAGCATGATCCGAATGGACTTGAGCATTGCCACAGGGAAGAAAGTCTCGTCATAATCGATACCATATCGCTGACGATACCCCTTGGCAACCAGACGGACTTTATAGGTCTCTACCTTCCCATCTGCACCCCTTTTCCTCTTGAAGATCCATTTACACCCGATGGGTTTTATTCCTTCAGGCGGATCAACCAATGTCCAAACATTGTTGATTTCCATGGACTCCATTTCGGATCGCATGGCTCCAAGCCATGCCTCAGAGTCAGATCTCTGAAGTGCATCCATATAGGTGATCGGATCCTCATTGTTCTCATCGAGCTCAATGGGATTGCCGTCCCGGACCAAGAAACCATAGTATCTGTCTGGGTGACGCGGTATTCTACCGGATCTCCTAATGGGTTCTGGGTGTGATTCAATCACAGCCGGTTCTACGATGTCCTTAGAGTGTGTAGGTTCTTCTATTGGATGAACTTCATCAAGTTCAATCTTAGAAGCTATAGTTCCTTCTCCAAGGAACTCCTTTTCCAAAAAGATAGCTCTAAGAGCAACGAACACCTTTTGTTCATTCTCCAAGTAGAAGAAATACCCTTTGGTTTCCTTAGGATAACCAATAAATAAACACTTGTCAGACTTAGGACCAAGTTTGTCTGAGTCTAAACGCTTTACGTAAGCCGGACATCCCCAGACCCGAAGGAGTGAGATTGAGGGTTTACGCCCATTCCACATCTCATACGGAGTGGAGACAACAGACTTACTTGGAACATTATTTAATAAGTAACAGGCTGTCTGAAGCGCATATCCCCAAAAGGATAGCAGCAGAGTTGCAAAGCCTATCATGGATCGAACCATGTCCAACAAGGTTCGATTCCTCCTTTCGGACACACCATTCCACTATGGTGTTCCTGGAGGAGTCCACTGAGAGAGAATTCCATTCTCCTCAAGATATGTCAAAAAATTACCAAATAAGTATTCACCACCTCGATCAGATCGAAAGGTTTTAATACCTTTTCCAGTTTGCTTTTCTACTTCATTACGATATCGTTTGAACATTTCAAACGATTCAGACTTATGTCTCATTAAAAAGACATAACTGAATCTTGAAAAGTCGTCTGTAAAAGTAATTAAATATTTGTATCCTTCTCTGGCACTAACTGACATCGGTCCACATACATCAGTATGTATTAGACTTAGAAGTTCTGTAGCTCGTTCACCTTTTCCAGTAAAAGGTGACTTTGTCATTTTACCAAGTAAACAGGATTCACAAGTGGACAGTGATTCAGAATCACTGACCTCGAGGAGTCCATCTCCTTGCATCTTGTTTATCCTATTTTGGTTAATATGACCTAGCCTACAGTGCCAAAGGTACAAATCATTGACATTATCTAACCTTGGGCATTTGCAAGATATATACATTACACTAACAGACCTTGATAGTACGTATATGCCATTATTTAATCTAGCTTTCATTATAACAGAGTTATTCAAAATAACATTGCAAAAATCTCCTTTTATTAAAAGTTCAAAACCACAATTGGCCAAAAGGCCTACAGAGATTATGCTCATAATGAAACTAGGACAATAGTGACAGTCGACTAGTTCGACAGTACAAGACTCAAAGACAAGACGCTGGACTCCGATCGCCAGTACTGGAACACGATTTCCATTCCCGACGCTCAGAAACTGTTCTCCATCTTCAAATCTTCTGCTAACTTGAAGTCCCTGTAACGAATTATAAATATGAATTGGACTACCAATATCCAATACCCAGTTAGCAGTATCAACAATTGAGTAATTACAAGGTTTTATCATATAAATACCTTGTTCAGCAGACTTCTGCTTCCTCGGCCTGTTCGGATCAAGGGACGCAATATAAAGAGGACAGTTCCTCTTCCAGTGTCCCTTCTTCTTGCAGTAGAAACATTCTGCAGAAGATTGATCAGCCTTATACTTCCTGGTCTGACTAGGGCCAGGAGCATTCTGCACCTTCTTTCCCTTTTTATTTATTTTCTTTTTCCCTTTCTTAAAGGGACGACGACCTCTACTTCCTCCCACTAAATTCACCACCCCCTTATTCAGTTGGTGGTCTTTCTCGAAAGTCTGCAGCAACCCCAAAAGACCATGGTAGTTGACTACAGGCTTGTTCATTCTGTAATGATCAAGAAAGTCAAGATAGGAGGAGGGAAGAGAATTCAGGATCGCATCCTTGCTGAGCTGCTCGTGCAAGGGGCATCCGAGTTTGTCCAGTTTTTCAATCAGCTCGGTCATGTACAATACATGATCAGTGACTGAACCACCATTCGGCATCTTGGAGTTGTAGATGGCACAAGACACTTTGTACCGTTCTACATCATCCGGGGTGCCGAAGGATTCCTTCAATTTTTGAAGGATTTCATCAGGTTGGGCCTCCTCGAATTTGCGACTGAACTCGTCATTCATCGCCGCTAACATAATGCACTGGACAGTAGTGCGATCAGAGACCCACTTCAGATAAGCGTCTCTGACCGCACTCCGTGCATTAGCAGGAGGGATTTCAGGTGCCGGATCCGTTATCACATAGAGGATCCGTTCATGCTCCAGAATAATTCTCAACCTTCGATACCAACTATCGAAGTTGTGACCCTTTAACTTCTTGTTATCGAGAAGTGACCGGAGCGATAAATTTGAAGACATCTGAAAAGAAAACAAGACCAAATTAGTGTATTGAATTAATAATTTAACCAAAAGACTTGGACTTTAGTCTAAAGGTTTATCCCACTAATTTTTCAGATTGGTAGCCTCAAACTCCAATCCGTGAAAATACTTTTTCTCAAGTGGGTACTGAAATCCAATAGGCCTCGCATGAGCCCGACTATGGCCGGCTCACCCATACGAGCCTAAAGGTAGGTTCGTAAACCAATTGTTTCCCTAAACAATTTTCAGTAAATTATTTTGACCCAGAGAGCACCCCAATCGGCCTAGGGGCCTCCTATTGCGGGTCTCTGGTTAGGTCTAACCATTAAAATGATGAATCCAACGCTTCCAGTTAACTAAAGACCAAGCCCGACTATGGCCGGCTCACCTGGTCCCGTTAAGGAGGTTGCACTGAACCATCATCGATCAGATAGAAATTCCAGTCATCGGATGTACACTCGTTCTATGGAACTGCCGATGCACACCAAGCTAGTGGACACATTTCTATCCAACTTAATGGGAGGCAAAGACACTATCAACTCCTTGACTTAGTCTTTTTAAGGACCTAATAATTTTAGAGGAATTTTAATTATGACAGAAGAAAGAGATAAGAACATTGATCATCCTCCCACTGAATCAATCAGATTCCAGGAGGATTGAAATAAATCAACAAATGATCCATGGGCACCTATAGATCAGTCAGACCGATCAACCTGGGTGACATGGGTTAACTCGAGTCATTGAGCTTTTCCAATCAGTTCTGGTCAACTCGACTAGCCAGATAGGTGAGATCATG
Source organism: Areca catechu (assembly GCA_021397845.1). Classification (NCBI taxonomy): domain Eukaryota; kingdom Viridiplantae; phylum Streptophyta; class Magnoliopsida; order Arecales; family Arecaceae; genus Areca; species Areca catechu. Next base: position 201,776,178 of record CM038039.1, on the reverse strand, counting down.
GGTGAGTATCCGCCATTAACCATCTTTCCTAGACACCAACTAAGTTGGCCAGGAAAGAGGTAGCCTCATATAGCCATGATCACAATGCCAAACCTACCTCGACACTAGTCGGTTTACCAGACTCGATCAGACTAGCCTAAAGACTCGGGCATCCACTGAGCCACTAATTGGATCCATTTTAGATGAACGGATCAACTATTCTAATTATTAGATAGTTCTAAAGAATGACCTTAAACAACTTTTGTTTAATCTTCTTCTTATCCGGTTCAACTAAACTTAGGTCTAACCCAGTTATGGACCCAACTAGTCAGCTAACCCAATTAACCCAAAATGGCTTATGCAAGTGTTTTAGATTTCATAAACCTAAAAGATTTAAATAAGCCAAAGATTTAATTAAAACAATTTTAATTAAGTCACAATGTAAAATACTTTTACATAACCAAAAATTCATGCATCAAGATATTTTATAAATATTTTATAAAACATGCCTAATCCATGTATCTCCAAATTAAAACAATTTTTAATTTTTAATATTCTTTAAGGATCCTTCTGAAGAGGCCAACACAGACGATCCGTATCGTGTCAAAGATACACGGTCATGGTGAAGATCTCAACTAGGTTTCAAAAAAAAATTTTAATACATCTTTAAGATTAAACCATTTTTAATCTGTAAACATGCATGCTAGATTAGATTACAAATTCAACCTGGCTCTGATACCAATGAAAGTAGATTGATGCAGGTAGTTTGACAAGATCCTACACTAGGCATGCAAACATATACGGGAGCAGATTGGATTTTAAAACAATTTTTAAAATTCGCGCAGCGGAATCTGCTCCGCCAGGAATTAATCTAAATCTAGTTGTATTTAGGCATGCATAAACATATAAAATATTTATAAAATATTAAACAATTTAATATATCCATGCATGATAAAAAAATAAATTTTTCATACCTTTATTCCACCTGGAATAACTCTGGAATAAACCTGGAATAGACTGGAATAACTGGAATAAAGTTATTCCGGTTGTCTTCCTCGTTGGGCTGAAATAGAATCTGTTTTTAGCTTTCAAAATGGCACCGGAACACCACCTTCCGGACCTCCGTTTGCTCCCAAATTTGAGCAGCGGCTTCTTGGACAAGTCTTCTTCGATTTGCCACCGATTTCTGCAATCAAATCTAAGCCAAAAAAATTAAATAATTCACCAAAGTCTGCTGCCAGATTTCTACAGCAGAACTGGACAACAGACTTTGGCCTTCGATTCGGAGCAATTGGGGTGATCCCGATCCGCGTGGTTTGCTCCTAGGAGTAGAGTGGTACTCCCTCTAGAGGGGAGACACGCCCGGGACTCTCGGATCCGCCTCCACGCACGGTGCTAGCCACCGGAAGAGGGCTTCACGGTCACAGGTTTTCTGCAACAGAGCTTTGCTGAAATGGGATTTTGAGCACTTGAAACGATGGGTTCTCTCCCTCACACCCTCCAAATCCCAACCTAACAAGCACCTAATGGAAGCAATCTCTCAACCTCTCAAAACGAATAACATTGAAGCTCTTCACACGCTGAAAAAAAAAACACTCTCGTTGGTTTTTCACTTCACACGATGGGAACACGTTTTGCTGAAACAGGGGTGCTAATGTATATAAGCAGCAGGGAGAGGGAGGCCAAGAGAGGCTGGGAGGGTAAGAGGCAACCGCTGCCATTAACCTAATTAATCAAGTTATTAACAGGGTTTAAAAGTGCAACGGTGGAGGGAGAAGAAGAGGCGCCAGGGATTTTTGTTTTGGGACGTTTGGCCTTCACGGACGCATGGAATTCTTTCCAGCGAATTACCGTGTAAACGGTCATGTGGAAAAGAAAATGCCGGTTCATCCAAAACCGGTCCAAGCCAAAAATTGGTCCAATCCCATTAAATCAATTTGGTTCAAACCTAATGGTGGTTCAATCCAATTGAACCTGGTTTAGGGAATTAAAATTGGTTCACAACCAATTGGAAGCTGAAACGAACTCCGAATCAGTTCAAAATTGATTCAGAAAAATCCTGGGGCAGTGCTGGTCAACCCGAAACATTTTTCGGTCGACACAGATAAGGGCAAGACAGGGAAAAAATTGCTCAAAAAAATACTGTGACCATAAAACTGAGACGATTCCCAATCGTAATTGGTATCCGGATCAGAGAGTTATCCTCTGTGGCGTGTGACCTCATAGGTTCGAACCTAAACGGTAGCACTAGAACAATTTTTAGTACCAGCACAGGAAACCATCTAGTAATGGATCCCGGCGTCCGGATAGGTAAAAGATGCGGGAGCAAACAATCGAACCTCTGGTATATAGTTACCGTATAATTCATCCCTTTGACCTTTAATGCTCAGGATGATTGAGATTGGGCTGCCAACCCAGACTGAGTCAGTCGACTACGTGTCTCAACTTTGCAAGCCCAGTAACTCTTCACTAGGACTATCCCGACCGAGGATTTGCTAAATTGAGATACTGCGAGACATTCAATCCAAACTGTTTGTACAGGTCAATTCCATCTTGGTCCATCACTGCTCCACAAGTACTTGCCTATACCCAGAAACCTTCCGTCACCGGATTAAAAATCCAGGTAGTCCGGCACCAAAATACAGGGAGTTGCTTGCAAGCTACCGTAAAGACCTCAGGTCTGAGGGACACATATATCCCATATCCAATCGTGAGTTTTCCTTTGGCAGAAAGGGGCTGCACGGAGTCACGTTCAATGAGATACCACATATCCCACTTGTAGATCACATCAGTGTCACCACACTCATTTGGTCAAGAGGACAACCAAACGATGTGAACTGCAACACCCTATACTTGATATATTGTCGTCCAGTACAATATATCCTTTGATTGTGAACTGGGTTTAAGGACCACTCGATACATCCTCTCTGTATCGAAGTCAGTGTAGTCCTAAGGACTTCATCACATGGAAAGAGTTCATTTCAGAAAAATACAATATGTGATGAGCTGCCAAAAATAATATTTTATTAATTCATAAAATAAATACAAAACTTAGCACAACCGCCTACAACCCAGACGATTGGCTTTGGGACACAATTCCCAACAATCTCGACATGTGGCACCAATCCGATGGAGGAAGTCCTGAGAGGGCGTATGGTTGCTGTCTAGCTACTTTGAAAAGAAAGAAAACTTTTCTGAAAAATTACTTCTTTCGAATTCTTCAAGCCCGCCGATGGACCAGAGTCTTCTTCTCCTCTCCCCTGACCATCCTTTACCTTCAAGGCCATCAGATTCGTCTTCCTTAGTATTTTTTCCTCCTTGGCTAGGCTGAGTTCGTCTTTAGGGCCTCCCCGGACCCCATTTTCCTTCTTCTTTCCTTTCTTCCTCATTTGTTCTTTCCCACGATGGCCCCCTCGAGTCGGAGCCATCAACCTTCTAGCAACCCTAACAAGGCAGGGCCCTCTCGACCAAGGACTCCATCCTTCGATGAGGAGGAGGAAGTTCCTCTCCATGTTCGCAGAGGTCTTCACCTAACCGGGATAGTGATAGGAGAGCCCAAGGCTCGCCTTCCCATTCCCTCTGCTCCCGAAGCCCCTTTCATGCCTTCTCGTCTGACTGGGCCATCCGGTGTCGCTTCGATGATGACTAAGGAGGATCTCTCGATAATCCGGGAAGCTTTCGGCATCCGGGACTCCATCTCCCATGACCAGGGGAACGGGTCACCTCCGATGGCCCAAGTTGGATTGCCCTTTATGAGAAATTCCTTGTAGGGGGTCTCCGTTTACCCTTCCATCCATTTTTCCTTTCTGTACTCAGCAACTATCATCTCGTCCCTGCTCAACTAGCTCCGAATGTAGTTAGAACTATCAACTGCTTCATCGTCTTTTGTCATTTCCACGAGATCGTCGCCCGCTTTTCTCTGTTCAGGGCTTTTTTCACTCTGAAATGCCACCCCACTGAGGACGGGTGGTGGTTCGTGTCTCCTCGCCTGAAAGGCATCAAAATCATACTCCCCTCTTCCATCAAAGGATGGAAGAGCAAGTACTTCTTTACTTCCATCGATGGAGTCGAATGGGTCTGGAGTGATCCAGACCGGACTTCGAATCAGAATTCCAAGGTCGAAGCGACTGATCGAGAAGTATATGACCAGCTTATTTCCAACTAGATCCCTTCTCTTGAGGTTTTGTTATCGGAGCATAACCTATTCGACATCGGGGTCAGCCCAATTCGGGAGTTGAGTGAGTTCGGTATAACCCTTCTTTTTTCATTCTGTGGACCTTTTCAGGTTGGAGGCTGACTTCGGCTTTCCTTTTCTTGTAGGAATAAAGTTCTTAATGGAGCAGCTCCTCGAGTCCTCCCAAAAGAAGAGTGCACCGGCGGGACCAGGGAGACCCCATCGAAGAGGGCCCAGAATGAGCCCAATCAGAGGCCTGGGCCCGTCGTAGCCTCCAGCCCAGGGGGAAGGGCGGTCGAGCTGGCCCCCAATCCACCAAGACAGCGGGCTTTGCCCCTAGCTCGGGAGTTCAATGCTGGCATATGGGCTCGACCTACTGCTATCACCATGGCCCCACCCCCGGAAGTCATCGAGGTAGAGATGGGAGAAGAAGAGAGGAGGGAGCAACCATCGGCGGTGCTGTCGAGCATGGCGGTGAGCTCCAACAGGAGTTCAGAAACATCCTTGGCTACTCCTCCCGAGGGAACGGTGGCGGTCCTGGCAAAGTCGAGGACTGACATCCGGAAGGCATCCATCGAGGTGGCGCCGAACTCCTCTATCACCCAAGACCGCACTCTGGCCGAGCGTATGATGGACTTCACCGTCCAGTCACACCATCGGCATGAAAGGGAAGGCAAGTCCTTGTTGGAGGACATCCTTGGCACCTTCCCCCACCTCTTCATAGTAGGATCCTTTGACTTTTTTTTTCTCTTTTTCTTCTTTTCTTCCTTTTTTTTAGCACGGCTGACATCTTCATCGGTGCAGGTCGGGATGGATCTCCTCCTCATTCGCTATTACTGCACCTAGTGGGTTACGAGGGAAAACCTGAAGGATCAGGAGATCGCGATGCTAGCAGCCGAGGACAAAGAAAAGAACGATAGGGCCCAAACTGCAGAGGAGAAGAACAAGGGCCTCAAAGCTGAGGTGGCCAATGCCAAGAGGCGTGTCAAGGACCTCGAGGCATCCTTGGCTCGGGAGAAAGATCGGGTCAAGCACCAGGCTGAGGAGCTCAAGGCCGAGGCGGCTCGAGTGAAGGAGCTCAAGGCCAAGGCGGCCCAAGCAGAGGAACGATCTCTAGCCCTCCGTGCTCAGCTAGAGGCAGTGCAGGCGCGGGCATCGGCAGTCAAAGAGAAGGCCGCTGGGGCGGTGGCCTTGATGGAGGCTGCCAAAAAGGAGGCCGTCGAGGCAGTGCCTAATTTTAAGGCCTCAACAAAATATGCTGATGAAGTCTGGGAGGTGGACACGGACTCATTCCTCAAGGGCTACAGGTTTTGCCAATCCCGGGCAGCCCAACTTTTCCTAGAGCTAAACCTTGATGCGCACCCCTTTCCAGTAGCTCCGAGCGAGGACCCTGGTGAGGCCGCAACCGAAGAGGAGGAGGTAGAGCCTGTAGCCACCGCTGAAGTAGCCCCTCCGACGGAAGTCCGAGAGGATGCCAGCGTGCCCCAGCATCATCTCGGGAAGGAGCCAGTGGAGTAGTGGGATAGGGACCTTCCTTTTATTTTCTTTTCACCCCTTGTGTTTTTTTTTTTGTTTCTGGACTGCCTGGCTTGTCAGGGGTCTTTGGATAGTGTAACCCTCCACCTTCAATTTTAATGAAGTCTTTTTCCTGTTCACTGAGTTCTTTTGTTCTAGTGCTTTTGACAGTCTCAACAACCCTTCTTCTTTTCTTTTATGATTGTAACTGCCCATGTACGTATTCCTGTTGTGATGCTTTGTCATGGGGTATCAGGCTTTTAGCCTTCCTTGGCAGAGCTCTGGGTATAGAGGGTGGTTAAGAAGAAAAGTCATGAGTTTCTTGAGTTGTTTTTATCATGTCGAAAATGCGGTAGCAGGGCTTCATGCATCTCCCCAAAGTTAGTTGTGTATTCTGGATTCTTCCTGGCCGAGCCAAGAGCTGATGAACACATCGAGGAGGCTTGAGTGGCCCCAGGTGCGACCATCTCCAAGTGCTTGAAATGCTACCAAGCTGAGGAGCTGAACTTGAAGAGTCCAGAAGGTGCCCCCACCAAGCTAGGACTTGGAGAGATAGCGTGCGAGGCTTCTAGAGTTTTCCGGCTTCAAGGTGCGGGGCTTCAGGAGCTTCCCGACTTCGAGCTACGGGACTTCAGGAGTTTCCCGACTTCGAGGTGCGAGGCTTCAGGGGTTTCCCAATTTTGAGATGCGAGGCATCTAGAGTTTCCCGGCTTCGAGGTGCGGGGCTTCAAAAGTTTCCCGGCTTCGAAGTGCGGGGCTTCTAGAGTTTCCAGGCTTCGAGGTGCGGGGCTTTCAGAGTTTCCCGACTTCGAGGTGCGGGGCTTTTGGAGTTTCCCAATTTTGAGATGCGAAGCTTCTAGAGTTTCCCGGCTTCGAGGTATGGGGCTTCTGGAGTTTTCCGACTTCAAGGTGCGGGGTTTCTAGAGTTTCCCGGCTTTGAGGTGCGGGGCTTCTGGAGTTTCCTGGCTTCGAGGTGCGGGGCTTCAGAAGATTCCTACTTCATTTGCCAGACCTAGGGTCGGCAGCAATATTCCTGCAAGGCAAAGGCAATTTTGCACTAAAAGGAATTCTTTTATTAATGAGAGGAAGCCTTATATCATTGGTAATACATCCTCAAATTGTTGGCATTCCAAGTTCATGGGAACCGGGCACCTTCGAGCTCGACAAGGTAGTAGGCTCCATGGGGGAGGACTTCGACCACCTTGTAAGGGCCTTACCAATTCGGGAAGAGTTTGCCACATTCCCGAGGTTGAGAGGCTTCAACCCATCGTAGTACCAAATCACCCGGGCGAAAGGTCTTTGGCCTTACCCACGCGTTGTAGTACCGGGCCATCCACTGTTGGTAGGCCGCCATTCGGAGTCGAGCCTTGTCTCTCGTCTCCTCAATAAGATCCAAATTGAGTAGAAGGCAAGCTGGATTTTCGGTTTCATCATATTCCTCTACCCATAATGTGGGCACTCCAAGTTCCACCGGGACAACGGCTTCGGCACCGAAGATGAGGATGAAGGGTGTCTCATTCGTGGCCTTTTGGGGCATTGTGTGGTAGGCCCAAAAGATACTAGGGAGTTCTTTAGCCCACCTGCCCTTGGCCTGGTCCAGCCTAGTTCGGAGCCCCTGGAGGATGGTTCGGTTAATCACCTCGGCCTCTCTGTTGGTCTGAGGGTGAGCCATGGAGGTGAAACGATGATGGATGTTGAGGCTAGCGCAGAACTCCTCGAACTCCAGATTATCGAACTATCATTCGTTGTCAGTGATGATGGTGTGGAGGAGTCCGAAGCGGCAGATGATTGTCTTCCAGAAGAATGGTTGACTTTGGCTTCGGTAATCCATGCTAGTGGCTTCGTTTCTACCCATTTGGTGAAGTAGTCGATGGTCACTTTCAGGAACCTGTGTTGCCCGGACACGGGAGGAAAAGGATCAAGGATATCCATCCCCCACTAGGCAAATGGCCAGGAGGCGGAGAGCTGGAAGAGTGGCACCATCGGTTGATGCTGTATGCAGCCATGGCACTGGCAGTGGTCACACTTCTTCATGAAGTCGACAACATCCTCTCTTATAGTCTCCCAGTAATACCCTTGCCGGAGGGTTTTGTATGCTAACGTCCTGCCCTCCACATGATTCCCGTAGAGGCCCTCGTGTATCTCTTGGAGCACAAAGGCCGCCTCCGTGGGCCTTAAGCACTTCAGAAGTGGATAAGAGTAGGACTTGCGATAGAGTTGCCCGTCCATCAACATGAAGCGCGCGGCCTTCTTCTTGATGAGGCTAACCTCCGCACGATCTTCAGGCAGCACGCTGTCGATGATGTACCTGATGTACCGATCCATCCAACTGGGTTCCAGGGTGACCTACTAGACCTCCCCGGAAGCCTCGTAGCTTGGGATTTTGAGGTACTCAATGTAGGCATGCCCCAGTGATGAGTCCGGCAGGGTTGCGAGCCTTGAGAGGGCATCGGTGCGAGCATTCTCTTCATGAGAAATATAGAAAATGCTAAAGCACCGGAAACTTGTCGTGTTCGAGCATACCTACTCCAAGTACTTCATCATTTGGGGATCTCGGGCCTCGAATTCTTTTGAGACTTGTCCGGCCACCAACTGGGAGTCGATGAAGACGTTCAAGTTGGGCACACCTAGTTTACGGGAGACTCTCAGTCCCACGAGGAGTGCCTCGTACTCTGCCTAGTTGTTGGTTACCATGAACTGGAAATGGAGCGCACACTCAGCTACAACCCCATCACCATTGGCAAGGATGAGGCCTGCTCCGCTCCCTCCCGAGTTGGATGCGCCGTATACGTGGAGGACCCAGGTGTCCTCCTTGATCCCGGGCTATGTTCGACGCTCCGAGAGGGTCTCCTCTGGCACCTCGTCCATGCCTACGCACTCGACCAAAAAATCGGCCAACACCTAGGCCTTCTAAGATGGTCTCGGTCGGTACGTGATATCGAACTCGCTAAATTTTAGAGCATACTTGACTAAATGCCCGAAAGTATCAGGGCAGCTGAGCACAGCCCTCAATGGTTGGTCCGTCAGGACCATGATCGGGTGTGCTTGGAAATATGGCCTGAAATGCTGAGCAGACATTATAAGGGCAAAAATTAGTTTTCCAGAGTGGGTGTACCTGATCTCCGCATCTCGGAGGAGTTTATTGGCATAATACACTGATCTTTGAGCTCCGTCTTCATCTGTGCGGACGAGGACCGAACTGATAGCCCCTAGGGTAATCGCCAGGTACAACAAGAGCTCCTCTCCATCCTCCGGCCTGGAGAGCAGCGGTGGTGATGCCAAAAACTTCTTCAGCTCCTCGAAGGCTTTCCTGCACTCCTATGTCTAGGTGAAGTCATGCACCTTACATAATGCCTTGAAGAAAGGTAGGCAGCGATCGGCAGATCATGAGATGAACCGACTCAGGACAACGATCCGGCCTGTGAGGCACTGGATCTGCTTTTTCAAGGTGGGGTGTTCCATGTCGACAATCGCTTGAACCTTCTCGGGGTTGGCTTCTATCCCCCTCTAGGTGACCATAAAGCCTAGGAACTTCCTAGCTACCACGCTGAAAGCACACTTCGTCGGGTTTAGCTTCATCTGGTATAGATGAAGGTTTTGGAAGGCCTCTACCAAGTCGATGATATGGTCTGACCTCGGCTTGCTTATGACAAGCATGGCATCCATATAGACTTGCATGTTGCAGTCGATCAGTCCTTGAAGACTCTATTGATCAGCCATTGGTACGTGGTGCCAGCGTTCTTCAGGCCGAATGTCATCATTCAGTAGCAGTACATCCCCCGATCCATGATGAAGGTAGTGTGCTCCTCGTCAACTGGATGCATCCGGATTTGATTGTACCCGGAGAACGCATCCATAAAGGAGAGTAAGCGGTGCCCCGAGGTGGCATCCACCAGTTGGTCGATCTTCAAAAGGGAGAAACTATCCTTCGGGCAGTTTTGGTTGAGGTCGGTGTAGTCCACATAAATCCTCCATTTCCCATTATTTTTCTTGACCATGACCACGTTCGCCAGCCAGCTAGGATATTGTACTTCATGAATAAAACTGGCTGCAAGGAGCTTCTCCACCTCCTCGTTAACTACCTGTTGCCTCTCTGGGATGAAGCATCTCTTCTTCTGCCGGATGGGGCGGCACTTTGGGTTGATGCTTAACCTGTGAGTGATGATGTCGGAAAAAATTCCAGGCATGTCTATCGCTATCTAGGCAAACACGTCTGCGTTCGCTCGGAGGAAACTCAGTAGGCAGGCTCGCTCCTCTTCTTGCCACTAAGCTCGATCTGCACCATCTTAGTCAGATCTGCTCCGAGTGGGTACATCAATAGGCACTCAACTGGACCACTCCTCAGTGCTTATGGCCCCTGGGATAGCTTGCAAACAGTGTTAAATCAGCTAAGGTGCCCCCCTTATCTCTCCCTATGCCATAAGGAGTGAAAAATTGCACCAACAATCGCTTGATAGAGATGACCGCATCGAGCAGATTGAGCCCGGGGCAGCCAAGGATCACGTTGTAGGTCGAAGGAAGCCTAACAACCGTGAAAGTCATCATGATGGTATTCTATCGAGGTGGTGATCCGGTAGTAACGGGAAGAGTGATCTCTCCTTCAGCTCCCATGGAGTCCCTGGTAAAACCGACAAGGGGGGTGTGCATGGATTTTCATTAAGTAAATGATAGATTCATCCTGGAGAAAGCATCGTAAAAAAGGATATCAGTTGAACTTCCATTATCGACCATAATCCACTTTATAAGATGCCTGGCAATCATCATCTCGACAATCATAGCATCATCATTTATATTTTGATTCCAAGATCCCTCCTCCCTCATAAAGGGGAGTACACTTTTCGACCTCTCTCCATCCCAGGCCCTCTTAAAAGCGTGCTCTATTCCCCAGCATATCATACCCACAGGCTTCTCGATGGGTCGATTGTCGACTGGAGGGACAGGAGGAAGAGCAGCAAGCGCTTGGGATTCCGTCGGGGTCTTTCCTTCCACGAACTTTCTTAGGTAGCCCCTCCTTATCAGATCTTCAATCTCTCTTTTGAGGTGGCGGCATTCCTCGGTGTTGTGGTCGTGGTCACGATGAAACCGGCAGTACTTCATCTTGTCACGATCGTTGGATGGCCTCAGTAGGGGAGGGCGGCGTAAGTAATGCTCGCCCTTAACTTCCCTGAGGATATTTGACCTCGGGGCGAGGAGAGGTCTGTATCTTTCTTCTGGGATGGGGCTGCTCTTCGGCTTCAACCCTGGTCGGAAGTTCGGGGTTGGTCTGGGCTTTCGCATCCCAGACGTCTCTCTTGAAGGCTGCTTCTTCAGCAGCTTCCCGTCCAACTCTCTCTTGGTGCGGTCCGCCTCCTCAGCACGGATATATTTGTGAACGCGGAGGAGGAGGTTGGAGTACATCTTCGATGGCTTTTTGTCCAAGGAGTAAGTTAAACGGGAAGTCCTAAGCCCTCTCTTCAGCACCAATATGGTGACTGGCTCGTCCAAGTTATAGATCTCCAGTGTGGCAACCTTGAAGCGGGTCACATAGTCCCGCAAGGGTTCGTGGTCTTGTTGCCTGATGGAGAAAAGGATGTCTACTTCTCGTGGCACCTTCTGACAAGCATCGAAGTGAGCCACAAATTTTATTTCCAGCTGCGCAAAAGAGTTGATACTTTCGGGCTCGAGGTGGGTGAACCAGACCCAAGCGGGCTTCTTAAGAGTGGCTAGGAAGGAGATGCAGAAGAGGGCATTTGTCACCCCTTGGACTCTCATGAGAGCCTTGTAGCTCTTGAGATAATTCCAGGGGGTCGGTGGTCCCATCATAGGGATCCACCTGCGGCATGAGAAACTGACTTGGGATCGGCTCCTCTTAGATTTCTCGGGAAAAAGGGGGACGGGCATCATGGCCCGCCGGCTCACGGGAGGAGCCCTGCAAGTTTGCAAACTGGCGAGATAGTTCTGCCAGCTTACTCTCCTATTCCTCCAGGCACTTCTTGGCCATGCACTTGATAGCCTCGTCGATGGAACCTTCCATCGAGGCTATCGGAGGAGATGAAGATGATAGCTGAGGGGGGTCATGGCGGGAGCCTTGCCTCGATGGCTTCGGTGATGCTTAACAGCGGCGTGCTCGAAGATCGGAGATCGGCTCTCCTAGTCGACCGACCCAGTCCTTGGCTTCCCCGGGGGTCGGTGGCTTCCCCGGAGGTCAGTCATGGCCTGTGATAGTGATGGCCTTCCTTGGAAGGAACGCAGACTATCACGGGGTACAGCGGCTTGAGCCACGGGGGTCCTTGGCTGCTGGTAGGTGGCCAGGGACCTGTGCTGATGTTGTAACTATCGCACCATCGTAGTCAGAACCTGCATCTGTTGGACGAGCGCAGCCAGCTAAACATCCATCGAAGATGGTTACGGTGGAGCGTGGGGTTTCCTTTCTAGACTGTGTGGGCCCTCGTGAGAAGGAGGGTCTCCTGCATGGCTGGTGGAGATCTTGCACATGCGCATCATCACCATGCTTCGGGTGGAGTTGCACGTGAGGGGATTGGCTTGAATCATACTGTGCCCTGTCTCCCTTACCTGGTGCGCCAAGCTGTTGCCGCCTACACCGCCGTGGCCTGCAGCTTGGGGATGGCATCAGACACCGACCTTGTCACATAGAATCCAGTTCGCGTGCTCGGATATGCAAAAAAGAGAAGACCCAGGCCAGGGATCCCGGCGAGGACACTCCGATGATCAAGTCAGTGATGATCTAGGAGAACATATCCTCTCCGGTGGGCCCCTGATCGGACTCCATGCTAGGAGGAGGATGTTTTGCTTTCAAAGAAAAGAGTAGGGTGAGAACGGTAGCGATGGGGGATAGCTCGAGCTGTGGTGGCTGTGTCCATCGAGACTCCTCCGGTGAGTTCTCTGGTAGCCTCAGAGTGCTTTGCTTCTTTCTTACTCTCCCTTCGCTTGCCTTTGCTTGCTTATCTTGTTCGAAGGCCCTTGGAACTTTCTTTTAGATCATGGAACCTTCCAGCTACCCACCTCGGGTTCCTCCCTCTTTGCATGTACCGAAAGGTCAACGATCAGCAATGCTCCATGCGGTGCACCCCAGTGCCTTTCCTCCTTCATGATAGGGAGTTATGCCATAGGTTATGACTTCCCAGTTGGTCACCACACTTTGAGAATTTTGGCAGGACCTCGATTTGGGGATAGCCGCCCCCTGGTTTGAATCCCCTGGCATGGGTTTCTTCTCCTGGGTGGTGCAATCGACTGACTGGGAAATTTAGTGCCTTGATTGGGGTGCCTTTTCCTATCTAGTGTAAACAATGGCGAGAGAGATCATGGCATCCAAGGGGTGTCTCTCCATGGTTTTTGGGCGGCGCACTGCCGTCCAAGGGAGGTGGTGACATCCCTTTCTTTCTGCTTCTGAATCCTTTGAAGCACCATGGACTTTGGCATGGGGACGGCCTCTGGTCGCCGGACCTCTCGACCAAAGAGAGCTTGGCTCAAAGAGAGAGAGCTCGGCTTCGACCAAGGCGGGCTCAACCTCGAGGGAGTCACCCGGCGAAGGAGCTCGAAGAGAGCCGGAGCTCGACTTCGGTCGAGATGGGCTCGACCTCAAGGGAGTTGCCCGACAAAGGAGCTTGAAGAGAGTGGGAGCTCGACTTCAACCGAGGTAAGCTCGACCTCGAGGGAGCCGCCGGGTGAAGGAGCTTAAAGAGAGTGGGAGCTCGACTTTAACTGAGGTAGGCTCGATCTCGAGGGAGCCGTTCGGTGAAGGAGCTCGAAAAAAGCAGGAGCTCGACTTTGATCGAGGTGGGCTCGACCTTGAGGGAGTCGCCCGATGAAGGAGCTCGAAGAAAGCGAGAGCTCGACTTCGATCGAGGTGGGCTCGACCTCGAGGGAGCTGCCCGACGAAGGAGCTCGAAGAGAGCGAGAGCTCGACTTCGATCGAGATGGGCTCGACCTTGAGGGAGTCGTCCGGTGAAAGAACTCGAAGAGGCTGGGAGCTTGACTTCGACCGAGGTGGGCTTGACCTCGAGGGAGCTGCTCGACGAAGGAACTCGAAGAGGGAGTCTGACGTGGCAACTTCTACCAGCATGGCATCCTGCTGGATCCGAAAGGGACTTCAAGTCAGTGATCTTGCCACATCATTACTCTTACTGCATTCGTCATATCAAAGAAAATTTTAAAAATCAGCCAGGCAACACCCTTATCAAAACTTATAATTTTAATTTTTAAATTAAAAGGCATGTTAGCATACAATCATTATATACGTGCAGATGTTTGCTCATTATCGTGCAGTTGAAAGGAAGAGGTTGGTTGATTTGTTAAATGCTGCTGCATATACTCCAAGACTAAATATTTTCCAAAAATTAAGGAGTAAACTTGTAGCTAAAGTCCCAAGTGCAAATAACTTTATAACACATTCAAAGCCAGAGCATTGGGCAAATTCAGTATTTTCAGGTTTGCGTTGGGGTATTATGACATCTAAAGTTGCTGAATGTTTTAATAGTTGAATCCTAGAGGCTCGACATCTTGCTATTCCTCAGATGGTTGATCATATAAGACTTCAAATTATGCAATTGATGCATGTTAGACGAATGCGAGGACATAGCATCCAAACCCATCTTTGTCCTGATCCAAAAAAAGTATTGCAAAGAAATGCGGAAGAGGGTCAGAAGGTATCTGTGTTTACATCAAGCATCATGTTTTATGATAAAAAGGACATAAAGTACTCATGTAAGGTTGACCTAAAAGATTGCACGTTCTCTTATAGTGAATGGCAAATCTTTTGGATGCCATGTAAGCATGCATGTGCATGCATTAAGAAGGTTGGCAGGTCATATATCACTTCACTGATACTTATTTTTAGGCTGAAATGTATAGAGCAGCATATAAAGAATGTATCAATCCAATTCCTGATATTGAGATGAGCCATGGTAGTTCAAATGAAGTGCATATTTTACCTCCGATCATCAAGACTCATCCTGGTAGGCCTAGGAAGAAGAGAAGAGCTTCATAAATGGATTCATCGAGAACTACACAACATGGACGATGAAGAAAAGGACATAATAGAAGGACTTGTAATGAGATTATTGAGTTACATCTGTTGTTGTTCTACATTTAATATTCTTTGTTACTGAAACAACTGAATTTGGCATAATAGAAAGAAGGCTCTTATTCTGAATTTTGTATTTTTCTCTTAAACAATTGAATTTCGCATAATGTTAATAGGGTTGTTGATATTTGTTTGTTCTTATCTTACTAAATTCTGAATTCTGAATTTCTAAATTTTTGAATTCTATATTCTGAATTCTATTCTTATCTTAATGTTAATGAGGCTATTGATATCGAATTCTGTTCTTATCTTAATGTTAATGGAGCTATTGATATCAGTTTGCTCTTATGTCAATGAATTCTAAATTCTAAATTTTTGTTCATATTAGGGTTATGTACCGAAATGCTGTAAT
Source organism: Areca catechu (assembly GCA_021397845.1). Lineage (NCBI taxonomy): Eukaryota > Viridiplantae > Streptophyta > Magnoliopsida > Arecales > Arecaceae > Areca > Areca catechu. The sequence goes on along the minus strand of CM038039.1, from coordinate 201,761,076 downwards.
ATCTCATCGAAAGAAATACAATTGGCACAATATTGATATATACCATCTTGTACTTCATATTACTGAATCCTGAATTTAGCACAATATTTTTAAGGGGGATTTAACATCCGAAATTTGGCATAATATTTTTAATAGTACACAGTTAATTAACTAAACGTAGCACACGATTATTTTATTTCTGCACACAATTATTTTAGTTTTATATACAATTAAATTAAGCCTATCATAGTTATTTTAGTTCTACACATAGTTATTTTAGTTCTGTACACAGTTAAATTAAGCCTGCACATAGTTATTTTAGTTCTGCATGTAGTTAAATTAAACATGTACACAGTTATTTTAGTTCTGCATACAGTTATTTTAGTTTTGCACACAGTTAAATTAAGCCTGCATATAGTTATTTTAGTTTTACATACAATTATTTTAGTTATGCACATTAAGACTACACAGTTATTTTAGTTATGCACACAGTTAAATTAAATCTACATAGTTAATTTAATCCTGCATACAGTTATTTTAGTTCACACAATGAAATTAAGCCTGCACACAGTTATTTTAGTTCTGACATAGTTAAATTAAGCTTACACATAGTTATTTTAGTTCTGCACACAGTTAAATTAATTCTGCACACAGTTATTTTAGTTTACAAGTGAAATTAAGCCTGCACACAGTTAAATTAAGCTTGTACACAATTAAATTAAGCCTGCACACAGTTATTTTAGTTCTGCATACAGTTATTTAATAGTGTACAATGCTAATAGGGCTTTTGCTATAACAAAATTTGTCATAATGTTAATGGGGCTATTGTGATATCAGTCTTATGTCAATAAATTCTAAATTCTAAATTTTTGTTCATATTAGGGCTATGTACTGAAACGCTATAATATATTACTGAAAGAAGTAAAATTAGCACAATGTTGATATATATCAGCTTATAAAATTAGCACAATATTCATATTAGGGCTATGTACCGAAATATTTTAATATCTTACTGAAAGAAGTAAAATTGGCATAATGTTGATATATACCACCTTGTAAAATTAGCACAATGTTTATATTAGGGCTATGTATCGAAATACAATTATTTTAGTTCTGCACATAGTTAATTTAATTCTGTACATAGTTATTTTAGTCCTACATGGTTAAATTAAGCATGCACATAGTTATTTTAGTTCTGCACACAGTTAATTTAGTTTTGACCATAGTTATTTTAGTTCTGCACATTAAGACTGCACACAGTTATTTAATTCTGCACAGTTATTTTAGTTCTACACAGTTATTTAATAGCACACAATGTTAATAGGGCTTTTGCTATAATAAAATTTGGCATAATGTTAATAGGGGCTATTATGATATCAGCTCTTATGTCAATGAATTCTAAATTCTGAATATTTGTTCATATTAGGGCTATGTACCGAAACGTCGTAATATCTTACTGAAAGAAATAAAATTGGTACAATGTTGATATATATCACCTTGTAAAATTGGCACAATATTCATATTAGGGCTATGTGCCAAAATACTTTAATATCTTACTAAAAAAAGTAAAATTGGTACAATATTGACATATACCACCTTGTAAAATTGGCACAATGTTCATATCAGGGCTATGTATCGAAACGCTCTAATATCTTACTGAAAGAAATAAAATTGGCACAATGTTGATATATACCACCTTGTAAAATTGGCACAATATTCATATTAGGGCTATATACCAAAACACTCTAATATCTTACTAAAGAAGTAAAATTGGCACAATATTGATATATACCACCTTGTAAAATTGGCACAATGCTCATTAGGGCTATGTATCGAAACACTCTAATATCTTACTAAAAGAAATAAAATTGGCATAATGTTGATATATACCACCTTGTAAAATTGACACAATATTCATATTAGGGCTATGTATCAAAACACAGTTATTTTAGTTCTGTACAGAGTTAATTTAATTCTGCATACAATTATTTTAGTCTTACACACAGTTAAATTAAGCCTGCACATAATTATTTTAGTTATGCACACAGTTAATTTAGTTTTGACACAGTTATTATTTTAGTTCTTCACATTAAGATTACACACAGTTATTTAGTTCTGTACACAGTTATTTTAGTTCTGCACATAATTATTTAATAGTACATAATGTTAATAGGGCTTTTGCTATAACAAAATTTGGCATAATGTTAATGGGGCTATTGTGATATCAGTTCTTATGTCAATAAATTCTAAATTCTGAATATTTATTCACATTAGGGCTATGTACTGAAATACTGTAATATCTTATTGAAAGAAGTAAAATTGGCATAATGTTATATATACCACCCTGTAAAATTGGCACAATGTTCATATTAGGGCTATGTCCCGAAACGCTCTAATATCTTATGGAAAGAAGTAAAATTGACACAATATTGATATATACCATCTTGTAAAATTGGCACAATGTTCATATTAGGGCTATGTACCGAAACTCTCTAATATTTTACTAAAAGAAGTAAAATTGGCACAATGTTGATATATACCACATTGTAAAATTGGCATAATGTTCATATTAGGGCTATGTACCGAAATGCTCTAATATCTTACTGAAAGAAGTAAAATTAGCACAATGTTGATATATACCACATTGTACTTTATCTTGCTGAATCCTGAATTTGGCACAATATTAATGGGACTGTTGATATCGGGTTGTTCTTATCTTAATGAATGTTCAAACTTTTTACTGTAATAATAAGCTTCGACATATTATACTATACATAATTAAATTAAGCTATTATACAATTAATTTGGCACATAATTAAATTACTACTACATACAGTTATTAATAATATACAGTTATTTTACTATTACACACAGTTATTTAACTAAACTAGCTTAATTTCTAAAAGTAAATAATGCTAGCATTAAATGCTCACTATAGCAGGTTTTTGTATCAAATATGTTGTTGTTTATGGATCATATCAACTAGAATCTACATTAATCCAAGAGTTGATGTATGTGTGAGTTTGGAGATAGAAGTTTATGTGTTTCATAACATGATTGGAATTTACAACCTCCATCTTTTTGCATGCAGCCTGTAAAACAACATACAAGATGATGTTGAGTGAGTAGCTTGACATGATACAGTTCATCTATATGAATCATTAATATAGTTCATATATGCTTTTTGCATCATCTGGCAGTGATATATTGGTAATATTTTTTTGCCCATTCAACCTCCATTGGCCAGATCAATAGATGTTTGGGATATTCCCTGTTCAACAAGGACATGATTGGATGCTTTGCATCTATCATCCCTGGAAACCTCACCATCTTACAGCAAAATTAGAATGACAGAAGGAAATATGTAATCCCCCTAATTTCTAGATTGCAAGATAGTGGTATATAATGAAACAATTCCCCTAGAAACCTCACCATCTTACAGCAAAATTAGAATAACAAAAGGGAATATGTAATCCTCCTGATTTCTAGATTACAAGACAGTGATGTATAATGAAACAATTCTTCTCTCCCTGCCACTCTTCCATCCTTCTCGCTTCTTAACAAAAGGTAAGTTATCTACAAACAGTGCATGTAAAGCATCCAAAAAGGCCTTATGTGGTATCTAGAGCTTTGTAACAATGACTTCTTTTAAAAACTTGGTAATTAAATGGTTGGTAATTAAATGGCACACAGTTCATTTAGCTCTGCACATAAACAGTTAAATGGCATACAAATACAGTTATTGACAGTTACAATCAATTAAGCCTGCTGCATGTTGAGACATGGCACATTGTACAAAAATTTTTGAATTGTATTAATTTACCACTTTATATGTATGAAATAGGTACAACGACAGTATTTGTAATTGAAACAAACTTTTAAGATTGTTTTGAGACTAAAGATGTCCTAATCTTTTATACTTTGCATCTTCCTTTCATACCATAACCAAAATTTTTTATAAGTAGCAGAGTACAAATGGAATGAAATATTTCCTGCAACCCAGCTCCTATATAATGATGCATCTTCCTTAAAATCATCACGTAACGATCTCGAGCTTCCTCTTGTAAGGATCTCGGCAAATATCAGCATAGGCACTCTGCAATCTACACTGTCAAACTTTTGCTGTGCAGAGTCATGAACATTATGAACTTGACCTTCAGGGATGTGGAATCCTACTTGCTCGGACAACCAAAAATGTATGAACATTGCCTATACAAGCATGGTACGAAATATAATACGTTAGTTAGACAAGTTGTTATACATATAAGCAACAACACAAATGTCAAACAATGTTACATACATATCTATTTGCATCATTTGATACATTGATGCTCCACATCAAGTTGTAGCAGTAAAATTATTGGTCCTTCAAATCCAAAACTAGCAGGTACCAATGCCATGCTGTGTTCATCATGATGAATAAGTATCTACATTGTTTGAGGTATGATAAATAGATATCGACCATCTATTTTTTTATACTTGGTTGTGCTGAATCTATGATATTATTTGTAATTTCAGGGATGACTAAGGTGACCCTTGAAAGGGATTGAAGCACAGTAGTCTACAAGAAATAGAGATACAAGAAAAATAATATTGATTGATAAGATGTGTTACTTTGAAAACTTGGTAATTAATGATTCTTAAAATTATTGTACCTGTATCTCACAATGCAAAAATAAAGTAGCATTCTCCATAAGCTCCCTATACTCTTTGTGGATAGCTCCATGATGTGGAAATATACATTAATGAGCTATACATGATTCAAAAAAATATAATGTTAGCATCAAAAAAAAATCAAGATCAATGGAAATGGACCAGTAATTAATTTTCATACATCAGTCCAAAGTGGCCCATCATGAAGGAGTTGATCTAATGCATGGTATGTGCAAGAAGGTTTGGATGTATTTGGATCCTCCCAGATATTCTCACCATATAAAAAATGCAGATATAAACAAAAGAAGTAATATGAAGAATGATATATAGAAATATAATTATATGGCTTACTCAAAACGATCTTTGTTAATGTAGAAATCAATTGATGGTTTAAGATAAGATGGGAGTACACCTTTTCCCTTCCCGTGATAGGTGCCCCTTCATGCCAATTGTAATGTCATATCTAGGACCACTGATGTTTCAACATCTATAACTGTACTATAATCTTGAATATACTATAAAATGATAAAATAAAAATAATATTTTAAGTGTATTAAATGTTTAAAATTAGAGTCATACAAGCACACGCAATATGAAGACAAAATTTATCATAGTGATTTAATAATAAGTACATGCACATAATAACTACACCTTTCTAGGAAGAGATTGATCTTCTTGATTCTTAACTGACTGATGCAGCTCCATCAATGCAATACTTATATGCTCTAAAGGATCTAAAGCATCTAGATCACTCTTGGTGGTGGGTAAGGCCATACTACTTTCAACTATGTTACCCTCTTGTTGTTTTTTCCTTGCACGTTTGTAAGTCTTAGAAAAGTATGATATGGCTTTTCCCTTCTCACTAGGTTTTCTCTCATGAGGTCCCATTTTCATGCACCTACATAATGATGATACATGTTTCGCAGTGGCACTTTCCTTATTGCACTCAACTTCAACAACCTTTGTCAGATAAAAATAAAGGCAGTTAGGACATAATAAGCACTAATAAATATAATATAAAAAATAAATATTTGACTACTACCTCCATATCTTCATTGCTATAAGGGACACAAGGTTCCCCTTCAGCTGTGTAGGGCTGTTCATGTGGAGAAGAATACTCTGCCCTCACCTAAATAATAAAAATTATTTAGATCATAAATGATATCATATCTATATATGTATATTATGATTAGAGTAGAAAACTAACCTCAACATGATGCATATCCATGCCTTCAGTGTCATCTGTCGGCAATAAACCCTTATCCCGGAGGGTCTTCTTAATGAATGAAAGCTTCATATCAAAGGCATGAATCTGTGCATCTTCTTCTGCTATGATATCTTTGATGGGTTGAGGGTCCTCAAAGTGAAAACCATGGCAAATCAAGGCCCTTTCAAATGCTGCCAAACATGTCTGTAAAGCATGAATTGGATGTTGTTTAGGCTGGCTAGATGACAAAACTTGCTGCACGTAATTAAATTAACATAGTATCATATACATATTAGGTACACAGTTACATAGTACATGATTTAAGCTAGTGTTGCTAAAAAGAGAGCTATTTTAAATGATGCAACATGCCTGTCCTTGTACCGGATCCATCCCTTATGGCCTTCTTTATAATAGGAGGTGCAACTCATCCTCCTTAGGCTCTATCATCTTCAATACCTGACAAAGGACAAAAAAATGTAGTTATACTTCATTTTAAATATATATTATGTTAGATACAAAATGTAAGACCTCAAATCTTTTTAATTTCTTTATAACTTCAGTGATCGCCTCCACCTTGCGAGGGAATGGGGCATTGCTCCAATGCAAGAGATGATGATACATTAATGGTGGTCTATGTTTTCCAATTAGACTGTTCGCATGCTCAACAACCCATGCCTGCATAATAAAGTAATGTAAACGAAAATAATGTTAGATTAACTATCAAATAATTAAATCAAAAGTATAAAAAAAAAGCATACCACTAGAGTCACAGTAATCCTTCCATACACTCAGCACACCCATTTCTATTTTTGTTTTTTATGTGCACACTCTTCGCTAGATGAGGAATTTTCTGTCGGAGAAAAGTAAAAATAGCAAGATCCCAACTATAGGTTTCCAGGCGATCCAAATCATCAACATACTGACATAATGCTTTAGGATTAACATGATAGTGGACAGTTGGAAAAAGAATAGTTACAGAAAGATAAATAATCCAACATTTTGTAAAATCTCTACATCTAGCAACCCAGACTTTCCAACAAGATACAATAATTTATTTTTAACTGCATCCCTAGTAGTTAATTTATAGTCACCATTAAAAAAAAAGTGATAAGGTCCGACTGCACACTCCCTTTGCTATAAAAATCAATCTCCTTACCTGTGGCCTTCAAACCAAGAATGAAGGCAATTTCAGTCTCCACAAAAGGAACCACAATCTTATCAAATTTAATGCCCTCCTTGTCATCATCCCATCAGGAGAGTAGTGCATATAATAATGGCCTGCTTTGCTTGATGTATGGAAAATGTAGCAAATGACCAAATAGAGTCATAGACACTCTTGCCTTCTACTCCTTGGACATGGACTTCATAATTTCTTTCATAACATCCACATAGTGATTAAAATAATACCTTCTATTTATCATATTTGTTGAGTCAATACAAAATCCTTTGCTTCTCCTAGTAGTAGCCATCATCTACTCTGCACACTCCATTTATTTCCAAAAAAGCACAATTATGTTTCATAATATCTAAATAAGCCACATAAATTCAATGATTCTGAATGAAACTAATATTGAGCCAATATATATCCAAAAAAAAGGGAACCAAAAGTTGCATAAATTAACGAGCTTCGTATAATTGAACAAATTAAACATAAAGGAACAGTTTTTATTGTCAGATATCAAAGCATTGCAATAGTTAAAAACTGTTACGGTATCTTAGTTTCTTGACTGAACTAACCCCTCTTTCTGTGGAGGGAAAGTAGTTAATCATATTTAGCATAATGAAAGGATAAAACAAAAGTTACCTAAGGACTAAACAATGTGATGATATTATTTCTTATGCAGAATATATCAGATCTGTTCAGATGTAGATCATGAATGTATATTATTTATCAATTCATACAAATCAATTGAAAATCATTGAAAGGAACTAGAGATCTTAAAAAAAAAGAAAGTTACAAGTTAAAGAATAGATGGGCATAATTAGGACCATTAAAGTAATAGGTTAAAATTGATAAAGTAATAAATCATGTCACGTTCTGTTCAAATAGTAAAGCTTGTTATGTGTGCATAATAAATATATTACATATTATCCTACAAAGAAAGACGCATTTAATCACAAGTAGTTCATGTTCCTTCTTTAAATCGAGAGTTTCTACCAATAGCAAAGCTTGTTATATGTACACAATATATTTGTTATATGCTCTCTACAAAGAAAAGATGCATTTAATCACAAGTAGTCCATGTTCCTTCTTTAAGTTGAGAGTTTCTACCACTTCAATATTCACAAGAAACACCAGGAAGATTTTAACATAATTATGTGAATCCAAAAATAATCGATTGCTGAGCCGTATGAGATAGGAAACTTTCAAATACGGTTCTAAGGAAAGGAACCACCTATTCCGACCGGAGAGAACATGCCATTGGTGATTCTGAAATTGCGGAGGCTTGGTCCGCTCAAGTTGCTGAATATTGGAAACAAGCTCATCCATAAAAAAAGAAGGAAATGAGAATACAAATTTACCTGGTCGTGGGAAAGGGGAGGGGGGGCTGGTGCTGTCGCCGCAGGAAGGGACGATTTTGTTCGTTGGAGCTTCTCGTCGAAAACGGGGAATAGAAAAAATACGGGATTTCAAACATTAAAAGGGAAAAATGGTTTTGGAATAGAGGCATTTTTGTCTTCTAAAAATTTAAAACTAAGTATGTACCGGAAGTTGTCTTTTGAGTCAACAAGGATTAAAAATTTAATTCTGGTCAAAAAATGGACCGGATATCAATTCCCCATAGATTAAAACTTACTTGCTATACCGAATCGGTAGGTGGAATGGCTTGAGCTGGCTGATAAAGTAGCCTGGAGTTGAGTTGGTGGATGAGAAAGTAAGCCACATGGCATCCATGCAAGAATGATCAATTTTGGATCCAACAGTGACATCATGAGTTTAGACTTCCCTATCAATTTTATCCAAAGAGAATCATGGAACTCTAGTTTGAACAGTGCTAGGCTCTTGCCACCAATAAAAGAGGATGAGAATAAAATTCCATTGGGATGGGATGTAAATAGGGCTTCAAATGGGTGAGGTTGCTCTATGACCTGATCTAGTCCCAACTTGTCTAAACCCAACCTAATTCACATCAAAAGACTAATAGATATGTTGAAAAAATTAAACTTGATTTAAATTTAGTTAGGTTTGGATCTTGTATTTTTCACTTTAATCCATATATCATTCAAGTCTAAAAATAGACCCTATTTGATTAAAATCTACCCAACTAAGTTCAAAAATCTGAATTGTATAAAGCTCCTCCTTTTCTCTTTTTCTTTTCAAAAACTATATCTTCTCTCATTTACTTTTACTTAATTATATTAAAATATTCCTATTTTACTTTTTTATGATTCATATTTATAAGCCTCAAATATATCAATTTAAATATTTTTTTAAATTATAGTCCTTAAATATAAAAATGATAAATTATTTAGATGAAATTAAAAACTGTTAAATAAAAACTTGAGTTTATAAAAATTCAACTTTAAGCCAACTCTTTTTAATTTTATTTATATTTTTAATAATTTTATATTTAATTATTAATTATTATATTTTAGTTTAAAAAATAGCTAGAAGCTTTGCTTGTATTGCAAATTTGATTCAAATCCAAATATTTTGAATTGGATCTAAATTACATTTAAACTCTATCCCGACCTAATCAACTAATGGATTGAATTTGATTCTAAAATATGAAATTAGATTGGATAAGCATGCTCCAAGCCCAACTGGACCCTAGCTCTGGTAGGAATGAGGGTAAAAGATAAGGTTGCATTTGGTAGCAGGTAATCTATCTCGAAGGCTGATAATTTAATAGGGCTCCACTGCATTACTGTATTTGGTATATTTTTCTGGATGGTAATCTGAATTACCTCTCAAGATATAATCTAGATTATCTTTGGAAGGGGTGGATTTCTAGATTACTACCTCTCAAGTAATTTTTTGGACAATATTACCCCCCTCTCCATTCCTCTATAATATAATATAATATAATATATAATATAACATATAATAATATAATATTATAATATAATAATAATTATTATTATAAAATAAATAATACGGTATAATATAATATTATACTATATTATATTAATATATATTTTATTTAGTTTATAATATTATGAAATATAAAATTATATAATATATTATAATATATAATATTATATAATATAACATAATATAAATTTAATATATATTTAATATATTTAAATAATATATAAATATATTATTTGTTTAATATATAAATTTTATAAAAAATTTATTTAGTATAAAAAAATATTTTTTAATATTTTAATTTTAATATAAAATATAAAATATTTCATATTTAATATATTTTATAATATAATATATTAAAAATAATTTTATAAATAAAAAATATATATCTAATTCAAGAGTTTTTTAAAATCTTGATTTTTTTAATATAATATTATCAAGTATAATAATCCACGTTATCTATAATCTATATTGTTAGCAATTTATATTATTAAAATTTGTATTATCTTTTAAGATTACTTGGCAATGCACTAAATACAACTCAAAGGTGGTCTATCTTGAGAATATATATGGGGAATAAACATGAAGTAAGTGAAATATTCGAGAAGCATGCCATGCCACGTCATTATTTTCACAAATCTTAAAGTAAAGCCTAATCGAGGTGAAGGGAACTCAAGGGACCTGAGCGGGCGCCCTTTACCTGAAGCAAACCCCAGTATCGCCCTCCTATCGACGCCGTAACTCTTCCTTCTCTTCCGAAACCCTCTCGCTCGAACCTTCTACCGCCCGCTCCTCTCTTCCCCTCCTTCGCTCGCTTTGCTCCCCCTTGCTCGCTTCCCGCTTCCTCTGCTCCAATGGCGGCGATGCTGGTACCTCTCTCTCTCTCTCTCTCTCTCTTTCTCTCTGTGGTATATTAGAAAGAAGAAAGAGGAAATTTAAAATAAGTAACGATCTGGATTTGGTTTGATGGCTGCAGCAACCCCAGATCATACTGCTGAAGGAGGGGACGGACACCTCCCAGGGGAAGGCGCAGGTTGTGAGCAACATCAACGCCTGCACTGCGGTGGCCGACGCCGTCCGCACCACTCTGGGGCCCCGCGGGATGGACAAGCTCATCCACGATGACAAGGGCAACACCACCATCTCCAATGACGGCGCCACCATCATGAAGCTCCTCGACATCGTCCACCCTGCCGCCAAGATCCTCGTCGACATCGCCAAGTCCCAGGACTCCGAGGTAACTCAGAAACATTCCATGATTTAGTGCCGGTTGTTAATAAAGAAGCAGGAAAGGGTGTTTTGTCAATAAAGAAGCATGAATGGAAGTTTTCCCATCATGTGCTAGTCGAATGGATGCCCCTGAATGAACCGAAAGAAAAAAAAGTTTCGAACTCTAGGGTTTTGATGGGAAAGATTGGAACTTTGTTATGTGTTTTCCTGACTCTGGAGTTTTGATTCCGATTTGATGAGTGCGTTTTACATGTGAAAGAAGCACTTGTTACATGGTATAAACATTGAGTGAGTACGCAAGAAATAACCTGACAAATATTGGATAATTATCTATCGGTTAAGTCAGGAAACATTATTTCCACGATTATGGTTGTATACATGCTTTCGGGAATGAATCCTGATTGGATTTCTATGACATTGTCTTCTTGTTTTTTTATTATGTTTCATGTTACTTGAATCCAAACACATACTTTGTCTTGTTTATGGGAGGGACTTGAAAGAGAAAGCATGTTTTTAAAATGAATTCAGTATAGTTGGTATCCTATGTAAATACAGATTTTGTTGTTTTATGATTTAGCTCATTCTTATCAGGTTACCCCGGTTCATTATGGTCCTATCCGAGATTCGGATTTCTTGGTTTTTGTTGAGTACTCATTTTCTTTTTCTCCACTTCAAGCTGCAGTTATAAGAAATATGCAATGCGTTTTAATTTTTAACCTTTTATTTTGCATCGTCTTCTTCTCAGTTTTTATGAAAGTTGAGGATTGTCCTACTCATGGGTTCAGTCATGCTTTGAATGCTGGTTGCTGTTGATTGTTTTTGCCATGTGGAGCTTTTTTCTTGTGTATGTCCCTTGGTCATTTGATTGCCCCTTTACCTCATCTACTCGTGTAACATGTTGATGCACTATTGCTTTCTGTTTACGCCAGAGAACATTTGATTTTATTTCTTGTTTCACCAATGATGTTTACCTGTATTTTGCTGTTATTGTACTTGAAAGTTAAAACTATACACTGTTATTAACTATGATTGCTGCAATGTTTATAGTTACATACCAATATATCACATAATATAATTTTTTGGTATACACTCAAGGTATAAATGCACCTTAATCTGGCTCTGCTGTTTTGATAAAATAAGTGAACAAACCTTTTGACAATGCATTTTTTTATCATTTATTTTAAATTATTAAAGTTCATAATTCTGATTGTATTTCCATGTAGTTAACTAATTTATTTTCTTGATCTACATACTGTTCTGTCTCTATAAAACTTTTGTTCCCAACTATGTTGAGGTAATACTAGGGACTTATATTGAAGTTCCACAATACAATTTGGTGTAGGTTGGTGATGGAACCACCACTGTAGTGCTTCTTGCTGGCGAGTTCTTAAGGGAGGCGAAGCCTTTCATCGAGGACGGAGTCCACCCGCAAAATCTCAATCGAAGTTATCGGACTGCATCCTATTTGGTGAGTATCTCACTGTTCTGTTCTTTCTGTATCATTGCAATATGTTGCTTTGTGAACTTAAGAACTGGATAATATGCATCACAGGCAATTGACAAAATTAAAGAACTTGCTGTTAGCATAGAAGGGAAAAGCCTTGAAGAAAAGAAAACCTTATTGGCAAAATGTGCTGCTACAACACTCTCTTCAAAACTTATTGGTGGTGAGAAGGAGTTTTTTGCGTCCATGGTCGTTGATGCTGTCATGGCTATTGGCAATGATGATAGGCTAAATTTAATTGGGATTAAAAAGGTTATTTTCATCCTATTGGAGTTTTCTTCTGGTTCAATATTTTTTTTAATTTATTTTCATTTGTGATGCATGTTACTGCTACATCCTGTGATTATTTTTAGTAATAACAAGAGTTTCTAAACATCCTTTTATTTTTATGTATGTTGTAATAACCTAATATGTTAGTTTCACTTGGTTAAATTCCTTTATTTTTTTTATGTTTTTGAGAAATACATAGTATTCACAAACAAATATACTTGTCATTTACTAGTACCATTTTCTCTTGCACTTGTTGAATTTAAGCTGCATACCACTAAAGGAAGGTAGATATCCTATTTCCAATGTTTTGGAAGGTGTTAGCATAGTTGACAAAGATAGGAAGTCTTGCAGATGTATCTTAATAATGAATAAACCTTCCTGTAAATTTTCATATACCACCATATTTTCTCTCTGCCAGTAAGAATACTTCAAAATGCATCCCAAATCTTCCTTTGCATCTGCATAAATCCAACCTAGGCATACAGCTTCTTTTCTCCGACAACCTTTTTCTCTTCTACTAGTTTATTTATCTATTTAAATAACATGATAACATTTCTACCAAAAAGACACAATAATAGTTGTTTGGGTAAAACTTTGTCTAAAAATGGGGGTAATGGGGAGAAAGAAGGGGGAAGGAGGAGCCTGTACATTGGGGTCTGTGAGTTGTATCCATCAGGATTGTTCCTTCTGTTTCATTATAAATTATTGGATTGGAGGTGGGATATTTTATATTTAAATGCTATTTCTTTTTTTGTTCTGCAAATGAATAGAATAAATAGAACATAGTCTGAATGAAGATCTAGCCGAAAAGTGTTATATGAAACTCTAAATTCTGTGTCTTTTTTCTAAAGGTGCCTGGGGGTAACATGAGAGATTCATTTCTTGTGAATGGTGTTGCTTTCAAGAAGACATTTTCCTATGCTGGTTTTGAGCAGCAACCAAAGAAGTTTCTTAATCCAAAGATCCTTTTGTTAAACATTGAGTTAGAGTTGAAGTCAGAGAAAGAAAATGCAGAAATCAGGTATGCTTGGTGGCCTCATTACTTGCCACACTGTTTCTGGCTTATTCCTTTTCTTTCATGTGTTCTTCGACAGATTATCAGACCCTATGCAATATCAATCAATTGTTGATGCGGAATGGAATATCATCTATGACAAGTTAGATAAGTGTGTTAAAAGTGGAGCAAAAATTGTTCTTTCTCGATTGGCAATTGGTGACCTTGCAACACAGGTATCTTTCTTCAATTGCTACTGCTCTTTGCCCCTATTGTATTTTGATGAGTTAAATGGGCCAAATGAAAGAAAAAATGAGTAGAAATGTCAAGCTTTGCCAAGATAGGCATGCCTTTCCTGGCCTTTGGCTCAGATCAGGTGTATTACTTCTTTATGTAGCATGTCTGAGACCATACAATTTGGCATCCATGCAGTATTTTGCAGATAGGGATATTTTCTGTGCTGGTCGTGTAACAGAAGAGGATCTGCAACGTGTCGCTGCAGCAACAGGTGGAACTGTGCAGACTTCTGTCAACAATGTTATTGATGAGGTTTTCTCATGCTTCTTTAATTTGTTTATTTTGCTTTTTTATTAGGTGGCTTTCTTGGTGATTCTGGGTAGGATAATCTATCACATCAGGAACATTATTTAAGCATATTTCTATGATTAGAACTTTATGAGTTTATTATAACTTAACTTGTTCATGCACTTTCTTATATTTTGGTGTGTTATAGGTTCTTGGATCCTGTGAGTTGTTTGAGGAAAGACAAGTAGGCAATGAACGGTTTAACATTTTCAGTGGTTGCCCTTCTGGTCAGACAGCAACCATTGTTCTTCGTGGTGGCGCAGATCAGGTTTTTTTTTTTTTGGCTAAAAATGTTTTCTCTCTGCTTGGTATGCTTGATCTTACAGTCTAGATCAGTTACTTGTTTACTTTATTATCAATCTGTCTCAGTTCATTGAGGAAGCTGAAAGGAGCCTGCATGATGCCATAATGATTGTCAGGAGGGCTTTAAAGAACTCAACTGTCGTGGCTGGTGGTGGCGCTATAGATGTAAGCTACTTCTGGCCACATGATATCATTTGATATGTTATCTTTGTGAAGGGTAATCTTCTTATTAGTAATGCAGATGGAAATAAGCCGATATTTGAGACAACATGCACGGACAATAGCTGGGAAGTCACAGTTGTTTATTAACTCATATGCCAAAGCTCTTGAGGTTGGCATATGCGCCTCTTTTCCATTCAGTTAATTGGTTCTGTCCTGAAAGTCTGTTGGTGCTGATAACTATTCAGCTTGAGCATTCATGAATCGCAAATTTGCATGTCAACTTTGAAATTCTTTACTTAATTCTCTTTCATATGACACATATTAACTTAAATCTAATTCTCAATTATTCTTCAGCTTGCAGTTTCCTTTCACTCTGAACTATACCTGATCATCTGTCTTGATATACTTTATTTTAGCTGACTTATGCATGGTTATGCTATTTTTACTTTGGGTTCTACTAGCCTAAAGTTGGTTTGCTTATCAGTATTTCTGCTAGCTAGGATAGAAACAGATCTATGATGCTCTATGGGCATAAATTGAACTAATAGTGCTGTGGTAAATACATTTTCTGGAATATGTGAATGCGCTTATTTATTGAATATTGTCCTTAGCTGATGGTTAACTGAAGTTGCTTGCACAGCTTATCTAATTTGATTGATGAAAAAAGCTCTTGCTAATGAATTACAATCGATATGGATGGCATTAATGATAAGTTGCTAGTCTTTAGAAGCTTCTGCAATTATTGTTTAATGCATTCTATTGTTTTTGAAAGGTCATTCTGAGGAAAAATCAATTCCTCTGAGTACCTTCCTTTTTGAGTGACTAGCCATAGAACCAGCATTCCTTGGGCATGATGGCATGCTATGCAAATATCATGACAACTCTTGGTAATTTTGCAACTTAAGGACAAACTCCTTTGCAATGCCATTGGTCTTGGCATGAAGGTAAGGTTGCTTGGTTGTCTATTATCGGTTGAAAACATGGAAGCAACCTCTCCACGTGTAGGGATAAATCTGCATACATCTGGCCCTCCCGTACCTAGCAATGGTGAAAGCTCATGCATTAGGAAGCCCTTTTTTCAGGACAAACTCCTTTACAGCTCCATCATGATATAGCTAACCCATGCAGCCCAAAGCCAAACAAGCCAATACATTTCCTTCTTAATTCTTTTCCCTCATCTAACACAGCTGATATTCATGGAGGGACTATTTATTGAGCAGTATTATTTGTTTTTCATCAGGGCAGTAGACTCACGTATGTCCTGCTTCCCTGTTTGACATGACTTTTGATAGAACTTCTTGTGCAATTATCAGGCTCAAAAATTGTATTGTAATTCTGAGTGTATACTTGGTATGCACAGCCTCTGGAGCAATTCAGCTAACTATACTACGAGCCAATATTTGTTATACTCTATTCTGAGCCGGAACTTAATACATATCTGTGTAGAACTGTAAGTGTAAAAGAGTGTGCCATACATTGCATTGTCTACGAACATATTGTGAGCATATTGGAACTCTGAACTCCAACACTATTTTTATGGAAGGAAAAGAATCTGAATGAGAAATCAATAGAAATTGTTCGCTTTCATCAGTCAAGCATTATACTTTGCCATGTCACAACACAAACATCCCTTCCCCATGCATCCTCTTATTTATTTATTTGTTGTTTTTTATTAGTTTTTCAGTGTTGTGTTACTAGCAGAGAGTCAAGGCATTGCCAAGTGACAACTCAAACATCCCTTCCCCCTGACCTTGCTTTTATTTATTTATTTTTTTTTTTTTGGTGATGTTATGTTAGTAGTGGAGGGGAAAAGGCATGCTATTTCTGATTTTCTTAATTCTGACTTATGAGCAATTGTCTTGCTGCACAGGTTATTCCACGACAACTTTGTGATAATGCTGGATTTGATGCAACTGATGTATTAAATAAACTCAGACAGAAACATGCTTCTGGTTAGCTTTTTCCTTTTGCTTCATGCAGTAATAGGATGTTATCCTATATATACTAACTTTCATTCTTGTAACAGGTGAAGGTGCGAACTATGGTGTAGATATCAATACTGGAGGAATTGCAGATTCCTTTGCTAACTTTGTATGGGAACCTGCGGTTGTTAAGGTAAACATTCTGTGTTATCTACCTTGCTTCCTAGTACCCTTGTTACATCATTGTGTAATGTTGGGAGTGACTGTAAACATGCATTGCAGATTAATGCTATAAATGCTGCAACAGAAGCTGCCTGTCTTATACTGAGTGTGGATGAGACAGTAAAAAATCCAAAGGTAATTTGCTTTATAAAAGGGAATACTATCTGATGAGTACTTATAATTAATTATGAGCAATAAACATTGGCAAACTTGTATGCTAAGACATTATTGATAGGAAGTTACAATGGTGGATACTTCGTGCACATGCTCCCTTTGCACACTAGCAGTAAACATCTTGTCCTTTGTTCCTGACTTTCAGTCTGATGCATATTAATTTATGATTGTGACTATTATTATCTCTATTTCTACAACATTGTTATGTTTATCAATTCAATGGAAAAAAAGAATGGAAGATCATATAATGTGATGTGTGGTCAGAAACCATGAACAACAACTAATGTTTAACATTTGTAGCTGATTGTTTTCCTCAAACTCCTATTGGGATTTTAATATTATCCCTAGTATTTCTTTCTTGATCTTTTAGTCTTCAATGCTTTGTAAGGGGAAGCTGATATGTTGAGTTTTTAGTATTTACCATAAGGATTTGTGTTGTGTCGTGATTTACCATAAGGGGTAAGCCACTGTGTTCATTCCCAAGACCAGATGAGAAAGGTGTAGGATCAATGTCAGGTTGACAGCTGGTAATGAAAATATGTCAAAATTATGAAATGGATTCAAATTTTGCATATTGCCCAAATAATTGGGAAAAGACTAGACAGACCAGTTGGTTTGTTCAAGTCATAGTAAGCTTGCCATGCAGGAAAGGGAAAACTATATGGCTAAACCAACGTCATGTTATTTTTCAAGATATCAACAAGTGTTTCATTTTATCGAACATTTTTTTTTTCAAGAGTTTGCAATAGTAAGCCTGCTCAGGCTCGTAGACCAACACTGCATTGACTATTGATAGTTTTATCAATATTGGCACAGATAAAGATGGGAGGAATATGGACTGGATGTTTCTTTCAAGGGGAAAAATGTAGTTGCATTCCGAGTTTCATCGGGATCTATAATGTCCATGCTCCAATAATATTTCAGGCATGCCTTAGAGGTTCCTATTTTAGGCAAGATATTTGAATTGATCAATCTTTTATCTTTTTTGACTATTATGCAAAAGGCTTTGATGGATTGATGGGGCATGCTAAAGAAGGCCTCTGTCAGGTGCAATGAGATCTGGAGAAAGATGCATTCATGTTTTGATCTTCTTTTAAGGGATTCACCGTGAGTTATTTCTTGCTTGTGATCCCATAGTGAAAGTGTAGAAAAGAAATTAGCACATTTGAAGATTATTCATTTTTTCAGTTAATGAGAGATTCACCTTGGGATCATTTGCCCTTCTGAGACTTGAGAAGCTTCATATAAATGACTTAGGAAGGTGGAGCATTGAGAGGCCACTACCAACGTCTGATGACGTATTTCTTATTGGTTAATATTTCATCCATCCAAATCAAGTATGGCTTTTCAATATCAGTTGAAGTTTATAATTAGCACCCTGATGAGGTGTGATTTGCCTTTGATCACCTCCTCCAATATATTGCTGGTTATTGTTGCGACAATGCTGTTAGGAAACTTGTAAATTTTATTTTTAAATGAAAAAATTCATACTTTTCACAATGCATGCACATACGATTATAGTGAAAAAGAATATTGTGGATTTATTTGGCTAATGTGGCCCAGGAGCCAGAGGGTCAATCTGATTTTCACGTACTGTGCATATAAATGCCTCTTTGATGTGATCCTTCAAAAATATAATTCACTTGGTCTTGATGTTTAATATGGAATTTTGTTCGGTAGTGCATTGATAATTATTGTTCTGTTTTGTTATATAAATCTTATGTCGTAGCTTCATTTGAAAGGATTATCTGATAACATTTTTTTTCTGATTACAATACTTCCAGTCGGAGAGTGCACAAGGTGAAGCTGCTGCCAATGCAATGGCTGGTCGGGGCCGTGGTGGAGCAGCCTTCCGTGGTCGTGGTGGAAGAGGCATGCGAAGACGTTGATCTCCCGGTACTAAATCTGTACGACCATTTTAATTGGGAACAATAGTTGTGTTTCTTGAGAGCTTCTATCAGATTTTGGTTTCAAGTCCTCTTGGGTTTTAACTTGGTGGCAGTTGAGGCACAGGCTAGACTTGCTAGAAAGATAATGTTGTCTCAACTCATCTTTTGTTCAAATGCAGGATCAACATGGGGCTTTTTTTCAGTTAACACAGATGCCTGGTTGTTTTGTTTTAGAGTCCGATTCTGTATTTTCGATTGCATTAGAAGGTAAAAGAGAAAACAGACTACTTGTTGTATTGATTTGTGATTCATCCTTGGAGCCGTCTTGTTACTTTCTTAAATATGCACTTGATTCATATTTCTCGAAATGTTTTGTCTTGCTGGGATAATTTCTTTTTGGTGCTTCTAGAATTTGAAGTCTGTTTTAAGAGTTCTTGTTGTTTGTTGTCATCAGCGGTGATAGAATGAAAGGACTCGGGTCTGCTTGCATTATTAGCCACATATACATACATACACACACACTTACTAAACATTAAAGGGTGTCCACAGTTCTCCTGATATGCCACGTGTCGAGCTTTGGTCTCTTCTCCTTGGGTTTTTTTTTTTTTTTTTTTTTTTTGTGTGTGTGTATTCGGGGCGAGATTTTGTCTGTTCCATGAGGTAAAGCTGCCTCGCACCTCTAATGCCATCATGTTAAACCACCAAGCCCGGTTGAGTCACTGCCTTCCCCACCTCCGTCCTTGACTCTCGCCTTGCCGACTGCGTTATGTCAGCTCCGTCCTTGGCTAGGGGAGTTTCTCTGGGCTTTTCCATTCTCAGGAGTTTCAATTGGGTAGGAGACTTGGAGGAAGCTTAGTCGGTGGGTAGGAGAGTCTTTCCCAGATTTTCCTCTGTTTTTTCCGTCCATCTCGATCGGGTGTGAGGCTTTGAGCGGCCGATTTAGGGAGCTGGGGCGGCGGCCAGGATTTTGTGTTAGGTGTTTATATATAAAATTTTAAACATAGCGTTAAAAATAAATCAAATGTTTTACCTTATTTTTCCGTCCACGGTAGTACTAATCGAGTGGGAAGCTTGGATCGACCGGATGGATAGGCTTAGCAAACGGGTTTGCTGGAAGGATTTTTTTAAAAATATTTGTAAAATATTTATTTTTGAAAATATTTTTATTTTTATTTTATCTCTGGATCTATCATAGTTTTGTCATGATTTCAACCGCCGCACCAGTAACAAAATTGACTCCATGATTTCACAAAAAAAAAAAAAAGTATTCAACCCACAATTTTTTTATGGCAGCGTTTTAAGCATCATGAATAGTATATATTACATGGCCTGTGCTCCATCTTGCCGCATATATTCATCGCATGATAAAAGCATGTAATACATGACGCGTCACAGAGGATAAGTCTATGATAAAAAAATCATAGGTTGAATCCATGAAATTTTATTGAAAGTTTTCTGCGATCAAGGCGTATACAATGTACTACACTGTAAAATGTATCGTGCACCATAATAGATACGTGCTTAGAATATATATATATATATATATATATTGGGATATCCTGGTTCAGCTACAAATCAAGCTCCGGTTCGATTTATCGAAGTCCCGGTTTTCCGGACTACGGACTTTGGACTAAGCGAAGACCAACCGTAAGCAACTCAAGGCTTCATACCGAACTACAACATCCGAAGGCCAGTCCTTCGGGTAGCACCTTCGGTCCCGGTCGAAGTCTGAACTACTCATCGACTTCCGAAGACACGAACTTCGGTCCCCGCCGTAGACATGATCTCCGGCCTCGGAAAATATCAAGCCTTCGGCCCACGCAAAGGAAAATCCAAAGCTTGAACCATAATCTGTTCCAAAAAGGAAACTGTAACCAACGGTTACAATCGACACTCATCATGCCATGATGATGGCGTGCAATTCCTGCAGCCACGCCTCCGATATGGTCGGAACCGCTCATTGACAATCCACGATCGCCAATCATGGGAGATTGGCTTCCCATGATCTCCGGAAAAAGAGCGGGCCACAGACTGGAGGCCATCTTTTAAGTATGGGTAAGAATGATGGCTCGAGAGGTACGCGTGAATAATCTCGCACACATACACTTTCAATCTCCAAGAACTCTTTTTCTCTTCCACTCTCAACATCTTTCCCATTCTGTGGCTGGAATCCGTCACTGACTAGGCATCGGAGTGTCCTCTGCCAGAACAACTCCGACAAGGAACTTGTTTTGCAGGTGAACCAGGGAGCGGTCCTGCGATGCAGCAGCTCCGACCGGCCGATCCAGGGACTCCACGCCAACAGATTGGCGCGCTAGGAAGGGGGGAGCATATTATTAACATTTGTTAAGCTCCCTCCCAAACAAGGGGAAGGAACAAAGAAGTTTTTGATGGCAAGAGGAAAAGCTCAAAATGTTTCTACAAGCCGAAATTGTGCTCCGTCTCAGAGGTGCACCCCCGGAGGAGAACGATGTTTCACCTCCTACGGTTGTTGTGGGAGCACAGCAGTTCGAAGCTCTTATGAATCAGGTCACCAACCTGACGGCCATGGTTCAAGAGTTCCAAGACAGAGCCTTTCCGGTGGCAAACCCATCGGCTATTTCTAGACATAGGTCTCGATCCCGAAGAAGGAGAGCACCACGAGAGGATTCAGCGCATCCCTCCCCCCGTTCTCGGTCCTCTTCCGAAGGCCGAACTTCGAGACTGCCTAGGTCTGCCGATTCCCCACAAAAAGGGAAAAGGCCTAGGCAAACTTCCTCCTCCTCCTCCGAAGACTCCACTCCAGTGGAGAGAGCGCCCAAGCAGACTCCCGATTATGACGGGAGGTTCAGAGCCATCGAATCAAAGATGACAAGGGCACGAGAACAGAGAATGCGGGATCAGAGAGATCCCGATGACTTGATTGTGGGTGATCTATGCCCATCCTACACCGACCGCATCAAGGTTGAGGACATTCCTCGACATTTCAGGGTTCCCCAGATGGAACCTTATGATGGCACCTCCAACCCCCTCGACCATTTGGGCAGCTTCAAAGCCCATATGATGAGAGCTTCGGACGCAATGTACTGTTTGGCGTTCTCGGCTACCTTGAAGAAGTCCGCTGGGATGTGGTACTCAAGCCTGCACCCAGGTACCATCGATTCCTTTTCCGAGTTAGAAAAATTGTGTCTTGCATTTCAGGACCTGCCGCAAGACTCATTGAAATATGGACACACTCTTCCTCCTTCACCATAATGAAGGAGAGAGCCTGAGAGATTACATCTCTAGATTCAATGCGGCCATGCTTAAGATCCCCGATCTCAACGAGCACGTGGCCATGTCAGCACTGAAGAAGGGGCTTCGAACCTCCAGGCTTACTTTTTTCCTAGACAAGAAGTTCCTTAAAATCTATGCTGAGCTCCTATCAAGGGCTCAGAAATACGCCGATGCTGAAAAGCAGGCGGTGAATAAACGTTTGATTGAAGAGAAACCCCCTTCAAAGAAGAAAAATAACAGGGGCAAGGCCCCCCAAACTTCCAATAACAACGACGGCAGATATGCAGACCGCCGGAGAAGCCCTCCCAAGCCCAGAGCATTGGAAGGAAGATTCGACTCCTATAACCCCCCTCAACCTCCCTCGAGAGAAGATCCTCATGGAGATAGAAAAAGAAAACTATCTCCAACGGCCCCGTCCCATGAAGGCCTCCTCTTCCACAAGGAACAGGAACAAATTCTGTCGATTCTATTGGGACCACGGCCACAACATAGAAGAATGCATCCAGCTGAGGGATGAGATCGAGGATCTCATCAAGAGAGAATACCTAGGGCGGTACATCGGTTGCCAGGGACCCCGGTCGGAAGCAACTGTTCCCAGCCACCTCCCGAAGAGGCCGAATTGCCAAATCAAAGGCCCACCAACGGAGGTGTAGGGATGATACACCGGCCCACCAACTGGAGAATGGATGAAGATGAAGCCTCAAAGCTTCTCAACCCTACTCAACTTAGAACGGCTAGTTGCATCGACTGAACGACAACAGCCCGAATGACCCAATCTGAAAAATCAGTCAACTGTGCAAAGGAGAGTCTGATCCACTCACCTTATCGGTATGCCCGACGAGCGCAATGGATGGTCTAACCAGGCCACCAAAAAGATTAAAGGCGCAGGGATGATTTTCATAACCTACCCTACGGTGAATCTGAACACGCGCCGAGGCGAGCCTGAACAGCCTACCTTAATCACGACAGAAAGTGCACAGGGAACAGCCTACCTTAATCACGACAGAAAGTGCACAGGGATAGTGTAAACATCCTACCCTACGGAAAATCCGAACACGTGCCTAAAAGGACCACTGTTGTCCTCTCTGTCGGTCGGCAAAGGCTCTAGGGCAGCCCGCTTCCGAAAGTCCTACTCCGATCGGCAAAGGCTCTAGGGCAGCTCGCTTCCAAAAGTCCGACTCTGGTCGGCAAAAGCTCTAGGGCAGCCCACTTCCGAAAGTCCGACTCCGGTCGGTAAAGGCTCTAGGATAGCCCGCTTCCGAAAGTCCGACTCCGGTCGGCAAAGGCTCTAGGACAGCCCGCTTCCGAAAGTCCGACTCCGGTCGGCAAAGGCTTTAGGACAGCCCACTTCTGAAAGTCCGACTCCGGTCGACAAAGGCTCTAGGGCAGCCCACTTCCAAAAGTCCGACTCCGGTCGGTAGAGGCTCTAGGACAGCCCACTTGCGACTGACCGCTAGGATAAGATCTATCCTTCATCCAACGGGACAAGAAGAGATAGCCTCAGGGCCACCTACTTTTTCCAATCCGGGAATGGCACCTGTCCACCATCTGATTCTCAGATCGTGATGGACAGCCCAATAGAGGTCCCGTAATCATTTACTGCGCCGTCTCTCAGGAGCAAAACGACAAGGCCATAATACTCTCACTTCTCGAGGCAGATCTTCGCTTCGACAACTGAGAGTATGGGGGCAACTGTTGGGATATCTTGGTTTAGCTACGAACCAAGCTCCGATTTGACTTATCGAAGCCCCGATTCTCTGGACTACGGACTTCGGACTAAGTGAAGGCCAACCGTAAGCAACTCAAGGCTTCACACCGAACTACAACATCCGAAGGCCAATCCTTTGGGTAGCACCTTCGGCCCCGGCCGAAGTCTGAACTACTCATCGACTTCCGAAGACACGAACTTCGGTCCCCACCGTAGACATGATCTCCGGCCTCGGAAAAATACCAAGCCTTCGGCCCACGCAAGGGGAAACCCAAAGCTTGAACCATAATCTGTTCCAAAAAGGAAACTGTAACCAATGGTTACAATCGACACTCATCATGCCATGATCATGGCACGCAATTCCTGCAGCCACGCCTCCGATCTGGCCGGAACCGTCCATTGACAACCCACGATCGCCAATAATGGGAGAGATTGGCTCCCCATGATCTCTAGGAAAAGAGCGGGCCACAGACCGAAGGCCATCTTTTAAGTATGGGTAAGAAGGATGGCTCGAGAGGTACGCGTGAATAATCTCGCACACATACACTTTCAATCTCCAAGAACTCTTTTTCTCTTCCATTCTCGACATCTTCTCCATTCTGTGGCTGGAATCCGCCACTAACTTAGGCATCGAAGTGTCCTCCGCCGGAACAACTCCGGCAAGGAACTTATTTTGCAGGTGAATCAGGAAGCGGTCCTGCGACGCAGCAGCTCCGACCGACCGATTCAAGAACTCCACGCTAACATATATATATATATATATATACACACGTGCGCGCACGTGTGAGAGAGAGACAACACCCTCTCTCTTTAAAAAAAAAAAAAAAATCATGTAGGTCATTTATCGCACGATGGATGGAGCGTGCAATACATTGTACAGTGTAATATATATATGGGGTAACATATCTTACCTATCCCTAAAAAAATTTTTTTTGATCGTGCATGGGCCGGCCATTACACGATGGATGGTACATGCGATGTACTAAACAAGCCAGTAATTGCACGCATCACAGAGGATACGTGCTCAACTAGGTAAATATGTAGCAACATTCTCTATCCATTCCTCTAAAAAAAAAAAAAGAAAAGCAATGAATTGTACAGTGCATCCTATATAGTATGCATGGTATACTTAAATGTGCAGTGCATTGCACATGCCATCCATCATGTGATGGATAGTTGGGCGTGATCAATTTCTTTTTAATAGTCGGTGGGATGTACTGAAATTTTTTTTTTAATACAAAAAAAAGTTATGAAATTAGATGTTACTGTATATATTTACGAATTTAGATGTTTTTGACTGACGTAGATAAGGTTAGCCAAAACACCTGCCACGTGGTATGCATTGGAGCCAGGTAAGCCTGAAATCGTCTTTTGGAAGACGATTTCAAGCTGAGAAATCGTCTTTCCAAAAGACGATTTCTCCTCCTGTTGGCAGCTTCCCGGCACGACACATGGCAGGGAGTCGGCCTTTGTTGCGACGCGTGGCGGAGTTCTGAACTCGTCTTTGCGAAACATGATTTCAGGATCTGAAATCGTTTTTTGAAAAGACGAGCTCTCGCCTGTTATACCCCCGATCGAAGCTTTTTTTTTTTGGGTTTTGTCTTCTGCTTCGTTCTCCTCTCCTCCGGCCCCGCCTGAAGTTTTTTTTTTTTTGTTCTTTCCTTTCGTTGGCCTACTTCTCTCCTTCTCTCCGATCGGTTCACGTTCGACCCAGTTTGTTCCCGGTCCGTTCAAGTCAAGGTATTTTTTTTTATCCCAATTTTTTTGTTTCCTTATTTATTTTTTTTTGCTAGATCTCTGCTTGGATTGCTAGATCTGGTCTACTTGGCTTCATTCAATCCATTCCATTCCCATAATTTTACAGGTATTTTTTTAGATGCACTTATTTTTATTATGTAAATATTTTTCTTTTGAAATTATGTTATATGATTTATATTTTAATTTGTTGAATATAATGTTGTTTTGGAATTATGTTGCATGATTCAATCCATTCCATTCCCATAATTTTACAAGTATTTTTTTTTTAGATGCACTTATTTTTATTATGTAAATATTTTTTTTTGAAATTATGTTACATGATTTAGATTTAAATTTGTTGAATATAATGTTGTTTTGGAATTATGTTGCATGATTCAATCTAATCCATTCCCATAATTTTATAGGTATTTTTTTTTTATGCACTTATTTTTATTATGTAAATATTTTTTTTTTGAAATTATGTTACATGATTTAGATTTAAATTTGTTGAATATAATATTATTTTGGAATTATGTTGCATGATTAAATTGTTTAATTATATTGTGTGAATTTATTATGATTTGTTAAGTTTAATGTTATTGTTTTAGTTAAAACACTAATTAATCATGATTAAATTAAATATTTTATGAAAAAATAGTATAATAATATAAATATTTTTATGTTAATTATTTAAAATTATTATTATTAATTGAATTATGTTGTTGTTATTGATAATAATTAAGAAATAATATATAATGCTAGAATAAACAGTAATTAAATTCAAAAAATAAAGTTGTAAGTATAGATATTAATTAATTATACATATTCAGAATTTATTATGTTAGTTTTTTAAATGTTAGTATTAGTTATTTAATTATATTATTATTATTTGATATAATCATAATAAATTATTTATTGATAATGCTAGAATAAATAATAAATAAATATAAAAATTAAAGTTGTAAATATAGATGGTATTTTAGATTGTATTATACTTTGTTTAGATGGTAATTAATCCATACCGACCCATTATTTTTTTAGATGGTATTTTTTAAATGAACTTAAATTAAAAATAAAGTTAATTTTTTTTTAAATTGCCTTGTATGAATTTGTTGTATGGTATTTAGATAAATTTGTTGTAAATTATCTTGTATAAAATTAAAACTTAAAACAAATAAAGTTAAATTTTTTTTAATTGCCTTGTATGAATTTGTTGTATGGTATTTAGATAAATTTGTTGTAAATTGTCTTGTATAAAATTAAAATTAAATTTTTTTATTATAATTTATTGTCTTGATTAATCATGATTAAATTAAAGTAATCTAATAGTCATAATAATATATTTATTGATAATGCTAGAATAAATAATAATTAAACATCGAAAAATAAATTTGTATATAATTTCGTAGTTTACTAATCCGATATTCCAAAATTAGTTTAACAAAATTTGCATTGCATTGCATTGAACCATAGACCCGTCAATTGATTAATATGCATAAATTATAATATCCATATATTATTTTTAATTTTGTATGGATCTTAGATCTTTGCACATTAATTAATTGATTGTCCAAAGTGGGCAGTTTGGAAATTACAAATAATTTACGGATCACTTTACAGCAATGGAATAATGTGCAATGGAGTTCGAATGAAATTTCGTGCAGCATTTTCCTTTTATTCTCTGTATACATAATATTTGTATGTGGAGAACTAAAGGAAAATATTGTCAAAATTTCATTCAATCTCCATTGCACATCATTTCAATGTTGTAAGTGATTTGTAATATTAATGCAATTCTTGAATGGGATAGGACCTATGACCTATTAGTTGATGATAGGATGCATTGAATATTTTTAAATATCTTTTCTTGGTTAAATATGTAGGGTATAATAGGAGAAACAATCACTGCATTATGTTACATTAATGGTTATATTATCAATGGACTAAATGAGATTGAGTACAACCAGGGTCCGAAAAAAGCAATTAGAACACATTCTAGTATGACATTTCAAGAGCTGGAGAACAAAATATGTAGAGTTATGCATATTGATAGAACTGAAAGAAAATATTGATCATCTATAGATATCCCAAAGTTATCCAGTCGACATCTGTAAAGTATAAACTCGTTCCACTGACCGATGATGAAGACATGGAGATCATGTTTTTAACTATCAATTTATATCAATGTATATCGGGTGCGGAGTTATACATAGATATCCAAGCTGTAGAAGCTCCTGAACCTGTCTGTTCTCAGGATGACTATGAAGAAGCTGTTCGAAATATAACAACAACCCGTGTAACCGAACATGTTTCATATTGTACTTCGAACATAGTACCTACTGAAGTTGAAAATATTGGTTCAATTTATCCAATATCTCTGTTACATACGGTGGACAGTACTGTACCTGAAACTAATATTAGAGAAGCATCGGTATATACTGCTGCTGATGATACTGTGCATCTAGACAATCTACTTTTTAATGAGAATGATGTTGAATGTGAAAATGATTTGCCTGATGAAGGTATTGAAGCCGGAACTTCGAACCCAATACGAAGTCTAGAGGGAACACCTGTTCTAAACTATTATGTATTTGAAGCTCCATCTAAAACATTTACCCAAATTGATTGGAATGCTGCGAATGTTTCAATGTATTCTTCATTTCAAAAACAAAATGTTATATGGCAAAGGACGAGGAATTGCATAAAGGACTTCGCTTTACGGATAAGGCAGAATTATAGACTGCAGTAAAGCAGTATTCTATTGAAAGACATCATGAATTCAAAGTTGTTGAATCTAATCTAAATCTATGGCTTGTAAAATATAAGAACAGAGATTCGGGATATCAGTAGATGTTGAGGGCTATTAAGCATCATGCTTACTTTGAGATCTCACGATATACTGGTCCTCATACATGCCTGTCTGCAATGATGTCTCAAGATCATTCTGGGCTGGACTCCACATTAATTGCTAATGAAATACAGGACCTGGTGAAAGAAGTTCCTACAATTGCTGTTGCTGGACTAGGTGCAGTGATAAAAAATAAGTACAATTATACACCAAGTTATAGAAAATTATGGGAAGACAAACAGAAGGCGATAGCAATGTTATTCGGTGATTGGGATTTGTCATATGAATTACTTCCGAAATGGTTACATGTAATAGAACATTTTAATCCCGGTTCCTAGGTAAAATTTATCAGCACTCCAACCGGCATTCCAGCTGTGCTCAATTTGATCGTGTATTCTGGGCCTTTGGACCCTCAATTGAAGGGTTTAAGTACTGTCGGCCGGTTATAAGTATTGACGCTACTTTCATGTACGAAAGTATAAGGAGAAGCTGTTGATTGCAACTACCGTAGACGGAAATAATCAGATATTTCCGCTTGCATTTGCTATTGTTGATGAAGAGTCAGCTGACACCTGGGGTTGGTTCTTAGTTTGCATCAGACAGTTTGTTATATCACGTCAGGAAATTTGTCTAATTTCTGATCGATATGCTGGTATTCTTGCTGCAGTACAGAATCAATATTTGGTTGGCAGCCACCGAATGCTTATCATATATATTGCCTGCATCATGTAGCAAGTAATTTCAATACAAGATTCCGTGATTCCAAATTAAGTGATGTAGTGAAAAAAGCTGGAATTCAATCACAGCCCAGAAAATTTCAGAAATATATGACAAACAATGAAAAATTTAATCCAGAAGCTGTTCAATGGCTGAATGAAATTCCTTTATCGAAATGGGCACGGTCACATGATGATGGACGACGGTATGGGATGATGACAACTAACATATCCGAGTGTTTCAATGGAGTATTGAAAAATGCTTGATTCCTGCCAATAACAGCTTTGGTGCAGTTGACATTCTTTCGGCTTGTATCATACTTTGAAGGTCGACATGCCCAAGCAAATGAGGCAATGGACAGGAACAAAAGGTTTACTCCATTTGTCGCTGGACATGTTATTTCCAAACAAGCCAAAGCAACTTCGCATAGAATTATAATGTTCGATAGAGAAAGTGGCCTATTCTAGGTCCAACTACTAGACGTGGTCATAACATAACAGGGCAACAATACACAGATACCTACTATCGACATGTATTATTCAAAATATATTATAAAACATCAAATTATAGTTTTTGATGTTGTAGGTTGTTCATCTATCCCAGCAGACATGTACATGTCAGAAATGGCAATGTTATCACTTACCTTGTTCTCATGTCATGGCTGCTTGTGCACATGTTACCCTTGATGTTTATAGTTTTATTGATCGGTGCTATACATTACAAGATTATCATCAAACATATGCACCACAATTTCAACCAATTCCTCATAAGGAATATTGGTCACAGCAAACTGGACATGGTATCATCATTCCTGATATGAATAGGTTACGACAAAAAGGTAGGCCACGGTCCACAAGAATTAGAAATGATATGGATATTCGAGAAGCTGGCAACAAACGCAGGTGTATAATCTGTAAAGAGGAAGGGCATGACAAACGGTCATGTCAAGACTTCTACAACCAAGTCAATAAAAAGATAGTAGTCAAATTGCATATTTTAAGGTACATCACATATTTCTATTATTCATCTTATGTTTATTTATTAGTTGATATAGTTTTGCTCATATTGCTTAATTTATGTTGTAGTTTCAGGACTGCGTTATGTTGTTGCTTCGTGAGTCCTATCGCATGTTCGTGATTCATGTTGTCCCTTTGTATTATGTGTGCTGGATTGGTTTACAATTATATGTTCTGTTGTAATACAATTATTATTGTAACAATTATTTATGGTTCATGTTAACACTTTGTATTATGCTTCATGTCTTTTTTTAAATGTAAGAATTTGTATTATATTTATCATCTTTGTGATTGCTTATTTCGTTTATTTCTAGTTATTGTATATACATTTCTGGATCCCGCCCTTTCGATCATAGTGTCTATACGATCAGGACATACATAGATCAACTATAGTTTGCGATGGACAAGATAATGCAGTGTACATTGTGTTGACGAGAGAATTTATGCAGAGATCGATACCGCTAGATCGACACATAGTCCCTTATTCATTCCGGTTTTTATGGACTAGCATGGATTGGTTTCATTAGATTGGACTGGCTCTTATCACTGCACTTGTCGAGCGTTGCGTCCAGAAATACACACTTTACTTTCCGATAGGGAGAGCTCAGCTCACCCTCCAGACTGTTGCCCAGATATGGTGCCCAAGAGGGGGGTGTGAATTGGTCTTTCTTCCTTTTTTAAAATAAAGCAATATCTGTGCTATCAATTTCAAATTAAGAGTGATAGTGCTCAAGTAATTGTGCAAACGGAAGCAATGAAAGATCAACAATTGAAGAGCAATAGAGAGTAAAGCAATGCAAACACCAACACATATAGTGGTTCGGTGCCCTAGCACCTACATCCCCCTCCCCAAGCTCCACTTGGAGATTTTTACTATAATCCTCTCTAGATTACAGCCGACTTGTTTTACAAGGCTCACAAGTCAAAACCTAAGTTGGTTTTGTTACCTAGGCTCACCAACAAACCTTACACACTTGTTTTGGCTTCGGGCTTACAAGCAATCCTAGTTGGTTTTATCAATTGGCTCACCAACAAATCTCACACTAGTTTCAAATTCCCTTGAAACTAGGCTAGCACAAATAGAGTATGAATACAAGAATAAAAACAAACAAACTCCTTTTTGAGCAAAAAACAATTCGATGTAGCTCTTGTTGGAGACTCTTCAAGTCTTCCTCTTGGAATCTTGGACCTCACTAAATGCCAAAGACTTGAAAGTTGGATTCCTCAAAATGGAAAGCTTTTGGCTAAGGAATCTCTTGGATTTTCTCTCTTTTTGGCTTAGGATTGATTGAAAGCTTTGTACTTTTACTCTCTTCTTTTTCACTTTGTTTCCTTTCCCTTTTTGAAGTTAGGTGGAGGTTAAATACTTCATTCAAGCTGAAACACTCCACAAGATCGTTAGAATAAAAATATGACCGTTTATGGCCGTTAGAATCAAATCAAAGTTCAGAAAAACTAGCCGTTATGCCATGAGTCGACCTCTGGGTCAAGTGTCGACCACATGAGTCGACCTCCATTTATCTTAGGCAAAATCCAGAAAACCATAGTTTTGCCCAGTTTGAATTCTCAGGCGATGAGTCGACCTTTGGTGTCGACCTCTGGACAGGTGTCGACCTCTGGACAGGTGTCGACCTCATGGTGGTGACCTTTGAAGCGTGCCACTGAAATTTTGCCGTGCCGGCCTTGCTGAACTTTTCTTTTCTTCATGAGTCGACCTTTGGCAAGGTGTCGACCTCTGGTGGTCGACCTCTGGTCTGAATTTTCTGAAACTCTGGAGAGGTGCGTGCCATGCTTGAGTTTCTCTAGGCCTTTGTTTCTTTTGTCAATTACTTCTTAATATGAAGTCCAATATGAGAAATTTGATCTTGTTTAAGGCAAAGAGCTCTTTCCCAAATCAGCAAGCTTGTTTTCATTGTACTCTTGATACTCTTTTGAATAACCTAAGGCCTGAAACTTTATCTTGAAATGAAACATTAGTCCAAACATATACTCAACCTTTTGTTAATCATCAAAACTAAGGAGCCAAAGCCAACAATCTTTCCCTTTTTGATGATGACAAAACCTTAAGTATATATGCAATTAAGTCCAAAAGCAAAATATAGCATTAAAAAATTTTCAAAGAAACCTCACATATATGAGTATATCATAAAAATTTACTTTTCATCTACTCTCCCCTTTTTTTTGTGAAAACATTCTCATGAGTCAAAAAGTTACCATACATACAGCTTTACTCTACTCTATGAAAGAGTCATAAGAACCATATATACTTTACTATACTTCCCCTTTTTGTCAAGAATCAAAAAGTGTATTTTTTGTAGTAAAAGATATACTAAAGAAAATTATGTTCCATTACAATGAAGTACTTAGTTGAATAAAATACATGCTCCCCCTCAATTATGCATTCGATATAGCAAAGACATTCTAACTTGAGGGTTTAAAAAAAAAAATAAATGCTAAGAGCTGGCATCAGACAGTAAAATACCACAATGTAGATAAATATATAAATGAATGTATTCAGTTATAAAATTGCTTACATAGTAAGCACAAACACTGATACATCAGAATATACAAAGCAAACTAGTACTTCAGTAAACATCATATATCAAGCAAATCTATGAGGCTCTCCTCATCAGAAGGTACATCAAAAGAGATAGGAGCCGAGGTCCTAGATGAGGATTTTGGAGTCCTATGAGTGAGACTCCGAGTCCTCAGAGAGGGACCAGACCTAGGGGTAGTCCTATGAGATCTATAGGTCCGTGGAAAAGACTCCGAAGGTGTCCTAACAGAAGTAGTAGCAGTAGGAGTAGGTGGATCAGTATGCTGAGTAGATTGAGCTGGAGTGTGCCTGCTGACAAGCTCATAAGCAGTGGGATCATCAATATCAGTCTCTGTATGCTCCACTCTATCATCTGGAATGCCTGTAATAGACTCAAAGAGTGACTCAGTAATCTCAGTATCTACTGGCACATCTGTAGCTGGAGGATCAACACTAGAAAGATCAGTAGGAGGATCAGCAGAAGGAAGATCAGTAGAAGGAGGATCAGCAGAAGGGGAAATCTCTGGAATCGGATCAGCAGATGGAACATCAGAGCTACCTGCTCCAGGCTGATCTCCATCACTGTCACTGTAGCCACTGGAGTCATCATCATCATCATCAGAATGTGGAGGAGGCATTGTCGGATCTACAGTCCCTGGTGGCAATGCCAATCTCAGTAAGCTGAGGATCTGTCAGAATCCTGCATCGACAGTAGCTGACAGAGCTCCAATACACATGTCTGTGTGGATCCGCAGACCATGTAGCTCCTGTCGTACACCAGCAATCTCTGTTCGGACCTCTGAAATGTGATCAGTCACTCTCTGCTCAAAGTCCGATGTGCTCGCTGTAGTCCTCTGTGGTGTAGCAGTAGCAGAAGGTGCTGGAGTTGATGAGGGTGGTGGCGTGAATGGCTCAGGCTCCGTAGTCTCTGACTCTGGTGTTGGACGAGGAGGTGTACCATGATCAGTAGGCTCTGAAGGCCCTGCCTCAGCTGCTCGAATCTCCTCCTCCTCATCTGGCTCCTGGCCAGACTCCCGTCACACCCAACGATCACCAATCAGTCAAAATCCCATCCTATGCAGGGATTTCTCTCCATATGTGTCAGTATGCTGCAGCTGACTGAAGGGTATACCATCAAATGATACTCCATACTCCCTGAATAACTGTGTCAGCCCCATGCCATATGGCTGAACTAGTCTCCTATGAGATGATGCCTCTCCCATCTGCTGAAGCATGATCCTGGAAGGTTGATGGGAGTCCGCTGTATCAGGAACACCATCAACACTAGCTCATGCTCAGTAATAAAGTCGAACCTCCCGCTCTTTGAATCAAGATGCGGGATGATATGTGCAGCACTCTCATCTCCAATGATAGCTGGTTAGCGGCTACTGTGAAAATGCCGCTAACATCCTCGCGCTCTAAGATATATCTGAAGGCGCGCTCTTGGTCGCTGATAGTAGTGGTGGCTGTACCATGAAGTGGAATCCTCCAAACATGACTGATGACCTCCGGTGTCACTGGAATCTCGATCCCACGAACAGTAGCAGACCATCCAATGCCATCAGTGACCATGGATGCATAGAACTCCCTGATGAGGTCTGGGTAGAATCTCTCAGTCATCGTGCAGAAGTGAACCAGACCTGCATCTCTCAGTACATCTCCTATAAAAAAGTGATGCTGATCCCAGAAGGGTATATCCACACGTCTCCCGCTCGCAATGCTCTTCCGTACTAAGCTGGCTGGCACTGGTGCAGGTTCCTCTGGGGACGGCTCACGCTCATGTCTGGTCTTTCTTTGTCGCTCAGTACTACCTCGGCCTTGTTCCAATTTCCTTTTCCTTACAGCTAACTGCTTCCTTGGACCCATATGGATGGAAGAGGGTAATTTAGGGAGAAGTAGGATAATGCAATGCTAAGAAAAAGAAGAACTAAGGATTTTGGAGAGGAGAAAAGGAATTCACGGTTGAGCAAATGAAGGAATCGTGAAAAGGTAAGTGAGGGTTTATGAAATTGAAAAAAAAGCAAATAGAGGAAATGCATGAAATGGAGGGAAGAAATGAGTGTTTTCAATCGAATATCAACCGATAATTGAGGGTAAATAGAGGCAAAAACCTACGGTTGCCCAAAAACGAGGAACACGGTAAAAACCGGTTCGGTCCAAGAGAAACCGTGAGGGGAGGAGAAGATTACCCAAAACGAGGAGGGAGAGGGTTGGTAATCCACTATTCAGAGCTTAGGAACGTTGGAGGGGGACCACACGAAGGAGAAAGCGAAAAGAAATGGAGGAAAAGGGCTCGCGAACGGGTTTTTAAAAAATAGGTTTTCCGACCAAGTGTCGACCTCTCAAAAATCTCAAGGGTCGACCCCAAGTGTCGACCTCCGAAATTTTAAGTGTCGACCTCCGAAAATAAATTAGTCAAAATAAAATTTGGTAAAATAAAAAAATTGATAAAATTTAGAATGAATTCTTAGAGAAGCTTTAAATATTTTTGAGAATTTATAAATCATTTTTGAGGAATTTTGAAGGAAAT
The DNA here is from genome assembly GCA_021397845.1 of Areca catechu. NCBI lineage: Eukaryota > Viridiplantae > Streptophyta > Magnoliopsida > Arecales > Arecaceae > Areca > Areca catechu. The sequence goes on along the minus strand of CM038039.1, from coordinate 201,725,602 downwards.
TGAAGAGTTTCAAGCAAAAGGGTCAATGACTCCCAATTCTCTTCTGATCATGCAAAATCTATCTTCATTCAATGGTTTTGTGAATATATCAGCCAATTGATAATCAATACAAATAAATTCTAACAACACATTAGAGTTTTGAACGTAATCTCTTATGAAGTGATGTCTTATTTCAACATGTTTGCTTCTTGAATGTTGTACAGGATTTTTCGTTAAATTGATTGCACTAGTATTATCACATCTTATGGGTGTCTTAGTTAGTTTGATGCCAAAGTCCTCGAGTTATTGTTTGATCCATAGAATCTGAGCACAATAGCTTCCGACTGCTATATATTCGGCTTCCATCATAGATAGAGCAACCGAATTTGTTTCTTGCTGCTCCATGAAATCAAATTAACTCCTAGGAATTGATAAGTTCCACTAGTACTTTTACGATCAAGTTTACACCCAGCAAAATCAGCATCAGAATAAGCAATCAATTCATATGATGACTCTCTAGAGTACCAAAGACCAATTTCAATTGACCCAGATAAGTATCTAAATATACGTTTTATAGCTAAGAGATGTGATTCTTTAGGAGCAGACTGAAAACGTGCATACATACAAAACTAAACATTATATCTGGTATACTGGCAGTTAGATATAGCAATGAACCAATCATGCCTCTATATAATTTTTGGTCTACTGATTTACCACATTCATCTTTGTCTAATTTACATGAAGAGCTCATAGGGGTACCTATTGGTTTGGTAGTCTCCATCCCAAACTTTTTCAATATTTCCTTTGTGTACTTGGCTTGGTTGATGAAGATCCCCTCTTTGGTTTGCTTAATTTGGAGTCCGAGGAAGAAGTTGAGTTCTCCCATCATGCTCATCTCGAACTCACTCTGCATTAACTTTGCAAACTCTTGACAAAGACATTCGTTAGTAGCACCAAAAGTAATATCATCTACATAGATTTGTACTACTAAGAGATCATCATTTTTCTTTTTCAAAAATAATGTATTATCTACATTACCTCTAGAAAAATCATTCTTCATCAAAAATGAACTTAATCTATCATACCAAGCTCTAGGAGCTTGCTTTAAACCATACAATGCTTTATGTAATTTAAAAACATGGTTAGGAAATTCATGATTTTCAAAACCAGGAGGTTGTTCAACATAAACTTCCTCTTCAATAAATCCATTTAAAAAGGCACTTTTAACATCCATTTGAAATAACTTGAAATCCATAAGACAAGCAAAAGCAAGTAAAAGTCTAATTGCTTCCAACCTAGCAATAGGAGCAAAGGTTTCATCAAAGTCAATCCCTTCTTCCTGGTTGTAGCCTTTAGCAACAAGTATAGCTTTGTTTCTAGTTACAATACCATGTTCATCAAGTTTATTTCTAAAAACCTATTTTGTGCCAATTACAGAAACATTAGGGGGTCTTTCAGTTAAAGTCCAAACGTTATTTCTTTTAAATTGATTTAGTTCGTCTTGCATGGCATTAATCCAGTTACAATCTTTTTCAGCTTCTTCAATTGACTTAGGCTCTATTTGAAAAACAAAAGCTAAATAATCACAAACATTTCTGATAGAAGAGCGTGTACTTACTCCCTTTGACGGATCACCAATAATTAGCTCTTTGGGGTGTCCGTGTGCATACCTCCACTCTTTCGGTAAAGGTTTTGGTGAAGTTGCATTGATCTCTTGAATTTGATCTTCATTTTCTTGATCATCATTTCCTTTGGGCACATCTTCATTGATTGTCAATTGTTCAAGCTTCTTTGTACCTGTTTCATCATCAATAGAATCTTCTTTTCTAGAAGATTTTTCGTTAGTTTCATCAAACACTACATGAATTGATTCTTCAACTAGAAGAGTTCTTCTGTTGAAGATCCTGTATGCCTTGCTAGAAGTAGAGTATCCTAAGAAGATACCCTCATCTGACTTGGCATCAAATTTACTGATATTGTCTTTGCCATTGTTTAATATGAAACAGCGGCAACCAAATACACGAAAATATTTAAGATTAGGTTTTCGATTTTTCCAAAGCTCATATGGTGTTTTCCTTCAAAATAGGTCGAATTAAAACACGATTTAAAATGTAACAGGAAGTATTAATGGCTTTTGCCCAAAAATATCTAGGTAAATCGTTTTTGCAAAGCATTGTGCGTGCCATTTCTTCAAGAGTCCTGTTTTTTCTTTCTACCACCCCATTTTGTTGAAGTGTCCTATGTGCAGAAAAATTGTGACTAATACCATTATCATTACAAAAAACTTTAAAATCATGATTATCAAATTCAGTTCCATGATCACTACGAAAGAAACAATAGTGAGATCTTTTTCGTTTGAAACCCTTTTATGAAATTTAACAAAAGTTGAAAACGTTTCATCTTTATGAGCTAAAAACATTACCCAAGTAAATTGAGTAATCATCGACAATTACTAGCCCATATTTTTTACCTCCCAAACTAGTTGTTCTGGTTGGTCCAAAGAGGTCCATATGCAATAATTCAAGGGGTCTAGTAGTAGATACTACTCCTTTAGGTTTGAAAGTAGATTTAGTTTTTTTCCAAATTGACATGCAGCACAAATCTTATCTTTTTCAATTGTGAGTTTTGGCAATTCTTTTACAAGATTCTTTTTGCTTAATTTTGAAATCAATGCATACTAGCATGCCCTAGCCTGCGATGCCAAAGCCAACTAGTTTCACTTGCCTTGGCTTTCCTAGCCACTAGGCATTGACCACTTTCCATGGCTAGATCATCAAGATCAACCATGTAAATGTTTCATGCCTATGACCAGTGAACTTGATGCCATGGACATCTAGACTAGACACCATGCACAAAGATGATTCAAAAATTACTTTAAAATCCTTATCACAAAACTGACAAATGCTGAAAAGATTATGCTTCAAACCATCAACAAATAATACATTATCTACATAAGCATTAGGGGTGATATGATTTTACCAATTCCGACGATTTTACCTTTTCCATTATCACCAAAAGTAACGTTTCCACTATTTATAGCTACTAGTGATGAGAATTGCTTCATATCCCCAGTCATGTGCCTTGAGCAACCACTGTCCAGATACCACATTCTTCTTTTATTTTTGGTTGCAAGACACACCTGCAGAAATTGATTAAGTTGAAACTTTAGGTACCCAAGTCATCTTGGGTCCTTTAGGGTTAAACAAATTGGTTCCTTTTGGAACCCAAATCTTTCCAAAGGTACTTGATTTTCTTCTATTACAAATATATGATTTATGTCCTAACTTACCACATGCATAGCAGGTAATATTAGAAGATGTAGGTATGAAAAAGTTTTTGCTGATTCTGTGACTTAAATCCAAGTCCAGCTTTATTACAAACTGCATGTTGACTGTTTAAAAGCATACTTAATTTTTCTGAACTATAAGTAAACTTTTCTACAAAAGGTTTCACTTTTTCTAACTCTTCTTTGTAATTTTGTTTTGAAGCAACAGTTCTTTATTTTGTTTTTCAATTTTCTCATTAGTTTCAAAACTTCTATTATTTTTCAAAGAATCCTTTTCTTTTATAAGATTGACCTCATCATTTTTCAAGGTCTTTACATGTTCAGTTAATTTCTTGTTTTATTGAATTAAATCTTCAATTTCAGTTGAAAACTTGTCTGAATTTTTGGTAAGCTCTTGATTTAGCTTTCTTAATTTCTTATTTTTTAGTTTTAGTTTTTCATACTCCATAACTAAATCATCAAAAGCATCATGTAGTTCATTAAAAGTAAATTCATTTTCACGTTCAGAATTTACCTCATCATCTTTATTGGCCATGAAACAGGTTGGACTTCCTGCTGCTCTTCATCACTGCTGGAGTCCTCACTCTCACTCCAGGTAGCCATCTGGCTTTCTTTCTCAACATCCTTCGACTCTTTTTAAGCAAAGGGCAATCCATTTTATAATGTCCAGGCTTCTTGCACTCGAAGCAGATGGGTGGATCCCTTTCTTTTTCTTTCTCTTTATCTTTATTGTAATCACCTTTTTGTGGCCTTTTCTTGAAGAAGCCCTTCTTCTTTCTCATGAATCTTCTGAATTTTCTTGTAATGAGGGCTGTCTCATCATCATCAGCTTCTTCTTCTTATTCATCACTTGACTCTTCCTTTGTAGTGGACTTGAAGGCTATGGCTTTCTTTTTCTTGTCATTGTCCACTGTCTTCTGTTTTAGTGAAAGCTCATAAGTCATCAGTGATCCAAGAAGCTGCTCAAGAGGTAGAGTATTGACATCCTTGGCTTCTTCTATGGCCGTTACTTTCGCATCCCATGAAGCCGGAAGAGACCTGAGAAGTTTGTTAACAAGTTCACCATTAGATATAATCTTTCCAAACTCCTCACACCATTTACTATATTGGTAAATCTAGTATACATCTCACTAATACTTTCAGTTGGTTCCATCCTGAACATCTCATACGTATGAATGAGCATGTTCATCTTTGTGGTATTCACTTGGTGTGTACCCTCATGGGTAACCTCAAGTGTATCCCAATTTTTTTGGCGGAAATATAATTTGATATTCTGTTAAATTCACTTGGGTCAAGTGCACAGAATAGCAAATTCATCGCCTTTGCATTTAACTCAGTTTGTTTGATGTCATTGTCATCCCATTCTTCTTCAGATTTTGGGGTGATAATGCCATTAACCAAGTGAGTGGGCTGATGAGGCCCTTTAGTAATTACTCTCCATATATTATAATCTACAACTTGTAAATAAATGCGCATACGAGTTTTCCAGTATGTGTAGTTTGTGCCATTAAAGAAATGAGGGCGATTTGATGCTTGACCTTCAATTACACTCATTCCAATTGGGGCGGCCATGATCTTTCACTCAAGATCATTGGACCTACAAGAGAGTACCGGTGCTCTGATACCACTTGTTGCCCAGATGTGGTGCCCAAGAGGAGGGGTGAATTGGGTCTTTCTTCCTTTTTTTAAAATAAAGCAATATATGTGCTATCAATTTCAAATGTGAAGAGTGATAGTGCTCAAGTAATTGTGCAACGGAAGCAATGAAAGATAACAATAATTAAAGAGCAATAGAGAGTAAAGCAATGCAAACACACAAAACGTATAGTGGTTCGGTGCACCTAGCACCTACATCCACTCCCCAAGCTCCACTTGGGAATTTCCACTATAATCCTCTCTAGATTACAGCCGACTTGTTTTACAAGGCTCACAAGTCAAAACCTAAGTTGGTTTTGTTACCTAGACTCACCAACAAACCTTATACACTTGTTTTGGCTTCGGGCTTACAAGCAACCCTAGTTGGTTTTATCAATTGGCTCACCAACAAACCTCACACTAGTTTCAAATTCCTTAAAACTAGGCTAGCACAAATAGAGTATGAATACAATGAATAAAACAAGACAAACTCCTTTTAAGCAAAAAACAATTCGATGTAGCTCTTGTTGGAGACTCTTCAAGTCTTCCTCTTGGAATCTTGGATCTCACTAAATTTTAAAGACTTGAAAGCTGGATTCCTCAAAAATGGAAAGCTTTTGGCTAAGGAATCTCTTGGATTTTCTCTCTTTTTGGCTTAGGATTGATTGAAAGCTTTGTACTTTTACTCTCTTCTTTTTCACTTTGTCTCCTTTTCCTTTTTGAAGTTAGGTGGAGGTTAAATACTTCATTCAAGCTGAAACAACTCCACAAGACCGTTAGAATAAAAAATATGACCGTTTATGGCCGTTAGAAATCAAATCAAAAGTTCAAAAAAACTAGCCGTTATGCCATGAGTCGACCTCTGGGTCAAGTGTCGACCTCATGAGTCGACCTCCAGTTTATCTTAGGCAAAAATCCAGAAAACCATAGTTCTGCCCAGTTTGAATTCTCAGGCGATGAGTCGACCTCTGGTGTCGATCTCTGGCAAGGTGTCGACCTCTGGTGGTCGATCTCTGATCTGAAATTTTCTGAAACTCTGGAGAGGTGCGTGCCATGCTTGAGTTTTTCTGTGCCTTTGTTTCTTTTATCAATTACTTCTTAATATGAAGGTCCAATATGAGAAATTTGATCTTGTTTAAGGTAGAAGAGCTCTTTCCCAAATCAAGCAAGCTTGGTTTCATCATTGTACTCTTGATACTCTTTTTGAATAACTTAAGGCCTGAAACTTTATCTTGAAATGAAACATTAGTCCAAACATATACTCAACCTTTTGTTAATCATCAAAACTAAAGAGCCAAAGCCAACAAGGACGTTGCTATTCAGCTTGGTTTGCCGGTGGATGGTCTACCAGTGACAGGTTCTACAGGGATAGATTGGGGACAGGTGTGTCAGGATTTATTAGGTGTTGTCCCACCACAGAGTAGACTCCAGGGGTCGCAGTTGAGTATGGTTTGGCTTACTGAGCAGTTTCAGGATTTATATATTGATGCCGATGAGATTGCCATACAGCGCTATGCTCGAGCATATATTGTGCAGCTGATGGGTGGGTGTTTATTTATGGATAAATCTAGGAATTTGATACATCTCATGTTTCTACCCCTACTGGCAGATTTGGATGATGCGGGACACTATAGTTGGGGTAGTGCAGCGCTCGCATGGCTATAAAGGAAGATGTGTAGGGCAAGCTGGAGAGATGCCAGTGACATTGCTGGTCCAGTGTTACTGCTACAGTTGTGGGCATGGGATAAATTCATGATCCTTGCACAACGTAGATTACAGCGCCAGATTCCAGATCCGATGGTCGATTTCGATGATGATGGTGCTGGTTTACCACAGAATCCATTAGGGATGCGGTGAGTTCATTGTTCATATTAAATTTCATATTGTATGATATTTACTGACTTATTTAATACATTTAATAATTTTTTTTTGCAGATGGAGGGATGTTTTTGTGTGACCCAGGTACCGACGCATGTGGTCTCCTCCTATCGTTACTTGATAGATCACTTCAAACTAGACAAGGTAATCATTAGTGCTTATTCTTTTTAAAATAGTTGATTAGCCTTACATGTTTTCGTTTAATGAATTATGCTTTAAATTATTTATGAACAGGTGATATGGCAGCCATATTCTGCCGATCTACTTGCATAGTTACCAGGTTCTAATCTAGATGGGCAGCATATCTGGTGTGCTCAAGTGCCACTTATCTGTTTTCATATAGTGGAGTGGCACTTATCTGATAGAGTGATATGCTAGTACGGGTTTCGACAGATCGTGCCTGAGCCAGTTGATACACGCTCGGATCTGCACCACATGGATTTGAGAGGATGACCCGATCAGGACTGGTCCGCCACTCATCACGAGTTCATTCATTTATGGATGAGTCGACTGGATCATATTGTAGATGGTGCTCCAGATGCTGGTATCATGGATTATCACGATCCATACATGCAGTGGTACCGCAGCATCACGCATCGATTCATCAGTCGTCCTGGCGTGATTGATGATTATATGGTAAGAAATTTAAGTTTTGATATTTATTCATACTAAATTATTTATTCTTTGAAATTTATTTAATATTTTTTATCTTACAGAGCAGTGCCATCATGCGGATACTTCAGCTAGCTCATCCAAATTGCATAGCGACGAACTCCCGACTATTACGGAGGCTTGTCATTCCATCCTTCATACTGTCGGCGAGCATGCACGTGTTCCATTACGGGAGTTTTATCAGGGGGCCAACAGAAAGTACGAGACTCCTTCACCTTACCACTATGGATCTTCATCGGGAGCACCTCCATCATTCCAGCATAGATGAGGTACCCGACATTATAGTACCTCTCCATATCCGATGCCGAACTTCACATCTACTGATGTTGTTGCTGCACATTTTGAGACTACCGCTGCACCGGACCACATATCGCAGCATGATTATTCCAGACATCGAGGACAGGTTTATGGTGAGGGTTCGTCGCATCAAGCATCCCAGGTCGGGGAGCATATGACAAAGTATCAGGCACCAGCTGAAGTTGTACCTCCACTTCGTCGTGTCCAGCCTCAACGCAAGAGGAGGTGGCCACCATGTAGGACCTAGGATATTTTTTTTTTTGTTGTATTTGTAAAACTATATTTTGAAATAAAATTTAATTACAAAATTCATGATCTCTCATCTGGTAATACAATCATTTCTCAGTGATACCGGTCCGGCATCTAGGGTTCGGCCACCAGTCACGTGTTTAGGGTTTATCGGCATAATTTAAATTCATCTCTGGCAAGGTGCGACAGTGGGTCAAAGGGGAAGAAATCGTAGTGGGCATGCGGGAGGAAAAGATAAGAACGAAAGAGAAAAAGTTTTAAAAATCGGGTTCAGGAAAAATTCAAAAACCTATTTTTCTAAATTTTTTTCATATTATTCAAAAAAAATTCATAAACCAGGCCAGAGAAAAATAGGTTTCTTAAGGCTGATTAGAAAAGTAAGTGATCAATCTATATAAACATGTTGTTTAGTTATATATAAATTTTTTAAGATAAATAATTAATCTAAAATAATATATTTTTATAAATTAGTTTTATGAAAAATAAATTAAAGTAGAACTTTTTTAATATTTTATAAAAATAATCATATGATTTCTGGACTGGGGCTGGACTAATGGCAAGGGAGGAGAAAAGGTCGAGAAGGTCAGTTGATCAGGCATAGGAGGATGTAAAAAATATTTCATTTATCCCATCGATCATTACGGAAGATTAAAATATCAATTTTTAGACCTGATTTTATAATTTTTAACATATAATCAATATAATTTTTAGTAGCACAACAATTATTTTTTTTAATAATAATAATAATGATAGTCACGATGATAATAATAAAATAATAATAATAATAATAATCATATCACTTGTAATTTACAAAGTTTAAACTCATGGTACAATTACAAAAAGCATTCAACAAAAAATTTAAAAAAAAAAATTCCCCATCCCCCCCCCCCACCCATGAACTCGTCTTTGGCAAAGAGTTCAGGGGGCTGGCCCGCTGGAAGAAATCATCTTTTGGAAAGACGATTTCTCAACTTGAAATCGTCTTTCCAAAAGACAATTTTAGACTAGCATTCCACGATCGAGCCATCCTGCCACGTGTCGTGTCGGAAAGAGGGGGGAGAAATCGTCTTTTGGAAAGACGATTGATTCTCAGCTTGAAATCGTCTTTCCAAAAGACGATTTCAGGCAATCTACCCTCATGCGGAAGAGGAAGAGAAATCATCTTTTGGAAAGACGATTTCAAGCTGAGAAATGTCTTTCCAAAAGATGATTTCAAGCCTGCCAGGTGTCGGGCCAAGGAGGTGCCAGCAAGGGGAGAAATCGTCTTTTGGAAAGACGATTTCTCAGCTTGAAATCGTCTTTCCAAAAGACGATTTCAGGCTTACGTGGCTCCAACACATGCTATGTGGCAGGTGTTTTTGGCTGACCTTGTCCACGTCAGCCAAAAATACCTAAATCCATAAATATATGCAGTAACACCTAATTTCGTAATTTTTTTTAGCATTAAAAAAAATTCATGTGCTGTTTATATATTTATCGAGACGAGTATCCTTTGCTATATATGTGACATACCATACCGTACGTTGCATTGCACATGTTATCCATTGCACGCACGACCAAAACTTTTGAAAAGGAGGGGGGGAGGGGGTGGGGGCATTGCATTGCACACTCCATCCATCCTATGATAACCGTTACGTATGTTTTATTTTATTTTTTTTTAATTTTTTAAGGGGGACGGTGGGGGAGTTGCCACATGTATATTTATATGCATGCATATTCTTTATAGTGCATAATGCACTGCAGTGTATGGTACATCATATACACCATCATGAGTTGAATAGCCACATGCAAACCAAAACTTTTTGAAAAGGAGGGGGGGGAGGGGGTGGGGGCATTGCATTGCACACTCCATCCATCCTATGATAACCGTTACGTATGTTTTATTTTATTTTTTTTTAATTTTTTAAAGGGGACGGTGGGGGAGTTGCCACATGTATATTATATGCGTGCATATTCTTTATAGTGCATAATGCACTGCAGTGTATGGTACATCGTATACACCATCATGAGTTGAATAGCCACATGCAACTGGATACAAGCATGAGCCATACGATACATGCTACTTACACATAATGCTTAACAATACTGTTAAACCACGTGATAAAAAACTAGAGGCCTTCAATAGAAATCATGAGCTGAATCCACGATTTTGTTGCTGACCTGGCCATTAAAATCATGAGTTCAATCCATGATTTCTTACATGGCATCTAATATGTTAAAATTATAATAAATTTATAGATAAGATGAAAATAGAGGTATTTTGGAAAATAAGTACTAAAGATATTATTTAAAAAAAATTGAAGAAGGATTTTGTATTAATTTTTTATAAATAAGTGTTTAAAGGGTATAAAGATATTATCAATCAATTTGAAAATAAAAATAAATTATACATTATTGGATAAGAACATAGTTAAGTTGAACTTCCTCTCATCTTCCTACTATATATATATATATATAATTGGACTTGGATTGTAGGCACCCGAGTGGCAAATCTCAAATATGTTATATTAAGTTCAAGATTGATCAAGTACTGAAAAATCAATCCAACTACCATGCCTAAGTTTATTTTAACATTAGATGCAGGGTTAGTTTATTACATTTTTGGATTTAGGTATTACATTTTGGATTTGGAAAATAAGTACTAAAAATATTATTTAAAAAAATTGAAGAAGGATTTTGTATTAATTTTTTATAAATAAGTGTTTAAAGGGTATAAAGAATTATCAATCAATTTGAAAATAAAAATAAATTATACATTATTGGATAAGAACATAGTTAAGTTGAACTTCCTCTCATCTTCCTACTATATATATATATATATATTGGACTTGGATTGTAGGCATTCGAGTGGCAAATCTCAGATATGTTCTATTAGAGTTCAAGATTGATCAAGTATTGAAAAATCAATTCAACTACCATGCATAAGTTTATTTTAACATTAGATGCAGGATTAGTTCATTACATTTTTGGATTTAGGTATTGCATTTTAACATTAATATTTTGAATTTTTTAATGAATTTTAAAAATTTATGTTACAATGTATAACATATTTAAATTTATTATATACAGATGACAAAACATCAAAAGATTAAAAAAGTTGATTATATTAATTAGATGATGCTAATTCATCAAAAAAAAATAGTTTTTTTTAGGATTAATTGTAGGATATATATATTGAAACATATAAAAATATTTAAATTTATTGTATTCATTCATTTTTTGAATTATGTTTTAGTATATTGTTAGTTCAACTAAGGATTGATTTAGGATAGGATTTATAATTATATATATACTGAAAATATTTCATTATATTCAATTACTTGTATATGCAAATAAATTTTAAATTATTTAATTATTTTTAAGAGGTAAATTTAAATGCAAGGTAAATTTAAAATCAATTGACATATTTCATAGTTGGTGGTATAAAACATGTTATAAGTTTGCAATAAAGATTTATAGTTATAATTTTTTTGATGCAATCAATATAGTAAAAATGATAGGCTTCCTGTATCATGATAAAATTATAATATATTTTTAATACTATATTTTATTTATAAAAAAATAAATATATTATTTTATTTTCAAAAAAATAATTTTAATATATCTCTTGTTTCAAAGTATAAATTAAATGATTCTGTTGATGATGAAACTAGTATAGCCATTTTTATAATTTTTAAATAATTAGCTTAGCAATTAATCAATGTCTTAGTACTTAATATTATAATTAATTGACATAAAATATAATGAATTTAATCTACCAGTTGTTATCAAAAATATCCTTAATGATATTTACACATTTTAAATTTTATTTAGTTTTATAAAGTTTCAATGATAGCTTGTATAATTTTAAAGTGATCAACATATTTTTATAAAATAAATTTTGGCTTGATAATTTGCCAAAAAGTTCTGGTACCAAATATTTTCATTTTAGGTTCAACAAGAATATATTATTTCAAATTCTGATAAACAAATTCATACTAATTTTTTGAAGAAATATCTCCTAAAAAATCACCAAGCATAACCTGGTAACATACCTTAATTATTAATATTTTTTCTTTTCTTTTTTATTGTTATGGAGGTAATTTAATTTCAAACACTATGACTTATTTTTTTAATAATTTTGATTCATATTTTGTTGTAAAACTCAATTCACTAATATTCTAATAATGTTTTTTTGGTATTTATATTTCCAGTTTAAATGAAGGGATTAAGGTAGATGAAGATTAGCATGGATGTAAATTTTATTAGTTAATGAAAATACTATAGATTATATTGTATGCAAAATTTATATATTGATAAAATATTTTAATTTTTTTTTGATTCAAGCTAAATCCCGCCGCTAAGCATGGGTAATATACTAGTTTAATACTAAAGCAGAAGAAATCCTAAATTTCAAGAAGTTGTGGACTTCAAATATATATCCTAATGCAGTTTAAATTTAATAGGGATGTGAATTCTTGTAAAAAGAGTTCTAACCTTTTTTTTTTCTCCCTTTCGTTCTTCCTACAGCGATGATGCCCGTACCAAGAAGTCGAGGAATGACAAAAGTTCTTAATTCTTTTTATTTCCTTTTTATTTTTCTTGGTTTTCTGTTAGCCCCTTGGACCAGGAAATTTCTCTGTTGGTGCTCCTAATATATGGTTGCTAGCCTTGACCAAGTAAATGTTTGTGCTTCTTATAGATTTCATATGTTTTTTGAACTGAAATCCAAAGATCTCATACTTATCAAATAGAGGGAGATATTCTAAGCTCGCTACAAATACAGATGTTACTTTATGCAGAGGCATATGATCAATTATTAGAGAGAGATATTAACAGATGATCAGATTACATTTCTAGAGGTGGAAATTATGAAATGAACTATGTTATCATGTGTCACTGGAGGAATACATCGAAAGACAGATTGCTATCTATCTATTTTTGCTTGATTAATTAAGTTCATATAATATCATCAGTGCTGACAATTCATCAAAAAAAAAAAAAAAAAAACTACAGGTAAACACAACCATTTGATCAAATTTAGCCGCTTTTAAGATGAATTAATGGTTGTTGTCTACAGCTATGGCCCTGGATTGGAACCTCAAGGTCTATTTTTTTGGATGAAAACTAATCATCAGGTCTGAAAATATGAATTCACGTAATCTGCGCCGATGTGAAAATTTATATTCCTTCCCTGGATCATTGCATTCTAAACAATTATCACCATAAGTTTATGTTTTCATGGTAGTGAAGGCCCTCAGGCATTACACCATAATCAGTTCCCCGTACTCGATCAGTTCCTTGTGAGCTATAATTCTCATCTCCGATGCTTATATCTCACTGTTGAATTCTCGACTTTTATAAGGTTTTCGGTGAGAATCTTGGTATCGGGATGGTTTACAATGTATCGAGCGGACCTCCTCAGTTCCCTGCCCAACCGGAGGGATCTGGTCCCATGGTCTGGTAAAATCAAAACCCACCTTATTTCTGGAAGATCTAAGACTACTGCATCTTAAGTTACTGAACTCGATCACCAGAAAACCATTTACTCATGCCTACTAATCATACTCTAGATGGCTCGATCCTACTTTTTAGCACCTATACATCCATTGTTGGCTTTTTTCTTTTTCCCTTTTTTTTAATCTTTAGCTCGCTTCTTGACAAAGTTATCATACTGTCAAGGTCTTTATTTAGAGTAAGGATCTCATAAACAATATATATGCAATCATAATGCTGGAAAAGAATGAGTCAGTCATGCCTAGAGATTAAAAATTATATAAAGTCAGTCATCCTCCCTTGAGGCCATGAACAGACTCTCGCACTGATGATTACCGGTATCTGCTAGCTTTATTCATTGAGGGAGGGCGAGATACAAATAATCAGTTGGATGCTTGACCAATACATTTGATATCCCTCATGAACTAGTGACAGGAGATCATGAAATTTTTTCACCGTGATTTCTTTGTTATGTGAGCTTGTATATGAATCAAGGAACCACCTTCTTTAGAAAGGAACCAAAATGATGACCAAATTGTTAAAAAAAAAAAAAAAGGAAAAGAAAAATAGAATCATTTTGCTTTCCTTGATTGCTTCTGTTGCTAGAGAGTTACCAGATCAAAATTAAACAACCATTTACCAATAGACACCTCGACAAAAACCAAAGTTTCTCCGAATATCTTCTCATGACATAGATATCAGAAACTCCAGCTGCGAAGATTGTATGCCTTCTCTGCAGACTGGACCAAGTACCTTAATTGGTCAGGTTCAGAGAGTATTGATGCATTCATTGATAAGATCTTAGACCACGAGAATGAAATTAGGACATGAGTTGCTGTAGTTTATTAGAGTAGCAGTTCAAACTATACTACGAAACATATGGGAGGAAGGTCAAGAGAGCTCCAGAGAGACAATTCACCATCACTGGTCAAAGTTGAAGCCGAAGGAGGAGGAGGGGGTGGTGGTGGTGGTGGTGAGGTGGCAGATGGAGAAGAGCACAGAAGAGAAGTAGATTCTGATTGAGATTGGATATGTGGATTTTCCACTGGCAGTTGAACTCCACCTTCGAACACCTTTACCTCATCCTCTTGCTGTTTCCTACATGCATTTCTGAGGCTGGAGAGGTGATTAGTCATCAATTCTCCACCATTCCTACCTTCAAGCTTCATCCTCAAGCACTCCGATATGCCGTTGAGGGCATACAGAGAAGCCGATACCTTCCTCTCATACTTCATCCTCTTCATTGCAGCTCTAATCATCGATGGCTCATCTTCGCCGCTTTCCTGCTCTATCGGTTCCTCAATTTCCTCCACCATCTCGAACGGCGAGAAGAAACTTGACGACGACGATCCCTCCACGGCATCCATGAATTGGAAATCCATCATCCCCATGTCACCATCTCCCTCTTCCTCTTGCACTCCCTCCCCACACTCACCAAACTGCCCCAACTCCTCCAAGTTGTAGCCCAACTCCAACTCTCCCTCACCTACACCTCCTTGGTCGCCGCAATTTGCATGCAAGCCATCATAATCGCACAAGCGATCTCCACCACCTTCACTACGATGAGTAAGATTCGACATGGATTCTGTCGGGTAATTTATAAAGTCAGTGAATTGTACGTCATCTTCGCCTTCATTTTCTTCGGTTCCATGCTGCACTGGCTGCAGTTGGTGCCCCGCCTGCTGCCGTGGCCGCTGCTGGCTTTCAGCAAAGCCAGCGTTGTTTCTGGCCTTGAGCCTCGTCAGTAGGAGGTTGGTGATCTTCGAAGGGAGAGCCGGTGGGCCGGCGGGCTGCGATGGGGAGCAGGGCCAGAAGTTGGTGCGGGTGTTGGCGCCGCGTAGCAGGCAGGCGGCCTCGTCGTAGGCCCGGGCAGCATCCTCCGCCGTGTCGAACGTGCCGAGCCACACCCTTATCTTCTGTATGGTGTCCTTGATCTCCGCCACCCACCGCCCCGAAGGCCGCTGCCGCACCCCTACGAAGCGCTTCCGGGCACGCCGGGCGCCTCCAAGTGCGGCGGTGGCAGCTGCCGGTGCCACCTCGTCCCAGCTGCTGCTCGGAGGCTCACCGTCGTCGGCCCCATCGGCGCATTTCCTCTTCCTCACCATCTCCTCCTTGATCTTCTTCGATCTAAATAAAGTTTTTCCAATTAATGCTGCTTCTAATTCTATCTCACAAGTGTTTGAACTTGTTACTGCACCTGAGGATGGATCAGAGGAGATCGATGAGTATTTATAAGGGGAGAGGAGAGCTGTGGAGACCGAGAGAGAGAGAGAGAGAGAGAGAGAGAGAGAGAGAGAGAGAGAGAGGGGGATGGTGGTGGATTTGTTGCTTGGTCCCATCTCATTGTTTTGCTTAAAATTTCGGCTTCTTATCATAACATATGGAGGCTTCTCCCGCGACTGTGAGAGTGAAAGGAGGATATAATAATAATCCCTGTGAAATAATTTGACATGGCCCATTCAGTGTACGAATGTTTCCTTTGACTTGGTCTTCGGCCTTTTCTCCACCATAAATGCCCCCATTCGTTCATAGGGATTTTAGTAAATTAAGTTTAAGTTGTAGGCTTGAATCAATCAACTCCAAGAACTAATTGTCTATTCTTTTGTTTGTATCCGGAACCTTGTTATTGTTTCCCCACGTCTCAGAGTTCATAGTTTACGTTATCTTTGGGCTTGTTTAGCACAAAAACCTAGGTTACTGAAACCTTGCGCTGGGACGTTGTAAGACTTTGCTTACCCTCATCGGTTGCCACGGTATAACGCTGTCGCAGGTTTGCTAATACTTCGGCTGGGCGGAAAGTTTAATGCTCCTCGAGTAGGATTTTTTTAAAAATAATGTTTTAAAAAAATTATTTTTTTAATTAATACTAGCCGAAAAATATTTATCGATTTAGATATACGGCATTCCAAAAAAATAAAATAAAAAAATAAAATCATGGCTTGAATCCACGATTTCAAAAAATAAAAATAAAATAAAAAATTATAAGAAAATGCAGGTTCAACCCGTGATTTCAAGGAAATGCAGGTCCAATCCTCGATTTCAAGAAATCGCAGATCCAACCTACGATTTCTCCTCCATCTTTTTTTATTTTAAATTTTAATAAAAAATAAAAAAAAATTTGATTCAACATGCGATTTCTCCTCCATCTTTTTTTATTTTAAATTTTAATAAAAAATAAAAACAAAAAAAATTATAAATTTTTTTAAAAAAATTATAATTTTTTTTTAAAAATTAAAAATTAAAATAATAATATGATACTATAATAATTTTTTTAAATTATTGTAACCTGCAATTTCGCAGTCCGGTCATCGATCCGGCCACCAGTTTGATAGCTAGTACGGCTCCGGCCATCAATCCACAGCCAGTTCGGCTGCTAGGTCGGTGCCAGTCCGATCGCCGGTCTAGCTGTCAGTCCGGTCACTGGTCTGACAGTTGATCCGATCTCCAGGATTCGGCCACCGGTCCTATCGCCGGTCCGGCCACCGATTCGATCGCCGGTCTGGCCACCGATCCGATCGCTGGTCCTACCACCCATACGGTCACCGGTCTAGTCACCGGGTTCGGCCATCGATCCGTCCAATGGTCCGACCGTCGACCACCGGTCTAGTCGAACCGATGGCCGAACCCTGGTGGCTAGACCGGTGACTATATGGGTGGTAGGACTAGCGGCCGGACCAGTGGTCGGACCCTGGTGGCCGGACCGACGATTGGACAGGTGGCTGGACTGGTGGCCGGATCCTGACGACCGGATCGACCGTCAAACTGGTGACCGATTATCAGATCAGTGGCCGGACTGGCAGCTAGACCAGCGATCGGACTGGCCCAACCTAGCAGCTAAACTGACTATCGAATCGATGGCCGGAGCTGGACTAGCTATCAGACCAATGGCCGGATCGGCGACCAGACTGCAAAATCGCAGGTTATAATAATTTTAAAAAATTATTATAGTATCATATTATTATTATTTATTTTTAAAATTTTTTCTGATTTTTTATTAATTATTTTGTTTTTTTATTTTTTATTAAAGTTTAAAATTTAAAAAAAAGATGGAGGAGAAATCGCAGATTGAACCTGCGATTTCAAGCAATTTTTTTAATTTTTTTTTGAAATCGCGGGTTGGACCTGTGATTTCATTTTTTTTTTTTTTTTTTTTTTTTTTTGACACCGTACATCTAAATCGATAAATATTTTTTTGGCTCCTGGAGTACCGGGGAGGCTTTTTTTTTTTTTTTTAAACAATGGGCAAAGACTTTCTTTTTTTTAAAAAAAAAAAGGGGGTTAATATTGGTTGGCTTATTTTAATGCATGTATACGAAGTACCAAGCATGGGGAAAAAATGGAAACAAATTAAATCCACGAGTGGTGGTTAATTACTAGCTAGCTTGAAACAAAATCCAATCATCTCCTGCTAGCTAGATTTGTGTCCAATTTAATAATTCAAGAAAGAACAAGAATTTGTTGGCAACCATGCATGCACCAGTTTGCATGGCATGTAACTAATCATTGATATCATGATAGAAGCTTCGCCCACCGTGCGATGCGGGACGGAAGGACCGACAACGCAACCTTGATAGCTTAACCATGCATATCATATTCTATTTTAGATGGTTCTAAAATTCCTTCCTTCGCCAGCTTTTGTCATTGCTGGCGAACTGTTTAGGAGGTAACGGTCTTTCCAAGGCTCCAAGGCCTACCAACGTCCATCACCATCAGTATCTTCTCTAGAGAGAGGCATATGCATGGAAGCCAGACATCAATTAGTACTTGGCTGTGAGAAATAATTCCATTAGCTTCCTTCCAAGAACCATCTACGTACTGTGGTGAAGCTTCGGCTCAGTTTCCTGGAACCTAAGACAAATGGTTATCGTAGCTGCGTATTGTTAGGCCAAGCATTAGAAATTGGGACGCGGTTTATCCCGGCTTGAGTATGCTATGGGCTACAAATAATAGATTGGGTCTCTGCTTATGGCTCCAGTCAACTTGTGACCCACAGAAATGGTCAATTTAGACTGTGCACGCTTCCTTAATTAGGTTGAAATTAGGCTTGTACGTACGCAAGCTAGCTGACCGAAAATTGTATGGTAAAAGGTGCGTCCAGCCCCCTTCAGATTTTTAGAAGGGCCCGGTCAATCTAGTACAAACATTTGTACAATAAAATGGTGAGTATGAGCTAATTAGACTACGTTTGGCAATCCTTGCCACATTTTTTTAAAATAAAAAATAAAAATAAAATTTTATTTCTGTTTTTTCATATTTTAGATAATAAAAAATATGTGTCGTTTGCTGTTTTTTATTTATTTTTATTTTTTAATAATGAGGAATGGTGATATAGCTGGTGATAAGGAAGAAGGAAAGGGGATAGGGGCCTGATATAGTAGGGGAGAGGGAGAGCTTGATGTTATGCAGAGACGTAGTACTCGAAGGAGCAACAAAGGGAAAAGGAATCGGATAGAAAGATGGCTGGTGAGATTTTGGGGGCCATCATAGTTGGGTGGGGGTGACAGGGCTGAGGGCTAGACCGGATGGAGGAAGAGGAATCATGAGGAGAAGGATGAAAACCCATTTTTTTTAAAAAAGAAAGTATAAGTGAAAATTTTCATTTTTATTTTTTTAAAAATAATGGAAGCCATATTAAAAAAAAAAATTACAAAGATATTTTTAGATTTCGATCATTTACACTTGGACTCCAAAAGTTTAAACTTTAAAATCATTGTAAAATGGCGCAACCGTCTATCTCTGCCGGAGAATGTTGTCACATAAGAATCATTTGATAGTTTATTTTTTATAAAATTTCATGACTACCTGTCCCAATAATTAACTTAGCAAAATACTTTTATTTTGGCAGGAATTGAAAAGAAAGAAAGTAGCACTTTGATATCTGTGCCCATGGATGAATGTTTTGTCTTTTGAAATCTATATAGATAGATGGATGATAAAAGATGTAGTACTTTAAAATCCATGCAAATAAATGAATGATAGAGGATAGAATGCTTTGAGATCTATATGGCTAAATGAATGATAAATGATAGTGTTTTAATATCTATATAGGCATATGAGTGACGATAGATGGAGCACTTTCAGATTTATATAAGTAGATGAATGGAAAAAGATGAAATGCTTTAAGATGTATATAAATTGATGAATGATAGAGTGCTTTGAGATCTATATAAATGGATAGATGACATAATACTATTTTGAGATTTGTGCAAGTAGATGAATAATAAAGGATGAAGTACTTTGAAATTCATGTAAACAGAAGAACGACATAGGATGGAATGTTTTAATATTTATGCAAGTATATAAATGATAAAATACAAAGTACTTTGAGATCTGTGCAGATTGATGGATGATAGAGGATGCTTTGAGATTTATGCAAGTGGATAGATAATAGAAGACGGAGTGTTTTAAGATTTATGCAGATAGATGAATGATCAAAGATATGGTACTTTAAGATCTGTGTAAGAAGGTGAATGTTAAAGGATTAAGCACTTTAAGAATTGTGTAGGTGAATGGATTATAAAAATAGTACTTTGAGATCTATGTAAATAATGTATCATAAATAGAGTGCTCTGAAAACTATGCAAGCAAATGGACGACAAAGAATGAAAGTTTTTAAGATTTGTGCATGTAAATGGATGGTTAATGCCGGAGCATTTTAAGATCTATGCAAGTAAATGAATGGCAAAGAATGGGATGCTTTAAGATCTATGCAGATGGATGAATGATAGAAAATGAAGCATTTTGAGATTTATATAGATAGATGAATAACAAAGAATAATCTTTCAGAGCATGGATAATTTGATGGCTAATTAATACTTTTTAAACTCTTGGAGTCCAAGTATAAATGGCTTAAACTTGAAGGGTATCTCAATTAATTTTTCTAAAAAACATAAACAAAAGCAAGATAACAAAACATATTTTCTATATCGAATTCCATCTTTTTATTTTTTTATAAAAAAAAAAGAAACCGGAAATAAAAACAGCACCAAAGAAAACCTAATTTTTTTGTTTGATTAATTTTGCAAAAAAATGGGTTCTTGTCCGGTATAATTAGGGATCTTTATGAAGAATAGTTCTTGCTATGTGTTGCCGCCAAGATCGCCGTGGCCCATAGCTTCCGAAAGTGTCGGACCGCCTACCCTCTTCCCGGGAGCTCCTCGTGTCTTCGGGACCTGCAGGAAACAACGTTAGAGACCCGGGCCAGGGATTCCAGCGGGGGCTCTGACGGTCAAGTCAGTGACGATCCAGGGGAACAGGTCCTCCTGGTCGAGACCCTCTCGATGGACTCTACACTAGGAGGAGTGAGTGCGGTGTGAGTGGAGGTGAGGACGGTGAGGACGAGCTGGGAGAGTTTGTGGCCGAGGTGGAGCAGTCCTCCTGTGCGGCCTCCCCTCTCCTTTTGTTTGTGTGAGTGATCTTGTGCCCCCTTGGCTTACCCTCAGTGGTTTCTTTTTAACCGAACCTGCTTCGGGACACTCCCCCCCGCCAGAGCATGCGGCGGGGTACCGTATCGTGGACGGGACGTCTCTTCTGACATTCGGTGAGGAAAGCCTTTGTGCATTTTGACATTCTCTCCGGTCATCCCATTCCTGGAAACTTGGCAGTGCCTCGATCGGGGGGGTCGCCGCCCCTGGGATTTGTGCCTTCTGACTGGCCCCTCTCTTCTGGCCGTACGGACGGTTGGTGGAGGGCATGGCGCCTTGGTCAGGGAGCTTCCTTCTCTTCCGACGCGAGTGGGAGCGACGGGAAATTATTGCGGTATGGGAGGCACTGCCTCGCGACCCTCAGGAGGCCCGCCGTCGTCCTTGGAGGGGAGATGCTGCTTCCTTGGCGGTTGGCACCCTGGCCGAGGTGGTTGCCGAGCTGGACTGCAGGACTTGGGTTTGCCGGGCTCGACTTCGGTCCACGAGACTCAACGTCGGGAGGCCTGGCTTGGTTGAAGTGGATGTCACGCGACCCCGGGCTGGAGGGCTCGACCTCGGAGGCGCCCCACGTGTCAGAGGACTGAGTTCGACTCCGGACCGTGGAGCTCGACTTCGAGGGGGTCGACCTGGAAGATCGCTCGGCCCAGACCTGGGCGGTCCGATCTCCCGGGATCCGACCTGCGGAGGGCGGTGCCCAATCTCGACGAGTGGTCTCGGCTACCTGAGGGAGCTCAGCCCGGCGAATGAGCCCGGCCCGGGAAGCGGGCCCGGGAGGCAGTGTCCACGGTGACGGCATACTCTGACATGGTAATTGACAGGTATTCCATGTCAGCGATCCTGTCACATCGCTATGTAACTCATAATTACCTATAGGCATCACATAATGGAATCAAAAGGAGAAAGTGTACTAAAATGTATCTATTTGACTAAGTTGACTATGTTAGCTTGGGTCACAAAATATTCTTCAGCTGAAGTTCGTTCAGAATTCCAGACTTGTCTTCACTTTCTTGACATCTAGATTAATTAAGAAATAGGCCAGACCATGTTTTACTAAGTTTTTAATCTTTGATCATTAATAGATTTGCTTAACCCATTTATAGACTTGATTACCAAGTCATGGATGAAGAGTCCATGCTCGGCCAAAATTGTCAGACGAACGACCACACAACTGGTGGAGGCCTTTGCGGGCCGGTAAGATTACCACCTAAGCCGTGGCACTGGCATTTACTTTAATCAAGCATCCTTTGCAGTCTCCAAAAAGCCAGATCGATGAACAAAGAAATCTCCACAGACGTCCTAATTAATATTTTGGATATAACTCGAGGCATGATAGGACAAGAAACTACATGCATTACAAGTGGGATTTGTACCATGACCACTAGAATTTTTGAAAGAAATCATCGAACTACCGCATAAGAAATAAGTTCGGTGCCAAAAGAAGAGACAGACAGACCAGTCCCAGGTGCCTAAAAATCTACCATTCAGTTGTTTTTTAGTGTCCCAACTCCTTGAGATTCCCTCCCTTCTGCAGTGGTAATATCGTTACACAGCCGAATGAGGGAAAGACTGATGGCAAGACCACAACAGAAGACTCGCCGATGCCATCATCCTTTCTCGATGGTGGAGGAGAGAATTCTACATAATTTGCTGTAAAGAAAATGAACTGGAGATGTCGTTTGCGACCGCTGGCATTGTTTTTGTCTTCATCACGATAGATGGAAATTATCCAAGTACCATCACTCACCTCTGCCAATCGGTACCTACAGGTCAATGGCAAAGGATGATGAAGAGGCCCAGGCCGATACGCTTGGCTCCACATGGAGACTCCCGGAATAACGTCTTCGTTTGGAAAAGGCAGTTTGAAAACATGATAAGAAAATGGGGCTTCAACATCCTCTCAAAATTTAAAAATAGTCGTGCAGCAGCTCGATGAAGTCAGTGTCGTGATGCGGGGTGCAAGATTCCACCATCAGGCTCTCTCTTTTTTTCTTTTTTTCTTTTTTATATTTTAATCTTTTGAACCATGCGTTAGTTAGGTCACAAATAGACCTCCAGGTGTAGAAGGCGCAGAGATGTCAAACCCCAACAGCTCCCTTGCATGAGTGGGATATATCATCCCTTCCCATGCAACTTGCACGACCATCACCAGAGAAGCAAAAGAAAGACAAGTGGCTGAGCATTTGCCACAAAGTGATGTCACGGTGTGTAAAATTCTATGGAGTATGATAAACAAAGTGGGATAGCTTCAGCACCTGACTTGCTTCCATCTGGCAGAGACTTGCTAATGTTTGATTGCTTTTCCAGACACCATTACCATCAACCGCTGGGAGCTTTCGGCGGCCATGAAACCAATTTACCTGCAAATTATGCGTGAAGTTTCTGTAGCAGTAATATGATTAATCAATTGCACTTCTTCTGATCCGTGCTCGACACATCGCTTAATTACGTTCCGCAGCAGCAGGCATATCATCTAGCCATAATTACTTGCACCAATCTAACCAGCAATATGTTCTTTAGCTTAACAGATGCAATTTACATGAACCAAGGCTAAAAGTGCACCATTTATGATGTTTTTTATGGAAGCATTATAGAATAAAAGTAGCAGCTTACCGAACTTTCCTTGTGCCTTATAAGATGTTTAGAGTTGCACCGTGTCTTTGAAGCGAAATATATTTTTTTTCATCCTTCCCAAAGCCATTGCAAATCTCAAGCTTAAGGCACTATAAATACAATTAAGCCGAGGAAAGCAGTTAAAAGCCCAAGCTCGATTCAATTCAAAATATTTGAACTCAAACTCAATTCAAGATCAACCAAATCTTAAACGCTCAAGCTTGAATCGATTTTACTTGATTCAAATATCAACTGAATCATATTTGAGCTCAAAATTAGGCCTTGACCTGTTAATATATATATAAACTTGAATAAACTTGCAAATCTTCACAACAAGTATTATATTATTCAAGCTTGATTTGAAGCACTTTTCAAACCACTCAAAACTCGATAATAACCGAATCGAATCGAGCTCGAAGAACTTGCTTGCATCTCAATTCATTTGCACCCCTATGAGGCACAAACACAAATAGTAAATACTAGGCCACTTTAGATCCATCAAAGTGAGCCCTACAAATGAAGCATCTTCAAGATCCATAATTATAAAACATGCTAGAAGGAAATAAAAGCAAATAGCCATTATGATTACATGGCACAAGATGGAGCTCCACCTATCAAACCAACAATACAGTTGTGTCCAAAATGAATTGAATGGCAAAGTTACACTCGACCAAATATACAGCAAGGTGCATATTTCATTATGATTACATTGCAAAACATGGAGCTCCACCAATCAAACCAACAGCACAGTTGTGTCCAAAATGAATTGAATGGCAAAGTTACACTCAAGACCGAATATACAGAAAGGAGCATATGCACATTAAATGCTTGCATGAGAGATACACTACAATCATCTCCATACAACTACGTCATTTCACAAAAGGCTTGCAGATGAAATGCTTGTTCCCAGAGGCAATCAAGTAACATACGTCAAGGGATCCATGTCTATAAAACTGCAATGGATGTAAAATGTATTCAGAAGACCGGATTCCCTCATAGTTTGATTTCACCTCTTTTATGTTGCAGCACCATTTTGATCCTAGCAGATATAATTTGTTAGCAGAATATTGTCCCAACATCAACCTTCAGCAGAGAGAAGGGGAGAAGTGCGCTCATTTGAGTTCAGAGAGTGGTTCATTGGCATCAGAGCTGGGTCACGATATGCGGTGACCAGTTTGTCTAAGAACTCGGCCATTTTTGTTGGATTGTTCTGGTCTTCTCGGTCTTTCTTTATCAAAGTCTATAAACAATACAAAAACAAAAGTCGATCAAGTTTTAAGCAGAAAATCCATTTACTAAAAAATACTGCAAATGTATCCTGATGTGGCATACAAACCCTAGTTTTTTTTTCTTGCACATCAGAATATCCAATCACTGAAGCAGGATAACAGCAGTCGCCTCAATTTTAACAAGTTTTCAAAAGCATCAGGGCCAGTTTCATGCATTCAGATATTTAGGAGAAAAATGTGCAAAGCTTATGTTTGTCATGATAAGATTAGAGCTCCAGTCCCATTGCATAAGATGTTTTGCAGCAGAAAAAATTAGGATCTGTTACAATGAGATATCCAGAAAAGCTAGCACATAGCTTGATGGATCTGTTGCATTGGCACATTACTTATTTAACTAAAAGTAGCAGTGCAGACTTGCAGGAGAATTAACTGTAGCATCCTCAGGGTTAATTTAACTAATTTAGAATTTTGTACAATGTTCTGCACTCAACATTTTCGGCCAATTTAGGCTACTTCTATTGGGCTACGATTTCCATCTCATCTTTAAAACTGGTAAGGGGAAATTGGGTTCAACATCTTGAAAATTGGTGCCATTTCATGGAAGAGACTATTACAGTATAGACTGTTCACCCTAATGGAAGTAGGTGTTGTAGAGTGATACCTACCTTCAATCCCATCTTCCAACACCCTATATAGCAAGTTTAAGCAATATCTAATTGGCTTTTCCATGTGTATATGGTGTTAAAGAGATGTCACCAACCTAGTAAATATCTAATTTTACAAAGATAGAGAAGAAACTGAAACCAGTGTCTGCTTGCAAGTTGTTTGGTTTGATTTGGATATCAGCTTTTAAGTTGCAGGTGGGCCATTAAAATGTTAGAGCGGGGAGAAAGAAGTTCACACGAAAAAATGGAAGTACAAATGATGATAATTAATATAAATGAACAGAAGATTTTCATAAATAAAACATTATTATTTGGATATACACGAGTCACTCATCTGAAATAGGTCACAGTGACATGCACTATCTTGGACCATTAGCTAAATCTTCCAGCTTTTTTGACCAAAATCCAGATGATTGAGGCACCAGAAGGATGGTTCTCCGAAGTGATTGGCCATCAACTCCTAGAATATGGCATGCAAAGTTCAATACTCACCTTTTGTTTATCAAAGTGGAAATCTGTATCATCTCACTCATGGCCGTTACACAAACGTGTAAGTTCTTGCTTCAAAGAAGCATGATATGACCATTAAACACTTTGTAAGGCTCATCATTGTCAGCGGAACTTGTCTTGAACTGCTAAGTTCGGGGCATGCTGAATCATACCAACAGTCAACCGGGATGGTTTCGGCATTCAAAACAAACACCAGCAAGGATTGGGGGGAGAAAGAAAAGAGGAAAAGAGAGATAGAGAGGGGGGAGGGAAGAAGAGGGAAAGGCTAGGGAGACTGCTGGAGGTTGTTAAAGGGTCGTTAGGCCACTAGTGGGCCGCTAAGGCCTCTAAAGCTCCACCCTCCTTCGAAGTTAGGAAAATAGAGAGGGAGGGGGGGCAAGAGGGAGGTAGAAGGATAAAAGAAAGAGAGGAAGGGAGGCCAATGGAGGCCCCCAGATGATCGGATATCCATCCCTATCCTCGTTTAGATTGTGAAGTTGGCCAAAAAGATTAAACGAAATTGAAATAGGAGCAAGCCGCTCCTATTTCGATCCGAAGGAGGGCTGGAGGCGTTCACGGCCCTTTGGTGGCAACCACCAGCCTCCCCACCCTCTCCCTCCCTCCCCTGTTTCTCGCTTTTTGACTCTCTGATTTTCCCTCCCCCACTTCTCTGGTAGTCTAGGGACCTTCGCAGCCCTCTGGTGCCACCACCAATCTCCCCACCCTCTCCCTCTCTCCCTCCCCTTTCGCTCTCTTTTTCTCTCTCCGATTCTCCTTCTCCCTCGCTCTCTCTGCCATGTTTAGGGCTGGAATTGGACTCAGGCCGGCTCGATGGACTTTGGGCCGGGCTTTGAGCCAGGCCCGAAGTAAATCAGGTTGAGTTTGGCCCTCAAAATAGAATACATTCAATTTTCGGGCCGGGCTCAGGCTTTCCTTTAGCACTGCCCGACCTAGCTCGAACCCAACCCAGATACAGGCTCGACCCCTGACTGAGGAATATTTAGATTGAAGCTCTCTGGTTCTCTCTCTCCCCCCTCTTTTACATCAAAATCAGTCCACCGCCTCGCTATCGACTTCGATCTCCCTCCGCACAACCCCCCACCCCCCCAGCTGCCGGCTCTGATCTCTCTCCGTGCGACCCCCTCGCACCCCAGGCTTCCGACTTTGATCTCCCGACGCGCGACCCCCCTGCCCCGCGATCGACGGCTCTGATCTCCCTCCACGCGACCCCCCTGCCCCCCGATCGACGGCTCTGATCTCCCTCCGCGCGACACCCTCATCCCCTAGCTAATGGCTCCAATCTCCCTCACGAGACCCCCCCCCCCCCCCGCCTCCCGATAGACGGCTCCGATCTCCCTCTGCACGACCCCCTGCCCCGTCTCCGATTTCTTTTTCTTATTTTTTTGGGTCACGAACCCCCCGACACCGTCTCCGATTTCTTTTTTCTTTTTTTTTTTTTTTGGTCGTTCGGGCCAGCCCGATTGGAATGTGATTCGGGCCAGCAAGGTTGGGTTCGGGCTTGGGCTCGGGCCTGATTGTTTCAAAATTATTTGGGCCTAAGTCCAACCCAAAGCCTGAATTTTTTTTTGACCTAGGCCCGGGTAGGGGCATGGCCCAGTTCTGGACCTAGCTATGTTGGTTTGAGTATAGCATGGAACGACACAGGGATGTACTGAATCGTGCCACTAGTTGACCAATATGGTCCTTAGAGATGGCACAGCCAACCTTGAGACTCATTACTGCCAGCATGAACATAAAGTCAATCAAATTCCAAAGAGGAGATAGATGATTGACCCAATATCTAATTAGTAGATAAAAAACTCACCAAAAAAGTTTAAACATGGAGATCTAAGCATTGGTGTTGGAAGCTCCGAAACCGGTGTCCAAGGTGTTCTAGACTCAAGTCTATTCTAGACTGCTGCCTTACCTTTCCCGGACCTAGAAGTTGAGTCTGACAGAAACCACGTTTCTCGTTTGAACTGAATGTAGCTACACAGGTTTGAAGTTTGATTGCACGAGTTTTGAGTATTGCACGAGTCACACGTTTGAGTAGGGACTTCTTCAGTGTTATGGCAATTCCATAAGAAGCATGATTCTAATACCAACACTATCATGACATTGCCTGAGCTTGATGGTGCTATCCAAGATCTAGTGTTACTATGGAACCAATTCCGCTTAAGGAGTGCAGGTGCACGGTTTTAGGGTGCTTTAAAAAGTGAAAACTAGGACTAAATGCTCATGAGATCCTAAAACTATCTCGGATCCTAGAGCAACATTTTAAATATTGGTAGGAGGGAGGCATTTTGGCCATCCTATTATGTTCCTATGAGAAAATGGGAACTGGGACCGAGGGTGGTGTTCTCCAAACCCATCCACAAGGGAAAGAAGAAGAAAGAGATAAAAAAGAAAGGAAGGAAAAAGAAAAAAAAGGATGGAAAGGATAAGAAAACAAAAGGATGGAAAGAAGCAAGAAAGGAAAGAAAGAAGAAGAAAAAGGAAAGAGGAAGGAAAGGAGAGGAAAACCAAATGAAGGAAATGAGTAGGGAAAGAAAGAAGAAGAAAAGGAAAGGAAGGAAGAACAAAAAGAAGGAAAGAAAAAAAAAAGAGCAAATAAGGGAAAGAAGGGGAGAGAGAACCTGGGATGACCACTAAGATCAGCCAGAGAGCGGGGCATCCCATTCAGTGAAGGAACCAAAACACTTCCATCCCATGGAATTTAAAATCTTATCCTACAAAATGACAAAGTAGATACCATAAGAGTAAATTGCAAATTTAAAAAGTAATACTAACAAAAAGGATTTGAGAATTTTGAGGCCTAGCAGAAGTTGGAACTACGAAAGCCTTCACCCAAGCCTAGACTTCACCAAGGACTTTCAAGGTAGTTCATTGGCTCTATGGAATCCACCAACTCTATTTAGGGTCCCCAAAAATCCATCAAGAGTTGTGAATCCTTCTACAAGAAAAACACACATGCACTCAGACAAGTATCACTCAATTATTTATAAGTTTTAGGACCCCCTTGCATGGTTGCCCTTGGAACCTAACCTAAATACAAAAAATTTGCAAAAGGAAAGCATACTAAATTCGAGAAACCAATAAATAGATATGGACATAGATCATCCATCAAGAAGCCCAAGAGTTGGGCATCAGACACAATTGGATACCTTGAGGTTGGATTGGGTTTTATTATGCTGCCAGATTCATCTTCTCCCACGATTTGAACTTGCTTACCAACATAGTGCTGAAGACAGGATCAGACACTAGCATAGTTGGAGTCAAAACATCCCAACTTGGTGGCCCAAATGTTGGACCCTGGACCAAGCCACCGGGCCCATGGTAGTTGTGGTGATAAATGGACTACACTGCAGGCTTTTGGGTGCAATTAGCAACCTCATTTAGCTGACAACTGCTGCCTTTCTTGAGTCACAAATCACAATCTCACCAAGACATGAATTTGATCTAGAGCCGGTGAAGTCACCCAATTTCATGCCATCTTACTTAGCACATATCGTCATTTTTCACCACTAGCTATACATCGATGCTTCATGAATTACATCCTTCTTGAACAATCAAGGAAAAAAATATAGTTATAACCAAGGCTCACTGAACCGTTTTAAACCGGACGTTCAGGGCATGCCGAACCATACTAGTGACTTATTGGTGCGGTCCGAGCATTCAACTTGAAACACTGGCGAAAATAGAGGGAGATGGAAAGAAAGCAAGACAGAGAGGGAGGGTGGAGGGAAGGAGATGAAAAGACCGGCGATGGCCTATTGAGGCTATCGATGACCGAACCATGGAGGGAGGGGGAGAGAGAGAGAAAAAGGGGGGAAGGCCGGTGATGGCTGCCGAAGACTCACTGGTTCGAAACAGGGGCGACTATTTCGAACCAATAGAAGCCGGGAGGAAGATTCCGACCTTCCAAGAACCTTCGCGGCCCTTCATCAGCCATCAACGGCCTCGCCCTCTATCTCTCTCTTCCTCTCCCTCCACGGTTTAGTCGTCCGAGGACCTCTATGGCTCTCCGATGGCCACCGTCGGCATCTTTGCTGGCTTTTCTTTCCTTCCCTCCCTCTCCTTCCTTCCCTCTTTCTTTTCCGCTCCAATTCTCCCTCTCCTTAGCTTCTTTGCTGTTAGTACAGTTCAAAACAAGGGCGTACCAAACCTTACCACCAGCTGGGCGACCAGCACGGGATCTGATTCTAGTTCTGCATACCTTGGTTATAACTTAAGAGTTCCATATAATTATTTTACAAAACACATCTAGAAGGCTGTTTCAAGCAAACAAACTCTAGCATCCAAATCTTCAATGTTCAGACATGTTTCATCTGACATCATACATGCCTTTTTTCACTTAAATTTGATCTTGTGGAATAACAATGAAAGAAGCACTCACAATTAGAAATTCACGTCTCTCTTGCAATGTAACTCAACTAAGAACTATACCGGTGCTAAAATTTGATGAGTTGCAAAGAATTGGAGAGGTTAAACATTCAAAGCTAGGGAAACAAAAGATGAAATACCACCTCTTATAATGAACCTTATCTTATTAATTTTTGTGTAGAAATGCCCAAATCACATGTAAATGTTGTACTCAATAGGACTTAGGACTCTCGAGCTTTAATATTAATTGAAATACAATTTTATTTTTCCAATAATTTAACTCTGATAGAGACTGAATAAATTATGATTAATAACCACGGTCCACCAAGGCTAACCGGTATGTGTTTTGATAAAGGATTCTGACTACTAAGGACTCTACCGCAAGGGAAGTCCATATAAGTTACTTAAATCAATAAACCATCCATTACTAAATGAGGATGACCTCACTTCTTATAATAGGCTATAATGAATTTGACCATAATAAACAATTTCCAATGTTGACAATTTAGCCTCTCAAGACTAGAATTTGCAAAGATTCTGTTTTAATGTGGTGGTTTATAAGGTTTAACTCAAATGAGTGCAATTCCCTATACCAAACCTAACTTTTCTCCCTCATCATCTAGACTACTTCCTATGCAAGGAGAATTTTGAAGGATTGCTCCTTGGGTTTCTCGTAAGCAAACTGTGGGACCACAAGGTAAGTAACTATCTTCTAGATTGAACTTGTTCAAAAACCAGATGGCCCACCCGGCCCACTTGAGTCTAGATTGTTTGGGATAGATCTGAGCCTAGTATTTAAGCCCAAAGAACTAGGCCAGGCTTAAAATTCAAGCCCACCCAACTAGCCAGGCTTTGGTTTACATCGATCCAACCTGAGCACAATATTTATATAATACATATAATATAACATACGTAAAATATACATGATATAATAATAATATGTATTTTTTTTATTTTCTTCCTCATCTCAAGCCGATCTCTCGTCCCCCCACCTACCCCTCCGCCACCTCCATTCACCCATTTGGCTGCCCCCCATCCAGCTGCCCCAGCTACTGTCATGCCACCTCCCCCTCCAACAACAACATTTTAAATCTTGGCAGGAGGGAGGCATTTTGGCCATCCTATTCTGTTCCTATGATAAAATGGGAACTGGGACCGGGGGTGGAGTTCTCCAAACCCATCCACAAGGGAAAAGAAAAAGAAAGAGATAAAAAAAAGGAAGGAAAAAGAAAAAAAAGGATGGAAAGGATAAGAAAACAAAAGGATGGAAAGAAGCAAGAAAGGAAAGAAAGAAGAAGAAAAAGGAAAAAGGAAAGGAGAGGAAAACCAAATGAAGGAAATGAGTAGGGAAAGAAAGAAGAAGGAAAAGTAAAGGAAAAAGAACCAAAAAGAAAGGAAAGAAAAAAAAAGAGCAAATAAGGGAAAGAAGGGAGAGAGAACCTGGGATGACCACTAAGATCAGCCCAGAGAGCGGGGCATCCCATTCAGTGAAGGAACCAAAACACTTCCATCCCATGGAATTTAAAATCTTATCCTACAAAATGACAAAGTAGATACCATAAGAGTAAATTGCAAATTTAAAAAGTAATACTAACAAAAGGATTTGAGAATTTTGAGGCCTAGCAGCAAGTTGGAACTACGAAAGCCTTCACCCAAGCCTAGACTTCACCAAGGACTTTCAAGGTTGTTCATTGGCTCTATGGAATCCACCAACTCTACTTAGGGTCCCCAAAAATCCATCAAGAGTTGTGAATCCTTCTACAAGAAAAACACACATGCACTCAGACAAGTATCACTCAATTCCTTAAGGAAGAATTTAATACAATGAGGTATTTATAAGTTTTAGGACCCCCTTGCATGGTTGCCCTTAGAACCTGACCTAAATACAAAAAAATTGCAAAAGGAAAGCAGACTAAATTCAAGAAACCAATAAATAGATATGGACATAGATCATCCATCAAGAAGCCCAAGAGTTGGGCATCAGACACAATTGAATACCTTGAGGTTGGATTGGATTTTATTATGCTGCCAGATTCATCTTCTCCCACAATTTGAACTTGCTTACCAACATAGTGCTGAAGACAGGATCAGACACTAGCATAGTTGGAGTCAAAACATCCCAACTTGGTGGCCCAAATGTTGGACCCTGGACCAAGCCAACGGGCCCATGGTAGTTGTGGTGATAAATGGACTACACTGCAGGCTTTTGGGTGCAATTAGCAACCTCATTTAGCTGACAACTGCTGCCTTTCTTGAGTCACAAATCACAATCTCACCAAGACATGAATTTGATCTAGAGCCGGTGAAGTCACCCAATTTCATGCCATCTTACTTAGCACATATCGTCATTTTTCACCACAGGCTTTACATTGATGCTTCATGAATTACATCCTTCTTGAACAATCAAGGAAAAAAATATAGTTATGACCAAGGCTCACTGAACCGTTTTAAACCGGACGTTCAGGGCATGCCGAACCATACTAGTGACTTATTGGTGCGGTCCGAGAATTCAATTTGAAACACTAGCGAAAATAGAGGGAGATGGAAAGAAAGCAAGACAGAGGGAGGGTGGAGGGAAGGAGATGAAAAGACCGGCGATGGCCTATTGAGGCTATCGATGACCGAACCATGGAGGGCGGGGAAGAGAGAGAGAAAAAGGGGAGGGAGGCCGGTGATGGCTGCCGAAGACCCACTGGTTCGAAACAGGGGCAACTATTTCGAACCAATAGAAGCCGGGAGGAAGATTCCGACCTTCCAAGAACCTTCGCGGCCCTTCATCAGCCATCAACGGCCTCCCCCTCTATCTCTCTCTCTTCCTCTCCCTCCACGGTTTAGTCGTCCGAGGACCTCTATGGCTCTTCGATGGCCACCGTCGGCATCTTTGCTGGCTTTTCTTTCCTTCCCTCCCTCTCCTTCCTTCTCTCTTTCTTTTCCACTCCAATTCTCCCTCTCCTTAGCTTCTTTGCTGTTAGTGCGGTTTGAAACAATGGCGTACCAAACCATACCACTAGCTGGGCGACCAGCACGGGATCTGATTCTAGTTCTGCATACCTTGGTTATGACTTAAGAGTTCCATATAATTATTTTACAAAACACATCTAGAAGGCTGTTTCAAGCATACAAACTCTAGCATCCAAATCTTCAATGTTCAGACATGTTTCATCTGACATCATATATGCCTTTTTTCACTTAAATTTGATCTTGTGGAATAACCATGAAAGAAGCACTCTCGATTAGGAATTCACGTCTCTCTTGCAATGTAACTCAACTAAGAACTATACCGGTGCTAAAATTTGTTGAGTTGCAAAGAATTGGAGAGGTTAAACATTCAAAGCTAGGGAAACAAAAGATGAAATACCACCTCTTATAATGAACCTTATCTTATTAATTTTGTGTAGAAATGCCGAAATCACATGAAAATGTTGTACTCAATAGGACTTAGGACTCTCGAGCTTTAATATTAATTGAAATACAATTTTATTTTTTCAATAATTTAACTCTGATAGAGACTGAATAAATTATGATTAATAAACACGGTCCACCAAGGCTAACCGGTATGTGTTTTGATAAAGGATTCTGACTACTAAGAACTCTCCCTCAGGGGAAGTCCATATAAGTTAATTAAATCAATAAACCATCCATTACTAAATGAGGATGACCTCACTTCTTATAATAGGCTATAATGAATTTGACCATAATAAACAATTTCCAATGTTGACAATTTAGCCTCTCAAGACTAGAATTTGCAGAGATTCTGTTTTAATGTGGTGGTTTATAAGGTTTAACTCAAATGAGCGCAATTCCCTATACCAAACCTAACTTTTCTCCCTCATCATCTAGACTACTTCCTATGCAAGGAGAATTTTGAAGGATTGCTCCTTGGATTTCTCGTAAGCAAACCGTGGGACCTCAAGGTAAGTAACTATCTTCTAGATTGAACTTGTTCAAAAACCAGACGGCCCACCCAGCCCACTTGAGTCTAGATTGTTTGGGATAGATCTGAGACTAGTATTTAAGCCCAAAGAACTAGGCCAGGCTTAAAATTCAAGCCCACCCAACTAGCCAGGCTTTGGTTTACATCGATCCAACCTGAGCACAATATTTATATAATACATATAATATAACATATGTAAAATATACATGATATAATAATAATATGTATTTTTTTTATTTTCGTCCTCATCTCAAGCCGGTCTCTCTTCCCCCCACCTCTACCCCTTGGCCACCTCCATTCACCCATTTGGCTGCCCCCCATCCAGCTGCTCCAGCTACTGTCATGCCACCTCCCCCTCCTCCAACAACAACCGCCACCCCGCACCCCCCCCCCCCCCCCGCCGTGAAAAAAAAAAAGAAAAAGAAAAAAAATCTGGCCGCTCCCTACCCTTCCCCTCCTCCCCACCAGTTCCCTCTTCCTTGAGTACCTTTTTTTTTTTAAAAAAAAAAAGAGATTTTGGGGCAAAAGCCTACGGTCCAAACTTAAAGCCCAAAGCTCGATAAGTAGCAGGCTCGAGCTTGGGAAGTATGCTGGAAGGCCGAGCCGGGTTGGATCCAGGCCAAAAAAATTAAGGGGCACCTTAGGCTAAGTCTGGCGCAGTCTGAACTTGGCTGAACCCACTGGTTGAGCAGGTCTATTCCAGAAGGCCAGTTTCGATGCAAAGCCCTTCTTCTGCATAGAGTTGCTTTACCTAATAACCTAGAAATAATAGTTACAGGCCTGCCATCAGGTTGAAAAGGCATTATTAAATTGTAATAAAACATTAGTTAATTTAGAAACTCAGTTCTTTATAAATGGGATAAGGCTAGTTAATTAGAATTATGCATGAACCGAGAAACCCAAACAACCCTATTCCTAGAAGTACTCCTAAAGCAAGTAGGGGTCATTTTGGCTCAATTAACCAAAGCTGGGCAGCCACCTTAAAGAAATCCCACTTATAACTGATGCATGATAACTTCATGTTGATCTTTTGTGCTATGTTTAGCAAAAACAACTTTAAAATGGACCTATCTACCTGTCTAAAATCTGAGTTACCGTGATTTAGTATGCATCAGTAAACTTCCTCAAAGGCTACCACCTGATACTACTGCTGGTATTAACTTAAGAGAGGTAATTAGTTTCAGGAGCAAACTCTTCTGTTGTTGGGCTGATTTTCCAGTTTACGACACTTTCTTATTTTGTGCAATACATGGTGATGTTTCTTGGAAACAAATTACAGGAATTGCTTAATCTAGCAGTTTTGCCTCTAATGCTCCAGTGGTACTTTGAACGATTGCAGATTTTGTGATCTTGTCCCAAGCAAGATAATCATCAATAATAAATAGCAAAGTGGACTATAACCCAGCAGTTGCATGCAATGTTTTAATTATCGGTACCAGCTGGAAGCTGGGTTGGTACGATAGCCAAGACTTGGTATGCTTGTGTGCCGGTATGAAGCTGCAACTGTTCCTTTATTTTTTCCCTGGAAGACAATGTTACCTTAGAAGGGCTCCTTTGGATCTGTATTAGTGTTGGTTATTGTAGGGACCAGTATCAGGGAAAAAAAAATCATGCTGGGGTTTCCTCAGTGTCTAACATATATAAGAAGAAGAAGAAGAAAACAATAAAGCCCTGTTTGGATACTATGGGATTTAGACTAATCCTATAGGATTTAAAAATCCCAAGCATAAAAATCCAATAAAGATGGGCATGGCATGTTTGGATGATTAAACCTAAGAATATTTTACCTACACAAATATAGATACCCTATAGGATAAAAAAAATGTCCTCAAAAGGACATTATGTTTATCCCATCCTCATCGGGCTCCTCTGTCAAACTAGAACCCTCCACTCCTCCTAGGATTCCTTCTCCTTGTCGCACAAAGATCGTTACCCACCGGGGATGTCAACGCCATGCTCCTCAACAAGGTCTTGGAAAGGGATCTTGCTAGTCAAGAGCTCGAGGAGGAAAACATCGAAGCTATAGATGTCGGTGTGGGGGGGTGGAGTGGGAGTGGGGGTGGAA
This sequence comes from Areca catechu, assembly GCA_021397845.1. Lineage (NCBI taxonomy): Eukaryota > Viridiplantae > Streptophyta > Magnoliopsida > Arecales > Arecaceae > Areca > Areca catechu. The sequence goes on along the minus strand of CM038039.1, from coordinate 201,689,332 downwards.
GGCCTCAGGGGTGTGGTAGAAGAGGAAGGATACATGGAGGTGGTGGTCGTCGTTGGTGGTGGGAAGAGGGAGGGGACAAGGTCGTAGTCTATAAGGCAAGACTTGACCTTCTTGATGATATAGTTGTTGAAGCCACTACAAAGGCCACGGTCACCCATGATGATGATGAGGGCAATCTTCTTGATGAGGCAAACCTTGGTGAAAGGGATGTCGATGTCCTCATTCTAGAGCTGCTCGTTGATGCTGTAGAGGACCTCGACGAGGGTCTCACAGAAGAAGCAATCGCTAATGATGGCCTCCTGGGCACGACGTGTTGTGGTACCAATTGCACTGATACCACATGTCAGGGAATCACTGGTGAGGAATATGGATCCCCGTTCCCAGGATCATGTTCTCAGTGTTGCTGAAAAAATGAGAAAAATAAAATAAAACATGCAATCAATTGGACATACAATGTTTCACTATGAGTAAAATAAAACTCACTAGAATGGAACTCCCACTCTTAATCCCGTACAGTTCTCTTAACAAGAAATCCCAAAATTCCTCACTCAAGCTCTTACTCAACCCCTACAAGCTTCTACAGATCCTTCACCACCCTCTGGATCCTTACACCTAGTTCCTGGTCCTCTACTCCCATTTTTTATAATCTTTAGTACAAAGAGCATCTTATCATGAGTCCAACGATCCAAACTGCATCCAAAATGGAGTCTTATAGCTCTCCTAACTTGTTTTGGCTTCAAGACTATTTTTGGTTGCCCGATCGACTCCATGCTGAAATCCGCCCGAAAATCTGTTGAACATGCCTCGAATCATGCCAAAATCGATGCTATCCATCAAATCTTTGCCGCAAGTCATGCATGGCTGTCGATTGCCCTCATCGCATGTGTAGACACGCAATATCATCACCTGCACCGTAGAGGGGGGAGAGAATGGTCACCTGGGCTTGGGCCACCAGTGCACTCGTGTGCTGGGTTGTGCGTGAAAAGAGATGGGCATCTACGTCGAGGCACCATCCCAACAACCTCCATCTCGACTCAATGCTCGACACCCATCGCCATCATCGGACTTTAAGAGCTCTTGGAAGGATCTCCGCCCCATGCCCTGGGACAAACGTGCTCAGCCCCATCTCCATCACGTGCTGTGCTTATCTCGATTTGAGATATGCTCAAAAAAACCTCCTGCAATAATAAAGAAATTTTATCTTGCAACATCGCTTATCGTCCTCCCGAGTCTCTTGTCTCGTACCCGATCCACCTACTCCCGAAGCTCCCCCTCGTACTGGACTCCTATCTTCACCAGGGACTCCATCTCGTACTAGACTCCCTATCAAGAGATAGTACCTTCCTAGCTTCTTTCCCTACAAAATGACCCTATTACTATACAAGACCTTCAGAATTCCATCACTGGCTTTTCACATGTAATCATTTGAATCAATTTGCTTAGAAAAATTAGATTTTTGCAAAAATTGGACATGTATCGAATCTCGTCCATTTTTCTCGTTGTCCCATCACGTGCCTTCTAGCTAATTGTCTCGACGTCCTCGATTGCATAGCTCGATCCATTTGGCAAGTGAACAAAACTCTTTCTACTATCTAGAAAGTTGAACAGCTCTGCAACAAATATGATGTGAAAATGCACAATCTAAAATCCACGAAAAAGGAGATACCTTATCGGATACTACAGTGCCATAAGTGCATCACTATCGCTATAATCAACCATCGCCATAATAGCCTTCATCCGATCTTTGAGTTATATACAATCTGACACGATATTCCAGCTCGTCGCATAGGTAGCACTTGATCTTGCTCGCATCGTTCAACCTAGACTGCCTACCTTGCAATTCTCTATTGCTCCACTTTCTGCTAATTGCTCCTCTAAAAATCGCCAATACTGAGTTTCCGCTTGAACTCAAAACTTGATTCTCTCACCTAAGAACCTCGTTCTGGAATAATGCTAAGGAGACCTCCATCTTGATAGTACTCTTCTCCACTAGAAGAGCAGTCACCAAGGATTCAAAGAACTGTAGTAGTGATGAAAGCAAAATCAGCATCCTAGTCTTCTTAACTTTTTTACCAGCATTGAGGAGATCAATGAGGAACCTCTGGAAGTTGCTCAGATGCTCCTATATACTGTTCTTCGATTATTCAAAGTTGATAGAATTGCTTCCAAAGGAATGGCGTGTTGGCGGACTTCACATTGTACAGCTCCTCGAGCTTCGTCCATATGACCGTCGGAAAAATCTCGTTCAATACATGGATTACCATCTCATCTGTCAAGTATAAGTGAATCGTGCTTACCGCTGCATCTGGTGGTGCCGCCTCCAAGTTCTCTTCCATAATAGCTAGCCTCTCCTTGTATATGAGAGCATCGATCAACGCTTGTTGGATCAGCATGTCTTTCACCCTCACTTGTTAGAGATTAATTTTTTCTATCAAACCAGTTGATGTTGACTTTGATTGCACTTGTCATCTTCTTCGTTCTTAATCAACACAAACTATCTAGGACCTCTGGGCTCTGATACTAGTTATGGTATCAACTGCATCGAGATCACTTGTCAAAAAATCACTCATACAAAATATGAATTCCCGTTCCCATTATCACGTTGTCGATATCGATGCCGTAAGAAAAGAGAAAAAATAAAATAAAACATGCAATTAATTGGACATTCAAGTTTTCACGACGCGAAAAATAAAATGTACAAGATTAGAACTCCCACTCTCAATCTCGTACAGTTCTCTCAACAAGAAATTCACAAATCTCTCTCAAGCTCTCAACTATTAGCCCTTACAGACTTTCTGCAGACTCTTCCCCACCCTCTGGATCTTCACACCTAGTTCCTAGTTCTTTGTCCCTAATTTTTTATAGCCCTGATACAAAGGGCATCTCATTAGAAGTCCAACGGTCCAAATCGCATCCAAAACGTAATCCTATAGCCTCCCAACTCTGTTTTGGCTTCAAGACTTTTTGGTCGTCCAATCGCCTCCGTCACGTCAAAATCTGCCGAATATGTCTCAAATCACTCCAGAATCGATGCCAGCCATCAAATCTTCACCACAAGTCATGTGTGACCGTTGATCGCCCTCATCGCATGCGAAAACCATGCAATATCACTCCTGTGCACTCCATAGAAGGGGAAAAGAATGGCCTCCTGGGCCAGGGCTACCAGTGCGCCCGTCGCTGGGCTGCACGTGAAAAAGATGAGCGTCTACATCAAGGCACCATCCCAACACGATGGACCTCAGCATCAATGACAAGCTTCATGGCCTTGTGATCTTCTGGGTTTTTTTCATGGAGTCAATGTGCTTGCGGAACTCAATGAGGCACAATGCATGGTAGTTGAGGGTACATGGTGAGAGGAGGGCAAAGGGGATGTCAGGAAGAAGCAGGAGGGGCCGATGAAGGAGCGAGAAGAAAAGGAATTGAAATCAGGGAGAATAGAGGATAAAAAGAGAGTACACAGAAAGGATTTGTCATCATTAGCCATTGTTAACTTCCTAGAGATACATTTCTCTCTCTCTCTCTCTCTTTAGCAAAGATGGGAAGGGTTTGCTACATTGAAGCAGAGCTGATGGTCGCCTGCATCCCATCTTGCCAGCATGCAGCGGTCGCTGTCTATCCATACTGCTGCTGAAGGAATTAATATCCATTTCTTGTTCTTTGTCCCTGCACTTCTCATGCTGTAAAAATTACCATAAATCTGACAAATTTCAGCTCTTGATGGATTTGTTTATGAATCCGCATTGTAATTATTGAGTTTCACAAAGATTCGCAGCTTGTAATATTTTAAACACTTGAGCTTTAACATATCTTTAGATTTTCTTAAATCTCAATATAAATTTCTGGATGCAAATATATGCCTTCTTGTCATCAAATGCTATGCATGAGCTTGGCCATATATGACACTGCATTCCACCAATAGTCTACGTGTTTGGGCACATGGCAAGTATTTGGTGATTTGTTGCACAGACACTAGTTGTACAATGTTTGCATAAACTCGCTTTGTAGTGCCCACTTTATCTGCTCAACAACCATGTGTTGCATCCTATCTGAGAATTGTGTTATCATAAACTCACTTTGTGTGCCCACTTTAGCCACTTATAAATGCTTATGTTTTTGTGCCAACAATACTTCAAGCAAGATAAAAATCTGCTTCCCGAAGTTATGTTAACCTTTTGTTGACGTTTTTAACTGGAATTTTTTTGTGCCAACAATACTTCAAGGAAGATAAAATTCATGAATGCATACAAATAAATCGTTCTTTATTGTCTGTCTGTTTGAATTTGAGGGAAGAGGAGCCCATTTTCCATTTGACTCAGATGCCTCTTGGTACTCCATCCAGATAATCAAATACCATGCACAGCTTGATTTTCTCAGGAAGAAAATCATAACAAGACAAATAACATACAATTTCTTAACCAAGCTTTTTACTTCCTTGAAGGCAACCATCTATGAGATCTGATTATGGTCAAGCAAGTGGAATGGTTGGTTGGTCCGTAGACACTTCAAGGCCAAACTTAACTGATCTCTGTAGATAGCCTAACTGAAGAGTTTGAAGATCAGCTCAATATCAGGATGTTTCTTTATAAATTGCTTCCGTCAACCATGGTACGGACATAGTTCCCACTTCCCAGCTTTATTGGGCACAAAGTCCAGAAATAATGCCCATAACTTGCTGGTACATGTGACTCACATTACACCACTCCAGTGGCATAAGTGCATAACCTTCTCAAAGTTCATCTTTGATGCTTTAAAGACAATCTTCAAGGCACCTCGGGAGATATGATGATTTGGTCAGATGCACCATGTTAGCCGGCAAATGATAATCTCCTAAACTTTTTGTTGTACACAAATCCTAGAATCAAGGATGTAAAACCCAAGTTCACCAATCCCAAACCAGCTGTCCCATAATATACTGGCCAAGGACCAGTACAAGGAACACCAAAACTGCCCTGATTTTAGTAACCATGGCCCATACCGCTGCACATTATGCCATATCAAGGCATATCAACCTTGTAGCTCCCCCATATCACGTAGATGCCTCACCAGCCTGTGATCAACAGAGTTTCATAGTTTGATGTTTAAATACTTGCTTTACATCAACAAATTGATAGTCAAATCAGTCATCTGCCACCTCTACAGATCATTCAATCTCCTCGAAGATTTTTATTCTCTATCCATAAAATAAGATGTGTTGGAGAAAGGAATGCCATTTCAAAATAACCATCACCATTTAGTAGTGTGCCAAGGTACAATCTAGTATTAGTCCTTCATATAAACACAGAGCACTGACAAATTGAACTTGATAATCATTTTCACAAATCTAGATGTTGAAAAGATATATATATATTTTGCTGTTCTCCATCTCTCCAATAAATACACAGCACCAGCAAAACAACAAATTAATTAATTGTCCCAATTTAAAAGTGTGCATGTGTGCACGCACATGCATGAGCGTGGAATAATCAGTCAATGCACATTATCAGCATTTTCTAAACCAACTGTTTCTATAATGCTATAGAGTTTCATCCTCTTCCATTGTAAATGGAAAATTTTGGTCCTATCATTCATGTCACTATTTTTGGACCAACTTAACATTAGAGAAACCAATGTAGTATGCAAGGTTCGCCAACTTGGAACCGGACCCCATACTCGCCAGCTGGTGGTATGCTCTCATATCAGATCCAAGCCGACACAGAACCAAGAGAGAACCAGGAGAAAAAGAGAGAAGGAAAGGAAAAGAGAGAGGGAGACCGGTGGTGACCACTAGTGGGCTGCCGAGGCCCTTGGAGAGCCATCGACGCCTTCGGGGCTCCACGAGAGAGCTTAGAGAGGGGGAGGGGAAGGGAGCAAGAAGGCTATCGGAAAGCCACTAAGTGACTGTCAATGCAACCAGATGATGGGAACCCATCGCACAGAGCCACGAGTTCAAAATAAGGGGACAATCACCGCTCTTCATAGGTTTTTCTTAAAAACCTGACTCACAGTGAAGCCATAATAGGTTTACCAGCTTCACAGTGAGTCGAGTTTTTTTTTAAAAAAAAATCCATGAACAGGGGTGACTGTTATCCCTATGTCGAACCTGCAACTCCACAAGGTTGGTTTCCGCCATCCAGTGGCCTCTCTGTTGCCTTCCCCTCCCTCCCCATGTATCTCTCCCTGGTGGCCACTGCTGGAATCTCCACTAGCCTCCATCTCCTTCCCTCCCCTTCTCTATCTTCCTCTCTTCCTTCTCCCTCATCTATATTCGTCAGCATTCCAAATTGAATGCCTGAACTGCACCAATTAGCCACTAATATGGTTTGGCATCAGTGGCGGAGCTATGTGGAGGCACCAGGGTGGCATGGCCTCCCCCTCCCCGTGGGTATAGCCTGTATATTTTCTATAGTTTTTGTTATTTTTTTGGTAGAACAGGAAGCTAGTGGCCATGCATTGAGTTAGCACAAGCTAAATACATTAGAGTACATGTAAACAAATAGAAAGTTAAAAAATATATGTAGATGACCTCCTTTGAAATAAAAGCAAAATAATACATTATGCAAGCATCCAAGCATGCCTTAATGTACAAGTAATTAAAAATTACAACTAGAAACTAACAAAGTTGCAAAGTATAACAATAAATTTCGTTTCATCCATTTCGTCCAACCCCATCCACCCCAGCGCCGCGCATTGTACATAGGCCTTTTTATTTTTTTAGTAGGATAAACGAAGTTATGAAATAATGCCATTTCATCCAATCCCATCCCTCTACCGTGTTTTATTTTTTTAATAGGATAAATGAAACACCCAAACTCTCCCCTCCGCGCCATGCATGATGTAATTAGCTTACAAGAAATCCTACAGTTGCCGAAAGCCAATATCGACATCCTACTAGCTCTCTACCATCATCGGGCGTCAATCTATCGAAGGTGCCAGCAATCTAGCCAAAAAAAATTAATTGAAAATTTAAATTGAATAATTTTAAATAATTTATATTCTATATGTATTATTTTGCCCTCCGTAACTTAATTTTCTAGCTCCGCCACTATTCGATATGCCTCAAACCGCTCAATTTAGCGAACCATGGTTGCATAAATTTTCTATACTGTTTACCAAGGTTCGCCATCTCAGTACTACCCCATACCAGTACCATCTAATTACAATGTTGGTACGTGGTATGGTATGAGAAGGCAAGATGTACCAAGTGTCGGTACGATACAAGACTGCATACCAGTTCTACACCGGCACAGCAAACCTTGCCCTTTACAAATAAGGCAACTCTCAATGGTAATTCAAATAAAGCAGAAAACTCAATATATTCAATTGTTCATAGACATAAAGATTCTCATTTATCTTCAATGCATCATGAACCATTTTAAAAACATAATATCATTCAAGAAAGACTTTGAGCAAACATTCATGGGAATGAAAAATGATTGAGAAAAAGAAAATAACTATTAGTTGGCAAGTACCTTGGCAGAGTAATCATGAAGAATGCATTTTTTAGAAAAACTCATCACATAGTAAGATTAAGCATTCACATATATTCAGTTCTTCAGCGATGAAATTTTTCCGCTTATTTGAAATACATCATGAACTTGTTTGAATGCATCACATCATTCATAAAAGCTTTTGAGCATACATTTATAAGGATTGCAAATGTGAGAAAAGAAAATAACTATCAGTTGACAAAAACCTCAGCAGAAAATCATGTAAGATGGATAGCATGCATTTTTGGCAAAATTCATTAAATATTAAGTGTAAGCATTTATGTCCACAGTTACAATTCATACAAACATTGAATGAGATAAATAACTAACCATAACTTGATATAGATAAATACCTCAGCAGAATAAGCTTGGAAAATGGGTAGAAAGCGTTTCCGACAATAGTCATTGAAGAGAAATGTCAGCACAGGAAGTGGCACAATTAAGCTCGATGCAAGAGGAAGCTTCTTAAGTCCAATATTCCAATCGCAATTATGTGCATAAGTATAAGAGAGAATATTGTTGAATTGTGCACAATAGGCCAAAACCTTCCCCCAGTTTCATACTTAGGCAAGTAAACATTTAATAGCTGCATAAGATGATCACAAATTATAAATCCCAAGTTTCCACTGCAATCTGTATATACCTTCTATATTTGCTGCAAAGATAAAACCCAAGCCAAAATGACCCAACATTGCTAACTACTAGGAAGGCACAATGTTCATAACTTTAAAAAAAAAAAATCCAATTCTTAATTTAGAATCTCTTTTGACTTTTACAGTTATCAAGGCCTCAGATTTCTATCTTTGTGCAATGTGCAATAAAAATAAATAAATAAATACAACAAGGTATAACAGGGTGAGAATAAGCAAAAGCAGGTCAGTAGAGTATAATAAAAGAACAGAATCTGCATATGAGATATGAAAGCACGGTAATATATATAATATATATATATAGGAAAGAGGGAGAGAGAGAGAGAGAGAGAGACTTGGCTATAGTCGAGTGGATCTCTACTTAGATCCAATCAGATCTAGATCGGATGATAGGGTCCTACATAGATGATCCAAGTTGTTGGATATGATCTATTACCTCTAAACATCTTCACACTCAAAATTATATAATTTAAAGACTCCTAATCTATATATCAAGTGATCAAAATTGGACAATTTAAATAGTATCAAAAAGAATATTTTTTCTTGACCACTTGATGCATAGGCTAAGGGTCTTCAAATCACTTTTTTTTTGTGTAAGCAATTAAAGATAGTAGATACATCCAATGCCTCGTATCATTGATGTGAGAGCCCCATTATCTAATCTAGACCTAACCAGATCTAAGTGGAGATCTACTCTAGTGTAGGCAAGGAAAAAGGTATATATATATATATACACACACACACATCATCTATATCATGTCATTTATATTATTTAAAAGGATTCAATGGAATTAAGTCATTTAAACCTGAGTTTTAGCAACATCCATCAGAAGAGATGATGAATTATTGTTTTGCAAGACCCCCCCCCCCCCCCCCCCCCCGAAATGAAAAAGGAAAAGAAGAGTTATTTATTGTTTTTTCTTCCTGTATAACTCAAGATTTTGCCCCAAACATTGCCTTAAATAGAAAGTTCCTTTTATCAGCTTATGGAAGTTATAAGCTGGTGCATCTACAAAAACCTAAAACTATTTCCAGATATAGAATTATAGCATACTTCATGCTAAGTTGCTGAGCATACAGCATAAAATAACAACACACATTCACTGTGGTCTGTATATATGAAAAAATATAAATGCATTAGAGTCTAGGATGAAAGTTGAGAAAATTAATTAGTAAAGAAACTATGTGGCCAGTCTGTAGTCCTAGGATTTCAAATACTCGTCTGTTTTGGAAGAAAATGTCTACGCTTTTCTTATATCTCATAAATTATTACAAAACCTAGATAAGGTAGATAAGGTAGTCATTAATTATTTTTTCATGGATACTTTGATGCACAACTATTGGTTGCAAATTAGTTCTAGCAGAAAATTAAATGCCAAAATTCACGGACCACTAGCTTCACCATCAGGATGTTTTTCACACATGGCCACAAAGAAATTGTGCTAGAAATGTACGTACAATCGTTTCTACTGGTCCCAGGTTTAAATCTAGTGTTTTGAATCTAGACTCTAGAGTAAGTTGGCTACAAGCTTTTGCAATGGGGAAGTATATTTTAAAAACATTTGGTGCAATGTCTTGTTACAAGGGAAATGTCGCCAGGCACAACCATGGAGCAGTTTGTCCTTAGATGTCATAGCATGTGAAAGAAAATTTTTGTGAAGGTAAGCTGCAAGGAATCTGAAGCTTATACCAGCACCATCAGATTCAGCACTAGGTTAGTTTTGCCGGCTCAAAAAGTACACATATCATAGATTAGATTGAGCAAAAATTAAAGTTTCACAGATATCTGAGCATCAAGTCAGTTTTGGCTTGTTTGGTAAATTTTGGGTCATAACTGGTCTATGGAGTTCATGGACATGGTTTAGGGCTAATTTTGATTTGTTGTTTCCAGAAGCCCTTAATTATCCACAGTTAGGATTAGTTTTGGTTGTATGAGGATTTTGCTTATTTTCTGTATAATAGATTTCTGCTTGCTTTCTCATGGTAGAAACAATTGTAAACATGGAAGCTTTTGGGGTGGAGTTTTCCATATTATTATCTTTTTACTTACCTCTTCTTTCTTCTTCTCCCTCTCTTTGCATAGGCAAAGAGCCTATGCTTCTCTTTATGTCATTTGGTATCATAGCACGATGGCCATTACATTATTTAGTAACATAGTGTGTACACGGAGCAAGGCCAGCGATAATACAATAATGGAAAGATACTAAGAAGTCAATATTTGCTTCTGTAATCTCTACAATGTTAAAATTTTTTGTTTTCTCAATAAATAGTTTCATATTGTGTCTTCTGCTGTATATAAGTTGACCATGTCATTGAGCTTGAATTTGGTAAAGATCTGAGGCTTTCAGGCTGAATTTTATCCTCATTATCTTCCTATTGTTCTCTCCTTTTCTCTTCTTCTCCTTTTTCCACAGAACATATTTCTCACTATATTACTTGATTTTACATCACTGTTTTGCTTTTTTATATGGTAATGTGTTTTGCTGGTTTTTGGCATTATATTGTTTGTCAGCAATACTAACAACTTCCCCCCCCCCCCCCCCCCCCCCCCCCCCCAAAAAAAAAAAAAAAAAAAAAAAGAATACTTCAACATAGATCTTCCATGACAAGTAGCTTGTCCATCATTTTTATACATGTCAAAAGCACCCACCCTCTTACCATGCACCACTAGGGACAGGCTGGCAAATTGGAAGTTGAGGTGCATTGTACCAATTACCAAACATGCAATTGTTACTCCATCATCTTTGTTAAAAATTAAACAAAGTTCAAGATTAATTAACATAAGTACACATGTATAAAGACATTGAACTCATCAGCCTAGAATTACAACTTTTGATATAACCGAAGGGCAGCTCAAACAAAAAAAGTTCAATACAAATCCTAAATGTAAAGGGCATATTACTGTTCAAAAAAGGGCATCTTTCTTTCGGGTAAATATAAGAAGAAACAAAAACTTTCTAGGAAAACTACAATACAGAAACCAACTTTCTTTTTACAATAATATGATAAAGCGCATTTAAGTAATATAAATCAAATTTAAGGATTACCAATTCACCTGATTTCGATAGATTATGTATCCAATGCAAAAGAAAACCAATAAAAATGGTAGAATTACTGGTGCTAATATAAAATACACTAGTCCAAGCAGCCCAAATACAAGAAGTCTAGGTATTTCACTGTGGTATCGGATAGATGGTATCTCCAATTCATCAGATTTGCATCTCGAACAATTCCTGGTTATCAGATCAACAATTAGAGGGATCATGCGAGTGAGTTCTGATGATAGACTAGTCCATGATGTCACCACATAGGCAATGAAGAAAGAGGCCTGAAAAGCAAAATGATATTTAGCAACATGTAAAAACAAATTCTTATGGGCAAGTTATCTCTCATACAAAGGTTGCAAAATACAAGCAACCAAGCTTGATGACTGCACAAATGAAGGATACTCAAAGGTCAAAACTTTTTTGATGTTAAAAGTACTGATTTGAAATGTAACAAGAAGTCATAAGCAAAGGTCACAAATTATAATTTAGCTTGTCAAGGGTATCATCATTTTGACAACATGACTAAATTAGCATCCTACTGCTATATAATGCATTTGAATTCATATAAAATGATATGACATATCTGCTTTGCCTGGTCTTTTATTTCTATTTTAGCATATCAAACTTTTTTAACTAGAATAATTTTGGAAATTATAATATGCATATATATTAAACCTAGACCCTTTTATTTCCCCCTCTACCTCCCTACTCTGCACCTTTGTCTCCCTTCTCTCTTGGTAAATAAGCTTGGATCTCCATTTTTCATTCCCACCCATCTCTGCTTTGCCTCACTTCCAATTATGAAGTATTGACTTCCTACTGTTGCACACACTTGTCCTTTCTCCCTTAAGCTTGCCAGCCCCCTTTGTATTTTCTTGTTGAATTTCTGCAGAAATGGGCACCCTTCCATCGTACTTCCATAAATACATTAGAAAAGAAAAAAGAAAATAAAACTGCAGGTATGTATTCAGCAATTTAGTTGGATCACTGTGTATGGAATTGCCAATGCAGTTAACCCGTTTAATCCTCAATAATAGCAAGGGAGAAACCAAGGCCCTTTTTATTCCCTTCTACATCCCAACCCTGCTCTTTCCTCTCCTTTGTCAGCTTGTTGCCTTTTTGATCTCATCTATTCCCACCATGCCCTATTTGCAATCATGATGTGTCAAGTTTCTACCGTGCACATGTCACTTAGTTGCTACATCTAAGCCTGCCAGCCCCTGGTATTTTCCTGTATAACTTCTCAGAAATTCTTTCAGCACTTGACTCAGAGTTTGACTAGCAGATTATTATCGCATCTTCTTCTCAGTAATATTGTTCTTGGGCTGGAATTTAGGGTTTGTTTAAAGTTGCATAATGTAAGTGCAAGAACTAGATTTCTTGCACCTATATTTGATTGTAAGATAAAAAATTGAATACCATAGTATTAAAATATTGCATGTCTTCAATAGGATCTGGGTCAATCAGCATTTGAATACAGAATCAGTAAGATCCTCGCAAACATTATAGAAAACTCATTATAACCAGTAAATTGTGATGCCATGAGAGAGACACCAACATCCCCACTTTAATATTTTGCCTCATGTTTGAGTATGGAAAGAAAAATCAACATATGTATTACTAAAATAAATGTTGCCAAGTTATTTTACTATTGGAATTTGGAACCTTCCAAGCTCCTAGGTATTAGGTGGATCTCTCCCTGCGCCACCATTCCTCCGATCTTTTAGAACTTGCAATAAGTAAATATGCATATACATGCACCTCTCTTTGTAATCAATTGCACAAACAATAGAACCATGCAGTAGCTAGGGACGTGTAATTATACATAACTAAGGGCAGCCTACTGCATATTTACTTGTACATAATACCCATGCAACCCGCATGCATCCAAAAAGAATATGCCTCCAAAGAGACAACTAAGGGCAGCCTAATGCACAAGACTCTCGCCACTGCAAGGTCCAGGGAGGGTTACATGTATGCAGCCTTAACCACATGTACAGAGAGGCTGTTTCTATGTTTCAAATCCATGACCTCCATGTCATGATGGAACAACCTTACGTCCTTACCATTGGCTCAAGGCTCACCCTCATTCCCAAAAATACAACTACAGTATAGAATATTAAATACTTCTCAAACAGAAAATAAATGAGACATATAAACTTGCCTGTGCTGGCACAACGACAGCTAGCCTTGAAGGAATATTCTTCGGATCAAGTAGCATCTGGAGTTGACTTGTAACTGAACCAGTAAGCACATTTGCAAAGAAGATGATCCATATGGTAAACAAAAGCATTTTATAACACGCACTTTTCTCAATCTCACTGTGGGCAATGTATCCTTGCATGGTAGAGAAAAGCTTCATGATGGAAGGCACATAAGATGAAAGAAAATGAAGAATAAGACTGGGAAGATATCCAGTAATTACTTGACTTACAACAGTTCTGCAAATGCAAATAATTCACATGGATGACTAATTTGATAAGGCAAAAACAAAAAAACAACACATAAACTAGACTAGGTGAACCAAGAGAACCTTGTAAGGAAATAACAGAATCATCTTGATTCTTGAGAACATAACTACTTACATTGTCAGTATTTTCTTCAGGAAAGGAAACCATATCTCTAACTGATCCAAATATGTCAATCCTTGAACAAATGCAACGATAAGGATGAAGACAACTATCAGGAGAATAGATGCTACTAGGACCACCACCTTAGATATCCATCTCTGCATGAATGATGTAGAGAAGAAAGGCCAGTATACATCACGAGGTTCAGGAGCTTCCTCTGTTACCCACTCCGTAGGTTTGATTGATTGTCGGATGTGGAGAGCTGTTGCAGCACTATACTGAGATTTGAAGCATATAAAAGCAGCAGCAACTTCCTAAAGTATTGACAACAAAAGATTTTAGAATAATGCTATGCATCAAGCACAATTTGAAAACATCTCATGAGCAAGCAACTACTCAATTAGGAGGAAAAGAGCGAAGTCATGGCAAATGAAATTAGGAGGTCTCAAAAGAAAAAATGCCTCAGGAAAGGCCTCTGCTAGAAGGTAACAAGTACTGGTAGACAATCTAACACTATGCAAATTCATAAGCATACAGTGCATGCCAGATGTATTACTCTCCCCTTAATGAAACTGGTAGTAGGAGGAATGAACGAATTACCATATCAAAGGGACTAACTGACTAAACATAAAAGTACAAATGCTTGTTTGACAGTAGATTCAAACTACAAACAACAATCCAAACCCAATAACTTGAATGTGAAAGACTGAAGACTTCTCAGTTGGAATTTTCTATGTAAGCCATCAAAGCAGCCCAAAGGTTTGAAAACTCAGTTTTCATTTCAATTTTTAATTAGGACAAGGTGATTTTTGTTTTTAGTAATTTTGGCAGTTTCACTTTGAATAAAACCAAAAAAGGGTTAAAAAAATCAAAATATGAAAAATAAAATACAATATTGGTTACAAAAGTAAACAATTCAGAAAAAATATATTTGACTTCACTTTTAATATATTGTATTATTGGGATGTGTGGGTGTTACAGTCATTGTTGCAGGATGAGACTATCAATGAATTAAAATTAAAAAAAAAAAGAGTAAAACATAAGCTGCAAGTCATTTTAAGTGTAATGTAGCATTCAATTTTTTTATTGAACATGATAACATAAACAAACAAGAAAATTAATGAAATCAATAAATGTAGGAGGGCTTCCTCTTAGAATTTTGAAGTGTCAAAAGGCATATCCACCAGATTAAAACCAAGGGATGATTGATTACCATAATCTATGGGAGAGGAAACAAACCTAGAATGTCTTGAATTTTGGACCTCATCAAGAAGATTCCAGTCAAATCTCACAAGTCAAGCTTTCTTGGATACAATTTTCCGGCCCAAGTTACTGCAAACATCCCTGCTCCTTTCCCTCACAAGTCTCACAAAGTTTGGGAAAAATCTCGCTTATGACTTTTTCAAAATTAAAATATACAAATAGGAAACCCATAAAAAAACAAAAGATGCCTTTTGATACATGTAACATAGCCCTAAAGGTCAAGTTCTACTAAAATATTGAACTGTACAGGAAGTACATAATCAACGCAGTATCGATATTGTTACCAGGGCTCTGAATATAGATGTACCAACACATGGTATTATTGGTTTGATGTTGACTCCAACAATGTACCACGGGTCACTACAAGGGCATAAAGAACCATGCAATACCATACTAGAAATGTACCAATAGTAGCCCACTATTGAGGCATAAAACATAGCTATGAAATAATCCAGATTCCAGATCAATTTCAAGTAAAAGAAAAATTTTGGTGTTGGTTTTGCACACAAATCTTAAGTAGTACTTTATATCAACTAAAACCTTAACCTTTTTCTCCAAGGAAAAAAAGGAAAAAAAGGTTGGCAGCAAATATCTGGTCAAACTACTAGATATCACTGTCTTTGTAAATGAAGATGCAAAATGCAACAAATAGCAGTCCTACATGATAGAAGTTGAAGGCAAAGTAGCCACTAGTGAAAAAACACGTCTCTCAAGAGAAAAACATAGGGAAAATTGTAGCTTTAACAAAACCCAAACCTCTTTGACGATAAACCTTTAAATGGGTGGTTAGCAGATTAATTGGAAAATGGATCCTAAGAACAGCCTAAAATCATATTACTATAAATATCAAAGTGCTGTCTAGAACTAGCTACATTCTACAATGATCGTCATATATTAAAGAACATGCATAAGTGGAACCTCAAGAACTTTGGATTTGATCTAACACATTTAAAGAAGATAATAAATATACAGTAATTCTTTCATTTTTTTAAAGTTCCCTTTAAATTACTTTGAAAAAAGAAAAGAACGAATTTTGGTTTTCAATCTTGAAAGGACAAAATAAACAGTCTTCAGACATTTTCTCCCTGTCATTTCAAGGTGGAGGCCTTGTCCCTCTAGAAAATTTGGTGAAGCAATACATCATATGACATGTGTTTGCCAAAAGTTTGTATTGGGACAGACAAGTTTATTTTTTGGAACATCAAGTGGATAAAATGAGTCATAATACCAATGCTCAATTTCTGGCATACAAGCAATACAAAAGACAACTGACTCTATATTAGGTCACAAACATAACATGCTCCAGAATTGGCTAATGACAAATGATAGGGCTGCCTAGGCAGTTTTTAAGTTAAAAATATGTTCCTTTTAAAATTAAATCGGTCTAGAAAACCAAGTGTGAGAATACCATAAAGGTCAACTTTACATTTGATGATGGTTTCACCTCTAATGTTCACAATGAAGATTCTGCTTTCTTTTGTTTCAGTTAACTAGTTTAAACTTCTTTTTTAAAAAAGAACAAATTAAAGAAATGTATAAGTGGGACTTGATCCCAGAATTTCATGCAAAATTCGGTGCTGGAAAACTCAATCTAAGTTTCAACCAGTCCTAAGTCCTAACAGATTTTGGTTTTGACGATTTCTGCAACTTCAGTAGTTCCAACTCTAGTTTCTGCAACTCTGATTGAAAATTATAAAGAAATCCAAGACCAATCAACTAAAATTAGGCAAATAAGGAATAAAGAAAAATAAGTCAGAAAATTAATCAGACATTATCCAAAAGTAAAAAAATGTCACTTAGGTACTTTGGATGTATTGCTTCAATGGTTTTGCACGTAAACAGTTTTTTTTTTTTTACAAAAAAAATAAAGTAAAGTGTTCAAATATCATGTTTAGTGTGCATTTGTTAAAAATCATTTACTGTTTGATGGCAATCTGGCATACAATATCCAAGAAGATTTGAGCTCCAAGATATCTAAACTTATCCTGAAAAGTTTACTTTTCTTCTACATCTCTGGGGAATATAGTGTTGCAATGGTTCTTGTCTTCTCAAAATTACAATATCTTGGTTTAATCTAGTGGAACTGCCACTTGAAATTTAAATGTCTAAGGAAATGGCAAAAAATTGCATAAACAGTCATATATAGAAAAATTTAGTTCAACTGGTTAGTTTTGGTCAAAATCTAAAACTGATCCCATTTTCAGGTTGGTTCTAGATAAAATGTTCGGCAAAAAACTAAATAGAGGACCAGATTTCCATAATGGTAAGACATTTCTAGAAATATCAAAGCTCTATCTCACATTAAGGTATACAAAATTTGCAGTGTATGCAAAAGGAACCCCAATCAAGTAATATGTGATTAACATTGATGTTAAAGTTTTTTATAAAGCACACAGAATCTTGAATTTTTCTGTATAGGCCTTTTATGAGGCATTTTACAATGAATAAGAAACAATGGCAGGAGGTAGATTAGTACAAGAATGTTTTTGCCAAAACCCAGAGTGCATAGCTGCAACTTCTGCAGAAGTATAGCTCCGTGCTATTTACAAAAAGTAACTAAAAGGATATTAATGTCTATAGTAGGAAATAATTAGGTATTGTAAAATGCAGATGCGCTTCCAGAATAATATGCCACCATCTAATACCATTAAGACCAGAAAATTTAATAAGATCCTCTTTATCATATAAATCAAATTATTGGTCAAAAGAGAGGTCTTGTGAACATAACATGAACATTCTACAGATGAAAATGCTATGTTGGACATGCAGCTAAGTTTTTGAGATGACAGTAGCACTGATAAAGGGCAGTGAGCCAAAGCCATCTAAAGATGGCTTGGATCTATTTACTGTAGGGTCCAATGAGGGCAATAAAGAGCACCATCAGGTCTAGGTTGATGGGTCAAAGAAAGGATGCTGAAGTGCATGTTTGTTGACGAAGCGACCATGATTTTTTCATCTCTACTTGTTACTCCATTTGTTTACAATCCTTCAGAAAAATCTCTGATCAGGATAGAAAGGATAGATTAGTTCTTAATTATCTATTTCACTCACAGAAGTACAATAATTTTCCCCACGATAAGATAAATTCATAACTTGCTTGCACAAAAATTGCATTCCTTTGAAAAGAAGAAATTTGATAAACAGAATGGAGAGCACCATATATGGTGGGGACACCAGGATCAGACACAGATCAAAGTTTAAAAATTTTATAATTAATTAAGATTGAGTCCTGTAATAAGTTGAGGTTAGTTGATTTGTCTCAACCCTCACCTAGTTAGTATTTTGAGTCTTGTACATCAGTTATGAGTCCAGTATGAACCCAATTTTTGTACAAGAGAGGAGGTTACCCTATTTTGGAGTTCTACCAGACCACATCTAGGAGTCAGAGGCCACTACATCAGCCCATTAGATATTGTGTGACAACCCAGGATCCAAGATGCTTCCAGAAACCCTGATTCTTTCCAGATGTCCTCCAGATACCCAGATTCCTCCCCAGATGCTAGAGCATATTCCTAAACCAGGGCATCCATGATTCCAGAGGTCCACCTACATCTCAGCCCAAGAAAATCAAGCCCAGGCGCCAAGCCCGAGCCCTAAAAAAGCAAGATTCCATGGAATATTCCTGCTACCAAGCTACCAGGCCACCCCAACTTCTAGAGGCCCAAGCTCATGCGCCCAAGCCCCTTTGGGCCGGCCCCTTGCTGCTTCTAGAAGCCCAACACGCCCCCCTAGGTGCCCTTGAAGTGTTGACCAAGTCCAAGAGGTGTCCTTGGATGGAATAGTCAAAGCATAAAGGAAGAAGGAGAAGACTAGGTCAAATCCTAACCTAGTTGGAATTTATGCTCCTAATTGTTTTAAGACTTGTAATTCTAACCTAGTTAGGAGAGGACTTGTAACCCAAGTATGTAACCCTAGTTAGAGGGCATGGGAACTCTATAAATACCCCACCCCTCCCCCTCTTATAATCAATTTTTATTCATGATATCAAAACCATGATAAATTTATTTGAGCTTGCGAGCTTGTGTTATTTTGCTTTTGTTCTTTGGTTTGTATTTGTGTTCTCTTGCTTGGCCAAATTTCTTGTTGCCCTAGCATCTTTCCACGCCCTAACTCACTGCCATCCAAGCCTTCACACGTCCAAGAAGGAGTGCCCTAGGCCGCCAAGCAAGGAGATCTTCATCAAGCTTCAAGCCGCCCCGCTTCTAAACCCTAACCTGATTTCTTCTAAACCTAGTTTCCTTTCTTTTTCTTACTTGCTATTTTGATTGACCCTTGACGTTTGCAGGATCCCTGAGGTGTTTCACCTCCCCAGAGGAGGTTTTCCTTGCCTCCAGGACCGCCCAAATCAGCCATCAGTTCAAGGAAAACCAAGTTTCATCATCCAGGCTCCAATCAGAGTGCTGTATGATCTTTTCATCGGAAGTTCTTCAAATCACTGATTGGTAACATCCTTCACTTCTTTTAATTTCTGATTTAATGAAGATAAGCTATCCTAATCCAGGAGTTTCTCAATTCTCGGATCCTGAAATTTATTATTTTTGCATGAATTTGCCTGCGATCATGATGATTCTATGCATTGCTATTCTTCTTGCTAGTTCTTACTTTTATTTGGGAATTTAGCCTACAAACCTAAATCATAAAAATCACAAAAAAATTAGTTTACTATTTTTCCTGCATGTTTAGCAATCTTAGAGTCGTCCCACATCAGTTTGGTATCAGAACAGGTTTAGGATAGTTTTCATCTGCATTAATTCACAAACCCTAATTTCTGCATCCTGCTAGCTGCATTAGGTGTCTATTTTTCATCTGATTTCGACCACCTAAAAATTTATTTTTTCATGAAATTTGCATGAATTGTTCTCTGTCTTGTCCTTTGATTTATCAAAATTTTTAATTAATTTTACAGAAAATTTAAATCATTAAAATTCGGCATCCTAAAAATCCTAACAAAATTCTGAAATTTCTGCAGCAGTCCGAAAACCCTAGGATTTGAAGCATCATTTGATTTTTGTTTTGCATCAAATTTGGTAGAGTTCATCACCACCGTCCATCCTCTGTCCTAGAATTTTTGGGATTTTTTTCTGCATCAATATCTGTGTCAAAATCTGTATCATCCAAAACCCTAATTTCCTGAATTTCTGCACTTACCTGACCCAACCTAATCAATTTCCAAACCCCCAATCCCAAGCCAAACTTTGTTTGCTAACCCCAGTTAACTTAAATTCAATTTGTCACAGCATAAAATAATTAAAATATATATTTTATTTTCAGATTGTTTTAGATTGCATCAGGACCATTGAATGCCATCATCTCTTTAATCTAATTTTAAGGGCAATCAATATAACATCAGGACAGGATTTCATAACCTGTCCTAGGCCCAAAACAACCATCCAGCATTTCCACCCAAGCCTAAATTAAAATTAATTAGACTTAATTTGCCCTAGATGGCTAGGTGACACCCAACAGGTCGGGTCCGAACCGTGTGGGCCAACTAGTGCATTTAATCCTTTAGCTAATACTGAAAGCTGGTGCCTAAGGCTGGGGGTCCAGAGTCAAACGACCTAAGTGGACTGATGGTTTATAATTAGGACCCTGTGACAAACAGGGGGAGCCTCCCACCACCCCACCCCCTACCTAGCCAGTGGAAGGATTAGCTGCTGGGTTAAGTATAAGTTGAGCTGACCCATTCAGTTTTGACTCTAAGTCTAGCAAGCCCTAGATTGTACTAACTTTTTTCTTTTGCATGCTTGGCTGCATCATTCCACTTTGATTGTTTGATTTGATTGCATGACCACTAAACTAGAACCCAATACCAGAAGTCTAAACTCCAACCCAGTTCAACCATGGAGTCCAGTCTTGAAGCTCTCATAAGAACCATGAATGAACAGATGGTTGCCCAATTAACCACCCAGATTAACCAATCCAATATCCAATTGAACCATAAGCTTCACCAACTGATCCAATCAAGTAATTAGGCAATCCATAGTTTTGACCAAGTAGGAGATCAGTTAGGAATCCTAGGCAAGACCCATAGAGTTGAACCCTAGCCTTATGAGCCCCAGGAACCCATAGTCCTTATATATGAACCTAGTAGTAACCCACTAGTAGTAACCCACTATCCCTCAGTCAACTTGAATCCTATAGGATTAGTACACCTAGCTGTGAGCCTAGTATTGGTCCATTTTTCTTTAGTCAACCCCCTCTTACCACCCCATTGGTTCACCAGGATGACCTTGAAAGGAAATATATGAAGCTGATGAGAGCCTAGTGAACGAGTATGAGGAAGAAGAGAAGTTTCCCATAGAAGACTTAAAGCTAGTTGAATCAATGGATATCCAGGTAGAAGCCACCCTAGAATTAGTTGACCCTGACCATACCCACATAGTAGTCGACCCAGAGTTAGATGACCCAGATCACACCCAGGCAATAATGGAAGAGTAGTTAGAGGAAGGGAACCCAGATCCTATTACTAGAGCACCACTTGAGGAAACTTTAGAAGAGGACCCAATTGTAGAGCCTAGTCCTAAATTTCTTGAACCAAATGACTTTATTAAGGATTTGGCTTATCAGTACCCTCGGGAAGGATCCCATCTTGTAGTTCCCATTGACGATCTTTTTCCTAAAATTAGTGACCCGTTCTTCCATAAGGCAGACCCAGTAAATAGACATCAACCTCATAGGATCAATCTTATTAGTCTAGATTTAATCCTTGACACCCCTTCTTACATCTTATTATATCCAATCAACCTTGAACCCTTTCTACCCCACCAGACTAACCCAAAATCCACCTCATATTTCCTGCCTTTTCTTGAGTTTTCTTATATTTCTTTAACCATTCACCTGCATCATGTAGAAGTTTGCATGTTGCATTCATTTATTGTACATGTTAGGTTTGCATCTTACTTCTTGCATATCCTTTGGCATTTAGTAGGCATACATAGTAAATTTTCATGTGCATGCCATGCTAGGATCAAGCCTAGAGAGTCTATAGTGTGTTAGGTTAGACTCTAGAAAGTCCAATAAAATTTCCTTCGACAGGAAAGTTTAGTCGAGTCTATTAGGTGTTAGTTGAGTCCAGTAAATCTATAGCCCCGAATTATCTGTCCACACATGCACTGACCTCTGCATAGCATATGCATCATGAAATTAGTCAAGAGCTGAACATAATTAATGAACTAAATGATAACTTGGCTAATTCCCAAAAGAAGGATAAAGAATTTTATGCAAAGGAATATGTGACTGTAAAGAAATTTTTTGCTCGCGAAGCTGGTCCATTCAAATAATGAATAGTAATTGACACAATGCCTATGTGTATGAGATATCACCTGATTTAGGTATTAGCTCCACCTTCATCATCTCAGACTTTATAAAGTCTAGGAAACCAGCAGTGATACCCAGCGAGCCCCTTAAGCCACTCCCGTTCTTTGAGAGAACCCACCCCATAGCGCCCACATATAATTTGGCCTTATGGTGAGGAAACAATTGACAAAGCTCGGGATGATCAAGCTATCGATACCCGGGATAGAGACTATCAGCGTACTTGGTCCGGTGGCAAGGTCACCAGAATCTGACTTGTGGAACGCCGGTGCGGATCTGCAACGCCTCAATCCAGACCCTCCTTAAGCCAAATTGACCCATACTCGACGGGATCGAGTTCCTCCCATCCTGGGAGAATTGGTGGGGACACCAGGATCAGACACAGATCACTGGATCCCATATAGTTTAATTAGTTATGTGTCAAAGTTTTGAAAATTTTGTAATCAATTAAGATTGAGTCATGTAATAAGTTGAGGTTAGTTGATTTGTCTCAACCCTCAACCTAGTCGTATTTTGAGTCCTATACATCAGTTATGAGTCCAGTATGAATCCAATTTTTGTACAAGAGAAGAAGTTACCCTATTTTGGAGTTCCACCAGGCCACATCCAGGAGTCAAGGCCATTATATCAGCCCATTGAATTTTGTATGATAA
Source organism: Areca catechu (assembly GCA_021397845.1). Taxonomy (NCBI): domain Eukaryota; kingdom Viridiplantae; phylum Streptophyta; class Magnoliopsida; order Arecales; family Arecaceae; genus Areca; species Areca catechu. The sequence continues at coordinate 201,666,366 of CM038039.1, read as the reverse complement.
CCCAGGATCAAGATGCTTCCAGAAATCCTGATTTTTTCCAGGTTTCATCCAGATACCCAGATTCCTCCCCAGATGTCAGAGCATATTCCTAAACCAGAGCATCCATGATTCTAGAGGTCCACCTGCATCCCAGCCCAAGAAAATCCAGCCCAGGCGCCAAGCCCAAGCTCTAAAGAAGTAAGATTCCATGGAATATTTCTGCTACCAGGCCACCCCAGCTTCCAGAGGCCCAAGCCCATGCGCCCAAGCCCCCTTGGACCGACCCCTTGCTGCTCCTAGAAGCCCAACACGCCCCCTGGGCGTCCTTGAAGTGTTGACCAAGTCCAAGAGGTGTCCTTGAGTGGAATAGTCAAAGCATGAAGGGAGAAGGAGAAGACTAGGTCAAATCCTAACCTAGTTGGGATTTATGCTCCTAATTGTTTTACTACTTGTAATTCTAAACTAACTATGAGAGGACTTGTAACCCAAGTATGTAACCCTAGTTAGAGGGCATGGGAACTCTATAAATACCCCACCCCTCCCCCTCTTGTAATCAATTTTTATTCATGATATCAAAACCCTGGTAAATATGTTTAAGCTTGCGAGCTTGTGTTATTTTGCTTTTGTTCTTTGGTTTGTGTTTGTGTTCTCTTGCTTGACCGAATTCCTTGCCGGCCTAGCATCCTTCCACGCCCTAACTCACTACCATCCAAGCCTTCACACGTCCAAGAAGGAATGCCCTAGGCCGCCAAGCAAGGAGATCTTCATCAAGCTTCAAGCCGCCCTGCTTCTAAACCCTAGCCTGATTCCTTCTAAACCTAATTTCCTTTCTTTTTTTTACTTGCTGTTTTGATTGACCCTTGACGTTTTGCAAGATCCCCGAGGTATTTCACCTCCCTAGAGGAGGCTTTCCTTGCCTCCAGGACCGCCCAAACCAGCCATCAGTTTAAGGGATACTAAGCTTCATCATCCAGGCTCCAATCAGAGTGCTGTGTGATCTCTTCATCGGAAAATCTTCAAATCACTGATTGGTAACATCCTTTCCTTATTTTAATTTCTGATTTGACGAAGATAAGCTATCCTAATCCGGGAGTTTCTCAATTCTCGGATCCTGGAATTTATTATTTTTGCATGTGTTTACCTGCGATCATGATGATTCCATGCATTACTATTCTTCTTGCTAGTTTTACTTTTATTTTAGAATTTAGCCTACAAACCTATATCATAAAAATCACAACAAAATTAATTTACTGTTTTCCTGCATGTTTAGCAATCTTAGAGCGTCCCGCATCAATATAGCCAGGAAATGCCATTTGACGATATTAGTCAAGACAGGATTTACAAACTACTACATCTAGCATAATACTAAATAGAGGCTCAATGTAACAGTGAATGATAAGTGATACAATCTATATCGAGTGCCCTTCTTGTTGAGCTTAATTCAAAAAAAATGAAAGAACAAGTAATAATACTTTGACAAATCAAACAGTAATTGATATTTCAGCATCAGAAGACAATATTTATTACATAACCCAAATATCAAGTGAATCAATAAATCTAATTGATTGGGAATAACCTAGTTTTGTAAAGTAAAACATATCACACTTGACACTGCATAAATTCCTTTATTGTTAATTTAATAGATATTACCTCGAAAACAAAATTAGGATAGCAAAAACTAACCAATAGGAAACACAGTAATATAATAAAAAAAAGAAACAGAGAAATACACTTACACCTACCTCTCTATAATTTTTTAAAGCAACAGGGTCCTAAGAAGTATACCTAGCACACCTAGAAAGAACATTTTCAGTGATATCAAGCAATCATTGTACTACATTAAAGCTCACTGTAATAGGAAGCAAAAGGCATGTACCTCACCCGCCATAGAAATATCCGACTGCTCTATTCTTACATTCTCTTCTATATTCTCCAATTTCTTTGCATAATGACCTGCAAGATCAACATTTTTCCCAAACAATCCTAGGAAGCTACCACGATGGTTATTTTGTGAAGTAACTTGTCTTGACTTTAGGTGGGTGAGTCTCCTATATAGATTCTCGGCATCAGTCTGGACAGGAATTTAAAAAAACTGCCATTATTTTATATATTGAAAGTAAGGACAAACAGTATACCAAAATGAATGAGATGAAAATATGGTGCACCATGCACATATGAAGGAGGAAGCACAAAGAAGAAAATCATTAACATGTCTTTCATAACATATCACATATAGCGAGTTCCTCACATGTTGGCAACTCATAAAGGGGTAAGAGGCATGCTCGTGATTGGTAACTTGGTTAAACATTGAAAGGAATTCTTAAGATGCTAATGTCTAACCGTTTTGATGCATATGTTATATTGCACACAACACCCAAATAATACAATAAACATGAGTTTTGAAAAAAAGTATTGTTGCCATCTAGCAGCCACTGTAAAATTCTCAAGCAAATAGCCTACGTAATCCACAACCCCCAGTAGAAGGTTTTTTTCCAAGCCTTTTTGCAAAATTTTTATCCAGCTTTCCAACATTTTCTCCTTTTTCCTCACCATACTACACAAACATGGGTTGTTATTACTACATCTCCCTCGTTTCATGAGGCCACAAACTGATTAGGCCCTTCATTCTTTATAGAGAAAGAAGGGGGGGAGAATAAACAGCCACAATGAAACTTGCACAAGCATCAACAAGAGAGACCAAAGGGCCTATAAATTCCACAAACCTTGCCACCAAGGAAGGCGGTACCATCCCAAGCTGCTTGATTCAGGGTATGCTGAACCATACCAGGGCTGACTAGCATAGTTCCGCCCCTTAGTTTGAGAAATCTCGTGAGGGAGGGGAAGAGGGAGAACGGGAGAGGGGGGGGGGGGGGGGGGTGGGGAGAGAGAGTGAGAGAAGGGGGGGGGAGGGGAGGGAGAGAGACCAAAATGGGCAAAGGGAAGACTGGAAGCCCTCGGTTCCCCAATTTCAAACAACACAAGGCCGGACCCTTTTTTTATATTGTTGATTCACTAGGGGCTCTTTTTTTAAATACTTCATTTTGAATAGGTAAAATAAAAAAGGGGCCCAGACCCTTGTTTTGTCCGCGAAACAAAGGAATGGAGGCTCCCGACCCTCCCTCCACCCCCCTCGGCCTCTCTCTCCCCTACCCTCTCCTCTCTTCCTCCCTCCCCCCCCCTCTCCCTCCCCCCCCTCTCTCTCTCTTTTCTCTCTCCTCCCTATCCCCCTCCCTCTCCAGTTTTCCTTTGTCAATACGTGCCGGAATGGCATGATACAATACCCTACCATATTGTTGGCCAACCAGTATTCGTCCCAGTACCAACACAGCCAACCTTGCTTACCACCTTCCTCCATTTGGATATACTTATTCTTTTCGACATGTACATTTAAAATATCTATCCTCCACTTATAATATTAATGCCTAATTAGAAACAAGAGTGACTATCAATCTGACTATATTAAATTTTACACCCAGAAGCAACAGTCCAAATGCACCTCTAATTGTTGTTTCCTTCTTTTGATTTCCTGTCAATAAAACAGATGATTCTCATACAAGGGAATAAAAGATCTGGTTCCATGCTATATATGCAGAAAATGTTCTGAGATTTCCTATTTAATGCAAAAAGATCAGAATACCTACTAAAATTCTGTTACATGACTATACCCATCCTCATACGAATGACCATGCTTTAATTTCGTAGTATTTAGTTTGAAAAAGTATGATAACAGGTTAACCTGTACAGAACAAATAAATGCAGTAAAATACAAATTATTCTTACAATAAGACCCCGCAGCTTGTTTGTTCGATGAACCACAACATGTGCCAAGTAGGTTGATGGATAATACTCTACGAAAATCTCTCAACAGTATCACTTAGGGAACCCCCTTCATGTTTAGGGATATCACGAACAAGAACAGTAAAGTGATGTGCTTGTGGTTCAGATGCATTAAAGTAGGCTAGCCTCTTCTCAGAGATATACTTATACTCCTGCAAAAAGAAGCAATAAGCATTCATCTTTTTCCCTTTTTCTTAATAAATGACTAAATATTATGTAGACAAAATAAGAACCAATCTTCATTGCCAAAACAATATATGTTCAAATATGGATCAACCAACACAAGCACGTCATACGGATGATGATCAAAGAATATCTATGTTACACAAAGCTTAGGATGATAATTAAACTTTGTAGAAAGTGTTGAGAAAAGGCACCTAATAAAGCTTGATGTGTAAGTACCAGAAAGCAAATTGCATTGCCGATGAAGCAGCTAGCTCAACTACTATAAAATCAAAATGAAGCAACAATGAACAACAAAAAGCAGAATCAACTTACAAAATAGCAGGAAGCATACAACTCCAGTGATAAGATATGCAGCAGAAAAGTGGAACCATAACCTGTCAATAAATGATTAATTCTTTAACTATGAGTACAGTTTCACTATAGATCAGCATTTGTAAATATCTAAACACGTTAACAAATGAAATAATGTCAATTATTACAATAAAAAAAGTGCAATTTCTCACAAGCTTATCTGAGACAATATGCAGCTAAACAAAATAAAATAGAACTTTATTGATAGGTGAATATTTCCAATAAAACCTAAAGATGGAAGCCATTTAGTATTCTCCCCAACCTTAGTTGAAAGTTAACATAGTGCTCACTCTGCCATTAAAATAAGAGGTAGCTTTTCTGTTGTCATCCAAGGATTTAAGCACTGAAGGCATGGGACCTGCCAGCCAGTGGCTGTCACAGCATGGCACAAAATATGCAGACACCACAACCACAAAAAAAAGGGATAAATGTTCTTGAGTGATGCCAATCCATGCTGAACTGGCACTGGTTGATATAAGCCAACACAAGTTGATACCCGACAAAATGTGGGGTACTGCAGCTACACATGCTTGCCCGGTGTGGAGACAGCCTTGCACACAGTGGCACTTCAAACCTTGAAGTTGTTAGGGTCAAAACTTCAGTTAGATGTGCATGTAGGACAATATTTTAGAGGATAAATCACGCTGTGTTTGGTTGCATAATACATTACCCAGGGTACATAGTGTTTATCTTACGCTAATGAGTCTAACCAAACATGGCATTAACGTAGTGAAGGAAACTTTAGATGTAACTTTCAATCAAACAACAATAAATAATGTAAGATAAAAATTGTTCTCCAGGTTATCTAAACTGGATGAGCCACATCAAGGTTGCTTCAAGTGTTGTAATTAAGCTGAGCATGATAGCCTGGATTTGATCAAGCTTGGTTCATTTGTTATTTGTTGAGCTTAATCAAGCATAATTTCAAATAAAGCCAACCAGAAGCCTATTTCAATCAGCTTCATAACCTTAAATTGAGTAAAAATCAATTAAGCTCATATCAAGTTTTCATCCAAGCTCGGGGTGTATATTAGGTATTGCTTTAAACCAAAAAAACAAACTACTTTAGCAACTTTTAAAGAAGAAAACACTTTAAAAAATGATTTGGTAACATTGTCTAAAAGTGCTTCTACATGAAGAAAAGTCAGAAAAGTGCATTTAGGAGAAGCTAGAAACCTAGCTTTTGACTTCTCCTTTCTCACAAAGCAGAAGCAATGCCAAACATGCCCTCATTTTAAGCTCGAACAAAGCTAGGTTCAACCTTGAATTAAAGTTTATCCTAATTCTGACAACCTAGATAATCCAATAATCAAGGTCCCAATCTCCCCTCAGCATTTCATTTTACTTCAAATTATTTAGGACCAAAGGATGAAAAAACATGAGAAATAATAATCCAAGGTTAATAAATTAAAAAAGAAAATCATGAAATCAAGCATCACAATTATGGAAACTTAATAAAGTGTCATTAGAATGTTAGAATGAGGCATCGTTGATTTGCTAAATGTCAAAGTTAAGATATTTACTATATCAATAGGTATTATCAATCTATTTGTGAAGGATATAAGCAAATTGTTAAAACTTCATGCACTGCTTATCAAATTGAAAACAAAATCTCATAACTAAAAGTATAGATATGAATTATTTTAAGTAATTGACAATGACCGTTAGGTCATAATTAAGAAGTTTTATGGCTTGGATGCTTTTAAGTATGAAAAGAGAAGAAATTTTGAAAAATAACTAAAAAAAAAAAGCACCTTTGACTTTGTTGCTTTTTTATATTTCAGGTGAATCAAAAAGACTTCCTCAGAAGCAAGCTGACATGGGTACATAACCACTTAATTGTCTGAAAAATAAATGTTCTTTGTTTCAGCCAAAACTTTAAACTAAGCAATATTTTTTTTTCCTTTTGTTCTTACCTACTTCTGTAATCTCTTATGTTTCTTCTTTTTCATTATTATTTATAATCGTATTTCCAATTTGAATTTCAATTATTATCTGTGGATCCTAAAATTTGAAATCAGGATACCATGTTTTATTAACATCAGATATTTGTATATGGGCAATTCTGTCAAGCACTTGTACAAATTTGAAACATTGTAATATAATTACAAGGTGTGTATAATCAGAAGAGATCAACAAAATCTTCTGCAGTTGCTCTCTTTAGAGAGCAACTTTTTTTTCCTTTTTTCTTTGTCTTTTTCAACAATTACCACAATTAAAATTTGCAGTACAAGGAATACTTAAATAATCCAGTGAATTTTGTAAAATTACACAATAGTGCAAATTACTTTCTTTCAAATCTCCATTTGCTTTATGCTGTCCTCCATCAGTCAAGAAACTAACATGCTCTTCCTTTTGATTTCTCAATGTTCGCATAATTCTAAAGTCTATAAGCATATAGAAAGATTACTAGTATCAGCATGCTTCAACATTTGCATGTATCAAATGAATAATACAGTGGTAAATAATATCTCAAGTCCTGTGTTCAGGCCCAGGACCACAACATACTGTATGTAGAAACATTAATAAGTCATGCATTAATTTAAAGGCCATGGTCAGTTCTACATCGGATTGATACCTTAGCCAGTTCTTTATTAGGCCAAGGAGAATTATGCTTTATCAGTCCATTGAGTAAGAAATGGCAGCAAAAACTAAACAAGCAGGAGATACCTATTCGAGCCATCCTTTACATTCGAAATACTGAATAAATCCAAGGACTTGTTTGAAAGATCAGAAAAGTCAATATCCTGAAGCTGATCCCCCAAATAATTTACAGGAAGAAGAATACATATCCCTACAACCGCGGCAACAGAAATACTCTCAAACTGCATCAAAGATTAAGATCGAAAGCTCGATAAGAATAAATCTCCTTAAAAAAGCAAATAAGATATCAATCCAGAGATAAAGAATGGATAATTTAAAAAAAAAAAAAACTCCAATTCAAAAGTGGAATACAAAAGAAACAAGATCGCATATAATGCATACAGAGTTTAGGCTAATTATTAGAAAACATGAGTACAAAATTTCCTTTTCCCATGTTTCCCTGAAGACCACCAACAAGAAGAGAGCAGACAAGAAAAGGGGGAAATCAATTTTACAACCAGCAAAAGAATATTTTTCAATCATACAGAAGAAGGAGATTTATTTAGAAAAAATAACACAACAAATATCTGATAGATAACAGAAGCACAGTGCGCTCAAGTAAAATTAGGGCTCAAAAACTTTTTTTTTTTTAAAAAAAAAAAAAAAAGCTTTTCTACGATTTCTTGAAATCAGTATCAAGAAAGGAATCAAACATCAAATAAGCTTTTGACCTTTTTGATCAAATTAGCTCCATGAAGCATCCTTTATTCAGAAAAGGATGTGCAGTGCAGTATGATTAGTTAAAACATTAGTTCAAGAAATAAAAATTATATCCCTTAGTTTCCGAAAACCAGAGTCAAGAAAAGAACCAACATCAAGGTAAAGCTTCAATTTTTGAACCAAAGAACTCCCTGAAAGACCTGTTTAAGAAGAAAAAATCGAGAAAAAAACAGAGATGTACCTGAATATAAAGATTCTCATGAAGACGACGGCATCGAGGCCGCAAGAAGCGAGGAGGTCCTCCTCGGAGGGCTCTAGTGCCTTGCGGACCCATCCGGGCGAGGGGATGAGGCTCTCGATGTTGAATTCGCTGCGCCCGCGGGCTCGCCCCTCGGCGACGAGGCGCGGGACGTAGAACCTGACGTTCCCCGGCTGCTTCCGGAGGATAGAGTAAAGAACAAAGAATAGCACGCAGAGGGCGAGGTTTATCACCACCGAGGTCAGCAAAGCCGAGACGATCATCACTCCAAGAAAGAACGGAACGAAGTCCTTTATTTCGCAAGGAAAAGGACGGTTTGGGATCGTTAGGAAGCTGGAGATAGCTGGAATATCTTGAGAGGAGAATAGCGAGGATAGTGGGAGGACAGCGGCAAAGGGATCGCTTTAGGAGTTAGGAGGAGGGAGCAACAAAGGGAAGCGAGGGTAAGCCGGTTTAGGGTCCTTTAATAAAAAAAAAAGGCTTTGTGGTACGGGATCGGAGACCGGTTGGACCGGGTGGCCCGTTTACAATACTGTTGGTTTCGAGGAAAGCTGCGTGGGTGATAGCGGTGCATGTTGGCTGGACCAGGTTCATGTGAACCAGCCAAATCCCACGGTCCCGATTGCTGCCTGTATCCACCGTGGATGTGATCCGAGATTTGCCCCGTCCATGCAATAATTTCTCGTGGTGCACGAGCTGAGGAGCGTGACGGAAGCAAGGGAAAGACGAATTATTAAAGAAGACGACATGAGTGGTGTCACTACCAATATACAGGTGGTTGGAGGCATGATCTCATGAATAATTTGATTAATTTAAATTTTTTTAAAATTTTGATAGTTGATATGAATAGAGATCAGAATCTCTCTTTATCCTTGATTTATTAACCGATGTCTTAATGATGTCACATTGATGTACTCGCTATTACATGAAAAAAGACTGAATATTATCTGATGAGATGGAGGCCTGCGAGATAGCTACATCGGGAATAATCTTAGATGCCAACACCACCGCACACAGTGGAACATGTGACATGAGATAGTAGTGTTGGGATAAAAAAATTACTTCTAAAATAAAATTATCAATTATTATAAAATAACTATTTATTCTTCTTATTCTATATATATGTTTGATTAAAATTTAAAATAATAAATTCATTTCAGTATAATTATCGCAGTAAATTCATCGTATAAAAATAAAATATTTAAAATTAGTTATTTCATGATTTATTATGAAATAACTATTCTAAAATACTAAAAATTAACCGAAATAGTCTATCTCGGGACTATCTTCATTTTCAAAATAAATTAAAATAAGAACTTATCATGGATGGAATTAAGATAACCAAATACCAAGTTAAAAGAGAAAAGAGTAGTAGGAATGAAGCATTGCAATCTTTCGAAAGCATTCGGTATGTAATTTCAATCTCTCTTAGATATGAAAACTACTGTATCTTATTAGATTCAAATTTTTATTGAAAATGAGCCCGTGCGAAGTTGCTGTGTAAGTTGATTTAATTTAAGTAAGGTATTATTACTCTTGACCATAACGTATACTTTATTTTATATGAAAATCGATTGGATAAAAATAGATAACCGAAAAAGAATGGGTGAGAGAAAAAAAAGGATGAATCTTCCATCCACCTTCATTACATGTTTAGTAAAACATAAAGGGATGGATGCGAATGATTCATTATTTTATTTATATAAAAAATAAAAAAATACTATTTGTATGATATTTTTATTAAACTAATTTTTGATATAAAATATTATTATTATTATTATCAAATTATATTATTTATTTAAACTAAGAAAATAAAAATATATAAATTTCTACTCTTTATAATTTTTAATTATAAATATATAATATATAAATAATTTAATTTAATTTAATAAATATTATATTAAATTAATTGCCTCTGAATAAATGTTTATATATTTATTACATAAATAACTAATTAATTTATAATTTAATTTAAATAGTTAATTAATTTTACACAAATAGTTAACTAAAAAATAGTTAATATAATTGAAGATAATTCTAATTATTTATTTATAATTATGAATTATATAATAAAATAATTAGTAATAAAATTTAATAATATAAAGTAAAAAATATAGATAAAATGAAAATATATAAATAAAATAAATAAATAAATAAAATAAGTGTTAAGATTTTCAAAAAAATTAATGAGATGTGATTTTGTCGATGTAGAAACTAATCCCTTGAATACTCTATCCTTCCTTCCTTGCATCTTCTCAAATTAGTGGACTATGATGGATGGACAATTCCTTCCTTCTTTTCGTCCATCCTTTCTAAATTTTTGTGAACCAAATGATGGTCAAGGGCTATCCATTCTTCCAACTCCATCCATCCTCCTCCTTATGATCACAACCAAATACAGGATAAATATTGTGATTTATGTTCTTATTTAATGGAGTTATTATTGGTAGGTAATAATATATGGCTACCTAATTAAAAAGACTGAGTCTAGAGTTACACTCTATATCCTTAAGACAATTTCGTCCCGCAATGGTGCTTACGGTTTATGACGATTGTCTCCTAAGATACAACGGTCTTCTTCTGGTGAAAGCAATACTACAATTCACCAAAATTCGAACCATGAATGATTTTCTCTCTTTGTATGCACCATAGCTATACTCTGTTATTCAAAATATGCAAATGCCAATAGATTGCACTATAGCTATACTCTATTATTCAGAATATGGAAATACCTAAGAGAAGGAAATAAAATGATTGATCGGATGAAAATGAAAGAGGAACAATGACCTATTATAGCCTTAAGATGCCTCTTGGAAGCAACTCTTCTGATGTGATCGAAAGGAGTTACCGATGGCTTTTTGTAGTGAGATATGTCTTTTCTTAATAGTGATTTGTTGCCCAGGTGGATTCTCAAGAGGGGGGTGAATTGGGTTTGAAAAACTTTTCACAATTATGTGCACTTTGAAATTCTTTTAGTATTGTGATGCAATGTGCAATACGGAAGTAATTAAGTAAAAACAATAAGACAATAAAAGCACAAGCACAAACACAAAGAGATTTAGAGTGGTTCGGAGCAACCGGCTCCTACGTCCACTACCCAAACACCACTTGGAATTTCCACTATATCCTCCAATCGGAATACAATCGGATTATTTTACCAGGCTTACAATCCAAACCTATACACTTTGGTTTTACCGAGATCACCAAAGAAATCCAAATTCCCTTTGGTTTTAAACGGGATTACCAAAGAAAATCCTAACACTTGGTTTTATATCGAGATCACCAAGAACCCAACTTAGGTTTTTACAAGGTTCACCTAAAAACCTTCAACCCTCTCTTAAGACACAGCCCCTTGCTGTTCTTAGAGAGAAAACAAAGATAGAGAGAGAATAAACAAGCAACTATAACAAACCGAGTTTGTTTAAATATTGCCAATGTAGATCAAAACGAAGCCTAGCTTTGAATGTTCTTTAATTGCTCTTCAAGCTACTTCTTTTCTTCTTCAATGAGTGGATTCAATGATAAAGTGGAGTTGGTGAAACTTTGAATCCTAACTTGAAAGCTCTTGAAGTAGGTAGGTAAAAGACTTGAAGGCTCTTCAATATCTCAATATAAATTAATAATAATGCTCTCATTAATATTTAATCCCTCAAAAATAATCCTTTTTATAGTTTTCCATGAGATATGGCCGTTGTAGGGCCTAGGAATTCATGAAAGAGCTATTGGAGATGAAATGGAATTCAAAATTACTTTCAGCAACTAGTCGTTGAAGTGCAAAAAACGGCTACTCAAGTCGGCTCGAGGTCCACGAGTCGGCTCGAAATCTCATATAGCCCAAAATAAATTTTTGTAAGAGTCGGCTCTTCAAGTTGGAGTCGGCTCTTGTCTTTAATCACTTCAAAATAACAAATACCTAGAGTCGGCTCGAGTTCTCGGCTTTCCAAAAACATAACTCTGGACGAGTCGGCTCGAGTTCTCATGCTTCAGAAACAAGTGTTCATCCATGAGTCGGCTCTTAGGACAGGAGTCAGCTCTTGATATTGAAACTCTGAAATTTTCTCCATGCCGTGCCACAACGAGTCGGCTCTTGATCCATGAGTCAGCTCTTGCCAAGGCTTCAATTGATGCTTCAAGCTTCTCCAAAACTCTTCAACACTTGAATCAAACAAGATCTAATCTATATACTCTCAATTTTATAATTTTCAGTCCTTTTTACAAGATTGCAAAATTGACAAAACTAGGGCTTTAACTAGTTAAAGTTCATAAGAGTATATACATAATTAAATTACCTCTTCATCAATTTGAAAACAAATTTAAACTAAAGGTACCAATTTCCTACAAAAATTTCTCAAGTAATTGAAAGAATAAGTATCAAATACATGCTCCAATATTTTGTGATCATCAAAATCATCCCAGGGGTCAACAATCTCCTCTTTTTTGATGATGACAAAATACTGGGCATGAACAGAATTTAAAAGCACTTTATAATTAATGTATATTCATATTTATCAAATGATATTAGGCATAGTGTGTATCACACAGATTGAGTATCAAGGTATCAGCACAATATGTCACAATGTATCATATATATCAACTATATAAAACTGAAAACTATTAACACTAAGTATCATATGTATCGATACATTATATTATCTATATCATATGAGCAATAAGTATCGAAACATCATGTGTATCGAGTATCGAAACATAATATATCAACACATAATGTATCAAATATATCATCTATACATTGCACATCGAAACTTTAGCATTAACTGGTATCTGAAGTGAATTTCATGAAAACTTAACAAGAAACTTGACAAAAACTCCCCCTTACTATTGTAATAGCATTTCTTTTTATTTTCATCAAATTTCTATATAAACATTTTCATAAATTAACATTCTAGCACATCATATCATTTTCATGCACATTTTCTCTTCTCCCCATTTTTGTCATCAACAAAATATAAAAGATAAGAGAACCTACATTTATAGAAAATCATTCACAATGTATCTGATAAAGAGACATGTTTCATAAAAGATCATATGTATATATATATATATATGAAAAGTCAGTACATAAGTGATACATTACAAATGTACCTCGGCACGACAAAAATAGTGTCACAATAATATAACATAACAAGCATAGAGTCCTAGAAACATCAAGATAAAAGACTAAAATATCAAAAGGATGGACTAGGATCATCACCACTAAGGTCTTCCTTACTAGAGGAGGAACCGACCTCTAAGTTGCCTAGAGCAGGCCTGAACTTAGGGAACCTAGGCCTAAGGTCCCACAGTCTAGTCCTGGTAGGTGTGGTAGTCCTAGAAGCTTTGGTTTTGGCTTTAGCTTTTACTTTGGACTCTGAGAAAATGATAATGGGAGTGGGTCTGGCAGTGGGAGGATCAAAAGACAACACCAAAGTGCTGGTGGTAGATAATATCTCTGTAGCTGGAGTCTGTCCAACATTAGATCCTGTAACCTCAATACCAGCCTCAGCCTCAGCAGGAGTGGTCTGAGAAGGAATGCCACTGAAGTGTGCCGCCTGTCCCTGCTCGCAATCAGTGCCAGTACCAGTGTCAGGTGCTGCTGTGGAAGTGGTCGGTATAGACTGGCTGACTGCAGTAAGCTGCCGAAGAATGGACATGATATCCTGGAATCCCTGCTGCATCTCAGACTGAAGTAGAGCTATCCTGGTATCAGTGTCAGATCTGAGACAAGATATCTCATCCAGTATCCTCTGTAATCTATCATCAGCATCAGGTCCAACAACTATAGATCCCCTGAATGGTGAACGAGGAGTGGTAGGAGCTGGCTCTGAAGGTCCAGCCTCATCAGTATGTGCATCTCCCTCTGCACCATGTCCCTCTGCTGCCGGAATGTCCTCATCCGAGTCATCCTCTGAGTGAGCTACTGGATGACCTAATGTCTTCCGAATCCAGTATCCATCTACTTTGATAAATCCCATCCGAGTAAGAGATGTCAGATTATATCTATCAGTATGTAAGAGTAGCTGGCTATCCTCACTTGTCAAGTCAACTAGGGCATCCTGAAACAGAAGTATGAAAACCATGCCATATGGAAGACATGCCCGTGCCCTACAAGTAGCCTCGCTCATCTGTGAAAGCTTGATAAATGGTAGATTGAGGGCCTCCCCCTCAATCAAACATCTAATAAAAACTAGGTCACGCTCACTAACCCAATCAAATCGCTCTGTCCGGGACAAGAAGATACAACTAATGATGTTGTGCAATAATCTCATTTCCAATGATAACTGATTTGCACTAACATGAATAATACCCTTTACATTTGTTCTTTCTAGTACTAATCTCAGGGTCTTCTGCTTCTCCTTCAGAACTAGGTAACATTCACCTTCTTTTGGAATGTAAAGTATGCTTGATAATTTTTGTTCATTAATTTCAATGTGTTTTCCCTTCACAGTCCCTTCAATATGGAATGCACCTAAGGACATACTTTTAAAAATTGTCTGACAAGATTTGGATAAGTGGGTACACTTAACAAACAGAAATCTCTCCAACCCTGTTTATCCAACCAATTCCCAATGTGCAGATGATCTTGCTCCATGAAATCAAAATCAATACATCACCAGGAGTAACTTGTCTATTATCCATTAAAATGACTTGCCTGGGTGCCTGTGGCTCTTCCTCTTGCTCTATTTGCTGTTCTTCTTCCGGGTTCGAGGTGTCCAAGCACCGTTTCATCCTTCTTTCCTCTGCAACCGTCCGAACCACTCTCCTAGGTTTTTTAGCTACGGCCTTACGAGGTGCCATGTAGCTAGGATTAAGAGTTTGGAGGGTTTAGGAAGTGTTCTAGGATGTTTTCCTAGGGTGGAAAGAGGAGTCGTCTAAGTGGAAGAGAGAAAAATGGAAAGATACAATGAATACAAACCAACGAAACCCTATTTAAAAATGTTCGGCTCGACTTTCGAGTCAGCTCGCCGAACAGCCTGATGACTCGAGTCAGCTCGAGCCAAAAATCAACCTAAAGATCGAAAAAGGTTAAAATCAATTTCTATGGGTTTCTAGATACTAAAATAGGTTGTCCTAAGCTCTAAAGAGAAATTTGAAATACCTAGATATTTTTTTCTTATTTTTCAAAAATTAGGTCAAAATGTTCAGAATGGGTCACACAGCCCTAATTCGCCTCTAATCTTCTCAAATATATTTAGACTAAGAGGTTTAGTAAAAATATCAGCAAGTTGATCTTCAATAGGTACAAATTCTAGCTCAACAATATTATTTAAAATATGATCACAAATGAAATAATGTCTAATTTCTATGTGCTTAGTTCGTGAATGCTAAATTGGATTTTTGGATAAATTAATAGTACTAGTATTGTCATATTTAATAGGAATTTTAGATTGGACAACACCAAAATCTTCTAGTTGTTGCTTGATCTATAATACTTGAGCACAACAGCACCCAGCAGCTACATATTCTGCCTCAGCAGTAGACAGTGCTACAGAGTTCTGCTTGCGACAGTGCCATGAAATCAAGTTAACACCTAGAAATTGACAGGTGCCACTTGTACTTTTTATATCAATCTTACATCCTCCATAGTTAGCATCAGAATAACTAATTAATTTCAAAGATGTGTGCTTAGAATACCATAAACCTACATTGCATGTGCCTTTCAGATATTTAATGATTCTTTTAACAGCTATGATGTGTGACTCTTTTGGATTGGATTGAAATCGAGCACACATACAAACACTAATTAAAATATCAGGTCTACTAGCTGTCAATAAAGTAATGAACCAATCATACCTCGATACAACTTTTGATCAACATTTATGCCATTCTCATTTTTATCAAGTCTATATGTAGGACTCATGGATGTTTCAATTTCTTTGCTTGATTCCATGCCAAATTTTTTGATAATCTCCTTGATATATTTGGCATGGTTGATTAGGATACTTTCTTTAGTTTATTTGATTTGAAGTCCAAGAAAGTAACTCAGCTCATCTCAAAGATCATTTCGAATTCTCCCTATATTAGCTTAGCAAAATCTTGGCACAAAGTTTCATCAGTAGATCCAAAAATAATATCACCAACATAGATTTGAACAACTAAAATATCATTATTTTTTTTTCTTTGAATAAACAGTGTAGTGTCAAACTACTTCTTACAAAATCATTTGAAGTTAAAAACTTACTTAGTCTGTCAAACCAGGCTCTAGGTGCCTATTTCAGACCGTACAAAACTTTATTCAATTTAAAAACATGATTTGGAAAAGTGTGATCAATAAAACTCAGCGGTTGCTCAACAAAACTTCTTCAGATAGAAAACCATTCAAAATGCACTCTTTACGTCCATTTGAAATAACTTAAAATTCATAAAGCATGCATAAGTTAGTAGTAATCTAATGGCTTCTAATCTAGCTACTGGTGCATAGGTTTCATCAAAATCTATTCCATCTTCTTGATTATATCCTTGTGCTACTAGTCTAGCCTTATTTCTAATTATATTTCCTTTTTTATCTAGTTTATTTCTATAAACTCACCTAGTACCTATAACAGGATAGTCATTAGGTCTTTCTACTATGGTCCAAACATTATCTCTCCTAAATTGGTTTAGTTCATCATGCATTGCTAACATCCAATTAGGATCAGTTTCAGCTTCTTCTATAATGTGTGGTTCTACATGAGAAACAAAAGCAATTAAGTCATGTGTATCTCTATGTGCAGCTTTAGTTCTAACATCTTGAGATGGATCTCCTATAATTAATTCTTTAGGGTGTGATTATACATACCTCTATTCTTTGGATATATCATCATGATTTTTGCTTACCTCTTTTTCATGTGGTTCACTTGATTATTTATCTTTGAGAGTCAAATCTTTTAGTCCATGATCTAGAGTACATGCATCATCATCAGCAAGATCTTCTTTTCTAAAAGATGTAATGTCAGATTCATTGAAAACAACATATACAGATTCTTCTACAATCAAAGTTTTTTTATTGAAAATATGATAGGCTTTACTATTTAAAGAATATCTAAGAAAAATAGTCTCATCAAATTTTGCATCAAATTTACCAAATTATTTTTTCATTGTTAAGAATAAAACATTTACAGCAAAAAACATAAAATATTTGATATTAGGCTTTCTATTGTTCCAAAGTTTATACGGGATTTTTCTAATAATAGGTCTAATCAAAACTCTATTCAAAATATAGCATACAGTATTTACAGCTTCCGTCCAAAGTATTTTGGAAGATTTCCTTCACAAAGCATTGTTCCGGACATCTCTTCCAAAGTATGATTCTTTCTTTCTATAACACCATTTTGTTGTGGTGTTCTAGGTACAGAGAAGTTATGATCAATACCGTGCTTTGTATAAAAGTGATCAAAATATTGATTTTCAAACTCGGTGCCATGATTACTATGAATTGAAATAACATATAGATTTTTTAAATTTGTAACTCTTTTATAAATTTTTGAATACTTTGAAAGTTTCATCTTTATATGCAATAATAAAATCCATGTGTATCTTGAAAAATCATCTACAATCACAAGGGCATATTTCATACCACCTAGGCTGGTAGTCCTAGTAGGTCCAAATAAGTCCATGTGAAGTAGCTCCGAGGGTCTAGTAGTAGAAACGATATTTTTAGATTTAATACTCTCCCTCACTTGTTTTTCTAATTGACAAGCATCGTAAACATAATCAAAATTAATTTTAAATTTTGGCAATCCTTTAACTAAATCTTTTGAAATAAGTTTAGCTATAGTATCCATACTAGCATATCCAAGTCGCCTATGCCATAGTAAACTTAATTCCTTACTCTTATCATTCATTGCTACAAGACTTGAGTTGCTTGACATAGCTAGATCATTAAGATCTACTATGTAAATGTTACCAAGTCTATGTCCAACGAATTTAGTACTAGAGTCAAGTGGATCAACTACTATACACATTGATGACTTGAAGAAAATATTAAAACTAATGTCACATAGCTGACTAATACTCAAAAGATTATGTTTTAACTTTTCTACAAGTAACACATTTTCAATAAATATAGGAGTAATTTTAATTTTATTGATACCGATTATCCTTTCTTTTCGATTATCACCAAATATTACCATTCCACCATCTTTTTGTTTAGGATGAAGAATTGATCAATATCACCCGTCATGTGTCTTGAACAGTCACTATCCATATACCATCTTTTCTTTATATTTGTGGCTACAAGACATTCCTGCAAAACAATCATTTAATAAATTTAGGTACCCAAGCTTTCTTAGGTTCTTGCAAGTTAGTAGAAATGGTTCCTTTTGGAATCCAAATTTTCTTAATTTTCTTTTTGTCATTATGTTTCAAATAACATTCAAATGCCTTATGACCAAAGTTATTACATGCATAGCATATAATCCTGATGACTTTAAATAATCATGAGATGATACAAATTTAGGTCTAACTTGTTTTGAATTAGTAAACTTAGGGGCATATGATGTAGATACAGAAAATTTATTTGAAATTGAACCTTTGTAACAAATTCTTATTATTTGTCTCTCTTTGATCTTTCAAAATTAATTCAAGCTTGTTGGAACTTAGGGTTAATTTTTCAACCAAAAGCTTGAGCTTTTGAACTTCTTTCTTTAAATCATCATTTTCATTTTTCAAACCTTTGTTTTTCTCAAGAAGCTCATCTTTTTCAAATTATGTGATCTTAAGTCTTTCACAAACTAAACTTAATTCCCTTTGCAAAATTTTATTTATTTCACCAAATTCATTTTGTCTTTTTCAATTGAATCACAATGATTTTTCAAGGTTTTCATTTTCAAACCAGCTTTATTATATTCTATTAATAATTCACAAAATGCATTATGTAGCTCACCATATGTAAATTATAAGTTAGGTTTAGAAATAGTTACCTCGTCCTCCAAACCCATAAGATAGATTTGTGCAGTCTTTGTTGTCTCTTCATCCTCTTCAGTGGATGTAGATTCATCGCTGTCACTCCATGTTGCAAGCACTGTCTTATTCTTCTTTCTGATGATCATCTTTTTCTTTGCTTCAGTACAGTCAGGACGAATGTATCCCGACTTCTTGCATCCATAGCAGATTGATACTTGATCTTTATCTTTATTCTTCTCTTTTTCTTTGTCTTTTTCTCTTTCTCTCTCAAAATCTCCTTTTCTAAATTGCTTTCTCCATCTATTTATTTTTCTTCTGCCCATAAACCTTTTAATCTTCTCATTACAAGGGCTATCTCATCATTTTCTAAATCATCATCATCTGATAAGTTTGAGTCTTCATTCTTGTCCTCTTCTGTAGCTTTAAATGCTATAGCTTTCTTTCTTTTGGTATCTTCATCAGTCCTTTGTTGTATAGCTAATTCATGTATGATTAGTGATCCAAGCAGTTCATCCAGTGGTAGAGTGTTTAGGTTCTTCGCCTCTTGAATAGCTGTCACCTTAGCTTCCCATTTATCTGGCAAGGATCTCAAAACTTTTTGGACAAGATCAGCATTAGTATAAGTTCTACCAAGACTTTTCAGACCATTTATAATATCAGTAAAGCGAGTATACATAGCAGATATAGTCTCACTAGGATCCATCTTAAATAACTCATAGTTATGCATAAGAAGATTAATTTTTAATGTTTTAACTTGTGATATGCCTTCATGTATAATTTCTAGCTTGTCCCAAATTTCTTTAGCAGAATTACAAGTTGAAATTCTGTTAAACTCATTTGGATCCAAAGCATAATACAATAAATTCATCACTTTGGCATTCAGCTCAGCTAATTTCATATCATCTTCATTCCAATATTCTTCTGGTTTGGGAACCTCAACATCATTAACTATAACAGTGGATGTGTGAGATCCTTTCAAGATATTTTTTATAAATGAAAATTTATGGCTTGAATGTATATTTTCATTCTTGCCTTCCAATATGTATAATTGGTTCCGGTGAAAAGTGGAGGTCGATTTATGGATTGACCTTCGGCCAATGAAGTGCTCATGGGATGTGCCATCTATCTTTACTCTAAGTAACTTTCAGAGACTCCGCTCTGATACCACTTGTTGTCCAGATGGCTTCCCAGAGGAGGGTGAATTGGGTTTGAAAAACTTTTCACAATTATGTGCACTTTGAAATTCTTTTAGTGTTGTGGTGCGATGTGTAATGCGAAAGTAATTAAGTAAAAATAATAAGACAATAAAAGCACAAACACAAACACAAAAAGATTTATAGTGGTTCGGAGCAACCGGCTCCTACATCCACTACCCAAGCATCACTTGGGATTTTCACTATATCCTCCAACTAGAATACAGTCAGATTGTTTTACTAGGCTCACAATCTAAATCTATATACTTTGGTTTTACCGGGATCACCAAAGAAACCCAAATTCCCTTTAGTTTTAAACAGGATTACCAAGAAAACCCTAACACTTGGTTTTATACCAGGATCACTAAGAACCCAACTTAGATTTTTACAAGGTTCACCTAAAAACTTTCAACCCTCTCTTAAGACACAGCCCCTTGTTGTTCTTAGAGAGAAAACAAAGATAGAGAGAATAAACAAGCAACTACAACAAATCGAGTTTGTTTAAATGTTGCCGATATAGATCAAGACGAAGCCTAGCTTTGAATACTCTTTAATTGCTCTTCAAGCTACTTTTTTTCTTCTTCAATGAGTGGATTCAATGATGAAGTAGAGTTGGTGAAGCTTTGAATCCTAACTTGAAAGCTTTTGAAGTAGGTAGGTAAAAGACTTGAAGGCTCTTCAATATCTCAAGATAAATCAATAATAATGCTCTCATTAATCTTTAATCCCTAAAAAACAATCCATTTTATAGTTTTCCATGAGATATGGCCGTTGTAGGGCCTAGAAATTCATGAAAGAGCTGTTGGAGACAAAATTGAATTCAAAAATCACTTTCAGTAACAAGCCGTTGGAGTGCAGAAAATGGCTACTCGAGTCGGCTCGAGGTCTAGGAGTCAGCTCGAAGTCTCAGATAGCCCAAAATAAATTTCTATAAGAGTCGGCTCTTCAAGCTGGAGTCGGCTCTTGCCTTCAATCACTTCAAAATAACAATTACCTAGAGTCGGCTCTTCAGGACAGAGTCAGCTCGAGTTCTCAGCTTTCCAAAAAACATAACTCTAGACGAGTCGGCTCTTGGGGCTCGAGTTGGCTCGAGTTCTCATGCTTCTGAAACAAGTATTCATCCATGAGTTGGCTCTTAGGATAGGAGTCAGCTCTTGATACTGAAACTCTGAAATTTTCTCCGTGCCGTACCACAATGAGTCGGCTCTTGATCCATGAGTCAACTCTTGCCAAGACTTCAATTGATGCTTCAAGCTTCTCCAAAACTCTTCAACACTTGAATCAAATAAGATCTAATCTACATACTCTCAATTTTATAATTTTAGCCCTTTTTACAAGATTACAAAATTGACAAAACTAGGACTTTTACTAGTTAAAGTTCATAAGAGTACATACATAATTGAATTACCTCTTCATCAATTTGAAAACAACTTTAAACTAAAGGTAACCAATTTCCTGCAAAAACTTCTCAAGTAATTGAAAAATTAGTATCAAATACATGCTCCAATATTTTGTGATCATCAAAATCATCCCAAGGGTCAACATGATCTAAAAATCCTGCGATCAATATGCCTATCGGAAGCGATGATACGTTGTTTCGTTCCGTGATCTGAAGATCACACGATCAGCATGCTTCTCAATGCATTGTTTCATGATCCAATGGCACCTGTGATCATCAGAGGAATGTTGATCCGTGAATGGATGTGTGATTGCGCTATCAACGCCTCCGGATGCATGATCGATTGTTTCATGATTTCTGAAATCCCGTCATCCGAGTCGGCTCGAATCCTCAAGTCGGCTCCTTGCTGCAGAGAGCATCCCGGTCGAGTCAGCTCGAACCCCTCGAGTCGACTCGGCCAGACCGCATGTTACCATTCTATGGATCCAAGCCGGCTCGAACCACTCGAGTCGACTCAGCCAAATTGCATGTTACCTGTTTTATGGATCCGAGCTGACTCCCAGTCATCCGAGTCGACTCCCAGCAGAACCGAGCCGACTCTCCTCCCTACAACCATGATGTGGTGTCAATCAATCTCGACCGTCTGATCCATTTGATCAGAAAAATTTAAAGGCTCCTTAAGCTCCTCGTGACGATACGTACGTGCAAAGTGCACCTACAAAGCATCCATTGCGCCCTTATCACCTATCGCACACACACGCGTGTGCGTGTGGGTGATGCGTAGCATCACCCTCAAGCTCTCCACCTATAGTGAGCCTAAATGCAAGAGCATGGAAAATGGTTTCTTATAAAGAGCCTTAACTTTTTCGAATATTTTCATGTGGGACTAAAAGTTCCTATCCAAAGGATAGTTTTCCATTCCAAAGGATAGTTTAGGAATAAAAAATCCTATTCACTTTTTCCAACAATCCTCCACATGAATGAAATTTGGACTAAGATCAAAGATTGGTAAAGATGATCTCCCACAAATATAGATTTTTAAATACAAATGAATATGTAGATACTTAAAGAAAGTAAATGGAATGAAGTTGTATCAAGATAGGTAGCTGATGGCTTTGAACCTTCCTTTTGTGTTTTGTTATTGAGTTTACTTGCTAAAAGTGAATATGATATCTTGAACTTTTTAGCATTTGATGTAAACTAAGACAATAACAATCACACAACTTTTTTTCGAGCATTCCTTTTAGTTCTCATGGTTGTGTTCATTTTGGTCCTTAACAACTCCTGGTTTCATGAGTACTTTAGAGAATTAAAGCCTTTAAATTTTCATAGAATTGGCCTAGTTCACACTCACATAGGTGATTCTTATTAAGAGTATCCTGCGATACCCCATATGATATTCATGTCATAAGAATCATTAAAAGCTATACTTATTCTAGTACCTTTAGGAGGCAGCACTAATTATCATCGGAATGAGTAGGAATTTTCATCCTTAGTGCTTCATTGACCTCTTCATAATTTAGTTATCCCTTTTGAACCTAGATCTTGGGATCTCCAGTCAACTAGATTGGGTATCCACTATGAAAATTAATTTATTATAGGATTTAAACCCATTCCCCTCGATAAATAATTTACTTGATCTCTTGGTAAACCTTTTGTTAATGGATCTGCAAGATTTTTTTTTGACTGAATGTAGTCAATAGAGATTATTCCATTTTCAAGTAATTGCTTAATGGTATTATATCTACGACGTATATGTCTAGACTTACCATTATACATTTTATTCTGTGCTCTGTAAATAACTGATTGATTATCACAATGGATACATATTGCAGACACAGGTTAGACCCACATGGAATATCCTTCAAAAAAATTTGAAGTCATTTGCTTCTTCTCTAGCTTTATCTAAAGTTATAAACTCTGATTCCATAGTGGACCGAGCTATACAAGTTTGTTTTTAGGATTTTCATGTCACTGCACCTCCTCCTAAGGTGAACACATATCTACTAGTAGATTTAGTATTTTCTAAAGAAGATATCCAGTTAGCATCACTATATCCTTCTAATACAGCTGGATATGTTGTATAATGTAATCCAGAATTTAGGGTATATCGTAGATATCGTAATATCATTACTAGTACTATCCAATGATTTGAACCTGGATTACTAGTAAATCTATTTAACTTATTGACAGCATATGCTATGTCAGGATGGGTACAATTCATGACATACATTAAACTGCCAATTATACATGAATATTCTAATTGTGATATGGGTTGCCTAGTATGCTTAGCAAGATGTAGATTAATATCTACAGATGTTCTAAGTGGACTGGTATCATATTTATTGAATTATCTAATATTTTCTCAATATAGTGAAATTGAGATAATATTATTCCATCAAACATTCTAGTAATTTAATCCCTAGTATAACATCTGCGATACCATATCTTTTATATCAAAATGTTTATCAATATTTTTTTTGTTTGTTTAATCATATCAGTATTACTACCCATGATTAACAAATCATCCACGTATAAGCAGATTAAAATATACCCTTTAGGTAGGGTTTTGGCATATACAAATTTATCACATTCATTGATTTTAAATCCATTAGACAATATTACATTGTCAAATTTTATATGCCATTGCTTGGGTGCTTATTTTAATCCATATAAGGATTTCACAAGTATGCACACCTTTTTTTTGCTTGGAACCACAACCCTTCAAGTTGTTCTATATAAATTTTTTTCTTTAATTCACTATTAAGGAAAGTTATTTTAACATCCATTTGATGTATTTCAAGATTGTTAATGGCTGTAATAGCGATTAACATTCTTATGGATGTTATCCTTGTTACAGGTAAATAAGTATCAAAGAAGTCTATACCTTCTTTTTGTTTAAAGTCTTTAGCTACTAGTCTGGCTTTATACTTATCAATTGATCCATCAGCCTTTAACTTCTTCTTGAAAATCCATTTACACCCCAAGGCTTCATACCTAATGATAAATCTACCAATTTCTAGGTATGATCATGCATGATGGACTCAATTTCGCTATTAATAGCTTTTTTCCAAAAGAGTGCTTCTGGTATATACATTGCCTTTTTGAATGTCTGAGATACATTTTCTATTATGTACATAAAGTAATCATGACCAAAAGATTTTGTTACTTTAGGTCTCTTACTACGTCTAGGTTCATCTTCAGAATGTTTTTTCCTGATGACTACTACTTGCTATATTATCATAAGTTCTTTTATTTGAGCTTGTACCAGATATCCCTTTATAAGGGAATATCTCTTCAAAAAATGATGCATTTCTTGATTCATAATTGTATTTTCCTGTATATCAGATATATCTGATTTATATACAAGAAAGCGATATGCACTATTGTTTTATGCATAACCAATGAAAATACAATCAATAGTTTTAGGTCCTATTTTGATCTTTTTGGGATCTGAAATAGCTATTTTAGCTAGACACCCCCACACTCTTAAATAATTATAAGAAGGCTTTTTCCCTTTTCATAACTCATATAGAGTAATATCCTTTCTTTTAGGAGGTATTTTGTTAAGAATATGATTAGCCAAGAGAATTGCTTCTCCCCATGAATTTGCGATGTACTAGAATTTATCAACATGGCATTCATCATTTTTTTCAATGTTCAATTTTTGCATTCAGCAATTCCATTGGATTGAGATGAACAAGGAGCTGTAGTTCGATAAATAATACCATGTTCTTGATAGAAGTCATTAAACGGTGCATCGTATTCACCACCTCCATCACTCCTTATAGCCTTGATCTTTTTACCAAACTGATTTTCAACATCATTCTTATAACATTTAAACATATCTAATCCTCATCTTTAGACTTTAGTAGATACACACAAATAGTATCTAGTTGAATCATCAATAAATGTTATAAAATATTTTTACCTCCTCTAGATTGTACTGACTTTAAGTCACATAAATCACTGTGGATCAAATCTAGAGGTTCAGTGATGGGGACATCCAGCCAGTTCAGATCCAGCCAGTCCAGACCCAGCCAACCTAGATCTCGGTGCTAGCTCAGCACGGATCTTGATGTATTTTTATTATTTTATTATTTTATTATTCTATGTTGTACGTGGGATTCAGGAGATATCAGAGATCAGATTTTTTTTGTTTTATAGGAAACTTAGTCTTTCCGATTATTTTATGATTTAATCTTATCGTTGTAGTATCTTTATCGTTGTTGCTTTATTAAGTTATGTTTGCCATGAATAAGAAATCAGCGAATATTATTTGAGAAAAGAATTCAGGGTGCGTCCCGATTCTTTCCCCCTCTCTTCTTCTTGTTCTCCCCCTTCTCTCGCTCGTCTCTCTCCCGGTTCCTCTCTTTCTTCACTGTGTTTCCTCCTGACTATTTCTCCTTCCCTTCCCTGTTGCTACTTTCTTTCATGAGAAATCAACTTTCCGAGCCTGTTATCAAACCAACGACAGGCACCCAAAACCCTATCAAGATCGAGCATCTCCTCGATCCGCCCGTTAGAGCAAAATCTCCACCACCCAGCCGTGATTCATTCCCCACAATCCGCCATTCAACGCTATCTTCACCACTGAACTTCAGAGCAACCGAGCTGTGCCGCCATCGCTGCAGCCGAGCGTCTCCCTCCTTCCAAACATCCACGGCCAGGCCGCCACCCACCTTCCGACCGTCCGTCTCTCCTTCCTGTGCTGCCGACGAAATCCCTCCAGTCGCCTGAGATTCCGCCCGCCACCGACACCATCCGAGCCCCTGCGCCGGATCCGTGCAAGCAAAGCCCTCCCGTGAAGCCCGATCTCAACCCACCGGAGAGCCAGCCTTCCGCCGTCATCTCCCATTCGATCTCCAGAACACAACACGGGACTGAGCCATCCGCCCCACCGCACGGTCCCTGCAACCGAGCGCCCCACCCCGCCGCCCGTGCCGCTGCAAACCGGAACCACCCGAAGCCCTCCGTGAAGCTTTCCGCCGGAGTTCCCCTTCGCTCCTGCCAGTTGCCTCCACCGGACGCCAGCCAACTAAGCCCGGTCCGTTTCCTCTACCCGTGCAGCTGTGTCCTCCACGGACGAAGACTCTGCAACCGTTCCCTCCATGACCGAAGTCCCCTGCCCAACGCCCGTCGCAGTGATCCCTGCCGACCATTCCGCCGTCACTGCCCAACACCGACGCCGGTGACTCCGGCCGCAGGCCTTCGCCCGATCCAGTGTTCCTTGGTGTTGATCCATGGAGAAGAAGGTTTTCTTTTGCACGAACGTGAAGGCAAAAGACCTGCACGGAATTCAGAGTCGCATGGATCTCAGAGCACACAGATCTCAAAGTATTGGGTTAAATTAATTTTTTTTGGAATTTATTCTTCCTTATTTTTGGTGTTCCAGGTCCAACAGCTTCAGATCAATCTCTCCCCGTGAACTACTGGTCCAGATTTTTTGGACGACCTCAAGACGATCTCCCTTTTCCAAATTTCGTGAAACTCCATGTTTTCGGGTGAGATCTATTTTGAGAACCTGATCTAGTCAATTGCTGGTTATTTCTATTTAATTAGATTTAATTTAATTAAATTGGACACCATAATCTAGAGATCGTTTCTAACGATCAATGATCCGCATCAAGTTTTAAGTCTAGTTAGCCCGTCTCACACCAAATGTTCCGATAAAACAAAAAAAAATCTGATCTCCGATATCTCCCGAATCCCATGTACACCCATAGAATAATAAAATAATAAAATAATAAAAAATATATCAAGATCCGTGCTGGGCTAGCACCGAGATCTGGGTTGGCTGGGTCTGGACTGCTGGATCTGAACTGGCTGGATGTCCCCATCATTCAGTATTCCTTTCTACTGAATGGAATGGTATTTTGGCTAGCTTAGCTTCAACACATATCTCATACTTGTAATGCAAATCGATTTTATGATTAGGTAATAATTCTAAATTCATTAGTTTTCGTAATGAATTAAAATTCACATGACCTAATCGATCATGCTATAATAAGAGGAGTCAACCATATAAACAGAAAAGGCATCTTTATTCTTTTCAAGGTTG
This sequence comes from Areca catechu, assembly GCA_021397845.1. Classification (NCBI taxonomy): domain Eukaryota; kingdom Viridiplantae; phylum Streptophyta; class Magnoliopsida; order Arecales; family Arecaceae; genus Areca; species Areca catechu. The sequence continues at coordinate 201,638,917 of CM038039.1, read as the reverse complement.
CGATGTATAGTCATTACATTTATCATGAATAACTCATTATTCAAGTAACCTCTATCTAGAAAGATCCCTCCTTTAGTAAGTACAAATTTATCAGACTCAAACACCATTCTAAATCCATGTTTGTTTAGGAGGGAGCCTGATACCAAATTCTTATGAATGTCAAGAACATACAATACATCGTTCAATAGAAGCTCTTTGCTATATGTCATCTTTAGAATAAGCGGTCAATTCCTTCTATCTTCGATGTAGAGGAGTTACCATTAGCAATTTCTATATCTGATAGGAGTATATGATGAGAACATACTCTTATCAGAGCAGACATGTTGAGTAGCTCCAGTGTCAACATACCACTCATTTGGTTTATCAACCATATTTGCTTCGAACATAACTGCTGACAACATCATTTCTGACACTCTATGGAATAGGATATCTTCAGTAGTATTGACTTCGTTCTTTTCTTTTCCCTTGAAATGACAATTCTTGGATTTGTGGCATATTTTATCACAAATGAGTACTTGCCTTTAAATTTTTTAGGATTGTCCTTCTTCTATTTATAGCCTTCTCCAAGAAACTTGTGTTTCTTCTTGTTGACCTTTCCTTTAATGAGGTTGGCCTTAGGCTCAGCAAGATGTCTTCCTGTCTTCTTATCATGGCTCTTATTATCTTTTTCGATTCTCACACAGACTATTAGATCTTCAAGTCCCATCTCCTTCCGCTTATGCTTCAAGTAGTTCTTGAAGTCTTTCCATGATGGAGGTAGCTTCTCAATTATAGCGATTACCTGAAATGACTCACTCAGAGACATCCTTTCTACATGTATCTCATGCAGTATGATCTGCAGTTCTTGAACTTGCTTCATGACGGTCTTGTAATCTACCATCTTATAGTCAAGAAACCTGCCAATGATAAATTTCTTATGACATGTATCCTCGATCTTGTACTTCTTGTCTAAGGATGCCCACGGCTCTTTTATTGTGCTTATACTACTGCACATATTATACAGAGTATTCTCTAATCCATTAAGGATATAGTTCTTGCATACAAAATCTGAGTGCTTGCATGCATCTACAGCAGCGATAATTTGCTGTCATTCTCTCCTTCTTTCAGGACTGGCGGATCTTCGTTGAGAACTTTGACCAGATTCAGAGTTGTCAGATAGAACATCATCTTCTGTTACCATCTCTTAAAATCGATGCCAGCAAACTTCTCTGGCTTCTCGGCTTGAATATGTACAGCCATTGTTGCCATCACTTGAGCAGCACTTTAGACACGAAAAATTGTCTTAAGATTGTTGGTAGGTAATAATATATGGCTACCTATTGAAATGACCAAGTCTAGAGTTACACTCTATGTCCTTAAGATAATTTCGTCCCGCAATGGTACTTACGGTTTATGATGATTATCTTCCATGATACAACGGTCTTCTTCTGGTGAAAGCAACATTACAATTCACCAGAAATTCGAACCAGGAATGCTTTTCTCTCTTTGTATGCACTTAGTTATACTCTATTATTTAGAGTATGCAAATGCCAAGAGATTGCACTATAGCTATACTCTGTTATTCAGAGTATGGAAATGCCTAAGGAAAGAAAATGATTGAATCGGATGACAATGAATGAGGAACAAGGACCTATTTATAGCCTTAAGATGCTATTTGAAGCAACTCTTCTGATATATCGGAGGGAGTTACCGATGGCTTTTCGTAGTGAGATACGCCTTTTCTCAACAGTGATCTGAAAATTCGCGATCAATATGTCTATCGAAAGCCATGATACGCTATTTCGTATCATGGTCTAAAGATCACACGATTAGCATGCTTTTCAATGCATCATTTCATGATCCGATGGCACCCGTGATCATCAGAGGAAACGTTGATCCGTGAATGGATGCGTGATTGCACTATCAACGCCTCCGGATGCGTGATCAGTTGTTTATGATTTCTGAAATCCCGTCATCCAAGTCGGGTCGAACCTTTGAGTCGGCTCCTTGCTACAGAGAGCATCCCGGTCGAGTCAGCTCGAATCCCTCAAGTCGACTCGGCCAGACTGTATGTTACCGTTCTGTGGATCCAAGCTGGCTCGAACCACTCAAGTCGACTCGGCCAGACCGCATGTTACTCGTTGTGGATCCGAGCTGACTCCTAGTTATTTGAGTCGACTCTAGCAGAACCGAGTCGACTCTCTTTCTGCAACCATGATGTGGTGCCAATCAATCTCGACCGTCTGATCCATTTGATCAAAAAAAATTTAAAGACTTCTCAAGCTTCTCGCGATGATGCGTACATGCGAAGTGCACCTACAAAACACCCATTACCCCTTGTCGCCCGTCGCACATGCGCGCACGTGTGCGGGTGATGCTACACCTTGTCGCCCGTCGCACGTGCGCGCACGTGTGCGGGTAATGCTACTTCTCCACCTATAGTGAGCCTAAATGCAAGAACATGGAAAAAGGTTTTCTTATAAAGAGTCTTAACTTTTTTTCAATCTTTCCATATGGGACTAAAGTTTCCATCCCAAAAAATAGTTTCCCATCCCAAAGGATAATTTAGGAATAAAAAATTTTTATTCACTTTTTCTAATAATTATCTCATTTTCCAATTACTTGCACCTCTAAACAATGTTGATAGCTGTTGTGTATTAATATTTATCTTGATTTGCCTCCAGACTCTTTGTCGTCATTGTATCTCTTAATGACCAATGAGCATGTAGAGGGTCCAAAGAGGACAATCATTGCTTATACTCTTCGGTCACCATGGAATGCCCAAAATCTTAGGCTCTTTTTTTTTTTTTTTTTTTTTATGAATCGGTATATTCAGGTTACTGAACGAAGGTGAATACAACCCAAAAAGTTTGATAAAAGGAGATCACAAAAAGCCCTCGGGGCATCTTCCGAGGATGTCTATAAAATCTCGTCCGAATAACGAGCGACATAGGAAGCAATCCAATCAGCAGCGAAGTTTGCTTCCCGATATACATGATGAATAATAATGCTAGAGCAGGCTTGGAGGACTACTGCAATATCCCGTAGAAGCGGATGGAAGGGGGGGACCTCTTTCGGCATATTACCATTTCTCCTATGCAACTAGTAAGATCTTTTATGTGTTTCTATTCGGACTTGACTCCTTGCACCACATCAGTTGGGCCATTTATACCGTCAAAGGGACTTTCTAATGTAATCTTCTCCTCTAACATTTCTCCCTCTTTGTTTGGTTGGAGTCCCCCACCACTTACCATTCTTTAGCTCAATTTTGATGGTTCAGTCGCTCCTACAGCCATAGTAAGTCATGTTATTGGGGATAATGCTAGTTGGTTACTTCAAGCTATTAGCATTAAGCCTCCTTCGTGAACTGTTTCCTTTGCCGAGTTTGTTAAGAGCCCGGGCCTCTCTTCGTACTATTTGATTGCTATAGGCTACACAGATTTGGTTAGGAAACGATTCTATTACCGTCATCTCATGGATTACAGGCTTATCTTCTTCCCTGTCGAGGTAACATCCTCTTGAAAGATCTTGCATATTGGAAGTAATCACTACAATTTTTCATTGCTTCACATATTTATAGAGAGGGCACTGCAGCAACAAATTGGATTGCCACTCAAGAGACTCATCATGCATCTTAATAACCAAATTTGAGGCAATTCCCTTTTAGTTTCAAAGCATTCTATTAGTAGATGTTATGGATGTTCATCTCTATAGTTTTTCCTTCACATTGTTCTTTTATCTCTTTGTAACTTTGAGTCTTTTGTGTCTTCCTATCTTTATCCAAAAAAAAAAAAAAAAAAAACTAAAAATGATAAATTAAGGGCAGGTTTTATTAAGTAAATATGGAATATTATGCAAATAGAGAACTGTAAGAGGAAAAAGCATGGCAACATGTGAAAACCCTGTATTAAACCTCACACAGTTCAAAACACAAGTAGACGCAAGATATTTCTCTCTCTTAAACGGTAGGTAAGTTTTATCCAATCTTTTTGCTTTCTTATATATCAAGTTTTATCCTTTCATAAATATTTTTTTATTAACTAATACATCTGATAATTAATGTCAAATGATTCAGTACCAAATGCTGATTAGTTAAGACTGTCTCCTTGCAAGCATGCATCGTATGTCTATTTTAAGAAAGGGCACCATCCGGTTAAATCCTCAATCAATCTCATGTGGCCGTTCTCATGGGCTTTTTGCATTGCATAATAATATTTGTGCAGGATTTTTTAAAAAATAAATATAATTTAATAAATTAACAAAAAAATTTAATATAAAAAAATAAAAAATATATTAAAAATTATTAAAATAAAAAATAAATCTGAAAATATGCGAGGCATTGTCCTAAGATATATTTCTGTTTCGTATGAAAATAATAAGAAATACTATTCCAAGATATGATCGAGATTTTTTCATTTGCGAGCACGATAGTGAAAGAGATTGATGGAGACACTTTCAGCATCAAGTAAAAAAATTTTGAAGTAAGAAAAATTTGAAGGAGAAAATATTAGAAGAGAAGAAGAGAAAGTACTAAAATACAAAATAAGTATATATCTTTAAGCCTCTAAAATGGCCATCCAAAATCTTAATGTTTGGATTTTTATTAGTCTGTTAAAACCTTATAAATATCCAATGGTCAAAAAATTAAAAACTTAATAATTAAAATATAATGATCAAATAATTAAAAGTCTAACCGCCAAATAAATAACATATGATAATAAATCCCAATGTTTAAATAATTAAAAATGAAACAACCAGATAATTAAAAGATTAAGATTAATTGTTGCAAAAAAAAAGAAGATTTTTTAATATTAAAAATATGGAAGATGTTTGTTTCCAAATCAAAAAAGCATATGCTTCCTGAGTTCCTTTCCTCACCCTATAGGTCGAGGGCCATGGACTATTGATAAAAGAGGATAGCGAAGTACCCGGAAAAAATATAAGTCAATAGAATCACGGAGCAAGAAGAAGTCTAGGCTATAATTTGGTTTTTAGCGCAAGCACTTTCATTGTTTGAATGTGAATTCGTGTCTGACTCGACACACAAAAAATCTCTTGAATTAAGAGAGCAGATTAATAAAGTATTTATCTAAATTGTAAACAAGCTGAATCTTGAATAGTACAATGACAATTTTACATATCATGGTATTCTTTTGTTTAGAAATTAAGAGTGAAAATTAATTGGGGTAACACTGAATGATGCTCGAAGGTCAATGCCATGTGTTGCAGGTCTACCGGGCGAAGAGAACTCCAGCACAGTCGACCGGACTCAGTTGCAGGAGCTTGAAGGCAACAGAATGGAGGAACCAAGGAGATAGCATATGGAGAGGGAAGAGAGTCCTTAGCTTAAAATGGGGTCCCCTAGGCACCTTATATAGGCGCAGAACAGTCCAAAATCCGTTAGGAAGGAGTCCGTAAAAGACCGATCTGCCCTTAGGAGAATCTGACGAGTGGCCACGTGGCATCCGGATAGGGCAGCATCGTGGGAGTAGTGGAGCAATACCGCTGATGTGGCAGGAGTTCGTTGCAATAAAAAGGGGTTTCTAGAACCCTATGGGTTTTGAAGCATGTCTGTCGGACGCCGAGCGGGAAGGCCAGTCGATCCCCGAGGGAGGGCGTCTGTAGGACGGTAGGCTGGACCTCAGCAGGAAAGGGCCGTCGGACCTCTACTCCGGTGGGTCGGACTTTCGAAGGGGAGCAGTGGGCCGGACCTCAGCAGGAGCGGGCTGTCGGACCTCTACTCCAGTGGGTAGGACTTCTGCAAGGGAGCGGTGGGCCGGACCTCAACAGGAGCGGGCCGTCGAACCTCTACTCCAGTGGGTCGGACTTCCGAAGGGAAGCAGTGGGCCGGACCTCAGCAGGAGCGGGCCGTCGGACCTCTACTCTGGTGGGTCAGGCTTCTGCAGGGTGTGTCCGTCGGAGCTTTTAGAAGAGCGACCCGATCGGACCGCAAAGAGGGGCCGGTTCAGTCTGACGGTGAGCCATTAGGGTATAACAGTTGTCCTCCCTGCCCTTGGCCTTCGGGCGAGCCTGCAGGCTTGAAGGACGAAGGCATTACTTGGTAATTAATGCGCCAGTCCTCAAGATGATGGCGAATCTGATTTGGCATGCTGCAACCGGCCGTCTTCTACTCCGATTTTCACTCTTGAACATGTGTCAGCATTAGATTGGTGGTGGCAAGAGAGGCAGTTATTACTGGTATGGTGCATGATGAGGGGCGCCAGTCTGGAAACGCATGCCCGTTGAGCTCCCGACACGACGTGGGCCACGTGGCCCCATCTGAGTGGTCGATGTGGTGTCTGAAGCCATCCATCCACCATTGCTTTGATGGTCATACGGATCGTGACCGGATACCATCCGGCACGTCCATCGGATTCTCGCTAAACCCGAAAGATGCGTCGCTTGCCGTCGGGTCATGGCATGTGGGGGGCGTTGGGAAACTGCCCCCCGGCACCTATAAAAGGAAGGAACCAGGGTTCAGAGGAAGCTTTCCACTGCACTTGAGTTCGAAGAGAAAGCTTCCTCCTCTCGCTTCTCTAGCTCCTTTAGGAAGTCGAAAGTCTAGGTTAGTCCCGCAACCATCTTCCTCTTTTTCTGCAACTCCATTAGGATGGCCTGTAGGAGTCGGAGTTTGGCTTGTGGGAATAGGGAACCCGTCCCATATGATATCCCTTCAACCATGACCTGGGAGAGGGTTGAGGGTCTTAGAGTCGTGTACAGCTGCCCATATGATATCCCCTCCACCTTACACTTGACCATCCCTAGCCGCGAGGGTAGGGTGAACGGCCCCCTAAATTTAGGAGCCTTCCTTTATACGAGGATCACCTGAAAGCTGGCCTCCGATTTCCACTCCATAACTTTTTATCCATATTTTCAACCTATATAGGACCACCCTTCCCAACTGACCCCGAACAGTATTTGGGTGATTTGTGCTTTTGTGGTCCTCTATCGGGAAGCCGATATCGAACCAAGGACATCGTTGTTTTCCAACTTTTTTCTTTTAAAACAGGACTTCCAAAGTCAGGAATGGTGGATGTTCAGTCTCCGTCCTAGTCGGAAGATATTAGGGGAGCTTCCATTCGCCATTCACGGGTAGAAGTCCCGATACATTTTTGTAGATAGCTTAGAGCCGTGGGGCTTTGTGACGGCATGGAGGGAGCCGAGGTCGAATGCCTTGAACGGGAGGAAGGTATCAAGGGCCGATGAGGCTGACTTCCACAAGCTGAACAGCGAGGACCCGAAGTTTGTCGGCTTCATGCTCCACGAAGGGAGTCTCCACCAGGCTGGAATTAGCCAGCACCGAATGCTGGGTAGGACGGAAGCCATTGAGAGGGACCTAATGCTCTTTCTTTTGTTGATTTCGATGTTGTTACTGATCTTAGCATTGTTTGTCGGCAGGTGGCAAAATGAAGCCAAATCGGGCGACCCTTTCAGTGCAGTCGGCATAGAGGAGGGCGTTCGTATTTCTGAGCTGACTCCTCGGGAGCCGAAGAGGCAGAGGGCGACCGAGCCGGCGCTCGAGGGGTCGAAGAAGCGACGGACAAAGGAGCCATCTGCTACGGTAGTGTCGATGGAGTCGAAAGACGACATACCGCTGGCAGATCACCGAAAGATGATGGCATCGGAGCGGTCTTCTTCGATTGGGCAGTCAGCCGCCTGGGGGAAGAGGAACGTCCGATGCCGGCCGAGGTAGAGATGACCCATCCTCTCCGCCACTAGATCTGAAGGAGGAGGCTTCTTTAACGGTTCGGGGGGACCAAGTGGCTGAAGGGCCGATGGCTTCCAAGGGAGGGCCAACAACGTCGGCGACGATGAGGACCGCCAAAAGTGGCAAGCTATCCACGATGCCGAACAAGTCAAAGAGCAGCTCCAGCAGGCTGTTGACGGTGTCAATGGACGGTCGGTGAACGAGGCCGTTAGGAGTACTCTTCACCACTTATTAGGGGTGAGTTTCAAGCTTAAGCCTTCAGTCCTTGCTTTACTGTTTATAATTTTCTAACTGTGTATCTATCGGCAGCTCATCCGAGACTCGCTACTGGTAGATGACGGCTTGGGCGAGTTGCTCCATCTGAAGGAGCACTTGACCAAGAGGGCAGAGGCGGAAAGAGACACTGCCTGGGTGGCACCGACAGCCTCCAAGGCGGAGCTGACCTGTCTACGGGCCGTCGAAGGAGAAGTGTCCACCTTGCGGGCCGAGTCGGAGGCCCAAAGGAAACAGCTTAAGAACTCGTTGGCCCGGGAGGCTAACCGGGAGGCAAAGCTGAAAGATAAGAGGTGGAAGGTCAAAGCCCTGACCCGTCGGCTGGCAGAAGAGGAGGGGTGCCTGGCCGAAGCCGAGGCACGCTCGAGGGGCCACCAGGGGGCCAGAGGCAGTGGCAGAGCGATATAAGGGTCTACTGAAGACGACCTAGGAATTACTGAAGAGGGCTACTGAAAAGGCCGTTGTAGAGTACAAAGCCTCCGAAGACTTTGTGGAAGAGATGAACGAGGCCGGGACAGTCGGCTTCGGTTTTGGGTATGAAGAGTGTCTGGAAAAGGTTGGCACCACCTTTCCAGAACTCAATCTCTCCTTCCTTCAGCCACCAAAGCCGGCGAAAGAGGAGAGCACGGAGGTGGCGGATCTGACCACCAGTGCGGCCGAGGCCCCCGTCGAAGTTGAAGTCGAAGCCGATGTGGGAGCGGCAGCCATTCCCGTCGGAGCTTCGGGAGGTATCGAGGAGGCCGAAGTCGATGTTGTGTCGATACCTCCCGAGGGTCAGCCCTAGGCATTTGTAAAGGTTTGGCCCTCCTTTTTGTAAAGAACTTTTTTGATTTAATAAAATTTCTTTATTTCATTTCTTTCATATGCTTGTGTTGCCGACTGATATGAATGGCCGAAGTCACTCTCTTCTAACACTTTTTTCTGAAATTTTATTAAGTATGGGCCCGTCGACTAATTTGAGCGGACGGTCGGACCTCCAGAGTAGATGTCGAATAGTAACTTAGGTCGAACCATCTATTTTAGGATTTTCATCCTAAGTGTTGGTCCGTCAGCTTGTCCGAGCCCAAAGATAGTTGAGGCAGCTGTCGGACTGTAGCTTAGGCCGAACCAACTTACTTAGGATTTTTTTTCCAAGTATTGATCTGTCGACTTGTTCGAACTGGGCTGCCCTAGAGCCTTTACCGACCGGAGTCGGACTTTCAGAAGTGGGCTGCCGTAGAGCCTTTGCCGACCGGAGTCGGACTTTCGGAAGTGCTTCATACAGAAGAGTTGTGGACTTTATTGATAATACTTGCGAATGTTGTCTACATTCCACAGGCGTGCTATCTGCCGCCCGTCCAAATGCTCGAGTCGGTAGGTTCCGGCCTGGATCACTTCAACGACTCGATAAGGTCCTTCCCAATTAGGGGAGAGTTTTCCTTGCTCGGTCGGTCTTGAAATCTCCGTCCTCCGCAAGACTAGATCTCTGACCCGAAAACTCGTGGCTTGATTCGTGAGTTGTAATATTTCACCATTTTCTGATGGTAGGTTGCCATCTTCAGGCTTGTTCGAAGTCTAGTCTCTTCAAGTAGGTCAAGGTCAGCCCTTCGCTGCTCAGAGTTAGCCGGTTCGGCATAGTGGTCAATCCACAGGGATTGCAGAGAGATCTCAACGGGGATGACGGCTTTACTTTTGTAAGTAAGGTTGAATGGAGTCTCCCCGATCGCCGTTCGGGCTGTCGTCTGATATGCCCATAGCACAGAGTGAAGCTCCTCTATCCAAAGCCCTTTGGCTTCATTCAGTCGGCTCTTCAATCCATGCAGGATCATTCGGTTGGTGACCTTAGCTTCTCCATTGGACTGAGGGTGACCGACCGACGTAAGTCGATGGGGGATATGATATTGCTGACAGAAGTCCCGGAATTAGAGTTGTCGAACTGTCTTCCATTATTGGTGATGATTATCTATAGAATGCCGAACCGAAAGATAATACTGTTTCGGACGAAGTTCTCCACTTTGGCCTTCATTATTTATGCCAGCGGTTCAGCCTCCACCCATTTGGTGAAGTAGTCAATGGCTACAAGTAGAAATTTTCGTTGCCCAAATGCCGGGAAAAAGGGTCCCAAGATATCCATCCCCCACTGTGCGAACGGTCATGGTGCAGTAATCGGAGTCAGCTGGCTGGCAGGCCTCCTTTGGATAACGAAGTATCTTTAACATGCATCGCACCTTTGAACGAAGTCCGACGCATCTTTTTGAATGGTAGGCCAATAGTACCCCTGTTGGATGATCTTGTAGGCTAGGGACCTTCCTCCAAGGTGATCACCGTAAATGCCTTCATGGACTTCCCTGAGTGCGTAGTCCACGTCGGTTGGTCCCAAACACATCAACAGTGGCTGTGAGAACGACCGCTTGTACAGGGAACTGTCAAGAATAACATACTTGAAGGCCATCCAGCACCCTCGCTTGGCCTTAATTGAATCTTCTGGAATAGTCCCTTTGACAAGGAAAGCAAGAATTGGATCCATCCAAGAAGTTTCTTGTTCCACTTGGTGGACCTCAGCCGGCTCTTCCATAACACTTGGGCATTATAGATGCTCCACAAATGTTCGATTGGAGGTACTGGTGACCGCTGTAGCCAAACGCGGCAAAGCATCCACCCAGGAGTTCTGCAGACGAGGTATGTGGAGGATTTCGAAGAATTTAAGCCGAGAAATGAGGATTTGTACCTTGTTCAAGTACTTGGCTAGGGTTAGGTCCCTCTCCTCGAATTCGCCTTTCACCTGTTCACCACCAGCTGGGAGTCGGAGAAGGCTCTCACCCGGTTGATGCCTAACTCGTTGGCGATTCGCAACCCTGCAAGGAGGGCTTCGTACTCCACATAGTTGTTTGACACCTGAAATAAAAAATGCAGTGCATACTCCAGGCTTTCTCCATCTGGGTCGACTAAGATCAGGCCGGCCCCGTAGCCAGCAAGGTTGGACGCTCCATCCACATGGAGGGTCCAGGCTGGTTCGGCTTCATGGATGGCGTCAGCTTTGGGTGCTTCGGTTGTTTGAGGGGATGCCTCTTGCTTCCATGTGCATTCTGCAATGAAATCAGCAATTACCTAGGCCTTCAAAGCAGACCATGACTGAAAAGAGATGTCGAACTCGCCAAGTCTGACAGCCCACTTGGCAAGCCGACCGGAGGTGTTCGGACTTCGAAGGATGCTTTAAGAGGTTGGTCGGTCATCACCATAATCAGATGTGCGTGGAAGTACGGCCGGAGCCGCTTGGCAGATATAAACCAAAGAATAAACCAACTTCTGCATATTGGGATACCTTGTTTCGGCATCGTGGAGGACTTTACTGATATAATAGATAGGCTTCTGCTGACTGTCCTCTCTGACTCGCATGAGGACGACGCGACCGCCTCGTCCGAAGTTGACAGGTAGAGATACAAAGGCTCCCCTTCCGTCGATTTGGCCAGCAACGGGGGGTTCTTCAAATATTCTTTCAGGGCCTCGAAAGCTGACTAACATTCATCAGTCCAATGAAACTTTCCGACCAGAGCAGGGTCTTGAAGAATGGCAGAGACTTTTCAGCCGAACGGGAGATGAAATGACTAAGGGAGGCAATTTGGCCTGTGAGCTCTTGCACCTGTTTCTTGTGGTCAGATGTGCCATCTCAATAACGGCCCTATCTTGTCGGGGTTCACTTCAATTCCTCTTTGTGTGACCAAGAAGGCGAGGAACTTGCCAGAAGCTATCCCGAAAGTACACTTCATGGGGTTCAGCTTCATCCGATGACGTCTGAGTGCGTCAAAGGATTCCCACAAGTCTTTGATGTAGTCGGCTTATGGAGGCTTTACTATCATATCATCCAACGTAAGCCTCCATATTTTGCCTAGCTGCCCTTCGAACACTCGGTTGATCAGTCTTTGGAAGGTGGCACTGACATTCTTTAAGCTGAAGGGCATCATCTTGTAACAGTACAGGCCTTTGTTGGTGACGAAGGCAGTCTTCTCCTCATCCTCCGGATGCATCTTAACCTGATATAGCCAGAGAAGGCATCCATAAAGCTAAGAAGCGGGGGCCGGCCGTAGCATCATTAGTTGATTAATCTTTGGCAGGGGAAAACTGTCCTTCGGACAAGTCTTGTTGAGGTCGGTGTAATCTACACAGATCCTCCACTTCCCGTTAGCCTTTTTCACTATAACAATATTTGAGCCATTCAGGGTAATGGGCTTCCCTGATGAAGCCAGCGCGGAGAGCTTCTTTACTTCTTCATCGTGGCTCTTTACTTTCAGTGGCGAAGCTCCTCTTCTTTGCGGACGGGCTGTAGGTCGGATCCACCTGAGCTGGTGAGTGATGACATCCGACGGTATGCCGGCATGTCCAATCCCGACCAATAAGCAAAGACATCGGCATTGCTTCTAAGGAAGCCGATCAACTCTTACTTGAGGTCTTCGCTGAGGGAACTTTCGATCTGAAGAACTGTTGGGGTTATCCTCCCGGAGGGGGACAAACAGGATTTTTTCATCTGGCTAACCACGGCCATCGGCGTCAACCCTCGGGTCGAGCTGCTCCAGAGTAGGATAGCCTTTGACTGCTGATTCAGAATAGTTAAACACTGCCTGGCCATCCGACGGTCTCCCCTCATAACTCCGACCCCATTTCTGGTTGGAAACTTTGCCAGCAGGTGATAAGTGGACACGATGGCTCAGAACTTATTGAGGGCCGGTCGGCCCAAAATGGCATTATATATCGAGGTCGTCTGAATGACCATAAAGTTGATGGGGAGAGTTTTCTGGAAAGGCTCCGTCCCAATCGTCACGGGGAGAACTATTTCTCCTTTAACTCCGATAGAAATGCCTCCGAAACATGTCAGCAGCACGAGAGATTCTTGCAGCATGGACCTAGATAAGTTCATTCTTACAAAAGCATCATACATCAATACCTTTGTGGAGCTTCCATTATCAATAAGTATCCTTCTTACATCGTAGTTAGCAATTACTGCCGACACGACTACAGGATCATTTTCAAAAATATGGGACTCCAAGAGGTCTTCGTCGGAGAAGGTGATTGTATTGGAGCGCTTGGGCCTCTTGACAATGTCTGGACCATCTTCATAGCTCCACTCGGACTGTCGATGTAGCATGCCGACATCCCCGCCGGTCGGCCACTAGTTGGGAAGCTCCGCTCCTCTGGAGGGTTTCTGGCATTTGAGGCTTCGGCCCGATCCCGATGGGGGTCGGACATATTTTTGCAGGTACCCCCTCCGAATGAGGTCTTCAATGGCATCCTTCAGTTGCAAGCATTCTTCAATGCTATGCCCATGGTCCTTATAGAACCGACAGAATTTATCTTTGTTTCTGTATACAGTAGGGCCCCTCATCAGTCGAGGCCTATGAAGGAAGGTCTCGTTCTCGATTTCCAGGAGGATTTTTTTCCTTGGAAGGGAGAGGGGCGCGTAGGTGTCGAAACCTCCTGGGGAAGTCCTTCGGCTTCGGACTTCGGTGCTGGGCTAAACGGTTGCTATCAATCGGAGGTCGAACTTCAGGAGCCTTGTTGCTTAGTTTCTTGGGGGCCGGCTTCCCCTCTGTTTAGCGTCGCCTGGCTGCTTGTTCTTCCGCCAGGGCATACTTCTGCGCCTGTCAGGAGCTCATATAGCTTGTCGAAAACCTCTTGTCCAGGGAGAAAGTAAGCTTGGATGAGCGGAGCCCTCGCTTGAAGGCTGACATAGCGACGTCTTCATTTAGGTCCGGATTTCCATGGCCGCTGAGTTGAAAATGGACCATGTAATCTTGGAGGGTCTCTCCTCCCTTTGCAGCATGAGGAAGAGGCAGTCGGTGTTCCTCGGGATCCGACTGCAGGTCTTGAAATGGGAAAGAAAAAGGTTTTCGAGTTGAGTGAAGGAGTGGATCGTACCTGGCCGGATGGCAGAGAACCCAATTTGGGTGGTCTTCTTGAGAGTGGCAGGGAAAGCAATGTAGTGGAGGGCATCGGAGGTGCCCTGTACCATCATAGGGCTTTGTAAGTGTCCAGATGGTTCAGCGGGTTGGTGGTGCCGTCGTAGGGGTCCACCTGAGAAATTTTGAAGTGGCGGGGAATCATCTCCGCCAGAATCTTGTCGGAGAATGGGGGATGGGAGTTGTATACCTGCCCCCCTTCGGCTTTCTGCCAGTGAGCAATTTCTGCAATGCACTCCTCCATGTGCAAAATTTTGCTGGTGTAGTCTCTCGGGAGTTCGGCGGTAAGCCGAATGCCAGCAAGGATGGATTCAGCATAGGAGGGCGAGGCAGATCTTGCCCTCTTGCCGTCGACGCGGGCGCCCAAAGACCTTCGAGGCTCTGCGACGATAGGAGAACAATGCTGATGGACCTCTGACTGTCGGCTTCCCTCAACAGCTGTTGGAGGATTAGTACAGGAAGCAGCTGGTGGTTGCTGTCAGTTATCAGCCATCTCCTGAAAATGCTAAACCGCGGTGGTAAGCGTTTCAATGCAGTTCATCAATATTTGGAACTGCTGCAGTCCCAAAGTAATGGTAGGCTCAGTGACAGCGGCGGTGGCGTCATTTTTCCGGGGAGGTCCCTCGGACCTGGATGGGAAAAGACCTCTTTTGGCAGTGGCATTTGGAGCTCTTCTCTTATCCATTGCTTGGCTGGGCAGATGGATTCCTCCTTTTAGAGAAGGAAGGCCGCCATCCTTCTAGCGCTAATCTGTTGCGGCGACTTCTCCTGGACCGGGTCCGGTCGATTGTGCTGGAGTTCTCCTCACCCGGTAGAACTGCAACAAAGTCTCCAAGGCACCGATGGTATTCCGGCAGGGTACCCTTCGATGCCTAAGTTAGCAGGAGCTTGAAGGCAACAGAAGGGAGGAATCAAGGAGATAGCATATAGAGAGGGAAGAGAGTCCTTAGCTTAAAACGGGATTCCCCGAGCACCTTATATAGGCGCGGAACAGTCCAAAATTTGTTAGGGAGGAGTCCGAAAAAGATCGATCTGCCCCTAAGAGAATCTGGCAAGTGGCCACGTGGCGTCCGGATAAGGCAGCATCGTGGGAGTAGTGGAGCAATACCGCTGATATGGCAGGAGTTCGTTGCAACAAAAAAAGGTTTCTGGAACCCTCTGGGTTCTGAAGCATGTCTATCGGACGCCGAGCGGGAAGGCCAGTCGGTCCCTTGAGGGAGGGCATCTGTAGGATGGTAGGCCGGACCTCAGCAGGAGAGAGCTGTCGGACCTCTACTCCAATGGATCGGACTTTCGAAAGGGAGCAGTGGACCGGACCTCAGCAGGAGCGGGCCGCGGGACCTCTATTCCGGTGGGTCAGACTTCTGCAGGGGAGCGGTGGGCCGGAGCTCCGCAAGAGCGGGCCGTCAGACCTCTACTCCGGTGGGTCGGACTTCCGAAGGGGAGCAGTGGGCTGGACCTCAGCAGGAGCGGGCCGTCGGACCTCTACTCTGATGGGTCGGACTTCTACAGGGTGTGTTCGTCGGAGCTTTTAGAAGAGCGGCCCGATCGGACCACAAAGAGGAGCCGGTTCAGTCTGACGGTGAGCCATTAGGATATAACACCATGTATACTGGTAACTGGAGTCCAAGAATTTTTCCATGTGTCATAGATTTGGTTAGAATTTCGAGGACCTCAAAGTAGATGGTTTTGACTA
Organism: Areca catechu; assembly: GCA_021397845.1. Lineage (NCBI taxonomy): Eukaryota > Viridiplantae > Streptophyta > Magnoliopsida > Arecales > Arecaceae > Areca > Areca catechu. The sequence continues at coordinate 201,623,331 of CM038039.1, read as the reverse complement.
GTAAATAGCATGAGTAGTTGTTGAGATGGTTTCTACGTTAGTATCAATTTTTAGTAAGAGTAGAGACACTGCATATACTATCTAGATCATAGCTCAAGTGGAACGGATCATTATTTTATACTCCACACCTTTCAGGTTTGAGGCATAATACCGGGGCCTGGACATAGATGTGTGGAATTGACTATGAGCTTTTCTGGATCCGAATAGTCCTCCTGATGCTTAGATAGGATTGGAATGACATATTCATTACTAGATGGGGAAGGGCTAAGCATCTTTATTGTCATCCTGTATCTTATATTTTTCAGCAAAATGGGAGCCTTTAAAAGGGGATAGCTACACTAGTCCCCACCCACCTAGTTCCCCCCCCCCACCCCCCCCCCCCCCACCCCTTTTGTTTTATCCAAAAAAAAAGAAAAAAGAAAAAAAAGAGACACTACAATTGTGTGCTTGTTAATAACTTTCTAAGATTTATTTTTTGAAGCCCGAGCTATCAATGGTTGTCCCTACAAATCTTAAATTCGGACACACATGAAATCTCATCCAATCTACCACCTTGGCTACTCTCATTTTTATATACAAGAAATTTATTAAATTTATAATTGCAGATTTGATAACTTTATGATCCATAACCAATCAAACAAGAGCAGTTTGACCGGGAGAAGTTAACTTTGAAATGAAAATGGAAACGGAGAACTTCATTTCATCCATGTGGTTGGGAAGAGTCTTATGGCTATTTTAATTTTAAAAAGAAAAATGAAAATATCTTAATCCTCAAAATATAATTCTTGCATAGCAATTGCTTCACTTCTCTCTTCCACAAATAAGCATGGAACACATCAATTTTCTTTTACCATTTTTTTTTTAATACCAAATATGATAATCTAATATTATATTTATTTTTGCATTTCAGAATACCTCCAATCAAACATGCCACATCATGTCAATGTGGGTAAATCATTGAAACCAGCTCAATCTGCTAAAGTACCATCTTCAGCCACCAGCTTACAGATATAACAATTCACTCTTATATAGTACACTGGCAGCCAATGCACTCATTTTTTTTTTTCCAACTTACAGAGAAAGCATATTTCACATAATGCAAAAAAATTAAGGTGTATGGAAGTCTGAAATGCCTCCAAGCCTTCGATGAATAGCAGTATGCTCCTATACCACCTATAATCTAAATTGATAATCGGAGTATCCTTTTCTTGGATCATTTTCATCTTCACCACCGCAAGGCCAATAAGTAGTCATCCAGGCACCAAGAGGGATGCTACAAATCATAACAGCTACAAGAATAGCAAGCCAATTGCAGTCGAAAACAACTACACGCCAGTTGCAAATGCTGCAAGCATTCCTTCAAGCGAGACCCATATCAGTTTCATTGCAGTGATGAGAAAGTATAGTCGAATGTCATGATCTAGTGATCCTGTGCAAAGAGTATAATTGCCACAGAGATGGAAACCGATCATAGCTAAGCTATCTGAGACCTAAAAAGCTTTGAACGAAGCTCTGTTTGCTAAAATGGCATTGCCTGCATGGGAGCTAGAATCGCTCTTGTATCCTCCAGGTAGAGTACGTAAATGCTGCTGCAAAGGTGACCGTAGCAATGAGGACTGCCACTATTGCAAGATTATGAACTAGTGCCCTGTACTACATTAACATATCAATTCAATTATAAGGCAAAGGAAAATTCAAAAAAAAAAAAGCACAGAAAAGAAATACGATTACAAAAACAAATATAAAAAAAATTTGTATTACTGCACCAATGCAAATATATGTGTGACAATAAGATGTTATTGAGTTGGCTAGTAGAACTCAAGCTAGGCAAAGGAGTGCTAAATTTTTGTATCGTAAATTTTGTATTATCCAAGATTTATAAAAACTTGAAAATAATGGTGATCTAATAGTAAATACATACAATAATGCATTAGGCTTTCAACAATGTCACCCAAAGTTCCACCGGTTTCAGCAAGATTAGAGGGGAAGAGAGCACAGGAGAGAGTAAATTATATAAAAATTGAATGAAAAAAGCTCAAGTTTTTTTTTTTTTTTTAAAAAAAAAACAATTTCACCATACTGGTCCCACAACTTTCATGATCTCCCTCCCTATCTTGTCCTGTAATTTCTTTTCTCCCATTCCTGCACTCGTTTCCTCGTTGATCTTGCTAGATCGATGAGATTGTGCGATACAGGTCCAGGCTCTTAAAACAATCCTGATAAAGTATAACAAAAAAAAAAAAAAAAAAAAACTAACAAGTATGATAAATTAATATGTACCATTCTAAGATCAATTTCCCAATTGAAGGTTAAGCAAACAAGACCAAGAGGAGTATGGCCACTGTTATTCATGATGTGGTGTTTACTCTTCCATCAGATGATAAAATCCGGATAATCTGCCTGTTCCCTGCGATGATAGCTAAATGCAAGGGTGTGTTGCGCCTCATTTAGAAGGTCTATAAATGCCGCCGATCAAAGCACGTACTTAGACAACTTCCAATATTTTGTTCATGATATGGCAACATGAAGGAAGTTTCTTGCCTTGGTTATCTATCAAACTCCATGCAATCAGGACAATGTTCTACGAGCTCCGCAATTATTTCAGGATGGCCTGCACTGGCTGCATGAATGGGTGCGAAACCATCCTTGTCCTGTAGATAGGATTGCTGAGACATCGTTTTTAAGTAGGAGTTGCACCACTTTACGATCACCGCTGGAGGCTACATAATGAAGAGGTGTGCTGTTGTTGGTGACATCAAGGCTGGCACTTTTTCTAATATCAGTTCTGTAATGTCTGTTCTTCAAGAAAAATAAAAGTTATGGAATATCAAATTATTTTTTCCAAAAGCATTAACAAATCACTTGTGATCAAGATAGTAGGTAGCATCATGCATGGCTATCCACCTTACCTTCTCCAAACCAATCCCATTCATGCATGAGTACGAAATAGGGAGATACCACAAATAAAAGAAAGCAGGATAGAAGAGAAAACAAGAGTGTTAGATTCAGATTGAAGTCTCGACTCTACCCAAGTAAATTGGCATCCATATCTGCTCTCAAATTTAGTAGGAGAAGAAGACTCACCTATGAAGGTTTCTCCCTGACCAAGCATTGACGGGGAGCCCAGCCAAAAAGAAACAGAGAGCCACTCTCTACAAAAAAAAATGCTTAGAGATAGACAATGAAAGAACCGGACCACCCTAGATGTCATATCTAGCTAAAATTCGCAAATTATTTTGACCATCAACATAATTATTATCATGTTCCTCTCAAAAAAGAAAAATCAATCTTATCATGCATTTGGAAACATCCTTTATGGATGTGATACAAGTGCAAAATTTAGAACTGGACTGCTACTAAAGATCATATATACCTAGTTTCATATTTATTTGTTAGCAATACAATGGAATGCCATCTCCAAAAATCAAATGTCTGTTATTCTCTATCGGTGGAGAGAGATATTGACCACTTGACCTAAGATAGTCAGCAATTCCTTCTATGTTAGAATAAAACTATTAATCCGAACATAAGTTTTTTTTTTTTTTTCAAAAAAAGAAAAAAAAATAATACTTGGCCTCCATTTTCACTGCTAAATGAACAAGGCTTGGCCATATTCAGATTTTTCCTTGGTGGTTTATAAACAAGAGTGCAGTCAAGTTGGGTCGAGGCCACATTTCAATAATCTAGACTCAAAATCTGTTGAGGTTTCAGGTCTACCCGGCTGATCCATTGGAGGATTGGGTCAGGTCTAGACCCGGGTTGGGTAGAGGTCAAGTTTGCGTTTCTACCAGGTGTCACCATTATATCTTGATCGAGGAGTAGTCAAGATAAGACGATCTATAATTTTAGAAGTTTATCAATGAGATTCCGGTAAATTACTATGAAAAAATAAATCATAAACAACAAGCACAATAATTATATACCAATGATTGATTAAACATTGCAAAGACATGCTTTATTAATTAAATCCAAGTAAAAACACTCGAATGTGTTTAAACGAGGTATTATTGTTATTCTTTCTACCATTTATAAATAATGGAATAAAGTTTCACATGATCATGTTTTAGAAATTGAAAAATATATAAATAAACATATATGCATGCATAATGTGTGTATATACATATTGTCGGTAGGTGCACATTTTAGCCACTGCATAATGTGTATATACATAATGTGTGTAATAATGTGTCACCACCGCAACTAGTACCGCCATCTCTTCTTGCTACGTGGATAAGTGCTGACCAGTTCATGCGCTGGTCCGGCAGGTGCACACTTTAGCCGTTGTAATCCAAGCAATATAGTGGAACAATGATGCACAATAGAAGGTGCATTTTTTCTACAACAACAACCTCCTACTGCAACTCAGCAACCTTAGTTGTTTCTTGCGATATCCTATCCTCCTCCCTCACCGAATCCAAAGTAGGAGAGGCATACGTGGCAGATCAAGCCTAGAAGTCTAGGACAGGCTAGGAGGCAATCGCCTACTCCCTTCTCCAAGAAGGATTCTACCCCTAGAAGATCAACGCCTCAGCACTTTGAGGCTTGCAATGTCAGTTATGCCGATGTGGATCGACATTTATAGGAGATCAACCGGAGGATCGAGGTGAGACAAAATCAAGCCCTGGTCCATGATGAAAGGCTCGGAGTCAATACCAGCCTGCCTTTTAGTGCTAGAATAATACAGGAGCCAATGCCTGCAAATTTCAAAGTTCGACATCTAGAAACTTATGAAAGATCAGGTGACCCAATGGATCATCAAAAGAGTTTTAGGACTCTCAAGTTACTCTACGAGGCATCAGACGAAGTCCTCTGCCATGCTTTCCCCTCCACTCTCAAAGGAGCTATTAGGCATTAGTATTCCGGTCTTAAGCTTGGCTTTATGGTTCTTTTCATGAGCTGAGCAGTCTTCTCTTCTACTTCATCAGTAGTTGATGACATCGCTGGGGTCAGACTACCTGGTTAGCATCAAGCAGAGGGAAGGAGAGTCCCTTTGTGCATACCTAGCTGTTTCAATGCGACAACTTTGGAGGTGTGCAAACTGGATCCGTCCATGGCTAGACGGCTCTAAAAAGCGGACTGCAGAGGTGGACATTCTTTTTTCTTTGAAAAAGAGATATCCACAAAATCTGAGAAGATGCTTATTCAGGCTAACAAATATGACCAAGGATCGTTGAACCAGTACCAAGAGTATCGGTCAGCTACTGGTACGGTACGGTATGGTCCGTACTGTACTGTACCGGTACGTGTACCGAGCTTAAAAAAATGAGAAAAAATTCTCTTCTTCCTCCCTTTCAACCAAGGATTATTGAACCAGACTTGAACCAGACTCGAACCGAGCCAAAACTAGGCGGTACGGTATGGTATGCTACAATACCGTACCTTATCATATGGAATTTATTTTTTTTTTAATTTTTTTTTAACGGTCGAGTGCCGGACTGTTTTATATATATGAACCGTACTGGATCTTGGCGGTACGGTATGATACGTCCCGTATCGGATGATACGGGATGGTACCACAAATCCTGAATATGACAATACTGAGGAGGCGTACAATGCCCATCCATTCCCTACCGAGGTTAAAGTGGAAGAGAAGGCAAAGAGTTTGAGAAAGACCCCTCCAAAAGAGGAGGGCAATCAGAGGAACTGATGAAAGTCCCGCACTCTACCTCATCGCTGATCAAGACTCTACCTAGATATTGGAGGAATAGGTTCCCTCTCAGGGGATGGAGGAATAATTCACCCTCGAGGTATTTCACTAACTATACCCCTCTGAACACACCTCAGGCAAAAATATTAGATGTGAGAATGCAGCCACCTCAAGTGAGGAGGATGTGGATTGACTTGAACGTTGCAATCCCAACAAGTAGTGCCCCTACCACTATGACCATAAGCATGACACAAAGGATTGCCTCCAACTATAAGATGAGATAGAGTGATTCATCAGGCAAGGAAGGCTAGATCATTTTTTTTCACAAAAGAGGACCTATGTCGATCACCCCCAAGGCTTCAGTCATTACCACTGTCGAAACCTCATAGAGCTATGCAGCAACTTGGCAGAGAGGAGGCTATGGAAGATTGGCCCCCTGCTGGAATAGTGAACATGTTGACTGGGGGGCAATTTGTGCTGGCAGAATACTCCAAGGTGGTGAAGAGGCAGAATGTCAAAGAAACCATCAGCTTTTCTGAATAAGATCTTGTCAGTGTTCAGATCCCACACAGTGATGTAGTGGTTGTAACTTTGAATAGTGCTAATTATGATGTACATCAAGTTATAGTTGATAATGGAAGCTTTGTCGATGTTCTATATTATTCTGTCTTTTGTCAAATAGATCTTTCTTTGGATTGACTGGAAAAATTCAATTCACTTATAGTGGGTTTCTTAGGTGATCTGGTGCTTGTGGAAGGAGTGATCACATTGCTAGTTATGGTGCGCACTCTGTCTCAGTGAATAACTATCTAGTTGTATTTCTTGGTGGTCAAGATCCCTTCAACTTATAATGCAATTCTCAAGCAGCCTGATTTAAATGCCCTCAAAGCCATGGTTTCTACTTATCATCCGCTTATGAAGTTCCCAACGAGGAATGGAATTGGGCATATTAGAGGAAATCAAACTATGGTGCAACAGTGATATGCTGCTAAACTTTGAGCTAAAGCTCAATCTGACAAGTTCCCAGGGGGGTTGGACATGCGGGATGAACTGGCTGAGGAACATGGCGAGCCACTAGGAGACCTTCTGGATATACTTTTGACAAAGGACCCCTATCAAACAGTTCAAATTGGATCGGACTTGGATAAGGTAACTAAGAAATAGCTGACCACTTATTTGCAAAAAAATACTAATGTGTTTGCTCGATTTGTTGTTGATATGCTAGGAATAGACCCGAAGGTGATGGTGTACAAGCTAAACATTGACCCCACCTACCATCCTGTAAAGCAAAAGAACTTTATCTCAAAGCATTAGAAGGCAATTATCGAGGAAGTTGACAAGTTAGTTGAAACCATCTTCATTCTAGAAATGAGATATCTTGACTGGCTCTTAATGTGGTACTTGTGAAGAAGGCAAATAAAAAGTGGCAGATGTGCATAGACTTTACCAACCTAAACAAAGCCTGCCCAAAAGATAGCTATCCTTTGTCTCGGATTGATCAACTGGTTGATGCAACTTCCGATCATAAACTCCCCACCTTCATGGATGCCTTCTCTAATTACAATCAAATATGGATAGCACCTGAAAATGAGAAGACTGCCTTTATCACCGATCATGAATTTTTTTATTACAAGCTTATACCTTTTGGGCTTAAACATGCAGGAGCCACATATCAATGATTGGTTAACCAGATCTTCAAAGATCAAATTGGTTAGAATATGGAGGTAAATATGGATGACATGTTGGTCAAGAGTTGATCTACTTTCGATCACATCAATGACCTTAAGGAGACTTTCAGCACTTTATGCCAATAGAGATAAAGCCGAATCTGATAATATGTGCATTCGGAGTTACATCCAAAAAGTTTCTTGGGTTCATGGTCTCGCATAGAGGCATTGAGGATAACCCGAATAAATTTTGAGCGATTCAAGAGATGAACCCTTTGAAGATGATTAAGAAGGTTCAACACCTCCTTGGCAAGGTGGCCGCTCTTAACCGGTTTGTATCTAAATTGGCAGGTGCCTTCCCTTCTTTCAGATTCTCAAGTGGCCGAAGGACTTCAATGGACCATAAAGGGTTAGAAGGTATTCGAGGAGTTGAAAAAATATCTTAGCTCTGCTCCACTACTGAGGAAACTTGAACCTGGCAAGGAACTTTTTTTCTATTTGGCTGTATCATTTGCAGCAATTTCGATCCTTGTCTAAAAGGAAGGAAAAATTTAGTAGTATACTCCATAAGCAAAGTCCTTCATAATGTAGAAACTAGATATGCCAAACTTGAGAAATTAATTTTTGCTCTAATGTTTCCACCAGGAAGCTTCGACCTTATTTTCAAGCCCATACTATTATCCTCACCAACCAATCCATGAAGGCCATCCTTCACTGACTGGATACTTCAGGATGAATAGCTAAATGGACTCTTGAACTTTCAGAGTTTGATACAAAGTTTCATCCAAGGCCTTCTATCAAAGCCCAAGTTTTAGCATATTTTTTCCTTTGCACAATCTCGGATGAAAAAAGTTCATAAAACAAGGAAACAAGTCCCAAAACCGATCCAAAGGAGTAGTGGACCTTGCACGTGGATGGCTCATCAAATTCTATAGGGTCAGGTGCAGGTCTCATTCTGGCTGGCCTTGAAGAAGCTGCCACCGAATATGCTTTGCATTTTGAATTTCTAGCTACTAACAATGAACTGAATATGAAGCTTTAATTGCTAGGCTTAAAATTACAAAGTTGGAATCCATCATCTTACTGTCTTTAGTGATTCCTAATTACTAGTTGGACAAGTCAAAGATAACTATGAGGCTCGAGAAGAAAATATGAAGAAATATCTCTGCAAGGTAAAAGATTGAACATCTCACAGCTTCCAAGCTTTAATGTTCAGCAGGTCTCTAGAATAGAAATGTTAGAGCCGACACATTATCAAAGCTGGCGGCATCCCTACCAGCCAACTTTCAAAAGGAGACATTCTTCAAGGTGTTTAAGAAGTCAAGTCTCGAAGAGCCTCAACCTGTCCAGTAGATAGATGAAGAGCCAAGTTGGATTGACCCTTTGCTCGGATACCTCAAGCAAGGTGAACTGCTGCTCTACCAAAAAGAGGCTCAGAAAATAAGGTATCATGCACCTCACTATGTTCTATATGAAGATAAGCTATATAAGCAATAATTCGCTCTACCTCTACTTAATGTCTACGCCCATCCAAATCAGATTATGCATTATGGAAGGTTCATGGAGTTTGTGGGAACCACCTGAAGGTTAGGTCATTGGCCTATAAGATCCTCTGGCAAGGTTACTATTGGCCCATTATGCAGTAAGATGTGGAGAGTTTGTATGGATGTGTGATCGCTGCCAGAGAAATGCCATTATCCAACATCGACTGGCAACACTTCTAACCCCAATCAGTGCTCCTTGGCCTTTTGCTTATTGGAGAATGGACATCTCATCCATTATCTAGGGTATCGGGTCAATGAAAATTCCTTCTAGTGGCCATCGATTATTTTATTAAATGGATAGAAGTCGAGCCTCTCACCCTCATCATCAAAGCTAGAGTGAAGGATTTCATTTGGAAATCCATTATTTGCTTATTTGGTCTTCCCAAAGTTCTGATCACGGACAATGGCCAACAATTTAGTAGCACACTCCTTTACGAGTTATGTTAGGAATATGGAATTATGCATTGCTTTATTTAGTGGGACATTCTTAGTCTAATGGAGAAGCCGAAGTAACTAATAGAACCCTCCTATAAGGTCTGAAGACCAGATTGGACCAAGCAAAGGGACATTAGGTCAACAAACTTCATCATGTACTATGGGCCTACCGGACCACACAGAGGATTCCAATAGGTGAAACTCTCTTTAACCTTACATTCGGAATGGAGACAATAATCTTTTTGAAAGTTGGAGTCCTTTTGCTCAGAGTTGAAGAATACAATGAAGATACAAACTCATAATAGCTTTAGGCAAATTTGGATCTGCTCAAAGAAAGCAAAGAGTGAGCCATGTCAAGGAAGGCTGCTTATTAGCAGAGGGTGGCTAAATACTACAACATTCGAGTTAGAGTAAAAGAATTAGAGCTAGTGAATTGGTATTATGAAAGGCCGAAATATCCAAGCCAATCGAACAAGGGAAGCTATCCTCCAATTGGAAAGGTCTATATCAAGTGGACGAGATAGTTTATCCCGTATCTATCTATTGAAAAAACTCGATATGACTCCAGTACCTTTTTTTTAAAAAAAAAAGAATTTCAGGTCTATCCAACAATTTGCATTTATTCGAATAAAGGCTAGAGTTTCTATAGCCAGGGATTAACTTATGATGACCCTCGAATATCTGAATTCCATTGTTCTCCAAGATGTGGGGGAATAACCTTAGATGACCCTCAAAAGCCCTTCATCTTTTCAAATAAATTGAGTCGATCCAAAACCTTGGACTACTAAGAAGTAGGGGAGTAACTCAAGATAACCCCTGAAGGGCTAACCTATCGAAAGGATCCTTAAAATCATCCTTGAGGGCCAAAATTCTAAACGCTTGAGGAGCGAGGGATTAACTTTCAATGACCCTCAAGAGCCTAGTCTAATCAAACTATTTAAAGCTAAAAATCTTGATGTTTAGGAAGTGAGGGATTAATTTTAGATGACCCTCGGAGCCTGATTAACTCTTAGTATTTAACCTATGATGACTCTTGTAAAGATTGGTTTTTAAACTGAAGCTAAGCATGCCTACAAGTCAAAATAATTCCATAATTACCTTGGATCAGACATCGCAGCATCTGTGGATTTGGCTTGTCAGGCCAGCCCAGTTCCATCGCGTCACCCAACGGGTCGAGGGCACTAAATACCAGTTTTCCCCTTGTGCAGATGCTTCCTCCCTAGCTTCTCCCAATCGGTCTCCCGATGACCTCTGACAAGCTACTTTGGAAGGCTTCTGCCACCCTTCCGAGTCAGGCGGGGAATCTGGTGAAGTTGGCTGCTACGTCGGTGATTCCAAAATAGGAAAAGAGGAGTTGAGAACATGGGAATTAGGGCCTACCTCCTTCTCTTTCTCAAATTCATTCCTTTCTTTTGCCTTAGATCTAGGTGCCTGCGGTTGCCAGATACGTGAAGTAACCAACCACGGGCCAAGCCACGGTTGGCCACCACCACCAGTTCCTTTCCCCTCCACCATCATAGGAGAAACAGGCTCCGATCCCCTCCCACCCTCAACCACAACAACATTCTCCAGATGTAACGAACAATTACTGTTGTCGGATGAAAGCTCTCCTTCTGAAAACCAGTAGTCGTCGTCAATATGGCCAAGCCTTCCACATCTGTAGCAGACTAGGAGGAGATTCTCGTAGATGAATTGTTGCCATAATACTCCTCTATTCCCCCTAATCACCATACCGGGCTTCAACGGCATCCCTACATCAATCTCTACACGGATCTTGGCATACCCTGTTTTCCAGAGCAACTCAGTGAAGTTGTCGACAACCATCGACCTCCCCGCCTCCGTCGCAATGGCCATTATGGTCGTAGGCAACTAGAACTCCATGGGAAGGCCCGAGAGGTGCATCCATACCATCGTTCGCTCAATTGGCCATCGGCAAGGTATGAAGTCTGGTTCCCAAGTTTGCATCGCCAGTAACTGGCCTGCCATGAACCATAGCCCATCCTGGAGTGCCGCCCCACAATCCACCTCCGTTTTGAGCCGAAGGACGAGGTGCTCGTTGGCAATGGAGAAGACCTCCGACTCAAACTCTAGCTTCAGCCGCTGCTGGACCTCCTTTGCTACCCAATCCGTCGACACTCTCCATCCTAAACTCTGAACGGAGATAGCCACCTTCTTCCAGTTCCTCCGCAATGACTCCATCATCTCCTCCAGTAGCTCTAAGATCTTAAAAAAATAACTCTGAAGCTTATCGATTTCTCCCTCCATTATCGATGAGATGTCAAGATGATCCGTACAGAGTGTCTTGGACAACCCTCGTCCATGTTCAACTTCGTCTATCCTCTTCGGTGACCGTGGATTGCTGCCGCTAGATTTTCTCTTCTTTAGACATTGTTATTCTTTTACTGCGGTCACCTCTCTCCCAGCAATTCTGTCTAGCACCAGTTCATACAAAGTCCCTTACAATTGCATGAGAATTGATGCAGGATGAAACCCAAGCCCACCGGTGAAAACCAGGTTGCACGGAACCCAAGCCACCAGATGAAAACCTAGCTCTTTTGCTCCTTTCTCCGCACATATCTTTTTATTTTCTTAAAAAAAATAAAAAATAAAAAAAATACAGACGTCGTACGAACCACCCAACCTACTCCGTGACGGTGGAGGTTCGTAGGATGTGGCTCCATGCATTCCTCCTCAGCCATCACATTTGAAACAGAAGTTTTTTTTTTTCAAAATAATATTTTTTAATAAATATTTATTAAAAAAAAAATATTTTGAATATATTATAAAGATATAATTATTCGGCTTACGTGGATACCATATTAGAAGTCATAGGTATAACATGTATCTTCAAATTTTAAAATAAAAATTAAAAAATATTTAAAATAATATAATAAAATAAAAAATTTAAAAAAATAAATAAAATTGTAAGTTGTACCGTTACTTCATCTTAAATGTAGTTGGATCATGATTTCAATTATAGCTTTTCCTTATTTCTACGTCTTCCCTTTCCAAACAAAAAATTAAAAAAATATTTAAAAAATATTTAAAAAAGTAAAAAGTATATAAATAAAATCATAGATTATACCTTATTAATGTTATAAAATAAAAACTTATATAATATATAATAAATATATAATAAATATATAAATCATAATTTTATATTATATTATAAAATATTTATTATATTTTATAATATATTTTATATTTAATATATTAATATATATTATTTATATATTATATATTATAATGAATTTTATTTTTAATATTAATATTTTATAATAATATTAAAGTAACAAACTATGACTTTATTTATAAATTTTTTAAAACAATTTATATTTTTAATATTTTAATATTTTAAATTTTTTGTTGGTAAAAAAAAGTACAAAATAAAATGAAGTTGCTGTCACTTGAGATAAAGTATAGATACAATACGTCGCTTCACTTAATTTTTTAATTTTTAATTTTATTACGAAATCACAAATTTATATGTAATTTCTAACATGGTAAACATGTAAACCAAACAACTTTATTTTTATAAAATATTTTAAATAATTTTTTTAATAAATATTTAATTAAAAAATATTATATTGAAAAAAAAAATTTAAACATAATACAGCCGCCAGTTTTCAATAATGTCCAGACAAGATGGGTCCATATACAAGAGCTCCGCATCAAACAGGTGCACGCTCATAAGCGCCATGGTACATATCACAACTTACTTTTCATATTTTCTTTCAGATCCAACGTCGGCGACCCTTCTTCTAAAACTCCTTGTTCCACCATAAGATTCCTGGCTCCTGAAAACAGAATAAATAAAGAAATACAGAAAATCTTAGAATATCAAAAAAAAAAAAACAAAAAAAAAGACAACGAACATAAGACTAAAAAAAATTAAAAGATAAAACCGTAGAAAAAAATTTAAACACAAACCAAAACAAACCAAAACAACGGAGGGAGGTCAAGGAGGCAGTTGCCGCTAGCGCTGCTGCCTTGGTGATCGAGAGAAGAAGGGAAGCGCTGAAGAGAATGGGTAAATAGTAAATTAATTTTTATTTTTTGAACTCGGATCTCATCCGGGTTTTATCGAGTCATGGTCGAACCACCGTGTCAAGTAAGTTGCAATGAATTTTAAGCATTGTTGATTGGATATCCGGCCTGATTCTAAGGCTATATCACCGCGTTACGGTGTGATGGATTGAACCGAATAGCTTTAATAATAGTAATTAAGAAAAAATATATATTATCAATAATTCAAAAATAAAGAAATATTGTCCATAATACAAATCCTACAACTTCACCTATAAAAAAATATTTTATCATCTATAAAAAGTTTATAATAAAATACAATATTTTATAAACATTATATTAAATTATATTAATATATTATGTATATATATATTTTTATAAAAAATTATAAAAATATATATAATTAGATTTGGATAGCGAGTATCTGAATTAGACTTGTCAAAATGGGCCAGGGCCATGGACCAGCCCATTTAACCGTATAAATGGGCCTGGTCGGGCTAGAAAAAAATGGCCCATTATGTAACCGGGCTTTTTAGCCGGCCCTTGTAGCCCATGGGCCGAAGTGGGCTAGGGCCGGGTCAGCCCGTGGGCCATGATTATAAAAAAAAAAGGCCTTACCTCTCTTACAGACCTATGATTTAGGTTTATTGGATGATTACGGATTTATGGTTTGCCTCTGTACCTCTGTGGACTGCTTTACTCGACGACGACGGCTCGACACCTCGAACCCTCGGTTAGAGTTAGGTCCCGTCGGCCATCTCAAACAATCAAAGCCACGCTCGCCGCGGAGAGAACTGGTGAGTCCGTGAGTGACTCACGGAGAGCCGCGGAGAACGGAGAATCTCAAGTTTGGCTGTTTGGGAGAAACGGAGACGTGAGAACGGAGAACCCCATCCCACGGCCACCGTTCTTCTTCCACGAGACCGTGATGTCGGCCGGAACCCGGGACTTCGGCCGTTCGATGGCGAGGACTCGTCATTCTTCCAATTTTTTTTTTGATTTTTCTCTCAATGGATCATTTAAGGCATGGGTTCGAGGGGGCTCGCGGGGTGCCGTCGTCGCCATGTCGGCCTGCCATAAGGGCTCACTAGCTTTCCCGATGTCGTGTCGATCCGTCATCGAAAATAGTGTAGATTAGAGAGGGAAAAGTTCGATCTCCGGGTTTTCCTTGCTTTCCGGCTCCCACCGGCCACCGGCCACTGTTCCGGCCTCCGGGACTGGGAGACCTCTTCCGTGCGACCGTGCCATCTCCCTCTCCAATCTACCAATTGCCGACGATATGGTCATATGGACTTGGCAGTGAGAACTGAGAACCAACCCATGGTGGAGTCTGGGAGTTTAGAAAATTTCTTCAGAATATTTCAAATTGCCAATCCCAATTCCATGCATATCCGTGGGCTGGCCCGGCCCTAGCCCACAGCCTACATAGGGCCAGGCCGAGCCAGATTTTTTCAGCCCATTCTTGCAAGTGGGCCTAACCCAGCCCGGTTCATATAATTCAATCCATATGGGTTAGGGCCGGGTCGGGCCAGGCTAGCCCATTTTGACAGGTCTAATCCGAATGGTAAAACTCAAATCCATTCTAAATAGGAATGGCTTTTAATTTTAATTTCCAAATGTCACAAACTCTGTAAGATATTATTAAATGAGTCCCATTAGAATTCAAGATATATTCAGTACTTAAAAAAATACATCCAACTACCATCTACCATCCATAAATTCATTATAACATTAGATACTAGATTGGTTTATTATATTTTTAGATCCACATATTATATTTTAATATATTTTTAATTTTTAGATGCATTTTAAGAATTTATGTTGAAATATATAAAATATTTGAATTAATTATATATGAGTGAAAAATATTAGAAGATTAAAAGAATAGAGTTGATTGTATTAATTGGATAACACTAATTCATGAAAAAAGTTTTTTTTTGATTTTTTAAGATTAATTTTAGGATTGAAACTTGTATAATATTTTAATATATTATATATGGTTTGAAAAATATCAAAAGATCATCATAAATAAATTTGATAGTTTGGATTGTATGAAATTATAATATACATATATGAGTGTATATTTGGTTTAAAAAATTTATAATTAAAAAATATATTTAAAATTATAGATTATATTTATTGATTAATTTTAATATTTAATATTTAATAATAAAAATATGTTTATGGGCTTGGTCTATCCTAGATAAACTGGATCAAATCAGTTTAGTGTTATTCTATAGGTTAGGTTTGAAAAATCAATGATCAAGATTGGATTCAAATATGAAGTCATTTATTTATTTTAATTATTTTAGTGTATTATTGGTTCAAGAAGAGGATAGCTTAGGATTAGGTTGATAATATTCAAGTGTAAAAAATATTTTATTATATCCAATAACTTGTATAAGCAAAAATTTAAATTATGTAAATTTTTTTATAAGATAAAATTTATATACAAGGCATATTTAAAATCAATTAACATCTCTTAAGATTGGTGGTACAAAATATGTTATAGGGAAACAATAATATTTATGGTAAATTTTTAGATACAATTAATGTAGTAAAAATGATCAATTTTCTATAATAAAGTTGAAATACAGTTTTTAACATTATATTTTATTTACTAAAAATATATTATTTGATTTAAAAAATAATTTTAATATTTTAATTGTCTCATGATATAAATTAAGTAGTACCGGTGAAGGTGAAACTGGTATAGTAATCTTTATAATATTTAGAAAATTAACTTTAATTAATTAATGTCTTAGTACTTAATCTTGCAATTGATGAAATTTAATATATTTATTCATCAAAACAAATCTCAATAATACTAATTGAGGTGATTGATAACTTATCATAACTAATTAATCAAAAAAAAAAGAAAAAAAGAGAGAGAATATGTTCTATCGAACTACTTACTATATTCATCTATTTATTAAATTTTCGGTTTCCTCCAACATCCTAAAAGTAACCATGCATTACTTTGCATTTAATTTGAAGAGAAAAAAGAATGAATTGAATAAGAAAAAACACACATCATCAATTTTTAAATTTAAACAAGATAGATATGTCATAACATTATTATGTTGACACCATGCATAAAACATGGTATAGTTTTTATTTATATGCACAAATTCAATATGCTTTTCTATCATATTATACTAAATAATCATATCTTTAAGCTTAACTAATAAGACGGTGTATAATGAGATGGGAATCAAAATATAGTCACAAGTTTGGTGTTTAAGAATTATCCAATAAGATTAAAAAATTAGGTATTCTAGAAAATTTTGGCAAAATTGGTAGAATTAAAAATAATACTATAACATATATTTAAACATGCATACGACATTTTACATATTGTATAATACAATACATATAGCTAATCTTAATTTAAATAATAGAAACTTTTATTAAGAAAAATAAAATTGCAGGATTAATGTATGAAATGTAAAATTAAGGACAAAGGAATAAGATGAGATAAAGAGAAGTAAAATAATGGAGTGGACAGAAAAAGTTAGTCTTCAAGACTGAGAGCATTAAGCATTAAATATTTTTATATAAAACAAGCAAAGGACCCGCATTATGTGACAAACCCAATTTAGATGTAAATGTAACAAAATAAATATTTTGAAAGAAAGAAATTTTTTTAACCAATATAATATATATAATTTTATTTTGGAAACTTACATAGAAATCAATTTTTTTCAAAAATTCCTTCTTCATTTATATTAAAAGTTGAAAAGCAAATATTGTATTTGTATATCATAAAATTATATGAGCATTATAATAAAATGAAATTATTATTGACACCAAAAAAAGAAGATTAGTCACTTAAGGTTAAATTCTCTGGTATGCATTTTTTTCTTCAATTGTGGAACGGTCACCTCTCCACATAATTAAAGAAAAGTTAATTTTTCCAAAAAATAAATATGTTATAAAATATCTGTCAAAAGAGTTTGATACCAAATTGTACCAAGTAATGTTTTTAAAGAGATGGTTTCCTAAAAAAATTCTTGAATGGATGCGTTTTCTAGGAGTTGTAATTAATACTCATTTGACATTTGCAACGAATAGTATACTGTTGCACAGAGATGGAGCCCAAGAGGGGGATGAATTGGGTCTTTTAAAATTTAAAACAGTAATGTGAAGGTCTAGTAGTGTTTGTGAGTAATAAATTCAATGCTCAAGATTAAATGTAGCGAAAAAGCAGTAAATGAAGTGCAAAAACAAAGAGCAAGAAGGAAAGAAGGCAATTACATACAAACACAATGTTATAGTGGTTCGGTGCAAACCTAGCACCTACATCTACTCCCCAAGCCACTCTTGAAAACTCTACTATAATCCAATCAAGATTACAGCCGACTTGTTTTTCCAAAGGCTCACAAGTCAAAACCTATGTTGGTTTTGTCATCTAGGCTCACCAACAACCTTTTACACTTGTTTTGTCTTCGGGCTCACAAGTTAACCCTAGTTGGTTTTGTCCCTTTGGCTTACCAACAAACCACAACAACCTTCTTTCAAAACACCCTTGAAAGCAAGGTCAAATCACAAGACAAAAACAGATATTCAATTTCAAAAATAAGACAAACTCTCTTCAAGAGTAGAATGGAAGCTTTGAAGCTCAAGTTGATGCTTTATCTTGTCTCCTCCTTGGAATATCCTTCAAACTCCTCTTTTGGAATGATGTAAGGATGAGCTTGTAGGCTTTTTCAGGGAATCAAACTATAATGGCTCTTGATGTGAAGTTCTTGAGAGAATATTGGCTTTTTGGCTTTCAATGGACTTCAATACACTTCAATGCCTTTGGAATGAAGTTGGTGGAGGTTAAATACAACAAGAAACTTCCAAAAAAATGGTTTGTGACCGTTGGAGCCTTGAATCTAGCCGTTATGGAGCTTAAAAAGTGAATTCTGCAAGTCAGAAAAATAGATCTGTTAGGGCTGTCAAGCTTCAAGTGTCGACACTTGGCTTATCAGGTGTCGATACTTGGCTGTCAGGTGTCGACACTTGATTTCTAGGTGTCGACACTTGACACAAAAAATCTTTCATTGGCAAAGTTCTGTATTTTCAAAAATCTCAGGCCTTGAGTCGACACTTGGAAACCTAAGTGTCGACACTTGAAATGCAGGTGTCGATACTTGATATGTAGGTGTCGATACTTGAAATGCAGGTGTCGACACTTGATATGTAGGTATCGACACTTGAAATGCAGGTGTCGATACTTGATATGTAGGTATCGACACTTGGCGTGCCAAGGGTTTTTTCTGCGTGCCAAATGCTGAAGTGTCGATACTTGACTTCCCAGGTGTCGACACTTGACACTGAAAAATTCAAATTCAAGTGCAAATTAGCCCAAAAATATAAATATTAATTTCGAAACTTAAATAGATCATAAACAAATAATAATTGAACATGTAAAAGCCCTTTTTTCATGAAGAATATGTCTAGATTTGCGAAAAATGCTCCGTGCCACGGCGTGCCATGATACATAAGCTTTTAAGATTTTGAGGTGCTTTCTTCATGAAAACTCATAGCTTGAAGTACACATTAGTATACAATATGCACTCAATATTTTGTTATTCATCAAAATCACTGGGTGGTGCCAACAATCTCCCCCTTTTTGATGATGACAAAATCTTAAGTAAAACAGCATTAATTTTAAATTTCAACTATGATAATTCATGAATATGATTGTAAGTTCATATGAGCCATAATTTTCATAGTTAGGAAAAATCAATCTCCCCCTCAATTAGATAATTCTAATCAGAACAAATAATATGTTATACCAGGGTATCAAAGCAGATCAAATTGGAAAATTTACACAAACAAATTGAAAAATTTCACAAACAATTTATGCCATACTCCCATGCAATCTATACTATTACTCCCCCTTTTTGTCAATCATTAGAAAAGGGAAATAACCTCCCCCTCAAAACGAGCATAAAGACAAAAAGTGGTAGAGTATCAGACTTGACAGGTATCAGAGCCAAAAAGATCCAAAGAGAGTATTAGAGCTAAAGAGAGTAAATGTAACTAATCAAGCAATCATAGTGAATCACAATTTTGAATATCAAACTAATATATATATATATATATATATAATATATATATATATATATATTTATATATCTGATAAGTGGAGTTTTCAGTACAAAATTTGCTGACTCATCAGCAAAATTGAAACATACAAAATATATCAAGATTCATATATCAGAAGTAACATAAAACATAAAGATCATACAACAGTATAGACATCTGTGAGGCTAATCCTCATCAGATGGAATCTCAAATGAAATAGGACCGATAACCCTAGTCCTACGGGCTAGACTACTAGGAGTCTTCAGGACACCACGATTCCTAGTCCTAGTGGATGGCCCAAAATGAGGTGCAACTCTAGAGGCTCTAGAAGAGGGAGGGGGTAGAGTCTTAGTGGGGGTAACAAAGACTGGATCTGTGGCAGCTGGAGTGCCAGTAGCATCAGCTGGAGGAACATCATGGGACTGCAGCTCTCGACTGACGACCTCATAACCATCAGCACCATCATCACTGTCACTACCATCATCAAGAACATCTGTAGCTCTATCCTCCATCCCATCAGTGCGATCACCACCCTCCATAGTATCATCATAGTCATCCTGGTGGTCATCGCCATTATCATCATCATCACCAGCGGGAGCAGCAGGAGGAAGCAGGGATATAAGCAAACCCTCAATGCGCGCAAATCCTGCCTCCACAGTCTAACGAATCTCAGCATGCTCAGCAGCAGTGTGAGCTCTAAGGCTCTCAATCTCAATCCGTAGCTGAGTCATCCTAACTCCCA
This sequence comes from Areca catechu, assembly GCA_021397845.1. Taxonomy (NCBI): domain Eukaryota; kingdom Viridiplantae; phylum Streptophyta; class Magnoliopsida; order Arecales; family Arecaceae; genus Areca; species Areca catechu. The sequence continues at coordinate 201,603,192 of CM038039.1, read as the reverse complement.
GACTGATGAGCTCACCTCTAACCTCTGCAAACTGCTCATGCGAATACTCCTCAAAGTGTAAACCAGTAGATGCTGGAGGAGCTGCAGAAGGTGTCGCAGAAGGTGTCGTAGGCTCGGTCTCTGAAGCATGTGCTGCCTGAACAGGAGGACTGACCGACCCTGATGGCCTTGCCTCTACCTCACGTAACTCATCCTCCTCATCTGGCTCCTGGCCAGACTCCCTCCTGACCCATCTGCCTCCAACCACTCTGTAGCCCATACGATGGAGTGACCTCTCATCATAAACATCCGTGTGTAAGATCTCCTTGGGGATTTCCCCCTCCAAGGATACTCCACAAGCTCTGAAGAGTCGGGTCAGTCCCATACCATAGGGCAGACAATGACGATGCTGGCTGGCTGCATCTCTCATCTGTATCAACATCATAGAAGGAATGTCCACCTGCATCCTCTGTGTCAAGCAAACCATGAGCATAAGCTCCCTCTCTATGATAAAATCAAAACACCCCATCTTCAGCAGTAGAATCCGGGCCATGATATGATGAAGGAGCCGCATCTCCACGATAGCTGATTCGTAGTGACTACTGTCACACCGCAAACATCCTCGCACTCTAAGATACAACGGAATGTGGCCTCCCGGTCCTCCACAGAGAAAATGCTAATACCTCGATGTGGAATCTCCAAAACTCTGCTCAAGAGCTCCTCGGTCAGAAGAATCTCCACACCTTGCATAGAAGTCCTCCACGTCATACGTCTGCAGTCCAAAGCTCCATAAAACTCCCATACCAGGTGGGGGTAATACCTCTCCTGCATAGTGCAGAAGGGCACCAAACCCGCATCGGTAAGGGTCTGACGGATCTGAAAGTGTTGCCTGTCGAAAAACTCTAGGTCCACTCGTCGACCAGAAGCAACAGCCTTCCCTGCCATCCTCTCCGTAGGGGAACTAGGCACAACTGAGCTACTCGACTCACTAGTGTCATGCCTAGCCTTTGTTCTCCTCTCTGACCTCTGACTAGGTCTCCTAACTGCTAGTCTCTTTCTTGGACCCATGTCAAACAAGCTGAATAGGAAAGAAGGAAGATAGGTTCAATTAGACTTAGAACTATAGGTCTGTCTACAGGTTGAGCTAAAGAGAATTTTATTTCTTAAGAGGTGCTAAGACAAGTTTTGAAAACTAGGATTGAAACAATTTTGGATTGTAAAATACCTTAAAAAAAATTTTAGGAAATCTACCAATAGTTTGAAAGTGGGAATTTTACAAACTATTTTGATTAAATGACATTACCCCGTATAGAAAATGTTTTTGGTTGTTAAAATATATTTGAATTTTGTAAAATACATTTTGAAAGGTCAAAATACCAAAACACATGGGATTTGGGTTTAAATCAATTAGGATTTTGGCAAAGTGGTGAAAATGTCGTAAAAACATAATGAATAATTTTTCAAAACAATGATAAAGCAATAAAAATGAGTTTAGAACACTAGATTTTAGATGAAAACCTAAATTTTTCCGGCTAAAATCAATTAAACATTGTTTTTCTGAAAACTGGATGGAATAAGCATGAAAACGGCCAAAGAACCGTGGAAAAAACCAAGAAAAATGCCATTAAACCACCATTCCCTCAAATAGAGTTTTAGAAATCCATCAAAACTCATGAAAATCTGGTTAAAATCCCCAAAAATAGTCAGAAAACCCTATTCTAGGTTACTTGGTTTGACGGTAACAAAAAGAAAATAAAAATAAGAAAAATAAAATGGGAATAAAATGAAATTAAAGGGGGGAATACCTGATATGTGATGGGGTAAACGGGAAGAGGAAGGATTTGGAGTGTAGGGGACCACTATTGCTTGAGAGTGACGGGGGGAAAAACAAAAACAAAACCCTCGATCCGTTATTTAAAAACATAATTTTTCTTGCAAGTGTCGACACTTAGGATTTGTCAAGTGTCTATACTTGGTCAGGTGTCGACACTTGACAAAATCCAAGTGTCGACACTTGGCCAAGAAAATTTTCAAAAAAAAAATCGAAAAATTTTCAAAAAACTTAAGAAAGTATTTAAGAGCTTTTGGGACAAAAAGCAAGTATTTTTGAGTAAAATACTTTGGTTAAGGTGAAGTTTATGAGAGTTCTAGGAGAATAGGTCAATAACACCAACTCTCTTCTAATCAGACAGAATCTTTCTTCACTCAATGGTTTGGTAAATACATCAGTTAATTGATCATTAGCACACACAAATTCAAGTATAATATTAGAGTTTTGTACATGATCTCTTATGAAATGATGTCTTTTTTCAATGTGTTTACTTCTTGAATGTTGCACAGGATTCTTAGTTAGATTGATTGCACTAGTATTATCACATCTTATGAGTGTCTTAGTTAGTTTAATGCCAAAATCTTCGAGTTGTTGTTTGATCCAAAGGATTTGAGCATAGCAGCTTCCAGCTACTATATAATCGGCTTCTGCAGTAGATAGAGTAACTGAATTCTGTTTCTTGCTACTCCAAAAGATCAAATTTACTCCAATAAACTGACAGGTTCAACTAGTACTTTTACGATCAAGTTTACACCCAGCAAAGTCAGTATCAGAATAAGCAATCAATTCAAATGAAGAATCTCTAGAGTATCACAAACCAATTTCAATTGTGCCATATAGATATCTAAGAATGCGTTTAACAGCCAAAAGATGAGACTCTTTAGGATAAGACTGATATCTAGCACACATACAAACACTAAACATGATATCTGGCCTACTGGCAGTAAGATATAGCAATGAACCAATCATGCCATGATATATTTTTGGTCAATAGATTTACCTGATTCATCCTTGTCAAGTCTACAAGTAGAGCTCATAGGGGTATCTAAAGGCTTGGTGTTCTCCATCCAAAACTTCTTGAGTATTTCTTTTGTGTACTTCGCTTGGTTGATGAAGATCCCCTCTTTGGTTTGCTTTATTTGGAGTCCGAGGAAGAAATTTAGTTCTCCCATCATGCTCATCTCAAACTCACCCTGTACTAACTTTGCAAATTCTTGATAAAGAGATTCGTTAGTAGCACCAAATATGATATCATCTACATAGATTTGTACTACCAAGAGATCATCATTCTTTTTCTTCAAAAACAAAGTTTTGTCTACATTACCTCTAGCAAAATCATTTTAGAGAAAGAAAGAACTTAAATGATCATACCAAGCTCTAGGAGCTTATTTCAAGCCACACAAAGCTTTATGAAGTTTGTAAACATGATTTGGAAATTCAGAATTTTCAAAACCAGGAGGTTGTTTAACATAAACCTCTTTTTCAATAAGACCATTTAAAAAGGCATTTTGAATATCCATTTGAAATAATTTAAAATTCATAAAGCAAGCAAAAGCTAACAATAGCCTAATTACCTCAAGTCTAGTCACAGGAGCAAAGGTTTCATTAAAATCTATCCCTTCCTCCTGATTGTATCCTTTGGCAACTAGTCTAGCCTTATTTCTAGTAACAACATCATTTTCATCAAGTTTATTTCGGAAAATCCATTTTGTGCCAATAATTAAAGTATTTGAAGGCCTATCTACTAATGTCCAAACATTGTTTCTTTTGAATTGGTTAAGTTCATCTTGCATAGCATTTATCCAATTACTATCACATTCAGCTTCTCAATAGTTTTAGGTTCAATTTGAGAAACAAAATCTAAATAATCACAGATATTTCTAAGGGATGATCGAGTACTTACACCTTTAGATGGATCACCAGTAATCAGTTCTTTGGGTGTCCATGAGCATACCTCCATTCTTTCGGTAGTGGATCAACTGTAGATATGTTTTCATCACCTTGTGCTTGATCTCCTTTAGTATTTTGATCATCTTCTTGTTCCTTGGTAGGCTCTTCGTTGTTGTTTACACTTTCAGTTTTTCTTGATACCTTTTTCATCAGAAAGTACATATTCTTTCCTCGAAGATTTTTGGTTAGATTCATCAAATACCACATGTATGAATTCTTCAACAACAAGTATTCTTCTGTTGAAGACCCTATATGCCTTACTAGATGTGGGGTAGCCTAAAAAGACTCCCTCATCTGATTTGGCATCAAATTTACCCAAATTATCCTTACCATTGTTTAAAATAAAACAACGGCATCCAAAAACACGAAAATAATGAATTGAGGGTTTTCGACCCTTCCAAAGCTCATAAGGTGTTTTCTTTAAAATCGATTGGATCAAAACTCGATTTAAAAAATAGCATGCAGTATTTATGGCTTCCGCCCAAAATATCTAGTAAGTCATTTTCACAAAGCATGGTGTGTGCCATTTCTTCAAGAGTTATATTTTTCCTTTCTACCACCCCATTTTGTTGAGGTGTCCTAGGTGCTGAAAAATTATGATGAATGCCATTTTCAATACAAAATTTATCAAAATTAGCATTTTCAAATTTGGTTCCATGATCACTTCTCAAAGATACAATTGAAACACCTTTTTTATTTGAAACTCGTTTATGAAATCTAATGAATTCAGAAAATGTTTCATCTTTATGTGCTAAAAACATGACCCATGTAAATCGTGAGAAATTATCTACAATGACTAGATCGTACTTCTTACCTCCCAAACTAGAAGTTCTAGTCGGCCGAAAGTGGTCCATGTGAAGCAACTCTAAAGGTCTAGATGTAGAGATTACTCTTTTTGGTTTGAAAGAGGATTTGGTTTATTTTCCAAGCTGACATGCACTGCAAATCTTGTCTTTTTCAAAATTGAGTTTTGGCAAATCTTTTATCAAACTCTTTTTGCTAAGTTTTGAAATCAAATGCAAACTAGCATGTCCTAGTTTACGATGCCAAAGCCAACTAGTTTCATTGATCTTGGCTTCCATTGCCACTAGGCATTGACCATTTGAACTGAAGATCATCAAGATCAACCATATAAATATTGCCATGCCTATGACCAATGAACTTGATGCCATTGTCATCTAAACTAGAAACAATACACATAGACGATTCAAAAATAATTTTAAAATCCTTATCGCAAAATTGACTAATACTAAGCAAATTATGTTTCAAACCATCAACATATAAAACATTATCAATGTAAGATGAGGGGGTGATATGGACTTTACCAATACCAACAATTTTGCCCTTTTCATTATCACCAAAAGTCACATTGCCACCATTTTGATATTCGAGTGATGAAACTACTCCACATCTCCTGTCATATACCTTGAGCAACCGCTATCAAGGTACCACATTCTTTTCTTGTTGGTTACAAGGCATACCTGCAATAAAGATCAAGTGGAGACTTTAGGTACCCAAGTCATCTTGGGTCCTTTTAGGTAAGTGGCATTGGTTCCTTTTAGAACCCAAACTTTTTTAATATTACTCAATCTTCTTTTGTTGCACATATAAGATTTATGCCCTATAGTACCACATGCATAACAAGTAATGGATGAAGATGCATGTACAAAGAAATTTTTGAAAAGTTTTTATTTCTTATGAGTTCTAAACCCTAAACCTGCTCTATCAAAAACAGCTTTTTGATTGTTCAAAAGCAAATTTAATTTTTCAGAACTATATGTAAATTTATCTACAAAAGGTTTTAATTTTCAATTTTTCTTTATATTTATTTTCATCCAAAATTTTCTTGCTCTGTTTTGAAAGATTTTCATTTGAAACTAAAAAACTTTCTTTTTCAAAACTTCTTTTTCCTTTTCAAGAACTGAAATTTTGTCATTTAATTTTCTATTTTGAAGAAGAAGACAATCATTTTCATTAGAAAACTTTTGATTGATTTAGCTAACTCCAAATTTGCTTTTTCAAATCTTTATGTTTTGACTTTAGTTTTTAAAATTCTATAACTAGTTCATCAAAAACTTCATGAAGTTCATCAAAGTAAATTCATGTTCTGTTTCAGAATGTACCTCATCATGATCCGCCATCAGACAGAAGTTTGCACTTCCTGCTGTTCTCCTCAGAGCTGGAGTCCTCACTGTCACTCCAGGTTGCCATCATAGCTTTCTTTCTCAATTTTCTTTACTTTTCTTGAGCAAGGGGCATTCCACCTTAAAATGACCTGATTTCTTGCATTCAAAATAAGTGGGCTGCTCCTTCTCTTTCTCCTTGTCTTTTTCTTTACTTGGCTCACCTTTCAGGGTTTCTTCTTGAAGTTGAACTTTTCTTCCTCATAAACCTTCTGAATTTTTATCCATTAGAGCCGTCTCATCTTTTTCATCATCTTCTTCAGAATCATCACTTGATTCTTCTCTAGCAGTGGATTTGAAAGCGATCACTTTCTTCTTTTTGTCGACCTCCACATTCTTTTGCTTGAGGGAGAGCTCATAGGTCTTCAGTGAGCCCAACAATTGTTCAAGTGGAAGAGTGTTGACATCCTTGGCTTCTTTAATAGCCATCACCTTTGCATCCCAAGAAGCCAGTAGAGACCTGAGAAGTTTGTTTACAAGTTCACCATTAGAAATATTTTTTTAGGCTTCTCATGCTATTCACAATATTTGTGAACCTAGTATACATCTCACTAATAGACTCAGTAGGTTCCATTTTAAACATTTCATACATATGAATGAGCATGTTAACCTTAGTTATTTTCACTTGGTGTGTACCCTCATGGATAACCTCAAGTGTATCCCAAATCTCTTTGGCAGAGAGACAATTAGAATTCTATTAAATTCAGTTAGGTCAAGAGAGCAAAATAACAAGTTCATAATCTTAGCATTAAGCTCTATTTGCTTAATGTCATTCTCATCCCAATCATTTTTCATCTTTGGAGTGAGAATGCCATTAACCGACATAGTAGGCTGATGAGGACCTTTTATAATTATCCTTCATAAATTATAATCAATAGCTTGAATAAAAATACGCATGCGTGTTTTCCATATGTGTAATTTGTGCCATTGAAGAGTGGGGAACGATTTGAAGCTTGACCTTCAACTACACCCATTCCAATTGGGCTGCTATGATCTTTCACTCAAGATCCTTGAACCTACAAGAGAGTACCGATGCTCTGATACAACTTGTTGCCCAGAGATGGAGCCAAGAGGGGGGGTGAATTGGGTCTTTAAAATTTAAAACAGTAATGTGAAGGTCTAGTGGTGTTTATGAGTAATAAATTCAATGCTCAAGATTAAATGTAGCGGAAAAGCAGTAAATGAAGTGCAATAAACAAAGAGCAAGAAGGAAAGAAGGCAATCATACACAAACACAATGTTTATAGTGGTTCAGTGCAAACCTAGCATCTACATCCACTCCCCAAGCCACCCTTTGGAATTCTACTATAATCCAATCAAGATTACAGCCGACTTGTTTTTCAAAAGGCTCACAAGTCAAAACCTATGTTGGTTTTGTCACCTAGGCTCACCAACACCTTTTACACTTGTTTTGTCTTCGGGCTCACAAGTTAACCCTAGTTGGTTTTGTCCCTTTGGCTTACCAACAAACCACAACAACCTTCTTTCAAAACACCCTTGAAAGCAAGGTCAAATCACAAGACAAAATCATATATTCAATTTCAAAAATAAGACAAACTCTCTTCAAGAGTAGAATGGAAGCTTTGAAGCTCAAGTTGATGCTTTGTCTTGTTTCCTCCTTGGAATATCCTTCAAACTCCTCTTTTTGGAATGATGTAAGGATGAGCTTGTAGGCTTTTTCAGGGAATCAAACTATAAATGGCTCTTGATGTGAAGTTCTTGAAAGAATATTAGCTTTTTGGCTTTCAATGGACTTCAATACACTTCAATGCCTTTGGATGAAGTTGGAGGAGGTTAAATACAACAAGAAACTTCCAAAAAATGATTTGTGACCATTGAGCCTCGAATCTAGCCATTTGGAGCTTGAAAAGTGAATTTTGCAAGTCAGAAAAATAGATCTGTTAGGGCTGTCAGGCTTCAAGTGTCGACACTTGGCATCAGGTGTCGATACTTGGCTTATCAGGTGTCGACATTTGGCTGTCAAGTATCGACACTTGATTTCTAGGTATCGATACTTGACACAAAAAACCTTCCATTGGCAAAGTTCTGTATTTTCAAAAATCTCAGGCCTTGAGTCGATACTTGGAAACATAAGTGTCGACCCTTGAAATGCAAGTGTCGACACTTGATATGTAGGTGTCGACACTTGAAATGCAGGTGTCGACACTTGATATGTAGGTGTCGATACTTGAAATGCAGGTATCGACACTTGATACGTAGGTGTCGATACTTGGCATGCCAATGGATTTTTTGCGTGCCAAATACTGAAGTGTCGACACTTGACTTTCAGGTGTCGACACTTGACACTGAAAAATTCAAATTCAAGTGCAAATTAGCCAAAAAACACAAATATTAATTTTGAAACTTAAATAGATCATAAACAAATAATAGTTGAACATGTAAAAGCCCTTTTTCCATGAAGAGGATGTCCAGATTTGCAAAAATGCTCCGTGCCACGGCGTGCCACAACACATAAGCTTTTGAGATTTTGAGGTGCTTTCTCCTGAAAACTCATAGCTTGAAGTATACATTAGTATACAATATGCACTCAATATTTTGTTATTCATCAAAATCACTGGATAGAGCCAACAGATACAATACCAGAAGTACATGTAGACTTTCAACTTGAACGTTATCTTATAAAAAGTTTTCATCACTTCAAAACTACAGTTGTTAGTACTAGAATTTTCCAAACTAAATAAATCCAAAAATTATATATATTATCAAAAATATTTTTTAATAATATTTAGAAGAACAAATCTATCAGATCTTGGATACCCAAATACTGGTGGCATAAGATCTAATTTAGCAGTAATCTTTGTAGCAAAATTTTAAACAAAAAATTTATTAAATCCATATTTATAATTAGAAATAATCATAAAATTAGTAGTTTATAAAAGTTACATAGTTTTTTAAAAAATAATTATATTATTCATGATAAAAGGTAACATATATACATGTTTTTAAAATAATTTTAAAATAATAAATATAATCATTGATAGACAAGACCGCTGGCATGGAGTATACCTCGGATCCAGCTGGCAGTGAAGCGGGTAGACGTCGCCACATCGGATCTCTTTTTGAGCTCCCCCAGGGTCGAGCCCACCTCGGTCGAGGTCGAGCTCGGCATCTCAGCTCCTTCGCCAGGTGGCTCCCCAAGGGTTGAGCCCACCTCGGCCAAAGTCGAGCTCCCTCCGCTCCTTCAAGGTGGCTCCCCAAGGGTTGAGCCCACATCGGTCGAAGTCGAGCCATCTTAGCTCCTTCGCCAGGTGGCTCTCCAAGGGTTGAGCCCACCTCGACCGAAGTCGAGCTCCCTCCGCTCCTTCGCCAGGTGGCTCCCTAAGGGTTGAGCCCACCTCAATCGAAGTCGAGCCATCTCAACTCCTTCATGAGGTGGCTCCCCAAGGGTTGAGCCCACCTCGACCAAAGTCGAGCCATCTCAACTCCTTTGCCAGGTGGCTCCCCATGGGTTGAGCCCACCTCGGTCGAAGTTGAGCTCCCTCCGCTCCTTCGCTAGGTGGCTCCCAAAGGGTTAAGCCCATCTCGGTCGGAGTCGAGCTCCCTCCTCTCCTGGTGGCTCCCTAGGGATTGAGTCCACCTCGGTCGAAGTCGAGCTCCCTTCGCTCCTTTGCTAGGTGGCTCCCCAAGGGTTGAGCCCATCTCGGTCGAAGTCGATCTATCTCAGCTCCATCGCCAGGTGGCTTCCTAAGGGTTGAGCCCACCTCAGCCGAAGTTGAACTCGCTCCTCTGAAGCATCACAAAAAAGATGAAGGCGTCGGCACCAAGTCTGCCATCAAAGCCGACACGTCCAGTACGGCACCCAAAGCTTGCGATGTGCGCCTACCATCGTTTGCACCAGTTAGGGAGGAGTGCCTCGATCGAGGCACCGCATCCTGCAACCGACCATCTGTACTACCTGGAAGAAGAAGGTCACGTCAGGGACCTCAGACCTGAGGGCAGTTACCCTCAGATCGAGGCCCTGCTAAACTCCCCTAGCCATTGTAACCTACCGAGAAAACAAGGTTCTCAAATAACTCCTTGCTATAAGGGGAACTGACCTCGGGAGTATGGCCAACGGATGCCGTTGACCTTCGAGCACCCCCAGGAGGGGGAGAACTGAGGCAAGAAGCGGGGAGAACCGTGGTCTAAAAGGACACCAACGGGTGAGAGCGAGGGAAGCAAGGAAAATGAGGAGAAGGAGATACAAGCGGAAGGGGGTGCATGGAGGTGGTCACAAAAAAACTCCTTAAAAGGGTCCCGACGGGTACAACCATTATGGCTCGAGCCTTATTCCTCTCCTACCCCTCCTACTCTAACCTTTACTAAAAACTCTCCTCCAAGCATGGTGACCGAAGAGGGATCTGCCTTGGGAGATCTGTTCCTCTTTACCGTCCACTGACTTGATCGTCGGAGTGCCCCTGCCGGGATCCCCGACCTGGATCTCTAACCCTGTTTTGCAGGATCGGTAATAGCTGGATTCCAGGAAAAGAGGCTGACATCTGGCACCATATCTAAGCTACAAGCCATGACGGTAAGGGCAGCAACAGATTGGCGCACCAGGTAGGGAGGAAGCCCCTGTCTAAGCAAGCCTCTCATAACTTTGAGAGCACCTTCACTTGAAGCATGGTGGTAACTCGCATACGGAAAGCCTCCACCAACCGAGCAGGGGATGCCCTTCTCCATTAGGGCCACGTAGCCCAGAAAGAGAGTTTTCCGCTCCACCACAGCCGCCCTCGACAGACGGCCAGTACGCTACACTCTCCCAGCAGGTGCAGGTTCTGGCCACGGCGTTGAGGTAGCTGCAGCACCAGCAACGCTCCCTGGTCACCCAACCGCAGTGAGGGACCCTTGCGGTCCAAGCCGTCGGCCCCGTGGTAGGTGGCGCTCCATCCAAGGCAGGCCATCGCATCCTGTTGGCTTCACCCAATGATTTTGATGAATAACAAACTATTAAGTACATGTTGGATACTAATGTTTATTCTCAGCTATGAGTTTTCAGGAAGGAAGCATCTCAATTCTCAAAAGTTTAAGTATCATGGCACGCCATGGCACGAAAAATTTTTCATGCTTTAGGACATCCTCTTCATGCAAAAAGGGCTTTTACATGTTCAATTATTGATTATTTATATTCCATTTAAGTTTCAAATTAATGTTTGTGTTTTTGGCTTAATTTGCACTTAATTATGAATTTTCAATGTCAAGTGTCGACACCTGGGAAGTCAAGTATCGACACTTCAGCATTTGGCATGCAAAAAAACTCCTTGGCATGCCAAGTATCGACACCCAGAACTCAAGTGTCGATACCTGCATTTCAAGTGTCGACACTTAGGTTTTCAAGTATCGACTCAAGGTCTAAGATTTTTGAAAATACAGAACTTTGTCAATGGAATGTTTTTGTCAAGTGTTGACACCTATGCATCAAGTGTCGATACTTGAAAGTTCAAGTGTCGACACTTGAAAGTTCAAGTGTCGACACCTAGAAATCAAGTGTCGATACTTGACAGCCAAGTGTCGACACCTGACAGCTAAGTTCGACACTTGAAGTCTGACAGCACTAACGGATCTATTTTTCTGACATGCAGAAATCACTTTTCAAGCTCCCAATGGCTAGATTCGAGGCTTCAACAATCACAAACCATTTTTTGAAAGTTTTTAGTTGTATTTAACCTCCACCAACTTCATTTTTGAGGTATTGAAGTCCATTGAAAGCCAAAAGGCCAAGATTCTCTCAATAACTTCATATTAAGAGCCATTTAGAATTTGATTCCCTGAAAAAGCTTACAAGCCCATCCTTACATCATTCCAGAAAAAGAATTTGAAGGATATTCCAGGAGGAGACAAGACAAAGCATCAACTTGAGCTTCAAAGCTTCCATTCTACTCTTAAAGAGAGTTTGTCTTATTTGTAAATTTGTTTATCTGATTTTGTCTTATGATTTGACCTTGCTTTCAAGGGTGTCTTGAAAGAAGGTTGTTGTGGTTTGTTGGTAAGCCAAAGGGATAAAACCAACTAGGGTTAACTTGTGAGCCCGAAGACAAAATAAGCGTAAAGGATTGTTGATGAGCCTAGGTGATAAAAACCAACATAGATTTTGACTTGTGAGCCTTTTGAAAAACAAGTCGGCTGTAATCTTGATCGGATTATAGTGGAATTTTCAAGGATGGCTTAGAAAGTGGATGTAGATGCTAGGTTTGCACCGAACCACTATAAACTTTATGTTTGTATATGATTTCCTTCTCGCTTTCTTGCTCTTTGGTTATTGCAATTTATTTACTGCTTTCCGCTGCATTCAATCTTGTGCATTGAATTTATTACTCACAAACACCACTAGACCTTCACATTACTGCTTTAAATTTTAAAAGACCCAATTCACCCCCCTCTTGGGCTCCATTTCTAGGAAACAAGTGGTATCAGAGCACCGGTACTCTCTTGTAGGTCCAAGGATCTTGAGTAAAAGATCATGGCATCCCCAATAGGAATGGGTGTTGTTGAAGGTCAAGCTTCAAATCATCCCCCACTCTTCAATGGCACAAATTACACGTATTGGAAAACTCGCATGCGCATTTTTATTCAAGCTATTGATTATAATCTGTGGAGGACAATTATAAAAGGTTTCATCAGCCTATTATGTAGGTTAATGGCATTCTCACTCCAAAAATGGAAGATGATTGGGATGAGAATGACATTAAGCAAATAGAGCTTAATGCTAAGGCTATGAACTTGTTATTTTCCTCTCTTGATCTAAGTGAATTCAATAGAATATCTAATTGTCTCTCCACCAAGGAGATTTAGGACACACTTGAGGTTATCCATGAGGGTACACACCAAGTGAAATAACTAAGGTCAATATGCTCATTCATACTTATGAAATGTTTAGAATGGAACCTACTGAATCTATTAGTGAGATGTACACTAGGTTCACAAATATTGTGAATGGCATGAGAAGCCTAGAAAAAGTTATTTCTAATGGTGAACTTGTAAACAAACTTCTCAGGTCTTTACCGGCTTCTTGGGATGCAAAGATGACTACTATTGAAGAAGCCAAGGATGTCAACACTCTTTCACTTGAACAATTGTTGGGCTCACTGATGACTTATGAGCTCTCTCTCAAACAAAAGAATGTAGAAGTCGACAAAAAGAAGAAAGTGATCGCTTTCAAATCCACTGCTAGAGAATCAAGCGATGACTATGAAGAAGATGATGAAGAAGATGAGACGGCTCTAATGGCAAGAAAATTCAGAAGGTTAATGAGGAAGAAAAAGTTCAACTTCAAGAAGAAATCCCTGAAAGGTGAGCCAAGTAAAGAGAAAGACAAGGAGAAAGAGAAGGAGCAGCCCACTTGTTTTGAATGCAAGAAACCAGGTCATTTTAAGATGGACTGCCCCTTACTCAAGAAAAGCAGAAGAAAATTAAGAAAAAAGGTCATGATGGCAACCTGGAGTGACAGCGAGGACTCCAGCTCTGAGGAAGAACAGCAGGAGATTGCAAACTTCTGTCTGATGGCAGATAATGATGAGGTACAATCTAAAAATGAGAATGAATTTACATTTGATGAACTTCATGAAGTTTTTGATGAGCTAGTTATAGAATTTCAAAAACTAAAGTCAAAACAAAGATTTGAAAAAGCAAAATTTGGATTTAGCCAAAACAAATGATAAGCTTTCAAATGAAAATGATTGCCTACTTCTTCAAAATAACAAATTAAATGACAAAATTTTGTTCTTGAAAGGAAAAAAGAAGTTTTGAAAAAAAAAAGCCTTTAAGTTTCAAATGAAAATCTTTCAAAATAAAACAAAGAAATTTTGAATGAAAACAAAAAATATAAGAAGTAGTTGAAAAGCTAAAACCTTTTGTAGATAATTTACATACAGTTCTGAAAAATTAAACTTGCTTTTGAATAATCAAAGGGCTATTTTTGATAGAGCAGGTTTAGGGTTTAGAACTCATAAGAAACAAAACTTTTCAAAAATTTTTTTGTGCCTGCATCTTTATCCATTAGTTGTTATGCATATGGTACTATATGCATAAATCTTATATGTAAAATAAATGAAGATTTAGCAACATTAAGAAATTTTGGATTCCAAAAGGAACCAATGCCACTAACCTAAAAGGACCTAGATGACTTGGGTACCTAAAGTCTTCACTTGATTTTTATTGCAGGTATGCCTTGCAACCAATAAGAAAAGAATGTGGTACCTTGATAGCGGTTGTTCAAGGCATATGACTTGAGATGTGGAGCAGTTCTCATCACTCGAATATCAAAATGATGGTAATGTGACTTTTGGTGATAATGGAAAGGGCAAAATTATCGATATTGGTAAAGTCCATATCACCCCTTCTACTTACATTGATAATGTTTTATATGTTGATGGTTTAAACATAACTTACTTAGTATTAGTCAATTTTATGACAAGGATTTTAAAGTTGTTTTCGAATCTTCTATGTGCATTGTTTCTTGTTTAGATACAATGGCATCAAGTTCATAGGTCATAGGCATGGCAATATTTATATGGTTGATCTTGATGATCTTCCGGTTCAAAATGGTCTATGCCTAGTGGCAATGGAAGCCAAGATCAATGAAACTAGTTGGCTTTGGCATCGTAGACTAGGGCATGCTAGTATGTATTTGATTTCAAAACTTAGCAAAAGAAACTGATAAAGATTTGCCAAAACTCAGTTTTGAAAAAGATAAGATTTGCAGTACATGTCAGCTTGGAAAACAAACCAAATCCTCTTTCAAACCAAAAGAAGTAATCTCTATATCTAGACCATTAGAGTTGCTTCACATGGACCTCTTTGGGCCAACTAGAACATCTAGTTTGGAGGTAAGAAGTATGGTCTAGTTATTGTAGATGATTTCTCATGATTTACATGGGTCATGTTTTTAGCACACAAAGATGAAACGTTTTCTGAATTCATTAGATTTCATAAATGAGTTTCAAATGAAAAATATTTCAATCGTATCTTTGAGAAGTGATGATGGAATCGAATTTGAAAATGCTGATTTTGATAAATTTTGTATTGAAAATGGCATTCATCACAATTTTTCAGCACCTAGGACACCTTAACAAAATGGGGTGGTAGAAAGGAAAAATAGAACTCTTGAAGAAATGGCACGCACCATGCTTTGTGAAAATAACTTACCTAGATATTTTTGGGCAGAAGCCATAAATATTGCATGCTATGTTTTAAATCGAGTTTTAATCCGACCGATTTAAAGAAAACACCATATGAGCTTTGGAAGGGTAGAAAACCTTCAATTCGTTATTTTCGTGTTTTTGGATACGTTGTTTTATCTTAAACAATGGTAAAGGCAATTTGAGTATTTGTTGCCAAGTCAGATGAGGGTGTCTTTCTAGGCTATTGTACATCTAGCAAGGCATATAGGGTCTTCAACAGAAGAACACTTGTTGTTGAAGAATCCATACATGTAGTATTTGATGAATCTGATTAGAAATCTTCTAGAAAAAAAGATGTGCTTCCTGATGAAACAGGTACCAAGAAAACTGAAAGTGTAAACAACAACGAAGAACCTACTAAGAACAAGAAGATGATCAAAACACTGAAGGGATCAAGTATAAGGTGATGAAAACACATCTACAGTTGATCCACTACCAAGGAATGGAGGTATGCTCATGGACACCCAAAAGAACTAATTATTGGTGATCCATCTAAATGTGTAAGTACTCGATCATCCCTTAGAAATATCTATGATTATTTAGCATTTGTTTCTCAAATAGAACCTAAAATTATTGAGGAAGCTGAATGTGATAGTAATTGGATAAATGCTATGCAAGATGAACTTAACCAATTCAAAAGAAACAATGTTTGGACATTAGTAGATAGGCCTTCAAATACTTCAATTATTGGCACAAAATGGGTTTTTCCAAAATAAACTTGATGAAAATGATATTGTTACAAGAAATAATGCTAGGCTAGTTGCCAAAGGATACAATCAGGAGGAAGGAATAGATTTTGATGAAACCATTGCTCCTGTGGCTAGACTTGAGGTAATTAGGCTATTGTTAGCTTTTGCTTGTTTTATGAATTTTAAATTGTTTCAAATAGATGTTAAAAGTGCCTTTTTAATGGTCTCATTGAAGAAGAGGTTTATGTTGAACAACCGCTTGGTTTTGAAAATTCTTAATTTTCAAATCATGTTTTCAAACTTCATAAAGCTTTGTATGGTTTGAAACAAGCTCCTAGAGCTTGGTATGATCGCTTAAGTTCTTTTCTACTCAAAAATGACTTTGCTAGAGGTAATGTAGATAAAACTTTATTTTTGAAGAAAAAGAATGATGATCTCTTAGTAGTACAAATCTATGTAGATGATATCATATTTGGTGCTACTAACAAATCTCTTTGTCAAGAATTTGCAAAGTTAATGCAGGGTGAGTTCGAGATGAGCATGATGGGAGAACTGAATTTCTTCCTTGGACTCCAAATAAAGCAAACCAAAGAGGGGATCTTCATCAACCAAGCAAAGTACACAAAAGAAATACTCAAGAAGTTTAGGATGGAGAACACCAAGCCTTTAGGTACCCCTATGAGCTCTTCTTGTAGACTTGACAAGGTGAATCAGGTAAATCTATTGACCAAAAATTATATCGTGGCATGATTGGTTTATTGCTATATCTTACTGCTAGTAGACTAGATATCATGTTTAGTGTTTGTATGTATGCTAGATATCAGTCTAATCCTAAAGAGTCTCATCTTTTGGCTGTTAAACGCATACTTAGATATCTATCTGGCACAATTAAAATTGGTTTATGGTACTCTAGAGATTCTTCATTGGAATTGATTGCTTATTCTGAGGCTGACTTTGCTGGGTGTAAACTTGATTGTAAAAGTACTAGTGGAATCTGTCAGTTTCTTAGAGTAAATTTGATCTCTTGGAGTAGCAAGAAACAGAATTCAGTTGCTCTATCTACGACGGAAGTCGAATATATAGTAGCTGGAAGCTGTTGTGCTCAAATCCTTTGGATCAAACAACAACTCGAAGATTTTGGCATTAAACTAATTAAGACACCCATAAGATGTGATAATACTAGTGCTATCAACTAACAAAGAATCCTGTGCAACGTTCAAGAAGTAAAAAATTTGAAATAAGACATCATTTCATAAGAGATCATGTACAAAACTCTAATGTTTTACTCGAATTTGTGTATACTGATGATCAATTAGCTGATGTGTTTACCAAACCCTTGAATGAAGAGAGATTTTGTATGATTAGAAGAGAGTTAGGTATTATTGACCCATTCTCCTAAACTCTCTCAAACTTCATCTTATCCAAGGTATTTTACTCAAAAAATACTTGCATTTACCCAAAAGCATTTAAATACTTCCTTAAATTTTTTGAAAATCTTTTGATTTTTTTTGGGATTTTCTTGGACAAGTGTCGACACTTGGGTTTTGCGAAGTGTCGACACCTGACCAAGTGTCGACACTTGATAAATCCCAAGTGTCGACACTCGCAAATTTTTTCTATTTTTTAGGGTTAACCAAATGGTTTTTGTTTCATATTTCCCCCGTCTCTCTCAAGCAAGAGTGGTCCCCCAAGCTCCACAAACTTCCAAATGTTCCCATTTCCCATTTACACCTCCAAAAATCAGGTATTTCCCTCTCTCTCTCTCTCATTTTTGTTTCTTTCAAACCGTGGAAGCTTATTTTTGGGTTTTTCTGACCGTTTTAAACCATTTCAATCAAATTCTCTCAAGTTTTACTTCGTTTCTAAGATTCCATTTGGAAGGAATCAAGCTTCATTCATTCCTCTTGGATTTCCTTCAGATTTTTGACCGATTACTCATTTATTTCATCCATTTTTTATTAAAACACTGTTGGATTGATTTTTGGCCTAAAATCTTAGGGTTTTCATCTAAAATCTGGTTTTCCAAACTATTTATTGGATTTCTAGTGTTTTAGAAAGAATATTTGTGATGTTTTCTTCTTCATTAGTTTGGTATTTAAATCTAAAACCTTAATGTTTTTTGATTTTAACCCAAAGAAAACCCAAATAATTAGATTATTTATTTATGAAATATACGTTATATATTTTCAACCTAGATATGCTTTATCATTTTGAAAATACTAATGTATTTTTAACCCAAATGCATTTTGTATGGATAAAATCCCCCGATTTCTTATGATTTTACCCCCGAATTCCAATGTTAAAGTATTTCATCCTCTATTTCCTGTTCTTACAACTTAAATCTGGAGAATCCCATTTTTCAAAACTTGTTCTAGCTTTTCCTCTCATAGAAAGACATAGCCTCCTTTAACCTATTGAAACCTCTAGGCTATTTAGGTTATTTATTTTCTTCCTTTCTTGTTCAGTTTGATTGAAATTGGTCCAAGAAAGAGATTAGCTGTTAGGAGACCTAGTCAGAGATCAGAGAGGAGGACCAAGACTAGACATGATACAAGAGAGTCCAATAGCTTAGTTGCCCCAGGTTCCCCTGCAGAGAGGATGGCAGGGAAGGCTGTAGCCTCTGGTCGATGGATTGACCTCGAATTCTTCGACAGGCAGCACTTTCAGATTCGTAGACCCTCACTGATGCGGGATTGGTACCCTTCTGCACCATGTAGGAGAGGTATTTCCCCCACCTAGTGCGAGATTTTATGGAGCCTTGGACTGCCGTTGGTTGATGTGGAGGACTTATGTCCGGGGTGTTGAGATTTTTCTGACTGAGGAGCTTTTGAGTAAGGTTTGGGAGATTCCATACCGGGTATCAGTATTTTCTCTGTGGAGGACAGAGAGGCCGCCTTTCGATGTATTCTTGAGCGCGAGGATGTTCGCGGAGTGACGGTGGTCACCGCGTACCAACTTTCAGTGGAGATGCGCCTCCTACATCATATCACGGCTCGGATACTGCTTCCAATGACTGGGCGCTTCGACTTCATCACAGAGAGGGAGCTGATGCTCATGGTTTGTTTGACTTAAAGGACCCAGGTCGATATTCCAGCTATGATGTTAGTACAGATGAGAGATGCAACGAGCAGCATCGACACTGTCTGCCATATGGTTTGGGGTTGACCCAACTCTTTAAAGCATGTGGAGTATCCTTGGAGGGGGAGATCCCCAAGGAGATCTTGCACACGGATGTATACGAGGAGAGGTCACTTTATCGCATGGGCTACAGAATGGTAGTAGGCAGATGGGTCCAGAGGGAGTCTGGCTAGAGCCAGATGAGGAGGACGAGGTACGAGAGGCAGAGGCAGGGCCATCAGGGCCGGTTAGTCCTCCTGCTCAAGCAGCTCATGCATTTGAGACAGAGCCTGCGACACCTTCTGCCACTCCTTCAGCTACTCCTCTAGCATCTACTGGATTACATTTTGAGGAGTATTCTCGTTAGCAGTTCGTAGAGGTTAGAGGTGAGCTCATTAGTCTTGGAGTTCGGACGACTCAGCTACGGATTGAGATAGAGAGCCTTAGAGCTCATACAACTTCAGAGCATGCTGAGATTCGTCAGACTATGGAGGCAGGATTTGCTCGCATTGAGGATTTGCTTAGATCCCTGCTACCTCCTGTTGCTCCTACTGATCCACCTACTGGTGATGATGACGACGATCACCAGGATGACCTTGATGATATTATTGAGGGTGGTGACCGTATTGATGGGATTGAGGATAGAGCTATAGATGTTATTGATGACGACAGTGACAGTGACGATGGCGCTGATGGATATGAGGTAGTCAGTCGAGAGCTGCAGTCTCCTGATGTTCCTCCCCCTGATGCGACTGTTACACCTGTTGCCACTGATCCAGTCTTTGTCACTCCTGCTGAGACTCTACCCCCTCCCTCTACTAGAGCTTCTAGGGTTGTACCCCATTTTGGACCTTCCACTAGGACTCGGAGTCATGGTATTTTAAAGACTCCTAGTGGTCTAGCCCATAGGTCTAGGTTACGGTCCTATTTTTTTGAGATCCCATCTGATGAGGATTAGCCTCACAGATGTTTATTGTGTAGTATGCTCTTTTTGATTCATGTTACTTATGATGTATAACTCTTGATATATTCTGTTTGTTTCAGTTTTGCTAATGAGTCAGCAAATTTTGTACTGAAAACTCTACTTAACAGATATATATATCTCAGCTCGATGTTTATAATTATGATTCACTATGATTGCTTGATTGATTATATTTACTTCATGATTGATTACATTTACTTCATAGATATACCTTCTTTTTGGCTATGATACCTGTCAACTCTGATACTCTACCACTTTTTGTCTCCATGCTCATTTTGAGGGGGAGGTTACTTCCTTTTTTAATGATTGACAAAAAGGGGAGTATGGTATAAATTGTTTGTGTTTGCAAATTTTTCAATTTGATCTGATACCCAGAATACATATATTGTTTGTTCTGATTAAAATTATCTAATTGAGGGGAGATTTATTCTTTCTAACTATGAAAATTGTGGCTTATATGACTTCATGAAATATCATATCTGAAATTTGAAATTAATGTTGGTTTACTCAAGTTTTGTCATCATCAAAAAAGGGGAGATTGTTGGCTCCACCCAGTGATTTTGATGATAATAAACATTGAGTACATGTTGGATACTAATGTTTATTCTCAGCTATGAGTTTTCAGGAAGAAAGCACCTCAATTTTCAAAAGTTTAAGTATCATGGCACGCTGTGGCATGAAGCATTTTTCACAATTTAGGACATCCTCTTCATGCAAAAAGGGCTTTTACATGTTCAATTATTGATTGTTTATATTCCATTTAAGTTTCAAAATTAATGTTTGTGTTTTTGGCTTAATTTGTACTTGATTATGAATTTTTCAATGTCAAGTGTCAACACCTGGGAAGTCAAGTGTCGACACTTCAGCATTTGACACGCGAAAAAACCTCTTGGCATGCCAAGTGTCGACACCTGCATTTCAAGTGTCGATACTTAGGTTTCCAAGTATCGACTCAAAGCCTGAAATTTTTGAAAATACAGAACTTTTTAATGAAAGGTTTTTGTGTCAAGTGTCGACACCTGTGCATCAAGTATCGATACTTGAAAGTTCAAGTGTCGACACCTAGAAATCAAGTATCGACACCTGACAGCCAATGTCGACACTTGAAGTCTGATAGTCCTAACGGATCTATTTTTTCTGACTTGCAGAAATCACTTTTCAAGCTCCCAACGGATCTATTTTTCATCATGTTTGCCCAACGTCTCAGGCCTTACTTCCAAGCACACCCGATCGCGATTTGATGGACCAACCGCTGAAGGCCATACTCAGCCGCCCTGACACATCCGGACATCTGGCGAAGTGGGTACTGAAGCTCAGTGAATTTGACATCACCTACCAGTTGAGGTCATCTATGAAGGCACAGGTACTGGTTGACTTCCTGGTCGAGTGTGCAGGTCTGGGCGAGGAGCCAGAGGAGATCTCCCAAGAGCAACTGATGGGACCTGAACCGGAGGGGGATATCTGGGTCCTGCATGTGGATGGAGTATCCAATGCCGGGGGAAGTGGAGTCAGACTCATTCTTGCCAACAGCAAAGGAGTCGTCGTCGAGTGTGCACTCTGTTTCCAGTTCGCAGCCACCAACAACCAGGCAAAGTACAAGACACTCCTCACAGGACTGAGAGTCTCTCGCGAGCTGGGCATACCCAACCTGAAAGTCTTCATCGACTCATAATTGATGGCCGGGCAGGTCTCGAAAAAATTTGAGGCCCGGGACCCTCAAATGTCGAAGTACCTGAAGCTGGTACGCACAAGCATAGCGAGCTTCAAGCACTTTAGCATCTCCCACATTCCACGTGGAGAGAATGCTCGTGTTGACGCCCTCTCCTAGCTGGAGACCCTGCCGGACTCATCCTTGGGGTGTGCTATATCGAGCATCTTCAGGCCCCAAGCTACGATGCACCTGGGAAAGTCCAACAAATCACCCCGGAGGCCAGCTGGATGGACAAGTATGTCAAGTACATCATCGACAGTGCCTTGCCTGAAGATGGCATTGAGACTGGCCTCATCAAAAGAAAGGCCACACGCTTCATGCTGATGGATGGGCAACTCTATCGAAGGTCCTACTCTTACCTACTCTTGAGGTGCCTGAGGCCTCAGAGGCGGCCTTCGTACTTCAAGACATACATGAAGGCCTCTGCAGAAATCACGTGGGGGCCAGGACATTGGCATATAAGGCCCTCCACCAGGGATACTACTGGGAAACCATGAGAGAGGATACAATCGACTTCGTAAAGAAGTGTGACTGCTACCAGCGCCACGCAAACATGCAATGCCAGCCGACTGCACCACTCTCCCAGCTCTCTACCTCTTGGTCGTTCATCCAGTGGGGCATAAACATCCTTGGTCCTTTTCCTCCCACGACCGGGCAGCGCAGGTTCCTGATAGTTGCCATCGACTACTTCATCAAGTGAGTCGAGGCCAAACTGCTAGCACGGATCATGGAGGCCAATG
This sequence comes from Areca catechu, assembly GCA_021397845.1. Classification (NCBI taxonomy): domain Eukaryota; kingdom Viridiplantae; phylum Streptophyta; class Magnoliopsida; order Arecales; family Arecaceae; genus Areca; species Areca catechu. The sequence continues at coordinate 201,580,831 of CM038039.1, read as the reverse complement.
TTAGCAAGTTCTTTTGGAATTAAATCATATGCTGCTTCGAACTCCCTCATACCATCATCATCGATAATGGATGACAGTTCGACAATCGAGAGTTCAAAGAGTTCTACGACTGTCTCAACATCTATCATCGCTTCACCTCGGTGGCACATCCTCAGACCAATGGGGAGGTCGAGGTGACTAAACAAACCATCCTCCAAGGACTCCGGACCAGGCTAGACCAAGCCAAAGGTAGATGGGCCAAAGAACTTTCCAGTATCCTATGGGCATACCACACAACACCCCGAATGGTCACAGATAAGACATCCTTTAACCTCGTCTTCGATGCGGAAGCCATGATCCCGGTGGAGCTAAGTCTGCCCACATTACGAGTAGAACAGTACGATGAGGATGAGAACCCAGCTCAACTCCTACTCAACCTAGACCTCCTTGAAGAAATAAGGAATAAGGCTCGACTCCGGATGGTGGCCTACCAGCAACGAGTAGCCCGGTATACAACTCTAGGTGAAGCCAAAGACCTTCCATCCTGGCAATTTGGTACTGCAGCGGGCAGAGGCCTCCCAACCTCGAGAATATGGTAAGCTTTCTCCGAACTGGAAAGGCCCTTACAGAGTAGTCGAGGCCCTTCCTCATGGGGCCTACTACCTCGCCCAGCTCGATGGAGCCCGATTTCCGTGGACTTGGAATGCCAGCAACTTAAGGATGTACTACCAATGATGTAAGGCTTCCTCTCATTAATAATAAAATTCTTTTTAGCACAATAGTTGCCTTTGTCTCTCAGGAATGCTTTCGCTTGACCTCAGGTTTGGCGACCGAAGATGGGAGACCTAGGAGTCCCGCAAACAATCTGCTGGAACCCAATTCGGTGGCACCTTAAGACCAGAAACTCCTGAAGCCCGGCACCTTAAGTCCGAAAACTTACGAAGCCCAGCACCTCAAGATCGGAAACTTACGAAGCCTGGCACCTCAAGATCGGAAACTCCTGAAGCCTAGCATCTCAAGATCGAAAACTCCTGAAGCTCGACACCTCAAGACCGGAAACTCCTGAAGCACGGTACCTCAAGATCAGAAACTTACAAAGCCTGGCACCTCAAGACCGAAAACTTACGAAGCCTGGCACCTCAAGATCGAAAACTCCTGAAGCATAGCACCTCAAGACGGAAACTCCTGAAGCTCGGCATCTCAAGACGGAAACTCCTGAAGCTCGGCACCTCAAGATCGAAAACTTACGAAGCCTGGCACCTCAAGACCGAAAACTTCAAAGCCCGGTACCTCAAGATCGAAAACTCCTGAAGCTCGGCACCTTAAGCCCAAAAACTTATGAAGCTCGGCACCTCAGACCGGAAACTCCTGAAGCACGGCACCTCAAGACCGAAAATTCCTGAAGCCCGGCACCTCAAGATCGAAACACCTGAAGCCTGGAACCTCAGACCAAAAATTTATGAAGCCCGGTACCTCAAGATCGGAAACTCCTGAAGTTCGGCACCTTAAGACCAGAAACTCCTGAAGCCCGACACCTCAAGACCGAAACATCCTGAAGTCCGTCGGCACCTAAGCTCGAAAACTTACGAAGCCCGGTACCTTAAGACCGAAAACTCCTGAGCCCGACACCTCAAGACCGAAACTCCGAAGTCCTGGCACCTCAAGATGAGAATCTCCAGAAGTCCCACACCCACTGCCCTACTCATAGTCCTAGATGTCGACCGGGAAAATCCCCTGCATCCCGCATCTATCGCTTGGACTCACAATTCAGCCCCTCAAACCAGAGAGCTTTCGAAGCCCTGCCTTCGAGCCAAGAGTAGAGGCTAAATTCATCATCGAGGTCAAGCCCCTCACTGAAGTCACACCCTGACCTCCGGCATGGATGGAAGGACCCTCAAACAAGCCACCGGCCTTGAGCGAGCGCCTGTTGTCCTCTAGCTGGTGCCCCAGTTTAGCCCAGATGACCCCTTCAGGGACTTCCAGATCCCTTCTAAGTCATCTACCATAACTGAGGCCTCCTAGAGAGGATCGAAATTTGGAGCCCCCAAATGGTTGGACCTAGACAAGACCCGAGTTTGTGAAACTGTGGGAAGACGTGAAGCACAAAAGGAACATAAGACAAAAATACAGGACAGGAGGATATAAGGAAATGAGACTTCATTGCTGTTGCCCGGGTGGCTACCCAAGAGGGGGGTGAATTGGGAATTAAAAATGATTACTGCTACAGATATGTGCCTTTAGAATTTAACTTCTCTTAGTGAAGGTGCTGTAATTATAATGTAAAGCACAAGCTAAAAGGAAGGAGAAAGACAGCAATACAAATACCAAAGATTATAGTGGTTCGGAGCAAACCCACTCCTACGTCCACTATCCAAGATACCACTTGGGATTTTCACTATATTCACACTCGAATACAGTATGATTGTTTTAACGGCTCACAATCAAAACCTACACTAGGTTTCAAACATGATCACATAGAACCAAGTCCCTTTGGTTTTAAAATGGGATCACCAATAAACCCAACACCCTTTGGTTTTAAAATGGGAGCACCAAAGAAACCCAACTCTTGGTTTTAACACAGGATCACCAAGAACCTATTTGGTTTTAAATCGAGCTCACCAATAACCCAAACAATTCACAAAGAAGTTGAAAGTAAATGCAACAATAAATGACAAACTCTCGTTGTCGGATAGTTGCCACTTTAGCACTGATGGAGCCTTCTTTAATTGCTCTTTAATGCACTTGAGAGGCTTCCTTTCTTTCTTCAATGAATGCTTCAATTTTCAGATGGAGTTAGTGAAGAATGAAGACTGTCTTGAATGCTCACTTTGTGCTCACCAAAATTTTTTGTATTCAATAAAGCATCTTTTTTTTAATCACTACTATTAAATCCCTTTATAAGTCTCTTATACTTGTTTCTGAAGGATATAGCCATTGTAGTCTTTTGGGATTTGAAAACTAGCTGTTGGAGCACCTTTTTGCATTCAAAAAAGAATTCTGGAACTAATCGTTGTGTACCTAAAAATAACACTCAAGTCGCCTCGGATTCTTCGAGTCGGCTCGGATCCTTCGAGTCGTATGGTCGAGTCGCCATTTCTTTAGCAGGGTCGGCTCTTTGTCTCAGAGTACATAAACCTCACTCTGGATGAGTCAGCTTATGTCCTTTTGGGTTGGCTCGAACTTCTATCGTTGAGATCATTGAACTCGAGGAGTCGGCTCGCTTCTACTTGGGTCGACTCTTCATCTCAGAATCAGAATTCTGCACTCTGGAGGAGTTGGCTCGTTGTAGTTCGGGTTGGCTCGCTTTCTCAAGTCTTCAAATTTTGTTCTGGCAGAGTCGGCTCATTCTTGTTGTGGTCGACTCGCTTGGCTTGTTCTCAGAGAATTTCATAATGGACTCTGGACGAGTCAGCTCGGATATACTCAAGTCAGCTCAGATTTCCTCGAGTCGGCTAGGATTGCTGCATGCCAAATCCTCAGTGCATGCCACGAGATAGAGTCAGCTCTTCTTCTGGTTGGGTCAGCTCAAGTGAGTTCTTCAGGAATTTCACAATAGACTAGAGAACACTCTCTCACACCAAAACTTTCAAACATTTGATACAAACCAACTCAAATTAAATTTAGACCACAACACTCAGAGAAGTAACCCAGCCTTATAATTTAAAAGGTTTTTCAGGGGTTCTCTTTACATCACACTCATACAATATTACTTAACATACTCACAGAATAAAGTAGAGCAATTGATAATCAATAGAATCAGCCTACAAAACTTGTGAAACACTTGAGAGTATTTAGTAATAAATGTGCATGCTCCAATATTTTGTTATCATCAAATCACTCAAGCGGTCAACATTGCATAAAGGGTTTACAACTTGAGAGACCCCTGACAGCCGGGGAATCCAAAAAGGGTCGTCCCAAAAATCCTATCATGAGTATAAATTAAGGGATGAGGGCCGTCGAAGGTCACTGCATCCATCGGCTCCTTCCCAGGTCGGTGCGCCGGCGTGTCGGTATCCCCTTGGACCTCCGCTGGCATGGCCCTCGCTCGGGTCGGCTGCTCGTGGTCACTGCCTCTATTGCCCCCGATGAGGTCCCCGCCCCTTCTGAGTGCTCCCCCCACACTGTCGATGACGATGCCCTCCAAGTTGAGCTCCGGGAAGGGCCGACGCCACCTTCTCCCAGCAGGCTTCGAATCCCTTTATGAAGGAGTCCATGCTGCCTCGTGGACCTCATCATCGTACTCCTGTGAGGCCCGGAACTTTGGAACGGCCTCAGAGGCTTCCTTCTTAGCAGCCTCCATCATCCTATTACCCCCTTGCCTTCTCGTCGGCCACCGCCAACTCAGCAAGAACTTCATCCACTCGGACCTCGAGGGTTCGGGATAGTCCCTCCAGGCGGGACACCTTCGTCATGGACTCCTCTGCATGGCACTTCATTCAGGCCTTCTCCTCGACCAGGGATGCTTCGAGTTTCCTGACATGCCCCTCAATCCTGGACAGGTCACGTTGAAGGGATTTGTTAGTCTCCCTCAATCCTATCCTACACCCCTTCTCCATTATAGCCTTCTTGTCGACTGCGAGGGAGCCTAGACGCTTATCCTTCTGGGCTTCCCTCTTCGCCTAGTTGGCGTAGAAGTCTCGGAGCAGGAGCATGTCGGTCCCGATCTGCACCGAAGAGAAGGTTAGTCCCAGTTATCCAATTAGAATATTAAAGAAGCAAGACACTCACCAAGAAGAGCTGGGGAATTATGCCGAGTATGGCCGCCGTGTAGTCCCTGCCTCCCCTCATGTGGTCGGTCCCGAGGCTGAACATCGTATTCCATCATCCTTTTCGCCAAGATGGGGTCTTGGATGACCGAGGCATTCATCAAGACCCCTGTTGGTGCATGCCGGGGTCTAGAGGATGGCGGTGCCGAGGCTGCCTCAGTGCTCGATGGTACGGCCCGTGAAGGGACCCCGGCCATTAGTGTAGGACCTGCTGCCATGATCGGTGGCACAAAGGTGGAGCAGGCCGCTCGTTTCCCCTCCCCTCCTCGACCTCGATGACTTCCGGGAGGGTGCTCGCTATTGTGGAGGTCTGGAAACTGGATCAGCCACCCTCAGCCTCTGAGATGTAGTGGGCCTAGGCCCCTGGCCGGGCTCCGCTCAGTTCCTCTTCGGTGAACTCTCCTGGACCCGGCCGAAGAGCTCCTTTTGCGAGCGAACTCCATCAAACGTTCGGCCGAGTACTTCATTCCTGCAAGAAAGAAGGAAAGAGAGTTAGCCCTGAGTCAAACACAAAAAGAAGAGAGCGGACACATCCAGTAGAGAATCACCAAGTTCTCAGATCGGACTGACCCCGGCCTCAAACAAGTTCTGCTCCAATAGCAGAACGTTTAGGGAGGGGAGCTCGTTACTAATCAACTTAGTGAAGACCTCCCGATCGGTAGACTCCACTTGGGATTTGCGATTCGAGGATTGGTCCGAATCCTTCAGATCCAGTCAACACCCTCGATCATGGCAAAAATGTATCAGTTCTTCCATCCCTTGATATAAGTGTGAGGTCAAACCTGAGACACTTAGATCGGGACGAAAGAAACCACCACCCGTTGTTGGTAGGGTGGCGTTTCAGGATAAAGAGAGCCCTGAAGAAGGAAGAACGGGCAACGCACCTGTGGAAGTGACAAAAAATGATGGAGGCTGCACACCCTGATGGCATGGGGAGCCAACTAGGCCGGGACAAGGTGGAAGTTGCTGAGGAAGGAAAGGAACAAAGGATGAAGAGGAAAACGAAGGCCCCCAACAAGGAACTCTTCATAGAAGGCAATCCAACCTGGACCACTCGAGATAGCCTATTCCCCCGGCCTCGAAAGTAAGAGCCAGATAGAATACGAGACCCCGTATATCTCCCGGATCAGAGAAAGGTCCTCTTCGATCAGCATTGAAGCGATGCTGAGGAGGGAGTCATCGAAGCCACTGGGTTGGAGGAGCGACGGCTAAAACAGAGGAAAAGGAGAACCTTAAGACTTCCTATGATGATCCCAGTGGGACGCAAGCTCCTCCAGACCACAAGAGGGACTTCATCCTCCTCATCGGAGGAAAGAGTCCTCGGTCGAGAAGGTTCTGCTTTGTTGGGATTGTTGGAGGATTGGAGGGTTTGACCCGAAGAAGCCATTCAGGAAGAAGGAACGAAGACGATGGGGATAGGAGACCTAAAAGAAGGTTTCGGCCTTCCAGAGAAAAGGGAAGGACTCGGACACTACTGGTTGAAAGAAGAAGAAGAAGAAAAAGACAGGAAGGATGCAGGGACTGACCTGTTTATCTTAAAGAGAGAGGACAGCCAAGGAAGAAGAAATCCTAAACCACCGGTAAGCACGAGAAGTTCAAAAGAGCGAGATTATGGAAAGTATTCTCTCCTTTCAAACTGATGGACATGGCCGTACATCCTTTTTGCACTCCATCATCAGATGAGCACCACGTGTGGGGGATGGCCAGCGACGATGCTTCGATGCACTAAAAATCACCTCGGGTTCAACACCAATAATCATGTTTTCTCGGACTCACGAACATGGCTCTCGTGTATTGGACCTCAAGGTGCGATCTGCGAAGTGGCAGTGATCACGGCAATAATGATATCAAATTTTCATCCTTCCACATCAGCTCTGCATTTACTCCCTTCATCCCAGTCGTGATGCTTCGATGGGACTTGGGAGTGGGGGGCATATGATATGTCAAGATCGCTGGCATGGAGTACACCTCGGATCTAGCTGGCAGCAAAGCGGGTAGAAGTCGCCATATCAGATCTCTTTCCGAGCTCCCCTGCCAGGTTGCTCTTCCATGGTCGAGCCCAACTCGGTAAGGTCAAGCTCGGCATCTTAGCTCCTTCTCTAGGCTCCCTCGTTGAGTGCCCATCTCGATCGAGCTCGAGCTCCATCTCCCTCCTCCTTTCGCCAGGTGGCTCCCCAAGGTTGAGCCCACCTCGATCGAAGTCGAGCCATCTCAGCTCCTTTGCCAGGTGGCTCCCCAAGGTTGAGCCCACCTCAACCGAAGTTGACCTCTCTCCGCTCCTTCACCAGGTGGCTCCCCAAGGGTTGAGCCCACCTTAGCCGAAGTCGAGCCATCTCAGCTCATTTTCCAGGTGGCTCCCCAAGAGTTGAGCCCACCTCGGCCAAAGTCGAGCCATCTCAGCTCCTTCGTCAGGTTGCTCTCCAAGCGTTGATCCCACCTCGACCGAAGTCGAGCTCCCTCCACTCCTTCGCCAGGTGGCTCCCCAAGGGTTGAGCCCACCTCGATCGAAGTCGACTGCCATCGCAGCTCCTTTTGCCAGGTGGCTCCCTATGGGTTGAGCCCCATCTTAGCCGGAGTCGAGCTCCCTCCGCTCCTTCGCCAGGTGGCTCCCCAAGGGTTGAGCCACCTTGGCCGAAGTCGAGCCCCCTCCACTCCTTCGCCAGGTGGCTCCCTAAGGATTGAGCTCACCTCGGCCGAAGTCGAGCCATCTCAGCTCCTTCGCCAGGTGGCTCCCCAAGGGTTGAGCCCACCTCGGTCAAAGTCAAACTCGCTCCTCAGAAGCGTCACGAAAAAGATGAAGGCATCAGCACCAAGTCTGCCATCGAAGCCGGCCGTCCAGTATGACACCCCAAAGCTTACAAGGTGCGCCTACCATCGTTTGCACAAGTTGGAAGGAGTGTCCCGATCGAGACACCGAGTCCTGCAACCGACCATCTGTGCCATCCAAAAGAATAAGGCGCGCTGCCAGGGACCTCAGACCTGAGGAAGGCTGCCCCTGAATTGAGACCCTGCTAAACTCTCCAAGCCATGATAACCCACTGGGAAAACAAGGTTTGCATCATAACTCCCTACTATAAGGGAAAATGATCTCGGGAGCACGGCCAATGGATGCCGTTGACCTTCGAGCACCCCCAGGAGGGGGAGAACTGAGGCAAAAAGCGGGATGGAGAACCCATGGTCTAAAAAGGGCACCCAATGGGTGAGAGGGAGGGAAGCAAGGAAAGGAGGAGAAGGAGATACAGGCGGAAGGGGGTGTTGGTGGTAGTCGCGAAAACTCTTTGAGAGGGTCCTGACGGGCACAGCCATCACGGCTCGAGCCTTATTTCTCTCCTACCCGTCCTACTTTAATCTTTACTAAAAACTGTCCTCCAAGCATGGTGATCGAAGAGGGATCTGCCTTGGAGGATATGTTCATCTTTACCGTCCGCTGGCTTGATCGTCGAAGTGCCCCCGCCGGGATCCTCGACCCGGGTCTCTATCCCTATTTTACAGGACCGGGAACAGCTGGATTCTAGAAAAAGAGGTTGACGTCCGGTGCCACATCCGAGCTGTAGGCCATGACGGTAAGGGCGGCAACACTCTTAAATTTATAATTCATAGAAACAAAACAAATCAATTAGTTTATTTATAGGTCTTCATCCAGATTTATACATACCGATAAAATGAACTTTCAAATATTGAACATAGTAATTACATTTTTCTCAAAAAAACAAGAAACATTAAATAAGAATCATTACTTACAATAACAATAAATTTAATAATGATTTTTTTATGACTAAATTTATGAAAGTGAAAATATAGTATCTAATTAACTCATAGTTATTAATGTAAATTAACATCTATGCAAAACCTAAGCATACGTTTAAGAAACCATAATTTATTCCTTAGGCAACAAATGAAACTATAAATGAAATTACATGCAAATAATTTTTTTTTTAAAAAAAAGCAATGCCAAATTTGGAGCATCCCTAAAAATAAATATGACCCATAATTTCTAAAAATATTTTAAATTTATTTTTAAATCAAAAGATTTTTTTTTAAAAAAGAAAGCTAATATCCTTACAAACCATTTTCTAAGGATGCCTACATAAATCAAGCAAAATATGGTTTCTCTATGCACAGTCTACATAGAGTTACCATGAAATCATAAATTTAAAACCATTTTTTTTATAAAAAAATATGCAAATTTTTGGATGTACATAGGATGTATGTGTTTTGAATGCATAGAAATTCTATGCAACTTAAGGCTTTTAAAATCCTTAATTCTATCCTATTTCCCCAATCTATCTCATCTTAATTGCTTCCCCGCTCTGCCCTCCTCCCCCAACATTACTCACCCAATCCCTTTCACATTTCTTTTGTTTTTGTTTTTTCTGGTTTATTTCATCACTGAATTCCAACCTCCTTCCATTGCTCCAAGAATCTCTCCTTTATTTCATTTTCATCACCCATTTTATCTTCAAAAAATGATAGTGCCCAAGTCCTCTAATTCCTCGATCCCCACTCTGGTGAGATCATGTCTATTGCTCCCAAATCCTAATTCTAATCTAAACCCAAGCCTTAACCCTAATGCTAGCCCTAACCTGGCCCCTAACCCTAACCCTCATACCAAACCCAAACCCTAACCCTAACTAGCAACCAAGCAACCATCTCCATTCCCCCATCCTATCTGATCTAGGAACACAAGATTTTGATCATGGACAAAGGGGTCCATCACCTGAAAGGGCCCCTCTCTTAGTAGGAAATTCAAAAATTCCAAATCATGGCTTTGGTCTTTTATTTTTTAAATTTAAAATTAAATTTTTAAACGATTTTGCTTTTCAAATTTTAAAATTGGAAATTTATGTTTGTGTTCAACTCTATGTAATCTTCTTCTTGTATTTAAGCCTTACTCCACATTCCACTAAAAAAGATATATAAATATAAAATTATTTTTATAATATAATTTATTTTTATTTTATATTTAAGATAGTAAAAAATATTGTCATATAACTACGTGCATGGGTACAAATCAAGTTTTTTTAAAAAATATACATCGCTTCATCTTTCTTCCTTATTTTTATACGATCAGATAAATATACCAGGCAAATTAGTCATCTAGCAAATCAACATACATATATAGGTAAATTGATATATGATTTTAAAAATATAGTATCACTACAGGAAAGGATAAAAAGTTGATACTAAAAAACTTTTTTTCTGATGCTATTTAGTGTCAGCATAAAATCTCCCAATACTTTTAAAAAACATCGAAAAAGTATCAGCTATGCAATAGTGGAAAGAACTTTTGTCAACACTTTTTAAAGCATCATTGTACAAGAGTCCAATGCTTTAAAGCATCGATGTACAAAAATTTTCCAATACTTTAAAACATCAGAAATAACAAGGCCCACCCTATGCATTTGTCAATGCTTTTAAAAGTATTGGTAGTTGGATAAATGTCGATGTTTAAAGCATCACCGAAGAAAATTTTAATATTTTAAAGCATCGGCATTGACCAGATCCCTTCCTACTATTTGCCGATCTTTTAAAAGAATCAAAAAGTTGTTAAATCCCATTGCTTTAAAGCATCGCAAGAGAAAATTTCTCGATGCTTTAAAGTATCAGCATTGACCTGGTCTCTTCCTGCTATTTGCCGATTCTTTTAAAAAATATTAAAAGTTATTAAATCCTGATGCTTTAAAGCATCCCCAGAGTGTCGGCATTGACCTGGTCCCTTCCTGCTATTTATCGATGATTTTAAAGAGCATCAAAAACTTGTTAAATCTCGATGCTTTAAAGTATTGCTAGAGAAAATTTCCTGATGCTTTAAAGCATCGCCAGTATTTTTTTAAAAAATAAATACATAATTTTAAATTTTAAAAAATATATACAAATTTGTTATAACCTATATAGTAAAATCATAGCAAATCCAAACATAAATTTTTTTACAATAAATAGCAAATCCAAATATAAAATTCATTACAACCAAATATAAAAATTTATTACAACCTAAATCTATGTAGAAAATCCATATAAAAACTCATTACACACCAAGTTTATCAAAATGAAAAGATACATTAAATATGTGGATAAAATAAAAAATATCGAAGTCAATCATCTGCAGGAAGTGGTCGTCATCCTGTCCATGATTGCTTGATGTGCCAGATTCTACAAGAAATATATATTCTACTCATTGATTATATATATATTTAATAATATTTATGTTTACATGATATGGGATATACATATGTACCAAGATGTAACCGCTCAATGTATTCTCTCATGGCCTATATCTAAGCCTTCATCCATGCTCTATCGGCCTCTCTCTGGGCCTTTATCGTTGCTTTATCGATGGCACAATCCTGTTGCATCTCCTCTATTTCCTCCTCGAGTCTGCGTACATGTGCATCCTGAGCACCGTCTGTAGCATCATGAGTATATTTACTCACAACATATAACTAAGTAGGGATGACTCTAACTTTATAACCCCTCACTTGATCATAAAGCTTTAGTCTCATCAGCTCTGTAAATACTTCGATCTCAATGCGACTACTCTGCATAGATACTGCAGACTTGTTAACACGCTTTACAAAAAGAGATGTAGCCCTCCTATATTTATTTAAGAAACAACAGTTATATCTTAATGACTAACAAAATTAAATTAAGATCATTGCACAAAAATATATATAATAAATTATTACATATAACTCTCTTGATCCATCTCGGATAAAAGTGCCATCACGATGAGTATAAGTCATCCGATAAAATCCATCTCACTGGATTCTCTCCTATACTCATCCATCTACAAAAAAATTATAATTTTAAGTAAATATTTCTAAAAATTCAAAAAATGTAAGTATCATGATGCATGCATGGTACACGATACATAATATTAGTTTCACTAAAAAGTATAAGTGTTTCAATATAAAAAGTATAAGTTTATAGTATAAGAAACATACCAACCTGTCTAACTCGTGCATACTCTTAGATCTCAATGTATGAGGAACAGACAAAGCTACTCGTGTAGCTCTACCAATATCAGAATATCTATAAAATAAATAACTAACTTGTTATATCCTGAGAGTAAAGTATATATATATGTAATCTATAATATAAACTAAATATTCCATTTAAATTGTTTAAAAGAAAGTAATGCAAGATACTTGTTCTCTCTCGGAGAACTAGTAATGAACTAGCTCCATCCACTGATGATGGCGTACATCAAGAGGATAAGTACGAACAACCTGCTCCTCAATCAACCGACCAATTTGTAGTCCCTTTTTAATTATGCTTTATATTCTGTCCACTTCTAGTTGAGAGACTTTGGTACAAAATCATGAATGATGGAAGGAGTACAAATTTGCTCTACAAACAAAACAAATGGTAATTCAAATAAATGATAGAAGTAGTTAACAATTAACATATAATATGAGATCTCATTTTTTACCTGCATAAATCATAGAAGCTCAACTTTATAGGTTGGAAGCATGCCATTTCATCTCCATATATAATTCAGAGGACATAGCTGAGTCCTTTATGCAATTTTTTTTAAAAAATAAAGTCAATAAGTTAGCAGCTTTTTAACTAGCTATCCCAGGTGATTGCACTCAACTACTATCCTCTTGCCCTCGTGCATCTACCACACATCTCGTACTATTATAAGCCTGCATCTGGGTCTAACCCTCCCAGATCCATCTACAAAAAATATAAAAGTAAATTATAGTAAGAAGTGTATGAAATTCTATCAATCAAATAAAAGATAAATTATCTTGAATGTATAGCTCATCATCTGCATGATTAATGGGAGGATTGTGCTGCCCTAAGGATGATGGACCTGCCTTAGACTAGTGTGAAAAAAAGGACCGACCTTAGCTTGTTGTGCTGAAAAAGAAGTGCCGGTTTCTATCTACGAGTACTGGAAACTACACACCAACAAATTATTGCAAGCAAGATATAGTGTCACCTAGCATTACATAATAAAAGTCAAAATCAGTAAACATATATATTGATTTAACACAATAATTAATGCAAATTATATATAATGTAAATATTTATTACAAATAATAATCAAGTAATAGTACTCTACTCCTTCAAAGTCCGTCCTAACCAAAGTCACTATAGTATTTACATCATCAACTGGTACAAAATTATATGGCATAGATATATATAAGTATCATCATCATCTTTCAACTGCTTTTCCATATTATATAAATCCTAGGTTTCATTTTGATGATAGTGGTCCAATCTTTATCTTTTGCATCTGAAAGGTTTCGTTTTTGATGACAGTGGCCCAACCTTTATATTTTATATCTTGTACAAAAAATACTTGACAAGCTTGAGATGAAAAAATGAATGGGTCATCCTTCAATAAGATACTAATATGTCTCAATCTTGAAAAATTTATAAGTATAAATCCATTTGCATCTTATTTCAAACCCTTGGTGAGTTTATATCTACTCAATCATATCTAAATAATACTATTTAAACATTCCATAATAATATAACTCATAAATATCTTTAAATGTACCATAGTAGATTTTTATTTGTTTCTACATAACATACTATTCTATATTTTTCTAAATTTTCATAATCTTTAGTATGAAATTTAAATTCATTAATTATGAAACCATTATATCTGTTCACAACTTTATTAGATTTTCGAACAAGGGCTATTAATTATTTGAATATTTCTCTCCAACATCATTAATACCTAATAAATAGTATGAAGTATTCATGAGTTATTCGATATTAAATAAGCATCCAGAATCAATGTACCTTAGATATATGTCAAACCTATTTTGAAAGCTACTTTGGAAATCACTCGACAACCATCACTGCTCAATCTTTGGATTTAAACATGTACTATAATGGCTTATTGCTGAGATATTAGAAATTTGCTGCATAAAATAATAAATTGTTCATTTAGAACAATTATATATATATATATATAATATATATATTTATATATTATATATATATATATATTATATATATATATATATATATATATATATGATATTTAGAACTTGTAATGCCTTAAATATACTAACTTGTGATAGTCAGATATTATATTTATTGAAAAATACCTAGGATTTCATGCATATTTTTTTTATAATTTATAGAAAAATTATATCTATTTTAAAATTATTTTAAATAGAAAACATGTATTAGAATTATTCTAATAATCCTAAGCAAGATCATAACATGATATATAGTATAGAAAATAAAATCAGTATGTATCAATCTATCCGATGTATGCTGTAGTTCTAATATACAAATAATATGAAATCTAATTGTTATACTGATCATGGGCAATGATTGCCACTATTGATGGCATATGGTAAGGGCTCTCCATGTCGCTTCACAGTCACATAGGATGTCCAGCCTCTACAAATCATCTACATGAAGTCCCGATGTGATACCTCCCAAACTGATCGATTCGCACGAAGGCTACTGGATGGCTAAAAATTATTTATTTCTTGGACTTCTTAAGCCTTCAAGAAATCCAAGAAGATGATGAAGAGGTCTAGATCAAGGAGGAAGAAAACAAAAAATAAGAAATCTTTTTTTACTATATTTTCTTATTTTCTCCCTTCAACCCTTGCTCCAAAAGAACCTCTCATGCCCATCTAGAATTCACGCTCCTTTTTCTCTTTATTTTCATGGTAATTTCACTTCAGTTTTTTTTGGCATTGCTCTCTTAATATTGCATACATGACAAAAACTGAAGTGCAATCTCGTTGATTAGAGGAGGGATTAGATTTAGATAAGGTAATGCTATTTGAATAGGACTAGGTATTTTATTCCAATAGAAACTTCTCTAATTAAATTCAAATCAATCCAAATTTAATTCAAAGCAATCCTAATTTAAATGAAAATGAGGAAGGACCAACAAATTAATTTTTTTCATGAAAAATTCAAAAAAAAATAAAAATGCATGAAAATTTTTAGAAAAGAAAAAAGTTGGACAAGTTTAGAGTTTGAGCAATTTTTACCAAAATTAATTAGGACCAAAACTAATTTGGTTATAACTAATTTAACCAACTTGAACCTAATCTATTAGATCCTAATTAGGTTTAATTAAATTCTAATTGAATCTAGAATTAATGAATCCAAGTTGAATCAAACTATAATTAGAAATCCCTTAGCGATTAGATCATCGAATAACCTAATCGGGTAAAACCTAATTGAACCAAATTCAATTAGACTTGACCTAAACCTCTTTGCTCAATCAAATAAGCCATTTAAAAAATTAAATTACTAATTAACCATCTTATAATTAATTAATTATTAATTAATTATTAATTATATATATTATGTAGGGCTAGTTATTTGTCATATTTATAATTTTGCTACTAAATGATTCTTAATCATTAATCAGCCAACATAATTATATCAAAAACTTCTTATGTATGTGACCACCATAGGTTTAAAAACTAAGCTGTAGCCCCAGAAATCAATTTTCTTAGCTAATCAATGCATCTATCTAGTATTGATGCTCGATGTCCAGATAGGTCAAATGTTCTTAAAATAATATTCAAAAATCCAGGCATATGATTCCATATAATTCATCCCTTTGATCCTAATGCTCAGAATATTTTAGAGTTAACTGCCAACTCCAAATAATATTCAGATATGTCTTAACTTGCTAAATCCTGTGACTCTTACAAGGATTGTCCTTACTAAGATCTTGTTAAATTGAAACATAGTACGCATTTTTCATCTTGGAGTGGTCAACCTTATTCTTAACTCATCACTGACTTAACAAGTACTAAATTGCACCCAGTAACCTTCCATCACTAGATTAGAAATCTAGATGTCTAGTACCTAAGTATAATGAGTTGCTTGCAGGTCACTATAGTGCTCTCAGGTCGGAGAGATACTATACCCATATCCTTCTATGAGATACTCTCAACAGCAGAGTACTCAACAAAATTGGTCACGTTTGGTGCAATGTATACCTACACTCACTTGTACGCTATATTAGTATCTCCACACTCCTTGGTTATAAGGATAACCAATGTATATGGCATACAATGACCTATGCTTGATAAACATTGTCATCCTAGATAACAACATATCATTTAATCACGTACATATTTAAAAACTACTCGATAAATCTTTCTTTATTGAATTAAAAGTAGTTCTAAAACTTCATCTCAAAAGAGTTTAAAAAAGATGCAAAAAAGAGATGAACAGCCAAAATATACTTTATTTTATTAATGATTCATACAAATTATAGAGAGCTCAACTATCTACAACCCTAGATGTGGCTATAGGATACATTTTTAACAACTCCCCACTTGAACTAGAGCCAATCAAAATAGATTGAATATCCATCTTCACTTATGATCATCGAACTCTTTGATTCCAAAGGCTTTAGTAAATGGGTCAGCCAAGTTCTTCTTTCCATCGATTTTCTAAAGGATAATGTCACCTTGATTCACTATTTTTCGGACAAGGTGGAAGCAATGCAGAATGTGCTTATTCCATTGACGAGCCTTTGGTTCCTTCACTTGAGCTATAGCCCCAATGCTATCAAATATAAGAAAATTGGGCCATCAATGAAGGGTGCCACTTCAAGCTCGGTGATGAACTTCCATAGCCAAATAGCTTTCTTTGCAACATTGGATGTCGCAATATACTCCGCCTTGCATACAGAATCAACCATGGTATATTGTTTGGACTTTTCAGCAGATAGCTCTCCATTTAGAATAAAAAATAACCCCAACACTATCTAACTGAAAACTTGAGTGAATATAATCGACTAGTTTAATTTAGAATCTCCATATATGAGCCATTAGTTTTAAGTATTTCTCAAATATTTAAGGATAGTTTTTATGATCTTTTAATAGTTCTCACCTAGATCAATTAGTATCTACTCACTATTCCTAGTAAGTATGCCCATCTGATCTAGAACATGTTATAGCATACACGATAGATCCCACTACTAAGATATATGAAATCCTACTCATACACTCTTCTTGAGGACTTGTCGGACAATCTTTCTTTAAGAAATTAATTTTATGGCTTATCAGAAGATAGCCTTTCTTAGAATTAACTATGCTGAAATACTTCGCATGGTCTCAATGTACGTGGACTGAGTCAACCCTAGCAATCTTTTAGATCTAGTTCTATAGATCTTCATTTCAAGAATGTAAGATGCTTCTCCAAGTCCTTCATGGAGAATTGAGAGAGATAGTCATACTTTTATTCCTACAATGCAGGAATATCATTCCGATAAGAAAATATTATCCTATATAAAACAAGAAATACTATAATTAAACCATTAGCCTATTTATATATGCAAAGCTCTTTATTTTTAACGAAGTCATACATTTTAATCACCTTATATCAAATGTATATTCCAACTCTGAGATACTTGCTTAATCCATAAATGGATCTTTGAAGCTTGCACACTTCTATTTCATCTACGAATATGAACTCTTCAGAATGTATCATATATGCCTCTTCTTCTAGTTCTATATTTAGGAAAGCTATTTTACATCCATTTGCTAGATTTCATAATCAAGATCTACCGCTCGCAAGAGATGATCTAAATGGATCAAAGCATACTACAAATAAAAATATCTTATCATAGTCAATACCAAATGCTGATGATATCTCTGACAACCATCATAAGCTTTGTAAGTCTCCACTTCCCATCCGTGCCTCCTTTTTCTTTTGAAAATCCACTTACACCTTATGAATTTTATCCATTCAAGTGGATCAACATGTGTCCATAAATCGTTGACTTTCATGGACTCCATTTTGGAATTCATGACTTAGCATTTATTAGAGTCGACACTTGCATCGCATCTATATAGGGTGATCAGATCCTCATTATTTTTATCAAGTGCAATAGGATCACCATCCCAGACCAAGAAATCATAGTATATATCCATTAATGCGATACTCTACCAGATCTCCTTAATGGTGTTTCTACAATGGGCTCTAGGTTTGATTCAATCAAATCGGATTCTTTGGATTCAGCCAATAGTGTTGGGTCTTATAGTGTCAAATCTCTTCAAGTTCAACCTTTAGAGGCACTGTCCCTTCTTTAAGGAACTCCTTTTCTAAAAAGACTACATATATTGACAACATTTTGTCCATCAGTATGGTAGAAGTATAATCCTTTGTCTTTTTGAGTATCCTATGAAAATACACTTGTCAGACCTAGGTCCAAGTTTATCTATTTTTAAACATTTGACAATAAGCTGGATTATTCCCAGACCCTAAGGTATGAGAGTACCAGCTTATGCGCTATCCATATTTTCATATGAAATTTTATCTAGATTTCTTGCTTAGAACCTTATTTTAACAAGTAGCAGGCTGCCTCAAGAGCATATTTAAAAAGAGATAGACTAACAAAGCCCATCTGATTGAACCATGTCTAACAAAGTCTGATTCCTTCTTTCAACACTCTATTTAATTGAGGTATCCCCAGAGGGTGCCATTGAGAAAGAATTCCCATTCTTCTTTATGATTAGTCAGACGCTCACTAGTAAGGTATTCTCCTTCTCGATCTGATCGAAGGGTTTTTTATTAACACTTTTTACTTTGTTTCTCTACACTCAGTACGATATCGTCTGAACATCCATTCAAATGATTCACATTTATGTCTTTAAGATAGATATAACTAACCTTGAAAGGTCATCTGTAACATAATAAAATAGAAATGCCCACCCTTGGCACTAACTTTTATAGGTCCATATACATCAGTGTTACTAGACTCAGTAATCATAGTGGCTCTTTCACCTTTTCCAGTAAAAGGTGACTTGGTCATCTTCTAAATAAGGCAAAATTCATAAGTTAGCAATGATTCACAATCATTGATTTTAAGGAGACCTTCTTGTCTCAATATATTTATCATATTCTTGTTAATATAATCTAGCCTACAGTGCCAAAGATAAGTATCACTGGCATTATCTATCCTAGATTGTTTGCTTAAAATATACTCTATATTAACAAGCTGTGATAAAATATAAATATCATTTTCAATTATCCATGCATTACTATAACATCATTCAAAATGATATCACAATAATCGCCTTCTATTGATAAATGAAAATTATTCTTGGCCAAAAGGCTTACAGAAATAACATTCATCATAAAACTAGGACAATAATGACAAGTATTTAAAACAATGATATTTTTATTGAATACAAGCTTGATAAGTCCTAAGGCTAGAACTGAAATTGCTTTTCCATCTCTAATATTCAGGAATCTCTCACCATCTTCAATCTTCTACTAACCTGAAGTCCATGCTATGAATTATAAATATTTGTAGAGATTCCCGTATCCAATACCCAAGTAGTAGTATTACAAATGAAAAAATTACAAGATGTCATCATATAAAACCTTATCCAGCAACTACTTGCCGGTTCTTATTTTTCTTAGCTTGTTTGGGTCCAGTGAAGCAATGTAAAGAGGATAATTCTTTTTTCAGTGGCCCTGCTTCTTATAGAAGAAGCACTCTATCTAACTCTGGTCAGGCTTGTTTTCTTGGTTTGGCTAAGCTGAGCATGTTGCACCTTCCTTTTCTTGGCATTGAATATGGCATAAGATGTTTTGTACCTTTCAACATCATCAGGAATGCCAATAAATTCTTTCAATACTTGAAATATATTCTCCAGCTAAGCATCCTCGAATATGCTACTAAACTCTTCATTTATGGATGCCCACATTATGCATCGAACCGTGGTTTGATCATAAAGCCACTTCCAATAAGTATCTCTAATTAGACGTGGTGCATTCAGAGCTGGCTCCTCAAGTATCGGAAATGTTAGCATGTATAAGATCCGCTCATGCTAAGATTATTTTTAGCTTTCGATTTCAATTATCGAAATTGGATCCCTTCAACTTTTTATTATCTAATAATGAACAGAGCGATAATGTATTAGCCATATTAAATACTGAAAAGGAGAACAAGACCTATTAGTACATGATCATTTAATCCTAAAGACTTGAACTTTAGTATGAAAGTCCTTCTACTATTTTGTTCAAATTGGTAGCCTCTATCTCCAATCCTAGGAACTATATTAATTCCCTAGCGAGTACTAGAATCCTATAGACTATACATGAGCCCGACTGTGGCTCGACCCATTCATGTGGATCTAAAGATAGGTTCTTAACTAACTATTTTTCTAAACAACTTCTAGTATTCAATTTTGTCCCAGGCTCCTCTTCAGTAAGTGTGTGGCGCCTTCACTGAAAATCCTAATTAGGTCCAACCATTAACATGACTGACTCAGTACTTCTAACCAATAAATGACCAAGCTTGAGTGTGGCTCGGCCCTCCTGATCATCGTTAAGAGAGTCATGACTGAATCATCATAATATGTATGCTAATTTTAATAGTTAGATGAGCACCAAGTCTTTGGACCTTCAATAATCATCTTAACTACTGAAATCACCATCCTCTTAATGGAAGGCTATGACTCGGTTATCCTCATAACTTTATCATTTTAAGAATTTAATAATTTTAGATGATTTAATTAGAGAAAAGAGAAGAATACTGTAATCAACAATCCTTCCACTAACTTCATCAAGTGATGAGGGCGAATCATATTAGTCGAAGAGCACCTAGATCAGTTAAACTGATCTTCCTTAATGGCATGGTTAACTCGAATTAATGAGCTATATGATCAAATTCAAATTTTACTACACTAGCCAAATAAATGAGATAATGGAAGGGTTCTGCCATTAACTCTTTCTTATATACTAAATAAGTTAGCCAGGTAAGAGGTAGCCCCAATTAATGACCATAATCAAAATACCATACTTATCTTAGCACTAATTAGTTTATCAAATTTGATTAGACTAGTCTAAGGATTCAGGCCTGATCGCTAAGCCATAATCAGGTCCATTTGTTATAATATGGACTTGATCAAACTATCACTATAGATTTAATATAAAGAAAAACTTGATCTCATCATAATCAACTTTGGTTAGATTAAATCCAATTCTCTATTAGGTCTATATTATTCTAAATTTGAATCCTAGGTCTAACCCAATTATTTGACCTACTTCAAGCTAACCTAAAGCCCATGATTTAAAAAATATGATTAGATCTTTAATTCACAATTCTAAATATAATCTTAGATCTCTTAATTCTAGCAATTAATCAAGATTAATTTTTCTAAATTTTAGATCTAAACAATTTACATGCATCACATATACATTAAATACCTTTAGATCTCAACTATATGATACAGTCTTATACTAAAATTAATTTTATGTTTTATGTTCTAAATAAAAAACAAATCCTAATATTTAGATCAAAAATAGTAAATTAATGAAGATTAAATTGCTAAAAAATAGACCTAATTATTAAAATTTTTTAATGATTATCCTTTCACCTTACTTGTTCATGGATATAACCACAAGTAGCATCATTATACGTCATAGGAGACCCCATTGAATGAAAAGAGAGGGCCTTTAAACCCTACTTTTCTCTTATGACCAAATGGCCATGGTGATCAATCCAATCCAAAGTAATTACTCGACTTAAGATTATATCTAACATGTAAGGTTCTACATCAACATCTCATGTTATGAAAACCTATCACTCTAATACCACAATTAAAAAATGCCTAGAATCTCATGCATGATTTTTTATAATTTACAATGAAGTATATCTATATTAAATTATTTTGAATAAAAAACATGTATTTAGAATAATTTTAATAAATTCTAAGATCATAACATGATATACAGTATAGAAAATAAAATCAGCATGCATCGATATATTTGATGCATGCTGTAAATCTAATCTATAAATAATATAAAATCTAATTTCATACCTGATCGTGGGTCAATGATTGTTGCTGTCGATGGTATGTGATAAGGGCTCTCCATGTCACTTTGCAACCATACAAGATGTCTAACCTCTACTAATCGTTCACATGATTAGTAGAGGCTAAATCTGCATGAAGGCTACTAAATGGCGCTAAAAATTATTTATTTCTGGACTTTTTTAGCCTTCCAAAAAATCCAAGAAGAGGATGAAGAGATCTAAATCAAGGAAGAAGAAATAAAAAATAAGAAACCCTTTTGTACTATTTTCTCTTATTCTCTCTCCCTTCAGCCCTTGCTCCTAAAAGAATCTCTCATGCCCATCCAGAATTCACGCCCCCTTTTTCTCTTATTTTCATGGTAATTTCACTTCAATTTTTTTTGGTAATTGCTTTCTTAATTTTGCATATATGATGAAAAGTTAAAGTAAAACCTCATTGATTAGAGGAGGGATTAGATTTAGATAAGGTAATGCTGTTCGAATAGGACTGGTTATTTTATTCCCAATAAAACTCCACCAATTAAATTCAAATCAATCTAAATTTAATTCAAAGCAAACCTAATCTAAATGAAAATGAGGAAGGACAAAAAAAGATTTCTTTATAGAGAATTCAAAAAATACTAGGAAAGCATGGAGAATTTTTAGAATAGAAAATAAGTTGAACTAGGTTAGGGTTTGACCAAGTTTAATCAAAATTAGTTAGGAACCAAAACTAATTTGATTATAACTAATTTAACCAACTTGAACCCAATATAATTAGATATTAATTAGGCTTAATTGAATTCCAATTAAATTTAAAATTAATTGAGTCCAAGTCCAAATCAAACCATCATTAGAAATCCATAGCGATTAGGTCATGAATAACCTAATCGGGTGAAACCCAATTGAACCAAATTCAATTAGACTTGACCTAAACTTCTTTGCTCAATCAAATTATTAATTAATTTTTTTATAATTAATTAATTATTAATTTATAATATTTATACAGGGTTAATTATTTATCATATTTATAATTTGGTCATTGAACGAATCTTAATCATTAATTAGCCATCATGATCGGTCAGAAATTTCTTATATGTGTAACTCTATAGGTTCGAATATTAAGTCGGTAGCCCAAAAATCAATTCCTGAACTAATCAATGCAACCAATAATAATGGTGCCCGACGTCCGGATAGGTTGAATGTTTGTAAATTAACATTCAAGAATCTAGGTATATAGTTTGTTAATAATCCCTTTGACCCTAATGCTCAGAATGATTTTAGAGTTAACTACTAACTCTAAATAATGCATCCAAATATTTCTCTACTGTTAAATCTTGTACTCCTCACAAGGATTGCCCTGATCAAGGTCTTGCTCAATTGGTAGAGCATTTTCTTCAATACCTTGGAGTGGTCAATCCCATCTTGACCTATCATTGACTTAACAAGTACTTAATTGCACTCAGTAATCTTCAGTTACTGGATTAGAAATCCAAGTAGTCCAGTATCTAAGTAATGAGTTGCTTGCAAATCACCATGATAATTTCAAGTCAGAGGAATACTTATACCCATATCCTTCTATGAGATACTCTTGACAGCAGAGTACTCAACAGAGTTGGTCATGTTTAATGCAATATACATCTATGCTCACTTGCATGCCATACCAGTATCTCCACACTCTTTAGTTATGAGGATAACTAATCGATATGGCATACAACAACCTATGCTCGATAAACATTATCGTCCTAGATAATAATGTATCATTTGGTCACGAACATGTTTAAGAACTACTTGATAAATCCGTCTTTATTGAATTGAAGTAATTCTAAGAACTTCATCTCAAAAGAGTCCAAAGGAAGATACAAAAAGAGATGAACCATCAAAAACAACTTTTATTTTATTGATGATTCAAGTATAAATTATAAAGAGCTCAATTGTCTACAACTCAAATGATTGGCTATATGATACATTTTCTAATAATATTATCATGAAGCAACATATAATGATGTGCTTGTACTATAAAATTTTGATTAAGTATAATACTTTCAGTATTTCATAGGATTCCTCTAAGAGTTGAAAACCTATACAATTTTGCATTCTCCATAAAATCACTATATCATTGAAATCTATTAAATAAATTTCTATATCTTAAAGATATCTTGAATAAAATATCAAACACTCTTCAGTAATATATCCTTCAGTAATCAAGTCCTTGAGATAGGCTCTGTTTTAAACATAATCTTTCAATCATATAAGATACCTTCAAGAATTAACAATCTATTTAAATTTATATGACATTACTTCTATTAAAGTTATTTAAATATTTAAGACATGAAATAATACCTCTTAATAGGATAATCCATCTATAGTTATCGACCCACTAAGCTTAACTTCCAAAGCTAGGTGAATGATTAGATGTACTATAATGATAAAAAATTTAGGAAAAAAAGTCTTTTCCATTTAGTAAAGTTTAATCGTAACATTAGACTTCAACTGATTAAGCTCTTGCGGATCAATATATGAATGGATGGTATGGTAAGTTTTACCATGCTTCTCAAGTTATAAAAGGACACATTTTAGAAGGTATTGGTTTATATTCTCTTATTATAAAGCTAAGAAAGTAGTAAAAGAATTGGATCCACTACAAAAGAACAGGGCATCAGTGATGAAAAATTTGTGATGAAAAAATTCTATCACAAATTATGACAGATTTACGATGGATCTATGACTAAAAATTAAAATAAGTTTTTGAAACTTTAGTGACGGATTTGTGATGCATATTTCCATCACAAATAAATCCGTCACAAGTTGTGATGGATTAGTAATGGAAAAAAGATGAAATTTTTTTGTTACTTTCAACGACGGATTTGGGACAAATATTCTGTCATAAATAAATCCATCATAAATTATCACAAATTTGTAATAATAAAAATATATAGATTTTTGAATACTTTCACTAGTGGATTGCTGACGGATTCATTCGTTACAAAAAATCTGTCACAATTGTGTGACTGATTTATGATGGAATAAAGATATAAGTTTTTGAATACTTTCAGTGATGGCTTTATGATAGATGATCCATCACAAACAATCTATCATAATTTTATAACAAATTTTTGATAGAATAAAGATATAGATTTTAGATGCTTTCAGTGATGGTTGTATGACGAATATATCCATCACAAACCTATTACAAATTTATAATAAATTTGTGATAGAAAAAAGGTATAGATTTTTTAATACTTTCGGTGACAGAGTTGTGATGGATATATCTATCACAACTCCATCACAAATTTATATAGGTTTCATAAATTTTTATAGATTTTTGGCTGGTTTTAGTAAAGGATATATCTATCACAAAAATAAAATAATAAATAAATAATTAAATTAATAGATGGAAAATAATGATTTAGATTGTGAAAGAATTTAATTAATTGTCTGATTTTAATTTAATATAAAAATAATTAAAACTAATAAAGAATGAAATTTGGTTTGGATCATAAAATTTAAGATAAAAGTCAAAAAGATAAGAAATGAAAAAATATAATCATGAATTAGATTTTTGATTTTCAACTCGGCCATAGCTAAGATTGTAAATAGTTGGGTTGACCCATAACCAGACCCGATCCGACCAATTTGCTTATTCCTGATTTGACCTATTTCCAAAGATCCACAAATCCGGGTATGGTTTTAAAATTGGACCTAATCTATTTTCTGGGTTGATTTTGGATTTATTAAATTCAGATCTAGCCTATTCAAGCTTCTAAATTATGATTTAAGACTTGCATAGACCATGCTTTTTAATATAAAAATAGATTTAAATTTATTTTCATATTTTAATTTATTTTGGGAGTAATATTATTTGTTGTTTATTTTATATGGAATAGTACTTGACTATGTAATAATCAAAATATAATTGATTATATTTGACTTGGACCCAACTTGGATTCGATCTGGATTTGACTAGACTCGAATTTTCTAGATTGGGGCTATTATACTTTGACCCGACTTGACTCGATCTTCTATTGGATTAGATTTGGATATAATATTAGGACTCAATCAAGGAACCAAGTTGGGTTAGGGTCACTTATGATCCAGTTATATCCAATCATTTGTATCTATAGCTATAGTAAGAAAATCCAACATATTTAAAGTAATATTGTAATGAATCGGCTTAACCATGACCTAACCCAACCCGACCCGTATAGACCCGAATCGACTTATTTCTAAGGACCTGTGGATCCATGTCAAAACACATGTATTAATTTATTCAAAAAAATATATATTATTTATCTATATTGATGAGCACTATATTCGAGAAATTATGTATTAATTTATCTGTATTTGAAAAACTATATATTAATTACTTATATATTGGTGAACACTATATTCAAAAAACTATATATTAATTTATCTGTATATATGTATTGGATCACTACTAGGTATGTATCAAAAAAAATTACAGTATATATCGATAAGCTATCAAGTGTGTATCGATTGACCATATACTATTATTGGTGAACCTATATTCGGAAAACTATGTATTAGTTTATCTGTATGTATGTATTGCATTGCTACTATGTGTATATCTAAAAATCGTTAAGTATATATCATTTGATTATGTTCATACATAATGTAAATTTTTGATACACACATAGCTACAATCTAATACATATCTATAAATAAGTTAAGACATATTTTTTAAATATAATATTCATCAATATATAGTATATGATTAGGTAATACATACTTAGCAAAATATTCATCTAATATTTTAATACATACTTTTAGACAAATCAATACATAGTTTGTATAATATGGCATTTATCCATATACGGTATGTTGGAACAAATAAAATAAACCAATTTCCAAAAGGCCGAACTAGGCCCAATGAAAGAGTAGAAGGCCAGATCAAGCCCAGGAGCTGAAGAATGGTAAGTGGCTGACCGGCTTATAAGAGCCGACCAGCACACAAATGCCAACCAGCTTATAAAAACTGACCAGCACACCAAGGCCGATCCGCATCTAATGGCCGACCCAATGTGAGAGGAATAAATATGACAAGAAATGAGGTAGTTGTTCTACCAGAATAACTAACTATTGTTATTACAAGCACAGATTAGTTTCTAATGGAACTAACCGTCTGAGGCCCATATAACTAAATTCTGTTAAGGTTCACGCCTATAAATACGGTAAATGGGAGCCTCCGGGAGTAAGTAAGATCCACTAAATAAAGCATTCTCTCATTTTTCTGCTCATCTTCCCTGAGATTCTCTATCTGTTTACCTGAATCCTTGCTGACTTAAGCATCGGAGTGTCCCCCACCGGAAACCCTCCAGTGAGTGGGTTTGTTTTGCAGGATCATGAAGAACCTGGCTTAGCAAGCCAAGAAGGCGCTCCACGATGCTCAAAAGTCAATTTGGTTTGGCCATAACAGATTGGCACACCAGGTAGGGGGTCCAAGTCAAATCTTGAAAAGAATTTCGAAGAGAAGGATGGTAAAAGGAAGAGTACGGGATGCTTCTGTCGGGAGAGCCCATCCACCATCCAAGAGGAACGATCCACCCTCGGATGGTGAAGACACCCCCCTAACTTCAAGCTTAGGATGGCAGCAATGGGATATTCTTTTAAACAAAATGGAGGTCTTAACTACTACTATCCAAAATCTCCAAGAAGTAGCAATCAGCGCAACAACACCCCATCGCCTCCAAATGTAGTTGATGATCTCCCATACTAGAGGTCTGACATCCAAAACCAAGCCACCATTCCCATCATCACCATTCATCAAGCCGACGCTCTCCTACGTGATGAAACTCCCAACTCCATGGCTATAGGGAAAGCCGACTTGGAGGAAAACATCCCAGATCTTATTCCGTCTTTTCCAATGTATCTATGCCAAGAAGCACCCAGTGGAGCAGGAAAGTCGATGACGAGACCACTTTGAGAAGAAATTTCGCAAGTTGAAATTGCAGGTTGCCAAACTCGACGACCAGAGGAAGAATGACGAAAGGCTGACTGCCTACGACATACGGCCACCCTTCTCCATAAGAATCATGGAGGAGACAATTTCGTCACATTTCAAGATTCCCCAATTGGAACTTATGATGGAACCTCTGACCCACTCGATCATTTGGGCCCATATGATGTTTCATGGGGCAACCGATGCCCTCCACTATCTCGCCTTCCCAGCAACACTCAAGAAAGCCGCTAGAATGTGGTATTCGAGTCTTCGACCAAGTACCATCCATTCTTTTGAACAATTAGAAAGATTATTTGTGGCTCATTTCAGGACTAGCCAAAAGATGCAATGCAATTTGGATAGTCACTTCTTCATCCATCAATAGGAGGGCAAAACTCTGAGGGACTACAGGGCCCGCTTCAACTCTGCCACGCTGGAAATCGCGGACCTCAATGAGCATGTCGCCATGTCAGCTATGAAAAAGGGACTCCGATCATCCAAATTTACTTTTTTTAATATTAGGGCATGTACAGAAGTACGTGCAAGCTGAAGAGCAGGCTACAAGTCGGTGCCAAGCTGAAAGGAAGCCTGCCCCAAAGAAGAAAAATTCAAAAGGCAACGAATTATTGCCTTCGAGTACAAATGATGCTTCGACCTAGCGACGAAGCCCAAAGCTGAAGAATCCAGCCGGCAAGGTTCAGATTGGCAAATTCGACACCTACACTCCTTTATCTCTTCCAAAGGAGAAGATATTGATGGAGATTAAAAAGGAGAGTTTTCTCTAAAGGCCCTGATCGATGCGAGCACCCCCAACCTCACGAAATAAGGCCAATACTGTCGATTCCATGGCGATCTGGACACACCACGGAAGAGTGGATCCAGCTGAAGGATGAGATCGAAGGCCTGATCAAACATGGATACTTAGAAAAGTATGTCCATAGTCAGGATCGCCCAACTGAGGTGATGGTCCCAAGACAAGCCTCCGATGGTACGGAACTTCCCAATCAGCGACCCACCGATGGGATGGTCGGCATGTTACATCGCTGATCACACTACGGAGATGACAATGCTTCGAAGAGACCTCGGATAAGCAACATCATCAGCTTCTCTAATGATGACCTGCTGGGAGTCCAAGTACCCTATGATGATCCTGTTATAATCTTTGCCATTATAGCAAACTATGATGTAAGAAGGATTTTGGTGGATAATGGAAGCTTGATTGAGATCTTATTTTATGATGCTTTCCTCAAAATGAATATATCAAGAGATAAATTACAAAGAACCTCAGCACCCCTCACCGGATTCGATGGAAATCCAGTAGGAGTGGAAGGGAAGATAACTCTTCCCGTAACTCTCGAAATTGAACAAGGCAAAAAATGCTTCTGATTACATTCATGGTCGTCTAAACATCCTCAGTATATAATGCCATTTTAGGATAACTGCCCTAAACAAGTTTCAAGCCATCATCTATATTATCATCTACTGGTATGATTCCCAATCAAGAACGGGATTGGAAAAACAAAAGGAGATCAATAGATAGACTGCCAGTGCTTGATAATTCAAGATCGACAACCCGTCGACAAGATGACGGTAGAGCAGATGGACCCATGAGATCGGACAAAAGAGATTGGAGAACCGGTTGAAAGAATCATCCCCATACCTCTTATAAAAAATGATTCGACTAAGGTTGTATAGATCGAAAGTCTGCTGAACGATGACATGAAGACAAGATTGACCGACTTCTTACAGAATAATGCTGATATCTTCATATGGTCGACCACAGATATGTTGGGGATTCCTCCCGAAGTCATGACTCATGAACTCAAGGTTGATCCGGAGTGTTGACCAATTTGACAAAAGAAAAAAAAACTTTGCTTCAGAAAGATAAAGGGTCATTAATAAGGAGGTAACTAAACTCCTTGATGCATGATTTATAAGGGAGGTCCATTATCCAGATTGGCTTACCAATATGGTAATGGTAAAAAAGGCTAACGGCAAGTGGAGAGTTTGTATTGATTACACCGACCTCAACAAAGCTTACCTAAAAGATAGTTTCTCTCTATCGAAGATTGATCAACTTGTCGATACCACCATCGGACACAAGCTTCTAAGTTTTATGGATGCCTTTTCCAAATATAACCAAATTCGGATGAATCCTAAAGATGAAGAGAAGACAGCCTTCGTCACAGATAGAGGGATATACTATTACAAGGTAATGCCCTTTGGCCTAAAAAATATTCAAGTGACATACCAAAGGCTGGTCAACAAGATCTTCGAGAGTCAGATCGGCAGGACTATGGAAGCATACATTGACGACATGATCATTAAAAGTATCCACACTGATGACCATATCAAGGATCTCCAAGAAGCTTTCGTCATACTACAAAGACATCAGATGAAGTTGAACCCAACTAAATGCATCTTTGGAGTCATGTCAAAAAAATTCCTAGGTTTTCTTGTTACTAATCGAGGAATCAAAGCCAATCCAGAGAAAATCCGAGCTGTCCTTGACATGAGGTACCCTTCCAGTAAGAAGGAAGTCAAACAGCTAACTAGATGGATTGCATCGTTAAGCAATTTATCTCTTGGTCGGCTGAAAGGTGCCTTCCTTTCCTTAAAGCTTTGCGACAATCAAGGGGTTTCAAATAATCGGACAGTTGCCGACAAGCTTTCAAGAAGCTTAAAAGATACTTGGTCAACTCAACCTTACTCTCGAAACCTAAAGAAGGAGAGACCTTATATCTTTATCTTGCCACTTTGGATGAAGCTGTCAGTTTGGTGCTGGTCAAAAAGGGATCCGATGGTATTCATAAACCATATACTACATCAGCAAGGTACTTCACGATGCTGAGGTGAGATATCCAAAAACTCAAAAATTGGTGTATGCCTTGGTGATTTCAGGGAAGCGCTTGAGGTCATACTTTTAGTCTCATCCAATTGTCATGCTGATGGACCAACCATTAAGAGCTATCTTGCAATGCCCTGACACTTCGGGCATAATGGCTAAATGGACTGTTAAATTAGGAGAATTTGATATCATATATCAACCTAGACCAACAATGAAAGCCCAAGTATTGGTTGACTTCATCGTCGAATACACTTGGAGCAATAATGAAGAAGAAAGCCAGACACCCATCGAAAACACTGAAGTTGACACCAATTCCACATGGATCCTTCATATGGACAAAACATCTAATTCTTCTGGTTGTGGAGCTAGCTTGATTATAGCTGACCCCGATAGAGATGTCATGGAGTACGCTCTTCGTTTTTCTTTCAAGGCATCAAACAATCAAGTCGAATTTGAAACCCTTCTGACATGACTCGGAATTACCAGAGAGCTAGATGTTCGAGAGTTGAAGGTATTCTCAGACTCTCAACTGGTGGTAAACCAAGTCAAAGGAGACTTTGAAGCCCGAGATATAACTATGGCCAAATACTTGGAGAAGGTTTGGGACCTGATAACTCAATTTGATTCTCTGGATATCAGTCATGTTCCCCGAACAAAGAACTCCCAGGCCGATTCATGATCCCGCTTGGCCACAATGGCCCTTGATTCTCTAGGTCGGACTTATGTTGAATACCTGGAAACCCTAGCATTTCGATTGAAAAAGGAAAAGAGGTATACCATATCGAACAGGAGCCAAGTTGGATGGACCCGATAACCAAATACCTAACCAACATTACTTTGCCCGAAGACACCATTGAAGCCAAGCAGCCCGGTACGTCATCCTAGAAGGGTCCCTATACAAGAGGTCCTTCACCCAACCTTTACTGAAATGCCTAGCTCCTTCAGATGCTGATTACGTCCTGAGAGAGGTCCATGAAGGCATATGTGGTGATCATCTGGGGGATAGATCTCTAACCTACAAAATCACACACCAGGGGACTACTGGCCGACCATCCAGAAAACGTAGTTGACTTTGTGTGAAGGTACGGCCAATGCCAAAGGTACACCAATATCCAAAGGCATCCAGCTAGTCAGCTGACTCAATAATTGTCTCTTGGCCATTCGCTCAATAGGGGATGGATATCCTTGGTCCCTTTCCTCCAGGCAATGGAAGTTCATGATTGTAGCTATCGACTACTTTACCAAATGGGTTGAAGCTGAATCTTTAGCTCAAATCATCGAACGGAAAGTCAAAAGCTTCGTCAGAAATTTCATAATCTTTTGATTTGGAATTTCTTATGACATCATCACCGACAATGGAAGGCAATTTGATGACCAAAAACTCAACGACTTCTGTGCACAATATTGTATTCTCCATAAGTTGACTTTTGTCAAACATCCCAAGCCAACGGTGAGGCCGAGGTAACCAACCGAACGATTCTCCATGGCTTAAAAACTCAACTAAATGAAGCAAAAGGACTTAGGAATGAAGAGCTTAACTCGGTCCTCTAGGCATACCGGATAACTTCCTGATCTACAATAGGGGAATCCCTGTTCAACTTAACTTATGAAAGTGAAGCCATGATATCGATGGAAATTGTTCTCCGATCCAGAAGGACTGATCACTTTGGAGAGCCAGATAATTCAAATCAAAGAAGAGCCGACCTGGATCTACTTAAAGGCATGAGACTCTAGGCACAGTTAAGAATGGTGGTATACCAACAAAGAGTCACTCGATACTACAATTCACGAGTCAAAGTCAGAATATTTGACCTAGAGATCTAGTACTATGAAAGGCGGAGGTATCTCGACCCATGGAACAAGACAAACTTGCCCCTAATTGGGAAGGCCCTTACCGAATTACTGAAGTGATACGACCTGGAACCTACCGAATTGAAAGTCTAGATGGCTACCAGATGGCCCGACCCTGGAATGTAGAGAACCTATGCAAGCACTATCAATAAAGTGATATCTTCTCCCTCTTTACATTTTTGTCATGATCACAACCTGAATCAGCCGACTCAATCGGTACATCCGACAAATAAAGAGTAGACCTAATCAGCCGACTCAATCGATATATTCGATAATTAAAGGTTGGCCTAACCTATCGGCTCATATCCGACAAACATAGTTGGTCTAACCCACCATCTCATCGGTATATTTAAACAAAAGCTAGTCTAACTAGCTAGGCTATAGTATTCCACAAAGAGAACATTAACATCCCTTAAAGTAATTCTTACACCATGGAACCATTATTTCGATGGCACTATACTTAGAGAAAATTATTCTAATATTTACTACTAAGTATGAAAAAAGCCGACAAGTCCATAATTAGAAAATTTTGGGATACATTCAGTGGAGAACACAATTATGCATGACAAGAAAGGATTTCATTCATATATGAAGAGTCATTACATACTTCTAAAAGAAGTTTGTTCTACACAAAAAAATGTACACATCAAGAATGATCTTCTTCGGCCGGTTCAGAGGCCGGAATAGGGATGGCCACTCTTGGTCGAATACCTCTTCAGTCGTAGGAGCAGGAATATCTTCAGCTTGTTCATCTCCATCTTCTTCATCAATATCATCATCCACGATGATTGAGGAGACGTGCAAGTCTGGGTAGATCTTTTTGACCTTCTTCAAATAGTCCTTAAAGTCGATGGTGTAGCCCTCTACGCCGACTTCATTCATTTCATCATCGAAGGACGAAAATTTCTTGTACTCTTCGATGGTGTGAAGGGATTTTTGATCGACCAACTATGCCCTTCGTTCGGCCGATTCCACCCTTTGCTCAAGGGTGTTGGCCTTTTTCTCCAGTTCGGCCTTCTGAGGCATGGCTTCTTCAGACTTCTGGAGGCTTTTCTTTATTAGTGTTTTAGCCGAGCACAATTCTTCTTCTTCTTCTTCTTCAAATTGGCCTCGAGCTCAGCTGTCTTGGCTTGGTCGCCTTCAACTCCCTCTCTAGTGAAAGGTTGATAATGGCGATTCGATTTAAGTTATGTTCCATAGCCGCTCTGAGTTCCTCGGCCACTTCTTTTTCGGCTTTAGCCAACTCCAACAGGTCTCGAGACCTTTGCTGAGGTTGGAAAATCCATGGACACTCTCCTCTATCATGGAGATCTCGTGGATGAACTGCCAAGAAAGAACTAGACAAAGTTAACAATAATGACAAAATTTACAAAGGAAAAAAATATAGAAAGGGAATTTTACACATACCTGCAGTGTATTGGGATAAACGGAGGTAAATATGTCCTCCAGCCGAAGACTCTTGGTCACTTCCCAATCCTTCAGAAGGATAGTGGACTTCAGCATAGTCCTGGCCAACCTCGGGTTATCAAACCTGGTATCATCAGCATATACGTTGAAATCCATGAGTTCTTCCTCTTCGTCAACTCGTGGTTAGGTCTAGCTCGCGGCTCGGACATTGTCTCCATAACTGGGGCCTTACTTTATCCGTACAACTAGGCCCGATAGACAGTTCAGTAATAGATGGCATCATCGGCTGCTCAAAAGATACAGCTGGCTGCTCCAATGGCTGATCTGCCAAAGTTCTTCTTAGAAGATGCTCCGCTAGGGGGATATCATCTTCATCTGAAGCTGACTGCACGACATGGAGGTGTTCCCCCAACAAGGACTCCTGGAGGAGTGCTAGAAGGAGCAGAAGACGAACGGGTTCTCTTCATGCCCTTTTGTTGTCCTTCGGAAGATTCCATTGCTGCCCTCTTCTTGACAGCCTGTCGGAGCCTCCTAGCATCAGGCTTCATCTTGTTGTCTGTGAAGAAAGTGATATTGAGAATTGTTAGTCGAATAAAAGACAATGAAGAGAAAAGTTTATAAAAAATCAACGGACAGACCTAAAGAGAGAGTGGTACTAATTACGGCGAGGAAAAGACCCTCCTCGCTTAACAATTCTCTTATCGGAGGAACCTCGACCTTGGAGAGTTTCTCAAAGTCCTCCTTATCAGCCGATATGACCTTCTTTCCAGCGTTCAGGGTCAGATGGGGCTCCCTCCACTTAATGTTAAAACCTAAAGGCTGGACATAAGGAAAAAGAAACCATGCTTTCATCCATGAATGGCCGACGGAAGCTCCCTAATAAATTTCGACCAGGATGAGGGCTGATGACCACCCCCCTGGCCATGGAAATCCTTTTTCAAGACAAAGAAAGAACTAAACAAGAAAGTCTTAGGCACTATTTCAAGGTCGTGACAAAGGACAAGGAAGGCACATACTATCCGAATGCTATTCGGAGTCAATTATGCTGGAAGGATATGATAAAAATTAAAAAGCTGAACAAAAAAAGGATGAAGGAAAAAATGAAGACCAGCTTCAGCTGTTCTTCGTACATGGCTATGGTTCCAGGAGTAGGTTTGTTGATCCTCTCACCAGAGGAGGAGGAAGGTAAGTATGTCTGCGGAATTTTATAATACTTCTGTAGGGAAGTTAACCTAGGTTCCGTAATACTACTCCTAAGAGATTCGGGTTTTGAGTCTTCCTGATAGTGAGGACCCTTCATCCTAGAGGGGGTTTGGCTATCGAAGGGTTCACTGTTGCCCCTACCTGTGGAAAACCTGCCGGTGAAAAGATCTAACCTTAAGAAATGGAGCCCGTTATATAAAAAATGGACAACAGCTCCAATTGCTTCATCGAGCCATGAAAACTACTGATCATGCCACGTGTCCAAATCCTAATAGAAGATGCAGCCTAAGGGAAGAAGCCGATGCGACGAGGCTGATGCAACCGAAGGAAAACCAAATATCGACGTCGATCCGCGAGAGCTCAATGGATAGAAGAAGACAATGACTCAGATCAAAAGTTTTATATCATCAACAGTCCTAATCTTTCCTTGACCTAAATATCTTGTCAAAAGCTAGCAACGAAAACACCGGCATGACCTTGGGATCTAAAGATTAACTCTCTCACCAATGACGACCTGACACCTGGCAAGGGCATACCAAAGGCCGATGCCTTAGTTCTATCGACTGCAACTAAGATATGCCATCATCAGGGAATATCCTCCCATCCTTCGAAAAAAAAACTCTCATCTCTTCTCATTAACTCCCATCATTCAAGGTAATAAAAAATCCCTTGAACTCGGGAGTTGGGTGGCAAATGTTGGAACAAATAAAATAGGCCAATTTCCAAAAGACCGAACTAGGCCAATGAAAGAGTAGAAGGCCAGATCAGGCCCAGGAGCTGAAGAAATGGTAAGTGGTTGATCAGCTTATAAAAGCCGACCATCACACAAATACTGACCGGCTTATAAAAACTGACCATCACACAAAGGCCGATCTGCATCTAATGGCCGACCCAACTGAGAGGAATAAATATGACAAGAAAGAGGTAATTGTGCTATCAGAATAACCAACTACTATTATTACAGGCACGGGTTAGTTTCTAACGGAACTAACCACCCGAGGCCTATCTAACTAAATTCTATTAAAGCCCACGTCTATAAAAACCGGTAAATGGATACCTCCAGGGATAAGTAAGATCCACTAGCTGAAGCATTTTCTCATTTTTCTATCCATCTTCTCTGAGATTCTCTATCGTTTATTCGAATCCTTGCTAACTTAAGCATCAGAGTGTCCCCCACCAAAATCCTCCAGTGAATGGGTTTGTTTTGCAGGATCGTGAGAAACTTGGCTCAGCAAGCCAAGAAGGTGCTCCACGATGCTCAAAGGTCAATTTGGTTCAGCCATAACACGGTACATGATCAAATAATATACTAAAAATTTTCTGCTACATACTATATATTAATTAAGAAATATATACTAAAAACAAAAATATAAAATTATAAATAATATATACTAAAAGTTTTCTGATACATATTATATATTAATTAAAAAATATATATTAAAAATAAAAAAATAAAAAATTATATTTTTTTAATAAAAATATTTGATTTTTTATTTTATATTTTAAAATTAATTTAGAAAATGTCACCCCACAAGACATTTGCCTGCTTGGTCATCCTCCCGAAATGCGACCTAGGGCTTGTCTAGGGTTTTACAGAAAGAAACAAAACCCGTCATCCCGGAATACCA
Organism: Areca catechu; assembly: GCA_021397845.1. Taxonomy (NCBI): domain Eukaryota; kingdom Viridiplantae; phylum Streptophyta; class Magnoliopsida; order Arecales; family Arecaceae; genus Areca; species Areca catechu. The sequence continues at coordinate 201,544,431 of CM038039.1, read as the reverse complement.
TCCCCCCTTCCCCCTCCTAGCCTTGAGACAAGTTTTCTCACCTCCTCTTCACCCTCGCCAAGCCCCATCCCAAGTTCCGAAATCTCCCCAAACCTCTCTCTGTCCCCTCGCTCCCTTCGAATCCCTCTCCCATTTCCAACCTCCTCAAAACTTATCCCATGATTCCATTCCCCAAATGCCCTTTTGGCTCCCTCCAGACCCTTTCCGAGAATGCCTTTCCTCCTCCATCTCCTCTCGATAGCTCAACCTCAAGGAAAAATCCAACCTTGAGGAGGCCTTCGAGTTCGCCACCCCCACCCTTCCAAGCCTTGGAGTCCACCCTCGATGAGAGCGACAAGAGTCTTGGCCTCACCTGCCTCAAGGTCGGCCAGCATCTCAACACCATTGGCTCCGAGGACAATGAGAAAATCCTTGGCTTTGGCCTCAGGGCTCTTAGGATCCTCAATAGATATGGTGAAAGCTCCATCTCGGTCGCCATGGCGCTCCACCTGGTCAGCTCGGCCAGCTACAATCTCAAGAGGTTCAATGATAGCTTGGGTTTCTTGAATCGGGCCAATCAGATACTGGTGTTGATGCTAATCCCTGCAGACCGGACGGAGTGCCTGGATCGCCGATTCTCCTCCTTGGATTCCTGCAAAATAAATTCCTGACCGGATCTTCTCCGGTGGGGGACACTCCGATGCCTAAGTCAGTAGAGTTTGGCCATAGAATGGAGAGCTCAAAGAAAGAGAGATGGAAAAAGAGTCAGATTGGCATGGTGCTGGCTAGCTTTAGAGGCTTAGCCTTGCATGGAATGGCTTAGCCTGGAGGTTCCCTCTTACCACTTTTTATAAATGTAGCTATAACTAAAAGTAGTTAAACCTCCTTAATTTCTATTAGGGAAGTTAGTCAATCTAATTTTCCTTTAACTAATTGTAGTTACTGTCGGAGGTTAGTTACCTCATTTTACTGAAGCCATGGCTATTAGATATATGATTGGTTGGTTATAACAACGAGTCTGTTCTTGACGGTTTTATTTTGAAGTAGGTCGGCCATTCTCTTCGGAGCTGGCCGACGGTTATTCATTGACTGTAGATCAACCGTTTACTTCAGAGTCATACTCTTCGAAGTGGACGACTGTAGATCAGTTGTTCACCTCGAAATTGTGTGGATCGACTATTTACTTCAAAGCTATTTGCTTCGGAGTGTGTACTGTATTGTCGATCGACTTTTTGCTGAAGGCCGATCTCAGGTTATATGTCATTACTAGCTGAAGCATAGCATTGATCCGTTCTCCCGTCAGAGGTTGAGAGTGTCATCGTGTCAATCCATCTGTTCAATCAGTCTGGACTGGATCAATTGAGTCTTTGGGCTGGTAATTACCTTTTTGAGCCAGTTTATCATAACAGTTGCCCCCCATTTTCAATTTCAAAGCAAATTATTATTTTGAAGAATGGGAGTATTAATATTTTGTTGTTTCTCGGCAAGGGAAGAGATAGTTAATGATAGCAAATCTCAGATCTGACTGCCAATAAACTGCCTTCTATTTTGAGTGTCATGTCTAAGACAGGTGTCGAATTCTTGTTGGTTCTTGGAGAAATGGCACAGGCTGGAGAGTTGTGTCACCTCTTTTCATTATGGTATTTTGACTGACTCTTCATCTTTAGGTTGGATGGGGATGTGGCATCATCCTATCCATCAAGCATTGTGTGGGGATTCCATCTTGGCCATTAGTCGCGTCTCACAGATCGTGACTGACAGTTTGGTTTTTTTCCTGTCGAGTCGATCAGTGTCCTTAGTAGTTCGTATCCATGATTGGCACCACTCATACGTGGCATGATCGGAGACAGTTCCAGTCTCCCGAGGAGATTATCTAAACCGTCATCATGGTCTATATAAAGGGTGCTAATCCTATGAGATGAACTTCTCCGCCTTCAACGAAACTCTTCCTTCTTTAACTCGCTCTGGACTTCTCCTTTCTTCTCAGGCTTCTTTTCTCTTTGTACAGGTAGAGGCTTCTTTTTCCTTCTCCTCTTTTTGTCATGGTTAGAGCTTTAAGAGTCCCTGCCACCAGCGGTATTCTGGCTAGTGGTGGAGGAGATGGTTCCTCCAAAGTCTTTTCGATATGCTTGGATCTTCTAGGTATTCTATGTAGGTCTGACCAAGGGAGTCTGGAGTAGTGGTACGAGTCGAGAAGGGCATCGGCTCGAGAATTCTCGGTCTGCGACACATGAGCTATCTCAAAGAACTCTAGTTGGAATACCATATCTCATACCTTCTCCAAGTATTAGATCATGACATGGTCTTAAGCTTCAAACTCGTCTTTCACTTGGTTCACCACTAGTTAGGAATCCGAGAAGACTTTAATCTTCCGAATCCCTAGTTCTTTGATGATTCGGAGTCCTGCTAAGAGCACTTCATATTTCGCTTGGTTGTTTGAAGCTTGGAAGGAAAAGTGAAGGGCGTATTCCATGGTCTGTCCATCGAGGTCGGCCAGTATGAGTCTGGCTCCATACCCAATAGAGTTGGAGGCTCCGTCCACATGAAGTATCCACATGGATTCTAAGTCTTTTTTGATAATTTCTTCATCTTCAATCCTCTGTTAACTATTTTCCTGGCCCCATGTACATTCGGCTAGGAAGTCAGCTAGTACCTATGCCTTCATTGCTGACCTGGGTTGGAATGTGATGTCAAATTCACTTAGCTTGATGGCACATTTGGCTATCCTTCCCGAAGTATTAGGACATTGGAGGATGGCTTTCAAGGGTTAGTCTGTCAGCATTATAATGGCATGGGATTGAAAGTAGGGTCGCATGCATTTTGCTGCAATCACCAGTGAATAAATGAGTTTTTGTGCCTTAGGATACATCACTTGGCTTCGTGAAATACCTTGCTAGTATAGTAGATTAGCTTCTGCAAGTTGTCAGCTCCTTTTTTGACAAGTACTGAGCTGACTGCTTCATCTGAAGTGGAAGGGTACAAGCATAGAGTTTCACCTTTTGAGATTTGGAGAGCAGAGGAGGACTTTCCAAATACTTATTTAGTTCTTCGAAGGCAAGTCGGCAATCTCCGACCACTCGAAACTTTTGACTTGGTGGAGGGCTTTGAAGAAGGGAAGATATCTTTCGCTGACGGGAAATAATCGGCTTAAAGAGGCGATTCTTCCGATAGTTGTTGCACTTCTTTCTTACCGAAAGGATGTCTCATACTTTGGATAGTTAGAATCTTTTCTGGATTAGCCTCTATCCCGTTGGTGATGAGGAATCCAAGAAATTTTCTCGATGTCATTCCAAAGGTGCACTTGGTCAGATTTAGTTTCATCCGATGACGTCGCAAGGCATCAAAGATTCCTCTAGGTCTTTGATGTGATCGACTTTTTGGAGGCTCTTCATGATCATATCATTGACATACGCCTCCATGTTTCTTCTAAGTTATTTTTCGAACACCTGTTGATCCACCGTCAAGCCTGTCTCTCCTTGCTTGTTGGCCTTCTGCCCGACGATCCGATGGCATTATTATGTAACAGTAAAGTCCCTTCTTCGTTATAAATGCGGTCTTCTTCTCATCGCCAGGATCCATCCGTATCTGATTGTATCCGGAGAAAGTATCATGAAACTCAATAGTTGTGACCAGCAGTGGCGTGACCAGTTGGCCTATCTTTCTAGAGGAAAGCTATCCTTTGGATAGGCCTATTGAGATCAGTATAATCGATATAGATTCCATTTGCTATTAAATTTCTTCACCAGACAACTTGGCTAGCCAGTTGGGATAGTGTATTTCCCTATGAATTTGGGCATTAGAAGTTTATTTACCTCTTCGTCGATCATTGTCTCTCTGGTGCGAAGTTTCTTTGCTTCTGACGGACATGTTTGTGATCAGGGACAACTTCCAATCGATAGGTAATGACTTCGACCGGGATTCCAGGCATGTCTGAAGCGACCAGGTGAAGACATCGGTGTTACTCGTAGGAACTGGATCAGTTGCCTTCATTTCTTCGTCGAGTAGACTTTCGATTGCAAACTTCGTTGGGTCATCTTCGGCCAGTGGTATGAAAAGGGTCCTTTCCACAGGTTCTCTACACTCCTCCATCCGATCTCTTGGATCCAATTGTTCCAATATCGTGGGGTCGGCTGGTTATTTGTCTTGTATCATTAGACATTCTCTAGCGACCCTTTGATATCCTTTCACTTCTTTGATGCCATTCCTAGTGGGGAACCGTACTAGAGGGTATGTCAAAACTATGGCACGGAACTTGTTCAACGCGAGTCATCCCAAGATAGTGTTGTATGCTGATGAAGTTTGTACGACCACAAAATTAATAAAAAGTATTTTTTGAAAGGTTCGGTGCTGAGGGTCACTGGTAGCACTATTTCTCCGTCTACTCTAGACTTGGTTGCCTTTGAACCCCGTCAGAGGTATAGGAGATCTTTGTAATTTATTTTTTGACAAATTCATTCTGAGGAAAGCATCGTAGAGTAAGACTTTCGTGAAGCTTCCATTATCTACCAGAATCCTTCTTACATCGTAATTAGCTATAACAACTGAGATTACAATGGATCATCACGAGAAGTCTTGATTTCTCGTAGGTCATTATCCGAGAAGCATATGGTGTTATTGCTTTTATATCTTTTGGGAGCATCTTCTTCGGCTCTGCTTCTCCAGTTGGTTCAAGATGAAGCATGCCTACCATTCCATCGGTCGGTCTTTGGTTGGGTAGTTCGGCTTCTTCCCCAACCCACTAGGGGTAGTAGCTTCAGTTCAGGGTTCCTGGGTGCTGACATACTTTCCTAGGTTTCCCTTTTTGATAAGATCTTCTATCGTATCCTTGAGTTGGATGCATTCTTCAGTATTATGGCCATGATCCTGATGGAATCAACAGTATTTATTTTTGTTCCTTGATGCAGGGGGTGCCTTCATGGGACGCGACCTTTGCAGATAGCTCTCATTCTCTATTTTCATTAGGATCTTCTCCCTTGGAAGAGAGAGAGAAGTGTATGAGTCGAATATGCTATCCAGTTGCTTTGGTTTGGGACTGCATCATTGAGTCGGCGCGTCGTTGCTAGAGGGTGCGGGTGGAATCGACCCTTTGTTGCTCTTTTTCTTGGAGGCTGACCTCCCTTCAGTCAGGCACCAACTTGCCGCTTGCTCTTCAACCATTGCATATTTTTGAGCTCTTGCTAGTAGCTGGCGTAGCTCATAGAAAACTTCTTATCCAGGGAGAAGGTAAACCTGGATGACCAGAGACCCTTCTTCAGAGCAGACATAGCCACATATTCATTGAGATCAGGGATCTTAAGGATGGCGAAGTTGAATCTAGCAATATAATCTTTGAGACTCTCTCCTTCATTCTACTGTAGGAGGAAGAGGCTGTCCGAATTATAGGGCATCTTCCAACAGGTCCTGAAATGTGATACAAACAACTTCTCCAATTCAGTAAAAGAATGAATGGTACTGAGGTGGATGCTCAAATACCACATTCAAGCTGCTTTCTTCAAAGTAGCCGGGAAAGCGAGGCAATGCAAAGCATCAGAAGCTCCCTATATCATCATGTGTGCCTTGAAGCTTCTTAAATGGTCGAGAGGATTAGTAGTTCCATCATATGATTCTAACTAGAAAATCTTGAAGTGGCGGGGAATAACTTCCTCCATTATTATAGGAGAGAAAGGAGGGCACGGGTCATATGCTATGATATCGTCACTCCTCGCTGGTCACTGAGTTTCACGATTTGTAGTTTCAGCATTTTAAATTTTTTTTCATAATCGATACATATTCCCTTTCTCCTGGTGCTTCATGGCATGGAATCTCCAGAAGAAGCTGAGGAAGACCTTCTAGTTCTTTTTTTGTCGGATCGGCTCTCCACGTGCCTGCAATACCGGGAACTTCAGGGTTCGCAAGTTTGCCGATCCCTAGAGAAGCGTTGAGTGAATTCTTGATGTTGATCCTCTTTCCTCCTAGCTTGATGACTGTGTTTGAAGGTCGTTGGTGGGTATCATCCCTGAAGTACAGTTTCTTGGAAATTCTACACCATGGTGGTCAGTGTATCCACTCAATTCAAGAGGGCTTCCAATTGTTGTTATCCTACAATGAAAGCAGGAGGTGTTATATCGTTCTCTAATAGGGATTCATTCCTTTGGGAAGCAGGGCATCCCTTGCTTGCTGAGATATTCTAGGCTCTTCCTTTCACCATTTTGTATTTCTTGAATGCTCTCCTTTCCTGGAAGAAACAAATTTTACAATTAAAACTTGCCCCTACCTAGCACGCCAATCTGTTAACGCTGATACTTGCGGACCGGACGGAGTGCCTGGGTCGCCGGTTCTCCTCCTTGGATTCCTGCAAAATAAATCCCTAACTGGATCTTCTTCGGTGGGAGACACTCCGATGCCTAAATTAGTAGAGTTCAGGCCACAGAATGGAGAGCTCAAAGAAAGAGATATGGAAAAAGAGTCAGATTGGCATGGTGCAAGCTAACTTTAGACCGGCTTAGCCTTGCATGGAATGGCTTAGCCTTGGAGGTCCCCTCTTATCGCTTTTTATAGATGTAGCTATAACTGAAAGTAGTTAAACCTCCTCGATTTCTACTAGGAAAGTTAGTCAATCTAACTTCCCTTTAACTAATTGTAATTACTATCGGAGGTTAGTTACCTCGATTTTACTGAAGCCATAGCTGTTAGACATATAATTGGTTGGTTATAACAATCGAGTCCGTTCTTGATGGCTTTAGCTTGAAGTAGGTCAGCCATTCTCTTCAGAGCTGGCCAATGGTTATTTAATTGGCTATAGATCAGCCGTTTACTTCGGAGTCATACTTTTCGGAGTGGGCCAACTGTAGATCAGCTATTCACTTTAAAAATGTATGGATCGGTCATTTACTTTGAAGCTATTTGCTTCGGAGTATGTACTGTATTGTGAATCGACTTTTTGCTAAAGGCCGATCTCAGGTTGTATGTCATTACTGGCTGAAGCATAGCATTAATCCGTTCTCCCACCAAAGTCGAGAGTGCCATCGTGTCAATCCATCTATTCAACCGGTCTGGGCAGGATCAATTGAGTCTTTGGACCGGTAATTACCTTTTTGAGCCGGTTTATCACAGCACTTGACAATTTGGAAAGAGATGATTCGAGTGAATTTGATATCCGGCCGGTGAGCCATGCAGTCCAGCTTCTGCGCGCCAACACGGAAACCGCAATGGATAGAAGAGAGGAGGCTGTGCTCAATCTTAGAAGGTGTTTGGAGCTTATAGAATCGATCATGGAGTCAGATAGTAGAGACTGGTCATTGCCTATCGGGATTTGGAAGAGGCTTATGCTGCAGTGTTGGACTTTAAGGAAGCCCTGGACAATAAGTTATGTAAGATTGAGAGCTCGGGATTTGGAAGAGGCTTATGCTGCAGTGTTGGACTTTAAGGAAGCACCGAACAATAAGTTATGTAAGATTGAGAGCTTTGTCAAAAATTTCTTTCGTTGGAATGGCTTATGATATTTATCCATCTTTTATAAAAGCATTTAATATTAAGTTCACAATAGAAATGTTGTCGTTGTGAAGAACATTTAAATATGTAATGAAATACAACTTTAGAATCTGGTGAATTATTTTGATAGTATACCTGCATATTGAAGAGCTATACATCTTTTACTGCTGAGGAAAATCATATTATAAATAATGTCTTCTGCCATGAATTGCAGCTATGCCTTTGCGTTAGAATTCCAGCAAAAGGCTGTTGAAGCATGGTAGAACCATGGTCCAAGTGCCAAAGATGAGCTTCGAGAAGCTACTCGGCTTCTTCAGCAAATAAAGAAAAAGGTTTACGAATCTACGTCTAATGCAGTTTCTCTCATGGAAATAATGCTGTTCCTTCCAAACTTAAGCAACTCTGATGACAAGTGATAACAAGGTTGGTTTATGTTTGGAAGCATTACTGATTTGTTGCTGTTATTCTTTTATTCACACATGAATTTATTTCTTAAAATTCTTTGCCATGTGAAATTGCGAACATGCTTCTCTGTCATTTAGACTTAGCATAAGTTGTTTTGTCTTCCATTTGAATTGTTAGCTTTTATATCTAGAATACCAGCATACCAGCATCTTTATGGTAGCTTAATCTATACTTCTGTGATCTGTTACATACTTCTTCAAATCCTGGGAGAAAGGTATGGTACACTATTTCCAGTAGCTTCTGTGGTGGTGGAAATCCAAACTAATCAATTTCAGGGATAAAAATAGAATGAAGATGTTGGAGATTTTTTTGTTGTAAAGATACTCTATTTGCTACATTAGTGATTATCCTTAGCGCAAATTCTTTTTTGAATAGATAAGTTCAAAGGATGTAACTGACCTATTGATTCAGATCACGCACATTTCTGAGTGGGTAACAGGCCTTAATGATATTAGATTCTCAGCCTGGATTTTTGCTCACCTTCTTTGTGCGGTACTTTTGGCATGCGTGATTCAAAACCACATTTTTGCAGATGAGATTCTAAAACCGCATTTTAGAGAGCGACCACCTATCTATCTGAGAACATGATGACCAGTCCAAGGTGTACCATCAGTTGGAAAAGGTTTCTTGGGTCATATTAAAATAGTATATGTCAAGCGGATCACTCGTAAAAGTGAAGAAAATAAGATTTCAACAGCCACCATTTCCTGATGATTCCGACATTGAGCACCGTTATGTTGCAGAATCAAGATAGACTATCAAAGAATGTGATGGGCATTGCAGCTCACTGACATTGCAGGTCACTGAAAGTGGATTAGAGTTGAGTTCTGAATGATATTCTTGCTCGTAGAATCAAATTCAATACTTGGGAGTTGAATAAGTCAGTGTCTGAGTAGTCAAAAAAAAAAAAAAACTCCAGCATGCTCAGGTTTGGTATTTGAAAAATGCTTTTTTGAAGTGAGATTTTCATTATATACAAGTGCAGGTGTATGTGATATGTGTAAGTGTTAATCAAGTTTTGCTGGCACATTTTCTTTTTATTCGCTTAAAGGTTACATGTCTCTGAGCCCTTTGGGTCGTTTCTGATGGTTTGACATTGCATAAGCTAATTGGCCTGTATCTAGATATACTCTTTGTGGACCATGAAAGATTTCATAACTTCATCCTGTGCATCCATGTTAGCATTTTTTTTTTTTTTTTGATAGAATAAAAGGGTGAGGGGAGGGGGGAAGAACCCCCGGTATAACTCCCCACTCGGGCCCCAACCCGTTAGACCTTTATTCGATTCGGGCCACAATATTTTCACGCCCTCCCCACCAACTGGATGAGTACGTCAGCCTAACCCCACTATAGCACCGGAATTTCGGCTGCTCAGCCCCCCAGTCACGTGCCCCAGAATTAATCTGAAATTTAATCGAGTCACCCGCGGGATCATTCTTCGAACCCGTGACCAGTGGATAATTCACAAGAGCTGAGCCTCGCCTTAACCAACCGAGCTACCACCGTAGTGATGTTAGCCTATTTTTCAAATTGGTGATGGAAGAAGGCTAGGTACCATCAGGGCTACATGCAAGTATTTTGTTGTTGCTGGTGTGAATGATGGAGGATGGCAGGAGGTGCAGCAAGAAATGATTTAGATGAAGAAAAAAATGATGGAAGCAATTCATACTTTGATGTCAAAAGTTAATCAATCACATATCTTTTAACTTAATAAGACCGTTTAGATGCATGATAACTTATTTTGAATTCTAGATTATTTTATTATGAGATTTTAATAAAATTTAATGTAATATTTTGATACTATAGATATCAATTTTATCTTGATATTTATAGTTTTTGAAATATGAATGAATGAAATTATTATGAATTAGTATTTTCTTTATATTGTTATGAATTAGTTTATTGCATATTTTAGGGATAATATATTTTTTAAAAAAAACTATGATGAAATTTTGATGGAATTTGTGAATTTTATGATTGAAATTTTAATGGAATTTGTAATAAATTTGTAAAAGATGTGTGACGGATTTGTATTGGATCATTGATGAAATTTTATGATAAATTTGTAACAGAAATTTGTGATGGAATAATCTATCATAAATCTGCTACAAAATTCTATCACTGATCTATCATAAAATGCCATCATAAATCTATCACAAATGTCTCATTTGTGATAGATTTTGTTCTTGATATCGATTATTATTTATGATAGAATTTGTGATAAAAATTTTCATTATAAATCTTTCATAACATTCCATCACAAATCCTTCATAAATTCATCCCAATTTGTGAAGGATTTTGTTATGTATTTTTTTTTTGTTACTAGGGCTTCAATGATGGATTTTTCTCTATCAAAAACTATCAGTGATGGATTCTTAAACTTTAGTAGTGAAAATTCTATCATTGAAGGTTTATTTTCTTATAATGATCTTGGATATGAAAAGATTCATAGTTGTCTGAAAGACTTTATATTATATTGGAATGAAAATGCTGATCAATCATATATATTTGTGGATCTTCATGATCGGCAAAAAGAAGATGAGGATGATGTAACGAATGCAGTAGATACAATATGGAGTATAAAGAAACAAGCAAAGATATTGCATTATTTTCCTCTATTTTTAGATTGAGAAGAATCTATGCATCATCAAAAATAGCTTGTCAATAAGATGGCATGATGAAGGGCATACAAAGGATGGAATATTAAAACATCCATAGATAGTTTAGCATAGAAAACATTTGATGCTAGGCATCCTAATTTTGTCTCTAATATTTGTAATATTAGGTTGTGTTTAGTCTCAGATGGTTTCAATTCAATTCGGACTCCGAGTTCTAGCTAGTTATTTTTTAATATCTTATAATTTACTATCATATATGTGCATGAAATAATCATTACTTATTTTGTCAATGATTATTTCACGTGATAAGGATCCAGGTAATGATGTTGATATTTTTCTACAATCTTTAATAAAAAAATAAAATAATTATGGAAGGGTATTGATGCATTTGATGCTTTCAATGATGAAATATTTAAACTGTGAGTAGCTTTGTTATGAACTATTAATAATTTTTCAATATATGCCAATTTATCTAGCTGGAGTACAAAAAGATGAGTTGCATGTTCTTGTTATGCAAACTCAAAACATTTAATTTGGTTAAAATATAAAAAAAAATTATTATATAGGATATCATCGATGGTTGGAAGCAAATCATCCGTTTCGAGTTCAGAAAGATTTGTTTGATAGTATTATAGAATTGGGATGTTCTCCTATTTCATCTTTTGGAATTAATGTTTGTAGACAAATAGATGGTATCAATTATATATATGGTAAATTCTTGAAATCCTCTAAAAAAAAAAGAAAAAATGATCAAGAAGGGTTATTAGAGGAAGTGAATACCGGTATTATAGATGTAGAGCTGTTTAAAATTATGATAATTTTTTTAAAGATAAAAATGAAGAAGATGCATAGATAGCATCTACACATCAGCTTAGCAAGCAATTATGGAAAAAAAAAAGAAGTATATTCTTTGACATACCTTATTTAAAATATAATCTTATTCGGCACAATCTTGATGTCATGTACATAGAGAAAAAATTTATGATAATTTACTTAAAACATTATTGAGCCTTAATGGAAAGATCAAAGATAAATGAAGGCATGATTTGATTAAAAGAATGGATATCCGACAGGAGTTTTATTTCAAAATTCTTACTAATGACAGAATTTATGTCTCCTGCATGTTATACAATGGCTACTTGAGAAAAAGATAAATTTTGATAGTTTTCAAAAAAATTAAAGTACTTGATAGATATGCGTCAAATATTTATGATGTGCATTTAAAAGATCAAAAACTTTCTAATCTTAAAAATCATTATGGTCACATAAATGATACAAGATATCTTCTCATTAGCTTTAAGATTACCAGTATGTGCTGTTATACTTTGCTTGTCATCATTCTTTAAGGTATTATATTTTATATAAAATAAATGTACAAGCAAAAAATTTTAGAAAATTTTATATAGCCCGAAAATAATTGTTAATTTGCATCTTTCATTAAATTATAATACCAAGTTGACTCATCAATAGATGGTTATATGCTCCTTAACATGCATACATTCCATAAATGTTGAACCCTCAATCATTTCAGCTACTTCATGTGTACTATTAGAATCTCCTAAATTTTGAACATAATGTCTAAAAGCATCTATGATCAAATCCCTTATATATTCATCTTTTACAGGATTCTCTTGTATATGAGTTAATTCAAGATGAGATAATGGTTGATTACTTGATGATGGCAATATAGATTCTCCATGAAGAACCCACTCGGTATAATCTCTTAAAAAATCATTTCATACCAAATATTCTTTAACAGTTTATCGATATAGAGGAAAAATATGAACACATTTCCGATATAAAAATAAAATCTTTTCATTCCAACTACTTTTAACCATACTAAATTTAATGAAATTACAATATTTATTTAAATATTCTTTGCTATTCTTTAATTTATTATCCAACTTTTATCCATTGTAGGATAAAATGAACGAGCATGCTAGTTATCTAAAAGCAAGAAAAATTATATAATCGATTTTAATGCAACGAGTAAAAATATTAAAATTATGATACAAATGATAAGCAATTATCTAGTATATAATTACAAACATGCATGCTACATATCTCTATTAAAGCCAAGCAAGCATACAAGGAGAAGTAAAAATTCATTTGATTTGAGGACAATGCGAGATCATATCTTAAATTTGACACGAATATATGAAGCTTAAAATGATTTACATAATAAATACATCTTATCACTAACTAATAGATAAAGATAGATCATATTCTATTCAGGAATTGTATTAATTATATAGATTAATTATAGTAATTAAATGATATGTAATAAGGGTTAAAAAAATTTGATAGTATTTTTTCTTAGTTTTTTTCATATGACTGAAGATGTGTGAAGAGAACTAAAAGAAAATGCTATTCAAAATTTTTCTCAAATCCTACGTATACTGTTTGATTACTATAATTATTTATAGAATTATTTATAATTTTTAAACTATCCAAACTGAATAATTAATTGATCAATATACATAATTCTTCCATTCGTATAAAAAATAAAAATATAGGGATGCCATAGAATATGTACATTAATTAATTGATGAGTCTATGGTTCTATGTAATGCAAGTTTTATAAAATAAATGTCTAATTAATTAGTTAAATTAATACATAATTATAAATATGAATATGCCAATAACAATAATTTATACATTAAGAAATAACAACAAACAAATAAAAAAATAATTAAATAATGAAGGGAAGGTGTTAATCACACATAATTCTATGAAATGAATCTTATTAGAAACAAATTATGTACATACGTGAATTCCAATATTATATCAACAAGTTGGTAATTTTGAAGAAAAGAGATATGCTAGAATCATTAGAAAAGAACAAACAACAAATCACAATAATAAAATATCATCATTAACCACTATAAACAAGCTTAGTTTTATCAAATCATTCTCTGGCGATAATTATAATATAATATTGTTATGAAGTATGGAAGGAATCGAGGATTGTAGGAGTATACCTCAGAGCTGGACAAGAGGGGAACACAAAAAGTACCAGTACACACACTAGCACGATTTGCTCAAAAAATTAGCAAATTAGTCTTTCAGTGATGTTTATATATTTATATGCTTTTCTAGATGTGAAGGGATCAGGCCGGGATACAAACTTCGACCAATGTATGGGCATGCTAATAGTTTGAATCAGAAAGAATAGAGAGATGATAGTAGGTCTTACTATCTTGAATCTTTAAGGATCTAAGGGTGGTAAAGTGCATGGGGTTTAAAGCTGAGCTCATGATGCATGTTGTAGATAGTAGATCGGTAAATTGATGTGCTCATACCAGCTACCTGTGTGATTGCTAATTACAACTATTAAATAATTTAAAATTCAAGTTTTCCAGGATTGTGATATCAGTTGATCTTTAAAAAGTGACGAGTGAAGGGGATGACAAATATCTGATTGTGACAGCAGAACAGCCATTATGTGCTTAACATCTAAATGATCGAATCTATCCTTCTGTACCTGTATGGTATGATTTTTCCGGCATCACATGATAATGCCTCATAGAAGATGCATGAGAAAATTATTAGCTCCCGTTTTGATTTTAATGAAAAATAAAATATTTGAATATATGAGCTACTAATGATTTGTTGAAGTTTCAAGTTAAATGTTTTAGGTACATTTCAAATCAAATAGAGGATGAGCTAAAACGATCAATCCTTAAGCAAGATAATAACATATTTTTGAATGCCTTTGTTGCCCAGAAATGAAGCCCAAGAGAAGGGGTGAATTGGATCTTTTAGAAAATTTAAAACAATAATGAGAGGGACTAGTGGTGCTAGTGAAAAATGATGAATTCAATGCAAGATATTTAAAACAGTAGCAATAATCAAAGAGCAAGAGAGGAAGAGAACAATCACACATAAATACAAGGTTTATAGTGGTTCGGTGCAAACCTAGCACCTACATCCACTTCCCAAGTCACCATTGGAATTTCACTATAATCCAAACAAGATTACAGCTGACTTGTTTTTCACAAGGCTCACAAGTCAAAACCTAAGTTGGTTTTATCACTTAGGCTTACCAACAAACCTTAACACTTGTTTTGTCTTCGGGCTCACAAGTTAATCCTTGTTGGTTTTATCCCTTAGGCTTACCAACAAACCACAATAACCTTCTTTCAAAACACCCTTGAAAGTAAGGTCAAATCACAATGTAAAAACAGATATATAATTTAAAACTAAAACAAACTCTCTTCAAGAGTAGAATGGAATCTTTGAAGCTCTAGTTGATGCTTTGTCTTGATTCTTCCTTGGAATCTCCTTCAAAGTGCCTCTTTTGGAATGAAGTAAGGATGAGCTTGTAGGCTTTTCAAGGAATCAAACTATAAAAGGCTTTTGATGTGAAGTATTTGAGAGAATGTAGGCTTTTTGGCTTTTGAGTAGACTTCAAATCACTTCAATACACTTCCTTGTCTTTAAAATGAGGTTGGTGGAGGTTAAATACACCAAGAACCTTCCAAAAAATGGTTTGTGACCATTGGAACCTCGAAAATAGCTGTTTGGAGCTTGAAAAGCAAGTTCTGCAAGCCAGAAAAATAGATCCATTAGAGCTGTCAGGCTGCAAGTGTCGACACTTGGCTGTTAGGTGTCGATACTTGGCTGTCAGGTATCGACACTTGATCCCTAGGTGTCGACACTTGAACTTTCAAGTATCGACACTTGATGCACAGGTGTCGACACTTGACACAAAAAATTCTCAAATGACAAAGTTCTGTATTTTCAAAATTCTCAGGCCTTAAGTCGACACTTGGAAACCTAAGTGTCGACACTTAGTGTCAACACTTGTTCTGGGTGTCGACACTTGGCGTGCCAAGATTTTTGTCCGTGCCAAATGCTGAAGTGTCGACACTTGACTTTCCAGGTGTCGACACTTGAGACTGAAAAGTTCAGATTCAAGTGTAAACTCCTCAAAACATAAATATAAATCTTGAAACTTAAATGAATCATAAACACATAATATTTTAATCATTTAGATGCCCTTTTTTTCATGAAGAGGATGTCCAGATTTGTGATAAATGCTCCGTGCCATGATGTGCCATGAACCATAAGTTTTTGAGATTTTGTGGTGCTTTCTTCCTGAAAACTCATAACTTGAAATACATATTAGTATACAATATGCACTCAATGTTTTGTTATTCATCAAAATTACTGGGTGGAGCCAACAATCTCCCCCTTTTTGATGATGACAAAATCTTGAGTAAAATAGCATTACATTTCAAACTTTAACTATTATAAGTTATGAATATGAATTTAAGTCCATATGAGAGGCAAAAACTTCATAGTTAGGAAGAATCAATCTCCCCCTTAATTAGATATTTCTCATTAAAGTAAATTTCAAAGATTCTCACCACAAAAATTCAAAATTTATGCATCTTTACAATCAATACTATTTCTCCCCCTTTTTGTCAATCATTAGAAAGGGAAATAACCTCCCCCTCACAATGAGCATGGAGTCAAAAAGATGGTAGAGAATCAAGTAAGATAGGTATCATAGCCAAAAGATCAAAGAGAATCAGAGCTGAAGAAGGTAAATTTAACCATTCAAACACAAATAATAAGCACTAAACTGAAATATAATAGATAAGAGAAGTTTTCAGTACAAAAATTTGCTGAGTCATCAGCAAGAACTGAAACATACAGATATCATCAGAGTCATACAACATATGAACTATAACAGACATCTGTGAGGCTAATCCTCATCATATGGAATCTCAAGACTAAATGGAGCACTGATCCTAGATCTAGTGGCTAAGGCCCTAGGAGGTACTAAAGCTCGACGACTCCTAGTGCGGCCAGAAGGACCAAAGGCGGGTACAACCCTAGATGATCTAGTGGAAGGGGGGAAAGAAGATCAGCTGGTGTAACAAAGTCCGGTGTGGAATCAACCAAGTCAGTAGGAGCAGCTGGGGTAGTGGGAGGATCGCGACTGACCACCTCATAATCATCAGCACTGCCATCACTGTCACTGTCATGGCCCACAATCTCTGTAGCTCTATCGTCATCCATATCTACCCGATCACCACCCTCAACAGTATCAGCATGGTCGCTCTGGTGATCGTCATCATCATCATCATCATCATCATCATCATCATCATCATCAGAGGATACAACTGCAGGGGCTGAAGGAGGTATAAGGGATCTCAACAGATCCTCAATACGAGAGAATCCCTCCTCCATAGATCTACGGATCTCAGCATGCTCCGATAGTATGTGTGCTCGAAGAATCTCACCTCGCTGCGTAGCTGAGTCAACTCACCCCTGATCTCAGCGAACTGCTCTCTGGCGTGCTCCTCAAAGGATAGTCCAGTAGAAAGTGGCGGAGGAGCTGAAGTATCAGGAGTCGAATGCTCTGCCTGTGTCAATGGGATATCAACAGGAGGAAAAACTGCTGGCTCAGATGGTCCTGCCTCTACCTCTCGAAGCTCGTCCTCCTCATCTGGCTCCTGGCCAGACTCTCTGCGCACCCATCGACCTGCAACTAGTCTATATCCCATACGGTGCAAAGACCTCTCATCATATACATCTGTGTGTAGTATCTCCTTGGGGATCTCCCCCTCCAGTGATACTCCACAAGCTCTAAATAATCTGGTCAGTGCCATGCCGTAAGGTAAACAGTGACGGCGCTGAGTCGCAGCATCATGCATATGAACTAGCATCAAGGATGGAAGATCAATCTGTCTCCTCTCTATCAGACTCGTCATCACCATCAACTCTCTCTCAGTGATGAAGTCAAATCTTCCAGTCTTCGGTAGAAGTATACGTGCCGTGATGTGGTGCAATAGGCGCATCTCCAGAGATAACTAGTTCGCGGTAACTAAGGATATACCACGAACATCCTCTCTCTCAAGAATACACCTAAAGGAAGCCTCTCTGTCATCTACCGAAAAGACACAGATTTCCCTATGGGGGATCTCCCATACTCTGCTCAATAGCTCTGCTGTAGGTGAAATCTGAACACCTCTGACTGTCGTAGTCCAAAGAAGTCGTCGACAATCCAACGCACCATAGAACTCTCTCACTAGATAAAGATAGTACCTCTCATGCATAGTACAGAATGGTACTAATCCTGCATCAGTGAGCACCTATCGTAAGCTGAAATGGTGCCTATCAAAACACTCCAGGTCAACCTCCTCCCAGAGGCTACTAACTTCCCTGCCATCCTCTCTACAGGGGGAAACTCGGTGTGGCTGAACTACTAGCCTGTGCAGGGTCAAATCTGGCCTTCGATCTCCTCTCTACACCACGACTAGGTCTCTCCCTAACTGCAAGTCTCTTCTTGGGACCCATTACAGTAAGCTGACCAGGAAAGAAGGAAGATAGGTTCAATCAGACTTAGAACTATGAGACTGGCTACAGGCTGAGATAAGGAGATTTTCATTTCTTAAAATGTGTTTAGACAGGTTTTGAAAACTAGAATTAAAACAATTTTGGGTTGTAAAATATCCCAAACAAGGTTTGGAAAAACTGTCAATCAGTTTAAAGGAGAGATTTTTACAACCTATACTTTGATTAAATGACAATATTCCGAATAGATAATTATAGAAATATTTTTGTTTGTTAAACATATTTAAACTTTTGGAAAATACTTTTTGTAAGGCCAAAAATTCAAAACCCATGGAATTTGGGTTTAAATCAATTAGGATTTTAGCAAAGTGATGAAAATGTCGCAAGAACATTATGAAAAACCTTTCCAAAATGATGATAGAACAATAAATGGATTTAGAATACTAAATTTTAAATAAAAACCTAATTTGTTCTCCCTAAAATCAATCAAACAGTGTTTTTCTTAAAAACGGGTGAGATAAGCGTGAAAATGACCAAAAAACCGTGGAAAAATCAAGGAAAAAATCCATTTAACACCGCTATTCCCTTAAATGGAGCTTTAGAAATCTGATAAAACTTATGAAAATCCGGTTAGAATCTTAAAAAATACCCAAAAAAACCCTATTCATGGTTTGACGGTAATAAACGGGAAACGTAAATTCAAGAAAATAAAAAAGAAATAGAGTGAAATCGAAAGAAGGATTACCTAATTTGTGATGGGTTAAAAGGGAAATGGAAGGATTTGGACAGAGGGGACCACTGTTCCAAGAAATCGACGGGTGGAGAAAAGTGACAAAACCCTCGGTCGGCCCTTTTAAAAATAGTTTCTGTTTCGCAAGTGTCGACACTTAGTATTTGTCAAGTGTCGACACTTGGTTAGGTGTCGACACTTGACAATTTCCAAGTGTCGACACTTGGCCAAAAATTTGAGAAAATCCGAAAAAAATTTAGAAAAATAGGAAACAGTTTAATCAGATTTTTAGGGCTTAAAGCAAGTGGATTTGAGCGAAAAGATTTAGGTATAATTAAAACTATGAGAGTTCTAGGAGAATGGATCAATGACACCTAACTCTCTTCTAATCAGACAGAACCTATCCTCACACAAAGGTTTGGTAAACACATCTGCTAACTGATCATCAGTATATACAAAATCAAGAATAACATTAGAGTTTTGTACATGATCTCTTATGAAATGATATCTTATTTCAATGTGTTTACTTCTTGAATGTTGCACAGGATTTTTGGATAGATTGATTGCACTAGTAATGTCACATCTTATGGGTGTCTTAGTTAGTTTAATGCCAAAATCTTCGAGTTGTTGTTTGATCCAAAGGATTTGAGCACAACAGCTTCCAGTTCTCTATATTCGGCTTCCGCTGTAGATAAAGCAACTGAATTCTGTTTTTTGCTACTCCAAGAGATCAAATTTACTCCAAGAAACTGACATGTTCCACTAGTACTTTTACGATCAAGTTTACACCCAGCAAAATTAGCATCAGAATAAGCAATCAATTCAAATGAAGAATCTCTAGAGTACCATAAACCAATTTCAATTGAACCAGATAGACATCTAAGTATGCGTTTAACAGCCAAAGATGAGACTCTTTAGGATTAGACTGATATCTAGCACACATACAGATGCTAAACATGATATCTGGCCTACTGGCTGTAAGATATATAATGAACCGATCATGCCACGATATAATTTTTGGTCAATAAATTTACCTGATTCATCCTTGTCAAGTCTACAAGTATAGCTCATAGGGGTGCCTAAAGGCTTAGTGTTCTCCATCCCAAACTTCTTGAGTATTTCTTTTGTATATTTTGCTTGGTTGATGAAGATTCCCTCTTTGGTTTGCTTTATTTGGAGTCCGAGGAAAAAATTAGTTCTCCCATCATGCTCATCTCGAACTCACCCAAATTCAGTTCCCTCTTTCTACTACCCAATTTTGTGAGATATCCTAGGTGCAGAAAAATTGTGATGAATGCCATTTTCAATACAAAATTTATCAAAATCAGCATTTTCAAATTCGGTTCCATGATCACTTCTCAAAGATACGACTGAAACACCTTTTTCATTCAAAACTTTTTTATGAAATCTAATGAATTCAGAAAAAGTTTAATCTTTATGTGCTAAAAACATGACCCATGTAAACCATGAGAAATCATCTACAATGGCTAGACCATACTTCTTACCTCCCAAACTAGATGTTCTAGTTGGCCCAAAGAGGTCCATATGAAGCAATTCCAAAGGTCTAGATGTAGAGATTACTCCTTTTGGTTTGAAAGAGGATTTGGTTTGTTTTCCAAGTTGACATGCACTACAGATCTTGTCTTTTTCAAAATTGAGTTTAGGCAAATTCTTTACCAAGTTCTTTTTGCTAAGTTTTGAAATTAAATGTATGCTTGCATGTCCTAGTCTGCGATGCCAAAGCCAACTAGTTTCATCGATCTTGGCTTCCATTGCCAATAGACATTGATCTTTTTGAATAGGGAGATCATCAAGATCAACCATATAAATATTGCCATGCCTATGACCAATGAACTTAATGCCATTATCATCTAGACTAGAAACAATGCACAAAGAAGATTCAAAAATAACTTTAAAATTTTTGTCGTAAAACTGACTAATGCTAAGCAAGTTATGTTTCAAACCATCAACATATAAGACATTATCAATATAAGAAAAGGGGTGATATGGACTTTACCAATACCGATAATTTTGCCCTTTCCATTATCACCAAAAGTTACATTGCCACCATTTTGATATTCGAGTGATGAGAACTGCTCCACATCTCCTGTCATATGCCTTGAGCAACCGCTATCAAGGTACCACATCCTTTTCTTATTGGTTGCAAGGCATACCTGCAATAAAGATCAAGTGGAAACTTTAGGTACCCAAGCCATCTTGGGTCCTTTTTGGTTAGTGGCATTGGTTCCTTTCGTAACCCAAACTTTCTTAGTGTTACTTAATCTTCTTTTGTTGCACATATAAGATTTGTGTCCTTTAGTATCACAAGTATAGCAAGTAATGGATGAAGATGCAGGCACAAAGAAATTTTTAAAAAGTTTTTGTTTCTTATGAGTTCTAAATTTTAAATCTGCTTTATCAAATACTGCTCTTGGTTATTTAAAAGCAAATTCAATTTTTCAAAACTATAAGTCAATCTTTCTACAAAAGTTTTAATTTTTCAATTTCTTCTTTATATCTTTTGTTTTCATTTAAAATTTCTTTGCTTTGTTTTGACAAATTTTCATTTGAAAGTGAGACACTTTTCTTTTTCAAGACTTCTTTTTCTTTTTCAAGTGCTACAATCTTATCATTTAATTTTTTATTTTGAAGAAGAAGGCATTCATTTTCATTTGAAAGCTTGTTATTTGTTTTGGCTAGATCCAAATTTTGCTTCTTTAAATCTTTATGTTTTGATTTTAGTTTTTAAAATTCTATGACTAATTCGTCAAAAACTTCATGAAGC
Organism: Areca catechu; assembly: GCA_021397845.1. Lineage (NCBI taxonomy): Eukaryota > Viridiplantae > Streptophyta > Magnoliopsida > Arecales > Arecaceae > Areca > Areca catechu. The sequence goes on along the minus strand of CM038039.1, from coordinate 201,523,076 downwards.
TCATCAAAAGTAAATTCATTTTCTGTTTCGGAATATACCTCATCATGATCAGCCATCAGACAGAAGTTTGCCACCTCCTGCTGTTCTTCCTCAGAAATGGAGTCCTCACTTTCACTCCAAGTTGCCATCATGGCTTTCTTTCTCAGCTTTCTTCTACTTTTCTTTAGCAAGGGGCAGTCTACCTTGAAATGGTCGGGTTTTTTGCACTCAAAACAAGTAGGCTGCTCATTCTCCTTTTCTTTGTCCTTCTCTTTACTTGGCTCACCTTTCAGAGGTTTCTTTTTGAAGTTGAACCTTTTCTTCCTCATGAACCTTCTGGATTTTCTTACCAGTAGAGCCGTCTCATCTTCTTCATCATCTTCTTCGAAGTCTTCGCTTGATTCCTCTCTCGCAGTAGATTTGAATGCGATTACTTTCTTCTTTTTGTCAACCTCTCCATTCTTTTGTTTGAGGGAGAGCTCATAGGTCATTAGTGAACCCAATAGTTGTTATAGTGGGAGAGTGTTGACATCCTTAGCTTCTTCAATAGCTGTTACTTTTGCATCCCACGAAGCTGGTAGAGACCTGAGAAGTTTGTTCACAAGTTCACCGTTAGAAATATTTTTTTCCAGGCTTCTCATGCCATTCACAATATTTGTGAACCTAGTATACATCTCACTAATAGACTCAGTAGGTTCCATTTTAAACATTTCATATGTGTGAATAAGCATGTTGACCTTGGTAGTTTTCACTTGGTATGTACCCTCATGGGTAACCTCAAGTATATCCCAAATCTTCTTGGCGGAGAGACAATTAGATATTCTATTAAATTCACTTGGATCAAGAGAGCAAAATAATAGATTCATAGCCTTAGCATTAAGCTCGATTTGCTTAATGTCATTCTCATCCCAATAATTTTCCATCTTTGGAGTGAGAATGCCATTAATCAACATCGTAGGTTGATGAGAACCTTTTACAATTGTCCTCCACAAATTATAATCAAGAGCTTGAATAAATATGCGCATGCGTGTTTTCCAATATGTGTAATTGGTGCCATTGAAAAGTGGGGGACGATTTGAAACTTGACCTTCAACAATACCCATTCCTATTGGAGCTGCCATGATCTTTTACTCAAGATCCTTGGACCTACAAGAGAGTACCGGTGCTCTGATACCACTTGTTGCCCAGAAATGGAGTCCAAGAGGGGGGGTGAATGGGGTCTTTTAGAAAATTTAAAACAATAATGAGAGGGACTAGTGGTGCTAGTGAAAAATGATGAATTCAATGCAAGATATTTAAAGCATTAGCAATAATCAAAGAGCAAGAGAGGAAGAGAGCAATCACACACAAATACAAGGTTTATAGTGGTTCGGTGCAAATCTAGCACCTACATCCACTCCCCAAGATACCCTTAGAAATTTACTATAATATAATCCAAACAAGATTACAGCTGACTTGTTTTTCACAAGGCTCACAAGTCAAAACCTAAGTTGGTTTTATCACTTAGGCTTACCAACAAACCTTAACACTTGTTTTGTCTTCGGGCTCACAAGTTAACCCTAGTTGGTTTTATCCCTTAGGCTCACCAACAGACCACAATAACCTTCTTTCAAGACACCCTTGAAAGCAAGGTCAAATTACAATGTAAAAACAGATATACAATTTTAAAACTAAAACAAACACTCTTCAAGAGTAGAATGGAATCTTTGATGCTCTAGTTGATGCTTTGTCTTGATTCTTCCTTGGAATCTCCTTCAAAGTGCCTCTTTTGGAATGAAATAAGGATGAGCTTGTAGGCTTTTCAAGGAATCAAACTATAAAAGGCTTTTGATATGAAGTATTTGAGAGAATGTAGGCTTTTTGGCTTTTGAGTAGACTTCAAATCACTTCAATACACTTCCTTGTCTTTAAAATGAGGTTGGTGGAGGTTAAATACACCAAGAACCTTCCAAAAATGGTTTGTGACCGTTGGAACCTCGGAATAGCTGTTTGGAGCTTGAAAAGCAAGTTCTGCAAGCCAAAAAAATAGATCTGTTAGAGCTGTCAGGCTGCAAGTATCGACACTTGGCTGTCAGGTGTCGACACTTGGCTGTCAGGTGTCGACACTTGATCTCTAGGTGTCGACACTTGAACTTTCAAGTATCGACACTTGATGTACAGGTGTCGACACTTGACACAAATTCTCAAATGACAAAGTTCTGTATTTCAAAATTCTCAAGTCTTGAGTCGACACTTGGAAACCTAAGTGTGGCGTGCTAAGGATTTTTGTCCGTGCCAAATGCTGAAGTGTCGACACTTGACTTTCCAGGTGTCGACACTTGAGACTGAAAAGTTCAGATTCAAGTGTAAACAGCCTCAAAACATAAATATAAATCTTGAAAGTTAAATGAATCATAAACACATAATATTTAATCATTTAGATGATCTTTTTTCATGAAGAGGATGTCTAGATTTGTGAGAAATGCTCCGTGCCATGATGTGCCATGAACTATAAGTTTTTGAGATTTTGAGGTGCTTTCTTCCTGAATACACATTAGTATACAATATGCACTCAATATTTTGTTATTCATCAAAATCACTGGGTAGAGCCAACAGCCTTCACAACATGAAAAAGTCAAAATATCTTAAATTATTAGATATTTAAAGTTAGAGTGGAAGAAATCATGTCAAAGCTTCAAATTTTCATGATTGGCACGTATTTTTTAGATAGTATAGGTCAAGTGTTGATTCAAGAAAGTGGCGAGTCGACTCTCAGAAAAAATCCATAAAAGAAAAAAAATTTGGCATGTAAAAGCTTCAACTACATATCCAAGTATCGACATCTGGTGATGAAGTTCGGTTCAAGGATCAACTCAAGATCTAAGTATCGAAGTCACAAGAAATAACAGATAACATAATTTTTGGCATAGGCTCAAGTGTCGATACCTGGACTTCAAGGTCAGCTCAAGGTATCAATTCAAAGATCAACTCATGCTTCAAGTGTCGATATTACAGGATGATCCAAAGAGTAGAATTTTTCAAATAGTCCAAGTATTGATATCTGGACTTCAAGTGTCGACTTAAAGTATTGACTCATAGACTTAAGTATCCACATTTCAACTTCTAATAGTATAATAATGGCTATATTTTCTAAACTGCAAAAAGTTATACAAAGGTTTAAACAGTTAGTTTTCACTATCTAATGATTATAAATAAATTTTGAAGGTTCTAAAAGTATTTATTTTTTATCAAACACATTGAAGAAGCAAGTGAATCAAAGACAAAGTTAATACTTTCAAGAAAGAATCTTTCAAAGCATAAGCATCTAAATAAAAACCTAGTTTTTAAAGAGTGTGCCATTAATTCTCAACAATAACAATTATTGCAATCATTAGAGGATTTGCATTAAAGAAAATAACTTAAAGATTCCTTTAAGAGCTTCATTGACATTCTTTTATTTTATAGAGAGGTTTTTGATTTTATTACTATTGTACTTTGTTCCATTTATTGTGACTAGTTTCAAGAAAATTGAAACTAGGAAAAAGGTATATCCAAGCATTGAAATTGGTTTGTAAGCCTAGGGTTGGTTTATTTATAAGAAAAAATTGAAACTAGAAAAAAGGTATATCCAAGCATTGAAATTGGTTTGTAAGCCTAGGATTAGTTTATTTATAAGATTTTGGTTGGTGAGCCTAAAAGAAAAACCAACCAAGATTAGTTTATGAGCCCAGAAAACAAACCGACTGTAATCTTAGAAGATTATAATAATTTTTTTAAGAAATTCTTGAGGAGTAGACATGAGTACTTGGAATGTACCGAATCACTCTAAATCTTATATATTTGTTGCATCTTATTTTCATCTTCTTCTTTTCTTAACTATTATATATAATTGTAATTTACACCACACACACACACCAACACATATATATATATATATATATATATAGAGCAATACAATCATTTTTTATTATTTTTCATTTTAACATATATTTATTTTTGAGAAATTCATTTCATCTATCTCTTGGGTTGCTTCGCCGGCCAATAGAAGTAACAAAAAATTTGGAAGACTTCTATAAGGAGGTATGCTCTTGGAACTTGAAAGCATTATCAACGTTTTTATTATTGCCTACTAGGTATATAAATTTATTTATGGAAGTAACATATTGCAGTTGAACATTCCGTATCAAGTCGTGGCTATTGTTTCTCGTGCCTTAATGATGCAGCGGCCAAAAGTATGACTTGGAAGGATGGTTTGCATCACAGATCTACAGGGAACTAGTCTCCTGTTCGAATTGCACAGATTATTAATCAAGGAGATTAGGAATTAGATATGGCCAGAAAAAGGCAAGAATCTCAACCTTTATTTCCTTTTTGATTTTATCAAAAAATATTGATTCTCTGGCAGCCAAGCCACTATATGCAAGATCTCATTTTTAAGTGCCCAGCGTTCCTCTGGTGCCAGACAGATGTCCATAACAAACACTGGATGGCCCTGCAGCCGGGAGGGCTCTAGCCTTGGCAGTGAGGAGGTGGAGGGGTGGAGGAGAGTCAGGAGATGAGGAAGGATTTTTGTAAAGAAGAATCCAATGAAAAAACTAAGAAAAAGCTAAGAAAAAATCATGTAAAAAGGGTTATTTCTGTATGTGTACGCTTTAGAATTAATTTGAGTTTGTATGATTGAAAAGTTGGAAGAGTGTTGGTAAGAGTTTTTCTTTGAGTTCAATTATAAAAATCCTGAAGAAGATACTCGAGCCGACCCAGCATGTTGAAGAGCCGACTCTACTTCATGGCATGCAGCAAGGATTCTGGTATGCAGCAATCCGAGCCAACTCGAAGGTAACCGAGCCGACTCCAGTAAATCCGAGTCGACTGGAATTTGTCCGAGCCAACTCCTCCAGAGTCTAGTTTTTTGAACATTTCTGAGAATAGCCAGGTGAGCCAACCTGAACCAGAAAGAGTCGACTCTGCCAGACCTAATTTTGAAAATCTGAGAAAGCGAGCCGACCTGAACTGCATCGAGCCGACTCTTCTAGAGTAATGATTTCAGAACTTGAGAAGAAGAGCCGACCCAAGCTGAAAAGAGCCGACTCCTCAAGTTCAAGTTTTTCAAAGAAAGAAGTTCGAGCCGACCCGAGCTTTTAAGAGCTGACTCGTCCAGAGTGAAGTTTTGCGCCCAGAGACAGAGCCAATTGCACTGAAGATTTGGCGACTCGACCTATCGACTCGAAGGATCCGAGCCGACTCGAAGGAATCCAAGCCGACTCGAACATCGCTTTTAGGTATCCAACAACTAGTTCTAGAATTTGTTTTTGAATGCCAAAAAGTGCTCCAACGGTCACAAACCACTTTCCAATGGTCTACAACGGCTAGAATTGCCTTGGAGTGATAGAAAATTTTATATTTGAAGGATTTGAACTTCCTTGAAGCATTGAATTAGAAAATTCTTCAAAGTTTTAAGAGCTACATTGAATATCCTACCTACCAAAGAAAAAGAGCACAAGAGTATTCAAGCAAGCCTTCAAGTATTCACCAACTCTAATCTGAAGCTTGAATCAATTTTGGAAGAAGCCACTGAAGCAATTAAAGCTTATTCAAGTGGACTTCTATCAAGCTGCACCGGCAACTATCCAACAAATTGAGTTTGTCATTTTTGTTGCATTTATTTCAATTCATTTTTTGAATTATTGGGTTATTGGTGAGCCCAGTTGAAAAAGCAAATAGGTTCTTGGTGAGCCTTGATAAAACCAAGTGTTGGGTTCTTGGTGATCCTAGTAAAACTAAGTTAGGTTTCTTTGATGAGCCTGTTCAAAATCAAAAGGTATTGGGTTTTCTTTGGTGATCCCATTAAAACCAAAGTGTAGAGGTTTTGGATTGTGATCCTGTAAAACAATCCTACTGTATTCGAGTGTGAATATAGTGAAAATCCCAAGTAGTGTCTTGGGTGGTGGACGTAGGAGATGGGTTGCTCCGAACCACTATAAATTTGTATGTTTGTATTGTGCTTACTTGACTCTATTTAGCTTCTGCAATTTATAACTCTGTCACAGCACCTAACACTTATAAGGGAATTTTATTTGCACGTTATCTTGCTTTAAATTTTTAATTTTCCAATTCACCCCCTCTTGGGTAGCCACCTAGGCAACAAATGATATTAGAGCAGTGTCTCTGAATACATAAGAGTAAAGATTGATGGCTCATTCAATGAGTATGTCCTTGGCGGAAGGCCAATCAACCAATATACCTCCACTCTTCACTGGCACAAATTATGCATACTAGAAAGCTAGGATAAAATTTATGTTCAAGCAGTTGATTTTCAGTTGTGGAAGGTCATTCTAAAGGGTCCTTATATCCCCATGATTAAATTGATGGAATGGACGTTCCAAAACATGAAGAGGACTGAGACGAACATGACACGAAGATGGGTGAGTTAAATGCTAAAGCAATGAATCTCTTATACTGTGCTTTGGATAGTAATGAGTTTAATCGAATTTCTATTTGCTCCTCTGCAAAGAAATTTGGGATAAACTTGAAGTGATCCATGAAGGAACTTCTCAAGTGAAGTCTTCTAAAATTAATCTTTTTGTACATAGTTATGAATTATTCAAAATGGAATCTAATGAAACAATCTTTGCCATGTTTTCATGTTTCACTAATATTATTAATGGCTTAAAGAGTCTTTGCAAGATATATTCCAATGCAGATCTTGTACAAAAGATTCTAAGATCTCTTCCGGACTAATGGGATCCAAAAGTGACAGCCATCCAGGAAGCAAAAGATTTGAGTACCTTACTATTGGATGAACTACTAGGATTTCTCATCACACATGAACTGACCATGTAGCACCGACCTGAAGATGATCAAAAGAAAAAGAAATCTATTGCCTTCAAAGATGCTATGGATTCTAAAAAGGATGAAGAATTGGAAGAAGAAAGCTCCTCTACTGAAAGTGACATGGAAGACGAAGATGTTGCCATGGTCATTAGGAAATTCAAAAGGTTCTTGGGAAGAAGAAAAGGAAGACATTTTAAAAAATTCCACAAGAACAAAGAATTTAGTAAGGAGAAGGACAAGGAAAAGGAAAAAGAAAAAGAAGTGCCCACTTGCTATGAATGCAAAAAGTCAGGACACATCTGACCAGATTGTCCATTACTGAAAAAGGGATTTAAGAAAAAGAAAAAGAAAGCTATGGTAGTGACGTGGAGTGACAGCGAAGCATCCTCATCCACTGAAGAAGAAGAGACCACGAAATCTGCAAATCTATGTATGATGGGTTTGAAAATGAGGTATCATCCCGTGAACTTCAAACTGAATTTACATATGATGAATTGAATTCTGCATTTCATGATTTACTCATTGAATTCAAGAAAGCTGGGGTTAAGATTAATCCTTGAAGAAATAAAATGATGTTTTATTAAAAGACAAGAAGATTTCTGAAAAGAATAACATTTTGCAAAAATAATTGAATATCTCTTCTGATAATATTGTTTTAAAAAATGAGAAAAATACTTTGAATGAGACAAACAAAATTTAGTTGCCGAAAATGTTGATTTGAAAAAGGAGGTTGAAAAGCTTAAGCCATTAATGGAAAAACTTACTTTGAGCTCTAACAAGCTTGAGTTAATTTTGAAAGAACAAAAAGATTCAAAAAGTAAAGCTGGAATTAGATTTAATGATTTAAATGCCAAAGGGATTTCAGCAACAAATTTGTATCTTCAAAAGCTTCAGCTTCAAGTGCTAAACTTCAAAAAACTTTTCCATCGAAATCTATTTCAAATGGCTTGAAGTATGTTCCAAAAAATTATATTTAAAAATCTTTCAAACCAAATATTTCTATTTCTACATCTTTAAAACTTCAAAGCATGCATCATTCAAAAATGACAAAATTATTTGTTATGCTTGTCATAGATTTGGACATAAATCTCGTCAATGCAATTTCTTGAAAAATTTTATGATTAGTGCATTGAAATATAGAGCCGTTTGGGTTCCAAAGGGAACCAATTTTGCTAACCCGAAAGGACACAAGTTAGCTTAGGTACCTAAAATCACTCATTGATTATTTTGCATGACTGTCTTGCAGCCCACAAATTAAAGAAAAGATGGTATCCTGACAGTGGCTGTTCAAGCATATGACGGGTGACAAAGATCAGTTTATCATTCTACAAATGAAAGAAGGAGGATTAGTTACTTTTGGAGATAATGGCAAGGAGAAAATAATCAGAATCGGTAAGATCAAAATAACCCCCTATACTTTTATTGAAGATGTGCTGCTAGTAGATAAATTGAAGCAGAATTTATTGAGTATTAGTCAACTTTGTGATAAAGGCTTCAAGGTTATCTTTGAATCATCTATGTATGTAGTAACTAACTCTCTTGACTCTAGCAACAAATTCATTGGTCATAGATTTGGAAACATCTATGTGGTAGATCTAAATGATCTAGCCATGACTAGTAGTTCCAGTCTAGTGGCTATGAATGCTAAGACCAAGGAGTCATGTTTATTATGGCATTGATTAGGTCATGCTAGCATGCATACAATTGCCAAATTAATCTTAATGAATCTAGTTAGAGGTTTGCCACATTTTAAAATTGATCTTGATTTTGTATGTGATGCTTGTCAATTAAGCAAACAAACTAGGAGGAGTTTTAAATATAAAAATGTTATTTCAATAAGTAAACCCTTTGAGCTACTTCACATGGACTTATTTGGACCTACTAGGACCACAAGCCTAGGAGGTATGAAATATGGCTTTGTGATTGTAGATGACTTTTCTAGATTCACATGGATATTATTATTGCACATAAGGATAAAACTTTTGATGTATTTCAAAAATTTATAAGAAAGTTTCAAATGAGAAAAATCTTTCTGTTATTTCTATAAGAAGTGATCATGGAACTGAATTTCAAAATCAATTTTTTGATGAATATTGCACTGAGCACGGCATTGATCACAACTTCTCCGCTCCTAGAACACCATAACAAAATGGTGTTGTACGAATAGGACTTTGGAAGAAATGGCCTGACCATGTTGTGGAAGGTAATCTTCCAAGGTACTTTTGGACAAAAGCGGTGAACACTGCCTGTTATATATTAAACCGAGTTTTAATTAAGCCAATTTCAAAGAAAACCTCCTATGAACTTTGGAATGGAAGAAAATCGAATATTAACTATTTTATGTTTTTGGGTGTAAATGCTTTGTGTTAAATAATGGCAAAGATAACCTTGAAAAGTTTGATGCAAAATCTGATGAATCTATATTCCTTGGTTTTTCCTTACATAGCAAAGCATATAGAGTGTTTAATAAAAGGACTCTTACTGTAGAAGAGTCAATTCATGTTGTTTTTGATGATGCTAACCCCTCATCATCTAGAAAAGATGAGTGCATAGATAATGATGCAGGTACACTATAAAAGGAGGTGGAAGATCTAAGCATTCAAGATAAGCCAATGCAAAATGGAAATGAAATGGTAAGTAAGGATCATACTGATTTATCAAAGGAATGGAGGTATATAACTTCACATCCTAAAGATTTAATTATTGGTGATCCTTCTCATGGTGTTAGGACTAGGTCAGCACATAGAGATGCACATGACTACCTAGCCTTTGTTTCATAAATTGAACCACATAGTCTAGAAGAAGCTGAAACTGATCATAACTGGATGATGGCCATGTATGATGCATTAAACCAGTTTGAAAGGAATAATGCTTGGACACTAGTTAGTAGACCTACAGACTACTCAATCATAGGAACCAAATGGGTCTATAGGAACAAACTAGATGAGAATGGTAAGATTATAAGAAATAAGGCAAGGTTGGTAGCAAAATGGTACAATCAAGAGAAGGGCATTGATTTTGATGAAACACATGCTCCTGTAGCAAGACTAAAAGCCATTAGACTATTTCTTGCATTTGCTTGCTACATGAATTTTAAACTTTTTCAAATGGATGTCAAAAGTACTTTTCTAAATAGATTTATTTCTGAACAAGTTTTTTAGAACGGTCACCAGGTTTTGAAAATCATGCTTTTCCAAATTATGTGTTTAAGTTGAATAAAGCTTTATATGGTTTGAAGCAAGCACCTAGGGCCTGGTATGATAGACTCAGCAAATTTTTACTTAAAAATGATTTCAAAAGAGAAAATGTTGATAAAACTTTTTTTATTAAAAACAAAGAGAATGATATGTTAGTTGTACAAATTTATGTTGATGACATTATATTTGGTTCAACTAATGAAAATCTTTATGGAGAATTTGCTGAGTTGATGTAGGGTGAGTTTGAAATGAGCCTTATGGGAATTCAACTACTTCCTTGGGCTACAAATCAAACAAATGAAGGAAGGAATCTTTATAAGCCAAGCCAAGTACATCAAATAAATAATTAAGAAGTTTGGCATGAAAACAAGCAAAGAGGCTAACACATCCATGAACACTACCTACAGGCTAGACAAAGATGAAAGTGGATCCAATGTTGATCAAAAGCTATATAGAGATATGATCGGATCCCTACTGTATCTTATAGCTAGTAGACCTGATATCTTGTATAGTGTATGTGTATGTGCTAGATTTCAATGTAATCCTAAAGAAATACATATGCTTGCTGTTAAAAGATTTTCAAATATTTGAAAGGTACAATTAATTTAGGTCTTTGGTATTCTAAAGAATCATCTTTGAATTTATTGGTTTTTCTGATGCTGACTATGCTAGTTGCAAAATTGATAGAAAGAGCACTAGTGGTACATGCCAATTTCTAGGGTTGAATTTAATTTCATGGCACTGTAAGAAGCAAAACTCTGTAGCATTGTCCACTGCTGAGACAGAGTCGTTGCTGCTAATAGTTGTTGTGCTCAAGTGTTATGGATTAAACAATAATTAGAAGACTTTGGTGTTACACAATCTAAAATTTCAATCAAATGTGATAACACAAGTGCTATTCATTTGACTAAAAATCCTGTTCAGCATTCATGAACTAAGCACATTGAAATTAGGCACCATTTTATAAGAGATCATGTATTGAACAATGACATTATACTTGAATTCGTGCTAACTGAAACTAACTTGCTGATATTTTTACCAAACCTTTGAACTTTGATAGATTTACAATGATTAGAAGCGAACTAGGATTATGTGACCCACTCTAGGAACACTCCCATAATCTTAAGGATAAATTATCTAGATGATCTCATAATCCCAAAATTTGTGTTAAAAGAGCTTTGATTGCAATCCAAAATTCACTTTTTGTGCTCCCTCTACTCGAGCCGACTCGAGCAGATGACCTATTTGTCGAGCCATCTCTTTTTAGTTTGAGCCGTAGGGTTTTCTTTCCCATTTATATTCCTAAACCCTACTCTCCTTCCCTCCAAGAAACTTCCAAATACTTCCTACTTCCAAAAATCACTTGGAACTCAAGTGTACTTTTGCAATGGCACCAAAGAGGGCAGTTAGGAAGAAATCGAGGCGGATATAGAAGCTGCTCTGCAAGAAAGGAGAACAAAGTTCCGAGAAGATAGTGCTTCCCAAATTCCACCTCAGTCAGAAGAAGACACAGCTCAGTTTCTCCAAGCCACCAGATTTCTTTAGGTATGAGACCTATTACTACTGGAAGAAGGATTTTGTTCGAATACTTAAAGGAAATAAGTTTGTTATTGGAGATTTCATTGAGAATCAAGGGTGGAGAAACATGTGTTCCCTGGATATTAAAACTTACCCAAACCTAGTCAGAACTTTCTATGAAAATATGAGGTTTGGAGAGAACTTTACTGAATCATCTGTTAAGGGAAAAAGAATTATTATATCTATTAAAATTCTTGGAAATGTTTTAGAAATGTCTTACCAAATGGTATGGTAAAAAAGCTAACAAAACAAAGTGGATAGTTTGTATCGATTACACTGACCTCAACAAAGCTTACCCAAAAGATAGTTTCTCTCTATCGAAGATTGATCAACTTGTCGATACCACCACCGGACACAAACTTCTAAGTTTTATGGATGCCTTTTTCAAATATAACCAAATTCGGATGAATCCTAAAGATGAAAAGAGACAGCCTTCGTCACAGATAAAGGGCTATACTATTACAAGGTAATGCCCTTTGGCTTAAAAAATATCGGAGTGACATACCAAAGGCTGGTCAACAAGATCTTCAAGAGTCTGATCAACAGGACTATGAAGGCATACATCGACGACATGATCATTATAAGTATCCACGCTAACGACATATTAAGGATCTCCAAGAAGCTTTCGACATATTATGAAGACATCAGATGAAGTTGAACCCAACTAAATGCATCTTCAGAGTCACGTCAGAAAAATTCCTGGGTTTTCTTATTACTAATCAAGGAATCGAAGCCAATCCAAAGAAAATCCGAGCTATCCTTGACATGAGGTACCCCTCCAGTAAGAAGGAAGTCCAGCTCTAACTAGACGGATTGCATCGTTAAGCCAATTTATCTCTCGGTCGGTTGAAAGGTGCCTTCCTTTCTTTAAAGCTTTGCGACAATCAAGGGGTTCCAAAGAATCGAACATTTGCCGACAAGCCTTCGAGAACCTTAAGAGATATTTGGTCAACCCGACCCTACTCTCGAAACCTAAAGAAGGAGAGACCTTATATCTCTATCTTGCCACTTTAGATGAAGCTGTCAACTTGGTGCTGGTCAAAAAGGGATTCGACGGTGTTCATAAACCCATATACTACATCAGCAAGGTACTTCACAATGCTGAGATGAGATATCCAAAACTCAAAATTGGTGTATGCCTTGGTGATTTCAGTGAAGCGCTTGAGGTCTTACTTTTAGTCTCATCCAATCATCGTGCTGACAGACCAACTATTAAGAGCTATCTTGCAATGCTCTGACACTTCGGGCAGAATGGCTAAATGGACCATTAAATTAGGAAAACTTGATATCACATATCAACCCCAACCAATAATGAAAGCCCAAGTATTGGCCGACTTCATCGCCGAATGTACTTAGATCAATAATGAAGAAGAAAGCCAGACACCCGTCGATACAAGAGTGATACAATACAAAAGTGCCATAGCACAACAAAAGTAGTATCACAACAACAGAAAATGCTAAACATAAAGTCCTAAAAATCAAATGATGGACTAGGGTCATCATCACTAGGTTCCTCTTCATTAGAAGAAGAACCGACCTCTAAGATACTAGGAGCAGGTTTGAATTTAGGGAACCTAGGCCTAAGGTCCCTAAGTATGGTCCTAACAGGGTTTGTAGTCTTAGAAGTTCTAGGTTTAGCCTTAGCTGGAGGCTCAGAAGAAATCATGATAGGAGTAGGTCATGCAGAAAAAGGATCAACAGATAAGGCAAGGGTGCTGATAATCGATAAAATCTCTATCGCCGGAGTATCTCCAACATTAGTACTCGGATCCTCAGTACCAGTGCCAAGCTCAACAGGAGTAGCAGCTATAGGAATGTCAGTAGAGTGACAACTTCTCCCTGTCCACAATCTGTATCAACATCCGGTCCTGCTGAAGAAGGAGGAGGTGTAGAGTGATTGGTTGCCCTGATAAGCTGAAGAATAGATAGAATCTCTTGAAAACCATGATGCATCTCTGTCTGAAGTGCTAGTATCCTGGCATCTATCTTTGCTCTGCTTCTCTGAAGACTAGAGATCTCATCCAGTATCAACTGCAGTCTGCCATCATCACCTGATCCAACAGTGGTAGATCCTTTGATAGGTGATCGAGGTGTAAAGGAGCTGGCTCAAAAGGTCCAGCCTCATTAGCATGTAGCTCAGCCTCGGCATCCTGTCCCTGTCCTACATGATCATCATCTCCTGAATCCTCATCAGAATGTGCCCCTGGAAGTCCTAAACTCTTCCTGATCCAGTGACCCTATAACTTTAGGAATCACATCCTGGTCAAAGATTTAATGTTATATTTGTCTGTATGCAATAGTGGTCTACTATCCTCTCCCAGACAAATCACCTGAGCATCCTGAAAAAGTAAAGTGAAAACCATGCCATACGGAAGACATGCTCGTGCCTTACGAGCAGCTTCTCTCATATGGGATAACATAATAAAAGGTAAGTTGAGGGCTTCCCCCTCAACCGAATATCTCATAAAGACTATGTCCCTCTCGCTCACCCAGTCAAATCTCCCAGTCCGGGTAGAAAAATTCGACTAATGGTGTTATGTATCAACCTCATCTCCAATGAGAGTTGATTAGCTCTGACATGTACCACACCAGTCACATTAGTCCTCTCAAGAATGATCCTCAATATTTCTATTTTTCTTTTAGAATCAAAAAGCTTTCTCCCTCTTTAGGTATTGGAGAATATCAGATAATTTATGTTCACTAACCTCAATGTGCTTCCCCTTCACAATAGATTCTATATGAAAAGCACCAAGTGACATATTTCAAAAAACTATCTGACTAGATTAGGAAATGTAGGTAGATTTAGCATACAAAATTCCTTCCATCCTTGTGCTACAAGCCAATCACCAATTTTCAGATTCTCCTGTTCTAAAAAAGTGAAATCAATACACGGCCTGAGGTTACTTGCCTATTGCCCATCAAAACTACCTGCCTTGGAGCTTCCGGTTCCTCTTCTCTTCTTGCTCTTCCCGTGGTTCCACTACGGGATTTGAGGTGCAAGCCTCCTTTTGGTCCTCCTCTCCTTATACCACGGACCGTACAACCCTCCTTGGCTTCTTCGTAATGGCTTTCCTAGGAGCCATTTAGATTGGATTAGGGTTTAGGAAAGGTTTAGAGGTATTCTAAGGGTTTCTTAGGTTAGGAATAGGAAACAGTTAAGGAAAAATAGGAAAGGCGGAAAGATTTTGCAATTTGAAACCTATGATGCCCTATTTAAAAAGCATTGGCCCGACTCTCAAGTCAGCTCGCCAGAACAGTAGGGTGCTCGAGTCGGCTCGAGCACAAATCTAGGTTAAAGCTCGGAAAACAGTAAAAAATTTCTAAGGGTTTCTTAGTACTAGAGAAGGTGGTCATAAGCTCTAAAAAGAATTTTGAAATATCTAGATAATTCTTCTTTATTTTTGAAAAATTAGATCAAAACTTTCAGTATGGGTCACACATACCTAACTCGCCTCTAATCTTTTCAAATCTATCTTTGCTAAGTGGTTTGGTGAAAATGTCAGCAAGTTGATCTTTTTGTAGGCACAAATTCTAATTCTACAACATTATTCAAAACATGATCTCGAATAAAATGATGTCTAATTTCTATATGCTTAGTTCGAGAATGCTGAATTGGATTTCTAGATAAATTAATAGTATAGTATTATCATGTTTAATAGGAATTTTAGATTGGATAACACCATAATCTTCTAGCTGTTGCTTGATCCACAACACTTGTGCACAATAGCTCCCCGCAGCCACTATTATGCTTCAGCAGTAGATAGTGCTATAGAGTTCTATTTACGACAGTACCATGAAATCAAGTTGACACCTAGAAATTGACAAGTACCACTTATACTTTTTCTATCAATTTTACAGCCTCCATAATCAGCATTAGAATAACTAATTAATTTTAAGGATGAATGCTTATAATACCATAATCTTAGATTGCATGTGCCTTTAAGATACTTGATGATTCTTTTAACAGCAATGATGTGTGACTCTTTTGGATTAGATTGAAAATGTGCACACATCAAACACTAAATAAAATATCAGTCTACTAGCAGTTAAATAAAGTAAAGAGCCAATCATACCTCTATACAATTTTTGATCATATTTGTACCATTTTCATCTTTATCAAGTATGCATGCAGGATTCATGGTTGTTTCAATTTCTTTGCTTGATTCCATGCCAAACTTTTTGATAATCTCTTTGATATATTTGGCTGGTTGATAAGAATACCTTCCTTTGATTTTGATTTGAAGCCCGAGGAAGTAACTCAGCTCACCTATCAACTCATTTCAAATTCACCGTGCATTAACTTAGCAAAGTCTTGATACAAAGATTCATTAGTAGATCTAAATATTATATCATCAACATAAATTTGAACAACTAAATATCATTGTCTTTTCTCTTGAATAAATAATATAGTATCAATACTATCTCTTATAAAATTATTTCTAATTAAAACTTACTTAATATGTCATACCAGGCTCTAGGTGCCTGTTTAAGATCATAAAAGCTTATTCAATTAAAAACATGATTTAGAAATGTGGTGATCAATAAAACTGGTGGTTGTTCAACAAAAACTTCTTCAGATAAAAAATAATTTAGAAATGAACTCTTTTATCTCCATTTGAAATAATTTGAAATTCATAAAACATGCATATGCTAAAAGTAATCTAGCTACTGGTGCTAGGTCTCATCAAAACTATTCCTTCTTCTTGATTATAACCTTGAGCTACCAATCTAGCCTTATTCCTAATTATATTACCTTGCTTATCTAGTTTGTTTCGATAAACCCATCTAGTACCTATATAGGGTAGTCATTAGATCTTTCTAAAGTATCCAAATATTATTTCTCGTAAATTGGTTTAACTCATCATGCATAGCTAACATCCAATTAGGGTCAGTTTCAACTTCTTCTATAGTGTGTAGTTCTACATGAGATACACAAGCAATCAAATCATGTGCATCCCTATGTGCAGCTCTAGTTCTAACATATTGAGATGATCTCCTATAATTAGTTCTTTGGATGTGAGTGTATATACCTCCATTCTTTAGGTATATCATCATGATTTTTGCTTACCACTTCATGTTGTTCACTTGTTTGTTTGTCTTTGAGAGTCAAATCCTTCAGTTCATGTTCAAGTGCACCTGCAGCATCATCAGCACAATCTTCTTTTCTAGAAGATGTAATGTTAGATTCATTGAAAACCACATATACTGATTCTTTCACGGTCAAAGTTCTTTTATTGAAAACTCGATAGGCTTTACTATTTGAAGAATAACCAAGAAAGATAGCCTCATCGGGTTTTGCATCAAACTTACCAAGATTATCTTTACCATTTTCAGAACAAAATATTTACAGCTGAAAACATGAAAGTAATTGATATTAGGCTTTCTATTGTTCCATAGTTCATAGGAGTTTCTAATAATAGGTCTAATTAAAACTCTGTTCAAATATAGCATGCGGTATTTACAGCTTCTGTCCAAAAGTATTGTGGAAGATTTCCTTCACAAAGCATTGTTCTGGACATCTATTCCAAAGTTCGATTCTTTCTTTCTATAACACCATTTGTTGTGGTGTTCTAGGAGCTGAGAAGTTGTGATCAATATCGTGCTTTGTGCAGAAGTGATCAAAATATTGATTTTCAAATTTTCATACCATGATCACTATGATAAAAATAACAGAAAGATTTTTCAAATTGAAACTCTTTGTAAAACTTTTTGAATACTTTAAAAGTCTCATCTTTATGTGCAATAAATAAAATCCAAGTGTATCTTGAAAAACCATCTACAATCACAAGGCCATACTTTATACCACCTATGCTTGTTGTCCTAGTAGGGCCAAATAGGTCCATGTGAAATAGCTCTAAGGGTCCTAGTAGTAGAAATAATATTTTTGGATTTAAAACTCTCTCTCACTTGCTTTACTAATTGACATGCATCACAGACATAATCAAAATTTACTTTGAACTTTGGCATACCTTTAACCAAATCTTTTGAAATAAGTTTTGCAATAGTATCCATACTACATGTCCAAGTCGCCTATGCCATAGTAAACTTGATTCCTTGCTCTTGTCATTCATTGCTACAAGACTTGTATTGCTAGACATAGCTAGATCATTGAGATCTACTATATATATTACCAAGTCTATGTCCAATGAACTTGTACTAGAGTCAAGTGGATCAACTATTATACACATTGAAGACTTGAAGAAAACATTAAAACCAATATCACAAAGTTGATTGATACTCAACAGATTATGCTTTAGTTTTCTACAAGTAGCACATTCTCAATAAATAAAGGAGTATTTTTATTTTACCAATACCGATTATCATTCCTTTGTGATTATCACCAAAGGTTACCATGCCACCATCTTTTTGTTCTAGAATGAAAAATTGATCAATATCACCCTTATGTATCTTGAACACCGCTATCTAGGTCCATCTTTTCTTTACATTTGTGGCTGCAAGATATCCCTGCAAAATAATAGATAATAGATTTAGGTACCCAAGCTTTCTTGGGTCCTTGCAAGTTAGTAGAATTGGTTCCTTTTGGAATCCAATTTTTCTTGATTTTCTTCTTGCATTATATTTCAAATGACACTCAAATGCTTTATGACCAACATTATTACAAGCATAGCATACATTTTTGGCTTTGAATAAAAAGTATATGATGATGCAAATTTTGGTCTATATTTTTTTGATGTAATGAACTAGGAGCATATAATGTGGATGTAGAAAATTTATTTGAATTTGAACCTTTATAACCCATTCCAAACTTGTTATTTGTATCTCTTTGATCTTTCAAATCAGTTCAAGTTTGTTAGAGCTTAAGGTTATTTTCAACCAATGGTTTAAACTTCTGACTTCCTTTTTCAAATCTGTATTTTCATTTGCAAAGTTTTATTTTTCTCAAGAAGTTCTTCCTTTTCAAATTGAGTAGTTTTAAGTTTTCACAATCCAAACTTAACTCTCTTTGAACAATCTTATTTCTTTCAACATTTTCATTTTTCTCCTTTTCCAATCATATCACAATTGTTTCAAATTCTTATTTTTAAACTATTTTTTTGTATTCTACTACCAGTAATTCACAAAGCATTATGAAGCTCATATAAGTAAAAGTTCTAGATTAATGGTTCAACAGTATTACCATATAAGCCGCCAAACGTAGGTTCAAAAGTAGTTACCTTATCCAAACCCATAAGGCAGATCAGAGCAGTCTTTGTTGTATCTTCATCTTCTCCCGTTGATGTAGATTCGTCACTATCACTCCATGCCGCAAGCATTGCCTTTTTTTTCTTTTTTTTGATCATCTTTTTCTTAATTTCTAGACAACCAGGACATATATATCCCAGTTTCTTGCATCATAACAGATTGGAATTTGATCTTTGTCCTTATCCTTATCCTTTCTTTATCATTTTCTCTTTTTTTCAAATTCTCCTCTTCTAAATTGCTTTCTCTATCTGTTTGTTCTTTTTCGGCCCATAAACTTTTGAGTTTCTCATTACAAGGGCCATCTCATCATTTTCAAGATCATCATCATTAGATGAATCTGAATCTTCATCTTTGTCCTTTTCAGTAGCCTTAAATGCTATAGCTTTCTTCCTTTTTGAATCTTCATCAGTTCTTTGTTGCATAGCTAACTCATGAGTAATTAATGATCCCAGCAACTCATCCAATGGTAAGGTGTTCAAGTCCTTTGCCTTTTATATTGCCGTCACTTTAGCTTTCCATTTATCTGGCAAAGATCTCAAAACCTTTTAGACTAGATCAGCATTAGTATAAGTCCTACCAAGACTTTAAAGACCATTGATAATATCAATAAAATATGTATACATAGCAGATATAGTTTCACTATGATCCATTTTGAATAATTCATAATTATGCACAAGAAGATTGATTTTTGAAGTTTTAACTTGTGATGTACCTTCATGTGTGATCTCAAGCTTATCCCAAATTTCTTTAGCAGAATTGCAAGTGAAAATTATGTTAAACTCATTTGGGTCCAAAGCACAATAAAGTAAATTCATAGCTTTGGCATTCAGCTCAGCTAATTTCATATCTTTCTCGTCCCATTCCTCTTTTGTTTGGAACCTCAATATCATTGATTCTAACAGTGGGTGTGTGAGGTCTTTTTAGAATAATTTTTTACAAATGAAAGTCTATGGCTTGAATGTATTTTCATCCTAGCCTTCCAATATGTATAATTGGTTCCGGTGAAAGTGGAGGTCAATTTGTGGATTGGCCTTCGGCCAAAGAAGTGCTCATGGGATGTGCCATCAATCTTTACTCTAAATAATTTTCAGAGACTCTGCTCTGATACCACTTGTTGCCCACGTGGCTTTTTAAGAGGGGGGTTAATTGGAATTATGAAAACTTTAGCAAGTATGTGCAATTTAAAAATCCTTTTGGTGTTGTGGTGCAATATGCAATGCGGAAGCAATTAAATAAATGCAATAAAGTAAAGTAAGCACAATTATAAACACAAGGAATTTAGAGTGATTCGGAGTAACCCGCTCCTACGTCCACTATCCAAGCACCACTTGAGATTTCCACTATATCCCCTAACCGGAATACAGTCGGATTATTTTAACAGGCTCACAATCCAAACCTATACACTTTAGTTTTACCAGGATCACCAAAGAAAATCCTACACCCTTTGATTTTAAACAGAAACACCAAAGAAACCCTAATCTTGGTTTTACACCGGGATCACCAAGAACCCAAATTAGGTTTTCAAAAGGCTTACCTACAAACCTTTAACCCTCTCTTAAGATACAGTCCCTTGCTGTTCTTAGAGAGTAAAATAATATATATCAAAATGTAAAGCAACTATACAACAAACCGAGTTTGTTTATATATTGCCGATGAAGATCAAAGTGAAGCCTAGCCTTGAATGCTCTTTAATGTCTTCAAGCTACTTCCTTACTTCTTTAAAGGTTGGATTCAATGATGAAGAATAGTTGGTGTAGCTTTGAATCCTATCTTGAATGCTTTTGAAGTGAGTTGGTGAAAGACTTGAAGACTTTTGAACTTTCAAAGAATAATCAATGAATAATCCCTCAAAAAATTGTTTAATCCATCAAAAATATTTCCTTTTATAGTTTTTCATCAGAAATAGCCATTGTAGGGCCTAGGGAATTGAAATAGAGCTGTTGGAGGGTTTTTTGAGTTAAAAAATAACATTCTGCAACTAGCCATTAGACTGCAAAAAATCATCACTCGAGTCAGCTCGAGGTCCACGAGTCAGTATGAAGTCTCAGACAGCCCAAACAAAAGTTCTGTGTGAGTCGGCTCTTTAAGGCTGAGTTGGCTCAAACTCTCAATCAGCATAAATTCAAATTTTCTTTGAGTCGGCCCTTCAAGGCTGAGTCGGCTCGAAGTCACAGTCACCAACAAACCTAACTCTGGACGAGTGGCTCTTCTGGGCTTGAGTCTGCTCGAGGTCTCAGACTTAAAAAATATTGGTTCTTCATTGAGTCGGCTCGAGGTACTGAAATACTGAAAATTTTTTATACCGTGCCAGAAGGAGTCGGCTCTCAATCCATGTGTCAGCTCTTACAAAAACTCCTTTTAATGCTTCAAACTTCTCCAAAGTTCTTCAAATCAAGAATCCAACAAGAACTAATCTACTCACTCTTATTTTCATAATTTTATAACCCTTTTACCAGATTACATTGATGAAAATTAGGGCTTTATAATTTAAAGTACATAAGAGTCTATACAATGTTGGAATACCTTTCAACCAATTAGAAAACCAACTAAGGTAAAGAAAAACAATTTCCTGCAAAACTTCTAGAGTAATTGAAAGAATTAGTGAAGCATACATGCTCCAATGTTTTGTGATTATCAAAATCATTTCAGGGGTCAACACCTATACAAGAGGTCCTTCACCCAACCTTTACTGAAATGCCTAGCTCCTTCGAATGTTGATTATGTCCTGAGAGAGGTCCATGAAGGCATATATGGTAATCATCTGGGGGACAGATCTCTAGCCTACAAAATCATACACTAGGGATACTACTGGCCGACCATCCAGAAGGATGTAGCTGACTTCGTGCGAAGGTATGACCAATGCCGAAGGTACACCAATATCCAAAGGCATCCAGCTAGTTAGCTGACTCAATAATCGTTTCTTGGCCATTCGCTCAATGGAGGATGGATATCCTTGGTCCTTCCTCCGGGCAATGGAAGTTCGTGATTATAGCTATCGACTACTGTACCAAATGGGCTGAAGCTAAATCTTTAGCTCAAATCACCGAAGGGAAAGTCGAAAGCTTCGTCAGAAATTTCATAATCTTTTGATTTGGAGTTTCTTATGACATCATCACCGACAATGGAAGGTAATTTGACAACCAAAAACTCAACGACTTCTATGCACAAATCATATTCTCTATAAGTTGACTTTCGTCGGACACCCCAAGCCAACGGTGAGGCCAAGGTAACCAACCGGACGATTCTCCAAGGCTTAAAAACTTGACTAAATGAAGCGAAAGGACTTAGGAACAAAGAGCTTAACTCAATCCTTTGGGCATACCGGACAACTCCCCGACCTATAATAGGGGAATCCCCATTCAACTTAACTTACGGGAGTGAAGCCATGATATCGATAGAAATTGTTCTCCGATCCAGAAGGACTGATCACTTTGGAGAGCTTGATAATTCAAATCAAATAAGAGCCGACCTAGATCTACTTGAAGGCATAAGACTCTAGGCACAGTTAAGAATGGTGATATGCCGATAAAGAGTCGCTCAATACTATAATTCATGAGTCAAAGTCAGAATATTTCGACCTAGAGATCTAATACTATGAAAGGCGAAGATATCTCGACCCATGGAACAAGGCAAACTTGCCCTAATGGGAAGGCCCTTACCAAATCACTGAAGTGAAATGACCTGGAACCTACCGAATTGAAAGTCTAGACAACTACCAGATGGCCCGAACCTGGAATGTAGAGAACCTATGCAAAAACTATCAATAAAGTGATCTCTTCTTCCTCTTTACATTTTCTATCATGATCACAACCTGAATCAGCGGACTCAATCTATACATCCAACAAATAAAGAGTAGGCCTAACCAGCCGACTCAATCGATATATCTGATAATTAAAGGTTGGCCTAACCATCAGCTCACATCCGACGAACATAGTTGGTCTAACCCACCATCTCATCGGTATATTTAGAAAAAAGCTAGTCTGACTAGTTAGGCTATAGTATTCCACAAAGAGAACATTAACGTCCCTTAAAGTAATTCTTTCACCATGGAACCATTATTCCAATGGCACTATACTTAGCAAAAATTATTCTAATATTTACTACTAAGTATGAGAAAAGCTGACAAGTCCATAATTAGATAATTCATGGGATACATTCATTGGAGAACACAATTATGCACGACGAGAAAGGATTTCATTCATATATGAAGAGTCATTACATACTTCTAAAAGGAGTTTGTTCTACAAAAATAAATGTACACATCAAGAATGATCTTCTTCGACGGTTCAAAGGCTGGAATAGGGATGGCCACTTCTTGGACGAATACCTCTTCAGTCGTAGGAGCAGGAATATCTTCAGCTTGTTCATCTGCTCCATCTTATTCATCAGTATCATCATCCACAATGATTGTGGAGACGTGCAAGTTTGGGTAGATCTTTTTGACCTTCTTCAAATAATCCTTAAAGCCGATGGTGTAGCTCTCTATGCTGACTTCATTCATTTCATCATCGAAGGACGAGAATTTCTTGTACTCTTCGACGGTGTGAAGGGCTTTTCGATCAGCCAACTCCGCCCTTCATTCGACCAATTCCACCCTTTGCTCAAGGGTGTTGGCCTTTTTCTCCAGTTCGGCCTTCTTGAACCATGGCCTCTTCAGACTTTGGAGGCTTTTCTTTATTAGTGTTTCAGTCGAGTGCAATTTCTTCTTCTTCTTCTTCAATTTGGCCTCGACCTCAGCTGTCTTGGCCTGGTCGCCTTCAACTCCCTCTCTAGTGAAAGGTTGACAACGACGATTCGATTTAAGTTCTGTTCCATAGCCGCTCTAAGTTCCTCGGCCACTTCTTTTTCAGCTTTAGCCAACTCCAACTAGTCTCGGAGACCTTTGCCGTGGTTGGAAAATCCATGGATGCTCTCCTCTATCAGGGAGATCTCGTGGATGAACTGCCAAGAAAGAAATAGACAAAGTTAACAATAATGACAAAATCTTACAAAGGAAAAAAATATATAAAGGAAATTTTTACACATACCTGCAGTGTATTGGGATAAATGGAGGTAAATATGTCCTCCAATCGACAACTCTTGGTCACTTCCCAATCCTTCAGAAGGATAGTGGCCTTCAGCATAGTCCTAGCCAACCTCGAGTTATCAAACCCGGTGTCATCAACATATATGCTGAATTCCATGAGTTCTTCCTCTTCATCAACTCGTGGTTTGAGTCTGACTCGCGGCTCGGACATTGTCTCCATAACTGGGGCCTTACCTTTATCGGTACAGCTAGGCCCCATAGACGGTTCAGTAATAGATGGCACCGCCGGCTGCTCAAAAGATACAGCTGGCTGCTCCAATAGCCGATCTGCCAAAGTTCTCCTTGAAAGATGCTCCGCTAGGGGGGTATCATCTTCATCTGAAGCTGACTGCACGACTATGGGGGTGTTCCCCCCAATGATGGAAGACCTCACAAAGAACTGGTGCGAAGATGGAGATGACACCCCCCCCCCCGACGACAAAGATGGAAATGAAAGGAAAAGATCTAACCCTAAGAAATGGAGGCCGTTTATATAAAAATGGACAACAACTCCGATTGCTTCCTCGAGCCATGAAAACTACTCCTGATCATGCCACATGTCCAAATCCTAATAGAATATGCGACCTAAGGGAAGAAGCCGATGCAACGAGACTGATGCGACTGGAGGAAAACCAAATATCGACATCGATCTACGAGAGCTCAATGGACAGAAGAAGACAATGACTCAGATCAAAAATTTGTATATCATCAACAGTCCTAATATTGCCCTTGGCCTAAATATCTTGTCAAAAGCTAGCAACAAAAATAGTCCTAATCTTGCCTGGCCATCCTACGATCTCCCCTCATCACTTCGACTCCATTCCGGGTCGAAAACTTTGCCAGTATGTGGTAAGTGGATACGATGGCCCAAAATTTATTAAATGCTGGCCATCCAAGATGGCGTTGTAGGCCGAGGTCATCGTACGACCACAAAGTTATGGGGAGAATCTTTTGATAAGGCTCCGACCCGATTATAACTGGCAGAGTTATTTCTCCTTCCACGCCAATGGAGTTCCCTCCGAACCCTGTCAACGGCATTGGGGATTCCTGCAATCTGGCTCTAGACAAATTCATTCTGACAAAAGCATCATACAACAAAATCTCTGTAAAGCTTCCATTATCAATGAGGATCCTTTTTATATCATAGTTGGCGATTACTGCCGACACAACCACAGGGTCATTCCTAGGGATCTGGGCCTCTAAGAGGTCTTCGTCGGAAAACTAATTACATTAGAGTTCCAGGGCCTCTTGACAATGTCTTTGTCTTCTTCACCCCTCCAGTCGGATCCGATGATGGAGCATACCCACATTCCCATCGATGGAGCACTGGTTAGGCAGCTCTATTTCTTCGGGGGGTCCCTGGCAGTGGAGGTTTCTGCTCGATTCCTCTGGGGTCGGACATACTTGTGCAACTATCCTCGCCTGATCAAGTCTTTGATTGCATCCTTCAGTTAGAGGTAGTCTTCGGTACTGTGCCCATGGTCACGGTGGAACCGACAGTACTTGTCCCTGTTCCTTGATGCAGAGGGGCTCCTCATCGGACGAGGCCTTCGTAGGAAGGTCTCGTTCTCTATCTCCATGAGAATTTTCTTCCTTGGGAGGGAGAGAGGGGCATAAGTCTCGAACTTCCTGGAGAAGTCCTTCGGCTTAGGGCTGCGGTGTCGAGCTGAGTTGATGCCATCGCTGGGAGGTCGGACTTCGGGAGCCTTGTCGCTCCGCTTCTTGGGGGCCGACCTTCCTTCAGCTTGGCATCAGCTTGCCACTTATTCTTCTGCCAGGGTGTACTTCTGTGCCCGGGCTAGCAACTCGGAGTAGCTTATCGAAAATTTCTTGTCCAAGAAAAAGGTGAGCCTGGACGAGTGCAGCCCTTTCTTGAAGGCCAACATAGCTACGTCTTCATTGAGGTCCGGGATCTCCATGGCCGCTCAGTTGAATCGGGTCATGTAGTCCCGGAGGGTCTCTCCATCC
Organism: Areca catechu; assembly: GCA_021397845.1. Lineage (NCBI taxonomy): Eukaryota > Viridiplantae > Streptophyta > Magnoliopsida > Arecales > Arecaceae > Areca > Areca catechu. The sequence continues at coordinate 201,497,276 of CM038039.1, read as the reverse complement.
TTTTCCCATTCCCAGCAAGCCGTGCCAAATAGTTTGCTACTTTGTTTGCTTGTATTGATATGTTTGAAGTGCAGAGTAGGATATATGGTCTTCCAATGTAAATGTCTTGTAAAATAGGATTAGATCCTGGGTTTGAAGAGTATCTCCCATTAATCCAATTTATAACCGTCTTTGAGTCTCCTTCAATGATTAAATTGAGAATGTTTAGTTGAAATAACGACTCCTTCAGTCCATTCCAAATAGCAATAAGCTCAGCATTTGACACTGTAGTAAAATATATATGTTTTGCTCCAGCTCGTATCAAATGCCCATCTGAATTCCGAATAACATAAGCGTAGTCGTTGCCTCCTTTGAAATGGAGGCATCAACATTAAGTTTAAGAGTTCCAGCGGGGTGGGGGAAGCCAACAAACCTTTTTGGAGCCCCTCATGTTACAGGATAGGGGGACTGGATCTTCCCAGTTCCGTAACGAACTAGTAAACTGCTGTGAATTTGAGCTACACTTGGTGGTGTTGTAAAAGTCCTGCACAATCTCAGAAATTTGAGAGTTAGTTATGTTTGTATTTTAGAATATTCTGGAATTTCTAGCTTTCCAAACTTGCCAGACAGTGTAAGCTATACAAGATTGAATTAGCTTGTCAGTTGAAGAGCTTGTTAACAAATCCTCAATATCAGTTACAGAATTAAAATTAGCTGGATCCCATTAATAAAGTTTATGGAATCCATTAATAAAGTTTATGGATCCCATTAATAAAGTTTATGGAATCCACATCTGATCTTTTATTTGGTGTATCCTATTTTGTCTCCTTCTCATTATCGTAGATTGATGGAAGAACTTAGTATTTGCATCACCCTCTTTGAGCCAAGTTATCCTTGATTTCTGATACCAAAACATTTCTTGTGCCTGAAGATTTTCTTTGTATTGGTGAAGTTGACTTAGAAGATGATTATGATCTTGTTCAGAGAATTCTTGTGAAGTAGTCTCTTGAATCTGTAATTCATAGATACTTTCTTGCAACTTCTTTTCTTTCTAGAATATATTACCTAAATATTTTTTCCAATTTAAAAAAGCTATCTTAGTATTGTAAAGAAGCCGAGAAAGTCTTACCGGAGGAGAGCCTGTAACTTCGGTCTTCCATGCTTTTGCTATTCTGTGCCGTATCCCTTTGCACTTGATCCAGATCTTCTCGAATCAAAATGGAGTTCTTTTTTTGCTATTTTGCACAACAATAGACAACAAAATAGGGCAATGGTCAGCAGAAAATCTAGTTAAGTGCTGTAAAATTGAATCAGGAAAAAATGCCAGCCAACTATGAGACACCAAAGCATGGTCTAGCCTTTCCCAAACTCTTGCATTTCCTTTTCTATTATTGCACCAAGTATAGTTAGGCCCCGTAAAAGAGAGTATCGGTTAGTCCTGCCATGGATATGAATTGACGAAACTCTTTAGTATCTCTGGTGTCTAGGAAAGATTTCCCACCTTTCTTGTCTTCCTTTTTCAAAATGCAATTGAAATCTCCTATTATAAGAAAAGGAAGATTGATAGTATTAGTCAACAATAGTTGTTCTCATAATACTTTACGTTCAATACCCTTAGTGCTTGCATAAACAAAAGCCATCATCCAGGGATGACCCACATGAGGAGTAAAAATACCGAAAGCAGCCTGTCTATTAGTATTCATAAAATCTAACTGGCCTAGCTCGAGCTTCCAGTAGATTATAATATCCCCAGACAGACCTTCAGAGGCAATAATGTAAACCCCCCACTTGGGTCCCATCATTCTCTGAACACGGTCAGTAAACTGATCGAACAATCTAGTTTCAAGAAAACAACAAATATCAGGACCATAGTTACGCAACATACTTTTCATATAATTAACAAAGGGGGCTTTAGCAGCACCCTGCAATTCCATACTAGGATTTTTATTTTGATAATGCGGAATCGTTTGCCCCTTGGGCTTCTCTCTGGTTGCCTGTAGAGTCAATGAAGATTCCTATATTGGAACATTAATTAGTTGAGAGTTGTTATCATTTAACACTATTTGTTAACCTTCAGTCTTTGTTTTAGTATTATGTAAAAGATTAGACAATTTGACAACATTTTTATGATGCATACATGTTCCCCTTACATGTGTTTCCTGATGAACCTTTTGTTGAGTTACATCACAATCCATCGTGGTGCCTTCTTTTGTTGATGGAATTGGTATAATTGGTCTCCATATTTCCTTGACCTGAAGATTTTTCCACCCTTGCTTTGGAGATATATCACCATTTGTGATCCAATATCCTGGGTCTAAGTTCCTTCTTCCCTAATTATTACTTTTGACGAATGCAAGGTATCTATTCTTTGCGAAATATCTGTAGCATTTGTTTTGGCTGGATACCTCTTTCTTTTTCTTTACTTGCTTGCACTCATGATGTCTCACCCTTCTTAACCTCAAACTGGATTCCCTCCATTTCCTGACTTTCCTTACCTTCTAAGTTTTGGCTTAGGGGGGGTAAATCTAGATCCTTTCAACATTTCTTCCTGCGGGGCTTTCTGAGTTTTGGGAGGCGAAGCTCTTTTGGCTGGTTTACTTGCCTGAGACCATTGATTAAAGTCCACCCCTTCCAGTGGTAGCATCCTGTTATGGCCACATTCTAGAAGATTGGGTCTATATCGGCACTCTTGCTACCGAATCCATGGTCCATATATGGGCTTGGTCCTTAAATTTTATGGTAATTCCATATTTGCAATCAACTTGTGGGTCTAACAAAATGTATCCACAGGTATAGCAGATATTTTGCAACTCCTCATATATGAATTCTTGCCACCAGCATTCACTGTTTACCATCAATTTGATTCCCGGACATATTGCTTTAGAAGCATTCATAAGGATGCAAACTCTTGCATAAACCATCTGGGTTGAGTTTGTAGTCCATTCATCAAGAAAAAGTGGCTGACCTACTGCCTCAACCACTTGATTTTCTCATTTTCCCACAGTTCCACTGGAAGGTCTAGAAGCCAGACCCAAACCCTAACCTGATGGATTCCATCATGGCTAGGTTCGAAATTTGGCCTCTAGTCCTCCAGAGCCAGGAGTTGACCAGCTAAGGACCAAGGTCCATGAGCTAGCACCCTATTTTTGTCATCCTCAAAATGGAACCGAAACAAAATAACCCCCTCATATAATGAAGATATTTTCATATCCCCTTTTAGGCCCCATTGAGGCCTAAGCTCCTTTTGGATAAATTCCAGAGGAAAACCCCTTCCCAAAAACTGGCCAAGCAAAGAAAATTTAAGTAGATCTCGTGCTTGACTTACCTCCTCCGGTGAAAAGACGATGATCTTCGAGAACCTTTCCTCTAGAGCTGCTATGTCAGCCGTCGAAGCTCTGGATGACTCCCAGTGGAATCTCCTAGCACCTTGCACGACCTGGGACCAACTACGTATAGATTCTGTAGATAGGCCCTCCTTCCCCTTTATCCGTGTCGCTTCTGCTTCATCATGGACCCTTTAGAGATGGATGGTGCAGTAGAAGCTGAGGGATCCTCCGGGTTTGTTGATCGTGCTATCGGACAGGTTTGATGTTGATTCGTCGACTTCGATCGTAGAGGTATTGCAGAATGAGTCACCTTCTCCTTCGAATCCACTCCAACTGGATAGCCCTTCGAAGGTTCCAACCCCTCTGGGTTTCCCCCTCCACTACTGTTCTCTCTAATCTCCCACAGGGAGATTAAATGAAACCCTAGCATGGGATTTGCCTTTCTCGCTCATGATAATCTCTCTCCACTCTTTCTCGCTCGTGACAATCTCTCGTCGCCCATCTCAGTCTAATTTATCAATGCTTTAAAGTATCATTAATAGATAACACATGTAAAAACGTTGGCATATGCTCCCCCACTTAATGCCTATATTTTTTTATATGTAAAAGCATCGTTAGATGCTGACACTTTTAAAAAGTATCGGCATCCATGAGCTAATTCCTGAAGTTCCCTCCTAGCATCGAAAAAAAAATTAGCTTTATTCCTTTTTTTTTTGTAATGTATTTATCAGTATAAAATATATGGCCAAATAATACATACTTAGAAAATTAATCATGTAGGAATCCAAATACACGTATTTAAACAAATTAATACACAGTTTCTAGAACATCATATTCACTAGTATGCACTCAAGTATACATATTTGTCATTTTTCTGATACATAGCAAAGCTTTTTTGATACACATCCAACAGTGATCCAATACACACTTTTAGATAATAATCAATATATTATTTTTAAAATATACTTTTTAACCAGAGATCTATATTAGATCACTATTGAATATGTATCAAACAAGCTTGCAATATATATTAAGGAGTTAATAAATATGTATTATTTGGCCATATAATGTGTGTCAATGGATATACATGATGTTTTGAAAACTATATATTAATTTAATTTACTTTAAAGTATATATTAAGTTGATAGATAATTAATTTGTTAACTATATATTACCTTATCGTGTATTATGTACTAGCATATTTCATGATTTACAAATTGTATATCAATTTACTTATAGATATGTATTAATTTGCTTGATGATTAATTTTCATAGTATATATAATTTAGCTAGGAATGGCAATCGAGTCAAGTCGGGTTAAAAAAGCTTCAACTTGAGCCCGACCTATTTATTAAACAAGTCAGGTTTTAAAACCTGAAATCGACCTGAGGTTACCCGACCAACTTGTTTAAGATCCAGGATAGAAAAACAACAGTTTCTAATATGTTTTCAACCTGTTTAAAAAAATAGAGGAAAGCTCCCAACCAACCTATTTTCAATCCCTTTTTTAAAAAGAACAACAAAGATCAAAGAAGAAAACTTACAGTCTCTCTGGTCTTTACTCTTGCCGATGTCTCTGGGCCTCTGCTCTTGTCGATCTCTCTGGCCTCCACCCTCACCAATCTCTCTGGCCACCTTGAGGCCCTTGACCTCACTCTCAACCATATCCACCCACACTATGTCTCCGCTCGATTTACTATTCTACCCTTGCTACTCTCAGTCATGCCTTCGATTCACTATGCCTTCGATTCCCTAAGAGTAGCAGCGATGGCAGAGGGTCCTCCGATGGGGCCATGGTCTAGGAGGGGAAGGAGGGCTCCAATGCATGATGGTGAGTCTCGAAGAGGATGGGCTTTAGCAGCGATGCAGAGGAAGGGAGGGCTTTGGCACGCAATGGCGAGTCTTGAAGAGGAAGGGCTCCAATAGTGGTGTGGAGGGGAGGGAGGGCTCTGGCTCATGGTGGCAAGTCTTGAAGAGGAAAGGCTTAGACAGCGGTGCAAAAGAGGCTTCGGCACATGGTGAGGAGGGAGGGCTCCGGTATGCAATGGCAAGAGAGGAAGAGGAGAGGGGAGGGAAGGGAGGGCTCCGGCGGATGGTGGTGAGTCTCGAAGAGGAAGGGCTCCGATGGTGGTGCGAAGGGGAGGGAGGGCTTGGCAAGTGGTGGCAAGTATTGAAGAGGAAGGGCTCTAGCAGTGGTGTGAGAGGCTCCAGAACATGGTGGGGAGGGAGGGCTCCGGTGTGCAATGGTGAAAGAGAAAGATGGGAGGAGAGGGAAGACTCCAGTGAGTGGTGACGAGTGTTGGTGAGCGAGACCTCGCTCGACCTTGCAGAATGCCCGGGATCAACTTGATGCCACCATGACCATGAAAGGAACCATCACCAGGGAAGGATTGGGGCACACATCCGCTCCCTATCATGGAGGCGTGCCCCCATGGGACTGCACACGATAGAGAGAACCAAAGAGAGAAGAAATTTGGGAAGAAAAGGATTTCTATATTTCTCATACAAAACAACTACACATACAATGTATATATAGATCCCTGAGTCAATCTGACTCGGCCTAGAAAAAACTCCCTCTCCCAGGCTAACACATGAAGTCTGAAACCCGTCAGACGAGTCGACTCGACCAGACCTCGAGCCGACTCGACCAGAACTCCAACCTGCTGTCGACTTACAGGAGTCAACTCCTACAGAGCCCCAACCGACTCCAACCTCAAGATCCCCAAACCCGGATCTCGAGCCTATGGAGTGCTGAACTCCACCCTAGGACCAAACCCATCCTAGACCTAGGACCCAACCTATCCTAGATACATCATGTATGCCCATGACCCAAACCTATATGGACTCTCAAGACTTGAAGTACCTCATTTCCCAACAACGAGGAGGGGAGGGAGGGCTCCAGTACATAGTGGGAGGGAGGAAGATGGGAGGTAGGAGCCGAGAGGAGGTCTCAATGAACAAAAAAAGAGGCGGTGGACCTCTACACGAGGTCTAAGTCCTCTGACAGACTGAGTGATTTAAGTTTGAAAGGAAATGGAAGCTACAAAACAAAAGTTCAAGATGCAGGATGAATCAATTTAAATTTAAAATTAACATATATATAATAATTTAATTTTAAAAGATTATAAATAGGTTAAATGGGTTATGCAGGTTGAAAACTTTAAATTTGAACTTGATTCATTTATTAAATGGGTTAAACGGGTTGAGCTATTTACTATCCACGTTTAAGCTCAATCTAAACCTATTTAAGACGGATCGAATATGGATTGGGTTGGCGGGTCGGGTCATAATTTGTCATCTCTAAATTTGACTATATATTATGTATTAGCAAAAATTATATTTTGATAAAAAGGAAGAAAGAAAATCTGCTTTTTTCTATGATAATGGAATTGACAATTTATTTAGTACGATTTCGTCTTTCAAGTGTTTTAAAATATATATTAAAAAAGATAAATTGTAAACCCCTCTGATATTCCTTTCTTTGGTGCCCATCCCATATGATTTTTGCTCATTAGCGGCCTAATTAGCAAGGTGAACAGGGTCAAGATCCCATGCTCTTGCTCTCTTTTTAAAACAAATTATAATAAAAATAAGTTAAATGACGGTCATTGTTCAATTATTCTTCTATTATATTTTATTATGTAATCATTTTTTTTATAATAGCCATCAAGCATGAATTATAGCAATTATTTAAATTTTTAGATGCTTCTTGGGTGGGCATGGGTTACATGCTACCTAGGCAACATGGTTGGTTGATAACAAATTAGTCAAAATATAAAAATTTAGTCAAAATATAAAAATAAAACATGATGTTGTTCCAATTATTAATATATATCAGTTAAAAAATAAAAAAATAATTAATAATTATTAGCCTATAATTTAGGAGATATGTATAATTTATTGAAGTCACCTCAATTCAAATGAGTGAAAAAGACAGCAAATAGTATTATATTGTGCTACTAAATAATGCATAAATTCTACACAGATTAAATTGAATAACATTATTTATAAATTAACAACCTTAGATCAATTGTTCACCCAAAAAAACCTTTTATTAAGTAAAATTTTATTTTAGTTTGAATAATATTCAAAATAATATCTTTTATGATGTTTTCCATAACTAAAAAGCATTATTTTTACATTAGAACCTCCTTTTTTTCTCACTTGTTCTTAGCCTAAATGTTTTCAACCTAGATATTTTGGGATTAAAAAAGATTGGCCATAATCATTATGATGACTAAAAATAGTTTTAGTGAGATCACGAGTCAACTCTTTCTCCCTTTCAAAGGTCCCATTCTTTTGGTCCTTTTCTTTTTTGATACAAATCCCTTGGTTCCTAAATACCAAATTATAAGATTAGCATAAAGTCTATTTATTCTTGAAAATGATTCCATGTAGTTACCTATTTATAAGATAGCATTTTTTTTTTTTGCCGGAGTGGGGGGTGAGGTGGGGGGCTATCTAGGTAATTTATCCATCACATGTACCATTAATGGTTGTAGAATAGGTTGTGGCTAGATCTAAAATAAAAGAGAAAAATTTTTGTGATTGCAAAATATTTTTCATCCACAAAGTCCAAACAAATTGGATATAAAAATATATCATTGAAAATTTCATCCACAAAGTCCCAAACAAAGTTAGATATATGAAAAACACCTCTCACTAGGAATCCAATAACCTTAATTTTTATAATTATATAATGAGTAAGTCCTGATTCTTTTAAATTTTCCTATCATCACTATTACTTTTTCTCATGGAGATACAATTCTCCAGGAAGTTATAAGTGTATAGTTAGTATGCACATCTAAAGAACCCCTAAACAAAAAGTAATAATAATGCTCCAGATATTAACTTGCTCCTCTACTGCACTAATCTCCAATTGCTATGAATGATAGAGAAAGGGATGGCAACAACACATGGCACTCATCTAAACTTCGATTATAGAGGATTCTAAATTGAGACTCCTTATAATGCTTGTTGGTCCTAAAATACATCAAGGTGCCGAAGATGCTGGAGTTCATAATGCAGATGGGTTTTCCAAAGGTAAAATCTATAAAAAAGTCCTGATCTGAAGGTGTTCCAACATGGGCCCCCCAATGCTCAAATTTATTTTCTGGCACGATAATAGTATAAAGAGTGTGATAAAAAAATTTTACATATCTCGAGAGTCCCGGGGATCTCATTTTATAGGTAAAGGGCAAGCGCATTTTCATAATGAAGAGAATCTTGGTAGATTTAATAAGTGATAGGACATATCAGCAGGTTATCAAAGGATTTCCCGTTTATAGAGAACGTTTATGTTGTTTCGATTAAAATCTTGTCCTTTGTGTAGAAATTGCCATGTTTCTTTAATAGTATATAGACTACTACTTGAGTCCAGGTATGCTCCCCTTAATTACGAAGATATGGTGGTAACTAGGAATTATAAGGTGTGATGTGACCTTTTGGCCACATGGTTAGGGGCATAGGATTAAGCGTTGGAGTGTTGGCCTTTTGGGAGATCCGAGTGAGAATGTAGCCCAAGGCCATAAGGACCGGAGGTTTTTTGAGCACCTCTATTAGAGCCAAGGAGGGGTCGGCAAGAAGATGCATGATCAAATTGCCCTGGTTAGGCGAATATAGGCCAATGGCTTTTTAAGGATTGACTGATGAGGGATTGGTCACTATGAGGCTGAGTCCAATCCGATGAGTAGTCAATGAATGCATGTTGATAGCTTTCGAGGGCTAGTTCATGAGGATACTAGTTATTACCAAAACTTGCTTGGATGAGGGTACTTGGCAATTTGGTGCTCAACTAGAATCGACTGATTAGAAGAGGTGCTAGTTTCTCTAATGAGAGGATGGACAGACAAGGGGATCACCCGCACATTAATTGTGTGGTTGAGCCATGCTCAAAAATATAGCCAACACCGAGGCTTACTCTGTGAGGGTACTCGACAGCCTAGCACTTAACTAGACTGGTTGGCTAGGAAAGGCACCAACTTCTTTGATGTGGGGTTGGCCGAGTGATGGGACCAATCATATGCTGATCATGTTGTCCTGCCCGGTAATATTAGGGCCAAGAGAAAGTCCTCTTTCCATCAAGATATCTATCCGATGAATGGTCGGTTATGCATACCAAGGTTGTACGACCAGCATGTTGCTTATTTGGTAATGCTAGAGCCAAAAGGTAGTCTCCTACTGATCGAGGCCTCAATCGATGAGTGGTCAGAAGGTATGCATTGGGCTAAGTGACTAGACTTATTGACTGGAATTTCATATCCCTGGCCCCAAGCACAATTTTTTTAGTAGATACCCCCTACTTCCTAGTCTGAGCTTTGGTCAGATTATAGGAGTACTCGTCCAAAAATGTGATAGGGATATGAAGGGCCTTTTTAATCAAAGAGTTGCACTTGGCCTTCGAGATAGATCTGAAAGGATGAACACAATCATGGGCTCCGATTTATGAATTTGGTGAATGCCTCAACTATCATGCTGCATTTAATCCTGGCACCGGTAGCTCTTGTGAACTAATAGGGAGTCTCCACGTGGCACACATCGATTGGTTCAAAATAGTTCAGGATTTTGAAACCTTTTTTTTCACTATTATAAAAGGCAATTTCTTCAAGTGCTCTAATCTTTCAGTTGCATTTTTATTTTCATATGTCTTCTTCTCTAGAGTGTCCTCTTATTGCCCCTCTCTCTAGTCACTAGTGTTCCCATCCTTTTTACTAAACCTCTTAGTGAAGATAAATTTTGAATAGTTAAAAGAGAACTAGGAGTGATAGATCCTTTTGGGTAGACTTTTCATCTTTCTTAAATTTTTGCTCTTGGTAATATCAATTTAATTGAATCTATATCTCTTTGAATCACTCTGAATATCCTAAAGATTGTTAGTAAACCCCCTAGATCATCTTTTTCAAGAAAAATTTAATTTTGACTCAACTTAGTGCTTGAGTCGACTCGCACGTTTTCACCATGAGTCGACTCATTGATGAGTCGACTCAAGGGATAACTTTGTGAGTCAACTCATCGACGGATGCATTATTTCTTTAGGGCATGCCCACAACCTCATTTTCATTCTAAGATTTCATTTCTCTCTCCTAAATCATTTCCAAAACACTTCTTAGACCTTCCAACAATAAGATCCTTGATCTTCACCTTCCATTTGTCTTGATCTCATCCCTTCCATTTGGATTCGTGGGAGATGGGGCCATGAAAATAGTTGGCACACTGGGAGAAAAGGTCCCAACCTTTCTCTGGTCACTTGAGTGGAAGGGAACACCATTCCAAGGCTAAGCACGATATGGAGGAAAGGAGATGTTGACCCTAGGATTGATTTTGATGATTACAAAATATTGATACATGATTATGCTACTAATTATCTTTGTAAAGATTATTTTTGTAGAGTATCATAGGTTTATAAGATGTTTAGAAGATGCCGGAAGAAGTTTGGAGAAGTTTGAAAGCCTTTTGAATAAAGTTCACTCGAGCCGACTCACTGAGAATTTGAGCTGACTCTTTTAGAGTGGCTGAAATTGAGTTATGGAAAACCATCAATCGAGTTGACTCAAAAAATAGAGCTGACTCTAGAATGGCAGAAGAGTAATTATCTGAGCTAACTCGAATCCCAGTTTTTTGAATAGCAATGGCTAGTTGCAGAAATTATTTTTCTTCCTTCCAACAGTTCCAAACAGTCATATTTCATTTCCAAAGGCACTCCAACGGTCCAAACAACCAGGAAACACCTCAAGGAGTATAAAATGAAGATCCAACTCAAGAGAAAAAAGGTTTTTTGAGGAATAGAATAGTTTTGGAGTTAGAGAAAAAAGAGTAAGCTTCAAAGGAAAATCTTTTAGGAAATTAAGTGAGCTTCATCTTTCACACTCAAGAGAGATTCAAGATTATTTTACTACAACTCTTAAGGCATCTTTTGAAGAAGAGAAAGAGCTTTGAAGAGCACATCTTGAAGCCTTAGCCTACACCAAATCAAGCTAAAGCTGCAACCATATGCTCTTTATGAGTTTGTATTTGTGTTGCATTGTTTACTTGTTTTGTTTATTTTTGTTATTGGGTTCTTGGTGATCCCGATGTAAAAACCAAGTGTTGGGTTCTTGGTAAGCCCGGTATAAAATCAAGAGTGGATTTTTGGTGAGCCTGTGAAAATCGAAGATTGGGTTTTGGTTTGTGAGCCTGGTGTAAAACAAACCGACTGTATTCCATTATGAATATAGTGAAAATCCCAAGTGGTACCTTGGGTAGTGGATGTAGGAGCCATGGGTTGCTTCGAACCACTATACATTATTTTGTTTATGTGATTGCTATTTTTTTTGTGCATTTACTTGCTTCCACTCCATGCACAACACAAGGCTCACAATACACATATTGTAATTATTTAAAAAGGCACATACTTGATCAACATGTTTTCAAACCCAATTCACCCCTCCCTCTTAGGTTGGCCAACTGGGCAACAGGAGACAAAGCCAAGCACCCCCTCCTTCACCCACGGCCGAGAGGGTTGCCAGGTGGTGATTGCATGCAGACGGTGCATAGATTTTGGATATTTCGATCATGAGGGGTTCTCCATCAGGGATTGGATCAGATCCACAGAATACGAGGGGTTCTGCTTCATGCGAGAGAGTACTACCCATATCTGATTAGAGAGTTTTATGGTTCTTTAGCCAGAGAAAGTGATGGGTGGATAGCCATTATTAGAGGGATTTCAATCCCTATTAATGATTAGATGCTCACTCAAGTCTGAGGGATTCCTTGATGTAGTCTGATTGTAAATAACTTAGGTGACAAGAAGGCAAATTTTAGGTGTATTTTGGAGAGGGATGATGTTCGAGGGATCTCGATAATGATAGCAAACCAGCTATCCATGAAGATGAGGCTTCTACATCATGTTATTGCTCGGATAGTGGTACTTAAGACAAGGCATTTCAATATTATTACTGAGAGGGAGTTTATGCTGATGGTCTCACTTATTGGAAGGTTAGCCATCAACCTACCAGGCATTATGTTTAGATAGATGTAGGAGGTGGCTAGCAACATGAGGCTATATTTGCCCTATGGGATGGGATTGATCAGGATTTTCAAAGAGTTTAGCATATTGCTTGAAGGTGTGGCCTTCAAAGAGACACTTCACATTAATACTTATAATGACCGGTTCCTATATCGCATGGGATACAGGAAGGTTAATGGTCAATGGGTATACTTAGGTTTAAGGCAGGAGGCCATTCTAGATTCAGGTAAGGAGATTAGAGCAACTGAGGTTGGGCCTTCAAAGCCAGCCACAGGCATAGCTACTGAGGCAAGGCCTTTGGAGCTAGCCACTCCACTTCCACCTGCTGCACTTGCTAATACTGATACAACCCCTCGGCCTTTATCTCAGACTCCATCAGCTCTTCAACCCAGTGTTTATTTGGATGATCAGATAGGGTAGAGGATAGCTTCATTAGTGTCTAGCTCTAAAAGAACTGAGCTTCTGACCTTGTCAACAGAGTAGATGGATTATAGATATAGCTTCATGATTTGAGGATGGAGACACATGATTCACTAGCACATCTCAAGGGAAGGTTAGAGTCAGGATTCATAGAGATATTGACAGTCATTCAGCAACTCACCTCTGCACCTACACCTGCCAGTTTTTTAGGTCCTCGATCAGATTCACCATCTCCGCCACCACTTCTACCTTAGCTTCCAATAGCACCAGAGCCACCACCTACAATTGACCATAGTCTTCATTCAGATCTTTCGTAGGATCACTCATCTCCACCACCAGATCAACCACCAACTCCACCTTCGATAAGCTTACCCAGTTAGTCTCTAGAGCTTTAGGATTCCATACTCCTAAGTTCCACCGCTTTGGTCCTTCTAGCAGGACCAGAAGCTTGACCTATCCAAAGCCTATAGCTTAATCCTCTAGGATTATGGCTCCTATAATTATTGACTTTCCATCTAATAAGGACTGGTATCTTAGGCTTATCTTCATCTATAGGATCTTTGTCTTTATATGTGTATGACTGACTATATTTTGATGTCCTACAAAACATCCATTTTATATCTTGATATCTATAAGTACATCCATTTTGTATTGGGACTGATATACCTATATAGTTGTATTTTCTATTATAAAATGAAGTTATGGAATGAAATTATCTTTTTCTACAATGATTGTTTTGATAGAATGTCTTTCAATGTATCTTAGTGTATCTTGCTTTGATACCTTGCAATTTTATTTTCTGCTTTGATACATTGATTGTTCGGATGATGATAACAAGGAAAGTAGAAAATGTTGATTATATAAGCAAAAAAAAAGAAGTAAGGGGAAGCATAGATAAGTTGATTATATGAAAAAGGAAAGAAAATTTAATTATATAAGGGGGAGAAAAACTAAAAATTTTAAGCATAAAAATCATCTCTTGCTATGCTTTTGCACACTAATTTAATATACTCCAATATACTAATACACTATGTCGATATGCTATAATACATGAATTTAATTCTTAATTATGCTTTGATACATCTTTGACATACTCTGATACAAAATAAAGCATCTATAATGTATGCTCCAATACATCTCTACATACTCTGATACATTATCGATACATAGTTTAATATTCTGAAACTTAGATATTTGAGTAGTGTTTCATAAATCTAATACATTAGTAATCTGATATATCAGTTAAGAATAAGCAATTATGTTTCAATACGATCATGCTATGATACCTTGAGAAATATTATCAATCAATTACTCTGATACCTTACAAAATTGAAAAATCACTATCATTCTGATACCAAGATTCATAGATAAAACTCATATGCTTTGATACTCCAGATCTTATATGCTTATATACTCAAAATTTTATCATCATAAAAAGGGAGAGATTATTAACTCGGCCTTGATTTTGATGAATAATAAAATATAAATATATACGAGGTACTAATATTTTGTTGGAGTATTGAGATTAATGTTTTAGGAACACTACAAGTTTAAAGGAAGAAAGGACTAGTTGATCAATCTTTAAACATGAAAATTTTACTACTTTGATTATCTTCTCAAAGCAAAAAGCAATAATTAATGGATATTCAAAAGTTAGTTTAAAGAAAATTAAGTCGAAACTTCAAATTTCTAGGTTGGCACACATTTCTCAAGTTGTCACAGGCTATAAGTTGACTCAAAGGAGGTGAGTCAATCATCAAAGAAATTTAGAAGAGAAAAATGGACTGGCATGTAGAGTTTCAGTCGGCATGGCCATGAGTCAACTCAAGGATCTACTCATGGTCCATTAGTCACTGTAGCAAGAAAATCTAGAGGGCTAATTTTTTGTACAATTCTTGAGTCAACTCAAGAGTCGACTGAAGGAAAAATTCATGCTTTATAAGTCACAGTAGCAGGAAGAACAAAAAGTCAGATTTTTCAAACTTATACTATGAGTCGACTAAAGGATCGACTCAAGATCTAGTAGTGAGTCAACTCATGAGCTCTGACAGCACATTAATGGTTATATTTTAGAAGTACAGAAATTTGAAATTTGTGTCAAATGGATAGTTCTCATCTTCAAACAATCATAAATAGATTTTTTGAAGGCTCTAAGTATATTTATTCTTCACCAAACATATTTGAAGGCATAAGAGAATCCAAGAAAAGTCAAGAGCTTTCAAGAGAATCTTCTAAAGAGCTAACTTTCAAAAAGAAAGACTTAATTCTTAAAGAATATGCCATCGATTCCAACCACCAACATTCAAAGCAATTATTAGAGGGTATCCATCAAGAAGATAACTCAAAAAAATTTCTTCAAGAGCTTCATCGACCTCTTCTTACTCTTATAGAAAACTTTTTAGTTTTATTATTCTTTGTACTTTATTTTTGAGTTGTAACTAGTTTCAAGGAGATTGAAACTATAGAAAAGACTTATCCAAATCTTGAAATTGCATTACAAGCCTAGGATTGACTTGTTGTGAGATTATAGTTGATGAGCCTAAAAAAAAATCAACCGGATTAGGTAAGTGAGCCTGGAAAACAAATCGGTTATAATCTTTAAAGAATTATAATAAAAATTTCAAGATATTCTTGGAGAGTGGACGTAGATACTTAGGGTGCACCGAATCACTATAAATATTATGTGTTTGTTATGCTTTGCTTTCCTCTTTTCCTCTTCATAAGTATTGCATTTAACTTCAATTGGCATATATATATATATATATATATATATATATATATATATATATATTGCTACACATTATTTTACCACTTTTTCAAATTCAGCATATACTTAAGATTTTGAAAAATCCAATTCATCCTCCCTCTTGGATTACTTCGCTAGGCAACAAAATAGATATACAAGACTTCTGTATGACAGCCGCTCTCCAACCCTTTTTATTAGAACAAATTATAGATTGGCTAATTTTAGTCCATCACTTCTCTTGCTGGCCACTTTGAAAAGATTGTGAAGAAGATTTTGGATTGGGTTATTTTTAATAATCCTTATTAGAATAGATATTACATCTTTTGAGTCAACTTTTTTCTCTTGCCTTGCTTTCTAGCCTTCTTAAGAGGCAATGATGATGGGTAATTTGAATGTATTTGATGAATAATGATGTATCTATCTATTGATTGTAGTTTTGTTGCTCTATAGCACCCTCTAATTTTCTTTTTCTTTGTTTAGTCACCTAATTTTGATCTATGATGGCTAGAGCTTTGTTTGACTTACTGTAAACTCTAAATCCTTGTAAAGTAGTCTACTTAAATAATATTCATGAAAGTAAGTTTAAATTAGTAAATGTTTATCTAACTATTAGTAGTATACTTGCTTTGTTTTTATGTTCATATGGTGAAAAACTAAGAGCAACATATCCCATAGAAATATTAACTTGATTGTTATGTTTTTAGAAAATTCTAAGAGATATTTCATCTTCCAATTTATTATGTTACTTTCTTTTTTTTTTCTAAATATCAGGCAACCCAGAACTTCAAACATCAATGGCTAGTGCTAGAGCATCGTTAGTATAGATGTAGAAGGTGGATATAATGATTATGGAAATCCTAAGCATCAAAAGTTAAATTTTAAAGTGTAGAATGACATGAAGAGGATTACAATAAAATAATAAGTGAAAGCCAAATGCAAGTATCGTAAGAGGTTATTTACAGCTAATTCGAATAAAGAATCTTCTCATTTGTTGCATCATATAAAAAGATGTTCTAAAAAGAGAAACCATGTATTAGGCAATGCATGCTTAAAGCTCATACTTTTACTAATGGAAGTGCATTAGTAAAAGTTCATAACTTTGATCATGACAAATCTTGTAAATTACTTATCACTTTTTAGGTGGCTAGAAAAAATATCCTTTTACTTATCATTGTAGAAGAACCTGCCTTCAGGTACTTTATATCTATGAAATGTTCTAAGTTTAAAAATGTGAGTAGGCATACTGTTAGAAGGGATTTATTCTCCTATTGTATGAAAGAGGGCAAACTTGTTAAGGAATAGATAATGAAAGCTCCTAGTAAAATTTGTTTGACTTCTAATAATTTAAATCTGAGCACATAATTGATGAATAAATAGTATCTATATTCACTAAGTTAATAGTGATTGAAAGTTGCAAAAGAAAATTATCCAGTTTTGGGCCATAACTCCTCAGCTATCTATAGAAGATGAGGTAGCATTGTGCTTGACCCAATGAAAAATAAATAAAATGTTTAACATTTCGTTAGACAATGCATCTTACAATGATTCTATGCTTAGCTTTCTCAAATATCAATTTCTTAAAAAAAAAACTCTTTACCATGCAATGGTAAATATTTTCAAATTTGTTGTTATAACATATTTTGAATTTCATTGTGTAGTATGGTTTAAATATTGTTGAAGATATGGCTACTAAAATTCTTAATGGAATCAAGTACATCAAAAAATCAATTCCTTGAGAAAAAAAGTTCAATGAAATTGCTACTAACAGTTTTCAGTTAAACATAAAGACTTGCATTGTAATACCTGTGTGAGATAAAGTTTAATATATTTGATGCTTGATCATACATTTTATTTCAAGAATGTGTTATAGTATTAAGCACAAAGAGATAAGAATTTTAAGTTGGCACTTTCTGAAGAGAAATGGAAAAGAATGTGTACACTTCATAGATTATTAAAAGTATTTTATAAAGTGACATGCATGTTTTATGGTACTAAATACCTAACTTCTAATATTTTGCTTCAAAAAAGAATGTGTAGATAATTCATACTCATTTGTTGGGAGCAAAAAGAGGTCCATATAGTTTCATGTCTAATATGATTGATGGTATGCTTCAAAAATTTGATTAGTATTGGGCTGAATACATTTCGATTTTGTCTTGTGCACCAATATTAGATCCCTGCTGTTAGGTACATTTTATAAGCTATTGTTTTGATGATGAGAGTGCTAAAGTGCATTTAAAAAAGATTGTGACGACTCTTTATGATATGTTTAATAAGTATAGAAGAAATGCTCCCAGTATTTTATCTAGTGTTAGATCTTCAATTGGAATTTATGATGATGATTGTGGCTTTAATAATTACGAACAATTTATGAGCCAACCATCCATTCCTCAAATTAAAAAGTTTCAATTGGATATATATATTTAAAAGAATGTAGTGGTGAATATGATATACATAGTGACATTGATAATTTAGACTATTAGCATAAGAATTCATTAAGATATCCATAGCTTGCATTGATGCCCACGATCTTTTGACTATCTCAATCTCTATAGTTGCATCAAAATCAGCCTTTAGCATTAGAAAAAGGTGATAAATCCCTAGAGAAACTTAGTTAAATCAAAGATGGTTCAAACTTAGATTTGTCTTGAAGATTAGATACATGCTAGGAGCTTTTCATAAGGTAATTATTTTTGTATACTATTTGAATTTCTTATTACCTGTGGTTGTAGACTGCTTTTTTTTTTTTTTTTTGTAGTTTTGATTGTATGAATGCGGTTTGGGTATATTAAGAAGTATTGGTGGAACCTCGGCTCCAAGTATGAATCATCTAGCTCTAGTGATGATTAGGTTGATGATAAGGAAGACAATGGCCGTTCTTTAGATAATTTTGTTGATTTTATTTTTATTTACTTTACAAAAATATTTTCATTTTCTTTTTTTGTAAATATTAAATCTTTGATGTTTACTTAACTGATTTTTTATATTTGAGATTTGCAAGGTCAAAATTTTAGATAGTAAGGATTAAGGAACAAAGATGAGAAGAAAGATATGATTTGTTTTGGTGGCATGCTTGCTCTATGATATGTTATGGGTGTATTGCAAAGTATTTATATAAAGATTGTCAAGTGATTATTTCCTCTTCATTTACTCCCATAGACACGATTATTTCAATGTTGAAACTTAGTGCAACTTAACACTTGGTACTTTATTTGACTGTAGTTTTACCTTTAATCCTTGTACATAGCTGATACTTTACTTGATTATTTTCTCTTACGTAACTTAATTATATCCTCTTATTTTTATGTAGAAGTTCTCTTCTAATTACAATACATTAAGGCAGAAAAGTTGCACAAGCTTATGCAAATATGGGCCGAGGCCCAAAAACAATATACAGCCAAGTCAGTAATCATGGAATTACTTTCAAATGCCTTGTAGATTTCAACTGTCAACTGCATCATAGGGACAATTTTGACTCTGGAAAGATATTTTGGTAGTAGAGGAGCTCCTATATAGAAATGAGTTTTTTTTTAAAAAAAATCATTCCCAAATAAAAGCCCATCAAAAGGATAACTGGAGACATAGTTAAAAATAGCATCAGTGGCCAACATAGAAAATAAAGACCTGAAAAGATAATGGCCCAAACAATACAATAAAGTGAACAATGTTGGACCATTATAGAAAATGTTGGGCTACATTCCTATTGCTCTAGCAAATGAAGGAAAAAATTGTAAAAAGCCCTGAGGCCCAGCTTGAAGTCTCAAGCCTAGGATGGAGTAGGCTCAAGCCTAGAAAGAAGGCCCGAAGGCCTGGGCCTAAAAAATTGTTACTTTTTTTTTGGGTTAAACGCAACCCAGCTTGCCTCATAAATAGATAGTATAAGACATGGAGGGAAGGAGAGGAGTGAAAGGTGTGCATGAAAGCAAATAAAAAGAAAGGAATGATGATCTTGAAAGAGTTGCACTAGCTATGTAATTGTTCGTCAAGTGTTTGTGTGCTTGGATATGAATGGAATCAGTAAGTATAATAAATTAAGAACCCATTTTTTATTGATAAATATTATGAAAAAGTTGGTTAACTTTTTTATTGGCTAACTTACCAATATTCTTGTACTTTTCAAGATGGGCAAGTTACTTTTTCTTGATAGCATATATCTATGAAGAAAAAAATCTTACCCAGTTGTGGACCGGCTAAATCATTTTTCCACCGATGAGTCCAGAGTAAACATTCAATTTTATTTCGAGAATATCCTCCTCCAAATTTCCAATACCTTCTTATTTAATGCCTAATAATTCAGTTATCTACTACCCTCAAACTCTAGTCACATAAAAGGTATTATGAAAAATATGAATAAATTTTAGTAATTTATTCAAGAAAGTAATAATATAAAAGAACTTGAATAACAAATTTCAAAGTTACTTTTCTATGCAAAAATAAATAAATAAATTATTTTCTTGTCTATATACTGCCTAAAAAATATTTACTCAAAAAAATATAGGTTTTCAACTAAATCTTTTACCTGCAAAAAGAACAAAAGATTTTAAAAGCAAGCTTGAGTTTAAAGTTCTTCTTTGTATATTTATTGAATTCCTGATTATCCAAATATCCAAACTTTTCTGCTAAGCAAAACCCAAATTTCATAATTATCTGCTTCTTAGGACATTGCGTTAGGAGTAGGTTAGGATGGGTTAGTGGATGCTGTTGGGATAGGATCTACCAAACAGTTGTTCAAATCTCTGAAACTAAGCCACTTGAATTGGAAACGGCAACTTCCCTCTTGATTTCATATGGAAAGAATAAATAGAATCGGTACATCTATTATTTAAATTTAAATCAGAAAGCTATGAAATTATACAAAAAAAAAAAAAAATCAAACAACTAGCTATTTGCCCAAAATAATTCCATTAGTGATCTGACCAAGGCTTCCATTTATTCTCCAGGCCATTCTTCGATGAGGTCACCAAATTTTGGACACGTTAATTATTGAAAGTAAGAAATTTACTCATTTGTTTATCTAGATGTACAGGGGTTCCAAAGAGCATGCACGCGGTAAAAAGGAAGCACACCGAGAAAAGAGTGCAAGATTTGGAGCATTGTTACTTTTTAGGCATTTTACTCTTATGAATGCATTGTCCGATCAATAACCAAAGACGGCTATGAAATAATATAAAATTTCTATACAAAAATTTAAAAAAAAATAGAACAAAAAAAATCCCATTTCCGGGATGTCTCACTTTTGTCCCTTTACTCATTAAGCATGTCCATGCTATGTCATTTAAATGATTGGACAAGATCAGGTGATAGCCCGGTTGGTAGAAATCTTGTCTCACTACCAACAAGTCACGGGTTCGAGAAATGATCTCGCAGGTGACTCAATTAAATAACATAAAATTATCCCCTGCGACAGTTGATGTGAGACCTATGAAATAACATAAAATTATCCCCTGCGACAGTTGATGTGAGACCTATGAAATAACATAAAATTATCCCCTTCTACTAGCCGACGTCTTAATAGTATCAGGTTGATGTACTTACTATTAGACGTCTTAATAGTATCAGAGCATCTCAAATCGGATGGGAGGCCTACGACAGTTGATGTGAGACCAAATCGGATGGGAGGCCTACGACAGTTGATGTGAGACCTATGAAATAACATAAAATTATTCCCGTTCTACTAGCCGACGTCTTAATAGTATCGGGTTGATGTACTTACTATTAGATAGAAAGAGACTGCGAAAATTTGAGCATCTCAAATCGGATGGGGGCCTGTGGAGTAGCTGTACCGGGATGGAGGCCTGCGGGATAGCTGGCCATATACTATCCATCACCTCCGATAAAAAATATATATATGCTATTTCACCTGACCAGGTCATATATTGTCATTAATAATAAAACTATACTAATTTTTTATACCATAAATATGTAATATAACTTTTTTATAAAAAAAAAATTATAAAAATACTCCTTTCTTGTATTATGGTATCATATGATAATCATGACTTCATATTATTTCTTATAACATTCAACCACTTTACCTATATCATGACATCTTGTTAGTTATTATAATTTTATATTATTTCTTATAATATCTACTTAATTTTATTACTACATTTCATCACAAAAAAACTAAGAAAAAATATTTGTATTAAATGCTTGAAGTATTGAAAACTTATTATTAATTACGATACATATGAAGCTTCTTTCTTCGGGAGATAATTTTCCTTGACAAACTGCATTTGAACAGCCACGTGCTTTGGTAAAAGCGTGCAAGATTAAGATAGCAAACGGCACAAGGCACCCCCCCCTCGATTTTTTCAAGATAATCGTAATCCCAGGTACGAGACATTTCTCTTGCAAATGAGAGAGGAGAAAAACTGATACAGTTAGCAAATGAGGAGAATCCATTGTTATGCAACATCTTTTCACTCCAAAAGTAATAAGTAAATAAATAGATCAACCAAAAGTAAATAAGTAAATAAATATCCCCATGCTCATTACAACACCACCACCAGTACGGATGGCTCAACCAAAAGTCCAAAACTACATTCCAGTTACTGACACCATTCCCAGCCTATTTCTACAAGACCCAGATCAAAATTGTAAATAATAATAATAATAATAATAATACAATAGCGTTGCCACTGTAAACTCTTCGTCCTACCTGTCGTTTGTTTGCAGGAGCATTTGTTACCTTCGCCATCTCCCCATTTTCATTGCCATTATCTTCCTCTTCTTGTTACCTTCGCCATCTCCCAATTTTCACTGCCATTATCTTCCTCTTCTTGTGGGCCCGATGTTTGGCAGCAATCCGCAGCTTCCTCTTGGCATGGCGCATAGGATTGATAACAGCAACAAGTTTCTGCTCTTGTTTTCTCTTGTCCCTCTTTACCTTGAGATTCTTCCGTATCAGGTTGTAAACTCGCACAAAATCATCCACCCCTAGGACATCCCTTAAGCTGTCACGAACCTCCACTGCCAATTGCTTTATTTCATCTGATGAATGAAACAGGACCGAGATACATCAGATTGCATTGTATCAACAATAAATTAAAACAACTAAAGATCTTTGTAAATTTCTGAAAAAGTTACTAGGATCACCATCAACAATATCATGCATGATGACAACTGCAACCAGGCATAAAAAATATTAAAAAAAAGAAATACAATGCAGTGCAAGGATTAAAACCAAGCAGATGAAATGTAGTAATTGCAATTTCCTAAGATTGAATCAGTTATTGGTGTCTCAGGTACAGTTGATTATCATTACGATAACCAGAACACAATCTAAAGCCATACAAACACTGACAGTTGCACTTTTGTGCAATTATAAATCCCACTTTTTGCTGCATATATATCTGCGTGCTTCCACGCAAACATATATAGGTCAACTTCCAGTCATTCTAAAAAAAGATAAAAAGCATCATTGGCACAATTTGACAGTAAGCAAATCAACATAGACCAACAGAAAATCCTTAGTGAGAATCATATTAATCAACAATCAAACAGGCTAGCTTTTAACTGTTTAAACGCTGAACTCACCACCAATGACCTTCCCAGCAAATCCTTCACATACTTTATATAATGGAACCAGCATGCGAATAGCATAAGCATTGCAGCCTTCAGAACCAATCTGAGATGAGATCATTCTGAAGCAATTGAAGATGATCTTCATCTGCAGAAAAGTATACAGCTCATTATCAAAAATGATGTGTCAAGGGCATAAAAATATAATGGTGCAAGTATAATCAGCGGAAAAGTTGAATTGACTTGAAGTTAATATTTTGTAGTTGAAGCACCAATAAATTCGAGCCAGTTGACAGGGTAACAAATGAACTCAGTTCGCACATACCTGGATATCTTCTTTCTGCATTGCAATTTTTCCCATCCTCTTAAGCAGGGATAAAATTAGAAATGATTGAAAGTTTTTAGCATCATCTTCATCAGCTAGTTCCTTTCCTCCAGAAGATTGACTTGTATTGCTGGTTGATAGTAGGAAAGCATTCTTTATTCTTCTTGAACCAAGCAACTCAAAAGCCTCAAGGTATGATCCTTGTTCACAAGAATCAAGAGTACACCAAAACTCATGCAGAGTTGAACTATTTATCTGTTTAGCAGAAGAGTGCAAACCACATATTGAAAATACAAGATTTTGAGTTATAAGATTGCTCGCTGCATCATCATCCAGCTGCACCTTGAGCTGATTCAAAAGTGAAGCAGCAACTGCAAAAAGTTTGCACGGATTTACGAGAAACAGAGCTCCGATGTTCAATTTCTCAACATCAGTTCTGCCAGAAACAGCAGCGAAATACAAGGCTACTAGGCGGTTGGAAGTATTCCGCAACCATACATGTGGATGCAGCAAAAGTTTACAAATCCATCCCCAGATCTCCTGAGAAAAGAATAGCATTATGTCCATGATTACTATATAATAGATCTCATTCAGTTTTCCAAAAAAAGATTAAAATGAAAACATAAAAAGGAATATTAATAAGGCCACTGCCTTTTCTGTATTTGAAAGGGAATTCAGTATGCAACCCAGAATACCGCAGAGCTAAGATAAAGATTTGGGAATCAATGTAGTCATAGGCGGTCATCAAACACAAATGCAAGACAATCGTGTTGCTTAAGCTATTGGAGGTTTTGAAGAGTTGAAAAGTACCCATGTTATAGTTTCCCTGCCTAGTGTTAAATAGACGCAGCTACATATCAAGAGCACCAATATGGTAGATTCTCTTCTACAAACCTATATCCAAGCTTCATAAGATGTCCATAATACTCAAGGCTAAGAGTTAAGAAGCAGATTTGGGAATAAATGTGGTCCTAGACAGTTGGTGCAATAGCATGTGTAAGCATTGGAAACTGCCAATATAGTAGATTCTCTTCTGCAAACCTATATGCGAGTTTCAGAAGATGTCCATATTACTCAAGGCTAAACAAAGAGAGCAACTAACATGAACCCCAGGTGAATCCTAGGAGTTGGCCTACTTTATTTCCTTGCACCACACATAAGTCATAACCACACCCATCCACAAGTTTGAAAACCATCAGTCCTGTTGCTCTCAGTCTTGTATATTTGCCATGCACCACCAGCCAATTGAATCTATCTCTGCGTTCACATGTTTGTCTATGTATGTGTGTGTAAAGATGACAATGATGATGAGGATTGTCAGGGTGGCAAGGGTGGAATCAAAGCAAGCAACATAAAGCTCCCTTTCAAATCCACATACCCAGACAAAAGCCTGTTTGGTTGGCTATGATAGCAAGTTCCCAGTCCAATTGCACATCGACCATGATTCACCACGAAACAAGAGAAAGCAAATCTAATATCAATCCTAAAGCCATACATTATCCCAACCCCAGTGCCCGACCTCTCTCAGCATGCAGTCTACCCTCTGCCCTTGATTCATGGGCAGAAGCAGGATCTGCAGAAGAGAGACATTGATGCCAAAATGACTCATTATGCCAAGCAGACGATAAGTTGACCAAGTCAACCAAGTCATAAACACTGATCATAAGCTCAGACAATCTTAGCATGTCAGTAGTCAGGGCTTACACAACATGTCCAATATAGCTTGTATTATCTACATCTACCATATAATTGCACTACAGTGCAAAAATAGTGTTAATTAAAATGCATTCATAGCTTGTAGAGGGAAACCTTTCATATAAAAAAATCTAGTGCCAAAAGAATATAGCCCATACCTCAAGGTTCTTGTGAAAATACAGCTCCGGGAATTGGAGAAGCATCATCTCCAGCATAATAAGTGAGTGGTAAGCCTCTTTCCAGAATGGAATTAGATAATCATTTGTAAAGTAAAATTCTTTGTTGTTAACAGCATGCACAGAAGACTCCAAAATGCCTTTCATAACTTGGATGATAGTATTTATGTGTCTATGGAAATCTTTTCTCAAAACTTCAACCAATAAACCAAGAACCTGATAAGTATACACCACAACAATTAGCACAGAGTCACACAAGAAAATGAACAATAAAAGAAATCAACTACATAACTTCAACAACACCATTTATAGATAACATGGTCTAATGCATGCATAACAACAATTCGACAACCTGTGCTCACAAAAGACGGAAAATGCTCAACCTAAAATCACTTCAGAACTGAGAGCAAAAATTCTTTTCTTAACTATCCTAGCATGCAAACACTTATGCATAGAGGTTGGAGATATGAACCAGATGCATGTCTTCATGTCAAGGCCCGCAAGCACATAAGCACAGGTATGAGCGTGTTCTATTTGCAAAGTCCACAAAACAGAAATAACGAAAATCACAGCGCCCTTGTACATAATAATATTTTATACTCATTAGTTTTCAGGTACTGCCATGACTTGAACCCACATATCAGCCCATCGGGCCTCCACGTGGAAAACCTCTCAATCTAGCTTTCTACACCTCAAATGCCATGTGCACATCTATTGCTGCAAGAGAAACAAATAAGAAAAGCTTTTAACTATCGATGCACAAAGGCTTATTTTGCTCAAAAAACATTGTTCATCGAGATGTCAATTGTCGGGTCCTTTGGAGCTGATAGCATTGTTTGTTGAGTATGCTAATGCCAGAGATGCACTCAAGATGGCTGGCATGATTTGTGAGCAAACCAAAGACCTCCTTGCCTTGCTGTCTATATTTCCTTTTTATGTCAGGATTCACAGAAAACATGGAAGATGTAATAATGAAAAAAAAAGCAAAAGCCAAAGTCCAATAGACCTTCACATGCTGGACTCCAAGGCTTTCCCATTACACATAATCAAGGTAGATGCAATTTACGGGGTGGTCATTATGTAGGATACAACATCCTAGATCCATAATAGATCCAAAATAAATCTCGTTCTAAAATTTAAGCTCATGCCCAATAATTTCAAAGTACATCTAAAAACCCAACATCACAAAACTATAAAATTCAATCATTTCCAGTTTTTCAAGGACATAAATGTTGTTAGTCTCTGAACTCCAATTTTATCAAGATATTAACAAAATAAAATAGTTATTCACATTCCCTGCCCAATAATTTCAAATTACATCTAAAAACCCAACATCACAAAACTATAAAATTCAATCATTTCCAGTTTTTCAAGGACATAAATGTTGTTAGTCTCTGAACTCCAATTTTATCAAGATATTAACAAAATAAAATAGTTATTCACATTCCCTAAGAGTTCTGCTATAGACTAGCTCAGCATGTAGAGAATACATAGGGGTTATCTACTAATTGTGTCTTCGCAATAGCAAGCACCCTATAGACAAGCATGTTATCATGATAACAGATACATGTGAGGAGAGAGAGAGAGAGAGGGCAATTTTGAAAGATAGAGGAGCCCAAAGCCATTGTAAGAATGGTTTGTGTTAGGTTGACACATTGACATGGCAGTCTAATTTTAAGTTTTGAGCAGCAAAACTAGAATAAATGGACTCTATTGCAATATTCAGATATGCATATATAAATCAAATTTGCTGTCGATGCTTCAATGCAATGTACCAAATTAATCATACCAACTGACCATGTTATGTATTTATCTTATTCACATAAATACTCTACCATGTGCAATCAAACTGATACAGGAGTTAATGCGGTAGCTGGAATTCCAGTTCCAGTGATAGTTCAAAGGCATAGCTATAAGCAAAATTCATGACACTACAGATAAGCAGGTCACGGTGAAATCCCAATAGTGATTGAAAAATATGTGCCAAACTGAGTTAAATAAAAACAAAACTGAAGCCACATACCTGAGCTGCAGCACTCCATAGATGCTTTTTTTCACTCAAATACCATGAAAGACTGTAGTCTAGAATGGAATGCAGTGCATGATGACTGGTGCGACCTATCAATACTTTTATCACCGTAGCAACCATAGACTGAACCTTTTGATCACGATCATTTGCTAAGGCAACTACTAAATGGAGGAAAATTGTTTGTGCCTGACTATCAACAACACTTCTAGGAAATTTGACTAGGATAGCATGGAGCATTTCAAGCACAGCTTCTCTTCCAGATGAATGCTCATAGCTGAAAAAATTATCAAAAAAATAAAGGTAAGGAGGAAAGTTTAGCTCATAAGAGAAGAACACCATGTGCAGTGGTCAGATCCTTGCCTCAAATTTGTTAGTAAGAAGTCCATATGCTGTTGCAAGCGCTTATCAGAAAGATGATAATCCAGCAGAAATTGCAATAGAATTTGGCTGCATTTCTTGCGAATTGGTTCCAACTGGCTTGTTACCATCACTTCTGCAACCCGCAGGGCAATGTCATATATTTCATGGACAACCAACTTTCGACCAACTATTGACTTTAAAAGAGAAAGGGCAATGGGTGAAGGATTAGTTTGGAGATCAATAAAAAAGGGAAATTGAATGAGCATGTGGAGTTGATCATTTGAAAGTGAAATTTTGGTGCTTCGAAGTAGCACCGTGAGAAGCTTTAGACAGGATTGAACCAATGAACTGTTAGCATTTCCCGATTTTTGGGCAATATCTAGAAGCAAAATTTTAAATTTATCAGCCTGGGCTTCAAGGGATGGCAAGGGTAGCCTTATCAATGGCACAAGGCATCTGAAAGCAGCTGATAGAACTTTTTCATACTTGGAATTCAGGCAGTTTCCTAATAGTTTTACAAAGGGGTCTAACATTGATAATAACTGCTCATCTTTCTTGTCCAACTTGATATTCTTCAAGCGATTATGCAATACTCCAAGGGCAAATTCGGTAATAAGGTGAGAATTTTGTGGTCCAAGATCACCAAAGCTTGAAGTGTTTTTCTTGTTAAGCATTTCACGAAAAGGCTTTTTGCTAGTCCCACTCATGGATATCTCTTTGCCATGAGAACCCTCTTCTGTTATGCTATCTTCAATCAGCCCATACACAAAAATAAATAGTTCGGACAATTCCACAGAAGGATTGTGTTCAATTCCTAAAGCTATATGATATAACATCATCTCAAGCTTCACCTTCGTCTTTGGTGTGAGTTGTTTCTGAAGATGTGCATTAATTGGGGAAAGCAACTTCAAGGCATGTGTTCTGAAGGTAATGCTCTGAGAAATCAACTTTAAAGTATCAAAGGACTTATTCTTCTTTGTCTCTTTCATTTTTGAAGCAAATTTTTCAACTTCTTTCTCCTCAGCAACATCACCCAGAATATCATTCTGGGCAATAGAAAGCAACTCTTCTAAACAGTAATCAAGCTTCCCAATGGTAGAATGTACAAGAGTTTTAGATAATACGAAATTGAGGGTATATCCCAAGACATGCAATTCATACCCCCTCTTTAGAATTGCTTGCAAAACCTTGACAAAGAAATGCAAGTATCCCAGTCCCAGTTCCCTTGCACATGCAGCCAAAGCAGCCCTTGCTTCATCACGTAGGCTTTCTAGACGATTCTTTAGAAAGTTACAAGTGTGATGAATGATGCTTGATAGTTGTGATTCCAGAGTCTCCACTGGTAGTAACTTAAGTAATTTGATGGCAGCAAGACTAATGTTGACATTGACTTTTTCTGATTCTGATGTCAGCAATTTCAGAACCTGTGGAAGGAATTTCTTTTGCAAATAGACTGTTATATCAGAAGGAACATTTAGTTCAGATGAACTAGCAGGAGATGCAATTCCACCATCTATCACCTGTTTAGAATTCACATGGGTAAAATGAAACATGTCCAATATAGCACATATTAACCGTAACAGGATCTTTTGTTTATCTGGCATGAGGGTCATTTCACGGAAGCATCTCATCAAAAAGGTGCTGTAGGTTTTCCAATCCATTTGACCTGACATGGAAGCGAGCGTCTCCAAGCATGCATTCCTTAGATCCTCTCCCCTTCCATCTTTAACATCAAACAACATATTGAAAAACAATGGAAGAAAGATTTTCGCAGTCACACCCTGCAGTTTAACAGCATGGTCAAGAATTGTCCACCACAAGTCCTAGAAAATGCTTATGAGTTCAATAAAACTCAAAACTAATCAAACAAACAACCACTTTGGATTTAACTGACTTGTGAGGACAAAGATCACTTATATTGCAGTAAGCATATCCTGACCTCTTTAAAACTTAAATAATAACCTGCAAGGTTTTATTTTAGCAATCCTAGGCAGAATGAAAATATTATGTATTTTGTATTAGCACTTAAACAACAAAAATTTAGTTAATTGAAGTTAAGCAATTTTTTGGAAAAGAATACTATTATGCACATAACAATCAACATTATAAACCTCTGCCAATTTCCCAGCACTGATGACATTTCTGAAACGTGACAATGCCCTTCTTCTTCTATGAATCTGCACCAGACAGTGGAAAATTCAAATTAGAAACTAACAGGTGAGGTTTTTAAGTATTAACCTGTATCAGTGGGTACGGGGCATATTATACTCAGTGCAATATGGAGGCATGGTAACCCCCATACTGACACACAATATGTGTGCTCTGCCAACTACAGCAGCATATCATGTGTCGGGGTGTGTACAATCATACCAGTAAGGTACTGATAGAGAGTCCAATACTAAGATTAAAACATTACTCTTAGGTTTGTCTCAAAACATTACTCTTAGGTTTGTCTCATCTTGTAAAAAACAAGATTAGGAAAAAATTACCTGCAAGTGAAGAATATTGTTGAAGAAATCTACTTCAGGATCCTCACTACACAGAGGTCTAAATGTATTCAAGGAAGGAATTCCTTCAAGATTATAGACCATTTCCCGTAGTAGAGCTATCCATTCCTGAAAACAAAGCCATTCTGGTAGTGAAACAACAGTTCATACACATCAGACAAAGGTAAAGTCTCCAAAACACATACCTTCTGAATGGAAATATCCTTGCTCATAGCTTCCCCCATATTCTGCAGTAGAGTTTTTTTAACAATCCGCTGAATACAGGCTTTCGTCCAACTAGAACTAGCAGTATTTTTTTCCACATGATCTGTTGCATCTTTTTGTGCTCCATCATGTGAGAGCAATTCTCGGCAATCACTTGTTTCACTATTTACAATTGATCCAGCAAACTGTACAAATGAGAGCAGTGCTCTAGATGCACTTTGCCGGAAGATCAATTCGTCAGATGACATGTCATATACACAGTGAGATATTATGGCTAATGCATGCTCTTCTCTGAGTCGAGTGAATAACTCTGGCCTTATTGTATCATAAGCACCAATTCTTTTATCATAATCAAGCTCACCAATTTCTGAGGAAGAAACTGCATTCAACTCATGTAGAAGCCTAGCCTGTACACCAGACAAGGAAATGAGGCAGTGAAGGCACCAGTCACTAATCTATTTGGAAAAACTTCTTCTAACTTGAAGAAAGAAAGCTAAAAATATAAAAGCAGCCAGGTAGTAAGATGTAATTGTTACCAGAAAGGTTAATGAAGGAGTGGTTATTGCAAGGCCGTCAAGAACGTCACAGATGCCCAAGCGGAGATCCAACCCAGCAAAAACAAGCAATGGGTTAATTGCATTCAGAATCTTCTCTGATGTTTCATAATCTAAAACTGGCAGGACCCCTTTGATGACATGCAATCCTTCCATACACTCATCTGTAATCGTAAGGGAAAAAAAACAGCAAGCAATAGAAGAACCTTATCAATACTCCAATGGATCTTTCATATGTCTCTTTTCCAAGAGCAATATTAATGATATATCCAATGAATGCACATTCATGCATGATTTAACATTCAGAACAATTGAGCAACAGGACATTAGCATGCGACTCACCAGTACTTATATCTCTCCTTTTGAAAAATGGGAGCAATATATCTACGAACCCTGATGCTGCAGCATTATTGATGTATTTCACCAAAAGTTTGAATATCCTCAATTCTGTCTTTCCAGGCCATACTGTAGACTTCCTATCACCATCACCACATAAATATAAATTTGAGGTGAATCAGAAAGCTGAATTCCATAAGCATACAGGAAACACTGACTTCTATCAGCATGCAGAGAACATTGCAAATGATACTGAGGGAAACAAATGTTATCAAAACCAAAAATATTTAGAGTTCTTAATTTTTATTTCAAAAAAAAAAATCAATACTTGAGAGTGATATTAATAAAATGAAACTAGAGACAGTGTCCAAGGTCGGATTAGTCTTAAGTTTTAAAATTTTATAATCTATGTTAACGTTAATTCTTGATCTAATTGTGGCTGTAGAGTGCAGAAGCCATAACTTGAGATATATGCATCACACATGATTTTGGGGCATTTTAACAAATCAAAATCTTTTTTATGTGATTTCAACAAACATGCATCTTTTGGGCACATAGTCATGGCTAAAAATGCTGATGATAGGATTAATATCACAAAACATTTTTCCTTTAGGTATTATAGTTAAATCAATGATAATGTATGGCTTTCTATGGGTCAAGTTACCATACCCAAAGGGTAGGTCATCCCAAGTTGTTGAGGAAGACTATTGAAAGTTTTGTTCTTCTGTTCTTCACCATTTTTTCCTGTCCTTTGTCCTTTGATAGTTGAAGTTTTTGGCTTGTCTGCACATGCATCAGTCTAATGTGCAAATAATCCAGAAATCAAATTCACACTTTACTGCAACAAAGAAACTCATATCTTTGGCCCTCTATCTTAAATATGTTCATTCAGCTTGATAATTAAACAGATGCTTGGTGGCATCACCTAAACCATTTTGGTTCACCTTCTATAATTTCATCTCCACATCCTCATTAGAAGCTTACTGCAACCTATCCAGAGATATCCAATATCAGGTCAAGATTGATCATCATTTTATCAAGGTTTTTGTTGCCAGGATAAGCGACATCCCTTCTTTCAGATCAGACATCTTACTAGTTAAATCTCTTCGTTGAGCAAATCAGATAGCATATCATGACTTTGGGTTCAGTGTGAAAAAGTTACTTGCATTAGCAGTATAAAGAAGTAAATACTACTTGATCGAAAGAACCCATCCATCTTGTAGTATTGTTTTTTATCAGCTCTTGTATTAGGTCTGGGAGTTGCATGAGCACATCTTGCACGTCAAAGCAGAAGTCATAGCAGTTTTAAGGAAGCAGATAAGATCCAAAAGATTTTTCTGCCAGCACAAAGCTATTCATTGTATCTTCCCTCTAACGTTATCCATGATTTCATGGTAATATGTTCCTAAACCTATAACATCACACATCTAAATTAACCTCTAATAATATCAATATCATATCACTCAACTAAGTTCTACATTTTGGGTCTACAATGACAAGTTCAAAACAAGAGAAGCACGAGTATAGAATCAAGAAAAGAGCTAGCAGTGTTTTGTTTCTTCACCGAACACCTTAACCACCCATACTCCCACAACAACAAAGAGGGGCCAGCTACTTAGCAGCTCAATCATGTAGTTGCCTTTTTCCATCTATTCAAGGCCCAACTAACGTTAAGAAGATGGCAAGTCCATGCAATAGCAACTAGTGCTTCTTTTTCTCTGCACCACCAGTGCAATAAGCCAAGCACCAAAATAAAAAAAAAGCCTGCACGAAATCTTCTATGCACCTCATCATCCAACCATATTTCATACCATAGGAGGTGATGCAACAGGCTAATGATGCAATCACAAGAATCTTTCAATTTTCATTGGTGTTACTAAAAACATAATTATTCACCTAAATTTACAAGAAAGCTTCAACATCCAAACATATATGCTTCAGAGATGAAAATAAATCTGAGACATACATAGAGTAGCTTGAAAGAGTATGAGCCGGTAAAATAAATAAATATCCTAAACTGAGAGAGCTAGAAGCAAAGGAAAAGGGGAATATAACTAGAATCTTTACTTCTATAAGCTGTATAAGACATTTTCAGAAATAAACCTCCTCTCTTTGGAGCCATGACAAGGTAAGAAAAGACTTAAAGAAAATAATGTAACCTACAGTAATGTGAAACATCTAAAAACCAAAATATGTACTAGTTACCTGTGAGATTCTTTGCAGGACCGAAAAAGCTCACATAAACTATGAATGAGTACCTCAAGATGAGGTACCAGAACTCTTTTTACTGAATTGTCCTCTTCATGGTCCAAATCACTGTCCAAGTTCAATAGATTCTCGATGAAATTCAGTACATAAGATATGATGGCATCAGATGCTGTCCTCACTGTTAAAATGGAAAAAATTGTTGGAACAAGATTTGCCTCCCTAATTAATAGGGAGAGTAGCATGGGGCTTCGGCTCATTGCAATAAAGCATGAAAAGAGTGAACTTGGTCTTTCACTGCTGGACCCCTCCTGCTTGAAGTTGTCAATAAGAGGTTTCACAGAAATAAAAAAAATGTCCCAGAAGTCTGAACCAAAGTCATGAAACTCATATCTACCAAGTGCAAAAGAAATAATTTTCAGGCACAAGGACCGCAAGTCCTTGAACTGTTTGATAGAGGTATTCATCTGCAAAATGATATTAAATTTAATTAGTAAGATAAATGTTGATCTTTAACCTATTTCTGGAAAAATATAAACAAGAATAGATAATGACATATAAGCAACAAAAGTAGAGGAGGTGCATCAAGGCAGTTGTCAAGGTCATGTTTATTGACTGGCTAAACAACTTGGTCTATGGTTACCACAATAAGCAAGAAAAAGAACAAAATGCCAGACAGAGAAAACAAAGAAGAAAATGAAAGGAGGTGCTTGAAGACCAGAGAATACATCTTAGAATACCAGGATTCCAAGATTGTAGGCCAAACAAACCCAATCTAATGAGGTAAAAAAACAGACCACTAAAAAGAACACAAAAGACCAACTTGTTGAGGGGGTAAATGATGTCTTCCCTCTATATTGATTGCTGTTGTGCACTTAATCGCTGTTGACCAAAAATTTTATAGCCACTCCTTGTTTTCAAAGCCCAGTTGTATATTTAAATCCCTAGCCTTTTTGTGTGGATCAAACAGAGTAAACTGTGTATAGATACAAGCCAAACTGCAGACAGGAACTAAACATAGAAGTCAAACTGTCCAGGGATAAAAATAAAATACAGGTTAAAATAGAATGGCTGTCGAACAATGGAAAAGGTTTAAGTTCCCTTTCATTTAACATTGATCCATTTCTAAATGCTAGTTTCACAAATTTTGCTGGTCTACCAAGTACCAAATAAGTTCTATTATTATTTACTAAATATTCAGAACATTATTTGACCTCTTGGCTATTTTTCCAGAATCCAGTCAAGAAAACATCACCATTTAGAAGTATTTTTGTGAAGAAGTTCATGCCAATTTAGTGAATAACAGTACATTATGTCAATGATAAAGCAAATGTTAATGAATGCATACTGCAAGAGAATCTGGCACCAAAGTACTTGCCTCATGGGCCTCTGAGTCACCAAGAGAATTATCTCCAAGAGAATCACCTCTCTTACTATTGTCACCCATGATGTTCAACATGCAGCTTTCCAATATTCGAACAACAATCATCATCAATGGATTAAGAAATGGCTTAGCATGAAATTCATCAAAGGTTTTGAAAATATCTTCAACTACATGCAGAAATCCAGTTCTCTTCCTCCATGAGAGATTGGATACAGTAACTAATGTTGAAAAATTTACAAAAACAGATGTATGAAATCCATCTGTAGGCTGGTCTTCAAGAACTTCCATTGTATCAGCAAGTAAGGGCTTTAGTAGCAAATAGAAAAATAACCGAAGTTCTTCGACATCAAGTTGCGCAAAAAAATATACGACAGCTCTACGGTGATTTAAACCTGTATGCTGAAACAAATAAAAAAGGTTTACCACCAACAATAAAGAAAAAACAAAATCATGTTACAAAAAGATAAGGGAACAGGCAATCTAACCTTTCGTGAGCCCAGTGCTTTATGATTTCTAACTTTCGGTGTTAGTAACCGGATAACTACGGGAATCAAATGCCCCCTATGTCCTTCTTCAATAAGTTGGGACTCTTTCGAAAGAGTCCATGTTGTGAGCTCCTCTCGGAGGTTTTTGGAAATGATAAGATTTTTCAAATGCTGATGATACAAAGTCAGAAAGTCATCCTTCCAGTTCAATAGACAATCAAGAACTTTCAACTGTACATCAGGATCAATGTCATCAAGAAGCCTAAAAAAATAAAAGACAAACTTTGGCAAGTTAATATGAAGTAAACATCGGCATGTCCACTTTACAGTTTAACTATCTAAAGACAATTTCATAGAGCATGCATTTACATGGACAAACCTTTTCATCAACACTTCTTTCAGAACCAGGCTTCGATATAAAGACTGAGCATTGCGCATTAACCTCAACAAGTTCAGCCATTCTTTGAGAATTAATTTCCACTCTTTACCTTTACATTTATGGTAGCTGAATGACTCAACACTGTGAAATCAGAATCCAGTCATTAACTGTAATCTTGACATGAATGTGCGCAATTATAAGTACTAGATGTTTAAACAAAAGCAAATATTCATAGTTAAAGGTCACTTATGACATACCTTAAAACATTCTCATCATCATAACCCACAAATTTCAAGAATAAAGGTGTAAGTTGTTGAGACTTAGATTCTTATAACATACCTTAAAAAATTCTCATCATCATAACCCATAAATTGCAAGAATAAAGGTGTAAGTTGTTGAGACTTAGATTCTGCAATGTCTGGAAATTTTTGAAGTAACTGAAGCAATAGAATCGTTATGGTCACACGTGGCGTGCTATCAGAATCAGGATATAAGAACATGTTAAAGCAGCCAGCCAAATCTGGAAAGGAAACAAAGAGTATGAAACTGCTGCTCCAGTTTGTGAACCGATAATAGTAATCTTCTTTACAAAATCGTAATTTGCATTATCTTCTGAATGATATTATTTAAATATCTTCTAAAAATAAATCATGCATAAGATAAAACACATTTTAAGAAAATTGTTCAAACAGCAACTGAACAAGGATTACTACTTAAACAAAAAATTACGTGCAACAATTCAGGCACCACCTCAATGCATGTAGACAACCAAAAAGAAAAGGAATACATTTGAAATCTAATATGTTTTAGCGATATACAGTAGTCATTCACAACAGGATGGACATATACAATACAAAAACAGAATAATATTAGAGTAAACTGCAACAACGCATGAAAAACGTAGATGGGAATCGCAACTAGACAATGATAGTCACACATCAAATACTTCACAATAATAAAATTACTGCCTCATCTACATGACCAAAGCAGAGAAACATAGGAGCAATACCACCCAAACACCAGATATTCAAAAAACAAAAGATTTAACGTTATCAAAACATCAACTAGTAATGATAGCAGTTGTAGTTGCAGAATTAATAGTAGTAATTCTAGCATGTATATAAATATATATAAATATATATATATATATGCATGTAATGTATGTATGTACATATGCACAGGTTATTAACTTATACACAAAAAATAAATCTACATATGAAAGAGAGAGATATGAAAAGGATTTGACATGTCCCATGGAAAATTAACAAATTTTTTGGTTAACAAAAGTGATTCTTTCAACCATGCAACAACACAAAGATGTAAAATGTATATGTAACGATAGGTACTAGCACCAAATATGTCAATTATCAAGACATACAAGATGTCTGTTAGAATTATGAAATGTAAATCAGTTATGGCACATACTATTTGGTTGAGGACTTCCTAAATTCACTTTCATCAATTGATCGCCGAAGGATAGAAATTTTGACTGATAATTGCCAAGATACTGAACAAATATATTCCAAACTAGCTCCTCATATCGGCCAATCAGAATGGTCAGACACTCTAATGCTGGTTCCCATAAAAAACCACAGCGATTATGCAAGATGCCAATAATCCCATATAAGAGAAGAGGTATGTAGCCATTATCGATCATTGCTGAAGAAATACCCATCTGTATTCTGGATATGAGGATAATAATTTTCCGACTTGTTGAAACTGAAATTGGAGTCGTTTCAGCCGAGAGGAGGAGCTCAATAACCTGGCTTGTAGGATAATAGGCTTATTATAATTATACCAGGTATAATATAGAAATTATTGAGAACAAAAGAAAAATAACAAAAGAACATACATTAGGACATTGTGTATCTTCATTAGTTGATCCAGATTTGTCTGTTTTTAACCTTTTATGAGGACGCTCATCACTTGTAGACAGCTGTCGATCTAGTGGTGCATAATGGAACAATATTTTCAAAGTTGAGATACGAATTGCTTTATGAGGAAGGCCCAAATTATCTGCGAATGCACAAACCGAAGCCACAGCTTCCTGAACATCAAACTCTGCTAATACACCTTGAGCAGAATCTTTATCCATGGATTCATCACTGTATCATGGAACATATCAACATGCTAAGTCTATGAATTAACAAGATTCAGAAAATTGGGAGCATTTGAAATATGCAAATCAATGTACCTAAACACAGAATCCAAAAAGTCAGCAACAGCAGACAATACTTGCAGGGATGTCTTGTGTCTCTTAGCAAGACGCAAAAAATTACTTGTTTCTGAATGTCCGAGCTGCTTAATTAGCAATAATTTATGATATGAAGTTAATGCAGCACCAAGTAGACTCTGCCAAGTGGACTTGGGGAGAGTTGCAAGCTGGTCTACAAGACATATGAAATAGACTAACATCAGCATATCTATTTCTCCTGAGAAGTTAAAAGGCAATCAATAATTATAAAACATTACCTGCTTCAATTTCCAGAAGTTGATCAAAGTTGGCAATTAAATCTTTTATCAATGCTAAATTATCTTGTAGATGTTGAAAATGAGGGTAGCATCTAAGGACTCCCCATAAGATAGCTACTTCAGACTCACTAACTTGCTTCTCTAATTGATTGCCACTTGTTGCAACATCACTTATTAAGTTGGTCCAATAAGCGAGTGTCTTCTTGAAGAAAATGCATATTTTCTGCTCCTTGTCTACTGGTACTCCATCTAGGATATCAAAATGTAGCTGCTTACATTGTCTTTCAACAAACGTCAACATCAAAAAGAGAACTTCATTTGGAGAATCTTCAATGGAATCATCCACAGCACTGCAACATCAAATACAACAAAAAATGATTATATGTCTAAATTATGCACATGCCAGCAACAGAGCACCACAGTGTTGCTAATTACCTTATTATATGACTTCTGAAGACATGTGCAATGTGAGGATCCTTTATAAGAACACCTTTAATAAAGTTGAACAAACTGAAAACCAATACATGAAAATTTGTGTCAAGACACAAGACAGTACCAGAAATGGGCATGAGCACAAATCTGTAACAACATTTTAAAGGCATTTGTTCAAGCAACTTATCAATTCTTTTGAAAAAAATTACCTTGAGCTTCTCAGCTTAAATGCAGGAGCATACAACAGTGAGATGCTTGATAACTCAGCAGATGTGAGAGGAATATCTAGAAGGCAAATCATTAATTGCAAAATTCTATCACGAACTTCAGAAAATACATCTTCTGACTTTGAACAATCAGCAGGAGTGCTGTAGGCTTGTATAAGCAATTTGATGAGTTCAAACATGGTTTGGTTATCTGCAAAAACAAGAGAATGAGAAGTATGAAAACAGATATTACTAATCAAGAAAACAAGTAATAAATTGGAGGTTAAAAAGATCCCAGCAAACAGCGCTATTAGGCATTTTAGAAAATTAGGCATTTTAAAAAATAAGCCGTATTTTAAAAAAGGTGTATGTCTCACCAAAAACTCTGCTGTTCTTTGTATTGCGTATGGTAAATGTAAGAAGCACCAACATCTGACTTAGATGCACAAAGCAACCCTCACTGATGCATCCAGATATTTCTCTAAATAGACAATCATATACCATTTTCAATTCTTTGTGATCAAGCTCAATGCATAATCTATGAAGAATACCAGTTACAACCTCAAGAAAAGCTTCCAGACCTGCAGAAGATCAACAAGGCTATTAAACCATATCAAGAACAGCAAAAATTAGCCCAACCCTTGGACTTTTTGCAGAGCCAAGAGCAAGTCCACATAAAAATCACCATCATCTTATTAACTAAAACTACAATATATCATTGCTCAGCTATCACAAAATGCTTCTTTTGGCACTATTACCTAACTAATAATAACTACCAATAATAGCAAGCAATACAAATTAGCACCCTATAAATGAATGTGCTGTTTTAAATTCTTTGGATTTGAGTGAGATACAAACAAAACCAAGCCTCGCAAATATAAGAGTCCAGATGAGTTACTCAAAAGATCCTAATATTTTTGCCTTATTTTAGCAGATAATGAATTCCAAGCAGACAAGTAGCCAATAAAGGGATACAAAAATCAATTAATCAAAAGAGCTTGCCTTGAGGATATTCATTTCTAAGACTAACAATGGACTTATCCATCAAAAACTGCAACACCTTCTCAGCTCTTGAGTGAAGCCTGGAGTAAGTCCCTCTCATAACATGCCACAGCAAAGCAGTAACTCCAGTAATCCTTACAGATGACGAAGTTTTAACAACCTCAAAAATAAGCTTTCTAACACCTGTAACATCAGCAAACAACAAGCATGACACAGCAAAGGTCATTGTTCACTAGCATATAAAATTCAAACATGCATGCAAAAAGAAATATAATATCCATGAACAAACGAAACAAATGCAAAAAAATGCCACCAGCCACAGAGTGAGAGTTGCTCAACAACAATAATTAAATCTATATGCACATAGAAAAAATTGATCCCAAATTACTGAAAAATGCATACGTGCCTGTCTGTATAGATACCTAAGCACAGTCAGCAAGCCCAAGATTCAGATGCTACTTAAGAGAGGTAAAAGGAGATTGGGAAAAATAGCAGGGTGATTATTTTCCACAAAGGCAATATTCATTAAAACATAACAGAAAATTCACAATTGCATTGAAATAACAGCCCCTAAAGTTAGTTGAGATTACAGGTGTAACCAAGCCAAAGCTTCATTGAGCTTGGCCCTGATCAAGCCTGGTTTGAAATTAATTTCAAGCTATAATTCTTAAGACCAAGCTTAATTTGTTGACCAGTATTTTGCGCTTAATTATGATTCGTACTCGACTGAGTTGAAATTATTTCAAGATTGAACCAAGCTCGGCTCAAGCTTAAATTCAAGTTTCATTTATTCAAAGAATTAAAAATGTATGTATATACATGTGCACATATGTGTATGAGTCCTAAGCCAAGCTTGATTGAGCTGCATCAGTTTTTGGATGGCTGAAAATTAATTTCAGGCCTGTTTTGCTGGTTCAAGCTTGATTTGTTTAGCTTCAAAAAAAACCAAGCTTAATTTGACCTTTTTCTCAAGCTGCTTGGTTCATTTCCCAGCTCTAGTCGAGATGCTACTCTGCAGCCTACAAAGGATGACCAATTTGTGATACCATTGCATCAAATCACAAATTCCCCCCCCCCTAAAAAAGTTAAAACAACCAGAGAGAGAGAGATTAACTTCCTACCATTTTCACCCTTCAAGGTTGGGCAATTTTTAATGTACATCCCTGGATTCCAACTAGCTCGAAAAGCCACTGCTAACTGTCTCCCAAGATCGGGAAACATCTAACCAAGAGTCATTATACAAGTGCTGAATGAAAAAGGAAAACCAGAAAGGAGGGGAAATTAAAAAACTTTCGCAATTAACACCCTAGTTTAATTGACTTAAGCAGGAGCATACCCAACGCACATGCATGAATGTCTAAACCAAATCAAAATTTAATCTTACTAAAGTCAACAAGTGGAAAGGTATTGAAGGAGGCCATCTTAAGGACTTAAAAGTCCAACTTGCCCTAACTTAAGTGCTTGAAGGTCGATCTTAACTTAATGCTATTCCAGATTTGGTATGAACTATGTTCCAAAGATTTCCATATGGCCCAAATATAGGATGAACTATGGATTGTCATGGGTTGGCCCCAATTTTCATATCCAAGTTCAATGTGATTTAGGCCTTGCCTATTTTGAGAAGGACCAATCAGCATGAAGCTCTTGGGGTCAAGCTTGTTATCGTTCTCTATTGCTAAAGGAATAGAGCTCTGAACAATCAAATGAGGTATGGACTCATGAATTATTAATCTAATTTAACTTGGTAGCATTATCAGCAATCCACTTTGGAGGGCTTGCAGGAACAATTTTTATAATCACTGCACCTTTTTCAGGTCTACTTTGGAGTTTATTGGCCTTAAGCATGCAGTTATAAGTTCTCAATTACGTTCTCCCTGAGGTAATACATCTAATTCATGCCGGATCAACCCTCAAAAGTCCATTTTAGGATTCACTAGGCTTTTCAACCATCTCATTGTAGATGGTGTCTATGCCACTCATCATAGATATCATTAAGCTTGCAGGCTAGCTAGAGGATGACGAAGCAGGCTACACATATTTTCTCCTATTTTTTGAGTGTTAACATTTTGACCCTCGACTCTATGCTTTTTGTAGTACAAGGAAAAAAAAAGTTGTTTAAACAAAAAAAAGTTGTGTAAACCTCTCCACGTTCCACATGCACCATCATTTTATTGAAAAACTCAATTCTAGAGCTCATCCTAATGGATATTGTCACTTTACCATGTCAGTCAAACTTCATATTGCAATATGATGAAGATATTCAAATAGAAATCACCACAATCATTCCTAGCTAAGGATAACAATTATACACTCTATGTTGTTGTAATTTTCATCTGAACTCTTGTTACAAAAAAAAATGATAATGAAAAGATGATCCCTGATGGCAATCTTTTTGCAAGCTTGGATTGCAATAGGGCTAGAACTGGGCCGGGCCATACCCCTACCTGAGCCCGGCCTTGAAAAAAATCTCAGGCTTCAGGCCAGGCTTATGCTCGAATTATTTTGAAAAAAATCAAGCCAGGGCCAAGCTCGAGGCCGGCCCGAATCGGAGCCCAGGTGGAGCGAAACGGGTGAGATCTTGGCCCAAGCAGTGGTGGCCAGATTGTAGATGAAGTAGAAGGGGCCATTGAAAGGGACGAAGCAGCAGAGGAGGTCGTTGGATGAGGATTGGATGATGATCGTGGAGAATGGGAGGAAGGAGAGGGAAGGGTCGGGGAGGGCATGGGCGACCACGTCAAAAGGGGCGAAGGACGGGCAAGAGGCAGTAGACAAGAAGATGTCAGAGATGGAGCGG
This sequence comes from Areca catechu, assembly GCA_021397845.1. NCBI lineage: Eukaryota > Viridiplantae > Streptophyta > Magnoliopsida > Arecales > Arecaceae > Areca > Areca catechu. The sequence goes on along the minus strand of CM038039.1, from coordinate 201,454,732 downwards.
TGGAAGTGGGCCTGGGTGAGGGCGAAGATTGGTGAGGTGCCGGGTGGAACAGCGGAGACAAGATCTCGGCCCAGGCAATAGTGGCCGCATTGCAAACGAAGTAAGAGGGGCCATGGAAAGGGGTGAAGCAACAAAGGAGGCCGTTGGATGAGGATCGGACAATGATCGTAGAGAAGGGGAGGAAGGAGAGGGAAGGGTCGAGGAGGGCATGGGCGACCTGGTCGAAGGGGGTGAGGGACGGGCGGGAGGCGGTGGATAAGGAGATGCAGGAGATGAAACAGTGGAGGTGGGCCTGGGTGAGGACAAAGATGGGGGAGGAGATGTGTTGGGACCAAGAGGCAGAGACAGCGGAAGCAGAGGATGGAGGTGGCGAGGAGGTAGGAGAGGGCATGGTCGCAGATGATGTCAGCAAGTGGGTGGCACTTCTATCAGAAAAATACTTCCAAGCAAAACTCAAAAGTGGATAAGGTCGGGCTTCGAGCCAGGCCCGAAGTAGATTAGGTCGGGCCTATTTCTAGGACAAGTTCAAGCTGGGCCAGGCTGGATCAAAGAGATGCCCTAGCCTGGCCCGAAAATTAAATAGGCTCTATTATTAAGCCCAAGCCTGGCCTGATCTACTTCGGGACTAGCCCAAAGCCCAGCCTGACCTGAAGTCCATCGAGCCAACCTGAACCCAGTTCCAATCCTAGATTGCAAGCTTATCTTACTATCCAGCATCTTTATTCATGCTGGTCATAAGCTTAACTAGGTTCCTCATGCTTGGTCCAAGCATCATGTTGGATTTGAGCAAACCCTATCTCAAATGCATCAATGATTATTCTTATGAGATGTCAATTTGAGAATAACATTCTTATTCAAAATCCATTGGAAGAACCATCTTTAGCTGTAAGACCATTAGCCCCTTGAGGCATTGACTACTCAAGATTGTCTGCTTAACAATACAAAACTTTTGATGCATTAACCCAGAGTATTTTCTTCAATACGAAATTTGATGATATTTAACATATTTCCATCTAAAATCTAAATCTACCGAAGGTCAAGCCTTCAAGATTGTACTTGATATAGTCGATTTATCAATGTATTTTTATCATGATTACCACTCACCAAATATAATGCATGCTTCATTAGTAATCAATTTTTTTCCACCATATGGCTATACTATACATTATTGAATACCATTGTAGAACCATCACTCAACTCTCTCTCTCCCCCCCCACAATATTTCCTCCTAAATGGAGCTTTGAGTGTCTTCCTTAGATACTCCTCGTAGCAACATAATATAAAACAATGTCTAAACTCTTAGCCTAAAGCTGACATAGAGTATCATGCGATGTAAAGCAAGGCTAAAAGCCTAAAACTATTTAGCACCATCACCCTACTCATATACTAGTTCCTTATTCTCTAACCCACGCCTCTCTAATGTGGTAACTGTTGATACCATATTGCTAACAATATGGAATTTTTGCATGCAAAGAAAAGTTGGCTAAAACTATTTAGTGTCATCACCCTACTAGTATACTAGTTACTTATTCTCTAGCCCAAACCTCTCTAATGCAATAAACCGGTACTATATTGCTAACAATATGGATTTTTCTCAAGCAAAAAGAGCACATATAGGACACCTGTCGTTTTACTACTATTCACACGCAACATGAATTCCTCACCAACCTCAAAGCGATACTGTTAAACAAGAAACTAGCATTCTGGTTTATGAACAAGCATAGAGGCTTTATAAGTATGTTGCCTGATCATGTGCTGCATTTGAGAGATCAATGTAGTTGCACTGCATCAAAGTGATACCTGTGTTCTCTCCAAACCTAGAACTTCCTCCTTAAGTTACAATTAGGTATGAAACTCAATGGCATGCACCCACTTATAAAAGAGAATCTATGAACAATATATAAACATTGTGCATTGCTTCTAACTACACAAGCACCAGGCTTACCTGCACCAAGCACTAGTCTGATTGGGAACATATGAAATTCAGTATTTGACCAAAAAAAAAAACATGTTCTGTGCATCCCTTAGCAAAGATATTAACAATCAAATTAAATGTTTTCTTAGAAAAGCAGGAAAAGTAATTAAAACTATACCTTTCGTAAGTTGGTTAATGGGAGCATTCCTTAGTAAAAAAGAAACAGACTCGGCCATAAACTCCTGGATGTAATCCCTTGGAAAAAATCTTAACTGGACAGTAATCCTTCATCAAGGAAATAGAGAGAATTTAGCAGAGTGTAGGGCCTTACATGGATACATACTATTTAGTGAAACTGTAAGCCTTCTACAAGAGAAAAGGAATTGCAAATAAAGGTTTGTGTTCTCGTGTGCTGGTGCAGGCCCAAAACATGCACTCACATTACATACATACACATATATAGGTAGCAACCTTAGAAGTGTCATTTTAACCAAACCAATCAAATTTTCAATCTATAATAATAACACAAACTCACTTGAGAATGTGAACAACATCCTTTACAAGATATTTCTGCAAATACATCAAGATATATGACCAAGATGTAAAGACCTGAAGACAAATAAGTACACCAAGTTTATATATGTAACTAAATGGATGTTGTTAAAAAGTGTTAGAGTTTTCAGAACATCATATTAAAAAACCTGCTCTAGGATTTCAGGATCACGATCAGCACCACTTTTGAGAAGATCGAGTAAAGAACCAGTGAGCCTTTGCAAGAATCTGCAGGGGAAAAAAACTCATATATAAAAATTGAGTGCACAGCCAAAACAAGCTGAATCAATTTACAGTTATTAATGTACAGGTTAAACTAATGCTAAGCCATCATTGAACCTCAACAGCAAATGTAAAAAGGCAAAACAAAGGACAGATTAGATTGATTAAACCACAACACATGCAATTTACCAGAGGAATAAGCAAATACATGAAATGAGCAAACATACGATAATCAGAGGATCTGTCCTGAAACTTAAGAATCAACATAAGGGGGGAAAAAAATCTTACGGTAGAAATTCCTCTAGAATATCTCTGGATAGAGCAGCCGCTAACCTGCATACACAATGTCCACATAGTATAAAATTCTAATATACCATATATCAATTCCAAAAAGAAACTTCTAGAAAAAGATGTATAACACCCTCTAATTTAACAAAGAGAAAAAAATTGGTCACTTATGAGTCTACAACGCTGAAGATGCTATTTTATTTATTTTCCTTTTTCTCTTCAGAAAAAAAAAAATGTGGAAGTAACAATTCTGTTCATAAAGACTTCCACAAGGAAACAAAAGTGGATACAATATCATAATAACAGTTACTGACAAGAACTACAAGTATGAATCCACATTAAGTGTACTTGAACAGAACACAAATATCATTCCAAAAAGACACCAAGACAGCAGTATTATATATATATATATACACACATAGACACTATTGCATAATGCTCCAAATCATACATATTATAGGTCATTTTTAGTAGCTCGCAAGATAGAATTACCATTTCATATCATATCTTATTAAGCGAGTCAAACTGATATTAACACACTATAGGAGGACACACTAGGGCTCCAAACAGATTGAGCTATTCATGAACAGCTTGTGTTCAGTCAGCAGCAGACTCAAAAGTTCAAGTCATAGACAAGCCGAGACTGACCCCTAAAGGCTTGCAAAACTGAATAGAATCTCAACTTGGTTTCATAAGAAGGGTAGTTTCTAAGAGCAAAATGAAATGAAAAAAGAAGTATTGTTTATTACATTTGTAAATAATCATCACCACAGATAGCATGTGAAGCAAACATTAGTACATCATCTTTATTATTAATTTATTGATGATAAGGAATTGTAGTTGCCTTCTTGATCTACTGGAATATGAGATGGAGAGTGGTTCCTAATTGTTTGCAGAATTTGATGTATCTAAATAATAACACACAAGGTTGATGAGAAAAGATGGTCTAAACTGATTCATTAATAGAAAGGGAACTACCGAGAGCTTTATCTTCTAAAAATTTAGATGGAGAAAAGAGCTCTTCTTGATTGTTTTAAGATTTTGATACAACTGAATAACAATTTCACAAAGTCAACGACTGAAGATAGTCGCAAAGGGAAGACCAGAACATGAGACAATGTCAAGCCAAAACTTGTGATTAATTAATAATCGCTATGGGTAACACTGACCTTAATGGTATCTGATTGGTCTTCAGACGTACAAAAAGTTAGGAGTGCTAAAGGGTCAGTACATTTATCAGATGTAGGGGAGGAGGAATTAAACTGATAACCATATGCTTTGCAAAAGTGAAACTCTGTGAATTTTTTTAGGTTAAGGCTGATAGAAACAAGATGTATAATAATAAGATGAGATCATAAATGCTAAGGTGCAGAAATTATAGAAGAATACGTTGACAACATGTATTAGACTCAAGCAAAGGGACAGGAAATAATATATGAAGCTGGGAGGAAAAAAAAGAGCTGCCTTGACTCGACCATGGTCACCTCTGCACAACCATTCCCACTAATACATCTTATATCGATACTCATAAGCTTAATGAATTGAAACCATATCTACATATATGTCATCATGTTTTAAGGTCATAACCTTGATTAAGAATAGCACTTTGTCGATTCAGATGTATCTCAAACAAATCATAGCCATATCGAACAAATCTGGTTGACAAATACATTCAAAACCTGAATTTTATCATACTTGACCATAGCTAATCAATACTAGAGCAAGCATGCAAGACAAGGTTAATGCATCTCATATAATTGGCTAGTTAAAATGACTCCATCAAACATACTATTTCAATGCATCAACACAATTTTCTTTAAAAGACAAATAAAAAATCAAATCCGAGAAAAAAAAAAAAAAAATGTAAACTTTGTGCATTACAGACATTAGTATTGGTTCAAGGGACAATCTTGCTTTCATATTCAATCTTTGAAGAAGCTCCGAAAAAATTTTTTCCCTGTGCAGTATAACCTGTGGCAGCGTTTGCACTAACGGCATCATCTCCTCATAAAATGAAATAAAATCCGCCGCCGTATTCAGCTCCTGAATTATAATTAAATTAACAAGAATAACCAAATCAGCATTCTCCACCAAAAACTCTCTCCTAAAAAATCAAAAACGAGGGAAGGGGGAGAGGCTTACCCGCCACTGCATTAGGCTCTCGCGAAAGAAAGAGGACCCACTCGAGGGCTGGGTCTTCACTAGCTCTAGACTAGTGAAGACATTGATATCTATCTCCTCAACGCGCTGGGAGAACGTCTTGAACTGAAATCAACGGAAAAAGAGGCGCAGAAAAAAGCGATCAGAATCGAGAACAAAATTGAACCAAGAATTAGGGATTTGATAGAGCATACAATGAAGCGCCTTCGGCCGGTATTGAGACACTTCACTGCTTGCAACTGTAGGGCCGCCATGAAAGACAGAGACGGGCAGGCGGTCGCTCTCTCTCCCAGCTCCTGAGAACGGAAAAAATAAAGAAATACAGGGATCTTAGAATATCAAAAAAAAAAAAAACAGAGAAAAGACAACGGACATAAGACTAAAAAAAATTAAAACGTAAAGCCGTAGAAAAAAATTTAAACACAAACCAAAACAACGAGGAAGGGAGGGGAATGGGATCGGACTATTGACTGGATTTGGATCACGATGATTCCTGGTCGTAATCTAATAGGCCTCCTCTCCTACTCTCTCCGTCGCATGTAAACGGGACGGGGTCTAAAATAGAGGAGCTTTAAAAAAAATAAATTTATTAAATCAAAACCGTGTTTGGAGAGGAGTTCTGGGTGATTTTGTGCAAGGAGGTCTGCCGCTAGCGCTGCGTTGGTGATCGAGAAGAAGAAGAAGGGAAGCGCTGAAGGAAATGGGTGAATAGTAAATTATTATTATTTTTTTAAACTCTGGTCCATGGCAATCGGTGGGTCCGAGTAGGATAGATGGCTAACCCAATTCAAATCCAAATATTTAATATACTATTTAAATTTAATCTAAATATTATTAAGACTATATTTTTTTTATTCCAATTCATCTTAAGTATTGAGTAATCGAATTTATCCTATCCGAACCGAATTGAACCATATTAAATATTTTTTTTTTTTTTATCAACTTTAAAATCATTTATAATTTTATAAATTATACATACATTAAATAAATAAAATTTAACTATATTTTTAATTCAACGGTAGGGATGGCAACGGGTCGGGTTTGGATTGGATCATCCAAAACCCATACCCGCCCCGCTAAAAAATTATACCCGCCCATACCCGTCTCGGGTCGGGTCGGGTCGGGTCGGATATACCCGGTCTTATAAAACTTAGTTTATTTAAAAGCTAAACGGGTCGAGTCGAGTCGGGTCGAACCGGATCGGGTCGGGTATATCCGTCCCATATCCTATTTACTTAAATATTTAATAAACATTTTTTTTATATATAAACGGATCGGGTTCGGGTCGGGACGTATTACTACCCGTACCCAATTCGAACCCGAGTCGGATTTTTTTTATATAATCCATATCCGTTTATAAATTAGGCGGATCAGGTTTTACCCGTCCCATTAGGATCGGGTCAGATACCCATCGGATCGGGAAAAATTGCTATCCCTGCCCCGATTGCCTTCATCTCGAGTGCCCAAATTGGATGAGAGGCAAATTGGGCGGCTGAATTGGAAAGCTTGAACGGTGGCTAAGGTTTTGCGTTAGGTATTTATATTTTAAAAATTTAAAGAATATAAATATATTATCAACTAATTTTAAGATGGGAAGTGGGCTCGGACCGATCCAACATTAGGCTAGGCTTCGAACTAGGTCCAAACAAATTCAGGCTAGGCTTGGGCTTTTTAATAAAGCCCATCATATTTTCTGGCCGATCCAAACAAATTCAGGCTAGGCTTGGACTTTTTAATAAAGCCCATCATATTTTCGGGTCGGGCTCGGGCTTTTCTTTGGCCCGGCTCGGCCTGGCTTGAACCCAACCCAAAAGGATCGTGCCCGAACCAAGCCCGATATAAGGCCCGAAAGATCTCTATTTCAACTCAATGGATTTTATAAAACCCACTCGACATAGTCTCGAAGGGTCCAGAGGGAAAGCGTCTAGAGTTTAGTTCTTCACAGACTCCACTTCTCAGTTTTTTCCTCCGAGTCGTCATCTCTAGGGTTTTGCCATCCAGCCTGTCCCCATCCATCGGTCCCCTCTCCGCATTCCGATCAGGCGAGCGTTGCTAAGCGATCACCGTGGTTGACCTTCCAGCTTCCACCGTTCCGAACTTTCGATTGTCGTCTCTGGCTCCAAGGTAAGAGCTCCACATTTTTATAGTTTTTGTTTCCTTAGAAAAGAATCAAAGGATGCAGGGTTTTTGGCCATTTACCTATTTTCCTATAAATTTTTTGTAATTTTTGATTAAGATCTCAAACTGATGAGTGATGAAAGGTGAACTCGATGTGGGTTTAGCCCCAATTCTTGTATTTTCTCTCTCTAGGCATGTTTGATTGAGATTTGGACTTGGGGACTGTTTGTTCTCCTCCTTCATTAAGCAAAATATAGATGGGTTAATGCTATTAAAGTTTATCTTGAGGAATTATTTCTAAAAGAATTGATTGAAAAAATAGAGCATGGAAGAGAGAAGGCTGTGAGGTGAAACACAAGGTCCAGTTATTGGGCTAACGTGTGGATGATGGATGGCCCTTCCTATTAGCTGATTTTAGGCTCTCATTAATTTGAATGGTATGTCCACATCTAATTTTCTAGAAATCGCCTGACCTAGGTGCCCATAATGTAGCAAAAATCCATGGTGCTACCAAGCTCTTGAGTACAAAAATTGTATTAAAGGGGATTCAAACAGTCCACATCCTTTATAAGGTGTGGTCCAGGCATATGTCGTTGCACCATGAAAACATAATGGAGCAGAATATTTGAAGAAAAAAATTAACAACACTTTCGGGAAGTGAATACAGGTAAGTAAAAAGAAATAGCTAAAATTATGAACCCATAAAAAATGCAATCATGTCCTTCTATCTCAATCTCCTAGAAAGCTATAGATCAATACATATTTAAAAGTAACAAAAGTAGAGAAGAACCTCCACCATCTCAGACTGTTAGGACTCTAATTTTGAGTCACAATAGACTATTTTGTCTATTGAGATCAACTGATCTCCAATTACTAATTACAGGCCCTTTAAATTATCACCAATGAGGATAATATTTGATCCAAACTTACTCATCAAATAAAGATCAATAGCAAGAAAAAATAAAAAACAAGAAAAGTATGTTTGGTATTTGAAATGGAATCTCCACTACAGTTTAGAGTCCCACCATACACCATAGAAAACAAAGCATGTATATGAAGCATGATGCCTCATACTTTAATTTGGCATTTTGCCTTTTGGCTTGCAACATAAAAGGAGAAAGCACCTTCAATAACAGAACGAGAGAAAGAGGAATTTTGGAGATTTATTTTTTAATAAGCTAAATACTAAACAGTTGTTTCATTTTCAAAATCTAAGTTTTGAAAAAAAAACTTGCAAACAAAAAGAATGGTTCATCTTGAGAGAAATTATAAAGTGCTACTTAAACCTGCAAACTATACTATTTTTTTTTCTCTCTTTTATTTTAGTTTATCTATTTAATATACTATATTTCCTTATTTATGCAGCATGTCTCAATCTAAAATGGATGTAATTAAATCATTGAATGTATAAGGAATGAAGATAACAAAAATGAGGAAAATTCTGAAAATATTGGTGATAAAGGTTGTAAAAAAAGGTCTTGAGTATGGAACCATTTTATTGAAGAAAAAAAGTGATAAAATAGTAGCTACATGCAAGCATTGTAAAAAGGATTTAAGTAGTGGTATAAAAGGAGGAACAAGTCATCTAAAATGCATTTTCAAAATGTTTGTAAAAAGTATCAAAAGATCCGGTTAATCAGTTATTTATATCAGCAAGTTCAAAAGATCCGGTGAAGACTTTTAAATTTAATCAAGAAGAGACAAGAAAAATACTTGCAAAGTTTTGTCATTTGTGCTGAGCTTTCATTTCGTGTTGTTGAGCATCATGCGTTCAAGGAATTAATGAGAATTATTCAGCCATTATTTAATGCCATAGGCCGTAAGACTATAAAGAATGATTGTATGGCTTTGTATGAAGGAGAAAGGGAAAAATTGCAGGATGATTTTAAAAAATTAACTTCTCGAGTTAGTTTTACTAGCGATATTTGGATATCAAATCAAAAAATTGGTTACATATCACTTATAGCTCATTATATTGATTCTGATTTTGTTATGCATAAGAAGATAATTAGTTTCAAGAAATTATCATACCCTCATTCAGGTTTTGCAATTGAAGATGCTATTGGAAAGTCTCTTCTTGAATGGGAACTGGATTCTAAGATATGTTCTATCACTTTAGATAATTGTACTACAAATGATGCTGTGATCCGAAGGATCCGAGATCATTTTTATGATGGAATGTTATTTGTTGGGAAGTATAGTCATATCCGATGTTGTGCACATATACTTAATATTATAGTTCAAGATGGAATGAAAATTATTCATTCAGCTATTGAATGTATCAGGGAGATTGTTATATTTGTATCCGCAAGCCCATCTCGGATGCAAGCTTTTAATGAAATGGCAAAACATATGAGACTTTCTGTTAGAAAAGGGCTTACTTTGGATGTTGCTACAAGATGGAATTCTACATATGAGATATTGCTTGATGCAGTTAGTTATAAAGATATGTTTATTAGATATGCAACCGAACATTTATATGAATGCCCTACCAATGATGAATAGAAAAAGGCCAAGATAATTCTTAAATTTTTAGAAATCTTTCTCAATGCTATTAAAGTATTTTATGGTTCTAAGTATGCCACATCAAATTTGTATCTAAAAGAAGTTTGGAAAATCCGGATGGTGTTGATGAATTCGAGGGCTCATATTGATGAAACACTGAAGCAATTGATGAATGAAATGCAAAAAAAAATTAATAAATATTGGTCTCAATGCAATAATTTGTTAGTGATTGCTTCTATTTTGGATCCCAGATAGAAATGATATTTGTAGAATTTTGTTATGAAAAGGTATTTGATGTGAAAGAGAAAGAAAAGGATTGATGAAATTCGTACTTGTCTTTATAATCTTTATTCAGAATATGCAGATGCAGCAAAAGTGCAATCCTTTATAAGTTCGAGTGAGGTAATAGATAAAATTCGTATACAAAGTGATACAAACTCAGTTTCTTCATTTTCCATGGATATTGTAAACTTGATATGGATTTTGATCAGTTTAGAAGTCAAAGTTTCTCGAAACGGTCTAAGAGATCAGAGTTGGATAGTTATTTGGATGATGATGTGCTTTCTGGTTTGAGTGACATGAACTTTGATATCTTAACATGGTGGAAGAATAATGCAGCTATCTATCCTATATTGTCAAGAATGGCTAGAGATATTCTGGCAATTCTAGTCTCTACCATTTCTTCAGAGTTGGCATTTAGCACTGGTGGTAGAGTTATGGATCAGTACCGGAGTTCTTTGAGTCCATCTACTGTTGAGGCCTTGATTTGTACACAGGATTAGCTTCGTGAAGAATATAATGGAGGTACATAAATATTTTTCCTTACACATTCCTAATTTGTTATGCTTATATTATAAATTTTTATAATTGATATTTATGTTAACATTTATTAGGTACAAATTGCTCGAGTTTTCTAAAGTTGAATGCATATGATGATACCTCACAACAAGCCGAGCATTAAATTGTGGACTTTCTTTTATGCTTTTTGCAAACAATACTATTTCTTTTTATCTACACATTCAAAGATGCTTAATCTTTTTGTTAAATATGAAAACAATGAGAGGGTGAAACAAGTGGGTTTTGGTTATACTATTTGCTTAATCTTTTTGTTTATTATATTTGCTTGAAGCAATTGATATGTTGGATTTTGATTTTTATGAACTTCTCTTTTTCTACACTAAGGTCTTAAATACTAGGTAGTGTCAAGAGTATCATATGTCTACTTTATCTCTTGATCTGGCATAGGAGTTCAAGTCTTACACACTAACCAGGTAAGACATTAAAGGCATCAGACTGTCAGTCCATTTCTGCCTTTAATGCATTCTGGTAAGGTATTATTTACCATTCTGGTCTAACTAATGTTTTTATTTTACATCTGCTTATTTTACTAACAAATTGTTAATGGTCACTTAGTTTGACATTTCTTTGATGCTAACTGTTTCCATGATGTTGGTTCTTATCAGATAAGGAGGAGAATATTGGCTATTATTAAGGTAAAAAGCTATAACTATATAACATCCATATCCAGAAAAGCAATTGTTAATGAATGAATCACTTTTGAATGTTGTATCAAAGTTTTCTGATGCTGGAAAAGCAATTGCTTCGATTTGCCACGGATAGCTAATTTTGGCGACTGCAGGATTGGTGAAAGGCCAGAAGTGCATAGCTTATCCCCCTGTAAAGCCAGTTCTTGTTGCTGTCGGCGATTGCTGGGTGGAGCCAGAGACGATGGCAAAATGCATTACTGATGATAAACTTATAACAAGAGCGACATATGAAGGGCATCCTAAATTTATCAACCTTTTTGCCATATGATGTGCCAAAGAATGATAGTAACGATGGGAAATGGTGCAGCAAGTTGAAGCTTAATATATTTACCAAATATGGTATTTGCTCTATTCCCAACATCAATTACATGCTTTTCAGTGATTGTTACTTATATTGCAACAAGTCTCAGATATCTGTTATTACTTATAGTTTTCTGATATCACTGTCAGTCTGGCTCAATTCAGTATCAATAGCAGACATTTGTACCAAATAAGTGATTTAATGCAATTTCACCTCAGTTATTACTTATATTTTTCTGGTTTTTCATAAAGCTGTGTTATGTTAACTTCATCATCCTGGAAGATCATATATCTATATTCCAGCAAAATCAGATTACAACACCGAGGACACATCTCGAAGCTTCAGTGTTCCATTCATCAAGATCATATCATATGGGTTTTATAGGTTACAGTATTACCATCTTTGCTTTATAAGTAAGGTCACTGCATGAATGTTCTTGCTGCTGTTTCTATATCTCTAGCGATTTTATTGGGTTATATGCTTATTCATATTCATTCATACTTTCAACTCCGACAGCATATATCAGTGGAGCCGCATATACTATTTATTTTACTTGGCACTGATTCTAGTTCTATGTTGTTGGAATTCTTTTCGGTGGGTTGTTGGATACCAGTTCTATTAGATTTCCTAATTGCCACTTGGCTCTGCCATCTATCATATGTTTTCCTAGCTTTAGAGCTGTTCACTTCATTAAGGTAGATGTTCTGTATCAGAGTGCTTTTACTTCCAATGTATCAAACGTTATTGGGGTAAAAGAGATGTTCCAATGCTTCAACACATGTATATCATTGGTTTGGAATGGGATATAATCTCAGCTGACCTTAAATATTGCTCTATATTCAAGGATGAAATTTTATCTATTAGAATGGTTACTAAACAAAGCTGCAAGAGATGGAACAAAGTTGGATGTTATTATCAAATCCATAATTCGGCTACACTTCCTATTGCTTCTCCAGCAGCAGACTACCTTTCTTATCAATTTCAGCAGTGGGCAACAGGACTTTTTTTTTTGGTTGCTTTTGTATGAATGCTATTCTGTTCATACATGTTTTATATATTTGGATCTTGTGCCGTTGTTTATCTTGCATCTAGAAACTATGTATACCTTTTTCAATTCTGAGGCATATTCAAATTGGAGCTTGGCTATGTAATCTAACTCATTCTTAGGGATGGCAATGGACCGGGTACATAACTACCCAAGCCCAAATCCAAATATTCAATACACTATCCAAACCTAGCCCAAATACTATCGGGACTGGGTTTTTTTATCCAAACCCATCTCAATCGGGTATCGGGTATTCGGGTTTACCCGGCCCGAACCCAATTGAGTCATATTAAATATATATATTTTTAATCAACTTTAAAATCATCTATCATTTTATAAATTATACATATATTAAACAAATAAAATTTAACTATATTTTTAGTTCAACAGCATTTAATTTCATATTCAACCAAAATAAAATTTAAATTATCTTAAATAAATAAAATTCAACAAAACTTAATTCAATACTTATGAAGTAAATAAAGACATAAATATAATTTAAAAAGTACATTTAACTCGAAGTTCTAAGATGTAAAAAAATGTAAAGAATAATTCTCGATGAATCCTTAGTTGCAGCATCATTCTTCACCCGATTCACCTACAAATAATTAATCATTGTTAGTAATGATTGATTATAATGATCATGAAGAATATAATTTATTGAAAAAATTACTAGAAAAAACTTTTACTTGAATTGTTGTCTTCAAATACAAAATCTTCAAAAACATCACAAATCTTCTCTTGCTCTTCTTTGGAAAGTAAAGTATCAGTATCTATACAAAACATCAATTAATTTACATAAACATTAAACAATCAGCACATTAAATAAAAAATTAATTAAAAAAATAATTATATACAAGATATGAAAAAATACCTCTATTTAACCAATTGCCACCACAAACCAAGGCTTCCATAGTTTCAGGATGTAATCGACTGCGGTATGGAGTCAACAACCTTCCACTAGTGCTAAAAGCAGATTCAGAAGCCACAGTAGACATGGAAATGCCAAACAAATCTTTAGCCATCATTTGTAATATTGGATACTTAGATCCATTTATTTTCCACCAAAGCAAGATATCAAAATAAGGAGACCGAGGTATTTCATCTTCCTCCAGATAGTGATCCAATTCAGTTGTTATCAAGGTGCTTTTGGCCTTCTTTTTTCTTTGCACATACAAATCAAAATCAGCCAATTGATCATTCATAGGTCCATAATCACTCTGCATCAAACTGGAGTCTTTCTTATATTCCTTTTCCATATTAGTCCTGAATTGATACTCATTAAGCAATTTATAACAAACTTCATGTAACTTCACAATCTTGTCAGCAGCCATATCCCTATAAATTTTATCAAAATAATACTCAATCAAGGATATTTTGAATCTTGGATCTAAAATTGTAGCAACCCCCATCAAAATATGGATCTCATCCCAATATTTGTTGAATTTAATCAATATCTGCTTTGCCATTTTCTCAATCACTTCAAAAGGAGACTCAAACTACTTTAGTAACTCTAATTTCACATCACATATTTTTGGAAATTATAAATTAGATGTAGGAAACTTGGTACTAGAAAATATCTCAGTTACTGTATAAAATAATTTCAATCTACGATAAACTCCTGACCAAGTATCCAATCATTATCACTGGGATAACATTTAAATCCAGTCTCACGTTATTTCGGCCTGGCAAAAATATCTTTATATATCAAAGCAGTCTCCAACATTAAAAAAGTTGAGTTCTACCTAGTTGGACAGTCAAGACCCATATTCTTGGTACAATTCACTCGTATTTGACGAGCTGTTTCTTCAAACTTTTTATACCTTTTAGGTGATGCTGTCCAATATTCCATACTATCATGAATATTTTCTATCACTTTCTTAATCACCTCCAAACCATCCTTCACAATTAAGTTCAATATGTGAGCACAACAATGCATATGTAAGAATGTACCATTCAACAATAAAGTACTAAGCTGCAACTTATCTTTCAGAATATCAACTATTGCATCATTGATGCTACAATTATCTAAAATAATTGTCGATAACTTAGTGTCAACATTCCAATCTAACAAACATGCAATAAGTACCTCAGTAAGGTTCATTGCAGTATGCGGAGAAGGAACATAAGCAAACATGTTCAACATCATAAATTATTAGCAACTATATAAAATAAGTTACTTAAGTATATTAAATATAAAGTATATAACATATGAATCACTTACCTAAGAATTCGACTTTGTAATGCCCAATCTTGATCAACAAAGTGTGCGGTAACAACCATGTAACCTCGCTTTTGTTTGATTGCTGTCCACATGTCGTAGTGATTGCTATCATACTTCCATTCTTCTCAATTAAATTTATTAGTTGTTTCTTCTGTTCCTTGTATATAGTCTTGATCTCATCCTTGATAGTATTTCGAGTAGGAATCTTGAACAACGGTTGTACTGCATTCAAAAATCTCCTAAATCCAACATGATCCACTATATTAAAAGGATAATCATGAAAAAGAATCATTGCAGCCAGCTCTCTCTTTCCAGTTTCTTGATTAAATGAATAAGCTGATATTGTTTGTGGTTCATCCTTTTCCTTTACAAGCTTATTCATCAAAATTTTTTGTTTAATATCTCCATAATTCCTCCTTGGACATACCTTGTAGTGACTGTGCAAATGTTTAGTCCCATTTTTTGAACCACCACTAAGCAGTTTAGTACAATAGTTGCATTTTGCCTTTGGAACTCCATGAACATCGACCTTTGTAAAATGACTCCAAGCACTACTTCTTAGTTTGCTACTATTTGGAACTTTTTCTTGATCTTGGCTTCTTGTTTTATCTACATGTATAGGTTGGTCTAAACTTGTACTAGCAGAAGAAATACAAGGTGACGTAGATGATTGTATATGTTGATATGAATTTATAGCAATAAGAGAATCATTAACAAGCATAGGTGGTGGTTGATCCATTTGAGTAGTGCTTCATGTTTTTGTTTCCATGCGTAACTCTTATATTGCAAATATAAAAATATAAATAAAACACAACTATAATCTCATAATTTCATAAATATAAATAATTAAATTAAAATATTCATAAATGTAAAGATTTAATGGTATAAAGTCATGAACTAATAATAACTACATTAATAATGCTATATTCTTGATCATTCATATTCTTAAATAGCTATATCCAAGATCCCACTTAAGATGCATAGAAAATTAAGATGTTATGAATTTGGTAAACTATTAATTATGACCTTGTTTTGAATTTACTTTGAATAAAATAAAATAAAAAAATCCTAATATATATATATAATTTTATTATTTCTTATATATATATATAATTTATTAATTATTTTTTAGTTATTCTCCTTAACCTGTTAAGTTAAGTATCCCACGCTCCCAGCCGAGTCTGAGTCTCAGACTCCCCACATCTCCACAGCTTCGCCTGACTGCCTTTCTAATCTGACTCACTCGACGACAACCCACCGGCCACTGTCATCGATGCGATGCCCTCGCCCCTCGCCCCCATCTGCCGGTCGCCGCACGACGTTCCACCCTCCCCGCTGCCCTCCTCGCCGATGCCCTCTCCCTCTGTCACAAACTGAGTCCCCATCTCAGTATCTCTGACTCTCTCCGTCGACAACCCCGCCATCATTGAGGCCCTCTCCCCTCGCCCTCATCCATCGACCGCCACATGACGTTCCACCCTCCTTGCCGCCCTCCTCGCTGGCGCCCTCTCCCTCAGTCCCTCCCCTCCGCCGCCGCACGATCTTCCTCTCCCTCGTCAGACGGCTGTCACTACACTGCACCTTCCACCCACCTAAATGGCCAAACCCCTCCCGTCCCTCCCATCTGTTCCTCTTCTTCCTCGCTCGTTGCCGATGTCTCCCCCACCGCCCCCAGATGCGCTGCTTTGCAGCCTCTGCCTTCCCCTTCAACGCTCCTCCTCGACGACTATCACAATCCATAAAAAAAAAAACCACTCGACTCACCTGGATCACAATCGAAAGCCGCTGGCTGCCACTGCTCGCCGCTGCTCACCGCTGTTCACCACCCCTTCTTCACCGATCCGAGAGGAAGCCGAAGAGGAAGGGGAGAGCAGGGGCCAATGAAGCCGAAGAGGAAGGGGAGAGCAGGGGCCAATGAAGCCGAAGATTAATTTAATCATAATTAATAACAAAATAATGATTAGGGTTAAGGGTAACTGGGTAAGGGTTAAGTATTTTAAAATTTAATAACTAATAATTAATATTTAATAAAATATATTTAATAAAATATATATTAATTATATATATTTATTATTTAAATATTAAAATAGTTCGAGTTGGGTTCAGGTCGGGTGTATATCTATCCAGTTCTGACCCAAATCCAAAGTTAAGCATTCGGGTTTTACCCAAACCCGGCCCAAACCCAGTCAAAGCGTTGACTATCTGGCCCAATCGGGTCAGGTCGGGTCGGGTACCCATGGGTTTGGGTTTTATTGCCCTCCCTACTCATTCTAAATAGTGGGCTATGTTATGCATTACTTCTTTCAACTTCACCAACAGGTTATGGTAAATTATTAACAAATGTCGTAGTGGGACAAGTATTTATATGCATATCTGTTGCAGATTAAAGATCACGACATGTAATGCTGTTAGATAATTAAATCTAGAGATGATGGGATCTGAGTCAAAAATGTTGACATGGTGTTCGAGTCTGTAATCAGCATACTAGATACTTGATTTTCTCTATATTGTTTATCTTGATCCTCCTGCTGTCCTTCAATTTCAAAGTTGCATATTTACATTTTGCTTCCAATTGAATTCCATTTTTTGTAAACTGTAAACACTGCAGGGCATTAGGCACATGGGTCCTGGCTGGCCTGATTCAAAGTAGCTTCGGGCCAGCTTAATCGAGCTCTTGTCGGGCTATTTGAATCCGGCTGACCCATTCGGGCTCAGGTTCGGGCTCCGGTCGGGCCTGGGCCAAATTTTTTAAAAATGAATCAGGCCTAAGCCCGGCCCGAAGCCCATTTTTTTTTGGGCCGGGCTTAGGTTGGGATATGGCTTGGCCCGGCCCGGCCCGGCCACTTCTAGCCCTAACTAATTTAAAAAATATATATGAATTTTGATGGTAACTGGTAAGCCTAATTACTATCACAAAACTTACTATAACACTTAATATGAAATTGGCTCATTATATTTTTGGACCTAAATATTATATTTTAATATATTTTTTAAGAAAAATAGATGGATTTAAAAAAAATATATTTAAACATTTAACATATCTAGATTTGTTATATACATATTAAAAATATTAAAAGATTAAAAAATAAAGTTGATTATCTTAATTAATCAGGGCTTAGCAGGGAAGCTGGCCGACGTGGAGTAGCCTTTCTCCTTCTTGCCTCATTTTGTATTTTTATTTCTTTTGTACTTGGTCAGGGTCGCCCGGCATGTCGGGGGCCCACAAAATACTTGTAACTTGTGTTCAATCAATGAAACTTGGGTTTCTTCACCATCTGTTTTCCTTGCCTGGTTCTTCCCTTTTTTCTCTTTCTTTCACTCCCCTTCTTTCTCTTCTCTCTTCTTCTTTTTTTTTTTTTGTGCATGAGTGGGGAGATCAGAGAGAAGGGCCTCACCTTGCTTGGGGTTGAGTTACGACACTCGAGAGCTGCTGGGCTTGAAGGCGTTGTTGACTGAGAGCCATGCGACTCAAAGGTCTCTTGGCCGGAGATCTGAGCTCCGATCTTAGGCTGGTATCTTGGAGCTGGGCTCAGGAATGTAGTTGACTGAGAGCTGCGTGGCTCGAAGGTCTCTTGGACGGAGATCTGTGCTCTGGTCTTGAGTTGGCATCCTGGAGCTGGGCTCGGGGACGTTGTTGACTGAGAGCTGCGTGGCTCGAAGGTCTCTTGGCCGGAGATCTGAGCTCCGGTCTTGAGTAGGCATCCTGGAGCTGGGCTCGGGGATGTTGGTAACCGAGAGCTGCGTGGCTCGAAGTTCTCTTGGCCGAAGATCTGAGCTCCGGTCTTGAGTTGGCATCCTGGAGCTGGGCTCAGGGACGTTGTTGACTGAGAGCTGCGTGGCTCGAAGGTCTCTTAGCCGGAGATCTGAGCTCCGGTCTTGAGTTGGCATCCTGGAGCTGGGCTCGGGGACGTTGTTGACTGAGAGCTGCGTGGCTCAAAGGTCTCTTGGCTGGAGATCTGAGCTCCGGTCTTAAGTAGGCATCCTGGAGCTGGGCTCGGGGACGGTAACCGAGAGCTGCGTGGCTCAAAGTTCTCTTGGCCAGAGATCTGAGCTCCAGTCTTGAGTTGGCATCCTGGAGCTGGGCTCAGGGACATTGTTGACTGAGAGCTGCGTGGCTCGAAGGTCTCTTGGCCGAAGATCTGAGCTCCGATCTTGAGTTGGCATCCTGGAGCTGGGCTCAGGGACATTGTTGATTGAGAGCTGGCGACTTGTTCCCCTCTCGTTCTCTTTGTTTCCATCCCCCCTCTTTTTTTTTTCCTTTTTCTTCTTCTTTTTCTCTCTTTTTCTTCTTCTTTTATTTTTTTTGGAGTGGGGAGATCAGAGAAGAGGGTTCTTGCCGTGTTCCCCTCTCATTCTCTTTCTTTCCTTCCCCTCTCATCTTCTTTTCGAGTGGGGAGATCAAAGAAGAGGGTTCTTGCCGTGTTCCCCTCTCGTTCTCTTTCTTTCCTTCCCCTCTCGTCTTCTTTTTAAGTGGAAAGATCAGAGAAGAGGGTTCTTGCCGTGTTCCCCTCTCGTTCTCTTTCTTTCCTTCTCCTCTCATCTTCTTTTCGAGTGAGGAGATCAGAGAAGAGGGTTACCGGACTTGATTGCCTTGGAGCTAGGCTCGAGGCCTTCCTAGACATGGAGGCTAGGCTCGGGCCCAGGGGGGTGCCTGAGGGCTTGGCTCAGGTGTTTGGCGCCTTGGAGCTAGGCTCGAGGCGTCAATGGGAGCTACTTGGCCCCATGATCTCCTGGCGTCTGGGAGCTGGGCTCGGAGACATTTGAGATTGAAGAGCGGCTTGGCTCGAAGATCCCTTGGCCGGAGATCTGAGCTCCGGTCTTGAGAAGGCGTCATGGAGCTAGGCTCGGGGATGTTGATGACTGAGAGCTGCATGGCTCGAAGCTCTCTTGGCCGGAGATCTGAGCTCCAGTCTTTAGAAGGCATTCTGGAGCTGGGCTCGGGGACATTGTTGACTGAGAGCTGCGTGGCTCAAAGTTCTCTTGACCGGAGATCTGAGCTCCGGTCTTGAGAAGGCATCCTGGAGCTGGGCTCGGGGACGTTGTTGACTGAGAGCTGCGTGGCTCGAAGTTCTCTTGGCTAGAAATCTGAGCTCCGGTCTTGAGAAGGCATCCTGGAGCTGGGCTCGGGGACGTTGTTGACTGAGAGCTGCGTGGCTCGAAGTTCTCTTGGCCGGAGATCTAAGCTCTGATCTTGAGAAGGCATCCTGGAGTTGGGCTCGGGGATGTTGTTGACTGAGAGCTGCATGGCTCGAAGATCTCTTGACATCCTGGAGCTGGGCTCGTGGATGCTTCGAGTTGAGAGCTGCATGGCTTGAAGATCTCTTGACGTCCTGGAGCCGAGCTCGAAGATGCTGGTGATTCTTCCCTGCGAAACACATGGATACTCGTGCAAGGGAAAATCGTTATCATTATTGTCGATAAGAAACCTTACCTCATTGGTGGCATCTGCACAGGCTGCGGGCCCTCCTCTTTCGTGGGAGCCTGACGCCATCGAGGTCTTTGAGGTGATAGGCCCCTCGTGACGGGGCTTTGACCGTGATGCACCTTCCCCGGGTGTCTCACGATCGTGGCCTCTTTATTTACCTTTCTCCGTCGCTTTCTGCTTCCCGCAAAACGGGGAGATTATTCTCGGGGGCCCCTGCTTCCCGGGTCTTCTTGGATGCGTACACAGCTCCCCATGTGATCACACCCACTAGTTTCATGGTGGGGCGGCTGTCGATGGTTGAAACTAGCGAGAGAACGGCGAGCGCCTGGGGCCCCGCTTGAGGCCTGCCCCCCGTAAACTTTTGGAAGTAGCCTTTCTTGATGAGCTTCAAGATCTCCTACTTGAGGTTGCGACATTCTTCGGTGTCGTGGTTGTTACCGTGGTGGAGGCGATGATACCCCGCCTCGCCACGACCGGTGAAGAGCTTCACCGGTGGCGGGCATTGTAGTCCGGGGGCTCGCTAGCTGAGCCTCGCACACTGGCGAACCAGCTGGAGAACTTCGCCATCTTGCGCTCATGCTTCTCCAGGCGCCCCTCCTCCGAAGGAGACAGAGAAGGCGACGCGGGTGCCCTTGGGAAGGGGAGCCCCTAGCATAGCCGATGTGGGCTTTTTGAGCCTGAATCGTCACCATCCTTCCGTGGAACGTCAATCTGTAAAGAGGTGGAAAATTTAATCATGCCCGTCCTCCCCCTACCTGGCATGCCAATCTGTTACCGCCAAGATCGCTGTGGCCCGTAGCTGCTATCGGCACCGGAGTGCACTCCCCCTGCTGCCCGGCTGTCCTCAACTCTCGGACCTCCATGCTAGGTGCACTCGCTTAGCTGCCCGGCGATCCTCTGCTCCTGAACCTGCTAGACAAGGGTTAGAGACCCGGGCCGAGGTTTCCGGTGGGGGCACTCCGACGATCAAGTCAGTGACGATCCAGGGAAACAGATCCTCCTGGTCTGGCCCCTCTTGATGGACTCCACACTAGGAGGAGTAAAAGATGTGTGTGAAGACAAAAATGTTGCAGGGGGAGAGTGATAGCGGGGACAGAGGGGTGCCCTGTTCCTCCGCCTCTCCTTGTGTCCCTCGTTTTCCTTCAATTGTGGTGGTAGCGGCGCTTCGCCCTTTTGGTCGGGCTCGTGCTTGTGCTAGTAGTGCCATGCCCCTCTTCTTCCTGAGGGTTCCCTTCTCTTTTTTTTCTCTCCCTTTTTTTTTTGTGTTATGTTCTGGCTTGTTTTTTGCCTGTCTTGGGGTTATTGTGTTACCTCCGAGTTTGTTGCAAACTAGGTTACCGTTGGGCGCTTGCCTCGGGATATTCGCCGTGCTATCAGGCGCGTGCGGCGATATCCCGAGGAGTCTTTCCTGATTCATGATAAGGAGAGTTGTCAGGCGCTCCGACACTCCTCTTGGTCGCCTCATTCCGGGAAACTTGGCCGTGCCTTGAACGGCGGGCCACTGCCCACAGAATTCAAATCTCTCGGTTGGCTTCCTCTCTTGGGCAATCTGAGTGGTTGGTGAAGAGTGTGGCATCTCGATCAACGTGCTTCTTTCCTTTCTAGTGTAACTAGCAATTGCAGTTAGTCAGTACGGCCTGGAAGGTGCTTCATTGCAGTCCTCGGGCGGCTCACCGATGTTTTGGGCTGGTGAGGACATCGTCTAAGCCGGGGTTGAGTTGGAACGGCAGGGCTCGCTCCAGAGGGCAGAAGGCAGACCCGGTCCAGAGGGCACGCGCTCGGAGAGGCTCCACATTGGCGGGTGAGTGCTGAGCTCGACCTCGACCACAAGGCACTAACCTCCATGGGTCTCGCTTTGGAGGGCAGGAGGCGGACCCGGTCCGGAGGGCGCGCGCTCGGAGAGGCTCCACGTTGGTGGGTGAGCGTTGAGCTCAACCTCGACCACAAGGCACTAACCTCCGAGGGTCTCACTCCAGAGGGCAGAAGGCGGACCCGGTCTAGAGGGCGCGCGCTTGGAGAGGCTCCACGTTGGTGGGTGAGCGCTAAGCTCACCTCGATCGCAGGGCACTAACCTCCGAGGGTCTCGCTCTGGAGGGCAGAAGGCGGACTCGATCCGGAGGGCGCGCACTCGGATAGGCTCCATGTTGGCGGGTGAGCGCTAAGCTCAACCTCGACCACAGGGCACTAACCTCCGAGGGTCTCACTCCGGAGGGCAGAAGGCAGACCCGGTCCAGAGGGTGCGTATTCGGAGAGGCTCCACGTTGGCGGGTGAGCGCTGAGCTCGACCTCGACCACAGGGCACTAACCTCCGAGGGTCTCACTCTGGAGGGCAGAAGGCGGACCCAGTCCGGAGGGTGCGTGCTCGGAGAGGCTCCACGTTGGCGGGTGAGCACTGAGCTCGACCTCGACCACAGGGCACTAACCTCCGAGGGTCTCACTCCGGAGGGCAGAAGGCGGACCCGGTCCAGAGGGCGCGCGTTCGGAGAGGCTCCATGTTGGCAGGTGAGAGCTGAGCTCGACCTCGACCACAGGGCACTAACCTCCGAGGGTCTCACTCTGGAGGGTGGGAGGTGGCTCTGACCTAGGCATCCCGAGCTCACGGGCCCGGCCTGGCGGAGGACAGAGCTCGATTATTGTCTTGAGGGAGCTAAGCTCAGCTCGATAATAGCATCCAGGCTGGATAATTAACACGGTGTCTTTTCTTGATGTGGCGCCTGTCGGTTCCTCCACGTCAGCGATCCTACCATATCATTTGCCCTCCACTCCCGAGGCTCGTTAGTGCGCGGCACTTAGGTCGAAGAAAGTAATTGCGGTGCTAACATGGAAAGGCAAAAATCTGGCACGATGATGGCCATGATTGCTGGCGCTTCGGGGAACGGCCTTGCGGACCAATCTGGGGGTGCCATGTGGCCATATCCGAGGAGCAATTAATGTTGGTGCAGGATTCAGAGCGGCCGTGATGCCGTAAGTGCTCAGTCTCGTCATTGCTCTCCTGTGTGCTACCCTCTCCCTCATTTGCTCGAGTTAGACTTGCTTACCTTTTCTTGGGAACCCTCGGAGAGTCCTTTTTTGCCAGGACCCCTCCTAGTGGCTTACCTTGGGATCTTTTTCCTCTATTGGCATCAGAGTGTCAACGTTTGGTAGTGCTTCATGCCGTGCATATAGGTTCCTTTCCTCATTCATGATAAGGGGTTATGCCGCATGCTCTGACTCTCCATCTGGTCACTTTTCTTCGGGAAACCTGGCAATGCCTCGATCGGGGGGCAGCCATCCCATGGATTTGAATCTTCTAGGATAGTTTCCTTTTTCAGGTGGTGCAAACAGTCAGTCGAGAGTGTGGTGCTTTGGACAGGGTGCCTTTTCCTATCTGGTGTAAATAGTAGCAGGGGTGATCATGGCATCCTGGGAGGTGCTCCTCCGTGGTCCTTGGGCGGTGGCCCGCTGTCTTAGAAAAGTGGCATCACGAGATTCGAATGAGAGCTCAACTTCGGTCGAGGTGGGCTCAACCCCGAGGGAGCCACCCGACGAAGGAGCTCGAAGAGAGTGGAAGCTTGACTTCGACCGATGTGGGCTCGACCTCGAGGGAGCCACCCGATGAAGGAGCTCAAAGAGAGTGGGAGCTCGACTTTGGTCGAGGTGGGCTCGACCCCGAGGGAGCCACCCGGTGAAGTAGCTCGAAGAGAGCAGGATGGGCTTGACCCCGAGGGAGCTACCCGGCGAACGAGCACAAAGAGAGCGGGAGCTCAACTTCAACCGAGGTGGGCTTGATCCCGAGGGAGCCACCCGAGGAAGGAGCTCGAAGAGAGCGAGAGCTCAACTTTGGCCGAGGTGGATGTTACCTCGAGGGCGCCACTCGGCGAAGAAGCTCAAAGAGAGTGAGAGCTCGACTTCGACTGAGGTGGGCTCGACCCCGAGGGAGCCACCCAGCAAAGGAGCTCGAAGAGAGCGGGAGCTCGACTTTGGTCGAGGTGGGCTCGACCTTGAGGGAGCCACCCAATGAAGGAGCTCGACTCCGACCAGGGCGCCTCGACCTCCGGGGAGTCACCTAGCGAAGGGTTTGGCGTGGCAGCACGTGGCATCAGGCCGGATTTGATAGGGACTCCATGTCGGCGATCTTGTCACATCAATTTGTATTTAGTAGGATAGGCTATGATCGGAATTTGATTATAACATATTTTATTTATTTTTATGATTTGATATTTAGAATAACCTATGACTATATAGGGACAAATTAAGATACTACGATCTATATCCAACAAGATAGGTTATGATCGGAGATCAATCATAATCATAATAATTACATGATTGAAAACTAATCTATATTTATTAAAAGAATCAAATTGAAATCCTAGGACATCTTTCCTACTTGCTTGCTTGTTATTTTAGTTTCATCTAATTCAAACTTTTATTTTCTTTTAATCATATTCTTACTTTCTCTTATTTTTAATACTTGTAATTTAATTAACTTCTTAAAAATCCTAAAGTGAACATAACCTAATTGATCCTTGCAGAATCCACACCTGATTCAACCCTTATTACCTAATTATTGAATCAATTAATTTCTTTATTTGTGGTGTTATTGATGACCATATATCAAATTTTGGTATCGTTATCAGGGACTATTATCATAGTTAGTTCACTAAAAATATAATTAAAAATAATTAATTCACTAAATATTGATTAATTAATTAATTTAAAAAAACCATAATATATTAGAATTTTTTTAGAGACTTAGAATATCAAACTAACTTATTTGGACATCTGTTTGTATTGCATTGCATCTACATAAGCTATATCAAGGGCACAAAACCTTAAACAATATAAGGTATAGATTTCATCATCCTTCTTTAGCCCACAAATCACCATCCTGAATATTGCATTTATCCAAATCTTTAATCTAAAATCAATTAGACATGACCCCTGAGGATTCGACTCATTAGGACTAGGGATCCTAAGAGTTGGACCATGTTAGGATTGATCAGTTGATTGGTATCTAAAAAAAATGGTTCAGGAATAAAATCTCGAAGGAAGGTGATTATTTAATTGATTATGTTGACTGACTTGGCCAATTTATTTGGTATCTAAGGAAAGCAACTAAGGACCCTCACTAACCTTACACTTACTTGGTCAGTTGATTGGTTAGCTTCTAACTTGAAGGGCTCGAAAGTGACTTTAGAACAGTTAGGAGCTGTCTGGATTTAGGTTAACCCTAGGATAGAGAGTCTATTTTTTACTAACTTGGTTGCAAATTGACAACTAAACCCTAATTAAATTCTTCTCTATTACTCTTAGCCCTAAGACTCCTTAGGCCCTCATCTTTAGCACTCTCCTCTCTCTTTCTTCTTTCTTCTTCTCCCTTCTCATCTCAAAAAAAAATTTAATAAACTAAGATTGTCCTACATAGACCTTTTAGTTGCATGCTAGGTCGACGATTGCTAACTTGCAACCATTAGGCGAAGAATTAGAAAAGACCCTTAGGACAATCAGGGCTAGAAACATGGATGCACCTGGTGAACCTAATCTTTCACGCCCATTAAGGAAATAGTTTATCCTATCCTTGTACTCATACTCATCATGCATTCAAGCACCTTCTATAGAGGCCACCCAATATGAAATCAAGTCTAGCATTATTCAGATGCTACCATCCTTTCATGGATTTAGTAATGAGGATCCTCGTAGGCACCTAAATGAATTTCTTAAGATTTGTTCCACATTAAAAATCTACAACTTCTTTGATGATGCCCTAAGGTTAAAACTTTTTTCATTGGTACTTAAGGATAAAATCAAATATTAGCTGAGCTCTTTGGATTCAATAACCATCTCAACCTAGGACCAACTTCAGAGAGAATTTTTTAAAAAGTACTTTCTCGTAGAAAAAACCAACCAAATTGAAAAAGCTATAACTGGTTTTTCCCAAATAGATAGTGAAATGTTCCATAAAACATGGGAGAGGATAAAGGACCTAATCAGGAAGTGCCCACATCATGCAGTTCCAAAGTGATAGTTAGTCTAGTGTCTCTATGATGGTTCATCAAAGAAACATAGGTAAATGGTCGATACCTCTTGCAGAGGAACTTTCATCTTAAAAGTGAGAATGAAGCATGGTAGCTATTCAAGACATTGAGTGAAAACTCCCGATAGCATATGTCTGCCTCATTTAATGACAGGCTCATTGCTCCTTAGAATAGGGTGGAATCTATGAAATTGGTAATTATATAGATACCCACAGCAAAATGAATGAGTTGTCTAAGAGGATGGATCATAAGGTATATGAGTTAGCTTAGAGGATGGATCATAAAGTAGATAAGTTATCTTAAAGGATGGATTGCATACAGTCACCTGCTCTACCCATGTACAAAAAGAAGTTTGCATAATTTGTTTCTAGACCCACCTATTACATAATTGAATGCCCAACCACAGCCCATTTTCCTGAATTTGTCCATGAGCAAGTTCAACAAGCTTAAGCCTAACAAGCTCATAGACCAGGAAATGATCCATATTTGAACACATATAATTCAGGCTGATAAAACCATCTCGATTTCTCATGGAAATCATAACCAACTATTCTTCGATTCCATCAAGACCTAATTATTAAGAAACCAAGTTTAGGAAATACCTTACCCACAATACTAAAATCCTTTTCAACCATCCACCACTAGCTATAGCTTAGGTTTTGAGGAGAACGTTATGAAGTTACTAGAACAAATCAACATCAACAACTAGACCCTTAACTCCTACTCACAATCTATCAACTCCCACACACAATCTATTGCTAGGTTAGAAATCCAAATAGGGCAACTAGCAGCAACTTTAGGTAGGAGGGAGGAGGCAAATTGCCCAGTCAACCTGAGAGCAACCTTAGAGGGCAATTCATAGCCGAGAGTTTAAACATCCTAGATATCTTTTTTGAACATGCAAAGTCGGTCATGACTCTTAGGAATGGGAAGGTGGTCAAACCACCTAGAAAAATCTCTAAAACCACTGACACTTTGACTACACCTAAGCCGATAGAAGAGGACCTGAAAGAAGGGGATAAACCAATATCGTCAGCACCATCATATGTACCCAAAGTACCGTTTCCTAGTGCACTAGAATCCCCCATTCCTTTTAATAAGAAGGGAGGATGAATGGACAAGATGATGGAATTGTTTAAACAAGTCCACATTAACCTCCCTCTTCTAGATGCAATCAAATAGGTCCTTGCTTACACCAAATTTCTAAAGGATTTGTGCACACAAAAACACAAAAAGTAGATCACAAATCCCTAAGAAAGTTTGTCTTACCAAGCAGGCAAGCTCAATATTTCAACATACTACCCCTCCCAAGCTTAAGGACCTAGGAGCCCTTCTTATCTTTTGTGTTATAGGGAATCTGTATATAGAAAAAGCTTTGCTAGATATAGGGGCAAATATAAATCTCCTACCTAGCTCAGTATATGAACTCTTTGGATTTGGCAAGCTTAAACCCACAACGGTCACCTTGTAATTAGTTGCTAGATTTGTCAAGTTACCATGGGGCATGTTAAAGGATGTACTTGTCAAAGTCGATGAATTTTACTTTCTAGTTAACTTTCTGGTCCTTGATATGAAGTATTCTGGTATACCAAAATAAATTCTCATAATTTTAGGGTGACCCTTCCTAGCGACAGCGAACACTTGCATCAATGGTAGGATAGGCATCAATAGACATATCATTTGGGAACAAGAAGCTGAGGTTGAACATATTCAATGCTTCCTAAGGTCCTTAAATTAATGATTGTTTTGAAATAGATATATTAGAAGAGAACTTGACAGAAGAAGCATCAATCACAACCCTGTACCAAGATCTATTATAGACTTGTCTAGCTCAGTTTGGGGTAAATGACTTTAATCTAGAAGGGGATATTAATGAAGTAAGAACCCTATTAGACACACTCTTATCTAAAATGACCCCACCATGGACCATTAACTATGAGCCTTCACTTGATCTATTAGCTACTCTAATAGTACCCTCTTTAGAAGCTGCTCCTAAGCTAGAACTCAAACCACTTTCAGTCACACTCAAGTATGTTTTCCTAGGATCTAGTGATACCCTTCCAGTAATCATTGCCTCAAACTTGACCCTTGACCAGGAAACGTGACTCATAGGAATTCTAAAAGAGCACAAAGAAGCTATTGGATGGTCAATTGTTGATTTGCAAGCTATTGACCCCTCCATCTACATGCATCACATCCACTATGAAGAAAATGCTAAACCATATAGAGACATATAGAAGAGACTAAACCCTAATATGCGAGAAGTAGTTAAGAAGGAAGTCGTCAAGTGGTTAGACATAGGAATCATCTATCCTATATTGGATGGTAAATAGGTTAGCCACACTCAAGTAGTACCTAAGAAATTGAGTATTGCTATAATAAAAAATAAGAAAGCTGAACTAATCACTATCCGCACAATATATAACTGGCGGGTATGTGTTGATTACCGTAAACTAAACTCTGTCAATGAAAAAGATCACTTTCTATTACTGCTTATTGATCAAATCCTAGAACGGCTAGCAGGGTAAAGTTTCTTTTGCATCCTAGATGGTTATTCGAGATACAATCAAATACCTGTCTTTCTTGATGACCAAGAGAAAACCACCTTCACCTATCCCTTTGGCACATTTGCCTTTCGGTGAATGCCCTTTGGCCTTTGCAATGCACCCATGACATTCCAGCAATGTGAACTGGCCATATTTTTTGATATGGTAGATAAGTTTTTAGAAGTTTTGATGGATAACTTCTTCATATTTGGTATCACATTTGAAGATTATCTCCAAAACCTATCTAAGATATTAGAATGATATAAGGAGACAAACCTTGTCCTAAGTTGGGAAAAGAGCCACTTTATTGTTTGAGAAGATATCGTAATAGGCCATATTATATTGGAAAGGGGGATTAAAGTAGATAAGGCTAAAGTAAAGGTAATATCAACACTACCATCCCAAACTTTGGTTTGATAGGTACAATTTTTTCTAGATCATGCTAGGTTTTTCATACATTTCATCAAAGATTTTAGCAAAATTGCTAGACCCTTGTATAATTTATTAAACAAGGACAAACCTTTTATCTTTGATGAAGAATCCTTACAAGCCTTCCACAACTCCACAATGCCCTGACTGTAGCTCCAATAATCAAACCACCAGACTAGTCTTTCCCATTCAAAATCACGTGACGCACCCAAATTTGTAATAAGTATAGTTTGAGGCTAATGAATTAATAAGGAACCACATATGATTTATTATGCTAGTAAGACTTTATTTGATGCTCAGTTGAATTACACCATAATGGATAAAGAATGATTATCTATGGTGTTTGTCCTAGACAAATTTCAATCATACCTTGTAGGGTCTAAGGTTCTAGTGTACTTTCATCATGCAACCCTAAGCCATGACTGATTAGATGGATTTTTCTACTATAAGAATTTTACTTGAAAATCCATGATAAGAAGGGATCTAAAATGTGGTGGCCGACAACCTTTCTAGAATCATATTCAAATGCCTAAAAAATACTGATAAGGCCATGGACCAATTCCTGGATGAGCAACTCCTCATAGTATCTGCCAACCCTTCTCCATAGTTTGCTCACATTATCAATTACCTAGCTATAGGATAGATCCCTTTCCATTGGTTGAAATAGGAGCATAACTAATTCCTCTCACAAGTTAAACATTACTATTTGAAGGACCCTGAACTATTCAAATACTGCCCCGACCAGATAATCCATCGATGTATCCCCAAGAGCAAGTTTTAAAGCATTCTCACTTTCTGCCACACTCTTGCATGCAGGGAACACTTTAATGGGAAGAAGATTATAGCAAAAGTGCTACAAAGTGGGTTTTACTGGCCAACACTATTCAAGGATGTACACGATTTTGACTATAGTTACTCAAAGTGTCAGCAAACAGAAAATATATCTAAGAAATATATGATGTCACTAATCCCAATTTTAATAGTAAAATTTTTTGGTGTATGGGGGATAGATTTTATGGGACCGTTCGTAGTTTCTCATGGGTTCGAATACATTCTAGTGGCTATAGATTCATCTCTAAATGGGTGGAGGCGCTAGCAACTAGGAGCAATGATCACCAAGTCATGATCAAATTTATACAAACATATATCTTTAATCATTTTGACTTTCCACGAGCAATTATTAGTGATGGGGGCACTCACTTTACGAACTGGTACATTGAAGCACTAATGAAAAAATATAACATTACATATAAAGTAACCACCCCATACCACTCCCAAATTAGTAGTCAGATGGAGAAATAAAACATATCTTAGAAAAGACAGTCAAGTTCGATAAAAAAGATTAGTCCCTTCAATTAGACAATGCACTATGGGCTTACCGCATTGCTTTTAAAACCCCTATTGACATGTCACCCTATAGGTTGGTCTTTGGGAAAGCATGCCACTTACCGGTGGAATTAGAACATCGCACCTTTTAGACTATAAAGAAGTTTAACTTTGATATGAGTGGGTTCTAATAGGAGACTATAACTAAATGAATTAAATGAGCTACGGAATGAGGCATACGAGAGTTCATGCATTTATAAGGCTCGGATGAAAGCTTTTCACGATATGTTTATTTCTATGAAGCCATTCGAACCTAATCAAGAAATATGGCTCTTCAACTCACAATTATGCCTCTTTCCTGATAAATTATGCTCTTATTGGGATGGACCTTTTATTATTACCCAAGTATTTCCTAATAGAGCAATACATTAAAAGTAAACGGTCAACACCAAAAGCCATATATGGATGGAATTCAGAATAAAAAATTAATTGATACCATCTACTTGGTGGATCCATTATATGATCAATAATGAGCCGCATTGAGTCTAGCTGAAAATGTTAAGCACTTATTGGGAGGAAACCCAATCTCCTTAATTTCTTTTCTTATCTTGTTATTTAGGTTTTTAGCTAAAGTTGTTCTACCCTAAAGATTTGGAAAGACATCTACAAGTCACCCTCATCCTGGATCAATTTCAAAGCAGACTGACCTCAGGTGCCATCTTTCATTTTTTACCATCTTTACTTTATTTTTCTTTCTCCATTGAGGACAATAGAGATTGAGTTAGGAGAAAAAAAATAATTTAATTAAGTTCTTGAATATGGTAAAAAATAATTAGTTCTATGTACCTAACTTTTGTCTCAATTTGAAGTTAAATAGGCATCCTAATCAATGATTGATTAACAACCTAGATAATTTTAGAGATATTGAAGGATAAATTATTAAAAAAACTAAATAAATGATAGGATTTAGCCCAGAAAATTTTTTTAAGCAATTCTAAAACCTTCCAACCATTGATCTTGATAAAAAATTTGTTTCATGGGGGTATGGGTAGAAAGTCGAGATATGCAAAAGTTCTCATTAGAATTTTCAAAAAAAATGATGAAAAAAATAGAGATAAATAATAAAAAATTTGCCTTTAACTTACTAAATAACTGGATCCCTTTATCTAAGTAGGTGTTGTGGTTCGTATCAAAATATGAGCATGCTGAAAGACCTATTAAAGAGTCAATCTCACCTTGCAGCTTTTCTTAGATCTTGCTGAGTAATTGAGCCCCTTCATCTATGTAAGCATTGTAGTTCATATCAAAAGGTAAAAAGGCTAAGAGATCTCGAAAGCAATGGTACTTCACTGAGTAATCGGGTCCCTTCATCAAAGTAAGCATTGTGGTTTGTGTCAAAAGGTATAGCTAATACTTAAGAGATTAAGACATTGCACTAGACTCTTAAAAAAAGAAGAGAAAATAAGGGAACTAAACTATAAGAAGACATTACACCAAATCCACAGCAAGTTAGAGGACTTAAAGAGTGAGGTGAAAAATTGGTGAAAGAAAAACTCTAAAAATTTCTTTCGATTTTACTTGACAACTAATTGGGTTGAATTAATAATCCAAAAAAGTACCTCCTTCATAGTCTGGCTGAGTATCAGCTACCTTTAAACATATCTAGGATAACTTTCAA
Source organism: Areca catechu (assembly GCA_021397845.1). Lineage (NCBI taxonomy): Eukaryota > Viridiplantae > Streptophyta > Magnoliopsida > Arecales > Arecaceae > Areca > Areca catechu. Next base: position 201,422,437 of record CM038039.1, on the reverse strand, counting down.
TTCAAGGTTGAATTTGTATATACTACTAATTTCTATGCTGTAATCGAGGATGAGCAAAGCTCAAGTTGGTGAGTGTGATAAATTCTATAAATATATTGATAAAGTATCAATTTGCATACTAATTGATCTTTATTATTTAAGAATTGATACTTTTATTTGTATTTTGTAGAAAAGATGATCATTAGTACAAAGAGCTCAATTTGCATATCCAAAATAGAGCTTAAATGGATCTAATATTAAGTAAAAATCATAGATAGCATAGATTTTAGAACAATTGATCTACCATGGACCGATCTGTCAATCCAAAAACCCATCCCCATGGACCATCTTCATCCTTCTCACCTCTTGACATCAATACTATCGCTTGATGCCACCTGTTGCCGCCCACTGCCCATCACCACCCATTGCCCATCATCGCCGGTCATCGTCACCTTCCCCGCTATCATGTCATGAAGCCTCCCATCACCATCATTGCTGCTTCTGTACTTGCCATTACTGCCACTCCCGAGCTATGGCCATCATCACCATTTCCCTCACCGGCTCGAGATGTCGACACCATTGCTCCCTCAGTTTGGCCACCTTCCCATCATCAGTTGCCTCATTTCCATCACCACTCTAGGCCACCATCAACACCCCTGTGCCACCATCGTCGCTCCCTGCATCACAAGCAACTGAAGAGGGCCATGATGGGGTGAAACCTCTGCTGTCGCCGCTTCCTCCATATCATCACTACCACCTCTTCACCGCCTCCTCCACATCATCATCACCATGACCCTTCATGGCCGCTAGGTCCATCAAGTGAGGGGTGTAGCATGGGAGAATTTTTAGTCGTAGCCATTATAAAGCACCCATGGGTTACCCAAGTTTGTATTCATGCAGCATATGGGAATTGTATTATGGTCTATGAGATGCCGATTGGTCTTTGATGCAGTCTAGTGTTGGTGAATGGATGTGAAGCAATACATCAAGAAATTGGATGGCTGGGAGGGTTGGTCAAATGGTTTGCAACAAATCCAACCTGATTTGGGACAAAATCGTAAAAGATCTGGTAGGTTTTAAGGCTTGATGAGGTGATTTGATCACAATCAGATAGGCAATTAGAAGACTAATTATACAAGGTTTTGAAAGCCAAATTTGATGCATATTCTACCAGCCTGAGCTCTATTTAAAGGGAAGTCATGAAGAAGCTATAGCATTAACCAGCAAGGCAAGCAGCAAAGCATTGAGTAGAACAGAGCCTCCACATATTGTATTTTTCCATGTTTTTGAGTATTGTAAGGGGTTTTTGAGGGAGAAACAGAGGGTAGTAGCTTGGATCTTCTTTCTTGCCTTCCTTCTATAATGGCGATGTTCGAAGACACTATGCATAGCTAAACTCTAAGTCTTCAAGGAAGTAGAGGAGTTATTTTAGTATGTATATTTTAATTTTTTTCCATATAATTAGACTTAAATGTAATGATATTGTCCTTCTTGAATAAAATTATTTTCTTCATTATTTCAATTGATGTGCTTTTCATTCAAATTATAGTTGAGATCTTTGAATAACGTATGGCTATATAGAGACTAGCCATGATCCAAGGATACAATTCATGCTTAACAAAATAGGCTATGATCGGGATCTGATTATAACATATTTTAATTATTTTTATAATTTGATATTTAGAATAACCTATAACTACATAGGGGCAGATCGAGGTACTATGATCTGTACCCAGTAAGATAGATTATGATCAGGGATCAATCATAATTATAATAATTACATGATTAAGAATTAATCTATATTTATTAAAAGAACTAAATCAAAATCCTGGGACATCTTTTCTACTTGCTTGCTTATTAATTTTAGTTTCCATTTAATTTGAAATTTTATTTTCTTTTAATCATATTCCTACTTTTTCTTATTTTTAATACTTGCAATTTAATTAACTTATTAAAAACCCTAAAGTGAACATAGCCCTAATTGATCCCTACGGAATTGACACCAAACTCAACCCTTACTACCTAATTATTGAGTCAGTTAATTTCTTTATTTTTGGTGTTATTGATGACTGCACATCAGGATCCTAGTGATTAGCCCTTGACATCATGGATGAGCGAGGGTCCTAGTGGTTTGCCCTTGCTGTTGAGCGAAAGGTCCTAGTGGTTAGTCCTATACATTACGGATGGATGATGATCCTAGTAGTTAGTCCTCGCCATTGAGCCGAGGCCCTCACCATTGAGCTACGGTTTTAGTGGTTAGCCCTCAACATCACATATGAGCAGGGTCCTAGTGGTTATCCCTTACCATTGAGTCGAGAATCCTAGTAGTTAGCCCTCATTATCATAAATGGGTAAGGGTCCTAGTGGTTAGCCCTTGCCATTAAGCCCTTGGTGCTAGTGGTTAGCTCTTGACATCAAGGGTGGGTGAGGATCCTAGTGGTTAGCCCTCGCAGTTGAACCGAGAATCCTAGTGGTTGTGATAGTTATTAATATTATGATAATTAACCCAACTTTATTTAGTTAAAATTGATACTTTTATGTGGTATTTTGTAGAAATTGATTTCATAAACGCGAAGAGCCCAAATTTACGAGTCCAACAACACAATTCAGACTTCAAACGGCCTCAAAATAGAATTTTGAATAATTATATAACAATTACATGACATTTAAAGCAGCCGGTCCACCAAGGATCGACCGCTCGGTCTATGAGGCGTTGTGTGGACCACCTGCAACCATGACCGCGGTCCATGGAGCAGGACCGTGGACCGCCCTTCTTCATTTGCGCTCAAATTTGCTGGAGAACTTCCCCTACTACCACCCAAGCCGCCGGTGACCTCCGTGCTGGCCGGAGAGGCCCCATTTGGCCGGAAAAATGGCCGGAAAAGCCATGGCCTTCTCTTTTGCTTCTTCACTACCATCCCATGCCGCCTAAGCCACACCCAAGCCGCCAAAGCTCCTGCCCACTCCACCGTCGCCATAGAGGATGCCGGGAAGCCAGATCTCACATCGCCAAGAGCCTTCCATGGCCGGAAAATCCTAAGAAGTTGCCGATGGGCACTCTTCCATCACCGATGAACTGGACCTCCTCTTTCACGGTGCTTCTTCCTTGTTGCTAGTCTTATCCCACGGTTTCTCCCTCTTCGATCGGTCTCCACCATTCACCGTAGAGTTTTCGGTCTCGTGTTGGAAGGAAGAAGTTTATGGTCGGGAGTTAAGGTTCATGGTCGGACGATGCTGGATGGACACGAAGGAGTTCGTTTGGATGAGGATGAAGTTCGTGGATGCGGAGGAACCTCGCTAGGATCACACGAACGGGTGCGAGAGGATAGAGGTGTAGAACCGAGATTGTTGGGCAGATTGAGATAAGAAATCACCGCGGTTCCCATGCGGACCCGATGCGGTGTTTTCCATCTATTAAACCTTCGATCATTCTCCACTCCGGAGGAGGATTCTGACTTTCATATCTCCGCTCCACCTCTCCGCTCTAATCTGCATTCCACTTCATTTCACCCATCCACTTTTATTTCCTCGGGATCCTGATTTGTTGCTGAGGTGCTGCCGCTGCTTCCTATTGCAGAGAGCCAGAAATCAAAAAAAAAGGGAAAGAGGGATCCTTGTTCCCGTAATGCTTTCATTTTTTATGTACTCCAGATTTTATGAAATGAATGTTTTCTTTTTATATATTTTACTTCATATTGATTCATGCCTTTTTATCTTGTATGAAGTAATTTAAATACTGGAACAAGTCATGATAGGGATACGTAACTTTTGAGATAAGTTTTCTATTTTAGTGAAGAAATTCTTGACTGATCTATACTTAAGGGACGGGCCGTGATCCACGGGTACAGGCTGTACTCTCAAGATAGATCATATCTTGGTTGTCTTCACGGATAATTATTTTCTTATCTCCGTTATTTGCATTAGTTTAATATTAGCTTTATTTTCTTTAAGTAACACAAAAGTCCTCGTGGATTCGACCCTTACTCCCACTATTTTACTCTTAAGGGTAGTGGATTTAAGATTTTAGATCGGTGCGTAGCAACGCGCACCAGATTTTTGGCACCATTGTTGGAGACTTTTGGCATTATTTTTTTTAAAAAATATAAAAAATGATAAATCATAAAAATAAAAAAATTCAAATTTCAAAAAATTTAAATTTCAAAATTCAAAATTTAAAAATTGATAAAAAAATTAAAAATTAAAAAAATTAGTTGTTAGTAATTTTTAATCTTGAGTGCCCTGATATAAGGTTGCCCTAGCATAACTGGGAGGTTATGTTAAATGGTTGTCCTAGGATACAAAAAGGTTGAGTAAAAAAAAAATTATACTTTTTGCTTTATATTTTTAGATTGACTTGGATAAATTTATTTTTCTGCAAAATTTTAAAAAAAATTATCCTGACATCTCATAATTTATTAGGGAATTAGAAACTTAATCACCAAATTTTTTTAAAAAAAGTAATTAGATTAATTTTGTTTGTGTGATAACTTAGACATCTTGTTTGTTGCATTTCATCATTCCTCCATAATTAACTTAAGGGCATAACCTAATTAATCAGATAAGGTGGGGAGTTTAATACCCTTAGCCCACAAATCACTACCCAACATTTGCATTGACCCAAACCTTAATTTTAAAATCAATTAGATGTCCACCCTAAGGATTTCGAGCTCAATAGGACTAGGGAATCCTAGAGTTAGACCGGGTTCAGATCATTTAGCTACTTGGTGTTTAAGGAAAGTAGTTCAGGGATAAGAGCCCGAAGGAAGGTGGTTCTTTAATTGGTTCCGTTTGCTTACCTGGCCAACTTCAATTGGTGTCTAAGGCAAGCAACGGGGGGACCCCCACCAACCTTACACTTACCTGGCCAAGTCAGTTAGTTGATCTTGGGCTTGGAATGCTCAATGGTAATCTTGGATCAGTTAGGAGCTGTCTAGATCTAGGTTAACCCTAGGATAGTGATTTTGATTGTGTAATTTTTTTGAAAAAAAAAAGAGTTAATTAAAATAACTTCTTCTCTTCTCTCTAGTCTAGGACTCTTTTAGAAATCTCTTCTTTAGATCTTTTTTCATTCTTCCACTTTTATTTAATTAATCAAAAAAAAATCTGAATTGCTGTTAGCTTTAGGAGGGTGTATGTTAGTGTATTCTAGGCGTTGGTTTCTAGAATCTAAACACATATCTTTAGATCCACAAATAGAAAGAACCAGTAAAGTAAACAACCCAGGTACTATGGATCCCAATCAAGGAAATCAAGGAATTGACCCTCCACGACAATTGAAGGAGTACTTCATTCCTTCAAAATACACCTATTCATCCTGTATCCAAGTACCCCCTGTAGATGCTGTCCGGTATGAAATCAAGTTCAGTGTAATACAAATATTATCCTTCTTCTATGGACTTGAGAATGAAGATCCTTATAAACACTTAGATGAATTTTTGGGAAGATCTGTTCAACCATAAAGGTACAAAATTTCTCCGACGATGCTTTAAGGCTTAAGTTATTCCCTTTTTCCTTGAAAGATAAAGCTAAATACTAGTTGAATTTCCTAGATACTGTAACTATTTCAACTTGGGATCAACTTTAGAGGGAGTTTTTTAAGAAGTATTTCCTCATAGGAAAGACAAATCAAATCAGAAAAGCCATTACCAGTTTTTTCTAATTGGACGGAGAAATATTTCATGAAACCTGGAAGAGATTGAAAGAGTTGATAAGGAAATGTTCTCACCATGCCATACCAAAATGACAATTAGTTCAGTGCTTTTATGATGGCCTGTCGGAAAGGCACAGGAAAATGGTGGATGCCTCATGTGGAAGAACGTTCATGCTTAAAAATGAACATGAGACATGGCAACTGTTTGAAATCCTGAGTGAAAACTCCTTGCATCATATGTCTGCTGCCCGTAGAGATCCTCCCATAGGACCTATAGGACCCTAGAGAGGGGGAATGTATGAAGTTGGTCACTCTGTAGACATCTACAGTAAAGTAGATGAGCTATCTCAGAAGCTAGATTGAATCTTGCAAGCTGGAAATAATTCCTCATCTCATCACAACTATGATGTCTGTATTCTCTGCTTAAGTCCCAATCATTTGATAGGTGATTGTCCAGCCACTTACCAATTTCCCGAGCTCTTTCAGGAGCAAGCCCATCAAGCCCAAACCCGAATGGCTCCTAGACCAGGAAACAATCCATACTCGAACACTTACAATCCTGGTTGGCGTAATCACCCGAATTTTTCATGGAAACCCCAACCTGGTATCAATTCATCTATTAGGCCTAATTATCAGGAGACCAACTTTAGAAGCATGCCATTTCCATAGTACCCGAGTGCCCCACAACCTCCATCGAATAATCGTGACCCTTTGTTTGAAAAGAGGGTGCTCCAAGCATTGAAGGAGCTGGAAATGAACACCCAAATCCTTCACTACCATACACAATCCATTGCCAAGCTAGAGACCCAGATAGGTCAGCTAGCTACAGCTTCCAATCAGAGAGAGGAAGGTAAGTTACCTAGCCAGCCCATTAGCAATCCTAAAGGTCAATACATGGCTGAAAGCTCCTTCACTAGACCTGAAAATTTTCCTCTTGAACATGCTAAATCTGTCACAACTTTGAGAAGTGGGAAAACATTGAACCAGCCCGACTTGATACAAAAGCTAGAAAAGGCTAAGCCAAAGAAGAAGAATGAAGAGGAGAAAGAATCCATTGGTCAAGCACCTGCACCTAAGGCTCCATTCCCCAGTGCTTTAGAATCACCTTTACCTTTGGATAAGAATCTGAAAATGAATGAGATGCTTGAACTATTCAAGCAAGTCCAAATAAACTTACCTCTCCTCGATGCCATCAAGCAAATTCCGGCTTATGCCAAATTTCTTAAGGATCTGTGTACACAGAAATGAAAATTCAAAGCACACATACCTAAGAAAATCCAGCTAACTGAGCAAGCCAGCTCAGTATTTCAGCAGATAACCCCACCTAAACTCAAAGATCCTGGTACCCCATTTATATCTTGTATCATAGGGGATCTCTCAATCAAGAAAGCCTTATTAGATTTAAGTGCGAGTGTCAACCTTCTCCCAAGCTCAATGTATGATTTGTTTGGATTCGGAGAACTAAAACCCACGACGGAGACGTTATAATTAGTAGATCGATCAGTCAAAGTACCTCATGGAGTGTTAGAGGATGTGTTGGTGAAAGTAGATGAATTCTACTTTCCTGTTGATTTTCTTGTCCTGGATATATAAACAAGCAATAATCTTAGCCAAATCCCAATCATTCTTGGAAGACCCTTCCTAGCAACTGCCAACGCCTGTATAAATTGTAGGACGGGGGTTATGGATGTTTCTTTCAGAAATAAGAAAATGAGGCTGAACATTTTTAATGCATGCCAAGGACCTCCCACGTATGATTATAATGAGGTAAACATGGTAGAGGAAGTGCTAGAAAAAGTTATCGAGGATAAAACTTCTAGTTTGCTTGACTCAGATCCTTTACAAGCATGCTTACCACATTTCGAAATGGATGATTTTAATGTTGATGGGTATACTGAAGAAGTAAATATGTTGTTAGACGTACCTGATTTTTGCACCACTCCCCCATGGGCTAAGAAATATGAGCAGATAACCTCTTCTTTTGATACACCGATAGCTTCTTCATGCGAGACCTTACCTATACTGGAACAAGAGCCACACCTAGTCATGGTAAAGGACCCCTTTTTTGAGCATGATGCCATCCCTGACCAGGTAGGTTCATCAAATGAATTCAAAGAAGCCATTAGAGAAACAATCTAGGATTTGCCAATAGATTGCCCAACCAAAATGTCACTACAAGAATCGAGTAATGCAGTCTATCAACACGATAACTTTGATAATTTGACTGAGGATCTATTCTACAAACATCTTAATTATACTGGATTTGATGATGTAGATGGATTTGATGATGTGGAGGAGCTAAGTGATCTATCATATCCATCTGGATATCAGATTATAAGCAATTTGTAGCATCCTCCAACACTTACCTAGCCTTTGCACTAGAACCAGTATTTTCCTTGCACATCATGCACATCAAGCCATCTCCTGTTACTAATCTGGAAACGTGTCTAGAAGGTACGTATAAGAAAAATATCATATAGAACATTACTGATTGGACTTCGTCCAACCATCCACCATAGTAAAAGATCAGTTTAGTCTGGCTGAAGACTATAAACTTAGCATTCCTAGGAAGCAGCCCGGTTCTTAACTTAGTTCATGCTTTTAGTTTTAGCAACCCAATCATGCTTTTAGCTTTAACCTTTTATTTCTTATTTTTAGAATGAATCAAGAGGAATAATAAAAGAAGATTGCGAGGAACTTGGCGACAAAAGAACGTCAAGTGTTTAAATACCCTATCAGGTTGTACCTTTCTTTGTCATTATATTATTAGTATCCTTTTTCATTGGGGACAATGGAAATTAAGTTGGGGGGGCTAATTAATCTAATCCTTAAGTAAAACTTTAATTGGTTGTTGTGTACAAGCTTTGTCTCAAATTGAAAATAATCAAGCTCGCTAAATGAGGAGTGATTAACAATTTAGACAATTGTAATGATATTGAGGGATGATTTATCAAGGAAACCTCGTAAATGGTAGAGTGTAGACCTGAATTTTTTTGAGTACTTCGAGACCCTTCTGTCTATTGATCTCGATAAAGAATCCTACTTATAATGGTATAAGCATCATAAAAAGTCTCTCCAAGTTTAATAATTAGGTTTTTAGCATTTCTCACTGAGTAACCGGGTCCCTTCGCCTAAGTAAGCATTGTTGTTTGCATCAAAAGATGAGGATGTAAAGAAACCTTTTGTAGAGTCAGTTTTGACTTGAAGTCTTTTTGACTCGAGTCAGTAAGCCCGAGGGGTGTTTTATACCTAATGCCCTAAAGCCAACTGTTTGGAAGTCATTGGCCTAAAGCTCGTTACAAGGGTTAACTAGAAAGCAAGATGTCAGGACATTACACTGACTTTACTTATTAAAAATAAAAAAATAAAAAAAGGGACTAAATAAATATTACACCAAAACCAAAGTAAGTTAGAAGATTTAGAGAGTGAGATAGAAAGTTGGAAAAAGAAAAATCCTTAAAAACTTTCATTGACTTTACTCTACTACTAAATGGGTGGAATTGATAATCCAATAAAGTACATTTTTAATGGTCTAACCGGGTATCCTTTGATTTTAGAGTTAGTAAGATGATTTTCACTTCTTGGACAGGTTAGTACACGAGACTAGTTCATTTTCTTTACTTAAAGATGAGAAAAGTTCAAGTTTGGGGGGTGTGATAGTTATTAATATTATGATAATTAATCCAACTTTATTCAGTTAAAATTGATACTTTTATATGGTATTTTGTAGAAATTGATTTCATAAATGTGAAGAGCCTGAATTTACGAGTCCAACGGCACAAACGGCACACAATTCGGACTTCGAACAGGCTCGAAATAGAATTTTGAAGAATTATATAACAATTGCACGAAATTTAAAGTGACCGGTCCACCAAGGATCGACTGCTCGGTCTATGAGGCATTGTGTGGACCGCCGTTCCACGAAGCAAGACCGTGGATCGCCCTTCTTCGTTTGTGCTCAAATTCGCTGGAGAAATTCCCCTGCTTCCGTCCAAGCCGTCGGCGACCTCCGTGCTAGCTGGAGAGGCCCCATTTGGCCGAAAAAATGGCCGGAAAAGCCATGGCCTTCTCTTTTGCTTCTTCACTACCGTCCCATGCTGCCCAAGCCACCGGAGCTCCTGCCCACTCCACCGTCGACCGGAGAGGATGCCGGGAAGCCAGATCTTGCACTGCCAAGAGCCTTCCATGGCTGGAAAATCCTAAGAAGTTGCCGATGGGCACTCTCCCATCACCGACGAACTGGACCTCCTCTTGCACGATGCTTCTTCCCTGCTGCCAGTCTTATCCCATGGTTTCTCCCTCTTCGACCGGTCTCCACCATTCACCATAGAGTTTTCGGTCTCATATCGAAAGGAAGAAGTTTGTGGTCGGGAGTTGAGGTTCGTGGTCGGACGATGCTGGATGGACGTGGAGGAGTTCTTTCGGATGAGGATGAAGTTTGTGGATGCGGAGGAAGCTCACTGGGATCACACGAATGGGTGCGAGGATAGAGGCATAGAACCGAGATTGTTGGGCAGATTGAGATAAGAAATCACCGCGGTTCTCATATGAACCCGATGCGGTGTTTTTCATATATTAAACTTTTGGTCATTCTCCACTCCGGAGGAGGATTTCCACCTCTCCATTCTATTCCGTATTCTACTTCATTCCACCCATCCACTTTTATTTTTCCGGGATCCTGATTTGTTGCTGAGGTGCTGCCGCCACTTCCCATTGCAGAAAGCCAGAAATCAGAGAAAAAGGGAAAGAGGGACCTTTGTTCCCGCAATTCTTTCATTTTTATGTACTCCAGATTTTATGAAATGAATATTTTCTTTTTATATATTTTACTTCATATTGATTCATTCCTTTTTATCTTGTATGAAGTAATTTAAATGCTGGGACAAGTCATGATAGGGATACGAAACTTTTGAGATAAGTTTTTTATTTTAGTGAAGAAATTATTGACTGATCTATACCTACGGGATGGGCCATGATCCACGGGTACGGGCCGTACTCTCAAGATAGATCATATCTTGGTTATCTTCATGGATAATTATTTTCTTATCTTCATTATTTGCATTAGTTTAATATTAGTTTTATTTTCTTTATGTAACACAAAAGTCCTTGTGGATTCGATCCTTACTTCCACTATTCTACTCTTAAGAGTAGTGGATTTAAGGTTTTAGATTGGTACGTAGCGATGCGCACCAGTTAGCCCTTGACATCATAGATGGGCGATGGTCCTAGTGGTTAGCCCTTGCCATTGAGCTGAGGGTCCTAGTGGTTAGCCCTCGACATCACGGATGGGCGGGGGTCCTACTAGTTAGCTCTCGTATTGAGTCGAGGGTTCTAGTGGTTAGCCCTTAACATCACGGACGAGCAAGGATCCTCATGGTTAGCCCTTGTTATTGAGCCGCAGACTGATCGAAGGCTATTTGAAGTCAGGGCTAACTGAAGGCTTTGATTTCCTATCAACCAACAAAGAATACATGCCATTTTAACTATAAACATTTTTACTGAAGCATGATAAAATTTACATTACTGATAGTAAACTAGAGATTTTCCAAATTTTAGGGATGAGGCAATGGTGTTCCATCTAATTGTGTGAGGCGATATATTCCAAGCTGAATGACTTTTTTCACTCGATAAGGGCCTTCCCAATTTGGAGAGAGCTTCTCTTAGATGGTTGGCTGAGACACTTGGGCCTATCTTAGTACAAGATCTCCAATATGAAAGAACTTACGCCGGATCTGTATATTGTGATATCAAGTGATCCTTTGCAGTAGGTTGCCATTTTCACCACTGCTCATTCCTAGATTTATTCTAGTAGGTCTAGGTTTGCCCTTAAGTGCTTCGAGTTACTCTCTACATAAAAGTTCTCCACTCAAAGGGAGGAAAGGTCTAGCTCTAATGGGATCACTGCTTCGATCTTGAAGTCAAGATTGAAGGAAGTTTTATCCATTGGGACTCTCTATATTATCCAGTATGCCTAAAGGACATGGTATAACTCATCAAGTCCTGCCCAATTGCTCAATCAAGTCGAGTCCTTAGTCTTTGCAAAAGAGTTCTCTTAGTAATCTTAGCTTCTCCATTAGCTTGAGGGTGGTCGATAAAAGTAAAATAATGCATACGCAAATCATTGTAAAATTCAACAGTTTAAAGCTACTAAATTGCCAGCCATTATTCCTGACAATAACTTTCAGAAGGCTGAAGCAATAGATGATGGATTTTCCTTTCCTGGTACCCCTTTCTGGAGGGGATTTCCTTTGTCTGTAGCCTCCCCCTATCAGACCAGTCCTCTGAAGGAGATTCTTCTATTTGAGGGTGATCGCCGGCGTAGTAAAGATCTTGTCTCTCTAGTGGTGCAATTTTTCATGGAAGGGGCGGGCACCGTGTCGCTGAGCCCCGAGCCATGGTGGAGCATTTCTATTCCAAGAGGGACTATCGGAGTGTCGCAGGGCCTGTGGCCTTAATGGAATACTCCTCTTGGAGGAGGCTCAGGTTCCGTGTTGCGAGGATCGGAGACCCCCGGTTGCATGGTTGTTGACATGGTGGTGCGCTACAGGGCATGGAGCCTGGCGGAGCATGCATTATGCAGAACATGCGGGTGGCGCATTGCAAGGTTTGAATTCTCCGGCAAGGCGTGCACCACTTCTAGGAGGTTTCAGGTAGCTGGAAACATCCATGTCACAATTGGTACCTCTGTTTATCCTCTCTCTTTCTGCCGCTAGCGAGAACTTCAAACTCGATAGGAGGCGGAAAGCTCAATTCGAAGAGCCTGGCTCTGGGAGCGGGAGCACGACCTTGACTGGGCGCCTGACCCCAGATGCAGGGGCTGCCCTTGGCACGCATGAGCATGACCCCGATCGGGAGCTGGCCTCAGATGGAGGGCTCGCCTTATGAGCATGACCCTAGCTAAGAGCTAACCTCGGACGGAGGGCTTGCCCCTGGAATGCATGAGCACAACCCCAGTCGGGAGCTGACCTCGGACAGAGGGCTCGCCCCTGAAATGCATGAGCACGACCCCGGCTGGGAGCTGACCTCGGACGAAGGGCTCGCCCTTGGAATGCATGAGCACGACCCCGGTTGTGAGTTGACCTTAGATGGAGGGCTCGCCCTTGGAACGCATGAGCACGACCCCAGTCGGGAGTTGACCTCAAACGAAGAGCTCACCTTAGAGTACAACCTCGGCCGGGAGCTGACCTCGGACAAAGGGCTCGCCCTTGGAACACATGAGCACGACCCCAGTCAGGAGCTGACCTCAGACGGAGGGCTTGCCTTATGAGCACGACCCCGGCTCGGAGCTGATCTCGGACGGAGGGCTCGTCCTTGAAATACATGAGCATAACCCCAGCCGGGAGCTGACCTCAAATGGAGGGCTCACCCTATGAGCACGACCCTGACTGGGAGCTGACCTCAGGACGGAGGGCTCGCCCTTGGAATGCATAAGCATGATCCTAGTTGGGAGTTGACCTCGGATGGAGGGCTCGTCCTATGAGTACGATCCCGGCTGGGAGCTGATATCGAATAGAGGGCTCGCCCTTAGAACGCATGAGCACGACCCTGACCGGGAACTGACCTCAAACGGAGGGCTTGCCCTATAAGCAGGACCTCGGTTGGGAACTAACCTCGGACGGAGGGCTCACCCTTAGAATGCATGAGCACGATCCCGGCCGGGAGCTGGCCTCAGACGAAGGGCTTGTCCTATGAGTGTCGAGTCTCGTATGGTGTATGAAGGCATCTGGAGTCAAGTTTTGGATCTTTGTCATGTTGGTCATGATATAACTAGGGCTAGGAGTGGGTCTGGTAAGAGTCCTAGGTGAGTCAGCTCGATGGTCCTTCGAGTCGACTCGGTTGGTGGCACAGCACAGGGGTCTGGGTGATGTACCTGTTTCGAGTCAGTTCGATTTTCATGAGTCGACTCTGGTTTTCAGGGCAGATATGTAGACATTCTGGACGAGTCAGCTCGGTTTGCTGGAGTCGGCTCGTATTCTCAGAACAGATGGAGTGGTTTGGATGAGCCGACTCAAACCCTGCGAGTCGACTCGGATGATGGGTTCGCTGTTTTGACGCTGTGCCAGTCGGGAGTTGGTTCAAGGGGCTAGGTTTGGTTTAACCTAGGGATATATATATACATTGTACGGTCTTGGGTCAAAAGGAAGGAGAAGATATCTCTCGAGTCTTCCAATAGGTCCTGTAACCTATTCTGACAGGAGATAATATATTAAACCCTTGTTTTTCTCCCTAAACTTCTTTTTAATCTTGATTTATTACTTGTTTGATCTTCATTATCCCTATCTCCTAAGATTCGTGGTATAGAGTTCACGCCAGGCTTGTTGCTTTCGTTATGATCTCTTCATGGTGCTTCGTGTTTGAGGTATTGTCCGTAGTCCGGACGGGGTGATCTCATCCGATGTGTCACGACAATGAGCACAACCCCGACTGGGAGCTGACCTCGGATGGAGGGCTCCCTCTTGGATCTTCATTTGGACGTCGCATCCAGGTGGCACTTTCTACCTGCGCGGCCACCAGCTGTCGCCGACATAGGCTCCATATCAGGGGTTGTGCCACATCATCTACAAAAAAAGGAAAAAAAAAAGAATACTTACAAGGTGTTGGTATATATGTAAAAATATTTTGACGAAATCATAAAAGAAAGAAGCTTAATTCCAGTAGACTAAGATATATCATTTTTCTCTTAAAAAAATGGGCAATAAAAGAAAATGGGAACCGTCTTCACCAAAGTGAGAATAAATCAGGTTTTTAATCTTGAAGGTTTATTTCTTCCTATTAATATATTTGGGCCATTCCTTACAAAATAATATGGTTTTTTATCTTTAAATTGGAAGCTCATTTATTCAACTTTCGGATCAAAAATAAATTCCATTTTAAGGGAGGTAACATCCAAATATTAAGCAGCTAGGAGGTTACATGCACTTGCGGATATTTTTTGGTAGTAGTAGGATGAGTTAATTAGCAAAAGAAAAATGTCAAAACCCCTTTCCTTGATATCCCATTGGATTGCCTAATTGCAACGTGTTAACCATTAGATTTGGCCTTCATGACAATCTCATTCATCGGACGCCGAAGGGTATATATATATATATATATATCTCCTTTTCGCTGGCAAGAAGAGAAACACCGGCCTCTTCAATTAAAAAAAATACTACCAAAGGCACGCCCTTCAAAAACAGGTATTTTATATAATACGACAACGCACAGACACCCCCTGGTAGGCCATCACCTAGCCGCTGATGTTCTCAATCTTGTTAAGATACAAAATTTGGAATACAAATTAAATAAATATTAGCTGAAGTGAATCTACACTGCGGTTGAAGCCTTCCAACTTAATGGGATATAATCATTACTTGATAACTTCTGTTAAGCACAAAAACAAAAAGTTATAATTTACTAATTTAAGGAAATTAGCACAAAAACAAAAAATTATAATTTACTAATTTAAGGAAATTAAGGTGAACAATACTAATTTGCCATCCAGTCCATGAACTATGGATGAAGGAACGAATTTGGTTCGAGTTTCCTTCGATTTTCCGATTTTCGTTGAGGAAAGGGTGCTGCACAGAATTCATTGTAACTTGGACTCTAGTATGTTATACATCTCCCCAGGGAACCAATTTTGTAGAACGAAGACTAAAATGAAGCATGATTTCAAAAGTCTATCATAATAAATAAAACAGAAAAAAATCATTTAAAATATATCATTGTTCTCTCAGACAAAAACTTGCATACAGAAAACTCTTCGACCAGACCATTTAAAAGCGTGACTTCCTTTTGCGAGCTGTGTATTTTGTATCAGGAGGTACATCATGCCCTCTACTTCTCATCTGTTCCTTTTTCTTAAGAACCCATTCTCTCCCTTTCCCTTTTTTGTTTACTTTTAACTTTTTCCTTGGTCGGTTTCGATCATATATGCCAACCTGCACCCAAATAAATAGAATAATTAATTAATTAGAATTCATTGTTAAGAGATGAATGAGAGATCCTGGTTATGATGCTAAAAATCTCATTCTTCCCACTAGCACATTAATCACGACTCATTACACAACATTTTGTATTTGGCAATGTCACGAGCCATTGGCCAAGCAAACCCGCTCACATTTGCAGAGTTTCTCCGGCCTCAAGAATTTCAAGTAAAATTCATTTTTATTATTAGCACATTGTAGATCACCACAGGCTATATCTGGGATTATAATCTCAGATAGGATTTTGTGCAACTCAGTCCCAACAGATATGGTTTGCACCACGCTTCCAACAAAAAATGTCAGGAAATTGGGCAACCAATTTAAATCACATATTCACTATGGTATGTCCTACCAAAAGGTGGTTACAATAATATCCCATTCCCAAGAAATAAAAAGAATCTTTGATTTTTAGGGGGATTTCAGATGCAAGCTTACCGTCTGACTTTCATCATCACCGCTCTCATCATCATCACTACACATCTCGCCGTCTTCACCTTTGCCCTTTGGAAGGGATGTTTGCATGGAAGGTGGACCACAGGAAAGCACAAGGTAAGCTTTCCTTGCTTTTGAACTGTCATCGATAGAGTATATTAGCTTAGAAAAATCATTTAATATAGAAAAATATAAAAAATATAAGAATCATTATGAGTACAGAGATTTCAAATTGATATTTTATATAATGATGAACAACAGAATAATACACTAGGAAGGTGAAAAGATTGCAGGAAAGTGGGTGGAATCCAGCCTTAAAAGTCATTAAAGGGATTTAATTACTTTCAGAAAAGATAATATGGTTAATCAGAATTATCCAGAGAATTTTTAGCACATTGACCACAAAATAGTGCGGTAACACCCCTCAAGTGCAGAGGACAACAAAAACACTTAACTAAATGTGTAATCTCTACACACGAAAGATGGAATGCAAGGCCGATTGCAACCATTTATTTTAAAGTATGATTAAAAGCACTATTTATATCTACATATACATGCAAACAACCAGCATGATAAGACTCATATAAAGGCGTTACATGCTAACCATTTAATATGAACATAACTTTGGCTTCTACCAAACGACAACTTCTACTGTAGAAACGACAACTTCTACTGCAGAACTGTGTGATTCATGGTGTGCCTAAACTTATAGGCATGCACCAGCAAACAGAGTTGACAGAAAAGATAATTTATAAGACAACCTTAAAAAGATTAGTTGAGCAAATGGTTAGTGCATAAAGCTTTGACATATGAAACACATCATTGGTAGTTGTTTCCTCTGTGTACCTGTGGGGCCAGTCAACAACAACACCACCTGCGAATCCAGCACGCATGGCATAAGTCATGATCATCTCACTCTGATTCATATTCTCAGCATATAGTTGCAACACTGCTCTAGCTCCCCTTGCTAAGCATCTATATAAAGAACCAAAGAAAGCCCTGCAAAGAAAAGAGTTAACAGGATAATGACAGGTATGACATAATATTTAGCAAAATTTATTCAATCAAAATAAGAATATGAATCAAGCACATACTTTAATCGCATCCTTGGTTCATGAGAGGACTTGTCAGCATAACATAACCACTGCAAAATCAAAGTCAAAAAGAAAGCTGAATTCAGCAGCACATAACAGAAGCAAATAAGCTTGAAATCAACCATAATAGAATCAACTTAACAATCAATTTTTTTTATTATGACAGCAGCATAATTCTTGTACTAGAAAAGCAGCCTATCCAAATGTGCAATGAAATGGGCATACAATCTACATTAAGGGCCTGTTTGGATGTGGTTTTCAGCATTACAAAGAACAATAGAAGGGAGGTAACTTGAGAAAGAGAGGCAGCTCGGCTAGGGATAAGATAGATCACCTAAAGGGACGTATTCATTATCCATAAAAACAGGATACGATAGGAATAGATTAGCCAATCATTCATTTATTGGAACAAAAATACTACCTTTTGTCAGCACCTAGCATCCTGGTACCGGATACAACATCCAAAAAGGCCCTAAAAGCAACACAACTTCAAAATCCAACAACAATATACAGGATAAAGGTCAGGAATTTGTCAGAAACAAGACCCCGTAACTTACTTTTTCAGTTGAGGGAGTCTCTGACTTGAGGTGTAGGTGTTGCATCAGGGGTTAACTGACTGAAAGCTTGATTCAAGAATATGCAACCAACCAGTTTGGAATCCATCCATCTAGTAATTGAGGCTATAATAAGAGTGCGAGACCGAACTTTTTTGTGGTTCATGTTCTGAGTTCAGCTAGCATAGGATTATTTTTTATATATATATATATAAAAAAAAAAGCATAATCACTCAAAACTTAGCACCAGGGAAATTCTGTTTATCTGTAGAATAGCAAGTGACCAAAAGCTAGAAGAATGTTTTTCACTCTAGAAAACTCAAACAAACAAGAGTGGTAGAAGGACAAAAAAACCAAGTATGAGATGCTCGATCTTAAGTACACTACCTTGTCAAATGTTTCCATAATATTTAACATATTGTTTAATGCCCCATTATGACTAAAGAAGATTACCAAAATCTCAAAAGCCATAAGAAACTGAGTATCTTTGTTAACACAAAACTCAGCATAAGCCTGATATTATTCAAAAGTGACTCCTGGCAGGGAAAGAGCTAATGCATCAAGAACATGTGAGGTTTTTTAAACCTTAACCTGCAAACCCCAGTCGAGAATGGCATGGCTTTATGAATTAGGTATTATCCGTCAAAGTTACAGAATTTCTGTTATTGGCTCTCAACCAAATATCAACCAATTGCGAATTGGTGTGAAACTATATGCCAGCACTTCTTTTCTTTTCTTTCTTTTGTGTCTGTTAGTGGGAAGAGGGGTCCGTGTTGGTTTTGATTGGGGAAAGGGGATGTGCACAACAAGAAATTAAGCATTGCTACAACAAAAGGGAAATTTAACAAACTTCCTTTACTAGAAGAGATAGACCAAATTAAAATGATTAGGATATGGTTTTACCTGTCAATAGCTAATCACTTTTTTTACATGCTTGGTTTTATTTATACCTCTACTTTTAGGTTGCACGATGTATTCTTTTAAATTTTAGATGATCCAAGAGAGATGAACATACTCAATACATGAGATAGATGAGTAAAAGGATCTTAAAGGAGAATTTGATTAAATAAAAACTTTCCCTGCAGATCAAACTTCCATACCATGACAAGCAAGGAACTCCATCTTGTTGAACCCAACCCAGCCCCCCACCCGCCCCCACCAAAAAAAAAAAAAAAAAAACTCAAAGCAAAAACATCAATGCACCTTCTTGCAAAAGTTTTACTCAAACAGGTCCAACACAAAAGGATATCACCGATGTATCAAGAAATGTAAAGCATAAAATTAATTTTTCTTTTAAAAAACAACAACTGTACTGTTTCCAATTTCTCTCTGGAATAACATGAGGTTAGTTATTGTAGTCTATTCTAGTGAATGACTGTCCATTCATCGATATAAATTGATTATCATAGTTTCTCCAAAGCCCTAAATAGAAATAAGTCAAGGGTTGATGCTATTACAAAAAGACACACACACATGCATGCATATGCATCCATAAATGTGTATGCGTCTGTGTTTATTCTAGGGGTTGTGGTGAGAAGCAAATTGGGAAGCACACGATGGAGAGAATACTAAGGGTTGTGGTGAGAAGCAAATTGGGAAGCACACAATGGAGAGCATACAGAATAGAAGGAAGCAAAAAAATAGAAGCAACATCAGTTAAACCTAAAAGAAGCTAAAAAATAGAAGCAAGATCAGTTAAATCTAAAAGAAGCAAAAAACATAGAATCAAGATCAGTTAAATCTAACTGAGAATACATAGGATAAGGTTCAATTTCCAAAATACTAGATTTTCATCCCAGAAACAAGAAACCATTTGCAATGACCAAGAATACTTCATTTTGAATGGTACATGGAAAAGACATTACAAAGCCAATCAAAATACTAGGCAAACCCTTCATGATGCTACTTTACATATAAAGATTCTCAATACTAGCTACGGAGGATTATATGTCATCATTTCTTTTGATAAGATTCATATTAGCATTGCAAGAATATAGAATTCTAAAAATTACTTTAAATGTTTCAAACAGATTACTCCTTTTCTTTAAAAAAAAAAATGCAACAAAATTTCATCCTGCCAAAATTCATTGGGCAACAAAAACTAAACTACAAACACAAGATGGCTAGAAATTGCAAGGAGCAATTCACGGTAATAATATCAAGAAAAACACGGAAATCATTGCAAAAGCACATTTTCAGCAAAATTACAAACCATATTGATATTAATAAAATAAAAAATCAACAAAGTAACAAGAAAACAACAAATTAGCTAGTTAGAAGAAAGGAAGGAGAAGGGGAGAAAATTGCCTACCTGAACAGCCGAGATACTGATGGCACCATCAATGACTCCTGGTCTCAAGCCTAGGCCCTATAATTTAACTTATTATCAAATCAGTTCAGATTGACAACATAAACAATCTGCAAATGCATTACTGCAAACTACCCTAAAACATCTTCTATGAATTTAAAGTAATCATAAGCAATGATCCAAACTTAATGCAATCCTTATTTAGATGAGAGCAAGTGATATTAATATGAATAGTCTCCACATTATGCCAACATGGTAGCAAAAAACCAAAGGTACTCCATTACACCCTGGAGAAAAAAAATGAAAAAAACACCAAAAGTCATATATTCGGGAGCTGTTGTCTTCAAATCAATTCCACTCAGGTGCATTTTTCAGTACAACAGACCAAGCTGACTAAGCATGAGGAATGGTCAGTTTACCATTGGAACTGGCCCTGAATAAAAGAAGCCAGAACAGAGTGCATCACAAACTTATTCAAAATTTCTTCACAATTATTATCATGTCTGTATGTTTATTATTTCAGCTAATAACTTTTTTTTTCCAGCAATTTTTCTGGAACATACTACTCTCATCATTATGCGAGTATGTAAATACAAATATCTTTGATAACAGTTCCAAGACAATGTTTTAAATACAGATGGTACTAACCTAAAATCCATGTTCACTAAGACACCTAAGATAGAGCTTAAAAGCATTTGGTTTATAATCCTGCTAAAGAAGGTTCTTAAAACAGGATAAAAGGAATCCTTGAGAATCTAAAAATCTGCTAATAGCTGGCCTAGAATTAACCAATTGTGAGATAGACTATGAAGTACCTACTCTAAGATGACAGTGAGAGGACCAAAAAATGAATGAGATAACCACACAGCAAATTAGAGTTCTACCTGGCCCATATCAGCAAGCAAAAGATCACCCTCCACCTCATGCTCCAGTGCAACATCTGAGATAGGATTAAATATAGACACCATTAACAAATATTGGGATGTGGGATGAAAAACAGAAACAAATTATAGAGTAATATTCAGAATTTCTTTCTTTCTTTCAAAGGCAATTTACTTACCAAGCATTGACTGTGAAATATCATAGCCAATCCATTGGTGCCCATTCTCGGACAGGATCTCACCACTAAGTCCTGAGCCACAGCCTGAAGAAAAAATAAAAGAACTCAGATGAAGAGAACAAGTCAGCTCCTGTACGCAGGTGAAATAGAAAGAATTAAGTGAATCACTTGGTCATCAACACCAAGAAATACTCTATTCAAGAAGCATACTTACACAATGTCCCATGTAATTTCAAAAGATGGAACTATTTATTCTGCACCCAATTTAACGTTCTTGAAAGAGATAACTATAAATACAAGCGTCGGTCTCAATTTTTTGAGGACCCCCACGAAAAAATTAAAAAAAATAAATAAAAAAGCAGATGGATTAGAAACGGGAATCGGACCTATATCGAGCAGCAGCCGAGAAACCCCGTCGTTGGGCAAGGCAAGAAGCTCCAGGGCCCTCTTAGAAATCTTCGCCTGAAACAATAATTAGGGGACAAGTAGTTACCCAGCAATGAAAGAAGATTATAACCCCTACTTAAAAAAAATTGAAAAGAAAGGGAGACAGAAAGAAAGAACTGACTTGGATTTCGATGATTCGAGAAGAGGTGGTATACTTGCGAGCCTCTGTATCGTTATAGAAGATCTCCGGCGGGGCCTGTATCTCCGGCCGCGGCATCACTCTAGTCTTTCTCGTCTAGAAGCTTTCTTCTAAGCAGCGTGAGATAGGCGCCCGGAATTGTAAGCCGCCTCGCCCCTTCTTCCGCCACGCAGAACCACCGCGTCCCGCCACGTCGCAGCCCTCTTTGCGGCCTTCCGCCTCTCCCCTGACCCCTCCCCTTGACTTCCGCCTCGCCTCTTCTTCCGCTACGCAGAATCACCGCGTCCCGCCCTTGCCCTGACTCCTCCCCTTGACTTCCATTTCGCCCCCTTCTTCCGCCACGCAGAACCACCGCGTCCCGCCACGTCGCAGCCCTCTTTGCGGCCTTCCGCCTCTCCCCTGACCCCTCCCCTTGACTTCCGCCTCGCCTCTTCTTCCGCTACGCAGAATCACCGCGTCCCGCCCCTGCCCTGACTCCTCCCCTTGACTTCCATTTCGCCCCCTTCTTCCACTACGCAGAACCACCGCGTCCCGGCACGTCGCAGCCTCTTCGCGGCCTTCCGCCCCTCCCCTCGCCGACTCCGACCAATCTATCGGATGTTTAGGGCTGCGGCCTTCCGCCCCTCCCCAGACACCTACCCCTTGACTTCCGCCTCGCCCCCTTCTTCCGCTACGCAGAACCACCGCGTCCCGCCAGCCACGTCGCAGCCCTTCTCGCGGCCTTCCGCACCTCCCCTGACTCCTCCCACTCCCGACTCCGACCAATCTATCCAATGTTTTCCCTCTGTTTTTTCCGTTCTCAAAATTCTCAACTGGACGAGAGGCGCTCGACGGTGTCTAGGGTGCTGTGGGGTTCTATAAAGTCTCTACAGTTTCCCCAGATAATCAACTGTATTTAATTTCATATACAATCAACATTCAAGATTTATTTAATATTTTAAAAAATACATCCAACTACTATTTACCATCCATAAATTCATTATAACATTAGATACTAAATTAATTTATTATATTTTTAAATCCATATATTATATTTTAAAATATTTTTAATTTTTAAATAAATTTTAAAAATTTATGTTGAAATATATAAAATATTTAAATTAATTATATATGAGTGAAAAATATTAGAAGATTAAAATAATAGAGTTGATTGTATTAATTAAAAAACACTAATTCATCAAAAAAAGATTTTTTTAATTTTTTAAGATTAATTTTAAGATTGCAACTTGTATAAATATTTTAATATATTATATATGGTTTGAAAAATATCAAAAGATCATCGTAAATAAATTTGATAGTTTGGATTGTATGAAATTATGATATACATATATGAGTGTATATTTGGTTTAAAAAATTGATGATTAAAAAATATATTTGAAATTATAGATTAGATTTACTAATTAATTTTAATATTTAATATTTAATAATAAAAAATATGTTTATGAGCTTGGTCTATCCTAGATATACTGGATCAAATCGTTTAGTGCTATTCTATATTTTAGGTTTGAAAAATCAGTGATCAAGATTGGATTCAAATATGAAGTCATTTATTTATTTTAATTTGATAATCCGGTGAAACCCAATTGAACCAAATTCAATTAGACTTGACCTAAACCTCTTTGCTCAACCAAATTAAGCCAATTAGTAATCAAATTATTAATTAATTTTTTTCATAATTAATTAATTATTAATTTATAATATTTATGCAGGGTTAATTATTTATCATATTTCTAATTTGGTCATTGAACGAATCTTAATCATTAATCAACCATCATGATCGATCAGAAATTTCTTATATGTGTAACTCCATAGGTTTGAATATTAAGTCGGTAGTCCAGAAATCAATTCCTGAACTAATCAATGCGACCATCTAGTAATGGTGCCCGGCGTCCGGATTGGTCGAATGTTCGTAAATTAACATTCAAGAATCCAGGTATATAGTTATTGTATAATCATCCCTTTGACCCTAATGCTCAGAATAATTTTAGAGTTAACTACTAACTCTAAATAATTCATCCAAATATTTCTCAACTATTAAATCTTGTACTCCTCACAAGGATTGCCCTGACCAAGGTCTTTGGTGTGATATGCATGATGAGGATGCAAACATGTAACTCTAAAGGAGATTAACCAAAATTTAACTAGCAATTCCTACTTGCATATGAGTGATTCAACATATAAGATCAAGGAGATCTAAATAAGAAACCCTAAATGCTTATACTTAAACCCAGCTAGGAGGACTATCAAAATCTTAAAGAAATAGGACAAGATTAGAATTCGCACAC
This sequence comes from Areca catechu, assembly GCA_021397845.1. Taxonomy (NCBI): domain Eukaryota; kingdom Viridiplantae; phylum Streptophyta; class Magnoliopsida; order Arecales; family Arecaceae; genus Areca; species Areca catechu. The sequence goes on along the minus strand of CM038039.1, from coordinate 201,398,524 downwards.
AAGTCAAGCTAGCCCTATTTAATGATCCCGATCTTAAAATACTAGGAGTTCAAGCATTGAAATCTCAAACACAAGGGAATTGATGAGTGAATACAAATTTCCAGCACTTTTCTATGTGTTTCTATGTGCCTATGTGGATCTTTGTGCCTAAGTGAACCTCTTCCTCTCCTCCACCATTTCTTCTCCCTAATCCTTCTCTGTTACTTTCATCTTCTAAGCAATCATCTTCCTTCAAAGCGAATTAAGGACATCCTCTCAAGAAGAAAATCAACACCAACACAAGCTTCCCCCATGGCGCCAAGGATCATTTCCAACAAACTCTCCTTTTGAGTTCCATCAATCTTTTCACTTTTAATTAAGTTTCTAATCATCTTGGTTTCTTTGTTGCAGGGTTCTCTAGGCTCCAGATCCAAGAGGAAGGATTACTTGCTACAAACCAGAAAGTTAGAAGGCCCATCTTATGTGGTATGATCTTTCATTTGAGAACCTTAAGAGTGAATCCCTTGTATTTGAGATTTCAATGCTTGAACTCCTAGTATTTTAAGATCGGGATCATTAAATAGGGCTAGCTTGACTTGTGTGCGAATTCTAATCTTGTCCTATTTCTTTAAGATTTTGATAGTCCTCCTAGCTGGGTTTAAGTATAAGCATTTAGGGTTTCTTATTTAGATCTCCTTGATCTTATATGTTGAATCACTCATATGCAAGTAGGAATTGAACTTAATTAAAAGTGAAATGATTGATGGAACTCAAAAGGAGAGTTTGTTGGAAATGATCCTTGGCGCCATGGGGGAAGCTTGTGTTGGTGTTGATCTTCTTCTTGAGAGGATGTCCTTAATTCGCTTTGAAGGAAGAGGATTGCTTAGAAGATGAAGAGTAACAGAGAAGGATTAGGGAAAAGAAATGGTGGAGGAGAGGAAGAGGTTCACTTAGGCACAAAGATCCACATAATCCTTGGCGCCATGGGGGAAGCTTGTGTTGGTGTTGATCTTCTTCTTGAGAGGATGTCCTTAATTCGCTTTGAAGGAAGAGGATTGCTAAGAAGATGAAGAGTAACAGAGAAGGATTAGGGAGAAGAAATGGTGGAGGAGAGGAAGAGGTTCACTTAGGCACAAAGATCCACATAGGCACATAGAAACACATATAAAAGTGCTGGAAATTTGTATTCACTCATCAATTCTTTACAAGGGGCATCCAAGGCTTTAAATAAAGCCTTACAAATTTTGAAATTTCAAATCCCTAAACAAGTAGAGTAATATAAGGGGAGAGGGCTGATTTTCTTGCTTGAAATCCTCCTTGGCCAACTTCCTTGAATTTGAACTTGGGATGGCACCCTCTTGTGGTGAGGTGGCGTGTGAGGTGGCATGTGGTCCCCTCTTGATGTGGCATGTGGTCCCAAGTTGAGGTGGCGCAAGTGATGTGGCATGTGGTCCCCAATTGAGTTGGCTTTGGTCTTGATTTGGGGTATACATTGTGAGTTTTCTTTAGGCTTGATGCTAGTTGACCCATTTGGATTGGACTAAGACTAGACCCGACATGGACTCGACTTACATGATTATTTTGGACTCAAAATAAAGATTACAGGACCCAACATGGACTCGACTTACATGATTCTTTTGGACTAAAAATAAAGAAAGGTTACTGGACTCTCTAGTCCAACCATAAAGATTCGGAATGGGCTTGAATTGGTTGGAGTCTCTTTTTGATTCTGGTGCCCGCACCAGTCTTGCTAAATTGGTAGAGCATTTTCTTCAATACCTTGGAGTGGTCAATCCCATCTTGACTCATCATTGACTTAACAAGAACTTAACTGCACTCAGTAATCTTTAGTTACTGGATTAGAAATCCAAGTAGTCCAGTATCTAAGTAATGAGTTGCTTGCAAAAGTCGTCGAGGAATACTTATACCCATATCCTTCTATAAGATACTCTCGACAGTAGAGTACTCAACAGAGTTAGTCACGTTCAATGCAATGTACACCAATGCTCAATTGCATGCCATATCAGTATCTCCACACTATTTGGTTATGAGGATAACCAATCCATATGGCATACAACAACCTATGCCCGATAAACATTATCGTCCTAGATAATAACATATCATTTGGTCACGAGCATGTTTAAGAACTACTTGATAAATCCTTCTTTATTAAATTGAAGTAGTTCTAAGAACTTCATCTCAAAAGAGTCTAAAGGAAGATACAATAAGAGATGAACTGTCAAAAATAACTTTTATTTTATTAATGATTCAAGTATATATTATAAAGAGCTCAACTGTCTACAACTCAAATGATTGGCTATATGATACATTTTCTGATAATATTATCATGAAGCAACATATAATGATGTGCTTGTACTATAAAATCTTGATCAAGTACAATACTTTTAGTATTTCATAGGATTCCTTTAAGAGTTGAAAACTTATACAATTTTGCATTCTCCATAAAATCACTATATCATTGAAATCTATTAAATACAATTTCTATATCTTAAAGATATCTTGAATAAAATATCAAACACTCTTCAGTAATATATCCTTCAGTAATCAAGCCCTCGAGATAGGCTCTATTTTATACCTAATCTTTCAAACATATAAGATACCTTCACAAATTAACAATCTATTTAAATATTAATATGACATTACTTCTACTAAAGTTATTTAAATATTTAAGACATGAAATAATACCTCTTAATAGGATAATCCATCTATAGTTTATCGACCCACCAAGCTTAACTTCCAAAGCTAGGTGAATGAGAAGATGTACTATAATGATAAAAAAATTAGAAAAAAAAGTCTTTTTCATCTGGTAAAGTTTAATCGTAACATTAGACTTCAACTGATTAAGCTCCTGTGGATCAATATATGAAGGATGGTATGGTAAGAGTTTTACCATGCTTCTCAAGTTACTAAAGGACACATTTTTAGAAGGAATTGGTTTATCATTCTCTTATTATGAAGCTAAGAAAGTAGTAAAGGAATTAGATCCACTACAAAAGAATAGGGCATCAATGAAAAAATATTTGTGATGAAAAAATTCTATCACAAATTTTTTGTTACTTTCAATGATGGATTAGTAATGGAAAAAAGATGAAATTTTTTTGTTACTTTCAATGACGGATTTGGGACAAATATCTCTATCACAAATAAATCCATCGTAAATTTATCATAAATTTGTAATAATAAAAATATATAGATTTTTGAATACTTTCACTGATGGATTGCTGAAGGATTCATCCATTACAAAAAAATCTATCATAATTTTGTGACCGATTTATGATGGAACAAAGATATAAGTTTTCGAATACTTTCAGTGATGACTGTGTGACCGATGTATCCATCACAAACAATCTATCATAATTTTATAACAAATTTTTGATAGAATAAGGACAGATTTTAAATACTTTTAGTGATGGTTTTATGACGAATATATCCATCACAAACCTATTATAAATTTATAATAAATTTGTAAAAGAAAAAAAGTATAGATTTTTGAATACTTTCAATGATAGAGTTGTGATGGATATATCTATCACAACTCCATCACAAATTTATATAGATTTTTTATAAATTTTTATAGACTTTTGGTTGTTTTTAGTAAAGTATATATCTATCACAAAAATAAAATAAATAATTAAATAAATAGATGGAAAATAATGATTTTAGATCGTGAAAGAATTTAATTAATTTGTCTGATTTTAATTTAATATAAAAATAATTAAAACTAAAAAAGAATGAAATTTGGTTTGGATCATAAAATTTAAGATAAAAGTCAAAAAGATAAGAAATGAAACAAATATAATCATGAATTAGATTTTTGATTTTCAGCTCGGCTATAGCTAAGATTGTAAATAGTTTGGGTTGACCCATAACCAGACCCGATCCGACCAATTTGCTTAGTCCTAATTTGACCTATTTCCAAAGATCCACAAATCCGGGTATGGTTTTAAAATGGGACCTAATCTATTTTCTAGGTTGGTTTTGGATTTATTAAATTCAGATCTAGCCTATTCAAGCTTCTAAATTATGATTTAAGACTTGCATAGACCATGCCTTTTAATATAAAAATAGATTTAAATTTATTTTTATATTTTAATTTATTTTGAGAGTAATATTATTTGTTGTTTATTTTATGTGGCTAATAGTACTTGACTATGTGATAATCAAAATATAATTGATTATATTTGACCTGGACCAACTTGGATTCGATTTGGATCTGACTAGACTCGAATTTTCTGAATTGGGGCTATTATACTTTGACCTGACTTGACTCGATCTTCTATTGGATTAGATTTGGATATAATATTATGACTTAATCAAGGAACCAAGTTGGGTTAGGGTCACTTATGATCCAGTTATACCCAATCCATTTGTATTTATAGCTATAGTAAGAAAATCCAACATATTTAAAGTACTATTGTAAATGAATTGGCTTAACCTATGATATGGCCCAACCCATCCTGTATAGACCCGAATCGATTTATTTCTAAGGACCCGTGGATCCATGTCAAAAAACATGTATTAATTTATTCAAAAAACTATATATTAATTTATCTATATTGATGAGCACCATATTCGAGAAATTATGTATTAATTTATCTATATTTGAAAAACTATGTATTAATTTACTTATATATTGGTGAACACTATATTCAAAAAACTATATATTAATTTATCTGTATATATATATTGGATCACTACTAGGTATGTATCAAAAAAATTTATAGTATGTATCGATAAGATATCAAGTATGTATTGATTGATCATATACTATTATTGGTGAACCCTATATTCGGAAAACTATGTATTAGTTTATCTGTATGTATGTATTGCATTGCTACTATGTTTATATCTAAAAACCGTTAAGTACATATCATTTGATTATGTTCATACATATTGTAAATTTTTTGATACACACATAGCCACAATCTAATACATATCTATAAATGAGTTAAGACATATTTTTTAATTATAATATTCATCAATATATAGTATATGATTAGGCAATACATACTTAGCAAAATACTTATCTAATATTTCAATACATACTTTTAGATAAATCAATGCATAGTTTGTATAATATGGCATTTATCCATATACGGTATGTTGGAACAAATAAAATAGACCAATTTCCAAAAGGCTGAACTAGGCTCAATGAAAGAGTAGAAGGCCAGATCAAGCCCAGGAGTTGAAGAAATGGTAAGTGGATGACCGGCTTATAAGAGCCAACCAGCACACAATTGCCAACCAGCTTATAAAAACTGACCAGCATACAAAAGCCGATCCGCATCTAATGGCTGACCCAATGTGAGAGGAATAAATATGACAAGAAATGAGGTAGTTGTTCTACCAGAATAACCAACTATTATTATTACAAGCACGGGTTTGTTTCTAATGGAACTAACTACTTGAGGCCCATCTAACTAAATTCTGTTAAGGTCCATGCCTATAAATACCAGTAAATGGGAGTCTTCGAGAATAAGTAAGATTCACTAAATAAAGCATTCTCTCATTTTTCTGCTCATCTTCTCTAAGATTCTCTATCTGTTTACCTGAATCATTGCTGACTTAAGCATCGGAGTGTCTCCCACCGGAAACCCTCTGGTGGGTTTGTTTTGCAAGATCGTCAAGAACCTGACTTAGCAAGCCAGGAAGGTGCTCCATGGTGCTCAAAGGTCAATTTGGTTTAGCCATAACAGATTGGCACATCAGGTAGGGGGTCCAAGTCAAATCTTGAAAAGAATTTTGAAGAGAAGGATGGTAACAGGAAGAGTACAGAATGCTTCTACCGGGAGAGCCCATCCACCATCCAAGAGGAATGATCCACCCTCGGATGGTGATGACGCCACCCCAACTGCAAGCTTGGGATGGCAGCAATAGGATGTTCTTTTAAACAAAATGGAGATCTTAACAACTACTATCCAAAATCTTCAAGAAGTAGCAATCAGCGGGGAACAACACCCCATCGCCTCTAGATGTAGTCGACGATCTCCCATACTGGAGGTCCGACATCCAAAACCAAGCCACCATTCCCATCATCACCATTCATTAAGCCGACGCTCTCCCACGCGATGAAACTTTCGACTCCATGGCTATGGGGAAGGCCGACTTGGATCAAAACATCCCAGATCTTATTCCGTCTTTTCCAATGAATCTACTCCAAGAAGCACCCAGTGGAGCTAGGAAAGTCGACGACGGGACCACTTTGAGAAGAAATTTCACAATTTGTAATTGCAGGTTGCCAAACTCGACGACCAGAGGAAGAATGATGAAAGGCTAACTACCTACGATATACGGCCACCCTTCTCCAGAAGAATCATGGAGGAAAAAATTCTATCACATTTCAAGATTCCCTAATTAGAACTTATGATGGAACCACTGACCTACTCGATCATTTGGGCAGCTTAAAGGATCATATGATGATTCAGGGTGCAACCGATGCCCTCCACTATCTCGCCTTCTTAGCAACACTCAAGAAAGCCACCATAATGTGGTATTCGAGTCTTCGACCAAGTACCATCCATTCTTTTGAATAATTAGAAAGATTATTTGTGGCTCATTTCAGGACTAGCTGAAAGATGCCATGCAATTTGGATAGTCTCTTCTTCATCCAGCAATAGGAGGGTGAAACTCTGAGGGACTATAGGGCCCGCTTCAACTCTACCATGCTGGAAATCCTGGACCTCAATGAGCATGTCGCCATGTCGCCATGAGCATGTCGCCATGTTTTGCTCTGATCATCCAAATTTTTTTTTTTTAAATATGGGGCATGTACAGAAGTACGCGCAAGCTGAAGAGTAGGCTGCAAGTCGGTGACAAGCTGAACGAAAGCCTATCCCAAAGAAGAAAATTTCAAAAGGCAACGAATTATTGCCTTCGGGTACAAACGATGCTTCGACCTAGCGATGGAGCCCAAAGCTGAAGAATCCAGCGGCAAGGCTCAAATCGGCAAATTCGACACCTACACTCATTTATCTCTCCCAAGGGAGAAGATATTGATGGAAATTAAAAAGAAGAGTTTTCTCTAAAGGCCTCGACCGATGTGAGCACCCCCAACCTCGCGAAATAAGGCCAATACTGTCGATTCCATAGGGACCACGGACACACAACGAAAGAGTGCATCCAGCTGAAGGATGAGATCGAAGACCTTATCAAACATGGATACTTAGGAAAGTACGTCCACATTCAGGATCACCCAACTGAGGTGATGGTCCCAAGACAAGCCATCGATGGTGCGGAACTTTCCAATTAGCAACCCATCGATGGGATGGTCAGCATGTTACATCGCCGATCACACTATGGAGATGACAATGCTTCGAAGAGACCTCAGACAAGCAATATCATCAGCTTCTCTAATAATGACCTGCTGGGAGTCCAAGCACCCTATGATGATCTTGTTGTAATCTTTGCCATTATAGTAAACTATGTTGTAAGAAGGATTTTGGTGGATGATGGAAGCTTGACTAAGATTTTATTTTATGATGCTTTCCTCAAAATGAATCTGTCAAGAGATAAATTACAAAGAACCTCAACACTCCTCACCGGATTCGGGGAAAATCCAGTAGGAGTGGAAGGAGAGATACTCTTCCGTAACTCTTGAAATTGAATCAAGGCAGAAAATGCTTCTGATTACATTCATGGTCGTCCAAACATCCTCAGCATATAATGCCATTTTAGGACGACCTGCCCTAAACAAGTTTCAAGCCATCATCTCTACTTACCATCTACTGGTATGATTCCCAATCAAGAATGGGATTGGAGAAATAAAAGGAGATCAATAGATAGACTGTCAGTGCTTAATAATTCAAGACCGACAACCCATCGACAAGATGATGTTAGAGTAGATGGACCCATGAGATCAAACAAAAGAGATTGGGGAACCGGTTGAAAGAATCGTCCCCATACCTCTTATAAAAAATGATATGATTAAGGTTGTATAGATCAGAAGTCTGCTCAATGATAACATGAAGACAAGATTGATTGACTTCTTACAGAATAATGCTGATATCTTCGCATGGTCAAACATAGATATATTGGGAATTCCTCCCGAAGTCATGACTCATGAACTCAAGGTTGATCCGGAGTGTTGACAAATTCGACAAAAGAAAAAAAAATTTGCTCTAGAAAGATAAAGGGTCATCGATGAGGAGGTAACTAAACTCCTTGATGCAGGATTTATACGGGAGGTCCATTATCCAGATTGGCTTACCAATATGGTAATGGTAAAAAAGCTAACGGTAAGTGGATAGTTTGTATCGATTACACCGACCTCAACAAAGCTTACCCAAAAGATAGTTTCTCTCTATCGAAGATTGATCAACTTGTCGATACCACCATCGGACACAAACTTCTAAGTTTTATGGATGCCTTTTTCAAATATAACCAAATTCGGATGAATCCTAAAGATGAAAAGAAGACAGCCTTCGTCACAGATAAAGGGCTATACTATTACAAGGTAATGCCCTTTGGCCTAAAAAATATCGGAGTGACATACCAAAGGCTGGTCAACAAGATCTTCAAGAGTCTGATCAACAGGACTATGAAGGCATACATCGACGACATGATCATTATAAGTATCCACGCTAACGACCATATTAAGGATCTCCAAGAAGCTTTCGACATATTATGAAGACATCAGATGAAGTTGAACCCAACTAAATGCATCTTCAGAGTCACGTCAGAGAAATTCCTGGGTTTTCTTATTACTAATCAAGGAATCGAAGCCAATCCAAAGAAAATCCGAGCTATCCTTGACATGAGGTACCCCTCCAGTAAGAAGGAAGTCCAACTCTAACTAGACGGATTGCATCGTTAAGCCAATTTATCTCTCGGTCGGTTGAAATGTGCCTTCCTTTCTTTAAAGCTTTGCGACAATCAAGGGGTTCCAAATAATCGAACATTTGCCGACAAGCCTTCAAGAACCTTAAGAGATATTTGGTCAACCCGACCCTACTCTTGAAACCTAAAGAAGGAGAGACCTTATATCTTTATCTTGCCACTTTAGATGAAGCTGTCAACTTGGTGCTGGTCAAAAAGGGATCCGACGGTGTTCATAAACCCATATACTACATCAGCAAGGTACTTCATGATGCTAAGGTAAGATATCCAAAAACTCAAAAATTGGTGTATGCCTTGGTGATTTCAGTGAAGCGCTTGAGGTCTTACTTTTAGTCTCATCCAATCATCGTGCTGACAGACCAACTATTAAGAGCTATATTGCAATGCTCTGATACTTCGGGCAGAATGGCTAAATGGACCATTAAATTAGGGAAATTTGATATCATATATCAACCCCAACCAATAATGAAAGCCCAAGTATTGGCCGACTTCATCGCCGAATGTACTTAGAGCAATAATGAAGAAGAAAGCCAGACACCCGTCGAAGACACTGAAGTTGACACCAATTCCACATGGGTCCTTAATGTGGATGAAACATCTAATTCTTCTGGTTATGGAGCTGGCATGATTATAGCTGACCCTGATAGAGATGTCGTGAAGTATGGTCTTCGTTTATCTTTCAGGGAATCAAATAATCAAGCTGAACATGAAACCCTTCTGACAGGACTCAGAATTGCCAGAGAGCTAAATGTTCGAGAGTTGAAGGTGTTCTCAGACTCTCAACTGGTGGTAAACCAAGTCAAAGGAGACTTTGAAGCCCGAGATATAACTATGGCCAAATACTTGGAGAAGGTTCGGGACCTGATAACTCAATTGATTCTCTGGATATCAGTCATATTCCCCGAACAGAGAACTCCCGGGCCGATTCATTATCCTGCTTGGCCACAATGGCGCTTGATTCTCTAGGTCGGACTTATGTTAAATACCTGGAAACCCCTAGCATTTTGATCGAAAAAGGAAAAGAGGTATACCAGATCGAACAGGAGCCAAGTTGGATGGACCCGATAACCAAATACCTAACCAACGAAACTTTGCCCGAAGACACCATTGAAGCCAAGCGGCCCGGTACGTCGTCCTAGAAGGGTCCCTATTATTGCCCAGGTGGCTTCCCAAGAGAGGGATGAATTGGGATTATGAAAATTTTAGCAAGTATGTGCAATTTAAAAATCCTTTTGGTGTTGTGGTGTAATATGCAATGCGGAAGCAATTAAATAAATGCAATAAAGTAAAGTAAGCACAATCATAAACACAAGAAATTTAGAGTGGTTCGGAGCAACCCGCTCCTACGTCCACTACCCAAGCACCACTTGAGATTTCCACTATATCCCCCAACCAGAATATAGTCGGATTGTTTTAACAGGCTCACAAACCAAACCTATACACTTTGGTTTTACCGGGATCACAAAAAAAAACCCTACACCCTTTGGTTTTAAACAGGATCACCAAAGAAACCCTAATCTTGGTTTTACACCGGGATCACCAAGAACCCAAATTAAGTTTTCAAAAGGTTCACCTACAAACCTTTAACCCTCTCTTAAGACACTGTCCCTTGCTGTTCTTAAAGAGTAAAACAAGATATATCAAAATGTAAAGCAACTATACAACAAACCGAGTTTGTTTAAGTGTTGCCAATGAAGATCAAAGTGAAGCCTAGCTTTGAATGCTCTTTAATGCTCTTCAAGCTACTTCCTTCTTCAAAGGTTGGATTCAATGATGAAGGATAGTTGGTGTAGCTTGGAATCCTATCTTGAATGCTCTTGAAGTGAGTTGGTGAAAGACTTGAAGACTTTTGAACTTCCAAAGAATAATCAATGAATAATCCCTCAAAAAATTGTTTAATTCATAAAAAATACTCTCTTTTATAGTTTTCCATCAGAAATAGCCGTTGTAAGGCCTAGAAAATTGAAATAGAGGTGTTGGAGGATTTTTTGAGTTCAAAAATAACATTCTACAACTAGCTGTTAGACTGAAAAAAATCGTCACTCTAGTCGGCTTGAGGTCCACGAGTCGGCTCGCAGTCTCAAACAATCCAAATAAAATTTCTGTGCGAGTCGGCTCTCCAAGGCTGAGTCGGCTCGAACTCTCAATCAGCATAAATTCAAATTTTTCTTGAGTCGGCTCTTCAAGGCTGAGTCGACTCAAAGTCACGGTCATCAACAAACCTAACTCTGGACGAGTCTACTCTTTTGTGCTTGAGTCGGCTCGAGGTTGCAAACTTAAAAAACATTGGTTCTTCATTGAGTCGGCTCTTGGGGCTTGAGTCAGCTCGAGGTATTGAAACACAGAAAATTTTTTGTGCCATGCCAGAAGGAGTCGGCTCTTACAAAAACTCTTTTTGATGCTTCAAACTTCTCCAAAGTTCTTCAAATCAAGAAACCAACAAGAACTAATCTACTCCTTTTATTTTCATAATTTTATAGCCCTTTTACCAGATTACATAGATGAAACATTAGGGCTTTATAATTTGAAGTACATAAGAGTCTATACAATGTTGGAATACCTTTCAACCAATTAGAAAACCAACTAAGGTAAAGATAAACATTTTCCTGCAAAACTTCTAGAGTAATTGAAAGAATTAGTGAAAGTATACATGCTCCAATGTTTTGTGATCATCAAAATCATTCCAGGGATCAACAATCTTCCCCTTTTTGATGATGACAAAACATTGGACATGAACAGGATTTAAAACACTTTACAATTACTATGTATCATATTTACATGTATCAAAGAATATTTAACATAATGTGTATCAAACCAGATCAAGTATCAAATTGTTAAACTGAAGAGTATCAACACAATGTATCATTTGTATCATCCATGCACCAAGTATCAAAACTTCACAATATTAACTTGTATTTGAAATGAGTTTAGTAAAAGCTTAACACAAGCTCCCCCTTACTAACATAATAATATTTTCTTTATATTTTTCATACATAACTCATTTTCATATTCACAAGCTCACATTCATAGTTGTCCAAACTCATATTTTATGCACACTCTTCTTTCCTTTTTCCCCCTTTTTGTCATCAACACAAAAGTATATAACAGGGAGAACATTCATTGACAAAATAAATTATTCACAACATGTATTAGATGGAACATAAAAGATATATATATATATATATATATATATATATATATATATATATATATATATATATATATATATATATATATATATATATATATATATGAAAAGTTTCAATACAAGAGTGATACAATACAAAAGTGCCATAGCACAACAAAAGTAGTATCACAAACAACAGAAAATGCTAAACATAACGTCCTAAAAAATCAAAATGATGGACTAGGGTCATCATCACTAGGTTCCTCTTCATTAGAAGAAGAACCGACCTCTAAGATACTAGGAGCATGTTTGAATTTAGGGAACCTAGGCCTAAGGTCCCTAAGTCTGGTCCTAACAGGGGTTGTAGTCTTAGAAGTTCTAGGTTTAGCCTTAGCTGGAGGCTCAGAAGAAATCATGATAGGAGTAGGTCATGCAGAAGGAAGATCAACAGATAAGGCAAGGGTGCTGATAATCGATAAAATCTCTGTCGCCGGAGTATCTCCAACATTAGTACTCGGATCCTCAGTACCAGTGCCAAGCTCAACAGGAGTAGCAGCTATAGGAATGTCAGTAGAGTGACTGCCTCTCCCTGTCCACAATCTATATCAACATCCGGTCCTGCTGAAGAAGGAGGAGGTGTAGAGTGATTGGTTGCCCTGATAAGCTGAAGAATAGATAGAATCTCTTGAAAACCATGATGCATCTCTGTCTGAAGTGCTAGTATCCTGGCATCTATCTTTGCTCTGCTTCTCTGAAGACTAGAGATCTCATCCAGTATCAACTGCAGTCTGCCATCATCACCTGACCCAGCAGTGGTAGATCCTTCGACAGGTGATCGAGGTGTAGAAGGAGCTGACTCAAAAGGTCCAGCCTCATCAGCATGTAGCTCAGCCTCGGCATCCTATCCCTGTCCTACCTGATCATCATCTCCTGAATCCTCATCAGAATGTGCCCCTGGAAGTCCTGAACTCTTCCTGATCCAGTGACCCTCTACCTTTAGGAATCACATCCTGGTCAAAGATTTAATGTTATATTTGTCTGTATGCAATAGTGGTCTACTATCCCTTCCAGACAAATCAACCTGAGCATCCTGAAAAAGTAAAGTGAAAACCATGCCATACGGAAGACATGCTCGTGCCTTACGAGCAGCTTCTTTCATATGGGATAACATAATAAAAGGTAAGTTGAGGGCCTCCCCCTCAACCAAATATCTCATAAAGACTATGTCCCTCTCGCTCACCCAGTCAAATCTCCTAGTCCGGGGTAGAAAAATTCGACTAATGGTGTTATGTATCAACCTCATCTCCAATGAGAGTTGATTAGCTCTGACATGTACCACACCAGTCACATTAGTCCTCTCAAGAATGATCCTCAATATTTTCTATTTTTCTTTTAGAATCAAAAAGCTTTCTCCCTCTTTAGGTATTTGGAGAATATCAGATAATTTATGTTCACTAACCTCAAAGTGCTTCCCCTTCACAATAGATTCTATATGAAAAGCACCAAGTGACATATTTTCAAAAAACTATCTGACTAGATTAGGAAATGTAGGTAGATTTAGCATACAAAATTCCTTCCATCCTTGTGCTACAAGCCAATCACCAATTTTCAGATTCTCCTGTTCTAAAAAAGTGAAATCAATGCAACGGCCTGAGGTTACTTGCCTATTGCCCATCAAAACTACCTACCTTGGAGCTTCCGGTTCCTCTTCTTGCTCTTCCCGTGGTTCCACTGCGGGATTTGAGGTGCAAGCCTCCTTTTGGTCCTCCTCTCCTCTACCACGGACCGTACAACCCTCCTTGACTTCTTCGCAATGGCTTTCCTAGGGGCCATTTAGATTGGATTAGGGTTTAGGAAAGGTTTAGAGGTATTCTAAGGGTTTTCTTAGGTTAGGAATAGGAAACGGTTAAGGCAAAATAGGAAGGGCGGAAAGATTTTGCAATTTGAAACCTATGATGCCCTATTTAAAAAGCATTGGCCCGACTCTCAAGTCAGCTCGCCAGAACAGCAGGGTGCTCGAGTCGGCTCGACCACAAATCTAGGTTAAAGCTCGGAAAACAGTAAAATAAATTTCTAAGGGTTTCTTAGTACTAGAGAAGGTGGTCATAAGCTCTAAAAAGAATTTTGAAATATCTAGATAATTCTTCTTTATTTTTGAAAAATTAGATCAAAACTTTCAGTATGGGTCACACAGACCTAACTCGCCTCTAATCTTTTCAAATCTATCTTGGCTAAGTGGTTTGGTGAAAATGTCAGCAAGTTGATTTTCTGTAGGCACAAATTCTAATTCTACAATATTATTCAAAACATGATCTCGAATAAAATGATGTCTAATTTCTATATGCTTAGTTCGAGAATGCTGAATTGGATTTCTAGATAAATTAATAGTACTAGTATTATCATGTTTAATAGGAATTTTAGATTGGATAACACCATAATCTTCTAGCTGTTGCTTGATCCACAACACTTGTGCACAATAGCTCCCCGCAACCACTATTATGCTTCAGCAGTAGATAGTGCTATAGAGTTCTATTTACGACAGTACCATGAAATCAAGTTGACACCTAGAAATTGACAAGTACCACTTATACTTTTTCTATCAATTTTACAGCCTCCATAATCAGCATCAGAATAACTAATTAATTTTAAGGATGAATGCTTATAATACCGTAATCCTAGATTGCATGTGCCTTTAAGATACTTGATGATTCTTTTAACAGCAATGATGTGTGACTCTTTTGGATTAGATTGAAAACGTGCACACATCAAACACTAAATAAAATATCAAGTCTACTGGCAGTTAAATAAAGTAAAGAGCCAATCATACCTCTATACAATTTTTGATCAATATTTGTACCATTTTCATCTTTATCAAGTATGCATGCAGCATTCATGGGTGTTTCAATTTCTTTGCTTGATTCCATGCCAAACTTTTTGATAATCTCTTTGATATATTTGGCCTGGTTGATCAGAATACCTTCCTTTGATTGTTTGATTTGAAGCCCGAGAAAGTAACTCAGCTCACCTATCAAACTCATTTCAAATTCACCCTGCATTAACTTAGCAAAGTCTTGATACAAAGATTCATCAGTAGATCTAAATATTATATCATCAACATAAATTTGAACTACTAAAATATCATTGTCTTTTCCTTGAATAAATAATATAGTATCAATACTATCTCTTATAAAATTATTTCTAATTAAAAACTTACTTAATATGTCATACCAGGCTCTAGGTGCTGTTTAAGATCATATAAAGCTTTATTCAATTTAAAAACATGATTTAGAAATGTGTAATCAATAAAACCCGGTGGTTGTTCGACAAAAACTTCTTCAGATAAAAAATAATTTAGAAATGAACTCTTTATGTCCATTTGAAATAATTTGAAATTCATAAAACATGCATATGCCAAAAGTAATCTAATAGCCTCTAGCATAGCTACTGGTGCATAGGTCTCATCAAAACTATTCCTTCTTCTTGATTATAACCTTGAGCTACCAGTCTAGCCTTATTCCTAATTATATTACCTTGCTTATCTAGTTTGTTTCGATAAACCCATCTAGTACCTATAATAGGGTAGTCATTAGATCTTTCTACAAGTATCCAAATATTATTTCTCGTAAATTGGTTTAATTCATCATGCATAGCTAACATCCAATTAGGGTCAGTTTCAACTTCTTCTATAGTGTGTAGTTCTACATGAGATACACTAGCAATCAAATCATGTGCATCCCTATGTGCAGCTCTAGTTCTAACATATTGAGATGGATCTCCTATAATTAGTTCTTTGGGATGTGAGTGTACATACCTCCATTCTTTAGGTATATCATCATGATTTTTGCTTACCACTTCATGTTGTTCACTTGTTTGTTTGTCTTTGAGAGTCAAATCCTTCAGTTCATGTTCAAGTGCACCTGCATCATCATCAGCACAATCTTCTTTTCTAGAAGATGTAATGTCAGATTCATTGAAAACCACATATACTGATTCTTTCACGGTCAAAGTTCTTTTATTGAAAACTCGATAGGCTTTACTATTTGAAGAATAACCAAGAAAGATAGCCTCATCGGGTTTTGCATCAAACTTACCAAGATTATCTTTACCATTATTCAAAACCAAATATTTACAGCCAAAAACATGAAAGTAATTGATATTAGGCTTTCTATTGTTCCATAGTTCATAGGGGGTTTTTCTAATAATAGGTCTAATTAAAACTCTGTTCAAAATATAGCATGCAGTATTTACAGCTTCTGCCCAAAAGTATTTAGAAGATTTCCTTCACAAAGCATTGTTCTGGACATCTCTTCCAAAGTTCGATTCTTTCTTTCTATAACACCATTTTGTTGTGGTGTTATAGGAGCTGAGAAGTTGTGATCAATATCGTGCTTTGTGCAGAAGTGATCAAAATGTTGATTTTCAAATTTCATACCATGATCACTATGAATAAAAATAACAGAAAAATTTTTCAAATTTGAAACTCTTTTGTAAAACTTTTTGAATACTTTAAAAGTCTCATCTTTATGTGCAATGAATAAAACCCAAGTATATCTTGAAAAATCATCTACAATCACAAGGCCATACTTTATACCGCCTAGGCTTGTTGTCCTAGTAGGTCCAAATAGGTCCATGTGAAGTAGCTCTAAGGGTCTAGTAGTAGAAATAATATTTTTGGATTTAAAACTCTCTCTCACTTGCTTTACTAATTGACATGCATCACAGACATAATCAAAATTTACTTTAAACTTCGGCATACCTTTAACCAAATCTTTTGAAATAAGTTTTGCAATAGTATCCATACTAGCATGTCCAAGTCGCCTATGCCATAGTAAACTTGATTCCTTGCTTTTGTCATTCATTGCTACAAGACTTGTATTGCTAGATATAGCTAGATCATTGAGATCTACTATATAAATATTACCAAGTCTATGTCCAATGAACTTTGTACTAGAGTCAAGTGGATCAACTATTATACACAATGAAGACTTGAAGAAAACATTAAAACCAATATCACAAAGTTGACTGATACTCAACAGATTATGCTTTAGTTTTTCTACAAGTAGCACATTATCAATAAATGTAGGAGTAATTTTTATTTTACCAATACCGATTATTCTTCCTTTGTGATTATCACCAAAGGTTACCATGCCACCATCTTTTTGTTCTAGAATGAAAAATTGATCAATATCACCCGTTATGTATCTTGAACAGTCGCTATCTAGGTACCATCTTTTCTTTACATTTGTGGCTGCAAGATATCCCTGCAAAACAATCAGATAATAGATTTAGGTACCCAAGCTTTCTTGGGTCCTTGCAAGTTAGTAGAATTGGTTCCTTTTGGAATCCAAATTTTCTTGATTTTCTTCTTGCCATTATATTTCAAATGACACTCAAATGCTTTATGACCAACATTATTACAAGCATAGCATACAATTTTTGGCTTTGAATAAAAAGTATATGATGATGCAAATTTAGGTCTATATTGTTTTGATGTAATGAACTTAGGAGCATATAATGTGGATGTAGAAAATTTATTTGAATTTGAACCTTTATAACCAATTCCAAACTTGTTATTTGTATCTCTTTGATCTTTCAAAATCAGTTCAAGTTTGTTAGAGCTTAAGGTTAATTTTTCAACCAATGGTTTAAACTTCTAAACTTCCTTTTTCAAATCTGTATTTTCATTTTGCAAAGTTTTATTTTTCTCAAGAAGTTCTTCCTTTTCAAATTGAGTAGTTTTAAGTCTTTCACAAATCAAACTTAACTCTCTTTATAAAATCTTATTTCTTTCACAAGTTTCATTTTTATCCTTTTCAGTCATATCACAATTGTTTTTCAAATTCTTTATTTTTAAACTATTTTTTTTGTATTCTACCAATAATTCACAAAAAGCATTATGAAGCTCATCATAAGTAAATTCTAGATTAGGTTCAAAAGTAGTTACCTTATCCTCCAAACCCATAAGGCAGATCAGAGCAGTCTTTGTTGTATCTTCATCTTCTCCCGTTGATGTAGATTCGTCACTATCACTCCATGCTACAAGCATTGCCTTTTTTTTCTTTTGTTTGATCATCTTTTTCTTAATTTCTAGACAACCAGGACATATATATCCCAGTTTCTTGCATCATAACAGATTGGAATTTGATCTTTGTCCTTGTCCTTATCCTTTTCTTTATCATTTTCTCTTTCTTTTTCAAATTCTCCTCTTCTAAATTGCTTTCTCTATCTGTTTGTTCTTTTTCGGCCCATAAGCCTTTTGAATTTTCTCATTACAAGGGCCATCTCATTATTTTCAAGATCATCATCATTAGATGAATCTGAATCTTCATCTTTATCCTTTTCAGTAGCCTTAAATGCTATAGCTTTCTTCCTTTTTTGAATCTTCATCAGTTCTTTGTTGCATAGCTAACTCATGAGTAATTAATGATCCCAGCAACTCATCCAATGGTAAGGCGTTCAAGTCCTTTGCCTTTTATATTGCCGTCACTTTAGCTTTCCATTTATCTGGCAAAGATCTCAAAACCTTTTAGACTAGATCAGCATTAGTATAAGTCCTACCAAGACTTTAAAGACCATTGATAATATCAGTAAAATATGTATACATAGCAGATATAGTTTCACTAGGATCCATTTTGAATAATTCATAATTATGCACAAGAAGATTGATTTTTGAAGTTTTAACTTGTGATGTACCTTCATGTGTGATCTCAAGCTTATCCCAAATTTCTTTAGCAGAATTGCAAGTGGAAATTATGTTAAACTCATTTGGGTCCAAAGCACAATAAAGTAAATTCATAGCTTTGGCATTCAGCTCAGCTAATTTCATATCTTTCTCGTCCCATTCCTCTTTCGGTTTGGAACCTCAATATCATTGATTCTAACAGTGGGTGTGTGAGGTCCTTTTAGAATATTTTTTTACAAATGAAAGTCTATGGCTTGAATGTATATTTTCATCCTAGCCTTCCAATATGTATAATTGGTTCCGGTGAAAGTGGAGGTCAATTTATGGATTGGCCTTCGGCCAAAGAAGTGCTCATGGGATGTGCCATCAATCTTTACTCTAAATAATTTTCAGAGACTCTGCTCTGATACCACTTGTTGCCCACGTGGCTTCCTAAGAGGGGGGTTAATTGGAATTATGAAAACTTTAGCAAGTATGTGCAATTTAAAAATCCTTTTGGTGTTGTGGTGCAATATGCAATGCGGAAGCAATTAAATAAATGCAATAAAGTAAAGTAAGCACAATCATAAACACAAGAAATTTAGAGTGATTCTGAGTAATCCGCTCCTACGTCCACTACCCAAGCACCACTTGAGATTTCCACTATATCCCCCAACCGGAATACAGTCGGATTATTTTAACAGGCTCACAATCCAAACCTATACACTTTAGTTTTACCGGGATCACCAAAGAAAATCCTACACCCTTTGATTTTAAACAGAATCACCAAAGAAACCCTAATCTTGGTTTTACACCGGGATCACCAAGAATCCAAATTAGGTTTTCGAAAGGCTTACCTACAAACCTTTAACCCTCTCTTAAGATACAGTCCCTTGCTGTTCTTAGAGAGTAAAATAATATATATCAAAATGTAAAGCAACTATACAATAAACCGAGTTTGTTTATATATTGTCGATGAAGATCAAAGTGAAGCCTAGCCTTGAATGCTCTTTAATGTCTTCAAGCTACTTCCTTACTTCTTTAAAGGTTGGATTCAATGATGAAGAATAGTTGGTGTAGCTTTGAATCCTATCTTGAATGCTCTTGAAGTGAGTTGGTGAAAGACTTGAAGACTTTTGAACTTCCAAAGAATAATCAATGAATAATTCCTCAAAAAATTGTTTAATCCATCAAAAATACTCCCTTTTATAGTTTTTCATCAGAAATAGCCGTTGTAGGGCCTAGGGAATTGAAATAGAGCTGTTGGAGGGTTTTTTGAGTTCAAAAATAACATTCTGCAACTAGCCATTAGACTGCAAAAAATCATCACTCGAGTCAGCTCGAGGTCCACGAGTCGGCTCGAAGTCTCAGACAGCCCAAACAAAAGTGCTGTGTGAGTCGGCTCTTTAAGGCTAAGTTGGCTCGAACTCTCAATCAGCATAAATTCAAATTTTCTTTGAGTCGGCCCTTCAAGGCTGAGTCAGCTCGAAATCACAGTCACCAACAAACCTAACTCTGGACGAGTGGCTCTTCTGGGCTTGAGTCTGCTCGAGGTCTCAGACTTAAAAAATATTGGTTCTTCATTGAGTCGGCTCGAGGTACTGAAATACTGAAATTTTTTTATACCGTGCCAGAAGGAGTCGGCTCTTGATCCATGAGTCAGCTCTTACAAAAACTCCTTTTAATGCTTCAAACTTCTCCAAAGTTCTTCAAATCAAGAATCCAACAAGAACTAATCTACTCACTCTTATTTTCATAATTTTATAACCCTTTTACAAGATTACATTGATGAAAAATTAGGGCTTTACAATTTAAAGTACATAAGAGTCTATACAATGTTGGAATACCTTTCAACCAATTAGAAAACCAACTAAGGTAAAGAAAAACAATTTTCTGCAAAACTTCTAGAGTAATTGAAAGAATTAGTGAAGCATACATTCTCCAATGTTTTGTAATTATCAAAATAATTTCAGGGGTCAACACCTATACAAGAGGTCCTTCACCCAACCTTTACTGAAATGCCTAGCTCCTTCGAATGTTGATTATGTCCTGAGAGAGGTCCATGAAGGCATATATGGTGATCATCTGGGGGACAGATCTCTAGCCTACAAAATCATACACTAGGGATACTACTGGCCGACCATCCAGAAGGACGTAGCTGACTTCGTGCGAAGGTATGACCAATGCCAAAGGTACACCAATATCCAAAGGCATCCAGCTAGTTAGCTGACTCAATAATTGTTTCTTGGCCATTCGCTCAATGGAGGATGGATATCCTTGGTCCTTCCTCCGGGCAATGGAAGTTCGTGATTATAGCTATCGACTACTGTACCAAATGGGCTGAAGCTAAATCTTTAGCTCAAATCACAGAAGGGAAAGTTGAAAGCTTCGTCAGAAATTTCATAATCTTTTGATTTGGAGTTTCTTATGACATCATCACCGACAATGGAAGGTAATTTGACAACCAAAAACTCAACGACTTCTATGCACAATATCATATTCTCTATAAGTTGACTTCCGTCGGACACCCCAAGCCAACGGTGAGGCCAAGGTAACCAACCAGACGATTCTCCAAGGCTTAAAAACTTGACTAAATGAAGCGAAAGGACTTAGGAACAAAGAGCTTAACTCAATTCTTTGGGCATACCGGACAACTCCCCGACCTATAATAGGGGAATCCCCATTCAACTTAACTTACGGGAGTGAAGCCATGATATCGATAGAAATTGTTCTCCAATCCAGAAGGACTGATCACTTTGGAGAGCTCGATAATTCAAATCAAAGAAGAGCCGACCTAGATCTACTTGAAGGCATAAGACTCCAAGCACAGTTAAGAATGGTGGTATGCCGACAAAGAGTCGCTCAATACTATAATTCATGAGTCAAAGTCAGAATATTTCGACCTAGAGATCTAATACTATGAAAGGCGGAGATATCTCGACCCATGGAACAAGGCAAACTTGCCCCTAATTGGGAAGGCCCTTACCAAATCACTGAAGTGAAATGACCTGGAACCTACCGAATTGAAAGTCTAGACGACTACCAGATGGCCCGAACCTGGAATGTAGAGAACCTATGCAAAAACTATCAATAAAGTGATCTCTTCTTCCTCTTTACATTTTCTGTCATGATCACAACCCGAATCAGCGGACTCAATCCATACATCCAACAAATAAAGAGTAGGCCTAACCAGCCAACTCAATCGATATATTTGATAATTAAAGGTTGGCCTAACCCATCAGCTCACATCCGATAAACATAGTTGGTCTAACCCACCATTTCATCGGTATATTTAGAAAAAAGCTAGTCTGACTAGTTAGACTATAGTATTCCACAAAGAGAACATTAACGCCCCTTAAAGTAATTCTTTCACCACGGAACCATTATTCCGATGGCACCATACTTAGCAAAAATTATTCTAATATTTACTACTAAGTATGAGAAAAGCTGACAAGTCCATAATTAGAAAATTCATGGGATACATTCATTGGAGAACACAATTATGCACGACGAGAAAGGATTTCATTCATATATGAAGAGTCATTACATACTTCTAAAAGGAGTTTGTTCTACAAAAAAAAATGTACACATTAAGAATGATCTTCTTCGACCGGTTCAAAGGCTGGAATAGGGATGGCCACTTCTTGGACGAATACCTCTTCAGTCGTAGGAGCAGGAATATCTTCAGCTTGTTCATCTGCTCCATCTTATTCATCAATATCATCATCCACGATGATTGTGGAGACGTGCAAGTCTGGGTAGATCTTTTTGACCTTCTTCAAATAATCCTTAAAGCCGATGGTGTAGCTCTCTATGCTGACTTCATTCATTTCATCATCGAAGGCCGAGAATTTCTTGTACTCTTCGACGGTGTGAAGGGCTTTTCGATCAGCCAACTCCGCGCTTCGTTCGACCAATTCCACCCTTTGCTCAAGGGGGTTGGCCTTTTTCTCCAGTTCGGCCTTCTGGACCATGGCCTCTTCAGACTTCTGGAGGCTTTTCTTTATTAGTGTTTCAGTCGAGCGCAATTTCTTCTTCTTCTTCTTCAATTTGGCCTCGACCTCAGCTGTCTTGGCCTGGTTGCCTTCAACTCCCTCTCTAGTGAAAGGTTGACAACGACGATTCGATTTAAGTTCTGTTCCATAGCCGCTTTGAGTTCCTCGGCCACTTCTTTTTCAGCTTTAGCCAACTCCAACTAGTCTCGGAGACCTTTGCCGTGGTTGGAAAATCCATGGATGCTCTCCTCTATCAGGGAGATCTTGTGGATGAACTGCCAAAAAAGAAATAGACAAAGTTAACAATAATGACAAAATCTTACAAAGGAAAAAATATAGAAAGGAAATTTTTACACATACCTGCAGTGTATTGGGATAAATGGAGGAAAATATGTCCTCCAATCGACAACTCTTGGTCACTTCCCAATCCTTCAGAAGGATAGTGGCCTTCAGCATAGTCCTGGAAAACCTCGGGTTATCAAACCCGGTGTCATCAGCATATACGTTGAATTCCATGAGTTCTTCCTCTTCGTCAACTCGTGGTTTGAGTCCGACTCGTGGTTCGGACATTGTCTCCTTAACTGGGGCCTTACCTTTATCGGTACAGCTAGGCCCCATAGACGGTTCAGTAATAGATGGCACCGCCGGCTGCTCAAAAGATACAGCTGGCTGCTCCAATAGCCGATCTGCCAAAGTTCTCCTTGAAAGATGCTCCGCTAGAGGGTATCATCTTCATCTGAAGCTGACTGCACGACTATGGGGGTGTTCCCCCCAATGATGGAAGACCTCACAAAGAACTGGAGCGAAGATGGAGATGACACCCCCCCTGACGGCCAAAGATGGAAATGAAAGGAAAAGATCTAACCCTAAGAAATGGAGGCCGTTTATATAAAAATGGACAACAACTCCGATTGCTTCCTCGAGCCATGAAAACTACTCCTGATCATGCCACGTGTCCAAATCCTAATAGAATATGCGACCTAAGGGAAGAAGCCGATGCGACGAGACTGATGCGACTGGAGGAAAACTAAATATTGACATCGATCTACGAGAGCTCAATGGACAAAAGAAGACAACGACTCAGATCAAAAATTTGTATATCATCAACAGTCCTAATCTTGCCCTTGACCTAAATATCTTGTCAAAAGCTAGCAACAAAAATAGTCCTAATCTTGCCTGGCCATCCTACGATCTCCCCTCATCACTTCGACTCCATTCCGGGTCGAAAACTTCGCCAGTATGTGGTAAGTGGATACGATGGCCCAAAATTTATTAAGTGCTGGCCATCCCAAGATGGCGTTGTAGGCCGAGGTCGTCGTACGACCACAAAGTTATGGGGAGAATCTTTTGATAAGGCTCCGACCCGATTATAACTGGCAGAGTTAGTTCTCCTTCCATGCCAATGGAGTTCCCTCCGAACCCTGTCAACGGCATTGGGGATTCCTGCAATCTGGCTCTAGACAAATTCATTCTGACAAAAGCATCATACAACAAAACCTCTGTAAAGCTTCCATTATCAATGAGGATCCTTTTTACATCATAGTTGGCGATTACTGCCGACACAACCACAGGGTCATTCCCAGGGATCTGGGCCTCTAAGAGGTCTTCGTCGGAAAAACTAATTACATTAGAGTTCCAGGGCCTCTTGACAATGTCTTGGTCTTCTTCACCCCTCCAGTCGGACCGATGGTGGAGCATACCCACATTCCCATCGATGGAGCACTGGTTAGGCAGCTCTATTTCTTCCGGGGGGTCCCTGGCAGTGGAGGTTTCCGCCCGATTCCTCTGGGGTCAGACATACTTGTGCAACTATCCTCACCTGATCAAGTCTTTGATTGCATCCTTCAGTTAGAGGTAGTCTTCAGTACTGTGCCCATGGTCACGGTGGAACCGACAGTACTTGTCCCTGTTCCTTGATGTAGAGGGGCTCCTCATCGGACGAGGCCTTCGTAGGAAGGTCTCGTTCTCTATCTCCATGAGAATTTTCTTTCTTGGAAGGGAGAGAGGGGCATAAGTCTCGAACTTCCTGGGGAAGTCCTTCGGCTTAGGGCTGCGGTGTCGAGCTGAGTTGATGCCATCGCTGGGAGGTCGGACTTCAGGAGCCTTGTCGCTCTGCTTCTTGGGAGTTTGGAACTATTATTGTCCTAGGGTGATGGTAGGTTGGGAGGTGTCGTTCTCCCTGGGAGGACCTTCTGACCTTGACGGTGAATGGCCTCTCCTGATGGAGATATTTTGGGCTCTTCCTTTCACCATTGCTTCGCTTTGCAGCAGATTCCTCCTTTTTGATAAGGGAAAACAAGAACGGAGGTTCACACCCCTCTTCTAGCACCAATCTGTTGCTACAGATTCTCCTTGACCGGGCTCAGTTGGCTTAGCTGGAGTGCTCCTCTCCCGATTCCTGCAAAAGAGTCCCAAGGGCCGGTGGTGTTCCGACAGGGGACACTCCGATGCTTAAGTTAGCGGGTGCCTTTTAAGCAATAGAATGGAGGAATCAATGGAGATGAGCTCGTGGAGAAGGAGAAGAGTCCTTACCATTCAAAGTTCCCCACTTACCTTATATAGGTACATAACACTACCAGATTTTCTTAAGGGCTAGGCTAGAAATGTTCGATTTGCCCCTAGAAGAATCAGGATGGTGGCTAGGTGGCATCAGGATGTGGCCACGTCGTGGGATCTGTTGCAACAGAATTCTGGTACCAACTGGAAAGGACTTCTGGAGCCTTCTGATTGGTATGAACTTGGCTAAAATAAATCAGTCGGACTTCTGCTATAGCAGGTCGTTCAATCCTCTGCTGAAGTGGATCGGATGGACCTCTGTTGAAGTGGGTCGGACAGACCTCTGCTACGACGGGTCATTCGAAACTTTGCTGAAATGGGTCGGATGGACCTCTGATGAAGTGGGTTAGACGGACCTCTGCTGAAGTAGGTCGGACGAACCTCTACTACAGCGGATCGTTCGGACCTTTGATGAAGTAGGTCGGACGGATCTCTGCTGAAGTGGGTCGGACGGACCTCTACTGAAGTGGGTCGGACGGACCTTTGCTATATCGGGTCAGATCTGTAAGTGACATTTGTATAATGATGAAGGAACATAGGCTTGACTTTTATAGATAGTAAAAACCAGCAAAACATAATGATTTTTTTTTGAGTACTGAATTCCAGAATTTTTGAACTGAGCAATATAGAAATTTGAGTCTTGACTAAAAGGAATTTATGAAAGATGTCTTCCTTAGATCTGTTGAAATCCCAGTTGGTCAAATAAGATGTGGCTTGAAATTGACTATCATGTAATCCAATTAATGTTTGAAGTTGATTTCTCATCCTGACAACATAATAGAATGACCTAGGCAGAATATTCCTTGAACTCTTGAGTTCCCTCAGCACTGAAGGCCAACCCCAAAGCTGGAATATGATGTTCAGCTGAGAGTATTCCAGTTTAGGAGCTTTCTGGTTGATATTATCCCAATGGCCATAGTTAGCAGCATGCACCAAGTTGTTTGTAACTTCATTAGTGAGTTTGTTTTCCTGCAAAATAAACAAACATGTTAGATTGCTCTCAGGAGCTTTCTTTTTTTCCCCTGTAATATTTTTTCCTCTCATAATTTCCTTCTTTTGATCATATTTTATCCTTTTATCTTTTTTGAAAATCTCATTTTGTACTTTCTTTTTTCCTTTTATTTTTCCTGATTTTTGATATGAACAGCTGGCAGAAGTTTCAACTACAGTAACCATACTTATCATCTCATAGTGAACAATTATATTTTGATTGTCTGGCCAACCAGTTGCTTGGTAAGTTATACATAAGTTACCTTGGGCCCTTATAATATGATAGGAAATGATAGTAGGAAATATAAATTGCAAACTTGGATTTGTAGTCTTGATACAACAGTCCTTCCAGTTATCCTGATAGAACATAGTTGTTGTAGCCATCATTAAATATTTGATTGACCATAACAGTCCATCCATAATAGTTTCCGTAAGTGATACGAGATTTCAGTTTCCTGAGTGTAGGTAAAATTCCCATTCCAGGCAAGCCATGCCAAATAGTTTGCTACTTTGTTTGCT
Organism: Areca catechu; assembly: GCA_021397845.1. Taxonomy (NCBI): domain Eukaryota; kingdom Viridiplantae; phylum Streptophyta; class Magnoliopsida; order Arecales; family Arecaceae; genus Areca; species Areca catechu. Next base: position 201,371,841 of record CM038039.1, on the reverse strand, counting down.
TGTCTATTGATATGTTTGAAGTGCAGAGTAGGATATATGGTCTTCCAATGTAAAATGTCTTGCAAAATGGGATTAGATCTTGGGTTTGAAGAGTATCTCCCATTAATCCAATTTATAACCGTCTTTGAGTCTCCTTCAATGATTAAATTGAGAATGTTTAGTTGAAATAACGACTCCTTCAGTCCATTCCAAATAGCAATAAGCTCAGCATTTGACACCGTAGTAAAATATATGTGTTTTGCTCCAGCTCGTATCAAATGCCCATCTGAATTCCGAATAACATAAGCATAGTCGTTGCCTCCTTTGAAATGGAGGCATCAACATTAAGTTTAAGAGTTCCAGCGGGGTGGGGGAAGCCAACAAACCTTTTTGGAGCCCCTCATGTTGCAGGATAGGGGGACTGGATCTTCCCAGTTCTGTAACGAACTAGTAAACTGCTGTGAATTTGAGCTACACTTGGTGGTGTTGTAAAAGTCCTGCACAATCTTAGAAATTTGAGAGTTAGTTATGTTTGTATTTTAGAATATTCTAGAATTTCTAGCTTTCCAAACTTGCCAGACAGTGTAAGCTATACAAGATTGAATTAGCTTGTCAGTTGAAGAGCTTGTTAACAAATCCTCAATATCAGTTACAGAATTAAAATTTAGCTGGATCCCATTAATAAAGTTTATGGAATCCACATCTGATCTTTTATTTGGTGTATCCTATTTTGTCTCCTTCTCATTATCGTAGATTGATGGAAGAACTTAGTATTTGCATCACCCTCTTTGAGCCAAGTTATCCTTGATTTCTGATACCAAAACATTTCTTTTGCCTGAAGATTTTCTTTGTATTGGTGAAGTTGATTTAGAAGATGATTATGATCTTGTTCAGAGAATTCTTGTGAAGTAGTCTCTTGAATCTGTAATTCATAGATACTTTCTTGCAACTTCTTTTCTTTCTAGAATATATTACCTAAATATTTTTTCCAATTTAAAAAAGCTATCTTAGTATTGTAAAGAAGCCGAGAAAGTCTAACCGGAGGAGAGCCTATAACTTCGGTCTTCCATGCTTTTGCTATTGTGTGCCGTATCCCTTTGCACTTGATCCAGATCTTCTCGAATCAGATTGGAGTTCTTTTTTTGCTATTTTGCACAACAATAGACAACAAAATAAGGCAATGGTCAGAAGAAAATCTAGTTAAGTGCTGTAAAATTGAATCAGGAAAAAATGCCAGCCAACTATGAGACACCAAAGCATGGTCTAGCCTTTCCCAAACTCTTGCATTTCCTTTTCTATTATTGCACCAAGTATAGTTAGGCCTCGTAAAAGAGATATCGGTTAGACCTGCCATGGATATGAATTGACGAAACTCTTTAGTATCTCTGGTGTCCAGGAAAGATTTCCCACCTTTCTTATCTTCCTTTTTCAAAATGCAATTGAAATCTCCTATTATAAGAAAAGGAAGATTGATAGTATTAGTCAACAATAGTTGTTCTCATAATACTTTATGTTCAATACCCTTAGTGCTTGCATAGACAAAAGCCATCATCCAGGGGTGACCCACATGAGGAGTAAAAATACCAAAAGCAGCCTGTCTATTAGTATCCATAAAATCTAACTAGCCTAGCTCGAGCTTCCAGTAGATTATAATATCCCCAGACAGACCTTCAGAGGCAATAATGTAAACCCCCCACTTGGGTCCCATCATTCTCTGAACATGGTCAGTAAACTGATCGAACAATCTAGTTTCAAGAAAACAACAAATATCAGGACCATAGTTACGCAACATACTTTTCATATAATTAACAAAGGGGGCTTTAGCAGCACCCCTGCAATTCCATACTAGGATTTTTATTTTGATAATGCGGAATCGTTTGCCCCTTTGGGCTTCTCTCTGGTTACCTGTAGAGTTAATGAAGATTCCTATATTGGAACATTAATTAGTTGAGAGTTGTTATCATTTAACACTATTTGTTAACCTTCAGTCTTTGTTTTAGTATTATGTAAAAGATTAGACAATTTGACAACATTTTTATGATGCATACATGTTCCCCTTACATGTGTTTCCTGATGAACCTTTTGTTGAGTTACATCACAATCCATCGTGGTGCCTTCTTTTATTGATGGAATTGGTATAATTGGTCTCCATATTTCCTTGACCTGAAGATTTTTCTGCCCTTGCTTTGGAGTATATATCACCATTTGTGATCCAATATCCTGGGTCTGAGTTCCTTCTTCCCTAATTATTACTTTTGATGAAGGCAAGGCATCTATTCTTTGTGAAATATCTGTAGCTTTTGTTTTGGCTGGATACCTCTTTCTTTTTTCTTTACTTGCTTGCACTCTTAATGTCTCACCCTTCTTAACCTCAAATTGGATTCCCTCCATTTCCTGAATTTCCTTACCTTCTAAGTTTTGGCTCAGGGGGGGTAAATCTAGATCCTTTCAACATTTCTTCCTGCGGGGCTTTCTGAGTTTTGGGAGGCGAAGCTCTTTTGGCTGGTTTACTTACCTGAGACCATTGATTAAAGTCCACCCCTTCCAGTGGTAGCATCCTGTTATGGCCACATTCTAGAAGATTGGGTCTATATCGGCACTCTTGCTACACGAATCCATGGTCCATATATGGGCTTGGTCCTTAAATTTTATGGTAATTCCATACATTTGCAATCAACTTGTGGGTCTAACATAATGTATCCACAGGTATAGCAGATATTTGGCAACTCCTCGTATATGAATTATTGCCACCAGCATTCATTGTTTACCATCAATTTGATTCCCCGACATATTGCTTTAGAAGCATTCATAAGGATGCAAACTCTGGCATAAACCATCCGGGTTGAGTTTGTAGTCCATTCATCAAGAAAAAGTGGCTGACCTACTGCCTCAGCCACTTTAAGGATTTTCTCATTTTCCCACAGTTCCGCTGGAAGGTCTAGAAGTCAGACCCAAACCCTAACCTGATGGATTCCATCACGGCTAGGTTCGAAATTTGGCCTCTAGTCCTCCAGAGCCAGGAGTTGACCAGCTAAGGACCAAGGTCCATGAGCTAGCACCCTATTTTTGTCATCCTCAAAATGGAACCGAAACAAAATAACCCCCTCATATAATGAAGATATTTTCATATCCCCTTTTAGGCCCCATTGAGGCCTAAGCTCCTTTTGGATAAATTCCAGAGGAAAACCCCATCCCAAAAACTGGCCAAGCAAAGAAAATTTAAGTAGATCTCGTGCTTGACTTACCTCCTCCGGTGAAAAGACGATGATCTTCGAGAACCTTTCCTCTAGAGCTGCTATGTCAGCCGTCGAAGCTCTGGATGACTCCTAGTGGAATCTCCTAGCACCTTGCACGACCTGGGACCAATTACGTATAGATTTTGTAGATAGGCCCTCCTTCCCCTTTACCCGTGTCGCTTCTGCTTCATCATGGACCCTTTAGAGCTGGATGGTGCAGTAGAAGCTGAGGGATCCTCCGGGTTTGTTGATCGTGCTATCGGACAGGTTTGATGTTGATTCGTCGACTTCGATCGCAGAGGTATTGCAGAATGAGTCACCTTCTCCTTCGAATCCACTCCAACTGGATAGCCCTTCGAAGGTTCCAACCCCTCTGGGTTTTTCCCCTCCCCTACCGTTCTCTCTAATCTCCCACAGGGGAGATTAAATGAAACCCTAGCATGGGATTTGCCTTTCTCGCTCATGATAATCTCTTGCCACTCTTTCTCGCTCGTGACAATCTCTCATCGCCCATCTCAGTCTAATTTATCAATGCTTTAAAGTATCATTAATAGATAACACATGTAAAAACATTGGCATATGCTCCCCCACTTAATGCCTATATTTTTTTATATGTAAAAGCATCGTTAGATGCTGACACTTTTAAAAAGTATCGGCATCCATGAGCTACTTCCTGAAGTTCCCTCCTAGCATCGAAAAAAAATAGCTTTATTCCTTTTTTTTTTTGTAATGTATTTATCAGTATAAAATATATGGCCAAATAATACATACTTAGCAAATTAATCATGTAGGAATCCAAATACACGTATTTAAACAAATTAATACACAGTTTCTAGAACATCATATTCACTAGTATGCACTCAAGTATACATATTTGTCATTTTTCTGATACATAGCAAAGCTTTTTTGATACACATCCAACGGTGATCCAATACACACTTTTAGATAATAATCAATATATTATTTTTAAAATATACTTTTTAACCAGAGATCTATATTAGATCACTATTGAATATGTATCAAACAAGCTTGCAATATATATTAAGGAGTTAATAAATATGTATTATTTGGCCATATAATGTGTGTCAATGGATATACATGATGTTTTGAAAACTATATATTAATTTAATTTACTTTAAAGTATATATTAAGTTGATAGATAATTAATTTGTTAACTATATATTACCTTATCGTGTATTATGTACTAGCATATTTCATGATTTACAAATTGTATATCGATTTACTTATAGATATGTATTAATTTGCTTGATGATTAATTTTCATAGTATATATAATTTAGCTAGGAATGGCAATCGAGTCAAGTCGGGTTAAAAAAGCTTCAACTTGAGCCCGACCTATTTATTAAATAAGTCAGGTTTTAAAACCTGAAATCGACCTGAGGTTACCCGACCAACTTGTTTAAGATCCAGGATAGAAAAACAACAGTTTCTAATATGTTTTCAACCTGTTTAAAAAAAATAGAGGAAAGCTCCCAACCAACCTATTTTCAATCCCTTTTTTTAAAAAGAACAACAAAGAACAAAGAAGAAAACTTACAGTCTCTCTGGTCTTTACTCTTGCCGATGTCTCTGGCCTCTGCTCTTGTCGATCTCTCTGGCCTCCACCCTCACCAATCTCTCTGGCCACCTTGAGGCCCTTGACCTCACTCTTAACCATATCCACCCACACTATGTCTCCGCTCGATTCACTATTCTACCCTTGCTACTCTCAGTCATGCCTTCGATTCACTATGCCTTCGATTCCCTAAGAGTAGCAGTGATGGCAGAGGGTCCTCCGATGGGGCCATGGTCTAAGAGGGGAAGGAGGGCTCCAATGCATGATGGTGAGTCTCGAAGAGGATGGGCTTTAGCAGCGATGCAGAGGAAGGGAGGGCTTTGGCACGCAATGGCGAGTCTTGAAGAGGAAGGGCTCCAATAGTGGTGAGGAGGGGAGGGAGGGCTCTGGCTCATGGTGGCAAGTCTTGAAGAGGAAAGGCTTAGACAGCGGTGCAAAAGAGGCTTCGGCACATGGTGAGGAGGGAGGGCTCCGGTATGCAATGGCAAGAGAGGAAGAGGGGAGGGGAGGGAAGGGAGGGCTCCGGCGCATGGTGGTGAGTCTCGAAGAGGAAGGGCTCCGATGGTGGTGCGAAGGGGAGGGAGGGCTTGGCAAGTGGTGGCAAGTATTGAAGAGGAAGGGCTCTAGCAGTGGTGTGAGAGGCTCCAGAACATGGTGGGGAGGGAGGGCTCCGGTGTGCAATGGTGAAAGAGAAAGATGGGAGGAGAGGGAAGACTCCAGTGTGTGGTGACGAGTGTTGGTGAGCGAGACCTCGCTCGACCTTGCAGAATGCCTGGGATCAACTTGATGCCACCATGACCATGAAAGGAACCATCACCAGGGAAGGATTGGGGCACACCATCCGCTCCCTATCATGGAGGCGTGCCCCCATGGGACTGCATACGATAGAGAGAACCAAAGAGAGGAGAAATTTGGGAAGAAAAGGATTTCTATATTTCTCATACAAAACAACTACACATACAATGTATATATAGATCCCTGAGTCAATCTGACTCGGCCTAGAAAAAACTCCCTCTCCCAGGCCAACACATGAAGTCTGAAACCCATCAGACGAGTCGACTCGACCAGACCTCGAGCCGACTCGACCAGAACTCAAACCTGCTGTCGACTTGCAGGAGTCAACTCCTACAGAGCCCCAACCGACTCCAACCTCAAGATCCCCAAACCCGGATCTCGAGCCTATGGAGTGCCGAACTCCACCTTAGGACCAAACCCGTCCTAGACCTAGGACCCAAATCTATCCTAGATACATCATGTATGACCATGACCCAAATCTATATGGACTCTCAAGACTTGAAGTACCACATTTCCCAACAACGAGGAGGGGAGGGAGGGCTCCAGTGCACAGTGGGAGGGAGGAAGATGGGAGGTAGGAGCCGAGAGGAGGTCTCAATGAACAAAAAAAGAGGCGGTGGACCTCTACACGAGGTCTAAGTCCTCTGACGGACTGAGTGATTTAAGTTTGAAAGGAAATGGAAGCTACAAAACAAAAGTTCAAGATGCAGGATGAATCAATTTAAATTTAAAATTAACATATATATAATAATTTAATTTTAAAAGATTATAAATAGGTTAAATGGGTTATGCAGGTTGAAAACTTTAAATTTGAACTTGACCCATTTATTAAATGGGTTAAATGGGTTGAGCTATTTACTATCCACGTTTAAGCTCAATCTAAACCTATTTAAGATGGATCGAATATGGATTGGGTTGGCGGGTCGGGTCATAATTTGTCATCTCTAAATTTGACTATATATTATGTATTAGCAAAAATTATATTTTGATAAAAAGGAAGAAAGAAAATCTGCTTTTTTCTATGATAATGGAATTGGCAATTTATTTAGTACGATTTCATCTTTCAAGTGTTTTTAAAATATATATTAAAAAAGATAAAATTGTAAACCCCTCTGATATTCCTTTCTTTGGTGCCCATCCCATATGATTTTTGCTCATTAGCGGCCTAATTAGCAAGGTGCACAGGGTCAAGATCCCATGCTCTTGCTCTCTTTTTAAAACAAATTATAATAAAAATAAGTTAAATGACGGTCATTGTTCAATTATTCTTCTATTATATTTATTATTATGTAATCTTTTTTTTATAATAGCCATCAAGCATGAATTATAGCAATTATTTAAATTTTTAGATGCTTCTTGGGTGGGCATAGGTTACATGCTACCTAGGCAACATGGTTGGTTGATAACAAATTAGTCGAAATATAAAAATTTAGTCAAAATATAAAAATAAAACATGATGTTGTTCCAATTATTAATATATATCAGTTAAAAAATAAAAAATAATTAATAATTATTAGCCTATAATTTAGGAGATATGTATAATTTATTGAAGTCACCTCAATTCAAATGAGTGAAAAAGACAGCAAATAGTATTATATTGTGCTACTAAATAATGCATAAATTCTACACAGATTAAATTGAATAACATTATTTATAAATTAACAACCTTAGATCAATTGTTCACCCAAAAAAACCTTTTATTAAGTAAAATTTTATTTTAGTTTGAATAATATTCAAAATAATACTTTTTATGATGTTTTCCATAACTAAAAAGCATTATTTTTACATTAGAACCTCCTTTTTTTCTCACTTGTTCTTAGCCTAAATGTTTTCAACCTAGATATTTTGGGATTAAAAAAAGATTAGCCATAATCATTATGATGACTAAAAATAGTTTTAGTGAGATCACGAGTCAACTCTTTCTCCCTTTCAAAGGTCCCATTCTTTTGGTCCTTTTCTTTTTTGATACAAATCCCTTGGTTCCTAAATACCAAATTATAAGATTAGCATAAAGTCTATTTATTCTTGGAAATGATTCCATGTAGTTACCTATTTATAAGATAGCATTTTTTTTTTTGCCGGGGTGGGGGGGTGAGGTGGGGGGCTATCTAGGTAATCTATCCATCACATGTACCATTAATGGTTGTAGAATAGGTTGTGGCTAGATCTAAAATAAAAGAGAAAAATTTTTGTGATTGCAAAATATTTTTCATCCACAAAGTCCCAACAAAATTGGATATAAAAAAATATATCATTGAAAATTTCATCCACAAAGTCCCAAACAAAGTTAGATATATGAAAAACACCTCTCACTAGGAATCCAATAACCTTAATTTTTATAATTATATAATGAGTAAGTCCTGATTCTTTTAAATTTTCCTATCATCACTATTACTTTTTCTCATGGAGATACAATTCTCCAGGAAGTTATAAGTGTATAGTTAGTATGCATATCTAAAGAACCCCTAAACAAAAAGTAATAATAATGCTCCAGATATTAACTTGCTCCTCTACTGCACTAATCTCCAATTGCTATGAATGATAGAGAAAGGGATGGCAACAACACATGGCACTCATCTAAACTTCGATTATAGAGGATTCTAAATTGAGACTCCTTATAATGCTTGTTGGTCCTAAAATCCATCAAGGTGCCGAAGATGCTGGAGTTGATAATGCAAATGGGTTTTCCAAAGGTAAAATCTATAAAAAAGTCCTGATCTGAAGGTGTTCCAACATGGGCCCCCCAATGCTCAAATTTATTTTCTGGCACGATAATAGTATAAAGAGTGTGATAAAAAAATTTTACATATCTCGAGAGTCTTGGGGATCTCATTTTATAGGTGAAGGGCAAGCGCATTTTCATAATGAAGAGAATCTTGGTAGATTTAATAAGTGATAGGACATATCAGCAGGTTATCAAAGGATTTCCTGTTTATAGAGAACGTTTATGTTGTTTCAATTAAAATCTTGTCCTTTGTGTAGAAATTGCCATGTTTCTTTAATAGTATATAGACTACTACTTGAGTCCAGGTATGCTCCCCTTAATTACGAAGATATGTGGTAACTAGGAATTATAAGGTGTGGTGTGACCTTTTGGCCACATGGTTAGGGGCATAGGATTAAGTGTTGGAGTGTTGGCCTTTTGGGAGATCCGAGTGAGAATGTAGCCCAAGGCCATAAGGACCGGAGGTTTTTTGAGCACCTCTATTAGAGCCAAGGAGGGGTCGGCAAGAAGATGCATGATCAAATTGCCCTGGTTAGGCGAATATAGGCCAATGGCTTTTTAAGGACTGACTGATGAGGGATTGGTCACTATGAGGCTGAGTCCAATCCGATGAGTAGTGAATGAATGCATGTTGATAGCTTTCGAGGGCTAGTTCATGAGGATACTAGTTATTACCAAAACTTGCTTGGATGAGGGTACTTGGCAATTTGGTGCTCAACTAGAATCGGCTGATTAGAAGAGGTGCTAGTTTCTCTAATGAGAGGATGGACAAACAAGGGGATCCCCCGCACATTAATTGTGTGGTTGAGCCATGCTCAAAAATATAGCCAACACCGAGGCTTACTCTGTGAGGGTACTCGACAGCCTAGCACTTAACTAGACTGGTGGCTAGGAAAGGCACCAACTTCTTTGATGTGGGGTTGGCTGAGTGGTGGGACCAATCATATGCTGATCATGTTGTCCTGCCCGATAATATTAGGGCCAAGAGAAAGTCCTCTTTCCATCAAGATATCTATCCGATGAATGGTCGGTGATGCATACCAAGGTTGTACGACCAGCATGTTGCTTATTTGGTAATGCTAGAGCTGAAAAGTAGTCTCCTACTGATCGAGGCCTCAATCGATGAGTGGTCAGAAGGTATGCATTGGGCTAAGTGACCAGACTTATCGACTGGAATTTCATATCCCTGGCCCCAAGCACAATTTTTTTAGTAGATACCCCCTACTTCCTAGTCTGAGCTTTGGTCAGATTATAGGAGTACTCGTCCAAAAATGTGATAGGGATATGAAGGGCCTTTTTAATCAAAGAGTTGCACATGGCCTTCGAGATAGATCTGAAAGGATGAACACAATCATGGGCTCCGATTTATGAATTTGGTGAATGCCTCAACTATCATGCTGCATTTAATCCTGGCACCGATAGCTGTTGTGAACTAATAGGGAGTCTCCACGTGGCACACATCGATTGGTTCAAAATAGTTCAGGATTTTGAAACCTTTTTTTTCACTATTATAAAAGGCAATTTCTTCAAGTGCTCTAATCTTTCAGTTGCATTTTTATTTTCATATGTCTTCTTCTCTAGAGTGTCCTCTTATTGCCCCTCTCTCTAGTCACTAGTGTTCCCATCCTTTTCACTAAACCTCTTAGTGAAGATAAATTTTGAATAGTTAAAAGAGAACTAGGAGTGATAGATCCTTTTGGGTAGACTTTTCATCTTTCTTAAATTTTTGCTCTTAGTAATCTCAATTTAATTGAATCTATATCTCTTTGAATCACTCTGAATATCCTAAAGATTGTTAGTTAAACCCCCTAGATCATCTTTTTCAAGAAAAACTTAATTTTGACTCAACTTAGTGCTTGAGTCGACTCGCACGTTTTCACCATGAGTCGACTCATTGATGAGTCGACTCAAGGGATAACTTTGTGAGTCAACTCATCGACGGATGCTTTATTTCTTTAGGGCATGCCCACAACCTCATTTTCATTCTAAGATTTCATTTCTCTCTCCTAAATCTTTTCCAAAACACTTCTTAGACCTTCCAACAATAAGATCCTTGATCTTCACCTTCCATTTGTCTTGATCTCATCCCTTCCATTTGGATTCGTGGGAGATGGGGCCATGAAAATAGTTGGCACACTGGGAGAAAGGGTCCCAACCTTTCTCTGGTCACTTGAGTGGAAGGGAACACCATTCCAAGGCTAAGCACGATATGGAGGAAAGGAGATGTTGACCCTAGGATTGATTTTGATGATTACAAAATATTGATACATGATTATGCTACTAATTATCTTTGTAAAGATTATTTTTGTAGAGTATCATAGGTTTATAAGATGTTTAGAAGATGCTGGAAGAAATTTGGAGAAGTTTGAAAGCCTTTTGAAAAAAGTTCACTCGAGCCGACTCACTGAGAATTTGAGCTAACTCTTCTAGGATGGCTGAAATTGAGTTCTGGGAAAACCAGTCAATCGAGTTGACTCAAAAAATAGAGCTGACTCTAAAATGGCAGAAGAGTAATTATCTGAGCTAACTCGAATCCCAGTTTTTTGAATAGCAATGGCTAGTTACATAAATTATTTTTCTTCCTTCCAACAGTTCCAAACAGTCATATTTCATTTCCAAAGGCACTCCAACGGTCCAAACAACCAGGAAACACCTCAAGGAGTATAAAATGAAGATCCAAACTCAAGAGAAAAAAAGGTTTTTTGAGGAATAGAATAGTTTTGGAGTTAGAGAAAAAAGAGTAAGCTTCAAAGAAAAATCTTTTAGAAAATTAAGTGAGCTTCATCTTTCACACTCAAGAGAGATTCAAGATTATTTTACTACAACTCTTGAGACATCTTTTGAAGAAGAGAAAGAGCTTTGAAGAGCACATCTTGAAGCCTTAGCCTACACCAAATCAAGCTAAAGCTGCAACCATATGCTCTTTATGAGTTTGTATTTTGTGTTGCATTGTTTACTTGTTTTGTTTATTTTTGTTATTGAGTTCTTGGTGATCCCGATGTAAAAACCAAGTGTTGGGTTCATGGTAAGCCCGGTATAAAATCAAGAGTGGATTTTTGGTGAGCCTGTGAAAATCAAAGATTGGGTTTTGGTTTGTGAGCCTGGTGTAAAACAAACCGACTGTATTCCATTATGAATATAGTAAAAATCCCAAGTGGTACCTTGGGTAGTGGATGTAGGAGCCATGGGTTGCTCCGAACCACTATACATTATTTTGTTTATGTGATTGCTATTTTTTTTGTGCATTTACCCCCATAAAACTCTCTAATCAGAGGCCAAACAAACCCAATCTAATGAGATAAAAAAATAGACCACTAAAAAGAATACCAATCTAATGAGGTAGGCCAGAGAATACATCTTTTTGGTGACCCTCTTGAAGACCAGAGAATACATCTTAGAATACCAGGATTCCAAGATTGTAGGCCAAACAAACCCAATCTAATGAGGTAAAAAAATAGACCACTAAAAAGAACACAAAAGACCAACTTGTTGAGGGGGTAAATTATGTCTTCCCTCTATATTGATTGCTGTTGTGCTCTTAATCGCTGTTGACCAAAAATTTTATAGCCACTCCTTGTTTTCAAAGCCCAGTTGTATATTTAAATCCCTGGCCTTTTTGTGTGGATCAAACAGAGTAAACTGTGTATAGATACAAGCCAAACTGCAGACAGGAACTAAACATAGAAGTCAAACTGTCCAGGGATAAAAATAAAATACAGGTTAAAATAGAATGGCTGTCGAACAATGGAAAAGGTTTAAGTTCCCTTTCATTTAATATTGATCCATTTCTAAATGCTAGTTTCACAAATTTTGCTGGTCTACCAAGTACCAAATAAGTTCTATTATTATTTACTAAATATTCATAACATTATTTGACCTCTTGGCTATTTTTCCAGAATCTAGTCAAGAAAACATCACCATTTAGAAGTATTTTTGTGAAGAAGTTCATGCCAATTTAGTGAATAACAATACATTATGTCAATGATAAAGCAAATGTTAGTGAATGCATACTGCAAGAGGATCTGGCACCAAAGTACTTGCCTCATGGGCCTCTGAGTCACCAAGAGAATTATCTCCAAGAGAATCACCTCTCTTACTATTGTCACCCATGATGTTCAACATGCAGCTTTCCAATATTCGAACAACAATCATCATCAATGGATTAAGAAATGGCTTAGCATGAAATTCATCAAAGGTTTTGAAAATATCTTCAACTACATGCAGAAATCCAGTTCTCTTCCTCCATGAGAGATTGGATACAGTAACTAATGTTGAAAAATTTACAAAAACAAATGTATGAAATCCATCTGTAGGCTGGTCTTCAAGAACTTCCATTGTATCAGCAAGTAAGGGCTTTAGTAGCAAATAGAAAAATAACCGAAGTTCTTCGACATCAAGTTGCGCAAAAAAATATACGACAGCTCTATGGTGATTTAAACCTGTATGCTGAAACAAATAAAAAAAGGTTTACCACCAACAATAAAGAAAAAACAAAATCATGTTACAAAAAGATAAGGGAACAGGCAATCTAACCTTTCGTGAGCCCAGTGCTTTATGATTTCTAACTTTCGGTGTTAGTAACCGGATAACTACGGGAATCAAATGCCCCTTATGTCCTTCTTCAATAAGTTGGGACTCTTTCGAAAGAGTCCATGTTGTGAGCTCCTCTCGGAGGTTTTTGGAAATGATAAGATTTTTCAAATGCTGATGATACAAAGTCAGAAAGTCATCCTTCCAGTTCAATAGACAATCAAGAACTTTCAACTGTACATCAAGATCAATGTCATCAAGAAGCCTAAAAAATTAAAAGACAAACTTTGGCAAGTTAATATGAAGTAAACATTGGCATGTCCACTTTACAGTTTAACTATCTAAAGACAATTTCATAGAGCATGCATTTACATGGACAAACCTTTTCATCAACACTTCTTTCAGAACCAGGCTTCGATATAAAGACTGAGCATTACGCATTAACCTCAACAAGTTCAGCCATTCTTTGAGAATTAATTTCCACTCTTTACCTTTACATTTATGGTAGCTGAATGACTCAACACTGTGAAATCAGAATCCAGTCATTAACTGTAATCTTGACATGAATGTGCGCAATTATAAGTACTAGATGTTTAAACAAAAGCAAATATTCATAGTTAAAGGTCACTTATGACATACCTTAAAACATTCTCATCATCATAACCCACAAATTTCAAGAATAAAGGTGTAAGTTGTTGAGACTTAGATTCTTATAACATACCTTAAAAAATTCTTATCATCATAACCCATAAATTGCAAGAATAAAGGTGTAAGTTGTTGAGACTTAGATTCTGTAATGTCTGGAAATTTTTGAAGTAACTGAAGCAATAGAATCGTTATGGTCACACGTGGCGTGCTATCAGAATCAGGATATAAGAACATGTTAAAGCAGCCAGCCAAATCTGGAAAGGAAACAAAGAGTATGAAACTGCTGCTCCAGTTTGTGAACCGATAATAGTAATCTTCTTTACAAAATCGTAATTTGCATTATCTTCTGAATGATATTATTTAAATATCTTCCAAAAATAAATCATGCATAAGATAAAACACATTTTAAGAAAATTGTTCAAACAGCAACTGAACAAGGATTACTACTTAAACAAAAAATTACGTGCAACAATTCAGGCACCACCTCAATGCATGTAGACAACCAAAAAGAAAAGGAATACATTTGAAATCTAATATGTTTTAGCGATATACAGCAGTCATTCACAACAGGATGGACATATACAATACAAAAACAGAATAATATTAGAGTAAACTGCAACAACGCATGAAAAACGTAGATGGGAATCGCAACTAGACAATGATAGTCACACATCAAATACTTTACAATAATAAAATTCCTGCCTCATCTACATGACCAAAGCAGAGAAACATAGGAGCAATACCACCCAAACACCAGATATTCAAAAAACAAAAGATTTAACGTTATCAAAACATCAACTAGTAATGATAGCAGTTGTAGTTGCAGAATTAATAGTAGTAATTCTAGCATGTATATAAATATATATATATATGCATGTAATGTATGTATGTACATATGCACAGGTTATTAACTTATACACAAAAAATAAATCTACATATGAAAGAGAGAGATATGAAAAGGATTTGACATGTCCCATGGAAAATTTACAAATTTTTTGGTTAACAAAAGTCATTCTTTCAACCATGCAACAACACAAAGATGTAAAATATATATGTAACGATAGGTACTAGCACCAAATATGTCAATTATCAAGACATACAAGATGTCTGTTAGAATTATGAAATGTAAATCAGTTATGGCACATACTATTTGGTTGAGGACTTCCTAAATTCACTTTCATCAATTGATCGTCGAAGGATAGAAATTTTGACTGATAATTGCCAAGATACTGAACAAATATATTCCAAACTAGCTTCTCATATCGGCCAATCAGAATGGTCAGACACTAATGCTGGTTCCCATAAAAAACCACAGCGATTATGCAAGATGCCAATAATCCCATATAAGAGAAGAGGTATGTAGCCATTATCGATCATTGCTAAAGAAATACCCATCAGTATTCTGGATATGAGGATAATAATTTTCTGACTTGTTGAAACTGAAATTGGAGTCGTTTCAGCCGAGAGAAGGAGCTCAATAACCTGGCTTGTAGGATAATAGGCTTATTATAATTATACCAGGTATAATATAGAAATTATTGAGAACAAAAGAAAAATAACAAAAGAACATACATTAGGACATTGTGTATCTTCATTAGTTGATCCAGATTTGTCTGTTTTTAACCTTTTATGAGGACGCTCATCACTTGTAGACAGCTGTCGATCTAGTGGTGCATAATGGGACAATATTTTCAAAGCTGAGATGCCAGAGTGCGGAAAAAAAAAAATATTGTCTTTAATAGCAGTCCACGCGGCACTACGTGATTGGAGATGTACTTTCTAGCAATGAATGCCAATTTGCAACGGTATCGGAAGAAAATTAGCATCACACGTACCGGGGTCTCTGGAATTTTTTTTTAAATAATATTTTTTAAAATAATATTTTTTAAATTAATACCGATCGTTATTTATTTATGGATTTAGATGTACGGTATTTAAAAAAAATAATAAAATAAAATTGTATATTGAACCTGCGATTTCAAAAAAAATAAAAATAAATAAAAAATTACTTGAACCTGCGATTTAAAAAAAATGCAAGTCTGACATGCGATTTTAAGTTCATCTTTTTTTTTTATTTTAAATTTTAATAAAAACTAAAAAACAAAAAATTAATAAAAATTAGAAAAAAATTTAATAATAAAAAATAATAATATGATAATATAATATTTTTTTAAATTATTATAACCTACAATTTTGCAGTTCGGTCATCGATCCGGCCACGGGTCTGATAGCTAGTCCAATTTCGATCATCGATCCGATAGCCAGTTCGGCTGCTAGATCGGTATCAGTTCGATCATGGTCTAGCTGCCAGTCCGGCCACTGATCTGACAGCGATCATCGATCTGATGGTCGATCCGGTCGCTGGGATCCAGCCAC
Source organism: Areca catechu (assembly GCA_021397845.1). NCBI lineage: Eukaryota > Viridiplantae > Streptophyta > Magnoliopsida > Arecales > Arecaceae > Areca > Areca catechu. Next base: position 201,355,977 of record CM038039.1, on the reverse strand, counting down.
CGATCCGACCATCGATCCAGCCACCATAGTCCGATGATCGAATCGATGCTAATTCGAATGTCAGTCTAATCACCAAATCGATACTAATCCAGTTGCCAGTTCAATTGATATCAGTATCCAATCATATGACCCCTCCCTTGACTTCCGCCTCGCCCCTTCTTCCGCTACGCAGAATCACCGCGTCCCGCCCCTGCCCTGACCCCTCCCCTTGACTTCCACTTCGCCCCCTTCTTCCGCTACGCAGAACCACTGTGTCTCGCAGCCCTCTTCGCGGCCTTCCGCTCCTCCCCTCGCTGACTCCGACCAATCTATCGGATGTTTAGGGCTGCGGCCTTCCGCCCCTCCCCAGACCTTACCCCTTGACTTCCGCCTCGCCCCCTTCTTCCGCTACGCAGAACTACCGCATCCCGCTAGCCACATCGCAGCCCTCCTCGCGGCCTTCCGCACCTCCCCTGACTCCTCCCACTCCCGACTCCGACCAATCTATCCAATGTTTTCCCTCTGTTTTTTTCGTTCTCAGAATTCACGAGCTCGACGGTGTCTAGGGTGCCGTGGGGTTCTATATATAAAGTCTCCACGGTTTTCCCAGATAATCAACGGTATTTAATTTCATATGCAATCAACATTCAAGATTTATTTAATATTTTAAAAAATACATCCAACTACTACCTACCATCCATAAATTCATTATAACATTAGATACTAAATTAATTTATTATATTTTTAAATCCATATATTATATTTTAAAATATTTTAATTTTTTAAATAAATTTTAAAAATTTATGTTGAAATATACAAAATATTTAAATTAATTATATATGAGTGAAAAATATTAGAAGATTAAAAGAATAGAGTTGATTGTATTAATTAAAAAACACTAATTCATCAAAAAAGATTTTTTTAATTTTTTAAGATTAATTTTAAGATTGCAACTTGTATAAATATTTTAATATATTATATATGGTTTGAAAAATATCAAAAGATCATCATAAATGAATTTGATAGTCTGGATTGTATGAAATTATGATATACATATATGAGTGTATATTTGGTTTAAAAAATTGGTAATTAAAAAATATATTTGAAATTATAGATTATATTTACTAATTAATTTTAATATTTAATATTTAATAATAAAAAATATGTTTATGAGCTTGGTCTATCCTAGATATACTGGATCAAATCAGTTTAGTGCTATTCTATATTTTAGGTTTGAAAAATCAGTGATCAAGATTGGATTCAAATATGAAGTCATTTATTTATTTTAATTTGATAATATTCAAGTGCAAAAAAATATTTTATTATATTCAATAACTTGTATAAGCGAAAGTTTTAAATTATTTAATTATTTTTTAAGAGATAAAATTTATATACAAGGCATATTTAAAATCAGTTAATATCTCCTATGATTGGTGGTACAAAATATGTTACAGCGAAACAATAAATATTTATGGTAATATTTATAGATACAATTAATGCATTAAAAATGATCAATTTTTTATAATAAAGTTGCAATACAATTTTTAACATTATATTTTATTTACTAAAAAATATATTATTTGATTTAAAAGATAATTTTAATATTTTAATTATCTCATGATATAAATTAAGTAGTACTGGTCAAGGTGAAACTGGTATAGTAATCTTTATAATATTTAGAAAATTAACTCAATAATTAATTAATATCTTAGTACTTAATCTTGCAATTGATGAAACTTAATATATTTATTCATCAAAATAAATCTCAATAATACTAATTGAGGTGATTGATAACTTATCATAACTAATTAATCAAAAAAAATAAAAGAGGGAGAATATGTTCTATCAAACTACTTACTATATTCATCTATTTATTAAATTTTCGGTTTCCTCCAACATCCTAAAAGTAACCATGCATTACTTTGCATTTAATTAGAAGAGAAAAAAGAATGAAATTGAATGAGAAAAACACACAACATCAATTTTTAAATTTAAGTAAGATGGATATGTCATAACATTATTATGTTGACACCATGCATAAAACATGGTATAGTTTTAATTTATATGCACAAATTCAATATGCTTTTCTACCATATTATACTAAATAATCTCATCTTTAATCTTAACTAATAAGACGGTGTATAATGAGATGGGAATCAAAATATAGTCACAGATTTGGTGTTTAAGAATTATCCAATAATATTAAAAAATTAGGTATTCTAGAAAAATTTGGCAAAAATTGGTAGAATTAAAAATAATACTATAACATATATTTAAACATGCATACGACATCTTACATATTGTATAATACAATACATATAGCTAATCTTAATTTAAATAATAGAAACTTTTTTTAAGAAAAACAAAATTGTAGGATTAATGTATGAAATGTAAAATTAAGGAAAAAGGAATAAGATGAGATAAAGAGAAGTAAAATAAAGGAGTGGACATAAAAAGTTAGTCTTCAAAGAGCACTAAGCATTAAATATTTTTATATAAAACAAGCAAGGGACCCACATTATGTGACATACCCAATTAAGATGTAAAGATAACAAAATAAATATTTTGAAAGAAATATTTTTTTAATCAATATATAATATATAATTTTATTTTGGAAACTTACATAGAAATTAATTTTTTTCAAAAATTCTTTTCGAAAACTTACGAAACCCAGCACCTCAAGACTGAAAATTCCTGAAGTCCGGCACCTCAAGACCGGAAACTTATGAAGCCTAGTACCTCAAGACCGGAAACTCCTGAAGCTCGGTATCTCAAGACCGGAAACTCCTAAAGCCAGACACCTTAAGCTTGAAAACTTATGAAGCTCGGCACCTCAAGACCGGAAACTCCTGAAGCCCGGTACCTCAAGACCGGAAACTCCTGAAGCCCGGCACCTCAAGACTAAAAACTTACGAAGCCCAGCACCTCAAGACCGGAAACTTTTGAAGCCCGGCACCTTAAGACCGGAAACTCCTGAATCCCGGCACCTCAAGATCGGAAACTCCTGAAGACCGGCATCTCAAGACAGGAAACTCCAGAAGTCCCGCACCTGCTTCCCTACTCAGTCTTGAGACGTCGACCAGGAAATTCCAAGAATCCCACCATCTATCGCCTGGACTCATAATTTGGCCCCTCGAACCAGAGAGCTTTTGAAGCCCTGCCTTCGAGCTAAGAGTAGAAGCTAAATTCATCACCGAGGTCAAGCTCCTCACTGAAGTCACACCCCGACTCCCGGCATGGATTGAAGGACCCTCAAACAGGCCATCGGCCCTAGGCGGGCGCCCGGAGTCCTCTAGTTGGTGCCCCATTTTAGCCCAGATGACCCCTTCAGGGACTTCCAGATCCCTTATAAGTCATCTACCATGACCGAGGCCTCCCAGAGAGGACCAAAATTTGGAGCTCCTGGATAGTTGGACCTAGATAAGACCTGAGTTCGTGAAACTACAGGAAGACACATGAAGCACAAAAGGAACAGAAGACAAAAATGCAGGGCAGGAGGATATAAGGAAATGAGACTTCATTGCATAAAGGGTTTACAACTTGAGAGGACCCCCGACAGGCCGGGTGGTCCCAAAAAGAATGTCAAAAACCCTATCTTGAGTACAAAAGTTAAGGGAGTGAAGGGCCCCTGGAAGGTTATTGCATCATCGGCTCCTTCCCAGGTCGGTGCGCCGGCATGTTGGTATCCCCTTGGACCTCTGCCGGCGTGGCCATCCGCTCGACCGGCTGCTCGGCGGTCACTGCCTCTATTGCTCTGACAGGGTCCCCGCCTTTTCCGAGTGCTCCCCCATGCCACCGATGATGGTGCCTTCCAAGTTGAGCTCCGGGAAGGTCGACGCCACCTTCTTCCGCAGGCTTCAAATCCCTTTATAAAGGAGTCCATGGCTGCCTTGTGGACCTCATCATCATACTCCTGTGAGGCCCGAAACTTGGGAACAACCTAGAAGGCTTCCTTCTTAGCGGCCTCCATCAATGCTATTATCCCCCTTGCCTTCTCGTCGGCCGCCACCAACTCGGCAAGAACTTTATCCACTCGGACCTCAAGGGTTCGGGATCACCCCTCCAGGCGGGACACCTTCACCACAGACTCCTTTGCACGGCACTTCATTCGGGCCTTCTTCTCGGCCAGGGATGCTTCGAGTTCCCTAGCCCGCCCCTCAGCCCTGGACAGGTCACGTTGAAGGGATTTGTTAGTCTCCCTCATCTCCTGCCCCTTCTCCATTAAAGTCTTCATGTCGACAATGAGGGAGCTCAGACGCTTATCCTTCTCGGCCTCCCTCTTCGCCTAGTTGGCGCAGAATTCTCAAAACAGGAGCATGTCGATCCCGATCTGCACCAAAGAGAAGGTTAGTCCCAGTTATCCAACTGGAATATTAAAGAAGCAAGACACTCACCGAGAAGAGCTGGGAATTATGCCGAGCATGGCCACCGTGTAGTCCTTGCTTCCCCTCACGCGGCGGTCCTGAGGCTGAACGGCATATTCTATCATCCTTTCCGCCAGGGCGGGGTCTTGGATGACCGAGGCATTCATCGGGACCCTTGTCGGTGCGTGCCGGGGTCCGGAGGATGGCAGTGCCGAGGCCGCCTCGGTGCTCAGTGGTATGGCCTATGAAGGGACCCCGACGATTAGTGTAGGACTTGCCACCGTGATCGGCGGCATAAGAGGTGGAGCAGGCTGCTCATCTCCCCTCCCCTCCTCGACCTTGACGACTTTCGGGGAGGGTGCTCACTGCTATGGAGGTCTGGGAACTGGATCAGCCACCCTCGCCTTTGAAGACGAAGTGGGCCCAGGCCTCTGGCCGGGCTCTACCCGGGTCCTCTTCGGCAGACTCTCCCTGGACCCGGTCGAAGAGCTCCTTTTGCAAGCGGACTCCATCAAACGTTCGACCGAGTACTTCATTCCTGCAAGAAAGAAGGAAAAAGAGTCAGCCCCGAGTCAAAAAGCAAAAAAAAGAGAAGGGACACATCTAGTAGAGACTCAACAAGTTCTCAGATCGGGCTGACCCCGGTCTCAAACAAGTTCTACTCCAACAGCAGAACGTTGAGGGAGGGGAGCTCGTCATTAATCACTGAGTGAAAACCTCACGGTCGGCAGACTCCACTTGGAAGTTATGGTTCGGGGACCGGTCTGGATCACTCCAAACATAGTCAACACCGTCGATCAAGGCAAAAAAGTATCGATTCTTCCATCCCTTGATAGAAGTGGGGAGGTCGAACCTGAGGCACTTAGACCGGGGCGAAAGAAACCACCACCCGTCGTCGGTGGGGTGGCGTTTCAAGGTAAAAAGAGCCCTGAACAAGGAAGAATGGGCAACGAACCCGTGGAAGTGACAAAAAATGATGAAGGCTGCAATGACCCTGATGGCATTGGGGGCCAACTGGGCCAGGACAAGGTGGAAGTTGCTGAGGAAGGAAAGGAAAAAAAGGTGAAGTGGAAAACGAAGGCCCCTAATGAGGAACTCTTCATAAAGGCAATCCGACCTAGACCACTCGAGACAGCCCATTTCCCTGGCCTCAGGAGCGAGAGTCGGATAGAATCTGGGACCCTGTATATCTCCTGGATCAGACAAGTTTCTCTTCGGTCATCGTTGAAGTGATGCCAAAGGGACCAGTCAAAGCCACTGGCACCGGAGGAGCGACAGCCGAAACAGAGGAAGAAGGAAGAACCCTAAGACTTCCTATGACGATCCCAGTGGGAGCAGGCTCCTCCATACCACAAGAGGAACTTCATCCTCCTTATCGGAGGACAGATTCCTCGACCGAGAAGGGCCTGCTTTGTTGGGATTGCTAGAGGATCTGAGGGTTTGACCCGAAGGAGCCATTCAAGGAAGAAAAAACAAAGACAAGGGGGACAGGAGACCTAAAAGAAGGTTTCGGCCTGCCAGAGAATAAAGGAAAGACTCGGACACCACCGGTTGAAAAGAAGAAGGAGAAGAAAAAGAAAGGAAGGATGTAGGGACTGACTTGTTTATCTTGAAGAGAGAGGACATCCAAGGAAGAAGAAATCCTGAACCGTCGGCGAGCGCGAGAAGTTCGAAAGAGCGAGTTTGTGGAAAGTCTGCTCTCCTTTCAAAGTTGATGGACAGCTGCCGTATGTCCTTTTTGAATCTCCATCATAAGATGAGTGCCATGTGTGGGGGATGGCCAGCGACGATGCTTTGATGCACTGAAAACCGCCTAGGGTCCAGCACCAGTAATTATGTTTCCTCGAACTCACGGACGTGGCGCTCGCGTATTGGACCTCAAGGCACGATCCACGAAGTGGCAGTGATCGCGACAATAATGGTACCAAATTTTTATCCTTCCACGTCAGCTTTGCATTTACTGTCTTCATCCCAGTTGCGATGCTTCGATGGACTTGGGAGTCGGGGGCAAATGATATCGCAAGACCGTTGGTGTGGAATACACCTCGGATCCAGCTGGCAGCGAAGTGGGTAGACGTCACCACATCAGATCTCTTTCCGAGCTTCCCCACCAGGTGGCTCCCCCAGGGTCAAGCCCACCTTGGCTGAGGTTGAGCTCGACATCTTAGCTCCTTCGCCAAGTGGTTCCCCAAGGGTTGAGCCCACCTTGACCGAAGTTGATCTCACTCTGCTCCGTCACCAGGTGGCTCTCCAAGGGTTGAGCCCACCTCGACCGAAGTCAAGCCATCTCAGCTCCTTCACCAGGTGGCTCCCCAAGGGTTGAGCCCACCTCAACCGAAGTCAAGCTCTCTCCGCTCCTTCGCCAGGTTGCTCCCCAAGGGTTGAGCCCACCTTGGCCGAAGTCGAGCCATTTTAGCTCTTTCGCCAGGTGGCTCCCTAAGGGTTGAGCCCACCTCGATCGAAGTTGAGCCATCTCAGCTCCTTCGCCAGGTGGCTCCCCAAGGGTTGATCCCATCTTGGCCGAAGTCGAGCCTCCTCCGCTCCTTTGCCAGGTGGCTCCCTAAGTTTTGAGCCCACCTCGATCGGAGTCGAGCTCCCTCCGCTCCTTCTCTAGGTGGCTCCCCAAGGGTTGAGCCCACCTCGACCAAAGTCGAGCTCCCTCCGCTCCTTCGCCAGGTGGCTCCCCAAGGGTTGAGCCCACCTCGACCAAAGTTGAGCCATCTCAGCTCCTTCGCCAGGTGGCTCCCCAAGGGTTGAGCCCACCTCGGTCGAAGTCGAACTCGCTCCTTGGAAGCATCATGAAAAAGATGAAGGCATCATCACCAAGTCTGCAATCGAAGCCGGCCATCCAGTACAACACCCAAAGCTTGCGAGGTGCGCCTACCATCGTTTGCACCAGTTAGGAAGGAGTGCCCCGATCGAGGCACCGGGTCCTGCAACCGATCATTTATACCACCTGAAAGAAGAAGGCCATGTCAGGGACCTCAAACCTGAGGGCAGCTCCTCCGGATCGAGGCCCTACTAAACTCTCCTAACCATGATAACCCACCGGAAAATCAAGGTTCGCAACATAACTCCTTACTATAAGGGGAAAGACCTCGGGAGCATGGCCAACGGATGCCGTTGACCTTCGAGCACCCTCAGGAGGGGGAGAACCGAGGCAAAAAGCGGGGAGAACCCGTGGTTTAAAAAGGGCACCCAACGGTCAAGAGGGAGGGAAGCAAGGAATAGAGGAGAAGGAGATACAAGCGAAAGGAGGCGCACGGAGGTAGTTGCAAAAACTCCTTGAGAGGTTCCTAATGGGCACAGCCGTCACGACTCGAGCCTTACTCCTCTCCTACCCCTCCTACTCTAACCTTTACTAAAAACTCTCCTCCAAGCATGGTGACTGAAGAGGGATCTACCTTGGGGGATCTGTTTCTCTTTACCATCCGCTGACTTGATCGTCGGAGTGCCCCGTCGAGATCCCCGGCCCGGGTCTCTAACCCTGTTTTGCAGGACCGGAAACAGCTGGATTCCAGGAAAAGAGGCTGACATCCGGTGCTACATCCGAGCTGCAGGCCACGACGGTAAGGGCGGCAACAATCATAAATTCATAAATTCATAATTCATAGAAATAAAACAATTCAATTAGTTTATTTATAGATCTTCATCCAGATTTATACATACCGATAAAAATGAACTTTCAAATATGAAGATAGTAATTACATTTTTTTCAAAAAAAGAAGAAACATTAAATAAGAATCATTACCTTACAATAACAATAAATTTAATAATGATTTTTTTATGACTAAATTTATGAAAGTGAAAAATATAGTAGCTAATTAACTCTTAGTTATTAATGTAAATTAACATCTATGCAAAAACCTAAGCATACGTTTAAGAAACCATAATTTTATTCCTTAGGCAACAAATGAAACTATAAATGAAATTACATGCAAATAATTTTTTTTTAAAAAAAAGCAATGCCAAATTTGGAGCATCCCTAAAAATAAATATGACCCATAATTTCTTAGAATATTTTTTATATATCATTTTTAAATCAAAAAGATTTTTTTGAAAAAAAGCTAGTATCCTTACAAACCATTTTATGAGGATGCCTACATAAATGAAGCAAAATATGGTTGCTCTATGCACAAGTCTGCATAGAGTTGCCATGAAATCAATAAATTTAAAACCATTTTTTTATAAAAAAATATGCAAATTTTTGGATGTACATAGGATTTATGTGTTTGGAATGCATAGAAATTCTATGCAACTTAAGGCTTTTAAAATCCTTAATTCTATCCTATTCCCCCAATCTATCCCATCTTAGTTGCTTCCCCACTCTGCCCTCCTCCCCCAACATTACTCACCCAATCCCTTTCACATTTCTTTTGTTTTTATGTTTTTCTGGTTTATTTCATCACTGAATTCCGACCTCCTTCCATTGCTCCAAGAATCTCCCCTTCATTTCTTTTTTTATCACCCATTTTATCCTCAAAAAATGTTGGTGCCCAAGCCCTCTAATTCCTCAATCCCCATTCTAGTGAGATCGTGTCTATCGCTCCTAAACCCTGATTCTAATCAGAACCCAAGCCTTAACCCTAATGCTAGCCCTAACCTGACCCCTAACCCCAACCCTCATACCAAACCCAAGCCCTAACCCTAACTAGCAACCAAGCAACCATCCCCATGCCCCCATCCTATCTGATATGGGAACACAAGACTTTGATCATGAACAAAGGGGTCCATCACCTAAAAGGGTCCCTCTCTTAGTAGGAAATATAAAAATTTCAAATCATGGATTTGGCCTTTTATTTTTTAAATTTAAAATTAAATTTTTAAATGATTTTGCTTTTCAAATTTTAAAATTGGAAATTTATGTTTGTGTTCAACTCTATGTAATCTTTTTCTTATATATTAAGCCTTACTCCTCGTTCCACTAAAAAAGATATATAAATATAAAATTATTTTCTATAATATAATTTATTTTTATTTTATATTTAAGATAGTAAAAAATAATGTCATATAACTGTGTGCATGGGTACAAATCAAGTTTTTTAAAAAAATTATACATTGCTTCATCTTTCTTCCTTATTTTTATACGATCTGATAATATATACCAGGCAAATTTGTCATCTAGCAAATCAACATACATATGTAGGTAAATTGATATATGATTTTAAAAATATAGTATCACTGCAGGAAAGGAAAAAAAGCTGATACTAAAAAACTATTTTTCTGATGCTATTTAGTGTCAGCATAAACTCTCCCAATAATTTTAAAAAACATCGAAAAAGTGTCAGCTATGCAATAGTGGAAAGAACTTTTGCCAACACTTTTTAAAAGCATCATTGTACAAGAGTCCAATGCTTTAAAGCATCGATGTACAAAAAATTGCAAATACTTTAAAATGTCAGAAGTAACAAGGCTTGCCCCATGCATTTGTCAATGCTTTTAAAAAGATTTTGGTAGTTGGATAAATATCAATGTTTTAAAACATCACCGAAAAAAATTTTCTAATATTTTAAAGCATCGACATTGACCTGATCCCTTCCTACTATTTGCCAATCTTTTAAAAAGCATCGAAAAGTTGTTAAATCTCAATGCTTTAAAGCATCGCAAGAGAAAATTTCTTGATGCTTTAAAGTATCACCATTGACCTGGTCTCTTCCTGCTATTTGCCGATGCTTTTAAAAAATATTAAAAAGTTGTTAAATCTTGATGCTTTAAAGCATCCCTAGAGTGTCGGCATTGACCTGGTCCCTTCCTGCTATTTATCAATGCTTTTAAAGAGCATCAAAAACTTGTTAAATCTCGATGCTTTAAAGCATTGCTAGAGAAAATTTCCTGATGCTTTAAAGCATCGCCAGTATTTTTTTAAAAAATAAATACATAATTTTAAATTTTAAAAAATATATACAAATCATAGCAAATCCAAACATAAAATTTATTACAACTAAACAGCAAATCCAAATATAAAATTCATTACAACCAAATATAAAATAATTATTACAACCTAAATCTATGTAGCAAATCCATATAAAAAATTCATTACAACACAAAGTTTAACAAAATGAAAAGATACATTAAATATGTGGATAAAATAAAAATTATCGAAGTCAATCATCTGCAGGAAGATGGTCGTCATCATGTCCATGATTGCTTGATGTGCCAAGAGTCTACAAGAAATATATAAGAAGCTTGAGTTGCGAATCTACATATCAATATATATTCTACTCATTTATTATATATATATTTAATAATATTTATGTTTACCTGATATGGGATATACATATGTACCAGAGATGTAAACCGCTCAATGTATTCTCTCATGGCCTGTATCTAAGCCTTCATCCATGCTCTATCGGCCTCTCTCTGGGCCTTTATCGTTGCTTTATCGACGACACAATCCCGTTGCATCTTTTCTATTTCCTCCTCGAGTCTGTGTACGTGTGCATCCTGAACAACGTCTGCAGCATCATGATTATATCTACTCACCACAGATAACTAAGTAGGGATAACTCTAACTTTATAACCCCTCACTCGATCATAAAGCTTTAGTCTCATTAACTCTGTAAACACCTTGACCTTAATGCGACTACTCTGCGTAGATACCGCAGACTTGTTAACACACTCTACAATAAGAGATGTAGCCCTCCTATATTTATTTAAGAAACAAAAGTTATATCTTAATGACTAACAAAATCAAATCAAAATCATTGCACAAAATATATTATAATAAATTATTACATATAACTTTCTTGATCCATCTCGGATAAAAGTGCCATCACGATGAGTATAAGTCATCCGATAAAATCCATCTCACTGGGTTCTCTCCTATACTCATCCATATACAAAAAAATTATAATTATAAGTAAATATTTCTAATAAATTCAAAAAAATGTAAGTATCATGATGCATGCATGGTACACGATATATAATATTAGTTTTATTAAAAAGTATAAGTGTTTCAATATAAAAATTATAAGTTTATAGTATAAGGAACATATAAACTCATGTCTAACTCATGCATACTCTTGATCTCAATGTATGAGGAATAGACAAAGCTACTCGTGTAGCTCTACCAATATCAGAATATGCCTATAAAATAAATTAACTAACTTGTTATATCTTGATAGTAAAGTATATATGTATAATCTATAATATAAACTAAATATTCCATTTAAATTGTTTAAAAGAAAGTAATGCAAGATCCTTGTTCTCTCTCAGAGAACTAGTAATGAACCAGCTCCATCCACTGATGATGGTGTATATCAAAGGGATAAGTACGAACAACTTGCTCCTCAATCAACCGGCCGATTTGTAGTCCCTTTTTAATTATACTTTATATTCTGTCCACTTCGAGTTGAGAGACTTCGATACAAAATCATGAATGGATGGAAGGAGTACAAATTTGCTCTACAAACAAAACAAATGTTAATTCATATAAATGATAGAATTAGTTAACAATTAACATATAATATGAGATTCTAATTTTTATCTGCATAAATCATAGAAGCTCAACTTTATAGGTTGGAAGCATGTCATTTCATCTCACATATATAATTCAAAGGACATAGCTGAGTTCTTTACGCAATTTTTTTTAAAAAATGAAGTCAATAGGCTAGCAGCTTTTTTAACTAGCTATCCCAGTTGATTGCACTCAACTACTATCCTCTCGTCCTCGTGCATCTACCACACATCTCGTACTATTATAAGCCTGCATCTGGGTCTAACCCTCCTAGATCCGTCTACAAAAAATATAAAAGTAAATTATAGTAAGAAGTGTATGAAATTCTATCAAATCAAATCAAAAATAAATTATCCTAAATGTGTAGCTCATCATCTGCATGATTAATGGGAGGATCGTGCTGCCCTAAGGATGATGGACCTGCCTTATACTAGTATGAAAAAAAGGACCGACCTTAGCTTGTTATGCTGAAAAAGAAGTACCGGTTTCTATCTACGAGTGCTGGAACTGCACACCAACAAATTATCGCAAGTGAGATATAGTGTCACCTAGCATTTACATAAATAAAAGTCAAAATCAGTAAACATATATATTGATTTAACACAATAATTAATGCAAATTATATATAATGTAAATGTTTATTATAAATAATAATCAAGTAATAGTACTCCTTCAAAGTCCATCTTAACCAAAGTCACTATAGTATTTACATCACCAACTGGTACAAAATTATATGGATAGATTACGTATAAGTATCATCATCGTCATCTTTCAACTGCTTTTCCATATTATATAAATCCCTAGGTTTCATTTTGATGATAGTGGTCCAATCTTTATCTTTTGCATCTTGAAAGGTTTCGTTTTGATGACAGTGGCCCAACCTTTATATTTTATATCTTGTACAAAAAATACTTGACAAGCTTGAGATGAAAAAATGAATGGGTCATCCTTCAATAAGACACTAATATGTATCAATCTTGAAAAATTTATAAGTATAAATCTATTTGCATCTTATTTCAAACCCTTTGGTGAGTTTATATCTACTCAATCATATCTAAATAATTCTATTTCAATATTCCATAATAATTTAACTCATAAATATCTTTAAATGCACTATAGTAGATTATTTTTATCTGTTTCTACCATAACACTACTATTCTATATTTTTCTAAAATTTCATGATCTTTAGTATGAAATTTAAAATCATTAATTATGAAACCATTATATATGTTCACAATTTTATTAGATTCTCGAACCAGGGCTTTTCATTTATTTGAATAATTTCTCTCCAACATCATTAATACCTAAAAAATAATATGAAGTATTAATGAGTTATTCGATATTAAATAAGCTTCCAAAATCAATGTACCCCTTAGATATATGTCAAACCTATTTTGAAAGCTACTTTGGAAATCACTCGACCAACTATCGCTGCTCAATCTTTGGATTAAAATAGGTGCTATAATTGGCTTGTTACTGAGATATTAGAAATTTGCTGCATAAAATATAAATTATTCATTTAGAACATTATATATATATATATATATATATATATATATATATATATATGATATTTACAACTTGCAATGCCTTAAATATACTAACTTGTGATAGTCAGATATTATATTTGTTGGAAAAGACCTAGGATTTCATGCATATTTTTTTAATAATTTATAGCAAAAGTATATCTATTTTAAAATTATTTTAAATAGAAAACATGTATTTACAATAATTCTAATAAATCCTAAGCAAGATCATAACATGATATACAGAATAGAAAATAAAATCAATATGTATCGATCTTCCGATGTATGTTGTACTTCCAATATACAAATAATATGAAATCTAATTGTATACCTAATCATGGGTCAATGATTGCCACTATCGATGGCATATGGTAAGAACTCTCCATGTCGCTTCATAGTCACATAGGATGTCCAGTCTCTACAAATCATCTACATGAAGCCCCGATGCGATAACCTCCTAGACTGATCGATTCGTTCGAAGGCCACTATATGGCTAAAATTATTTATTTATTGGATTTTCTTAAGCCTTCCAAGAAATCCAAGAAGATGATGAAGAGGTCTAGATCAAGGAGAAAAAAAACAAAAAATAAGAAATCTTTTTTTACTATTTCTTTTCTTATTTTCTCTCTCCCTTCAACCCTTGCTCCCAAAAGAACCTTTCATGCCCATCTAGAATTCATGCTCCCTTTTTCTCTTATTTTTATGGTAATTTTACTTCAGATTTTTTGGTAATTGCCTCTTAATATTGCATATATGACAAAAAACTGAAGTGAAATCTCGTTGATTAGAGGAGGGATTAGATTTAGATAAGGTAATGCTATTTGAATAGGACTAGGTATTTTATTTCCAATAGAACTTCTCTAATTAAATTCAAATCAATCCAAATTTAATTCAAAGCAATCCTAATCTAAATGAAAATGAGGAAGGACCAAAAAAATTAATTTTTTTCATGAAAAATTCAAAAAAAAAAATTTAGAAAAGAAAACAAGTTGGACAAGCTTAGAGTTTGACCAAGTTTTGACCAAAATTAATTAGGACCAAAACTAATTTGGTTATAACTAATTTAACTAACTTGAACCTAATCTAATTAGATCCTAATTAGTTTAATTAAATTCTAATTAAATCTAGAATTAACTGAATCCAAGTTTGAATTAAACTATAATTAGAAATCCTTAGCGATTAGATCATCGAATAACCTAATCGGGTAAAACCTAATTGAACCAAATTCAATTAGACTTGACCTAAACCTCTTTGCTCAATCAAATTAATCCATTTAAAAATTAAATTATTAATTAATCCTCTTATAATTAATTTATTATTAATTAATTATTAATTTATAATATTTATGCAGGGCTAATTATTTTTCATATTTAAAATTTTGCTACTAAATGATTCTTAATCATTAATCAGCCATCATAATAATTAGAAACTTCTTATATATGTGATCCCATGGTTTAAATACTAAGCTGGTAGCCCCAGAAATCAATTTCTTAGCTAATCAATGCACCTATCTAGTAATGATGCTCGACGTCCAGATAGGTCAAATGTTCTTAAAATAACATTCAAAAACTCAGACATATGATTTCCATATAATTCATCCCTTTGATCCTAATGCTTAGAATATTTTAGAGTTAACTGCCAACTCCAAATAATATATTCATATATGTCTTAACTTGCTAAATCCTATGACTCTTACAAGGTTTATCCTTGCTAAGGTCTTGTTAAATTGAAACATGGTGATGGGGGACTAATATGCATGCAATTTTTTTTGTATGTTTTATATGTGGGGTTTAGTGATTAATTCCCGAATTTTAGATTAAAATAAATTGTAGGGAATTTTATATGAATTTTAGAAGATCAGCATACAGATTAGGACCTAGAAAAGTAGAAAAGAAGGATCGTCGAGGTTGAGAAGCCTCGGTTAGGGCAAGTTCTCCTACAATAAAACTACTGGAGGTAGAGGGGGTGTACCTGACAACATCTGTGAAGATCGTAGTAAAGGGTCTCTCGTTCCTCGACGGATGCGGCCTGGAAAACCGAGCCAAAGACCCGCGGATACCCGGCTTTCTGCTCGGTGATCCGATTGAGGCTTAGCTGGAGTCGTTGGATTCGTAGGAACTCGGGGACCTGTAAACGACCTATCAGGGATTAGAAAACTCATAAAAGAACAAGAAAACAAAGAAAAAATAGCAAGAGAAGGCTTCTTTTGGAGTGGGCATCCAGGGATCTGAGATGCTTGTTGGCAACAGGAAGATGATTGCAGCACTGGGAAGAAAAACTCTCGCAAACCCCTTTATGCACACAGCAGGGTATCACACAACTCAATAGAAGAACTCAAGGGTTTCATTCATCAAAATCCTCCCTTCATACAAGAGGCTAGGGTCCCTTAAATAGACCCTTAACCTTGGGCTCCAAGTAAGGGCACATTAGTCTTTACATGAGAATCCTTTTCCCTCTCAAACCCTAGCTAGAAAATAAGGAAACATTAGGTAGAAAAAATCTCTAAAATTTCTCTTGACTTGGCCAACACTCCAAGGACACCTAGGGGGGCGTGTTGGGCTTCTAAGAGCAACAAGGGGCCGGCCCAAAGGGGCCCGGGTGCATGGGTTTGGGCCTCTGGAAGCTGTGGTGGCCTGGTAGCCAGGTAGCAAGAATATTCCCTGGTATCTTGCTTCTTAGGGGCTTGGGCTTGGCGCCTGGGCTTGATTTCTTTGGGCTAGGATGCAGATGGACCTCTAAAATCATGGATGCCTTGGTTTATGAATATATTTTGGCATCTAGAAGGAAATCTGGGCATCTTGAGGGCATCTGCAAGGAATCAGGGTTTCTGATTTTCCTCCTGGGGTCTTCAAATCTTCAAGCTTGGTTGGACTTGGGCTAAACTTCCATGTCTTCAATCTGGTTGGACTTGGTCTTTACTTGTATGATGTGGTCTTGAGTCTTCAGTATGCTTGGATAGGACTCAAAAAAAATAAAATTAGCTCAACATGAGCTGACCAGCATTGGACTGAACTAGCTCAACATGAGCTGACTAGTACAAAACTGAAATAACAACTCAAAAAACTCAAATAACAACTAAAATGGACTCAGATGAGCTAAGCCCTTATTACAGATGGACTCATAAATTTTTGATCAATTTACAGAGGGTTGAAAAGCCTCTGTCTTATTCTGGTGCCTCAGGTGTCCCCACCAATTCTCCCGGGGTGGGAGGAACTCGACCCTGTCGAGTGAAGGTCAGACTGGCTCACATATCTCTCGAGAAGGTTTGGGTTGAGGCATTGCAAGTCCTCTCAAGAAATTCACGAATCATCCGACTCTGGCCGGCCTTGCCATCAAACCAGGAAGCATTGATAGTCATGGCCCTGGGTCGTGATGGCTTGATTTTCCAGGATACGCTCGATCCGTTCTCCTCTCTCAGGCCAAATTTGTTTGTGGACACACTAGGTTAGGGTCACTCACAATGAAAAGGAATAGGTCCAAAGGCCTCACTAGGTAGCGCTGTCGGTTCCCTATACTCAACCAGGTATGTAATATTGAAGGTAGAACTAATGCCCAAATCCGAAGGCAAGTCTAACACCTAGGCATTTGATCCAACCTTCTCTATCACTTTAAAAGGTCCGGCTCTGCGAGCATGAAGCTTCTTTAGGCCTAAGCCTAACTAAGATAGAATCCACTACATCAAGTTCTTTGATCCATCTTCGGAAATTAGCCAGTTTGTTTAACATTAGTGCGGGTGGTGAACATGTTAGGCACATGCAGACTCCTAACAAGATGATGCAAAGGACTCAAACTAACACCTAATACACTCAACTTTGCATTCCTATCGAAGGAAATTTATTAGACTTTTATGGGCCTAAACCTAAGAGACTATAGACTCTCTAGGTCCGACCCTAGTGTGGTGTGCATAAGAGTATTTACAATGGACTCCAAGCAAATGCCAGAGGGTATGCCAGAAGTATAATGCAAACCTAACATGTGTAATGAAAGCATGCAGTACACTAATCTCTGTTAAATGCAATCTAATAATCCTAGAAATGCTAGAGGTGTCAGGAAAGGGCAGAAAATAGGAAGCGGGTTCAGAATTAGTTTGGTAGGGTAGAAAAAAAGGTTCAAGGTTAGTTGGATAAAGTTCGATATAAAAAGGCATGTCAGAAACTAATCCTAGACTAATTAGGCTAACCATACAAGGTTGCGGTATATCTATGGGGTTTGCATAATGGAATGATGGGTTACTAATCTCAGGGAAGAGGTCCCTAATGGGAACTATAGGAGGAGGCTCATCTTGAGGGTACTGATTCAAAGAGATCAGGTCCTTAATAAATTCTTCTGGTTCTTGTATTTTAGGACTAGACTCTATAATTTGGCTCTCCTCTTCGGTTTCCTTAGGTAAGGCTCTAGTAGCAGTATCTAGGTTCTCTTCCTCTATTTGTTCTTCCACTATAGCTTTAGGTTGGATGTGGTCAAGGTCAACTATCTCTAGGTTGGCTTCTACCTGGGTATCTATTGGGTCAACTAATTCTAGGTTATCTAAAGGTGTCTCATCTTCTCCTCATACTCATCCACTAGGCTCACGTCAGCTTCATACACTTCCGCGTTAATGTAAGCCTTGCGAATCTCAGGAATGGTTGGAGAAGGTTGGCTAGCAGGAAATTGGTTAGGTTATAGTCTCTGATTATGGGTACTACTCCTAGTAGGTTCAGGTTGTATAAGAGGTAGTGGCTCACTATTGGGTTCATATTTAGGGATACTAATCCTATGGGGTTCAAGTTGACTAGGGAAATCATGACTAGTATTAGGCTGATACTTAGGGGTTATGGGTTCTCTAGGCTCATAGGACAAGGGTGCAGATCTATGGGTCATGGGATTATAGGATCTGGGGTCATATGATTTTGGGTCAGCTCTATGATTAGATTCTAAGGATGGATCAAGGTATGGGGTCCTCCTAAGGTTGGGCTCTCTATATGGGTCAGGATATTGGGTCCTCCTAGGATTGGACTCCCTATATAGGTCAGAATACTGGGTTCTCCTAGGGTTGGACTCTCTATATGGGTCAGAATATTGGGTCCTCCTAGGGTTGGACTCCCTATATGGGTCAGAATATTGGGTGTTGGGTCTACTAGGCTCATAGGGTGTGGGTGCATAGGATCTATGATCATGGGATCTAGAGTCATAGGATCTAGGTTCATAGGTTATGGATTCATAGGTTCTAGGTTCATAGGATTTGGAGTCATAAGATCTATAGGTTGTAGGTACACTAGGCTTGTAGGGAGAGGGTAAATATGATCTATCTTCCTGGTCTATAAAATCCTGATTGGGTCTTCTAGGACTAACCTTAGGGATTGGATCATGACGATGGGCTCTCCTAGGTTCAGCCTCAAGGTATGGATCAGGGTTTGGGGTCCTCCTAGGTTGAGGATTGTAGTACGGGTCAGGATAAGGGGCTCTCCTAGGTTCGACCTCATGGTATAGATCAGGGTTTGGGGTCCTCCTAGGTTGAGGGGAATCAGGATCTGGCTCAGACTGTGACCCATGGGTTTTTCTTGGGGTCCCTACCCGGACTTTTAACTGATCAAACCTAGTGGCAAGATGGTCAATTCTATCATTGGTTTGAATACGAGACTGAGTTAACTGGGTCATCTGGGTAGTCATCTAGGTAGTTATCTGGGCCATTTGATCAGCTAGGGCTTTTATTTGGGCTTGTAAATTTTCCATGGGTTCAGACATTTGTGAAGGAGGTGGGTGATATGAAACTCCTGATCTAGTGCTCATGCAAGACTTGATCAGACCGACTATAACTAACTAGACATAGAGTCCAAACTAGATGCTCAATCAGGGTGGCAAACTAGCCTATAGTAACCCTGTACTTAGCCAGGCAGGTGTAAGGAGAGTGTTAGGTCCCTGATTGCCAATCCTAGACACCAATCAGAGATTGGCCAGGTAGGCGGACCAGCACACAAGCCCTTCGGGATTGAATCCCTAAACCACCATTCTAGACACTGAGCACAAGGCACACACAGGTTAACTTGACACAGTGATCTAACACTAGCCCGGACCCGACTAGTTGGTGTCCCTAGCCCACTAGGGCAAATTAAGTCTAGTTAATTTTAGGTTAAGGCTTGGGACCAAATGCAAGGGATGTGGTTTTGGGCTAAGGAGAGGTGATCAAATCCTCCCCTCATTTGACATAGAATGAGTGCCCTTAAAAGTAGATTATGCAATGATGGCAGGCAAATGATGCAAATTAGGGTTAGATATTTTTGGTATTTTTTTTTGGAGAATATATTATTTTATTTTATTTTTTTTTGGTATTTTTTTAAAATAGAAGAAAACTTGCAAATCATGGCCTAATATGCAAGAAATATACTAAAATTAAAAGATATGCAAAAGATGCTAAACAAAACCCTAAAACTTCCAAACTTGTCTTGCTGAAAAAAAAACATGGCCAAAAATTTGCATGCTGTATTTCGGCTTGCAGAAAATTCACATGCCATAATAAAATCTATGAAAATCTTTAAAATTACTGTGAATTATGATGAATCCAGAAAAGCAAATTTTAGAATTTTTCTAGTTTTTACCAGGAATAAATAATTAAAATAACAGAGTATATACGGACTGAAAAATTGCAGAAAACAAGCCCTAATCTAAGCTCTGATACCAAATGATGGGGGACTAATATGCATGCAATTTTTTTGTATGTTTTATATGTGGGGTTTAGTGATTAATTCCCAAATTTCATATTAAAATAAGTTGTAGGGTATTTTATATGAATTTTAGAAGATCAGCATGCAGATTAGGACCTAGAAAAGTAGAAAAGAAGGATCGCCGGGGCTGAGAAGCCTCGGTTAGGGCAAGTCCTCCTACAATAAAACTACTGGAGGTTGAGGGGGTGTACCTGACAACATCTGTGAAGATCGCAGTAAAGGGTCTCTCGTTCCTCGATGGATGCGGCCTGGAAAACCGAGCCAAAGACCCGCGGATACCCGGCTTTCTGCTCGGTGATCCGATTGAGGCTTAGCTGGAGTCGTTGGATTCGTAGGAACTCGGGGACCTATAAACGACCTGTCAGGGATTAGAAAACTCACAAAAGAACAAGAAAACAAAGGAAAAATAGCAAGAGAAGGCTTCTTTTGGAGTGGGCATCCAGGGATCTGAGATGCTTGTTGGCAGCAGGAAGATGATTGCAGCACTGGGAAGAAAAACTCTCGCAAACCCCTTTATGCACACAGCAGGGTATCACACAACTCAATAGAAGAACTCAAGGGTTTCATTCATCAAAACTCTCCCTTCATACAAGAGGCTAGGGTCCCTTAAATAGACCCTTAACCTTGGGCTCCAAGTAAGGGCACATTAGTCTTTACATGAGAATCCTTTTCCCTCTCAAACCCTAGCTAGAAAATAAGGAAACATTAGGTAGAAAAAATCCCTAAAATTTCTCTTGACTTGGCCAACACTCCAAGGACACCTAGGGGGGCATGTTGGGCTTCTAAGAGCAGCAAGGGGCCGGCCCAAAGGGGCCCGGGTGCATAGGTTTGGGCCTCTGGAAGCTGTGGTGGCCTGGTAGCCAGGTAGCAGGAATATTCCCTGGTATCTTGCTTCTTAGGGGCTTGGGCTTGGAGCCTGGGCTTGATTTCTTTAGGCTAGGATGCAGATGGACCTCTAAAATCATGGATTCCTTGGTCTATGAATATATTTTGGCATCTAGAAGGAAATCTGGGCATCTTGAGGGCATCTGCAAGGAATCAGGGTTTCTGATTTTCCTCCTGGGGTCTTCAAATCTTCAAGCTTGGTTGGACTTGGGCTAAACTTCCATGTCTTCAATCTGGTTGGACTTGGTCTTTACTTGTATGATGTGGTCTTGAGTCTTCAGTATGCTTGGATAGGACTCAAAAAAAATAAAATTAGCTCAGCATGAGCTGACCAGCATTGGACTGAACTAGCTCAACATGAGCTGACTAGTACAAAACTGAAATAACAACTCAAAAAACTCAAATAACAACTAAAATGGACTCAGATGAGCTAAGCCCTTATTACAGATGGACTCATAAATTATTGATCAATTTACAGAGGGTTGAAAAGCCTTTGTCTTATTCTGGTGCCTCAGGTGTCCCCACCACATGGTAGAGCATTTTCTTCATCTTGGAGTGGTCAACCCTATCTTAACTCATTACTGACTTAACAAGTACTTGACTGCACCCAGTAACCTTCCATCACTAGATTAGAAATCCAGATAGTCTAGTACCTAGTACAATGAGTTGCTTGCAGGTCACTATAGTGACTTAGGTCGGAGAGATACTTATACCCATATCCTTCTATGAGATACTCTTAATAGCAGAGTACTCAACAAAGTTGGTCACGTTTGGTGCAATGTATACCTACACTTGTATGCTATATTAGTATCTCCACACTCCTTGGTTATGAGGATAACCAATGCATATGGTATACAATGACCTATGCTTGATAAACATTGTCATCCTAGATAACAATATATCATTTGATCACGAACATGTTTAAGAACTACTCGATAAATCATTCTTTATTGAATTGAAGTAGTTCTAAGGATTTCATCTCAAAAGAGTTTTAAAGAAAAATGCAAAAAGAGATGAACTGCCAAAAATAACTTTATTTTATTTATGATTCATATACAAATTATAGAGAGCTCAACTGTCTACAACCTAGATGATTGACTATATGATACATTTTCTAACAACTCCCACTTGAACTAGAGCCAATCAAAATAGTATCGAATACCCATCTTCCACTTATGATCATCAAACTCTTTGATTCCAAAGGCTTTAGTAAATGGGTCAGCCAAGTTCTTCTTTCCATCGATTTTTTAAAGGTTAATGTCATCTCGATTCACTATTTTTCGGACAAGGTGGAAGCGATGCAGAATGTGCTTATTCCATTGATGAGCCTTTGGTTCCTTCGCTTGAGCTATGCCCCAATGCTATCATAATATAAGAAAATTGGGCCATCAATGAAGGGTGCCACTTCAAGCTTGGTGATGAACTTAGCCAAATAGCTTTCTTTGCAACATCGGATGTCGCAATATACTCCGCCTCACATACAGAATCAACCATAGTATATTGTTTGGAATTTTTCTAGCAGATAGCTCCTCCATTTAGAATAAAAACATAACCCGACACTATCTAACTGAAAACTTGAGTGAATATAATTGACTAATTTTAAGTTAGAATCTCCATAAATAAGCCATTAGTTTTAAGTATTTCTTAAATATTTAAGGATAGTTTTTATGATCTTCTAATAGTTCTCACCTAGATCATATTAGTATCTACTCACTACTCTTAGTGAGTATGCCACATCTGGTCTAGTACATGTTATCGCATACACGATAGATCCCACTACTAAGATATATGAAATCCTACTCATACGCTCTTTCTTGAGGACTTGTCAGACAATCCTTCTTTAAGAGATTAGTTTCATGGCTTATCGGAAGATAGCATTTCTTAGAATTAACTATGCTGAACCACTTCAGCATGGTCTCAATGTACGTGGACTGAGTCAACCCTAGCAATCTTTTAGATCTATCTCTATAGATCTTCATTTTAAGAATGTAGGATGCCTCTCCCAAGTCCTTTATGGAGAATTGAGAAGATAGTCATACTTTTATTCCTTGCAATAAATGAATATCATTCCCGATTAAGAAAATATTATCCACATATAAAACAAGAAATACTATAACTAAACCATTAGCCCATTTATATATGCAAAGCTTTTCTCAATTTTTAACGAAGTCATACATTTTAATCACCTTATCAAAATGTATATTCCAACTCTAAGATACTTGCTTTAATCCATAAATGGATCTCTGAAGCTTGCACACTTTTGTTTTATCTACGGATATGAACTCTTCAAACTGCATCATATATGCCTCTTCTTCTAGTTCTCTATTTAGGAAAGCTATTTTCATATCAATTTGCTAGATTTCATAATCAAGATCTACTGCTATCGCAAGCATGATCTAAATGGATCAAAGCATTGCTACAAACAAAATTATCTAATCATAGTTAATACCATAATGCTGATGATATCCCTTGACAACCATATAAAAGCTTTGTAAGTCTCTACCTTCCCATCTATGCCCCCTTTTTCTTTTGAAAATCTACTTACACCTTATGAATTTTATCCATTCAAGTGGATCAACATGTGTCCATACATCGTTGACTTTCATGGATTCCATTTTGGAATTCATGACTTCTAGCATTTATTAGAGTCGACACTCTGCATCGCATCTATATAGGTGATCAGATCCTCATTATTTTTATCAAGTGCAATAGGATCACCATCCCAGACTAAGAAATCATAGTATCTATCCAGCTAATGCGATACTCTACCAGATCTTCTTAATGGTATTTCTACAATGGGCTCTAGGTTTGATTCAATCAAATCAGATTCTTTGGATTCAGTCAATAGTGTTGGTTCTTCTACATGTCAAATCTCTTCAAGTTCAACCTTAAAGGCACTACTCCCTTCTTTAAGGAACTCCTTTTCTAAAAAGACTACCCTATTAATGACAAACATCTTTTGTCCATCAGTATGGTAGAAGTAATAATCCTTTGTCTCTTTTGAGTATCCTATGAAAATATACTTGTCAAACCTAGGTCCAAGTTTGTTTATTTTTAAACATTTGACATAAGCCGGATATACCCAGACCCTAAGGTATAAGAGTACCAGCTTTTGCCCAATCCATATTTTCATATGAAATTTTATTTATAGACTTGCTCGGAACCTTATTTAACAAGTAGCAGGCTGCCTCAAGAGCATATTTCTGAAAGGAGATCGGTAGGCTAGCAAAGCCCATCATGAACTAAACCATGTCTAACAAAGTTTGATTTCTTCTTTCAAACACTCTATTTAATTGAGGTATCCTACAGGTGTCCATCGAGAAAGAATTCCATTCTCCTCTAGATTAGTCAGAAACTCGCTAGTAAGGTATTCTCCTCCTTGATCTGATCGAAGGATTTTATTACACATTTTAGTTTATTTCTTTACCTCATTACGATATCGTCTGAACATTTCAAATGATTCATGTTTATGTCTTTTAAGATAGATATAACTAAACCTTGAAAGGTCATATGTAAACGTAATAAAATAGAAATGCCCAGCCCTAGCACTAACTTTTATAGGTCCACATACATCAGTGTATACTAGACTCAGAACCATAGTGGCTCTTTCACCTTTTCCAGTAAAAGGTGACTTGGTCATCTTCTAAATAAGGCAAAATTCATAAGTTAGCTATGATTCACAATCATTGATCTTAAAGAGACCTTCTTATCTCAATATATTTATCATATTCTTGTTAATATGATCTAGCCTACAGTGCCAAAGATAAGTATCACTGGCATTATCTATCCTAGGATGTTTGCTCAAAATATACACTATATTAACAAGCTATGATAAAATATAAATATCATTTTTCAATTATCCATGCATTACTGTAACATCATTCAAAATGATATCACAATAATCGCCTTCTATTGATAAATTAAATTATTCTTGGCCAAAAGGCTTACAAAAATAACATTCAACATAAAACTAGGACAATAATGATAATTATTTAAAACAATGATATTTTTATTGAATACAAGCTTGACAAGTCCTAAGGGTAGAATTGAAACTACTTTTCCATCTCAAATATTTAGGAATCTCTCACCATCTTCAAATCTTCTACTAACCTGAAGTCCCTGCAATAAATTACAAATATTTATAGGAATTACCGTATCCAATACCCAGGTAGTAGTATCACAGATGAAAAAATTACAATGTATTATCATATAAGTACCTTATCTAGCAACTACTTTCCGGTTCTTATTTTTTCTTAGCTTGTTTGGGTCGTGAGGCAATGTAAAGAGGGCAATTCTTCTTTCAGTGGCCCTGCTTCTTATAGAAGAAGCACTCTATCTAACTATGGTCAGGCTTGTTTTTCTTGGTCTAGCTAAGCTGAGCACGTTGCACCTTCCTTTTCTTGGTATTGAATATGGCACAAGATGTTTTGTACCTTTCAACATCATCAGGAATGCTAAGAAATTCTTTCAATACTTGAAATATATTCTCCAGCTAAGCATTCTCGAATATGCGACTAAACTCATCATTCATGGATGCCCATATTATGCATCGAACTGTGGTTTGATCATAAAGCCACTTCTGATAAGTATCTTTGACTGGACATGGTGCATTCAGAGCTGGCTCCTCAAGGATCGGATCTATTAGCATGTATAAGATCCGTTCATGCTCTAAGATTATTTTTAGCTTTCGATTTCAATTATCGAAATTGGATCCCTTTAGCTTTTTATTATCTAATAATGAATGGAGCGATAATGTATTAGCTATATTAAATACTAAAAAGGAGAACAAGACCTATTAGTACTTGATTATTTAATCCTAAAGACTTGGATTTTAGTCTAAAAGTCCTTCCACTATTTTGTTTAAATTGGTAGCTTCTATCTCCAATCTTAGGAACTACATTAATTCCCTAGTGAGTACTAGAATCCTATAGACTATACATGAGCCTGACTGTGGCTCGACCTATCCATATGGATCAAAAGATAGGTTCTCAACTAACTATTTTTCTAAACAACTTCTAGCATTCAATTTTGTCCCAGGCTCCTCTTCAGCAAGTGTGTGGTGCCTTCATTGAAAATCCTAATTAGGTTCAATCATCAACATGACCGACTCAGTACTTCTAACCAATAAATGACTAAGCTTGAGTGTGGCTCGGCCCTCCTAATCACCATTAAGAGAGTCATGACTGAATCATCATAATATGTATGATAATTTTAATAGTTAGATGAGATTTAAGTATTTGGACCTTCAATAATCATCTTAACTACTGAAATCATTACCATCCTCTTAATGGAAGGCTATGACTCGGTTATCCCCATAACTTTATCATTTTAAGGATCTAATAATTTTACAAGATTTAATTAGAGAAAAGAGAAGAAGACTCTAATCAACAATCCTTCCACTAACTTCATCAAGTGACGAGGGTTGAATCATATTAGTCGAAGAGCACCTAAATCAGTTAAACTGATCTTCCTTACTGGCATGGTTAACTCGAATTAATGAGCTATTTGATCAAATTCAAATTTAACCACACTGGCCAAATAAGTGAGATCAATGGGAGGGTTCTGCTATTAACCTCTTTCCTTATATACCAAATAAGTTAGCCAGGTAAGAGGTAGCCCCAATTAATGACCATAATCAAAATACCATACTTATCTTAGCACTAATTAGTTTATCAAATTTGATTAGACTAGTCTAAGGACTCAGGTCTGATCGCTAAGCCATAATTAGGTCCATTTGTTATAATATGAACTTGATCAAACTATCACTATAGATTTAATATAAAGAAAAACTTGATCTCATCCTAATCAACTTTTAGTTAGATTAAATCCAATTCTTTATTAGGTCCATATTATTCTAAATTTGAACCCTAGGTCTAACCCAGTTATTTGACCTACTTCAAGCTAACCCAAAGCCCATGATTTAAAAAATATGATTAGATATTTAATTCACAATTCTAAATATAATCTTAGATCTCTTAATTCTAGCAATTAATCAAGATTAATTTTGCTAAATTTTAGATCTAAACAATTTACATGCATCACATATACATTAAATACTTTTAGATTTCAACTATACGATATAGTCTTATACTGAAATTAATTTTATGTTTTATGTTCTAAGTAAAAAACAAATCCTAATAGATTAATTTTAGATCAAAAATAGTAAATTAATGAAAACTAAATTTCTAAAAAATAGACCTAATTATTAAAACAATTTTAATGATTGTCCTTTCACCTCACTTATTCATGGGATATAACCACAAGTAGCATCATTACATGTCATAGGAGACTCCATTGAATGAAAAGAGAGAGCCTTTAAATCCTACTTTTCTCCTATGACCGAATGACCATGATAATCAATCCAATCCAAAGTAATTACTCGGATTAAGATTATATCTAACATGTATGGTTCTACATCAACATATCATATTATGAAAACCTATCACTCTAATACTATAATTAAAAATGCCTAGAATCTCATGCATGATTTTTTTTATAATTTACAATGAAAGTATATATATTTTAAAATTATTTTAAATAAGAAACATGTATTTAGAATAATTTTAATAAATTCTAAGATCATAATATGATATACAATATAGAAAACAAAATCAGCATGCATCGATATATCTGATGCATGCTGTAAATCTAATCTATAAATAATATAAAATCTAATTTTATACCTGATTGTGGATCAATGATTTTTGCTATCGATGGTATGTGGTAAGGGCTCTCCACGTCACTTTGCAACCATACAGGATGTCTAACCTCTACTAATCGTTCACATGATTAGTACAAGCTAAATCTGCGTGAAGGCTACTGAATGGCTAAAAATTATTTATTTCTTGGACTTTTTTAAGCCTTCCAAGAAATCCAAGAAGAGGATAAAGAGATCTAAATCAAGGAAGAAGAAAACAAAAAATAAGAAACTCTTTTCTACTATTTTTCTCTTATTTTTTCTCTCCCTTCAGCCCTTGCTCCCAAAAGAATCTCTCATGCCCATCCAGAATTCACGCCCCTTTTTTCTCTTATTTTCATGGTAATTTCACTTCAATTTTTTTTGGTAATTGCTTTCTTAATTTTGCATATATGATGAAAAGTTAAAGTAAAACCTCATTGATTAGAGGAGGGATTAGATTTAGATAAGGTAATGCTGTTTGAATAGGACTAGTTATTTTATTCCCAATAAAACTCCACCAATTAAATTCAAATCAATCCAAATTTAATTCAAAACAATCTTAATCTAAATGAAAATGAGGAAGGACAAAAAAGATTTCTTTATAGAGAATTCAAAAAATACTAGGAAAGCATGGAGAATTTTTAGAAAAGAAAATAAGTTGAACTAGGTTAGGGTTTGACCAAGTTTTAATCAAAATTAGTTAGGAACCAAAACTAATTTGATTATAACTAATTTAACCAACTTGAACCTAATCCAGTTAGATCTTAATTAAGCTTAATTGAATTTTAATTAAATTTAAAATTAACTGAGTCCAAGTCCAAATCAAACCATCATTAAAAATCCTTAGTGATTAGGTCATGAATAACCTAATCCGGTGAAACCCAATTGAACCAAATTCAATTAGACTTGACCTAAACCTCTTTGCTCAACCAAATTAAGCCAATTAGTAATCAAATTATTAATTAATTTTTTTCATAATTAATTAATTATTAATTTATAATATTTATGCAGGGTTAATTATTTATCATATTTATAATTTGGTCATTGAACGAATCTTAATCATTAATCTACCATCATGATCGATTAGAAATTTCTTATATGTGTAACTCCATAGGTTTGAATATTAAGTCGGTAGTCGAGAAATCAATTCCTGAACTAATCAATGCGACCATCTAGTAATGGTGCCCGGCGTCCGGATTGGTCGAATGTTCGTAAATTAACATTCAAGAATCCAGGTATATAGTTATTGTATAATCATCCCTTTGACCCTAATGCTCAGAATAATTTCAGAGTTAACTACTAACTCTAAATAATTCATCCAAGTATTTCTCAACTATTAAATCTTGTACTCCTCACAAGGATTGCCATGACCAAGGTCTTGCTAAATTGGTAGAGCATTTTCTTCAATACCTTGGAGTGGTCAATCCCATCTTGACTCATCATTGACTTAACAAGAACTTAACTGCACTCAGTAATCTTTAGTTACTGGATTAGAAATCCAAGTAGTCAAGTATCTAAGTAATGAGTTGCTTACAAATCACCATGATGATTTCAAGTCGGAGGAATACTTATACCCATATCCTTCTATAAGATACTCTCGATAGTAGAGTACTCAACAGAGTTGGTCACGTTCAATGCAATGTACACCAATGCTCAATTGCATGCCATACCAGTATCTCCACACTATTTGGTTATGAGGATAACCAATCCATATGGCATACAACAACCTATGCCCGATAAACATTATCATCCTAGATAATAACATATCATTTGGTCACGAGCATGTTTAAGAACTACTTGATAAATCCTTCTTTATTAAATTGAAGTAGTTCTAAGAACTTCATCTCAAAAGAGTCTAAAGGAAGATACAATAAGAGATGAACTGTCAAAAATAACTTTTATTTTATTAATGATTCAAGTATATATTATAAAGAGCTCAACTGTCTACAACTCAAATGATTGGCTATATGATACATTTTCTGATAATATTATCATGAAGCAACATATAATGATGTGCTTGTACTATAAAATCTTGATCAAGTACAATACTTTTAGTATTTCATAGGATTTCTTTAAGAGTTGAAAACTTATACAATTTTGCATTCTCCATAAAATCACTATATCATTGAAATCTATTAAATACAATTTCTATATCTTAAAGATATCTTGAATAAAATATCAAACACTCTTCAGTAATATATCCTTCAGTAATCAAGCCCTCGAGATAGGCTCTATTTTATACCTAATCTTTCAAACATATAAGATACCTTCACAAATTAACAATCTATTTAAATATTAATATGACATTACTTCTACTAAAGTTATTTAAATATTTAAGACATGAAATATTACCTCTTAATAGGATAATCCATCTATAGTTTATCGACCCACCAAGCTTAACTTTCAAAGCTAGGTGAATGAGAAGATGTACTATAATGATAAAAAAATTAGGAAAAAAAGTCTTTTTCATCTGGTAAAGTTTAATCGTAACATTAGACTTCAACTGATTAAGCTCCTGTGGATCAATATATGAAGGATGGTATGGTAAGAGTTTTACCATGCTTCTCAAGTTACTAAAGGACACATTTTTAGAAGGAATTGGTTTATCATTCTCTTATTATGAAGCTAAGAAAGTAGTAAAGGAATTAGATCCACTACAAAAGAATAGGGCATCAATGAAAAAATTTTGTGATGAAAAATTCTATCACAAATTTTTTGTTACTTTCAATGATGGATTAGTAATGGAAAAAAGATGAAAATTTTTTGTTACTTTCAATGACGGATTTGGGACAAATATCTCTATCACAAATAAATCCATAATCTAATACATATCTATAAATGAGTTAAGACATATTTTTTAAATATAATATTCATCAATATATAGTATATGATTAGGTAATACATACTTAGAAAAATACTTATCTAATATTTCAATACATACTTTTAAATAAATCAATGCATAGTTTGTATAATATGGCATTTATCCATATACGGTATGTTGGAACAAATAAAATAGACCAATTTCCAAAAGGCCGAACTAGGCTCAATGAAAGAGTAGAAGGCCAGATCAAGCCCAGGAGTTGAAGAAATGGTAAGTGGATGACCGGCTTATAAGAGCCAACCAGCACACAATTGCCAACCAGCTTATAAAAACTGACCAGCACACAAAAGCCGATCCGCATCTAATGGCTGACCCAATGTGAGAGGAATAAATATGACAAGAAATGAGGTAGTTGTTCTACCAGAATAACCAACTATTGTTATTACAAGCACGGGTTAGTTTCTAATGGAACTAACTACTTGAGGCCCATCTAACTAAATTCTGTTAAGGTCCATGCCTATAAATACCAGTAAATGGGAGTCTTCGAGAATAAGTAAGATTCACTAAATAAAGCATTCTCTCATTTTTCTGCTCATCTTCTCTAAGATTCTCTATCTGTTTACCTGAATCCTTGCTGACTTAAGCATCGGAGTGTCTCCCACCGGAAACCCTCTGGTGAGTGGGTTTGTTTTGCAAGATCGTCAAGAACCTGACTTAGCAAGCCAGGAAGGCGCTCCATGGTGCTCAAAGGTCAATTTGGTTTGGCCATAACAGATTGGCACATCAGGTAGGGGGTCCAAGTCAAATCTTGAAAAGAATTTTGAAGAGAAGGATGGTAAAAGGAAGAGTACGGAATGCTTCTACCGGGAGAGCCCATCCACCATCCAAGAGGAATGATCCACCCTCGGATGGTGATGACGCCACCCCAACTGCAAGCTTGGGATGGCAGCAATAGGATGTTCTTTTAAACAAAATGGAGATCTTAACAACTACTATCCAAAATCTCCAAGAAGTAGCAATTAGCGGGGAACAACACCCCATCGCCTCTAGATGTAGTTGACGATCTCCCATACTGGAGGTCCGACATCCAAAACCAAGCCACCGTTCCCATCATCACCATTCATCAAGCCGACGCTCTCCCACGTGATGAAACTCCCGACTCCATGGCTATGGGGAAGGCCGACTTGGAGGAAAACATCCCAGATCTTATTCCGTCTTTTCCAATGAATCTACTCCAAGAAGCACCCAGTGGAGCTAGGAAAGTCGACGACGGGACCACTTTGAGAAGAAATTTCACATTTTGTAATTGCAGGTTGCCAAACTCGACGACCAGAGGAAGAATGATGAAAGGCTAACTACCTACGACATACGGCCACCCTTCTCCAGAAGAATCATGGAGGAAAAAATTCTATCACATTTCAAGATTCCCTAATTAGAACTTATGATGGAACCACTGACCTACTCGATCATTTGGGCAACTTAAAGGATCATATGATGATTCAGGGTGCAACCGATGCCCTCCACTATCTCGCCTTCTTAGCAACACTCAAGAAAGCCACCATAATGTGGTATTCGAGTCTTTGACCAAGTACCATCCATTCTTTTGAATAATTAGAAAGATTATTTGTGGCTCATTTCAGGACTAGCCGAAAGATGCCATGCAATTTGGATAGTCTCTTCTTCATCCAGCAATAGGAGGGTGAAACTCTGAGGGACTACAGGGCCCGCTTCAACTTTGCCATGATGGAAATCCTAGACCTCAATGAGCATGTCGCCATGTTTTTTTTGATCATCCAAATTTATTTTTTTTTAATATGGGGCATGTACAGAAGTACATGCAAGCTGAAGAGTAGGCTGCAAGTTGGTGACAAGCTGAACGGAAGCCTACCCCAAAGAAAAAAATTTCAAAAGGCAACGAATTATTGCCTTCGGGTACAAACGATGCTTCGACCTAGCGATGGAGCCCAAAGCTGAAGAATCCAACAGCAAGGCTCAGATCGGCAAATTCGACACCTACACTCGTTTATCTCTCCCAAGGGAGAAGATATTGATGGAAATTAAAAAGAAGAGTTTTCTCTAGAGGCCTCGACCGATGTGAGCACCCCTAACCTCGCGAAATAAGGCCAATACTGTCGATTCCATAGGGACCACGGACACACAACGAAAGAGTGCATCCAGCTGAAGGATGAGATCGAAGACCTGATCAAACATGGATACTTAGGAAAGTACATCCACATTCAGGATCACCCAACTGAGGTGATGGTCCCAAGACAAGCCATCGATGGTGCGGAACTTTCCAATTAGCAACCCACCGATGGGATGGTCAGCATGTTACATCGCCGATCATACTATGGAGATGACAATGCTTCGAAGAGACCTCGGACAAGCAATGCCATCAGCTTCTCTAATGATGACCTGCTGGGAGTCCAAGCACCCTATGATGATCTTGTTGTAATCTTTGCCATTATAGTAAACTATGTTGTAAGAAGGATTTTGGTTGATGATGGAAGCTTGACTAAGATTTTATTTTATGATGCTTTCCTCAAAATGAATCTGTCAAGAGATAAATTACAAAGAACCTCAACACTCCTCATCGGATTCGGGGAAAATCCAGTAGGAGTGGAAGGGGAGATACTCTTCTCGTAACTCTTGAAATTGAATCAAGGCAGAAAATGCTTCTGATTACATTCATGGTCGTCCAAACATCCTCAGCATATAATGCCATTTTAGGATGACCTGCACTAAACAAGTTTGAAGCCATCATCTCTACTTACCATCTACTGGTATGATTCCCAATCAAGAACGGGATTGGAGAAATAAAAGGAGATCAATAGATAGACTGTCAGTGCTTAATAATTCAAGACCGACAACCCGTCGACAAGATGATGTTAGATTAGATGGACCCATGAGATCAAACAAAAGAGATTGGAGAACCAGTTGAAAGAATCGTCCCCATACCTCTTACAAAAAATGATATGATTAAGGTCGTATAGATCAGAAGTCTGCTCAATGATAACATGAAGACAAGATTGACAGACTTCTTACAGAATAATGCTGATATCTTCGCATGGTCAAACATAGATATATTGGGAATTCCTCCCGAAGTCATGAATCATGAACTCAAGGTTGATCCGGAGTGTTGACCAATTCGACAAAAGAAAAAAAACTTTGCTCTAGAAAGATAAAGGGTCATCAATGAGGAGGTAACTAAACACCTTGATGCAGGATTTATACGGGAGGTCCATTATCCAGATTGGCTTACCAATATGGTAATGGTAAAAAAGCTAACAACAAGTGGATAGTTTGTATCGATTACACTGACCTCAACAAAGCTTACCCAAAAGATAGTTTCTCTCTATCGAAGATTGATCAACTTGTCGATACCACCACCGGACACAAACTTCTAAGTTTTATGGATGCCTTTTTCAAATATAACCAAATTCGGATGAATCCTAAAGATGAAAAGAAGACAGCCTTCGTCACAGATAAAGGGCTATACTATTACAAGGTAATGCCCTTTGGCCTAAAAAATATCGGAGTGACATACCAAAGGCTGGTCAACAAGATCTTCAAGAGTCTGATCAACAGGACTATGAAGGCATACATCGACGACATGATCATTATAAGTATCCACGCTAACGACCATATTAAGGATCTCCAAGAAGCTTTCGACATATTATGAAGACATCAGATGAAGTTGAACCCAACTAAATGCATCTTCAGAGTCACGTCAGAAAAATTCCTGGGTTTTCTTATTACTAATCAAGGAATCGAAGCCAATCCAAAGAAAATCCGAGCTATCCTTGACATGAGGTACCCCTCCAGTAAGAAGGAAGTCCAGCTCTAACTAGACGGATTGCATCGTTAAGCCAATTTATCTCTCGGTCGGTTGAAAGGTGCCTTTTTTTCTTTAAAGCTTTGCGACAATCAAGGGTTCCAAATAATCGAACATTTGCCGACAAGCCTTCGAGAACCTTAAGAGATATTTGGTCAACCCGACCCTACTCTCGAAACCTAAAGAAGGAGAGACCTTATATCTCTATCTTGCCACTTTAGATGAAGCTGTCAACTTGGTGCTGGTCAAAAAGGGATTCGACGGTGTTCATAAACCCATATACTACATCAGCAAGGTACTTCACAATGCTGAGATGAGATATCCAAAAACTCAAAAATTGGTGTATGCCTTGGTGATTTCAGTGAAGCGCTTGAGGTCTTACTTTTAGTCTCATCCAATCATCGTGCTGACAGACCAACTATTAAGAGCTATCTTGCAATGCTCTGACACTTCGGGCAGAATGGCTAAATGGACCATTAAATTAGGAAAACTTGATATCACATATCAACCCCAACCAATAATGAAAGCCCAAGTATTGGCCGACTTCATCGCCGAATGTACTTAGATCAATAATGAAGAAGAAAGCCAGACACCCGTCGATACAAGAGTGATACAATACAAAAGTGCCATAGCACAACAAAAGTAGTATCACAAACAACAGAAAATGCTAAACATAAAGTCCTAAAAAATCAAAATGATGGACTAGGGTCATCATCACTAGGTTCCTCTTCATTAGAAGAAGAACCGACCTCTAAGATACTAGGAGCAGGTTTGAATTTAGGGAACCTAGGCCTAAGGTCCCTAAGTATGGTCCTAACAGGGGTTGTAGTCTTAGAAGTTCTAGGTTTAGCCTTAGCTGGAGGCTCAGAAGAAATCATGATAGGAGTAGGTCATGCAGAAAAAGGATCAACAGATAAGGCAAGGGTGCTGATAATCGATAAAATCTCTATCGCCGGAGTATCTCCAACATTAGTACTCGGATCCTCAGTACCAGTGCCAAGCTCAACAGGAGTAGCAGCTATAGGAATGTCAGTAGAGTGACAACCTCTCCCTGTCCACAATCTGTATCAACATCCGGTCCTGCTGAAGAAGGAGGAGGTGTAGAGTGATTGGTTGCCCTGATAAGCTGAAGAATAGATAGAATCTCTTGAAAACCATGATGCATCTCTGTCTGAAGTGCTAGTATCCTGGCATCTATCTTTGCTCTGCTTCTCTGAAGACTAGAGATCTCATCCAGTATCAACTGCAGTCTACCATCATCACCTGATCCAACAGTGGTAGATCCTTTGACAGGTGATCGAGGTGTAAAAGGAGCTGGCTCAAAAGGTCCAGCCTCATTAGCATGTAGCTCAGCCTCGGCATCCTGTCCCTGTCCTACATGATCATCATCTCCTGAATCCTCATCAGAATGTGCCCCTGGAAGTCCTAAACTCTTCCTGATCCAGTGACCCTATAACTTTAGGAATCACATCCTGGTCAAAGATTTAATGTTATATTTGTCTGTATGCAATAGTGGTCTACTATCCTCTCCAGACAAATCAACCTGAGCATCCTGAAAAAGTAAAGTGAAAACCATGCCATACGGAAGACATGCTCGTGCCTTACGAGCAGCTTCTCTCATATGGGATAACATAATAAAAGGTAAGTTGAGGGCTTCCCCCTCAACCGAATATCTCATAAAGACTATGTCCCTCTCGCTCACCCAGTCAAATCTCCCAGTCCGGGGTAGAAAAATTCGACTAATGGTGTTATGTATCAACCTCATCTCCAATGAGAGTTGATTAGCTCTGACATGTACCACACCAGTCACATTAGTCCTCTCAAGAATGATCCTCAATATTTTCTATTTTTCTTTTAGAATCAAAAAGCTTTCTCCCTCTTTAGGTATTTGGAGAATATCAGATAATTTATGTTCACTAACCTCAATGTGCTTCCCCTTCACAATAGATTCTATATGAAAAGCACCAAGTGACATATTTTCAAAAAACTATCTGACTAGATTAGGAAATGTAGGTAGATTTAGCATACAAAATTCCTTCCATCCTTGTGCTACAAGCCAATCACCAATTTTCAGATTCTCCTGTTCTAAAAAAGTGAAATCAATACAACGGCCTGAGGTTACTTGCCTATTGCCCATCAAAACTACCTGCCTTGGAGCTTCCGGTTCCTCTTCTTGCTCTTCCCGTGGTTCCACTACGGGATTTGAGGTGCAAGCCTCCTTTTGGTCCTCCTCTCCTCTACCACGGACCGTACAACCCTCCTTGGCTTCTTCGTAATGGCTTTCCTAGGAGCCATTTAGATTGGATTAGGGTTTAGGAAAGGTTTAGAGGTATTCTAAGGGTTTTCTTAGGTTAGGAATAGGAAACGGTTAAGGAAAAATAGGAAAGGCGGAAAGATTTTGCAATTTGAAACCTATGATGCCCTATTTAAAAAGCATTGGCCCGACTCTCAAGTCAGCTCGCCAGAACAGTAGGGTGCTCGAGTCGGCTCGAGCACAAATCTAGGTTAAAGCTCGGAAAACAGTAAAATAAATTTCTAAGGGTTTCTTAGTACTAGAGAAGGTGGTCATAAGCTCTAAAAAGAATTTTGAAATATCTAGATAATTCTTCTTTATTTTTGAAAAATTAGATCAAAACTTTCAGTATGGGTCACACATACCTAACTCGCCTCTAATCTTTTCAAATCTATCTTGGCTAAGTGGTTTGGTGAAAATGTCAGCAAGTTGATCTTTTGTAGGCACAAATTCTAATTCTACAACATTATTCAAAACATGATCTCGAATAAAATGATGTCTAATTTCTATATGCTTAGTTCGAGAATGCTGAATTGGATTTCTAGATAAATTAATAGTACTAGTATTATCATGTTTAATAGGAATTTTAGATTGGATAACACCATAATCTTCTAGCTGTTGCTTGATCCACAACACTTGTGCACAATAGCTCCCCGCAGCCACTATTATGCTTCAGCAGTAGATAGTGCTATAGAGTTCTATTTACGACAGTACCATGAAATCAAGTTGACACCTAGAAATTGACAAGTACCACTTATACTTTTTCTATCAATTTTACAGCCTCCATAATCAGCATCAGAATAACTAATTAATTTTAAGGATGAATGCTTATAATACCATAATCCTAGATTGCATGTGCCTTTAAGATACTTGATGATTCTTTTAACAGCAATGATGTGTGACTCTTTTGGATTAGATTGAAAATGTGCACACATCAAACACTAAATAAAATATCAAGTCTACTAGCAGTTAAATAAAGTAAAGAGCCAATCATACCTCTATACAATTTTTGATCAATATTTGTACCATTTTCATCTTTATCAAGTATGCATGCAGGATTCATGGTTGTTTCAATTTCTTTGCTTGATTCCATGCCAAACTTTTTGATAATCTCTTTGATATATTTGGCCTGGTTGATCAGAATACCTTCCTTTGATTGTTTGATTTGAAGCCCGAGGAAGTAACTCAGCTCACCTATCAAACTCATTTCAAATTCACCGTGCATTAACTTAGCAAAGTCTTGATACAAAGATTCATCAGTAGATCTAAATATTATATCATCAACATAAATTTGAACAACTAAAATATCATTGTCTTTTCTTTGAATAAATAATATAGTATCAATACTATCTCTTATAAAATTATTTCTAATTAAAAACTTACTTAATATGTCATACCAGGCTCTAGGTGCCTGTTTAAGATCATATAAAGCTTTATTCAATTTAAAAACATGATTTAGAAATGTGTGATCAATAAAACCTGGTGGTTGTTCAACAAAAACTTCTTCAGATAAAAAATAATTTAGAAATGAACTCTTTATATCCATTTGAAATAATTTGAAATTCATAAAACATGCATATGCTAAAAGTAATCTAATAGTCTCTAGCATAGCTACTGGTGCATAGGTCTCATCAAAACTATTCCTTCTTCTTGATTATAACCTTGAGCTACCAATCTAGCCTTATTCCTAATTATATTACCTTGCTTATCTAGTTTGTTTCGATAAACCCATCTAGTACCTATAATAGGGTAGTCATTAGATCTTTCTACAAGTATCCAAATATTATTTCTCGTAAATTGGTTTAACTCATCATGCATAGCTAACATCCAATTAGGGTCAGTTTCAACTTCTTCTATAGTGTGTAGTTCTACATGAGATACACAAGCAATCAAATCATGTGCATCCCTATGTGCAGCTCTAGTTCTAACATATTGAGATGGATCTCCTATAATTAGTTCTTTGGGATGTGAGTGTATATACCTCCATTCTTTAGGTATATCATCATGATTTTTGCTTACCACTTCATGTTGTTCACTTGTTTGTTTGTCTTTGAGAGTCAAATCCTTCAGTTCATGTTCAAGTGCACCTGCATCATCATCAGCACAATCTTCTTTTCTAGAAGATGTAATGTTAGATTCATTGAAAACCACATATACTGATTCTTTCACGGTCAAAGTTCTTTTATTGAAAACTCGATAGGCTTTACTATTTGAAGAATAACCAAGAAAGATAGCCTCATCGGGTTTTGCATCAAACTTACCAAGATTATCTTTACCATTATTCAGAACAAAATATTTACAGCCGAAAACATGAAAGTAATTGATATTAGGCTTTCTATTGTTCCATAGTTCATAGGAGGTTTTTCTAATAATAGGTCTAATTAAAACTCTGTTCAAAATATAGCATGCGGTATTTACAGCTTCTGTCCAAAAGTATTTTGGAAGATTTCCTTCACAAAGCATTGTTCTGGACATCTATTCCAAAGTTCGATTCTTTCTTTCTATAACACCATTTTGTTGTGGTGTTCTAGGAGCTGAGAAGTTGTGATCAATATCGTGCTTTGTGCAGAAGTGATCAAAATATTGATTTTCAAATTTCATACCATGATCACTATGAATAAAAATAACAGAAAGATTTTTCAAATTTGAAACTCTTTTGTAAAACTTTTTGAATACTTTAAAAGTCTCATCTTTATGTGCAATAAATAAAATCCAAGTGTATCTTGAAAAACCATCTACAATCACAAGACCATACTTTATACCACCTAGGCTTGTTGTCCTAGTAGGTCCAAATAGGTCCATGTGAAATAGCTCTAAGGGTCTAGTAGTAGAAATAATATTTTTGGATTTAAAACTCTCTCTCACTTGCTTTACTAATTGACATGCATCACAGACATAATCAAAATTTACTTTGAACTTTGGCATACCTTTAACCAAATCTTTTGAAATAAGTTTTGCAATAGTATCCATACTAGCATGTCCAAGTCGCCTATGCCATAGTAAACTTGATTCCTTGCTCTTGTCATTCATTGCTACAAGACTTGTATTGCTAGACATAGCTAGATCATTGAGATCTACTATATAAATATTACCAAGTCTATGTCCAATGAACTTTGTACTAGAGTCAAGTGGATCAACTATTATACACATTGAAGACTTGAAGAAAACATTAAAACCAATATCACAAAGTTGACTGATACTCAACAGATTATGCTTTAGTTTTTCTACAAGTAGCACATTCTCAATAAATATAGGAGTAATTTTTATTTTACCAATACCGATTATCATTCCTTTGTGATTATCACCAAAGGTTACCATGCCACCATCTTTTTGTTCTAGAATGAAAAATTGATCAATATCACCCGTTATGTATCTTGAACAGCCGCTATCTAGGTACCATCTTTTCTTTACATTTGTGGCTGCAAGATATCCCTGCAAAATAATCAGATAATAGATTTAGGTACCCAAGCTTTCTTGGGTCCTTGCAAGTTAGTAGAATTGGTTCCTTTTGGAATCCAAATTTTCTTGATTTTCTTCTTGCCATTATATTTCAAATGACACTCAAATGCTTTATGACCAACATTATTACAAGCATAGCATACAATTTTTGGCTTTGAATAAAAAGTATATGATGATGCAAATTTAGGTCTATATTTTTTTGATGTAATGAACTTAGGAGCATATAATGTGGATGTAGAAAATTTATTTGAATTTGAACCTTTATAACCAATTCCAAACTTGTTATTTGTATCTCTTTGATCTTTCAAAATCAGTTCAAGTTTGTTAGAGCTTAAGGTTAATTTTTCAACCAATGGTTTAAACTTCTGAACTTCCTTTTTCAAATCTGTATTTTCATTTTGCAAAGTTTTATTTTTCTCAAGAAGTTCTTCCTTTTCAAATTGAGTAGTTTTAAGTCTTTCACAAATCAAACTTAACTCTCTTTGTAAAATCTTATTTCTTTCACAAGTTTCATTTTTATCCTTTTCAATCATATCACAATTGTTTTTCAAATTCTTTATTTTTAAACTATTTTTTTTGTATTCTACCAGTAATTCACAAAAGCATTATGAAGCTCATCATAAGTAAATTCTAGATTAGGTTCAAAAGTAGTTACCTTATCCTCCAAACCCATAAGGCAGATCAGAGCAGTCTTTGTTGTATCTTCATCTTCTCCCGTTGATGTAGATTCGTCACTATCACTCCATGCCGCAAGCATTGCCTTTTTTTTCTTTTTTTTGATCATCTTTTTCTTAATTTCTAGACAACCAGGACATATATATCCCAGTTTCTTGCATCATAACAGATTGGAATTTGATCTTTGTCC
The DNA here is from genome assembly GCA_021397845.1 of Areca catechu. Taxonomy (NCBI): domain Eukaryota; kingdom Viridiplantae; phylum Streptophyta; class Magnoliopsida; order Arecales; family Arecaceae; genus Areca; species Areca catechu. The sequence goes on along the minus strand of CM038039.1, from coordinate 201,315,114 downwards.
TTATCCTTATCCTTTTCTTTATCATTTTCTCTTTCTTTTTCAAATTCTCCTCTTCTAAATTGCTTTCTCTATCTGTTTGTTCTTTTTCGGCCCATAAACCTTTTGAGTTTTCTCATTACAAGGGCCATCTCATCATTTTCAAGATCATCATCATTAGATGAATCTGAATCTTCATCTTTGTCCTTTTCAGTAGCCTTAAATGCTATAGCTTTCTTCCTTTTTTGAATCTTCATCAGTTCTTTGTTGCATAGCTAACTCATGAGTAATTAATGATCCCAGCAACTCATCCAATGGTAAGGTGTTCAAGTCCTTTGCCTTTTATATTGCCGTCACTTTAGCTTTCCATTTATCTGGCAAAGATCTCAAAACCTTTTAGACTAGATCAGCATTAGTATAAGTCCTACCAAGACTTTAAAGACCATTGATAATATCAATAAAATATGTATACATAGCAGATATAGTTTCACTATGATCCATTTTGAATAATTCATAATTATGCACAAGAAGATTGATTTTTGAAGTTTTAACTTGTGATGTACCTTCATGTGTGATCTCAAGCTTATCCCAAATTTCTTTAGCAGAATTGCAAGTGGAAATTATGTTAAACTCATTTGGGTCCAAAGCACAATAAAGTAAATTCATAGCTTTGGCATTCAGCTCAGCTAATTTCATATCTTTCTCGTCCCATTCCTCTTTTGGTTTGGAACCTCAATATCATTGATTCTAACAGTGGGTGTGTGAGGTCTTTTTAGAATAATTTTTTACAAATGAAAGTCTATGGCTTGAATGTATATTTTCATCCTAGCCTTCCAATATGTATAATTGGTTCCGGTGAAAGTGGAGGTCAATTTGTGGATTGGCCTTCGGCCAAAGAAGTGCTCATGGGATGTGCCATCAATCTTTACTCTAAATAATTTTCAGAGACTCTGCTCTGATACCACTTGTTGCCCACGTGGCTTTTTAAGAGGGGGGTTAATTGGAATTATGAAAACTTTAGCAAGTATGTGCAATTTAAAAATCCTTTTGGTGTTGTGGTGCAATATGCAATGCGGAAGCAATTAAATAAATGCAATAAAGTAAAGTAAGCACAATTATAAACACAAGGAATTTAGAGTGATTCGGAGTAACCCGCTCCTACGTCCACTATCCAAGCACCACTTGAGATTTCCACTATATCCCCTAACCGGAATACAGTCAGATTATTTTAACAGGCTCACAATCCAAACCTATACACTTTAGTTTTACCAGGATCACCAAAGAAAATCCTACACCCTTTGATTTTAAACAGAAACACCAAAGAAACCCTAATCTTGGTTTTACACCGGGATCACCAAGAACCCAAATTAGGTTTTCAAAAGGCTTACCTACAAACCTTTAACCCTCTCTTAAGATACAGTCCCTTGCTGTTCTTAGAGAGTAAAATAATATATATCAAAATGTAAAGCAACTATACAACAAACCGAGTTTGTTTATATATTGCCGATGAAGATCAAAGTGAAGCCTAGCCTTGAATGCTCTTTAATGTCTTCAAGCTACTTCCTTACTTCTTTAAAGGTTGGATTCAATGATGAAGAATAGTTGGTGTAGCTTTGAATCCTATCTTGAATGCTCTTGAAGTGAGTTGGTGAAAGACTTGAAGACTTTTGAACTTTCAAAGAATAATCAATGAATAATCCCTCAAAAAATTGTTTAATCCATCAAAAATATTCCCTTTTATAGTTTTTCATCATAAATAGCCATTGTAGGGCCTAGGGAATTGAAATAGAGCTGTTGGAGGGTTTTTTGAGTTAAAAAATAACATTCTGCAACTAGCCATTAGACTGCAAAAAATCATCACTCGAGTCAGCTCGAGGTCCACGAGTCAGTATGAAGTCTCAGACAGCCCAAACAAAAGTTCTGTGTGAGTCGGCTCTTTAAGGCTGAGTTGGCTCAAACTCTCAATCAGCATAAATTCAAATTTTCTTTGAGTCGGCCCTTCAAGGCTGAGTCGGCTCGAAGTCACAGTCACCAACAAACCTAACTCTGGACGAGTGGCTCTTCTGGGCTTGAGTCTGCTCGAGGTCTCAGACTTAAAAAATATTGGTTCTTCATTGAGTCGGCTCGAGGTACTGAAATACTGAAAATTTTTTATACCGTGCCAGAAGGAGTCGGCTCTCGATCCATGTGTCAGCTCTTACAAAAACTCCTTTTAATGCTTCAAACTTCTCCAAAGTTCTTCAAATCAAGAATCCAACAAGAACTAATCTACTCACTCTTATTTTCATAATTTTATAACCCTTTTACCAGATTACATTGATGAAAAATTAGGGCTTTATAATTTAAAGTACATAAGAGTCTATACAATGTTGGAATACCTTTCAACCAATTAGAAAACCAACTAAGGTAAAGAAAAAATTTCCTGCAAAACTTCTAGAGTAATTGAAAGAATTAGTGAAGCATACATGCTCCAATGTTTTGTGATTATCAAAATCATTTCAGGGGTCAACACCTATACAAGAGGTCCTTCACCCAACCTTTACTGAAATGCCTAGCTCCTTCGAATGTTGATTATGTCCTGAGAGAGGTCCATGAAGGCATATATGGTGATCATCTGGGGGACAGATCTCTAGCCTACAAAATCATACACTAGGGATACTACTGGCCGACCATCCAGAAGGATGTAGCTGACTTCGTGCGAAGGTATGACCAATGCCGAAGGTACACCAATATCCAAAGGCATCCAGCTAGTTAGCTGACTCAATAATCGTTTCTTGGCCATTCGCTCAATGGAGGATGGATATCCTTGGTCCTTCCTCCGGGCAATGGAAGTTCGTGATTATAGCTATCGACTACTGTACCAAATGGGCTGAAGCTAAATCTTTAGCTCAAATCACCGAAGGAAAAGTCGAAAGCTTCGTCAGAAATTTCATAATCTTTTGATTTGGAGTTTCTTATGACATCATCACCGACAATGGAAGGTAATTTGACAACCAAAAACTCAACGACTTCTATGCACAAATCATATTCTCTATAAGTTGACTTTCGTCGGACACCCCAAGCCAACGGTGAGGCCAAGGTAACCAACCGGACGATTCTCCAAGGCTTAAAAACTTGACTAAATGAAGCGAAAGGACTTAGGAACAAAGAGCTTAACTCAATCCTTTGGGCATACCGGACAACTCCCCGACCTATAATAGGGGAATCCCCATTCAACTTAACTTACGGGAGTGAAGCCATGATATCGATAGAAATTGTTCTCCGATCCAGAAGGACTGATCACTTTGGAGAGCTTGATAATTCAAATCAAATAAGAGCCGACCTAGATCTACTTGAAGGCATAAGACTCTAGGCACAGTTAAGAATGGTGATATGCCGATAAAGAGTCGCTCAATACTATAATTCATGAGTCAAAGTCAGAATATTTTGACCTAGAGATCTAATACTATGAAAGGCGAAGATATCTCGACCCATGGAACAAGGCAAACTTGCCCCTAATTGGGAAGGCCCTTACCAAATCACTGAAGTGAAATGACCTGGAACCTACCGAATTGAAAGTCTAGACAACTACCAGATGGCCCGAACCTGGAATGTAGAGAACCTATGCAAAAACTATCAATAAAGTGATCTCTTCTTCCTCTTTACATTTTCTATCATGATCACAACCTGAATCAGCGGACTCAATCTATACATCCAACAAATAAAGAGTAGGCCTAACCAGCCGACTCAATCGATATATCTGATAATTAAAGGTTGGCCTAACCCATCAGCTCACATCCGACGAACATAGTTGGTCTAACCCACCATCTCATCGGTATATTTAGAAAAAAGCTAGTCTGACTAGTTAGGCTATAGTATTCCACAAAGAGAACATTAACGTCCCTTAAAGTAATTCTTTCACCATGGAACCATTATTCCAATGGCACTATACTTAGCAAAAATTATTCTAATATTTACTACTAAGTATGAGAAAAGCTGACAAGTCCATAATTAGATAATTCATGGGATACATTCATTGGAGAACACAATTATGCACGACGAGAAAGGATTTCATTCATATATGAAGAGTCATTACATACTTCTAAAAGGAGTTTGTTCTACAAAAATAAATGTACACATCAAGAATGATCTTCTTCGACCGGTTCAAAGGCTGGAATAGGGATGGCCACTTCTTGGACGAATACCTCTTCAGTCGTAGGAGCAGGAATATCTTCAGCTTGTTCATCTGCTCCATCTTATTCATCAGTATCATCATCCACAATGATTGTGGAGACGTGCAAGTTTGGGTAGATCTTTTTGACCTTCTTCAAATAATCCTTAAAGCCGATGGTGTAGCTCTCTATGCTGACTTCATTCATTTCATCATCGAAGGACGAGAATTTCTTGTACTCTTCGACGGTGTGAAGGGCTTTTCGATCAGCCAACTCCGCCCTTCATTCGACCAATTCCACCCTTTGCTCAAGGGTGTTGGCCTTTTTCTCCAGTTCGGCCTTCTTGAACCATGGCCTCTTCAGACTTTTGGAGGCTTTTCTTTATTAGTGTTTCAGTCGAGCGCAATTTCTTCTTCTTCTTCTTCAATTTGGCCTCGACCTCAGCTGTCTTGGCCTGGTCGCCTTCAACTCCCTCTCTAGTGAAAGGTTGACAACGACGATTCGATTTAAGTTCTGTTCCATAGCCGCTCTAAGTTCCTCGGCCACTTCTTTTTCAGCTTTAGCCAACTCCAACTAGTCTCGGAGACCTTTGCCGTGGTTGGAAAATCCATGGATGCTCTCCTCTATCAGGGAGATCTCGTGGATGAACTGCCAAGAAAGAAATAGACAAAGTTAACAATAATGACAAAATCTTACAAAGGAAAAAATATAGAAAGGAAATTTTTACACATACCTGCAGTGTATTGGGATAAATGGAGGTAAATATGTCCTCCAATCGACAACTCTTGGTCACTTCCCAATCCTTCAGAAGGATAGTGGCCTTCAGCATAGTCCTAGCCAACCTCGAGTTATCAAACCCGGTGTCATCAGCATATATGTTGAATTCCATGAGTTCTTCCTCTTCATCAACTCGTGGTTTGAGTCTGACTCGCGGCTCGGACATTGTCTCCATAACTGGGGCCTTACCTTTATCGGTACAGCTAGGCCCCATAGACGGTTCAGTAATAGATGGCACCGCCGGCTGCTCAAAAGATACAGCTGGCTGCTCCAATAGCCGATCTGCCAAAGTTCTCCTTGAAAGATGCTCCGCTAGGGGGGTATCATCTTCATCTGAAGCTGACTGCACGACTATGGGGGTGTTCCCCCCAATGATGGAAGACCTCACAAAGAACTGGTGCGAAGATGGAGATGACACCCCCCCCCCCCGACGGCCAAAGATGGAAATGAAAGGAAAAGATCTAACCCTAAGAAATGGAGGCCGTTTATATAAAAATGGACAACAACTCCGATTGCTTCCTCGAGCCATGAAAACTACTCCTGATCATGCCACATGTCCAAATCCTAATAGAATATGCGACCTAAGGGAAGAAGCCGATGCAACGAGACTGATGCGACTGGAGGAAAACCAAATATCGACATCGATCTACGAGAGCTCAATGGACAGAAGAAGACAATGACTCAGATCAAAAATTTGTATATCATCAACAGTCCTAATATTGCCCTTGGCCTAAATATCTTGTCAAAAGCTAGCAACAAAAATAGTCCTAATCTTGCCTGGCCATCCTACGATCTCCCCTCATCACTTCGACTCCATTCCGGGTCGAAAACTTTGCCAGTATGTGGTAAGTGGATACGATGGCCCAAAATTTATTAAATGCTGGCCATCCAAGATGGCGTTGTAGGCCGAGGTCATCGTACGACCACAAAGTTATGGGGAGAATCTTTTGATAAGGCTCCGACCCGATTATAACTGGCAGAGTTATTTCTCCTTCCACGCCAATGGAGTTCCCTCCGAACCCTGTCAACGGCATTGGGGATTCCTGCAATCTGGCTCTAGACAAATTCATTCTGACAAAAGCATCATACAACAAAATCTCTGTAAAGCTTCCATTATCAATGAGGATCCTTTTTATATCATAGTTGGCGATTACTGCCGACACAACCACAGGGTCATTCCCAGGGATCTGGGCCTCTAAGAGGTCTTCGTCGGAAAAACTAATTACATTAGAGTTCCAGGGCCTCTTGACAATGTCTTTGTCTTCTTCACCCCTCCAGTCGGATCGATGATGGAGCATACCCACATTCCCATCGATGGAGCACTGGTTAGGCAGCTCTATTTCTTCCGGGGGGTCCCTGGCAGTGGAGGTTTCTGCCCGATTCCTCTGGGGTCGGACATACTTGTGCAACTATCCTCGCCTGATCAAGTCTTTGATTGCATCCTTCAGTTAGAGGTAGTCTTCAGTACTGTGCCCATGGTCACGGTGGAACCGACAGTACTTGTCCCTGTTCCTTGATGCAGAGGGGCTCCTCATCGGACGAGGCCTTCGTAGGAAGGTCTCGTTCTCTATCTCCATGAGAATTTTCTTCCTTGGGAGGGAGAGAGGGGCATAAGTCTCGAACTTCCTGGGGAAGTCCTTCGGCTTAGGGCTGCGGTGTCGAGCTGAGTTGATTCCATCGCTGGGAGGTCGGACTTCGGGAGCCTTGTCGCTCCGCTTCTTGGGGGCCGACCTTCCTTCAGCTTGGCATCAGCTTGCCACTTATTCTTCTGCCAGGGTGTACTTCTGTGCCCGGGCTAGCAACTCGGAGTAGCTTATCGAAAATTTCTTGTCCAAGAAAAAGGTGAGCCTGGACGAGTGCAGCCCTTTCTTGAAGGCCAACATAGCTACGTCTTCATTGAGGTCCGGGATCTCCATGGCCGCTCAGTTGAATCGGGTCATGTAGTCCCGGAGGGTCTCTCCATCCTTTTCCCATTCCCAGCAAGCCGTGCCAAATAGTTTGCTACTTTGTTTGCTTGTCTATTGATATGTTTGAAGTGCAGAGTAGGATATATGGTCTTCCAATGTAAAATGTCTTGTAAAATAGGATTAGATCCTGGGTTTGAAGAGTATCTCCCATTAATCCAATTTATAACCGTCTTTGAGTCTCCTTCAATGATTAAATTGAGAATGTTTAGTTGAAATAACGACTCCTTCAGTCCATTCCAAATAGCAATAAGCTCAGCATTTGACACTGTAGTAAAATATATATGTTTTGCTCCAGCTCGTATCAAATGCCCATCTGAATTCCGAATAACATAAGCGTAGTCGTTGCCTCCTTTGAAATGGAGGCATCAACATTAAGTTTAAGAGTTCCAGCGGGGTGGGGGAAGCCAACAAACCTTTTTGGAGCCCCTCATGTTACAGGATAGGGGGACTGGATCTTCCCAGTTCCGTAACGAACTAGTAAACTGCTGTGAATTTGAGCTACACTTGGTGGTGTTGTAAAAGTCCTGCACAATCTCAGAAATTTGAGAGTTAGTTATGTTTGTATTTTAGAATATTCTGGAATTTCTAGCTTTCCAAACTTGCCAGACAGTGTAAGCTATACAAGATTGAATTAGCTTGTCAGTTGAAGAGCTTGTTAACAAATCCTCAATATCAGTTACAGAATTAAAATTTAGCTGGATCCCATTAATAAAGTTTATGGAATCCCATTAATAAAGTTTATGGATCCCATTAATAAAGTTTATGGAATCCACATCTGATCTTTTATTTGGTGTATCCTATTTTGTCTCCTTCTCATTATCGTAGATTGATGGAAGAACTTAGTATTTGCATCACCCTCTTTGAGCCAAGTTATCCTTGATTTCTGATACCAAAACATTTCTTGTGCCTGAAGATTTTCTTTGTATTGGTGAAGTTGACTTAGAAGATGATTATGATCTTGTTCAGAGAATTCTTGTGAAGTAGTCTCTTGAATCTGTAATTCATAGATACTTTCTTGCAACTTCTTTTCTTTCTAGAATATATTACCTAAATATTTTTTCCAATTTAAAAAAGCTATCTTAGTATTGTAAAGAAGCCGAGAAAGTCTTACCGGAGGAGAGCCTGTAACTTCGGTCTTCCATGCTTTTGCTATTCTGTGCCGTATCCCTTTGCACTTGATCCAGATCTTCTCGAATCAAAATGGAGTTCTTTTTTTGCTATTTTGCACAACAATAGACAACAAAATAGGGCAATGGTCAGCAGAAAATCTAGTTAAGTGCTGTAAAATTGAATCAGGAAAAAATGCCAGCCAACTATGAGACACCAAAGCATGGTCTAGCCTTTCCCAAACTCTTGCATTTCCTTTTCTATTATTGCACCAAGTATAGTTAGGCCCCGTAAAAGAGATATCGGTTAGTCCTGCCATGGATATGAATTGACGAAACTCTTTAGTATCTCTGGTGTCTAGGAAAGATTTCCCACCTTTCTTGTCTTCCTTTTTCAAAATGCAATTGAAATCTCCTATTATAAGAAAAGGAAGATTGATAGTATTAGTCAACAATAGTTGTTCTCATAATACTTTACGTTCAATACCCTTAGTGCTTGCATAAACAAAAGCCATCATCCAGGGATGACCCACATGAGGAGTAAAAATACCAAAAGCAGCCTGTCTATTAGTATTCATAAAATCTAACTGGCCTAGCTCGAGCTTCCAGTAGATTATAATATCCCCAGACAGACCTTCAGAGGCAATAATGTAAACCCCCCACTTGGGTCCCATCATTCTCTGAACACGGTCAGTAAACTGATCGAACAATCTAGTTTCAAGAAAACAACAAATATCAGGACCATAGTTACGCAACATACTTTTCATATAATTAACAAAGGGGGCTTTAGCAGCACCCCTGCAATTCCATACTAGGATTTTTATTTTGATAATGCGGAATCGTTTGCCCCTTTGGGCTTCTCTCTGGTTGCCTGTAGAGTCAATGAAGATTCCTATATTGGAACATTAATTAGTTGAGAGTTGTTATCATTTAACACTATTTGTTAACCTTCAGTCTTTGTTTTAGTATTATGTAAAAGATTAGACAATTTGACAACATTTTTATGATGCATACATGTTCCCCTTACATGTGTTTCCTGATGAACCTTTTGTTGAGTTACATCACAATCCATCGTGGTGCCTTCTTTTGTTGATGGAATTGGTATAATTGGTCTCCATATTTCCTTGACCTGAAGATTTTTCCACCCTTGCTTTGGAGTATATATCACCATTTGTGATCCAATATCCTGGGTCTAAGTTCCTTCTTCCCTAATTATTACTTTTGACGAATGCAAGGTATCTATTCTTTGCGAAATATCTGTAGCATTTGTTTTGGCTGGATACCTCTTTCTTTTTTCTTTACTTGCTTGCACTCATGATGTCTCACCCTTCTTAACCTCAAACTGGATTCCCTCCATTTCCTGACTTTCCTTACCTTCTAAGTTTTGGCTTAGGGGGGGTAAATCTAGATCCTTTCAACATTTCTTCCTGCGGGGCTTTCTGAGTTTTGGGAGGCGAAGCTCTTTTGGCTGGTTTACTTTCCTGAGACCATTGATTAAAGTCCACCCCTTCCAGTGGTAGCATCCTGTTATGGCCACATTCTAGAAGATTGGGTCTATATCGGCACTCTTGCTACCCGAATCCATGGTCCATATATGGGCTTGGTCCTTAAATTTTATGGTAATTCCATACATTTGCAATCAACTTGTGGGTCTAACAAAATGTATCCACAGGTATAGCAGATATTTTGCAACTCCTCATATATGAATTCTTGCCACCAGCATTCACTGTTTACCATCAATTTGATTCCCGGACATATTGCTTTAGAAGCATTCATAAGGATGCAAACTCTTGCATAAACCATCTGGGTTGAGTTTGTAGTCCATTCATCAAGAAAAAGTGGCTGACCTACTGCCTCAACCACTTGATTTTCTCATTTTCCCACAGTTCCACTGGAAGGTCTAGAAGCCAGACCCAAACCCTAACCTGATGGATTCCATCATGGCTAGGTTCGAAATTTGGCCTCTAGTCCTCCAGAGCCAGGAGTTGACCAGCTAAGGACCAAGGTCCATGAGCTAGCACCCTATTTTTGTCATCCTCAAAATGGAACCGAAACAAAATAACCCCCTCATATAATGAAGATATTTTCATATCCCCTTTTAGGCCCCATTGAGGCCTAAGCTCCTTTTGGATAAATTCCAGAGGAAAACCCCTTCCCAAAAACTGGCCAAGCAAAGAAAATTTAAGTAGATCTCGTGCTTGACTTACCTCCTCCGGTGAAAAGACGATGATCTTCGAGAACCTTTCCTCTAGAGCTGCTATGTCAGCCGTCGAAGCTCTGGATGACTCCCAGTGGAATCTCCTAGCACCTTGCACGACCTGGGACCAACTACGTATAGATTCTGTAGATAGGCCCTCCTTCCCCTTTATCCGTGTCGCTTCTGCTTCATCATGGACCCTTTAGAGATGGATGGTGCAGTAGAAGCTGAGGGATCCTCCGGGTTTGTTGATCGTGCTATCGGACAGGTTTGATGTTGATTCGTCGACTTCGATCGTAGAGGTATTGCAGAATGAGTCACCTTCTCCTTCGAATCCACTCCAACTGGATAGCCCTTCGAAGGTTCCAACCCCTCTGGGTTTTCCCCCTCCCCTACTGTTCTCTCTAATCTCCCACAGGGAGATTAAATGAAACCCTAGCATGGGATTTGCCTTTCTCATGCTCAAATCTCTCCCTAGCATGGGATTTGCCTTTCTCGCTCATGATAATCTCTCTCCACTCTTTCTCGCTCGTGACAATCTCTCGTCGCCCATCTCAGTCTAATTTATCAATGCTTTAAAGTATCATTAATAGATAACACATGTAAAAACGTTGGCATATGCTCCCCCACTTAATGCCTATATTTTTTTATATGTAAAAGCATCGTTAGATGCTGACACTTTTAAAAAGTATCGGCATCCATGAGCTAATTCCTGAAGTTCCCTCCTAGCATCGAAAAAAAAATTAGCTTTATTCCTTTTTTTTTTGTAATGTATTTATCAGTATAAAATATATGGCCAAATAATACATACTTAGAAAATTAATCATGTAGGAATCCAAATACACGTATTTAAACAAATTAATACACAGTTTCTAGAACATCATATTCACTAGTATGCACTCAAGTATACATATTTGTCATTTTTCTGATACATAGCAAAGCTTTTTTGATACACATCCAACAGTGATCCAATACACACTTTTAGATAATAATCAATATATTATTTTTAAAATATACTTTTTAACCAGAGATCTATATTAGATCACTATTGAATATGTATCAAACAAGCTTGCAATATATATTAAGGAGTTAATAAATATGTATTATTTGGCCATATAATGTGTGTCAATGGATATACATGATGTTTTGAAAACTATATATTAATTTAATTTACTTTAAAGTATATATTAAGTTGATAGATAATTAATTTGTTAACTATATATTACCTTATCGTGTATTATGTACTAGCATATTTCATGATTTACAAATTGTATATCAATTTACTTATAGATATGTATTAATTTGCTTGATGATTAATTTTCATAGTATATATAATTTAGCTAGGAATGGCAATCGAGTCAAGTCGGGTTAAAAAAGCTTCAACTTGAGCCCGACCTATTTATTAAACAAGTCAGGTTTTAAAACCTGAAATCGACCTGAGGTTACCCGACCAACTTGTTTAAGATCCAGGATAGAAAAACAACAGTTTCTAATATGTTTTCAACCTGTTTAAAAAAAATAGAGGAAAGCTCCCAACCAACCTATTTTCAATCCCTTTTTTTAAAAAGAACAACAAAGATCAAAGAAGAAAACTTACAGTCTCTCTGGTCTTTACTCTTGCCGATGTCTCTGGCCTCTGCTCTTGTCGATCTCTCTGGCCTCCACCCTCACCAATCTCTCTGGCCACCTTGAGGCCCTTGACCTCACTCTCAACCATATCCACCCACACTATGTCTCCGCTCGATTTACTATTCTACCCTTGCTACTCTCAGTCATGCCTTCGATTCACTATGCCTTCGATTCCCTAAGAGTAGCAGCGATGGCAGAGGGTCCTCCGATGGGGCCATGGTCTAGGAGGGGAAGGAGGGCTCCAATGCATGATGGTGAGTCTCGAAGAGGATGGGCTTTAGCAGCGATGCAGAGGAAGGGAGGGCTTTGGCACGCAATGGCGAGTCTTGAAGAGGAAGGGCTCCAATAGTGGTGTGGAGGGGAGGGAGGGCTCTGGCTCATGGTGGCAAGTCTTGAAGAGGAAAGGCTTAGACAGCGGTGCAAAAGAGGCTTCGGCACATGGTGAGGAGGGAGGGCTCCGGTATGCAATGGCAAGAGAGGAAGAGGAGAGGGGAGGGAAGGGAGGGCTCCGGCGGATGGTGGTGAGTCTCGAAGAGGAAGGGCTCCGATGGTGGTGCGAAGGGGAGGGAGGGCTTGGCAAGTGGTGGCAAGTATTGAAGAGGAAGGGCTCTAGCAGTGGTGTGAGAGGCTCCAGAACATGGTGGGGAGGGAGGGCTCCGGTGTGCAATGGTGAAAGAGAAAGATGGGAGGAGAGGGAAGACTCCAGTGAGTGGTGACGAGTGTTGGTGAGCGAGACCTCGCTCGACCTTGCAGAATGCCCGGGATCAACTTGATGCCACCATGACCATGAAAGGAACCATCACCAGGGAAGGATTGGGGCACACCATCCGCTCCCTATCATGGAGGCGTGCCCCCATGGGACTGCACACGATAGAGAGAACCAAAGAGAGAAGAAATTTGGGAAGAAAAGGATTTCTATATTTCTCATACAAAACAACTACACATACAATGTATATATAGATCCCTGAGTCAATCTGACTCGGCCTAGAAAAAACTCCCTCTCCCAGGCTAACACATGAAGTCTGAAACCCGTCAGACGAGTCGACTCGACCAGACCTCGAGCCGACTCGACCAGAACTCCAACCTGCTGTCGACTTACAGGAGTCAACTCCTACAGAGCCCCAACCGACTCCAACCTCAAGATCCCCAAACCCGGATCTCGAGCCTATGGAGTGCCGAACTCCACCCTAGGACCAAACCCATCCTAGACCTAGGACCCAAACCTATCCTAGATACATCATGTATGCCCATGACCCAAACCTATATGGACTCTCAAGACTTGAAGTACCTCATTTCCCAACAACGAGGAGGGGAGGGAGGGCTCCAGTACATAGTGGGAGGGAGGAAGATGGGAGGTAGGAGCCGAGAGGAGGTCTCAATGAACAAAAAAAGAGGCGGTGGACCTCTACACGAGGTCTAAGTCCTCTGACAGACTGAGTGATTTAAGTTTGAAAGGAAATGGAAGCTACAAAACAAAAGTTCAAGATGCAGGATGAATCAATTTAAATTTAAAATTAACATATATATAATAATTTAATTTTAAAAGATTATAAATAGGTTAAATGGGTTATGCAGGTTGAAAACTTTAAATTTGAACTTGATTCATTTATTAAATGGGTTAAACGGGTTGAGCTATTTACTATCCACGTTTAAGCTCAATCTAAACCTATTTAAGACGGATCGAATATGGATTGGGTTGGCGGGTCGGGTCATAATTTGTCATCTCTAAATTTGACTATATATTATGTATTAGCAAAAATTATATTTTGATAAAAAGGAAGAAAGAAAATCTGCTTTTTTCTATGATAATGGAATTGACAATTTATTTAGTACGATTTCGTCTTTCAAGTGTTTTTAAAATATATATTAAAAAAGATAAAATTGTAAACCCCTCTGATATTCCTTTCTTTGGTGCCCATCCCATATGATTTTTGCTCATTAGCGGCCTAATTAGCAAGGTGAACAGGGTCAAGATCCCATGCTCTTGCTCTCTTTTTAAAACAAATTATAATAAAAATAAGTTAAATGACGGTCATTGTTCAATTATTCTTCTATTATATTTATTATTATGTAATCATTTTTTTTATAATAGCCATCAAGCATGAATTATAGCAATTATTTAAATTTTTAGATGCTTCTTGGGTGGGCATGGGTTACATGCTACCTAGGCAACATGGTTGGTTGATAACAAATTAGTCAAAATATAAAAATTTAGTCAAAATATAAAAATAAAACATGATGTTGTTCCAATTATTAATATATATCAGTTAAAAAATAAAAAAATAATTAATAATTATTAGCCTATAATTTAGGAGATATGTATAATTTATTGAAGTCACCTCAATTCAAATGAGTGAAAAAGACAGCAAATAGTATTATATTGTGCTACTAAATAATGCATAAATTCTACACAGATTAAATTGAATAACATTATTTATAAATTAACAACCTTAGATCAATTGTTCACCCAAAAAAACCTTTTATTAAGTAAAATTTTATTTTAGTTTGAATAATATTCAAAATAATATCTTTTATGATGTTTTCCATAACTAAAAAGCATTATTTTTACATTAGAACCTCCTTTTTTTCTCACTTGTTCTTAGCCTAAATGTTTTCAACCTAGATATTTTGGGATTAAAAAAAGATTGGCCATAATCATTATGATGACTAAAAATAGTTTTAGTGAGATCACGAGTCAACTCTTTCTCCCTTTCAAAGGTCCCATTCTTTTGGTCCTTTTCTTTTTTGATACAAATCCCTTGGTTCCTAAATACCAAATTATAAGATTAGCATAAAGTCTATTTATTCTTGAAAATGATTCCATGTAGTTACCTATTTATAAGATAGCATTTTTTTTTTTTGCCGGAGTGGGGGGGTGAGGTGGGGGGCTATCTAGGTAATTTATCCATCACATGTACCATTAATGGTTGTAGAATAGGTTGTGGCTAGATCTAAAATAAAAGAGAAAAATTTTTGTGATTGCAAAATATTTTTCATCCACAAAGTCCAAACAAAATTGGATATAAAAAAATATATCATTGAAAATTTCATCCACAAAGTCCCAAACAAAGTTAGATATATGAAAAACACCTCTCACTAGGAATCCAATAACCTTAATTTTTATAATTATATAATGAGTAAGTCCTGATTCTTTTAAATTTTCCTATCATCACTATTACTTTTTCTCATGGAGATACAATTCTCCAGGAAGTTATAAGTGTATAGTTAGTATGCACATCTAAAGAACCCCTAAACAAAAAGTAATAATAATGCTCCAGATATTAACTTGCTCCTCTACTGCACTAATCTCCAATTGCTATGAATGATAGAGAAAGGGATGGCAACAACACATGGCACTCATCTAAACTTCGATTATAGAGGATTCTAAATTGAGACTCCTTATAATGCTTGTTGGTCCTAAAATACATCAAGGTGCCGAAGATGCTGGAGTTCATAATGCAGATGGGTTTTCCAAAGGTAAAATCTATAAAAAAGTCCTGATCTGAAGGTGTTCCAACATGGGCCCCCCAATGCTCAAATTTATTTTCTGGCACGATAATAGTATAAAGAGTGTGATAAAAAAATTTTACATATCTCGAGAGTCCCGGGGATCTCATTTTATAGGTAAAGGGCAAGCGCATTTTCATAATGAAGAGAATCTTGGTAGATTTAATAAGTGATAGGACATATCAGCAGGTTATCAAAGGATTTCCCGTTTATAGAGAACGTTTATGTTGTTTCGATTAAAATCTTGTCCTTTGTGTAGAAATTGCCATGTTTCTTTAATAGTATATAGACTACTACTTGAGTCCAGGTATGCTCCCCTTAATTACGAAGATATGGTGGTAACTAGGAATTATAAGGTGTGATGTGACCTTTTGGCCACATGGTTAGGGGCATAGGATTAAGCGTTGGAGTGTTGGCCTTTTGGGAGATCCGAGTGAGAATGTAGCCCAAGGCCATAAGGACCGGAGGTTTTTTGAGCACCTCTATTAGAGCCAAGGAGGGGTCGGCAAGAAGATGCATGATCAAATTGCCCTGGTTAGGCGAATATAGGCCAATGGCTTTTTAAGGATTGACTGATGAGGGATTGGTCACTATGAGGCTGAGTCCAATCCGATGAGTAGTCAATGAATGCATGTTGATAGCTTTCGAGGGCTAGTTCATGAGGATACTAGTTATTACCAAAACTTGCTTGGATGAGGGTACTTGGCAATTTGGTGCTCAACTAGAATCGACTGATTAGAAGAGGTGCTAGTTTCTCTAATGAGAGGATGGACAGACAAGGGGATCACCCGCACATTAATTGTGTGGTTGAGCCATGCTCAAAAATATAGCCAACACCGAGGCTTACTCTGTGAGGGTACTCGACAGCCTAGCACTTAACTAGACTGGTTGGCTAGGAAAGGCACCAACTTCTTTGATGTGGGGTTGGCCGAGTGATGGGACCAATCATATGCTGATCATGTTGTCCTGCCCGGTAATATTAGGGCCAAGAGAAAGTCCTCTTTCCATCAAGATATCTATCCGATGAATGGTCGGTTATGCATACCAAGGTTGTACGACCAGCATGTTGCTTATTTGGTAATGCTAGAGCCAAAAGGTAGTCTCCTACTGATCGAGGCCTCAATCGATGAGTGGTCAGAAGGTATGCATTGGGCTAAGTGACTAGACTTATTGACTGGAATTTCATATCCCTGGCCCCAAGCACAATTTTTTTAGTAGATACCCCCTACTTCCTAGTCTGAGCTTTGGTCAGATTATAGGAGTACTCGTCCAAAAATGTGATAGGGATATGAAGGGCCTTTTTAATCAAAGAGTTGCACTTGGCCTTCGAGATAGATCTGAAAGGATGAACACAATCATGGGCTCCGATTTATGAATTTGGTGAATGCCTCAACTATCATGCTGCATTTAATCCTGGCACCGGTAGCTCTTGTGAACTAATAGGGAGTCTCCACGTGGCACACATCGATTGGTTCAAAATAGTTCAGGATTTTGAAACCTTTTTTTTCACTATTATAAAAGGCAATTTCTTCAAGTGCTCTAATCTTTCAGTTGCATTTTTATTTTCATATGTCTTCTTCTCTAGAGTGTCCTCTTATTGCCCCTCTCTCTAGTCACTAGTGTTCCCATCCTTTTTACTAAACCTCTTAGTGAAGATAAATTTTGAATAGTTAAAAGAGAACTAGGAGTGATAGATCCTTTTGGGTAGACTTTTCATCTTTCTTAAATTTTTGCTCTTGGTAATATCAATTTAATTGAATCTATATCTCTTTGAATCACTCTGAATATCCTAAAGATTGTTAGTAAAACCCCCTAGATCATCTTTTTCAAGAAAAATTTAATTTTGACTCAACTTAGTGCTTGAGTCGACTCGCACGTTTTCACCATGAGTCGACTCATTGATGAGTCGACTCAAGGGATAACTTTGTGAGTCAACTCATCGACGGATGCATTATTTCTTTAGGGCATGCCCACAACCTCATTTTCATTCTAAGATTTCATTTCTCTCTCCTAAATCATTTCCAAAACACTTCTTAGACCTTCCAACAATAAGATCCTTGATCTTCACCTTCCATTTGTCTTGATCTCATCCCTTCCATTTGGATTCGTGGGAGATGGGGCCATGAAAATAGTTGGCACACTGGGAGAAAAGGTCCCAACCTTTCTCTGGTCACTTGAGTGGAAGGGAACACCATTCCAAGGCTAAGCACGATATGGAGGAAAGGAGATGTTGACCCTAGGATTGATTTTGATGATTACAAAATATTGATACATGATTATGCTACTAATTATCTTTGTAAAGATTATTTTTGTAGAGTATCATAGGTTTATAAGATGTTTAGAAGATGCCGGAAGAAGTTTGGAGAAGTTTGAAAGCCTTTTGAATAAAGTTCACTCGAGCCGACTCACTGAGAATTTGAGCTGACTCTTTTAGAGTGGCTGAAATTGAGTTATGGAAAAACCAATCAATCGAGTTGACTCAAAAAATAGAGCTGACTCTAGAATGGCAGAAGAGTAATTATCTGAGCTAACTCGAATCCCAGTTTTTTGAATAGCAATGGCTAGTTGCAGAAATTATTTTTCTTCCTTCCAACAGTTCCAAACAGTCATATTTCATTTCCAAAGGCACTCCAACGGTCCAAACAACCAGGAAACACCTCAAGGAGTATAAAATGAAGATCCAAACTCAAGAGAAAAAAGGTTTTTTGAGGAATAGAATAGTTTTGGAGTTAGAGAAAAAAGAGTAAGCTTCAAAGGAAAATCTTTTAGGAAATTAAGTGAGCTTCATCTTTCACACTCAAGAGAGATTCAAGATTATTTTACTACAACTCTTAAGGCATCTTTTGAAGAAGAGAAAGAGCTTTGAAGAGCACATCTTGAAGCCTTAGCCTACACCAAATCAAGCTAAAGCTGCAACCATATGCTCTTTATGAGTTTGTATTTTGTGTTGCATTGTTTACTTGTTTTGTTTATTTTTGTTATTGGGTTCTTGGTGATCCCGATGTAAAAACCAAGTGTTGGGTTCTTGGTAAGCCCGGTATAAAATCAAGAGTGGATTTTTGGTGAGCCTGTGAAAATCGAAGATTGGGTTTTGGTTTGTGAGCCTGGTGTAAAACAAACCGACTGTATTCCATTATGAATATAGTGAAAATCCCAAGTGGTACCTTGGGTAGTGGATGTAGGAGCCATGGGTTGCTTCGAACCACTATACATTATTTTGTTTATGTGATTGCTATTTTTTTTGTGCATTTACTTGCTTCCACTCCATGCACAACACAAGGCTCACAATACACATATTGTAATTATTTAAAAAGGCACATACTTGATCAACATGTTTTCAAACCCAATTCACCCCTCCCTCTTAGGTTGGCCAACTGGGCAACAGGAGACAAAGCCAAGCACCCCCTCCTTCACCCACGGCCGAGAGGGTTGCCAGGTGGGTGATTGCATGCAGACGGTGCATAGATTTTGGATATTTCGATCATGAGGGGTTCTCCATCAGGGATTGGATCAGATCCACAGAATACGAGGGGTTCTGCTTCATGCGAGAGAGTACTACCCATATCTGATTAGAGAGTTTTATGGTTCTTTAGCCAGAGAAAGTGATGGGTGGATAGCCATTATTAGAGGGATTTCAATCCCTATTAATGATTAGATGCTCACTCAAGTCTGAGGGATTCCTTGATGTAGTCTGATTGTAAATAACTTAGGTGACAAGAAGGCAAACTTTAGGTGTATTTTGGAGAGGGATGATGTTCGAGGGATCTCGATAATGATAGCAAACCAGCTATCCATGAAGATGAGGCTTCTACATCATGTTATTGCTCGGATAGTGGTACTTAAGACAAGGCATTTCAATATTATTACTGAGAGGGAGTTTATGCTGATGGTCTCACTTATTGGAAGGTTAGCCATCAACCTACCAGGCATTATGTTTAGATAGATGTAGGAGGTGGCTAGCAACATGAGGCTATATTTGCCCTATGGGATGGGATTGATCAGGATTTTCAAAGAGTTTAGCATATTGCTTGAAGGTGTGGCCTTCAAAGAGACACTTCACATTAATACTTATAATGACCGGTTCCTATATCGCATGGGATACAGGAAGGTTAATGGTCAATGGGTATACTTAGGTTTAAGGCAGGAGGCCATTCTAGATTCAGGTAAGGAGATTAGAGCAACTGAGGTTGGGCCTTCAAAGCCAGCCACAGGCATAGCTACTGAGGCAAGGCCTTTGGAGCTAGCCACTCCACTTCCACCTGCTGCACTTGCTAATACTGATACAACCCCTCGGCCTTTATCTCAGACTCCATCAGCTCTTCAACCCAGTGTTTATTTGGATGATCAGATAGGGTAGAGGATAGCTTCATTAGTGTCTAGCTCTAAAAGAACTGAGCTTCTGACCTTGTCAACAGAGTAGATGGATTATAGATATAGCTTCATGATTTGAGGATGGAGACACATGATTCACTAGCACATCTCAAGGGAAGGTTAGAGTCAGGATTCATAGAGATATTGACAGTCATTCAGCAACTCACCTCTGCACCTACACCTGCCAGTTTTTTAGGTCCTCGATCAGATTCACCATCTCCGCCACCACTTCTACCTTAGCTTCCAATAGCACCAGAGCCACCACCTACAATTGACCATAGTCTTCATTCAGATCTTTCGTAGGATCACTCATCTCCACCACCAGATCAACCACCAACTCCACCTTCGATAAGCTTACCCAGTTAGTCTCTAGAGCTTTAGGATTCCATACTCCTAAGTTCCACCGCTTTGGTCCTTCTAGCAGGACCAGAAGCTTGACCTATCCAAAGCCTATAGCTTAATCCTCTAGGATTATGGCTCCTATAATTATTGACTTTCCATCTAATAAGGACTAGTATCTTAGGCTTATCTTCATCTATAGGATCTTTGTCTTTATATGTGTATGACTGACTATATTTTGATGTCCTACAAAACATCCATTTTATATCTTGATATCTATAAGTACATCCATTTTGTATTGGGACTGATATACCTATATAGTTGTATTTTCTATTATAAAATGAAGTTATGGAATGAAATTATCTTTTTCTACAATGATTGTTTTGATAGAATGTCTTTCAATGTATCTTAGTGTATCTTGCTTTGATACCTTGCAATTTTATTTTCTGCTTTGATACATTGATTGTTCGGATGATGATAACAAGGAAAGTAGAAAATGTTGATTATATAAGCAAAAAAAAAGAAGTAAGGGGAGCATAGATAAGTTGATTATATGAAAAAGGAAAAGAAAATTTAATTATATAAGGGGGAGAAAAACTAAAAATTTTAAGCATAAAAATCATCTCTTGCTATGCTTTTGCACACTAATTTAATATACTCCAATATACTAATACACTATGTCGATATGCTATAATACATGAATTTAATTCTTAATTATGCTTTGATACATCTTTGACATACTCTGATACAAAATAAAGCATCTATAATGTATGCTCCAATACATCTCTACATACTCTGATACATTATCGATACATAGTTTAATATTCTGAAACTTAGATATTTGAGTAGTGTTTCATAAATCTAATACATTAGTAATCTGATATATCAGTTAAGAATAAGCAATTATGTTTCAATACGATCATGCTATGATACCTTGAGAAATATTATCAATCAATTACTCTGATACCTTACAAAATTGAAAAATCACTATCATTCTGATACCAAGATTCATAGATAAAACTCATATGCTTTGATACTCCAGATCTTATATGCTTATATACTCAAAATTTTATCATCATAAAAAAGGGAGAGATTATTAACTCGGCCTTGATTTTGATGAATAATAAAATATATAAATATATACGAGGTACTAATATTTTGTTGGAGTATTGAGATTAATGTTTTAGGAACACTACAAGTTTAAAGGAAGAAAGGACTAGTTGATCAATCTTTAAACATGAAAATTTTACTACTTTGATTATCTTCTCAAAGCAAAAAGCAATAAATTAATGGATATTCAAAAGTTAGTTTAAAGAAAATTAAGTCGAAACTTCAAATTTCTAGGTTGGCACACATTTCTCAAGTTGTCACAGGCTATAAGTTGACTCAAAGGAGGTGAGTCAATCATCAAAAGAAATTTAGAAGAGAAAAATGGACTGGCATGTAGAGTTTCAGTCGGCATGGCCATGAGTCAACTCAAGGATCTACTCATGGTCCATTAGTCACTGTAGCAAGAAAATCTAGAGGGCTAATTTTTTTGTACAATTCTTGAGTCAACTCAAGAGTCGACTGAAGGAAAAATTCATGCTTTATAAGTCACAGTAGCAGGAAGAACAAAAAGTCAGATTTTTCAAACTTATACTATGAGTCGACTAAAGGATCGACTCAAGATCTAGTAGTGAGTCAACTCATGAGCTCTGACAGCACATTAATGGTTATATTTTTAGAAGTACAGAAATTTGAAATTTGTGTCAAATGGATAGTTCTCATCTTCAAACAATCATAAATAGATTTTTTGAAGGCTCTAAGTATATTTATTCTTCACCAAACATATTTGAAGGCATAAGAGAATCCAAGAAAAGTCAAGAGCTTTCAAGAGAATCTTCTAAAGAGCTAACTTTCAAAAAGAAAGACTTAATTCTTAAAGAATATGCCATCGATTCCAACCACCAACATTCAAAGCAATTATTAGAGGGTATCCATCAAGAAGATAACTCAAAAAATTTCTTCAAGAGCTTCATCGACCTCTTCTTACTCTTATAGAAAACTTTTTAGTTTTATTATTCTTTGTACTTTATTTTTGAGTTGTAACTAGTTTCAAGGAGATTGAAACTATAGAAAAGACTTATCCAAATCTTGAAATTGCATTACAAGCCTAGGATTGACTTGTTGTGAGATTATAGTTGATGAGCCTAAAAAAAAATCAACCGGATTAGGTAAGTGAGCCTGGAAAACAAATCGGTTATAATCTTTAAAGAATTATAATAAAAATTTCAAGATATTCTTGGAGAGTGGACGTAGATACTTAGGGTGCACCGAATCACTATAAATATTATGTGTTTGTTATGCTTTGCTTTCCTCTTTTCCTCTTCATAAGTATTGCATTTAACTTCAATTGGCATATATATATATATATATATATATATATATATATATATATATTGCTACACATTTATTTTACCACTTTTTCAAATTCAGCATATACTTAAGATTTTGAAAAATCCAATTCATCCTCCCTCTTGGATTACTTCGCTAGGCAACAAAATAGATATACAAGACTTCTGTATGACAGCCGCTCTCCAACCCTTTTTATTAGAACAAATTATAGATTGGCTAATTTTTAGTCCATCACTTCTCTTGCTGGCCACTTTGAAAAGATTGTGAAGAAGATTTTGGATTGGGTTATTTTTAATAATCCTTATTAGAATAGATATTACATCTTTTGAGTCAACTTTTTTCTCTTGCCTTGCTTTCTAGCCTTCTTAAGAGGCAATGATGATGGGTAATTTGAATGTATTTGATGAATAATGATGTATCTATCTATTGATTGTAGTTTTGTTGCTCTATAGCACCCTCTAATTTTCTTTTTCTTTGTTTAGTCACCTAATTTTGATCTATGATGGCTAGAGCTTTGTTTGACTTACTGTAAACTCTAAATCCTTGTAAAGTAGTCTACTTAAATAATATTCATGAAAGTAAGTTTAAATTAGTAAATGTTTATCTAACTATTAGTAGTATACTTGCTTTGTTTTTATGTTCATATGGTGAAAAACTAAGAGCAACATATCCCATAGAAATATTAACTTGATTGTTATGTTTTTAGAAAATTCTAAGAGATATTTCATCTTCCAATTTATTATGTTACTTTCTTTTTTTTTTCTAAATATCAGGCAACCCAGAACTTCAAACATCAATGGCTAGTGCTAGAGCATCGTTAGTATAGATGTAGAAGGTGGATATAATGATTATGGAAATCCTAAGCATCAAAAGTTAAATTTTAAAGTGTAGAATGACATGAAGAGGATTACAATAAAATAATAAGTGAAAGCCAAATGCAAGTATCGTAAGAGGTTATTTACAGCTAATTCGAATAAAGAATCTTCTCATTTGTTGCATCATATAAAAAGATGTTCTAAAAAGAGAAACCATGTATTAGGCAATGCATGCTTAAAGCTCATACTTTTACTAATGGAAGTGCATTAGTAAAAGTTCATAACTTTGATCATGACAAATCTTGTAAATTACTTATCACTTTTTAGGTGGCTAGAAAAAATATCCTTTTACTTATCATTGTAGAAGAACCTGCCTTCAGGTACTTTATATCTATGAAATGTTCTAAGTTTAAAAATGTGAGTAGGCATACTGTTAGAAGGGATTTATTCTCCTATTGTATGAAAGAGGGCAAACTTGTTAAGGAATAGATAATGAAAGCTCCTAGTAAAATTTGTTTGACTTCTAATAATTTAAATCTGAGCACATAATTGATGAATAAATTAGTATCTATATTCACTAAGTTAATAGTGATTGAAAGTTGCAAAAGAAAATTATCCAGTTTTGGGCCATAACTCCTCAGCTATCTATAGAAGATGAGGTAGCATTGTGCTTGACCCAATGAAAAATAAATAATAAAATGTTTAACATTTCGTTAGACAATGCATCTTACAATGATTCTATGCTTAGCTTTCTCAAATATCAATTTCTTAAAAAAAAAACTCTTTACCATGCAATGGTAAATATTTTCAAATTTGTTGTTATAACATATTTTGAATTTCATTGTGTAGTATGGTTTAAATATTGTTGAAGATATGGCTACTAAAATTCTTAATGGAATCAAGTACATCAAAAAATCAATTCCTTGAGAAAAAAAGTTCAATGAAATTGCTACTAACAGTTTTCAGTTAAACATAAAGACTTGCATTGTAATACCTGTGTGAGATAAAGTTTAATATATTTGATGCTTGATCATACATTTTATTTCAAGAATGTGTTATAGTATTAAGCACAAAGAGATAAGAATTTTAAGTTGGCACTTTCTGAAGAGAAATGGAAAAGAATGTGTACACTTCATAGATTATTAAAAGTATTTTATAAAGTGACATGCATGTTTTATGGTACTAAATACCTAACTTCTAATATTTTGCTTCAAAAAAGAATGTGTAGATAATTCATACTCATTTGTTGGGAGCAAAAAGAGGTCCATATAGTTTCATGTCTAATATGATTGATGGTATGCTTCAAAAATTTGATTAGTATTGGGCTGAATACATTTCGATTTTGTCTTGTGCACCAATATTAGATCCCTGCTGAGGTACATTTTATAAGCTATTGTTTTGATGATGAGAGTGCTAAAGTGCATTTAAAAAAGATTGTGACGACTCTTTATGATATGTTTAATAAGTATAGAAGAAATGCTCCCAGTATTTTATCTAGTGTTAGATCTTCAATTGGAATTTATGATGATGATTGTGGCTTTAATAATTACGAACAATTTATGAGCCAACCATCCATTCCTCAAATTAAAAAGTTTCAATTGGATATATATATTTAAAAGAATGTAGTGGTGAATATGATATACATAGTGACATTGATAATTTAGACTATTAGCATAAGAATTCATTAAGATATCCATAGCTTGCATTGATGCCCACGATCTTTTGACTATCTCAATCTCTATAGTTGCATCAAAATCAGCCTTTAGCATTAGAAAAAGGTGATAAATCCCTAGAGAAACTTAGTTAAATCAAAGATGGTTCAAACTTAGATTTGTCTTGAAGATTAGATACATGCTAGGAGCTTTTCATAAGGTAATTATTTTTGTATACTATTTGAATTTCTTATTACCTGTGGTTGTAGACTGCTTTTTTTTTTTTTTTTGTAGTTTTGATTGTATGAATGCGGTTTGGGTATATTAAGAAGTATTGGTGGAACCTCGGCTCCAAGTATGAATCATCTAGCTCTAGTGATGATTAGGTTGATGATAAGGAAGACAATGGCCGTTCTTTAGATAATTTTGTTGATTTTATTTTTATTTACTTTACAAAAATATTTTCATTTTCTTTTTTTGTAAATATTAAATCTTTGATGTTTACTTAACTGATTTTTTATATTTGAGATTTGCAAGGTCAAAATTTTAGATAGTAAGGATTAAGGAACAAAGATGAGAAGAAAGATATGATTTGTTTTGGTGGCATGCTTGCTCTATGATATGTTATGGGTGTATTGCAAAGTATTTATATAAAGATTGTCAAGTGATTATTTCCTCTTCATTTACTCCCATAGACACGATTATTTCAATGTTGAAACTTAGTGCAACTTAACACTTGGTACTTTATTTGACTGTAGTTTTACCTTTAATCCTTGTACATAGCTGATACTTTACTTGATTATTTTCTCTTACGTAACTTAATTATATCCTCTTATTTTTATGTAGAAGTTCTCTTCTAATTACAATACATTAAGGCAGAAAAGTTGCACAAGCTTATGCAAATATGGGCCGAGGCCCAAAAACAATATACAGCCAAGTCAGTAATCATGGAATTACTTTCAAATGCCTTGTAGATTTCAACTGTCAACTGCATCATAGGGACAATTTTGACTCTGGAAAGATATTTTGGTAGTAGAGGAGCTCCTATATAGAAATGAGTTTTTTTTTAAAAAAAATCATTCCCAAATAAAAGCCCATCAAAAGGATAACTGGAGACATAGTTAAAAATAGCATCAGTGGCCAACATAGAAAATAAAGACCTGAAAAGATAATGGCCCAAACAATACAATAAAGTGAACAATGTTGGACCATTATAGAAAATGTTGGGCTACATTCCTATTGCTCTAGCAAATGAAGGAAAAAAATTGTAAAAAGCCCTGAGGCCCAGCTTGAAGTCTCAAGCCTAGGATGGAGTAGGCTCAAGCCTAGAAAGAAGGCCCGAAGGCCTGGGCCTAAAAAATTGTTACTTTTTTTTTGGGTTAAACGCAACCCAGCTTGCCTCATAAATAGATAGTATAAGACATGGAGGGAAGGAGAGGAGTGAAAGGTGTGCATGAAAGCAAATAAAAAGAAAGGAATGATGATCTTGAAAGAGTTGCACTAGCTATGTAATTGTTCGTCAAGTGTTTGTGTGCTTGGATATGAATGGAATCAGTAAGTATAATAAATTAAGAACCCATTTTTTATTGATAAATATTATGAAAAAGTTGGTTAACTTTTTTATTGGCTAACTTACCAATATTCTTGTACTTTTCAAGATGGGCAAGTTACTTTTTCTTGATAGCATATATCTATGAAGAAAAAAATCTTACCCAGTTGTGGACCGGCTAAATCATTTTTCCACCGATGAGTCCAGAGTAAACATTCAATTTTATTTCGAGAATATCCTCCTCCAAATTTCCAATACCTTCTTATTTAATGCCTAATAATTCAGTTATCTACTACCCTCAAACTCTAGTCACATAAAAGGTATTATGAAAAATATGAATAAATTTTAGTAATTTATTCAAGAAAGTAATAATATAAAAGAACTTGAATAACAAATTTCAAAGTTACTTTTCTATGCAAAAATAAATAAATAAATTATTTTCTTGTCTATATACTGCCTAAAAAATATTTACTCAAAAAAATATAGGTTTTCAACTAAATCTTTTACCTGCAAAAAGAACAAAAAGATTTTAAAAGCAAGCTTGAGTTTAAAGTTCTTCTTTGTATATTTATTGAATTCCTGATTATCCAAATATCCAAACTTTTCTGCTAAGCAAAACCCAAATTTCATAATTATCTGCTTCTTAGGACATTGCGTTAGGAGTAGGTTAGGATGGGTTAGTGGATGCTGTTGGGATAGGATCTACCAAACAGTTGTTCAAATCTCTGAAACTAAGCCACTTGAATTGGAAACGGCAACTTCCCTCTTGATTTCATATGGAAAGAATAAATAGAATCGGTACATCTATTATTTAAATTTAAATCAGAAAGCTATGAAATTATACAAAAAAAAAAAAAAATCAAACAACTAGCTATTTGCCCAAAATAATTCCATTAGTGATCTGACCAAGGCTTCCATTTATTCTCCAGGCCATTCTTCGATGAGGTCACCAAATTTTGGACACGTTAATTATTGAAAGTAAGAAATTTACTCATTTGTTTATCTAGATGTACAGGGGTTCCAAAGAGCATGCACGCGGTAAAAAGGAAGCACACCGAGAAAAGAGTGCAAGATTTGGAGCATTGTTACTTTTTAGGCATTTTACTCTTATGAATGCATTGTCCGATCAATAACCAAAGACGGCTATGAAATAATATAAAATTTCTATACAAAAATTTAAAAAAAAATAGAACAAAAAAAATCCCATTTCCGGGATGTCTCACTTTTGTCCCTTTACTCATTAAGCATGTCCATGCTATGTCATTTAAATGATTGGACAAGATCAGGTGATAGCCCGGTTGGTAGAAATCTTGTCTCACTACCAACAAGTCACGGGTTCGAGAAATGATCTCGCAGGTGACTCAATTAAATAACATAAAATTATCCCCTGCGACAGTTGATGTGAGACCTATGAAATAACATAAAATTATCCCCTGCGACAGTTGATGTGAGACCTATGAAATAACATAAAATTATCCCCTTCTACTAGCCGACGTCTTAATAGTATCAGGTTGATGTACTTACTATTAGACGTCTTAATAGTATCAGAGCATCTCAAATCGGATGGGAGGCCTACGACAGTTGATGTGAGACCAAATCGGATGGGAGGCCTACGACAGTTGATGTGAGACCTATGAAATAACATAAAATTATTCCCGTTCTACTAGCCGACGTCTTAATAGTATCGGGTTGATGTACTTACTATTAGATAGAAAGAGACTGCGAAAATTTGAGCATCTCAAATCGGATGGGGGCCTGTGGAGTAGCTGTACCGGGATGGAGGCCTGCGGGATAGCTGGCCATATACTATCCATCACCTCCGATAAAAAATATATATATGCTATTTCACCTGACCAGGTCATATATTGTCATTAATAATAAAACTATACTAATTTTTATACCATAAATATGTAATATAACTTTTTTATAAAAAAAAATTATAAAAATACTCCTTTCTTGTATTATGGTATCATATGATAATCATGACTTCATATTATTTCTTATAACATTCAACCACTTTACCTATATCATGACATCTTGTTAGTTATTATAATTTTATATTATTTCTTATAATATCTACTTAATTTTATTACTACATTTCATCACAAAAAAACTAAGAAAAAATATTTGTATTAAATGCTTGAAGTATTGAAAACTTATTATTAATTACGATACATATGAAGCTTCTTTCTTCGGGAGATAATTTTCCTTGACAAACTGCATTTGAACAGCCACGTGCTTTGGTAAAAGCGTGCAAGATTAAGATAGCAAACGGCACAAGGCACCCCCCCTCGATTTTTTCAAGATAATCGTAATCCCAGGTACGAGACATTTCTCTTGCAAATGAGAGAGGAGAAAAACTGATACAGTTAGCAAATGAGGAGAATCCATTGTTATGCAACATCTTTTCACTCCAAAAGTAATAAGTAAATAAATAGATCAACCAAAAGTAAATAAGTAAATAAATATCCCCATGCTCATTACAACACCACCACCAGTACGGATGGCTCAACCAAAAGTCCAAAACTACATTCCAGTTACTGACACCATTCCCAGCCTATTTCTACAAGACCCAGATCAAAATTGTAAATAATAATAATAATAATAATAATACAATAGCGTTGCCACTGTAAACTCTTCGTCCTACCTGTCGTTTGTTTGCAGGAGCATTTGTTACCTTCGCCATCTCCCCATTTTCATTGCCATTATCTTCCTCTTCTTGTTACCTTCGCCATCTCCCAATTTTCACTGCCATTATCTTCCTCTTCTTGTGGGCCCGATGTTTGGCAGCAATCCGCAGCTTCCTCTTGGCATGGCGCATAGGATTGATAACAGCAACAAGTTTCTGCTCTTGTTTTCTCTTGTCCCTCTTTACCTTGAGATTCTTCCGTATCAGGTTGTAAACTCGCACAAAATCATCCACCCCTAGGACATCCCTTAAGCTGTCACGAACCTCCACTGCCAATTGCTTTATTTCATCTGATGAATGAAACAGGACCGAGATACATCAGATTGCATTGTATCAACAATAAATTAAAACAACTAAAGATCTTTGTAAATTTCTGAAAAAGTTACTAGGATCACCATCAACAATATCATGCATGATGACAACTGCAACCAGGCATAAAAAATATTAAAAAAAAGAAATACAATGCAGTGCAAGGATTAAAACCAAGCAGATGAAATGTAGTAATTGCAATTTCCTAAGATTGAATCAGTTATTGGTGTCTCAGGTACAGTTGATTATCATTACGATAACCAGAACACAATCTAAAGCCATACAAACACTGACAGTTGCACTTTTGTGCAATTATAAATCCCACTTTTTGCTGCATATATATCTGCGTGCTTCCACGCAAACATATATAGGTCAACTTCCAGTCATTCTAAAAAAAGATAAAAAGCATCATTGGCACAATTTGACAGTAAGCAAATCAACATAGACCAACAGAAAATCCTTAGTGAGAATCATATTAATCAACAATCAAACAGGCTAGCTTTTAACTGTTTAAACGCTGAACTCACCACCAATGACCTTCCCAGCAAATCCTTCACATACTTTATATAATGGAACCAGCATGCGAATAGCATAAGCATTGCAGCCTTCAGAACCAATCTGAGATGAGATCATTCTGAAGCAATTGAAGATGATCTTCATCTGCAGAAAAGTATACAGCTCATTATCAAAAATGATGTGTCAAGGGCATAAAAATATAATGGTGCAAGTATAATCAGCGGAAAAGTTGAATTGACTTGAAGTTAATATTTTGTAGTTGAAGCACCAATAAATTCGAGCCAGTTGACAGGGTAACAAATGAACTCAGTTCGCACATACCTGGATATCTTCTTTCTGCATTGCAATTTTTCCCATCCTCTTAAGCAGGGATAAAATTAGAAATGATTGAAAGTTTTTAGCATCATCTTCATCAGCTAGTTCCTTTCCTCCAGAAGATTGACTTGTATTGCTGGTTGATAGTAGGAAAGCATTCTTTATTCTTCTTGAACCAAGCAACTCAAAAGCCTCAAGGTATGATCCTTGTTCACAAGAATCAAGAGTACACCAAAACTCATGCAGAGTTGAACTATTTATCTGTTTAGCAGAAGAGTGCAAACCACATATTGAAAATACAAGATTTTGAGTTATAAGATTGCTCGCTGCATCATCATCCAGCTGCACCTTGAGCTGATTCAAAAGTGAAGCAGCAACTGCAAAAAGTTTGCACGGATTTACGAGAAACAGAGCTCCGATGTTCAATTTCTCAACATCAGTTCTGCCAGAAACAGCAGCGAAATACAAGGCTACTAGGCGGTTGGAAGTATTCCGCAACCATACATGTGGATGCAGCAAAAGTTTACAAATCCATCCCCAGATCTCCTGAGAAAAGAATAGCATTATGTCCATGATTACTATATAATAGATCTCATTCAGTTTTCCAAAAAAAGATTAAAATGAAAACATAAAAAGGAATATTAATAAGGCCACTGCCTTTTCTGTATTTGAAAGGGAATTCAGTATGCAACCCAGAATACCGCAGAGCTAAGATAAAGATTTGGGAATCAATGTAGTCATAGGCGGTCATCAAACACAAATGCAAGACAATCGTGTTGCTTAAGCTATTGGAGGTTTTGAAGAGTTGAAAAGTACCCATGTTATAGTTTCCCTGCCTAGTGTTAAATAGACGCAGCTACATATCAAGAGCACCAATATGGTAGATTCTCTTCTACAAACCTATATCCAAGCTTCATAAGATGTCCATAATACTCAAGGCTAAGAGTTAAGAAGCAGATTTGGGAATAAATGTGGTCCTAGACAGTTGGTGCAATAGCATGTGTAAGCATTGGAAACTGCCAATATAGTAGATTCTCTTCTGCAAACCTATATGCGAGTTTCAGAAGATGTCCATATTACTCAAGGCTAAACAAAGAGAGCAACTAACATGAACCCCAGGTGAATCCTAGGAGTTGGCCTACTTTATTTCCTTGCACCACACATAAGTCATAACCACACCCATCCACAAGTTTGAAAACCATCAGTCCTGTTGCTCTCAGTCTTGTATATTTGCCATGCACCACCAGCCAATTGAATCTATCTCTGCGTTCACATGTTTGTCTATGTATGTGTGTGTAAAGATGACAATGATGATGAGGATTGTCAGGGTGGCAAGGGTGGAATCAAAGCAAGCAACATAAAGCTCCCTTTCAAATCCACATACCCAGACAAAAGCCTGTTTGGTTGGCTATGATAGCAAGTTCCCAGTCCAATTGCACATCGACCATGATTCACCACGAAACAAGAGAAAGCAAATCTAATATCAATCCTAAAGCCATACATTATCCCAACCCCAGTGCCCGACCTCTCTCAGCATGCAGTCTACCCTCTGCCCTTGATTCATGGGCAGAAGCAGGATCTGCAGAAGAGAGACATTGATGCCAAAATGACTCATTATGCCAAGCAGACGATAAGTTGACCAAGTCAACCAAGTCATAAACACTGATCATAAGCTCAGACAATCTTAGCATGTCAGTAGTCAGGGCTTACACAACATGTCCAATATAGCTTGTATTATCTACATCTACCATATAATTGCACTACAGTGCAAAAATAGTGTTAATTAAAATGCATTCATAGCTTGTAGAGGGAAACCTTTCATATAAAAAAATCTAGTGCCAAAAGAATATAGCCCATACCTCAAGGTTCTTGTGAAAATACAGCTCCGGGAATTGGAGAAGCATCATCTCCAGCATAATAAGTGAGTGGTAAGCCTCTTTCCAGAATGGAATTAGATAATCATTTGTAAAGTAAAATTCTTTGTTGTTAACAGCATGCACAGAAGACTCCAAAATGCCTTTCATAACTTGGATGATAGTATTTATGTGTCTATGGAAATCTTTTCTCAAAACTTCAACCAATAAACCAAGAACCTGATAAGTATACACCACAACAATTAGCACAGAGTCACACAAGAAAATGAACAATAAAAGAAATCAACTACATAACTTCAACAACACCATTTATAGATAACATGGTCTAATGCATGCATAACAACAATTCGACAACCTGTGCTCACAAAAGACGGAAAATGCTCAACCTAAAATCACTTCAGAACTGAGAGCAAAAATTCTTTTCTTAACTATCCTAGCATGCAAACACTTATGCATAGAGGTTGGAGATATGAACCAGATGCATGTCTTCATGTCAAGGCCCGCAAGCACATAAGCACAGGTATGAGCGTGTTCTATTTGCAAAGTCCACAAAACAGAAATAACGAAAATCACAGCGCCCTTGTACATAATAATATTTTATACTCATTAGTTTTCAGGTACTGCCATGACTTGAACCCACATATCAGCCCATCGGGCCTCCACGTGGAAAACCTCTCAATCTAGCTTTCTACACCTCAAATGCCATGTGCACATCTATTGCTGCAAGAGAAACAAATAAGAAAAGCTTTTAACTATCGATGCACAAAGGCTTATTTTGCTCAAAAAACATTGTTCATCGAGATGTCAATTGTCGGGTCCTTTGGAGCTGATAGCATTGTTTGTTGAGTATGCTAATGCCAGAGATGCACTCAAGATGGCTGGCATGATTTGTGAGCAAACCAAAGACCTCCTTGCCTTGCTGTCTATATTTCCTTTTTATGTCAGGATTCACAGAAAACATGGAAGATGTAATAATGAAAAAAAAAGCAAAAGCCAAAGTCCAATAGACCTTCACATGCTGGACTCCAAGGCTTTCCCATTACACATAATCAAGGTAGATGCAATTTACGGGGTGGTCATTATGTAGGATACAACATCCTAGATCCATAATAGATCCAAAATAAATCTCGTTCTAAAATTTAAGCTCATGCCCAATAATTTCAAAGTACATCTAAAAACCCAACATCACAAAACTATAAAATTCAATCATTTCCAGTTTTTCAAGGACATAAATGTTGTTAGTCTCTGAACTCCAATTTTATCAAGATATTAACAAAATAAAATAGTTATTCACATTCCCTGCCCAATAATTTCAAATTACATCTAAAAACCCAACATCACAAAACTATAAAATGCAATCATTTCCAGTTTTTCAAGGACATAAATGTTGTTAGTCTCTGAACTCCAATTTTATCAAGATATTAACAAAATAAAATAGTTATTCACATTCCCTAAGAGTTCTGCTATAGACTAGCTCAGCATGTAGAGAATACATAGGGGTTATCTACTAATTGTGTCTTCGCAATAGCAAGCACCCTATAGACAAGCATGTTATCATGATAACAGATACATGTGAGGAGAGAGAGAGAGAGAGGGCAATTTTGAAAGATAGAGGAGCCCAAAGCCATTGTAAGAATGGTTTGTGTTAGGTTGACACATTGACATGGCAGTCTAATTTTAAGTTTTGAGCAGCAAAACTAGAATAAATGGACTCTATTGCAATA
Source organism: Areca catechu (assembly GCA_021397845.1). Classification (NCBI taxonomy): domain Eukaryota; kingdom Viridiplantae; phylum Streptophyta; class Magnoliopsida; order Arecales; family Arecaceae; genus Areca; species Areca catechu. Next base: position 201,281,254 of record CM038039.1, on the reverse strand, counting down.
TTCAGATATGCATATATAAATCAAATTTGCTGTCGATGCTTCAATGCAATGTACCAAATTAATCATACCAACTGACCATGTTATGTATTTATCTTATTCACATAAATACTCTACCATGTGCAATCAAACTGATACAGGAGTTAATGCGGTAGCTGGAATTCCAGTTCCAGTGATAGTTCAAAGGCATAGCTATAAGCAAAATTCATGACACTACAGATAAGCAGGTCACGGTGAAATCCCAATAGTGATTGAAAAATATGTGCCAAACTGAGTTAAATAAAAACAAAACTGAAGCCACATACCTGAGCTGCAGCACTCCATAGATGCTTTTTTTCACTCAAATACCATGAAAGACTGTAGTCTAGAATGGAATGCAGTGCATGATGACTGGTGCGACCTATCAATACTTTTATCACCGTAGCAACCATAGACTGAACCTTTTGATCACGATCATTTGCTAAGGCAACTACTAAATGGAGGAAAATTGTTTGTGCCTGACTATCAACAACACTTCTAGGAAATTTGACTAGGATAGCATGGAGCATTTCAAGCACAGCTTCTCTTCCAGATGAATGCTCATAGCTGAAAAAATTATCAAAAAAATAAAGGTAAGGAGGAAAGTTTAGCTCATAAGAGAAGAACACCATGTGCAGTGGTCAGATCCTTGCCTCAAATTTGTTAGTAAGAAGTCCATATGCTGTTGCAAGCGCTTATCAGAAAGATGATAATCCAGCAGAAATTGCAATAGAATTTGGCTGCATTTCTTGCGAATTGGTTCCAACTGGCTTGTTACCATCACTTCTGCAACCCGCAGGGCAATGTCATATATTTCATGGACAACCAACTTTCGACCAACTATTGACTTTAAAAGAGAAAGGGCAATGGGTGAAGGATTAGTTTGGAGATCAATAAAAAAGGGAAATTGAATGAGCATGTGGAGTTGATCATTTGAAAGTGAAATTTTGGTGCTTCGAAGTAGCACCGTGAGAAGCTTTAGACAGGATTGAACCAATGAACTGTTAGCATTTCCCGATTTTTGGGCAATATCTAGAAGCAAAATTTTAAATTTATCAGCCTGGGCTTCAAGGGATGGCAAGGGTAGCCTTATCAATGGCACAAGGCATCTGAAAGCAGCTGATAGAACTTTTTCATACTTGGAATTCAGGCAGTTTCCTAATAGTTTTACAAAGGGGTCTAACATTGATAATAACTGCTCATCTTTCTTGTCCAACTTGATATTCTTCAAGCGATTATGCAATACTCCAAGGGCAAATTCGGTAATAAGGTGAGAATTTTGTGGTCCAAGATCACCAAAGCTTGAAGTGTTTTTCTTGTTAAGCATTTCACGAAAAGGCTTTTTGCTAGTCCCACTCATGGATATCTCTTTGCCATGAGAACCCTCTTCTGTTATGCTATCTTCAATCAGCCCATACACAAAAATAAATAGTTCGGACAATTCCACAGAAGGATTGTGTTCAATTCCTAAAGCTATATGATATAACATCATCTCAAGCTTCACCTTCGTCTTTGGTGTGAGTTGTTTCTGAAGATGTGCATTAATTGGGGAAAGCAACTTCAAGGCATGTGTTCTGAAGGTAATGCTCTGAGAAATCAACTTTAAAGTATCAAAGGACTTATTCTTCTTTGTCTCTTTCATTTTTGAAGCAAATTTTTCAACTTCTTTCTCCTCAGCAACATCACCCAGAATATCATTCTGGGCAATAGAAAGCAACTCTTCTAAACAGTAATCAAGCTTCCCAATGGTAGAATGTACAAGAGTTTTAGATAATACGAAATTGAGGGTATATCCCAAGACATGCAATTCATACCCCCTCTTTAGAATTGCTTGCAAAACCTTGACAAAGAAATGCAAGTATCCCAGTCCCAGTTCCCTTGCACATGCAGCCAAAGCAGCCCTTGCTTCATCACGTAGGCTTTCTAGACGATTCTTTAGAAAGTTACAAGTGTGATGAATGATGCTTGATAGTTGTGATTCCAGAGTCTCCACTGGTAGTAACTTAAGTAATTTGATGGCAGCAAGACTAATGTTGACATTGACTTTTTCTGATTCTGATGTCAGCAATTTCAGAACCTGTGGAAGGAATTTCTTTTGCAAATAGACTGTTATATCAGAAGGAACATTTAGTTCAGATGAACTAGCAGGAGATGCAATTCCACCATCTATCACCTGTTTAGAATTCACATGGGTAAAATGAAACATGTCCAATATAGCACATATTAACCGTAACAGGATCTTTTGTTTATCTGGCATGAGGGTCATTTCACGGAAGCATCTCATCAAAAAGGTGCTGTAGGTTTTCCAATCCATTTGACCTGACATGGAAGCGAGCGTCTCCAAGCATGCATTCCTTAGATCCTCTCCCCTTCCATCTTTAACATCAAACAACATATTGAAAAACAATGGAAGAAAGATTTTCGCAGTCACACCCTGCAGTTTAACAGCATGGTCAAGAATTGTCCACCACAAGTCCTAGAAAATGCTTATGAGTTCAATAAAACTCAAAACTAATCAAACAAACAACCACTTTGGATTTAACTGACTTGTGAGGACAAAGATCACTTATATTGCAGTAAGCATATCCTGACCTCTTTAAAACTTAAATAATAACCTGCAAGGTTTTATTTTAGCAATCCTAGGCAGAATGAAAATATTATGTATTTTGTATTAGCACTTAAACAACAAAAATTTAGTTAATTGAAGTTAAGCAATTTTTTGGAAAAGAATACTATTATGCACATAACAATCAACATTATAAACCTCTGCCAATTTCCCAGCACTGATGACATTTCTGAAACGTGACAATGCCCTTCTTCTTCTATGAATCTGCACCAGACAGTGGAAAATTCAAATTAGAAACTAACAGGTGAGGTTTTTAAGTATTAACCTGTATCAGTGGGTACGGGGCATATTATACTCAGTGCAATATGGAGGCATGGTAACCCCCATACTGACACACAATATGTGTGCTCTGCCAACTACAGCAGCATATCATGTGTCGGGGTGTGTACAATCATACCAGTAAGGTACTGATAGAGAGTCCAATACTAAGATTAAAACATTACTCTTAGGTTTGTCTCAAAACATTACTCTTAGGTTTGTCTCATCTTGTAAAAAACAAGATTAGGAAAAAATTACCTGCAAGTGAAGAATATTGTTGAAGAAATCTACTTCAGGATCCTCACTACACAGAGGTCTAAATGTATTCAAGGAAGGAATTCCTTCAAGATTATAGACCATTTCCCGTAGTAGAGCTATCCATTCCTGAAAACAAAGCCATTCTGGTAGTGAAACAACAGTTCATACACATCAGACAAAGGTAAAGTCTCCAAAACACATACCTTCTGAATGGAAATATCCTTGCTCATAGCTTCCCCCATATTCTGCAGTAGAGTTTTTTTAACAATCCGCTGAATACAGGCTTTCGTCCAACTAGAACTAGCAGTATTTTTTTCCACATGATCTGTTGCATCTTTTTGTGCTCCATCATGTGAGAGCAATTCTCGGCAATCACTTGTTTCACTATTTACAATTGATCCAGCAAACTGTACAAATGAGAGCAGTGCTCTAGATGCACTTTGCCGGAAGATCAATTCGTCAGATGACATGTCATATACACAGTGAGATATTATGGCTAATGCATGCTCTTCTCTGAGTCGAGTGAATAACTCTGGCCTTATTGTATCATAAGCACCAATTCTTTTATCATAATCAAGCTCACCAATTTCTGAGGAAGAAACTGCATTCAACTCATGTAGAAGCCTAGCCTGTACACCAGACAAGGAAATGAGGCAGTGAAGGCACCAGTCACTAATCTATTTGGAAAAACTTCTTCTAACTTGAAGAAAGAAAGCTAAAAATATAAAAGCAGCCAGGTAGTAAGATGTAATTGTTACCAGAAAGGTTAATGAAGGAGTGGTTATTGCAAGGCCGTCAAGAACGTCACAGATGCCCAAGCGGAGATCCAACCCAGCAAAAACAAGCAATGGGTTAATTGCATTCAGAATCTTCTCTGATGTTTCATAATCTAAAACTGGCAGGACCCCTTTGATGACATGCAATCCTTCCATACACTCATCTGTAATCGTAAGGGAAAAAAAACAGCAAGCAATAGAAGAACCTTATCAATACTCCAATGGATCTTTCATATGTCTCTTTTCCAAGAGCAATATTAATGATATATCCAATGAATGCACATTCATGCATGATTTAACATTCAGAACAATTGAGCAACAGGACATTAGCATGCGACTCACCAGTACTTATATCTCTCCTTTTGAAAAATGGGAGCAATATATCTACGAACCCTGATGCTGCAGCATTATTGATGTATTTCACCAAAAGTTTGAATATCCTCAATTCTGTCTTTCCAGGCCATACTGTAGACTTCCTATCACCATCACCACATAAATATAAATTTGAGGTGAATCAGAAAGCTGAATTCCATAAGCATACAGGAAACACTGACTTCTATCAGCATGCAGAGAACATTGCAAATGATACTGAGGGAAAAAATGTTATCAAAACCAAAAATATTTAGAGTTCTTAATTTTTATTTCAAAAAAAAAAATCAATACTTGAGAGTGATATTAATAAAATGAAACTAGAGACAGTGTCCAAGGTCGGATTAGTCTTAAGTTTTAAATTTTATAATCTATGTTAACGTTAATTCTTGATCTAATTGTGGCTGTAGAGTGCAGAAGCCATAACTTGAGATATATGCATCACACATGATTTTGGGGCATTTTAACAAATCAAAATCTTTTTTATGTGATTTCAACAAACATGCATCTTTTGGGCACATAGTCATGGCTAAAAATGCTGATGATAGGATTAATATCACAAAACATTTTTCCTTTAGGTATTATAGTTAAATCAATGATAATGTATGGCTTTCTATGGGTCAAGTTACCATACCCAAAGGGTAGGTCATCCCAAGTTGTTGAGGAAGACTATTGAAAGTTTTGTTCTTCTGTTCTTCACCATTTTTTCCTGTCCTTTGTCCTTTGATAGTTGAAGTTTTTGGCTTGTCTGCACATGCATCAGTCTAATGTGCAAATAATCCAGAAATCAAATTCACACTTTACTGCAACAAAGAAACTCATATCTTTGGCCCTCTATCTTAAATATGTTCATTCAGCTTGATAATTAAACAGATGCTTGGTGGCATCACCTAAACCATTTTGGTTCACCTTCTATAATTTCATCTCCACATCCTCATTAGAAGCTTACTGCAACCTATCCAGAGATATCCAATATCAGGTCAAGATTGATCATCATTTTATCAAGGTTTTTGTTGCCAGGATAAGCGACATCCCTTCTTTCAGATCAGACATCTTACTAGTTAAATCTCTTCGTTGAGCAAATCAGATAGCATATCATGACTTTGGGTTCAGTGTGAAAAAGTTACTTGCATTAGCAGTATAAAGAAGTAAATACTACTTGATCGAAAGAACCCATCCATCTTGTAGTATTGTTTTTGATCAGCTCTTGTATTAGGTCTGGGAGTTGCATGAGCACATCTTGCACGTCAAAGCAGAAGTCATAGCAGTTTTAAGGAAGCAGATAAGATCCAAAAGATTTTTCTGCCAGCACAAAGCTATTCATTGTATCTTCCCTCTAACGTTATCCATGATTTCATGGTAATATGTTCCTAAACCTATAACATCACACATCTAAATTAACCTCTAATAATATCAATATCATATCACTCAACTAAGTTCTACATTTTGGGTCTACAATGACAAGTTCAAAACAAGAGAAGCACGAGTATAGAATCAAGAAAAGAGCTAGCAGTGTTTTGTTTCTTCACCGAACACCTTAACCACCCATACTCCCACAACAACAAAGAGGGGCCAGCTACTTAGCAGCTCAATCATGTAGTTGCCTTTTTCCATCTATTCAAGGCCCAACTAACGTTAAGAAGATGGCAAGTCCATGCAATAGCAACTAGTGCTTCTTTTTCTCTGCACCACCAGTGCAATAAGCCAAGCACCAAAATAAAAAAAAAGCCTGCACGAAATCTTCTATGCACCTCATCATCCAACCATATTTCATACCATAGGAGGTGATGCAACAGGCTAATGATGCAATCACAAGAATCTTTCAATTTTCATTGGTGTTACTAAAAACATAATTATTCACCTAAATTTACAAGAAAGCTTCAACATCCAAACATATATGCTTCAGAGATGAAAATAAATCTGAGACATACATAGAGTAGCTTGAAAGAGTATGAGCCGGTAAAATAAATAAATATCCTAAACTGAGAGAGCTAGAAGCAAAGGAAAAGGGGAATATAACTAGAATCTTTACTTCTATAAGCTGTATAAGACATTTTCAGAAATAAACCTCCTCTCTTTGGAGCCATGACAAGGTAAGAAAAGACTTAAAGAAAATAATGTAACCTACAGTAATGTGAAACATCTAAAAACCAAAATATGTACTAGTTACCTGTGAGATTCTTTGCAGGACCGAAAAAGCTCACATAAACTATGAATGAGTACCTCAAGATGAGGTACCAGAACTCTTTTTACTGAATTGTCCTCTTCATGGTCCAAATCACTGTCCAAGTTCAATAGATTCTCGATGAAATTCAGTACATAAGATATGATGGCATCAGATGCTGTCCTCACTGTTAAAATGGAAAAAATTGTTGGAACAAGATTTGCCTCCCTAATTAATAGGGAGAGTAGCATGGGGCTTCGGCTCATTGCAATAAAGCATGAAAAGAGTGAACTTGGTCTTTCACTGCTGGACCCCTCCTGCTTGAAGTTGTCAATAAGAGGTTTCACAGAAATAAAAAAAATGTCCCAGAAGTCTGAACCAAAGTCATGAAACTCATATCTACCAAGTGCAAAAGAAATAATTTTCAGGCACAAGGACCGCAAGTCCTTGAACTGTTTGATAGAGGTATTCATCTGCAAAATGATATTAAATTTAATTAGTAAGATAAATGTTGATCTTTAACCTATTTCTGGAAAAATATAAACAAGAATAGATAATGACATATAAGCAACAAAAGTAGAGGAGGTGCATCAAGGCAGTTGTCAAGGTCATGTTTATTGACTGGCTAAACAACTTGGTCTATGGTTACCACAATAAGCAAGAAAAAGAACAAAATGCCAGACAGAGAAAACAAAGAAGAAAATGAAAGGAGGTGCTTGAAGACCAGAGAATACATCTTAGAATACCAGGATTCCAAGATTGTAGGCCAAACAAACCCAATCTAATGAGGTAAAAAAACAGACCACTAAAAAGAACACAAAAGACCAACTTGTTGAGGGGGTAAATGATGTCTTCCCTCTATATTGATTGCTGTTGTGCACTTAATCGCTGTTGACCAAAAATTTTATAGCCACTCCTTGTTTTCAAAGCCCAGTTGTATATTTAAATCCCTAGCCTTTTTGTGTGGATCAAACAGAGTAAACTGTGTATAGATACAAGCCAAACTGCAGACAGGAACTAAACATAGAAGTCAAACTGTCCAGGGATAAAAATAAAATACAGGTTAAAATAGAATGGCTGTCGAACAATGGAAAAGGTTTAAGTTCCCTTTCATTTAACATTGATCCATTTCTAAATGCTAGTTTCACAAATTTTGCTGGTCTACCAAGTACCAAATAAGTTCTATTATTATTTACTAAATATTCAGAACATTATTTGACCTCTTGGCTATTTTTCCAGAATCCAGTCAAGAAAACATCACCATTTAGAAGTATTTTTGTGAAGAAGTTCATGCCAATTTAGTGAATAACAGTACATTATGTCAATGATAAAGCAAATGTTAATGAATGCATACTGCAAGAGAATCTGGCACCAAAGTACTTGCCTCATGGGCCTCTGAGTCACCAAGAGAATTATCTCCAAGAGAATCACCTCTCTTACTATTGTCACCCATGATGTTCAACATGCAGCTTTCCAATATTCGAACAACAATCATCATCAATGGATTAAGAAATGGCTTAGCATGAAATTCATCAAAGGTTTTGAAAATATCTTCAACTACATGCAGAAATCCAGTTCTCTTCCTCCATGAGAGATTGGATACAGTAACTAATGTTGAAAAATTTACAAAAACAGATGTATGAAATCCATCTGTAGGCTGGTCTTCAAGAACTTCCATTGTATCAGCAAGTAAGGGCTTTAGTAGCAAATAGAAAAATAACCGAAGTTCTTCGACATCAAGTTGCGCAAAAAAATATACGACAGCTCTACGGTGATTTAAACCTGTATGCTGAAACAAATAAAAAAGGTTTACCACCAACAATAAAGAAAAAACAAAATCATGTTACAAAAAGATAAGGGAACAGGCAATCTAACCTTTCGTGAGCCCAGTGCTTTATGATTTCTAACTTTCGGTGTTAGTAACCGGATAACTACGGGAATCAAATGCCCCCTATGTCCTTCTTCAATAAGTTGGGACTCTTTCGAAAGAGTCCATGTTGTGAGCTCCTCTCGGAGGTTTTTGGAAATGATAAGATTTTTCAAATGCTGATGATACAAAGTCAGAAAGTCATCCTTCCAGTTCAATAGACAATCAAGAACTTTCAACTGTACATCAGGATCAATGTCATCAAGAAGCCTAAAAAAATAAAAGACAAACTTTGGCAAGTTAATATGAAGTAAACATCGGCATGTCCACTTTACAGTTTAACTATCTAAAGACAATTTCATAGAGCATGCATTTACATGGACAAACCTTTTCATCAACACTTCTTTCAGAACCAGGCTTCGATATAAAGACTGAGCATTGCGCATTAACCTCAACAAGTTCAGCCATTCTTTGAGAATTAATTTCCACTCTTTACCTTTACATTTATGGTAGCTGAATGACTCAACACTGTGAAATCAGAATCCAGTCATTAACTGTAATCTTGACATGAATGTGCGCAATTATAAGTACTAGATGTTTAAACAAAAGCAAATATTCATAGTTAAAGGTCACTTATGACATACCTTAAAACATTCTCATCATCATAACCCACAAATTTCAAGAATAAAGGTGTAAGTTGTTGAGACTTAGATTCTTATAACATACCTTAAAAAATTCTCATCATCATAACCCATAAATTGCAAGAATAAAGGTGTAAGTTGTTGAGACTTAGATTCTGCAATGTCTGGAAATTTTTGAAGTAACTGAAGCAATAGAATCGTTATGGTCACACGTGGCGTGCTATCAGAATCAGGATATAAGAACATGTTAAAGCAGCCAGCCAAATCTGGAAAGGAAACAAAGAGTATGAAACTGCTGCTCCAGTTTGTGAACCGATAATAGTAATCTTCTTTACAAAATCGTAATTTGCATTATCTTCTGAATGATATTATTTAAATATCTTCTAAAAATAAATCATGCATAAGATAAAACACATTTTAAGAAAATTGTTCAAACAGCAACTGAACAAGGATTACTACTTAAACAAAAAATTACGTGCAACAATTCAGGCACCACCTCAATGCATGTAGACAACCAAAAAGAAAAGGAATACATTTGAAATCTAATATGTTTTAGCGATATACAGCAGTCATTCACAACAGGATGGACATATACAATACAAAAACAGAATAATATTAGAGTAAACTGCAACAACGCATGAAAAACGTAGATGGGAATCGCAACTAGACAATGATAGTCACACATCAAATACTTCACAATAATAAAATTACTGCCTCATCTACATGACCAAAGCAGAGAAACATAGGAGCAATACCACCCAAACACCAGATATTCAAAAAACAAAAGATTTAACGTTATCAAAACATCAACTAGTAATGATAGCAGTTGTAGTTGCAGAATTAATAGTAGTAATTCTAGCATGTATATAAATATATATAAATATATATATATATATATGCATGTAATGTATGTATGTACATATGCACAGGTTATTAACTTATACACAAAAAATAAATCTACATATGAAAGAGAGAGATATGAAAAGGATTTGACATGTCCCATGGAAAATTAACAAATTTTTTGGTTAACAAAAGTGATTCTTTCAACCATGCAACAACACAAAGATGTAAAATGTATATGTAACGATAGGTACTAGCACCAAATATGTCAATTATCAAGACATACAAGATGTCTGTTAGAATTATGAAATGTAAATCAGTTATGGCACATACTATTTGGTTGAGGACTTCCTAAATTCACTTTCATCAATTGATCGCCGAAGGATAGAAATTTTGACTGATAATTGCCAAGATACTGAACAAATATATTCCAAACTAGCTCCTCATATCGGCCAATCAGAATGGTCAGACACTCTAATGCTGGTTCCCATAAAAAACCACAGCGATTATGCAAGATGCCAATAATCCCATATAAGAGAAGAGGTATGTAGCCATTATCGATCATTGCTGAAGAAATACCCATCTGTATTCTGGATATGAGGATAATAATTTTCCGACTTGTTGAAACTGAAATTGGAGTCGTTTCAGCCGAGAGGAGGAGCTCAATAACCTGGCTTGTAGGATAATAGGCTTATTATAATTATACCAGGTATAATATAGAAATTATTGAGAACAAAAGAAAAATAACAAAAGAACATACATTAGGACATTGTGTATCTTCATTAGTTGATCCAGATTTGTCTGTTTTTAACCTTTTATGAGGACGCTCATCACTTGTAGACAGCTGTCGATCTAGTGGTGCATAATGGAACAATATTTTCAAAGTTGAGATACGAATTGCTTTATGAGGAAGGCCCAAATTATCTGCGAATGCACAAACCGAAGCCACAGCTTCCTGAACATCAAACTCTGCTAATACACCTTGAGCAGAATCTTTATCCATGGATTCATCACTGTATCATGGAACATATCAACATGCTAAGTCTATGAATTAACAAGATTCAGAAAATTGGGAGCATTTGAAATATGCAAATCAATGTACCTAAACACAGAATCCAAAAAGTCAGCAACAGCAGACAATACTTGCAGGGATGTCTTGTGTCTCTTAGCAAGACGCAAAAAATTACTTGTTTCTGAATGTCCGAGCTGCTTAATTAGCAATAATTTATGATATGAAGTTAATGCAGCACCAAGTAGACTCTGCCAAGTGGACTTGGGGAGAGTTGCAAGCTGGTCTACAAGACATATGAAATAGACTAACATCAGCATATCTATTTCTCCTGAGAAGTTAAAAGGCAATCAATAATTATAAAACATTACCTGCTTCAATTTCCAGAAGTTGATCAAAGTTGGCAATTAAATCTTTTATCAATGCTAAATTATCTTGTAGATGTTGAAAATGAGGGTAGCATCTAAGGACTCCCCATAAGATAGCTACTTCAGACTCACTAACTTGCTTCTCTAATTGATTGCCACTTGTTGCAACATCACTTATTAAGTTGGTCCAATAAGCGAGTGTCTTCTTGAAGAAAATGCATATTTTCTGCTCCTTGTCTACTGGTACTCCATCTAGGATATCAAAATGTAGCTGCTTACATTGTCTTTCAACAAACGTCAACATCAAAAAGAGAACTTCATTTGGAGAATCTTCAATGGAATCATCCACAGCACTGCAACATCAAATACAACAAAAAATGATTATATGTCTAAATTATGCACATGCCAGCAACAGAGCACCACAGTGTTGCTAATTACCTTATTATATGACTTCTGAAGACATGTGCAATGTGAGGATCCTTTATAAGAACACCTTTAATAAAGTTGAACAAACTGAAAACCAATACATGAAAATTTGTGTCAAGACACAAGACAGTACCAGAAATGGGCATGAGCACAAATCTGTAACAACATTTTAAAGGCATTTGTTCAAGCAACTTATCAATTCTTTTGAAAAAAATTACCTTGAGCTTCTCAGCTTAAATGCAGGAGCATACAACAGTGAGATGCTTGATAACTCAGCAGATGTGAGAGGAATATCTAGAAGGCAAATCATTAATTGCAAAATTCTATCACGAACTTCAGAAAATACATCTTCTGACTTTGAACAATCAGCAGGAGTGCTGTAGGCTTGTATAAGCAATTTGATGAGTTCAAACATGGTTTGGTTATCTGCAAAAACAAGAGAATGAGAAGTATGAAAACAGATATTACTAATCAAGAAAACAAGTAATAAATTGGAGGTTAAAAAGATCCCAGCAAACAGCGCTATTAGGCATTTTAGAAAATTAGGCATTTTAAAAAATAAGCCGTATTTTAAAAAAGGTGTATGTCTCACCAAAAACTCTGCTGTTCTTGTATTGCGTATGGTAAATGTAAGAAGCACCAACATCTGACTTAGATGCACAAAGCAACCCTCACTGATGCATCCAGATATTTCTCTAAATAGACAATCATATACCATTTTCAATTCTTTGTGATCAAGCTCAATGCATAATCTATGAAGAATACCAGTTACAACCTCAAGAAAAGCTTCCAGACCTGCAGAAGATCAACAAGGCTATTAAACCATATCAAGAACAGCAAAAATTAGCCCAACCCTTGGACTTTTTGCAGAGCCAAGAGCAAGTCCACATAAAAATCACCATCATCTTATTAACTAAAACTACAATATATCATTGCTCAGCTATCACAAAATGCTTCTTTTGGCACTATTACCTAACTAATAATAACTACCAATAATAGCAAGCAATACAAATTAGCACCCTATAAATGAATGTGCTGTTTTAAATTCTTTGGATTTGAGTGAGATACAAACAAAACCAAGCCTCGCAAATATAAGAGTCCAGATGAGTTACTCAAAAGATCCTAATATTTTTGCCTTATTTTAGCAGATAATGAATTCCAAGCAGACAAGTAGCCAATAAAGGGATACAAAAATCAATTAATCAAAAGAGCTTGCCTTGAGGATATTCATTTCTAAGACTAACAATGGACTTATCCATCAAAAACTGCAACACCTTCTCAGCTCTTGAGTGAAGCCTGGAGTAAGTCCCTCTCATAACATGCCACAGCAAAGCAGTAACTCCAGTAATCCTTACAGATGACGAAGTTTTAACAACCTCAAAAATAAGCTTTCTAACACCTGTAACATCAGCAAACAACAAGCATGACACAGCAAAGGTCATTGTTCACTAGCATATAAAATTCAAACATGCATGCAAAAAGAAATATAATATCCATGAACAAACGAAACAAATGCAAAAAAATGCCACCAGCCACAGAGTGAGAGTTGCTCAACAACAATAATTAAATCTATATGCACATAGAAAAAATTGATCCCAAATTACTGAAAAATGCATACGTGCCTGTCTGTATAGATACCTAAGCACAGTCAGCAAGCCCAAGATTCAGATGCTACTTAAGAGAGGTAAAAGGAGATTGGGAAAAATAGCAGGGTGATTATTTTCCACAAAGGCAATATTCATTAAAACATAACAGAAAATTCACAATTGCATTGAAATAACAGCCCCTAAAGTTAGTTGAGATTACAGGTGTAACCAAGCCAAAGCTTCATTGAGCTTGGCCCTGATCAAGCCTGGTTTGAAATTAATTTCAAGCTATAATTCTTAAGACCAAGCTTAATTTGTTGACCAGTATTTTGCGCTTAATTATGATTCGTACTCGACTGAGTTGAAATTATTTCAAGATTGAACCAAGCTCGGCTCAAGCTTAAATTCAAGTTTCATTTATTCAAAGAATTAAAAATGTATGTATATACATGTGCACATATGTGTATGAGTCCTAAGCCAAGCTTGATTGAGCTGCATCAGTTTTTGGATGGCTGAAAATTAATTTCAGGCCTGTTTTGCTGGTTCAAGCTTGATTTGTTTAGCTTCAAAAAAAACCAAGCTTAATTTGACCTTTTTCTCAAGCTGCTTGGTTCATTTCCCAGCTCTAGTCGAGATGCTACTCTGCAGCCTACAAAGGATGACCAATTTGTGATACCATTGCATCAAATCACAAATTCCCCCCCCCCTAAAAAAGTTAAAACAACCAGAGAGAGAGAGATTAACTTCCTACCATTTTCACCCTTCAAGGTTGGGCAATTTTTAATGTACATCCCTGGATTCCAACTAGCTCGAAAAGCCACTGCTAACTGTCTCCCAAGATCGGGAAACATCTAACCAAGAGTCATTATACAAGTGCTGAATGAAAAAGGAAAACCAGAAAGGAGGGGAAATTAAAAAACTTTCGCAATTAACACCCTAGTTTAATTGACTTAAGCAGGAGCATACCCAACGCACATGCATGAATGTCTAAACCAAATCAAAATTTAATCTTACTAAAGTCAACAAGTGGAAAGGTATTGAAGGAGGCCATCTTAAGGACTTAAAAGTCCAACTTGCCCTAACTTAAGTGCTTGAAGGTCGATCTTAACTTAATGCTATTCCAGATTTGGTATGAACTATGTTCCAAAGATTTCCATATGGCCCAAATATAGGATGAACTATGGATTGTCATGGGTTGGCCCCAATTTTCATATCCAAGTTCAATGTGATTTAGGCCTTGCCTATTTTGAGAAGGACCAATCAGCATGAAGCTCTTGGGGTCAAGCTTGTTATCGTTCTCTATTGCTAAAGGAATAGAGCTCTGAACAATCAAATGAGGTATGGACTCATGAATTATTAATCTAATTTAACTTGGTAGCATTATCAGCAATCCACTTTGGAGGGCTTGCAGGAACAATTTTTATAATCACTGCACCTTTTTCAGGTCTACTTTGGAGTTTATTGGCCTTAAGCATGCAGTTATAAGTTCTCAATTACGTTCTCCCTGAGGTAATACATCTAATTCATGCCGGATCAACCCTCAAAAGTCCATTTTAGGATTCACTAGGCTTTTCAACCATCTCATTGTAGATGGTGTCTATGCCACTCATCATAGATATCATTAAGCTTGCAGGCTAGCTAGAGGATGACGAAGCAGGCTACACATATTTTCTCCTATTTTTTGAGTGTTAACATTTTGACCCTCGACTCTATGCTTTTTGTAGTACAAGGAAAAAAAAAGTTGTTTAAACAAAAAAAAGTTGTGTAAACCTCTCCACGTTCCACATGCACCATCATTTTATTGAAAAACTCAATTCTAGAGCTCATCCTAATGGATATTGTCACTTTACCATGTCAGTCAAACTTCATATTGCAATATGATGAAGATATTCAAATAGAAATCACCACAATCATTCCTAGCTAAGGATAACAATTATACACTCTATGTTGTTGTAATTTTCATCTGAACTCTTGTTACAAAAAAAAATGATAATGAAAAGATGATCCCTGATGGCAATCTTTTTGCAAGCTTGGATTGCAATAGGGCTAGAACTGGGCCGGGCCATACCCCTACCTGAGCCCGGCCTTGAAAAAAATCTCAGGCTTCAGGCCAGGCTTATGCTCGAATTATTTTGAAAAAAATCAAGCCAGGGCCAAGCTCGAGGCCGGCCCGAATCGGAGCCCAGGTGGAGCGAAACGGGTGAGATCTTGGCCCAAGCAGTGGTGGCCAGATTGTAGATGAAGTAGAAGGGGCCATTGAAAGGGACGAAGCAGCAGAGGAGGTCGTTGGATGAGGATTGGATGATGATCGTGGAGAATGGGAGGAAGGAGAGGGAAGGGTCGGGGAGGGCATGGGCGACCACGTCAAAAGGGGCGAAGGACGGGCAAGAGGCAGTAGACAAGAAGATGTCAGAGATGGAGCGGTGGAAGTGGGCCTGGGTGAGGGCGAAGATTGGTGAGGTGCCGGGTGGAACAGCGGAGACAAGATCTCGGCCCAGGCAATAGTGGCCGCATTGCAAACGAAGTAAGAGGGGCCATGGAAAGGGGTGAAGCAACAAAGGAGGCCGTTGGATGAGGATCGGACAATGATCGTAGAGAAGGGGAGGAAGGAGAGGGAAGGGTCGAGGAGGGCATGGGCGACCTGGTCGAAGGGGGTGAGGGACGGGCGGGAGGCGGTGGATAAGGAGATGCAGGAGATGAAACAGTGGAGGTGGGCCTGGGTGAGGACAAAGATGGGGGAGGAGATGTGTTGGGACCAAGAGGCAGAGACAGCGGAAGCAGAGGATGGAGGTGGCGAGGAGGTAGGAGAGGGCATGGTCGCAAATGATGTCAGCAAGTGGGTGGCACTTCTATCAAAAAATACTTCCAAGCAAAACTCAAAAGTGGATAAGGTCGGGCTTCGAGCCAGGCCCGAAGTAGATTAGGTCGGGCCTATTTCTAGGACAAGTTCAAGCTGGGCCAGGCTGGATCAAAGAGATGCCCTAGCCTGGCCCGAAAATTAAATAGGCTCTATTATTAAGCCCAAGCCTGGCCTGATCTACTTCGGGACTAGCCCAAAGCCCAGCCTGACCTGAAGTCCATCGAGCCAACCTGAACCCAGTTCCAATCCTAGATTGCAAGCTTATCTTACTATCCAGCATCTTTATTCATGCTGGTCATAAGCTTAACTAGGTTCCTCATGCTTGGTCCAAGCATCATGTTGGATTTGAGCAAACCCTATCTCAAATGCATCAATGATTATTCTTATGAGATGTCAATTTGAGAATAACATTCTTATTCAAAATCCATTGGAAGAACCATCTTTAGCTGTAAGACCATTAGCCCCTTGAGGCATTGACTACTCAAGATTGTCTGCTTAACAATACAAAACTTTTGATGCATTAACCCAGAGTATTTTCTTCAATACAATCTTTGATGATATTTAACATATTTCCATCTAAAATCTAAATCTACCGAAGGTCAAGCCTTCAAGATTGTACTTGATATAGTCGATTTATCAATGTATTTTTATCATGATTACCACTCACCAAATATAATGCATGCTTCGTTAGTAATCAATTTTTTTCCACCATATGGCTATACTATACATTATTGAATACCATTGTAGAACCATCACTCAACTCTCTCTCTCCCCCCCCACAATATTTCCTCCTAAATGGAGCTTTGAGTGTCTTCCTTAGATACTCCTCGTAGCAACATAATATAAAACAATGTCTAAACTCTTAGCCTAAAGCTGACATAAAGTATCATGCAATGTAAAGCAAGGCTAAAAGCCTAAAACTATTTAGCTCCATCACCCTACTCATATACTAGTTCCTTATTCTCTAACCCACGCCTCTCTAATGTGGTAACTGTTGATACCATATTGCTAACAATATGGAATTTTTGCATGCAAAGAAAAGTTGGCTAAAACTATTTAGTGTCATCACCCTACTAGTATACTAGTTACTTATTCTCTAGCCCAAACCTCTCTAATGCAATAAACCGGTACTATATTGCTAACAATATGGATTTTTCTCAAGCAAAAAGAGCACATATAGGACACCTGTCATTTTACTACTATTCACACGCAACATGAATTCCTCACCAACCTCAAAGCGATACTGTTAAACAAGAAACTAGCATTCTGGTTTATGAACAAGCATAGAGGCTTTGTAAGTATGTTGCCTGATCATGTGCTGCATTTGAGAGATCAATGTAGTTGCACTGCATCAAAGTGATACCTGTGTTCTCTCCAAACCTAGAACTTCTAACTACACAAGCACCAGGCTTACCTGCACCAAGCACTAGTCTGATTGGGCACATATGAAATTCAGTATTTGACCAAAAAAAAAAAACATGTTCTGTGCATCCCTTAGCAAAGATATTAACAATCAAATTAAATGTTTGCTTAGAAAAGCAGGAAAAGGAATTAAAACTATACCTTTCGTAAGTTGGTTAATGGGAGCATTCCTTAGTAAAAAAGAAACAGACTCGGCCATAAACTCCTGGATGTAATCCCTTGGAAAAAATCTTAACTGGACAGTAATCCTTCATCAAGGAAATAGAGAGAATTTAGCAGAGTGTAGGGCCTTACATGGATACATACTATTTAGTGAAACTGTAAGCCTTCTACAAGAGAAAAGGAATTGCAAATAAAGGTTTGTGTTCTCGTGTGCTGGTGCAGGCCCAAAACATGCACTCACATTACATACATACACAGATATAGGTAGCAACCATAGAAGTGTCATTTTAACCAAACCAATCAAATTTTCAATCTATAATAATAACACAAACTCACTTGAGAATGTGAACAACATCCTTTACAAGATATTTCTGCAAATACATCAAGATATATGACCAAGATGTAAAGACCTGAAGACAAATAAGTACACCAAGTTTATATATGTAACTAAATGGATGTTGTTAAAAAGTGTTAGAGTTTTCAGAACATCATATTAAAAAACCTGCTCTAGGATTTCAGGATCACGATCAGCACCACTTTTGAGAAGATCGAGTAAAGAACCAGTGAGCCTTTGCAAGAATCTGCAGGGGAAAAAAACTCATATATAAAAATTGAGTGCACAGCCAAAACAAGCTGAATCAATTTACAGTTATTAATGTACAGGTTAAACTAATGCTAAGCCATCATTGAACCTCAACAGCAAATGTAAAAAGGCAAAACAAAGGACAGATTAGATTGATTAAACCACAACACATGCAATTTACCAGAGGAATAAGCAAATACATGAAATGAGCAAACATACGATAATCAGAGGATCTGTCCTGAAACTTAAGAATCAACATAAGGGGGGAAAAAAAATCTTACGGTAGAAATTCCTCTAGAATATCTCTGGATAGAGCAGCCGCTAACCTGCATACACAATGTCCACATAGTATAAAATTCTAATATACCATATATCAATTCCAAAAAGAAACTTCTAGAAAAAGAGGTATAACACCCTCTAATTTAACAAAGAGAAAAAATTGATCACTTATGAGTCTACAACGCTGAAGATGCTATTTTATTTATTTTCCTTTTTCTCTTCAGAAAAAAAAAAATGTGGAAGTAACAATTCTGTTCATAAAGACTTCCACAAGGAAACAAAAGTGGATACAATATCATAATAACAGTTACTGACAAGAACTACAAGTATGAATCCACATTAAGTGTACTTGAACAGAACACAAATATCATTCCAAAAAGACACCAAGACAGCAGTATTATATATATATATACACACATAGACACTATTGCATAATGCTCCAAATCATACATATTATAGGTCATTTTTAGTAGCTCGCAAGATAGAATTACCATTTCATATCATATCTTATTAAGCGAGTCAAACTGATATTAACACACTATAGGAGGACACACTAGGGCTCCAAACAGATTGAGCTATTCATGAACAGCTTGTGTTCAGTCAGCAGCAGACTCAAAAGTTCAAGTCATAGACAAGCCGAGACTGACCCCTAAAGGCTTGCAAAACTGAATAGAATCTCAACTTGGTTCCATAAGAAGGGTAGTTTCTAAGAGCAAAATGAAATGAAAAAAGAAGTATTGTTTATTACATTTGTAAATAATCATCACCACAGATAGCATGTGAAGCAAACATTAGTACATCATCTTTATTATTAATTTATTGATGATAAGGAATTGTAGTTGCCTTCTTGATCTACTGGAATATGAGATGGAGAGTGGTTCCTAATTGTTTGCAGAATTTGATGTATCTAAATAATAACACACAAGGTTGATGAGAAAAGATGGTCTAAACTGATTCATTAATAGAAAGGGAACTACCGAGAGCTTTATCTTCTAAAAATTTAGATGGAGAAAAGAGCTCTTCTTGATTGTTTTAAGATTTTGATACAACTGAATAACAATTTCACAAAGTCAATGACTGAAGATAGTCGCAAAGGGAAGACCAGAACATGAGACAATGTCAAGCCAAAACTTGTGATTAATTAATAATTGCTATGGGTAACACTGACCTTAATGGTATCTGATTGGTCTTCAGACGTACAAAAAGTTAGGAGTGCTAAAGGGTCAGTACATTTATCAGATGTAGGGGAGGAGGAATTAAACTGATAACCATATACTTTGCAAAAGTGAAACTCTGTGAATTTTTTTAGGTTAAGGCTGATAGAAACAAGATGTATAATAATAAGATGAGATCATAAATGCTAAGGTGCAGAAATTATAGAAGAATACGTTGACAACATGTATTAGACTCAAGCAAAGGGACAGGAAATAATATATGAAGCTGGGAGGAAAAAAAAGAGCTGCCTTGACTCGACCATGGTCACCTCCGCACAACCATTCCCACTAATACATCTTATATTGATACTCATAAGCTTAATGAATTGAAACCATATCTACATATATGTCATCATGTTTTAAGGTCATAACCTTGATTAAGAATAGCACTTTGTCGATTCAGATGTATCTCAAACAAATCATAGCCATATCGAACAAATCTGGTTGACAAATACATTCAAAACCTGAATTTTATCATACTTGACCATAGCTAATCAATACTAGAGCAAGCATGCAAGACAAGGTTAATGCATCTCATATAATTGGCTAGTTAAAATGACTCAATCAAACATACTATTTCAATGCATCAACACAATTTTCTTTAAAAGACAAATAAAAAATCAAATCCGAGAAAAAAAAAAAAAATGTAAACTTTGTGCATTACAGACATTAGTATTGGTTCAAGGGACAATCTTGCTTTCATATTCAATCTTTGAAGAAGCTCCGAAAAAATTTTTTCCCTGTGCAGTATAACCTGTGGCAGCGTTTGCACTAACGGCATCATCTCCTCGTAAAATGAAATAAAATCCGCCGCCGTATTCAGCTCCTGAATTATAATTAAATTAACAAGGATAACCAAATCAGCATTCTCCACCAAAAACTCTCTCCTAAAAAATCAAAAATAAGGGAAGGGGGAGAGGCTTACCCGCCACTGCATTAGGCTCTCGCGAACGAAAGAGGACCCACTCGAGGGCTGGGTCTTCACTAGCTCTAGACTAGTGAAGACATCGATATCTATCTCCTCAACTCGCTGGGAGAACGTCTTGAACTGAAATCAACGGAGAAAGAGGCACAGAAAAAAGCGATCAGAATCGAGAACAACAAAATTGAACCAAGAATTAGGGATTTGATAGAGCATACGATGAAGCGCCTCCGGCCGGAAGATGTATTGAGGCACTTCACCGCCTGCGCGATCGCCATGAAAGAGAGAGACGGGAACGATGGGACAAAACCACAAGGCTGGGTTGAGGGTTAAGGAATGATGCCTTTCTGAGGCGGCCAATTAGATATGGCTTTGAGATGCGTGTTTTACTATTCCTTTACCGGCATTCCACGCGGTACTACGTGATTGGCGATTGCCGAGAAGGCGAGGAGGCCGAGGCTTTTCCGTACCGGGGGTCTCTTTCCGGAATTTTTTTTAAAATAATATTTTTTAAAATAATATTTTTTAAATTAACACCTATCGTAATTTATTTATGAATTTAGATATACAGTATTAAAAAAATAATAAAATAAAATTATATATTGAACCTGCGATTTCAAAAAAAATAAAAATAAATAAAAAATTACTTGAACATGTGATTTCAAAAAAATGCAAATCCGACATGCGATTCCAAGTTCATCTTTTTTTATTTTAAATTTTAATAAAAACTAAAAAACAAAAAATTAATAAAAATTAGAAAAAAATTTAATAATAAAAAATAATAATATGATAATATAATAATTTTTTAAATTATTATAACCTACAATTTCGCAGTCCGGTCATCGATCCGGCCACTGGTCTGATAGCTAGTCCAACTCCGATCATCGATCCGATAGCCAGTTCGGCTGCTAGGTCGGTACCAGTTCGATCATTGGTCTAGCTGTCAGTCCGGCCACTGATCTGACGGCCGGTCACCGGTCTGATGGTCGATCCGGTCGCTGGGATCCAGCCACCGGTTCGACCGTCGATCCAGCCATCATGGTCCGGTGATCGGACCGGTGCTAATCCGAATGCCAGTCTGATCACCAGGTCGATACCAATCCAGTTGCCAGTACAATTGGTATCAGTACCTAATCAGATCAGTGATCGGATAGTGGTCGAATTTTTTTAAATTTTTTTAAATTTTTTTAAAAAATTTAGATTACTGATCGATACCAATCCGGATGACTCGTAACTTTTTTTAATTTTTTTAATTTTTTTTTAAAATTTTATATTTTATTATATTATTTTAAATATTTTTAATTTTATTATATTATTTTAAATATTTTAAATATTATACATTTATTATATTATTTTAAATATTTTTAATTCTATTGTATTATTTTAAATATTTTATTATATTATTTTAAATTTTGTTATTTATTTTTAAAAATTTTATTAAATTAAAATTTAATTAAAAAAATATTTATGGCGTGCAACATTTTAATGGTGAATTTTTTTTTTAATTTCTTATATACTTTTTAAAATCAAGTAAATTAAATCAACCTTTATAAATGGTATTTTTGAAATTAAATTAAATATTACGAAGGGCATTTTGAAAATTAAATCAAAATCACGTATTCGTAATTTTGATTTAATTTCTAAAATACCATTCATAATATTTTTGATTTAATTTTCAAAATATCATTTCCAGCTTTCAAAAAGATATTTAAGAAATAAAAAAAAATCCACGCCATAAATATTCTTTTTTAATTAAATTTTAATCTAATAAAATTTTAAAAAATAAATAACAAAATTTAAAATAATATAATAAAATATTTAAAATAATACAATAAAATTAAAAATATTTAAAATAACATAATAAATTTATAATATTTAAAATAATATAATAAAATTTAAAATATTTAAAATAATATAATAAAATCTATTTTTTTAAAAAAAAATTAAAAAATAAAAAAAAAAGTTATGGTCCACCCGAATGGGTACCGATCACTGATCTAAATTTTTTAAAAAAATTAAAAAAAAATTTAAAAAGTCTGGCCACCGTCCGATCACTGATCTGATTGGGTACTGATACCGATCGAACTGGCAACCGGACTGGTATCGACCTGGTGACCAGACTGGCGGTCAGATTAGCACCGGTCCGATCGTTGGACCCTAGTGGCCAGATCGGTGGCCGGATCCTGGCAATCGAATCAACCGTCAGACCGGTGATCGACTGTTAGACCAGTGACCAGACTAGCAGCTAGACCGGCGATCGGACTGGCACCAACCTAGCAGCTGAACTGGTTGTCGGATCGATGACCGGAACTGGACTGGCTATCAGATTGGTGGCCGGATCGATGACCGGACTGCGAAATCGCAGGTTATAATAATTTTTTAAAAAAATTATTATAATATCATATTATTATTTTTTATTTTTAATTTTTTTCTATTTTTTTATTAATTTTTTTATTTTTTATTAAAATTTAAAATAAAAAAGATGGACTTGAAATCGCAGGTTGGACCTACGATTTCTCCAACCTACGATTTCAAGCATTTATTTCATTATTTTTATTATTTTTTTAAATCGCAGGTTCAACCTGCAATTTTATTTTATTTTTTTTTTATGGATGCCATACATCTAAATCTGTAAATAAATTTTGACCGGCATTAATTTGGAAAATAAAATTTTAAAAAACATTATTTAAAAAAAAAAACCGTCTCTTCCCTTATGGAACCTGCCCTTGTATAGGATTTTTTTAATTTAAAATAATATACAGATAAATTTGATCAGGGATGCGACAAGATTCAATCCTATTCGGTTCGATTCAAATTTTCTTATCTAATTGATCTAATCCGATCTGAACCAAAACGGATATTAGGCGGATATAGATTTAAAATTTTTAATTAATTATAAGATAGATATAAACATTGATTAGCCTGATCCATATTCAATATTACTTCTAACTCAT
This sequence comes from Areca catechu, assembly GCA_021397845.1. NCBI lineage: Eukaryota > Viridiplantae > Streptophyta > Magnoliopsida > Arecales > Arecaceae > Areca > Areca catechu. Next base: position 201,257,655 of record CM038039.1, on the reverse strand, counting down.
TTAATAAAATTGTAATAAATTTTTTTAAAATATATAATATTTTTTAAAAATTTTTATAATATATATATTATTCGAATGGTACACAGATTTAAATCTTAAATTTTTTATGATCAATTTACTACTTTAACTAATACACCATAATTATTTATATTTATATTAATTTTTTATATACCTATTTTATATAAAAACATCCAACTCAAATTCCTGGCCATCATCTAACCTTCCCTATTTAGCCACTCCAAACCTCTTGCTCGATTGGGCCCCATGGAACCTAAAAAAAAAAAAATTGTAAAAAAAATTCAATGAGAACAAAAAAATAAAAAAATCATAATGCAAAATCTTTTTCTTATTTTTTCTTATTTTTTTTATTTTTCATTTCATTCTTAGTTCCAAATATTTATGATGAAAGAGAGCACATGAGAAAGATTGGAGAGTAAGAGGGAGGATGTCAACAAGGAGGAGAGGCTTTTGGTGAGCGAAGGGAGAGGAGAGGAGGTGGAGGAGGATGAGGAAGGAGAAGAGTCGAAGGTGGAAGAGGGGGAGGCCAGCGATGTTGGAGGGAGGAGGTAGACCACATGAAGAATGGTCGGGGATAATTGGAGTATTAGAGAAATGCCTTAAATTTGATCATTAAAGAAGTCCAAAATGAGACCCAACCCTAAAGCAGCAAAGAAAGGGAAAAAAATACAAACTAGATCTAGGCCGGCCCAGACCCATGTGGCCTGCAGGCTAGGCATGGCTCGCAGACCAACACAATGAGCAGGTGCATGGCCCATGCCCAGGCAGGTGTGGCCCAATGAGCAGGTGCATGGCCCATGCCCAGGTAGGTGCAGGTGCAGGTGAGCGTGTGGCAGCCCAGGCCCAAGCAGTGCCTCCTTTTTTTCCATTTTTTATTTGGCATCATGGTCCATGATGGACCGCTAGTCTACGAAGCTATTTCATAGCTCACGTGCACGATTGAGTAGTTTCACAGGATGATTAGATGGCTGTGTGCATCTCCGAGCATGATTTAAATGGATTTGGCTTGATTTTGAGTAGATTTCAATACGATTAAAACCGATCGACAACTAGAAATTGGTCTGAATTTAAATTCAAATTAGAAGAGCTACAAGATTCTGATTTGGATGTGGTTTGAACTATTGGACTCCTAGTGAGGTGGTCTTCACAATGGAAGCTATAAAAATGAGAGCAAGGATCAAAGAAATAAGTGTGAGGATCAAAAAAATGGTAAATAATTTTAAAAGGCCTATAAGAGCTGAGATTTGAAAGCTTGTAAGAGATATGTGGGATTTCTTGTTAAGAAAACTGTATGGAATTGAGAGTAGAAGTTTCAATCTTATAAGTTTTTTATTTTCTTATAGTGCAACCTTACATGCCCAAATTTACATTTTTTTTTTTATTTTACTCTTTCTCTTGTAGCATCGACATTAACAATCATGATCCTAGGAACGGGAATATGTATTCCATATAAGTGATCCCCTGATGAGTGGTATTAGTATAGCTAGTACCATAACAATTAGTACCAGAACTCCAAATTATTTATGTTTGATCGAGATCGAAGAAGATGGAGAAGATAGCCACAATCAAGGTGGAGATCAATTGGTTCGATGGGGAGAACAATTTTTTCCTTTGACAAGCGAGGGTGAAAGATGTGCTCATTTCAGCAGGGATTGATTGACACTCTCATATACAAGGAGAGACCAACTATCATGGAAGACAGGACCTGGAGATGGCTTTAGATGCAGGCGATGAGCATCATCCATTTATATTTGATAGATGAGATGGTGATCCATGTACTGAACGAGACTTTCCTGATGGCACTATAGGAGAAGCTCAAGGAGTTGTACATAATAAAGTCCCTCACTAATATGCTATTCTTTTGAAAGCAATTCTACAAACTATAGATGACTGAGGGATAGAGCATGCAGGAGTACTTGAACAATTTGTAGAGGATCCTCATCGATCTTCTAAGTATTTGTGAGAAAGTTAAGGTGAAAACCAGGATGCTAGTCTTGCTTTCATTACTACCATAATCCTTCAAGCCTTTAGTGACTGCTCTTCTAATAGGAAAGAGTACCATTAAGATGGAGGGAGTTTATAAGGATATTAGCCTATCTACAAAACCGATTTAGATTCAAGCATAGGCGCAATGATTATCCAGAGTATCACTAGTGCCAACAGCATCGTTATAGCTATAGAGGCCCAACTGGCCCTTATCGTAATTACTTTACTATTTCTTTTGGCTGATTTATTGTACATTCAATTAGTTTTGTCAATTAGATTCATTATTTTGTTTATTTGGATTCAGGTTTGGATTGTTTAGCATTTAGAGATTCATTAATAAAAGGACTCTCCAATCATATATGCTACCATATATTTAATACTATATTTTTTTGTTATATATTTTTTGGCCAAATATTGGATAATATGTAAGCTTGGATCCACAAGGTTTATCATCCCACATGGATAAGATCAAGACTAAGAATCGAGCTTTAATTTAGTTTTATTTGAAGGTTATATTTAAATGAAAATTATCATATTAGCCCATGAAGAATTCATGTACATCTTTATTTTGTACTTTTGTCTTTATAAAGCCTTGAAGTCATGAATAAAATTAACTTATTCTGATTATTTCTACTTTAATATATATTGAGATTATGATGTTGGGTGTGAAGCCCGAGGGTGTGAAGCCCTGTTCCTGCATTAACTATCTCTTCTCCTCTTACTTGTGCTACACCTCTTCCATCTCCCAAGCCCTGTTCTTCTTCTCATTCCTTGCTATCTCTTAAATTTTGTCAAATTTAATTTCTTTTTCTCTTTGTTAATAGGTCTCCTCAATACATCGTGAAGGAATTTCAAGGATACACAATGCTCGCGACTCCGATAATTCCTTCAAAATAAGAAGCTTGAGCTTCACTCCGAGAAATGCTGCTTAACCTGGATCTTGAAATCCATAGTGTCTTAGTGAGATCTAGTTTAGAATTTAATTCTATAATTACTATTGACCATATAGTAAGTTGAGTATTCCCTTTTTATACTGGATTTGATATAAGTAAAGTAGAAAAATTCTAATCTTAATAGTTTATTAACTAGCTTGCGATCCCTTTCTTGAATAGTCTTAAAACTATTGTAAACAAATAGCAATACCCAATTATCTTATATTTTCACTTGCATCTTTACTTGAATTTATTTAGTTGTTGTATTTATAAAATTAGAACTTGCTTCGTCCCACATCATATTTAGTATCAAAGCACTAGACTAGATTGAAATTAAGAGTTTACATCTTGGCTTGATATTAGTTCGTATACGTTGAATCATGCCTCCTAAGTGGGTATATGATTTATCATATACTTATGACCCATGAGTGTAATGAGCTATAGCCTGACATGATTTGAATAGCATGCAAACAAATTATATCTTTTATATCATTCAGGACATCCCCGAGATCTACTGTAAAAAATATTATTTTAAAAAATTTTAAAAAATTAAAAAAATAATAGTAATACCTAACTCACCTAGAATTATGTGATTAAAATTTTATAAGCATTTAAAATCATTTTACCCTCGAATTAATCTTTGAAAATCATTTCTATTTTTGTCATCTGTACATAGTTTTCTATATAGTATATGGTCTGGCCTTTCAAAGAGTCTCACCAATATAGGAGTCCTAAATTCGTGAAATTTAATCCATTAGACCATTGGAAGCTCTAAAATTCAAATAAATTTTATCTACACTTTATTTTTTAAAAAATATTTAGGATAGAGTTTCAAAAATTTAGATTGCTTTTTGTAAAAAAAAGAATCCTAGGTTTCCGCTTGCAGTCTGTGATGTGTCATTTAAATTTAAATTCCTATCTATATAAAAATTAGAAAAAATGACTTTTTTTGAAATTAGACTTGATAAGCTTTCGAACTTCATAGTTTGAGTCCAAAACCCATTCGACTTCATTTTTAAATTTTATCTGTAAGTTGGTTCTATGATTTGTTCTACTACATTTGGTTGCATCCTTTAATTAATCTAAGGGCATCAAGCATTAATCAGATAAGGTGAAAATTATATCATTCTTCCTTGGCTCACAAACAGCCCTTAGTTTCAATTAAACCTAAGCCTTAACTAAAATCAAGTAGAAACCAACTTAGGGTTCTCAAACAAGTATGTTCATGTAGTTCAACTGAAATTAAGTCTGATTGAGTCTACAATCCATTCTGGAAATAGGTGTCTAAGGCAAACGATAAAGGAACAAACATTGAAGCTAGCTCGTGGTTCTTTAATTCGATCCTTCCAAAAGCAAGGGAAGCCTCCTACGACTACACCCCTTACTTGGTTGGTTGACAGACCTGGATAGTAGGATCAGTTGTACTTAATCAATTCGAGTTGTATTGAATTTTAAGTCTAAAAAATTCCTAGACCTGATTGTGCATACATACCTGAGCTGGAATCGAGTACCTACCTTTAGTTGATCAATCTAATTCTAGCATGGAACATAATCCCATTGAACCTAATCTAATGGAATATAATCAGACCACTGTGTAGAACACTATTTTAGATTGCCCAAATGACCTAACAGAGTGATGATCTTATTAGAGGAAGATCGAGTGAACCGACTTCATGAATCCTGTTGCCGCCCGGATCGTCGTGGCCTGTAGATGCTGATGGTGTCGGGTGGTCCGCGTCCGCCCACCAGGGATGCCTCCAATGTCTCGGAATCTGCAAGACAGCCAACGTCAGTGACCCGGGCCGGGGATTCTGGCGGGGGCACTCCGACGGTCAAGTCAATGACGATCCAGGGAAACATATCCTCCTGGTCGAGCCCCTCTGGATGAGCTCCATGCTAGGAGGAGTGAGAGGAGTGTAGGGGAGTGTGAGTGAGCTGGGAGATGTGGTGGTCGAGGTGGTCTTGCCCTCCTGTCTGGCCTCTCCCCCTTCTCCTCTTTCTCTTTGTGGAGGTTGTGTTGTTGGAAAAATTGTGTTCTCTTCTTGAGAGAATGTTGATCTTGCTTGGAAGAAGAAGAAAAATGGGTGTCGTTACCTCCCTTTTTGTTTATTCTGGCTGGATCTTTTTCTTTGGCTTGCCTCGGGGTTCTCCCACGCTGTCAGACGGGTACAACAAGGTACCGTGCCATAGATAGGATGCCTTCTTTATTGGATAGCTAGGGAAGCCTCTGCATGCCCCTAACATTCCTTTTATTTGCCCTTCCTGGAAGTTTGGCAGGACTTCGACTGTTGTGCCACCGCTCTCGGGGACTGCGCTCCTTGGTGGGATCTTTTCTCCAGTCGTACGGCAGGTCGGTGGAGGGCATGGTGCCTTGATGTGAGCTTCCTCTCTTTCTGGTGTGAATGGCGGCCGTGGGCATTAATGGCGATGTAGCGGGTGCTGTCGTATGGTCCTCGGGAGGCCCACCACCATCTTCGGAGGGGAGGTGCTGCTCCCGTGTGGGTTGGTGTCTCGATCTGAGTTGAGGGCCGAGCTGGGAAGATGGGAACCACTCGCAGGGGACTGGTCTCGCGGTGGCTCGGCTGTGCGGAGGAGGGCCGAGTTCGGTGCCAGGCCAGGGGGGCCCAGCTCTTACCGAGCTCGGGCTGGCAGAGGTGGATGAGGTGCGCCTCCAGGGGACCCGACCTCGGAGGGGTTCCTCGTGGTGGAGGAGGCTTGAGCTTGACTCCGAGCCACAGGACCCGACCTCGGGCCTGAAAGGTCCGCCTCTGACGGGGTTTGAGCTCGGCTCTGACCTAGGCATCCTGACCTGGCGAGTACCGACCTAGCAGAGGACGGAGCCCAATTTCGACGGGTGGCCTCGTTGGCATCAGGAGCTCAGCCCGGCGAAGGGGCCTGTGGTGGTAATCCCGCGTGGCGTCCAGTGAGGGATCCACGTCAGGCTCCTTGCCCCACGTCACCGAACCAGTCACATCATTTGCCCCCCACTCCCGAGGCCCGTTGTCACGTGGCGCTCAGGGCGAAGGGAGTAATTGCGATGCTGATATGAAAAGGTGGGAAATCTGGTACAATAATGATCGATATCGGCGGCGTCTCGCCCGGCGGGCCCTTGAGCCTGTGTGGGGGCGTCACGTGGCCACGTCCCGGGAGCGGTTATGGCAGGCACAGAAGTTGAAGTGGCCACGGTCGGATGGGGGTGATGGCCTCATTGATCAGCGACATGTGGCGTGACCTTTGGGGAAGCCGTAACGGTATGGTCGGACGCAGGTTGTCTCGAATGGATGGGTGAGTCTTTTCGAAACGTACCTTTTTTTAAACATCTTCGTGCCCGGAGTCATACAGGAGCCTTCCTCTTCTTCTTCTCCGGTAGTCGACATCTTCCTTAAGCTTTAGCAGGTTAGCTCTCCCTTCTCGCCCGTTAAAAGTCATCGTAGGTCTTCCTGCATTTACCTCCTCCTTCTTGTCATCTAGGAGTTGTTCCGTTCTCTTCTTTTCTCTTCCATGGACCGCTTCAGTCCCAACTTCCATCCCTCGTGCCAAGCTGAGGCCGGACCTTCCTGACCGAAGACTCCTTCTTCCAACGAGGAGATGGAGGCGGCGAGGTACGAGTTCACTAGGAGGCCTTACCATGGTCCGGTGTCCATTAGGGAACCTGAGTCTTCTCCTTCTCCCCGTTTGGCCCTCCTTGCTCTCGCTCCTGCTTCCACTTATGCTTCTGCTTCTCTTCCTGAGCCTGAGCCTTCTCAGTCGACAGGTCCCGGAAGGGTCACTTCAGTGATTACCGCAGAGGACCTTGTGTCTATCCAAGAAGCTTATGGCATCCCCGAATCCATCCGGCTCTTCGTCCCTCATCCTGGGGAGCGGGTTACCTCCAGCGGCCCTCGATGGATCGCCTTCTACGAGGAGGCCTTCGCCGGGGGTCTCCACTTCCCTGTACATCCTTTTTTTGTTTCTTTCTTGGCCAACTGCCGACTTGTCCCTGCCCAGTTGGTCCCCAATGCCATCAGAACGATATTTTGTTTCATCATTCTGTGTCACTTCCACGGGGTTGTTGCCCGTTTTTCCTTGTTCAGGGCCTTCTTCACCCTGAAACGCCACCCTACCGAGGATGTGTGGTGGTCCCTATCTTCCCGCCCTCGGGGCATCAAGTTTGTACTCCCCTCATCCATCAAAGGATGGAAGAGTAGGTTCTTCTTTGCCTCAATAGAGGGGATCGACTGGGTCTAGAGTGACCCAGATCGATCTTCGAATAGAAACTCCTCTGTCAAAACTGCTGACCTCGACATGTATGACCTGCTCATATCAGCCGAGATCCCATCACGAGAGGTCTTGTTGTCAGAGCAGAACCCTCGCGAGGTCGGGGTCAGCTCGGCGTAGGAGCTGGGTGAGTTCGATTTGGCCACCCCCCCCTATTTCTCATTCATTTTTCTTTCTCCTTGTTTTTTTTTTGTTGAGCTGACCTCATTCTCTCTGGTGCAAAAATAAAGTTTTTGATGGATGACCTGCTCTCGTTTACTGAGAAACGTGAGCAGGTTGCTGAGGCAGGTGAGCCCGCTCCGAAGAGGGCTCGAGCCGAAGATGGGGCAAGGCCGGTGCAGGCTGGGGTGGATGCACTGGTTCAGGAACGATGGCGGAAGAGGGTGGCCGAGCCCGTCCCCGTGCTTGCTGGGCAGTGCAAGCTAGTAGCGGCGGCCAAGCCCGAGTTGGTCACCCGCGCGAGATCAGCTGCTAATAAGACGGTGTATAATGAGATGGGAATCAAACTAATAAGATGGTGTATAATGAGATGGGAATCAAACTAATAAGACGGTGTATAATGAGATGGGAATCAAAATATAGTCACAGATTTGGTGTTTAAGAATTATCCAATAATATTAAAAAATTAGGTATTCTAGAAAAATTTGGCAAAAATTGGTAGAATTAAAAATAATACTATAACATATATTTAAACATGCATACGACATCTTACATATTGTATAATACAATACATATAGCTAATCTTAATTTAAATAATAGAAACTTTTTTTAAGAAAAACAAAATTGCAGGATTAATGTATGAAATGTAAAATTAAGGAAAAAGGAATAAGATGAGAAAAAGAGAAGTAAAATAAAGGAGTGGACAGAAAAAGTTAGTCTTCAAAGAGCACTAAGCATTAAATATTTTTATATAAAACAAGCAAGGGACCCACATTATGTGACAGACCCAATTAAAATGTAAAGATAACAAAATAAATATTTTGAAAGAAATATTTTTTTAATCAATATATAATATATAATTTTATTTTGGAAACTTACATAGAAATCAATTTTTTTCAAAAATTCTTTTCAAAAACTTACGAAACCCAGCACCTCAAGACTGGAAATTCCTGAAGTCCGGCACCTCAAGACCGGAAACTTATGAAGCCCGGTACCTCAAGACCGGAAACTCCTGAAGCTCGGTATCTCAAGACCGGAAACTCCTAAAGCCAGACACCTTAAGCTTGAAAACTTATGAAGCTCGGTACCTCAAGACCAGAAACTCCTGAAGCCCGGCACCTCAAGACCGGAAACTCCTGAAGCCCGGCACCTCAAGACTGAAAACTTACGAAGCCTAGCATCTCAAGACCGGAAACTTTTGAAGCCCGGCACCTTAAGACCGGAAACTCCTGAATCCTGGCACCTCAAGACCGGAAACTCCTGAAGCCCGGCATCTCAAGACAGGAAACTCCAGAAGTCCCGCACCTGCTGCCCTACTCAGTCCTGAGACGTCGACCAGGAAATTCCAAGAATCCCGCCATATATCGCCTGGACTCATAATTTGGCCCCTCGAACCAGAGAGCTTTTGAAGCCCTGCCTTCGAGCTAAGAGTAGAGGCTAAATTCATCACCGAGGTCAAGCTCCTCACTGAAGTCGCACCCCGACTCCCGGCATGGATGGAAGGACCCTCAAACAGGCCATCGGCCCTAGGCGGGCGCCCGGAGTCCTCTAGCTGGTGCCCCATTTTAGCCCAGATGACCCCTTCAGGGACTTCCAGATCCCTTATAAGTCATCTACCATGACTGAGGCCTCCCAGAGAAGACCAAAATTTGGAGCTCCTGGATAGTTGGACCTAGATAAGACCTGAGTTCGTGAAACTACAGGAAGACACATGAAGCACAAAAGGAACAGAAGACAAAAATGCAGGGCAGGAGGATATAAGGAAACGAGACTTCATTGCATAAAGGGTTTACAACTTGAGAGGACCCCCGACAGGCCGGGTGGTCCCAAAAAGAATGTCAAAAACCCTATCTTGAGTACAAAAGTTAAGGGAGTGAAGGGCCCCTGGAAGGTCATTGCATCATCGGCTCCTTCCCAGGTCAGTGCGTCGGCATGTTGGTATCCCCTTGGACCTCTGCCGGCGTGGCCGTCCGCTCGACCGGCTGCTCGGCGGTCACTGCCTCTATTGCTCCTGACAGGGTCCCCGCCTTTTCTGAGTGCTCCCCCGTGCCATCGATGATGGTGCCTTCCAAGTTGAGCTCCGGGAAGGTCGATGCCACCTTCTTCCGCAGGCTTCAAATCCCTTTATGAAGGAGTCCATGGCTGCCTTGTGGACCTCATCATCATACTCCTGTGAGGCCCGAACTTGGGAACAACCTAGAAGGCTTCCTTCTTAGCGGCCTCCATCAACGCTATTATCCCCCTTGCCTTCTCGTCGGCCGCCGCCAACTCGGCAAGAACTTTATCCACTCGGACCTCAAGGGTTCGGGATCACCCCTCCAGGCGGGACACCTTCACCACAGACTCCTTTGCACGGCACTTCATTCGGGCCTTCTCCTCGGCCAGGGATGCTTCGAGTTCCCTGGCCCGCCCCTCAGCCCTGGACAGGTCACGTTGAAGGGATTTGTTAGTCTCCCTCATCTCCTGCCCCTTCTCCATTAAAGTCTTCATGTCGAATATGAGGGAGCTCAGACGCTTATCCTTCTGGGCCTCCCTCTTCGCCTAGTTGGCACAGAAGTCTCAGAACAGGAGCATGTCGATCCCGATCTGCACCAAAGAGAAGGTTAGTCCCAGTTATCCAACTGGAATATTAAAGAAGCAAGACACTCACCGAGAAGAGCTTGGAATTATGCCGAGCATGGCCACCGTGTAGTCCCTGCCTCCCCTCACGCAACGGTCCCGAGGCTGAACGGCATATTCCATCATCCTTTCCGCCAGGGCGGGGTCTTGGATGACTGAGGCATTCATCGGGACCCCCGTCGATGCGTGCCGGCATCCGGAGGATGGCAGTGCTGAGGCCGCCTCGGTGCTCAGCGGTATGGCTTATGAAGGGACCCCGATGATTAGTGTAGGACTTGCCACCGTGATCGGCGGCACAAGAGGTGGAGCAGGCTGCTCATCTCGCCTCCCCTCCTCGACCTTGACGACTTTCGGGGAGGGTGCTCACTGCTATGGAGGTCTGGGAACTGGATCAGCCACCCTCGCCTTTGAAGACGAAGTGGGCCCAGGCCTCTGGCCGGGCTCTACCCGGGTCCTCTTCGACGGACTCTCCCTGGACCCGATCGAAGAGCTCCTTTTGCAAGCGGACTCCATCAAACGTTCGACCGAGTACTTCATTCCTGCAAGAAAGAAGGAAAAAGAGTCAGCCCCGAGTCAAAAAGCAAAAAGAAGAGAAGGGACACATCCAGTAGAGACTCACCAAGTTCTCAGATTGGGCTGACCCCGGTCTCAAACAAGTTCTACTCCAACAGCAGAACGTTGAGGGAGGGGAGCTCGTCATTAATCACTGAGTGAAAACCTCCCGGTCGGCAGACTCCACTTGGAAGTTATGGTTCTGGGACCGGTCTGGATCACTCCAGACATAGTCAACACCCTCGATCAAGGCAAAAAAGTATCGATTCTTCCATCCCTTGATAGAAGTGGGAAGGTCGAACCTGAGGCACTTAGACCGGGGCGAAAGAAACCACCACCCGTCGTCGGTGGGGTGGCGTTTCAAGGTAAAAAGAGCCATGAACAAGGAAGAACGGGCAACGAACCCGTGGAAGTGACAAAAAACGATGAAGGCTGCAATGACCCTGATGGCATTGGGGGCCAACTGGGCCAGGACAAGGTGGAAGTTGCTGAGGAAGGAAAGGAAAAAAAGGTGAAGTGGAAAACGAAGGCCCTTAATGAGGAACTCTTCATAGAAGGCAATCCGACCTAGACCACTCGAGACAGCCCATTTCCCTGGCCTCAGGAGCGAGAGCTGGATAGAATCCGGGACCCTGTATATCTCCTGGATCAGACAAGTTTCTCTTCGGTCATCGTTGAAGTGATGCCAAAGGGACCAGTCAAAGCCACTGGCACCGGAGGAGCGACAGCCGAAACAGAGGAAGAAGGAAGAACCCTAAGACTTCCTATGACGATCCCAGTGGGAGCAGGCTCCTCCAAACCACAAGAGGAACTTCATCCTCCTTATCGGAGGATAGATTCCTCGACCGAGAAGGGCCTGCTTTGTTGGGATTGCTGGAGGATCTGAGGGTTTGACCCGAAGGAGCCATTCAAGGAAGAAAAAATGAAGACAAGGGGGACATGAGACCTAAAAGAAGGTTTCGGCCTGCCAGAGAAAAAAGGAAAGACTCGGACACCACCGGTTGAAAAGAAGAAGGAGAAGAAAAAGAAAGGAAGGATGCAGGGACTGACTTGTTTATCTTGAAGAGAGAGGACATCCAAGGAAGAAGAAATCCTGAACCGCCGGCGAGCGCGAGAAGTTCGAAAGAGCGAGTTTGTGGAAAGTCTTCTCTCCTTTCAAAGCTGATGGACAGCTGCCGTATATCCTTTTTGCATCTCCATCATAAGATGAGTGCCACGTGTGGGGGATGGCCAGCGACGATGCTTCGATGCACTGAAAACCGCCTCGGGTCCAGCACCAGTAATTATGTTTCCTCGAACTCACGGACGTGGCGCTCGCGTATTGGACCTCAAGGCGCGATCCACGAAGTGGCAGTGATCGCGGCAATAATGGTACCAAATTTTCATCCTTCCATGTCAGCTTTGCATTTACTCTCTTCATCCCAGTTGCGATGCTTCGATGGGACTTGGGAGTCGGGGGCAAATGATATCGCAAGACCGTTGGTGTGGAATATACCTCGGATCCAGCTGGCAGCGAAGTGGGTAGACGTCGCCACATCGGATCTCTTTCCAAGCTTCCCCACCAGGTGGCACCCCCAGGGTCAAGCCCACCTTGGCTAAGGTTGAGCTTGGCATCTTAGCTCCTTCGCCAAGTGGTTCTCCAAGGGTTGAGCCCACCTTGACCAAAGTCGATCTCCCTCTGCTCCTTCACCAGGTGGCTCTCCAAGGGTTGAGCCCACCTCGACCGAAGTCAAGCCATCTCAGCTCCTTCACCAGGTGGCTCCCCAAGGGTTGAGCCCACCTCAACCGAAGTCGAGCTCTCTTCGCTCCTTCGCCAGGTTGCTCCCCAAGGGTTGAGCCCACCTTGGCCGAAGTCGAGCCATTTTAGCTCCTTCGCCAGGTGGCTCCCTAAGGGTTGAGCCCACCTCGATCGAAGTCGAGCCATCTCAGCTCCTGCGCCAGGTGGCTCCCCAAGGGTTGATCCCATCTTGGCCGAAGTCGAGCCCCCTCCGCTCCTTTGCCAGGTGGCTCCCTAAGTTTTGAGCCCACCTCGACCGGAGTCGAGCTCCCTCCGCTCCTTCACTAGGTGGCTCCCCAAGAGTTGAGCCCACCTCGACCAAAGTCGAGCTCCCTCTGCTCCTTCGCCAGGTGGCTCCCCAAGGGTTGAGCCCACCTCGACCAAAGTTGAGCCATCTTAGCTCCTTTGCCAGGTGGCTCCCCAAGGGTTGAGCCTACCTCGGTCGAAGTCGAACTCGCTCCTCAGAAGCATCATGAAAAAGATGAAGGCATCATCACCAAGTCTGCAATCGAAGCCGGCCATCCAGTACAGCACCCCAAAGCTTGCGAGATGCGCCTACCATCGTTTGCACCAGTTAGGAAGGAGTGCCCCGATCGAGGCACCGGGTCCTGCAACCGATCATTTGTACCACCTGAAAGAAGAAGGCCATGTCAGGGACCTCAAACCTGAGGGCGGCTCCTCCGGATCGAGGCCTTACTAAACTCTCCTAACCATGATAACCCACCGGAAAATCAAGGTTCGCAACATAACTCCTTACTATAAGGGGAAAGACCTCGGGAGCATGGCTAACGGATGCCGTTGACCTTCGAGCACCCTCAGGAGGGGGAGAACCGAGGCAAAAAGCGGGGAGAACCCGTGGTTTAAAAAGGGCACCCAACGGTCAAGAGGGAGGGAAGCAAGGAACAGAGGAGAAGGAGATACAAGCAAAAGGAGGCGCACGGAGGTAGTTGCAAAAACTCCTTGAGAGGTTCCTAATGGGCACAGACGTCACGGCTCGAGCCTTACTCCTCTCCTACCCCTCCTATTCTAACCTTTACTAAAAACTCTCCTCCAAGCGTGGTGACTGAAGAGGGATCTACCTTGGGGGATCTATTTCTCTTTACCATCCGCTGACTTGATCGTCGGAGTGCCCCCGTCGAGATCCCCGGCCCGGGTCTCTAACCCTGTTTTGCAGGACCGAAAACAGCTGGATTCCAGGAAAAGAGGCTGACGTCCGGTGCTACATCCGAGCTGCAGGCCACGACGGTAAGGGCGGCAACAATCATAAATTCATAATTCATAGAAACAAAACAAATCAATTAGTTTATTTATAGATCTTCATCCAGATTTATACATACCGATAAAAATGAACTTTCAAATATGAAGATAGTAATTACATTTTTTTTAAAAAAAGAAGAAACATTAAATAAGAATCATTACCTTACAATAACAATAAATTTAATAATGATTTTTTTATGACTAAATTTATGAAAGTGAAAAATATAGTAGCTAATTAACTCATAGTTATTAATGTAAAGTAACATCTATGCAAAAACCTAAGCATACGTTTAAGAAACCATAATTTTATTCCTTAGGCAACAAATGAAACTATAAATGAAATTACATGCAAATAATTTTTTTTTTAAAAAAAGCAATGCCAAATTTGGAGCATCCCTAAAAATAAATATGACCCATAATTTCTTAGAATATTTTTTATATATCATTTTTAAATCAAAAAGATTTTTTTGAAAAAAAGCTAATATCCTTACAAACCATTTTATGAGGATGCCTACATAAATGAAGCAAAATATGGTTGCTCTATGCACAAGTCTGCATAGAGTTGCCATGAAATCAATAAATTTAAAACCATTTTTTTATAAAAAAATATGCAAATTTTTGGATGTACATAGGATTTATGTGTTTGGAATGCATAGAAATTCTATGCAACTTAAGGCTTTTAAAATCCTTAATTCTATCCTATTCCCCCAATCTATCCCATCTTAGTTGCTTCCCCACTCTGCCCTCCTCCCCCAACATTACTCACCCAATCCCTTTCACATTTCTTTTGTTTTTATGTTTTTCTGGTTTATTTCATCACTGAATTCCGACCTCCTTCCATTGCTCCAAGAATCTCCCCTTCATTTCTTTTTTTATCACCCATTTTATCCTCAAAAAATATTGGTGCCCAAGACCTCTAATTCCTCAATCCCCATTCTGGTGAGATCGTGTCTATCGCTCCTAAACCCTGATTCTAATCTGAACCCAAGCCTTAACCCTAATGCTAACCCTAACGTGACCCCTAACCCCAACCCTCATACCAAACCCAAGCCCTAACCCTAACTAGCAACCAAGCAACCATCCCCATGCCCCCATCCTATCTGATCTGGGAACACAAGACTTTGATCATGAACAAAGGGGTCCATCACCTGAAAGGGTCCCTCTCTTAGTAGGAAATATAAAAATTTCAAATCATGGATTTGGCCTTTTATTTTTTAAATTTACAATTAAATTTTTAAACGATTTTGCTTTTCAAATTTTAAAATTGGAAATTTATGTTTGTGTTCAACTCTATGTAATCTTTTTCTTATATATTAAGCCTTACTCCTCGTTCCACTAAAAAAGATATATAAATATAAAATTATTTTCTATAATATAATTTATTTTTATTTTATATTTAAGATAGTAAAAAATAATGTCATATAACTGTGTGTAGGGGTACAAATCAAGTTTTTTAAAAAAATTATACATCGCTTCATCTTTCTTCCTTATTTTTATACGATCAGATAATATATACCAGGCAAATTTGTCATCTAGCAAATCAACATACATATATAGGTAAATTGATATATGATTTTAAAAATATAGTATCACTGCAGGAAAGGAAAAAAAGCTGATACTAAAAAACTATTTTTCTGATGCTATTTAGTGTCAGCATAAACTCTCCCAATAATTTTAAAAAACATCGAAAAAGTGTCAGCTATGCAATAGTGGAAAGAACTTTTGCCAACACTTTTTAAAAGCATCATTGTACAAAAGTCCAATGCTTTAAAGCATCGATGTACAAAAATTTGCAAATACTTTAAAATGTCAGAAGTAACAAGGCTTGCCCCATGCATTTGTCAATGCTTTTAAAAAGCTTTGGTAGTTGGATAAATATCAATGTTTTAAAGCATCACCGAAAAAAAATCTCTAATATTTTAAAGCATCGACATTGACCTGATCCCTTCCTACTATTTGCCAATCTTTTAAAAAGCATCGAAAAGTTGTTAAATCTCAATGCTTTAAAGCATCGCAAGAGAAAATTTCTTGATGCTTTAAAGTATCACCATTGACCTGGCCTCTTCCTGCTATTTGCCGATGCTTTTAAAAAATATTAAAAAGTTGTTAAATCTTGATGCTTTAAAGCATCCCTAGAGTGTCGGCATTGACCTGGTCCCTTCCTACTATTTATCAATGGTTTTAAAGAGCATCAAAAACTTGTTAAATCTTGATGCTTTAAAGTATTGCTAGAGAAAATTTCCTGATGCTTTAAAGCATCGCCAGTATTTTTTTAAAAAATAAATACATAATTTTAAATTTTAAAAAATATATACAAATCATAGCAAATCCAAACATAAAATTTATTACAACTAAACAGTAAATCCAAATATAAAATTCATTACAACCAAATATAAAATAATTATTACAACCTAAATCTATGTAGCAAATCCATATAAAAAATTCATTACAACACAAAGTTTAACAAAATGAAAAGATACATTAAATATGTGGATAAAATAAAAAATATCGAAGTCAATCATCTGCAGGAAGATGGTCGTCATCATGTCCATGATTGCTTGATGTGCCAAGAGTCTACAAGAAATATATAAGAAGCTTGAGTTGCGAATCTACATATCAATATATATTCTACTCATTTATTATATATATATTTAATAATATTTATGTTTACCTGATATGGGATATACATATGTACCAGAGATGTAAACCGCTCAATGTATTCTCTCATGGCCTGTATCTAAGCCTTCATCCATGCTCTATCGGCCTCTCTCTGGGCCTTTATCGTTGCTTTATCGACGACACAATCCCGTTGCATCTTTTCTATTTCCTCCTCGAGTCTGCATACGTGTGCATCCTGAACAGCGTCTGCAGCATCATGAGTATATCTACTCACCACAGATAACTAAGTAGGGATGACTCTAACTTTATAACCCCTCACTCGATCATAAAGCTTTAGTCTCATTAACTCTATAAACACCTTGACCTTAATGTGACTACTCTGCGTAGATACCGCAGACTTGTTAACATGCTCTACAATAAGAGATGTAGCCCTCCTATATTTATTTAAGAAACAAAAGTTATATCTTAATGACTAACAAAATCAAATCAAAATCATTGCACAAAATATATTATAATAAATTATTACATATAACTTTCTTGATCCATCTCGGATAAAAGTGCCATCACGATGAGTATAAGTCATCCGATAAAATCCATCTCACTGGGTTCTCTCCTATACTCATCCATATACAAAAAAATTATAATTATAAGTAAATATTTCTAATAAATTCAAAAAAATGTAAGTATCATGATGCATGCATGGTACACGATATATAATATTAGTTTCATTAAAAAGTATAAGTGTTTCAATATAAAAAGTATAAGTTTATAGTATAAGGAACATATAAACTCATGTCTAACTCATGCATACTCTTGATCTCAATGTATGAGGAACAGACAAAGCTACTCGTGTAGCTCTACCAATATCGGAATATGTCTATAAAATAAATTAACTAACTTGTTATATCCTGATAGTAAAGTATATATGTATAATCTATAATATAAACTAAATATTCCATTTAAATTGTTTAAAAGAAAGTAATGCAAGATCCTTGTTCTCTCTCAGAGAACTAGTAATGAACCAGCTCCATCCACTGATGATGGTGTATATCAAAGGGATAAGTACGAACAACTTGCTCCTCAATCAACCGGCCGATTTGTAGTCCCTTTTTAATTATACTTTATATTCTGTCCACTTCTAGTTGAGAGACTTCGATACAAAATCATGAATGGATGGAAGGAGTACAAATTTGCTCTACAAACAAAACAAATGTTAATTCATATAAATGATAGAAGTAGTTAACAATTAACATATAATATGAGATTCAAATTTTTACCTGCATAAATCATAGAAGCTCAACTTTATAGGTTGGAAGCATGTCATTTCATCTCACATATATAATTCAAAGGACATAGCTGAGTCCTTTACGCAATTTTTTTTAAAAAATGAAGTCAATAGGCTAGCAGCTTTTTTAACTAGCTATCCCAGTTGATTGCACTCAACTACTATCCTCTCATCCTCGTGCATCTACCACACATCTCGTACTATTATTAGCCTGCATCTGGGTCTAACCCTCCTAGATCCGTCTACAAAAAATATAAAAGTAAATTATAGTAAGAAGTGTATGAAATTCTATCAAATCAAATCAAAAATAAATTATCCTAAATGTGTAGCTCATCATCTGCATGATTAATGGGAGGATCGTGCTGCCCTAAGGATGATGGACCTGCCTTATACTAGTATGAAAAAAAGGACCGACCTTAGCTTGTTATGCTGAAAAAGAAGTACTGGTTTCTATCTACGAGTGCTGGAACTGCACACTAACAAATTATCGCAAGTGAGATATAGTGTCACCTAGCATTTACATAAATAAAAGTCAAAATCAGTAAACATATATATTGATTTAACACAATAATTAATGCAAATTATATATAATGTAAATATTTATTATAAATAATAATCAAGTAATAGTACTCCTTCAAAGTCCATCCTAACCAAAGTCACTATAGTATTTACATCACCAACTGGTACAAAATTATATGGATAGATTACGTATAAGTATCATCATCGTCATCTTTCAACTGCTTTTCCATATTATATAAATCCCTAGGTTTCATTTTGATGATAGTGGTCCAATCTTTATCTTTTGCATCTTGAAAGGTTTCGTTTTGATGACAGTGGCCCAACCTTTATATTTTATATCTTGTACAAAAAATACTTGACAAGCTTGAGATGAAAAAATGAATGGGCCATCCTTCAATAAGACACTAATATGTATCAATCTTGAAAAATTTATAAGTATAAATCTATTTGCATCTTATTTCAAATCCTTTGGTGAGTTTATATCTACTCAATCATATCTAAATAATTCTATTTCAATATTCCATAATAATTTAACTCATAAATATCTTTAAATGTACTATAGTAGATTATTTTTATCTGTTTCTACCATAACACTACTATTCTATATTTTTCTAAAATTTTCATGATCTTTAGTATGAAATTTAAAATCATTAATTATGAAACCATTATATATGTTCACAATTTTATTAGATTCTCGAACCAGGGCTATTCATTTATTTGAATAATTTCTCTCCAACATCATTAATACCTAAAAAATAATATGAAGTATTGATGAGTTATTCGATATTAAATAAGCTTCCAAAATCAATGTACCCCTTAGATATATGTCAAACCTATTTTGAAAGCTACTTTGGAAATCACTCGACCAATTATCGCTGCTCAATCTTTGGATTAAAATAGGTGCTATAATTGGCTTGTTACTGAGATATTAAAAATTTGCTGCATAAAATATAAATTATTCATTTAGAACATTATATATATTTATATATATATATGATATTTATAACTTGCAATGCCTTAAATATACTAACTTGTGATAGTCAGATATTATATTTGTTGGAAAAGACCTAGGATTTCATGCATATTTTTTTAATAATTTATAGCAAAAGTATATCTATTTTAAAATTATTTTAAATAGAAAACATGTATTTACAATAATTCTAATAAATCCTAAGCAAGATCATAACATGATATATAGCATAGAAAATAAAATCAATATGTATCGATCTTCCGATGTATGTTGTACTTCTAATATACAAATAATATGAAATCTAATTGTATACCTGATCATGGGTCAATGATTGCCACTATCGATGGCATATGGTAAGAACTCTCCATGTCGCTTCATAGTCACATAGAATGTCCAGTCTCTACAAATCATCTACATGAAGCCCCGATGCGATAACCTCCTAGACTGATCGATTCGTTCGAAGGCCACTATATGGCTAAAATTATTTATGTATTGGATTTTCTTAAGCCTTCCAAGAAATCCAAGAAGATGATGAAGAGGTCTAGATCAAGGAGAAAGAAAACAAAAAATAAGAAATCTTTTTTTACTATTTCTTTTCTTATTTTCTCTCTCCCTTCAACCCTTGCTCCCAAAAGAACCTTTCATGCCCATCTAGAATTCATGCTCCCTTTTTCTCTTATTTTTATGGTAATTTTACTTCAGATTTTTTTGGTAATTGCCTCTTAATATTGCATATATGACAAAAAACTGAAGTGAAATCTCGTTGATTAGAGGAGGGATTAGATTTAGATAAGGTAATGCTATTTGAATAGGACTAGGTGTTTTATTTCCAATAGAACTTCTCTAATTAAATTCAAATCAATCCAAATTTAATTCAAAGCAATCCTAATCTAAATGAAAATGAGGAAGGACCAAAAAAATTAATTTTTTTCATGAAAAATTCAAAAAAAAAAATAGAAAAGAAAACAAGTTGGACAAGCTTAGAGTTTGACCAAGTTTTGACCAAAATTAATTAGGACCAAAACTAATTTGGTTATAACTAATTTAACTAACTTGAACCTAATCTAATTAGATCCTAATTAGGTTTAATTAAATTCTAATTAAATCTAGAATTAACTGAATCCAAGTTCGAATTAAACTATAATTAGAAATCCTTAGCGATTAGATCATCGAATAACCTAATCGGGTAAAACCTAATTGAACCAAATTCAATTAGACTTGACCTAAACCTCTTTGCTCAATCAAATTAATCCATTTAAAAATTAAATTATTAATTAATCCTCTTATAATTAATTAATTATTAATTAATTATTAATTTATAATATTTATGCAGGGCTAATTATTTATCATATTTATAATTTTGCTACTAAATGATTCTTAATCATTAATCAGCCATCATAATAATTAGAAACTTCTTATATATGTGATCCCATGGTTTAAATACTAAGCTGGTAGCCCCAGAAATCAATTTCTTAGCTAATCAATGCACTTATCTAGTAATGATGCTCGACGTCCGGATAGGTCAAATGTTCTTAAAATAACATTCAAAAACTCAGACATATGATTTCCATATAATTCATCCCTTTGATCCTAATGCTTAGAATATTTTAGAGTTAACTGCCAACTCCAAATAATATATTCAGATATGTCTTAACTTGCTAAATCCTATGACTCTTACAAGGTTTATCCTTGCTAAGGTCTTGTTAAATTGAAACATGGTAGAGCATTTTCTTCATCTTGAAGTGGTCAACCCTATCTTAACTCATTACTGACTTAACAAGTACTTGACTGCACCCAATAACCTTCCATCACTAGATTAGAAATCTAGATAGTCTAGTACCTAGTATAATGAGTTGCTTGCAGGTCACTATAGTGACTCAGGTCGGAGAGATACTTATACCCATATCCTTCTATGAGATACTCTTAATAGTAGAGTACTCAACAAAGTTGGTCACGTTTGGTGCAATGTATACCTACACTTGTATGCTATATTAGTATCTCCACACTCCTTGGTTATGAGGATAACCAATGCATATGGTATACAATGACCTATGCTTGATAAACATTGTCATCCTAGATAACAATATATCATTTGATCACGAACATGTTTAAGAACTACTCGATAAATCATTCTTTATTGAATTGAAGTAGTTCTAAGGACTTCATCTCAAAAGAGTTTTAAAGAAAGATGCAAAAAGAGATGAACTGCCAAAAATAACTTTATTTTATTTATGATTCATATACAAATTATAGAGAGCTCAACTGTCTACAACCTAGATGATTGGCTATATGATACATTTTCTAACAACTCCCACTTGAACTAGAGCCAATCAAAATAGTATCAAATACCCATCTTCCACTTATGATCATCAAACTCTTTGATTTCAAAGGCTTTAGTAAATGGGTCAGCCAAGTTCTTCTTTCCATCGATTTTTTAAAGGTCAATGTCATCTCGATTCACTATTTTTCGGACAAGGTGGAAGCGATGCAGAATGTGCTTATTCCATTGATGAGCCTTTGGTTCCTTCGCTTGAGCTATGCCCCAATGCTATCATAATATAAGAAAATTGGGCCATCAATGAAGGGTGCCACTTCAAGCTTGGTGATGAACTTAGCCAAATAGCTTTCTTTGCAACATCGGATGTCGCAATATACTCCGCCTGACATACAGAATCAACCATAGTATATTGTTTGGAATTTTTCTAGCAGATAGCTCCTCCATTTAGAATAAAAACATAACCCGAAACTATCTAACTAAAAACTTGAGTGAATATAATTGACTAATTTTAAGTTAGAATCTCCATAAATAAGCCATTAGTTTTAAGTATTTCTTAAATATTTAAGGATAGTTTTTATGATCTTCTAATAGTTCTCACCTAGATCATATTAGTATCTACTCACTACTCTTAGTGAGTATGCCACATATGGTCTAGTACATGTTATAGCATACACGATAGATCCCACTACTAAGATATATGAAATCCTACTCATACGCTCTTTCTTGAGGACTTGTCAGACAATCCTTCTTTAAGAGATTAGTTTCATGGCTTATCGGAAGATAGCCTTTCTTAGAATTAACTATGCTGAACCACTTCAGCATGGTCTCAATGTACGTGGACTGAGTCAACCCTAGCAATCTTTTAGATCTATCTCTATAGATCTTCATTTCAAGAATGTAGGATGCCTCTCCCAAGTCCTTTATGGAGAATTGAGAAGATAGTCATACTTTTATTCCTTGCAATACAGGAATATCATTCCCGATTAAGAAAATATTATCCACATATAAAACAAGAAATACTATAACTAAACCATTAGCCCATTTATATATGCAAAGCTTTTCTCAATTTTTAACGAAGTCATACATTTTAATCACCTTATCAAAATGTATATTCCAACTCTGAGATACTTGCTTTAATCCATAAATGGATCTCTGAAGCTTGCACACTTTTGTTTTATCTACGGATATGAACTCTTCAAACTGCATCATATATGCCTCTTCTTCTAGTTCTCTATTTAGGAAAGCTATTTTCATATCAATTTACTAGATTTCATAATCAAGATCTACCGCTATCGCAAGCATGATCTAAATGGATCAAAGCATTGCTACAAACAAAATTATCTAATCATAGTTAATACCATAATGCTGATGATATCCCTTGACAACCATATAAAAGCTTTGTGAGTCTCGACCTTCCCATCTATGCCCCCTTTTTCTTTTGAAAATCTACTTACACCTTATGAATTTTATCCATTCAAGTGGATCAACATGTGTCCATACATCGTTGACTTTCATGGATTCCATTTTGGAATTCATGACTTCTAGCATTTATTAGAGTTGACACTCTGCATCGCATCTATATAGGTGATCAGATCCTCATTATTTTTATCAAGTGCAATAGGATCACCATCCCAGACTAAGAAATCATAGTATCTATCCAGCTAATGCGATACTCTACCAGATATTCTTAATGGTATTTCTATAATGGGCTCTAGGTTTGATTCAATCAAATCAGATTCTTTGGATTCAGTCAATAGTGTTGGTTCTTCTACATGTCAAATCTCTTCAAGTTCAACCTTAAAGGCACTACTCCCTTCTTTAAGGAACTCCTTTTCTAAAAAGACTACCCTATTAATGACAAACATCTTTTGTCCATCAGTATGGTAGAAGTAATAATCCTTTGTCTCTTTTGAGTATCCTATGAAAATATACTTGTCAAACCTAGGTCCAAGTTTGTCTATTTTTAAACATTTGACATAAGCCGGATATACCCAGACCCTAAGGTATGAGAGTACCAGCTTTTGCCCAATCCATATTTTCATATAAAATTTTATTTATAGACTTGCTCGGAACCTTATTTAACAAGTAGCAGGCTGCCTCAAGAGCATATTTCTGAAAGGAGATCGGTAGGCTAGCAAAGCCCATCATGAACTAAACCATGTCTAACAAAGTTTGATTCCTTCTTTCAAACACTTTATTTAATTGAGGTATCCTTACAGGTGTCCATTGAGAAAGAATTCCATTCTCCTCTAGATTAGTCAGAAACTCGCTAGTAAGGTATTCTCCTCCTTGATCTGATCGAAGGATTTTATTACACATTTTAGTTTATTTCTTTTCCTCATTACGATATCGTTTGAACATTTCAAATGATTCATGTTTATGTCTTTTAAGATAGATATAACTAAACCTTGAAAGGTCATATGTAAACGTAATAAAATAGAAATGCCCAGCCCTAGCACTAACTTTTATAGGTCCACATACATCAGTGTATACTAGACTCAGAACCATAGTGGCTCTTTCACCTTTTCCAGTAAAAGGTGACTTGGTCATCTTCTAAATAAGGCAAAATTCATAAGTTAGCAATGATTCACAATCATTGATCTTAAAGAGACCTTCTTATCTCAATATATTTATCATATTCTTGTTAATATGATATAGCCTACAGTGCCAAAGATAAGTATCACTGGCATTATCTATCATAGGATGTTTGCTCAAAATATACACTATATTAACAAGCTATGATAAAATATAAATATCATTTTTCAATTATCCATGCATTACTGTAACATCATTCAAAATGATATCACAATAATCGCCTTCTATTGATAAATTAAATTATTCTTGGCCAAAAGGCTTACAAAAATAACATTCATCATAAAACTAGGACAATAATGATAATTATTTAAAACAATGATATTTTTATTGAATACAAGCTTGACAAGTCCTAAGGGTAGAACTGAAACTACTTTTCCATCTCAAATATTTAGGAATCTCTCACCATCTTCAAATCTTCTACTAACCAGAAGTTCCTGCAATAAATTACAAATATTTATAGGAATTCCCGTATCCAATACCCAGGTAGTAGTATCACAAATAAAAAAATTACAATGTATTATCATGTAAGTACCTTATCTAGCAACTACTTTCCGGTTCTTATTTTTTCTTAGCTTGTTTGGGTCGTGAGGCAATGTAAAGAGGGCAATTCTTCTTTCAGTGGCCCTGCTTCTTATAGAAGAAGCACTCTATCTAACTATGGTCAGGCTTGTTTTTCTTGGTCTAGCTAAGCTGAGCACGTTGCACCTTCCTTTTCTTGGTATTGAATATGGCACAAGATGTTTTGTACCTTTCAGCATCATCATGAATGCTAAGAAATTCTTTCAATACTTGAAATATATTCTCCAGCTAAGCATTCTCGAATATGCGACTAAACTCATCATTCATGGATGCCCATATTATGCATCGAACTGTGGTTTGATCGTAAAGCCACTTCTGATAAGTATCTTTGACTGGACATGGTGCATTCGGAGCTGGCTCCTCAAGGATCGGATCTATTAGCATGTATAAGATCCGTTCATGCTCTAAGATTATTTTTTGCTTTCGATTTCAATTATCGAAATTGGATCCCTTCAGCTTTTTATTATCTAATAATGAATGGAGCGATAATGTATTAGCCATATTAAATACTAAAAAGGAGAACAAGACCTATTAGTACATGATTATTTAATCCTAAAGACTTGGATTTTAGTCTAAAAGTCCCACTATTTTGTTTAAATTGGTAGCTTCTATCTCCAATCTTAGGAACTACATTAATTCCCTAGCAAGTTCTAGAATCCTATAGACTATACATGAGCCTGACCGTGGCTCGACCTATCCATATGGATCAAAAGATAGGTTCTCAACTAACTATTTTTCTAAACAACTTCTAGCATTCAATTTTGTCCCAGCTCCTCTTCAGCAAGTGTGTGGTGCCTTTATTGAAAATCCTAATTAGGTCCAATCATCAACATGACCGACTCAGTACTTCTAACCAATAAATGACTAAGCTTGAGTGTGGCTCGGCCCTCCTAATCACCATTAAGAGAGTCATGACTGAATCATCATAATATGTATGATAATTTTAATAGTTAGATGAGCTTTAAGTATTTGGACCTTCAATAATCATCTTAACTACTGAAATCATTACCATCCTCTTAATGGAAGGCTATGACTCGCTTATCCCCATAACTTTATCATTTTAAGGATCTAATAATTTTACAAGATTTAATTAGAGAAAAGAGAAGAAGACTCTAATCAACAATCCTCCCACTAACTTCATCAAGTGACGAGGGTTGAATCATATTAGTCGAAGAGCACCAAAATCAGTTAAACTGATCTTCCTTACTGGCATGGTTAACTCGAATTAATGAGCTATTTGATCAAATTCAAATTTAACCACACTGGCCAAATAAGTGAGATCAATGGGAGGGTTCTGCTATTAACCTCTTTCCTTATATACCAAATAAGTTAGCCAGGTAAGAGGTAGCCCCAATTAATGACCATAATCAAAATACCATACTTATCTTAGCACTAATTAGTTTATCAAATTTGATTAGACTAGTCTAAGGACTCAGGCCTGATTGCTAAGCCATAATCAGGTCCATTTGTTATAATATGGACTTGATCAAACTATCACTATAGATTTAATATAAAGAAAAACTTGATCTCATCCTAATCAACTTTTAGTTAGATTAAATCCAATTCTTTATTAGGTCCATATTATTATAAATTTGAACCCTAGGTCTAACCCAGTTATTTGACCTACTTCAAGCTAACCCAAAGCCCATGATTTAAAAAATATGATTAGATATTTAATTCACAATTCTAAATATAATCTTAGATCTCTTAATTCTAGCAATTAATCAAGATTAATTTTGCTAAATTTTAGATCTAAACAATTTACATGCATCACATATACATTAAATACTTTTAGATTTCAACTATACGATATAGTCTTATACTGAAATTAATTTTATGTTTTATGTTCTAAGTAAAAAATAAATCCTAATAGATTAATTTTAGATCAAAAATAGTAAATTAATGAAAACTAAATTGCTAAAAAATAGACCTAATTATTAAAACAATTTTAATGATTGTCCTTTCACCTCACTTATTCATGGGATATAACCACAAGTAGCATCATTACATGTCATAGGAGACTCCATTGAATGAAAAGAGAGAGCCTTTAAATCCTACTTTTCTCCTATGACCGAATGACCATGATAATCAATCCAATCCAAAATAATTACTCGAATTAAGATTATATCTAACATGTATGGTTCTACATCAACATATCATGTTATGAAAACCTATCACTCTAATATTATAATTAAAAAATGCCTAGAATCTCATGCATGATTTTTTTTATAATTTACAATGAAAGTATATATATTTTAAAATTATTTTAAATAAGAAACATGTATTTAGAATAATTTTAATAAATTCTAAGATCATAACATGATATACAATATAGAAAACAAAATCAGCATGCATCGATATATCTGATGCATGCTGTAAATCTAATCTATAAATAATATAAAATCTAATTTTATACCTGATTGTGGATCAATGATTGTTGCTGTTGATGGTATG
Source organism: Areca catechu (assembly GCA_021397845.1). Taxonomy (NCBI): domain Eukaryota; kingdom Viridiplantae; phylum Streptophyta; class Magnoliopsida; order Arecales; family Arecaceae; genus Areca; species Areca catechu. Next base: position 201,230,799 of record CM038039.1, on the reverse strand, counting down.
TGGTAAGGGCTCTCCATGTCACTTTGCAACCATACAGGATGTCTAACCTCTACTAATCGTTCACATGATTAGTACAAGCTAAATCTGCGTGAAGGCTACTGAATGGCTAAAAATTATTTATTTCTTGGACTTTTTTAAGCCTTCCAAGAAATCCAAGAAGAGGATAAAGAGATCTAAATCAAGGAAGAAGAAAACAAAAAATAAGAAACTCTTTTCTACTATTTTTCTCTTATTTTTTCTCTCCCTTCAGCCCTTGCTCCCAAAATAATCTCTCATGCCCATCCAGAATTCACGCCCCTTTTTTCTCTTATTTTCATGGTAATTTCACTTCAATTTTTTTTGGTAATTGCTTTCTTAATTTTGCATATATGATGAAAAGTTAAAGTAAAACCTCATTGATTAGAGGAGGGATTAGATTTAGATAAGGTAATGCTGTTTGAATAGGACTAGTTATTTTATTCCCAATAAAACTCCACCAATTAAATTCAAATCAATCCAAATTTAATTCAAAACAATCTTAATCTAAATGAAAATGAGGAAGGACAAAAAAATATTTCTTTATAGAGAATTCAAAAAATACTAGGAAAGCATGGAGAATTTTTAGAAAAGAAAATAAGTTGAACTAGGTTAGGGTTTGACCAAGTTTTAATCAAAATTAGTTAGGAACCAAAACTAATTTGATTATAACTAATTTAACCAACTTGAACCTAATCCAGTTAGATCTTAATTAAGCTTAATTGAATTTTAATTAAATTTAAAATTAACTGAGTCCAAGTCCAAATCAAACCATCATTAGAAATCCTTAGCGATTAGGTCATGAATAACCTAATCCGGTGATACCCAATTGAACCAAATTCAATTAGACTTGACCTAAACCTCTTTGCTCAACCAAATTAAACCAATTAGTAATCAAATTATTAATTAATTTTTTTCATAATTAATTAATTATTAATTTATAATATTTATGCAGGATTAATTATTTATCATATTTATAATTTGGTCATTGAACGAATCTTAATCATTAATTAACCATCATGATCGATCAGAAATTTCTTATATGTGTAACTCCATAGGTTCGAATATTAAGTCGGTAGTCCAGAAATCAATTCCTGAACTAATCAATGCGACCATCTAGTAATAGTGCCCGGCGTCCGGATAGGTCGAATGTTTGTAAATTAACATTCAAGAATCCAGGTATATAGTTATTGTATAATCATCCCTTTGACCCTAATGCTCAGAATAATTTCAGAGTTAACTACTAACTCTAAATAATTCATCCAAATATTTCTCAACTATTAAATCTTATACTCCTCACAAGGATTGCCCTGACCAAGGTCTTGCTAAATTGGTAGAGCATTTTCTTCAATACCTTGGAGTGGTCAATCCCATCTTGACTCATCATTGACTTAACAAGAACTTAATTGCACTCAGTAATCTTTAGTTACTGGATTAGAAATCCAAGTAGTCCAGTATCTAAGTAATGAGTTGCTTGCAAATCACCATGATGATTTCAAGTCGGAGGAATACTTATACCCATATCCTTCTATAAGATACTCTCGACAGTAGAGTACTCAACAGAGTTGGTCACATTCAATGCAATGTACACCAATGCTCAATTGCATGCCATACCAGTATCTCCACACTATTTGGTTATGAGGATAACTAATCCATATGGCATACAGCAACCTATGCCCGATAAACATTATCGTCCTAGATAATAACATATCATTTGGTCACGAGCATGTTTAAGAACTACTTGATAAATCCTTCTTTATTAAATTGAAGTAGTTCTAAGAACTTCATCTCAAAAGAGTCTAAAGGAAGATACAATAAGAGATGAACTGTCAAAAATAACTTTTATTTTATTAATGATTTAAGTATATATTATAAAGAGCTCAACTGTCTACAACTCAAATGATTGGATATATGATACATTTTCTGATAATATTATCATGAAGCAACAAATAATGATGTGCTTGTACTATAAAATCTTGATCAAGTACAATACTTTTAGTATTTCATAGGATTCCTTTAAGAGTTGAAAACTTATACAATTTTGCATTCTCCATAAAATCACTATATCATTGAAATCTATTAAATACAATTTCTATATCTTAAAGATATCTTGAATAAAATATCAAACACTCTTCAGTAATATATCCTTCAGTAATCAAGCCCTCAAGATAGGCTCTATTTTATACCTAATCTTTCAAACATATAAGATACCTTCACAAATTAACAATCTATTTAAATATTAATATGACATTACTTCTACTAAAGTTATTTAAATATTTAAGACATGAAATAATACCTCTTAATAGGATAATCCATCTATAGTTTATCGACCCACCAAGCTTAACTTTCAAAGCTAGGTGAATGAGAAGATGTACTATAATGATAAAAAAATTAGGAAAAAAAGTCTTTTTCATCTGGTAAAGTTTAATCGTAACATTAGACTTCAACTGATTAAGCTCCTGTGGATCAATATATGAAGGATGGTATGGTAAGAGTTTTACCATGCTTCTCAAGTTACTAAAGGACACATTTTTAGAAGGAATTGGTTTATCATTCTCTTATTATGAAGCTAAGAAAGTAGTAAAGGAATTGGATCCACTACAAAAGAATAGGGCATCAATGAAAAAATATTTGTGATGAAAAAATTCTATCATAAATTTTTTGTTACTTTCAATGATGGATTAGTAATGGAAAAAAGATGAAAATTTTTTGTTGCTTTCAATGACGGATTTGGGACAAATATCTCTATCACAAATAAATCCATCGTAAATTTATCATAAATTTGTAATAATAAAAATATATAGATTTTTGAATACTTTCACTGATGGATTGCTGAAGGATTCATCCGTTACAAAAAAATCTATCATAATTTTGTGACCGATTTATGATGGAACAAAGATATAAGTTTTCAAATACTTTCAGTGATGACTGTGTGATAGATGTATCCATCACAAACAATCTATCATAATTTTATAACAAATTTTTGATAGAATAAAGACATAGATTTTAAATGCTTTTAGTGATGGTTTTATGACGAATATATCCATCACAAACCTATTATAAATTTATAATAAATTTGTAAAAGAAAAAAGTATAGATTTTTGAATACTTTCAATGACAGAGTTGTGATGGATATATCTATCACAACTCCATCACAAATTTATATAGATTTTTTATAAATTTTTATAGATTTTTGGTTGTTTTTAGTAAAGTATGTATCTATCACAAAAATAAAATAAATAATTAAATAAATAGATGGAAAATAATGATTTTAGATCGTGAAAGAATTTAATTAATTTGTCTGATTTTAATTTAATATAAAAATAATTAAAACTAAAAAAGAATGAAATTTGGTTTGGATCATAAAATTTAAGATAAAAGTCAAAAAGATAAGAAATGAAACAAATATAATCATGAATTAGATTTTTGATTTTCAGCTTGGCTATACTAAGATTGTAAATAGTTTGGGTTGACCCATAACCAGACCCGATCCGACCAATTTGCTTAGTCCTAATTTGACCTATTTCCAAAGATCCACAAATCCGGGTATGGTTTTAAAATGGGACCTAATCTATTTTCTAGGTTGGTTTTGGATTTATTAAATTCAGATCTAGCCTATTCAAGCTTCTAAATTATGATTTAAGACTTGCATAGACCATGCCTTTTAATATAAAAATAGATTTAAATTTATTTTTATATTTTAATTTATTTTGAGAGTAATATTATTTGTTGTTTATTTTATGTGGCTAATAGTACTTGACTATGTGATAATCAAAATATAATTGATTATATTTGATCTGGACCAACTTGGATTCGATTTGGATCTGACCAGACTCGAATTTTCTGGATTGGGGCTATTATGCTTTGACCTGACTTGACTCGATCTTCTATTGGATTAGATTTGGATATAATATTATGACTTAATCAAGGAACCAAGTTGGGTTAGGGTCACTTATGATCCAGTTATACCCAATCCATTTGTATTTATAGCTATAGTAAGAAAATCCAACATATTTAAAGTACTATTGTAAATGAATTGGCTTAACCTATGATATGACCCAACCCATCCTGTATAGACCCGAATCGATTTATTTCTAAGGACCCGTGGATCCATGTCAAAAAACATGTATTAATTTATTCAAAAAACTATATATTAATTTATCTATATTGATGAGCACCATATTCGAGAAATTATGTATTAATTTATCTATATTTGAAAAACTATGTATTAATTTACTTATATATTGGTGAACACTATATTCGAAAAACTATATATTAATTTATCTGTATATATATATTGGATCACTACTAGGTATGTATCAAAAAAATTTATAGTATGTATCGATAAGATATCAAGTGTGTATTGATTGATCATATACTATTATTGGTGAACCCTATATTCGAAAAACTATGTATTAGTTTATCTGTATGTATGTATTGCATTGCTACTATGTTTATATCTAAAAACCGTTAAGTATATATCATTTGATTATGTTCATACATATTGTAAATTTTTTGATACACACATAGCCACAATCTAATACATATCTATAAATGAGTTAAGACATATTTTTTAAATATAATATTCATCAATATATAGTATATGATTAGGTAATACATACTTAGCAAAATACTTATCTAATATTTCAATACATACTTTTAGATAAATCAATGCATAGTTTGTATAATATGGCATTTATCTATACACGGTATGTTGGAACAAATAAAATAGACCAATTTCCAAAAGGCCGAACTAGGCTCAATGAAAGAGTAGAAGGCCAGATCAAGCCCAGGAGTTGAAGAAATGGTAAGTGGATGACCGGCTTATAAGAGCCAACCAGCACACAATTGCCAACCAGCTTATAAAAACTGACCAGCACACAAAAGCCGATCCGCATCTAATGGCTGACCCAATGTGAGAGGAATAAATATGACAAGAAATGAGATAGTTGTTCTACCAGAATAACCAACTATTGTTATTACAAGCACGGGTTAGTTTCTAATGGAACTAACTACTTGAGGCCCATCTAACTAAATTCTGTTAAGGTCCATGCCTATAAATACCAGTAAATGGGAGTCTTCGAGAATAAGTAAGATTCACTAAATAAAGCATTCTCTCATTTTTCTGCCCATCTTCTCTAAGATTCTTTATCTATTTACCTGAATCCTTGCTGACTTAAGCATCGGAGTGTCTCCCACCGGAAACCCTCTGGTGAGTGGGTTTGTTTTGCAGGATCGTCAAGAACCTGACTTAGCAAGCCAAGAAGGAGCTCCATGGTGCTCAAAGGTCAATTTGGTTTGGCCATAACAGATTGGCACATCAGGTAGGGGGTCCAAGTCAAATCTTGAAAAGAATTTTGAAGAGAAGGATGGTAAAAGGAAGAGTACGGAATGCTTCTACCGGGAGAGCCCATCCACCATCTAAGAGGAATGATCCACCCTCGGATGGTGATGACGCCACCCCAACTGCAAGCTTGGGATGGCAGCAATAGGATGTTCTTTTAAACAAAATGGAGATCTTAACAACTACTATCCAAAATCTCCAAAAAGTAGCAATCAGCGGGGAACAACACCCCATCGCCTCTAGATGTAGTCGACGATCTCCCATACTGGAGGTCCGACATCCAAAACCAAGCCACCGTTCCCATCATCACCATTCATCAAGCCGACGCTCTCCCACGCAATGAAACTCCCGACTCCATGGCTATGGGGAAGGCCAACTTGGAGGAAAACATCCCAGATCTTATTCCGTCTTTTTCAATGAATCTACTCCAAGAAGCACCCAGTGGAGCTAGGAAAGTCGACGACGGGACCACTTTGAGAAGAAATTTCACAATTTGTAATTGCAGGTTGCCAAACTCGACGACCAGAGGAAGAATGATGAAAGGCTAACTACCTACGACATACAGCCACCCTTCTCTAGAAGAATCATGGAGGAAAAAATTCTATCACATTTCAAGATTCCCTAATTAGAACTTATGATGGAACCACTGACCTACTCGATCATTTGGGCAGCTTAAAGGATCATATGATGATTCATGGTGCAACCGATGCCCTCCACTATCTCGCCTTCTTAGCAACACTCAAGAAAGCCACCATAATGTGGTATTCGAGTCTTCGACCAAGTACCATCCATTCTTTTGAATAATTAGAAAGATTATTTGTGGCTCATTTCAGGACTAGCCGAAAGATGCCATGCAATTTGGATAGTCTCTTCTTCATTCAGCAATAGGAGGGTGAAACTCTGAGGGACTACAGGGCCCGCTTCAACTCTGCCATGCTGGAAATCCTAGACCTCAATGAGCATGTCGCCATGTCGCCATGAGCATGTCGCCATGTTTTGCTCTGATCATCCAAATTTATTTATTTTTAATATGGGGCATGTACAGAAGTACGTGCAAGCTGAAGAGTAGGCTGCAAGTTGGTGACAAGTTGAACGGAAGCCTACCCCAAAGAAGAAAATTTCAAAAGGCAACGAATTATTGCCTTCGGGTACAAACGATGCTTCGACCTAGCGATGGAGCCCAAAGCTGAAGAATCCAGCGGCAAGGCTCAGATCGGCAAATTCGACACCTATACTCGTTTATCTCTCCCAAGGGAGAAGATATTGATGGAAATTAAAAAGAAGAGTTTTCTCTAGAGGCCTCGACCGATGTGAGCACCCCCAACCTCGCGAAATAAGGCCAATACTGTCGATTCCATAGGGACCACGGACACACAACGAAAGAGTGCATCCAGCTGAAGGATGAGATCGAAGACCTGATCAAACATGGATACTTAGGAAAGTACGTCCACATTCAGGATCACCCAACTGAGGTGATGGTCCCAAGACAAGCCATCGATGGTGCGAAACTTTCCAATTGGCAACCCACCGATGGGATGGTCAGCATGTTACATCGCCGATCACACTATGGAGATGACAATGCTTCGAAGAGACCTCGGACAAGCAATGTCATCAGCTTCTCTAATGATGACCTGCTGGGAGTCCAAGCACCCTATGATGATCTTGTTGTAATCTTTGCCATTATAGTAAACTATGTTGTAAGAAGTATTTTGGTGGATGATGGAAGCTTGACTAAGATTTTATTTTATGATGCTTTCCTCAAAATGAATCTGTCAAGAGATAAATTACAAAGAACCTCAACACTCCTCACCGGATTCGGGGAAAATCCAGTAGGAGTGGAAGGGGAGATACTCTTCCCGTAACTCTTGAAATTGAATCAAGGCAGAAAATGCTTCTGATTACATTCATGGTCATCCAAACATCCTCAGCATATAATGCCATTTTAGGATGACCTGCCCTAAACAAGTTTGAAGCCATCATCTCTACTTACCATCTACTGGTATGATTCCCAATCAAGAACGGGATTGGAGAAATAAAAGGAGATCAATAGATAGACTGTCAGTGCTTAATAGATCAAAACCGACAACCCGTCGACAAGATGATGTTAGAGTAGATGGACCCATGAGATCAAACAAAAGAGATTGGAGAACCGGTTGAAAGAATCGTCCCCATACCTCTTATAAAAAATGATATGATTAAGGTTGTATAGATCAGAAGTCTGCTCAATGATAACATGAAGACAAGATTGACAGACTTCTTACAGAATAATGCTGATATCTTCGCATGGTCAAACATAGATATATTGGGAATTCCTCCCGAAGTCATGACTCATGAACTCAAGGTTGATCCGGAGTGTTGACCAATTCGACAAAAGAAAAAAAAACTTTGCTCTAGAAAGATAAAGGGTCATCAATGAGGAGGTAACTAAACTCCTTGATGCAGGATTTATACGGGAGGTCCATTATCCAGATTGGCTTACCAATATGGTAATGGTAAAAAAGCTAACGGCAAGTGGATAGTTTGTATCGATTACACCGACCTCAACAAAGCTTACCCAAAAGATAGTTTCTTTCTATCGAAGATTGATCAACTTGTCGATACCACCACCGGACACAAACTTCTAAGTTTTATGGATGCCTTTTCCAAATATAACCAAATTCGGATGAATCCTAAAGATGAAAAGAAGACATCCTTCTTCACAGATAAAGGGCTATACTATTACAAGGTAATGCCCTTTGGCCTAAAAAATATCGGAGTGACATACCAAAGGCTGGTCAACAAGATCTTCAAGAGTCTGATCAACAGGACTATGAAGGCATACATCGACGACATGATCATTATAAGTATCCATGCTAACGACCATATTAAGGATCTCCAAGAAGCTTTCGACATATTATGAAGATATCAGATGAAGTTGAACCCAACTAAATGCATCTTCAGAGTCACGTCAGAAAAACTCCTGGGTTTTCTTTCTCGAGCTTCTTTTTCACATGATAATTAACATGCTTTCTTCAATACAGCAAGGTAGGGATCTGCTCCTCATCCGGGACTTCTACCAAAATTGGGTGAAGGGGGAGAAGGAGCGGTTGACCGAGCTCGAGTCCCTATGGGCTGAGGCAAGCCGGAAGAATGGGGAGGCCCAGGAGGCCAACCTCAAAATCAAGAGCCTCATGGCCGAGGCCGCGGATGCCACCAGAGTAAAGAAGGAGCTCGAAAGCGAGCTCGAATCGAAGAGGACTCGGTTGAAAGAGCTCTGGGCTGAGTCAGAGAGGAAGGTGGCGGCCACGGAGAAGAGGGTCGCTGAGGCCGAGAAGAAGGCTACTGCCACCAGCCATGCTGCCGAGGTCGCTGAGAAGGGAATGGCGACGGCGGTCCGCCAGGCTGAGCACACTGAGGATCTGGCGGCCACTGAAAAGAGCAAGGCGGAGGGCACCAGAAGGGACGCCGCCGGCATGGTGACCGCCTTCAAAGCTTCTCTTGAGTACCTCAAAGACTTCAAGGAGGCGACGACGGACTCCTTCGCCAAGGGGTTCGCTTATTGCCGCCATCAGCTGCGGGGTATTCTGTCCGAGGAGCGACTGGCCACGCTCCAGACCCCAGGAAAGAAGGCTTTCTCTGCAACGATGATGGTGGCGGAAAGGCAGGGAGCTGCTCCAACCGAGGCCCGTACCCCAGTGACCTCGGCGGTGCCCAGCCCCGGAGAGCCGACACCGACGGTGGCGAGGGCGGCACCTGCACCGCAGCCGGAGGCAACTGATCCGGTCCCAGCGATTCCAGCAGTTGAACCTGCTCCTCCAGCGGAGGTCGCCCAGGAGCATGCCCAAGCGACGGAAGTGGAGGAGGGAGAGGTCCCAGCCATGCACCGCCCAGGGAAGGAGCCAGCTACTTAGGATAGGACCTTTTTTCTTTTTATACTTGTACCTTTCTTTCATCTTCCTTTCTTCTTGACCGGGTCACCCGGCCTATCGGGGCCCGGAAGATAGTGTAATCAATTCCTTCAATAATGAAATTCACTTTTGCAACCACTGTGCCCCTATTATCTGTAATGTGGAATGTCTCTTCTCTCTCTCCTCCCTTTCTTTGCTTCTTCTTCTTTTTCGGTGCAGGGAGGTCCGAGAAGGGAAGCCGAGGACTTCGACTAGCACGGACCCGGCGTTGAGCTTGAGGTCATGCTAGTGATGAATGTCGGCCTTGGACTCAGTTGCTTAGGGACATGATTCAGTAGTCATCATTTCGAAACTGGGCTCGAAAACGTCGAAGGCTGAGATCCCTGGCGTCAGAAGTTTGAGTCTTGAACGTTAGTGTCTCGGAGCCAGTTCCAAGGATGTTGATGATTGAGGGTTGCGATGCCAGAAATCTGAGTTCTAGACCTCGGCATCCTAGAGCTGGGTTTGGAGGCACTAAGAGCCTGGGGGCTTCCCAGGTCCTTTGCCGGGGAGCTGGGCTTGTCGATGCCAGAGGGTCATTCGGTCTTTAGTGCCGGAGGGTCATCCGGTCTTTGGTGCCAGGGAGCTGGGCTCGCCGGTGTCGAAGGGTCATCCGATCTTCGGTGCTAGAGGGTCATCCGATCTTTGATGCCGGGGAGCTGGGCTCGCCAGTGCCTGGGGGCTTCCCAGGTCTTTGTGCTGGAGGACTTTTCTCCGGGCTTTGATGCTGGGGAGTTGGGCTCGCCGGTGCCTGGGGGCTTCCCAAGTCTTTGTGCTGGAGGACTTTTCTCTGGGCTTTGATTGGTGATGATGCCACCCAGCCCAGGGGACTTGAGCTCAGAGGGGCACCTCGTGGCGGAGGAGGCTGAGCTCGACTCCTGGCCACAGGTCCCGATCTCAAGGGGTCCACCTTGGGTGAGAGTTCATGCTCGGCTCCAGCCTAGGCATCCCAGGCTTGCGGGAGCGGACCTGGCGAAGGACGGGGCCTGGCTCCGGCCGTCATCATGGAGCCGAGCTTGGGGGTGTTGACGGTGACGAGCTACCTGGCTCGAAGGTGCCCTTGGCCGGAGGTCTGAGCTTAGGTCTTGAGCATGCATCCTGGAGCTGGGCTCGGGGACTTTGATGACTTGAGATGGCACCTTGGAGCTAGGCTCGAAGACGCGTTGGTTGAGAGGATTCCCTTGGCTGGAGATCCGAGCTCCGGTCTGGGACTGACATCCTAGAGCTAGGCTCGAGGACGTTGGGACTTGATGATCTGAGGGCATGGCTCAGAAGATGACGCCTCGGAGCTAGGCTCGGGGATGTTGAGTGCCTCGGGGCTTCCCAGGTCTTTGTGCCAGAGGACTCTTCTCTGGGCTTCAGTGTCGAGGAGCTGAGCTCGAGACTTACTTGTTGGAGGGCTAGGCTTCAGTACTTGATTGTCAGAGGACATCGCTCAGTAGGTGGTGTCTTGGACCTGGGTCCGAAGATCATGATAGCTGAGAGGATTCCCTTGGCCGGAGATCTGGGATTCGGTCCTGGGCAGACGTCCTGGAGCTGGGCTCGGGGATGTTTAGTGCCTGGGGGCTTCCCAGGTCCTTCGTCGGAGAGCTGGGCTCACCGATGCCAGAGGGTCATCCAGTCTTCGGTGCCGGAGGGTCATCTGGTCTTCGATGCTGGGGAGCTAGGCTCGCCGGTGCTTGGGGGCTTCCCAGGTCTTCATGCCAGAAGACTTTTCTCCGGGCTTTGTTACCGAGGAGCTAGGCTCATCGATGCCTGGGGGTTTCCCAAGTCTTCGTGCCGGAGGACTTTTCTCCGAGCTTTGTTGGATGTCCTGGAGATGGGCTCGGGGACATTGATGTTGGCGAGCTGCATGGCTCGGAGGCGCCCTTGGCCGGAGGTCTGAGCCCCAGTCTTGAGCAAGCGACCTAGAGCTGGGCTCGGAGACGTTAGGATTTGATGATCTGAGGGCGTGGCTCAGAAGATGACGCCTCGGAGCTGGGCTCGGAGACGTTGGGTGCCTGGGCTTCTTAGGTCCTTTGCTGAGGGACTGGGCTCGCCGGTGCCGGAGGGTCATCCGGTTTTTGGTGCCGGAGGGTATTCCGATCTTTGGTGCCGGAGAGCTAGGCTCGCCGGTGCCTGGGGTTTCCCAGGTCTTCGTGCTGGAGGACTTTTCTCCGGGCTTGGTTGCTGAGGAGCTAGGCTCGTCGGGGCCTGGGGGCTTCCAAGGTTTTCGCGCCGGAGGGTCATCCGGCCTTTGGTGCCGGAGAGCTGGACTCGCGGCTTGAGTTTCCTGTAAGGCAGATAGGTCGTGTTGCAGAAAGGAATCTTTATTTCTCATGGAAGGAATACACTACTGATAGTATCTCCTCAAATTACAAGCATTCCAGGTCCGGGGGAACCTGGCGCCTTCCATGTCTTTTAGGTAGTAGGCCCCCTCGGAGAGGGCCTCGGCCACTTTGTAGGGCCCTCCTAGTTTGGTAAGAGTTTGTCACACTCCCGGGACTGAGATGCTTCAGCCCAGTGCAGCACCAGGTCACCAAGTCAAAAGTTCTTCTGCTTTACTCGTGCGTTGTAGTATCGGGAGACTCGTTGTCGGTATGCGGCCATCCGGAGCCGGGCTTTGTCCCTTGTTTCTTCGAGGAGGTCCAGGTTGAGGAGAAGGTGTGCCGAGTTCTGCTCTTCGTCATACTGCTGTACATGGAGCGTGGGCACATCGAGCTCAACTGGAATCACCACTTCCGATCCGAAGACGAGGTTGAAAGGTGTTTCGCCCGTCACCGTCCTGGGCATTGTGTGGTAGGCCCACAGGATGCTCGGAAGTTCTTCTGCCCATCTACCCTTCGCCTGATCTTGCCTGGTACGGAGTCCTTGAAGAATGGTTCGGTTGGTGACCTCGGCTTCCCCATTCGTCTGGGGATGGGCAACCGAGGTGAACCGATGTCGGATCCCATGCTTGGCGCAGAATCCCTCGAACTCTCGGTTGTCGAACTGTCGCCCATTATCGATGATGACATAATTGGGGAGTCCAAAATGGTAGATGACAGACTTCTAGAAGAATTGTCGAACATTGGCCTCCATAATTCGAGCTAGCGGCTCCACCTCGACCCACTTGGTGAAGTAGTCTATCACCACTAGCAAGAACTTTCGCTGTCCAGGCATGGAGGGGAACGGTCCCAGGATATCCATCCCCCATTGGACGAAAGGCCAGGGAGATGATAATTGGGAGATCAATGCAGCTGACAGGCGCTGGATATGGGAATGGCGCTGGCACTTGTCACACTTCTTGATGAAGTCGGCAGCTTCCTCCCTCATCATTTCCCAGAAGTACCCCTGGTGGAGTGCCTTGTACGCCAGAGTCCTCCCTCCTACATGATTCTCACAGAGGCCCTCGTGTATCTTCTGGAGCACGAAGGCTGCCTTTGTGGGCCTGAGGCACTTCAGGAGGTGGTAGGAATAGGATCGGTGGTAGAGCTGGCCGTCCATCAAGACAAAGCAGGCGGCTTTCCTTCTAATAAGGCCAGCTTCTTTGCGGTCTTCCGGCAGTAGGCCATCCTGGATGTACTTGGCATACTTGTCCATCCAGCTCGGCTCGGGGGCTACTTGTTGCACCTCCTCGGGGCTTTCGTAGCTTGGACTTTCAAGATATTCGATGTAGGCACATCCCAGGGATGAGTCCGGTAGGGTGGCGAGCCTTGACAGTGCATCCGCATGAGCGTTTTCTCCACGAGGAATATGGGAGACACGGAAGTAACAGAAGCCTGCCGTGCTCGAATGGACCTTCTCCAAGTACTTCATCATTTGGGGATCTCGGGCCTCGTACTCTCCGGAGACTTGTCCGGCAACCAGCTGGGAGTCGGTGAAGACCTTGAGATTCTGTACGCCCAATTTGCGGGATACCTTCAGGCCCGCGAGGAGTGCCTCGTACTCTGCTTGGTTGTTTATGGTGGGGAACTTGAAGTGAAGTGTGCACTCCATCACCACTCTGTCAGAATTGGCGAGGATGAAGCCTGCTCCGCTCCTGCAAGAATTGGAGGCACCATCCACATGGAGGATCCAAGGGTCCTCCAGCTGGCTGGGCTCAGCTTGGCTCTCCGAGACCATCCGCTCTGGTTCCTTAGGAAGCCCTGTACATTCAACCACGAAGTCGGCTAGGACTTGGGCCTTCTGTGATGACCTCGACCGATATGCGATATCGTACTCGCTCAGCATCAGGGACCATTTGGCTAACCTTCCAGAAGTCTCGGGGTGGCTTAGCATGGTCCTTAGTGGCTGATCAGTCACAACCATGATGGGGTGCGGTTGGAAATAGGGCCTGAGGCGCTTAGCAGACATTATTAGTGCAAAAATAAGTTTTTCAGAGCGGGTATACCTGATCTTCGTATCATGGAGTATTTTGCTGGTATAGTACACCGGCTTCTGTGACCCGTCCTGGTCTGTACGGACAAGGACTGAGATGACGGCCCCTGGTGTGACCGCCAGGTAGAGCAGGAGCTCTTCGCCATCTTCAGGTCTGGACAGCAGAGGTGGGGAGGTCAGGAACTCCTTTAGCTCTTCGAAAGCTGTCTGGCACTCTTCGGTCTAGGTGAAGCCATGCATCTTGCGCAGCGCCTTGAAGAAAGGGAGGCAGCGATCAGCCGACCTCGAGATGAACCAACTCAAGGCTGCGATTCTCCCTGTCAGGCACTGAACCTGCTTCTTGGATGTTGGGTGCTCCATATCCAAGATTGCTTGGACCTTCTCAGGATTTGCCTCGATGCCTCTCTGGGTGACCATGAAACCGAGAAATTTTCTGGCCGCCACCCCAAAGGCGCACTTCGCCGGGTTGAGCTTCATCTGGTGTTTCCGGAGACTGTGAAAAGCTTCAACGAGGTCGGCAATATGGTCCGAGCTCGGTTTGCTCATGACGAGCATGTCATCCACGTACACTTGCACATTCTTGCCAATCTGGTCCTTGAAGACCTTGTTGACCAGATGTTAGTACATGGCCTCAGCATTCTTCAGGCCAAAGGGCATCACTTTGTAGCAGTACGTCCCCCGGTCAGTGATGAAGGCAGTGTGCTCCTCGTCCTCCGGGTGCATCCATATCTGATTGTACCAAGAGAATGCATCCATGAAGGAGAGCAGCTTGTGCCCTGACGTGGCATCCACCAGCTGGTCTATCATTGGCAAAGGGAAGCTGTCCTTCGGGCACGCCTTGTTGAGGTTGGTATAGTCTACACAGATCCTCCACTTGCTATTGTTCTTCTTCACTATCACCACATTCGCCAGCCAGCTCGGGTATTGCACCTCTCGGACGAAGCCGGCGGCGAGGAGTTTCTCAACTTCCTTGTTGATGGCCGCTTGCCTTTCGGGGACGAAGCTTCTCTTCTTCTGTCGAACCGGCCTGCACTTCGGATCAATATTAAGTTTATGGGTGATGACTTCAGGGAGAATACCTGGCATGTCGGTTGCCGTCCAGGCGAACATGTCCTTATTTGCCCTCAAGAACTCTAGTAGCAGAGCTTTCTCCTCCTCGGGCAGCTGGGCTCCGATCTGCACGATCTTCGTCTGGTTAGTTCCGAGCTGGTAGGGAAGCAGGCGCTCGTCCAGGCCTCCCCTGGGGTCCTGAACCCTCTAATCGAGCTTAGTTGCTCTAGAATCCTCCTCGGGCACCCGGGCCTCGGGGAGCGTCTGGAAGTAGTGCTGCACTGGCTGGGGCATGCCCCTCATCTCCCCCACACCGCAAGGGGTTGGGAACTGGACAAGCAACCTCTTAGTAGAGACGACAGCATCGAGGAGGTTAAGTCCAGGTCGGCCCAAGATCACGTTGTAAGGCGAAGGAAGCCTGACAATCGTGAACATTATCATGATGGTACTCTACCGAGGTGGGGTCCTGGCAGTAACTGGGAGAGTGATTTCTCCTTCTACTCTTGCGGAGTCTCCCGTAAAACCAATGAGGGGAGTATACATTGGCTTGAGCTAAGTAGGGGGGAGATTCATCCGGGAGAAGGCATCATAGAAAAATACATCCATAGAGCTTCCACTATCTACCATGATGCGCTTTACAGGATGCTTCGTGATCGTCATCTCGACGACCATAGCATCATTATTTATATTTTTCTCCCTACTTTCCCCTTCCCTCATAAAGGGGAGTACATTCTCAGAGTTCCCTGCCCCCTAGGTCCTCTTGGACGCGCGCTCAACTCCCTAGGAGATCATACCCATAGGCTTCTCGGTGGGGTGGTTGTCGATGGCTGGAGCTGGCGGGAGAGTAACGAGCACCTGGGACTCTGGTCAAGTTCTGCCCCCCACATATTTTTTGAGGTAGCCTCTCTTGATGAGCTCTTCGATCTTCCATTTGAGATTACGGCATTCCTCAATGTCGTGCCCATGGTCACGGTGGAAGCGGCAGTACTTCGTCTTGTCATGGGTGAAGGATGGCTTCAATGGCAGTGGACGCCTCAGATAAGTCTCATCCTCAATCTCCATGAGGATCTTCGTTCTCGGGGCGAGAAGGGGAGTGAAACTCCCTTGAGGGACGGGAGCATTTTTTGGCCTTGGCACTGGTTGGGAGCTCTAAGCTGGCGATCTTGGCCTCCGTGCTTCAGGCTTCTCGGTGGCACAGGCCCCTTCAGCGGCTTCTCGTCGAGCTCCTTCCTCGTATGATCCGCCTCCTCGGTGCGGATGTACTTCTGAGCCTGGAAGAGTAGCTCGGCATAGGTCTTCGGGGGCTTCTTATCGAGCGAGTAGGTCAGGCGGGCAGTCTTGAGCCCTCGCTTTAGAGCCAGCATCGCCACCGGCTCCTCCAGGCTGTAGATCTCCAATGCAGCAGCCTTAAAATGAGCCACGTAGTCTTGTAGCGGCTCATGGTCTTGCTGCCCGATGGAGAAGAGGCTGTCTGCCTCATGTGGCATCTTCTGACAAGCATCAAAATGAGCCATGAACTTCTGCCCCAACTGGGCAAAAGAGTTGATGCTCTCTGGCTTGAGGCGGGTGAATCACACCCGAGCCGCCCTCCGGAGGGTAGTAGGGAAGGTGACGCACAGAAGGGCATCAGTGGCCCCATGGACCCTCATGAGGGTCCTGTAACTTTCTAGGTGGTCCAGGAGGTCAATGGTCCCATCGTAAGGATCCACCTGCGGCATGCGGAACCGATGAGGAATCAGCTCCGCCTGGATCTCCTGGAAGAAAGGAGGGCAAGCGTTATAGCTTGCTGGCTCACTAGCAGAGCCAGGCAAGTTGGCGAACCGGCGGGCAAATTCCGTCAGCTTGCGGTCATGCTCTTCCAAGCGCTTCTCCACCATGCACCTGATGGCCTTGCCTGTAGATCCCTCCGCTGAGGGGGTGGTGAAGGTGAGGCGGACGCGCGGTGCCTGTGGCAAGGAGCCTTGTCTTTTCGGCCCTAGCGGGGCTTAGGGGCCCCCGGCCAAGGTGCGGCAAGCAGCTTTCTTCGTCAGTGGAGCTGGCCCACCGTCGGTTCATTGGGGCTTGATGGGTACCTCGAGGGTCTGTAGCTGCTCGCGACTGCGAAGGCCTCCCGTGGAAGGAATGTAGGCTATCACGGGGGGCTGCGGCGTGGGCTGCAGGGGTCTCTGGCTGTTGATGGGTGGCCAGGGACCGATGTTGATGCTGGTGCTGGACCTGGTGCACCACCGTGATGAGAGTATGCATCTGCTGGGCAAGTGCGGTCAGCTGGGTCTCTAGTGGGGGCGGTTGAACCAGGGCAGGTACTTCCATCTCCGGTCCGTGCGGTTTCCCATGGAAAGGGGATGCCTCTGCACGGTTGGGAGAAGCTCCCCTTGCTCGGGTAGTCACCATCCTTCCGATGGACTGGCTAAGTGGGGCTTGAACTGGATCAAGTATCGTCCTGCCCCCCTACTTGGCATGCCAATCTGTTGTTGCCTGGATCGTCGTGGCTCGTAGCTACTGATGTGTCGGGTGGTCCACGTCCGCCCGCCGAGGATGCCTCCGGTGCCTCGGAACCTGCAAGACAGCCAACGTCAGTGACCTGGGCCGGGAATTCCGACGGGGGCACTCCGACGGTAAGTCAGTGACGATCCAGGGGAACATATCCTCTTGGTCGAGCCCCTCTAGATGAGCTCCATGCTAGGAGGAGTGAGTGGAGTGTAGGAGAGTGTGAGTGAGCTAGGAGACGTGGTGGCCGGGGTGGTCTTGCCCTCCTGTCTGGCCTCTCCCCCTTCTCCTCTTTCACTTTATGGAGGTTGTGTTGTTGGAAAAATTGTGTTCTCTTCTTGAGAGAATGTTGATCTTGCTTGGAAGAAGAAGAAAAATGGGTGTCGTTACCTTCCTTTTTGTTTATTCTGGCTGGATCTTTTCCTTTGGCTTGCCTCGGGGTTCTCCCACGCTGTCAGACAGGTACAATAAGGTACCGTACCGTAGATGGGACGCCTTCTTTATTGGGTAGCTGGGGAAGCCTCTACATGCCCCTGACATTCCTTTTATTTGCCCTTCCTGAAAGTCTGGCAGGACCTCGACTGTTGTGCCGCCGCTCTTGGGGACTGCGCTCCTTGGTGGGGTCTTTTCTCCAGTCGTACGGTAGGTCGATGGAGGGCATGGTGCCTTGATGTGAGCTTCATCTCTTTATGGTGTGAATGGTGGCCATGGGCATTAATGGCGACATGGCGGGTGCTGTCGTATGGTCCTCGGGGGACCCACCACCATCTTCGGAGGGGAGGTGCTGCTCCCGTGTGGGTTGGTGTCTCGATCTGAGTTGAGGGCCAAGCTGGGAAGATGGGGCCCACTCGCAGGGGACCGGTCTCGCGGTGGCTCGGCTGTGCAGAGGAGGGCCGAGCTCGTCTCCAGGCTAGGGGGGCCTAGCTCTTACCAAGCTTGGGCTGGCAGAGGTGGATGAGGTGCGCCCGGTCCAGGGGACCCGCCTCGGAGGGGTTCCTCATGGTGGAGGCTTGAGCTCGACTCCGAGCTGCGGGACCCGACCTCTGGCCCGAAAGGTCCGTCTCTGGCGGGGTTTGAGCTCGGCTCCGACCTAGGCGTCCCGACTTGGCGGGTATCGACCTGGTGGAGGACGGAGCCCGGTTTCGATGGGTGGCCCCGTTGGCATCAGGAGCTCAGCCCAGCGAAGTGGCCTGTGGTGGTAATCCTGCATGGCATCCAGTGAGGGCTCCACGTCAGGCTCCTTGTCCCACGTCAGCGAATCGGTCACATCAAATCCATTATAGATATTCCACCCTAACCAATAGATTCGAGAGATTGATTCATACCCCAAGCTTAGACATAGGTCCAAGATTAGAGGATCGTTCCGTGAGACCATCAATAGACCAAGATGATCAGATCCTCTTGAACATTAAGATTGGGGTACCCACTTTTGATGGCAATTTATATCCAAAATTATACCTTGATTAGGAATCAAGCATGGACCATTATTTTGATTGGTATGAAATGTCCGAGACTAGAAAAATTAGGTTTGCCAAATTAAAATTGATCTTGCAAGCTTGATTATACCTAGAAAATGTGGAACGTTTACTTCTTCAAAGAGAACATGACCCAATAGGAACATAGAACAAATTAAAAGCCAAATTAAGAGAAAAGTACTTATCCGTGTCCTATAAATCAACATCTATTAGATCAATGAAAGTGATTGGCCTAAGGAAATAGACATGTTTCTAAATACGTCACACATGATTCGATAAGTTCATTATATATTGCAGTGTCACTGAGGATTATGTTGTGACCTTGTCTAGAGCTAGATTTCATGAGGATATTTAATGCGAGTTATACATATGTTAGGTCACCACCTTAGAATAAGCTTACCAGGTCATGCTAGATTATAAGCACTTTTCTAGATATTCAATCCCTTGTTGACCTGATCAATGCGAGTCCACTAGTCGACCAACCTGATATGGAGTATGACTTAGTACCTTTAGAGGACCTACTAATCAATCCATAGCATAAATACCAATATCTAGCAGGAAAGATAAGAGAAAGGAGATTGTTAAGAGTAACATTGGTCAAATCATATATTGTAAATATCAAGAAATTGGTCACTTTGCAATCTAGTGTCCCACTAGAGCCTTACATATAGGTGATCAGGATGAAGAGGAAGTTCTGAATAGTGAGGGGGAAGAAGTGTATGAGGTTGACCCTATACTTGCTAAAGAATTTAAGGGATATGATAATGAAAATCAAGAATCACCCATACTTGATCATGATGATGCACTCTTAGGTATAGTTAGGTGTGGCATAGCCTTGCCTAAACAAAGTAAAGATTGGCATAGGACTGCAATATTCTACACCTTCATAAATAGGAAAACAAAGCATGCAAGGTTATCAATGATAGTGATAGTTATATAAATGCTATATCAACTGATGCTATCAAGAAATTAGGATTAACCTTAATTGAACATCCTAGTCCTTATAAAGTTTCTTAGATCAACACAATATCCATTCAGATTAAGTATAGGTGTCATGTACCCATTCAATTTAGTTCATATATGGACAAGATTTGGTGTGATGTCCTACCTATGGAGGTAGGTAGTATAATTCTTGGAAGGCCATGGCTATTTGATTTAGATGTCATACTTTTTAGTTGGTCCAATTCATGCTCTTTCACTTATAATGAAAAGAATGTTAAGATTAATCTATCTCAACCTATATCCGGTAAAAACTTCAAGTCAACCAAAATTAAAGAATCTAAAAAGAATAAAGATCTAAATTTAATCAGTACTAAGGAGATTGAAAAGGAAGTGAGTAAAGGCTCTACTTTTCGGGCATTAGTAGTTTAAGAAATTAGCGAGCCTACTCAAATTGAATACACCCCTGAAGTCAAGAGATTTTTTAGTGAATTTGATAATATTTTTACCAATGATTTACTGGATAGATTACCATCTATGAGAGATATATAACACATAATTGTTCTAGTTCCTAGTTCCACCCTATCCAATTTACCTCATTACCAATTAAATCTGACTAAACATGATGAATTGAAGAGGTAAATTGATAAATTAATTAAAAAGTGATTCATTAGAGAGAGTTTGAGTCCTTGTACTGTACCTACATCATTGACCTTTAAGAAAGATGGCCCTTGGAGGATGTGTATTATAGTCATATCATCAACAAGATCATGATCAAATATCGTTTTCCCATACCCTGCCTTGGTAACATGTTGGATATGATGGCTAGAGCCACTATCTTTTCAAAAATAGGTCTTAAAAGTGATTATCATTAGTTCGAATCAACTGGAGGATGAGTGGAAAATAATCTTTAAAACTACGGATGATCAGTATGAAATATTAGTAATGCCTTTCATATTATCAAATACACCTAGCATGTTCATGAGACTCATGACTCAGGTATTGAGACCATTTATGAGAGTATGTACTGTAGCAAAGCAAATTAAGAAGAATATTGATTTATACACTCCATTGCCAATTCCTACTTATCCATGGAAAGATGTGAGTATGGACTTTATATTAGAATTGTCATGAATTCTGAGGAAACATAACTCTATTTGTATCATAATTGATCGATTCTTTAAAATGGTTTACTTCTACGTTGTTCAAAAATATCAGATGCTTCTATGATAGCTCATCTTTTTCTTGAAAGATTGTTAGGTTACATGGATTACCTAAATCCATAGTGTCGATAGAGATGTCAAATTCATGAGTTATTTTTGAAAGACCTGATGGCACATGTTAGAAATGAAACTAAAATTCTCTTATATCTATCACCTTCAAATAGATGACTAAACTGAAGTAGTGAATAAAAGTTTAAGAAATCTACTAAGATGTTTGGTGGGCAAACACGTATCAAATTTGGATTTGATTTTATCATGTGCTAAGTTTACTTATAATAATTTGATGAATAGATCAACTAGTATGAGTCTTTTTGAAATTGTTCATGATTATAAAGCTAGCCAACCGGTATACTTATTCCTTTACCTGTGCATGCTACAGTGTCTCATTCAGCTTAAGATTTTGCATAACATATTAGAGATTTGTATAAAAATTAGCAAATAAATTGATGTTAATAATTAAATTTATAAATGATTAGCAGATTCACATAGGTGTATTCAATTATTTAATGAAGGTGATTATGTAATGATAAAGGTTAGACCCGAATGGTTCTCATCCGAAATCAATAGAAATTATATATCCATGAAGTAGGACTATTTAAGATTTTGAAATGATTAGGATTAAATGCATATGTTATAAATCTACTATCAGATTATGGAATTAGTTCTACATCTAATATATTAGATCTGGTAGCCTACAAGGAACCAACAGCACTACCCAGTGATCCATTTAAGCCTGTTTCATCCTTTAAGAGTGAACCTTTATCCGAGTGTCTACTTCCAAAAGCGCAAATTTATAAGAGGCATGAATAGATTGAGAGAATCTTTGATGAGCAAGTAATAACTACACGGAGTTAAGGATATCAATGTTACCTGTAGGGATGGCAATGGGCCGGGTACATAACTATCCAAACCCAAACCCGAATACTTAATAAACTATCCAAACCCGGTCCAAACACTATCGGGACTGGTTTTTTTTATCCAAACCCATCTCAATCGAGTATCGGGTAATTCGGGTTTACCCGGTCCGAATCCAATTGAGTCATATTAAATATATATTTTTTATTTTTATCAATTTTAAAATCATCTATCATTTTATAAATCATACATACATTAAATAAATAAAATCTAACTATATTTTTAGTTCAAAAGCGTTTAGTTTCATATCCAAAAAAAAATTAAATTACCTTAAATAAATAAATTTTAACAAGACTTAATTTAATACTTCTAAAATAAACAAAAACATAATATATATTAATTATATATATTTAAATATTAAAATAATTTGGGTTGGGTGTATATCTATCTAGTCCCGGCCCAAATCCAAAGTTAAACATTTGGATTTTACCCAAACTCGGCCTAAACCCAGTCAAAGCGTTGACTACCCGGCCCAATTGGGTCGGGCCGGATCGGGTATCCATGGGTTTGGATTTTGTTGCCATCCCTAGTTACCTGGTTCATTAAAAAGGTTGCCCCAAGTCAGATGATTCTTGGATTATTCAAGAGGAGTTGCAGAGGATCGTCTTAGACCTTCTTAGGCAATACCTGAGTAGGATTGACACACACTCGACGAAGTTGAGTTCTCCCCATCCTACGAGAATTGATGAGGATATCTACTTACTTACAAAACCAGTTTAGACTCAAGCACAGGCACGACGACGATTCTAAGTATCATCAATACTAGAAGCATCGTTATGGCTATAGAGGCTCAATTATCCCTTATCTTAGTTGCTTTACTATTTCTTTTAGCTGATTTATTATATACTCAATTATATTTATTAATTAGGTTAGTTATTTATTTATTTGGATTCAGATTTGAGTTATTTAGTATTTAGAGATTCATCGATAGAAGGACTCTCCAATCAAATATACCATTATATATTCATTGCCGTATTTTTTTATCATATAATTTTTGGCTAAACATTAGATAGCATACAACTTGGATCTATAAGGTTTATCATCCCACATGGATAAGATCAAGGTTAGGGATCAAGCTTTAGTTTAATTTTATATGAAAGTTATATTTAAATAAAATTTATTTTATTATCCTATAAAGAGTCCTTGTATATCTTTATTTTATACTTTTGCCTATATAAAAGCCTTGGAGTCATGAATAAACTTAACTTATTATGATTATTTATACCTTGATATATATTGAGATTGTGAGATTGTGTGTGAAGCCATGTTCGAGCATCAACCATCCCTCCTCTTTTTGCTTGCACCGCCCCTCCATCTTCCATCTCTTTTTCTTCTAATTCCATGTCACCTCTTAAATTTCTGTCAAATTTATTTTTTTTTCTCTTTGTTAATAGATCCCCTCAATGAATCATGAAGGAATTTCAAGAATATATCAAAGCTCGTAGCTCAGATAATTTATTTAAAATAAGAAGCCTAAGATCTGCTTCGAGAAATTCTCCTCAACCCAGATCTTGAGATCTTTAGTATCTTTGTGAGATCTAGTCTAGGATTTAATTCTATATTTACCGTTGGCCATATCGTAAGTTGAATATTCCTTCCTTAGCCTGGATCTGATATAAGTAAAATAGAATAATTCTAATCTAGATAGTTTCTTAACTAGCCTATGATCCTGTTGCCGCCTGGATCGTCGTGGCCTGTAGCTCCAATGCATCGTCGCTGCGCTGGGTGCCTCCTCTAGCAGGGCGTGCTCCCTTCTCTTTGGGGGTCGATCCTTCGATCCGGTCGGCCTTACACCTACAAAAAAGAGGAGACTCGGGCTGGAGATTCTGGTGAGGACACTCTGATGATTAAGTCAGCAGGACGATCGAGGAGAACAGAACCTCTGAGGCAGAGAGCTTGGGGGACTCCCTTGTCTCAGGGGGTGACACGATAAGGATGTTCAAATAACAAAAAGAACAAGATAGTAATGTCTAAAGAGTAGAAAGAAGGAATGGAGAGCGGGGAGCGGGGAGGTTCTTTGGTCGGTCCCTTGGCCGTTGAGCTTGCAATGGCTATCTTGCTTACCTCTCCCTACTCTTCCTGCAATTATCTCTTACTTTTCTTACCTTATGCCTTGTGCGATGGCCCCAACCAAATCTGGGGCATCATCCCGGTGTCCTTCTTAGGGTGCCCTCTCATGGTGTCTTCTCCGGAGGGGCTTGCCGCTGCTCGCAGCTTCTCCTTCTGCCCTCCCTTTTCGATCGATCCTTCGGAAGAGAGAGAGAGAGTGAGCCTTCCTGAGAGAGATCTCCTGGAGCAGTCCTTCGGAGGAGATTCCCCCAGAACCCTCCTTCCCCACTCTATTGGTGGTATTTTTGGAGTCCCTCCTCTAGAACTGTCCTCTGGGCCCCTCCCCCTAGCTATTGGGGGTGTCATTTTTCTTAAGAGGGGTAGATGCTATGCCACTGGGCCCCGTGCCTTGGCAGGATGTTTCCATTGCTGGGAGGATCGTCTGAGCATCGCAGGGCCTGAGACCTTGGCAGGATCCTCCTTCTAGGAAAACTCTGGATCTCGTGCCACGTGGGTCAGCATTCTCTGATCATATGGTAGTGGACGTGGCAGTACGTTACAGGGCCTTGGACCTGACGGCACTTGCCTTGCATAGATCATGCAGGCGGTGTGTCGTAGAGCTTGCAATGATGGCAGGGCATATGCCATGCTTCGTCCCGCCATGGTTTGAATTTTTGTTGGCCTTTTTGATGCGGGGGTGAGTCCCGCCCTGGAAAAACTCCACTCAGAAACTTGCCTCAAAAGCATGAGCTTGGCCCTTACCGGGAGCTAACCTCAGGCGGAGGACTCACCCCATGAGCGCGACCTCGGCTGGGAGCTGACCTCGGCAGGGGGCTCGCCTTGGAAGCTTGAGCTTGGCTCCGGCTAGAAGCTGACCTTAGTCGGAGGGCTCGTCCCATGAGCGCAACCCTAGCTGGGAGTTGACCTCGGCAAGAGGGCTCGCTTTGGAAGCATGAGCTCGACCCCGGCCGGGAGCTGACCTCAGTCGGAGGGCTCACCCCATGAGCATGACCCCAATTGGGAGCTGATCTCGGCAGGAGGGCTTGCTTCATCTTCTCATCGGGCTACCACATCCAAGTGATGGGTCTTTCAACAGCATGGCTACCAACGGACCCCACATCAGCGGAGGTGCCACATCAGATGCCCCCCATTCCCGAGCCCAGAAGATGAGCGGCGCTCGGGGTGATGAGAGTAATGATCAGTTGACATGGAGGGGCGTGCTTACTGCACCATCAATACCTCGAACGCTTGCGCTCCAGAGACCGCATCTCCACTCCAGTGAGGCAGCACCACGTTGCCCTTCTTTAAGAGGGGTCGTTAGTGCCCCATGCTGATAAAAAAAGTTGCCTCACGAACCGAAGCATCGAAATTGCCCAATGCTGATGTGTGGCACCTCCCGGTTGAACAAGAATTCGAAGAGGTGCATGCCCCTGTTGAGCACGAGGCGGTAGGCCTTTATTGCAAAGGGCTCACCTCTCGCTCCTTTGCTTCTTTTAAAGGGTCTCCGATCGTCTTTGGTCTACAGAGCCCTTTTTCCTTCCTTGAGCCTCCTCCTGTCTTTGAGGCTTTGAAGCCCTCCTCTCATGTTTCTTTCCTTCAACCCCTCTCCCTGAAGCTATACTAAGGGGGCGATCCTGGTAGACTTTAGGTCTTCGACCGGAAGACTGGGGGGCCAAGTAGTGGCCCCTCGGGTGCAAGCGGTTGGTGCTAAGGCAAAGGTATCCAGCCATGAGAAGAAATCTGTCGAGCTCAAAGCCACCCCCAAGGATGAGAAGGGGGGAGCCTCCGGTCATGCAACTGGGGCAGAGAAAGAGGCGGCCTCAAAGATGGGGGCATCTAGAGCCACCTCCCAGTTCACAAGACCGAAGATCTTACAAGAGGAGGTGGTGGCCGCGGTCGTGGTCACCACAGAGAGGGCCACGACCGTGGTGGTGCTGACAGGAGTATCCTAACACGGGGCTACTACAGCTATCCTTGAAATCATGGGATCGATGAATTTCAAGGGAGACGATGTAGTAGAGGGGAACGCATTATTGTTCTCCTTCCCAGCAAGCTCACCTAAGGAAAGGCACCCGCCTCCAGGGCAGAAGGGACTAGAATGCTCTGCCCGGTCCCAAGGGCAAAGTCCAGAGCCGGAGTACTAGCCCATTGGTCGGGCGAGGGACGGCAAGGGAAGCCTGAAGCTTGTTTCTTCTCATCTTGTAACTTAGGATTTCAGGTGGTCTCCTGACCTGTTGGGAGCCTCCATAGGATGTAAGAGACTTTTGATCAATGAAAGCATCCCTTCCTTCATGATTGATGTTCTCTCTTCCTTTTTCTTCTTTTTCTTTTTACTTGAATCTGCAATATGGCCTCCTAGGCTGCTGGGAGCCTCTCTCCCATGTAAGGGACATTTCGAAGAGGGTAATCTTTCTTCTCCCTTCAATCGGAATGTTTTGTATTCTCTCCACTTTATTTGCTATTTTTCATTTCTTTGGCTTGAATTGCTTCTGGGGAGTCTCCTCAATTTGCCAATCTGTGAGCCAGGCAGCCGATGGTGGGAGTTCAGGGGTTCCCCACCGACATCCCCAGGCCGTGAGCAAGGCAACTGGATGCTGGGCTTCCGAAATATCATGGCTCAATTCGCCACGCTGTGAGTGAAGCAGCAGATGGCGAGACTTCTAGAGTTTTCCGATGGACATCTCCGGACTGTAAGTAAGGTAGTAGGTATGGAGCTTCATGTGTTTTCTGGCTTATAGGTACCAAACTGTGAGTCACGCGATAGATGGCGGAGCTCCGGAAATCCCCAACTGCATCTCAAGACTATGAGTAGGGCGACTGAGCATGGGTCTATCGGAAGGACCCGGCTCAAAGATTTCCTAGCTGCGGGCCTCGTGGTAGAGGGTGGGCTGCCTTATCGCCGCCTCAGGATTGTGGACCCTACCGAAAAGTACGGGCCTGATGGAGTGAGCCCGGCTTATTGGTGAGGATGTTGAATGTGAGTCAGGTTGTAGATAGCAGGTTGCCCTGCCACCACCTCCGGACTGTGAGAACGGCGAAGAGTGCAGGTTTGATGGAGTGGGCACGGTTTGTTGGTGAGGTGCCATGCTGCGAGTCTCGCAGTAGACGACATCTTGGTGCCACCTCCAGGTTATGAGCACGACGAGGAGGCCGGGCCTGATGGAGGCCCAGTTCACTGGTGAGGATGCCGAACTATGAGTCGAGTGGTAGATGGTGGGTTTCCCTGTCGCCACCTCCACACTGTGAGCACGATGAGGAGGGCAGGCCTGATGGAGGCCTAGCTCACTAGTAAGGATGCTGAACTATGAGTCAAGCGGTAGATGGCGGATTACCCTGCTGCCACCTCCGGACTGTGAGCACGGCGAGGAGGGCGGGCCTGATGGAGGCCCGGCTCGCTGGTGAGGATGCCGGACTATGAGTCAAGCGGCAGATGGTGGGTTGCTATGTCGCCACCTCTGGACTGTGAGCATGGTGACGAGGATGGGCTTGATGGAGGCTCGGCTCGCTGGTAAGGTGCCATGCTGTGAGTCTCGTGGTAGGCGGCATCTTGGTGCCGCCTCCGGCTATGAGCGAGGCTGGGGGCACCATGCTTCTCGATTCATAATGCTGTGAGTCACACGGTAGATGGCATCTTGGTGTTGCCTCCGGGCTATGAGTGCGGTCATGAGGCTACGGAGCGCTGGACTTATAGGTGAGCCAAGTTGTGATTCTCGCGGTAGACGGCATCTTGGTGCCACCTCCGAGCTATGAGCTTGGCTGATAAGGGCGAGCCTGATGGAGGCCCAGCTTGTTGGCGAGGTGCCACGTTGTGAGTCTTGCGATAGATGGTATCTTGGTGCCACCTCCGGGCTGTGAGCGAGGCTGGGGGCACCAAGCTTCTCGATTTGTCATGCTGTGAGTCATGCAATGGACAGCATCTTAGTGCCGCCTGGCTATGAGCGCGGTCATGAGGCTGTGGGGCATCGGACTTATAGGTGAGCCAAGCTTTGAGTCACGTGGTAGACAGCATCTTGGTGTCGCCTCCAGGCTATGAGCTTGATTGATGAGGGTGGGCCTAATGGAGGCCCAGCTTGTTGGCGAGGTGCCATGCCATGAGTCTCACAGCAGACAGCATCTTGATGCCGCCTCTGGGCTGTGAGCGAGGCTGGGAGTGCCGAGGTTTTCGATTCACCACGCTGTGAGTCACGCGGTAGATGACATCTTGGTGCCGCCACCAAACTGTAAGCGTGGCTGGTGCGGGCACCAGACTCAGAAGAAGACTTCAGTGCTCCATCTGGATCTCTGATTGACCTTGCCCGAAGAATTAGGGTTTT
The DNA here is from genome assembly GCA_021397845.1 of Areca catechu. Classification (NCBI taxonomy): domain Eukaryota; kingdom Viridiplantae; phylum Streptophyta; class Magnoliopsida; order Arecales; family Arecaceae; genus Areca; species Areca catechu. The sequence goes on along the minus strand of CM038039.1, from coordinate 201,202,725 downwards.
CTGGTTTTATAATAAGGGTTGACCTGATCAACTCAATTTTGAGTCTGTAATTTTCTCATTTCAATTTTTGTTGGGTCATGTTGACTCAGTCCAAGTCCAAGGCCCAGGTAGGTGTTATTCCCTTTGCCATAGGGCACCACATTTTCCAGCTACAAGTGGGTGCCACACTCCCTGCCACATCTCCATCCAGTGTATCTTGGTCCCCACGCCTCAAGTAAGCAGGTTCTTTTTTCTTGCACCACTTGGGGGAGAAATCCATCAAGATACCTCAATCCAAGGAGGAGCCAACTTCTTTCCAGATAAACCCATGCCAGGATGGCAAGAATTTTTCTTGAAGAGAGGATCAAGGAGGTGCCCCACAATGTTCCATAAAAATCCAAGTTATAAAAGGGAAGAGAGCATGTCTTGGGGAGAAAATCAAGGAGGCACCCAAAAGTTTCCAAAAGTGCCAAAGCCATGAAAGAAAGAAGCCTAAACTTGTGGAGCAAGACTAGGAGGTGTCCAAAAGAGCCAAACTATGAAGAGAAAATCCTTGATTCATAGAGAGATACAAGGAGACACCCCCATAACCTGCCATTTGGAGCTGATTTTCAAGTTTTCTTGGAGTTTTTGGGCTGCCCACTCATGGAAGGAGTCTTGGGAAGAGAATTTGATGCCTAAAGTGTGGGTTAGTCCTATTAGTCCCACATGGAAAATGTATAAAATTTTATTTCTTTGTTATGTCTATATATTCAACTCTATGTAACTCTTGAATTTAAAATGATGAATGAAATCAATTTCTGTGTGAGCAACTTCGTGTTTCTCTCTTCCGCACTTGTATTCAGGTGTTGAGCTCCATGAGGGAGTAAATCCGGGTTCCCTAGGAACCTTGAGGAGGTGTGAGATCTCCAACCCCAAAACCCTTCCAAAATCCTAGGTTAGCCACTTCAATTCCAAACCCTAGTCCCATCATCTTCTTCATTCCACCAATCATCCAAATCCTAAACTACCTCATCATCTCCGGCCCCTCTCTTCAAATTAGAGGCCGACCACCAGCATCCAGGTCCAGATCGGCTACTTCGAATACAGAGCAAATCCTAGAGGAAGTCAGATTAGCATCCAGGAGAATCAGGATTTCAGCAACATCAATTTTTCAAGTTCTTCTTATCTGGTAAATCCTTTCTTTGAGTATCTGGTTCCTTAACTTGTTCTTCTTCTTTCCCAGATCCTGAGTTCAAGAGAAGCCAACTCTGCCAAAGGACCAGTATTGGAGGATCCATTGCGAAGATATCCGAATCCGAGGATCCAACAATCTGCTCGAGAGAGTCCTTCCACCAAAGTCTGTGAAGATCACTGCCTGGTACATAACCCTTTCCTTCTCTTTAGTTCTGTCCTGTTGTAAGTTCAGAGCGAAATCCTAGGTCTGGGAGTTTCTCAACCCCCAGCGATCCTTTACTTCTGAACTACTCCGATGATGCAGAACAAAGAACAAAGAAGCGTATGCGAAAGTAAATTTAAGATTAATTCTTTTTTTTTTTTTTAATTTCAGAAATTGGCTTAGACTCAAAGTAAAGCTAAACTAAGTTGAAGGAAACTAGGTAAGGATTGAAAGCACAGTTTAGAAGAAACTAAATTATCAGAGTAGTTCAGAAGTAACGGATCGCTGGGGGTTGAGAAACTCCCAGACCTAGGGTTTCGCTCTGAACTTTCAACAGAACAGAAATAGAGAGGAGAGATGGTTTACTAACCAGACAGTGATCTTCTCAGGATTTTGGTGGAAGAACTCTCTCGAGCAGATTGTGGGATCCTCGGAGTCGGCTATCTTCGCAATGGATCCTCCAATACTGGTCTTGTGGTTTGGTCGGCTTCTCCTGGACTCAAGATCTGAGAAAGAAGAGGAACAAGTGATGGATTTCAGATACTCAAGAAAAGATTTACCAGGTTGAAGAACTTGAAAGCTGAAGTTGCTGAAATCAGGATTCTCCTGGAGGCCGATCTGACTTCCTCTTAGAATTGCTGTAGATCTGAAGTATCTGGACTGGAGCTGGATGCTGGTGGCCAGCCTGGACTTGGAGAGGGTGGCTGTGAGAAGTGGAATAGACTAGGGCTTGGTGAAAAGAGAAGGGTGATGGCGGCTAGGGTTAGGGAGTGGAGTGGCTAACCTAGGGTTTGGGGTTTTGGAGATATCACACCTCCTCAAGGTTCCTAGGGAACCCGGATTTACTCCCTCACGGAGCTCAACACCTGGATGCAAGTGCGGAAGAGAGAAAGCACAAAGTTTGCTCAAAAATAATTGGCTTCATTTATCTGATTGATTTAAACTTACAAGAGGGGTTTAATTTATAAGGCTTTACAAGGGAGTAGGGTTTTACATCTTCCCATGTGGGACTAAAGGAGGGGATCTACAAATCAGGAAAAATCGTACACATATGGTCGGCCAAAGTACCAAAAAATCTGATTTGGGTTATAAAAGGCAGGTAGATGGCGCCTCCTTGTATGGATCTTCAAGAGAACTTTTTTCCTTCCATGGATCAACTCTTTTGGACTCCTCCTTTTCTTCCTCCCTAAGTCAAGGTCCTTCTCATCTTTGTTTTGGATTTTTTTGGCAGGTAGTGGGCGCCTCCTTGAAGTTCTCTCCAAGAAAATTTCTTCCCATCTTTACTTTGGTTCTCTTGGGAAAGTCTTGGCCACCCCCTTGATTTGTGGACTCTTGGTGGATTTCTCCTCATCTGGCGCATGAGAGAAGGAAGCTGCTATCTGTGGAGTGGGGACCAAAGGCTGCTGGATGTAGATATGGCGCCCCCTGGACTCAGGCGTATGGCTGGGAGTGTGGCTGGGAGTGTGGTATCCACTTGCTTGGTCTTGGGAGAAAATGTAACACCCAGGTTGAAACCCTAGTCCACTACTGAGTCAACATGACTCAACAAAATAAAATGCAGGTAATGTAGACTCAAGCTAAATTGAGTTGATCTAGTCAACTCTTATTACAAACCAAAAACCCTAATTTTTTCGGGCAAGGTTAATCAGAGATCCAGATGGAGCTCTGAAGTCTTCTTCTGAGTCTGGTGCCCGCACCAATTCTCCCAGGGTGGGAGGAACTCGACCCTGTCGAGTATGGATCAAGTTGGCTCTGGTATCTCTCTAAGAGGTCTGGGTCCAGCTCTTGTAACTCTTCTCGGGAGATCCAAGAGACATCAGAATCTGGCCTTCCTAGCCAGCGGACCAGGTATCTTTGGTATCCTCGATTACGAGTAGAGATAACCTGATCATCCAGGATCTTTTCAATCTGCTCTTTCCTCACAGGACAATTTGTTGGTGGACACACAGGGTCAGGTTCACTCTCAAGAGCAGGATTAGGTTCAAAAGCCTCACTGGGAATCACAGCTGGCTCCCTATACTCTACTAGGTCTGTAATGTTGAAAGTGGAGCTAATGCCTAGTTCATAGGCATTGGATCCTACTCTTTTTACCACTCTAAATGGTCCAGCTCCCCTAGCATGTAACTTTCTAACGGTTCCAGGAGGAAACCGTTCAGGCCTTAACCTAATCATTACATAGTCTCCTTCGTCAAAAGTTTTGACTCGCCTTTGAGAATCAGCCAATTTCTTATAAGTTTCATTACTTAAATTTATTTTGGCTTGAATTCTTTATGCAAGTCTTTTATATGCTGTGCAAAAACTTCGGCAGACTCGGAGACCCGTGTGTGGACTGGTAAAGGAGCTAGGTCAAGAGGTGTGTGGGGTTTGTAACCATGCACAATTTCAAATGGACTCTTACCCGTAGACCTATTGACTGAGTCATTATATGCAAATTCAGCTCTAGGTAAGTACAAATCCCAGTTCCTAATGTTTTCACCAACAAGACACCTTAGCAGATTGCCTAAACTACGGTTCACTACTTCGGTTTGGCCGTCAGTCTGGGGATGATAGGCAGTTGAAAACTTAAGTTTCGTCCCTAACTTATGCCAAAGGGTTTTCCAGAAAAAGCTGGTGAACCGAACATCCCTATCTGAAACAATGGTCTTGGGTAGGCCATGGAGTCGAACTATCTCATTAAAGAACAGGGTGGCTACCTTAGACGCATCAAATGTTTGGGAACAAGGCAAGAAATGGGCCATCTTGGAAAATCGGTCTACTACAACACAGATAGAGTCATGCCTCCTCTGGGTCTTAGGCAAACCTAACACAAAGTCCATGCTCACATCTTGCCAAGGACGATCTGGGACAGGGAGTGGGGTATAAAGGCCGGTGTTCTGTTTTCGTTGTTTGGCAACAGCGCAGGTCCGACACCTAGCCACAATGTATGCTACATCTCTTTTTAAGCTAGGCCGGAAAAAATGGTTTTCAATAGCCAGGGTGGTCTTATCTTTTCCGAAATGGCCAGCTAAACCTCCAGCATGAGTTTCCCAAATCAAGAATTCCCTAAGGGAGGTTCTAGGGATGCAAAGCCTATTCTTAAAGAACAGAAAGCCATCTAAAAGGGAATAATCCTTATGTTCACTAGATGGTCCTTGAGTTAGATCCTGGTATACAGTCTTGAAATCCGGACACGACTCATATTCTTCTTTGATTTGCTCAAACCCTAAGACTTCAGCCCTAACAGAATTCAACAACAAAGATCGACGACTAAGGGCATCAGCTACCTTATTTTCAGACCCAGCCTTATGCTTCAAAACAAAAGTATAGGACTGGATATACTCTACCCACTTAGCATGCCTAGGGTTAAGCTTCTTCTGAGAATTCAAGAATCTAAGAGCCTCATGGTCCGAAAATAACACAAATTCTTGCAGTAGTAAATAATGTCTCCAGTAACGCAAAGCTTGCACTACCGCGTAAAATTCCTTATCATAGGTAGAATACCTAAGCTTAGCATCGTTAAGTTTTTCACTAAAGAATGCTACGGGATGGTTCTCTTGGCTTAGGACTCCACCTATACCTACTCCTGAAGCATCACAGGCAACCTCAAATACCTTTGAAAAGTCCGGTAGTCTTAAAATGGGTGCCTGGGTCATCCTATCCTTAAGATCTAGGAAGGCTTTATGGGCTGCTTTGGTCCACTGAAATTCTCCCTTCTTGATGCAGTCTGTGATAGGAGCAACTACGGTACTAAACCCCTTGATGAATCGCCTATAGAAGGTAGCCAAGCCATGGAAACTTCTGACTTCATGCACACTAGTCGGCTCTGGCTACTCTACTATGGACCTAATCTTTTCAGGATCGGCAGCCACGCCGTCAGGGGTTACAACAAATCCAAGGAAGATAATCCTACTGGTCATAAATTCACACTTCTTAAGATTACCGTAGAGACTATCATTCCTCAAAACTTGACAGACTTGTCTAAGGTGGCCTAGGTGATCTGCAGGGGTCTTACTATAGATCAGGATATCATCAAAATAGACCACTACAAACATCCCTATGAAAGCTCTAAGTACCTGGGTCATAATCCTCATGAAAGTACTAGGGGCATTGGACAACCCAAAAGGCATAACAACCCATTCATAGAGACCATCCTTAGTTTTGAAGGCTGTTTTCCACTCATCCCCTGGTCTAATCCTAACCTGATGATAGCCGCTCTTGAGATCAATTTTAGAAAAGACCATGGCATCGGCCATCATATCAAGCATGTCATCTAGTCTAGGGATGGGAAACCTATACTTGATTGTGATTTTATTGATGGCACGACTGTCAACACACATCCTCCACATGCCATCTTTCTTCGGGGTTAGAAGTGCAAGGACTGCACAAGGGCTAAGACTCTCTCTAATGAACCCCTTCCTCAACAATTCGCCAACCTGCTTTTGCAGTTCTTTATGCTCCGATGGATTCATCCTATAATGGGGCAAGTTGGGTAAAGTAGCTCCTGGGACTAAATCTATGGAATGCTGAATATCCCTAAGAGGTGGAAGGTGGTATGGCAGATCCTCGGGAAAAACATCCTCAAATTCTTCTAATAAAGGCTTCACTTCCTGAGGAGGCTCTGAGGGTGTAGGAGTCCTAAGTTCCTTAGCAGTCAACATCCAAATGGGTGAACCACTATGAATCTCTTGTTCTAGATCCTTGGCACTAATTAGGTTCACTCCAGTCTTCATTTCTCTGACCTTACTAGTTCCTTTAGCTACCTTGTCCTTAGGAGGGACTGAATGGATTGTGATTTTCTTCCCATTGAAACTAAAGACACAGGTGTTGGATTTTCCTAAGAGGGTGGCATCATGATCATACAACCAAGGTCTTCCAAGAATTATACTGCTCACCCCCATGGGCAAGACGTCACACCAAATCTTCTCTTGATAGGATTGCATTTGGATTTGGACCTGACATCTAGACTGGATGGGTATAGAGGTAGAGTCTACCCAAGAAACCTTATAAGGGTTGGGGTGGGGGACTGGGGTTAAGCCTAACATTTTGACAGTGCTAGTAGAAATGGCATTCACACAGCTCCCACTATCTATGATGATTTTACAAACCTTATCCCCTAGTTTAAGGAAAGTTTGTAGGATGTTAGTCCTACGCCAATCTTCCTGAACTTTAGTCTGGGACAGGATGCATCTCACAACCCCTAAGTGGTCAGATTCAGTGGATTCTTCCTCTCCTTCATACTCATCAACCAAATTCATTCCGGCCTCATAAACTTCTTCTTCAAACTCCTCATTAGGCTCGGAATTCTCTTCTCCTCCCTCTTCTATATATAGGGATCTACGAGGGCACTGGCTAGAAACATGACCTACCTTATGACACTTAAAACAAGCTATGGCTGTGCACTGAGTGGAGATATGACCGGGCTTCTGGCACTTAAAACAGATGATACTAGGGGTTCTCTGGGTGTCAGGTGCCTTACCTTTGTCCATGGGCCTAGGGGTGGGGATACCCTGATTAGGCTTGCTAGGGGTAACCTGGCTAGGTCCATTTCTTGGGATTGGGGACTAACCCTAGAGGGCATGGGTCCTCTCTGAAACTTCTCAGTGTTCAGTGCAATCTGATAGGCTTGGTCTAGGTCAGTAACCTCTCTCAGAAACAACTCTCTCTTAATATCTTCCCTAAGTCCAGCCCTAAATCTAGACAAAGTGACCTCATGGGCTTCACTCACATCACATCTCATCAGGTATTCATCAAAGGTGGTTATGTAGTCTGAAATAGATCGGTTTCCTTGTTTCAAAGTCTGCCATTGGTCTAACAGATTTTACTGGTATGAAATGGGTAGGTACTTGTCTCTAAGTTTCTCTTTCATACCCTGCCAAGTGGTTATGGGCTCTACATTTCGTCTTCTAGTGGTCAGCTCAATGTTCCCCCAGTATAACCTAGCTTGATGTATTAATTTCATCTTGGCAAACTTGAATTTCCTCTCCTCAGACATGGCATACCACTCAAAGTACTGGTCCATCTCACCCTCCCAATCAGAATACACCTTAGGATTTAGGCTACCATCAAAAGTGGGTGCATCTAACTTGATGTTTCGAATGAACCTATCATCTCTATCCTCAGGTTCTGGGTCAGGCCTCCTATGATTAGGTTCAGGATCTCGGTATAGAGGTCTTCTAGGCTCTTGGTGTGGGTGAGGTACATTAAAATCTGGGTCAGGAGTCCAGTTCCGATGCCTAGGTTCCTCTAGCACTTGGACTCGATCCCTAAGCTGGGCAAAATCCTCATGGACTTGTTCTTTAAATTGGGCAACAGTGGTAGTCACATCCTGACTCAGTTTGTTCATACTCTCAGTAAGAGCTCTAACCATGGCTTCTAAATCAAGTTGGGTTTGACCAGGTTGGTAGGGCACTCCATTCCGGGTAGACATGATGCAAGCAAACACACAAAATGAGACTCAACTGAATGACTACGGGCTAACTAGACCTAGAGCCCAAACTAGATGCCCAATCAGAGTGGCAAGCTAGCCTGTAGTAACTCAGGACTCAGCCAGGCAGGTGTAAGGGGAGTGTTAGGTCCTTGAATGCCAATCCTAGACACCAATCAGAGATTGGCCAAGTAGGCGGACCAGCACACAAGCCCTTCGGGATGGAATCCCTGAACCACCGTTCTAGACACTGAGTACAAAGCACACACAGAGTAACCAGACAAACTGACTCAACACTAGCCTTGACCCGACTTGTTGATGTCCCTAGCCTACTAGGGCAAATTAGGTCTAATCAATTTTAGATTAAAGGCTTAGGTTCGAATGAAGGGGTGGTGGTTTTGGGCTAAGGAGAGGTTATCAACTCCTCCCCTTATCTTAGATGCTCAAATGCCCTTAAGGTGAATTAAGAGATGAACACTCAAAAATAATTGGATTGTAGAACACAAAAATAGAGTTGCAGTAATTTAATTCTTAGAAATCGCACAGAAACCAATAAATCATGAGAAAATTATGAAAATTAGTTTCAATTATGCTAGTTTCAGGAAAATAAAAATCACTGAATTTGGAGTTACTTAAAATGAAAAATAATTCTTGCAATAGGGTAATTACAGGTTGAAAATAGAGCACTTCCCCGTTTACAATTTCTGCTACGAAGTTGTAACCCAACGGATCCCCTACACGCCCTAGGAACACCCCGTGGAATGGGAAGAGGAGGTTTGCACCTCACTTCGTTCCTAGGACCGGACGTCCTGGGAAGTCTACTTCGAGCAGACAAAATAAAAAGAGAGGGACTCAAACAAGCAATCAGACAGAAATCCTAGACTGGGCTCTGATACCAAAAATGATGCAGAACAAAGAACAAAGAAGCGTATGCGGAAGTAAATTTAAGATTAATTCTTTTTTTTTTTTATTTCAGAAATTGGCTTGGACTCAAAGTAAAGCTAAACTAAGTTGAAGGAAACTAGGTAAGGATTGAAAGCACAGTTTAGAAGAAACTAAATTATCAGAGTAGTTCAGAAGTAACGGATCGCTGGGGGATGAGAAACTCCCAAACCTAGGGTTTCGCTCTGAACTTTCAACAGAACAGAAATAGAGATGAGAGATGGTTTACTAACCAGACAATGATCTTCTCAGGATTTTGGTAGAAGAACTCTCTCGAGCAGATTGTGGGATCCTCGGAGTCGGCTATCTTCGCAATGGATCCTCCAATACTGGTCTTGTGGTTTGGTCGGCTTCTCCTGGACTCAAGATCTGGGAAAGAAGAGGAACAAGTGATGGATTTCAGATACTCAAGAAAAGATTTACCAGGTTGAAGAACTTGAAAGCTGAAGTTGCTGAAATCAGGATTCTCCTGGAGGCCGATCTGACTTCCTCTTAGAATTGCTGTAGATCTGAAGTATCTGGACTGGAGCTGGATGCTGGTGGCTGGCCTGGACTTGGAGAGGGTGGCCGTGAGAAGTGGAATAGACTAGGGCTTGGTGAAAAGAGAAGGGTGATGGCGGCTAGGGTTAGGGAGTGGAGTGGCTAACCTAGGGTTTGGGGTTTTGGAGATCTCACACCTCCTCAAGGTTCCTGGGGAACCCGGATTTACTCCCTCACGGAGCTCAACACCTGGATGCAAGTGCGGAAGAGAGAAAACACAAAGTTTGCTAAAAAATAATTGGCTTCATTCATCTGATTGATTTAAACTTATAAGAGGGGTTTAATTTATAAGGCTTTACAAGGGAGTAGGGTTTTACATCTTCCCATGTGGGACTAAAGGAGGGGATCTACAAATCAGGAAAAATCGTACACATATGGTCGGCCAAAGTACCAAAAAACTTGATTTGGGTTATAAAAGGCAGGTAGATGGCGCCTCCTTGTATGGATCTTCAAGAGAATTTTTTTTCTTCCATGGATCAACTCTTTTGGACTCCTCCTTTTCTTCCTCCCTAAGTCAAGGTCCTTCCCATCTTTGTTTTGGATTTTTTTGGCAGGTAGTGGGCGCCTCCTTGAAGTTCTCTCCAAGAAAATTTCTTCCCATATTTACTTTGGTTCTCTTGGGAAAGTCTTGGCCGCCCCCTTGATTTGTGGACTCTTGGTGGATTTCTCCTCATCTGGCGCATGAGAGAAGGAAGCTGCTATCTGTGGAGTGGGGACCAAAGGCTGCTGGATGTAGATATGGCACCCCCTGGACTCAGGCGTATGGCTGGGAGTGTGGCTGGGAGTGTGGTGTCCACTTGCTTGGTCTTGGGAGAAAATGTAACACCCCAGGTTGAAACCCTAGTCCACTACTGAGTCAACATGACTCAACAAAATAAAATGCAGGTAATGTAGACTCAAGCTAAATTGAGTTGATCTAGTCAACTCTTATTACAAACTAAAAACCCTAATTTTTTTGGGCAAGGTTAATCAGAGATCCAGATGGAGCTCTGAAGTCTTCTTCTGAGTCTGGTGCCCGCACCATCTAATAATCTAGTTTCTTTGAATTGTGCTTTCAATTATTATATAGTTTCTTTCAATTTAGTTTAACTTTCATTTGAGTCAAAGCCAACTTCCGAAAATATATAAAAATAAAAAAAAAGAATTAGTCTAAATTTACTTCCGCATCGCATCATCTCTTTTGTTCTGCATCATTTTTGGTATCAGAGTTTTCGTTCTACATCAATTTTGGTATCAGAGCCCTGTCTAGGGTTCTTGCTTGTTTGATTGTTTTTTTTCGTTCCTTTTTACTTTTGCTGCCTGGAGTAGACTCCCCTGGCCGTTCGGTCCTAGGAACAAGCGAGACGCAAGCCTCCTCCTCCCATTCCACGGGGGTTCCTAGGGCGTGTAGGGGTGCCGCTGGGTTATAACTTCTGGGCAGGGATTTTAAACGGGACACATGTTCTGTTTTCTGCTAGTAACTACCCTGTTATCTGAATTGTTTCTCCCTATAAAAAAATCCAAATTAAGTAATTCTTATTTTGTTGGAACCAGTATAATTGAAAGTACTTTATATAAAAGTTTCATGATTTATTAATTTCTGTAGATTTTCTGAGATCAGTTTTACTGCTGTTCTATTTTTTTTTTTTTTGCAAGCTGTTTTTATTTGAGTGCGCATAAATTGAATCTATCTTAAGGGCACCGAAGTTGCAACATAAAGGGAGGATTGAGACCCTCTCCTTAGCCTAAAACCACCTCCCGTGCATTCGAACCTAAGCCTTAATCTTAAAATTAATTAGACCTAATTTGCCCTAGTGGGCTAGGGACACCAACAAGTCGGGTCTAGGCTAGTGTTGAGTCAATTTGTCTAGTTACTCTGTATGTGCTTTGTACTCAGTGTCTAGAACGGTGGTTCAGGGCTTGTGTGTTGGTCCGCCTACCTGGCCAATCACTGATTGGTGTCTAGGATTGGCAATTAGGGACCTAACACTCCCCTTACACCTGCCTGGCTGAGTCCCGAGTTACTATAGCTAGCTTGCCACTCTGATTGGGCATCTAGTTTGGGCTCTAGGTCTAGTTAGCCCATAGTCGTTTCAGTCGAGTCTCATTTGGTGTGCTTGCTTGCATCATCATGTCCACCCGGAATGGAGTACCCTACCAACCTGGTCAAACCCAACCTGATTTAGAGGCCATGATTAGAACTCTTACCGAAAGTATGACCAAATTGAGTCAGGATATGACTGATACTGTTGCCCAGTTTAAAGACCAAGCCCAGGGAATTGAGAAATGTAGACATCAAAATTGGACCCCTGACTCAGAATTTTGTAGACCCCAACCTCACCCACACCCAGAGCCTAGGAGACTTTTATACAAGGATCCTGAACCTAATCATTGGAGGTTTGATCTAAGAGCCTATGACCATGATCTTGCCCCTGAGTTTAGCCCTAGGAGCCTATACCCATACTTGGTTGACTCAGAGAAGGGACCCGTTAGGAACACCGAACCTTATGCACCCACTTTTGATGGAAGACAAGAGACATATATTAAGTGGGAAGAACAAATGGATTGATATTTTGAGTGCACTAACATATCGGAATTAGGAAAAGTTAGGTTGGCCAAAACCAAGTTCACCAAACATGCTAGGTCGCATTAGTATGCTATTGAGCATGAGTGTTATCAAAGAAAAGAGGAAATATATACTTGGAGAGATATGAGAAGAAATTTGAGAGATAGGTACCTAGGTAGATCCTATGAGAAAAGACTTTTATACCAATGGTACCAATTGCGACAAGGTAATAGGCCTGTGTCTAAATATATCGAGGACTTCTAGTGGTATGACATGAAATGCAATACCATGGAGATCGAAGCTCAGATCACATCGAGGTTTAGGGTTGGGTTACACCCAGACATTTATAGGAAGCTATGCCTTGAAAAGACCAATAAGTTAGACCGAGCCTACCAAGAAGCCCAAGACTATGAGTGGTCTTTAAGATATAACCAATCAAGTACTTTGGACTTAAAGCCAACCTCTACCAACTTGAGTCAAGTTTCGATTGATCCGACACCCGTAGTGAACCAAACTCTTGTTTGTCAATTCCCACTTGTGTCACCTCTTGACCAGAAGGATAACACTGAGAAGGAGTTAGGCATGGTCATCCCAAAATTAGTTGACCCGACCAGAGCCGTACTTAAAGAGGAATCAAAGGAGAATAGATTAGAACCTTTCAGTGAGATTGAGGAAGAAATATATGAGCCTGACATAAGTTTGATAGATGAATATGAAGAAGAAGAATTTGAGGATATCTCTCCTGATAATTCAATTAACCAACTCCTACCTAATGGGGTTATTGAGGGGACCCCTGCCACTCAAGAAATTCAGGAGCTAACCCTAAGAGAAGACCCTTTTGAGGAAGTTCAGGAAGAGGAAATTACACCCAATGAAAGTTTAAGTGAGAATACCCCTGAACTCATTGAGGAATCTAAAGAAGACACCCCTGAGTCAAATCTGGTAGAGACGTGTGAAGAAGGAAGGGGTTCACAAGAATTGCCCATTGAGAAGGTCCAAGAATAAGAAAAAGACAGTAGCTTAGAGGACTTTCTAAATAAACATTCCAAAGACCTTCCTGATAACCTTCCACCTTCTAGGAGCACCCAGCCTATCCTAGAACTTGCACTTGTAGACCCTCCTAGAGAAAATCATGAGGTTTGGATGAGTGCACCTATAGAACAATGTCCTTATTTTAAGGTCATCCTGAATAACCAAGGTTTGTTTCTTATTTCCGATAAGCCACCTCAAAACTCTGTTTCTTATTTCCTACCCTTCCCTGAATCTTCTCATGTTTCTAGAGCTATGGGATTACACTTTACTGAGATCTCTAGGTTGCAAGACTCCTTAGAACCTATTAGGTTTGCCACCTACTTCTGGAAGACCTTATGGCACCTACTAAGCATCCATAATAAGTTTTCATGCTCTACATACCCTCCTCCGACCCAAGGTCAAACCTAGAGAGCCTTAGTTTGTTAGGTTTAGACCTAGGGTTCCTTTGTAATAAAGTCCATTCTTTAAGAATGCGTCGTCAGTCTAGTTTAGTTTTTCTTGACCCTTTACTAGGCTTTGGCTTAGATTTTGGTTTGATTGAGAGCACCAAGAATTGGGATTTGTATTTTGTCCAGGGCTGAAATTGCATTCAATGTTTCGATCAATAGGTCTATAGGCTAGAGTCCCTTTGAAATTGTTCATGGATACAAGCCTCACACACCACTTGATCTGATTTCACTATTAGCCCACACACACAAGTCTCTTGATGCACTTGCATAGCATGTAAAGGACTTGCATAAAGAAATTCATGCCAAAATAACTTTAAGTAATGAAACTTATAAGAAGTTGGCTGATTCTCAAAGACGAGTCAAAACTTTTATTGAGAGAGACTATGTAATGATTAGGTTAAGGCCTGAGCGGTTTTTTCCTGGAACCGTTAGAAAGTTACATGCTAGAGGAGCTGGACCATTTTGAGTAGTGAAGAGAGTAGGATCCAATGCCTATGTGCTCGAGTTGCCTCCAAAACTAGGCAATAGCTCTACTTTCAACATTACAGACCTAGTAGAGTATAGGGAGCCAGCTGTGATTCCCAGTGAGCCTTTTGAACCTAATCCTGTTATTGAGAGTGATCCCGACCCTGTGTGTCTACCAACAAACTGGCCCGTGAGGAAAGAGCAGATTGAAAAGATCCTGGATGATCAGGTTATCTCTACTCGTAATCGAGGATACCAAAGATACCTGGTCTGCTGGCAAGGAAGGCCAGACTCTGATGACTCTTGGATCTCCCGAGAAGAATTACAAGATTTGGATCCAGACCTCTTGGAGAGATACCAGAGCCAACTTGAGCCTTACTCGACAAGGTCGAGTTCCTCCCACCCCGGGAGAATTGGTACGGGCACCAGACTCAGAAGAAGACTTCAGGGCTCCATCTGGATCTCTGATTGACCTTGCCCGAAGAATTAGGGTTTTCTGGTTTCGTAATAAGGGATGACCTGATCAACTCAATTTTGAGTCTGTAATTTTCTCATTTCAATTTTTGTTGGGTCATGTTGACTCAGTCCAAGTCCAAGGCCCAGGTAGGTGTCATTCCCTTTGCCATAGGGCACCACATTTTCCAGCTACAAGTGGGTGCCACACTCCCTGCCACATCTCCATCCAGTGTACCTTGGTCCCCACGCCTCAAGTAAGCAGGTTCTTTTTTCTTGCACCACTTGGAGGAGAAATCCATCAAGATACCTCAATCCAAGGAGGAGCCAACTTCTTTCCAGATAAACCCATGCCAGGATGGCAAGAATTTTTCTTGAAGAGAGGATCAAGGAGGTGCCCCACAATGTTCCATAAAAATCCAAGTTATAAAAGGGAAGAGAGCATGTCTTGGGGAGAAAATCAATGAGGCACCCAAAAGTTTCCAAAAGTGCCAAAGCCATGAAAGGAAGAAGCCTAAACTTGTGGAGCAAGACTAGGAGGTGTCCAAAAGAGCCAAACCATGAAGAGAAAATCCTTGATTCATGGAGAGATACAAGGAGACACCCCCATAACCTGCCATTTGGAGCTGATTTTCAAGTTTTCTTGGAGTTTTTGGGCTGCCCACTCATGGAAGGAGTCTTGGGAAGAGAATTTGATGCCTAAAGTATGGGTTAGTCATATTAGTCCCACATGGGAAATGTATAAAATTTTATTTCTTTGTTATGTCTATATATTCAACTCTATGTAACTCTTGAATTTAAAATGATGAATGAAATCAATTTCTATGTGAGCAACTTTGTGTTTCTCTCTTCCGCACTTGTATTCAGGTGTTGAGCTCCATGAGGGAGTAAATCTGGGTTCCCTAGGAACCTTGAGGAGGTGTGAGATCTCCAACCCCAAAATCCTTCCAAAACCCTAGGTTAGCCACTTCAATTCCAAACCCTAGTCGCCATCATCTTCTTCATTCCACCAATCATCCAAACCCTAAACTACCTCACCATCTCTGGCCCCTCTCTTCAAATTAGAGGCCGACCACCAGCATCCAGGTCCAGATCGGCTACTTCGAATATAGAGCAAATCCTAGAGGAAGTCAGATTAGCATCCAAGAGAATCAGGATTTCAGCAACATCAATTTTTCAAGTTCTTCTTATCTGGTAAATCCTTTCTTTGAGTATCTGGTTCCTTAACTTGTTCTTCTTTTTTCCCAGATCCTGAGTTCAAGAGAAGCCAACTCTGCCAAAGGACCAGTATTGGAGGATCCATTGCAAAGATATCCGAATCCGAGGATCCAACAATCTGCTTGAGAGAGTCCTTCCACCAAAGTCTGTGAAGATCACTGCCTGGTACATAACCCTTCCCTTCTCTTTAGTTCTGTCCTGTTGTAAGTTCAGAGCGAAACCCTAGGTCTGGGAGTTTCTCAACCCCCAGCGATCCTTTACTTCTGAACTACTCTGATAATCTAGTTTTTTTGAATTGTGCTTTCAATTATTATATAGTTTCTTTCAATTTAGTTTAACTTTCATTTGAGTCAAAGTCGACTTCCGAAAATATATAAAAATAAAAAAAAAGGAATTAGTCTTAATTTACTTCCGCATCGCATCATCTCTTTTGTTCTGCATCATTTTTGGTATCAGAGTTTTCATTCTACATCAGTGGCCATGAGGCTGTGGGGCACCGGACTTATAGGTGAGCCAAGCTATAAGTCACGGGATAGATGGCGTCTTGGTGTTGCCTCCGGGCTATGAGCTCCTCTGATGGGGGCGGGCCTGATGGAGGCCCGGCTTGCTGAGGAGCTGCCACGCTATGAGTCTTGTGGTAGACGACATCTTGGTGCCGCCTCTAGGCTGTGAGCACGATTGGGGGTTGGTGAGGGCGCCGAGCTTCTCAATTTGCCATGCTGTAAGTCACACAGTAGATAGCATCTTGGTGCTGCCTCCTAGCTGTGAGCGCAGTCATGAGGCTGTGGGGCGCCGAACTTATAGGTGAGCCAAGCTGTGAATCACGCGGTAGATGGCATCCTGGTGCCACCTCCGGGCTATAAGCGAGGCTAGGGGTGTTAAGCTTCTTGATTCGCCATACTATGAGTCATGCAGTAGATGGTATCGTGGTGCCACCTCCAGGCTATAAGCGAGACTGGGGGCGCCGAGCTTCTCGATTCGCCATGCTGTGAGTTACGCAGTAGACGGCATCTTGGTGCCACCTCCGGGCTATGAGTGCAGCCATGAGGCTGTGGGGCATCGAACTTCTCGATCCGCCATCCTGTGAGTCACGCGATAGACAACATCTTGGTGCCGCCTCCGGGCTGTGAGCATGGCCATGAGGTTGTGGGGCGCCGGACTTATAGGTGAGCCAAGCTGTGAGTCACACGGTAGACGGCATCTTGGTGCCACCTCCGGGCTGTGAGCTTGGCTGATGAGGGCGGGCCTGATGGGCACCGAACTTATGGGTGGCCTGACTTAAGTCTGCCGGACTTTGAGTCAGATGGAGACATCCCCGTTAGGCCTGCATGAAATGGTGGAAGCCCCACACATCAGGGATTGCATGGATTCTGGGTCCAACCGGAGGGTGCCGTGAAAGGTGGCGGGTGTTTGAGGAGCCCACGAACACGAGCCCCTCTCTCATTATTCTTTGGTCGGGCCCCCAAGGGGGAGCTCTCATGTCCTCCACCTGCCCCCCGGGGAGGTGGCTACCGCTATTCCTTTGGTGGGGGAGCCTGGATCCTTAGCCTTGGCCTTGATTCTCTTAGCTCCTGGGTTGTCACTCGCCCTTCTAACTGGTGCGCCAATCTGTTGCCGCCTGGATCGTCATGGCCTGTAGCTCTAGCACGTCGCCGCTATGTCAGGTGCCTCCCCCGCCGGGCATGCTTCCTCCTCTTCGGGGGTTGACCATTCGGTCCGGTCGACCTTGCACCTGCAAAAAAGAGGAGACACGGGCCGGGAATTCCGACGAGGACTCTCTGATGATCAAGTCAGTGGAACGATCGAGGTAAACAGAATCTCTAAGACGGAGAGCTCGGGGGACTCCCTCGTCTCAGGGGGTGACATGATAAAGATGTTCAAATAACAGAAAGAACAAGATAGTAATGTCCAAACAGTAGAAAGAAGGAATGGGGAGTGGAGAGCGGGGAGGTTCTCCGGCCAGTCCCTTGGCCATTGAGCTTTCGGTGGCTAGCTTGCTTACCTCTCTCGCTCCTTCTGAATCTATCTCTTACCTTTCTTACCTTACGCCTTGTGCGATGGCCCCGACCAGATCTGGGACATTGTCTCAGTATTTATCCGAGGATATAGGGATGAAATCTTTCAAGAAGCTCTCAAAGTCAAGTGAAGGCTAAACATTGAGTTAAGTTGGAGATTATTGGAGAAATGCCTCAAATTTGGCTCCTGAAGCAGTCTAAAACAAGATCCAAACCAAGCCAAGGAAAGAAAAAAATAAAAACTGGACCCATGCTAGCCTAAACATAGGTGGCCCACATGCCAGGGCAGTCCGCAAGCCAGTGCGGCCTGTAGCTGGCACAGCCTAGGCCCAAGCAGCACCTTCCTTTTTCCCATTTTTTATCTGGTGCCGGTCCATGGTGGACTACTAGTCTACAAAGCAGTTTCGTGGGTCATGAGTACAATCGAGTGGTTCCGCAATCTTTGCATGATGATCAGATGGCTATGCACATCTCTAGGAATGATTTGAGTGGATTTAGCTTGATTCCAAGTGATTTTGATGCAATCAAGTCTGATTGATGGTCAAAAATAGATCTGAGTTCAAATTCGAGTTGGAAGAGCTATAGGACTCTGATGTGAACATGATTTAGACCGTTGGACTTCTAGTGAAATTCTCTTCACACCAGAAGCTATAAAAATGAGAGTATGGATCAAGGTAGCAAGTGTGATGATCAAAAAAGTGGTAAAGGATCTTTAGTGAGCCTATAGGGATTGAGATTTGAGAGCTTATGAGAGAGATTTGGGATTTCTTATTGAGAGAATTATATGGGATTGAGAATAAAAGTTTTAATCTTGTAAGTTTTTTTATTTTCTTATGGTGAAACCTTACATGCTCAAATTTATGCTTTCTTTTTGTTTTCTTCTTTCTCTTGCAGCATTGACATCAATAATCGTGATTCTAAAAACAGGGATCTGTATTCCGTATAAGTGATTCCTTGATGAGTGGCGTCAGTATAGTTGATACCACAACAGGAAGGTGCAAGCTCGATAATCATAGAAAAAAATCTCCGAGATCATATTTTTCCATGGGATTAGCCAATCTTTGGAGGTCTTTTCTTTCATGGGATTAACCACTTCTCACTATTTTTTAATCCCATTATTATTTAAACATATAGGGCTAGGAAAAAAAAATTGAATTTTTATCCTCAAAATTTTCAAATCCAATATATAGGATTAAGGCCAATTATATCCTTCCCAAATAGACCCTAACTTGGTCTAATTTACAAACTAATCCTAATTTTTATTTTGTACAGGGCATGTCAAATTAATTACATGATCATGAAGCCGTGTGGATATTCTTAAACCAGAAATACATTATTGATTAATTAATTACTCAATGTAATATGAGAGCTCAATTTTACTAAAGAGTAGTTGGAATTTCTTCAACTAAATTATTTATTCAATTTTAATTTTAATTATTCGTTATTCACATTCATGTTATTTACTACTTGATTTCTGTTTGCTTTTTATTTATTTTTGCCTCAGCTGTCCCTCTGCATGCATTATCTACGTTGCACATGAGAGGATGAATTAGTATGATACATATGATTTGAGGAGAGCCATTACCTGCTAGTAATTGCCACATTAGATGATGATGATATTAGTGGTAATGAATATCGTTTTTCATTAATATCTAACATGGATAAAGGAAATCAAAGAAAATCAAACAATGAATGCACTAATACAAGTATACATAACAGACTAGCCTCCAATTTCACACAAATATGATTGCGCATGAATCACTTCATGCCATATGTATTTGCAAAAAAATATAAAGCTATATATCATTATAAATTAGCGGGATTTCAATTTGTTTTGAAGATAGGTTAATAATTCAAAGTATATATCATAAAACTCTACACTAGTGTTTAATATTTTATAAGCTAGCTCTGGCATTGGCCATGTCCATCAAAAAGTTTTAACTTGGATCCATGGCCTACATTTCATAGGATTATATGTAGTCACCATTCTGGAATTGTGGTTTGGATTAAATTTTTGATAACTAATATTTTGTTTGAATACTAAACCACAATATTATGTATAGGATGATGAAAGATGATATCAACATCTATAACACTGATTGATTAAAGAAGATCCTTGATATAAACTACCTTGATCACTATGAATAAAAGTTAGATAGGATATGAGAGCAAAATTTGTCATATCAGAAAGCTAAATTGAGTGATAAAATTTAAGAGATCGTAACTTGATCATGCAATGCTTAATGAAATGATTTTTCAAAAAAAAAATTGAGTATTTTTCTAAGATCTACAACTTTGGGCTAGTCCTTAAAGGGGCTAAATTGGATGAAATTTTATCATTTATATCTAAAAATGGACTAGTCAAACTAAAACTTTTTTCAAGACTTTGATTATATATTATCTTCCAATTCATGAAGAATTAGAGCAATTAAACGCAAGGTTAATGTAAAACTCAAAATCTATCTCCTATAAAATTTTAATATTTTTTATAATTTGTATATTTATCATATTTTTTGAGAGATTTAATCATATTTAAACTAAAATAAGGAGTGCAACTCAACTTGTTCAATACTGGACATCATTTTAAGAGATAAAAAAAAGAATTCGATACGAATTGTATAAAGACTAACCTCATTATAATAAATAAAGGTTATGTACATCGGTTTATATATACATGAAGAATCAATTAATGAAAAAAGGGGGATTTAAATCCTAATTTTGAAATTATTTTATCATCTTTAGTTTTCTATTGAGAGATTTGAGTTAAGTGGGTTGAAGGAAATATTTCTTCTTTCATATTGGATTTTAAGTTGATATCAGAGCATAAATCCTCTACATTCGTAGAGAGCTTTAATGCATGGTCCAGATAGATTTAGAAGGATTTTTTGGGAAGTAATAATCCCTTTGATATCTCTTTATCTATGGTGCGAGCAATATAAGCAACTAGGAGAACGATTATCCATTGTTCAAATGCATGGAAGGATAAAATGAAGGTATAGCTACTAATTCGTTCTTGATAGATGATAAGATAAAGAGACATTTTACATGACTAAAGAAAAAGATTATCTAACTCACCAAAATTGTCTCCAAATTAGTAATACCTTCGGTGTACGTACTAACTACTCTTGTTGCAAAACTATCTCTTATGTTTGGAAATAAAAATCCTCCATCCAGGAAGGAGAATTAGCAATCTAAAGGTTTGCAAAATCTCTCTCTCTCTCTCTCTCTCTCTCTCTCTCTCTCTCTCTCTCTCAACTGTTTAAAATTAAAGCTTGAATCAAGATCCTGTTATATGATAGGATTATTGATACATAAATGCTAGATAATTATCTAAGTCAGTTATAAATCTATTTTACTATTTAGGATTACTCCAGCATCTATATTGTAGCTTTTACTCATCTTAAGCTTTTTAGCCATGCTCTTATATGATAAAATTCATATATAAGCAATGATAACATTTTAATCAAACACGAAGCAAATTTAATGGCCTAATCAAGTAGTTTTATGCAAGCAACCACAATAAAAGTTGGTAGATCAAATAGTAGTACCTGCGAAGCATAATCAATCCATCAAGGACTATACTATCGAGTTCTACAAATAAGTAATCTTCTTCGAAATCTTCATCAATGATTATGCAATTTTTATGAAATATGTTAGAGGTCTCTATAAGAGCATTCGAAAGAAGTTAAAGCTCTTCAAAGACAAAGACATTAGCAAAGCTAATATGAAAACCATGAGGATTGAAGATAATAATTGGCCAAGAGAAAGCAAAAAGGATGACAAATTTAAGAAAGGCAATGTACAATCAAGCCAAAAAAAGGACCAAGGCAAGAAGCAAGCCAACACAACTCAAAAATTTACTGTGATCATTGTAACCTTCATAGACATATTAAAGAGAAGGGTTGAAAACTTCATCTAAAGCCGAAGTCAAGGAAGCCAAATAATGATATATAATTCCAAGAAGAAAGTGAAGGTGATTTTTAATGATGTATATAGCGATTGAGGAGGTGCTTGAATTTGAGCTAGTGGACTCCAAATTGAGCTTGGTGATAAGAAAACCTAAGACAACAACTGAAACAAATCTTGAAAAATGTGAGAAACTCTTCCACTTGAAGATCCAAGTGAAAGTAAAGCATTATCAAGACTATTTTAAATCTTGAAAGATAGAAGAATCTCATCTCTAAAAACTTGGTTTAGAAGTTGAGATTCTAGACAAAGCCTCATCCACATTCCTACTTTATTAGTTAGATTTAGAAAGATTTTGAGTTGAAAATCACTAAACAATGTACCTTTAAGTCACCATCATTGAGAGGTACATTGATGAAGAAACTCGTGAAATAGTTCTTTTGGATATTTACAAAGTATCCTTGGGATGTCATACTTTTGAGATCAAGATTAATGCCTTAGAAATATAAGAAAACATAGACCTTGTGACTGTTGCCTGGACAAAGTGACTTGTTAATGCCTATATCAAGCTTATCTTGATGGTATGAGGAACTGATACCCCTCGATCATGAGGGACCAATCTATAGTCCTTTGGTTCCATTGATCAATTAATTGAATCAAAATTAAGGAGTAATCACTATAGTCACCATTGACAAGGAAGGATGGCAAGGAGCATCCTTACCATGAAGTTCAAATGCTAGGGCAAACCAAGTGGTTTTCTAAGATCCGAGAGCCAAGAAGACCAAGGCCAAGAGCCATCTTCAAGTAAAGATAGGTAGTTTAACCATGAGATGAGAAGTAGGCATTTGTCCTCTTTCAACTTTGATTTAACAAGAGTTAAATTTCTTAAATAGGGTAGCCCTGATCTAGGAGGATCCTCAAACTCAATGCGAACCACCTTTGCCATATAAGTAAGAATTAGATAAGATCAAGGAGCAGAATTTTGCCACATTAAGAAGATGAGGTGCATGTTAAATTTTAAGAGGCCAAAACTTGATCATTCTATGCTTGATTAGGATTTTTTTTTTAAAAAAAATGAATATCTTTTCAAGATTTACAACTATAAGTCTAAGGGTGTAAATGAGTCCAGCTGCTCATGAGTTACTCGAGCTTGACTCAATTCAATTATTATCGAGTTCAAGTCAAGCTCGAGTAACTCGAACACATTTTTCAAGTCAAGCTTGAATAGTAGGATACTTGACTCGAAAGCTTACAACTTTGAGTTTATATATATATTAATAATATTATTTTTATTTATAATATATATTAATATATATTATTAATGAGCTAAGGCTTGATTTTGAGCTCAAACTCGAGCTTGAGTATGGATTGGTTTGTTGGGAAATGTGTCCCAAAGTCAATTTATACTGTAGACAGTTGTACATTTGATGTAATTGTATATGAATTATATTATTGAATAAAATGTTTATTCTGGCAGTTCATCACTTTTTTCATCTTTCTTTAATGAGTTCTTGAGTGATGAAGTCCTTAGGACTATTTGTATGTGATATAGAGAGGATATATCATATAGTCCTAAAATTGTTCGCGATTTCGAGCTCAAACTCGAGCTTGAGTATGGATTGGTTTGTTGGGAAATGTGTCCCAAAGCCAATTTATACCGTAGACAGTTGTACATTTGATGTAATTGTATATGAATTATATTATTGAATAAAATATTTATTCTGGCAGTTCATCACTTTTTTTATCTTTCTTTAATGAGTTCTTGAGTGATGAAGTCCTTAGGACTATTTGTATGTGATATAGAGAGGATATATCATATAGTCCTAAAATTGTTTGCGACCAAATGATACACTTATTTCAGGATGATAGTATATCAAGTATAGGTCGATGTGTGCCATAGTCGTTGGTTGTCCTCTTAACCAAGGAGTGTGGAGACACTGGTATGGCATGCAGATGTTGTGTTTGACATTTCATCGAACGTGACCCGTCTGTATTTTATTCTGCCCAGAGTTTTTGATATGGACGTAGTTATCCCTCAGACATGAGATCGTCATGGTAGCTTGTGAGCAACTCACTGTACTTTGGTACTGGACTATCTGAATTTCTAATCCAGGGACGGAAGGTTTCTGGGCACAGTTAAGTACTCATGTAGCGGTGATCGGATCAAGATGGGATTGACCCCTCCAAAGTGTTTGAAGCAGATATCTTACTGTGTTTCAATTTAGCAAAGCCTTGGCCAGGGTAGTTTCTGTAAAGTGTTACAGGACTTGTGAGATTGAGACACATTGTTGATGGACTTTATGGGTTGGGCAGTTTAACCCTAAGTCTTCCTGAGCATTGAGGTCAAAGGGATTAATTACAAGGTTTCCATATCTCCTGGTTCTTGATTGTTGCTCTGCAACTTTGACCTATCCGGACGTCGGGTGTCATTGCTAGATGGCGACTTTGACTGGTATTGAAAATGTTCCAGTGCTACCGGCTTAGTGTTCGAACCTATGGGGTCACACACCATAGGGGTTTTTACTTGATCTAGTGATCGGAGAACGATTGGGAATCGTTCGTGGACTCACAGAGAAAATAGTTTTTCTTTATCCAAGTGTCAACACTTGATATTCTTGAAAGTGTCGACACTTGATTTCGCAAGTGCAGACACTTGATGTCACAAAAAGTTGTGACATGAAATTTTCACTAATAGTTGGTGATGCATGGAGGTGAATTAAGTAATGTGATTACTTGATAGCCCAATTTGATTGAGCTATAAAAATCTGGAACGAATCAAATAGGATTTGGTTCAAAATGGGTTTGGGTCCAATCGAGTTGAACCCAATGTATGCACACTTGACCAAATTGATTTCAGTTATGAACTAAAATCAATTAATACATTTAATCTGAATTTAAATAAGTTTAAATTCATTTTTGGGGAGTTATGTAACTTCCCATGACCATAACTCCCCATAACTACCCATTACCACACCTATAACTCCCCACTTTCCCTCTCCCTCTCCATCTACTTAATGGGTTGAAATGGGAGGACGAAAATAAAGAAAAAATTCAGCAAAGAAATGCTGGAAAAATCAAAGGGAAGAAAGGGAAGAAACTAGGAAAAAGTTCTAGTTTTATAGGTGTGAGGTTTTTGGAGAAAAGTGTGCATATTTGTACCTGGAGATCTAGGTCTTAGGATTGAGTGTTTGGGAAGGATTCCAACCACTCATTCTCCACCTCTTGAGCTTCTTCATTCATTCGGAGAGTCCGGCATCGAAAGAAGAAAAGGAGTCCCGATCAAATCGTTCCACAACAAGCTAGCACTTGGAGTGGAAGTAGATTTTGAAAGAGCCCTGGTGTGAACCACCTGTAGAGGCCAGACACGTGTGCGGCTAAGCAGAGTTCTTCCTCCTGCTCCTGGATCTTTCGCAGCGGAGAGCGTCTCCATTTCATACAAGGTATGGTTTTACATATATAGATATGTTGCTCTGAAATGTTTATAGCATGAATTCATGATTTCACTGTTTATATTAATCATTCATGCAAGATCTTGGGACAAGTAGCATAGAAAAGTTTTAAAGTATGCTTAGATTAAATGTTAATCATTTTATCATGCTTCCGCTACATGTTATTTTGAAAAAGCTTTAAAATACAAAGCATGCTCGCTACTAGTTTTCCTTTCATGGTTGATATTCGAGTCTTGTTGATATTCGCGTCGAGTCGAGTTAATCTTAAGTTTTGCCTATTTTTTATCGAGCCGAGCTTAAGCTTGAGATATCAAAGCTAGATCAATTTCGAGTTGAGATTTAAGCTTAAGTATTTTGAATTGAGTTGAGCTTGAGCATCTACTTACTTGACTCAACTCGATCTAATTGCATCCCTATATAAGCCACTGCTAAAGGGACTAAATTGAATCAAAATTCCATCGTTTGGGCCTCAAAATAGATTGGTCAAATTAAACTTTTTTTTGAAAAAGCTTTTGCTGGAAGGTTATTTTCTAATTTGTGATAAATTAGATGGAGTAATTAAAGTCAAAATCGATGTGGAAGTTGAGATATATTCTTCATAAAATTTTATTATTTTTTCATGATTTTTTCTATTTAGCATATTTTTTTAGAGATCTAATCTTATTTAAACTAAAAAAAGAAGTCCAACCTAACTTGTTCAATGGTAGACATCCTTCTAGAAATTAAAAAAGAGAAATTCTACCAGAATTGTGCAAAGATGGATCTTACTATTATAAATAGAGGCTATGTATCTCAATGTATATTTATGTGGAGAATCAATTAATGAAAGAAAATAAGACTTAAGCTATACTTTTACAATTCTTTCATCATCTTTTATTTTTTATTGTGAGATTCAAGTTAAGTAAAAAAAAATCTCTTTTTCTCTAATCGAATCACTAATCGTATGTTACCACTTTTACAATGAAAAAAGTAGCTTTTGGTTATCAAGAAACTTATCTCATATACAATAATTTACTCAGATTGGTTATGATTATTTATAGCTTGAGTAAACTAATCTTCAATTGCCTATCTTTTTTCAATGCTTGCTTCTATTAATGTTTTTTTATTTTTGTGAGCTTTTATTATCTTTTTAAGTTTTTAAAACTTGTTATGCAAATATTCGGATACTCGGCCTCAAGGGATATTTGAATCGATGATTAAGCTAGAAACTACAAACTATCTATAAAAACCAGGCAACAATGATGCTCAAGATTGAGTAACTATAAGCCAAACCACTATAATGTCTTGTGATACAGAAAGACCTAGTAATTGGTTAGACCCGACTAATTGCTAAGGTAGAAAATAGCAAGAGGACGTCCAAAGTGTCGAGATTTCATCAACATCGATGATGAATGAGGCACAAACATGAAAATTAAACCACCCACTAATTCCACACTCCATGATGCCCGAGTAAGAGATACGAAGAAAACATAAAGCTATTATGATAACAAAAAGTGGTTATTTTCAAACAGAAAGAAAGAGATTATTTCCAAACTGAAAGAGATTATCTCTAACTAGAAGGAGTTATCCCCAAATCGAAAGAGGTTATCTCCAAACTAAAAGTGGTTATTTTTGAATACTATAAAAAGGCAAGAGGGGACTTTTTAAGGGTAATGCATAATACTACACATTCTATGCTAGGCTAGCTCTAAATTTGACATTCTTCTAATTCTATTGTTTATCCAAAACCTGACTAACTTGAGCATCGATGGGCCTCCATTCGAAAAACCACCGATCAAGAGAAACTTTTCTTGTAGGAACCATGGAGTGCTATCCAAGAGCAAGATCCAGGATTTGGCAATAACAAATTGGCATGCTAGGAAAGGAAAAATAGAAGATTAAAAGAGCTGAAAAGATCATGATAAGAACCAGATGTCAGAATGCATCTACCAACAACACCGGGTGATCCTCTGGTCATGAAGGATGCTTTAACCAAGTAATAGAGCCAGCACTCCACGGTCAATGGATTACTAGCAGTTGTTTGGCACTCTAGTACAGCAAGTACAGATGCTGACTACCGTTATGCAAAGTCTACAGTAAATGACTACAATTCAATAGCAGCAAGCTACGGTAAATCAACGATAGTAATTGAAGATCCCCATTGCACCTATTATGTCTTGACCTAGCTCGTAGTCTCCTCTCGAGAGATCTCCACACTGACTAGATTCCCACCAACATGATGGTCACCACCACCATGATTTGTGAGCCCCCAATATAAGGATCCATGATGGGGTGAAGTGTGAAGGCGAGAAAAACGTCCCTGTTTCCTATCAAAATCCTCCAATAAAAAATCAACTCTCGGACTTTCTCGACAACACATATAATTACGACAACTAGATATGGGAGATCAATCGATGACTTGTAGACCTCCAGGAAGAAAGTAGGGGCCTAACAGAATTCGATACCCATCCTCCCTTCTCCTGATGAATAATGAAGGAACCAATTCCCACTCGATTCAAGATATCATAGCTAGAGCCCTATAACAATATTACTGATCCACTAGACCACTTGGAAAGCTACAAGGCTCTCATGATGATTCAAGGTGCTATAGATACCCTTCTTTATCTAGCCTTTCTGGTCATTTTCTATAAATTTGCCCAAATCTAGTACTCTAAACTTGAGCTGAGAAGTATTGACTCCTTCAAGCAGCTTGAAAAGCAATTCGTGGTACACTTCAATACTAATAGAAGGTTACCACAAGATCTTGATAGTCTCTTTTCTATCCATCAACAAGGAGAATCATTGAAGGACTACATGGCTTGCTTCAAAAAGGACACATTAGAAATCTACCATCAGATGAATCCATGGCCATGTTGGTCATGAAGTGGGGAGTATGGCCTTCTCGATTTACTTTCTAGCTGGATAAGATATTTTCTGTCTTATTCAGAACTTTTAATGCATTCTCAAAAGTACATACCTGTGGAGAAATGTGTACTTGTTGGCATGAAGCTAAAGGAAGATCCAAAAAAAAGCAGATCTGAGAAGGATCGAGTAGGGATCTAGAAACATGACTCCTTACACTAACGAAATTCTAGGCCAAAGGGTCCGATTGACAAGTATGACAACTACACCTATCTTCTGGCCACCCAAAGCCAAAACCATCATGAAAATTAAGGAAGAGAAATATCTAAGAAGACCTCGCCCAATGAAAGCTTCATCGACTATCTTTAATAAGATCAAGTATTGCTGGTTTCATTATAACCATGACCACGATATTGAGAAATGCATCCAACTGAAAGATGAGATTAAAGCCCTTATTTAATAGGGCTATCTCAAAAAACTCTTTTGCAATAGAGGAGCTCAATCTCATTCCTAGACCCCTGACTAATGACAAGCTGAAGGAGATATCAGTAATCAACTAAAAGCTAGAGTGGCCAGTATGATCTCAAGAGGCAAGCGGTCTAGGGGTAGGACATAAAGAAAACTCTCCAAAGAGATAAAAGGATGATAATGTAATCTTAGTTTCTAACGATGACTTGGTAGGAGTTCAAACTTCTCATGATGATGCTATTGCCATATCAATAACAATAGCAAATTATGATGTAAAACAATTATTAGTTGATAATGAAAGTTCTATGGATATATTGTTCTATGATGCTTTCTCCTAGAAGAAACTATCTAAGGATCAATTGAGAAGAGTTGTGACTCCTTAGTCAGGTTTTTTAGAAACTTAGTCAAAGTCGAAGATGAAATCACTTTTCCTATTATAGTAAAAAGATATCCCGATAAAGTATAGTTCAACTTACGTTCATAGTTATCCAAGTACCTTCAGCATACAATGCCATTCTTGGATAACCAGGATTGAACAAACCATGAAAAATTATCTTGACCTATCATCTCCTTGTCCAGTTTCCTACAAGGAATATAGTCAGAGAGATGAATGGAGATCAATAACCAATCTGACAATATTTCATGGTTGTAGCTAAAATGTAAAAGACCAATGAGACTGCTACAATCGATCAACTAGATCAAAAGAAACTGAAAACACCACAACAGTTTAGGGATATTCCGACCATTTTCCACCGACGCTTCTTGGAAGCGTCGGGAAGACCCAGAACCCGTCGATGCTTTTTGAAAGCATCGGCAATAACCTAAAGTCTGCCGATGCTTTTAAGCGTCGGCAATTAACCCTAAGTTTTATCGACACTTTTAAGCATCTCCGGACCACCCCGTTGAAATCCGGGACATTTGCCGACGCTTTTAAGCGTCGCCGGTGTCCGGGACCTTCGCCGACACTTATAAGCATCGCCAGACTAGGGACATTTGCTGATGCTTATAAGCGTCACGGAGTCCAGGGACCTTTGCCGATACTTATAAGCATCACCGGACTCAACCCGTCGGACATTTGCCGACGCTTATAAGCGTCGCCGAATCCGAGACCTTTGCCGATGCTTATAAGCGTCGTCGAAATCCCCACGACATTTGTCGATGCTTATAAGCGTCGCCGGAGTCCTGGACTTTTGCCAATGCTTAAAAGCATCGCCGGACTCCCAGGACCCCCAAAACCCCAGACCCCCCCCTTGCCGAGCCCTAGATCTCTGCCGCCGAAACCCCCCCCGCCCCAACTCCTTCTCCTCCTCCTCCTCCTCCGCTCGGTCCGCCGACGCAGCAACCGTCCATGATCTCCCGATCGATCGAGTCGCCGCCGAACCCCCCCTCCTCCTCCTCCTCCTCCTCCGCTCGGTCCGTCGACGCAGTAGCCGTCCGTGATCTCCCGGTCGATCGAGCCGCCACCGAACGCCCCCTCCTCCTCCTCCTCCTCCTCCCCCCTCCTCCTCCTCCAAGATCTCCCCGCTCGGTCCCTCGCCGCCGAAGCTCGATCTCCGGCGCCTTCTTCTCCATTGCATTACTCCGAAGCACGGTAAGTTTTTTTTTTTTTCTTGGTCAGTTTTAAATTATGTGATAATTTATTGCCCGGTATTTCAATAATTATATTGTCATAGAATAATAATTGGAGCACCTGGGACATGATCTGGTTCATCATGCAATTTTCTTTTAATCCTGCTACAATTTGTTTCATCTTTCTTTTTATTTGCTTTTGATTAAGATATATAGGTTAGAAAGAAATTAATGTTACAAAGCAATATTTGTGATCCTGCCTCAAATTGCTGCATTTAGATGCCTTGGAATGGGTATATAACTTAGGGCTTGAAAATGGTTGGTGAGCTTTCTAATTTTTAGGGTTCGGTAGTTGTGTGTTCGCATCTATTTCTTCTTCTTAGTTTTATATGATCTTGGTGGAGTGTGTTACGAGCCTTTTTTTTTTTAATCCATGTCTCAAAACGATGCAGCTTGCATTGCGCCCAAGAGTGCGGCACGGAAAGGTCACCTGTTGACTTTCTGGGGCTCTTAGTGTAAAAATACTTATGCCTTGTTACTAAAAAGCCACTGGTTCTTTTAACTATCTTAACAAAGTCCTCGAATAAAAGATGGATCCCATACCTAGGTACACACACACACAAAAAAAAAAAAAAAAAAAAGAAAAGAAAAGAAAAGAAAAAAGGTAGGAGGTCCAACCATATAAAAATAAAATAGCATACCACATGGCACAAGAACATTGGTGCATATGCTATGAACCATCATATGGAAAAATCCATCTTTGTTTTTGTGGTGTGATTTCTTGAAATAGTTTACCAAAACGTACTTCACAACCCCAGATGGTACAAAGCCAACACATTTCAACCTCCAAGTTGTCACGGAGTTGAAAGTTGTGTTCCTGTTTGGACCGTGCAGCGGACTTAATACTGAAGTATCTATCGCCGGAGCATATTGTTGAGGTATCGACTAGAGCTTGTTATGGCCCCGTCTGTCAATTCACTTACCCATCTATCAGTCATATTGAACTTAATACTGAAGCAGCTTTACTTAGTTGTTATTAAGTACGGTCCTTTAACGTGCTCCTTCTTACATGGTCTGTTTCTGAGATTTCAAATAGCCAATTGCCTAAATTACAGAAATAGTTATCTCATGCTGATAATATCACCAGTAACAGTCTTCTCCATCCATGGAAGCGAATAAGGACTATAATACGATAATGGCACGATCAATAGTCCGATACTCTCGAATTTGCTATTTTCTCAGTCATCTTTTATAAATAACCAAGACCTTAAGGATCTCAAGATAAATAACTCTTTTTTATGTTCATTACTTACTTTCTATCTATTCTAGATGTCTAGCTTGAATGTTGGAAGATCCTTGCCAGAGCTAACTCCGGCTAAAAAATTTGTTTATAGATCACTTCAGTGATGATTACTTCGATATCAAAATCTACTGCAACATGTCCGATAAGTTGTCCATGAATAACTCCATTTTTATATATTTCAATACCATCTGTAGTTTTGTTACGATTAATTATGATTTTTTATATATTTTTTTAAAAACTTGCATTGCATTGAAACATAGACCCGTCAATTGATTAAAGTACATATTCTACATGATCCGTACAATTATTTAATTTTTGTACGGATGGCAGAAATATGTACAGTGGTCAATTGAATGTCCAGTTTGGACAGTTTGAGAATTGCAAATAATTTTATAGGTGCTTACAGTAATCAAACGGTATGGATAGAGTTCCAGATATATTTCAGATATCATTTCCTTTTAGTTCTCCTCATACATATTTATTTGTATGGGGAGAACTAAGGGGAAATGCTGCCAAAATTTTTCTGGAACTTCTATTACGTATCCTTTGGTTACTGTAAATGATCTATATAATTAATGCAATTCTTGAATAGGATAGGACCTCTTTACCTATTAGTTGGTGATAGGGTGCATTTAATAATACTGTAATTGATCTATTGAATAAACTTATTTTAAATTTGTTCTGCTCTTATAAATATTTATTTATTTCAGTTAGCTTTTTCTTACAATGGATAAGAGTTGGATAACTAAACCGAGGAATAGCAAAGAATATCTAGATGGAGTACAGAATTTCATTAAATTTGGTATGGAGAGAAGTAGTATCAGTGAGAAGATTTTATGTCCATGCCGAAAATATATAAATTTCAGTTCTCTATATCCAAATATTGTTGAAGAACATTTGGTATGGAATGGTTTTTTAAGAGGTTATACTGAGTGATTTATTCATGGAGAGTCAAGGTTACAATCTACATGTAACCAAACCTCTAACATGGAACATATACATGATTTTGGATCCAGTAACCAACAGAAAAATCTTGCAAGAGATGATGATATCACGGGTTTGCTCAGAGATGCTTTTGAATATGGTGCTCAACATCCTGGAGATTACAGTGGAGGACAAGTAGCAGCTGGGTTACCTGAGGATCCTATATTTACTGAATCTATACATGATGGAGAGCCGATACCCCCAACTAATGTTGGAACAGATCGTTATCAGAAGCTGATAAGAGATGTAGATCAAGAATTATATGCCAGTTATAAGAACTTTTCAAAAATTTCTTTTCTTGTGCATTTGTTTCATATAAAATACTTGAATGGATGGTCTGGCAAGAGTTTTACTATGTTGCTCAAGTTGTTAAAGGATGCATTTCCTGAAGGTACTAGTTTACCAACATCTTTTTATGAAGCCAAAAAACTAGTAAAGGAATTGGATCTTGGATACGAAAAGATTCATAGCTGTCCAAATGATTGTATATTATATCGGGGAGAACATGCCGATCAAGAGTCGTGCCATATGTGTGGATGTTCACGATGGACGAAGCAAAAAGAAAATAAGAGTGAGGGATTAGATGAATTGGATGCAACATACATTAAACAAAAGCTGGCGAAGGTATTACGCTATTTTCCTCTTGTACCTAGATTGAAAAGGATCTATGCATCATCAAAGATAGCTTCGTCAATGAGATGGCATGATGAAAGCCGTACAAAAGATGGAATGCTAAGACACCCAGCGGATAGTTTAGCATGGAAAGCATTTGATGACAGACATCCTGATTTTGCATCTGATGCTCGTAATGTCAGGCTGGGTTTAGCTAGTGATGGGTTCAATCCATTTCGGATCTTAAGTTCTGTCTATAGCACATGGCCAGTTGTATGGACTGTTAACGATTTTCCTGCATATGCTAATTTATCTGGCTGGAGCACTAAGGGACGAGTTGCATGTCCTTCTTGTGGTGAATCAACCTATTCAATTTGGTTAAAACATGGAGGAAAGTTCTGTTATATGGGACATCGTCGATGGTTGGAGGCAAATCATCCATTTTGATTTCAGAAGGATTTATTTGATGGTACCATAGAGTTGGGATCTGCTCTAATTCTACCTTCTGGTTCTGATATTCGTAGACAAATGCTTGATATCAGACACAGTTATGGCAAGATGACAAAGTCCTCTAAAAAGTGAGAAAGAGATGATGTTGAGACTTCGGTACAAGAAGAAGTATCGGAGGAAGTCAATACTTGCAACTTAGATACGGCAGTATTCGAGGATCCGGATAATTTCTTTGAAGTTGAAAATGATGATGATATAATCACAGCAACTACCCATCAGCATACTAAAATATTATGGAAGAAAAGAATCATATTCTTTGACTTACCTTATTGGGAGCATAATATACTCCGGCATAATCTTGATGTTATGCATATAGAAAAGAATGTCTGTGATAATTTGATTGGAACAATATTAAATCTTGATGGAAAGACTAAAGATAACATGAAGGCGCATCTTGATTTAAAAGAAATGGGCATCCGACATGAACTTCATCCACAAGTGCTTGCAAATGATAGAACTTATATCCCTCATGCATGTTATACAATGTCTAGTCGAGAAAAAGATCTCTTCTTGACAGTTTTAAAGAATATCAAAGTTCCTGATGGATATGCCTCAAATATTTCATGATGTGTGAATCTGAAAGAGCGCAAAATTTCAAATCTTAAAAGTCATGATGGACATATATTAATGCAAGATATTCTTCCATTGGCTTTAAGGTCGTCAATGCCAAAACAAGTTATTGTGGTTGTTTTTCAGTTATCATCATTCTTTAAGGCATTATGTTCTAAGGTTCTTGATCCTCAGGAGCTTGATCAGTTGCAGTCTCAAGTCGTACTTACATTATGTCAGATGGAAAAGATTTTTCCTCCTGGATTTTTTATGATTATGGTTCATCTACTCATTCACCTAGCTTCGGAAGCTAAACTTGGTGGACCGGTACACTACAGATGGATGTACCCTATCGAGAGGTAATACTGTAAAACTTAAATTTTATAATTTATATAACTTTTTTATTATTTAATATAATATAAATATCATACTTTTTGAAGGTATCTTGTACTTTTGAAGGATTATGTACGAAACAAAGCCCATCCTAAGGGCTCAATAGCAGAGGGATATATTGCTGAAGAGTGTTTAACATTTTGTTCAAGATATCTCAAAGATGTTGAGACTGTATTCAATTGACCTCAACGTCATGGTGATACTATGGAGAATACAGATCTATACAAATTTGCATCATCCGGAAGATTTATAGAAAAAGCTGAAAGTATTGTTCTTGACCATAAATCCATGTCACAAGCACATCGTTATGTATTACTACATAGTGACATAATATCTGACTATTGCAGGTTAGTCTATCTACACGGATAATACTAAATATTAGACATGTTGTTGTCAAACTTATATTTGATTGTCATGCAGTGAATTTTTATCTGTACAACGACAAGCCAATCATTCCACTCGTCCTAATCCAAGGATTGAACAAAGATGGTTGGTTGAGTTATTCCCTAATTGGCTTTCCAATCAGGTTAGTATATATAAGTCATATAATAATTTTATATATTTTTAACATCGAATAAATGATCGATAATTGATATTATATTTTTTAGGTACCGGTAATGATGGAGAAAAATAGTTCAGCAGAATTAATTGTACTTGCCAGAGGTCCAAATTATATCGTGAACAAATATAATGGTTTTATTATAAATATCTTTAAATTTCATACCAAGGAGCGTGAGAAACTTAGAAAAACTCAGAATAATGGTGTTATGGTTAAAGCAGATGGAAAATCTTATTATGGTATACTTAAAGATATTTTGGAGTTGGATTATTATGAAAATTTTAAAGTTG
Source organism: Areca catechu (assembly GCA_021397845.1). Lineage (NCBI taxonomy): Eukaryota > Viridiplantae > Streptophyta > Magnoliopsida > Arecales > Arecaceae > Areca > Areca catechu. The sequence goes on along the minus strand of CM038039.1, from coordinate 201,167,873 downwards.
TATTATTTCGATGCGATTGGGTGGATATAAATACACTGAGAGGTTTGAAAAAGGACTCAAACGAATTCATACTTCTCAATTTTTTAAGATTGATACACACGGATGTGTTATTGAAGGATGATCTATTTATCTTTTCATCTCAAGCTCGACAAGTTTTTTATGTACAAGACTCGAAAGATAAAGAATGGGCTACTGTTATTAAGACAAAATCTAGAGACTTGTATGACATGGAAAAAAGGGTGGAATAAGAAGATGATGATACTTACACTCAGTGTATGCCTTATAATATTGTACCAGATGATCATATAAATGATACAACCATTTTGGTTAGGTTGGATTCCGAGGAAGGTGCAACTGGTTGATTATGACAAGTAAGTAGTTTATAAGATGGTTTACATTTTTTGCATGAATGATTATATTATATTTTAAATTGCAATTCATTTCCGTTATAATTTGATTATAATGTTGACTGACTTGTTTTTAAATAATGCAGGTTAGGTACACCATGCCTCGAAGGAAGCGATTAGCAGATATACAGTTTCAGTTTTTCCAGATCGAGGTTGGTACTTCTTCATCACAGCAGCCCGAGGGCAGTCGATCAGTTTCACATCGGTCTGATGGCAGTCCCTCTATTTCTGCACATCAGGCCGATGCTACTACCTCTACACCTCAGGATGACGTTATTCCCTCCAAGTCCGCACATCACGATCCTTCTATGGATCATCCTGATGACGAGCCTATCATCGATGATATACAGATATATGGTACATAATTTAATAATTCATGCATATGTAATAGTTTTGATATACAATGTTCTGTAATTTTTTTTTTGTAGATGGATCTGGGAGACTCAGGCGTAGGCGAGGACCCACATTAGTCCGTGATGTGTGGCAGTTACCTGAGGGTGAGAGGATAGTGATAGAGTGCAACAAGCTAGGACAGCCTATTAAGAAAGCTACTAGCTTGTTGACTAGCTTTCTGGGGACAGTAGCATGCCATGGTCAGCTATGTCCCCTGAATTATTCGAAGTGGAACGACATGCTTCTTGCATATAAAATAGAGATGCTACGAGTTGTGCAGGTAAAAAAATTAATATATTATTTTATATCTTAGGTTTTTAATAATTAAATTACTTATTTCATTTAATATTTATTTTATTGTTTAATTAAATTGTAGAGCAAGTTCGTTCTTCCTTCAGACTCATCTGATTTTGTGCTTAAGTCTCTCAATCACAAGTGGAAAGAATATAGGGCGAAGTTGAAGAGAGACTACAAGCTAGAGGGTAGGACAGAGGAGCAGGTTGTAGCTACCTGTCCTCCTGATGTTCACCCTCATCAGTGGATGGAGCTGGTGCACTATTGGTTCTCCGAGAGGGCACAGGTTGTGTAGCATCATCAAATACTTCGAAATTTATTAATTTTCACTTATCATAATTATATTTATACAATATATAACATTGTTTTAATTTTATTTTGCAGATGTATTCTGATATTGGTAGAGCTGCACGAGCTGCTCAGTCTGTTCCTCACACAGCAGGGTCCAAGAATTATGCATGGCTCAGGCATGAGTTTGTATGTTTCTCATCCTATAATACTTTTAGTACACTTTTACTTTTAACATCATGTATCATCATGTTTCATGCATGTGCCATGTATCATGGTACGGGGATATAAGATGTGTTATTTTAAATTTTTTTGTAATATTTATTCTTTACATAGGCTGATCAGCAGGGGAGGGAGCCTGGTGAGGTGGAGTTCTATCGGATGACTCACGTTCACCAGGATGGCAGTTTTGTTTGGGACCAGTCCAGAGATATATTTATATTTTTTTATTTATGTTATATTATGATTTATATTTTTATTTTTATTAAATATTGATATATGTATTTTTTATAAAATATAGAATAGGGCTATCTCTATGATCTCCGAGCATGCTGGCGAGGGTTCATCATCTACACAGAGCAGTCGCATCGAGGCCGAGGTATTCTCGGAGTTGATGGGACCAGAGCATCCTGGACGAGTGAGGGGTTATGGGATTGGAGTTATCCCTACTCAGTTATCTGAGGTGCGTAGATATACTCGGGATACTAGAGAGAGTCATGATCAGTTACATGTTCGTCAGCTCCAGGAGAGATAGCAGAGCTCCGACAGACACGTGATGCAGACAGAGCAGAGATGCAGACCATTAGGTCTCAGCTAGAGCATGTTACATCTGTGCTGCATATGTTCATGTCATCTCAGGTAAGTAATTATTTATTAATTTTGTATGTATCTAATAATTTAGAATATATATAATGTATGTATTATAATTCCTGATGTATATCTTACAGGTTCCTGGTGCATCTGCGAGTTGCAGACCTGACGACGACCAGCCTCCCACGGATCAGTGATGCCAGATGGTTTTTTTATTATTTATGTATGTCTTTTTATTTATTTGAACTTGGATTGATACGTTTATATATATATAAAAAACTTTTTATATTTTCTTTGTATTTGTGTTTGTGTATGTTGGATGTGATATGTGATACAAGTTTGAATATTTTCATTTATTTGTGTATGTTGGATGTGATACAGGTTTGAATGTTTCATTTTCGTAATGTATACAGGTTATGGGTTTGTATATATGGCTGTTTATTTATTTTTTTTTTAAAAAATCTATCGATGCTTTAAAGCGTCGCTAAACCTGGAACTGGCGATGCTTTAAAGCGTCGCTATAACTGGAACTGGCGATGCTTTAAAGCATCGCTAGGGTTTCAGTCTAGCGATGCTTTAAAGCATCACTAGTTTTAAATCTAGTGACGCTTTAAAGCGTCGCTAGGGTTTCAGTCTAGCGACGCTTTAAAGCGTCGCTAAATGCCGACGCTTTAAAGCGTCGCTAAATGCCGACGCTTTAAAGCGTCGTTAGATTTAAAACTAGCGACGCTTTAAAGCATCGGTAAATAAAAATTTAGCGATGCTTTAAAGCATCGGCAAATGCCAACGCTTTTCAAAAGTGTCGGCAGGTTGCATCCAACGCTCACATAGACGACGCTTTAGCGACGCTTTACAAAACGTCAGGAGATTACTTAGCGACGCTTAAAAGCGTCGGACAGGTCAAAAAAAGTGTCGCTAAAGTCCAGATTCACTGTAGTGAAAAGTGATGAACCAATTAAGCAATTGATCTCCATCCCATTGAAGAAAGAAGACCCATCAAGAGCGCTATAACTCAGAGCCCTTTTATCTAATAAAGATAGAAGTCGACTAATAAAGTTTCTATGGAGTAATACTGACATCTTTGCTTGGTCAGTGTCAGACATGCTAGGGATTCTATCAGAAGTGATCACTCACTAGTTGAATATTGATCGAAGTACAAGCTGGTTAGATAAAAGAAGAGAAATTTTACTCCCAAGAGACAAAGATAATTGACGAGGAAGTTGACAAGCTTTTAGCTACCAACTTTATTCGGGAAGCTTACTATCCCAACTGGTTAATTAATATTATTATAGTCAAAAAAACTAATAAAAATAATGAATTTGTATCGACTATACAGACCTCAATAAAGCATGCTCGAAGTATAGTTTTCTACTACCAAAAATTAACCATCGCATCGATGTAATATCTAGACATAAATTACTAAGCTCATGGATGCCTTTTCTAGATATAATCAAATCAGAATGATCCCTAAAGATGAAGAAAATATAACTTTCATAACCAAGAAAGTTATTTATGACTATAAAGTAATGCCTTTTGGTTCGAGGAATGCCAGAGTAACTTATCAACAACTGGTCAACAAAGTTTTCAAGAACCAAATCGAGCAAAACATGGAGGTATACATTGATAAAATGCTTGTTAAAAGTTTCAAAGAATTTGGCCACATGAGATTTAGATGAAGTGGTGCGGGCACCAGATTCAGAAGAAGACTTCAGAGCTCCATCTGGATCTCTGATTGACATTGCCCGAGAAATTAGGGTTTGTAATAAAGGTTGACCTGGTCAACCAGTTTATTTATTTTTATTTATTTCTTGAGTCACCATTTAAATTTTGTTGAGTCATGTTGACTCGGTGCAAGTCCCGATGTGGTTTCAATTTGGTCCAAAATGGTGCCATATTTGTCTTCCAATCAAATCAAGGTTCAAGCAAGTGGAGGCCACACTCCAAGCCACACGCCCAGCCACACTCCGAGCACACGCCAGAGTCCAGGAGGTGCCACAGAGGCATCCCAGTGTCATGGTCCCCACACCCAAGAAGAAAAAATCAAATTGGAAGCTAATTTAAAGGAGGCGCCCATACCTGCCTATTTTACCTAAGCAAAGAAGGAAGAAAACTTCTCTTGGAGAAGAAATCAAAGAAGGACATCCAATTGAAGTTCAAATCAAAATCAAAGAGCTTAACTTGGAGTGGAAGAAAAGAAGAAATGCCATAAGAAGAGGAGGACTTCAAATCCAAATCCAACTCCAAAGGAGGCGCCATAAAAATTCCAAAAAAAAAATTCCTTTATGGCCGTCCCAATTTTTTTTGAAGTCTTGGTCGACCAAGAGAGGGGGTTTTCTACCTAATCTAGAGGTTGGAAGAGTTTAGTCCCACATGGGAATTTGTACAAGCTAGGAGAAAATTTTAGGTCTATATAATAGACCTCTCTTTGTAACTTTGAAAATCAATGAAGAAAAAATTATTTTTTGCTATTCTCTTGTGTTGAGTGACCTAGGTTTCTCTTCTTCCTCACTATTCTAAGTGTTGAGCTTCGTGAGGGGGTAATCCGGGTTCCATTGGAGCCTTGAGGAGGTGAGAGATCTCCATCTTTATCCAAAACCCTAGGTTAGCCACTTGAAATCCCAAAACCCTAGCCACCCTTCATTATTTTCAATCCATCAAACCCTAGATCCATCCATCTCCCATGGCCTCTCTCTCTACAAGTCCAGGCCGTCCACCTTCATCCAGATCCAGTCCGGCTACTTCAGATCCAGAGCAAGTTCCAAGGAAAATCACATCAGCTTCCAGGAGAATCCAGTTTTCAGCAATTTCAATCTTCAAGTTCATCAACCTGGTAAATTCTTCCCTTGACTCTCTGATTCCATCAATTGTTTTTCTTCTCTTCCAGATCTTGAGTTCAGGAGAAGCCAACCCGCCAAAGGACCAGTACTGGAGGATCCATTGTGAAGAAATCTGAATCCGAGGATCCAACAATCTGCTCGGGAGAGTTCTTCCACCAAAATCTGTGAAGATCATTGTCTGGTTAGGTAAACCATCTCTTCTCTTTATTTCTGTTCTGCTGAAAGTTCGGAGCGAAACCCTAGGTCTGGGAGTTTCTCAACCCCCAGCGATCCGTTGCTTCTGAACTACTCTGATAATTTAGTTTCCTTAAAATTGTGCTTTCAATTATCATATTAGTATCTTTCAATGTTAGGTTAACTTTTCTTTGATTTAAAGCCAACTTCTACAAACATATAAAAACAACAAAAAAATTAGTTAATCTTAATTTACTTCCGCATCGCATTCCTTTATTTGTTCTGCATCATGAAGCCTTTAATGCACTCCGATGATATCGGATGAAATTGAATCCAAACAGTGCACCTTTGGAGTAACTGCTGATAAGTTTCTCAAATTCATAGTCATTAAACGGGGTATTGAGATAAATCCAGAGAAAATCTATGTGATTCTTGACATGAAATATCCAACTTCTAAAAAAGAAGTTCAATGGTCGACTAGGCATATTGCATCCTTTAGTTGGTTCATTTCAAAGTTAGCTAAATGGTACTTGCCTTTCTTCAAATTTCTATGATAAATACATAATTTTACACGAACAGAGGAATGTTGCTAGGTTTTTGAAGAACTAAAAAAAATTTTCGAATCTCTACCACTATTCTCTAAATCCAAAGAAGGAGAAGAGCTATATTTATACCTTAATGCATCTTCAAAAGTGATGAGCTTGGTACTTATCTAGGTGGATGACAAAGGAGCTTAAAAGCCTATTTATTATTCCAACTAAGTACTTTATGATATTGAGACCAAATACTCTAAAACTGAAAAGATTATTTATGCTCTCATTATTTCTGTATAATAGTTTAGACCTTATTTTCAAGCTCATTTAATTATAGTATTAACTATCTAACTACTTAACACTTAAGGCTATTCCACAATGACCGGATACTTCTAGAAGAATGACCAAGTGGGCCATCAAACTCAATAAGTTTGACATATCTTATCAGCTATGTTTATCTTTAAAGGCCCAAATATTAGTTGACTTTATAGTTGAATGCACATGGTCTAATGAAAACTCTAGTGAAGAATCAACCAAATAACTGAATCCTTAATCGACTTGGATCCTACATGTGGATGGTTTTCAAATTTTCAAGGGAGTTGAGCCAGGTTGATTATGACAAACTTGGAAGGAGTAGTAATTGAATATGTACTCCATTTTTCATTCAAAGTGATTAACAACTAAGTCAAGTACAAAGCTCTATTAGCTAGACTAAAAATTACTAAGAAGCTTGGGATAGAATGCCTATGGGTGTTTACTAACTTGCAACTAGTAGCCAGACAAGCAACTAGCAAATATGAAGCTAGAGATTCGACTATGGCCATGTTTTTTGACAAGCTATGGGCTATCACAATAACTTTTGAATACTTCAATATATCTCACATACCAAAATGAGAAAATTCTCGAGTATATGCACTCTCTCGACTTGTGACTTTCATCGACAACTCTCTCGATCGACCTACATTGTATATCTTGACATACCCATTATTGATAATATTGGAGAAGTCCAACAAATCAATCATGAGCCAAGTTGGATAGATCCACCGGTCAAATATCTAATAGAAAAAACCTTGCCAAATGACTTGTAGAGACAAAACGATTAAGATGGATGGCTTCTCAATATGTACTTTTAAATAAATAACTCTATAAGAGATCTTTCTTTCTACCTTTATTAAAATGCTTAAGACCTTTAGAAGCTGACTATGCACTCCAAGAAATTCATGAAGGAATATGCGGAAATCTTTGAAGGGTAGGTCCTTAGCTTATAAAGCCTTGAGGCAAAGATATTATTGACTCACAATGCAACAAGATACCATAGATCTTATTTAAAAAAATGATCAATGTTAGTGAGATGTGAATATTCAACAATAGTCAGCTAGCCAACTGACTCAGCTTTCATCTCCATAACCTTTTACTCGGTAAGGTATGGATATTCTTAGTCCATTTCTCCTTACTATAGGGCAAAGAAAATTTCTTATTATTGCTATCAACTATTTCACCAAATAGATGGAAGCTTGGCTCAGATTACTAAGAGCAAAGTTAGAGACTTTTTTTGAAAATCCATCATCTGTCAATTTAGATTATCATATATCATAATAACCAATAATGGATGACAATTCGACTACCAAACATTTAAGGACTTCTACATTAAGCTCTACATCCTACATTCATTCACATCAGTAGTATCCACAATCAAATGGAGAGGTGAAAGTAAATAACTAGACAATATTACAAGGCTTCAAGACCAAGCTAGATTAAGCTAAAGGCAGATGAGTAGAAGAATTCTATGAAGTGTTATGGGTATACTGAATAACTTCTCCAATACCGACAAGTGAGTCACCATTCAACTTAGCTAATGTGGGATGACCTAATCTAAGGATGCAAAGATGGAACTAATATAGATATTATATATATATATATTAATTGTCAGTAAGCTAAAACTATAAATTAAAATTAGCTAATTTCTTTTATGAGTATGGAAGGGATTAAGCTATAATCATTTTTTTTAAAAAAAATAACTACAAGTAACAATGAAAGCCCTAGATCTTTAAAAAAATAGGATCATGGATAATTAAGAAACTACCCATAAGTTTAAGCTCGGTACAAGCAATTAATATATAAATCTAATAAAATTAAAGAAGCAATCTCTTTACCAATATTAATTAAATATATTTAAGTAAAAAGGGTGCTTATAAACTTGATCATGGTCAAAACTGGAAGACAAGGTGTTGACTAAGTCGAGTTGTGATCCTAGCTAGATGGCAAGTCTAGTAAAGTCCTTGCACCTGGAATACCCTGTAGTCAGAATTTTTCAAATAAGAATAATGTTTGATCCAGTCCAATAAATCTAAAATTACAAGTTAGTACGGATTTCTGGATTTGCTCTAAAAAATGTAAGGACTCCTCATTCAGGCATGTGCTTTTGTAATCGTGTGATCAAGATGCCCAGTGATCAAATGGTGATAGAATCAATAAAATAAACCAAGATTTTTTTCCTTTGTTTTCTCCTTTCTTCTATCTTTTTTTTTCTCTTTTTCTTCTTTTAACTTGAAGTTAGCAAAGAAGGCCGACTTTGCTTCTCCGATTGTGTTGAATAGGGGTCAGTTGCAAAGGGGAAGGCTGAGCTTGGCATTGGGGAGAGATGTCATGGATAGGGGAGGAGACAATTGTCGGAGGTCTCAGAGAGGATTTGTCATCGGAGGGAGGGAGGTCCAGCAGCATAAAGGCTCGATTCCATGGCCCTATTCCATGGATTGATGGGATTCGGATCATGGGCTATTCGAACGAAAAGGAGGTGGCAAAGTTGGTGGCGATGTCAGAGAGGCAAGAAAAAAAGCAGTGGAAGGTCAGGGTGGAGATCGAGGTAGTGGTTATGACGCTGAAGTGAAGGTGGCGGCACGGGGAGAAGGTGGCACGACTCTATTCCGGTGATTGGTGATGGCATAGTGGGGGAAAAGGGGTGGCACGGTGGTTGGTGATGGGATTCGCCTGAGAGTGGTATAGGCGAAGAGGATGGCCTAGTTTTGGATGATGGTGGTGTGCGTCGGGAGGTTGGTGAGCAAGCAGACACTCTCAAAAGGGACACATCGAATGGCTGGCTTGGTGGCTTTGGGATGTTTGACGTCGGTTTTAGGGGGGGTCGGGTGTTTGAATCTCAGAACAGCAAGAGGAAGAAGAAGAATAGGGGAAGAAGAAGAGAGAAGGGAAAGAGGAGAGAAAGAAGAAGAGGAAGAGAGGAAGAAAAAATAGGGAAAGAGGAAAAGAGGAAGAAAAAACAGGGAAAGAAGAAGAGAGAGGAAGAAGAAATCCTAGGAAGAGGAATTCATTGGGGAAGAGAGAGAAAGAGAAAGGAAGGGGAAGAAAGAAGAAAAAGAGGAGGAAGAAGAAGAAGATTAGAGGAAGAAGAGATAGAAGGGGAAGAGGAGATAAAGAAGAAGAAGAAGGTGAAGAAGAGAAGAGGAGAGATGGGTGTTGGGAGATTAATGAAAATTTTATTCAATTCTTATCGAACTTCAAATAATATATGAGACTTCTTTATATAGGCTCTGGTCCTTCACAAATTGGAAATCAAAACTCTGGAACTCTCCAATAGATTGGAGACCAAATAAAACTAAATTGTAAGACTTAAATCAATCTGGAATAATTAGCCTAATCTAAAACTAAATCCAGACTAGTCTATTGTTCATGCTATGAGATCCGTGCATGAGTTGGATACAAAAATAATAAAAATAAAAATAATATACCCAATCCCCATTCATCCAGATAAAATAAAAATATAAATGTCTACTCAATGATGTGCATAAGGATTTGTGCTGGATGATGTCATTATTTTTCTGGTCTGGGGAGAATTCGACTTCATTGAGTTAGGCTTTAGATTGCTCTAGTAATGCTCAGGAATATCAGGATCAATTTGCTGCAGTTCTTTTCGAGTAACCAAGTGTCCTCAGACTTATGGCAGCCTTATCATCTTACCAGATATCTCTGATATCCATGATTCCTGGTAAAAATGACCTGCTTGTCTAGAATCTTTTCAATCCAATCATATATTTGAGAAACTCTTGGCTATAGACATTCAGGTGGGGGTTCACTCTCATCAAAGGAATTAGGCTCAAAAGGGTCATTGGGTATTAATATTGGTTCTTTATATTTTATTAGATTTGATACATAAAAGGTAGTGCTAATATCATAATTAGATGGTAGATCTGCAATATATACATTTGATCTCAATTTCTTTAAAGTCTTAAAAGGGCTTACTCCTCGAGCATGTAGTTTCTTAATAGTTCCAGAAGAAAACTGCTCTGGCCTAATCTATATCATAACATAATTCCCTACTGCAAAATCATAAACTTGTCTATGTGAATTAGCTAATTATTTATAGATCTGATTGCTAACATTAATTTTATTAATAATTTCTTTATATAGATCTTTTACATGCTGTGCAAATGCTTTTATTGATTCAAATATCCTAACATACAGAAGTAATGGATGTATAATATTTTTATTATTTTATTATTTTGTTTTTTAAGTCTAGGCATTCATCATTTTTTTCTTTAACTGTCAAAGCCTATAACTTATTACCAATAAAAGGTCCACATCAACTTCGATGTCTACATTTACTTCGTACTATATGACAAAGGTAAAGGTTTGAAGGTACTCAATATACTTTCTAGATTTCGGACTTAAATTTTTTAGTGAATTAGAAAACCTGAAAGTTTTGTGGTCCGAATACAGGATAAATTCTCATGAAAACAAATAATGCCTCCTGTTGCCGCTCTCGTCGCCGCGCCCGTGCCTCGGATCCGTGGATCCTCCCTGACCGCCTGGCAAGGGAGCCTCCCTGGCTGCGGCGAACCTGCAAGAAGGGGTTAGAAGACCTGGCCGGGGATCCCGGCGAGGGAGCTCCGACGGTCAAGTCAGTAGACGACGAGAAGGAACAGATTCTCCAAGACGGACCCCCTAAGGGGTTCCAGACTTAGAGAATTTACTAGTAAGAAAGGTGCTCTGGGGACCAGAAATTTGGCCGGGCCTCCTTGCCGAGCTCACGCCAAGCGATCCCCTCTCGAGACCTCGGATCTCACTCTCGGAGCGAGGCTTTTTGCCGCTGCTTCTTCCTTGTCCCCAGGCTTGTCCGCTTACCTTGTCGTCCCTAGCTTCCTTCCTTTTTATCTCCTCCCGCCGTTCGCCTGTCTTCTCCTCCTGGGAGGCTCCCCTCCCCCGTCCCTTTCTCTTTCCCCTTTTCGGCGAGGAGGGCCAGGCGGCTTTCCGACCTCATCCGTCGAGCCCAACAGGGAAAAGGCAAAGACAGAAAGGGGGGGGGGGCGCTGGTAAGGCGGCCGGTCAGACCTCGGGCCTAGTGAGAGCGCTCTCTTTCCCAAGTGTGGGCGCCATCCGTCTATGGGGCCTGTTTTGTCAGAATCGCGCCTCTCAACTGCGGGACCTGTCGGGCCGATGCAAATGGTGTTTCGCGTGCCGCCGCCATCCGTACGGGGCACCGTCTGTGATGCGTATGGCCCGAGGGATGACCTCGGGGCCTGCGCCTCCTTCCCTGGGACCTTCTCCGTACGGGCGGCCTGACCTCGACCGAGGCGGACCCGTCCCCGGGGGCCACCTATCGGAGGAGCGAAGGATCGGCCGACCTCGGCCTAGGTGGACCCCTCCTGGGTGGACACCTGGCGAGGTGGCAAGAGGTCGCCTGGCTTCGGCCAGGTGGGCCCGTCTCCAGGGGCCACTTGGCGAAGGAGCGAAGGACCGGCCGACCTCAGCCTAGGTGGACCCCTCCTGGGTGGACACCTGGCGAGGTGGCAGGAGGTCGCCTGGCTTCGGCCGAGATGGGCCCGTCTCCGGGGGCCACCTGGCGAAGGAGCGAGGGATCAGCCGACCTCGGCCTAGGTGGACCCCTCTTGGGTGGACACCTGGCGAGGTGGCAGGAGGTCGCCTGGCTTTGGCCGAGGTGGGCCCATCTCCGGGGGCCACCTGGTGAAGGATCGGAGGATCGACCGACCTCGGCCTAGGCGGACCCCTCCTGGGTGGACACCTGGCGAGGTGGCAGGAGGTCGCCTGGCTTCGGCCGAGGTGGGCCCGTCTCCGGGGGCCACCTGGCAAAGGAGTGAAGGATCGGCCGACCTCGGCCTAGGTGGACCCCTCCTGGGTGGACACCTGACGAGGTGGCAGGAGGTCGCCTGGCTTCGGCCGAGGTGGGCCCATCTCCGGGGCCACCTGACGAAGGATCGGAGGATCGGCCGACCTCGGCCTAGGCGGACCCCTCCTGGGTGGGCGCCAGGCGAGGTGGTAGAGGAGCCCCGAACCGAGCTCGACTTCGGCGAGAGCAGTTTGTCTTAGGAAGTCGTCTGGCGGAGTAGCCTTGCCGAGCTCGGCCTTGGCAATGTGGCGCTGACTCGGCCGGAGAAACCTCCACGTGGCTCGATCATATTTGGTGTATCTGAGCCCGGCCACGTCATCGTTATGGCCGTAACACCTCCAAAACTTAAGGATGTGTACTACAACATAAAATTTTTAGGATAGACATGGTTCAGTAGACTCCTATGCTTAAAAGAAATAGATGGAGGAATTATCCTAGCCATATTATAGGAACTTGAGTGGTTTACAGGACTAAATCTAGATATAAAATATTATCAAGAGAAATGGTATCACTGTAGCTATTACTATTGGTGTTTTCTGTGCTTATGTTTTCATCTTGACTATCAAGAAGATGAAGAATAGCAGTGTTGTTCTCATCTTCAGTTTCTTTTGGTTGGTTTAATACGCACCATGTTCTTTTATATCTAGTTGTTCCTTAAGTGTAGTGGTAATTTGGATTATGTCATAGCTATCATAGATATTTTTTAATTCAGGATCTACTATATAAACTTCTTCAGGATTATTTTTAAGATCTTTATTTTTAGATTTTCTTATAAATAGTATGGTTGGGCACTTACTAGTATTATAGTTTAGTCCGTTGCACAAAAAATATTGTAATTTGAAATCAGCCTTCTTGATTGATTATGTTATAGGTCTAAAGGAGTATGCCTAATCTGATTATTATTGGCTCGATTTTCTTTTAGTTTTTTTATTTTTAATCCTTACTTTTGAAAAAGGCCCATCAGATTATCAACTTTTGAGTAAGGGCTTGAAGGGATGCAGCTATTTGGTTAGGATCCATGTTTCAGTCTAGATTTATGCTCAAAAACAAAAATTCTAAGGAGGTGTTTTCATGTATTTCAAAGTAGGGTCGGACTCCTCAATGAGTGGAGATTCTAACAACCTAAGTTTCAGAATTCTTGAATACTCCTAGGATTAAGAATTGACCGATTTTCTAAGGATTGTGCAGATTGAAATTTTCAGCAGAATTTTCAACATGCAGTTACCAATTTTCCAGAGAAATCTAGTACTAATCTAGAAATCAATTTTGAAATTTTCAAACATAGGTATCTTCCTTTTCGAGTTTAGTGTTTAGATCTACAAATTTTATAATTTTTCAATAGTCCTATCAACAGAAATTATCAAAAGAACAGGTATTGTGCAGTTTAACAGATTGTAGATTTTGGCATGCACAATCGAAGTTCCCGATCAAACTAGTACAAATTCTAAAGTACTTTCATAAATTTTTACATGTAGAAATTTTTTAATTCGAGTCTAATTTTTAGAGATACTAATTTTATAATTTTTTGACTCTCCTAGAAATAATACTTTAGATTTAAACAGAGATTGTCCAAAATCTCATGTTACAGAATTTCAGAACAAAGGCTGAGAATTTAATTCCAAATCTAGCATAGATTTTAAAGCAATTTTAGGAATCCGTAATTGTAGAATTGTTCAGTTATGAGTCTATTTTCTAGAAAAATAAATTTTATAATTTTTGAAGTTTTCTATGAATGGAACTTTCTAAAGAAAATTAAAGGATGTGCAGGGTAGCTGATTGCTGAAAAATTATAGAATTTTTTCTAATAATGCAAATAAACCTAACCTAAAGTAAGTTGTGCTTTGATTCCCAAAATTTGATGCGGGATGACTTGATCTAAAGATGTAAAGATGGGACTAATACAAATATTATATATATATATTTTTAATTATTAGCAAGCTAAAACTATAAATCAAAATTAGCTATTTTTTTGGGTATGGAAGGGATTAAGCTATAATCATTTTTTTTTAAATAACTATAAGCAATAATGAAAGTCCTAGATCTTTTAAAAAAAATAGGATCATGGATAATTAAGAAACAACCCATAAGTTTAGGCTTGACACAAGCAATTAATATATAAATCTAATAAAATTAAAGAATTAAGCTCTCTACCAATATCAATTAGATATATTTAAGTGAAAAGGGTGCTCTCAAACTTGATCGTGGTCAAAACTGGAAGAGAAGGTGCTGACCAAGTCGGGTTGTGATCCTGGCTAGATGGTGAGTTCGGTAAAGTCCTTCGACCTGGAATACTAAAAGATAATAACTGTAGTAAGAATTTTTCAAATAAGAAAAAAGTTTGATTCAATCCAATAAAACCAAAATTATAAGTCGGTGTAGGTTTCTGGATTTGCTCTAAAAAGTATACGGACTCCTCATTTAGGCACATGCTTTTATAACCATGTGATCAAGATGCCCAAAGATCAAATGGTGATGGAACCAATAAAATAAACCAAGTTTTTTTTTCCTTTGTTTTCTCCTTTCTTGTCTTTTTTTTTCTCTTTTTCTTCTTTTAGCTTGAAGTCGGCAAAGAAGGCCAACTTTGCTTCTCCGATTGTGCTGAATAGGGGTCGGCTTTAGAGGGGATGTCCTGGCTTGGCATTGGGGAGAGTTGTCATGGACAGGGGAGGAGACAATTGCCAGAGGCTCGGAGAGGATTGGTCACTGGAAGGAGGGAGGTTCGGCGGTGCAAAGGCTCGGTTCCGTGGCCCTGTTCCATGGATTGATGGGGTTTAGATCATGGGTTATCTAGATGAAAGGGAGGTGATGGAGTCGGTAGTGATGTCAGAGAAGCGGGAAAGAAAGCAGCGGAAAGTTGGGCTGGAGATCAAGGCAGTGGTGACGGTGCTTGAGTGAAGGCAGCGGCATGGGGAGAAGGTCGCATGGCTCTGTTTTGGCAATTGGTGGCGGCATGGTGGGGGAAAAGTGGTGGCACAACAGTTGTGGGTGATGGGATTCGACTGAGAGTAGTATGTGTGGAGAGGATGGCCTGGTTTCGGATGGCGGTGGTGTGTGTCGGGGGGTTGGTGAGTAGGCAAACACTTTCAAAAGGGAGGCATTAAATGGCTGGCTTGGTGGCTTTGGGATGTTTGACATTGGTTGGGGGGGAATCGAGTGTTTGAATCTCAGAACAGTTGGAGGAAGAAGAAGAATAGGGGAAGAAGAAGAGAGAAGGGAAAGAGGAGAGAAAGAAGAAGAAGAAGAAGAGAGGAAGAAAAAATAGGGGAAGAAGAAGAGAGAGGAAGAAGAAATCCTAGGGAGAGGAATTTATTGGGGAGGAGAGAGAAAGAGAGAGGAAGGGAAAGGAAGAAGAAGATTAAGGGAAGAAGAGAGAGAAGGGGAAGAGGAGATAAAGAAGAAGAAGGAGAAGAATAGAAGATGAGAAGCAGAGGAGAGAAGGGAGTTGGGGGATTAATGAAAATTTTATTCAATTCTTGTCGATCTTCAAATAATACATGAGATTTCTTCATATAGGCCCTGGTTCTCCATAAATTGGAGACTGAAACTCTGGAACTCTCAAATAGATTGGAGACCAGATAAAATAAAACTCTAAGACTCAAATCAATTTGAAACAATTACCTAACCTAAAAGAGACTCCAGACTAATCCAATGCTCATGCTCTGAGATCCATGCATGAGCTGGATACAAGAATAATAAAAATAAAAATAATATGTCCAATCCTTATACATCCATATAAAATAAAAAAATATAAATGTCTACTCAAGAATATATACATAAGGATATATGCTGGAAGATGTCTCATTATTAGCCTTTGGCAAAGTGGAGGGAATCCAGTCAAGGTCAGACTATCGATGATAAGAATAAAGCATTATAGAGAGCCAAGCAACTCAAACTGATTAAGAGACAATTTAGACCTCTTGGAGGAAATTCAAAATCAAGCCCACCTGAGAATGGCTATATACTGATAATAAGACACTCGGTATTACAACACTTGCGTAAAGCCAAAAACTTTTTGTCCAGGGGCACTTATTCTATGATGAATAGAGATATCAAAATTGACTGAACAAGGAAAGCTATCTTTGAATTGGGAAAGACCCTACTAGATAACTGAAGCCCTCTAACAAGATGCCTACAAGATCAAGAATCTTGATAGATCACCAATTTCTCGAACTTTGAATGCTGAGATTCTACAAATGTACTTCCAATAATGTACAAAATATCAATTCAATTATGCAACAAGGTATTTACCAACTGGATTCATAACTATGCATGAAATCTACACCTCAAATGTTGCTGAAAGGCCAGCTTAGTTGGCTAATACTTGACTAGAGAAAATAATGGCCAAGTTAGTTGATTGACACCTGACTAACTATGACAATGGCCGATTGACACCAAGTCATAAGAAAAAATCAAGATGATTAATTGACACTCGATCGTTAAAAAGAAAATGACCAAGTTAGTTGATTGATACTTGACTAACTATGGCAACAACAATTGACACCTGGCTACCAAGAAACACAAAGGTGATTAATTAATATCCAATCATCTAAAAGAAATGGTTGAGATAATTGATTGACATCCAACTAATAATGGCAATAGCTAATTGACACTGGACTATCAGAAATCTAGTTGGTTGACCAGCACTCAATCGTTTAAAGGAAAAAAACATTGACATGTTCAGGCAATAGCGGACTATCTACAAATCGAAAATATGCTAAGTACTATTGATAAAAGCTAACTCCTATATTTGGAGGAACGATGCTCAACTATGATGATGATAAATTATCTGATCAAGGTACTTAGCAAAATTGCAAAAAAAATTGCAAAACATTGAAAGAAAGATGTCTTCATTGATATGATTGAAAATCCTTACAAAAGGTGGATTTAATCCAAATAAATAGAAGGATTACCATAAAAAAAGATCCTAAGTCTATTCTTTGGGATTGGTTATAGGTTTTTCATCTCTGATGACTTTCTCAGCTCAAGAAGCTAGACGAGAAGATTGTCGATACTGAAGAAAATCTTGGAGAAAGTGAAGAATGCGAAGCTCATTTGGCTAGTTCTTCAGGATTGGCTAGCTCTTCAGTGGCTTCGTCAGCACTAGTTACTTTAGCGGTCTCCATTATCAGCTCCTCGGTGGCAACTTCTCTAGTACTGCTTGCTTCTTCTTTGAGTTCTTTATCGATGGTAATATTACTCAGGTCTAACTGAGGGTAGATTTGAGCAACTTTTTCTCTATAATCAGAGAACCT
This sequence comes from Areca catechu, assembly GCA_021397845.1. Taxonomy (NCBI): domain Eukaryota; kingdom Viridiplantae; phylum Streptophyta; class Magnoliopsida; order Arecales; family Arecaceae; genus Areca; species Areca catechu. The sequence goes on along the minus strand of CM038039.1, from coordinate 201,150,746 downwards.
AGTTGATATGCCTCTGTGAACCTTCAGCAACCTCCTATATGAAGTCTTCTGACTTCTTGTACTTGTTGATTGCCTAAGTAGTAGCATTCCAAGCACAGATCTTGACAACAACTACCCTCTCCTCAATAGCCTAGAGAATATTCTTGGCATTGCTGAGTCTTTCCTCTAGCTTGGCAGTGTAAGCACATCTCTCGGGAATTATTTCCTTCTTTTATGTCATTCGAGCTTTCAATTCCTGAATGGTGTTGCAGGAGGCGGACAGTTCCACCTAGTGCTTTAGTTCCCATTCATTGGCTACCTTCAAAAGCTCCTCGATAACTTTAGCCCGGGCCTCAGCAGCCTCGCCTTTGTCATTCAATGAATGACTAAGCTGGAAGCCGCAATCAAAAGAAAACTAAAGTTAGTTACTCAATAAAAATATTTACTTAGAACATGAAGAAAGCATGTAGTACGAATAACTTACTCCAAGGAGGTTTGGGAAGAAAGATGATATAATCTCATCCAAGAGATGAGATTTCCGCTCCTCCCAATCCTGAGGGAGGAGGGTTAACTTTGATAACTCCTACACAAGTTGAGCATCATGGAGTGTAGAGTCTCGAGGCCTTACATTGACCTATAATAAAACAAAGTCTTCTTCTTCATCAGGAAGAGTTGTAGCTTCAAAACTCAAGAAAACCTATGGAGCTTTTCTTAGGATGGACCGACTGCTACCTAGTTTGAAGGAATGGATATGGGGCACCTCAGAGTAGGCGCATGAGAAGCTGGAGGTGGAGTCGAAATAACTACCACCTTGTCATCAATTTCTATGGGGACTGTGGAACCCCTCGGTTGTAGCATTGAGATGCTCGCCAACACCAAAGGACCTCCATCAGAAGGTCTTGCCCTTGACTTCTTTGGGCTGGGCTTCTTTGATGGCCCTCCTATGATAAGCCCTTTTCTAGACTACATTTTGGATATACTTGGCTAGAAGCCTCATAATTACAAAAGCTGAAAGATTTAACTTATAAATAAAAATGAAGGTGTATGAATGAAAAAGAAGTTATCCAAAGATTTACCGAGAGAAGTTCACTAAACTAAGTCCAGCATCATATAAACTCTACTACGATATAAGAACCCATTGGAGTGGAATTTCAATACTGCAAAGCTTTTTGAAGTCCTCTTCATCGGCTACGAGGACTTCATCATTCCAGTTTGGCGACTAGTTGGGCTCTCCCCAAATCTAGTTAATCCTCCAAAGTTGACCATAAGAGATGAAGAAAAATCTATTCTTCTATCCCTGGATAGAAGAAGGAAGGCCGACAATGAAAGAACGACCATGAAGGGGGCTGATAAACCACTAGCCCTTTGCCATTAGATGTTTGCAAAGGATAAATAAAGCTCGGAATAGGGAGATCCTTAATCGAATCCTAGCCATATCACACAAGACAATGAAGGAGCATAGGATACAAAAAGAATTAGGAGCGAGCTGGATTGGAACAACTTGGTATAAATCAAGTACATTCCTGATGAAGGATTAAGGAGGAAAGCGGAGACCAACTTGAAGGAATTCCTCATTGATAGTGTTGCCGCCAAGATCACCGTGGCCCGTAGCTACTGTCGGTGCCAGAGTGTGCTCCCCTCGCTGGCTGGCGGTCCTCTAGTCTCGGACCTGCAAAACAGGGGTCAGTGACCCGGGCCGGGGTTTCCGGCGGGGGCACTCCGATGGTCAAGTCAATGATGATCCAAGGGAACAGATTCTCCTGGTCGAGCCCCTCTTGATGGACTCCACACGAGGAGGAGTGTGTTGTATGAGAGTGGGAAGCAAGTGTATCGGGAGAAGTGTGGCCTGGTTAGAGGGAGTCTCTGTATGGCCCTTTCGCCCGACCTTGCATGAGAATGCTGGTGGTGCCGTGCTCCTCTTCTTGGTGGAGCCTGCACTTGTATTTTTTTTCTTGTGATATGGCTTATGCCTTGCCTGTGTTGTCGTTGGTGTTACCTCCAAGTTTGTTGTGAACTAGGTTACTGTTGGGCGTCTGTCTTGGGATCTCTACTGGGCTGTCAGGCGCGTGCGGTGGTGTCCCGAGGAGCCTTTCCCGATCCATGACAAGGGGAGTTATCACGTGCTCTGACACTCTTCTTGGTCGTCTCATTCCAGGAAACCTCGCAGTACCTCGATCGGTGGACCTCCGCCCCTGGGATTCGAATCTCCTGGTTGGCTTCTACTCTCGGGTGGTCCAGGTGGTTGGTGAAGAGTGTGGCATCTCGATCAGTGTGCTTCTCCTCTTTCTAGTGTAACCGGCGGCTACAGGCGGTCAGTACAGTCTGGCAGGTGCTCCAGTGTAGTCCTCGATTGGCTCGCTGGTGTCCTAGGATGGTGGTGCCAACGTCCGAGCCGGAGTCGAGCTAGAATGGCAGGGCTCGCTCCGACCTAGATACCCCGAGCTTGCGGGGTCATCTCGGTGGAGGAGGGTAGAGTGCGGGCCCGATCCAAAGGGCTCACGCTTGGAGAGGCTCCACGTGGCGGAGGAGCACTGAGCTCGACTCTGACCATAGGGCTCAAACTCTGAGGGTCTCGCTCTGGAGGGTAGAGTGCGGGCCCAGTCCATAGGGCTCGTGCTTGGAGAGGCTCCACGTGGCGGAGGAGCGCTGAGCTTGACTCTGACCACAGGGCTCAACCTCCGAGGGATTAGCTCTGGAGGGCAGAGTGCGGGCCCGTTCCAGAGGGCTCGTGCTCGGAGAGGCTCCACGTGACGGAGGAGTGCTGAGCTCGACTCTGACCACAGGGCTCAACCTCCGAGGGTCTCGCTCTGGGGGACAGAGTGCGGGCCCGTTCCAGAGGGCTCATGCTTGGAGAGGCTCCACGAGGTGGAGGAGTGCTGAGCTCGACTCCGACCACAGGGCTCAACCTCCGAGGGTCTCGCTCTGAAGGGCAGAGTGCGGGCCCAATCCAGAGGGCTCGTGCTCGGAGAGGCTCCACGTGGTGGAGGAGTGCTGAGCTCGACTCCGACCATAGGGCTCAACCTCCGAGGGTCTTGCTCTGGAGGGCAGAGTGCGGGCTCGGTCCAGAGGGCTCATGCTCGGAGAGGCTCTACGTGGCGGAGGAGTGCTGAGCTTGACTCCGACCACAGGGTTTAACCTCCGAGGGTCTCTCTTTGGAGGGTAGAGTGCGGGCCCTGTCCAGAGGGCTCACGCTCGGAGAGGCTCCATGTGGCAGAGGATTGCTGAGCTCGACTCCGACCACAGGGCTCAACCTCCAAGGGTCTCGCTCTGGAGGGCAGAGTGTGGGCCCGGTCTAGAGGGCTCGCACTCAGAGAGGCTCCACGTGGCGAAGGAGTGCTGAGCTCGACTCCGACCACAGGGCTCAACCTCCGAGGATCTCGCTCTGGAGGGTAGAGTGCACCCTCGGTCTAGAGGGCTCACGCTCGGAGAGGCTCCACGTGGCGGAGGAGTGCTGAGCTTGACTTCGACCATAGGGCTCAACCTCCAAGGGTCTCACTCTGGAGGGCAGAGTGCGGGCCCGGTCCAGAGGGCTTGCGCTCGGAGAGGCTCCACGTGGCGGAGGAGTGCTGAGCTCGACTCCGACCACAGGGCTCAACCTCCGAGGATCTCGCTCTGGAGGGCAGAGTGCGGGCCCGGTCCAGAGGGCTTGCGCTCGGAGAGGCTCCACGTGGCGGAGGAGTGCTGAGCTCGACTCCGACCACAGGGCTCAACCTCCGAGGGTCTCGCTCTGGAGGGCAGAGTGTGGGCCCGGTCCAGAGGGCTCGCGCTCGGAGAAGATCCACGTGGCGGAGGAGTGCTGAGCCTGACTCTGACCACAGGGCTCAACCTCCGAGGGTCTCATTCTGGAGGGCAGAGTGTGGGCCCAGTCCAGAGAGCTCGTGCTCGGAGAGGCTCCACGTGGTGGAGGAGTGTTGAGCTCAACTCCGATGACATGGCTCAACCTCTGATGGTCTCGCTCTGGGGGGAAGAGTGCGGCTCCAGCCTAGACATCCCGAGCTTGCGATTCTGACCTGACGGAGGACAGAGCTCGGCTCGCTGTCTCAAGGGAGCTCAGCTTAGCTCGGTAGAGGAGTCCGGGCTGGAGGATTGACGCGGCGTCCGATGCGGTGCCTTCCTTTGACGTGGAGCCTATCAGCTCCCCTCATGTCAGTGATCCTGCCACTTCATTTGCCCCCCACTCCCGAGGCTCGTTAGTGCGCGGCGCCCGGGTCGAAGGAAGTAATTGTGGAGCTGACATGGAAAGGTGGAGATCCGGTGCAATGATGTCCATGATTGCTTGGCGCATTATGAGACGGTACTGCAGACCAATGCGGGGATGCCATATGGCCATGTCCGAGGAGCAGTTAATGTTGGCGCAGAATTCAGAGTGGCTGGGATGCTATTTTCGTCGATGGGCAGCACGTGGCATGGATCCATTGGCGGAGGGGTCGGATCGGTACGAATCCATCGGGTCATTTCGAAATGAAAAGAGGGCCTTACCCGAAACATCCACTCTTTTGAATTCTCTATGCCTGCTGCTGCGTTCGAGCTTTCTTCTTCCTTCCAGTTGCCTCAGATCTCATAAAGAACCAAGTTAGTCTCCTCCTTCTTCTCCCCCTGCCAGAGTAGGGTTCTTTCTCCGGGTTTGGGGTCCCCTTCGAGTTGAGTATGCTCTTTCGTCCTCCACTTTGCTTATTCTTGAGGATGTCCCACTTTGGCCCGGGCTTCCGCCCCTTCACTGATCAAGGCGAGGTCGGTCCCTCCAAGCGGAGGCCGGCATCTTCTTCCTCCTCCGATGAGGGGGAGGATGCGACTCGCTTCGAGTTCAGTAGGAGGCGTCCTCCCGGTCTGGTGCTCATCAGGGAGCCAGGGTCTGGTCCTTCTCTCCTTTTTCCTCTTTCTGTACCTGTTTCTGAGTCTGTCCGGTCCACAGGTCCTGGCGGGGTCGCCTCAATGATCACTGCCGAGGAGCTGGGGACCGTTCGGGATGTCTATGGCATCCTATATTCTGTTCGGCTTATGATCCCTCGTCCGGGGGAACGGGTCACTTCTAGTGGCTTGGGCTGCCTTGCTTTTTACGAGGAGACCCTCTCTAGGGGTCTCCACTTTCCTTTCCATCCCTTATTCCTGTCCGTCTTGGACAATTATTATTTGGTCCCTGCCCAGTTAGTGCCAAACACCATTAGGATCATCTTCTCCTTCATCGTACTCTGCCACATTCATGGGTTTGTTGCCTAGTTCTCTTTGTTCAAGGCTTTCTTTGTCCTGAAGCGCCACCCGACTGAGGACGGGTGGTGGTCCTTGTCCTCTTGCCTGAAGGGCATTAGATTCGAGCTCCCCTCTTTCGTCAAGGGATGGAAGAGTAAATTCTTCTTCATCGTGGTTGAGGGGGTCGATTGGGTCTGGAGCGATCCGGACCAATTCCCCAACCGAAATTCTGTGGTTGATGCGGCTGACCGGGATGACTACGAGCAGCTTCGCACCGTCCAGATCCCTTCTCTCGAGGTCTTGTTATTAGAGCAGAACCTTTTCAATGCCAGGGTTGATCCAACAAATGGGTTAGGTGAGTTCGACCTGAACTTCTCTTCTTCTTCCTTGCATTCCTTTCACTGCCTCCTATGGACTCTGACCGTTGTGTGATTTGCATGCAGGGATGATTTTCACAGAGAGTGACCTGCTGGCGATCACTCGAAAGAGACCGCCAACCGAGTTGGTCGGGGAGCCCTCGACCAGGTGGGCCCGGGGCGAGGGTGCACTCATGACTTCTCCTACCGCGATGGCCGATCCGAGCTCAGCTGCCTCCATCGATCAACGTTCAAGGACAGCCCGAGGTGCCTCTGCAGCCATGGAGAGGGTTGCGTCTGTGGTGCCGGGGCCGGTCCAGCAGGAGGCCCAGATGGCCCCAGAGCGGCGCGTCCATCAGGGGGCGACCCCCGCTGCGGAGCCTGAGGTGGTGGCCCGAGCGAGGGCTGTAGCTGCTACCGCTGCATCTTCCAGTCCTTCGGGTCTGCCTATGATCGAGATCGGGGATAAGGAGGTTCGGGCTATGACCAAGGCTATGACTGAGGTGCCACCTGCATCGGTGTCAGCTCCTCAGCCTACTTCCAGGGGCCCTGCAACTAGTAGGGCAAGGCCGCCTACTCCAGGAGAGAGTAGGAGGGAGGAGGCGCGATGCTGTCTTCCCATCAAGATGGGCCCGAAGAGCTCATTCCTCCGGAGCCCCGAGCTGGCCCAGCGCATGATGGATTTCTCAATCCAGACATATGATCGGCAGGATATGATTGGAATGTGGCTGGGCGACATCCTCAGCGCCATCTTCCCCTAGCTCTACTCGGTGAGTTGCCCATTTCTCTTTTTTCTTTTTTTTTTTTTAAGTTGACCTCTTTTCATGGTGCAGATCGGTGCTGAGGCCTTCTTCATTAAGGGGTGCTATCAGAACTGGGAGCGCATCGAGCGGCAACAAGCAACCGAGATCGAGTCTCTGAAGATCAGTCTGAAGGAGAAGGCTGGGGTCAATGGGGTGCTCGAGCAGAAGGTCAAGGACCTGGAGAAGCAGCTCGCCGATGCCGAGAGGCAAGCGAAGAGACTCCTGGAGGCCCGTGACCTGGAGCGAAGTCGCTCGAAGAAGGCTATCGACGATCTCTCCACCATCGAAAGGAAGCTGAACCGGAACAATACCGAGACTGATCGGCATAAGGAGGCATACCGGGCTGCCCAGGCAGAGCTGGCAGCAGGGAAGGAAAAGCTGGCCGCAGCTGAGAAGGCTGCAGAAGTGGCAGCCAAGTCGATGGAGGCTGCCAGGATGGAGGCCGTCGAAGCAAAGAAGGGGGCCACCGAGGCCAAAAAGGGCACCGAGGAGGCCATTGCCAAGTTCAAGGCCTCGGAGGAGTTCATTGCCGAGATCTATCAAATGGCATCGGACTCCTTCTACAAAGGTTTTATGTTCTTGCACAGCTGGATCGAGGCGCTGGTTCCTGAGAAGAGCCGTAGTCGCCTCAAGTATCCTTTCGCCTAGGATACGAAGCCTAAAGAGGAGGTCACCAAGGAAGCTGTGGCCTCCGAGCCTTCGATGCCAGCTGAGGTCGAGTCGTGCGAGGCCGGAGCTGATCAGCCGAAGGTTCCTGAAGGCAGGGCCTCTCAGCCTCAAGGCCCAGTAGGGGGCCGGCCAGCACAGAGTAGTCCTCTTTTCTTTCTTCTGTATTTTGTTTTCTTTTTGTACTTGGTTGGATCACCCGGCATGTCGGGGGCCCGTAAAATGCTTGTAACCGGCACTTAGTCAATGAAATTTGAATCTTCTTTGCAACCTGTCTCCTGCTTGGCTCTTCCCTCTTTTTCCTCTTTCTTTCACTCCCCTTTCTCTCTTCTCTTTCTTCTTCTTTTTTTTTTGAGAGCGGGGAGATTAGAGAAGAGGGTCTCGCCTTGCTTGGGGCTGAGTTACCAGGTTTTGGTGTCGGTAAGTCGGGCGCAAAGTGCTGGCAGTTTTGAGCAGCTGGGTTCGATAATTTCTTGGCCGGAGAGCTGGGCCCCGGTCTTGGGTTGACGTCTCAGAGCTAGGCTCGAAGAAGGTTGATGACTGAGAGCAGCATGGCTCGAAGGTCCCTTGACCAGAGATCTGAGCTTCGATCTTGGGTTGGCATCTTAGAGCTGGGCTCGAAGACGGTTGATGACTGAGAGCAGCATGGCTCGAAGGTCCCTTGGCCAGAGATCTAAGCTCCGGTCTTGGGTTAGCATCTTGGAGCCGAGCTCGAAGATGGTTGATGACTGAGAGCAGCATGGCTCGAAGGTCCCTTGGCCGGAGATCCCATCATAAGTGTTGATCCCTGGAATGATTTTGATGATAAAAAAACATTGGAGCATGTATTTGATACTAACTATTTACAAATTGTTTAAGAAGTTTTGCAGGAATTGGTTACCTTTGTTTAAAATGGTTTTCAAGTTTACTTAAGGGTAATTCAATTGAGTTTGTAAAAGCCCTAACTTATGAATGCTGTAATCATGAAAAATGAGCTTAAAATTGTAAAAATTTTGATAAAGTATGTAGATTAGCTTCTAGTTGATTCAATGTTGAAGTTTTTGGAAAGCTTGAAGCAAATTTTTAAAGACTTATAAGAGCCGACTCAAGGTGGCACGGCACGGAGGAAGATTCAAAGTTTCAGAACCAAGAGCCAACTCCTAGTTCAAGAGTTGACTCTTCTAGAAATATATTTTTTGAAGTTCTGAGAACTAGAGCTGACTCCCAGTTCAAGAGCCGACTCTAGGTATGTAAGTTTGTCTTGACTAAAAGCTTGAAGGCAAGAGCCAACTCATAGTCCAAGAGCCGGCTCCGACAGAAGTTTGTTTTTAGCCTGTTTGAGACTTCGAGTCAACTCCTGCAGCTCGAGCCGGCTCATGGAGCTGTTGTCTGCACTTCAATGGCTAGTTGCTGAAATTGAAATTTGAACTCCAATTCATCTCCAATGGCCATTTCATGAATTCCAAGGCCCTACGTCATATCTCATGGAAAACTATAAAGGGGATTATTTTTGAAGGATTAAAAGTTTGATTGAGATTTATTGCTAAATTTTCTTGAGAAATCAAAGAGCTTTCAAGTTATTCCTCTACCTACCTCAAAGAGCATTCAAGTGGGATTCAAAGCTTCACCAACTTTACTCTATCATTGAATCCACTCATTGGAGAAGGGAAGAAGCAGCATTGAAGAGAATTGAAGAGCACTCAAGGCTTGACTTCATCTTGATCTACATCGGCAACACCAAAACAAACTTGGTTTGTTGTAATTGCTTGTTATACATTCTTTATCTTTGTTTGCTCTCTTAGAACAGCAAGGGACTGTATCTTAAGAGAGAGTTAAAGGTTTTTAGGTGAACCTTGTAAAATCTAAGTTTGGGTTCTTGGTTTTCTTGGTTTAAAACCAAGTGTTAGGATTTTCTTTGGTGATCCCATGTAAAACCAAAGGGAGTTAGGGTTTCTTTGATGATCCCGGTAAAACCAAAGTGTATAGGTTTGGATTATGAGCCTAGTAAAATAATCTAACTGTATTCCAGTTGGGGGATATAGTGGAAATCCCAAGTGATCCTTGGATAGTGGATGTAGGAGCTGGTTGCTCTGAACCACTCTATTTCTTGGTGTTTGTGATTGTGCTTTCATTACTTTATTGTTTCAACTTATTTACTTTCGCTTTGCACACTTCACTTCTACACTAAAAGAATTTCAAAGTGCACATACTTGCAAAAATCTTTAATCCCAATTCACCCCCCTCTTGGGAAGCCACCTGGGCAACAAGTGGTATCAGAGCAGAGTCTCTGAAAGTTAGTTAGAGTAAAGGCATATGGCATATCCCATGAGCACTTCATTGGTCGAAGGTCAATCCACAAATAGACCACCACTTTTACCAGAATTAATTACACATATTGGAAGGCAAGAATGAAGATATACATTCAAGCCGTAGACTTTCACCTATGGAAAATTATCATGAAAGGACCTCACATATCCACAATTAAAGTTGATGATGTAGAGGTTCCCAAACCATAAGAGGATTGGGACGAAAATGATATAAAATTAGCTGAATTAAATGCCAAAGCAATGAACCTATTGTATTGTCTTTGGATCCAAATGAGTTTGACAGAATTTCAACTTGTAATTCTGTTAAAGAAATTTAGGACAACTTAGAAATCACACACGAAGGCACTTCTCAAGTTAAGACATCAAAAATCAATGTACTTGTGCATAATTATAAACTGTTTAAGATGGATCCTAGTAAGACTATATCTACCATGTATACTCATTTTACTGATATCATAAATGGCCTTAAGAGTCTGGGTAGAACTTATTCTAATGCTGATCTTATCCAAAAAGTTTTAAGATCTTTACCAGATAAGTGGGAAGCCAAAGTGACAGCAATTCAAGAAGCAAAGGACCTAAATACTCTGCCACTGGATGAACTACTTGGATCCTTAATCACACATGAATTGGCTATGCAATAAATGATTGAAGAAGATACAAAAAGAAAGAAAGCCATTGCATTTAAAGCTACTGAGGAAGATAAGAATGAGGAATCTGATTCATCAAATGATGATGATCTTGGAAGTGACAAAATTGCCCTAATCATGAGGAAATTCAAAAGATTTATGGGAAGAAGAAAAACTAACAGATGGAGAAAGCGTTACAGAAAAGGTAACTTTGGAAAAAAAAAGGAAAGAGATAAAGAAAAAGATAAAGAGAAGATAAATATCAAGTACCTATCTGCTATGGATGCAAGAAACCAGGACACATCCACCCTGATTGCCTTGAAGGAAAGAAAAAGATATTTCCTAGAAAGAAGAAGAAGGCAATGCTAGCTGCTTGGAGTGATAGTGATGAAACTACGTCTACTGAAGAGGATGAAGAGACAACAAAAACTGTACAAATATGTCTTATGCATTTGGAGGATGAAGTAAGTACTTCTGAACCTAATTTAGAATTCACTTATGATGAATTTCATAATACTTTTTGTGAACTATTGATATAATATAAAAAAGCTAGTTTAAAATTGAGAGATTTAAAAAATAAATGTGATGTATTTGAAAATGACAAAAATGGATCTTGTGAAAGAAATAAAATCTTACAAAGAGAATTAAATTTGGTTTGTGAAAGACTTAAGATTGTTCAAGTTGAAAAAGAAGAGCTTTTTGAGGAAAATAAGAATTTGAAAAATGAAAATGATGATCTAAAGAAAGAAGTTCAAAAATTAAAACCATTAGTTAAAAAATTAATCCTAAGTTCTAACAAACTTGAGTTAATCTTAAAAGATCAAAAAGAAACAAATAATAGATTTGGAATTGGTTATAAAGGCTCTATTTCAAACACATTTTCTGCTTCTACTTCATATGCTCCAAAATTCATGAGTTCTAAGCATGTTAGATCTAAATTTGCATCATCTCGTAGTTATTATTCAGATTCAAAGATTGTATGCTATGCATGTAATAACATTGGTCATAAAGCTTTTGAATGTCTTTGAAATATAATGATAAAAGGAAAATTAAGAAAGTTTGGGTTCCAAAAAGAACCATTTCCACTAACTTGCAAGGATCCAAGAGAGCTTGGGTACCTAAATCTATTAAATGATTGTTTTGCAGGGATGTCTTGCAGCCACAAGCATAAAGAAAAGATGGTATTTGGATAGCGCCTATTCAAGACACATGACGAGTGATGCTGACCAGTTTTTCACCCTAGAACAGAAGGATGGTGGAATGGTAACATTTGGTGACAATAGAAAAGGAAGGATAATCGGTATTAGTAAAATTAAAATTACTCCTTCTACATTTATTCAAAATGTATTACTTATAGAAAAATTAAAGCATAATTTTTGAGTATTAGTCAGCTATGTGACATTGGTTTTAATGTATTCTTCAAGTCATCAATGTGTATAGTAGTTGATCCACTTGACTCTAGTACTAAATTTATTGGACACAGACTTGGTAATATTTATGTGGTAGATCTTAATGATCTAGCAATGTCAAGTAATACAAGTATTGTAGCAATGAATGACAAGAGCAAGGAATCAAGTTTACTATGGCATAGGCGACTTGGTCATGCTAATATGGACACAATAGCTAAATTGATTTCAAAGGACTTAGTCAAAGGTTTGCCGAAGTTTAAAGTTAATTTTGATTATGTTTGTGATTCATGTCAGTTAAGAAAACAAGTGAGGGAGAGTTTTAAATCTAAAAATATTGTTTCAACTTCTAGACCCTTAGAGCTACTTCACATGGACCTATTTGGACCTACTAGGACTACCAGCCTAGGTGGTATGAAATATGGACTTGTGATTGTAGAGGATTTTTCAAGATACACATGGATTTTATTTATTGCACATAAGGATGATACTTTTAATGTATTCAAAAAGTTTTACAAAAGAGTTACAAATTTGAAAAACTTATCTGTTATTTCAATTCATAGTAATCATGACACCGAATTTGAAAACCAGTATTTTGATTATTTTTGCACAAAGCACGATATTGATCATAACTTTTCTGCACCTAGAACACCACAGCAAAATGGTGTTGTAGAAAGAAAGAATCGTACTTTGGAAGAAATGTCCAGAATAATACTTTGTGAAGGAAATCTTCCAAAATACTTTTGGATAGAAGCTGTTAATACTGCATGCTATATTTTAAATAGAGTTTTGATTAGACCTATTATCAGAAAAATCCCCTATGAGCTTTGGAATAATAGAAAACCAAATATCAAATATTTTCATGTTTTCGGATGTAAATATTTTGTTCTCAACAATGGAAAAGACAATCTTGGTAAATTTGATGTAAAATCCGATGAGGCTATTTTTCTTGGATATTCTTTAAATAGTAAAGCCTATCAAGTTTTCAAAAAAAGAACTTTGACTGTTTAAGAATCTGTTTATGTTGTTTTCAATGAATCTGATATTACATCTTCGAGAAAGGAAGATTTTGTTGATGATGATGCAGGTACTTTACAACATGAAATGAAAGACCTGACTCTTAAAGACAAACAATCAAGTGAACCACATGAAGAAGAGGTGAGTAAAGAGCATGGTGATATACCTAAAGAATGGAGGTATGTATAATCACTTCCTAAAGAATTAATTATAAGAGACTCATCTCAAGGTGTTAAAACTAGATATGTACATAGAGATGCACGTGACTTAATTGCTTTTGTTTCTCATATCGAACCTCATAATATAGAAGAAGCCGAAACTGATCCTAATTGGATGTTAGCAATGCATGATGAATTAAACCAATTTATGAGAAATAATGTTTGGACCTTAGTAGAAAGACCCAATGATCATCCTGTTATAGGCACTAAGTGGATTTACAGAAATAAACTAGATGAAGATGGAAATGTAATTAGAAATAAGGCTAGATTGGTTGCACAAGGATATAATCAAGAAGAAAGAATAGATTTTGATGAAACTTATGCACTAGTAGCTAGATTAGAAGCCATTAGATTGCTACTAGCTTATGCATGTTTTATGAATTTCAAGTTATTTCAAATGGTTGTAAAGACTGCATTTTTGAATGGTCTTTTATCTGAAGAAGTTTTTATTGAGCATCCTCCCAGTTTTATCGATCATATTTTTCCAAATTATGTTTTTAAACTGAATAAAGCTTTTTATGGTCTGAAACAGGCACCTAAAGCCTGGTATGATAGACTAAGCAAATTTTTAATTATAAATAAATTTGTAAGAGGTAGTGTTGACACCACACTGTTTATTCAAAGAAAGAAAAATGATATTCTAGTTGTTCAAATATATGTTGATGACATTATCTTTGGATCTACTGATGAATCCTTGTGTCAAGACTTTGCTAAGCTAATATAGGGAGAATTCAAAATGAGCTTAATGGGTGAATTGAGTTACTTTCTTGGACTTCAAATTAAACAAACTAAAGAAGGTATTATGATCAACCAAGCCAAGTACATTAAAGAAACAATCAAGAAGTTTGGCATGGAATCAAGCAAGGTAATTAGAACACCAATGAGTCCTGCATGTAGACTTGACAAAAATGAGAATGGCATAAATATTGATCAAAAGCTGTACCGAGGTATGATCGGATCATTACTTTATTTAATAGCTAATAGACCTGATATATTATTTAGTGTTCGTATGTGTGCACGTCTTCAATCTAATCATAATGAATCACATATCACAGCTGTTAAGAGAATTATTAAATACCTGAAAGGCACCTGTAATGTAGGTTTGTGGTATTCTAAACACACATCACTGAAATTAATTAGTTATTCTGATGCTGATTATGGAGGATGTAAAATAGATAGAAAGAGCACAAGTGGCATCTGTCAATTTCTAGGTATTAACTTGATCTCTTGGCACTATCGCAAACAGAATTTTGTAGCTTTATCTACTGCTGAGGCAGAATATGTAGCTGCTGGGAGATGTTGTGCTCAAGTGTTATGGATCAAGCAATAACTGGAAGATTATGTTGTTGTCCAATCTAAAATTCCTATTAAATATGACAATACTAGTGCTATTAATTTATCAAAAAATCTAATTCAATACTCACGAACTAAGCACATTGAAATTCGACATCATTTTATTCGTGTTCATGTTCTAAACAATGTTGTGGAACTTGAATTTGTACCTACTGAAGACCAACTAGCGGGCATTTTCACTAAACCATTAAGTCTAAATAGATTTGAGAAAATTAGAGGAGAATTAGGGTTATGTGACCCATTTTAAACCTATCTGACCTAATTTTTGAAAATTAAGAAAAAATTATCTAGAAATCTCAAACTTCTCTTTAGAGCACAGGGTAACCTAGTTTAGATTTTAGAAACCCTTAGAAACTGAGTTGACCCATTTTGATTTTAAGAATAGATTTTTGCTCGAGCCGACTCGAGTTCTCAGAGCTCTGGGCGAGCCGACTCGTAGGTCGGGCCGAAGCTTTTTAAGTAGGGTTTCCACTTTCCCTATTCATTGCATTTTCTAGATTTTGACTATTTTATCTTAGCCGACTCCTCACTCCACACTAGGAAACTCTCCAAAAACCCTCTTAAACCTCTTCAAATCTCAAATCTTTGAAGAATGGCACCTCGAAAGGCTGTGGCAAAGAAAGCAACAAGAGTTGTTCGGACTGTGGCTAAGGAACGGAGGAGCAAGAGGTGACTGGACACTTCGATTCCACAAGAGAAATAGCAGGTTGAGCAAGAGGAAGTTGTTCCAGCACCCCGGTAAATCATTCCAATGGGAAATTGATAAGTGACCCCCAATAGGTATATCGATTTCAGTTTTCTTGAACAAGAACAGTTGAATATTGGTATGTGGCTTGAAAGACAGGGTTGGAAGGATTTTTGTCAATTGAATGTTTCAACTTATCCAAATCAGGTTCGATAATTCTTTGAGAACATGTCACTAGGAGCTTTTCATATTGAAAGAATGGTAAAAGGGAAATTTATAAAGGTAAATGAGCAAAAACTTTCAAGGTTATTGAATATACCTAAAGAAGGGGAATGCTATTTAGTTATGAAGGAAAGAGTAAAGACTCTTAAACTCATCTTGGGAAGATCTAATGTGAAAGGAATCATTAATGTAAGTGCAAATCAGCTCTCATTGGAGATGAGGCTGTTGCACAACATCATTAGCCAGATTTTCCTACCCAGGATAGGTAGATTCGACTGGTTTAGCGAGAGAGATCTTACATTCATGAGGCGACTGATTGAGGGGGAGCCCCTCAACCTTCCATTTATTATGATTTCTCAGATGAGAGAGGCTGTACATAGGGCATGAGCATGTTTGCCCTACGGGATGGTGTTTACTTTGTTATTCCAGGATGCTGATATTGATCTTACTGGAGAGGACTGTCGTTTGTTGCTGCACACCGACAGGTACAAAGTGAAATCCCTGACTAGAATGGGATTTATTAAAGTTGATAGAAATTGGATCAGAAAAACTTCAGGAGTTCCTGTAACACATTCAGAGGACTCAGATGATGATGTACAGGCTGTACAGGGACATGGTGAGGATACTAAGAGATAGACTAATGAGGCTGGACCATCCGAGCCAGCTCCTACTTCACCTCACTCACCTGTCAGGACTCCACTCTGCTAGACATGATACTGATGATAGACTTCAGAGAGTTTTAGAGGAGATTTCTTGTCTCAGGACTGACACTGACAGGAGGATTAGTTCTTTACAGTCCGAGATGCAGCAGAGCTTTCATGATATTATGGCTATATTGAGATAGTTATCTATGGCCAGCCAGCATGCACCTTCTACTGGCACAGCGATTGGCACAACGACTGGCACGGGCACTGCGACTGGTACTAGCACTGATGCTGAGTAGGGACAGGAGACACATTGCATTGATGCACCTTTTCGCGCCACACCTACTATTGGTGAGCCTCAGGATAGTATGGAGGCTGCTGGATCTGCTGATGTTGGAGTGACTCCTGCTACTCATATGCTTTCATCCACCAGCACTTTGGCCCTATCTCTTGATCCACCTACTGCCAGACCTATACCCTGAAAGGAAAAATAGTAGCGAGCATGCTTTCTATTTTAAAACTTTTTCAAAATAACATGCAGTGGAAGCATGATCGAGAAGATTAACATTTAATCTAAGCATGCTTTTAGAATTATTCTATGCTACTTAGTCCAAGATCTTGCATGAATGATTAATATAAACTATGAAATCATGAACTCATGCTATGAACATTTCAAAGCAACATATCTATATATGTAAAATCATACCTCGTATGAAGTGGAGACGCTCTCCGCTGCGGAAGATCCAGGAGGAAGTAGAAGAACTCTGCTTAGCCGCACACGTGTCCGGCTTCTACAGGTGGTTCACACCAGGGCTCTTTCAAAATCTACTTCCACTCCAAGTGCTAGCTTGTTGTGGAATGATTTGATCGGAACTCCTTTTCTTCTTTCGATGCCGGACTCTCCGAATGATTGAAGAAACTCAAGAGGTGGAGAATGAGTGGTTGAAACCCTTCCCAAACACTCAATCTGATGAGGGACAGATGGGGTAGGATCGTTGGCGAGCCTAGAAGTCGCCTAAATTAGGGTACTATTTTTTTTTGGTATTTTTTTCTCTAGGGGTGGCAAAGGAACAGTGGGGAGTAAGATAGGAATCTGGATCTCATGGACTTGGGGACTCACCCTAACGAAGAGACCTCTCACCTCTAGGGCATCACACCCTCCTCGATACTTGGAGGCGCTAGGATGGATCTCAAAGGCCACGAGGGGATAGAGAAGATGGAATGGGTAGGGGGATAACTGGGCATCACGCCCACGCCCGAAGGCGAAGGATAGAAGAATCACTCTTCTAAAAACTCAAATTTTTTATGAACTAAACTGATTTTTTTACAAAGGACTGAGGGGGTATTTATAGACCTGTCCAACCCTCGTTTGAATTTGAATACAGGATAAAAAGATAGGGATGACTCAAATTCAAATACAAGATAGGATAAGATAAGCCTATCCATATCTCAATCCTAACCAACCAAATCCTAATTCAAATTTCAAACAAAAGATAAATCCTAAATAAATTTATTCTAGAAATGCTCCAAGATCCATGCCACTCCGAGATCCGTGCTGCTCCGAGATTCGAGCGGGCCGATGTCCCCATCATTCCCCTGAGATGGGAAAAACTCGACTCCGTCGAGTATGGCTCGATGCTACTCTGAAGATCTTGGACAATTCTAAATATCCTCGAGCTCCAGCTTATTCATCAATGAACTCAATAGCCATGCTCACTTGATCTATTTTGAAGTTCATGCACAAAAATCCATGCTGTGATCCTCGGAGACTACATTGAGATCCATGTGAATTCTTCCTTCTTTCGCTGCGTGATTATAAATTTACTGCAATGAGAACTTCTCTCAAGCTGGTGGGACCTCAGCCATCTCATGTTCAACTGGACTTGGGGCAACTGGGTAGTAACTAGTATGTGTAATGAAACCCCAACATCATCTCCTGAGAGCTTTTTCCAGCCATCACGACCAACATGATACACACTGACTATGCCACCGCTAGCTCAATCACGAAAGGTTGCATGATAGATGGCTCGGCAACCCAGTTCTGCAGCTTCCTTAATTGACAAGTCATACCAATACCCATTATCGAGCAAACCATATGCATATGGTGATCCAGATCCAACAGAAAAACATATACCATTAAGTCTTCCTCCTTCACTATCAACATAATACAAACCAGGTCCCATCTCATCCCATCCAGCAATCATGGTCCTGATTGAAAGGCCCATTCCATGATATGAGTATAGAATATTGGCCAACAGCTTTGAAGCATCTGCTAGCGATGTCCTTTGCTTGTTTGCCAATTCATGTAGGCGGCACTTGATGCCCAAATCCCTATGCCAAAACTGGCAGTCTGCAGTACCTCCAGCCATCGTTCCAAGCATGTATGGATTTATCTCAATGATTTTTTTTTTGATAGTTTGAGAAGAGATAAATCCACCCATGCTAGCTTGAGAATAGGCTGCGACGATGACTCCTTCCTTGAAGATGAAAGCAAGAGTAGTTGTACCTTTTGCCGGATTCACCATCTGAATTGTGTTCTTCTGAAACCCATCAAAATCGGAATAGTTAGGAAGAACGAAAAATTGGTGCATGGAAAGATCAGAGCAGACATCATCGATTGGCCCGCTTAGAGAGGAAAATGATTCGAAATCGCTGGTATCGAGCTTCATCGTCACAATCCTGTAGCACGAAATTGTTTGGTATGTGTAGAAATCAGAGGAAGATGCTGATCGGGCTCTAGAGGAGAACGAATGCCAGGAAGGGTTTCTTGGGAAGGAATGGATTTGATGGGGAACTCAGTCGACTTGGCCGCAGCGTTGAGGAACGGCAGTGACGATGGGCGGCGGGGCGATTGGCTCGGTCGGGCGGATCCGGGAGAAGGCTAGGTGGTTGCAGCCGTCGCTACAGCAGAGTTCGATTGGGGATTTTCACGAGGATGGAGCCGGTGGTGCGTTCAGACATGGGCGAAGATGGCACTTGTCGGGGCGATCTCGGTCGGATCGTGTCGCCGGTGATGGTGGATGGTCTCGTTGGTGATCTTCCGGATGGGAGGCGTCTCTATGCATGGAGAGTTTCCGATCGGCGGCGGTGGTGCAAGGTGATGGTAGCAGAGAGGAGTACGGTGTTGTTTTGGGAGGAGTCACGGCAGGGAAGGCGAGGCGCCGGCAAATGCTCAACGATGGGATCGGAAGAGGGAAGAAGAAAATTGATGGTGACTTGATAAGCCGGGAGATCTGATTTTTTTTTTTTTTTTTTTTTTTTTTGAATATGGGAAGTGGAGGGACGACTGATAAAAAAAAATCTGGGATGATATGAACGTACCCTAATTTTCTGGGCTCTGATACCAAAATTGATGAGGGACAGATGGGGTAGGATCGTTGGCGAGCCTAGAAGTCGCCTAAATTAGGGTACTATTTTTTTTGGTATTTTTTTCTCTAGGGGTGGCAAAGGAACCGTGGGGATGTAAGATAGGAATCTGGATTTCATGGACTTGGGGACTCACCTAACGAAGAGACCTCTCACCTCTAGGGCATCACACCCTCCTCGATACTTGGAGGCGCTAGGATGGATCTCAAAGGCCACGAGGGGATAGAGAAGATGGAATGGGTAGGGGATAACTGGGCATCACGCCCACGCCCGAAGGCGAAGGATAGAAGAATCACTCTTCTAAAAACTCAAATTTTTTATGAACTAAACTGATTTTTTTACAAAGGACTGAGGGTGGTATTATAGACCTGTCCAACCCTCGTTTGAATTTGAATACAGGATAAAAAGATAGGGATGACTCAAATTCAAATACAAGATAGGATAAGATAAGCCTATCCATATCTCAATCCTAACCAACCAAATCCTAATTCAAATTTCAAACAAAAGATAAATCCTAAATAAATTTATTCTAGAAATGCTCCAAGATCCATGCCACTCCGAGATCCGTGCTGCTCCGAGATTCGAGCGGGCCGATGTCCCCATCACAATCCCAAGACCTAGATCACTAGGTACAAATATGCATGCTCTTTTCCAAAAACCTCACACCCATACAAAACTAGAATCTTTCCTAGTTTCTTCCCTTTCTTCCCTTTTGATTTTTCCAGCATTTCTTTGCTGAATTCTCTCTTATTTTCATCCTCCCATTTCAGCCCATTATGTAGGTGGAGAGGGAGAGGGAGAGTGGGGAGTTATGGATGATAATGGAGTGGTAATGGATAGTTAGGAGATTATGGTCATGAAAGTTACATAACTCCCAAAACTGAATTTAAACTTATTTAAATTTAGATTAATGTCTCAATTAATTTCAGTTCATAACTGAAATCAATTGGATCAAGTGTGCATACATTGGGTTCAACCCAATTGGACCCAAACCTATTTTGAACCAAATCCTATTTGATTCGTTCCAGATTTTTACATCTCAATCTGTTACAGTCGTGACAGTGACGTGGACAGGCTCAGGTATCGCCAAATGGAGAGCAAGCCACGTGTAAGTTTCCCCGCCGGATTTTGCGCCACGTCACATGGTAGGAGCGGCAAAGTCCGCACCACCCTACGACTGTCTAAAGCAAACGCCCTCGCCGAGGTCAAGCTCGGCCCGGAGTCCTCTACCACTTCATCGGCGCCCGGGCCCGGAGGGTTCCGACCGAGTGAGTGTCGGCCGAAGTCGGGCGACCCCCTGCCGCCTCGCCAGTGTCCGCCCAGGAGGGGTCCACCTGAGCCGAGGCGGCGGTCCTTCGCCTTTCGCCAGGTGGCCACCCGGAGACGGGCCCACCTCGCCAAAGCCAGGCGACCCCCTGCCACCTCGCCAGGTGTCCGCCCAGGAGGGGCACCTGAGCCAAGGTCGGCCGATCCTTGCCTCTCGCCAGTGGCCCCCGGAGACGGGTCCAGCTCAGCCGAGGTCAGACCGCTCGTACGGAGAGGCCCCCGGGGAGAGAGATGGGTCCCGAGACCACCCCTCGGGCCGTACAGACCCTAGACGGCGTCCCGTATGGAGGGCGACGGCACGCGGAACGTCACTTGCATCGGCCCGGCAGTCCCGTAGCCGAGAAACTCGATCCTGACAGAACAGGCCCCATAAACGGATGGCCGCCCACGCTCGGGGAAGGGAGCGCTCTCACAGAGCCCGAGGCCTGACGACCGGCCGCTCTGCCAGCGCCGCCCTCCCTCTTTTTCTCTCCTGTCTTTGGTTTTCCCTGCTGGGCCGGCGGACGAGGCCGGAAAGCCGCCTGGCTCCTTCACCAAAAAAGGGAAAAGGAAGGAAACAGGGGAGGGGAGTTTCGAGGAGGAAAAGGACAAGCGCACGATGGAGGGAGATAAAGAGGGAAGGAATCTTGGGACTACAAGGTAAGCCAATTAGCCTGGGGACAAGGGAGGAGCACCGGCACAAGGCCTTGCGTCGAGAGAGAAACCAGGGATCCCGAGAGGGGAACACTGGGCGTGAGTTCGGCAAGCAAGCCCAGCCGAAATTCCGGTCCCCAGAGCGCTTCCTTCACCAATTAACTCTCTAAATCTGGGACCCTCTCGAGGGCCCGGGTGGGAGAGTCTGTTCCTTCTCGTCGTCTACTGACTTGACCGTCGGAGCTCCCTCGCCGGGATCCCCGGCCAGGGTCTTCTAACCCCTTTTTTGCAGGTTCCCCGCGGGAAGGAGGCCCCTCGCCAGGCGGTCAGGAAGGATCAGCTGATCCGCGGCACGGGCGCGGCGACGAGAGCGACAACAGATTGGCGTGCCAAGTAGGGGGGCAGGACACTAACCCCTAGTGGGAACCAGCTTTCTGCAGGTGTCGCGCTCTCCAGCAATGGTGGTCACTCGTGGTCGCGAGGCGTCCACCAGCCGTGTGGGGAAGCCCACTCCCCTCCAGGGGGCCATACCCCCGAACGGGAGCTTCCGGCCCTCCCCCTCTTTCGCAGCAGCCTGCCCTGGTGGACGGATCCCTTGCGGCCATCGTCCAGCAGCTGCAGACCTTGACCTCAGCGGTTCGACAGCTTCAGCATCAGCAGCGGTCCCTGGCCACTCAGCCTCAGCCAGGAACTCCGCGGCCCGAGCCGCGGGGGCAGCATGGGAGCCTGCGCTCAATCCAAGGCAGGGTCCATCCGCGGCTATCTCCAACCCTCGGGGGAGCCACCAAGCTCCCGTGAAGAGAAAACTATTCCCGGTCGGAGGATCACGAGAGTCGATCCCCGGCCGATGGGGCCCGAAAAGGCGGCATCGCAGCAAGCGACGCCGAGGCCAGACCTCGCACCGAGACCGATCGGCGCCCTTCACCTGCAGTCTCGGTGGAAGACTCCACCGATGAGGCCATCAGGCGCCGGCCGAGGGCGCCTAGAAGAGCATGAGCGCAAGTTGGCGGAGTTCGCCCAACGGTTCGCCGACCGCAGAACTCGTCGGCTGGCCCGGCGGGCTCACAACTCCCCCCCCCTTCTCTGAAAAAATCCAGCGGGACCCAATCCCGAAACGGTTCCGCATGCCGCAGGTGGACCCCTAGATGGGACCACCGACCCCCTGGACCATTGGAGAGCTATAAAGCTCTCATGAGGGTCCAGGGTGCCACCGACGCCCTCCTGTGCATCGCCTTCCCTGCGACCCTTCGGAAGGTCGCTCGAGTCTGGTTCACCCGTCTCGAGCCGGATCCATTTGCTCCTTCAGCAGTTGGAAGGAAAGTTCGTGGCGCACTTCGACGCCTGTCGAAAGGTGCCAAAGAGAGGTGGACAGCCTCTTCTCCATCCGCCAGCAGGACCAGGAGCTGCTCCGGGACTACATCACCCGGTTCAAGACGCAGCACTGGAGATCTACAGCTTGGACGAGCCCATCGCCATGCTGGCCTTGAAGCGCGGACTCAAGACGTCCTGCCTAACCTATCCCTGGACAAGAAGCCACCCAGGACGTATTCTGAGCTCCTCCTCCGCGCCCACAAGTACATCCGAGCGGAGGAGGCCGACCGCACCCGTCGAGAGCGGACGGGAAGACTCCAAAGAAGCCGCTCCCGAGGGACATCCCGGGAGCTCGGAGGCCCGGCCATCTGCCGAGCTCCGCCCAAATCCAAAGCCGAGAGGCGAAGCCACTCCAAAGTGGAGTACACCCCTCTCCTCGCACCTCGAACGAAGATCCTCATGGAAATCGAGGGCGAGCGCTACCTCCGCGACCTCCGCACCCTCCCCTGAACCCGAGAGCGCCCGAGACAAATCGAAGTAACTGCCAGTTCCATCGCGAACACGGGCATGACATGGAGGAGTGTCGCAATCTGAAGCGGGAAATTGAGGAGCTGATCAGCAGGGGTTACCCAGGAAGTTCGTCAAGAACGAGGCCCCTCTGAAGGGCAGCCACTCGCGGCCTACTGCCTGTCCCGGCGATCGACAACCGCCTAACGGAGAAGCCCGTGGGCATGATCTCGCGCGGGCCCGGCCGAGCAATGAAGAGAGCCCGGGAAGTTCGAGGAGAATGTAATCCCTCCCGAGGGAGGGAAATCAATGACAAGGTAAACAACGATGCCGTGGGTGGTCGAGATGACCATCGCGAAGCATCCTGTACATCGAATCATGGTGGATAGTGGAAGCTCGGCCGATGTACTTTTTTACGATGCTTTTCTCGAATGAACTTATCTCACGATCGGCTAAAACCAGTACACATCCCGCTGGTAGGTTTTACAAGAGACTCCGTGGGGGTCGAAGGAGAGATCACTCTCCCGGTCACCGCCGGATCTCCGCCCCGGCAGGCGACCGTCATGATAACATTCACTGTCGTCAAGCTCCCTTCACCTTACAACGCCATTCTTGGGCATCCCGGGCTCAACCAACTGGACGCCACCATCTCCACGAGGAGGCTGTTGGTTGCAGTTCCCCACGCCTTTCGGGCCGGGGAAATGAAGGGGAAAATCCAACCGGTTCCGCTCTGCCTCCAGACGGTCCCAGGCACCAGGAGTGCAGAGCTCGCCCACGATATCGAAGATCTCGATCTGAAGGAGAAGGAACTAGGGGAGGGCCCGTAGAGCACCTGCTAACTTTCCCCCTCAGTTCGGACCCCTTGAAGACGGTGCAAGTCGGGGCCCAGCTCCCCGAGGAAGAGCGAACCCGCCTGCTGGAGTTCCTCCGAGCCAACGCTGACGTGTTCGCCTGGTCAGCGGCGCCATGCCGGGCATCCCGCCCGAGATCCATGCACAGCCTGAACGTTGGACCCAAGTTGCCGCCCGGTCTGCCAGAAGAAGAGAAGCTTCGCCATGGAAAGGCAGAAGGCGATCAACGAGGAGGTAGGAAAAAGCTCCTCGCCACGGTTTGTGCCGAGAAGGCCAATACCCCAGCTGGCTAGCAAACGTGGTCATGGTAAAGAAGAGTAGTGGTAAGTGGAGGATCTGTGTGGACTACACCGACCTCAACCGAGCCTGCCCGAAGGATAGCTCCCTCTGCCGAAGACGACCAGACTGGTCGACACCACATCGGGGCATCGCCTCCTGTCATTCACGGACGCCTTCTCCGGATACAACCAGATCTGGATGACCCGGAGGACGAAGAGCCATGCCTCATAACTGACCGCGGGACTTTCTGCTACAGGATGATGCCCTTCGGCCTCAAGAACGCGGGGCGACGTACCAACGTCTGGTCAATAAAGTCTTCAAAGACCAGATAGGCCGCAACATGCAGGTGTACGTGGACGACATGCTGGTAATGAGCAAACTCGATTCGGACCACGTGGCCGACCTGACGGAAACATTCGGCAACCTCGGCGCCATCAGATGAAACTCAACCGGGAAGTGTGCCTTCGGCATCTCCGCCGGGAAGTTCCTGGGGTTTATGGTGACCCAAAGAGGAATCGAGGCCAACCGGAGAAGGTCCCGGCCATCCTGGACATGGAGCAGCCCGCCTCCAAGAAGCAGTGCAACAATTAACCGGCCGAGTTGCGCCCTTAGCCGTTTATTTCCAGGGTCGGACGGACCGCTGCCGTCCCTTCTTCAAGGTGCTGAGGAAGATGAATGGCTTTGCTTGGACCGAGAGGAGTGCCAGCAGGCCTTCGAGGAGCTGAAGAAGATGCTCGCGTCCCCACCTTTGCTGTCCAGGCCCGAGGAGGGAGAGGAGCTAACTCTCTACTTGGCGGTCCCCGGAGGTCGTCAGCTCTGTCTTGGTCCGAACCGACGACCACGGCTCCAGCGGCTGGTGTACTATACCAGTAAACTCCTCCGAGATGCGGAGCTCAGGTATTCCCGGCCCGAGAAACTTGTTTTTGCATTATAGTGTCTGCCCAGCGTCTCAGCCCTATTTCCAAGCGCACCCCATCACTGTCTTGACTGACCAACGCTGAAAGCGGTGCTCAGCCGACCCGATACTTCAGGACGATTGGCCAAGTGGGCACTGAAACTCAGCGAGTTCGACATTACAACCGACCGAGGTCGGGCCATGAAGGCGCAGGTGCTGGCCGATTTCTTGGTCGAGTGCGCAGGCTTGGGCAAGGAGCCCGAGGAGGGCCCCCGGCCCGGCCGATGGAGATCGGCACCGACGAGCCCGGAGAGGACGCCTGGATCCTCCATGTGGACGGGGCCTCAAACTCTGGCGGAAGCGGAGCTAGGCTCATCCTTGCCAACGGCGACGGGGTCGTCGCCGAGTGCGCACTCCGCTTCCAGTTCCCCGCAACAAACAACCAGCAGAGTACGAGGCACTTCTTGCCGGACTGAGAGTCTCCCGCGAGCTGGGCGTGACCAACCTCAGAGCTTTCACTGACTCCCAGCTCGTGGCGGGGCAGGTGTCGGGGAGTACGTCGCGCACGACCCCCAAATGGCGAAGTATTGGAGCTCGTCAAGGTGGGCGCGTCCAAGTTTCCGGCGCTTCACATCTTTCACATCCCCCGCGGGGAGAACGCCCGCACGGATGCACTCTCTCGGCTGGCAACCCTGCCGTACACGATGCTGGGACGCGCTCATATGGAGCGACTTGAGGTCCCAAGCCTCGAAGCACCGTGGAGGTCCATCAGGTCAGCCAGGAGCCCGGCTGGATGGACAAGTACGCTGCGTACATCACCAGCGGCACCCTGGCGGAGGAACGAGAGGCGGCTCGCCTCATCAGGAAGAAGGCCGTGCGGTTCGTCCTGATGGACGGGCAGTTATATCGAAGATCCTACTCTTACCCCCTCCCAAGTGCATCGGACCCACAGAAGCCAAGCTTGTGCTCCAGGAGATTCATGAAGGTATCTGCGGGAACCAGTGGGGGGCAGGGCATTGGCATACAAGGCCCTCCGTCAAGGCTACTTCGGGGAGACAATGAAGGAAGACGCCGCCGACTTCGTGAAGAAGTGCGATCGGTGCCAGCGTCACGCCACGGTGCAGCGAAAACCCCCAACCCAATCTCTCAGCTCTCAGCCCCCTGGCCGTTCGCCCAGTGGGGGAGGACCTCCTGGCCCATTCCCGCCGGCGGTCGGTCAGTGGAAGTTCTTGATAGTGGCTATCGACTACTTCACGAAGGGGGTCGAGGACCGTGAAAAGCTGAGGAAGGATGCCGAGCAGGGCGTACGCATAGTCTCGGCCGCCCCGAGCTCGGCGGTCCGGGCGGTGGAGGCGTACTCCATCATCTTCTCCGCCAGTCCCCTGTCGAGGATGACGAGTCCCGGTGGCAGATCACCGTGCCGGACCTTTCAGCCGACCCTGCGGCAGCTGCCCCTCGGCCGGCGAGACCGCAACCGATGGGCCCGGCGGTTGCCACAGACGGCGCTGTCGGGTGGCGGCAATGACAGGCCCGGGACAGGCGGAGCGGCAGGCGCTGGAGCTCTCTCCGCGGCACCCGCCAGGCCGTGGCCGAAAGTTCAGTACCAGGAACCCTGCCCTGAGGTGGCCTGGGCAGGGAAACGACAGCATCTGGGTCGGGCACGGTCGCCGCCACGACCTCCCGGCTCGCATCTGTACGAGCCCTCTTCGCTGCAGGCTCGTCACCTCCACGGCATCCCGCTGGGCCGCCCCCTCCAGGAGGTTCTCCAAAGAAAACTTCATCCCTGCAAAATGAAAAAGACAGAAGGTCAGACAGCTCGACCTTAAAAAAAAAAAAAAAAAGAGAGGGGGAAGAATCAATGCGGGGCCAAATCTCACCAGTCTCACGGATGGGAATGATGCCGGCCTCATAAAGGTTTGCTCAGAGAGCAGAACCTCGAGCACCGGGACCACGTCACTCAGGAGCTGGGCGTAGGACTCCTGGTCCGCAGACTCCACTCGGGAATTCCGGTTCGGCGACCGGTCCGGTTCGCTCCAGGCCCAATCGACGTCGGTCGACCGAGGTGAAGAAAAACAGGCTCTTCCATCCCTTGATCGAGGAAGGGGAGGTCGAACCGGAGACACCTAGGCGGGGCGAGATGTACCCACAGCCGTCATCGGTGGAGCACTTCTCAGGGTGAACAGGGCCCTGAAGAGAGAAACACGGGCAAACGAACCCGTGAAAGTGGCAGAAGACAATAAAGGAGGAAAATGACCCGGATGGCATTAGGAGCCAGCTGGGCCGGGACGAGCCGGAAGTGGTGTGAGGAAGGAAAGAAAGAAAGGGTGCAGAGGAAAACGAAGACCCCCGAGGAGGAAGTCTTCGTAGAAAGCAATGCGGCCGGGGCCACTCATGGTGACGCGCTCCCGGACCGCGGAGCAAAGAGACGGATAGACCCCGGGATGCCATAGGCATCCGGAGCAGAGAAAGGTCACCTCGGTCATGGTAGAAGCATGACGGGGGACCGGCGGGAAGAGATGCGGAGCAGAGGAAGAGAAGGCAAGGCAGGAAGAGAGCGGAGGGGCACGCAGGCGCAACCGGAGGGGGCCGGATACCCTGGGGATGCCAATAGTGACACCCCGGGTTGCAAACGCGGTGGACCTCCTCTGGGATTACCTCTCATCGAGGAGGAGAAGATGGAGTCCTCGGCCGGGATGGACCGGCCTCGTCGGATTGGAGGAGACGTGGCGACGGCGCGCCATGGAAAAGGAAAGGACAAAGAAATCGGACAGAGAATGCGAAAGAAGGAGGGAGGGCCGAAGAAGGAGAAAGAGGCACTCACCGAAAATGCACAAACGAGCTGTGAGAGCAGCAGAAGTTGTTAGCCTGCAGTAAACCGCCCGAAGCAAGGGAAAAGGCCTCGTTCTGGAAAGTCCCTCCCTTTCAAACTCAGCGACAAGCAGCCGTACCCATCTTCCGCCTCCGACCACTGGATGGTCGCCACGTGGGCGCACGCCCGACACCGACGCCTCGTTAGCAGAGAGTAACGGCCTCTGCCTCGAAGCGACGCATTGATTACGGGCAAGTGGACGAGTGTGGCGGCTCCCCATAGGTCTTCAGCCGCATCGAGCCACGACGAGCGAGGATCGTGGCAATTATGATGCGAGATCTTCGCCTCCCCACGTCATGTCCGCATTTAATCCCGACATCCCGTTCTACGACGTCCCGACGGACGGCGGGCTGGGGGGCAACTGTTACAGCCGTGACAGTGACGTGGACAGGCTCAGGTATCGCCAAATGAGAGCAAGCCACGTGTAAGTTTCCCCGCCGGATTTTGCGCCACGTCCACATGGCTAGGAGCGGCAAAGTCCGCACCACCCTACGACTGTCTAAGCAAACCGCCCTCGCCGAGGTCAAGCTCGGCCCGGAGTTCCCTACCACTTCATCGGCGCCCGGGCCGGAGGGTTCCGACCGAGTGAGGTCGGTCGAAGTCGGGCGGCCCACTGCCGCCTCGCCAGGTGTCCGCCCAGGAGGGGTCCACCTGAGCCCGAGTCGGCCGGTCCTTCGCCTTCGCCAGGGGGCAACCGGAGACAGGGCCCACCTCGGCCGAAGCCAGGCGACCCCCTGCCGCCTCGCCAGGTGTCCGCCCAGGAGGGGTCCACATGAGCCAAGGTCGGCCGATCCCTTGCCTCTCGCCAGTGGGCCCGGAGACGGGTCCAGCTCAGTCGAGGTCAGACCGCTCGTACGGAGAGGCCCCCGGGGAGAAAGACGGGTCCGAGACCACCCCTCGGGCGTACAGACCCCGACGGCGTCCCGTACGGAGGGTGGCGGCACGCGGAACGTCACTTGCATCGGCCGGCAGGTCCCGCAGCCGAGAGACCCGATCCTGACAGAACAGGCCCCATAAACGGATGGCGCCCATGCTCGGGGAAGGGAGCGCTCTCACAGAGCCCGAGACCTGACGCCCGGGCCGCTCTGCCAGCGCGCCCTCCCTCTTTTTCTCTCCTGTCTTTGCCTTTTCCCTGCTGGGCCCGGCGGACGAGGCGGGGAAAGCCGCCTGGCTCCTTCACCAAAGAGAGAAAAGGAAGGAAAACAGGGGAGGGGAGTTTCCGAGGAGGAAAAGGACAAGCGCACGATGGAGGGAGATAAAGAGGGAAGAATCGGGGGACTACAAGGTAAGCCAATAGCTTGGGAAAAGGGAGGAGCACAGGCACAAGGCCTTGCATCGAGAGAGAGAAACCAGGGATCCCGAGAGGGGAACACTGGGGTGAGTTCGGCAAGCAAGCCCGCCCAAAATTCCGGTCCCAGAGCGCTTCCTTCACCAATTAACTCTCTAAATCTGGGACCCTCTCGAGGGCCCGGTGGGAGAGTGTTCCTTCTGTCGTCTACTGACTGGACCGTCGGAGCTCCCTCGCCGGGATCCCCGGCCAGGGTCTTCTAACCCCTTTTTTGCAGGTTCCCGCGGGAAGGGAGGCTCCCTCGCCAGGCGGTCAGGAAGGATTAGCTGATCCGCGGCACGGGCGCAGCGACGAGAGCGGCAACACAATCAAAATGGGCTATCAGTAATCATATTACTTAATTCACCTCCATGCATCACCAACTATTAGTGAAATTTTATGTCTCAAACTTTTGTGACATCAAGTGTCTACACTTGCGAAATCAACAAGTGTCGATACTTACACAAGTGTCGACACTTTCAAGAATATCAAGTGTCGACACTTGGATAAGGAAAAACACTTTTCCTTTGTGAGTCCATGAACGTTCCAATCGTTCTCCGATCACTAGATCAAGTAGAAATCCCTATGGTGTGTGACCCCATAGGTTCGAACACTAAGCCGGTAGCACTGGAACATTTTCAATACCAGTCAAAGTCGCCATCTAGCAAGACACCCGATGTCCGGATAGGTCGAAGTTGCAGAGCAACAACAAGAACCAGGAGAGATGGAAATCTTGTAATTTATCCCTTTGACCTCAATGCTCAGGAAGACTTAGGGTAAACTGCCCAACCATAAAGTCCATCCAAAATGTGTCTCAACCTCACAAGTCCTGTAACACTTACAGAGGACTATCTGGGCAAGTTTTGCTAAATTGAAACACAGTAAGATATACTGTTCAAACACTTTGAAGGGTCAATCCCATCTTGATCCAATCACTGCTACACGAGTACTTAACTGTATCCAGAAACCTTCCATCCCTGGATTAAAAATCCAGATAGTCCAGTACTAAAGTAAGTGAGTTGCTCGCAAGCTACCATGACGATCTCATGTCTGAGGGATAACTACGTCCATATCAAAACTCTAGGCAGAAAAGTACAGACGGGTCACGTTCGATGAAATATCAAACACAACATCTGCATACCATACCAGTGTCTCCACACTCCTGGTTAAGAGGACAATCAACGACTATGGCATACAACGACCTATACTTGATATACTATCATCTGAAATAAGTGTATCATTTGGTCGCGAACAATTTTAGGACTATATGATATACTCTCTATATCACATACAAATAGTCCTAAGGACTTCATCACTCAAGAACTCATTTCAGAAAGATGAAATAGTGAGTGACTGCCATAATAAATATTTTATTTAATAATATAATTCATATACAATTACATCAAATGTATAACTGTCTATAGTAGAAATTAGTTTTGGGACACATTTCCCAACAACTCCCACTGGACTCTAAAGCCAATCAGAACAGTATCGTATACCCATCTTCCATTTACATCATGAGTTCTTGAATTCTAACGGCTTTAGTGAAGGGGTCACCAGGTTCTCCTTTCCGTCGATCTTCAGAAGGTCGATATCACCTCGTTCCATGATTTCTGCACAAGATGAAATCATCGCAGAATATGCTTGGTATGCTAATGGGACTTTGGTTCTTTGGCTTGAGCAATGGCTCCAGTGCTGTCACAGTACACTGGAAAAAGACCATCCAGGGAAGGTGCCACTCCTAGCTCGCAAGAAATTTCGTAACCAAACAGCTTCTTTGCTGCATCAGATGCTGCAATGTATTCCGCTTCGCATACAGAGTCTGCTACAGGTACTGCTTGGAACTCTTCCAGCAGATGGCTCCACCATTCGGGTAAAAACAAAGCCAGATACACTCTTGATCATCCCTATCTAATTAGAAACTGGAGTCAGTATACCCCACAAGTTTCAAGTCAGGTCCTCCAAAAAGAAGCCACTGGTCCTTGGTATTTCACAAATACTTCAGGATGGTCTTTGCAACCTTCCAGTGTGCTTCACCTGGGTCAGACTGGTATCGACTCACTATTCCTAATGAGTATGCCATGTCTGGCTAGTACATGTCATGGCATACATGATGGACCCTACTACGAAGCATAAGGAATCCTACTCATACGCTCTCTTTCTCAGGAAGTTGTCGGACAATCCTTCTTGAAAAGAGAAATTCCATGGCCCATCGAAAGATAGCCTTTCTTGGAATTCTTCATGCTGAACCTTTTCAGCACGGTATCAATGTACGTAGACTGGGACAAACCACAGAAGCTTCCTTGATCTATCCTTAGATCTTCATACCTAGTATGAAAGAAGCTTCACCCAAGTCTTTCATAGAAAACTGGGATGACAACCAGACCTTTATTCCCTGTAAATACAGGGATGTCATTCCCGATTAAGAGAATGTCATCCACATACAGTACAAGAAATACAACTGCAAAACCATTTGCCCACTTATATATGCAGGGTTCTTCTTTGTTCCAACAAAACCATACGTCTTGATACACTTATCAAAACACAGTTCCAACTCCGAGATGCCTACTTTAGTCCATAGAGGACCTACTAAGCTTACATACCTTAGATTCATCTGTGGATGTGAACCCTTCAGGTTGCATCATATACACCTCTCATCTAGCTCACCATTTAGGAAAGCTGTTTCGGACATCCATTTGCCATATTTCATAGTCTAGATATGCAGCTAAGGAGCATAATCCAAATAGACTGGAGCATTGCCACAGGAAAAAAAAGGTCTCGTCATAAATCAATACATAACATTGACGATAACCTTGGTAACAAACGGGCTTTATAGGTCTCTACCTGTCCATCTGCGCACGTTTCCTTTTGAAGACCCATTTGCACCCAATGGGTTTACCCCTTCAGGTGGATCAACCAAAATCCATACTTTGTTGATTTCCATGAACTCATTTCAGATTTCATGGCTCCTACACAACAACTCAGAATCAGACCTCTGCATCGCATCCATATAGGTGATTGGATCCTCGTTGTTATCATCGAGCTCAACGGATCACCGTCTCGGACTAGAAAACCGTAGTATCTATCGGTTGACGCGGGTACTCTACGGATCAATTCTTAATGACTGTAAAGGTCAGTAGGTCTAGGTTTACTCTATTTACGATAACGGGTTCTGTAGCAGTCCTTGATGAATGATTTGGTCTCTCTAGTATCTCTGTTGAACTTTAGTAAGCTCAACATTGGCAGCTTGAGCACCTTCAGTAAGGTACTCCCTTCCAAAAAGGTAGCTCTAAGACTAACGAACAACTTTTGTTCCCCAACATATAGACGAAATAACCCTTAGACTCTTTAGGATACCCAACAAAGAGGCACCTGTCATACTAGGTCCAAGTTATCTATTTCCAAATGCTTGACATAAGCCGGACATCCACAAACCCGAAGGTGTGAAAGACTCAATTTACGTCCATCCATATCTCATATGGAGTTTTGTCAACAGACTTACTCAGAACTCTATTTAGAAAGATAGCACGTTGACCCAAAGCATACCCCCAAAAGAAAGTTGACAGAGTTGCAAATCCCATCAGGATCTAACCATGTCCAACAGAGTCGATTCCTCCTTTTAGACACACAATTTAACTGGGGCATCCCGGAGGTGTCTATTGAGAGAAAAATCCATTCTCTTTAAGATAAGTTAGAAACTTCCCAGAAAGATATCTCCACGATCTGATCGAAGGATTTTTATAAGCTTCCCGGTTTGTTTTTCAACTTCATTACGATACCGTTTGAACATTTCAAACGATTAGATTATGTCTCATCAAAAAGACATAACCGTACCTGAAGAGAGGTCGTCCGGAAACATAATGAAAATTTATACCACCCTTGGCGCGATATCATGGTCCACATACATCAGTATGTACTAGACACATAATGTCATCGGCTCGTACACCTTTTCTAGTAAAAGGTGACTTGGTTATCTTACCAAGTAAACAAGATTCACAGGTTGGCAGTGATTCACAATCACTAATTTAGGAGACCTTCTCCCACTAAACCTGTTGATTATATTCTTATTTATATGACCTAGCTTACAGTGCTAGAGATAAGCATCACTGACATTATCTAATCTAGGGCGGTTTGCATGAAATGTACATTACACCAACTGATTGGTGATAAAACATAAATGCCATTCTTAATATGTCCAGTCATAACCACAATTCTATTCATAATGACTTTGCAAAAATCACTCTTGATAAATAAGTTCATGACCATTACTGGCCAACTGGCCTACAGAGATGATATTTACAAGGAATGATGGATAATAGGTGACAATCACTAAGAACAACTTTACAAGACTCGAAAAATAGATTGACAATTCCCACGCCAGGACTGGAGCTTGACTTCCATTCCCCACATCAGAAATCTCTCGGCATTCTCGAATCTTCTACTACTTGTAGTCCCTGCACGTATTGCAAATGTGATAAGGACTACCAGTATCTAATATCTAGTTAGTAGTATCACAAATAGAAAAACAACAAGGATTATCATATAAAACCTTGTCCAGCAAACTTTTGCTGCTTCTTCTTCTTCGGCCTGTTCGGGTCAAGTGTAGCTAGGTAAGCAGAACAATTTCCTCTTCCAATGACCCGGCTTCTTGCAGTAGAAGCATCTGGTTGACTCTGGTCAGCCTTCTTCTTAGTCGACTGGGGCCCAGCACTTTGCACATTTTACTTTTATTCTTTTTATTCCCTTTCTTAAAGGGACGACGCCTTGCCGCACTGCCTCCACTAAATTTACCAAGCTCTTCTGGAGCTGGTGATCCTTTTCATAAGTCTGTAGTAAACCATCAAACCATGGTAGTTGACTACAAGCCTTGTTAATCTATAGTGATCTAGAAAAGGTAAGTAGGAGGGAGGCAAAGAATTTCAAAATCGCATCCTTTCCCGCTGCTCGTGGAAAGGATATCCAAGTTTGGCCAGGCTCGATCATCTCGATCATGTAGAATATAAAAATTATGACCGAAGACCCTTCAGTCATTCGAGCATTGAAGATAGTAGAGGAAACCTGTACATTTCAACGTCGTCTGGGACACCAAAAGATTCCTTCAACTTTGAAAGATTTCCTTCGGTTGGGCTTCCCGAATCTGTGACTAAAAGTCGTTCATAGTTGCAAACATAATGCACCGCACCGTAGTACGGTCAGAGACCCCTTTTGATAAGCATCCCTGACTGAAGTATGTGCGGTGGGGCTGGACCCTCAGGTGCCGGATCCGTTAATACATAAAGGATCCGTTCGTGCTCGAGAACCATTTCAGTCTTCGATACCAGCATCGAAGTTGGGTCCCATAAGCTTGTCATTATCTAATAATGACCGGAGTGACAGATTAGTAAACATTATCTGAAAAAGAGGGAAAACCAAGAATATTTAGTATATGAATTATTTAAAACTTAAAGACATGGACTTTTGTCTAAAGCTCAACCCACTATTTTATTCAGACTAGTAGCCTCTACCTCCAATCCGAAGAATAACAACTTATCCCTTAGGGGTACCAGAATCCAATAGACAATGCATGAGCCCGACTATGGTCGGCTAACCCATGACATCTAAAGGTAGGTTCACAACCAGTTGTTTCTCCAAACAAACTATAGTAATTATTTTGCCCCAGGAACACTTTAATCGGCCTTTGGGCTACCTGCTAAAGAAGGTCCCAGTTAGGTCCAACCATTAACATGACTGATCTTAAGGCTTCTAGCTAAACAAATGATCAAGCCCGACTTTGGCCGGCTAACCTGACCACCTGTTTAAGAAAGTTGCATTATGTCATCATATAATGAATGGCAATTCCAATAATATGATGACCACCCGATCTATGGAACCAGTTGTTTCTCCAAACAACTCATAGTAATTTATTTTGCCCCAGGAACCTTTATCGGCCTTTGGGCTACCTGCTAAGAAGGTCCCAGTTAGGTCCAACCATTAACATGACTGATCTTAATGCTTCTAGCTAACAATGATCAAGCCCGACTTTTGGCCGGCTAACCTGACCACCTGTTTAAGAAAGTTGCATTATGTCATCATATAATGAATGGCAATTCCAATAATATGATGACCACCCGATCTATGGATCTGCCAATAATCCCCCACTACTGGACTTATTACTAACACCTTAATGGGAGGCTAAGACAAAAAATTATCATACAATTTCCATCTTTTTAAGGACCTAATATTTAGAGGTTTTATACATGTTGTGACAGAAGAGAAAGGATAAGTCATGGATTATCTTTCACTAACTTCGTATGTTAATGAAAGGGTTACATGAACCACAAAATCCATGGGCACCTAAATCAGTCAAGCTGATTAACCTTATTTGGCATGGGCTAACTCGAATCAATGAGCTAACTAATCAAATCTGGTTGACCATATTGGCCAGGTAAGTGAGATCAAGGTTATGGGTTAAGCCATTAACCATCTTTTCTTAGACACCAATATCATTGGCCAGGAAAGAGGTAGCCCCAAAACCCGATCAAAAGCCATACTTACCTTAGACACCAATTTCGATTAGGCTAGCCTAAGGAATTGGGTCCTACCACGAGCCAGATTAAGTCCATTTAGATGTATGGACCAATCATCTAACTATTAGATAGATACTAGAGAAGAACCTTACTCAACATTGATTAAGTTAATTCTCTATTAGTCCAATTCATCTAAACTTAGGTCTAACCCAATAGGACCTAATTCAAGCTAACTCATTTAATCCAAAGTTATGAATATGACTTAGATCTTAGAATCATATCCCTAGATCTTTAGTCACTTAGATTTACTTAATTCATATTAAGTTAATCATACACATATTGAATATTTTCAATAACTTCATAAAAACATTTTTTTTTTTACAAGAAAATTCAACTTTTAAATTTCTGTTCACTGTGAAGTGTCGACACTTCAGTAGCAGTGTCGACACCAAGGTGTCGACACTACTCTGAGACAGGTCGACACACAGTGAAAATATATGAACCGATTTCTGTGTTTTTATTCATGAGTCGACACCAGAAGTTTAGTGTCGACACATAGACACCCAAGTGTCGACACTTGTCCAACCCGAGCACAAAATGCAGGAATCCAAATTTGTCTTTTCTAAACTTGAATTTTATTTAACTATTTAACATAACAATCATAAACTAACTTTAGAACATTTCTAAAACATTTTATAACTTCAAATTTAGAATAATAAAGATCAAAAATTTTAATCTTTACTTTTTTCTTTTCTTTTTCTTCTTCATGAGTCCTTCACATGGCACCCGACACGTCATATGAGATCTCTTTGAATGGAAAGTGAGGGTCTGCAGCCCTACTTCTCTCCTATGACCGGATGGCCTGGTGAGGCACTCAATTCGAGTACTTGCAAGATATTAAACTGATTTCATAATGTTTATACTAAACATTCATGCTAGAGCAACCTTGTTGCTCTGATACTAATTGAAAGGAAAATAGTAGCGAGCATGCTTTCTATTTTAAAACTTTTTCAAATAACATGTAGCGGAAGCATGATCGAGAAGATTAACATTTAATCTAGCATGCTTTTAGAATTATCTATGCTACTTAGTCCAAGATCTTGCTGAATGATTATATAAACTATGAAATCATGAACTCATGCTATGAACATTTCAAAGCAACATATCTATATATGTAAAACCATACCTCGTATGAAGTGGAGACGCTCTTTGCTGTGGAAGATCCAGAAGGAAGTAGAAGAACTCTGCTTAGCGCACACATGTGTCCGCCTCTACAGGTGGTTCACACCAGGGCTCTTTCAAAATCTACTTCCATTCCAAGTGCTAGCTTTTTGTGGAACGATTTAATCGGAACTCCTTTTCTTCTTTCGATGCCGGACTCTCCGAATGAATGAAGAAACTCAAGAGGTGGAGAATGAGTGGTTGAAATCCTTCCAAACACTCAACCCCAGACCTAGATCACTAGGTACAAATATGCACGCTCTTTTCCAAAAACCTCATACCCATACAAAACTAGAATCTTTCCTAGTTTCTTCCTTTCTTTCCTTTTGATTTTTCCAGCATTTCTTTGCTAAATTCTCTCTTATTTTCGTCCTCCCATTTCAGCCCATTATGTAGGTGAGAGGGAGAGGGAGAGTGGGGAGTATGTGTGATTGGAGTGGTAATGGATAGTTATGGTCATGGAAAGTTACATAACTCCCCAAAACTGAATTTAAACTTATTTAAATTCATATTAATGTCTCAATTAATTTCAGTTCATAACTGAAATCAATTGGGTCAAGTGTGCATACATTGGGTTCAACCCAATTGGACCCAACCTATTTTGAACCAAATCCTATTTGATTCATTCCAGATTTTTACAGCTCAATCAATTGGGCTATCAAGTAATCATATTACTTAATTCACCTCCATGCATCATCAACTATTAGTGAAAATTTTATGTCACAACCTTTTGTGACGTCAAGTGTCTATACTTGCAAAATCAACAAGTGTCGATACTTACACAAGTGTCGACACTTTCAAGAATATCAGTGTCGACACTTGGGTAAAGAAAACACTTTTTCTTTGTGAGTCCATGAACGATTCCCAATCTTTCCGATCACTAGATTAAGTAGAAAATCCCTATGATGTGTGACCCATAGGTTCGAACACTAAGCTGGTAGCACTGGAACATTTCCATACTAGTCAAAGTCGCCATCTAGCAATGACACCCGATATCCGGATAGGTCGAAGTTGCAGAGCAACAATCAAGAACCAGGAGATATGGAAATCTTGTAATTAATCCCTTTCACCTCAATGCTCAAGAAGACTTAGGGTTAAACTGTCTAACCCATAAAGTCCATCAACAATGTGTCTCAACCTCACAAGTCCTGTACACATTACAGAGACTATCCTGGCCAAGGTTTTGCTAAATGGAAACATAGTAAGATATCTGCTCCAAATACTTTGAAGGGGTCAATCCCATCTTGATCCAATCACTGCTACACGATACTTACTATATCCAGAATCTTCCATCCCTGGATTAGAAATCCAGATAGTTCAGTACCAAAGTACAGTGAGTTGCTCGCAAGCTACCATGACGATCTCATGTCTGAGGGTAACTACGTCCATTCAAAAACAAACTCTAGGCAGAAAAAGTACGACGGGTCACGTTCGATGAAATGTCAAAACAACATCTGCATGCCATACAGTGTCTCCACACTCCTTGGTTAAGAGGACAACCACGACTATGGCACACAACGACCTATACTGATATACATCATCCTGAAATAAGTGTATCATTTGGTCACGAACATTTTAGGACTATATGATATATCCTCTCTATATCACATACAAATAGTCCTAAGGACTTCATCACTCAAGACTCATTTCAGAAAGATGAAATAGTGATGAACTGCTAGAATAAATATTTTATTCAATAATATAATTCATATACAATTATATCAAATGTACAAGTGTCTATAGTAGAAATTGGCTTTGGGACACATTTCCCAACCACACCCATCTTTATTTCATCAGAATCAAAAACCAACCTAACCTAAATCTAAAGTAACTAGGACTTCTACACCCACTAGGATTAGGATTAGGGATCTCCGCCCTAGGTTTCCAAGTTCAAGCCTAGTCTGGTATTCTAGAGGTTGGTTCCTCCTCTGATGAGGAAGAACCTGATAGTGATCCTAGCACTTCATTCTGATGTTTAGGTTTTTATCTTTTTAAGACTTTATGTTGTATTTTGGTTATGTGCTACTATTTTGTTGTGCCGTGTCATTTTGTAAAGTATCACATATGCTATGTATTGGCTATTTCATATATATATACTTCACTATTACTAAATTCTGTTATGATGAATCAATATCCATATCTCATATGTTATGATATATATTATAAAGATTGTCCTTTCTCATATACCTTTTGTTGATGACAAAAGGGGAGAATGGAGACTGTGTGTGGGCATGAAAAAGCTGTTGATTCATGAAAAATTCTTGGAAATAATTGGAAATCTATATTGATCATGAAAATTGCTCAAAAATTGGTTATAAAAGCTCTATGGATAATTGAATGTTATGAAATTTTGATAAATGAATTTTGATTCATAGAAAGTTGATGAACTTAAGTTTACTTCAAAATTTGAAAATTCTAAGTTTCGATATGCTTTGTATAGTCAATATCTTTGATACATCATGTTATGATACATATGATATTTCATATTTCGATACACTTGATATACATAATTGTTATTCAGTTATTTATATTTAAATCATTATGGCACATTATTGATACATTGGTGCCTAACCTATATGATGCACATAGACTGAAAATACTGCAATTGTAAAGTACTTTTAAATTTATATCATGCTCCAGTGTTTTGTCATCATCAAAAGGAAGAGATTGTTGTCCCTTGGAATGATTTTGATGATCACAAACTTGGAGCATATATTTATACTAACTCTTTACAAATTGTTTAAGAAGTTTTGCAAGAATTGGTTACCTCAATGGTCAAGTTTACTTGGGTAACATTGGACCCAACTATGAACCATCCTATTTGATTATAATTTTTAAGTATCAATTGCTTCAGTATCAATTTTAATTTTGCAATCTTGAAAATTTTTAAACTTTTGACGTCAAGTGTCATGCAAAATCAAAGTTCGAACCAAGCGACTCAGTTCAAGTGCCACTTTAAAGAAAAATTTTTTGAGTTGAACGATCCCCTCCCCAGTTAAGAGCCCTATGATGTGTGACTAGGTCGAACAAAGCGACTCCTAGTTCAAGAGCCGGCTCCTACATAAGTCGCCTCTAGAATGACCCCGAATCCGGAGCAATCGAAGTTGGAGCAACAATTGCAAGAACCAAGACCAGGAGATGGAAATCTTGTAAATTAATCCCTTTCACCTCAATGCTCAAGAAGACTTAGGGTTAAACTGTCTAACCCATAAAGTCCATCAACAATGTGTTTCACAAGTCCTGTAACACATTACAGAGACTATCCTGGCCAAGGTTTTGCTAAATGGAAACATAGTAAGATATCTGCTCCACTTTGAATACAATTTGAAGGGGTCAATCACCATTACTTATCCAAAATCACTCTACACGAGTAAACTATATCAGAAGTTGGATTAGAAATCCAATAGTTCAGTACCAAAGTACAGTGAGTTGCTCGCAAGCTACCATGACGATCTCATGTCTGAGGGATAACTACGTCCATATCAAAA
The DNA here is from genome assembly GCA_021397845.1 of Areca catechu. NCBI lineage: Eukaryota > Viridiplantae > Streptophyta > Magnoliopsida > Arecales > Arecaceae > Areca > Areca catechu. The sequence continues at coordinate 201,110,699 of CM038039.1, read as the reverse complement.
CTCTAGGCAGAAAAAGTACAGACGGGTCACGTTCGATGAAATGTCAAACACAACATCTGCATGCCATACCAGTGTCTCCACACTCCTTGGTTAAGAGGACAACCAACGACTATGGCACACAACGACCTATACTTGATATACTATCATCCTGAAATAAGTGTATCATTTGGTCACGAACAATTTTAGGACTATATGATATATCCTCTCTATATCACATACAAATAGTCCTAAGGACTTCATCACTCAAGAACTCATTTCAGAAAGATGAAATAGTGATGAACTGCTAGAATAAATATTTTATTCAATAATATAATTCATATACAATTATATCAAATGTACAAGTGTCTATAGTAGAAATTGGCTTTGGGACACATTTCCCAACACACCCATCTTTATTTCATCAGAATCAAAAACCAAACCTAAACCTAAATCTAAAGTAACTAGGACTTCTACACCCACTAGGATTAGGATTAGGGATCTCCGCCCTAGGTTTCCCAAGTTCAAGCCTAGTCTAGGTATTCTAGAGGTTGGTTCCTCCTCTGATGAGGAAGAACCTGATAGTGATCCTAGCACTTCATTCTGATGTTTAGGTTTTTATCTTTTTAAGACTTTATGTTGTATTTTGGTTATGTGATACTATTTTGTTGTGCCGTGTCATATTTGTAAAGTATCACATATGCTATGTATTGGCTTATTTCATATATATATACTTCACTTATTACTAAATTACTGTTATGATTGAATCAATATCCATATCTCATATGTTATGAATATATTATGAAAGATTGTCCATTTCTCATATACCTTTTGTTGATGACAAAAAGGGGGAGAATGGAGACTGTGTGTGGGCATGAAAAAGCTGTTGATTCATGAAAAATTCTTGGAAATAATTGGAAATCTATATTGATTCATGAAAATTGCTCAAAAATTGGTTATAAAAGCTCTATGGATAATTGAATGTTATGAAATTTTGATAAAATGAATGTTTGATTCATAGAAAGTTGATGAAACTTAAGTTTACTTCAAAAATTTGAAAATTCTATAAGTTTCGATATGCTTTGTATAGTCAATATCTTTGATACATCATGTTATGATACATATGATATTTCATATTTCGATACACTTGATATACATAATATTTGGTATTCAGTTATTTATATTTAAATCATTATGGCACATTATATTGATACATTGGTGCCTAACCTATATGATGCACATAGACTTGAAAATACTGCAATTGTAAAGTACTTTTAAATTTATAATCATGCTCAGTGTTTTGTCATCATCAAAAAGGAAGAGATTGTTGTCCCTTGGAATGATTTTGATGATCACAAAACATTGGAGCATATATTTGATACTAACTCTTTACAAATTGTTTAAGAAGTTTTGCAAGAATTGGTTACCTTTGTTTAAAATGGTTTTCAAGTTTACTTAAGGGTAATTCAATTGAGTTTGTAAAAGCCCTAACTTATGAATGCTGTAATCATGAAAAATGGGTTTAAAATTATAAAAATTTTGATAAAGTATGTAGATTAGCTTCTAGTTGATTCAATGTTGAAGTTTTTGGAAATCTTGAAGCAAATTTTTAAAGACTTGTAAGAGCCGACTCAAGGTGGCATGGCACGGAGAAAGACTCAAAGTTTCAGAACCAAGAGCCGACTCTTAGTTCAAGAGCCAACTCTTCCAGAAATATATTTTTTGAAGTTTTGAGAACTAGAGCCGACTCCCAGTTCAAGAGCCGACTCTAGGTATGCATGTTTGTCTTGACTAAAAGCTCGAAGGCAAGAGCCGACTCCTAGTTCAAGAGCCGGCTCCTACATAAGTTTGTTTTTGGCCTGTTTGAGACTTCGAGCCAACTCCTGGAGCTCGAGCAGGCTCGTGGAGCCATTGTCTGCACTTCAACGACTAGTTACTGAAATTAAAATTTGAACTCCAATTCATCTTCAATGGCCATTTCACGAATTCCAAGGCCCTACAACGGTCATATCTCATGGAAAACTATAAAAGGGATTATTTTTGAAGGATTAAAAGTTTGATTGAGATTTATTGCTGAATTTTCTTGAGAAATCAAAGAGCTTTCAAGTTATTCCTCTACCTACCTCAAAGAGCATTCAAGTGGGATTCAAAGCTTCACCAACTTTACTCTATCATTGAATCCACTCATTGAAGAAGGGAAGAAGCAACATTGAAGAGCATTGAAGAGCACTCAAGGCTTGACTTCTTCTTGATCTACATCGACAACACCAAAACAAACTTGGTTTGTTGTAGTTGCTTGTTATACATTCTTTATCTTTGTTTGCTCTCTTAGAACAGCAAGGGGCTGTATCTTAAGAGAGAGTTAAAGGTTTTTAGGTGAACCTTGTAAAACATAAGTTTGGGTTCTTGGTTTTTCCGGTTTAAAACCAAGTGTTAGGGTTTTCTTTGGTGATCCTGTGTAAAACCAAAGGGAGTTAGGGTTTCTTTGGTGATCCCAGTAAAACCAAAGTGTATAGGTTTGGATTGTGAGCCTAGTAAAATAATCCGACTGTATTATGGTTGGGAGATATAGTGGAAATCCCAAGTGGTCCTTGGATAGTAGATGTAGGAGCCGGTTGCTCCGAACCACACTATTTCTTGGTGTTTGTGATTGTGCTTTTGTTGCTTTATTGCTCCAACTTATTTACGTCCGCTTTGCACACTTCACTTCTACACTAAAAGAATTTCAAAGTGCACATACTTGCAAAAGTTTTTAATCCCAATTCATCCCCTCTTAGAAAGTGATACGGACATCGAGATGAATATTGAACCAGATCAGTTGACTCATATATCAGGACAGCCCGGTGATAGTTCGGCGAAGCCCAACCCAGACGTTTCGGTTCAGCTTCCGGCCCATGACGATTTGGGGCCGCCAGCCTCGCTAGCAGGAAACGTGCGCAGGTCCAGACGCCTTCAAGGGAAGCAAGTTTCAAATCTGACCCGTTTATGGGATGAAAACAATTAATTGGGAATTGGGCCGAAGGCCCAATACACTATTAGCGCCCATGGAGTTTCGGATCCGGGAAAACACCGGAGTCTTTAGTCTTATTTATTATTATTATTATTTTATTAGTGGCGTGATCTCTTGATTTTTTTTTTTTAAAAAAAATCTGTTTAAAGTGTTTCACGCAAGAGTTACATTTGTTTTTGTTTTTTTTTCTCCCTCCCTGTTAGTCACGTGGGGGACAATTCTTCTTGTATTGTTGTTCTTAAAACCCAAACCAAGGAAAAACAAAGCAGCATTTTTTTGTTTGGGAATTTTTCCATTGCACGGTGTGTTGTGTTTTGAGCATCATCTTTCCGTGGAAGGCTGCCGGCTTTCTTCTTTCCCCCTCGCACGAACCAGGTTGAAAGCCTGGTTGGGAGAAGACAATTATGTGAGGAATCTCTTCCTTCCGTTCCAAGTTCCTGATTAAAAAAAAAAAAAAAAAAAAGAAACAGGGACTCACGGTGAGAAACCCACCATTCGTCCCTTCCGTTCGTGAAGACCCGGATTGAAATCCGGTAGAGGGCTGGCAACGTGAGGAATCACGCTACCCTTCCAGCGCTTGATCGTTGCAGGTTTCAAAGGATCTTCCCCATCTTGCTCAATCCTAGCATCCAAGAATTCCCAGAACCCGTTCTTCCTGAATCGGAGTTTTGGTCGCTGCAGGCGTTTGACAACCACCCTACACCAGCTTGGTATCAGAGCCTTGATCCATTCTTGATCAGAGCCTTGATCCGTTCTTGATCAGAGCCTTGATCTGTTCTTGTTCTTGATCTGTCCTTGTTTCGTTCTTGATTTAAAAAAAAAAAAATTTCTACCGGCAACCATGGAGCGGAACAACGAGGAGCCTTCTCTTTGTGACGTTGTGGAGACCCAGCAGCAGATGATGGTTGTTTTGCAAGCAATGATGGCACAGTTGGAGGTGCAAGATCGTGCCATATCTCATCAAGATCGCAATGTACCTCACGAACATCGAGAAGGTGATGTCGACCCTTTCCAGAATATTGAAGATCCTCTATCATTGCAAAGAGGGTAGCAACCGCGGCATGATGTAGCGCTTCCTAGGGATTTCGGACCGCCGCCTATGTATGACAATCAGACTCGTTGGGAGTCCGGGTTTCGGATTGAAATACCGGAGTTCAGAGGTGGTTTGAATCTTGATGAGTATGTGGATTGGACCCTGCAGGTTGATAATGTTTTCCGGCTGAAAGAAGTGCCTTTGGACAAGCAAGTGCCGCTTATCACAATCCGATTCCGAGATCGAGCAGCGGCTTGGTGGCATGCACAGCACTACCGGAGGTATATGGATGGAAGGCCACCAATTGCATCATGGGCAGCCTTGAAGTAGGAGATGAATTGGGAGTTCCTTCCTCAGAACCATGAACAGGTCCTTTATTCTAAATTGCATGGTTTAACACAAGAAAATCGAAGCGTGGAAGATTATACTACAGAGTTCTACCGACTGGTGGCTCGAAACTGGTTGATGGAGTCAGAACCAAGGTTGGTAGCTATGTATTTGCTTGGACTGTGATTCTCGATCTAGGATGCATTGGCTCTGTATCGGATTGACAGTGTTGGTGATGCTCACATGCAGGCGCAAGCAGTGGAGCAGAGCTTGATGCGGAATAGAGGGTTCCAGAGTAGAGAAAAATTATCTTGTCAGTTTTCGGGGTAGAGTTCTGGTAGTAGGAGTGCACCTCCTGTGGTGAGGCAACAAACTTCGACAGTTCCTCCGAGACCTGCAGTGCCGAGTGGGGCTTCAGGTCCCCAGCAGAGGGTGGGCAGCAATCGAGCCAATATTCGCTGCCATCGGTGTCATGACCTAGGATATTATGCCAATGAGTGCCCCAAGGCGCGTACCCAGTTACTTATGGAGAAGGAGCAGGAAGTTGAATTTTCGAGGATGAGGAGTTCGAGGATGAGATGTATGTGATTGACCCAGACCACATCCAGGGAGAGAGTCTGATCATTAGAAGGATGTGTCTTGCACCAAGAGCTGGTGGAGATTGGCGTCGACACGATATTTTCTCAACAAAGTGCACTGTAGCTGGTAAAACTTGCAAGGTAATTATTGATTCTGGAAGTTGGGAAAATGTGATTGCTGAGGAAGTTGTGAAGAAATTGGGGTTGATGACTGAGCCCCATCCTCAACCTTACAAGCTCGGCTGGGTGAATCGGGATGCAGATATTCAGGTCAGTCAACGATGTAGGTTGGCCTTGTCTTTTGGGCCTCAGCTTGAAACGTCAATAGTAGCTGATGTTGTACCGATGGATGCGACACACATCATTTTGGGACGACCATGGCAGTTTGATAATAAAGCAGTGTATAATGGTTACACTCATACTATATGCTGCGACCAGATGGGAGAAAAGTGATCTTGAAACTGCTACAGGACATGGCTGAACAGAAGGTAATAATTTGTTTGCCAAGCAGGGAGTTTGAGACGAGTTTAGAGGGAGAAGATTTCTGTTTTGCCCTGATTAGTAAGCCAGAGGAGTTTGGCCAGACTAGGGAGCAGGAGCTACATGAACTTCCTCAGAAGTTGGTGTCAGTTTTGGAGGAATTTCGGGATGTTGTACGGAGTGAGCTTCTTACGGGTTTGCCACCACTTCGAGATATTTAGCATGAGATTGATCTGATTCCGGGTTCTGTGTTGCCAAATAAGGCATTATCGAATGACCCCACAGCAGCATGAGGAGCTAAAGAGGCAGGTTCAAGATCTTTTAGACAAAGGCTTTGTACGGGAAAGCATTAGCCCGTGCGCGGTACCAGCACTTTTGGTGCTGAAAAAGGATGGTTCATGGTGTATGTGTATTGACAGCCGGGCAATAAACAGAATTACTGTGAAGTATAGATTTTCAATATCGAGGCTGGATGATATGCTAGATCAGTTGAGTGGTGCCGTGTTCTTTACCAAGATTGATTTGAAAAGTGGGTATCATTAGATCAGAATGAAGCCAGGTGATGAATGGAAGACAGCCTTCAAGACAAAGGAAGGCCTGTATGAATGGTTGGTGATGCCATTCGGGCTATCTAATGCTTCTAGTACGTTCATGCGAGTAATGAACCAGGTTTTGCATCCATTCCTTAGTTCTTTTGTTGTTACATACTTTGATGATATATTGATATACAGTAAGACAGCATAAGAGCATGTTGAGCATGTTTCACAAGTTCTAACAGTATTACGTGAAAATCAGCTTTTTGCTAACCCAGAGAAGTGTATTTGGATGGTAGACAAATTAATTTTTCTGGGATATGTTGTTACTGGTGATGGGATTCTTCCAGATGAAAGTAAGGTGCGAGCGATAGTGGACTGTCCAGCACCTACAACTTTAACTGAATTGAGATCCTTTTTGGGTCTTGCGAGTTTTTACAGAAGGTTTATGAAGAGGTATAGTGAGATTGCTGCACCCTTAACAGATTTGTTGAAATTAAATCAGTTTGGATGGAATGACACTGCTCAGGCAGCATTTGATGAGATGAAAGTCAAGTTGACCCAAGCACCACTGTTGGTTCTTCCAGATTTTGACAAGGTATTCGAAATGGATTGTGATGCTTCCAAGACTGGGATTGGCGCAGTACTCAGCCAAGATGGAAGACCCGTTGCTTTCTATAGTGAGAAGCTAGGAGATGCCAAACTGATGTATTCGGTTTATGATTTGGAGCTATACGTCATTGTGAGGTCATTGCATCATTGGCAACATTACTTGATCCAGCGAGAATTTGTGCTGTACTCAGATCATCAAGCATTAAAATTTCTACAGGGACAGCATAAGTTGAGCTCTAGACATGCAAAATGGGTAAGTACTCTACAGTAGTATACTTTCAGCATCAAGCATAAGTCAGGCACTTTGAACAAAGTAGCAGATGCTTTAAGTAGACGGAGTTTATTGATTGGTGCAATGCAAGTATATACCCTTGGGTTTGAAAGCATGAAGGATGATATCCGTGCAGATGAACATTTCCAGAGCATTGTGACTGAATTGGAAGCTGGAGGTCGATCTGACTTCGTCCTACATGATGGATATTTGTTCTGTGGTAATTGTCTCTGTATTCCTAACACTTCACTGCGTGTATTGATTATTTAGGAGCTGCATAATCAAGGACATTTTGGAAGAGACCAAACTGCATGGTTAATTCGTCAACGGTTTTATTGGCCTGGGCTTGACCGAGATGTCAAAACCTTTATGAAGAGATGTCGTTTGTGTCAGAAATCCAAAGGATCAGATACAAATCAAGGTTTATATACCCTTTACCGATTCCAGATAAGCCATGGTGAGAGGTATCTATGGATTTTGTTGTAGGTTTACCACGGATAGTGAGAGGTCTAGATTCAATTATGGTAGTCGTAGATCGGTTCAGCAAGATGGCTTGTTTCTTGCCATGCAAAACGATATTTGAGACGTCGAAAGTAGATGATCTTTATTTTTCTGCAGTTGTCCGACATTATGGGTTACCATCGTCAATAGTTTCGGACCGAGATAGCAAGTTTATGGGGCATTTCTGGCATGAATTGTGGAAAAAGTTGGGTACAAAATTAAAATTCAGTAGTCCCTATCATCCTCAGATCGATGGGCAAACCGAGACTGTCAACCGAAGTCTTGGTAACTTGTTGAGAGCCAATGTGCAAGAATTTAAAAACTGGGATGTATGTTTGCCAAAGATTGAGTTTGAGTTCAATTCTTCGATGAACCGTTCTACTGGTTTTGCACCCTTTCAGGTATTGTATGGATTTCTGCCAAGAGGACCACTTGATATTTTACCTGTTGATGTGACAAACAAATCAAGTAAAAAGATAGAAGATCGAGTAGCTGATCTACGTGAGGTGCACGCAACTGTTAAAGCCAATCTAGAGCAAAATTATGCCAAGTATAAGGCTAAGGCTGATCAGACGCGTCGACAGCAGACTTTTGAGGTTGGTGATTTGGTATGGGTCTTCTTGCCAAGAGAACGATATCCACAAGGGGCCTACACCAAACTTAAACCAAAGAAAATTGGTCCTTGTCAGGTGTTGGAGAAATTTAGTGACAATGCCTACCGAGTTAAATTACCAAACGATGTCCTTATTTCTGATGTATTCAATATTCGATATCTAACCCCTTATGCAGGTGATAATTCAAGCTTGAGGATAAGCTTTTCAGAGGAAGGGGAGAGTGATGCGGACATCGAGATGAATATTGAACCAGATCAGTTGACTCATCTATCAGGACAGTCCAGTGATAGTTCGACGAAGCCCAACCCAGACGTTTCAGTTCAGCTTCCGGCCCATGACGATTTGGGGCCGCCAGCCTCGCCAGCAGGAAACGTGCGCAGGTCCAGACGCCTTCAAGGGAAGCAAGTTTCAAATCTAACCCGTTTATGGGATGAAAACAATTAATTGGGAATTGAGTCGAAGGCCTAATACACTATTAGCGCCCGTGGAGTTTTGGATCCAGGAAAACACCGGAGTCTTTAGTCTTATTATTATTATTATTATTATTATTATTTTATTAGTGGCGTGATCTCTTGATTTTTTTTTAAAAAAAAAAAATCCGTTTGAAGTGTTTCACGCAAGAGTTACATTTGTTTTTGTTTTTGTTTTTTCTCCCTCCCTGTTAGTCACGTGGGGGACAATTCTTCTTGTATTGTTGTTTCTTAAAACCTAAACCAAGGAAAAACAAAGCAGCATTTTTTTGTTTGGGAATTTTTCCATTGCACGGTGTGTTGTGTTTGGGCATCATCTTTCCGTGGAAGGCCGCCGGCTTTCTTCTTTCCCCCTTGCGCGAACCAGGTTGAAAGCCTGGTTGGGAGAAGACGATTCCGTGAGGAATCTCTTCCTTCCGTTCCAAGTTCCTGATTAAAAAAAAAAAAAAGAAACAGGGACTCACGATGAGAAACCCACCGTTCATTCCTTCCATTCGTGAAGACCCGGATTGAAATCCGGTAGAGGGCTGGCAACGTGAGGAATCACGCTGTCCTTCCAGCGCTTGATCGTTGCAGGTTTCAAAGGATCTTCCCCATCTTGCTCAATCCTAGCATCCAAGAATTCCTAGGACCCGTTCTCCCTGAATCGGAGTTTTGGTCGCTGCAGGCGTTTGATAACCACCCTGCACCAGGAAGCCACTTGGGCAACAATAAGGATCCACCGGTGGCATCCGGAACCGATGTGGGATCGGCTCCGCTTGGATTTCTTTGGAGAATGGGGGACGGGCGTGGTAGCCCACTGGCTTGCCAGCTGAGCCTTGCATGTTGGCAAACGAAGGGAGAACTCTGCCAGCTTGTGCTCATGTTCCTCCAGACGCTTCATCGCTGTGTGCCTGATGGCCTCGTCGGTAGACCCCTCCGCTGAGGGAGACGGAGAACGTGACATGGGTGCATGCTTTCCGTGATGGGGGGTCTTGCTCTTTTTGTCTCGGTGGGGTCTGGGCACCGCTCGCCCGAGGTTTGGTGAGCGGCTCTTCCTGTCAGGAGACCCGACTCGTTGCCTTTTCGTGAGAATCTGATGACTACCCGATTATCGGTGATGGCCCGCGGCTGCGAAGGCCCTCCTTGGAAGGAATGTAGGCTATCACAGGGGGCTGTGGCATAGGCCACGGGAGTCCCTGGCTACTAGTGGGTAGCCAAGGACCGGTGCTGATACTGAAGCTGGCGCACTACGGTGGCGAGGACCTGTATTTGCTGGGTGAGTGCAGCTAGCTAAGACTCCACCGGAGGTGGTTGAACGGCTGGAGCGGGTGGCCCCGTCTCGAGATTGTGTGGGTTCCCTCGAGAAGGGGAGCCTGCTGCATGGTTGGTAGAGACCTCTCGTGCTCGTGTCGTCACCATCCTTCCGTGGAGCATCAATCTGCAGAGAGATGGAGGGCATGGTTCACCCCCCTTACCTGGCACACCAATCTGTTGCCGCCAAGATCACCGTGGCCCGTAGCTGCTGTCGGTGCCGGAGTGCACTCCCCTCGCAGGCTAGCTGTCCTCTAGTCTCGGACCTGCAAAACAGGGATCAGTGACCCGGGCCGAGGTTTCCAGCAGGGGCACCCCGACGGTCAAGTCGGTGACGATCCAAGGGAACAAATCCTCCTGGTCGAGCCCCTCTTGATGGACTCCACATAAGGAGGAGTGCATTGTGTGAGAGTGGAAAGCAAGTGTGTCGGGGGAAGTGTGGCCTGGTTAGAGGGAGTCTTTGTATGGCCCTTCTGCCCGACCTTGCCTGAGAATGCTGGTGGTGTCATGCTCCTCTTCTTGGTGGAGCCTGCACTTGTGTTTTTTTCTTGTGGTATGGCTTATGCCTTGCTTGTGTTGTCGTTGGTGTTACCTTCAAGTTTTTATGAACTAGGTTACCGTTGGGCGTCTGTCTCGGGATCTCCACCGGGGTGTCAGGACATGTAGTGGTGTCCCGAGAAGCCATTCCCGATCCGTGTTAAGGGGAGCTATCACATGCTTCGACACTCCTATTGGTCGCTTCATTCTAGAAAACCTCGTAGTACCTCGATCGGTGGACCGCCGCCCCTGGGATTCGAATCTTCTGGTTGGCTTCTACTCTCGGGTAGTCCAGGTAGTTGGTGAGGAGCGTGTTATCTTGATCAGTGTGCTTCTCCTCTTTCTAGTGTAACCGATGGCTGCAGGCGGTCAGTACAGTCTGGCAGGTGCTCTAGTGTAGTCCTCGGTCGGCTTGTCGGTGTCCTGGGATGGTGGTGCCAACATCTGAGCCAGAGCAGAGCTGGAATGGCAGGGCTCGCTTTGACCCAGATGTCCCGAGCTTGCGGGGTCGTCTTGATGGAGGTGGGCTGAGTGCGGGCCCGGTCCAGTGGGCTCACGCTCGGAGAGGCTCCATGTGGCGGAGGAGTGCTGAGCTCGACTCCGACCACAGGGCTCAACCTCCGAGGGTCTCGCTATGGAGGGCAGAGTACGGGCCCGATCCAGAGGGCTCGCACTCAGAGAGGCTCCACGTGGCGGAGGAGCGCTGAGCTCGACTCCGACCACAGGGCTCAACCTCCGAGGGTCTCGCTATGGAGGGCAGAGTGCAGGCCCGGTCTAGAGGGCTCGTGCTTGAAGAGGCTCCACATGACGAAGGAGCACTGAGCTCAACTCCGACCATAGGGCTCAACCTCCGAGGGTCTCGCTCTAGAGGGCATAGTGTGGGCCTGGTCCAAAGGGCTCGCGCTCGGAGAGTGGTGCGGGCACCAGACTCAGAAGAAGACTTCAGGGCTCCATGTGGGTCTCTGATTGACCTTGCCCGAAGAATTAGGGTTTTCTGGTTTTGTAATAAGGGTTGACTTGGTCAACTCAATTTTAGTCTTGAGTCTGTATTTCCCTGTAATTTAAATTTTGTTGAGTCATGTTGACTCAGTACAAGTCCTAGTAGTGGTCTAGGTCTTCTCCAGTTGGTGCCACTTTTTTTTCAGTCAAGTCAAGGTCCAGGGTGCCACATTTTTTCTCCCAGGCCCAAGCAAGTGGGCGCCACACTCCCAGCCACACGCCAAAGTCCATGAGGCACCACATCTCCATCCCAGTGTCTTGGTCCCCACACCCAAGGGAGTAAGAATTTTTCTTGAAGCCAAAATCAAGGAGGCGCCCCATATGTACCTTAAAAGGCCAAGCTAAAGGAGAAAAGAGGCATTTCTTGGGGAGCACTTCAAGGGGGTGCCCAATCCATGCCTAAAAAGCCCAAAGCAAAGTTGGGAAGAGCCATGACTTGGGGAGAAAGAAAAGGAGGTGTCCAAAAGAGTTGAGCCTTGGAAGGAAAAAAATTTTTCTTGAAGAGCAAGGCTAGGAGGCGCCACCTACTTACCATTTGAAGCCATCAATCAACACTTTTGGAAGCTCTTAGCCGGCCATATGAGGAAGAATTGATTCTACAAACCTAATTTGAAGATCTATCCTATTAGTCCCATATGGGAAGATGTAAAACCCTGACCTCTTGTAAAGATCTATAAAATAAACCCCTCTTGTAAGTTTGAAAAACAACTGATGAATGAATTCAATTTATGTGTGAGCAAACTTTGTGTTTCTCTCTTCCGCACTTGTATTCAGGTGTTGAGCTCCGTGAGGGAGTAAATCCGGGTTCCCCAGGAACCTTGAGGAGGTGTGATATCTCCAACCCCCAAACCCTAAGTTAGCCACTTCCAATCCAAACCCTAGCCGCCCTTCATCCTCTTCATTCCACCAAACCCTAGCCTACCCCATCTCTCACGGCCCCTCACTCCAAGTAGAGGCCGACCACCAGCATCCAGGTCTAGTTCGGCTACTTCGAAGATAGAGCAAACCCCAGAGGAAGTCAGATCAGCATCCAGAAGAATCAGGATTTCAGCAACATCAGCTTTCAAGTTCTTCTATCTGGTAAATCCTTCCTTGAGTATCTGGTTCCATAACTTGTTCGTCTTCTTTCCCAGATCTTGAGTTCAGAAGAAGCCAACTCTGCCAAAGGGCCAGTATTGGAGGATCCATTGCAAAGATATCTGAATCCGGGGATCCAACAATCTGCTCAAGAGAGTCTTTTCACTAAACTTTGTGAAGATCACTGCCTGGTCTGTAACCCTTCTCTTCTCTTTACTTCTGTCCTGTTGAAAGTTCAGAGCGAAACCCTAGGTCTGGGAGTTTCTCAACCCCCAGCGATCCTTTACTTCTGAACTACTCTGATAACCTAGTTTCTTTAAATTGTGCTTTCAATTATTACATAGTTTCTTTCAATTTAGTTTAACTTTCCTTTGAGTCAAAGCCGACTTCTGAAAATATAAAAAAAAATAAAAAATAAAGAATTAGTCTTAATTTACTTCCGCATCGCATCATCTCTCTTTTGTTCTGCATCATTTTTGGTATCAGAGCCCTGTCTAGGGTTTCTGACTTGCTTGCATGTTTTGAGTGTCTCTCTTTTTTACTTTGTCTGCTCGAAGTAAACTCCCCAAGACATCCGGTCCTAGGAACGAAGTGAGGTGCAAGCCTCCTCTTCCCATTCCACGGGGTGTTCCTAGGGCGTGTAGGGGATCCGCTGGGTTACAACTTCGTAGTAGGAATTGTAAACGGGGGAAGCATTCTATTTTCAGTCTGTAACTATCCTATTGCAGGAATTGTTTCTCATTTCAGGTAACTCTAAATTGCATGATTTTTATTTTGCTGGAACCAGTATAATTGAAACTATTTTACATAATTTTACTGTAATTTATTGGTTTCCATAAAATATTGAGAGTTAAATTACAGCAATTATGTTTCTGTGTTTCTGCAATTCAATTTTTGAGTGATCATCTCCTAATTCATCTTAAGGGCGATTGAGCATCTAAGATAAGGGGAGGAGTTGATAACCTCTCCTTAGCCCAAAACCACCTCCCGTGCATTCGAACCTAAGCCTAATTTTAAAACTTATTAGACTTAATTTGCTCTAGTGGGCTAGGGACACCAACAAGTCGGGTCTAGACTAATGTTGAGTCAGTTTGTCTAGTTACTCTGTGTGTGCTTTGTACTCAGTGTCTAGAATGGTGGTTCAGGGATTCTATCCCGAAGGGCTTGTATGCTGGTCCGCCTACTGGCCAATCTCTAATTGGTGTCTAGGATTGGCATTTAGGGACCTAACACTCCCCTTACACCTGCCTGGCTGAGTCCAGAGTTACTACAGGCTAGCTTGCCACTCTGATTGGGCATCTAGTTTGGGCTCTAGGTCAGTTAGCCCGTAGTCGTCTCAGTTGAGTCTCATCTGGTGTGTTTGCTTGCATCATCATGTCCACCCGGAATGGAGTACCCTCCCAACCTGGTCAAACCCGACCTGATTTAGAGGCCATGATTAGAACTCTTACTGAAAGTATGACCAAATTGAGTCAGGATATGAATGAGGGTTTTTCCCAGTTTAGAGACCGAGCCCAGGGACTTGAGAAACGTAGACATCAAAATTGGACCCCTGATCCAAAATTTAATAGGCCACAACCTCACCCATGCCAGGAGCCTAGGAGGATCTTATACCGTGATCCCGAGCATAACCCTAGGAGCCTATATCCATACTTGGTTGACTCAGAGAAGGGACCTGTTAGGAACACCGAACCTTATGCACCCACTTTTGATGGAAGACAAGAGACATATATTAAGTGGGAAGAACAAATGGATCGGTATTTTGAGTACACTAACATATCGAATTAGGACAAGTTAGGTTGGCCAAAACCAAGTTCACCAAACATGCTAGGTCGCATTGGTATGCTATTGAGCGTGAGTGTTATCAAAGAAAAGAGGAAATACATACTTGGAGAGATATGAAAAGTAAGCTGAGAGATAGGTACCTAGGTAGATCCTATGAGAAAAGACTTTTAGACCAATGGTACCAATTGCGACAAGGTAATAGGCATGTGTCTAAATATATCGAGGACTTCCAGTGGTATGACATGAAATGCAATACCATTGAGACCGAAGCTCAAATCACATCGAGGTTTAGGGTTGGGTTACACCGAGACATTTATAGGAAGCTATGCCTTGAAAAGACCAATAAGTTAGTCCGAGACTACCAAGAAGCCCAAGACTATGAGTGGTCTTTAAGATATAACCAATCAAGTACTTTGGACTTAAAGCCAACCTCTACCAACTTGAGTCAAGTTTCGATTGATCCGACACCCGTAGTGAACCAGACTTTTGTTTGTCAATTCCCACTTGTGTCACCTCTTGACCAGAAGGATACCAATGAGGAAGAAGGGTTAGGTATGACAAGCCCAGAATCAGTTGACCCGATTACCACTGACCCGAAACCCATTAAAGATGGCATCGAGGAAGTATATGATGCTGGCTTGAGTCTAGTTGATGAATATGAGGGGGAAGAACTTGAAGAATGTGACATCGATACTATTGGTTCCTTACCTGAGGAGACCTTGGAAAGCAACCAAGTGGTAGGACCTAGTTCAGAAATTGAAGAGATTTGTGAGAACCAGGTTCCTTTAGTCAAATACCCCCAAGAAGAACTCATAGTGTTAGCCCGAGCTATTAGTTCGTACCCTCTAATGACAGTCATTCCCCAAGTACCAATTGAAGATCTTTGCACTAAACTGTTTAAGTTTGCCCACCCTATGGTAGATCCTCTCCTTAGGATGACTGAATCAAGCCTCTTACAATTGGACCTTGTCCCATGCCCAGCCACTAAGGTCTCTCCCGTAATCTTAGTTGAACATCATTGTCTTGAGCGAATTGATTCACCCAGTCCTGTAGAAGTCCTCCTTATGGCCCCAGACCCCTTCCTTCGCATGACTGAGCTACCCTTCTATAGAGTATACCTTTTCTCACCCATAGGTCAAATTTCAAGTCTTGAGGTCATCATCCATAGACCCTCCCATGAATCATTCTCTAATCCATCTCTTGAGAAAGTGGATCATTATTTGCTTAGAGAACAAACCTTAACTGTTGCAATCACATGTCCTAGGCTACTTCCCGAACCATCTCTTGATCCATTCCTGGGAGTAGCAAACTTTTCCTTTCCTAAGGATGACCAGTTGACACTCATAGATCACCATTCAAACCTTCAGGTCACCACCTTTAGTCAGCAGGTAATTCGAGACTCCGCCTCATATTTCCTCCCTTTCTCTAGGACTTCCAATGCTTCTTACACCATCCAAGTATACTTTGTCGAAGTCTTTAGAGTGAACCACGTGTCAGAACCTATTAGGTTTGCCACCTACTTCTGGAAGACCTTATGGCACCTACTAGGCACCCATGATAAGTTTTCATGCTCTGCATGCCATTCTCCGACCCAAGGTCAAACCTAGAGAGCCTTAGTTTGTTAGGTTTAGACCTAGGGTTCCTTTGGAATAAAGTCCATTCTTTAGGAATGCGTCGTCAGTCTAGTTTAGTTTTTCTTGACCCTTTACTAGGCTTTGGCTCAGATTTTGGTTTGATTGAGAGCACCAGGAATTGGGATTTGTATTTTGTCCAGGGCTGAATTTGCATTCAATGTTTCGATCAATAGGTCTATAGGCTAGAGTCCCTTTGAAATTGTTCATGGATACAAGCCTCACACACCACTTGATCTGATTTCACTATTAGCCCACACACACAAGTCTCTTGATGCACTTGCATAGCATGTAAAGGACTTGCATAAAGAAATTCATGCCAAAATAACTTTAAGTAATGAAACTTAGAAGAAGTTGGCTGATTCTCAAAGATGAGTCAAAACTTTTGTTGAGAGAGACTATGTAATGATTAGGTTAAGGCCTGAGCGGTTTTTTCCTGGAACCGTTAGAAAGTTACATGCTAAAGGAGCTGGACCATTTAGAGTAGTGAAGAGAGTAGGATCCAATGCCTATGTGCTCAAGTTGCCTCCAGAACTAGGCAATAGCTCTACTTTCAACATTACAGACTTAGTAGAGTATAGGGAGCCAGCTATGATTCCTAGTAAGCCTTTGAAACCTAATCCTGTTATTGAGAGTGATCCCGACCCTGTGTGTCCACCAACAAACTGGCCTGTGAGGAAAGAGCAGATTGAAAAGATCCTGGATGATCAGGTTTCTCTACTCGTAATCGAGGTTACCAAAGATGCCTGGTCCGCTGGCAAGGAAGGCCAGATTCTGATGACTCTTGGATCTCCCGAGAAGAATTACAAGAATTGGACCCAGACCTCTTGGAGAGATACCAGAGCTAGCTTGATCCATACTCGACAGGGTCGAGTTCCTCCCATCCCGGGAGAATTGGTGCGGGCACCAGACTCAGAAGAAGACTTCAGGGCTCCATCTGGATCTCTGATTGACCTTGCCCGAAGAATTAGGGTTTTCTGGTTTTGTAATAAGGGTTGACTTGGTCAACTCAATTTTAGCCTTGAGTCTGTATTTCCCTGCAATTTAAATTTTGTTGAGTCATGTTGACTCAGTACAAGTCCTAGTAGTGGTCTAGGTCTTCTCCAGGTTGGTGCCACTTTTTTTTCAGTCAAGTCAAGGTCCAGGGTGCCACATTTTTTCTCCCAGGCCCAAGCAAGTGGGCGCCACACTCTCAGCCACACGCCAGAGTCCAAGAGGTGCCACATCTCATCCCAGTGTCTTGGTCCCCGCACCCAAGGGAGCAAGAATTTTTCTTGAAGCCAAAATCAAGGAGGCGCCCCATATGTACCTTAAAAGGCCAAGCTAAAGGAGAAAAGAGGCATTTCTTGGGGAGCACTTCAAGGGGGCGCCCAATCCATGCCTAAAAAGCCCAAAGCAGAGTTGGGAAGAGCCATGACTTGGGGAGAAAGAAAAGGAGGTGTCCAAAAGAGTTGAGCCATGGAAGGAAAAATTTTTTTCTTGAAGAGCAAGGCTAGGAGGCACCACCTACTTACCATTTGAAGCCATCAATCAACACTTTTGGAAGCTCTTAGCCGGCCATATAAGGAGGAATTGATTCTACAAACCTAATTTGAAGATCCATCCAATTAGTCCCACATGGGAAGATGTAAAACCCTGACCTCTTGTAAAGACCTATAAAATAAACCCCTCTTGTAAGTTTGAAAAACAACTGATGAATGAATTCAATTTATGTGTGAGCAAACTTTGTGTTTCTCTCTTCCGCACTTGTATTCAGGTGTTGAGCTCCGTGAGGGAGTAAATCCGGGTTCCCCAGGAACCTTGAGGAGGTGTGAGATCTCCAACCCCCAAACCCTAGGTTAGTCACTTCCAATCCAAACCCTAGCCGCCCTTCATCCTCTTCATTCCACCAAACCCTAGCCTACCCCATCTCTCACGGCCCCTCTCTCCAAGTAGAGGCTGACCACCAGCATCCAGGTCTAGTTCGGCTACTTCGAAGACAGAGCAAACCCCAGAGAAAGTCAGATCAGCATCCAAGAGAATCAGGATTTCAGCAACATTAGCTTTTAAGTTCTTCTATCTGGTAAATCCTTCCTTGAGTATCTGGTTCCATAACTTGTTCGTCTTCTTTCCCAGATCTTGAGTTCAGAAGAAGCCAACTCTGCCAAAGGGCCAGTATTGGAGGATCCATTACGAAGATATCTGAATCCGGGGATCCAACAATCTGCTCAAGAGAGTCCTTCCACTAAACTCTGTGAAGATCACTGCCTGGTCTGTAACCCTTCTCTTCTCTTTACTTCTGTCCTGTTGAAATTTCAGAGGAAAATCCTAGGTCTGGGAGTTTCTCAACCCCCAGCGATCATTTACTTCTGAACTACTCTGATAACCTAGTTTCTTTAAATTGTGCTTTCAATTATTACATAGTTTCTTTCAATTTAGTTTAACTTTCCTTTGAGTCAAAGCCGACTTCTGAAAATATAAATAAAAAAATAAAAAAAAAAGAATTAGTCTTAATTTACTTCCGCATTGCATCATCTCCTCTTTTGTTCTGCATCAGAGAGGCTCCACGTGGCGGAGGAGTGCTGAGCTCGACTCCGACCACAGGGCTCAACCTCCGAGGGTCTCACTTTGGAGGGCAAAGTGCGGGCCCGGTCTAGAGGGCTCGCCCTCGGAGAGGCTCCACATGGCGGAGGAGTGCTGAGCTCGACTCCGACCACAGGGCTCAACCTCCGAGGGTCTCGCTCTGGAGGATAGAGTGCGGGCCCGGTCTAGAGGGCTCATGCTTGGAGAGGCTCCACATGGCAAAGTAGTGCTGAGCTCGACTCTGACCATAGGGCTCAACCTTCGAGGATCTTGCTCTAGAAGGCAAAGTGCGGGCCCTGTCCAGAGGGCTCATGCTCGGAGAGGCTCCACGTGGTGGAGTGCTGAGCTCGACTCCGATCATAGGGCTCAATCTCCAAGGGTCTCGCTTTGGAGGGCAGAGTGCAGGTCCGGTCCAGAGGGCTCATGCTCAGAGAGGCTCCACATGGCGGAGGAGTGCTGAGCTCGACTCCGACCATAGGGCTCAACCTCCGAGGGTCTCGCTCTGGAGGGCAGAGTGTGGGCTCAGTCAAGAGGGCTCGCGTTCGGAGAGGCTCCACGTGGCGAAGGAGTGCTGAGCTCGACTCTGATCACATGGCTCAACCTCCGAGGGTCTCGCTCTGGAGGGCAGAGTACGGGCCCGGTCTAGAGGGCTCGCACTCGGATAGGTCCACATGGCGGAGGAGTGCTGAGCTTGACTCGTACCACAGGGCTCAACCTCCGAGTGTCTCACTCTGAAGGGTAGAGTGCGGGCCTAGTCCAGAGGGCTCGTGCTCGGAGAGGCTCCACGTGGTAGAGGAGTGCTGAGCTCGACTCTGACCACAGGGCTCAACCTCTGAGGGTCTCGCTCTGGAGGGCAGAGTGTGGCCCCTGTCCAGAGGGCTCACGCTCGGAGAGGCTCCATGTGGCAGAGGAGTGCTGAGCTCGACTCCGACCATAGGGCTCAACCTCCGAGGGTCTCTCTCTGGAGGGCAGAGTGCGGGCCTGGTCCAGAGGGCTTGCGCTCAGAGAGGCTCTACGTGGTGGAGGAGTGCTGAGCTCGACTCCAACCACAGGGATCAACCTCCGAGGATCTCGCTCTGGAGGGCAGAGTGCTGCTCCATCCTAGGTGTCCCGAGCTTGCGGGTTCGACCTTGCGGAGGACAGAGCTCGGCTCGCTATCTCGATGAGCTCAGCTCAACTCGATAGAGGAGTCTGGGCTGGAGGATTAACGCGACATCCGACATGGCACCTTCCTTTGATGTGGTGCCTTTCAGCTCCCCTCATGTCAGCGATCCCGCCACATCAGACAGCAATGTGCTTGGAGGGCCCAGAAATCACCTGACTATTTGGTTTGGGGACATGCACCTAAAATTAACTTAGGAATCGATACAGTTCCTTGAGTTGGAGAATTTCAAGTCTGGTCATGTGTGAAGGTTCACCAACCAAATCCATAGGAACAATGACTAGGCTACTAGATCGACTAGCCTGGAGACTCCCAGAGGGAGGAAAGCTCAACCTACTCTAGGTTTTGAGAAC
Organism: Areca catechu; assembly: GCA_021397845.1. Taxonomy (NCBI): domain Eukaryota; kingdom Viridiplantae; phylum Streptophyta; class Magnoliopsida; order Arecales; family Arecaceae; genus Areca; species Areca catechu. The sequence continues at coordinate 201,090,895 of CM038039.1, read as the reverse complement.
CCATCTCCTTCGAAGAGGGTTCCTAAGAGCCCCGGAGTCAAGAAACTTGGCTTACCGAGTGGTTTTTACCCTCGAAAGATGACATCTCTCGAATAAAGACTCAAAAAAGGGAAGAAAGATCAAAAGAAAAGAGAAAAGTGAAGGAAAAATGGATGAAAATTATCCGAAAGCTTGCAAGGAAGGAAAAACTAATGAGAAGAAGAAAAAGCTACTAAAAGGAAGAAACACTAATAGAACATATTGGGAATGAAGATAAGGAGAAGAAGATGAAGGTGGACTAACCTGGGAGCACTAGAATCCTTGGAGAATGGAGTGCCTAGAGCTCTAAGGAAGAAGGCGCTCTGCACTATGAAGAATAATTTACAAAAAACCAAAATCCCTATGAAGGCCATGGTGAAGGTCCTTATATTCCCCTCTTGGATGGCTGAGATTGCAACTTTGATTTGGCCAAAGCTACTAGATTTTGATACATGGTGCAACATGGAGCAATATTGTGTCTCTTCAAAATTCCAACTGATCAATTAACTCTTGTTATCAAAACTTGCATAGGCAATTAATGCCAAGGTGGTTATCTACTATGTAGCAAAGTCCAAGTGGCCAAGGAAGATCGATCAAATCACTCAGCCGTTGAAGGAATTAACGGACAATATCTCTTAAAGCACTACCCCTAATAATTTATCTCCACTATAATCAAAGTGACAAAATGATTAGCGATGGTTTTCAAGGAAATAATAAATGTCAATGCGGTAGAGAAGTTTCCTAATAAATGATTGGCGACTATCAAGGCTAAGGAAATAATTTTACTCCATTCGTCCAAAATGACAAAGGCCAAAATAATTAGTTGGCGACATATTGGACTAAAAAATGGAGGCAACTGTTATAACAACTACTCGGATACTCAGCCTTGAGGGATATTCGGATCGACGACTAAGATGGAGACTGCAAATTATCTATAAAAATCAAGCAACTATGATACTCCGAATTGAGTAACTACATGCTAAACCACTACGATGTCATCAGATACGAAAAGATTAGATAATTTGTCGGGCCTGACTAACTCTTAAGACAAAAAAATAGCAAGCAGTCCAAACTATCGAGATTTTATCAACATCAATGATGAATGAGGCACAAACATGAAAATTAAACCATCCACTAATGCAACACTCTGTGATGCCCGAGTAAGAGGTGCAAGAAAATGGAAAGTTGTTATGATAATAGAAAAAGGTTATCTCCAAATAAAAAGAGGTTATCTCCAAACTAAAAAAATTATCTCTAAATAAAAGGAGGAGATAGCAATTATCTCTGGATATTATAAATAGATAAGAGGGGACTCTTCAAAGGTAACGTATAATATTGCATGTGCTACACTATGCTAGCTCTAAAACTATCATTCTTCTAGTTTTATTGTTTATCTAAATTCTAATTAACTTGAACCTCGAAAGGTCCCCCACCAAAAAACTATTAGTCAAGAGAATCTTTTCTTATAGGAAATATAGAGTGCCGTCTAAGAGCAAGCTTAGGAATTTGGGGACAACAAAACTTATTCTTGTATAGATAGGACCACATCATGAGTTTAGACTTTTGAAAAATTCCATGCATGGATGTATTGAACATGCTTGAAATCTCTATTACTCTCCATAACAGGAAATTCTATTTAGCATGACTATGCTAGACATTAAAGCCTTCTCCTGTAAGTGAGCTTGGAGTTTGATATGCTGTAGATTTTAAATGTATTTCCATGAATGCTTTGTGCCTAAAATAAAAGATTAAAAATCACTTATTTTCCCTCCCTAGTAACTTAATATATCAATTAAAATTTGTCTAACATGTGATGCACATGCTAAAGACTACTTGCCACTATATATGATAGAAAAACCTAGAAGTCTAGTACCTTATTGGTTTTCATAACTTCAAAGCCTCTAGTATTGTTCTATGAATAATCTATTAGGGATGTGGTGCGCAGTGGGATGCTGAAAAAGTTCGCAGAGAAAACGAAAAGAAAGCCTGAAAGATAAATAGAAACACAAATACAAGCAACACACATGGATTATGTGGTTCGAAGCCTCTTGCTCCTACATCCATGGCCGCACAGGATCAAATATCTATTATGAAGAATAAATATAGGAAGTTATTACACAAGAGAACTCTTCCTGGATGCAAACCCCAGTCTAATATGAAGAAAGAAGAAAGAATAAATCAATATAAGAAGAACCCTTGCCCTCTCTACCTTTCTCTCTCTCTCTTCCTTGTTTTCTCTCTTGGAAAACCCTTGGACTTATCTTATGGTTGCAAAACCTCTCTTTTAGCTCTCTGTTCTTAGCTCTGTTGCTCTCTGTTGGCTCTCAATTCTCTGTTCGGTGGTTCTTAGTGTCCCCTATTGAAAAGAGAACAAAACCAGTCCAAAATCACATCAAAATATATCTCAAAAGTCCAAAATATATCTCAGAAGTCCAAAATAGTCAAGAAACCTTCCAGGTCATCAAATCTGAGATCAATGCCTCAAATCATGTTAAAATTCGAGTTAAAAAATCCTTGATCAAGCCTGATCTCTATCGGATCCATCTCAACCATCTGATCAGGCAATTGGATAGTCCAGATTGTGCCTGCACCGTGGATCATGTGTGAGTTGCAAGAAATGCCTGGGAAATGCCCCAGGGCAAGCCACTTGGAGCTGGGCCGAGCCCACACGCGCGCCCGTGCATCGAGTAGGGCTGCACGCCTTCATGCCCGCATGCCGGGTCGGGCCATGCACCCATGCACAGCACACTAGGCCGGGCTGTGCACCCGCTCCCCCGTGCACCTGGGCCGTGCGCGTGGGTCTGGGCCGGGCCCAGTCTAGCGAGCTGGCCTTCTCTTTTTCTCTTTTTTTTGGTTTTTCTGCTGGGCTTCTAAGCTTTTGGGCTTGGATTTTAGGTGGATATGGCTCCACACCCAACAACTCTCCCACTTGGAGACTTAGACATCCAATCTTGCATCCACCTGAAATATCAAAAAACAAACTTTCAAAGAAAAATAAAAAAAAGTCAGTATCCTATGTGGCACCTCCAATCAACTAGCTCTGGAGGCCAATTGAGGCCATGCATGGCCCTAATGTCTTTGTAGTGATTGTCTATGTCAGCATATCCACCTTGGTGGTAGAAAGAGACACGATCTTCTATAACTGCAAGACCTAGCTCATCGTTGTCCTGCTAATGGTGTGCAAGTATCCTGTCATGCTCCTCCTAGTGTTAGCATTATCACTTGGATCTTCTTTCTGTTAGAAGCCTTTCATAGCTAACCTTGCCTTGTACCTCTTCCTGCCATTGTGCTCTTCCTTGATCTTGTAGACCCACTTATTATGTAGTGCTTTCTTTCCATCCGGTAGTGTGTTGAGCTTCCATGTCTAGTTCTTTATCAAGGACTGCATCTCATCCTTCGTTGCCAGCTCCCACTTGACTGAATCTTCGCTCTCCATGGCTTCATCAAAAAACTCTAGCTCCCCTCCATTTGTCAACAGCAGATAATGCAATGTGGGTGAATACATTACACGTGGTTTTAGGATCCTTGTAGATCTTCTTAGCTAATGTGTCTCTGGTTCAGGTTCAAGATCTCTTGCTCTCTCGGCAATGTCCTCTTCCGTGATCTCTTCCAACTCTACTTGTTCTACTCTATCTGGAATACTCTGATCCTTGTACAGGTTCTTTCATTGAACACCATATCCTTGCTCCTAATGATCTTCCTATCCTTCTCACTCCAGAGCTTGTAATTGAACTCATAATTGCCATATCCAATGAAGAAGCACCTCTTTGACTTTGCATTGAGCTTGTCTCTCTTCTCTGCATTGACGTGTACATAGGAGACACAGCCAAAGACTTTCAAGTGAGATAAGCTTGCTGACTTCCCTATCCACTTTTCTTCTGGTAGCTTGTACTTAAGGGGGACTGAGGGACTCTTGTTGATCAGATAGGTAGTAGTGCTAACTACCTTAACCCAAAATATCTTGGGCAATCCAGCATGGAGCCTTATGCTCTTGGTTCTCTCGTTCAAGGTCCTGTTCATGTGCTCAGCTATCCCATTTTGTTATGGCATACTTGGAATCATCTTCTCAATCTTGATTCGATTGGTTATATAGAACTCCTTGAACTCGAGTTATCGTACTCGCCTCCATTATCTGATCTCAAGCACTTATTCTTCTATTTAGACTCATTCTCCAATAGACATTTTCACTTTCTAAAAGTGTCAAATACATCAGATCTATTCTGTAGAAAATAAATCCATACTTTTCTGGTGGAGTCATCGATGAAGGTCACATAGTATTGCGAAGCTCCAAAGGATGCAACCGGGGAGGGATCCCATACGTCGATGTGCACAAGCTCCAGCTTTCTTGATCTTGGTGCCCTGCTAATCTTGGAGAAGCTGATTCTTTTCTACTTTCCAAGAATATAATTCTCGTAGAAATCAATATTTATCATCTTCAAACCCGGTAGCTTGTCCCTCTTCAGCAATACTTACATTCCTTTCTCGCTCATGTGACCCAGCCTGTAGTGCCACAACTTTGAGTCTGCCTGTGCCAGTGCCACTACGTCTCTGGTGTTACTAGTCATATATAGGGTACCCAATTTGTATCCTCGTGCTATCACCATCGCACCTTTGGTGATTTTCCAAGAACCATCAATGAAGGTTGTAATGTACCCCTCTGAGTCCAGCTGCCCGACTGATATCAGGTTTCTCTTCAATCCTGGAACATGTTTGACATTCTTGAGCTTCCAAACTAATTGATCTGGCATTTTGATGTGTACATCACCCTTTTCCACAACATTCCAAGGCTTTTTATCTGCAAGGTAGGCCTTTCTGAAGTCTCTAATAATGTAGTTGCGCATAGACTCTTTTTGTGCGGTAGAGTGAAATGAAGTTTCGGAGTCTAGAATCCAAGACTTTATCAGACTATCCATGCTAAGAACCAATGCATCTTCAATTATCTCGATCACTGCATTGACTGACTCTTCATTCTGTCCCTTGTCCATCCTTGCCCAGCTATTCTTTCTAATGTGCCCCTTCTTGCCACAGTGCCAATAGCAATCACCCTTTGGTCTTGACTGGCTCTTTTGCTTGGACTTGGATCTCCCACGACCTTTGTTGCACTATGTAGTTCTTCCTCTACCTTCTTGAGTGACCAAAGCAAAACTAGAGCTCCTTTTGATTTCTTTCCTATTGATGTCTTCATTGAGAATCAGATTCCGGATCTCTTCAATTTCAGCTTGCTCGAGTTGCACGAACTACTCACTGCTGTCATAATTGCACCCCAGCTCTCGGGCAAAGAGGATAACAGGATTAAGGCATGGACTTCATCCTCGAAGGTAATGTCGACTAAACTCAACTGACTAGTGATCGAATTAAATTCATTGATGTGATCGGTTACTTTGCTTATCTTCAAATTGAACAGATGATGCATGAAATAAATCTTGTTGGAGGTCGAAGGTCTCTCGTATATGTTGGATAGTGCTTGCATCAATCTAGTTATCATCTTCTCCTTCAGGATGTTGAATGCGATATTCCTGGCCAACGTCAGACGGATAACTCTCAAAGCCTGGTAGTCCAGCAAATCCTAGTCTGCTTGTGACATCTCGACAGGTTTCTTTTCCAGTAATGGTAGGTAAAGCTTATTCTGGTATAGATAATCTTTGATCAGCATCTTCCAGAATCCGAAGTCTTTTCCATCAAACCTGCCAATCTTGACCTTTCCTTCATCTCTTACCATCACTTCCATTCGAATCCGGTGCTCTGATATCAGTTGCCAGGAATGTGGTGTGCAGTGGGATATTGAAAAAGTTCTCAGAGGAAACGAAAAAGAATGCCTGAAAGAAAATAAAATTACAAGCACCAGCAATATATAGGGATTATGTGGTTTGGAGCTTCTTGCTCCTACATCCATGGCCGTATATGATCAAATCTCCATTATGAAGAACAAATATAGGAAGTTATTATACAAGAGAACCCTTCCTAGATGCAAACCCTAGCCCAATGTGAAGAAAGAAAAAAGAATAAATCAATACAGGAGGAACCCTTGCCCTCTCTCTATCTTTCTCTCTCTTCCCCTTATTTTCTCTCTTAGAAAACCCTTGGACTTATCTTCTGGTTGCAAAACCTCTCTTCTGGCTCTCTGTTCTTAGTTCTGTTTCACTTTATTGGCTCTCAGTTCTTTGTTCAACGACTCTCAGTAGCCCCTATTAAAAAGAAAATGAAATCAGTCCAAAACCATATCAAAATGCATCTCAAAAGTCCAAAACAGTCAGGAAACCTTCCAAGCCATCAGATCTGAGATCAACGCATCAGATCGCATCAAAATCCAAGTCAAAAAATCCCTGATCAAGCTTGATGTCCATCGGATCCATCTTAGCCATCCGATCAGACGATCGAATTGGTCCAGATCGTACCTGCATCGTGGACCACACATGAGCGACGAGAAATGGCTGGGGAAATGCCCTAGGGCAAGCTACCTGAAGCTGGGCCGAGCCCACGTGCATGTGCATGCCTCGCGTGTGGGCCTGGGCCGCGTGCCCACCAGGCTGGGCTGCATGCCTGCTCTCCCGCGAGCCTAGGCCGCGCGCGTGGGTTTGGGCCAAGCCCAGTCTGGCAGGTCAGCCTTCTCTTTTTTCCTTTTTTTTGGTTTTTCTACTAGGTTTCTGGGCTTCTAGGCTTGGGTCTTGGATGGATATGGCTCTACACCCAACATAATCATATGTACCAGTAGCATTCGCATGTTAAAAAAGGAAATGATTTTCATTTATTTACATTTCATGTTACAAGAGTATATATAGAACAATAGAGGTCTAATGAAATATCTAGATATAATCAATCATTGATTTTTTTATTGATATATTATTTAAATGAGTTGGTCTTCCAATTGATATTTTTCCTTGAATGAGGCCTGTTGATATATTTTCTTCAATAAGGTCCATTGATATATTTTCTTGAATGAGGCTAATTGATATATTTCCTTAAATGAGGCTAGTAAGTTCATATGATTATGCTAACATCCTCCCTCAAAGTCAAGGTGGTGACTGGGATACTAACTTAAGTTTGGATGGTAGACTCTCAAAATGACCACGATGAAGAGACTTTGTAAAAATGTCAGCAGGTTGATCAAGGGATGTAATGGAGAGGAGGCGAACAGTTCCAAAAGTAATGTGCTGATATACAAAGTGACAATCATATTTAATATGTTTTGTGTGCTCATGAAAGATTTTATTATGAGCAATGTGTATAGTACTTTGATTGTCACAATATAAATGAGTAGCACCAGAATGTTGTACACCTATTTTTTGAAGCAACCAACATAGCTAGACTATTTGTTGAGTCGAATCAATAAGTGCATGATATTTAGCTTTGATACTAGATCATGACACAGAAGTCTGCTTCTTGCTTCTCTAAGAAATTAATGAAGCACCAAGAAAGAAGCAAACTCTAGTTGTGGAATGCCTATCATCGAGGTCACCCATCCAATCAGTATCATAATAACTATACAGTACAAGAGAAGATGAAACAAGAAAATAAAGACTTTTCAAAATTATACTACATACATAATGAAGGATGCGAAGAACTGTGGCATAGTGAGTAGTGTATGGTGCGGACATAAACTAGCTTACGATATGGAATCATAAGCTATATCAGGGTGGGTGACGGTAAGATAAATGAGGCCTCCAACAAGTTGTCGATAAAGAGTAGGATCTTGAAGAGGAGAACCATCAGATACCATGAATTTGATGTTAGCTTCAATTGGAGTTGATGCAATTTTACTATCAAAAAGACCTACACGAGATAAGAGATAAGTGGCAAATTTTGTCTGAGACAAAAAAATAGCTTGATTGATCAGTAGAAACTTCTATTTCAAGAAAATAATTAAGAAGACCTAGGTCTTTCATGAAAAATTGTTGACAAAGATAGAATTTAAGAGCCTTGATGCCATTAAGATCATCATCGGTAATGATCATATCATCTACATAAAGAAGCAATAGAATGTGCCTTTTGTCTATGGTACAAATAAATAGGGCATTATTGTGAGGAGAGGAAGTGTAGCCAATACAACATAGAGTGGAACTAAATTTCTTAAATCAGGCATGAGGAGCTTTCTTGAGACCATAAAGAGCATGTCAGAGATGACAAACTTTTTCAAATGTGTGAGAGTAACTTGGAGGTGGTTTCATATATACTCCTTAATTCAGAGAGATCTTTATTCAAAGCATTTTTGATATCCATTTGGAAAAGATGCCATTGACAAGCAGCGACTACTGCAATCAAACTACGTACAAAAGTTACTTGAACAACTAAAGCAAAGGTTTCTACATAATCTATACTGTATTCTTATGAAAAACATTTTGTTATTAGACGAGCCTTATAGCATTCCACATAACCATTTGATCAGGTCTTGATCTTATAAACCCATTTACAATCAATAGCAGACTTTCTAAGTGGCAAGATAATAAGTCTTTAGTATTGTATTAGTTAAGGCTTGTAACTCTTCTTGCATTACTTGTTGCCAAAGAGGATTAGTACAGGCATATCTAAAAGTTTTAGGTTCATGAAGAGGGGCAATAACAACATAACAATAAAAGTCACGAAAATATGCTGCAACATGAAACATGACTTACTCGAGTAAAACATCGAGGTGGTTTAGATAAAGAATGTGAAGGGGAAGAAATAGGATCCTCAGGTAAAGTAGAATCTTGAGAATGGCTGCTAGTTGAATCAATTATGGAGCCACCAATTGAACTTGTAGAATTATTTGAAAAGGAGTCAGTAGAAACCAGAGTGGGTAAAGAATCCATCAAGGATTGAAGATGATTATCTTTTTCATCATTAGGAAAGAGATCTAGAGATTGGTTAATAAAAAAAGGTTCTCCCATGGTACATAATTGAAATGATGATAGTGAGGAGAACATTTTGTACTCCCAAAAAATTACATGACGAGAGATACAAAGACATTCAAAAATGGGATCCCAGCATCGGTGCCTTTATATTCAAGGCCATACTCAAGAAAGCAATATAAACAAGCATGGGGTTCTAATTTGGTTCACTCGTGTGGCCGGAAAAATACAAAACAAGTACAACCAAATACATGCAAAGCATTGTAGTTAGGGATACTATCGAATAAACATTCATAGGGAGAGATATTGCCTATTATAGCTAAAGAAACTTGAATAATAGTATAAATTGCAAAAAGGGCGGCCTCTTCCCAAAAACATTCAGGACAAGATTCAAGAATGTCGGTACTTGTATTATGTATGTTCATTTGTTGAGATGTTCCAGGACAAGAGCGTTGAATAATAATACCAGTTTGAGCAAATGTATGAAGAAACTCAGTTTCCTATACTCTTGAGCATTATCAATATGAAAAATTCTGATAGGACAAGAAAACTGAGTTTAAACCATAATAATAAATTTTTGATAAATTTCATATAGTTCAGACTAATGATACATTAGATAAAGTCAGGTATAACATGAATAATCATCAATGAAGATGACATAATATCATGATCCACCCATGGTAGTAGCTGGAGATGGTCCTCAAATATCAGAATGAATTAAATCAAAGGGAGCAGAAAAAATAGAATTACTTTTATTAAATGGAAGTGCATGGTATTTAGCCAGATGACTGGGAATACAATCTATTTTATCATCTTTGATAATGCCTAAAAGGCATCGAGAAATAAGAGGATGCAAACAAGAAAAAGGGACATTACCTAAATGAGCATGCCAAGTACTAGAAGAAACTGATGTAACAATTTGAGAGTGTGGGATGGAGATCGAGGGAAGATGGAGAGAGGTAAGGTTATATAAGAATCCAACTTTATGGCCAATCCCAATTATCTGCCCTATTTTCAAATCCTACATAGAGCAATCATAAGATGAAAAATAAATAATGCATTCAAGTTCACATAGTTGACCCATAAAAATAAGATTCAAAGAAAGATTAGAACAAGAAACATATCAGGTATGGATAAAGATGATGTGCGAATATATCCCTTGTGACTAATATGCATCTATGAATTATTAGCAGTGTGAACGATGGATACATTAGTGGCAGTATGTATTGAAGAGAAACATGAATGATTAGTAGTCATGTGATTAAAATAATTAGAGTCAAGGAACTAGGAGGATAAAGTTGAAGTAGCTGAGAGTACTAACGCAGAACTAGAAGGAGAAGTGTTAGCAAAAACTTGTTTGAGAAGAGTTTCCAAATCTACTAAGGATACAGTACCAAAAGTTGGAGAGAAATTCTTGATGACAGTAGTAGCAGTGGCTACCGAGTTCTTGTTACCTTGGGATCAAGAACCTTGCCATGCAGTCAGCTTTGAAGGTCGGATGGGACATTGAGCAATATCGTGTCCAGGCTATTTGTAGTAAAGCAATAACTCCTTTTAGGTGGCTGAGTTGAAGTTGCCAGTATTGATTTAGAGGAAGCAACAATCAATTATCTTTGAAGAGCAGCTAGCCATGTCTCTTTAGAGAGTACTGCTATAACCTTTTCTAAGGAGGGAAAAGGATCTCGATAGAGCAAGGAATCACGAACTAGTTTGAAATCATTTCGAAGGGCCATGAAAAGTTGATATACATACAAACGATCCTGTAAGCATGGAATTTGACAACATTGTTGACATGTTCCAATTCAGGTTCACTATGTACTAATTGATCCAAAATATCCTGTATCTCAGCTAGGAATGCATTGATAAACTGTCTATCCTTTTGCTTCAGACAAGATAAGTCACTGAACAATCTATACTGATGAGCTGCATTTGTAGTAAAATAAAGGCATGCCAAGAGATCCCACACTTCTTTTGCATTAGTAAGCCAACCAAATTGTCTCCGGACAAAAGGGACACAAGTACTCCATAATTATGTGAGGATTTGGTGATTCCTGCAATCCCAATTTTCATAACGGTCAAGGAATCTTTCATCATTCTCATTAGTTTGTTGAACAGGATATTTGTAAGTGCCAGATACATAACTCTAAAGCCTTCTACCCTTTAAGAAACTATATATTTCTTGTTGCTAGAGTAAATAATTGCTACAATCAAAGATAGTATGTATGGGTAATGAAATATCAAGTTTTTCTAAAATAGATATGATAAAAACTGAGAGATAAAAATAAGAGACACACCTTATACTTTATCAAAGAATAAGACTATGATGGCAACTACAATAAAGAAGCACTAGAGGAATAAAAAGTCAACCAAAAAACAAATTGGCTTCTTTCACTTCTGTAATGGTTTTAGCGACAAAGGTAACGATGCCAAAGAACAAAAAAAATATTGCCTCAACTAATAGGCTCTGAAACCATGAAAAAAGAAAATGATATTCATTTATTTACATTTCATATTACAAGAGTATATATACAATAATAAAGGTCTAATGAATTATTTAGACATAATCATTCATTGATTTCTTAAGTGATAATTTCTTAAACATGTTGATCTTCCAATTGATATATTTTCTCGAATAAGGTTCATCGATATATTTGTTTGAATGAGACCAATTGATATATTTTCTTGGATAAGATCCATTGATATATTTTTTTGAATGAGATCAATTGATATATTTTCTTGAATGTGATCGATAAATCTTTATGATTATGCTTATAGCATGGATGGTACTATTTCTTGCCACTTGGACAAGGAGGTAAGGGTTCAATTACGGCTGACGTCAGCTCTTTAGGGACAAACTAGATATAGGATAGAAGAACAGGATTAACTCCTAATTTTCACAAAGAAAAAACTTAAAACTTAAAAATGAATATAATTACATGGTGTGCACATCTACTTTCAAAACTGCAGTTTGGTGTTGGTCTTTATTCATTTTTTTGTTTTTATTCATTTATTATGCATGTGCTCCTCCGTTCCAGTGGAATACAACTAATATTTGCACCAGTTCTGCAACACTACGTAATTGCAGTTTGCCAGTAATTTTTGCTTGTTAGACTTCTACACAACGAAGCTTCTATATGTTAGACACTTCTCATGTACCCTACAATATTTGCCATCCACAATTTTATAAACACTTTGTTAACTAAATAAATTTCTATTATTCAACATCGTTGGTAAGAAAACAAGATGATGTATTGGATTAAAAAAGGTGCATTTATCATATTTTATTACTATTAGAAAATCACAAGCATCAATACACCCAGGAATGTATATTATATGCGACTAACACCAGTATCAATATTAATGAAGCGCATGGCTTTTGTTGTGACAATGACTCAGTTGCTTGGTCTCGACAAATCAACAAGTATGATGAAGCTGACTGATGACGAAGTTGGTTAAACAAGAAGTATGACCAACTATTGACCGACCAACTATTGGCCACCAACTAAAAGCCGACCAGCACATAAAGACTGATCAGTTCATAAAGACCGACCAACTCATAAAGGCCAACCAACTTCAAGAAGAATGAAGATGGCAAGAAAAGAGGTAGTTGTTCTACCAGAATAACCAACATCATTATAACATGCATTGGTTAGTTTCCAATGAAATAACATCGAAACTAACTACTAGAGACCCTTTCAACTAAATTCTGTTAAGACCCATGCCTATAAATATCGATAAAAGGAGACCTTCGAGGGATAAGTAAGAATAGCCAGTTGAAGTGCTCTCTCATTTTTCTTCCTATTTTTTCTGAGATTCTGTATCTGTTTACTCGAACCCTTGTTGACCTAGGCATCGAAGTGTCCCCCACCGAAAATTCTCTGGTGAGTGGATTTGTTTTGCAGGACCCCGCTAGGAGCTTGATTGGGTGAGTCTTGATTGTGCAAAAAGGAGTACTTGGATTCGGCAACAACAGATTGGCACACCAGATAGAGGAGCATTAAAATCTTAAAGAGAATCTCGAGAGAGAAAATGGTGACAGGAAGAGTGCAGAATGCTTCGAGTGGAAGAGGCCGACCACCATCCAAGAATAATGACCCACTCTTGAATTGTGAGGATGCCACCCCCGCAATAAGCATGGGACAACAACAAATCAGTGTTCTCTTAGACAAAATGGAAGCTCTGACCGCTACCATTCAAAATCTCTAAGAGGCGGCGATCAGCGGGCAACAATGATCGATCACCTCAAGGTGTAGTTGGTGATCTCCTTTACAAGAAGTTCGATATCCAAAACTAAGTTAGTACTCTTAGCATCATCGTTCTTCAAAATGGCATTCTCCTATGCGACAAAACACCCAACTCTACGAATATGGGGAGAACCAGCTCAGGGAGAAATGCCAAAGGTCTTATTCCGTCTCCTCCAATGAATCCACCCCAAGAAGCTCCCATCGAAGCAAGGGAATTCGATGACATGATAACTTTGAAAGGAAATTTTGGAAGCTGGAATTACAGGTTGCCAAACTCGATGACCAACAGAGGAATGACAAACAATTGATGGCCTATGATTCACGACCACCCTTCTCCAGAAGAATCATAGAGGAAAGAATTCCATCATTCTTCAAGATCCTGCAATTGGAGCCTTATGATGGAACAACTGATCCTCTTAACCATTTGGGCAGCTTCAAAACCCATATGATGATTCAGGGAGCAACTGGTGCCCTCCAATACCTTGCATTCCCAGCAACCCTCAAGAAAGCCGTACAGATGTGGTATTTGAGTCTTCGACCAGGTACCGTCCATTCTTTTGAATAATTAGAAAAATTATTTGTGGTTCATTTTAGGACCAACAGGAAGATGCCGTGTAACTCGGATAGCCTCTTTTTCATTCAGCAACAAGAAGGCAAAATTCTGAGAGAGTATATGGCCCGTTTCAACTCTACCACACTCGAAATCCCCGATCTCAATGAGCATATGGCTATGTTTGCTACAAACATAGGTCTCTGATCGTCTAGATTTACTTTCTCTCTGGATAAAAAGCTTCCCGTCAATTACTCTGAACTGTTAGCATTCGCACAAAAATATGCACTAGTTGAAGAGCAGGCAGCAAGTCGATGCTAGGCCGAAGGAAGATAGTCTTAAAAAAAAGAATGAAAAGAATGAAAAGAACAAGGAGCCACAACCTTCCAGCAATGTCGGACTAATCAAACAAAGGCTCATCTTAAAGCCCAAAAGTTGACCAGCTGGCGAATGTTGTGGTAAGATGATTGACCCATAAAAGGCCATAATAGGCCCGAAGGATAAACAAAAGACCATGTCATGTCAGCTCAAAAATTGTTGAGACTATAATCGACCAACTCTCTTTACAGATCTATTAGCCAACCAACTCATAAAGGTCGACCAACTCATAAAGACCGACTAGTCTCTACATCAAAAGTTCGACCAACCCAACCTATTGGACTGCCAATAGATGGATCGACGACCAAACTTCCCTGACCAACAAAGAAAAAAGAAGAAAAATATTTAAGTAAAGAGTTGGTCCAATCCACTAACTCAATTAGTATGCTCAACAAATAAAGAGTTAATCTAAATCACTGACTCAATCAATATGTCCAACAAATAAAGAGTTGGTCTAATCCACTGACTCAATCGATATATCCGACAAATAAAAAATTGGTCAATCCACTGACTCAATCGGTATGATCAATAATACCAAAATGATTTATTTATCAGCCAAAGTTTGTTCGTCGGCTATTACTTATTTATCAGCCAATGTCGAGGCTGAAGAGATGACACTACTCCCTTCGCCTAAAAAAGATTAAAGCCGAAGTACTTCATTGGCAACATTTTGAGCTCGGAAGTGGGAGCAATATTTTGACAATGACTCAGTTACTTGGTCTCGATGAACCAACAAGGAAGTATGATGAAGTTGACTGAGACGGAGTTGGCTAAACAAGGAGTATGACCAACTATTGGCCAACCAACTAAAGGTCGACCAGCATATAAAGGCTGACCAACTCATAAAGGCCAACCAACTTCAAGAAGAATAAAGATGCAAGAAAAAAGGTAATTATTCTATCAGAATAACCAACTACTGTTATAATAAGCACGGATTAGTTTCCAATGGAATAATGTTGGAACTAACTGCCAAAGGCCCTTTCAACTAAATTCTATTAAGGCCCATGCTAAAAATACCAATAAAAGGGGACCTCCAGGGGGTAAGTAAGAATAACCAGCTGAAGTGCTCTCTCATTTTCTATCCATTTTTCTTTAAGATTTTATATCTGTTACCCGAACCCTAGCTGACTTAAGCATTAGAGTTTCCCTCACCAGAAATCCTCTAATAAGTGGGTTTGTTTTGCAGGACCATCAGGAGTTTGATCAAGTGAATCTTGACGGTACAGAAATGTCACTTTGGTTTGGCAACAATAGATATAATAGGCCCGAAGGATATACAAAAGGCCATGTCAGGCCCAAAAATTGATGAGACAATAATCGGCCGACTCTCTCTATAGATCTATTGGCCAGCCAACTCATAAAGGTCAACCAACTCATAAAGATTGGCTCGTCTCTATGTCAAAAGTCTAACCAACCCAGCCTACTGGATTGCCAATAGATGGATCGATGACCAAACTTCGTCGACCAACAAAGAAAAAAGAAGAAAAAATTCAAGTAAAGAGTTGGTCCAATCCACTGACTCAATTGATATGTCTGATAAATAAAGAGTTAGTCTAAATTACTGACTCAATCAATATGTTCGACAAATAAAGAGTTGGTCTAATCCACTAACTCAATTAGTATATCTGATAAATAAAGAGTTAGTCTGATCTACTGACTCAATTGGTATGACCGATAATACCAAAATGATTTATTTATCAGTCAAAGTTTGTTCATCGGCTATTACTTATTTATCAGCCAATGTCAAGGCCGAAGAGATGACACTGCTCCCTTCATCCAAAAAAGATAAAAGCTAAAGTACTTCATTGGCAGCATTTTGAGCTCAGGAGTGGGGGGCAATGTTATGACAATGACTTAGCTACTTGGCCTCGACAAACCAATAAGGAAGTATGATGAAGCTGACTGATGACAGAGTTGGCTAATCAAGGAGTATGACCAACTATTGACTGACCAACTATTGGCTGACCAACTATTGATCGACCAACTAAAGGCCGACCAACACATAAAGGTTGACCAGTTCATAAAGGCCGACCAACTCATAAAGGCCAACTAACTTCAAGAAGAATAAAGATGGCAAGAAAAGAGATAGTTGTTCTACCAGGATAACCAACTACTATTATAACAGGTACGTGTTAGTTTCCAACAGAATAATATTAGAACTAACTACCAGAGGTCCTTTCAATTAAATTAAGTTAAGGCCCATACCTATAAATACCGGTAAAAGAAGACCTCCAAGGGATAAGTAAGAATAACCAGCTGAAGTGCTCTCACATTTTTTGTCCATTTTTCTCTGATATTCTATATCTGTTACCTGAACCTTGCTGACTTAAGCATCAGAGTGTCCCCCACCGAAAATTCTTCGATGAGTGGATTTGTTTTATAGGACCACTAAGAGTCTGATCGAGTGAAGCTTAATGGTATAGAAAGGTCACTTTGGTTTGGCAACAACAGATATAATAGGCCCGAAGGATATACAAAAGGCCGTGTCAAGCCCAAAGATTGACCCATAAAAGGCCATAATAGGTTCGAAGGATAAACAAAAGGCCATACCAGGCCCAAAAATTGATGAGACACAATCGATCGACTCTCTCTACAGATTTATTGGCCGACCAACTTATAAAGGTAGACCAACTCATAAAGACCAACTCGCCTCTACGTCAAAAGTTTAACCAACCTAGCATACTGGACTGCTAACAGATGGATCGACAACCAAACTTCGTTAACCAATAAAGAAAAAAAAAATATTCAAGTAAAGAGTTGGTTCAATCCACTGACTCAATCGGTATGTCCGACAAATAAAGAGTTAGTCTAATCCACCAACTCAATCGGTATATTCGACAAATAAAGAGTTGATCTAATCCACTAACTCAATCGGTATGATCAATAATACCGAAATGATTTATTTATCAGCCAAAGTTTGCTTATCGGCTATTACTTATTTATCAGCCAATGTCAAGATCGAAGAGATTATACTACTCCCTTCATCCAAAAAAGATAAAAGCTGAAATACTTCATTGGTAGCATTTTGAGCTCGAGAGTGGGGGGCAATGTTGTGATAATAACTCAGCTACTTGGCCTCAACAAATCAACAAGAAAGTATGAGAAAACTGACTGATGACGGAGTTGGCTAAATAAGGAGTATGACCAACTATTGGCTGACCAATTATTGGTCGACCAACTATTGGCCGACCAACTATTGACCGATCAACTAAAGGCTGACTAGCACATAAAGGCTGACCAGCTCAAAAAGGCCAACCAACTTCAAGAAGAATGAAGATGGCAAGAAAAGAGATAATTTTCTACCAGAATAACCAACTACCAGTATAACAGGCACGGATTAGTTTCCAACGGACTAATATCGGAACTAACTACATAAAGGTCAATCAGTTCATAAAGGCAGACCAACTCATAAAGGCCGACCAACTTCAAGAAGAATGATGGCAAGAAAAGAGGTAGTTGTTCTACTAGAATAACCAACTACCGTTACAATAAGTACGTGTTAGTTTCCAATGGAATAACATTGGAGCTAACTACATAAAGGTCGACAAGCTCATAAAGGCAACCAACTTCAAGAAGAATGAAGATGACAAGAAAAGAGATAGTTATTCTACCAGAATAATCAACTATCGTTATAACAAACAAGGGTTAGTTTCCAATGGAATAATATCGAAACTAACTACCAGAGACCCTTTCAACTAAATTCTGTTAAAATTCATGTCTATAAATACGGTTGTTGCCGATCTCGCCGCCGCGCCCGTGCCTCGGATCCGTCGATCCTACCGGACCACCTGGCTCCTGGTGTTCCTGGCTGGAGCGAACCTGCAAGAGAGAGGGTCAGAAGACCCTGGCCGGGAATCCCGGCGAGGGAGCTCCGACGATCAAGTTAGTAGACGGCAAGAAGGAACATATTCTCCAAGATGGGCGCCCGAAGGAGTCCCAGACTCAAAGAATTTACTAGCAAGAGAGGTGCTACAGGGACCGGAAGCTCGGCCGGGCCTCCCTGCCGAGCTCATGCCAAGCGATCCCCTCTCGGGACCCTGGATCTTATTCTCGGAGCGGGGCTCTTGGCCACTGTTCCTTGCTTATCCCCAGCTTGATCAGCCTACCTGGTCGCTTCCAGCCTCCTTCCTTTTATCTCCTCCCGCTGTTCGCCTATCCTCCCCTCGTGGGAGGCTCCCCTTTCCATCCTGTTCTCTTTCCCCTTTTTGGTGTTGAGGGCCAGGCAGCTTTCCGACCTCGTTCGCCGAGCCCAGCGGGGAAAGGGCAAAGACAGGAAAGGGGGTGGCACCGGCAAGGCGGCCGATCAGACCTCGGGCCCAGTGAGGGCGCTCTCCTTCCTAAGTGCCAGCGATGTCCGTTTACGGGCCCTGTTTTGTCAGAGCCGTGCCTCTCGACTGCGGGACTTGCCGGGCCGACGTAAGTGGTGTTTCGCATGTCGCCGCCATCCGTATGGGACACCGCCTGTGATGCGCACAGCTCGAGGGCCAGCCTCGGAATCTACGCCTCTCTCTTTGGGATCTTCTCTATACGGGCAGCCTGACCTCGGCCGAGGTGGACCCCTCCTGGGCGGACACCTGGCGAGGTGGCAGGAGGTCGCCTGGCTTCGGCCGAGGTGGTCCCGTCTCCGGGGGCCACCTGGCGAAGGAGCGAAGAAATGGCCAACCTCGGCCTGGGCGGACCCCTCCTGGGCAGACACCAGGCGAGGTGGCAGGAGGAGCACCGAATCGAGCTCGACTTCGACGAGGGTGGCAACGTCTCGGGAAGTCATCTTGCGAGGTAGCCTGGCCGAGCTCGACCTCGGCGGTGTGGGAACCGATGCTGACTTGGCCGAAGAAACCTCCACGTGGCTTGATTATATCTGACGGTATCTGAGCTCGGCCACGTCATCATTACGGCCGTAACAGTTGCCCCCCAGCCCGCCGTTCCGTTAGGGCATCGTAGAATGGAACATCGGGATTAAATGCGGATATGACGTGGGGAGGCGAAGATCTAGCATCATAATTACCGCGATCCTCGTCGCCGCTTCTCGGTGCGCTCAAAGCCCTATAGGGAGCCGCCACGCGTCGCCCACTTGCCCATAATAAATGCGTCGCTTCGAAGAAGAGGCCGTTACCCTGCAAACGAGGCGTCGGTGTCGGGTGTGCATCCACGCGGTGATCATCCAGTAGCTCGGGGCGGAATGATGGGTACGGCTGCTGTCGACTGAGTTTGAAAAGGAGGGGACTTTCCGGAACGAGGCCTTTCTCCTTGCTCCGTGGGCGGTTTGCTGCAGGCTAACTTTCGCTGCCCCGCACTCGCTCGGTGTATTTTCGGTGAGTGTCTCCGTCTTCTCTCTAGTTCCCTTCTTCCTCTTCTTCTTTGAATCTTCGTTTCTTCCTTCTTTGTCATGGCGCGTCGTCGCTATGTTTCCTCCAATCCAGACGAGGCCGGTCCGTCCCGACCGAGGACTCCGTCTTCTTCCTCCTCAGAGGAGGAAACGATCCCGGAGGAGATCCGCAGGCGACTGCAACCTGGGGGTGTCACCATCGACATCCCCAGGGGGATCCGGTCTCCTCTGATTGCTTTCGCTCTTCCGCTTCTCTCTCTTCCTGCTCCGCCTCTTCTTCCTGCTCCGCCTCCTCTTCCCGCCGGTCCCTCCGGTCATGCTTCCACCATGACCGAAGGCGACCTTTCTTTGCTCTGGGAGGCCTACGGCATCCCGGGATCAATCCATCTGTTTGTTTCGCGGCCCGGGGAACGCGTCACCATGAGTGGCCCCGGCCGCATAGCCTTCTATGAAGACTTCTTCCTCGGGGGTCTTCGATTCCCTCTGCACCCTTTCTTCCTCTCTTTCCTTAGCCATTTCCGTCTTGTTCCGGCCCAGTTGGCTCCCAATGCCATCCGGGTCATCTTTTCTTTCATAGCTTTTTGTCATTTCCACGGGTTTGTCGCCCGTTTCTCCCTCTTCAGGGCCATGTTTATCCTGAAGAGGTATTCCACTGACGACGGCTGGTGGTACATCTCGCCCCGGCCCAGGTGTCTCCGGTTCGACCTCCCCTCTTCTATCAAGGGCTGGAAGAACCGATTTTTCTTTGCCTCGATCGAAGATATCGACTGGGCCTGGAGTGAACCGGACCGGTCTCCGAACCGGAACTCCCAGGTTGAGTCGGCGGACCAGGAGGCCTACTCCCTGCTCTTGAGCGACGTGGTCCCGGCGCTCGAGGTTCTGCTCTCGGAGCAGAATCTTTTTGAGGCCGGGATCAGTCCCATCCACGAGCCGGGTGAGATTCGGTCCTCCCTTGACTCTTGCATTCTTTCTCCTTTATGACCGAGCTGGCTGACCTTCTTCTCTTTTGCGTTGCAGGCATGAAGTTCTCGCTGGAGAGCCTCCTGGAGGGCACGGCCCATAGAGACGTCGCCGAGGTAGATGAGTCTGCGGCGAAGAGGGCTCGCACCGAGGCGAGCCAGGAGGCTGCGTCAGTGACCGTACCCAGCCCAGCGACCGTTGTTCCCCCGCCCAGGCTGCCTCGGGGCGGGGCCATCGATTCTTCAGCCGTTAGACCCGGTGGTGCTGCCATCGAGGGGGCTCCACCACCCGCAGCTCCGTCCAGCGCCGGCCCTATCATCGTCGCGGCTCCGACGGCGCAACCCATGTCCTCTGCCGGCCCGTCAGCTGCGATTCCTGCTGGAGGGACAGTCACCGCTGGAGCTGACATGACGGCTCCGCCACCGGTGATCACCCACCGGTGTTCAGTCATCCGCGACAAAGGGCTCGCGGAGAAAGTGATGGAGTACGCCTCCACAGCCCGGGATCGCCGATCTCGAGGCGGCCGGGACTACGCTGATGCTCTGCTCGGGATCCTCCCGCAGCTCTTTACAGTAAGCTTCGAACTCATATCCTTCTGTCCTCCGTGACCTCGGATGGTCTTTTCTCTAACCCGATTGCTCCACTGTGCAGATTGGGAACGACGTTCTCCTACTGAGGAACTTCCTTGTAGGGAACGCGAAGAGGGATGCCGAGAAGGAGAAGAAGCTCGGCAAGCTCGCGACCGACGTCAAGGACCTCATGGAGAAGGGGGTCGAGCTGCGAGCAAACAACCAGGCCCTCCAGACAGACCTGGCACGCGCCGAGGGGTGGAACAAGGAGCTGGAGTCTTCTCTGTCGGAGGAGAGGACCTCCCACTAGCGTCGCGCGGAGGAGGACGCGGCTGAGAGGGCTCGCCTTCAGGCCCACTCCCAGTGGCTGGAGCGCCAGCTGGAGGAGGCCAGGCGGGATGCGAACGCGGCGAAGGAGCGGAGCGCGTATGTCAACGGGCTCTTGGAGGCCGCGAAGCGGGAGGCACAGGAAGCTGTCCCGAAGTTCCGGGCTTCCGACGAGTACACGTAGGAGGTCCGGGAGGCCACCGTGGACTCCTTCCTGAAGGGGTTCTGGATGTGCCGGGAGAAGGTAGGGGCCTTCTACCCCGAGCTCGACCTCAATGGGGTGGTGCTCGGAGGTAGAAGGCAAGGACCCGAGAGCAGAGCCTCCGGTGCGGCCGACGCCACACCTGCGGCCCCGGCGACCGACGAAGCTGTGGCTCCGGAGCAACCGCCTGAGCCGGCAGTCGCTGAAGGCGAGGATGAGGAGCGCGCGACCCAGGCTGAGGGCTCCGACCCTGCACCGAACTGAGCCACCCGTCTTCTCACCCTTTGTTGTCGTTGTTGTATTTCTTCTTCTTTTCTTTTTTTTTGGGGACTCCCGGCCTGTCGGGATTCCCAGCTTGTACTTTTCCTTGGATTAATGAAAACATCATTTGACTAAATCTCGAGTTCACTTTCTTCCCCACTCTCCCGTCTCCTCTTTTTTCCTTCTTGAGATGTTGATGTGGAATGCCATAACGAGCGTGGACCTGGTCCCGTCCGTCGCTCAGATCGGAGGTTGGGGCATTCTGGACCGCGTGGCGTCAGAGTAGACCTTGAGCGGGTCCATCTTTGGGATTGCCTTCATGCTCGCGTGGGCGAAGTGGTTTCTGCCCCGCCTTCCAGGCCGAAGCCCGGGACTTCCGGACTAAACCCCGGGGCCGCAGGCTTTCTCAAGCCTTGCACGACTTGCCGGGCTGTTCTCCGTGCTTGCACGGGCGAACTGGGTTCTGCCTCGCCTTCCAGGACTTCCGGACTGAACCCCGGGGCCGCAAGCTTTCTCAAGCCTTGCACGGCTTGCCGAGCTGTTCTCCGTGCTTGCGCGGGCAAACTGGATTCTGCCTCACCTTCCAGGCCGAAACCCAGGACTTTCGGACTGAACCCCGGGGCCGCAGGCTTTCTCAAGCCTTGCGCGGCTTGCCGAGCTGTTCTCCGTGCTTGCGCGGGCGAACTGGGTTCTGCCTCGCCTTCCAGGCCAAAACCCAGGACTTCCGGATTGAACCCCGGGGCCGCAGGCTTTCTCAAGCCTTGCGCGGCTTGCCGAGCTGTTCTCCGTGCTTGCGCGGGCAAACTGGGTTCTGCCTCGCCTTCCAGGCCGAAACCCAGGACTTCCGGACTGAACCCCGGGGCCGCAGGCTTTCTCAAGCCTTGCGCAGCTTACCGAGCTGTTCTCCGTGCTTGCACGGGCGAACTAGGTTCTGCCTCACCTTCCAGGCCGAAACCCAGGACTTCCTGCTTTCTTCGGCCGTCGGCCATGATCGGGCATGCCGAACTCAGGGCCATGCGTCGGTTTCCCTACAAAGTGAGAAAAGAGCATTTGAAGCAAGGAAGCTTTATTGCAGGAGTGGGGAACCTTACATTACTGATAATACACTCTTAAGTTCGAGGCGTTCCACGTCCGGGGGAACCTGGCCCCTCCCAACTCCTCCAGGTAGTAGGCACCGTGGGGGAGGGCTTCTGCTACCCGGTACGGGCCCTCCTAGTTGGGTGAGAGCTTGCCGCATTCCCGTGGCTGAGAAGCTTCAGCGCGCCGGAGGACCAGATCTCCGGGATGAAAAAACTTCGGCCGCACTCAGGAGTTGTAATACCTGGCCACACGCTGCCTATACGCCGCCATCCGAACTCGGGCCTTGTCCCTCGTCTCCTTGAGAAGGTCAAGGTTGAGCATCATTCTGGCGGGGTTCTCTGTCTCGTCATATTGCTCCACGCGCAGCGTGGATAGGCTGAGCTCGATCGGAATGACCGCTTCGGCTTCGAAGACGAGGTTGAACGGGGTCTCGTCGGTTGCCGCCCTCGGGGTGGTATGGTATGCCCAAAGGACGCTGGGGAGCTCCTCGGCCCACCTGCCTTTGGCCTGGTCTAGCCGCGTGCGGAGGCCCTGTAGAATGGTCCTGTTCGTGACTTCGACCTCTCCATTGGTCTGGGGATGCGCCACCGAGGTGAAGCGATGCCTGATGCCGAGGTCACTGCAGAACTCTTCAAACTCCCGGCAGTCGAACTGGCGCCCGTTGTCAGTAACCACGGTGTGGGGGAGGCCGAAGCGGCAAACGATCGACTTCCAAAAGAACTTGGCGATGTTTGCTTCAGTGATCTGTGCCAAGGGTTCGGCCTCGACCCACTTCGTGAAGTAGTCGATGGCCACGATCAAGAATTTTCGCTGTCCGGACGCGATGGGAATGGGCCCAGAAGGTCCATCCCCCATTGGGCGAATGGCCAGGGAGCCGAAAGCTGGGAGATTGGGTTGGAGGGCTGCCGTTGCACCGTGGCATGGTGCTGGCACCGATCGCACCTCTTCACGAAGTCAGCGGCGTCTTCCTTCATCGTTTCCCAAAAGTAGCCCTGACGAAGGGCCTTGTAGGCCAATGCTCTGCCCCCCACGTGGTTCCCACAGATGCCCTCGTGAATCTCCTGGAGCACGAGCTTGGCTTCCGTGGGTCCTACACACTTGAGGAGGGGGTAGGAGTAGGATCTTCGATACAATTGCCCATCCATCAGGACGAACCGCACGGCCTTCCTTCTGATGAGGCGGGCCGCCTCGCGGTCCTCTGGCAGGGTACCGCTGGTTATGTATTCGGCGTACTTGTCCATCCAGCTGGGCTCGTGGCTGACCTGATGGACCTCCACCGGGGTCTCGTGGCTTGGGGTCTCAAGGCGCTCCACATGAGCGCGGCCCAACATCGAGTCCGGCAGGGTTGCCAGCCGGGAGAGAGTGTCCGCACGGGCGTTCTCCCTGCGGGGGATGTGGAAGATGTTGAAGCGTCGGAATCTGGCCGCGCCCGCCTTGACGAGCTCCAAGTATTTTGCCATTTGGGGGTCGTGCGCGGCGTAATCCCCGGAGACCTGCCCCGCTACGAGCTGGGAGTCAGTGAAAGCTTTGAGGTTGGTTACGCCCAGCTCGCGGGAGACCCTCAGCCCAGCGAGGAGTGCCTCGTACTCTGCCTGATTATTTATCACGGCGAATTGGAAACGGAGCGCGCATTCGGCGACGACCCTGTCGCTGTTGGCAAGGATGAGTCCGGCTCCGCTCCCGTCGGAGTTCGTGGCTCCATCTACATGGAGGATCCAGGCGTCCTCTCCGGGCTCATCGGGGCCCGTCCTCAGCGGCTGGCCTAAGGGGTCTTCCTCGGGCTCCTTGCCTAAGCATGCACATTCGACCAGGAAGTCGACCAGCACCTGCGCTTTCATGGCCGACCTTGGCCTGTACGCGATGTCGAACTCGCTGAGCTTCAGTGCCCACTTCGCCAAATGCCCGGAGGTGTCGGGTCGGCTGAGCACCGCTTTCAGCGGTTGATCCGTCAGGACAACAATGGGATGCGCTTGGAAATAGGGCCTGAGACGCTGGGCAGACACTGTTAGCGCAAAAACGAGTTTCTCGGACCGAGAATACCTGAGCTCTGCGTCGCAGAGAAGTTTGCTGGTATAGTATATCGGCCACTGGACTCCTTGGTCATCGGTCCAGACCAGGACCGAACTGATGGCTTCCGGGGTGACCGCCAGGTAGAGGATGAGTTCCTCCCCCTCCTCGGGCCGGGATAGCAGCGGTGGTGATGCGAGCGTCTTCTTCAGCTCTTTGAAGGCCTCCTGGCATTCCTCGGTCCAGGTGAAGTCGTTCATCTTTCTCAGCTCCTTGAAAAAGGGATGGCAGCGATCTGCCGACCTGGAGATAAAGCCGCTGAGGGCCGCAACTCGGCCGGTGAGTTGCTGTACTTGCTTCTTGGAGGCGGGCTGCTTCATGTCCAGGATGGCCTGGACCTTCTCGGGGTTAGCTTCAATTCCTCTTTGGGTCACCATGAATCCTAGGAATTTCCTGGCGGAGATGCCGAAGGCGCACTTTGCCGGGTTCAGCTTCATCTGATGATGCCGGAGGTTGCCGAACGTCTCCGCCAGGTCAGCTACGTGGTCCGCGTCGGGTTTGCTCATCACCAGCATATCGTCCACGTACACCTGCATGTTGCGGCCGATCTAGTCCTTGAAGATCCTGTTGACCAGACGCTAGTACGTGGCCCCAGCGTTCTTGAGGCCAAACGGCATCATCCTGTAGCAAAAAGTTCCGTGGTCGGTGATGAAAGCGGTATGCTCTTCGTCCTCCGGGCTCATTCAGATCTGGTTGTATCCAGAGAAGGCGCCCATGAATGATAGGAGGCGATGTCCCGAGGTGGTGTCGACCAGCTGGTCGATCTTTGGAAGAGGGAAGCTGTCCTTCGGGCACGCTCGGTTGAGGTCGGTGTAGTCCACACAGATCCTCCACTTACCACTGCTCTTTCTTACCATGACCACGTTCGCCAGCCAACTGGGATACTGGACTTCCCGCACAAAGCCGGCGGCGAGGAGTTTCTCCACCTCCTCGTTGATGGCCTTTTGTCTCTCCATGGCGAAGCTCCTCTTCTTCTGGCGGACCGGGGGCAGCTTGGATCCACGTTTAGCCTGTGCGTGATGACCTCGGGCGGAATGCCCGGCATGTCGGCCGCCGACCAGGCAAACACGTCTGCGTTCGCGTGGAGGAACTCCAGCAGGCGGGTCCGTTCTTCTTCGGGGAGTTGCGCCCCGACCTGCACCGTCCTCAGCGGGTCCGAACCAAGGGGATAAGTCAACAGGCGTTCTACGAGCCCTCCCCTAGGTTCCTTCTCCCTTAGGTCGAGGTCGTCAACATCGGGGGCGAGCTCCGCGCCCCGGGCACCCGGGACCGTCTGGAGGCAATGCGGGACCGGCTGGGTCGTCCCCTTCATCTTCCCGAGCCCGGAAGGCGTGGGGAACTGCACCAACAACCTTTTCGTGGAAATTGTGGCATCCAGTTGGTTGAGCCCGGGACGCCCAAGAATGGCGTTGTAAGGCGAAGGGAGCCTGACGACGGTGAACGTCATCAGGACGGTCGTCTGCCGAGGTGGGGATCCAGCGGTGACTGGGAGAGTGATCTCCCCTTCGACCCCCACGGAGTCCCCGGTAAAACCTACTAGGGGGTATGCACCGGTCTCAGCTGATCGCGGGACAAATTCATCCGAGAGAAAGCATCGTAAAAAAGCACGTCAGCCGAGCTTCCACTATCCACCATGATTCGATGTACAGGATGCTTCGCGATGGTCATCTCGACCACCACGGCATCGTTGTTTACATTCTCATTATCCTTCCCCTCCTCGGGAGGGATTACATTTTTCGGGTTCCCGACTTCCCGGGCCCTCTTCACCGCTCGCCCGACCCCAAGTGAAATCATGCCCACGGGCTTCTCCGTCGGGTGGTTATCGATTGCGGGAACTGGTGGTAAGGCCGCGAGCGACTGCCCCTCCGGGGGGACCTCGTTCCTGACGAACTTCCTGAGGTAGCCCCTTTTGATCAGCTCCTCGATCTCCCGCTTTAGGTTGCGACACTCCTCCGTGTCGTGGCCGTGCTCGTGGTGGAACTAGCAGTACTTCGATTTGTCCCGGATAGCCCTCGGATTCTGAGGAGGAGGTCGGCGGAGGTAACGCTCGCCCTCAATTTCCATGAGGATCTTCGTCCGAGGTGCGAGGAGAGGGGTGAACCTCCGTTCCGGAATGGCCTCGTTTCTCGGCCTTGGATTCGGGCGAGGGTCGGCAGACGGCCCGGGCTTCCGAGCTCCTGGAATATCCCTCGGGGGCGGCCTCTTCAGAGTCTTCCCGTCTAGCTCTCGACAGGTGCGGTCGGCCTCCTTCGCTCGGATGTACTTATGGGCACGGAGGAGGAGCTCGGAGTACGTCCTGGGAGGCTTCTTGTCTAGGGAGTAGGTCAGGCGGGACGTCTTGAGCCCGCGCTTCAAGGCCAGCATGGCGACGGGCTCGTCCAGGCTATAGATTTCCAGGGCTGCGGTCTTGAACCGGGTGATGTAGTCCCGGAGCAGCTCCTGGTCCTGCTGGTGGATGGAGAAGAGGCTATCCACCTCTCTCGGCACCTTTCGACAGGCATCGAAGTGTGCCACAAACTTTCCCTCCAACTGGTGGAAGGAGCAGATAGATCCAGGCTCGAGACGGATGAACCAGACTCGAGCGACCTTCCGGAGGGTAGCTGGAAAGGCGATGCACAAAAGAGCATCGGTGGCCCCCTGGACCCTCATGAGAGCCTTGTAGCTCTCCAGATGGTCCAGAGGGTCGGTGGTCCCGTCGTAGGGATCCACCTGCGGCATGCGGAACCATTTTGGGATCGGTTCTGCCTAGATTTCTTCAGAAAAGGGAGGACGGGAGTCGTAGCCCGCCGGGTCCGTCGATGAGTTCTGCATGTCGGCAAATCGACGGGAGAACTCCACCAACTTGCGCTCGTGCTCCTCCAGGCGCCTCTCGGCCTAGCGCCTGATGGCCTCGTCGGTGGAGTCCTCCACCGAGACCGCTGGTGAAGGGGGGGCCGATCGGTCTCGGTGCAAAGTCAGGCCTCGGTGCCGCTTGCTGCGATTCGCCGTTTCGGCTTCATCAACCGAGGATCGACTCTCGTGATCCACCGAACCAGAGTAATTTCTCTTTGCGGGAGCTTGGTGGCTCCCGCGGGGGTTGGAGACTGCCCTCGGGTGGGATGGCCTGCCCTGAATGGAGCGCAGGCTCCCACGCTGTCCCGCGGCTTGGGCCGCGGGGGTCCCCGGCTGCGGCTGCGTGGCCAGGGACCGCTGCTGATGTTGAAGCTGCCGGACCGCCGAGGTCAAGGTCTGCAGCTGTTGGATGACGGTCGCGAGGGGCCCGTCTGCTAAGGTCGGCTGTGGTGGAAGAGGAGGGGGAGCTGGAAGCTCCCTCTCCGGGCTGTGGGCCCCTTGAGGGGAGTGAACCTCCCCCACACGGCTGGTGGAAGCCTCGCGCCCGCGAGTGACTACCATTGTCGGAGAGCGCGGTACCTGCAGAAAGCTGGCTCCCGCTAGGGGGTGTTGTCCTGCCCCCCTTCCTGGCACGCCAATCTGTTGCCGATCTCGCCGCCGCGCCCGTGCCTCGGATCCGTCGATCCTACCGGACCGCCTGGCTCCTGGTGTTCCTGGCTGGAGCGAACCTGCAAGAGAGAGGGTCAGAAGACCCTGGCCGGGGATCCCGGCGAGGGAGCTCTGACGGTCAAGTTAGTAGACGGCGAGAAGGAACAGATTCTCCAAGACGGGCGCCCGAAGGAGTCCCAGACTCAGAGAATTTACTAGTAAGAGAGGTGCTACAGGGATCGGAAGCTCAGCCGGGCCTCCCTGCCGAGCTCACGCCAAGCGATCCCCTCTCGGGACCCTGGATCTTATTCTCGGAGCGGGGCTCTTGGCCACTGTTACTTGCTTGTCCCCAGCTTGATCAGCCTACCTGGTCGCTTCCAGCCTCCTTCCTTTTATCTCCTCCCGCTGTTCGCCTATCCTCCCCTCGCGGGAGGCTCCCCTTTCCATCCTGTTCTCTTTCCCCTTTTTGGTGTTGAGGGCCAGGCGGCTTTCCGACCTTGTTCGCTGAGCCCAGCGGGGAAAGGGCAAAGACAGGAAGGGGGGTGGCGCCGGCAAGGCGGCCGGTCAGACCTCGGGCCCAGTGAGGGCGCTCTCCTTCCTAAGTGCCGGCGCTGTCCGTTTACGGGCCCTGTTTTGTCAGAGCCGCGCCTCTCGACTGCGGGACTTGCCGGGCCGACGTAAGTGGTGTTTCGCGTGCCGCCGCCATCCGTACGGGGCGCCGCCTGCGATGCGCACAGCTCGAGGGCCAGCATCGGAACCTGCGCCTCTCTCTTTGGGATCTTCTCTGTACGGGTGGCCTGACCTCGGCCGAGGTGGACCCCTCCTGGGCGGACACCTGGCGAGGTGGCAGGAGGTCGCCTGGCTTCGGCCGAGGTGGTCCCGTCTCCGGGGGCCACCTGACGAAGGAGCGAAGAAACGGCCGACCTCGGCCTGGGCGGACCCCTCCTGGGCGGACACCAGGCGAGGTGGCAGGAGGAGCATCGAACCGAGCTCGACTTCGACGAGGGTGGCAACGTCTCGGGAAGTCATCTTGCGAGATAGCCTGGCCGAGCTCGACCTCGGCGGTGTGGAAACCGACGCTGACTCGGCCGAAGAAACCTTCACGTGGCTTGATTATATCTGACGGTATCTGAGCCCGGCCATGTCATCATTACGACCGTAACAACGGTAAAAAGGAATCTTCGGGGATAAGTAAGAATAGTCAATTGAAGTACTCTCTAATTTTTCTTTTCATTTTTTTTTAAATTCTATATCTGTTTATCCAAATTTTTATATTTTTATAAAAAAATTTTGATTTATTTTGCAGAATCCCGTCAGGAGCTTGATTTTGACAATGCAAAGAAGAGGACTTGGATTCGGTATCAATAACTGTAAACATACGATAGTGAGAGTATGATGGTATGATGCAGTCGTGCACCCTACGAGAGGCATCTCCCAAAATATTCTCGTGTTATTTATTTTTAAAATTATAAATAAATTAATTGATGGTTAGGAAAGTCCCCATGTTTTTACTGTAGCAGTCTCTTCCAAGACATCCAATAAGATTGGGACCAACAACTCCGTGATTTGTGGTGCTGGTGGTCACGGGATAACTATAATCAGTTTGAAATAACCATATTAGATCAAATCTATTCGAATATAATAAATTCATGTTTGCTATTTAAAGACTAAACCAATTATGTCACCTCCCCATTAGTTTTTTAAAAGACCATGGAATGGATGAGGATCGAATAATATATAACTACTAAATCAAATAGCGGGGCCTACACTCACAATGCCTAATCAATATAGTTGCTGATAATCTGGGGAATTAATGGGTCATTAGCTCCATTGTCAAATTCCGGTCCAGGAAGCAATAATTTGATCAAAGAGGTGATCGACCGAATTGCTCACCACGGTGACAAAAACCAGTCTCCTACTTTCCCACCCACAACGAGACAAAGTGCAAATAAATAAGAAATAAATCCCTCAGCACGTAGTTGGATGAGCCGCTGGGGCACGGTTTCTAATTCTATAGGATTGGGGTGGCGGTTTTGACTTGGGGGACGGAGAGACGCCAACCCCAACGCCACCCATAAAGCATCCAAAGCTAAACCGTGGTAAGCAAGAATTATCATGGGGCCCACACACAGTGCCCAAACCAAAAATCCATTATATATATATATATATATATATGTCCTGACGTTATTTGTTCAACAGATGGGGTCGGGGAAACCAGCAATCTGCTAGTGGTACTGGAGTTGGGCCCCAATGCTTTTTATATTATAATAAATCACCAACTAGCCAACAAAACTTCCAAACCGCCCATTGCCATGCAACTTATCCCTACCGTCCATTCGTGCACCCGCGGCGATGCGAGGCCAAAGCAACTAAGCAAGGAGCCAAGCTAAATACCGAGAAGGAATTGACAAAAGAAAAGCCCACCTTCCTTTCCTCTTTCTAACTCCCACCCCCTTTCTGATGCCAAAGCAGTTTGTTCCGGAGTCTACGGTGCTACAAGCGTGCGTGACACACACACACCCAGACACACAGAGAGAGAGAGAGAGAGCGTCAAAAGAACATACCGTTCCTTTGTTTTTATATTTTAGAGGTCCTTTTTCCTCTAGAGTTTGATGGAAGGTATCAGAGGGGAGGAGATGGAGGAGGGGAGTTTGATTGAGATGTTGGGCTCAGGAGAGGAAGAGGGGTACCTTTTTGGTCCGCCCTCTTCTCTATCTTCTCCTTCTTCTTGCTATTCTTCTTGTACGACGGCCTATATGCTCTATTTTGGTGGGCATGAGGAGGCCGTTCCCCTTCATGGGATTACCCAGAAATCGAGTGATTCCTCTTTGTCCTCGCTCTCCTCTTCTCCTCCTTCTACCACTACCATTGCTACCGTTACCAGCTGCAAGTCATCAAAGGTCTGCTTTGCTTCTTTGCCATGTTTGTTAGTTTTTAGCTTCGTAAGTGTGAGGAATAGCTGATGGTGGGCAAAACAACTCTATCTGTTAGAAAAAAGTTGAGGCTTGTAGAGGTGGAGCGGGAAGGAGGACAACCGCAGCTAGTAACACTACTACCCACACCTCGGTAACGAGTAAGAAGCCTAAGACCGAGGGTTCCTTTAGCCATGGTTCAATCAAGGTTTGCTCTTTAATTTTTTGTCTGTGGATTTTTATTCATGATTTTTGAATTATTAATGGTTTCGTTATATGGTGAAATCCGTTTTCCCTAATAAAATGTTCATATATGGTGGTGAGGGACCAGGTCAGGAAGGAGAAGCTAGGAGAGAGAATTATAGCATTGCAGCAATTGGTTTCACCATTTGGAAAGGTGAATGCTTTCGTCAATCTATTTATTCTGAGTAAAGTTCATCTATTTTCTTCTTCTTCTTCCCTATAGTTCAAATTGAATGCAAGAAATAGTAATTTCTTCTTATTAGAATACTTAGGAGAGCTGGTTGGTAGAAAATTTTCTTGTCTGATTGACCTTGGCTGTTGGGAACGCAGTCTGATACGGCGTCGGTTCTTCACGAAGCCCTTGGTTACATCCGGTTCCTCCACGACCAGGTCCAGGTGCGTATATGATCATATCACCCTCTCTCTCTCTCTCTCTCTCTCTCTCTCTCTCAATCAATTACTATTCCTCTCACATGCTTCGTTTCCTCTCTTTCTTCTTTTCTTTTGTCTCAGGTTCTGAGCTCTCCGTACCTGCAACGCCTGCCATCCTCTGCCCACCTTCATGTAAGGCCAAGCCCCTCTCTCTCTAAATCTATTTTCTTTTTTTTCACTGGTCAATAATCTCTATATTATCTTTTTCTTTTTTGAACTTAATTTTAATGAAGCAGGGGAGAGCGGTGGAGACGAGGACAAACGATTTAAGGAGCCGAGGGCTGTGCCTAGTCCCATTGTCATGCACGGAACACGTGGCAAACAGCAACGGTGCTGATCTCTGGTCCCCAGCCATCGGAAGCACCAACTCTTCCTCTTCCTCATGAACAAAAAAGCACTAGGCCATCCTTTCCTCCCTTCCAAGCGTTTCTTCTTGGGTTCAGTGTCTCGTTTCTTGTGTTTTTTCTTTTCCTTTTTATGTTTACTATTTTGGGTTCAATCTCCGGCCTTTGGCTGCTGCTTCCTGGTTTTTTTTTTTTGGGTAAGGGAACAGTTACAGACGAAAAGAAAGTTTACGGAGGAATAGAGGGGAATAGGGGTAGAGGGCTGTTACCTAGAAGAAAAGGTGGGAACGAAAGGACAATCCTTTTTTAACAAATATATATATATAATGCTTCTGTAGCATAGAACATGTTAACACGTACTCGGAAGAAGTGGATGATTGTTGTTTTCGTGGGCTTTGCTGTGTTAAGAGATACATATTTTAATGCATGCTTTGGAATTATATGGATTTTGATCACGACGGCCACATGCATTGGTTTGTCACTCGCTTTCAAAGTTTAGAAAGAAAAAGGGCCTCAAGCATATGTCAGCTTATGCTGTTTGATCCCTGGTTGATGAATAAAGACACCGAGCCATGTAAGGTTGTATGGCTTGTAGGTACGTGGTTGCACCCTTGTCCTGTATAAAATCCTTGCATTATATGGAGACTTCTATAATTCATACTTTTTAATCCTTTTGCTTGGTAGCTTATTTTTATGGTCAGTTAATTAGGGGCCGGCTGTAGTCTTAATGTAATTTGCGTTTTTATTTTTTGTAAACTGCTTGTGGTCATACGCTCTTCAACAATCGTGGGTTAGCTTAGCTGGAGTTCATGGGCGACAATGTCAGGATGGTAATAAGATTGCCCTTGTCTGCATTGGATAAACACAAATTAGTGGTTATATAAACCAGGATGATTGAGCTATAGGTAACAGATATGCTAACAGTGAATTGGATTCTTGGTCTTACAAAACTTACAAGGCAAAAGTTGGCCGGGGTTATTTACACCTTTATTAATAAAGTGTATGGGTGGCTGTTTTCACACAGCCTTTGACTTCAATGTAAAAAAAGAAAGTTTGGCCAGGGACATGTAGCTAGATTATGTCGTCGAATTGTGTTACATACCAGCAAAGGAGACGAAACCTGGTCTCGAAGCCCGTTTAGCCACATGCCGTCCCATGGGCAGGAGTTTTGACGGATACCAATTGGTACACGGACTGTCTCCATTTTGGACACAGCTTAAAGCTTTCAGCCCTGCAGGACCACCAACATCCTTGTGAAAACACCTGGTTTGTTCCACAAAAAGATAAATCATAGCCATTAAATCTGCATGATTCGCGGGGTGTTTACGATGGATATTGATTTTGGATCCTCACAGGGAGCAGACTAGTTTCCATCAAGTCCTTGAGTTAAGAATCACAGAACACTGTTCCCATCAATCAATCTGGGTTTGTTGAAAGGGGACAATACGTACCAGCAGGGTCCACCCGTAAGCTTAGTCACTGTTGATTGGTGGAACCCACTTTAGTGGATGGTACGTGATTTAACTGGGTGCACCTTTTGATACAGTGGGATTGAACTCAACCCTTCTTTTTCATGAAAGAGAGCATATATGGATTGTGAATGGATTATACTGTAGAGTACCGTACCATATTTGCTGGCGGCTATAAAAGAAAAAAACTTTCTTAAAAGCAGTTTTACTTGTCATACACGGTATTGATTGCAATTCAATTTTAATGGTGGCTATTGAGCTCGGTACAGTATTTTATGGTACGATCCATGCATCATAGAGAATCCTGGCATCAAGAAAGATCGCCTCGTCTCACTTTCAGGAGCAGGGGAAATGGCAAGAATCTGAAAGGAGTTTGGGGACACTGCTCTTTAGAGGAGACATCCTACCAAACAAAACCGACTCTCCCAAAGAATAAGAATAGAGGGTGGCTCCTTGTGGATCCCAGACACACGTCAAGATGTGTCAATAATTGACCAGATGCCTCTGGTCGGTTTGCACTGGATAAAGACATCAACGGCCATCAAGTTTTGTCCCACATTTTCATCGAAAAAAGAAAGCTTTGTCCAGCATTGACATGGCAAACCGTGCGGCCTCTCTCCTAGATACCCCATTGAAGTTGTTATGGCTGTTTAGAAAGCAATTAATTGATTGAAATGATAATATATATATATAGGGGGCATGCAAGAGCAAGTATGCACATTTATAACATAAATAAAAAGGATAATATATGTAACTAATTAGCGTGGAATCAAAGAATGTCCACATATTTTGCCTCAATTGAGAAAGGATTAGGCTTGGTGGCCCAGATATGAAATAAAAAAAAAAGTGGTATTGTCCACTTCATGGATCCCATATTTGACTTTGTATTACCTGAAGCAATCTATACTATCCGATGATAATTATAGGCATGAGTCAAATTTTCTTATTTTGATAGGAAATAAATAAGACCAACAGTTGGACTAATGATAGATGCAAAACTCATTCTAATATTATTGCAATAACAAATCATGCAAGATGACATTTTGTATAGAAGCAACTCAAAAATTTTTTGTCCCCTGATCAACATGGCTCCACAAGCATAAAAGGTTATTCTTTTAGTGCATGGAGTAGTCAAACAGATTAATAGCTTTTAGTAACAATTGGACCCCTATTTTGGCCTATTCTGATTTCAATATTTGATAAAATAGAACAATAATTGAACCATGCCGCTTAAAACGTATGTATGTACATATGTGTACTTATGTTGAAAACCTCTATTTTTAACACATTCTGATTTCAATATTTAATACTACAATAACAATAATAATAATAATGGAATCATCATAGTTTATAAAGTAAGTGTTTATTGGTATGCTGTATGCTGTATCTCTCTATTTTCATATTACATGCATGAATGGATATATGTACATTCATACGTGTACAGGGCATTTGAAGCAACTCAGTTATAGAATTGTTTTAACCATAACCATGAAAATCCAATCTTGATCTAATTGCAATGCCAGCAAAATTGAAATTTAAAAATTGAGTTGCGGACAGATTTCTTTTGTTAAAGAATAACCCTGCTTTGTTAAAGAATAACCATGCTTTGAATCTAAGCCGAGCCTTTATAATGATTTTGCTACGGCAGGAGGGTATTATTAGTTTCTTATTAATTGTGAGTCAAGAAAAAATTTAGTTTATAAAAAAAGAGCCATCTGAGATATTTTTTGATAAAATCATAGAGTCCATGGATCCGAATACATATATAATAATTCATGTGTAGAGTTACGAGTCCTTGACCAATATTGGCAGATAGGGGTTAAATTTATAACTACAACAACAACTTCAAATAAAAAAGGGGGAAAAAAATGCTATTGGTTAGACTAGACTATTTCAAAGCACGTTCAACAAAACAAAGCACAAAACTAAACTAGAACTGAAAGACCTTATACAGGAAGGAAAGCGGGAAATTTCTGTCTATCAGATAAGTGCCTCATTTAGGCTCTAAATTCAAGAATACCACAAATAAATAAATTAACCTTTTTCTAAGCACCGTGTGCTGGATATCATTTTTGAAGGGCTTGTGGATGGTAGGGGCGACAAATCGTGAGATCGTTCTCAGCTATCCTCCGCTCTTCAGTTTTGGTCGGATCTAGACTTCATCCTTTGTCAAGCTCCAGGTCGTGCATGGCATAATAATTAATGAAGGTCACAAAGCATCCAAATGAGCAGGAGAAAAGGAAATTATAGTTGAGACTGTTCGCACGTGCGGGTCTTTCTCATCTTCATCATCAACAGGAATCCTTAGACCTCTCGGAAGGTATTCTGGGAGACGATTGCCACTTCATATATGATTGCCGAGTGTCCAACATTGAGATCCAGGAAGTGGTTGCCGATCCCTTGATGAACCCAGAGGTGCAAGGCCTCCTGTCACTCCCTGTCTATGGTTGGAACGCCATTTGCACGGAGCGAATCCCGAGTCGGTTGCGTGAACTCGTCCAGGTATATCGTAATGCAAAACAAAATGCATTTGGTTTGCCATTGGAATCGGAAAATGTTGGAATAGAAATCAAAATTATCATATTTTTCGATATATTTGATCTGGAATTGGAACCGTAATCAGGGTGAAATTTAAATTCTAGGCCTCCAATCAAATGGTTGCAATAGGAATCACGTATTCTCATTTTCATTCCATAGCCTAACTTCTTTTCAACTAAATTCACATGCCTTCTGTCACTACGTGGCTCCATGACCCGTGCCAAGCATGTGAGATATGGCTCTAGATCTTTAGGGTTTAACGGGATATATTGTTAGAAGTTAATTTATAATTAATGTCAGTGAAAGTTTAAGAGTCTAATATTTAACGTACCGTGGAAATCAATAAGTTATGTAATTTTTAAAATTACATAGAATAGAGAGTCATTCAATTCTTAAATCAAAAAATCAACGAGTCATTAAAAACTAAAGGATAATTATATTTATTAGGATAGTCTAATAGTCACCTTCATGTATCTATATATAAAAACTTATGCATTGAGTCAAGTAGTATGGAATGATTTATAATATTATAATACAAGTATGTTATCCTCCCACTCTAAGTATCTCCAATGAGCATCATATTCTTTTAAAATATTTTTCAAAATCTCTATCAGTGATAACGGAGCAATTCCAAATTCTATTAGTAGTGTCAAAGCTAGGTCGATCCTAAAACAATTGTTATACATAATCGGCCTCCCTCCAAACCAAACCGGAGCCGACGACCCTTCAGCCGGGTCGGACCAGAGTCTATCGTTTCGCTGGCCGACCCACCAGGGATTCAATCGACCCACTTCAGCTAGGCTCATATTAGCTCAAAGCGAGCTGTTCTAAGGATGGCCCGGAGGCCCCAAAGGCCCTTTCCAGCTGGTACTAGATATCTGTTACAACAGATTCCTGACATCTCAGTGCCACTACTCTGTAGATCCCACGATGCCACCCCGTCCTGGTACCACCTGGCCACTACCAAGATTTTTTTAGGGGCAAATAGACCATTTCTAGCCTAGTCCCTAGTAGATTCCGGTAAAGTTCCGCGTCTATATAAGGTAAAAGGGGGACCCCGAGATAAAAAAAGGCTCTCCCTTTCCCACGAGCTACCTCTTTTCGATTCCTCCATTCTGTTGCTCCGAATCTTCCACTGACTTAACCATCAGAGTGTCCCCGCCAGAACACCACCGGCCCGTGGGACCTTTTTGCAGAAATCGAAAGATGTGCACTCCAGCCAGCTCGGTCGAGAGAGCCCGGTCCGGAAGATTCAGCGGCATCAGATTGGTGTTAGAAGGAGGGCCTCCCGAACCTTTGTCCTTATGTTCCTTCTCCAAAAGGAGGGATCCACCACTAGACAAAACAATCGTGAAAGGCTCAGAATACCTCTAACAGGAGAGGCCGCTCCCAGATAAGGTCGGGAGAACCTCTCAGGGAGAGCGACGCCGCCTAGCCTACCATCATCCTTGGACAATAGCAGTTCCAGACCCTTCTGAACCACATCGACGCTTTTACCGCCGCGGTTCAGAACCTTCAAGATACGGCCAACGATAGACAGCAGCTGCTCATGGCGTCCATAACCAGTCATTGACCTACTACCGAGGGAAGTCGATAGCAAGGAGTCCCTCGACTCTTCTCCCACACGACCCCGGAGTCCTAGAGGTCGCAGAGGACTCATGCCGACAGAAAGAGAGTAAGGTCCGCCTCGCACTCTTCCATGGATTCAGTCCCCGACGATGACCAGCGACGCGACAGGGACCCGAGTGACTACACCAGCAAGCTCCAACGCATGAAGGAGCAAATTGCCGAACTGGTCAATCGACAAAAGGGAGAAGAAGCGCTGGCGTACGACTCTCGCCCACCATTCTCTGCCAGAATTATGGGGGAAGCTATCCCCCGTCACTTCAAGATCCACCAAGTGGATGCCTACGATGGCACCACTGACCCTCTGGATCATCTGGGCACTTATAAGGCCCACATGTTGGTATAGGCCGCCTCCAATGCCCTCCACTGCATTGCCTTCTCAGCGACAGTCAAGAAGGTGGCTCGGATGTGGTTCTCCGCCATCCGACCAGATACGATCCATTCCTTCTCTCAGCTGGAAAAATTATTTTTGTCCCATTTCAGGACCTGTAGTCAGACACTGAGGAACATGGATTGCCTCTTTCTCGTGTAGTAGAAGGAAGGAGAAACCCTTCGGGATTACATGGCCCGATTTAATTCGACGACCATAGAGATCCCGGACCTCAACGAGCATGTAGCTATGTCGGCCTTCAAGAAGGGGCTGCGATTGTCCAGGCTCACTTTCTCTCTGGACAAAAAGTTTTCGACAAGTTACTTCGAACTACCGGCCTAGGTTCAAAAAAATGATCTGGCAAAAGAACAAGCAGCAAGCCGACGCTAGGCTGAAGGGAGGTCGGCTCCCAAGAGGAGTGATAGGGTTCCTGAAGTCCGACCTCCCAGCAATGGCATCAACTCGGTCCGACATCACAGCCCTAAGTCGAAGGACTTCCCTAGGAGGTTTGAGACTTACACACCTCTCTTCCTCTTGAGGGAGAAAATCCTTATGGAGATAGAGAAGGAAACCTTTCTACAAAGGCCTCGTCCGATGAGGAGCCCCTCCACATCAAAGAACAAGGACAAGTACTGTCAGTTCCACCATGACCACGGGCATAGCACAGAAGATTGCCTCCAGTTGAAGGACGCGATCGAAGACTTGATCAGGCAGGGTTACCTGCACAAGTACGTCCGATCCCAGAGGAGTTGGGCTGAAACTTCTATCGCCAGAAATCCTCCAGAGAAAACAAAGCTGCCCAACCAATGCCCCACCGACGAAAATGTTGGCATGCTCCACCGCCGATCCGACTGGAGGGAAGAAGAAGGTCAGG
Organism: Areca catechu; assembly: GCA_021397845.1. Taxonomy (NCBI): domain Eukaryota; kingdom Viridiplantae; phylum Streptophyta; class Magnoliopsida; order Arecales; family Arecaceae; genus Areca; species Areca catechu. The sequence continues at coordinate 201,051,800 of CM038039.1, read as the reverse complement.
ACATCCTGAAAAGGCCTCGGGTTTCTAACGTAATTAGTTTCTCCAACGAACACCTCCGAGAGACCCAAGTCTCTGGGAACGATCTTGTTATTATATCAACAGTAATTACCAATTATGATGTAAGGAGGATCCTCATTGATAATGAAAGCTCCACTGAAGTTTTGCTGTATGATGCCTTTATTAGAATGAACCTTCTTAGAACCAGGCTGCAAGAATCCCCAATGTCGTTAACTGGGTTTGGAGGGAACTCCGTTGGCATAGAAGGAGAATAACTCTGCTCGTGACCATCAGATCAGAGCCTTATCAAAAGACCCTCTCTATCAATTTTGTGGTCATCCGGACGACATCTGCTTACAATGCTATATTGGGACGGCCGGCCCTGAACAAATTCCGAGCTATCGTGTTTACTTACCACTTGTTAGCAAAATTTTTGACTCGGAAGGAAGTCAGAGAGATGAGAGGGGATCGCAGGATGGCCAGACAGTGTTTGACCATTCATGACAGGCAATCGGGAGACCATTCCATCTTGGAACAACTTGATCTCAAGGCCGAAACCGACTGCTATGGAGAATCGATTGAGAGGATCCTATCTGCACCCCTCAGGGAGGACAATCTCACTAGGGTTCTGTAGATCGGGAGCATGCTCAGCGAGGAGCTCAAATCGGAGCTAGTCGACTTCCTACGGGACAATGTCGATGTCTTTGCCTGGTCGGCGTCAAACATGTCGGGCATCCTGTCGGAAGTTATATAACCCATCGGCTTAAGGTGGATCCTACCTGCAAGCCTGTCCGACAAAAAAAGAGGAACTTCGCCCCTGAGAGATAGAGGGCGATTGATGAGGAGGTCAAGAAGCTCCTCGAAGTTGGCTTCATTAGAGAAGCCCACTACCTTGACTGGCTGGCGAATGTCATGATGGTGAGGAAAGCCAATGAAAAATGGAGGATATGTGTGGACTACACTGACCTCAATAAAGCTTGCCCGAATGACATCTTTCCCTTATCGAAGATCGACCAACTGGTGGATGCCACTACCGGTCACCAGCTTCTGAGCTTCATGGATGCCTTCTCCGGGTATAACTAGATCAGCATGGACCCGGAGGACAAGGAGAAAACAGCATTCGTCACTGACAAAGGATTGTACTGCTATAAAATGATGCCCTTCGGCCTAAAAAATGTCGGAGCCACTTTTTAGAGGCTGATCAATAGGGTCTTCGAAGGGCAACTTAGAAGAAACATGGAGACATATGTTGACGACATGATAGTCAAGAGCCTCCGGAGAGCTGATCACATCAAGGATCAGAAAGAATCTTTCGATGTCCTGAGGCACCACCGGATGAAGCTGAACCCAGCCAAGTGTACCTTCGGGGTGACCTCTGGAAAATTCCTCGACTTTCTGGTCACACAGCAAGGAATTGAGGTCAATCCGGATAAAATCAAGGCCATCATCGACATGGAGCATCTAACCAGCAAGAAGCAAGTGCAAGAACTCATGGGTCGGATAGCCTCTCTCAATCGCTTCATTTCTAGGTCAGCCGAAAGGTGTCTCCCTTTCTTCAAAACACTACAATGGTCGAATCGCTTCCATTGGATCGACAAATGTTGGTCGGCCTTTGAAGCATTGAAGACATATCTAAAGACTCCCCCCTTACTTGCTAAGCCTGTGGAAGGAGAGTCACTGTATTTGTATCTATCAGCATCGGATGAGGTGGTGAGCTCCGTCCTTATCCATATAGAGAGAACAACCAGCAAAAGCCGGTCTACTACACTAGCAAGGTACTCCATGATGCCGAAACAAGGTATCCTAAGATGCAGAAGCTTGTGTACTCCCTAGTTATAGCAGCCAAGCAATTATGGCCCTGCTTTCAGGCATATCCAATCATCGTCCTGACCGATCAACCTCTCAAGGTGATCCTCAGAAGTCCCGATACCTCAGGGTGACTTGCCAAGTGGGCCGTCAAGCTTGGCAAATTTGACGTCTCCTTCCAGCCTCGGTCGGCCATGAAGGCTCAAGTGATCGTCGACTTCATAGCAGAGTGTACCTGGAAATACGAGACACCTCTGCAAATGGTCAACACACCTGAGGATGATATTGCTGAAGGGTTAGCCTCGCCTGGACACTCCATGTGGACGGGGCATCTAACCTTGTTGGTTACGGAGCAGGCTTAATCCTGGTCGACCCTGATGGACAAAGCCTGTAATACATCCTGCGTTTCGCATTCCAAGCATCAAATAACTAGGTAGAGTATGAAGCCCTCCTCGTGGGACTGAGGATAGCTGATGAGCTAGGCATCGAATGGATCAGAGTCTTCTTAGATTCCCAACTGGTGGTCAACCAGGTGAGAGGCGAATTCGAGGTGAGAGATCCGACCCTGGCCAAGTACTTGAGTAAGGTGTAGAGCCTTATGGCTCGACTCAAATTTTTCGAGATCATCCACATACCTCAGGTGCAAAATTCTCGGGCGAATGCCTTGTCATGGTTGGCCACTGCCATCACTGATCCCTCCGACCAGACTTTCGTGGAGCACCTACAAAGCCCAAGCATTGCTGAAGAGATATCAGGAATCCATCAAGTGGAATGAGAGGCTTGTTGGATGGACTCCATCTTTGCATTCCTCAACAAAGAAGCCCTGCTAGAAGATAAAGCCGAAGCCAAACATATGGGCTGGACGGCCTCGAAGTACATCGTCCTCAGCGGAATCCTCTACAAGCGATCGTGTATGCAACCACTGCTTAAGTGCCTAGGGCCATCGGATGCCAATTACATACTCAGAGAAGTACATGAAAGCATATGCGGCGACCACCTGGGAGGTAGATCCTTGGCCTACAAGATTATTCGATAGGACTATTACTGGCCAACTATCCAGAAGGATGCAGCCGACTTTGTTAAAAAGTGCAATGCATGCCAGAGGTACTCCAATGTTCAAAGGTGACTAGCTAGTCTGCTAACCCCGCGACCGCCCCCTAGCCATTCGCACAATGGGGAATAGACATCCTCGGGCCATTTCTTCCAGCATCCGAACAATGGAAGTTCCTAATTGTAGCCATCGACTACTTCACCAAGTAGGTGGAAGTTGAGCTACTGGCACAGATTACTGAAGCCAAGGTCAAGAGCTTCATCCGAAACTGCATCATTTTTTGGTTCGGCATATCGCAAGCAGTCATCACCGACAATGGTAGACAATTCGAGAACCCGAAGTTTCAGGATTTCTGCCAGCAATATCATATCTCCCACTGGTTGACTTCAGTCGGACACCCCCAATCCAACGAGGAGGCCGAAGTCACCAATCGGACAATCCTACATGGCCTGAAGACCCAACTGAATGATGCCAAAAGACTCTAGGTAGAAGAACTCCACTCGGTATTCTGGGCCTACCGGACTACCTCCCGGACGGTGACTAGGAAAACTCCATTCAATCTCACCTACAGGAGTGAGGCGGTCATACTAGTGGAGGTCTCCTTGTAGTCCCTTCGGATTGATCATTTTACCAAACTAGCCAATTCTGAGTAGAGAAGGGATGATCTCGACATGCTCGAAGAGACCCGACTCCAAGCAGACCTGAAGATGGTAACCTATCATCAAAGAATGGCCAGATATTACAATTCTCGAGTCAAGGCTTGAAGCTTCTAGGTCGGAGACATTGTTTTGTGGAGGACAGAGATATCCAGGCCAACTGAGTAAGGAAAGCTCTCCCTCAACTGGGAAGGCCCCTATCGGGTAATCGAAGTGATCCCAACCAGAACTTACTGACTCGAGCATCTAGACGGAAGACAAGTGGTGCATCCTTGGAATGTAGATAGCCTCCGCAAATATTATCAATAAAGGTGACAATTCACTCTACAAAGAAATCCGACCTCGATCGAAAAGGCTCTAGTGCAACCCATTCAAAGTCCAACCTCGATCAGAAAGGCTTTAGGGAAACCCACCTCCAAGTCTGACCTCGATTAGAAAGGCTCTAGTGCAGCCCACTCAAAGTTTGACCTCGATCAGAAAGGCTCTATGACAGCCCACCTCCAAGTCCAACCTCGATCGAAAAGGCTTTAGTGCAGCCCACTCAAAGTCTGACCTCGATCGGAAAGGCTCTAGGGTAGCCCATCTCCAAGTCCAACCTCGATCAGAAAGGCTCTAGTGCAGCCCACTTAAGTCCGACCTCGATCGGAAAGGCTCTAGGGCAGCCCACTCAAGATCCGACCCCGATCAGAAGGGCTCTAGGGCAGCCCACCTCCAAGTCTGACCTCGATCGGAAAGGCTCTAGGGGAGCCCATCTCTAGATCCAACCTCGATCGGAAAGTACTTTGTGGGATCCTTAAACACTTAAGGAATTTTCCTACAAATGGCTAGTTCGAAGATTCCTTAGAAATATTTTTTAAAGGGACGAGTTTGGACTAAACTGGCCTCTTGATACTTAGAAATATTTCTTATAAATGGCTAAGTCAAAAGTCGATTGGGCACTTAGCAATTCCAAAAAAAGCCGTTGGTCGGCAACAAAGAGGCAAGAATAGCCCGTTTGAAAAAAACAAAACAAAACAAAACAAAAGACAAATATCAAAAATGTCATTCTATTAATCAAAAAGTTTTGTACAGATATGAGCAGACTTTTACAATTGATTTTGAGTCTTGCCAAGTAAGTACAAAGGGGAGAGATCCTTCCCACTCGTTGAAGGAGCTTTGGCATCGGCCTCTCGCACAGCATCCGATGTCTCGACCAAAGCCTTCGCTGGTCTCGCATTGGTAGTAGTTTGGGCATCGGCCCCAGTGTCGACCGGGCCCCCTTCTCCTTCTGGCGATTGCCTCAGCTGTAGCGAGGATAGATCGAGCTCTAAGAAAGCTTCGGCCACCTTCTTTAAGTAGTCATCGAAGTCGTATTCGTAACTCGCCACCCTAGCCTCCTCCATCTCATCATTGAAGTCAGCAGAAGCTTTGTATTTCACCACGGCGCTATGGACCTGCTCTGCCGCCAGCTCCTTCACCTCTCTTAGTTCGGTCAAGTACTTCCTCGCCAATGCCTGGTGGGCCTACATGCTCCTTTCAGCATCGACAGACCGCTGCTCCTCTTCAAGCAGCTGATGAGCCAAGGATGTGATCTTTTCCTTCTTCCTCTTCGATTAGGCCTCCTGCTCAGCCAATTGAGTCTGCAAGTCCTCTGCTTGCTTCCTCAAGGATTCGGCTTCAGCTAGACTGGCTGAAAGCCTCTCCTTTGCAACCTTCTGCGATGCCACTATCACCGCCCTGGCTGCCTCCAGCTCTTCGGCCTTCCCAGTCGAGGCCTCTGCCGTGTCGACTATCTCACCGAGGCCTTCGTCCATCAGTGAGATCTCCTGAAGAAGCTACAAGTAATGGACCATATTAGTCATACACAAGAAAATAAATGAAGAGAAAAGAAAATGAAAGGATGACAAATTACCTTCATCAGACTGAGGTAGGCGCCTCTCGCCACCTCGTGCAGCTTGCGCTGACTTGACTCCTTCTAGTCGGCCTGGGTAATGGCCCCTTTGAGTAGGTCCCTGGCTTGCCTGGAGTTGTAAAGGGTGTGCCAACGCTGGAAGGTGTCATAGCTGACTTCTTCAGCCTCTACCCTTCCAGCTACCCCTTTCCCCTTAACTTTGGGGCAAACCACCTCCATCGGCTCAGCCGATGACGAGGCCAAGGCCATCCCCATCTCGGTCGGATCAGATAGTTTGGCTCTGATCAAATGGCTGACTCCTTGATAGTGGGCGAAGGCCCCGATGCCTTCGCCACCAACCGCTCCAACAAGGGCATGTTGTCCTTGTTGGAGTCCAATGCTACGATAGTCGTGGGCTGTTCCTCCGCCCGCTGTTTCTTTTGCTTGCTTGCGGTCAGCTCTGCGGACTGGGTGGCCCTCTTCCTTGCTGCTCGCTCTGCCATCTTCGCATGGTCGGGCTTCATTTTCTCTCCTGTTACAAGAGCAAAATCAAAGTAAGGAAAAAAGGAAATATAGCTGACAGAATAGAACACAGATCGATGGCAATGGTTTCTACCCTACTTAAGTGTTTATGATAGCTAACTCTGGCCGAGTGGAGGCTGTCCTCCCGAAGTAGCTCCACCATCATTGTGATATCGACTGCCTCTAACTTATTAAAGTTGGCTTGGTCGGCCATCAAGACCGCCCTCCCTTCGTTGGCTGTCAGCCTCGGCTCCCTCCATGACGGGTTCAATCCCCAAGGCTGAAGATTATGTACGAAGAAAATTATGACTTCCATCTATGGATGGCCGATGGAAGACCTTCGATATCTTTCACCGGGGATGGGGGTTGTGAAGGTGAAAAACACTTACACCTAGCATACATTATGCAAGAAACAGGACAGAGAAAATACATTTTAAAATATTTTTAAGACATGCATAGCGGAAGGCTCGGTAGATAGATCTCAACCATCTACCGATCTGCTCGCAACAGGATCTAGTATAATAACCTAGCATGCATATAAACATCAAAGCAAGAGAAAACATAAAAGTACCATACCTTTTCCACAAGAGAGAAGCCAAGGAAGTGCTGTGAGAAGGAGGAGGGCGCTCGAGCCATACACGCGTCTAGCCTCTACAGGATGTCTACACCTTGGCTCGACTTTGATTAACTCCTTCGGAGTGCTAGCTCTTCGGGATCTGTGGGCTGAACTTCTTCTTGCAGGAAGACAAGAAAGAGAGCAGGTACCCCTTCCCAAAATATCTTTTCCAGGACTTAGCTTGATTCCTAGGTGGCTCACACCTAATCCCTAAACCTCTCACAAAGTCCTTCCTCTCTTTTCTTTTCTCTCTCGCTGTTCATGTAACCTCAGCAGCCACTACAAATACCTATATTTATAGGGGCTGCCATGAGAGGGAGAAGAAGGAAGGAGGAGAGATGGAGGGAGAAAATGGAAGAGAGGATCAAGGCCATTCCAAATAGGTCCAATCCATTAAGGTAAGTATGACATTCATACCAAAAAGGCTTGGAGCCAAAACTGGTTTGAATTCGAAATTCAAACCAAGTCAAAACATGCTCAAAAATCCTCCACGAAATCCTTCCAGAAATTCTGCTCGTCACAGGAAATGTCGACACTCAAAAATGGCCAAGTATCGGCACTTCACCAAGTGTCGACAATTGGAACAAAGTCAATCATATTGACTTTGGGTGACGATAAACGATTCCCAATCATCGATTAGCCATAAGATCAGATAAAAATCCTCTATGATGTGTGACCCCATAGGTTCGAACACTAAGCCGGTAGCACTAGAACATTTTCAGTACCAGTCAAAGTCCTCATCTAGCAATGATATCCGACATCCAGATAGGTTGAAGATGCAGAGTACCTCACAAGAACCTCTGGCATATGGTTGCCGCATAATTCATCCCATTGACCTTACAATGCTTAGGATGACCTAGGGTTCGACTGCCAACCCTAATTTGGTCTATCCAGATCATGTCTCAACCTCACAAGTTCTGTGACTCCTCACAAGAACTATCCTGGCCAAGGTTTTGCTAAATTAAGACATAGTGAGCTATTCACTCCAAACTATTTGGAGAGGTCAATTCCATCTTGATCCACCATCGCTCCATAAGTACTTGACTATACCCAGAAACCTTCCTTCACTGGATTAGAAATCCAGATAGTCTGGCACCAAAGTATGGTGAGTTGCTTGCAAGCTACCATGGTGACCTCAGGTCTGAGGGACACATATACCCATATCCCTTCGCGAGCAACCCTTTGGCAGAAGGGAGCTCTACAGATGGTCACGTTCAGTGAAATGTCATACACTTCACTTGTATGTCACAACAGTGTCTCCACACTCCTTGGTTAAGAGGACAACCGACAAATGTGACATACAATAACCTATACTTGGTACATTGTCGTCCTATTACAATGTATCATTTGGTTGTGAACCAGTTTAAGAACTACTTGATATATCCTCTCTATATCAAACAATGTAGTTCTAAGGACTCTATCATACAAGAGTTCATTAAAGAAAAATATAAAATGATGGACGGCCAAAAATAAATAATTTTTATTTATTATTAAAAATTTATATACAAATACAAAATAGCACAACCATCTATAGCTTAGACGATTGGCTTTGGGATACAATTCCCAACAACTCCCACTTGGACTAAAGCCAATCAGTACAGAATCTCATTCCCATTTTTCATTTACAATAGTCGAACTCTTGAACTCCGACGGCCTTAGTGAACGGGTCAGCTAGGTTCTCTTTTCCATCGATCTTCAGAAGGTCAATGTCATCTCGTTCCACGATCTCTCATACAAGGTGATAGCGCCGCAGAATATGCTTTGTGTGGTGATGAGACTTGGACTCTTTGGCTTGAGCAATGGCTTCAGTGTTGTCACAGTGCACCAGAACAAGACCATCCAGGGAAGGTGCCACTCCCAGTTCGCCAAGGAACTTCTGCAACCACACAGCTTCCTTCACTGCATCTGATGCTACAATGTACTCTGCTTCGTATACTGAGTCCGCCATAGTAATTTGCTTGGAACTTTTCCAGCAGATAGCTCCTCCGTTCAGGATAAAGATAAACCTTGACGTACTCTTGCTATCATCTTTATCTGACTAGAAACTGGAGTCAGTATACCCTACAAGTCTCAAGTCAGGTTCTCCATAAATCAACCATTGGTCCTTAGTATTTCATAAATACTTAAGGATGGTCTTTAACACTTTCCAATGAGCTTCACCTGGGTCAGACTGGTATCTGCTCACTACACCTAGTGAGTATGCCACGTCTGGTCTAGTACATGTCATGGCGTACATGATAGAACCCACTGCCGAAGCATATGAGATTCTACTCATACACACTCTCTTTAGGAGTTGTCGCATAATTCCTTTTAGAGAGATCAATTCTAGTGCCTATCGAGAGATAGCCCTTCTTGGAATTTTTCATGCTGAACCGTTTCAGCATGGTGTCGATGTACGTAGACTGGGACAGTCCCAGAAACCTCTTAAATCTATCTCTATAGATCTTCATACCTAGTATGTAAGAGGCTTCACCCAAGTCCTTCATAGAAAACTGAGATGATAACCAGACCTTTATTCCTTACAGTGCTGCGATATCATTCCCGATTAAGAGAATGTCATCCACATACAGCACAAGGAATACAATCACAGAACCATTAGCCCATTTGTAAATGCAAGGCTCTTCTCCATTCCTAACGAAGCTATACGACTTGATACACTTATCAAATCGCATGTTCCAACTCCTTGATGCTTGCTTCAATCCATAGATAGACTTTTGAAGCCTGCACACCTTTGACTCATCTGTGGATATGAACCCTTCAGGTTGTATCATATACATCTCCTCTTCCAGCTCACCATTCAGGAAAGCTGTTCAAACATCCATTTTCCAGATTTCATAGTCAAAGTGCGCTGCTAAAGCAAGCATAATCCAAATGGATTTGAGCATTGCTACAGGAGAGAATGTCTCATCATAGTCTATACCATAATGTTGACGATATCCCTTGGCAACCAGATGGGCTTTATAGGTCTCTACCTGCCCATCTGCACCCTTTTTCCTTTTGAAAATCTATTGGCAGCCAATGGATTTTATCCCTTCAGGTGCATCAACCAATGTCCATACATTGTTGATTTTCATAAACTCTATTTCGGATTTCATGGCTCCTAGCCATGACTCAGAGTTGGACCTCTGCAATGCATCCATATAGGTGATCGGATCCTCATTGTTCTCATCGAGTTCAATGGGATCACTGTCCTGGACCAAGAAACCGTAGTATCTGTCCAGTCAGCTCGGTACTCTGCTGGATCTTTTTAATGGTTCCTGAGTGGGCTCAGGGTGTGTTCTAATCACAGCCGGTTCTATGTGGTCTCTTAAATGTTTCGATTCTTCTACTTATTGAACTTCACTAAGTTCAATCTTAGTGGCTACAATCTCTTCACCAAGGAACTCCTTTTCCAAAAAGATAACCCTAAGACTAACAAATAACTTTTGTTCCTCATCTAAGTAGAAGTAATACCCCTTAGACTCATTTGGATACCCAACAAATAGGCACCGGTCAGACCTGGGTCCAAGTTTGTCCATTTTCAAACGTTTTACCTAAGCTGAGCACCCCTAGAACTGAAGGTGTGAAAGTGTCAGCTTACGTCCAGTCCACATCTCATATGGTGTTTGACTAACGGACTTACTTGGAGCCCTATTCAGAATGTAACAGGCTGATTCTAAAGCATATCCACAAAAAGATACCGGCAGAGAAGCAAAGCCCATCATGGACCGAACATTGTCTAACAGGGTTCGATTCCTCCTCTCAGACAATCCATTTAATTGAGGTGTCCTTGGAGGTGTCCACTGAGAAAGAATCTCATTCTCCACGAGATATGTCAGAAACTCATCGGAAAGGTATTCACCGCCTCGATCGGATTGAAGGATTTTGATATAATTTTCAGTTTGTTTTTCTACTTCACTACGATATCATTTGAACATTTCAAACGACTCAGACTTATATCTCATCAAGAAGATATAACCGAACCTTGAAAGGTCATCTGTGAAAGTAATGAAATAAACATGCCCACCTCTGGCACTAACATGGGTCTGCATACATTAGTATGTACCAGACTCAGAATTTCTTTGGCTCGTTCACCTTTTCCAGTAAAAGGTGACTTAGTCATTTTTCCAAAAAGACAGGACTCACAGGTTGGAAGTGAACTATCTTCACTAAAATCAAGGAGACCCTCAGTTTTCAACCTGTTTATCCTGTTCTTGTTAATATGACCTAGCCTACAATGCCATAGGTACGCTTCATTGACATTATCTATCCTAGGGTGTTTGCTAGATGTGTACATTACATTAACAGGTCACGATTGTACATAGATGCCATCATGCATTTGTCCATTCAAAATTATATAAACATTCAAAATGATTTTGCAAATGTCATTCTTCATTAATAGTTCATAACTATACATTGCCAATTGGCCTACAGAAATGACATTCAAAATGAAAGAAGAACAAAAATGACATTCATTCAAAATGACAGTATAGGACTCGAAAACTAGTTTAAGTACTCCTAACGCCAGAACTGGAACTCGGCTTCCATTTTCCACGTTCAAGAACCTCTCACCTTCCTCGAATCTTCTACTAACTTGAAGTCCCTGCAAAGAATTGAAAATATGAATTGGACTTCCTGTATCCAATGCCCAGTTAGTAGTATCGCAAACAGAGAAACTACAAGGTGTTATCATATAAATACCTTGTCTAGGACCATCCTGCAACTTTCTCTTCTTGGACCTGTTCGGATCAAGGGTTATAATATAAAGAGGACAGTTCCTCTTCCAGTGTCCCTGCTTCTTACAGAAGAAGCACTCTGCACGACACTGATCAGCCTTCACTTTCTTGGCCTGATTAGGCCCAGAAGCACTAAGCACCTTTTTTCCTTTATTATTCTTCTTCCCTTTCTTAAAGGGACGATGCCCTTCCGAGGAACCTCCCACTAGATTCACCATCCCTTTATTCAATAGGTGGTCTTTCTCAAAAGTCTACAGCAATCCCAACAGATCATGGTAGTTGATTGCAGGCTTGTTCATTCTATAATGATCGAGAAAGTCTAGATATGAGGAGGGGAGAGAATTCAAAATCGCATCTTTCCTAAGCTGTTCATACAAGGGATAGCTGAGCTTGCCCAGGTTCTTAATCATCTCGATCATGTACAATACATGATCAATGACCGAGACCCCATCATGAATCCGCGCGTTGTAGATAGCACAAGAGACCCTGTACCTCTCAACATCATCTAGTATCCCGAAAGACTCCTTCAACTTTTGAAGGATTTCTTCCGGCTGGGCTTCCTTGAACTTGCGACTGAACTCGTCGTTCATCACAGCCAACATGATGCATCGAACAGTGGTCTTGTCAGAGAGCCACTTCTGATAAGTGTCTCTAACCAAACCCCGAGCATTGGCAGCAGGGATCTCAGGTGTCAGATCCGATATCACATATAGGATCCGTTCATGCTCTAGGATAATCCTGAGCTTTCGATACCAGCTATCGAAGTTGGGTCTATTGAGCTTCTCATTATCGCGAAGAGACCGGAGTGACAAGTTGGAAGACATCTGAAAGGAAAACCAAAACTAATTAGTGTATATGAGTAATTAACCTAAAGATATAGACTTAAATCTAAAGGTCCCTCCCACTATTTTGCATAGATTGGTAGCCTCTACCTCCAATCCGAGGAATTACTTTAATTCCTTAGCGGGTACTAGAGTCCAATAGACAACACATGAGCCTAACTTTGACCGGCCCATCCAAGCGTGTCTAAAGGTAGGTTCTTCAACCGATCACTTCTCCAAGTAACCTCTAGTAATTGGGTTTTGCCCCAAGGAGCACTTCAATCAGCCTTTGGGCCTCCTATTGAAGGTCCTAGTTAGGTCCAACCATTAACATGACAAAATTCAATGCTTCTAACTAACGAATGGTCAAGCCCGACTTTGGTCGGCCCACCTGACCACCGTTAAGAGAGTCGCACTGAGCCATCATATTAGGAACAACAATTTCAATAGCCTGATGAATACCCGATCTTTGGATCTACCGATGAACACCAAACTAATGGACACATTACTATCCTACTTAATGGGAGGCTAGGACTTAGTTATCTATATAACTTTGTCCTTTTAAGAACCTAATAATTTAGAGGATTTTTAACTAATATGACAGATGAATAGATGAGAAGATATAGATCAACCTTCCACTGACCAAATCAGCAAACAAGGAGGGTTACACATAACTAATGATCCATGGGCACCTAAAATCAGTCAAGACTGATTAACCTTGGGTGACAAGGGTTAACACGAGTCAATGAACTATCTAATCAATCCTGATTGATCATATTGGCCAGGTAAGTGAGATCATGGGTTGGGTTCCGCCATTAACCGTCTTGCCTAGACACCAACAGAGTTGGCCAGGTAAGAGGTAGCCCCAAAGAACCATGATCACAATGCCAAACTAATCTCGATACTAATCGGTTCATCAGACTCGATTAGACTAACCTAAAGACTCGGGCTTTCTATTGAGCCACAAATTAGATCCATTTAGATTATAGACTAATCAATCCAACTATTAGATAAATCTAGAGAAGGAATCCTAACTCAACTTTTGATTAGATTAGTTCTCTAACTTGTCCAATGAATCTAAACTTAGGTCTAACCCAATCAAGGACCTAATAGAAGCTAACCCATGACCCTCAAGGTTTATTGAAATGACTTAAGATTTTTGAATCACATTCCTAGAGTACTTAGTCAATCTTAATTCAAAATTAAGTTCAATGGCCTTAAATAAATTAAAACAATTTTAATTTATCATGTAAAACAATTTTACAACAAATTCAAAACTTAAATTCACTGTTTTCAAAATTTTTCATCCCAAGTATCGACACTTCAGAAGCAAGTGTCGACTCAAGACTTGAGACAGAGAAGAAAACAAAACAATCTATTTTCTAGACATGCTCGTGTGTCGACACTTCGAATGTCAAGTGTCGACACTTCAGGGGCAAGTGTCGACACTTGAGGGGTAAGTGTCGACACTTCAACCTATCTCAGAAGAAAAATAGAGGGCAGATCTCAGAAAATTCTTCCATGAGCCGACACTTCAAAGGCCAAGTGTCGACTCACAGCCTGAGACAAAAAAAAATAGTGATTTTATATCCAATGTTTCTCCAAACATATAATCAAAACTGATCAATAAAAACTTTTAGATCTTATCTAAAGTGTCTTTTGATCATGACATTAGATTAAAACATTATTAACCTACAAAAATTCTTTCTTCTTATTTTTTTTTTCATGAGTCAATCACAGTGGCACCCCTACACGTCATAGGAGACTCTATTGAATGGGAAGAGAGACTCTTGCAGCCCTACTTCTCTCCTATGACCAGACGGCCTGGTGAAGCACTCAATCCAAGTACTTAAGAAGAAAGGAGATGTTATTAGCATGCTAGCATCATTATACTACAAAATGAACCTATTGTTATGATACTATTAAAGGTGAAAAACACTTACACCTAGCATACATTATGCAAGAAACAGGGCAGAAAAAATGTATTTTAAAATATTTTTAAGACATGCATAGCGGAAGGCTCAGTAGATAGATCTAAACCATCTACCGATCTACCCGCAACAGGATCTAGTATAATAACCTAGCATTCATATAAATATCAAAGCAAAAGAAAACATAAAAGTACCATACCTTTTTCACAAGAGAGAAGCCAAGGAAGTGCTGTGAGAAGGAGGAGGGCGCTCGAGCCACACACATGTTTGGCCTCTACAGGATGTCCATACCTGGGCTCGACTCTGATCAACTCCCTCGGAGTGCTAGCTCTTCAGGATCCGTGGGCTGAACTTCTTCTTGCAGGAAGACAAGAAAGTGAGTAGGAACCCCTTCCCAAAACCATTTTTCCAAGACTTAGCTTGATTGCTAGGTGGCTCACACCCAATCCCTAAACCTCTCAAAAAATCCTTCTTCTTCCTCTCTTTTCTTTTCTCTCTTGCTGTTCATGTAACCTCAGCAGCCACTACAAAGACCTATATTTATAGGGGCTGCCATGAGAGGGAGAAGAAGGAAGGAGGAGAGATGGAGGGAGAGAATGGAGGAAAGGATCAAGGCTATTCCAAATGGGTCCAACCCATTAAGGTAAGTATAATATTCATACCAAAAAGCCTTGGAGCCAAAACTGGTTTGAATTTGAAATTCAAACCAGGTCAAAACATGCCCAAAAATCCTCCATGAAATCCTCCCAGAAATTCTGCTCATCACAAGAAGTGTCGACACTCGAAAATGGCCAAGTGTCGACACGTCACCAAGTGTCGACACCTGCAAAATTTCAAGTGTTGACACTTGGAACAAAGTCAATCATATTGACTTCGGGTGACAATAAACGATTCATAATCATCGATTAGCCACAAGATCAGATAGAAATCCTCTATGGTGTGTGACCCCATAGGTTCGAATACTAAGCCGGTAGCACTAAAACATTTTCAGTATCAGTTAAAGTCCTCATCTAGCAATAATACCCGATGTCTGGATAGGTTGAAGATGCAGAGCACCTCACAAGAACCTCTAGCATATGGTTGCTGCATAATTCATCCCTTTGACCTTACAATGCTCAAGATGACCTTGGGTTCGACTGCCAACCCTAATTTGGTCTATCCAGATCATGTCTCAACCTCACAAGTTTTGCGACTCCTCACAAGAACTATCCTGGTCAAGATTTTGCTAAATTGAGACATAGTGAGCCATTCACTCCAAACTATTTGGAGAGGTTGTAAGGGTTTGGTGACCAGGGCGGAAGCATGGATTTCAAAAAATTTATTATGAAACCACTACCAAACCCTTGACCCAAGACCTCCTTACTAGGAATTAAAACATACAAACATGTATATATAATATAAACTAGAGTTTAGGCACCAACCTGAACCGCTGGTATCCAATCCGATGAAGAAAACCCTGATTCAGCCTTCTTCTCCACCAGGCACCCAAATGTTCGCCCTCCAACGGTGATCCACATGAAACTCAGATCAAGGAAGAACTCCTTCTTCAAGTTGCTTGGAGAAGTGAAACTCTTTCGGCAGCCTTTGGTCTATTGACCATTGTAGGACATCCTGTCCTACTGTAGGGCACTAAAGACACTCTCCTAAACCACTCTTTGTTTTAGGACAACCCTCCTCTAGGACCCCTTAGGATTATGTCCTAAAACAAAGCCTTATCCTATTAGAAAAGACCTTGTCTTAACAAGACAAGTCTTGTCTTAAAGAAAGGAGGGAGAGAGAGACACTCAGAATAATACTTCGGTAAAATTCTTTATCAGACTCATTTCACCACCCCCTATTTATAGATACAAGAGGGGCGTGTGATATGTCCTCCCATCAACTTATCATATATGATTTTTTAAGATCGAAGAGAAGTTATCTGGCTGGAAAAATCATATATAATAAGCCCATTCATGCATCGAAGGCCTTATTCACATCTCTTCTTTTATTTGGACGAATTCTCACTTGCCACATGTCAATTACCGGTCCCTAGGAAGCCAAGAGGTACCTCTTCAATCTCCAAACATCAGAGATTATGAAGAGTCCTGATAGCCAAAGGACTCTTCATCAGAATCGCGCGCCACATGAAGAGTTGCGACTCTTCATGCACCACGTGTGCCATCCTTCTTCCGCACAAATTTCAAAGAATGTTGACCAGTCAAAATATAGGCAATATGGGTGTCATTGGAAAGAGCATAAAATCTCCTTTCTGACCATATAAATTATATTCAAATTAGAGATCTATAGCTCATTCTGTGCCCTTTTGAAGTTAAGGTATCATTTAGGTACCAAGAGTCCCATGCCATTGGGACTCTTCATGTATGGCATCTAAAATTCCCTTAAATCCAAATTAAAATCAGATTTAGCTCTGATTAGGCTAGCCCCACTTAGAACTCAACCTAATTTAGGTTTCCTATAATTATGTTAGCCCAATTAGCAAGCAACCGGACCCAATCCAATTGGGTTAGGAATTTGGTTAGCCTACACATGCTAGTATGTAATCTGGCTAACCAATTAGGATCCTATGACCCTAATTAAATTATGAATGACTTCCTTGGCCAAGTCTCTATTGTGTGTGACCCATTGGGTTCCACATCTAGCCAGTAGTAGGTTTAGGTTTGAGCCGATTCGATCCGATCGAACCTGATTGACCTAATTAGGTTAAATTGGCTCACCTAATTATCCAATTCGAATCACACATCGAATTGACTCATGAAACCAAATTAATTGGTTCATGAAGACCTACAAGACAAGATTGACATCTAGCAACATGTCATGCCTACCCGGAAGATGAGGAATTTTGATGGATTTATCAAAATACCCTTCAGTGGTAAGTTACTGGGCAATTCAGTCCTTCGATCTACTGGCACCCTGAATATGACTATGGATATGGATACTTCTCAAATCCAATTTCATATTCATTCCTTGCTCAATCTGATAATGATGACTCATTAATGAACCATCAGAAACTATTTCTAATGTTCATACTTTGATAAAAAATTTCCCGAATCATCATTTGATTGAAATCAGCTGGATGCACTTCCCTTTTACTAGGGTTGATCGATTCCTTTTTGACCTATTCACAACCTCCATATGCAATCCACCATACCCAGTATCATCCCGTGCATGACTCAGTGTCATGATTGAGTATAAACCAAAGTATGGATTCATGCATACAAGGTACCATGGCAGTCTCAGGTCAAAGGACCACATGCACTACTCCCACTATGAGAACTATGTATTGACAAACATATAAGGTTCCATTAGATGTTCTCAAGCTGGATCCATTCAGTGAACTCATTCTCTAATGAGCACCCACATTCTAGTATTAGTGTCAAACACAAGTGACTGTGAGATCAGTCACCCTCTTCACCAAGTATATATAGGATGTGCTGATCTTGCCAGAAACATTGATCCCTTACTCAATGTCCCATCGACCAGGAATATTCTAGATTAGGATTTTAAGGCTTTAGATCTCACTGGTATGATCTCATCATAACCCTAGAACCATATCCCTAATCTATGGGGTTCATCATATCTTAATAAAATTAATAAGACACAGCGTATAATGAAAATAAAATGCCTTTATTAATTGATAATGTCACTACATTGGTTTGGGATACAAAAGAAAATCCCATCGAAATACAATATTTCGATTGGCTTTTAGGGCATAATCCTTTCAGAGGTCAATTCCACCTTGATCTACCACCGTTCCATAAGTACTTGACTATACCCAGAAACCTTCCTTCACTGGATTAGAAATCCAGATAGTCCGGCATCAAAGTATAGTGAATTGCTTGCAAGCTACCATGGTGACCTCAGGTCCGAGGGACACATATACCCATATCCCTTCGTGAGCAACCCTTTGGCAGAAGGGAGCTCCGCAGATGGTCACGTTTAGTGAAATGTCATACACTTCACTTGTATGTCACACTGGTGTATCCACACTCATTGGTTAAGAGGACAACCAACAAATGTGACATACAACAACCTATACTTGATACATCATCATCCTATAACAATGTATCATTTAGTTGTGAACCAGTTTAAGAACTACTTGATATATCCTCTCTATATTAAACAATATAGTTCTAAGGACTCCATCATACAAGAGTTCATTATAGGAAAATATAAAATGATGGACAACCAAAAATAAATAATTTTTTTTTATTAAAAATTTATATACAAATACAAAATAGCACAACCGTCTACAGTCTAAACGATTGGCTTTGGGACACAATTCCTAACAGGTTGAAGGCCCACCACTTCTCACTCTAGAAGTCTCTTCAGGACAAAAAAGGTTATAAAAAGGGAAGTCCTGGATTCTACTCCAACCCTCTGGCACAAGACCATGAAGCAGCTGATGGCCCGAATACTATTCGAGGTCAACTGCATAGGGGTGACTCGATACAAGTTAAAGACATGGATGAAGAAGTCGCGCAAGAAAAATCGAAGGCCGGCCTTCAAATGATCCTCATACACCGGGAGGACTCCCGGGGTCAGCAGCCTGGTCACCCTCCCTTCCCGATCCGGGATGGTGAGGTGCAGAGTGGAAGGGATATTGAACCTAACTCTAAGGGCCTTTACCCGATCTTGCACTAAGTCAGATTGGATGTGGTTAGGACCTAGTTCCTTTACCCTACAGCTAGAGCTCCAGCTACCTGAGGTCATTGATATGGGGCTTGGAGGAAAGAAGGACTGACCTGAGGATTGGGTTTCTTAAAAGGATGGAGACGGTGAAATGAGGCGAAACCTCTCTTCAAAGGCGATCTCTCTCCAAGGGCGGATGCAGCAAAAGCTTCACCCAGAGTCTTAATGCCCCCCTTTTATATCCCTGGAGGAACTGATTACCGCCATTCCTCAAGCACCGTGACCTAGATGCCAGGCGGTACAACCCCCACATAGCGGAAGCCGATGCGATAGAAGGAAATACATTCTAGCCATGATCCGCGTGATCATCGGATCAGCGATGAATAAGTCGCCCCCAATGTGGCACTAATCGCCCAGATGTCTCCACGTCACTCAAATCGCCTTCGAAGCCCAATGACCGAGCGAGCTAGGTTGGTTGCTCATCATTGCGCCCCTTCTGTATCTACCGCTCCCTCCACTTCCAATACGGGGTCGACACCTGCCCTAGGTGCAAGTTTCTGGAGTGAAAAATGACCAGATGCAGCACACCTGATCAGATCCATAATCCCCTCAAGGACAAATGCATTCAATGCGAGAATGATGCTCTCACCCTTCGAAGCTACAAGCCTTCCCGAAGGCCAAGAGCAAGGGGGGCAACTATCATACACAATCGGGCTCCCTCCAAACCAAACCGGAGCCGACGACCCTTCAGCTGGGTTGGACCAGAGTCTATCATTTTGTTGATCGACCCACCAGATGTCCGACCGACCCACCAGGGGTCTGACCAACCCACTTCAGTTAGATCTATATCAATCCAAAGCGGGCCGCTCCAAGGATGGCCCGGAGGTCCTAGAGGTCCTTTCCAGCTGGTACCAGAATTCTGTTACAACAGATTCCCGACATCTCAGCACCACTACTCTGCAGATCCCATGATGCCACCCCATCTTGATGCCACTTGGCCACTACCAAGATTTCTCTAGGAACAAATCGACCATTTTCAGCCAGCCCCTAGCAGATTCTAAAAAAGTTTTGCGTCTATATAAGGTAAAAGGGGGACCCCGAGATAAAAAAAAGGCTCTCCCTTTTCCATGAGCTACCTCTTTTTGATTCCTCCATTCTGTTGCTCCGAGTCTTCCACTGACTTAGCCATCGGAGTGTCCCTCGCTGGAACACCACCGACCTGTGGGACCTTTTTGTAGGAATCGGGAGACGCGCACTCCAGCCAGCCTAGTCGAGAGAGCCTGATCCGGAAGATTTAGTGGCAACAACAACTATCAGAGCCTGTGAGTTTTGAGATTCGTGAAAAAGTGAAAAGAAAAGGAAGTGCAGTATGTAGAAGTCGCTTATAAAATCATGAAGAAAAAAAGGCTGCATGCAGAAGTCATGTATCCTCTATCAAAATATTAAGTCTTTGAGTGGAAAGGAATTCATGGAAACATATGCAAGCTTAAAAAACAAACTTTGCAAAGTAAAAAAGAAAAGTACAGTTTTCAGTAAAATTGAGAGGTTAAAGCAAAGAGATCTCCTTGACAATAACAAGTGTGTGAAATGAAGGGTGACATGTCTATCAGAGCATTTGAGCATTGAGATTCCTGAGAAAGTAAAAAAGAAGAGAAAAGAAGTGTGGCATGTAGAAGTCATGTATTCTCCATCAAAGTGTTAAATCTCCGAGTGGAAAGGTATTCATGGAGACATGTGCAAGTTTAAAAAAATAGACTTTGCAAAGTAAAAAAGAAGACAAGTGCAGTCTTCAGTAAAATTGAGAGGTTAAAGTAAAGAGATCGCTTTAACAATAACAACAAGTGTGTGAAATGAAGAGTGATATGTTTGCAAATATTTTTGTGCCATTCAATTTGATACTCAAGAAGTTACTTGAAAAAATAAATATGTTATCAGCAAGGTGTATATATAAAAAATCTGGACCAGATCATTCACTAATTTTTGTTGCAATAGTTATATTTGAAGATGTGAGTAGAAGACTAATGATCAATTATCATGTAAGTGTTACAACGAAAGAAGCTGAGAATGATGCTGCGTTACAAGCGATCAAATATTTGAAAGGATTATAATATTATCATTAAAGATGTCCATTATCAAGAGAGATGAATTCAAGACTACTATGAAGATTTGAAAAAAAAGCATGAAGAAGTAATTAAAGAGCTAAAAGAGTTAAAGTTGTAAATGGAAAAAAGAGTGATTGAAGAAAATGCTGAGACATATTATCGTGGAACAAAAAGAAGAGCTTTCATTTTACGTGATTTCCCTCCTGGTTGCGGTCCAAATTCTTGATTAAAGATATTATAAAAATTACAAATTAAAGAAGGGTTGTTAGAAGTTAATTTGTAATTAATGTTAGTGAAAGTTAAAGAGCATAGTATTTAATATAATGTGGAAATCAAAGAGTCATGTAACTCTTAAATCAAAGAGTCAACTTAGAAAAACTAAAAGCCATTGAAAATTAAAGGATAATTATATTCCTAAGGGTAGCTTAAGAGTCACCTTCATGTATCTATATATAGGGACTTATGTATTGAGTCAAGTAGTGTGGAGTGATTTATAATATTATAATACAAGTGTGTTTCCTCCTACTTCAAGTATCTCCAATGAGCATCATATTTTTTTTAAGCATTTTTCAAAATCTCTATCAGTGGTGTCAATGCAATTCCAAATTCTATCATATATAAGACCTGTCTTTTCTTTTGTACATATTTATATCAATTCAAACTCGGGCAATGCTAATAAAAGCAATCCTCTAATACAATAATTTAAAAAAAATGGCTTACAGAAATGTTAATAAAAGTAATCCTCTAATATAATTATTTAAAAAAATAGCTTATAGAATAACATGAGATCCAAATCTAATTTTGTCAAGGATAAACCTAAGCAAATGGCATATAAAGTTTTATGCTCCTGACTGTTCGGTCCCAAGCCTTGTATGCTTTTCTGGATTTGAGAAATATAGAAAAGAGAGAATGAGCTTTACAGGCTCAATAAGTTTCCAATATTTTTTAGAGATTAAGCATAAATTAAATTTTATTTCAACCATACCAATTTGACAATAACAAATGTATATCAATATAATTTCTTTTTTAAAATATACCATGCATAACACAAAATTCTCTCTTTGTTTTTGAAGACTACGACCGCGTTAACCTCATGGCAAGATTCAAAAGAGACTATTTCCTGAATACAATACATACGATTTATTAGTATGCGCTAGTCATTAGCCTTACTGATGATTAGGTTTAGAAGGGAACTAACTTTAATTCACACAACCATGATTAATTCCATGACAAGACAGAGTATAGTCTTAAAAATAAATATATGATACACCACTGTGTGCCAGTGATCAGCCTTGAGCGGCTAGGACAAAATGGACTAGCTCTATCAGTGATCAACCTTGACTAGCTAAGTCTAGAAGAAACTAGTTTCTGACATATGATCCACAATCAATCCCGTTAGTAGACCTTAATCATAGTCTAACTAGAGAATTTTTTTCATAATTTTCATAATAACTAGTATTTATAACAAAATTATACTTATTTTCCTAAAAATATTAATTCAAAATTCCACATCTCATTTTCAGAAGGTAATAGAATAATTTTTATTCAAAAACTCATGCAAACATGAACACTCATAATCTCCTCCCCAAATATCATAGAATATTGAAATAGTGAAATCAACTTATTTCAAAATTCTCAATTTTGTTATAATTATATTAGAGTGACATCTTAGGCTTGATTCATAATTTGAACTACTTTTTATGAGAGCATACATAATATAAATATTTTCCTAATTTCTAAATATTTTAATATATATATATACATTTATAAATATCAATTAGAAATACATGATATGCGCTAAGAACAATCTCAAAGAATAAAGGAAACTTATAGTCCTAATCTGTCCGATAATTATAGGCTTTGACTCATAGTTCGATCGCTAAGTCGGTACTCCTTTAGCATTGAAAATAAGTCATTAAAAATATAAGTAGATTAGAATGAAAAGAGAGAATCTTGATCTAAATCATGATTTAGGTCAGATTGCAAGTTTTCTTGACATAGACTAGATTGATTATTAAAGAACTAGTATAAACCCAATCGGATTGGGGGCTCGATTAAAAAGGTGGCTTTATATCAAGGTTAGATATCTCTTTCTCTTTTTCTTCTTCTCTTCCTCTCTCTCTCTCTCTCTCTCTCTCTCTCTCTCTCTCTCTCTCTCTCTCTCTCTCTCTCTCTCTCTCCCCCCCCCCCCCCTTCCCATGCTGAAATAAGGGTTCTTCCTGTGGCCTTTTACGAGAGAATGGATGGGAGGGTGATGCAGAACAAATAAAGGGATGCGATGCGGAAGTAAATTAAGATTAACTAATTTTTTTATTGTTTTTATATATTTGTAGAAGTTGGCTTCAAATCAAAGAAAAGTTAACCTAACATTGAAAGATACTAATATGATAATTGAAAGCACAATTTTAAGGAAACTAAATTATCAGTGTAGTTCAGAAGCAACGGATCGCTGGGGGTTGAGAAACTCCCAGACCTAGGGTTTCGCTCCGAACTTTCAACAGAACAAGAATAAAGAGAAGAGATGGTTTACCTAACCAGACAATGATCTTCACAGATTTTGGTGGAAGAACTCTCCCGAGCAGATTGTTGGATCCTCGGATTCAGATATCTTCGTAATGGATCCTCCAATACTGGTCCTTTGGCGGGTTGGCTTCTCCTAAACTCAAGATCTGGAAGAGAAGAAAAACAATTGATGGAATCAGAGAGTCAAGGGAAAAATTTACCAGGTTGATGAACTTGAAGATTGAAATTGCTGAAAACTGGATTCTCCTGGAAGCTGATGTGATTTTCCTTGGAACTTGCTCTGGATCTGAAGTAGCCAGACTGGATCTGGATGAAGGTGGATGGCCTGGACTTATAGAGAGAGAGAGGCCGTGGGAGATGGAAGGAGCTAGGGTTTGATGGATTGAAAATAATGAAGGGCGGCTAGGGTTTTGGATTTTTAAGTGGCTAACCTAGGGTTTTGGATAAAGATGGAGATCTCTCACCTCCTCAAGGCTCCAATGGAACCCGGATTACCCCCTCACGGAGCTCAACACTTAGAATAGTGCGGAAGAAGAGAAACCTAGGTTACTCAACACAAGAGAATAGCAAGAAATAATTTTTTCTTCATTGATTTTCTAAAGTTACAAAGAGAGGTCTATTATATAGACCTAAAATTTTCTCCAAGTTTGTACAAATTCCCATGTGGGACTAAACTCCTCCAACCTCTAGATTAGGTAGAAAACCTCCTCTCTTGGCCGACCAAGAATTCAAAAAAATTTGGGACGGCCATAAAGGATTTTTTTTGGAATTTTTTTTTTTTTTTTTTTTTATGGCGCCTTCTTTGGAGTTGGATTTGGTTTTGGAGTCCTCTTCTCCTTATGGCATTTCTTCTTTTCTTCCACTCCAAGTTAAGCTCTTTGATTTTGATTTGAACTTCAATTAGGAGTAGGTTGGATGTCCTTCTTTGATTTTTTTTCCAAGAGAAGTCCCTTTCCTTCTTTGCTTAGACAAAATTGGCAGGTATGGGCGCCTCCTTTAAATTGGCTTCCAATTTGATTTTTTTTCTTCTTTGGATGTGGGGACCATGACACTGGGATGCCTCTGTGGCGCCTCCTGGACCCTGGCATGTGCTCGGAGTGTGGCTGGGCATGTGGCTTGGAGTGTGGCCTCCACTTGCTTGGACCTTGATTTGATTGGAAGACAAATATGGCACCATTTTGGACCTTGATTTGATTGGAAGACAATTGCGGCACCATTTTGGATAAAATTGAAACCACATCGGGACTTGCACCGAGTCAACATGACTCAACAAAATTTAAATGGTGACTCAAGAAATAAATAAAAATAAATAAACTGGTTGACCAGGTCAACCTTTATTACAAATCCTAATTTCTCGGGCAATGTCAATCAGAGATCCAAATGGAGCTCTGAAGTCTTCTTATGAGTCTGGTGCCCGCACCAATTCTCCCGGGGTGGGAGGAACTCGACCCTGTCGAGTAAGGCTCAAGTTGGCTCTGGTATCTCTCCAAGAGGTCTAGGTCCAATTCTTGTAATTCTTCTCGGGAGATCCAAGAGTCATTAGAATCTGGCCTTCCTTGCCAGCGGACCAGGTACCTTTGGTATCCTCGATTACGAGTAGAGATAACCTGATCATCCAGGATCTTTTCAATCTGCTCTTTCCTCACAGGCCAGTTTGTTGGTAGACACACAGGGTCGGGATCACTCTCAATGATAGGGTTAGGCTCAAAAGGCTCACTAGGAATCACAGCTGGCTCCCTGTACTCTACTAAGTCTGTAATGTTGAAAGTAGAGCTAATGCCTAGTTCTGGAGGCAACTCGAGCACATAGGCATTGGATCCTACTCTCTTTACCACTCTAAATAGTCCAGCTCCCCTAGCATGTAACTTTCTAACGGTTCCAGGAGGAAACCGTTCAGGCCTTAACCTAATCATCACATAGTCTCCCTCAACAAAAGATTTGACTCGCCTTTGAGTATCAGCCAACTTCTTATAAGTTTCATTACTTAAATTTATTTTGGCATGAATTTCTTTATGCAAGTCTTTTACATGCTGTGCAAAATTCTCAGCAGACTCGGAGACTCGAGTGTGGACAGGTAAAGGGACTAGGTCAAGAGGTGTGTGAGGTTTGTACCCATGTACAATTTCAAATGGACTCTTACCCGTAGACCTATTGACCGAGTCATTGTACGCAAATTCTGCCCTTGGTAGGTATAAATCCCAATTTCTGGTGTTTTCACCAACAAGACATCTCAGCAGATTTCCTAGGCTACGGTTCACTACTTCAGTTTGGCCATCAGTTTGGGGATGATAGGCAGTTGAAAACTTAAGTTTTGTCCCTAACTTATGCCAAAGGGTCTTCCAAAAGTAACTGGTGAACCGGACATCCCTATCTGAAATGATTGTCTTAGGTAGGCCATGGAGTCTAACTATCTCATTGAAGAAAAGTGTGGCTACCTTAGACGCATCAAAGGTTTGGGAACAAGGCAAGAAGTGGGCCCTTTTAGAGAATCGGTCGACTACGACACAGATAGAATCATGTCTCCTCTGGGTCTTAGGTAAACCTAACACAAAATCCATACTCACATCTTGCCAAGGACGATCTGGGACAGGGAGTGGGGTATAAAGGCCAGTGTTTTGTTTTCGCTGTTTGGCAACAGCGCAGGTTCGACATCTAGCTACAATATTAGCTACATCCCTTTTCAAGCTAGGCCAGAAAAAGTGGTCTTCAATAGCTAGAATGGTCTTGTCTTTTCCAAAATGGCCGGCTAAACCTCCAACATGGATTTCCCAAATCAAAAATTCCCTAAGAGAAGTTCTAGGGATGCAAAGCCTATTTTTGAAGAACAAAAAACCATCTACAAGGGTATAATCCTGGTGATTACTAGATGGTCCTTGAACTAGATCCTGATACACAGTTGTGAAATCCGGACAAGACTCATATTCCTCTTTGATTTGCTCAAACCCTATGACCTCAGTTCTAATAGAAGTTAATAACAGAGATCGGCGACTAAGGGCATCAGCTACCTTATTCTCAACTCCAGCCTTATGTTTCAGGACAAAAGTATAGGACTGGATATATTCTACCCACTTAGCATGCCTAAGGTTAAGCTTCTTTTGGGAGTTCAGAAATCTAAGAGCCTCATGGTCCGAAAATAGTACAAATTCCTGCGGTAGCAAATAATGTCTCCAGTAACGCAAAGCTTGCACCACCGCATAAAATTCCTTATCATAGGTAGAATACCTAAGCTTAGCATCATTAAGTTTTTCACTAAAGAATGCTATGGGATGATTCTCTTGGCTTAGGACTCCACCTATTCCTACACCTGAAGCATCACAGGCAACCTCAAATACTTTAGAAAAATCGGGTAATCTCAGAATGGGTGCCTGGGTCATTTTATCCTTAAGATCTAGGAAGGCTTTATGGGCTGACTTAGTCCAATGAAATTCTCCCTTCCTAATACAATCAGTGATAGGAGCAGCTAAAGTACTAAACCCCTTGATGAATCGCCTATAGAAGGTAGCCAAGCCGTGGAAACTTCTAACTTCATGCACATTGGTTGGCTCTGGCCAGTCTACTATGGACCTAATCTTCTCAGGATCGGCCGCCACGCCGTCAGGGGTTACTACAAAACCAAGAAAGATAACTCTACTAGTCATGAATTCACACTTCTTAAGATTACCGTAGAGTCTATCATTCCTCAAAACTTGGCAGACTGCTCTAAGGTGGCCTAGGTGATCTGCTGGGGTCTTACTATAGATCAGGATGTCATCAAAATAGACCACCACAAATTTTTCTATGAAAGCTCTAAGTACCTGGGTCATAATTCTCATGAAAGTACTAGGGGCATTGGACAACCCAAAAGGCATAACAACCCATTCATAAAGACCATCCTTAGTTTTGAAAGCAGTTTTCCATTCATCCCCGGGTCTAATCCTAACCTGATGATAGCCGCTTTTGAGATCAATCTTAGAAAAAACCATTGCACCAGCCATCATATCAAGCATGTCATCTAGTCTAGGGATGGGAAACCTATATTTGATTGTAATTTTATTGATGGCACGACTGTTAACACACATCCTCCACGTGCCATCTTTCTTTGGGGTCAGTAAGGCTGGGACTGCACAAGGGCTAAGACTTTCTCTAATAAACCCCTTCCTCAATAATTCTCCAACCTGCTTTTGCAGTTCTTCATGCTCAGATGGATTCATCCTGTAATGGGGCAAGTTGGGCAAAGTCGCTCCTGGGATTAGATCTATGGCATGCTGGATATCCCTAAGAGGTGGAAGGTGGTCTGGCAAATCCTCGGGAAAGACATCCTCAAATTCTTTTAACACAGGTTTAACTTCTTGAGGAGGCTCTGAGGGTTCCGAAGTTCTAAGTTCCTTAGCAGTCAACATCCAGATGGGTGAACCACTATGAATTTCTTGTTCTAAATCCTTAGCACTGATTAGGTTCACTCCAGTTTTCATCTCCTTAACCTTACCGGCTCTTTTAGTTACCTTGTCCTTAGGGAGAACTGAATGGATCGTAATCTTCTTCCCATTGAAACTAAAGACACAGGTATTGGATTTTTCTAAGAGGGTGGCATCATGATCATACAACCAAGGTCTTCCGAGAATTATACTGCTCACCCCCATGGGTAAGACATCGCACCAAATCTTTTCGTGATAAGATTGCATTTGGATTTAGACTTGACATCTATACTGGATGGGTATGGAGGTAGAATCTATCCAAGAAACCTTATAGGGGTTGGGATGGGGAATTGGGATTAAGCCTAACATCTTGACAGTGCTAGTAGAGATGGCATTTACACAGCTCCCACTATCTATGATGATCTTACATACCTTATCCCCTAATTTAAGAAAAGTCTGTAGGATGTTAGTCCTACGCCAATCCTCTTGAACTAGATTCTGGGATAGGATGCATCTTACAACTCCTAATTGGTCAGATTCATTGGGTTCCTCCTCTCCTTCATACTCCTCAACCAAATTCATTCCGGCCTCATAAACTTCTTCTTCAAATTCCTCACTGGGCTCGGAATTATCATTCTCTCCCTCTTCTATGTAAAGGGATCTCCGTGGGCACTGGCTAGCAACATGACCTACCTTATGACACTTGAAACAAGCTATGGCAGTACACTGACTGGAAATGTGACCTGGTTTCTGACACTTAAAACAGGTGATATTTGAACTAGGGGTTCTCTGGGTGTCAGGTGCCTTACCTTTGTCCATGGGCCTAGGGGTAGAAGTACCCTGAAAAGGTTTACTAGGGATAACTTGGCTAGGTCCATTCCTTGGGATTGGGGCACTAACCCTAGAAGGTATAGGTCCTCTCTGAAATTTCTCAGTGTTCAGTGCAATCTGGTAGGCTTGGTCTAGATCAGTAACCTCTCTCAGAAATAGTTCTCTCTTGATATCTTCCCTCAGTCCAGCCCTAAATCTAGACAAAGTGACTTCGTGGGCTTCACTCACATCACATCTCATTAGGTATTCATCAAAAGTAGCTATGTAGTCTGAGACAGATCGGTTTCCTTGTTTCAGGTTTTGCCATTGGTCTAACAGGTTTTGCTGGTATGAAATGGGTAGGTATTTATCTCTCAGTTTTTTTTTCATACCCTGCCAAGTGGTTATGGGCTCAACATTCCGTCTCCTAGTGGTTAGCTCAATGTTCCCCTAGTATAACCTAGCTTGACGCACTAATTTCATCTTGGCAAACTTGTATTTCCTCTCCTCAGACATAGCATACCACTCAAAGTATTGGTCCATCTCACCCTCCCAATCAGAATACACCTTAGGGTTCAGACTACCATCAAAAGTGGGTGCATCTAATTTGATGTTCCTGATGAACCTATCATCTCTATCTTCAGGCTCTGGGTCAGGCCTCCTATGATTAGGTTCAGGATCTCTATATAAAGGCCTTCTAGGCTCCTGATGTGGGTGAGGTTGAGGCACATTAAAATCAGGGTCAGAAGTCCAATTCCGATGTCTAGGTTCTTCAAGTACTTGGACTCGGTCCCTAAGTTGGGTAAGATCCTCATGAATTTGTGCGCTAAACTGAGCCACAGTGTTTGTCATATCCTGATTCATTTTAGCTATACTTTCAGTAAGAGTTCTGATCATGGCCTCTAAATCAGGTTGGGTTTGACCAGGTTGATATGGCACTCCGTTTCTGGTAGACATGATGATTCAAGCAAGCACACAAAATGAGACTAGACTAAATCGACTACTGGATCACTAGACCTAGAGTCCAAACTAGATGCCCAATCAGAGTGGCAAGTTAGCCTGTAGTAACTCAGGACTCAACCAGGCAGGTGTAAGGGGAGTGTTAGGTCCCTGATTGCCAATCCTAGACACCAATAAGTGATTGGCCAGGTAGGCGGACCAGCACACAAGCCCTTCGGGAATGGATCCCTGAACCACCGTTCTAGGCACTGAGTGCTAAGCACACACAGAATAACTCGGCAAACTGACTCAACACTAGCCTAGACCCGACCAATTGGTGTCCCTAGTCCAC
Source organism: Areca catechu (assembly GCA_021397845.1). Taxonomy (NCBI): domain Eukaryota; kingdom Viridiplantae; phylum Streptophyta; class Magnoliopsida; order Arecales; family Arecaceae; genus Areca; species Areca catechu. The sequence goes on along the minus strand of CM038039.1, from coordinate 201,022,066 downwards.
TAGGGCAAATTAGGTCTAACTGATTTTAAATTAGGTCTAGGTTCGAATGATTGGATGGTGGTTTTGGGCTAAGGAGAGGTAATCAACTCCTCCCCTTATCTTAGATGCTCAATTGCCCTTAAGTAAATTATGAGATGATCACTCCAAAAAGAATTGAATTGCAGAACACAAAAAATAGAGTTGTTGTATTTTAATGCTCAGAGTCTTTACCGAAACCAATAAATCACAGAAAAATTATGGAAAATAGGTTCAATTATACTGGTTTCAACGAAGCAAAAATCATGCAATTCGGAGTTTTATGCAGGGAGAAATAATTTAGACAACAGGGAAATTACGGGCTGCAACTAGATTGTCTTCCCCGTTTATAATCCCTGCTACGAAGTTATAATCCAATGGATCCCCTACATGCCCTAGGAACACCCCGTGGAATGGGAGGAGGAGGCTTGCGCCTCGCTTAGTTCCTAGGACCGGACATCCTGGGGAGTCTACTTCGAGCAGACAAAATAAAAAGAGAAAACAATCAAAACAAGCAAGCAAGCAAATCAGAAATCCTAGACTGGGCTCTGATACCAAAAATGATGCAGAACAAATAAAGGGATGCGATGCGGAAGTAAATTAAGATTAACTAATTTTTTTGTTGTTTTTATATGTTTGTAGAAGTTGGCTTTAAATCAAAGAAAAGTTAACCTAACATTGAAAGATACTAATATGATAATTGAAAGCACAATTTTAAGGAAACTAAATTATCAGAGTAGTTCAGAAGCAACGGATCGCTGAGGGTTGAGAAACTCCCAGACCTAGGGTTTTGCTCCGAACTTTCAACAGAACAGAAATAAAGAGAAGAGATGGTTTACTTAACCAGACAATGATCTTCACAGATTTTGGTGGAAGAACTCTCCCGAGCAGATTGTTGGATCCTCGGATTCAGATATCTTCGCAATGGATCCTCCAATACTGGTCCTTTGGCGGGTTGGCTTCTCCTGAACTCAAGATCTGGAAGAGAAGAAAAATAATTGATAGAATCAGAGAGTCAAGGGAAAAATTTACCAGGTTGATGAACTTGAAGATTGAAATTGCTGAAAACTGGATTCTCCTGGAAGCTGATGTGATTTTCCTTGGAACTTGCTCTGGATCTGAAGTAGCCGGACTGGATCTGGATGAAGGTGGATGGCCTGGACTTGTAGAGAGAGAGAGGCCGTGGGAGATGGAAGGAGCTAGGGTTTGATGGATTGAAAATAATGAAGGGCGGCTAGGGTTTTGGATTTTTAAGTGGCTAACCTAGGGTTTTGGATAAAGATGGAGATCTCTCACCTCCTCAAGGCTCCAATGGAACCCGGATTACCCCCTCATGGAGCTCAACACTTAGAATAGTGCGGAAGAAGAGAAACCTAGGTTACTCAACACAAGAGAATAGCAAAAAATAATTTTTTCTTCATTGATTTTCTAAAGTTACAAAGAGAGGTCTATTATATAGACCTAAAATTTTCTCCAAGTTTGTACAAATTCCCATGTGGGACTAAACTCCTCCAACCTCTAGATTAGGTAGAAAACCTCCTCTCTTGGCTGACCAAGAATTCAAAAAAATCTGGGACGGCCATAAAGGATTTTTTTGGATTTTTTTTTTTTTTTTTTTTTTTTTTTTTTTTTTTTTTTTTTTTTATGGCGCCTTCTTTGGAGTTGGATTTGGATTTGGAGTCCTCTTCTCCTTATGGCATTTCTTCTTTTCTTCCACTCCAAGTTAAGCTCTTTGATTTTGATTTGAACTTCAATTAGGAGTAGGTTGGATGTCCTTCTTTGATTTTTTTTCCAAGAGAAGTCCCTTTCCTTCTTTGCTTAGACAAAATTGGCAGGTATGGGCGCCTCCTTTAAATTGGCTTCCAATTTGATTTTTTTTCTTCTTTGGATGTGGGGACCATGACACTGGGATGCCTTTGTGGCGCCTCCTGGACCCTGGCGTGTGCTCAGAGTGTGGCTGGGCGTGTGGCTTGGAGTGTGGCCTCCACTTGCTTGGACCTTGATTTGATTGGAAGACAAATGTGGCACCATTTTGGACCTTTATTTGATTGGAAGACAATTGCGGCACCATTTTGGATAAAATTGAAACCACATCGGGACTTGCACCGAGTCAACATGACTCAACAAAATTTAAATGGTGACTCAAGAAATAAATAAAAATAAATAAACTGGTTGACCAGGTCAACCTTTATTACAAACCCTAATTTCTCGGGCAATGTCAATCAGAGATCCAAATGGAGCTCTGAAGTCTTCTTATGAGTCTGGTGCCCGCACCAGAGGGAAAAGGGGGGTGGGGTCTGGTGGTGGTGTAACTAGGGTGGTCGGGGCTATGGTGGCTTAGTTAGATGGCTATAGCTTGAGATGGTGGTCGGCCATGTATAGAAAAACTGAGAGAGGAGGAAAGGGGCATCGTCAACCCTTCTACCTTGGTGGCAGCATCTATGGCCAGGAAAAAGTGAGTGGAGGAAGGGAACTCTCTGTAGGTGGGGAAGATGGTGGATCTTGGTTGGTGGTAGGGTGGATTCTAGCCAAAAGATAGATGATGGATCTCAAAACAAGGAAATAGAGTAAAAAGAGAAGGATTGGGATTTTGGGAGAGAAAGATGGGCTCTTGGCTGGCGGTGCTCGACTATGGTGGCATAGTGGTCACCGAAGATGAATAAAGGAAGAGGGAGGAAGATTCGAGCTCGATGGTGATCAATCACCAGGAAGGTGTTTTAAAGATGAATTTTTAGCTAAGATAAGGTTGGCCTAACACCAGCTATTTGCATCAGCTCACAATGCCTAGACTAGCCACTATTAGTTGGCCTTATCTCCTACAATGAGAGATTATCTCCTACAATGAGAGATCAGATAAGGGTTATTAGACTTTTACTTGAGTCAAGAAATGGGTGAGGTTATTAGATTTGCCTCTCCTCCTCAAGTTTCTAAGTTGCTTCTCAATATGTATGGTTGCTCTATTATACTTTGACAAAAAGGATGGTGCATTGCCTCAAAACATGATTCTTCCTATCCACAACTCTTACTGGTTGCTCCTTATAAGATATTTTTTTTTGTAACTAAAGTGGTCCAAACTCTACCATGTAGCTAAGATTAGGTATATATTTTCTTAATATAGAGATATGCATGAAAAATATTATGAACTCTAGCAAGAGAGGGTAGTAAAGTAAGACAGTAAGTTACCATTCCAATCCTCTCCAAGATCTCAAAGGGATCCACAAATTTAGGGGTAAGCTTATCTCATATCTCAAATCTCATCATGCCCTTAATTAGTATACTTAATCTTCCACTTCAAACTCCAATTCTCTTCTCCTATTATTAGTATAGCTTTTTTTGTCGGCTTTGAGCTAAATGAAGCTGCTTTTTTATGAGTTGGATTTTGTTAACTATTTGCTAAACAATATCTAGTCCCAATAGCCTCTTTTTGCTAACATTATTTCAACAAACAAGGATCCTACATCTTCTCCTGTATAGAACTTCAAAAGGAGCCATTTGAATGCTAGCTGAATAGTTGTTATTATATGCATACTCTACTATTGGTAAATATTCATCCCAAGATCCCTTCAAATCTAGTATACATATCCTTAACATATTTTCCAAGATCTAAATTGTTCTCTTTGATTGACCATCTATTTGTATGTAAAAAGTTGTACTGAACTCGTACTTAGTCTTTATAGCTTGATGCAAACTCCTCTAAAATTAAGAGACAAATCTCATATCCCTATCATATACAATAAATATTAGAGTACCATGAAATCTTACAATTTTATCTATTTACAACTTGGCCAGCATTTTCAAAAAGAAATTGACTTTGATAGGCAAGAAATATGCTGACTTGGTTCGTCAATCTACAATCACCTAGATAGCATCATATCCTCGAAGAGTTTTTTGTAGCTCCAAAACAAAATCCATCATTATGTGATCTAATTTTCACACTAGAATATATAGTGAGGGATTGTAATGCTCCAGTCAGCTTTTGATGTTCAACTTTTACTTATTGATAAGCTAAAAACTGAGCCACATACTGAGCAATTTTTCCTATATACCACTCTACCATAAATTTTGTCTATGATCCTTATACATCTTCATACTTCTAGAGTGTGTGGTATTGGAGGAGTTATAAGCTTCCAACATAATTCATCTCATCAGCTCTATATCATTTAGAATACATAATCTATTATAAAACCTCAAGGATTTATCTTCATGAATTCTAAACTTAGATGCCATACTAGATTGTACCTCCTCCCTGATCTTTTTTAATTTTAGATTTTTTTCTCAAGATGCTTTGATTCTATCAATCAAGGTAGGTTGCATACTTAAAGCAATGAATAAAACTTTAGAATTATGCAATCATACCTCGATGCACATCTTTCTAGATCTTGAAGAATGTGTAGATACAAAGTGATTAGACTACTATATCCTCATAGACTTCCTACTTACAGCATCTATCATCATATTTGCTTTTCTAGGATAGTAATTAATGATCAAATCATAATTCTTAATTAACTCTAGCTATCTTCGCTATCTTAAATTCATCTCTTTTTATATGCAATATATACTTAAGACTCTTATGATTTGTACAAATTTAATATGGTACCCCATACAAATAATGTGTCCAAATATTTAGTGCAAAATCTATTGTAGCTAGCTCATAGGGTAGTTGTTCTCATATAGGATAAGTTGTTTGGATGTATATACTACTACCTTCCCATTCAACACACATCACAGTCCATTTTTAGTGGTATTCCCATTGATAGTAAAATCTATACTTCTAGATGGTAGGGTAAGGATAGGAGATGATACCAAGTACCTCTTCAATTCATAAAAACTTCTCTTATATTTCTCTATCCAATCAAATTTGGTTCTTTTGTGAATTGGTTGGGTCAAAGCATTGTTACTCAAGAGAATCCTTTTACAATCTTCTATACTATCCTGCTAGTCCATGTAAGCTATGGACCTCCATCACATTAGTCGATCAGCTCCCTCTATCTTTCTTGAGTCTATAGATATTCTTTATTTGGAGATTATGTACCTGACGAAGGAGATAATCTCAAGCTAGAATTGATACTTCTTTAGCTTTGTATACAATCTCTACTCCCTTAATGTTTGCAACACTATCCTTATATGTCTTCATGTTCTTCTAGATTCTTGGAATATACCAAAAGTATCATCATGAACACAACTGCACACTAATCTAAATAGAATCTAAATTCCAATTCATTTTATCCATAAATGCTAGCTGCAGAAGCATTTGTTAATCCAAAAGACATGGCCAAAAATGTGTAGTGCACATATATGGTCTGGAAGGTTATTTTAGGTATACATCAGACTTAATTTTTGATAAATAATATCCAAACTATAGAAAAATTTTGGAAAATACTTAGATATCTTGAAGTTGATCAAAAGTGTCATTAATCCATGGTAAAGGATATTTATTCAAAGTTGTTAGCTTATTTAGCTCTCTATAGTCAATGCATAACCTTGACTCCCATCCTTTTTTATGACAAAGAGTACCGGAGCAGTCCATGGAGAAACATTAGGCATGATGAAATCCTTATCAAATAGTTCTTAGAATTATCCCTTAAGCCCCTTCAATTCAACCAGAGCCATTCGATAGGGAGCTTTAAAAATAGACCAAAACTTAGTACTAGATCAGTAGAGAGCTCTATCTCTCTATCCGAAAGTAGTCATGGTAGATCCTTTGGAAATACATTAGGAAACTTTCTTATTATCGAAACACTTTTCTACTTTAACTCTTTCTGCTAAGTATCTGTGACACTGGTCAAGTACGTTGTACAACCTTTGCTCAACATTCTACAAGCTTGCATGGAGGATATAACTTTGATGGGGACATTCACTCTACTGCAAGTAAAGCTAAATGATACCTGTCCTAATGTGAAACAAGCCAATCCATCCTTAGGATGACAACAAAGTCCATCTCCAAACTATCAAATCAGATACAAGGTCATGATCTTCAATGCCCATAGTGTAAGATAGACAAATCATGTCAACCATGATAACATTCCTATTCGGGTTAAAGACATACAACTCATAATCCAGGGGCATGTGCATAATTCCAACATTTGTAGCAGATCCAAATGAAAAAAGAAGAGTAGATAGCCCTAAGATCAAACAAAACACAAGCATATATAGACACTACTTTGATAATACCCATCATAGGTTGAAGTTGTACTATTACTATCAATCATACCTTCCAACATATATAATTGTGTATGTTTAAATTTAACCAAGTCTAAAAAGGTTTTAGGGTACTTGTCATTGTAGCATTTGATACCTGAGCATCCTGCTAAATCATAGTATAAACGTAGGCCTAAGTCTTTTGAATTTGATATCTCCTTGCCCTCACTTTGAGTGTTGGTCTTAATAAGAAGTCGGTGCATCTAAAGTAGTTAGAGCAGGTAGTGGTCCGGGCACATTCTAGGAGGGCTGCTAATATCTAATGTTCTGATGATAGAGATAGTCTACAGTATTATGGCCCTATTGACCACAACTAAAATAGGCTTCAAAAAATCAATGATATTCGTACTCTAAGAGAAATTCTCTACATCTGCCATATCAAGTTTCCTTTTTTGGCTAGTCCATATTATCCTTTCAATGAGTTCTTTGCCTTTTTGACTGATTGACAATGAAACCACTAGATTTGGACCTCTTTTTTTGGTGCTACTCCCTCTCTTGGTTTATGTTGTCAACCTCTAGCTCTACTATTTTGATATTGACTGCTTCCTGGTAGTAGACCAACTGCATTGGTCTCACTCCATCACCAATACAAGAAATTAATGAAAACCAAACTCTTTTTTTTGATGCTAAGAGGGAGCATAAGGAGGTGGCATGGACTTGCCGATGCTTTTTAAAAGCATCATAAAATAATGATGCTTAAAAGTGTTAGCAGTGTCTCATGGTATAAGGCGATGCTTTAAAGCATCGATAAAATAGCATTAAATCACAATGCTTTAAAGTATTGTTGGACTTCCTCTACTTTCCAACGCCCAATCCCTAATTTTCCTTCTCTTCTTCCCCTTCCGTCTGCTCCCAACTCTATCACCATAGCCCTCCTCCTTTGTTTCTCTTATGATTGGCATCCTTTGACATCGATCCTCTCCTCCACACATGTCATCCTCCTCTTTCTCTCCCAATTGGGCTCTCCCAAGCTTTATCTCCCAATTAGCTAAACCCTTAGGGACAGAACCAAATAAGAAACTTTTCCTTGTTAATTTAGATGAATGATTGATAAATGATGAGTTCTTTTGACCTGGATTGGATGGAGCTCACCCTCATTTGGTGAATATCTAGCTCTAGATGGAGGTCAAGCTGCAAGTATAATTTTGATTCCCTGTTATTTATTTTGTTCATTGATTTAGAATACTTTTGTCAAATTTTATTCACAAATTTCATCAATAAATTTGTGCTAAATGGCATGCTAACATCTAGTTCAGCTACTAGTTCTCTATTTGGTTATGGAGCTAAATGCTGTGCAAGTTCTCTATTAGTGCTAGTGATGGTTTTGACAACATAAAAGTGATTGATTGCTATCGTAGGTGGTTAAAAATAAACCTAATTCAAACTATATAGATAGTGTGAGTCGAGATCATATCCTTAGAAATCTAGAACTAAGTTGTGATTATAAAAGAAATAAAATAGAAGACTTGTTGTTGCTTAGAAAGTAAACAAAAACTAAATTATTCTAAAAGTTAGATCAAATAAAAAGTCAGTATCTCAGAGTTTATGGGTTAATCTTGTACCTAATAGAGTTGTATTTCTTTTATAAAATATTTGTAATCAAGCTTAGAATTTTCCTTGGCATGCCTCTGGAAAGTACAAAGTATGCAACTCTTCTTTTCTTGGTACGTGTCGTACCTATAGATCATAGTACATCTCCAAAAGCAAGGATTGTCTTAATCTTAATCTAACATGTAAGTAAAAAGTAAAGTAAATAAAGAACTCATGATACTTTAATAATCAAAGGCATAATCTTTATTGCATATAAAATAAAAAAAAACAAAGAAAAGTTTAGAACAATAAAACTCATTCTGCTTCATTACAAGATCTTCTCTTCCCTTTCGAGACTGCTAGCTACTCATGGGTTGATCTCTTCTTGTCTCACCTTATAAGGCTCATGAAGGATTCCAGGATTGATTCCCAAGGTAGAGGTATGGGAGCTTTTTTATAGGTATTAAGAGGAAGAAGGTTTTCATGTTTTTCAGATATGGGACTATAGAAAAAGGATATATGAGTGGCTAGGATTTATTTTTCAAAGAATAAATGGTTGGATGGGTATTAATAGGAAAGAGAGGAAGAGGGATGTCTCCCATGAATAGGACCCAAATCCCATTCGAATTCAATGTAAAATCTTGTTTCAATTGATGTTCTATTTGCTGAGAGCTTCTCTACCATTGGATCCTAAAAACCAGTTGCACAACACCTCATCACACCCAGAATTCTTTGGAATTAGCCCTTGGCCATTAAATCTTGAGTGAAAAAACTGCCAACCATTTGATAGCATAAAAGTGCTTCTTCCTAGAGTCCTTTCTTTAGTCAGGTTCTTCTTAGACTATCCTATCACACCCCTGGAGTGCTGGTCACTGTTCAATGGTGCATCAAAATCCTACTTCAAAGCAACCCCTTCGTGCATTATGATAAAGACCACGATAGCATTGTTCCTATAGATCACATGCTTGGTCCACATACTTGGTATGCATGCTCAATCCTGTGGACCGAGCCATCAGTTCATGATGAACCGGAGTGATATTTGGACTAGATATAGGTGGATTTTGGATCTAGTTTGTCTTGGAATTGGACTGCTTTTGGGTCTCCATTCAGGATCAATTTTGAGTCTAATTTCCTTCCAATTTTCTTTCTTTTAACCTACGAATTAGACTTTTTGCATTGATAAGCATCTTCCATGCAAAAGGTATAAAGAAGCATCAATTCTTAAAGAATAAAGATGAACTAGTCTATAAATTGATACTTCTATTGGTATATTTAATATACTTATCATATCCCCAACTTGAACTTTGCTCATCCTTGAATAAGGAAAAGATTTAAAGTTAGCTTTTAGCTTAGAGTTTCAAGTTTTACTAAGCAATTTTCTTCAAAGGATCATTGATGTTCAGTAGAGCGAGAGTGAGATATGTCATAGAAATCTTATTACTTAACCAATATAAAAATTAAGTGAAGAATATTAATTTTTTTCTAAACCTTTTCTAAATAGCTCCTACCTTCTTCTCTAAATCATTAACTTTTACATGGACTAATGTATTGTTACTTCCTCTATTTATTATAATAGAAGCTTCTTCATATTACCCACTTTTTGATACGAACATCATTGCTTTTTGAGGCAAAGATGCCAGGTTACTCGATGGGAGACCAATTATTAGAATTTATTTATTTTAAAATATTGTATAGCTATTGAGTGTCTTAATACATCTCATATCAGTCTTCCTTTCAGCAAGTCTCTCTAGTATGATGCCTTGGGAGGAAACTCCAATGATCTAACCTAAAGTAGTGTCTATCAAAGTAATCTCAACACTTTTGACAATATAAAAAATGCCACTTGAAATGCTCCTCAGGTTCCTATAGAACTCTCTAACCAATATATGGTAGGTAGGGATGTTTAAGCTATAGAATTGTTCCCACCCTTAACCTCTAATCCATTACCCAAAAAGAAAACCTCTATCATCAAAAAAATTAAAGTTAATCCATCTATTAGCGGTGACTATCCTATCTACCATTCTCTCAGTTTGAATATAAAAAGGTGAAGGTACCGGTGCAGGGGTAGGGTGCTCAGTCAGTTGAGAAGGTTTTAGATGGGTTGTAGGAGCTTCTTCTTTCTAAGTCGCTTGTTTTCTTTGCCTTTCCTTTTTTCCTATTGCTTTGACCATTTTAGATCATGGTCATTTGAACCTTCAAGCAAGTTGCTTATGAGACCCCATATCTTGCAGAAATGATAAAGATTCAAGAGGAAACAAATGGAAAAGAAACAAATCAACCAGATTAGAATAGATCGAGCGATGGGATGTAAGGATTCACCATTCTTAGGGCATGTATAGGGAAGAAAGGGCTGCTTTTGGTAGGGCCAAAAGGTCACAAGTCCTAGTTTTAACAAAAATCCCGCCTCCAAGTCGACTCTAATTTTTGTTTGAGTTGATTCAAATTCAAGTAGACTCAAATTCACTATTTGAGTCAGCTTGGATCCAGGTTAAAGATAAAAATTCAAAGAACAGTAAAAACAAGTTCTAGAGAGATTCAAAAAGAGTTTTAGGGATTCTAAGAAGAAAATTTTTACTAGATAGGGTTCCTATCAGATAATGGTGATTGAGATTTAATCAAATAGGTCATAGATATCTAATTCTTTTCTAATCATGCTAAACATATCTTCATTTAAAGGTTTGATAAAAATATTAGCTAATTGCCTATCGGTACTAACAAAATCAAGCATTACATTTGTATTTAAACATGATCTCTTATAAAATAATGCCTTATTTCAATATGTTTAATTCTTGAATGTTAAATTAAATTTTTAGTTAAATTTATCATACTAGTATTATCACATTTTATGAAAATATTATTTAGTTTGATACCAAAATCTTCGAGTTATTATTTAATTTATATGATTTGATCATAATAACTTCCGACTGCAATATATTCAGCCTCGATCATAAATAATGCTACTGAACTTTATTTTTTGTTAAATAATGAGATTAAGTTAACTCCAAAAAATTGACAAGTTTTACTAGTATTATTTCTATCTAATTTACAACCAGTAAAATCTATATCAGAATATCCAATTAATTTAATAAAAAAAGGTTTATATGCTATAAACTAGCATTAATGGTACTATATAAGTATCTAATTTTTTTTTTTAATAGCAAGTAGGTTGATTCTTTAGGATTAGTTTAATATCTTGCATGCATACAAATATTAAACATTATATTTGGCCTACTAACAGTAAGTTAAAGTAAAGATCCAACCATATATGTATAACATTTCTAATCTATGCTCTTACCTTTTTTATCTTTATCAAGCTTACATGAGAAATTCATAGGTGTGCCAATTTTCTTGGGATTCTCCATGCCAAAACTTTTAAGTATCATTTTTGTATACTTTGTTTAGTTAATGAAAATTTTCTCTTTTATTTGTTTTATTTGAAGTCTAAGAAAGAAATTAAATTTTTTCATCATACTCATTTTGAACTCCCCTTACATTAACTTAACAAACCCTTGACAAAGAAGTTCGTTAATAGTATCAAAGATAATGTCATTTACATAGATTTGAATCACTAGAAAATCATCATCTTTTCCTTTTAAAAATAAGGTAATGTCTGTATTTCCTCTAATAAAATCATTTTCAAGTAAAAACTTGCTTAAATGTTCATACCATGTACAAGAGATTTGTTTCAATGCATATAATGCCTTACATAATTTGTAAACATGATTTAAAAAATCATAACTTTCAAATCCGCATGGTTGTTCAACATACACATTCTCATAAATAAAACTTTTTTGAAATAAACTTTTGACATCCATTTGGTAAAGTTCAAAATCTATAAAACAAGCAAAAGAAGTAATAATCTAATAGCTTCTAATCTAGCTACCGATACAAAAATTTCATTAAAATCAATGCCTTCTTTTTGACTATATCTTTTTGTAACTAATCTAGTTTTATTTCTTATAACTATACCATTTTCATTTAATTTATTTCTGAAAGCTCATTTAGTTTCAATGATAGGATGATCTATAGATTTTTTTACAAGGGCCCATACTTTATTTCTTTAAAATTAATTAAGTTTTTTTTGCGTTGCATTTATCCATTCATAATCATTTTCACTTTCATTTATAAAGTTAGGATCTATTTATGATATAAAAGCTAAGTAATTGTAAGAATCTTTCAAGAATAATCAAGTTCTTATCCCTTGAGATAGATCACTAACAATAAGATCTTTTAGGTAACCATGAGTATATCTCCATTCCTTGGATAGTCAATCTTGCTTTTATTGAAATTTTATACTTTCATCATCATCCTTTTTTGAATTTTGATCTTCATTTCTAAAGAATGATTTTTTAAATGTAAGATCCTCCATTTTCTTATTTAAAATTTGTCCATTAATAAAAATAACTTCCTTTCTCAAAGATTTGATATTAGTTTCATCAAATATAACATGAATTAATTCTTTAACAACGAGTATTATTTTGTTGAAGACTCTATGTATCTTGCTAGATGATAAACAATTTAAAAAGATTCCCTCATCCAACTTGACATTGGATTTATTCAAATTATCTTTACCATTATTAAGTATAAAATAATAACATTCAAAAACATGAAAGTAGCTAATATTTGATTTTCTATTTTTTCAAATCTCATATGGAGTTTTCTTTAAAATTGAATGATCAACATATGATTCAAAATATAATATGCTATATTTATTACTTCTATCCAAAAATATCTAGGGAGGTCACTTTCACATAACATAGTGCGTACCATTTCATCTAAAGTATGATTTTTTTCTACTATCCGATTTTATTAAGATAGCCTAGGTACAAAAAAATTATATTCAATTTTTTTTTTCATTGTTAAAAGTTTCAAAATTTTATATTTTCAAACTTTGCTCCATGATCACTATGAAAAGATATAATTGAATTTTTTTTATTTAAAACTTTGCAATAAAATTTTGTAGATGTTGAAATGCTTCATCCTTTTATGTTAGGAATAAAATCCATGAAAATTTAAAAAATTATCAATAATGACAAGTTCATATCATTTTCCTTCTAGGCTTGTAGTCCTAGTAAGTCTGAACAAATCTATATGAAGAAGTTCTAAGGGTCCACTAGTTGAAACTATACCTTTTGATTTTAAAAAAAATTAAATTATTTTCTAAATTGACATGCATTACAAACATGATTCTTTTTAAACTTTAGTTTTGGTAAACCTTTCATAAAATTTCTTTTAAAGAATTTTGAAATTAAATTCATGCTTGCATGACCTAATTTACGATACCATAACCAACTAGTCCCATTGATTTTTGTATCCATTACAACTAGATATTGATCATTCTTCAAGGATGGATCATCTAGATCCACCATGTAGATATTGTCATGCATATATCCAATAAATAATGATATTATCAATGGGACAAAACATAATGCATAATGATGATTCAAAAACTACTTTGCAACCTTTATCATGAAATTGACTTATACTAAGAAGATTATGCATTAATGCATCTACTAGTAAAATATTTCTAATAAATATAAAGGAGGTGATAAAAATTTTACTAATGCCAAGTATGTAGCCTTTTTCATTATTTCCAAATGTAACCACTCTCTCTTCCTTTGTATCAAAGATGACCAATTGAGTCTTGTTACTTGTAATGTGTCTTAAGCATTTATTATTAAGATACCATTGTTTTTCCTTCTTGGATCGCAAGACACATCTATGCAAAAAGTCAAATTGTAGCTTTAGATATCCAATCATCTTGGATCCTTTGGGGCTAATCTTATTAGTTCCTTTTAGAATCCATTCCTTTATAATTAGTTTTTTATTAAAATTTCAAAAATCATAAAGATAAACTTTATATCCTACTTTTCCATAATAATAATATATAATATTTGAAGGGAAACTAAAGGGATGTTTGTCAAAGAATTTCTTTGAAAATTTTTAATTTTTTTGAGTTTTAAAATATAACCCGATTTTGTTAAAAATAGCTCTTTGATCACTTAAAATCATTTGAAGCTTTTCAGAGTTAAGAATAAATTTTTCAACAAAAAATCTTAATGTTTGCAACTAATTTTTCAAATTTTGGTTTTCTTGTAGAACATTCTCATTGTTTCTCAAGATCTTTTCCTTATCATTTGACAATCCAAGATTTGGCTCTTTAGATCCTTGTTTAACTTGCATAGTTTTTTAAATTCAGTTAAAAAATCAAGAAAGGTACTTTGAAGATCACTATCATCTATAGAGTTTTTAAATCTTACCTCTTCTTCTTGTGCCATGAGATATAGGTTGGCCACTTCTTGAGTTTCTTCTTTAAAACTCGAATCTTCACTGTCACTCTATGTAGCTATTAATGCCTTCTTCTTGAATCTTTTAAAGTTTTTAAGTTGAGGGTATTCCACTTTGAAACATCCAGGCTTCTTGCATTCAAAGCCAATGGGTTGCTTCTTCTCCTTTTCTTTCTCCTTATCCTTGTTTGCTTTACTTTTATATAGCTTCTTCTTAAAACTCGTTTTTTTTTTTTCTCAAAAACTTTTTATATCTTTGAGCAATAATAGCCATCCCATCATCATCTCATCCTTTGACTCATCACTTTTCTTGTCTTTATTTATTATTGACTTAAGGGCGATGGTATTTTTCTTCTTAGATTCTTCATCATTTTATCTCATTATGAGCTTATGAGACATAAGTAATCCAATGAATTTTTTAAGTGAAAGAGTGTTAAGATCCTTTGCTTCTTGCATGGTAGCCACTTTGCTTTCCATGATTTTGGAAGAAACCTAAGAATATTTTGAACAAGATCATTATTAGAATAAGTTCTATCCAAATTCTTTAAAGCATTAGTAATATCAGTAAATCTAGTATACATGCTAGTGATAGTCTCATTTGACTTTATTTTAAATAATTCATATTTATGCACAAGCATATTAATTTTAATTTCTTTTACTTGATTGGTACTCTCATGGATAACCTCCAATCTATTCCATATTTTTTAACAGAGCTACATGTAGAAATTCTATTAAATTCATTAGCACGTAGTACATAATATAAAATATTCATAGCTTTAGCATTTAACTTAATTAACTTTATATCTTGCTCATCCTAGTCATTTTCAAGTTTAGGAACATCAACCCTATCTATTCTAATTATGGATGTGTATGGCCCTTTGACTACAACTCTCTAAAATTGATAGTCTAGTGCCTGAACATAAATACACATGCAAGCTTTCTAATAAGTATAGTTTGTTCTACTAAATAAGGGAGGTCGATTTGATGATTGCCCTTCAACAAGAGACATGCTAAGTTAGTTACTATTTGATCTTAACTCTTGATCATTAGATCAAATGTAGCTGAGTACTAAGGCTCTGATACTACTTATTACCCAGCTAGACAACCTAAAATGGGGGGTGAATTGAATTTTTCAAAAACTTAATCCAAATATGTACTGTTTTTAAAACTTGTGAAGTGATGGTGAGCAAAATTATATGCTTTGACTATTCTAGAATGGAATGCTAAAGTAAGAGCAATGAGACAAGAAAGCACATATAAATACATATAAATTTTATGGTTGTTTGGTGTACCCAATACTTACGTCTACTCTCCAAGCCTTTCCTTGAAAATTTTTTACTATAATCTTTTCAAGATTATAGCTAGATTATTTCTTGAGCTTATAATCTAAAATTCTTATAGATAAACCCTGGCTAAGAACCTAACTTCAATCTTCAATTAAAGTTAGTTATAAACGAAACAGGAATGGAGAGTATAAACACAAAGTTTCTTAAAATTGAGCAAGAATAGAACAATAATGCTCTAAAAGGAGAATCCTAAGAATCTATTAGAATCTTCAATCTTGTCTTTTTGCTAATAAACTAATGATTGAAAGTCTTTTCAGTTAGTTGAAAAGTGATAGCTCTTAAATCAATGCTTTTTGACTTTTTTATTCTTAACTTTCTCTTGATTGCTCTTGGAATATTCTCAGTTCTTAATGTTCTTCATTAAGTTTGATGAGCTTTTTAACATATCTTTGAATAAAAATAACCATTTCTAGCCATTGAAAGATGAAATATTGTTGTTAGATTCAAATATACGTAGTTTTACACTTTCTGTAGAACTAGCCATTAGGCTGTTAACAAGCCTCGGTTGATTTGGATTCCATCCGAGTTGACTTCATTCAAAAAGGAGTAAACTTGACTTTTGCTCATCAAAACTCATCTTTCTATTTTTTAATTATTGAGTCGACTTCTATTGTCAGGATCGACTCAATTGCTAATTTATCAAAATTCAGTCTTTTATAGAATACTGTTGGATTGACTCGGATAATTGGAATCAACTTGGTTTCCATCTGAGTTGGCTCGATAATGATTAGAGCCAACTCCGTTTTCAACCTCTAAAACATAGCCTTTTTTTTTAGCTTTCCATGTCGAGTCAACTCGGTTTCTATTTGAGTCAACTCAATTGCATGCTAGCTGAAACTCTTGCATGCCAAAATTTTATTTTTAAAGTTTTTGCAAGATTTTTTAATTTTTCTTTTTAAAATCATGTTTTTCTTGAAATGCATTGGCTTTTCCTTCTCTTGAGTCTTCAAAAACATATCTTTTATATCCAAATTTAATCAAATATAATTCCTTTTTAGTGCATTAATATTCTTGAAACATGAACTTATTCAAATTATTAGTCATATTATATACTTGAATATTTTATTATTCATCAAAATCAATCCTTGGAGCTAATAGGTTGCTTTTCATAAAATATGTTTTGCCAAACCAAGAATGTTATAAAAACTAGCTAAGCTAATTTTGTGAAAAATTTCACCTTGTGCTTCATGTAACTTTTTATGATGATTATAAGTTTCAAAAGTCATAGACAACCAATTAGCCTTTTAACCTTTCCATCCACTTCAAGTAGTGGAACCACTTGCTTAGTACTGTTTCTTTTTAACATTGTTCTAATTGATGCTTTATAAACTTTAGATTCTATGGAGGCAAATGTTGAAACAAAAGAGAATGTTATTAGTTGTATTCATTTTAAGTTACCTATCAACTCTCTTTTACTCCACAGTCAAAATAGTGGTATTTATTCATTTATATTTTTAGTTATTCAATGCAATATTAAATGTATAATTTCTCTCATTTTTAGATAAGCTACAATTTCATTCATTTTTATCCTGCAATGGATGAGAGCTGAATAAATAAGCCAAGGAATTGCAAAGAATATCTAGATAAAGTTTAAGATTTTATTAAATTTGTTATGAAGAAAAGTAGTATTAATAAAAAGATTCTATGCCCATGCCAAAAATGTATAAATTCTTCTTTTCTCAACCCATAAATCATTAAGGTTGTGTTTGGTGGATCGCTAGGAAATCCTGAATGGTAATCTGGATTACTTGCAAGATAGATTACCACTGAATAGATTGCTAGTAATGCTGATTACTGTGTTTCGTATACACAGAAAATCTATCAGTAAGATTGATTACTGTGTTTGGTATGAGAAATAGATTACCAGTAATCTAAGCTCAAATTCTTAAAATATCCCTAAGTCAAAGAAAAAAATTCTATGAGAAAACATGGAATAATCGCTAAAAAAAGCCCACCTACACCACGATAACGGGACCAAGGGGAGATTGGGATCGGCTATATTTGGGGATCGAGCGGAGATGATGCGAGAGTTTGTATGTGACCAGAGAAGACGGGAGAGGGATCTTGAAATCCCCCACATGGAGAAGTCGGGGAATAAAAAGGCATCTTTTTTGTAGTCGATGTCCACTTGGCTCTTCGATTTGGATTGGTATGGAGGCATATAGGAGAGGACCTAATAAAATCTAATAGGATGTCGCTAGGTGGGAAAGGGGGAAGAGAGGGAGTTGGAGGGAGGGAGAAATATAGAGAGTGAGAAAGGAAAAGGACTATCGTCTGTCGCGGGATTAAGAAGAGATCCCAACGAGCACCCAGAGGAGAGGGAGGAGGGGACAGTTTTGTTCTTATCGAAGCGAAAGGGATGCGGTAATTTTGTAAAAAAAAAAACATATTACCACATCTCCAGTAATCTGAATAGCCAGCCCTTCTTGAGATAATCTAGATTGCTACATGAGAGGCAATCCAGATTACCACTACAAGATAGATTACCACTTTTTCAAAATACTAAACATAGTTATCTGGTGGGCCCAACTTAAAATTACTGGTAATCTGGATATATTACCGTCTACTAAATGCAACCTAAAGAACATTTGGTATGGCAAAGATTTTTAAGATGTTATAATGAGTGGGTTTTTTTATAAAGAGTCTATATTACCATCTCCATATAACCAACAATCCTTTATAGAATATATATCTAATTTTGGATTTAGTAACCTGGGAAATCCTGTAAGAGATGATGATATGAGGAGTCTATTCAAAGATGCTTTTGGACTTGGTATTCAAAATATAGTAGACTCTAATAGTAGACAAGAAGTAGTTTGGATGCCTGAGAGGCCTACATTTACTGAATCTATGCATGTTGAGGTGCCTATGCATCCATCTAATGATGAGATACCTCGATATCATAACTTGATGAAAGATATAGATTAAGAATTATATACATAATATAAGAAACTTTTGAAGATTTTTTTCTTGTATATTTACTTTTTTTTAAAAATATTTGAATGGATAGTTTAGCAAGAGTTTTACCATGCTGTTTTAGTTATTAAAAGATGCATTTTTAGAAGGTACTAGTTTACTATCATTATTTTAAAAGCCAAAAAAAATAGTAAAGGAATTGAAACTTGGATATAAAAGATTCACAGTTGTTTGAATGACCACATATTATATCGAGGCAAAAATATTGATCAAGAGTCATTCTATGTGTATGGATCTTTACTATGGATAACACATAAACAAGATGAGGATGATCTAATGAATGAATTGGATGCAACATGAAGTTAAAAAAAGCCGGTCAAGGTATTGCATTAGTTTTCTCTCTTACCTAGATTGAGAAGGATTGATGCATCATCAAAGATAGCTTCATTAATAAGATGACATGATGAAGGATGTACAAAGAATGGAATTCTAAAATATCTAGCAGATAGTTTAGTATAGAAAGTATTTAATGATATCTATCCTAGTTTTGTCTGTAATATTCATACTGTTAGATTGGGTTTAGCTACTGATTGCTTCAATCCATTTCGAACTCTGAGTTCTACTTATAGCATTTGGCAAGTTGTTTTGATTCCTTATATTTTGCCACTATGGATATACATGAAATAGTCTTGTCAATAATCATTCCAAGTGATAAGAGTCCAGACAATGCAATTGATATTTTTCTATAACCTTTAATAAATGAATGAAAATAGTTGTGAGAGGGTATCAATGCATTTGATGCTTCGAATGTTCAAATATTCAAATTACAGGCAACTTTATTATGGACTATTAATGATTTCTCTACATATGTTAATTATCTAGTTAAAGCACTAAGGGACGGGTTGCATGTCTTTCTTGTGGGGATTCAACCCATTCAATTTGCTTAAGATGTGAAAAAAATTATTACGTAGAACATCATCGATGGTTGGAAGCAAGACATCTATTTTGGTTTTAGAAAGATTTGTTTAATGGTGTTATAAAGTTGAGATTTACTCCTACTCCACCTTCTAGAATTGATGTTCATAGGCAAATGCATGGCATCAAATATATCTATGATAAAATCTTAAAGTCCACTAAAAATAGAGGAAGAGTGGATCTTGATATCTCAATGCAAGGATTACTTGAAGAAGTCGATACTAGCACTATAGATGTAGAGGGGTTTGAGAATCCTAGCAATTTCTTTGAATATAAAAATGATGATAACATAATGATGGCATCTACACATCAGCCTATTAAATAATTATGAAAAAAAGAAGCATTTTCTTTAACTTACCATATTGGAACCATAATATTTTTTGGTATAATCATGATATCAGGTATGTAGAAAAGAATGTGTGATAATTTGATTGGAACAATATTAAACCTTGATGAAAAGTCTAAATATAACATTAAAGAACATCATGACTTAAAAGAAATAGGCACGTGATAAGAGCTTCATCCTAAAGTGCTGGCCATTGATAAAATTTATATGTCTCATGCATGTTACTCAATGTCTACTCGAGGAAAAAAATCTTTTCTTGATAATTTAAAAAAAATATCAAACTTCCTGATGGATGTACATCAAATATTTTATGATGTATGAATCTAAAAGAGTAAAAACTTTCAAATCTTAAAAATTATAATGGTCATATACTGATGCAAAATATTTTTTCACTAGCTTTAAGATCGTCAATGTCAAAATAAGTTATTTTAGTTGTTTTTCAATTATCGTCATTCTTTAAGACATTATATTTCAAAGTCCTTGACCATCAGAAGCTTGATGAGTTGGAGTCTCATGTTGCACTTATACTTTGTTAGATAGAAAATATTTTTTCTCCTAGATTTTTAATCATTATGGTTTATCTACTCATTCACTTAGCTTCAGAAACTAAACTTGGTAGATTGTTACACTATAAATGGATGTATTCTATTAAGAGGCAATGTTGCAAAACTCAAAGTTTGTAACTTATAAATGTTTATTATAAATATTATAATACTACAAAACCACCTTATGGTTCTTAATTTTTGAAGGTATCTTATTCATTTGAAAGATTATGTACGAAATAGAGCCCATCTCGAGAGCTCAATTATAAAAGGATACATTATTGAAGAATATTTAACTTTTTATTTAAGATATCTTAAAGGTGTAAAGATTATTTTTAGTCAATCTTAATATGATAGCGATATTGCAGAGAATGTAAAATTATACAAGTTTTCATCTATTGGAAGACTTAGAAAAAGTTGAAAGTTTTGTTCTTGACCAAAAGTCCTTAGCCTAAGCACATCATTATGTATTACTTCATAGTGATATAATATTTAAGTATCACAGGTTAATATATTTATATAATGTCAAACTTCAAAAATCATATCAAGTATAATGTTCTTAATCAAAGATTTAATTTTTGTGCAGTGAGTTTTTAGTTGCTCAACAAGAGTCAATCATAGCATCCATGTTAATCCAAGGCTTGAGTAATAATGGTTGGTTGAGTTATTCCCAACATGGTTTTTCAATCAAGTTTGGCATATATGTAAGTGATACGTTAATTTTAGATACATATTTAACATCGAATAACTCATCAACAATTCATGTCATATTTTTTAGATACCGATGATAATGGAGAGAAATTCTTCAAATAAATCAATAGCCCTTGCTTGAGGTCCTAATAATATTGTGAATAGATATATTGATTTTATTATTAATGACTTTGAATTCCATACTAAGGATCGCAAAAAATTTAGAAAAACATAGAATATTGGAGGTATGGTGGAAGTTGATGAAAAAACTTATTATGCTGTACTTAAATATATTTATGAGTTAGATTATTATACAAATTTTAAAGTAAGATTATTTTGATTTGATTAGGTGGATATAAACTCACCAAGAAATTTGAAATAAGATACAAATGGATTTACATTTATAAATTTTTCGAGACCGATACATATTGATGTATTATTGAAAGATAATGATAGGTATAATAAATTTCTTAAAATAAGTATCAAAATGAATACTAAATGATCTTTATTTTTTAAAAATTGATAGTTCTTATTTTTTTAGGAATGATGCTCATAAATATAAAGAGCCTAATCCACATGCCTAAAGGATACAAATTGGATCCAAAACAAAGACCAAAAGGAGGCCCAAAAGACTTCAAAACCCCACCCAAATCAGCCTAAAAACCAGTTGGTCCACCGTGGACCAATCACCAGTCCATAGGGCCTGTAGCGCAGTCTATTGAATGATCTAGGGAACTTTTATTGCAGTCCATGGTGGGAGGTGACCTCAGTGCATGATTGGGTGGCTGGTAGCCGGTTTCATATGGGATCAGATGGTCGAGAGAGCTCTTTCCCATATCTAGCTATGGTGGCCCATGCCTAAGTGTGCCATTTAATAGCTAGGAGGACTTCCATTTGCCATCCAAAGGTCTAGGGGCATCACTGGTAGGAAGGGAGCTGAATCAGGCAGGTTTTTGTGCCATTCGATGACTCAAAATAGACCTTGAGAATGATCGAATAGCCACAGGCAATTCTAACTTGGTTTGGGCATTGATGTAGTTGATTTTAGGGGCTTTTATCATGATCGAATATCAAATGAATTTCAGGGTTCAATAGAGAATATCACATAGATTTAACAAGGAATTTCACATGGATTCAACCTGGTTCAGGCCCTATTTAAAGGGGAGACCATAGGTAATGAGAGAATCAGCCAGCATCCAACATTTGTTTTCTCTTTATTTTTTTAGTTTAGGTTTTAAGAGAGATCAGAAAGGCTTTCAAGGGAGGATGGCATGCAAAGTCCCAACCATGCATGGCTAGAGTCTCTATCCTCAGGAAAAGTAGGGGAAGTCCTTTTTATTTTTATATTATATTTATTATTTATTGTTTTGTATATTTAATTGATGCAAAAATTCAATTAATGAATATCTTTTGTTTCTATGCTTTTTAAATATTTATCTATGATTCAATTTCTATTAATTTAGGATCAAGTCCCTATAGCTTATACACAAAGAGATAGGTCATGATTTGAAGGATACAATCCATGCTCAAATATAATAAGCTATAAGGAAAGTTTGGTCATGGATAACCTTATTTATCCTGTTCTATAAATATAAGTCTCGATTAGTTTATGATTAATAGAGACAGATCGTGATCTGAAGGATACAATTCTTGCTTAACGAGATAAACTAAATCAAGAATATATTCATAGACTCAGACTTCAAAGAATTATTAATCAAAATACAAATATCTAATAATTAAAATGACCTACCTGAAATCTTAAGGCATTCTTCAATCTTTATTCTTTTAAATTTTTAGCTTTAGTTAGAATTACTTTTCTAAAAGTTAGTTTAGTTTTACAAATCCCAGATCTCTTTTACAAAACTAATAAACCTCAAAATCAACTTAGCCCAAGGTCCTTGAGGATTTGACACTTGACTCACACTATTCTATCCAATAGTGGTGTCGGAATAATTTTATCCTTGGTGTAGAACAACATGCATCAGATAACTCATGCATTTTTTTATCTCAAGCTCATCAAGTATTTTTTATATAAGACTCAAAAAATAAAGAATGGATTGCTATCATTAGAACGAAACCTAGAGACTCATATGATATGGGCAAAAGGGTAGAAGTAGAAGATGATGACACTTGTTAAGGGGGTACTTTGAATGCCTTGAATATATCTTCAGCATATAGCCACAGAGGTAGTACCTAATCTGCTAACCGAGCTGTTGGCCTATCTATCAGCTAGAGTTTATCGTCGAAGTGTCTTCATAAGTAACAGTAACCAGTTGTTATGGCTTATTTGTTGACTTGTTCACTGGCCTATCAATGGTGCCAAACTTAATTCCAAAATAATTTTTACTTAGCTATTATCGGCTATGGTTCTTCGATGCACTCTTTGTCACACGACCTGTCTCTAAGAATTCAAATAACTAGTTATCCAATGTGTGAAAATGGTTATTCTATGCAGATAAGATCAACGGCAACTAAGTCCTCCCTATGTGGGAGTGGATGAGGCTAAGATCCTATGTTCATAGTATCATGATGAACAACTAATATTATCAATAGAAATGGTTTTTTAGCCATCTTCTATAAATAACCAGAGCTCTAAGGATTCCAAGTAAGCAACTCTTTCCTACACTCACTACTTCCTTTTTATTCCAGATCTCTAACTTGAGCATCAGTGGGTCCTTACCGAAGCCATCCTTGGCTGTAGACTTTATTTTGCAGGTCACTTTAATGGCGATTCCCGCCTAACAGCACCCTCTCAAATCTCAAGTTGGAATATATAGCAATAGATTGAAGTGGATCAAGGCATTACAGAATCAAGCATTGACCTGTGATGAAAGGCCTGGTTTCAATATCAACCTGCCCTTCACCACCAACAACTTTAGAAAGGATTCCACTCCTAGAAGGACACCACCCAGCATTCTGAGGCCCATAATTCCGAAGACATCGATGTGGAGCAGCATCTCTAAGAGATGTACAATTGATCAAGGTGTTGTAGAATAAAGCCTCGATCCGTGATGAAGGGTGTGGTTCAACATCAACCCTCTCTTCATTACCAAAATAATGCAAGAGCCTATTTTTGCAAACTTCAAGGCCCCCCATCTAGAAACTTTTTAGGGGACCCATTAGATCATTTCAAGAATTTCCAGACTCTTATGCTTCTTTGCCAGGCTTTCGATGCAATTCTCTGTTGTGCCTTTCCCTCAAGCCTCAAAGGGATAGCAAGGCATGTGTATTCCATCCTCAAGCCTAGTTCTATTGATTCTTTCAAAGAGCTGAGCTAGTTTTTCATCTATCACTTCACCAGCAGCTACTAGCATCATCAGGGGTCAGACCATTTATAAGCATCAAACAGAGAGAAGGAAATTCCCTTCATGCATACCTCAACTGCTTCAACATGGCAATCATAGATGTGCACAATTTGGATTAGTCCATAGCCATGACAGCCCTAAAGAGTGGATTAAAAAAAATTGCTTTCCTCTCTCCTTGGAGAAGACTTACCCCCAAACTTTTATGAAAATGCTGACTAGGATGGAGAAATACATAAAAGTTGAGGAGGCATACAATATCTATCTGATTCCTATTGAAGCTAAGACAGACTAGAAGCCTGAGAGCTTGAAGTAAATCCCTGCTAAGTGGGGCAATCGAAGAAACCAACATAGATCCCGCAGTCCACCTCACCACCAATCCAAGACTCTGCTAAGGAACTAGCAAAATAGGTATCCTTTCAGGAGGCATGACTTTTCATCCCTGAGGTGTTACACCAACTACATGCTTCTGAATATATCTCAGGGATAGATATTGATGGAGGTGAGGGAGCAATTGCCGCTAGCAAGGAGGCTTCATGCCCATTTTGATAATCATAACCCTAATAAATATTGTCTTTACCATCATGATCATGGGCATGATGTGGAGAAGTGCATATAGTTACAGGATGAGATTGAATAGTTCATTCAAAAGGAAAGACTCGTCTGGTTCCTCCGAAGAATGGCACCGCCATGCTGATTACTATCGAGACCTCAATAGCTACCACCATCGAAGATATGCAGTGCTCTTAAACAGCCTCCTCCCTAGTAGGAGAATAGAGAAAGAAGTCTAATTGCTAAAGATGTTAATATGATAAGGGTGAGCATGATGGATAAGGCATGTCAAGAGCCAGCAAATCCTTCCAGAGCTACAAAAAAGTGGAAGATCAAAGAAGATATCACCTTCTTTGAAGAAGATGTTGCTGGTGTCAAGTACTCACATGTGGTTATGGTAGTTCTAATCCTAAATATTGATAACTATAATATACACCGTGTTCTAGTTGATAATAAAAGTGCAGTTGATATTTTATATTTTTTGGTCTTTTCTTGGATGAAACTTTCTGTGAACTACCTGGCAAAGTATGGATCCCTTATATAGGATTTTTTTGGTGAGCCGATGCTCGTAGAAAGGGATAATTATACTACTTGTCAAGGCCCAGTGAATCACCATTTAGATGAACTTCTTGGTAGTCAAAATACCGTCACCTTATAATGTAATCCTTGGATGACTAAGATTATGTGCCCTTGATGCCGTAGTCTCTATCAAATGCTTGTTTGTGAAGTTCCCAACTAGTCATAGAGTTGGACAAATCTAAGGGAACCAAGCTATGGCATGATAGTGTTACAATGATAGGCTCCAGGTCGAGGCTCGATTAGATCCTTTTTCTGTGGGATTGGATATAAGAGATGAACTATCTAAGGAGCATGGTGAGCCACTAGGTGATCTACTGGAGATCCCTCTCTCAAAGGGAGATCCTAGCTAGATGATTTGAATTGGCTCAAACCTGGATAAGGTAACAAAGGAACGACTAATCACTTTTTTATAAGGAAATGTCGACATGTTCGCCAGGGCCGTTATTGATATGCCCGAGATATACCCAAACATGTTGGTACACAAGCTAAATATTGACTTGACTTATCATCCAGTGAAGCAGAAGAAGCATAGCTTTGTCTCAGAGTGACAGAAAGCCATCATTGAGGAAGCCGACAAGCTGGTCAAGGCTGGATTTATCAAGAAGGTAATGTACCCTGACTAGCTAGCAAATGTGGTGCTCGTAAAGAAAGCAAATAGGAAGTGATGAATGTGTATGACTTTATCGACTTAAACAAAGCCTATCCTAAAGATAGCTACTTTCTTCCTTGAATTGACCAACTGATTGATGCAACCTCCGGTCACGAGCTCCTCACTTTCATGAATGCCTTCTCTGGTTACAATCAAATATAGACGGTACCTGAAGATGAGAAAAAGACTGCTTTTAATACTGATCGTGGGCTCTACTGTTGTAGGGTTATGCCCTTCGGGCTCAAGAATGCAGGTGCAACATATTAGTGCCTGATGAACAAGATCTTCAAAAATTAGATTGGCTAAAATATGGAAGTATATATAGACGATATGTTAGTTAAAAGCCAGTCCACTTCACACCATATTGCCAACCTTTAGGAAGCCTATAGCACATTTCACTGATACAAGATGAAGTTGAATCCGACGAAGTATGTGTTCGGAGTTATGTCTAACAAATTTTTGGACTTCATGGTTTCGTATCGAGGCATCAAGGCAAATTTAAAGAAGAGTCGAGAATCCAAGAAATGATCCCACCGAGTTCCATCAAAGAAGTACAATACCTCACTAGAAAGGTGGTGGCCCTTAATCACTTCATGTCCAGATTGGCGAAGAGATGTCTTTTATTCTTTTCAATACCCAAACAGTCGAAGAACCTTCAGTAGATAGTAGAGGACCAAAAGCCTGAGCCTAGTGAAGAGATTTTCTTCTACCTTATTGTATCCTTTATTGCAGTAAGTGTGGTGCTTATTTGGGAGGAAAGAAAGGTCCAGAAGCCTATCTACTACATCAGTAAGTCCTTCATGACATTGAGACCAAAAATATACGAGGCTGAAAAAGTTTATCTTTGCCCTTATCGTCTCTGCCAGAAAGCTCCAGCTATATTTTCAAGCCCATAGCATCATTCTATTTATTGATTTGCCCATGAAGACGATTCTCCATCGATCAAATATCTCGAGGAGGATAGCTAAGTGGGTGTTCAAACTCTTCGAATTCAATATGAGGTTTCATCCAAGGCCTTCAATCAAAGCTTAAGTCTAACCTATTTTATTTTTGAATGCATCATTCTAGAGGAAGACAAGACATAGGTGAAAGGGGTGAATTTCCAAGCTAATTTGGAGGAATAATGGACTTTGCATATGGATGGTTCCTCAAATTCTTCTGGGTCGGGAGTAGGTTTGATACTAGCCATCCTGAAGGAGATGTCGCTAAAAATGCTTTGCAATTTGACTTTCCTGCTACTAAAATGAACCATAGAACGAAGCACGATTGCTAGACTCAAGTTTGCAAACGAAGTGGGAGTCTGTTACCTCACCATTTTTAGTAACTTCTAAATAGTGGTACGGTAAGTAAAAGGCGAGTATGAAGCTCGGCAAGAGAATATAAAGAAATACCTTGGTAAAGTGAAAATTTTGAATTTATCATTTCAAGGCTTTGATATCCAGCAAGTACCTAAAGTAGAAAATGCTAAGATCAATGCACTATCAACGTTGTCAGCATTCTTGCCATATGATCTTTGAAGGAATACGTATTTTGAGATGCTAAAGAAGTCAAGCCTCGAGGAGCCTCAACTTGTCCAGCAGATCGACAAAGAGTCTAGCTAGATTAACCCGCTTTTCAGATATCTTAAGCAAGATGAATTATCCCCAGATCAGAAAGCGACTCAGAAAATAAAATGCCAAGCACCACACTATATTATATATGACAATAAGCTATACAAGTTCCTGTACTCTCTACCTCTATTGAAGTGCTTGCACCCATCTAAAGTACATTATATATTAAAAGAAGTCCAAAAGGGAGTCTGGGGAAGTCTCTTTTTTCGATAAAGAAAAGGAATTGGGGGGATAAATCTGGCATAGCTACCCCTACAGGCCCCCATCCCATCGAAAAATATTCGATTCAAGGCACTTGATTTTCATAACCTTTTTTCATTCAAGGGTGAGTACGTCAACCCGACATCATTAAGGTGCCAGCTGGTTAGAACGGGGAAGAAAAAAGAACCTGGCCTCTCACTCACCCAACCATCACGGGCCTCAGGGGATAACCCCTAAATTTAATCGAGTCTTCTATAGAGTCACACCTCGAACCCGTGACCTATTGGTTATGAGGCAAGACCCCAACTAGTTGAACTACTGTCTTTAGTCTGCGGAAGTCATTTGGATGGTTGATTTTTAGCCTATACAATACTTTGGCAAGGCTATTACTGGCTTACCATACAAGATGCGATCGAGTTTGTGTAGACATGTGATTGTTGCCAGAGGAACGCTATTATTCAGCATCAACCAGCAATTCACTTAACTCTAATTGCCACACCATGGCCTTTCGCCTAGTGAAGGATGGACATTCTTGGTCTATTTCTTCAACTGACTAATCAATATAAATTATTGCTAGTGGCCATTGATTACTTCACTAAATAGGTCGAAGTCGAATCACTTGCCCATATCACAAAAGCTAGGGTGAGGGACTTCATCTAGAAATCCATTATTTACTGGTATGGTCTTCCTAAGATAATTATCATAGATAATGGCCGCCAATTTAGTGGTGCATGATTTTACAAGTTTTGCCAAGAATTCAGCATCACGCAACGACTCATTTTGGTGGTACATCCTCATGTCAACAATGAAGCTGAAGTTTCTAATATAACTCTCCTACAAGGTTTGAAAGCCCTGCTAGTTCAGTCAAATGGATATTGGGTGTATGAACTTCATCATGTATTATAGATTTATCAAACTGCCTATAGGATCCTAACTTAAGAAACTCCTTTCAGCCTTGCATTTGGAACTGAAGCTATTATCCTAGTGGAGATTGGGATCCCATTATTTAGAGTTGAAGAATACAATGAAGATACTAACTTTAGGTTGCTTCGAACAAATCTAGACTTACTCGAGGAAAATAGGAAGCGAGTTGCCATAAGAATGGCTTTCTATTGTCAAGGGTGCCAGATACTACAATACTTGAGTAAAGGCCAAGGAGTTTAGAGTAGGTGACCTAGTATTGCAGTAGGTCGAAGTTTCATAATCTATAAAGCAAGGAAAGCTGTCATCAAACTGGAAAGGCCCATACTAAGTAGATGAGGTAATTTGCACAGGCACATATCGATTAAAGTAGCTTGATGAAACTTTGCTCCTTAGACCCAAGATTTTTCTAACCTCCATATGTATTATCAATTACATAACTTATTAAATAAAATTTGAGTATATTATTTATGTGCAAGTTTTTTGTATAATGACCTATATTTCATGAAAGGGGGAATTAATCTTTGATGACCCCTGAAGGGTTAAACACTTGAAGGATCCTCTTAAGCAATTATGTAGGTCAAAGGTCCTAAATACTCAAGAAGCAGGGGATTAGCTCGAAACTTGATCGTGTAAAGTGACAACCTTGAAGTAGAGCTGTCCGAGTTGGTCATGTATGGTAATTACTTCAAACAAGCATTGTTTAAGCTAACTGTGCAAAGCAACTACATCAAAGTGGCATCATTTGAGCTAGTCATATACGGCAATTATCTTAGATGGGCATTATTTAAGTTGACCATGTAAAGCAACTACCTTGAAGTGGCACTATCCAAGCTGGATGTGTACAACAATTGCCTCAATAAGCATTGCTTAAGTTGACCATGTAAAGCAGCTGTCTCGAAGTGGCATCATCCGAGCTGGTTCTGTATGATAATCTCCTCAGATAGGCATTGCTTAAGCTGATCGTGTAAAGTGACTACCTTGAAGTGGCACTGTCTGAGCTGATTATGTACAACAATTACCTTAAATGGGCATTACTTAAGTTGACTGTGTGAAGCAGCTATCTTGAAATTATACTATCCAAGCTAGTCATGTATAGTAATTATCTTAGATAGGCATTATTAAAGCTGACCATATAAAGTAGCTATTTTGAAATGGCATCATCAGAGCTAGTCATATACTGTAGTTGTCTCAGATAGACATTACATAAGCTGACCGTGTAAAACAACTACCTTGAAGTGGCATTATTTGAGCTGGTTGTGTATGGTAATTGCCTTAAATAGGTATTGCTTAAGCTGATCATGTAAAGCAACTGCCTTGAAGTGGTGCTATTCGAGTTGATCATGTATAGTAATTATCTTAGATAGGCATTGCTTAAGCTAACCATGTAAAGCAGCTACCTTGAAGTGGTGTCATCTAAGCTGATCGTGTATAGTAATTGCCCTAGATAGTCATTGCTTAAGCTCACCATATAAAATAGCTGCCTTCAAGTGGTGTCATTCGAACCGATCGTGTACGGAATTACCTCAAACAGGCATTGCTTAAGTTGATTGTGTTAAGCAACTGCATTGCTTAGGCAGACGAGTAAAATGATCGTCCAAGATCGATGTCAGCTATAGCCGATCATTTCCTTTTGTTTTTCCTAATCAACTTCCATGGCTGGCATCCAAAAGCTTGCACTACCCCTGCTGGCATGTCCTCGATAGTTCCCAAGCACTAATGGCTGTCTCTCAACCGCTGACGACCAAAAAAAGATTGGTTCAAGCTATTTGATTAGCGAAGATGGTAAATCCCAAAACCACTGATAGATCCGTGGGGTTGTTGTTAAAACACCGTGGCTATCAGTTTAAAATCCGACTTCTTAAAATATTTAAAAATGCGTAGCAAGAGGAGTCGGGTCGAATCCACAGAGAAGGCGGTGTTTAGGATTTGAAATCTTTTTGATCTTGTAAAAAAAAATATATTTGAAGTCGAAAAATATAAAAAAAATTAAAATTCCAGGAAAAGTAAACTTGGCACTAGGATCTATTATTTAGATCCTAGCATCTACGTGCAGACAAGACGAAAGACAGGAGTTAAAAAAAATATTGCATTGATTGAAAATTAATGTCTAGATACAATGCAAAAAAAATTAAATTAACAAAATAAGTAACAAAGATAAGAACAAATCGGCGCAGCCTTGTCGGGAAGATAGCTCCTTCCTTCGTACTCCGTGGAGCGAACTGGGCTTCCTCTGCGTCTTCTTCTTCGAATCCTGATCTCAGAGAGAGAAGGCTGGAAGATGGTGTAGGGACACGCTCTCCTTTGAGAAACCTCACTCCCAAAGGCCAACCCGTAATCCAAGCAATGCCCTCTATCCTGTACCTTGTCTTTTCTCCGGGATGCTCTGCCTTGTGCAATGGGGTTCATTTTATAATTAACCGGAGAGGAGAGCTCATTGCACACTAGCGATGTGGGACAAAAGGAGTACCATGACCGTCGTTGCTGCTCCGTGCATCACGCCGCGACGAATTGCAACGCAACGCCTGTGGAATCACCGTGGACTGCTCGTGAGAAGCGCAGCAACGCCCAGTTCCCGTGAAGAACACCCAGCTCGTGAACGCCCGTGGATTGCTCGTGGACTGCGCGCAACGCCCATGGACTGCTCGCCCGCGCCCGTGGAGAAGCTCGGCCGTGCCTGTGGAACCACCGTGGACTGCGTGGCGACTGTGTGGCGACGCCCTGTAGCCCGTGAAGATTGCAACGTGAGGAATGCCCGCAACGTGGAGAAGCTCGGCAACACCGCCGCCCTGCAGCGCCCGTGGCCATGGAGGAGGTGGCCGCCGTGGAGGGCGTGGCCGTGCGTGGAGCAGGTGGCCGCCGTGGAGGGTGTGGCCGTGCGTGGAGCAGGTGGCCGCCGTGGAGGAGGTGGGTGGCCGTGGAGGGTGTGGCCGTGCGTGGAGCAGGTGGCCACCGTGGAGGAGGTGGGTGGCCTCCTCTCATTTGCCATCGAAAAACACCGCCACCGACCGTCAAAGTATCGTCGGAGCTTCTCTCCGGCCAGGGACACCGCCGGCGTGCTTCCCGGCGAATTTCGGCACCTCTGGAGGGTCGTGGTCCACGTCCTATTCCGTGGACCGGCAGCCATGGCTGCCGGTGAACCAAATGCAAAATAAAAAAAAAACAAGGACCGATTGCTCCAAAAATCGTGTAGCATCAAAATGTGTGCAAAAATCTTAGAAAATTCATAACTTCTTCATTTCAAACCTGATTTAAGTACCGTTTGCGTCGTTGGATTCCATAAATCAAGCTCTACCTATTGGTGGATTTCAATCTTATTAATTTTACAAATTCCATGATCATTAATTATAATTATTAAATATTTTATTAATCATTTAAATGGGTGTGTGGTGCTTTGACTTGAAATCTATTTGTCATGAACGTACTCTAATTTCACACTTTTCAAATATATTTTTAAAATAATTAGTTTTGCAAGAAAGTCTAAATTAATTATGAAATTAGGTTATTAAAAGAATGTTAGCACCAATAATTAACTAAAATACTTAAAATAATCGTGTAAATCCAAGATTTATCACACCCCCCAACTTAAATATTGCTAGTCCCTTAGCAATGCAAAAAGTATAACTATGTGACACAAAGATCATCCTTTGCAAAAATAGATCAAGGTTTGAAAGTAAAAAGATCTAGCAAGTATCACTAATTAAGTATTGAGTTTCAGAAATAAATTTTGCAGTCAGCATAATTAGAAACTTTCTTAGAGTTCATCTAAAGATCTACAGCACTTGTGTTTGTGATGACTAACTTAACATTTTGGTACTAATTTGCAAGAACAAAAATGTATCTTTGATTAACACTTACTTTGGTTAATTTTCTATACATCCCTAAATTAAGCTTATGAACTGAGTTAGCTTTCACACTACCTGATTTTTTTTTTTTTTTTTTGTGCTGAGCATCCTGGCCTTCCCTTCACCGTTTGACGCGAACCTCCACACTTGACTTAGGTGCAGAGACCCGGTTACTAAGTTTAGGACGATCCACATATACTTTATGTTTTGCACTTTTATTTCAGGTAGGTAGCTCTTTCCTCAATTCAAAAAAAAATTTAAATTGGGATATATATCAATTACCAGTTTTCAGTGATAATTAAGTCCTCAATTGTCCTTACAACTAATACTTACTTTGTCTCGTCAGCGTGCATGTGCAATGAAAGTGCTAATAGCCTTTAGGTGATCTAAGTAGGCCCTAAAAGTCTGACATGCTAGTCTACTTCTTGACCCGCTAACAGTCATTAGCAACACTCTCTAACTCTTATTACTTTTCCTAGTCTATCATGCTCCAGATTTATTTTTGACACATGAAAACTTTTTTTTATTATTATTATTTTTATTTTATTTATTTGTATTTATTTATTATTATTATTTTTTATTTATTTTTTAATTTTTTATTATTTATTTTTTTATTATTTTTTTAAATTAAAAAATTAAAAAAAATATTTGTCCTGACCCCCCAACTTAAATACCATTGTCCCTAATGGTATGAAAAGAACTAAAAATGTAAAGGGATACCTGAGAAGAGGAGCTCGTGAACAATGTAGAGGCTGCAAATTTTTTTTTTTTTTTTTTTTTTAATAAAGAGTACATATTGGGTTGCCTCCCAACGAGCGCTAAGTTTAATGTCTTCAGCCAAACATAATGCAGCTCAGTTTAGTGTGGGTCAGTTAATGTTACTTGGTCAATGGTTCGATTTGTTGATATTCCTTCAATGTATGGTTTTAAACGTTGACCATTTACCTTAAAGAAGTTTCCTGACCTAGGATCATAAATTTTGACAGCACCATGGAGGAAAACTTGGTTAACAATGTAAGGTCCATCCCATCTAGATCTCAATTTTCCAGGAAATAATCGAAGCCTTGAATTAAATAACCAGACTTGTTGATTTGGCTTAAAGATTTTCCTAGAAATAAATTGATCATGAAAGGCTTTCATTTTCTCTTTATAAATACGCGAGTTTTCATAAGCCTCTCGCCTCAGTTCATCTAGTTCACTCAGTTGCAACATCCGGTTAGAACCAGCTTGCTTTAAATCAAAATTTAATTGCTTAATCGCCCAATATGCTCTATGTTCAAGTTCTACCGGAAGATGACATGCTTTTCCAAAGATCAGCCTATAGGGAGACATTCCAATGGGATTCTTGTAAGCTGTCCGATAGGCCCATAATGCATCATCTAATCGATCTTACCAGTTTCTACGATCGGGCCTAATAGTCTTTTGCAAAATGTTCTTGATCTCCCTATTGGATACTTCTACTTGGCCACTTGTTTGCGGGTAATAAGGTGTAGCTACTTTATGTGTGACCCCATATTTTTGCAAAAGCATTCGAAATTGGTAGTTTGTGAAATGGGCACCTCCGTCGCTAATGATGGCACGAGGAAATCCGAACCTAAAGAAGATATTCTTTTGAACAAACTTTATGACTACCTTATGATCATTGGTTCGTGTAGCCATTGCCTCAATCCATTTAGAAACATAATCGACAGCCACCAAAATATATTCAAAACCATTAGAGGGTGGAAAGGGTCCCATAAAATCAATTCCCCAAACGTCAAAGATTTCAACTACCAAGATTGGATTTAAAGGCATCATGTCTTTTCTTGAAATATTTCCTAAGGCTTGACATTTAAGACATTCTTTGCCAAAAGTATAGGCATCCTTAAACAAAGTCGGCCAGTAAAATCCACTTTGCAAAACTTTAGCCATAGTTTTTCGACCAGAAAAATGTCCTCCGTAGGCAAGGGTGTGGCAAAAATTCAAAATACTCAGATGTTCAGATTCAGGAACACACCTACGGATGATTTGATCAGCACAGATTCGAAAGAGTTCAGGATCTTCCCAAAAGTAGTATTTAATTTGAGCAAAGAATCGATCCTTTTCATTCTTGGACCAGCCATCAGGGATTTGTCCAACCACTAAGTAGTTCACAATATCTGCAAACCAAGGGGCCTTTGCATGTGAAACTGCTAAGAGTTGTTCATCTGGAAAAGATTCTTCAATTGATGCAGGTTCACACTCTTCAACTAAAATCCTAGATAGATGGTCTGCTACAACATTCTCGGATCCTTTCTTGTCTCGAATTTCAATATCAAACTCTTGTAGCAGTAAGATCCATCTAATCAATCGTGGTTTAGCATCTTTCTTTGAGAGCAGGTATCTCAAAGCCGAGTGATCCGAATAAACCACAATCTTGGAACCTAAAAGATATGATCTAAACTTTTCCAGGGCAAACACCACGGCTAGCAACTCCTTTTCAGTAGTGGTATAATTTTTTTGGGCATCATTCAAAGTTCTACTAGCATAATAAATCACTATGGGACATTTGTTTACCCTTTGGCCCAAGACAGCTCCTATGGCAAAGTCTGAAGCATCACACATGATTTCAAAAGGTAGTGACCAATCTGGGGGTTGGATGGTTGGGGCTTGGGTCACAGCTTCCTTTAGAAACTCAAAAGCCTTAAGACAATCTTCATCAAAATTGAAAGGAATGTCCTTGGCGAGCAGATTACACAAAGGACGGGAAATTTTGGAAAAGTCTTTGATGAAGCGACGATAGAATCCTACATGGCCGAGAAAAGATCGAATTTGTTTGATAGAGATGGGTGGAGGAAGTTTAGAGATCAATTCAACCTTTGCTTTATCTACCTCGATCCCTCTCTTAGATACAATATGTCCTAAAACAATCCCTTCTCGAACCATGAAATGGCTCTTCTCCCAGCTCAGAACTAAATTAGCCTCAATACATCATTTTAAAATTTTTTTCAAATTATTGAGGCAACTCTCAAAAGATTCTCCAAAGACTGAAAAATCATCCATAAAAATTTCCAAGAAATCTCCTACCATGTCCGAGAAAATTGATATCATGCACCTTTGAAAGGTTGCAGGTGCATTACACAAACCGAAAGGCATTCTACGGAAAGCAAAGGTTCCAAAGGGACATGTGAAGGTGGTCTTTTCCTGGTCTCCTGGATAGATAGCTACCTGGTTGTATCCTGAGTATCCATCTAAGAAGCAAAAGTATTGCTGGCCAGCTAATCTTTCTAGGATCTGATCAATAAATGGTAAGGGAAAGTGGTCTTTGCGGGTAGCTGCATTAAGTTTTCTATAATCTATACAGACACGCCACCCAGTAGAAAGTCGTGTTGGCACTAAATCCCCATGGTCAGTACGGACAACTGTGAGTCCAGATTTCTTTGGAACGACTTGAGTAGGACTCACCCAATGGCTATCAGAAATAGGATAAATAATACCAGCATCTAACCATTTAATCACTTCCTTCTTGACCACTTCTTGCATGTTTGGGTTGAGCCGTCTTTGCATTTCTCTAGTAGGCTTGGCACTATCCTCAGTATAGATATGGTGCATACAAATTGATGGACTAATGCCTTTTAAATCAGCAATGGCCCAACCTATGGCCTCCCTATGTGTTTTCAAAACATCTATCAATTGGTTTTCCTGCTCAATGGTTAGGTCAGAAGCAATGATCACAGGCAGGGTTTTGTCAGGTCCTAAAAACACATACTTAAGTGATTCAGGCAAAGTTTTTAGTTCAAGTTGTGGTGGGGCCTGAATCGAAGGGTGCAAAGGCTCAGTTCCTAGGTCAGGTAAGGATTCAGTTTGCATTGACCAAGGTGGTGAAGGTTGAGGTGAATCAGGTAGGGCATTTACCTCTTGGACTTGGGTTTCAGCAATAGGCTCATCATCTTCCATCAAATTGGAGGAAAATTCAGACTCAACAATCTCATCTACTAAACTAATCATAGAACAATTTTCCTCCTCTCGAGCAAACTTTGAGGCATTAAAAATATTGATTCTCACCTTTTGATCCCCAAAAGAAATGTCCATAGCTCCCGTTTTACAATTGATATTGGCATTGGCAGTGGCTAGGAATGGACGACCTAAGATTATGGGATTCTGATTTAGCTCTTGGGATGGTTCCATGTCTAGTATAAGGAAGTCTACTGGGAAATAATATTGGTTCACTCTAACTAAGACATCCTCAATCAAACCACGTGGTGTCTTGACAGATCTATCGGCTAGTTGAAGAATGACTGACGTGGGTTTTAGTTCACCTATCCCAAATTTTTCATAGACCGAGGTTGGAAGAAGGTTCACACTAGCTCCTAGGTCTAACAGGGCTCGGTCAAAGGTAATGCCTCCTATAACACAAGAAATCAAAGGAGCACCGGGGTCTTTCATTTTCTGAGGTAATTGATTCAACAAAACTGCACTTACATCCTCAGACAAAATGATTCTCTTTATGGTTCGTGGCTCACGCTTTTGGGTACAGAGTTCTTTGAGAAATTTAGCGTAAGCTGGAACGTGCTGAATTGCATCGAGGAGGGGTAAATTAATATGAACTTGCTTGAATAATTCCATTAGCTCCTCGTTGCGTGCTCCTTGCTTTTTACGGGAAAAGCCAGCTTCTAGAGCTGAAGGGAACGGGACTCTAGGTTTATAAGTCTCAGGTAATTCATCTGCTCTCTTCTTCCCTTTCTCATTTAAATCGGAACCAGTATTAGTACTAGTCCCGGGCTCAGGCTCTTCTACATGGTTAGTCTCATCTTCTAACTTCTCATTCTTGCTAGCATCAGTACTAGCCTCTCTCTCCTGGTTTTGATATGGGTCCCTAAGAATCCTACCACTTCTAAGCTCAGAAATTGCTTTAGCATTCTCAAATTGAGGGTTCTTAGGTGGAACATTAGGCTGAAGAATGAGTGGGTTGTTTCTAGGATTCGGTATTGATTGACTCGGTAGTTGACCTGGTTCTCTCCTCATAGTAGATTCAGCTAACTGTCCTATTTGAACTTCTAACCTGGCGATAGATTATTGTTGGGTCATGATTAATTGTTGAAGTTGATCAAACCTATCGTCGGCTAGATTGGTCTGTTGAGGAGGTTGATATGATGACTGATGATGATATGGTGGCTGATATGGTGGCTGAGCAGGCTGACTAGGCTGACCTCTATTATAGGCATAGTTTTGGTATGGGGGCCTATTTTGAAAGTTCCGTGCAGGAGGAGTTTGGGTCTGAACCTGAGTCTGTTGTGGTTTCCAAGAAAAATTAGGATGGTTTCTCCAACCCGGGTTATAAGTATTTGAAAATGGGTCATTACCCGGCTTGGAGCAACCTTGAGCAGCTTGGACTTGTTCTTGGATGAAAGGTGGTAACTGTGCAACCGTAGGACATTCATTCATGTGATGGGCTGGGCTAGCACAGATAGAACAAATCTCCTGATGTTTAGAGGGTGATGGGTATTGTGATGGGTGTGATGGGTATTGTGCAGGAGATTGAGATTGTTGACTGAGGGCTAGGACTTGGTCCAACTTTTGAGAAAGGAGGTCGACTGTATCTAATCTTTGGGATATTAGGTTCAAGTCGACATTGGAATTTGAATGTGTAATTTCATAAATCCCTGCCCACTTTTGGTGAGGAATCGATCTTTCATATGAAGTCAAAGAAGCATGGTTGATCGAATTTTCACTTAGGGTTTCAAACAAGGTATAGGCCTCATCCTCACTTCTACTCATGAATGCACCTCCACAAGATGCATCCACCATCTGTCTATACTGGTCTCCTAATCCCTCATAAAAAGCTTGGACAATTTGCCACTTAGACAGACCATGATGTGGGCATTTTCTAAGGAGTTCCTTAAGTCTCTCCCATGATTCATGAATTTGTTCACCAGGAAGCTGAGCAAATCCAGTGATGGCTCGCCTCATGGTGTTGGTTCGACCTATAGGATAGAATTTCTTAAGGAACCCGTGCTGCATTTCAGCCCAAGTTCGAATTGGTTTCCCTAGTGTGCCAAGCCAGTACTTGGCCTTATCCTTAAGTGAGAAGGGGAACAAGGTTAGCCTAAGGGCATCATCAGTGAAATCTTGGATCTTCACCGTAGAACAGATTTCTAAAAACTCATCTAGATGCTTATAAGGATCTTCGTTGGTATTCCCATAAAAGGAAGGGAGCATCTGGATTGTGGCAGACTTGATCTCATATTGTCTAGCAGGTATTTCAGGTAAATGGATACAAGTCGATGGGTTGTAGGTGGAAGGAATAAAGTATTCCTTCATCTGTCTAGGTAGTTCTTCTGGGTTTCCAGCCATTTGATTTTTTGGTGTACTATGGATCAGCCGTTCAATTTCAGGGTTGAAGTCAACTAGGTCTGGAAATAGAGATCTTCTACCGTGCATGAAACAGTGCAACCCAAATTTTTTTTTTTTTTTTTATATATATATGATTTTTTTGTTATTTTCAAACACTTATCAAACAGATTTCTATCCTAGGCTCCCTAATTCTAGACAGCTCCTAACTTCCAAGACTGCCTTGGAGCCCTCCAAGTCAAAGACCAATTAGCTAACTGGCCAGGTAAGGGTAAGGTCGGTGGAGTTTCCCTCTTTGCTTGCCTTAGACACCAATTGAAAATTGGCCAGGTAAACGGATCCAACCACCTTCCTTCGAGACGTAATCCCTGAACCCCTTTCCTAGACACCAGTCAACCAACTAATCTTGACCCGGTCCAACTCTTCCGGGTGCCTTATCCTATTGAGCTCGAGTTCCTTAGGGTTGACGTCTAGTTAATTTTATTTAGAAGGCTTAGGTATGCAAAATGAGGGGTGATGGTTTGTGGGCTAAGGAAGGGTATTGAACTCCCCACCTTATCTTGTTTATGGATAAGTGCCCTTAAGATGATTATGAGATTATGAAATGCAATAGGATGTCCAAAATAAAAGTTATAAACACACAAAATTAAATTAAAGCTATATATATTTTTTTAAATTTTGTGATTAAGTTTCTAATCCTAATAAATTATGAAATGTCTAGGCGATTTTTTTTTTTTTCGATTTTGCAGAAAAGATAAATTTACCTAAATGAATCTAAAAATGAAAAAAAAAAATGTTTGAAATTTGAATTTTTTTTTTTTTTTTGGAGATAAGAAAATAAACTAAAAAGATAAATAATTAATATGTAA
The DNA here is from genome assembly GCA_021397845.1 of Areca catechu. Classification (NCBI taxonomy): domain Eukaryota; kingdom Viridiplantae; phylum Streptophyta; class Magnoliopsida; order Arecales; family Arecaceae; genus Areca; species Areca catechu. Next base: position 200,982,384 of record CM038039.1, on the reverse strand, counting down.
AAGAGGAAAGAAAGTTTACTGATTGGGAGACTTCCTTCCTCTTCTGCTTTTCTCCCCCCCCCCCCCCCTTTTTTTTTTTTTAATCTGCAAGAAAAAGAAAAGTTAGCATGGTATAAAAAAAAAATCAAAAAGATCAAAAACTATTATTTTAATGCCTTCCCCGGCAACGGCGCCAAAAACTTGATAGATCCGCGGGGTTGTCGTTAAAACACCGTGGCTATCAGTTTAAAATCCGACTTCTTAAAATATTTAAAAATGCGTAGCAAGAGGAGTCAGGTCGAATCCACAGAGAAGGCGGTGTTTAAGATTTGAAATCTTTTTGATCTTGTAAAAAAAAATATATTTGAAGTCGAAAAATATAAAAAAAATTAAAATTCCAGGAAAAGTAAACTTGGCACTAGGATCTATTATTTAGATCCTAGCATCTACGTGCAGACAAGATGAAAGACAGGAGTTAAAAAAAATATTGCATTGATTGAAATTTAATGTCTAGATACAATGCAAAAAAAATTAAATTAACAAAATAAGTAACAAAGATAAGAACAGATCGGCGCAGCCTTGTCGGGAAGATAGCTCCTTCCTTCGTACTCCGTGGAGCGAACTGGGCTTCCTCTGCGTCTTCTTCTTCGGATCCTGATCTCAGAGAGAGAAGGCTGGAAGATGGTGTAGGGACACGCTCTCCTTTGAGAAACCTCACTTCCAAAAGCCAACCCGTAACCCAAGCAATGCCCTCTATCCTGTACCTTGTCTTTTCTCCGGGATGCTCTGCCTTGTGCAATGGGGTTCATTTTATAATTAACCGGAGAGGAGAGCTCATTGCACACTAGCGATGTGGGACAAAAGGAGTACCGTGACCGTCGTTGCTGCTCCGTGCATCACGCCGCGATGAATTGCAACGCAACGCCTGTGGAATCACCGTGGACTGCTCGTGAGAAGCGCAGCAACGCCCAGTTCCCGTGAAGAACACCCAGCTCGTGAACGCCCGTGGATTGCTCGTGGACTGCGCGCAACGCCCGTGGACTGCTCGCCCGCGCCCGTGGAGAAGCTCGGCCGTGCCTGTGGAACCACCGTGGACTGCGTGGCGACTGTGTGGCGACGCCCTGTAGCCCGTGAAGATTGCAACGTGAGGAATGCCCGCAACGTGGAGAAGCTCGGCAACACCGCCGCCCTGCAGCGCCCGTGGCCGTGGAGGAGGTGGCCGCCGTGGAGGGCGTGGCCGTGCGTGGAGCAGGTGGCCGCCGTGGAGGAGGTGGCCGCCGTGGAGGGCGTGGCCGTGCGTGGAGCAGGTGGCCGCCGTGGAGGAGGTGGCCGCCGTGGAGGGCGTGGCCGTGCATGGAGCAGGTGGCCGCCGTGGAGGAGGTGGGTGGCCTCCTCTCATTTGCCGTCGAAAAACACCGCCACCGACCGTCAAAGTATCGCCGGAGCTTCTCCTCCGGCCAGGGACACCGCCGGCGTGCTTCCCGGCGAATTTCGGCGCCTCTGGAGGGTCGTGGTCCACAGCCTATTCCGTGGACCGGCAGCCATGGCTGCTGGTGAACCAAATGCAAAATAAAAAAAAACAAGGACCGGTTGCTCCAAAAACGTGCAGCATCAAAATGTGTGCAAAAATCTTAGAAAATTCATAACTTCTTCATTTCAAACCTGATTTAAGTACCGTTTGCGTCGTTGGATTCCATAAATCAAGCTCTACCTATTGATGGGTTTCAATCTTATTAATTTTACCAATTCCATGATCATTAATTATAATTATTAAATATTTTATTAATCATTTAAATGGGTGTGTGGTGCTTTGACTTGAAATCTATTTGTCATGAACGTACTCTAATTTCACACTTTTCAAATATATTTTTAAAATAATTAGTTTTGCAAGAAAGTCCAAATTAATTATGAAATTAGGTTATTAAAAGAATGTTAGCACCAATAATTAACTAAAATACTTAAAATAATCATGTAAATCCAAGATTTATCAACCACCATGATCGACAGTGCTCTTCCTTGGCAAGACTCTGTTGGTGGATCACCGACCCATACCGATCGCCGGTGACCTTCTCCTGATGGCTAGTGAGCTAATTGCCATGGCCGATTCCCTAATGATGGACGAGGATGCACCAAAACTGGCACCTCTCCCACCAAATCATAGTCAGCGACTATCTCAGAAAACCCAATCAATGGATGGCTACCTATCTCCAAAACCCACCACTAGTTTCTTGGTACTTGAGAGGAGAAAACCCCTTTAAATATGCTAGTTAGAAACTTGATTCGGTGCCTAAGCAGTTGGCATCGGGTTCGGAGGCTTGAAGGGAAGGTTTGTGGTGGCTTACCAGGCTCTCCAGCTATATGAAGAGATTTCTTGACCAAAAAAGAGGGAGAACACTAGTTTCAGCCTATTATAGACTACTCTTGCATAGAGTTGTGAAATCACCTGCTTGTATCAAAAAAACAATCTCTGTTGACATCAACGCCATCCTCTTTACTATATATATATATATATATATATATATATATATATGAGTAATCCGTGTAATAAAAAAAAAAAAAGGGAAGAGGGAAGAAAATGCCAACTTTTTTTTGATAAAGAAGAGAAATAAGGGGGGTTAAACTTGGTGTAGCTACCTTACAGGCCCTCACCCCGTCAGGACCATATACCATTACCGGCTGATCGAGAAAATAATTTCTGCATTTAATCGAGTCATCCATGGTGTTGGGATGTGTGCAGCGGATTAAACCAGTTTAGGCCTCTAAATAATTTCTATTTACTCACTTAGGCAATTAACCAATCACAACACAAGCATATATCAAATCAAAAGAAGACGAGATTTACGTGGTTCGGCAAAATATTGCCTACGTCCACCAAGAGGAAAGGAGTAATCCATTATAATCTGACCCAAATCTAGGTACAAAAGGAATACAAATATCCAGATGACAAATTCCAGATTAAAAACAAAGAGACATAATAAATAAACAAAAGAGGATGAAAGAAGCACGAGAAAAATCCCAAATACTAGGCTTCTAGCTTTTCCTGGTACCTGTATCGAAGAAGAAATCTCTCTGAGATTTTTCTGGATTTTTTCTCTCTCTCTGTCTCTCTCTAGATCAAAGACCGCAGGCTATCTATGGTTAAATAACCATCTGAAACGGCGTCCAAAATATACCTAAAATGAGTTCAGAAAATTCAAAACACTCTCAAGCCATAAGATCAAAGAACAAAGGCTCAGATCGCACCAAAATCCATGCAAAATTCCCTCAGATCAAGCCTAATCAAGCTCAGATTAATCTTAGCCATCCGATCGACCGATCGGACAGTCCAGAATGCGAGAAATCGCGTGGACCGCGCGTACACTGCGAGAAACCAAGGGGAACCGCACGGGGAAACTGGGGAAATGCCCCAAGGGGGCGCCGCAAGCCGCTGGGCCGAGCCCACGCGCGCGCCCGCGCGCACGCCTGCGCGCTGGGCTGGGCTGAGCGCCTGCTCGCGCCACGGGTCGTGCGTGGGTCGGGGGCAAAGTGGTCTTCGTGGCTAGGTTTTTAGGGAGCAAACGTTAACACATGAGATCCTGCTTCGAATCCATGACTGGTTGGAAGTGAAGCAAAATTTCTACCAACCGGGCTACCGTCTTAGCAATAATGCCAACCTCTTTACTTACCTGATTTTGTGGAAGCATGGCCTGGCCCAAAGATGTTGATCTCTCCTCTGTGCATGGGCTGCTCTTTCGACCCGCTGAGCCTATAGAGAGCGTTTTCAGCCCAGGCCGATCCAGACTTGCGACAAATTACCCAGCACGAACAATGACCTGGGCGAATGTGAGGAACAAGCCGCCCCCCTTGGCCATTGGTCCGTCTTCACATCTATTATGGTGGCTTCGTCCACTGGTTCGTCTCCAGTCGCTGGTATGGATGGAAGACAAAGAAGATCCAAAGCTCATGAATCTGTTAAACTGGTGACATCAAAATTAACCTCCCCTGTGGAGAAGAAGTCTACCCTGACCATTGTCTCAGATGAAGCCATAAAGCCATCAGTTTGAAACTGAGGAGGGTGATCCTTGAGCTTGATCCTTCACTCTCTTTCCCTCGAATTGCTAATTAAATGGGCGAGAGAATGCAGTGTTTAATTGACCGATGAGGATATGGTAAAATTCATTCAAATTATTCTAAGCATGGAGTTGGAAAAGGCGGCTTCGAAAAGCTCATGAATGTTCTGTTAGTTTTTTTGACAACATTTTCTATCACCTGCTCTTCACACTTGCTCTCTTGCTACAGTCTCATGCTATTATTTTTATTCTCCTTTTATTGGATCTGTGATGATAGCCATTGTCGTATGCTGATGCTTCAAATTGTTTTGATCTCCTATCCTTTTCAGCATACGGTTTAGAAGAAGAAAACTTTAACTCGCCATTCACCTTTCAAGTTTGATCTCTATTCAATGCAGGATCTAGTTTCTTTGTGCAGCCGCTTCTGATGATATCATGCGTGCACTTCTTATGGTTGTATGTCTAATTCGACCTCATGTCTTTGATCTCTTTGATGCTTTCCAATAACATCAGGGGCTTTGTTTATGACCGACGATGTTCTTAAAAAGCATCACCTTTTACAACTTCTACATGTTTTACAGCATCCTTAAAAAGCACAGGACTACTAAGATGGTAGTTCGATTGATAGAGGTCTTATTTCACTATCAATAAGTTACGGGTTAAGGTGGTAGCTCGGTTGGTAGAGGTTTTATTTCACTACCAACAGGTTGCGGGTTTGAGGCATGATCTCGCAGGTGACTCGATTAAATTCAAAAATTTTTCTGAAGCCTGTGACAGTTGATGTGAGTCAGAGATCGAGATTTTCATCTTTGTCTTCGTTCTACTAGCCAACATCTTAGTGGTGTCAGGTTGACGTACTCACCATTTGGTGGAGAGAGATTACGAAAATCTGAACGTCTCGAATCGAACATTACCTAGAGGGGTGGGGGCCTGCGGGATAGCTACACTGGGATTTATCCATCCTATCCCTTTTGCATGACCACCCAAAAAAAAAAAAAAGCACAATCTTTTATGCTTTCCATTGCTTCTTTCTCCGTTCCTGTTTATTTCAATTGCTGCCCTGCTGTAGAGTGCTTAATATTACAGCATCAACTAAGATCTTTGAAGGGTTGGGAAATCTCTGTCTCTCTGGTAGTACAAAGAATCTATAATATGCTGAAGATACTATAGTGTTTGCCAAGGCTAGGAAGGAGTACTTTGCAACTTTAAAGATTACCGTCTATAGCTTAAAATTGATGCTTGGGCTTTCCATAAATATACATAAAAGCTTGATTTCCTTTACTATTTTAAACTATCCTCTAGGCCAATTAGTGCCACTTGGCTTAATTGCCCTCTTGTTCCTTTACCACCTAGGTATCATGGATAGCCTTTATGTGCTGGTAGATCCTCCAAAGTTGATTGGTTATTTTTCGTGTAGAGAATAGAAAATTCAATGGTTACTTAGAAAAGCAATTTTCTCTCTTTTGGAGGAAGGCCCATTCTAACTAATTCGGTGTTTTTTGAGATGCCTCTATGCTTCATCTCTATTCAAACATCCTACATGGGTCATTAAAAACATTGATTCCATCAGAAGGGTACTGAAAACTCTCATGGAGTATCATATAAGGTGAATTAGAAAATAGTGTGCTTACAAAGAGGATGGACTAGGTGTCAAAGATATCAATAAAATAAATAATTCCTTGTTAAACGAGGTTGGAGATTTCTCTTAAATGACACAAGTCTGTCAAGGAAAAATATCCAGTATAATTATCATAAAAAACTTAAAACTCTTTATGTCTTGGCAGAAGATGTTCCAATTTGTGGCATGATTGTGAATGCCCTTCTAGCATTGTGGAATAAATCGCATTTTAAAATTTGAAATTGTCAAAATATCTATGTTGGAAAGATTGCTGGATTCTCTCCAATCTATCGTCCTTTTGTTGTACAAACTCATCTGAACGAAAAATGGAACTGTAGCTGATTTCTTTAATTAATTCAAGAAATTCCACTTGGAAGAGCTAAAATAGCCTGCAGGTTATCTTGTTGATGCTCAGATCCAATTCTCTCTGATTATCTTTCTTTTATTCTTAGTTTTATGGAATGAAAATGAAGAGCAGCTAGTTTGAAAACTAAATGCCAATGAAATTTTATCTGCAGCCTTTATGTACCGATTCTTGAATACAAGGGGATTAAGTGTAGTTTTGCAGACAGTCTCCAGAATCTTAATTTTTGTTCCTCTTAAAATCAAATACTTTCTTTGGCTTTGTTGGAAGAAAAAACTTGATACTAGAGATTTGCTTGGGATGAAACTTGGAAAAAAGAAACAAACTTAGTGCATTTTGTGTAATCATGGACCAAAATAGTTGATCATTTGTTCTCTCAACGATACTCTTTTTCATCAATCTAGAAGAATGTTTACTCCTCGTTAGATCGATGTGCTTGACCCTCCACACTTTTTTGAGTTTTTGCCTTGACTGGAAGAGAAAATTTTCAGTGTGCTCAACCAATCTTCCTCATGCTGATTGTGGCTATAGCTTGATGGGAATGTTGGAAGGAACGGAGTTAAAGTGTTTTTCTTAATAAGATATTTCTATGATAAAAGTTGCTTCCAAAGGTACGTCTTCTCTTATTGAATAACTAACACCCCTATGAAATCACGAAGCCTTGTTAGTTTTTGAAGATTCATGGTTAAAAGTGAAAGGTCTTCCATTTGCTATGGTAAAATATTAAAATTTCAATAAAAGAGAATTGACACAAAGATCAGTATTACTTATTATTACGAGAAAAATGACTTACCTAATCTTGGATGTTGTGAAGAGTATACATGTCAGGAATGACCTGAACAATCCAATGATTACCCTACAAGCCAAGACATCAACGTTGGTCAAGATTGACCATAAGATCGGGTGATATCCGAGACCTACCTTGAGCCTCCACTGAGTGAATAAAGGAGCCAAGTCATCATCCGCTGAACCATGCCACCATAACCTGCTATGCATGAACTCATAACATCGATCCTTCACTGTTGTGGGGTCAAAAGGGCCCATGACCCCACAACATTGCCATCAAGGCATAGACCGCACCTTGGCCCATGATCTCTGGTGGCCACTACCACCTGCCATTGGTGGCTTTCTACCAGATGGACAGCGATTCTTCACTCACTTGCATAGAAAATCTCCTGATAGTCCATTGCCAGAAACCAACTCTGACCCTTCAAAATCACGGATGACAAGCTCTCTTGGTATAAAAAAGGGAAAGGGAAACCCTCGGGAGATTTTAGATCCCACTCTTTTTTTTCATACCCTTTCTCATACTTTCTTCACTATTCACAATTTCTATCTAACTGAATCATCGAAGGATCCTCCACCAAAGAACCCCCTCTCGGTACGAGCATACTTCTTTTTTCGCAGGTTCTCATAGGAGCAGACCCTTGTCGACAGCATTTGCCCATTTTCAGGTATGCAAGAGGTCATTCCCGTCATCCCCGGATGAAGTATCACCCAACACTTATTATCAACAAATTTCACTACATCACCATCTTTTTGTTAGTATTTACTGGTGATTGATTTGTTGGAATTGAATACTTCCATTTTCTTTTTTTTTTTTTCTATTCTCTCTTCAACTTTGACTCTGTAATTTATCTCAATTGAATAAATTTTGAATGGCTAGGCCTCCTTTTATCTAAGAAAAAAAAAGACAAAAAGAAATACAATGCACAATAACCAGAAATTAATAAAATACATTCAGTTTTACAGAAATTAATTTTCAGAGAATATAGTATGCAAATCAGAATTAAATACAAAGAATTTGGGTAGCAAAATGTAGCATATATAATTCGAATTTTAGAAATTTATTTCTTTAATGTTAATGCACAGAATTTTCTGTATTGCAGGAATTCAGTAACAAAAATATAATATCATAATTCCAATAATCAGAAACTTGAAACCCTAGTACGGATTATCAGAAAATTATTTTATATAAATTCAATTTTTTTCTGGAAATTCTTAAAATAATATAGTGTACGCAAACTGCAAACAATCATTCTAAAAAATATATTATATAATTTTATTTCTAGCAGATAACAACTTTGTTATAGATTCTCCAGTGCAGTAAATCATCCCTCTTCAGGAGTTTTTTTAAATAATATTTTTTATTAAATATTTATGATACTGGTGCCATCCAAAACATATATATTTACCAAACTAGGTTTTTTTCAACACAGGAAGTACGGACATAAAATTCTTTAAATAATTATATTTTCCATGTAAATTTCCCCCTCATGTTTGTACTTTTCACGTGTTAAAAAAACTTAGTTTGGTAAATATATTTTAGATGACACCGGTTTCATGAATATTTAATAAAAAATATTATTTTAAAAAAAACTCCCCTCTTCAGTATTTACACTCAATTACTAGGACTTCCAAAAAAATTTGCACCATGTAGTTAGAATTTCCACTAGAAATTATCATGATTTTTTACTAGAAATTGGTCGTGATATCCTTTCCTCACCTCCATACGCCTTATTAAGGATAAACATTCAAAAGAGAAGCAAGATCAGTGATCAACACTACAAGAAAAAATTTATTAGCGATGGCTAACTACCATCGCTAATAGTCAATTTACTGTCGTTAATACTATTAGTGACGGCTTGCCATCGCTAATACTATTAATGTTGGTTTGCCGTCACTAATAATCTATCAGATAAATTATTAGTGATGACTTGCCATCGCTAATAATTTATCGAATAAATTCCTGTCATAACTAACCATTTTTAGCGATAGGGCTCAAGACCATCCCAAATAATGATTATCAGTGATGGCAATATACCATTATTAATAATATTTATAATTTTTTAAAAATAATTTAAAATTTTATTAGTGACCAAAAAAATTTATGTCAGCAAAAATAGTAGTCGGTAATAATTTACAGTGACAGCAAATGTTATCGCCAAAGCCATCACTACTAAGTTTTTATTTTTTCAAAAAAATAGTAACTAATTTTTAAATTTAAATTTTAATGATAATAATAAATAATTAGAATGCTTAAGAAATATCAAAAATAAAGTAGCAATTAAAAATAATTATTAAAAAAATTAATTATTTTATATTAACAAATATAAATCTTATAATTTTATAAATTTATATTGCTAAAAAAGTAAATACATAATATTAAAAAAAATCATATAAGATTTGCATCATCCTCGTCTTCCTTCTCCTGCATGTCTTTTTCGATGGATGAAACCTAGATATTCCAACATCACGTAACAAAAAGAAATAAAATATTATTAATAAGTTGCTAAGTATAAAAATTAAAATAAGAAAAGAAAATCATTAATAAACTTAACCTTCTATGAAGACTGTGACAACAAGGCCAACTGATTGCATAGATGCGGATCCTGAGAAAGCTTGATGATTGTATCATGGATGGCATCCTGGAGGTACTGAGGTCGTTGGGCAAGAACATGCTCATAATGTCTTTGACATGCATATCACTCAATGTCTTGATTGTCGAAGCCTAAAACAAGGAAGCCGAAGAGTACCGAGCTGCTGAAGGGTCAAAGCTATGGCTGAATCTAAGAATCTGGCTCCTACTCACCCCTCCTATGATCCTGAGCCATTCCTTAAGATCAAGGAGGGGCTGAGACGATGGATCCTTATCATGCCCGCTACAACATACTTCACATAATCCATCTATAAATTTTTCAAATTAATTAATCCAATTACGTATCAGTATATATAAAAGTTAATATTTAAATTTTTAAATTTTTATCGCGATCTATCTAGATCTTTCATAAAAATAATCACCAATCCTACTAGACCATTACGTGGCCTCCCATAATTGCAGCTATCCCGATACATGACCAAGCTACCTATCTATAATAAATAAATAATAAAAATAATTTAATAAAAAATATAACATCAATTTAATTATAATTAATTAATATAATTAAGTGTAAAATTTTTTATCAATCTATCCGCCACTACATGCATGCCACCAGTATACTTGATCGAATCCTACCGGGCGATACGATTCTATCGTGCCCTCTGTCACCTAGTGGAATACTCCTCGATGCTCCACATGTCCATAGGGCCTTCTATACATTCACTCGCATCCAGTGATCCCTAAAAATCCTTCGGTCCGATGATACTAGGAAATGATGTATTTCTTGGCTCTTTGCTTGAGATCGTGTAGCCCATCCTAGAGCCAATGCATGGCCATCTCCTTGAAGATCGAACAACAACCCCCTCAGCCTGAGAAGTGTCAAATCAATAATAATTCTACAAGTAAAAGCATATTTATATTAAATAAATAAAATATAATCATTTTGTAATGTTAAAAATTAAACATATTTAACTTACCAGGAATATCTGCCAGGCTGCATTTTGAGCCCCCGACGATCAACTGGAGAACTCATTTACCGGTCCCAACATCAATCGATAAATGATCCCCGTAACCACTCGAGAAACTCCAGACTTTGTAAATGTTCTATAAAATTGAGATTTAATAATAAGATTTAACTCTAAAATGATTAGCTCTCTATCCTCCAGACAAGTCGGAGGTGCTGCGAGCCAGGCAGGTCTTTGACCACGATGCGAGTCTGAGATGAGTCGATCTTTGCAGCTTGTGACTATGGGGTCACTAGTGACCCCATGTCCTCCGGTCTTGATCGGAGAACATCTAAAATAAAAAATATTATATTAGATAATAAAGTATAAAATGATATAAATGCTGAAGCTTGAGAATTGGCACCATGATCACTCTCTCCTTGAGAGCTCTATCCTCGATGGGTACAACTATGACCTTTGAAAGACATGATGTATAAACCTTAAAAACAAAAATAAATATATTTATCGAATTAATTATATAATTATAGGTATAGGTAATGAAAGATTTAAAATATATTGAAGACAAGTATTTAATATGATTCAAGAATTATATATTTAGCACTACTTATCGACCTCTTCAGATGATTGATATCCTTTAGATTTTTCTTTCGAATCATCCTCTTCTTCCATTTTTTCTTTTTTTTCTTTCATTTCTTCATCATCTTCATCTTCTTCCCCTTCTTGGATATGTTTTGCCCCTAAAATAAACTCAATATAATCTATCTCCTTATGTTGGCCATCATATAGGAGAATTCCTGGAGTATCCAACTCTACGTCAATGTAGGACAGATGAACTCCTAATGTTTCATCTTCCTGAAAGCATTCTAGTAAATGGGGCTTTTCTTTTTCTTCACTAAGCTCATAATGAATAGCTTGAGACTTAATCTTGCATACAGCCCATCAATCTTTCATTTCTTTCTCCCTTGATGGAAAGGGAGCATAATATACTTGAGTAGCTTGTTGGGCTAGCACAAATTGATCATCGATATATGCTTTTGATTCATATTTGATTTTAATAAGTCCATGTCGTGGATCAACATTTATACCATTGCAATTATCAAACCATTGGTACTTAAATAGAATGATACTATTACTTCCAATGTAGGTTAATTTGATCACTTCTTCAAGGATTCCATAAAAGTCACTCTCTGACCCTTCCCACTAGCTATTCTTTACATACACACCACTGTTCATTGTGCTCTTATAATATCCATATCTAAGACCTCTTGATGATGGCAATCAAACTAGTAGGGCTTATCATGCTCAAGTTGAAATGATTTTATATTCTCCATGCAATATGGATATGCTAGCTTTCTATAAATAGAAAAATTGTTAATGGTCTACATCAATGCAGCCTTCATTATAAAATTTTGCTTCTTTGATGCATCATAAGTACATGTGTATCGGACTATAAAAATTTCAGCTCATCAATAAGAGGCCTCAGATATACATCAATATTTCTACCAGGATATCATGGTCTAAGAATGACTAATATAAGAAAGATGTTATGTTCTTTCATACACATCCTACGTGGTAGATTGTATGGAGTAATAAGACTGGCTAACATGAATAAGAGGTTGTAGCATGATTAAATGGTGTAAACATATCCATAGATAGATCTAATCGGATATTGCATGATTACTAAGCAAATAAAAGATAGCAAGCATTAAATTTCTTTCATACCTCATTACTTGATAGATGACACATCATATCGGTGTGCTTGCGAGTCCTTTCTTTGTACCATCTCATCTACCTTGCAATACTCTTAGACTAGTAGTGCCTCTAAAGCCTTGAAGTGAAGGAAAGGTATCGAAGAACTTTATGTGGTATGTCCTTCTGATTTTTACCCTCTTCCTTGACTTAAATCAACTTTGACTACATATATCACATGAGATCTTCAATTGGTCCTCCTTATAGAAAGCATAAAATCATTGCGGCATACATCTATCTTCTCGTATCCCATGCCTAACCCTTTTATTATTTTTTTACAGCATAAAAACTCTCAATAAGCTTATCATCCTTTGATAGCATCTTCTTTATTATTACTACTATCATATCATAACAATTGGTTGTCATGTTAAACTTGGCCTTCAAGTTCAATAACTCTGACATAGCTGATGGTATAGTATATATTTCACAATCCAGTTATAGTGATTCATCAACATCCTTTAGCATATAATAAAAAATACCACTATCAAGTTCTAGATCATCTGCCATATCCTAGTCAAATTTAGGATCAATCGCATCCATATCTATATCTCTCATTCTAGCTATGTCCTTGTGCTGCTAATTTCTAACCATTGTAACTGTCTCACATATCTCTTCATGCAAATACCAATGCTTATAATTTGGTATAAATCCACTCCTATATAAATAAATAGCTATTGTATCCCTATCATGTATTTCTTTATGAACACATCTATTGCAAGGATATTAAGCACGTCCTTCAAAGAAGAGTGCCGCATTCCCAAAAGCATAATCACAAAAATGCTTGACACCTTTCTTTTATTCAATAGAAATCATTCCATTGACTACTCAACGGTCCATCCAACTACAATCCATTATACACTAAGGATTCTGCATATACAAATACAAGATAAAATACTTACCAATTATTTTATCATTTAACATGACAATACAAGATTTAAAATGATTAAAGATAATACAAGAAATAAAATAATACGATAAGGTTCCGGGAATATTGAGTACCCATTCCATCACTAAAGGTAAAATTCAAAAAAATGAGAATGACCGCATAACAATTCCGGATGCAAGACATAAAGCCTCTGAAATCTAGATGGAGGCCATCCTAAGAGATGCTCGAACTTATAAGAGAAGTTTAAGGAAAGGTGAAGTTTCGAAGAAGAATATTCGAGTAGAAGCAAAATCTTCAAGATGAAGAGGCACAAAAATACTTCGCAAGAGGTAAAGCACAAGAAATAAAAGATCAAAAAGTTCAAGACAAGGAGCACTATCCATCAAACTCTTCAGATATTTGGTACCCTTCGAATCCTTCATTCAATTATTCATCCTCTACATCTTCTTCCCCTTCCTCCTATTTTTTCCCAGGATACATTTTTCTATCCTAGAAAGGAATGACCAGAATATTTGGTACCCTTCGAATCCTTCATTCAATTATTCATCCTCTACATCTTCTTCCCCTTCCTCCTATTTTTTTCCTAGGATACATTTTTCTATCCTATAAAGGAATGACTAGAAAGAAGAGGAGGAGGAGAAAGAAGTGGAAGAAGAATTTGACATAATCTAAAAAATATTAGACATCTATTGGGATATCCCGGTTCAGCTACAAATCGGACTTCGGTTCGACTGGTCGAAGTCCTCTTTCTCCGGACTACGGATTTCGGAACAAACAAGGGACAAGCCAACTACAGGCAACCCAAGGCTACATGCAAGACTACAACTCCGAGGGCCAGTCCTTTGAGGAACGTCTTCGACCTCGGCCGAAGACTGAACTACTCATCGACTTCCAAAGGCACGTACTTCGGTCCCCGCCGTAGATGCAATCTCCGATCCCGGGGAAATACCAAGTCTTCAGCCCATGCAAGGGAAAATCCGAAGCTTGGACCATAATCTGGTCCAGAAAGGCAACTATAACCAACGGTTACAATCGACACTCATCATGCCATGATCATGGCGCGCAACTTCAACTGCCACGCCTCCGATCTGGCCAGAACCGCTCAATGACAACCCATGATCGCCAATCATGGGAGAGATTGGCTCCTCATGATCACCGGAAAAAAGAGCGGGCCACAGGCCGGAGGCCTTCTTTTAAATAAGGATAAGAAGGATCGCTCGAGAGGTACACGCTAACACTTATGCTCATATACACTTATAGTCTCCAAGAGCCTTTTTTTCTCTCCGACTCTCGACACCTTCCCCATTCTGTGGCTGGAATCCGCCACTGACTTAGGCATCGGAGTGTCCTCCGCGGGAACAACTCCAGCAAGGGACCTGTTTTGCAGGTGAGCCAGGGAGCGGTCCTGCGACGCAGCGGCTCCGACCGGCCGATCCAGGGACTCCACGCCAACAGATTGGCACGCCAGGAAGGGGGAGCGCTCGTTAACATTCTTTAAGCTCCCTCCTAAACAAGGGGAACTGAGAAGTTTTCGATGGCGAGAGGAAAAGCTCCAATCACTTCTACAAGCCGGAGTCGTGCTCCGTCTCAGGGGATGCACCCCCGGAGGAGAACGATGTTCCACCCCCCACGGTTGTTTTGGGATTGCAGCAGTTTGAAGCTCTTGTGAACCAGGTCACCAACCTTACGGCCATGGTTCAAGAATTCCAAGACAGAGCCTTTCTGGTGGGGAACCTACCGGCCGCCTCTAGACACAGCTCTCGATCCCGAAGAAAGAGAGCCCCACGGGAGGATTCTATGCATCCCTCCCTCCGTTCTCGGCCCTCTCCTGAAGGCCAAACTTCGAGGTTGCCCAGGTCCGCCGATTTCCCATACAAAGGGAAAAGGCCTAGGCAAACTCCCTCACCCTCCTCCGGAGACTCCACTTCTGTGGATAAAGTGCCGAAGCAGACTCCCGATTATGACAGGAGGTTCAGAGCCATCGAATCAGAGATGGCGAAGGCGCGAGAACAGAGGATGCGGGATCTGAAGGATCACGATGACTTGATTGTGGGCGATCTACGCCCACCCTACACCGATCGCATCATGGTCGAGGTCATTCCCCGGCACTTCAGGGTTCCCTATATGGAACCCTACGACGGCACCTCCGACCCCCTCGATCATTTGGGCAGCTTCAAGGCCCATATGATGATCCAAGGAGCTTCGGACACGATGTACTGCTTGGCATTCCCAGCTACCTTGAAGAAGTCCACTCGGATGTGGTACTCAAGCCTGCGCCCAGGTCCATCGATTCCTTTTTCGAGTTAGAAAAATTGTTTGTCTTGCATTTCAGGACCTGCCGCAAGACTTCTCGGAATACGGACACACTGTTCCTCCTTCATCAGAACGAAGGAGAAAGCATGCGAGATTATATATCCAAGTTTAATGCGGCCATGCTTGAGATCCCAGATCTCAACAAGCACGTGGCCATGTCAGCACTGAAGAAGGGGCTTCGTACCTCCAGGCTTACTTTCTTCCTGGATAAGAAGTTCCCTAAAAGCTACGCTGAGCTCCTGTCAAGGGCTCAGAAATATACCGATGCTGAAGAGCAGGCGGTGAATCGATGACTGGTTGAAGGAAAATCCCCTTCAAAAAAGAAGAATAACAGGGGACAAGGTCCCCAAATTTTCAATAACAACGGCGGCAAATATACAGACCGTCGAAGAAGTCCTCCCAGGCCCAGAGCATTGGAAGGAAGATTCGACTCCTACACCCCCCTCAACCTCCCTCGAGAGAAGATCCTCATGCAGATAGAGAAAGAAAACTATCTCCAACGACCCCGTCCCATTAAGGCCTCCTCTTCCATCAGGAACAGGAACAAATACTGCCGATTTCACTGGGACCACGACCACAACAAAGAAGAGTGCATAGAGTTGAAGGATGCAATTGAGGATCTCGTCAAGAGAGGGTACCTAGGGCGGTACATTGGTCGCCAAGGACCTCGGAAGCAACTGTTCCCTAGCCACATCCCGAAAAGGTCGAATTGCCAAATCAAAGGCCCACCAATGGAGGTGTAGGGATGATACATCGACCCACCAACTGGAGAAGGGATGAGGACGAAGCCTCAAAGCGACTTAAAGACAACAACTCTATCCTCTTCTCCAACGATGACCTTGCGGGTGTTCGGCTCCCACATGATGATCCTCTTGTAATTTCGGTTGTAGTGGCCAATTATGATGTACAGCGGATCCTTGTTGATAATGAAAGTTCGACTGATGTCTTGATGTACGATACATTCTCTAAAATGTGTTTGCCTAGACATCAACTGCAAAGATCTCCCATACCGCTCTCTGGTTTTGGGGGCAATCAAGTTTTTGCCGAAGGAAAAATAGTGTTGCTTGTAACCCTTGGCACCGAACCTCGACAAAAGACTCTGCCGATCAACTTCACGGTGGTCCGGATTCCCTCCGCATATAATATTATTCTGGGATGACCTGTCTTGAACAAGTTCTGGACCGTGATCTCCTCTCACTACCTCTTGGTATGCTTCCCCACCAGGAATGGTGTTGGAGAAGTTAAAGAAAACCAGAGGACGGCATGGCAGTGTCTGATGATTGAAGACAGGCATTTCAAGGATTCAACGACTCCGGATCAGCTGGATCCGAGGGATGCAACTACAAATCTTGGTGAGCCCATGGAGAGGACCGTCCCAGTACCTTTGACAGAGGAAGATCTTTCCAAAGTTGTGTAGATCGGGAGCACACTAGATGAGGAAATCAGAACGGAGTTGATCCGTTTCCTCAGAAACAATGCTGATGTCTTTGCCTGGTCAACTTCGAATATACCCGGGATTCCTGCCGAAGTGATTGCTCATCGACTGGAAGTAACTCCTGGGTACAAGCCGGTGCGGCAGAAGAAAAGGAGCTTCGCCCCCGAAAGATAGCAAGCTGTGGACGAAGAGGTCAGCAAGCTCCTCAAAGCAGGGTTCATCGGAGAGGCCCACTACCCCGAGTGGTTGGCCAACATGGTGATGGTGAAGAAAGCTAGTGGCAAGTTGAGGATCTGTATCGACTATACAGATCTCAACAAGGCTTGCCCAAAAGACAGCTTTCTCCTCCCAAAGATTGATCAACTGGTCGACGCTACCGCCAGCCACCAGTTGCTGAGCTTCATGGATGCCTTCTCCAGCTACAAGCAAATTAGAATAGATCCACAAGATGAGGAGAAGACAACTTTCATCACTAATAAAGGTCTCTACTGCTACAAGATGATGCCGTTCGGTCTCAAGAATGCCGAAGCAACATTTCAAAGACTCATCAACAAGGTGTTCGAAAAGTAACTGGGGAGAAACATGGAGGCCTATGTTGACGATATGATCGTCAAGAGCCTCCTCCGGAGAGATCACATCCGCGACTTGGAGGAATCATTCAGCGCTCTCCGGCGCTACCATATGAAGCTAAACCCGGCAAAGTGTGCCTTTGGGGTCACTTCGGGCAAATTCCTGGGCTTCCTCGTTACCAAACGAGGGATTGAGACGAATCTTGAGAATATTCAAGCCTTGAAAGATATGAGACATCCCTCCTGCAAAAGGGAAGTCCAGCAGTTGACAGGGAGGATCGCCTCCCTCAGTAGATTTATCTCTCGGTCAGCCGAGAAGTGTCTTCCGTTCTTCAAGATACTCCGGCAATCGAAGGGCTTTGAATGGTCCGATGACTGTCGTGCTGTGCTGCCTTTGAGGAACTAAAGAAGTATCTGGAGACCCCATCATTACTCTCCAAGCCAAAAGAAGGCGAGGTCCTCTACTTGTACCTCTCTGCTTCAGATGAAGCAGTAAGCTCGGTTCTTGTCCGGAAAGAGGAAGACGGGTCTCACAAGCCCATCTACTATATCAGCAAGGTCCTACATGATGCCGAAACACGATATGCAAGGATGCAGAAGCTGATTTACTCTTTAGTGATTGCGGCAAAGTGACTACGGCCATACTTTCAGGCCCACGCTATCATGGTGTTAACTGATCAACCTCTCAAGGCCGTTCTCCGATCTTCGGACACCTCTGGAAGAATAGCCAAGTGGGCTGTGAAGCTAAGTGAATTTGACATCAGCTTCTAGCCCTGAGCGGCTATGAAGGCCCAGGTGCTCTTCGATTTTTTAGCTGAGTGCACCTAGAAGTCCAAAGATGAAGCATCTTCGGTAAAAGAAGAAGCCCTGAAGGAGACGAAGTCCGTTTGGATGCTTCATGTGGATGGAGCTTCTAATGCTACCGGATGCGGGGCTGGACTTATGTTGGCTGAACCTGACGGCCATGCCATAGAGTACGCACTCCGCTTCTCCTTCCATGCCTCAAATAATCAGGCCGAATACGAAGCCCTGCTCGCCGGACTACGGATCGCCAAAGATTTAGGAGTCCAGCAACTTCGAGCCTTCTCAGATTCCCAACTGGTTGTGAATCAAGTCAACGGAGAATATGCAGCAAAAGATCCAACCATGGTGCAATACCTGAAGAAGGTACGAGCTTTATCTTCCCAACTGGAACATTTTGAAATCATCCATGTTCTACGATCAGAGAACTCCCGGGCGGATGCACTGTCTCGACTGGCGACTACAGCACTGGAGTCTCTCAGGCATACCTTTGTTGAACATCTTGAAACTCCGAGCATAGCCGAAGAGGCTGCGGAGGTGCGCCAGATTAACACTGAGCTAAGCTGGATAGATCCCATCATTAGATTCCTGAATGAGGGAGAACTACCGGAAGATAAGGCAGAGGCCAAGAAGATCCGCTGGATGGTGTCTCAGTACGTCATCTTAAACGGAACCCTCTACAAGAGATCGTTCACCCAGCCACTGCTAAAATGCTTAGGACCCACCGATGCAGATTATGCTTTAAGAGAGGTCCACGAGGGCATATGCGGTGATCACTTGGGAGGCAGATCTCTAGCATACAAGATCATCCGACAGGGGTATTACTGGCCTTCCATCCAGAAAGACTCAGCTAATTTCGTGCGGAAGTGAGACCAATGCCAGAGGTATGACAATGTACAGAGACAACCTGCGAGTCACCTGACTCAACTGGCAGCCCCATGGCCTTTTGCCCAGTGGGGGATGGACATTCTTGGCCCATTCCCACCAGCATCAGGGCAAAGAAAGTTTCTTCTAGTGGCCATCGACTATTTCACGAAGTGGATAGAAGCCGAACCATTAGCCCAAATCACAGAAGGTAAGGTAAAAAATTTTGTAAAAAATCCCATCATATTCAGGTTCGGCATCCCACATGTCATCATCACGGATAATGGGAGACAGTTTGACAATCCCAAGTTCAAGGACTTCTGTGCTCGGAACCACATCCAGCATCGGCTGACATCCGTTGCTCATCCACAGTCCAACGGAGAAGCCAAAGTCACCAACCGGACCATCCTCCATGGTCTGAAGACAAGGTTAAACACCGCCAAAGGATTTTGGGCTGACGAGCTGACCTCCATTCTCTGGGCATACCGAACTATCCTGAGAATGGCCACCGGTGAATCTCCGTTCAACCTGGCCTCTGGTACCGAAGCCGTATTGCCTATTGAAGTCTCCCTACAGTCCCTGAAAATTGACAACTATGAAGAGCCTGAGAATTCCGATCGCAGAAGTATAGATCTGGACTTGCTATCAAGCACTAGGCTACAGGCCTAGATAAGGATGGCGGCATACCAGCAAAAGGTCGTCAAGTATTACAACTCAAGGGTGAAGGAGCAAACTTTCCGCACGGGGGACATGGTATTGCGAAGAGCAGAGGTACCCAGGCCAACGGAACAGAATAAACTCTCCCCCAACTGGGAAAGTCCATATCAAGTCGAAGAAGTTATTCGACCAGGGACATACCAACTCAGGACACTAGAGGAGAAAGCCCTATCCTGGCCATGGAATGTACAAAACCTTTGCAAATACTATCAATAAAAGAGTTCCTGAAATTTCTGTGCAAAGCTCCTCAACCCTACTCAACTCAAAATGGCTAGTTGCATCGACTGAACGACAACAGCCTAAATGACCTGATCTAAAAAATCGGTCAACTGTGCAAAGGAGAGTCTGATCCACTCACCTTATCGGTATGCCCGATAAGCGCAATAGATGGTCTAACCGGGCCACCAAAAGATCAAAGGCGCGAGGATGGTTTTCGTAACCTACCCTACAGTGAATCCGAATACGCACCAAGGCGGGCCTGAATAGCCTACCTTAATCACGACAGAAGTGCACAGGGACGATGTAAATACCCTGCCCTATAGTAAAACCCGAACACTTGCCTAAAAGGACCACTGTCGTCCTTTCTATCGATAACAAACATTCTCAGAACAGTCCAACTAACCTCACTTCTTTCCTATAGACCGAAGATGGTCTACGGAGTCTACATTACAGATAAAGCATGATGCAACACATCGCAAAGAATACATGGAAAGAGGTAACAAAAAGATATTTCATTCCTTTCAAATTTTTCTTACAAAAAAAAAAAAACTCCCCTAAAGAGAGGACAAAAGAAAAAAGAAACTCTCACAAGGAGAGATCAAAAAAAAAAAAAGAGGGTAGCATCAGAAGGATGTGGGAAATTTTCAATAACTCCCCGCCGGGTTTCTCCCGTACCGGCGGGGAGAGATCTGGTGGGATGACAAAGGGCCCCCAGGGTTCCCGTCCGAACCCGAATCCAACCCCTCATCAGAGTCGGAATCAAATTCATGGCCGGGAAAGGGAACGGAGGGCTTAATGTTGTCCAGGCCCTTCAAATTATAAAACTTGGAGGCCGTCCTCCGACATTCCCAAAACCCCTGGTGGAAGGAGTCCAGAGCCACCCCGGTGAGTTCGTCCTTAAAGGCGGCAGAAGCCTTGAAGTTCGAGACAACGTCCACCGCCTCCCTCCTTGCTTCCTCCGTCGCTGTGGTCACCACCATGACCTGGGCCCAAGCTTCCCTCAGCCGAGCCTCCAACAGGCGGACCTTCTTCTCGAGGCGGTCCACGAGAGGCTCCTCTTCATCATCTCCAGGTCCAAGAGACTCTAAACTTCGCTTCCTTTTCGGGTTGATCGGCCTTCTCTTTGCCACACGGCAGAGCTCAGAAGTGCTGAACCTCATTGTTAAGGGAGGAAAGGAGTCTACAGGAATGATGGCCCTTGACAGCAGAAGGCAGTGTCCTATTTATAGAAACCCTGCACCCACGACCGACTGTGGGGAGGTGTGCTCCACGACCTTCCCAATCGCACTAGAAAGTGCCACGTGTCCGGGCGATGCTTCGAGAATCGGAAAGTCGCTCGGGAGCCATCCCCAGGACAACAACTGCCATCGCTTCGAATCCAGAGAAATCCTCATCGTGGGACGGCATCATTAATGGCTCCTTTTTGGAAAGGGGAGATCTGGCGGCTCGCAAGGTGCAAGAAATCACGACTGCACAAATATCAATATGCCACGTGGACAACGATGATCACAATCAAATCTCCCTAATCACCGATTGGCGGGGAAATGACTCCTGTCCGTCCCAACGGACAAACTTAACATCCGAAGGAAGGAGACGGCCTTCGGCAACGGAGCTCCGGTCCGTTCCAAAGTTCATCTTCATCGATTGAATAGCCTTCGACCACGACTACTCAACCGAATAGGAAAGAGAATGGTAAAACCAGTTCTTATTGACTAAACGGCCTTCGGACGTGACTATTCGACTAAGCAGAAGAAAGGACCGTAAAACTGTTTCGAGTTACACATGAAGCATAACAATGCACACCCAAAGAAAGAAGAATTCATTTCAGAGTTTGGAAAAACTATCATTCATTGATAAGTACAATGGAAAAAGAAGGAAAATACATTCAGAGCGACCCAAGTCATTCAACATCGGCAGGAGAAGACTCCACACCACAGGATTGGAGCAACTTATCAATTTGCTCTGAGAGGACCTCGTCAATCCGGGCCGGAACCGGGGAACCTTCAGCTTGGACTCCTCCGACCTGGGCCTCCTCTTGAACCAGGATCGGAGTTGGGGTCACCTCCGGATTTTCAACTACGGCAGTGACCTCCTCCTCCGGACATGGCGCCTCCTCGGCCTCTACTGTGGCTTCGGCCCTCTCCACTTCCTTTTCTTCTTCTCCAGCTATATCAAAGGGGGGAATGCCGGAGAGGTCGAGATGGGGGAAGGCCTCCTTCACCTTGGAGAGTCCGTCGTTAAAGCCATGCTGGTAGCCGTATAAAGTTACTTCATTGATCTCCGCCTGGAATTGAGGAGACGTCTTAAAGTTTGCCACGGCATCATCTACCTGCTTCTTCAAAGATGTGGACTCCCTCTTAGCATCTTCGGACTCCAGGATCACCTCTTTGGCCCTCCTGGAAGCCTCCTCCGCTGCCCTGATTAGGCTTTCTATCTTCTCCTGATCCTCCCTGGCAGCCTGCTCCAGGGATTCGACTTGTTTCCTACTCCTCCTCCACCCTGCCTCTTGCCCCGTCATGGTCAGATGAGCACTTTTCAGTTCACCCATCAGTTCTTGAACCTCATCATTCATCCGAGTAAGACGGTCCTCCATGGACTGCTTCAGCTCCTCAGCTACTTCTTTGGCAGCCCTGGCAGTCTAAAGCTCCTCTTTAAGGCCATGGATGAGGCTGTCTACATTCTCTAGGCCCTCCTCCATGAAGATGAGGTCGTAGACCAACTACATCAAAAGGGAGGGGTCATGATTCGAACAATTCTTAATACAAAAAGAAGTGGCAAGGATCATACCTATTGCAGGGCGGAGAAGGTAGAATCGGACACCCTGGGAAGACTCTGGTTCCGAAAAATTGCCAAGTTGTGAGGCAGAAGCATACCCTTCAATGCCTGCCTGGCTACGGCCAGGACCAACAGTCCCCCCGTAGGCGAAAGCTCCGAGAAGTTCATCGAATGGACTCCGATTGAGGAAGCCCCGTAGGCGAACTCTCCTTCAACTTGTTGTGCTTTACCCCTGTCAGCAGCAGGAGATAAAACGGTGGCACATCCACTCCCTGGGGTGGGCTCCCCGATGTGTGAACTGGGGAGACGACCGCCGGTGGAGTTTCGATTGGACAATGCCTTGATGGAGCCCCTTCTGTGGCTGCTACGTCTTCCCTAGAGGTCCCCCAGGAAGACGAAGTGCTCTGGTCCCCTTCGGGGCCATTCCTCCGAGCCCTCTTCCGAACCGCAGACCTGGTGAGAGGGGCCTGCGCTACCCTCTTCTCCGAAGTCTGACGGAGCCAGCTTAAGCTGGGCTTCATCCCGCCACCTGCAAGCAAAGGATTTCACGTCAATTGATTGGGCTACAATAAATTCAAGAAAGAGGAACAGAAATTCCTATCGCTATACCTAATGAGGGGAATCTGCTAATTCCCACCCGATGGAGATTTCTCTCCTCCAACAGTTCCCGAATGGGGGCAACTTCGGAGTTGACTAGGAGATCGTAGTCCGACTGATCGGCCGCCAAGACCTTCTTTCCATCATTGACGGTCAGGCGAGGCTTCTTCCACACCATATCGAAGCCCCATGAATTAAGAGACAACACAAATACAAAAACGGGTTTCCACCCATGAATGGCACTAGGCATATCCTTGATGACCCTACGGCCTGATCTAGGGCCAATCACCCACCATCCGTTGCTATGGAAATCTCTCTTGAGGATGAAAAGGGTCATGAACAAATTGGACCTAGGCTCTATGTTGGCGATGCTGCACATAACCAGGAACCCGCAGATGTTCCTGATGTTGTTCGGGGTCAACTGCGCTGACACCACTTGGTACAAGTGGAAGATCTTGACGAAGGAGTGCAAGGGAAATCGAAGACTAGCTTTCAGGTGATCTTCGTATACGACCAGGCACCCAGGGGGAGGTTCGTTCACCCGCTCCTCGGACGCGGGAAGGACGAATGGAAACTCCTCAGAAATGCGGTAGCATTTCCAAAGAAGGGCTGCTTTGCCCTGAGAAACCAAGCTGGGGACCGACTCCGGACCTACTATGTCTCCGGCCCCTGAGGGCCCAACCTTTTCTTCCTGACTTTCTACGGTCTCTTCCATGACAAAGGAATGAAGCAAGGAAGCAGAAAGAAGATTCTATCTGTGGAATAAACTGGTAGTCCAGAATAGTTTGGGCGGAGGATGGGACGAGGTTGAAGAAGCTTCCTTGGTTGGACCTTCATCCTTTCCCAGAAGAAAAGTAAGGATCTCTAGAGCCCCGACGGGATTAAATGAACTCAAGGTTACCTTGGAAGGTAACCCACCTACAACTAACCGCCAGGATACCCAAGCTATTATATCTTGCATCCGAAATATCACCTCTGGTCATTCTTATTCTTTCGAGTTTGGTCTTTAATGATGGGATACAAACTTGGTATCCCTATAACCTTCTCATATCATTTAATATATCATATCACCAACTAATAGATAAAAGCCCTATCCTATTCAGGAATTACACTAATTTTATAGGTCAATTATAATAATATAGGGATTGAAAGAAATTTTGGTAATATTTTTCCTTAGTTCTTCCCATGTGACTGAAGATGTATGAGAAGAACTAAGAAAAATTGATGTCCAAAATTTCTATCTATCCCTCATCATATCATTATTATAACTATTTATAAAATTATTTGCAATTCTCAAATTATCCAAATTGGACAATCAATTGAGTATATAATTCTCTCACTCGTACAAAAAATATAAATATACAAATGTCATAGATTATGTACATTAATCAATTGACAGGTCTATGATCCTATACAATGTAAATTTTATAAAAATAAACATCTAATCAATTAATTCAATTAACATGTAAATATAAAACATAAATTTATCAATAACAACAATTCATGTATATTAAAATATAATAATATTATAAAATATTAATTCATCAATAATAATAGTTCATATATATTAAAATATAATAATATTATAAAATATTAATTCATCAATAATAATAGCTCATGTATATTAAACATGATAATACAGGAGGATGACAATAGTCAAATACAAGTGAATAATGACTAAACAATTTTTCTAAGAGCTTCGAAAATAATTCAAAACTCTACACCTCACTAGTAATGTCAAGATCCCTCGTACAACTCAAAAAGACTTCCTGGATGCCCCAAGACATAGGGATGGCACCACCGACTATCATAGTGGTGCCACTGATATAAAGACCTCATCACTAAAGGTTCATTTTGTTAGAGAAGGGGAAACACAATGAGACATCCTTCTTGGTGTTAGAAAATATGTTCTATAGCTAATCATCTGGGTTGTAGATGGTTTAGCTTTTTATAATTTGTACATAAATCATTAATAAGATAAAAGTTATTTTTGATAGTTTATCTCTTTTTACATTTTTCTTTTGGACTTTTTAAAGATGAAGTCCTTAGAACTATTTCAATTCAATAAAGAAGGATTTATCGAGTAGTTCTTAAACATGTTCGTGACCAAATGATACGTTGTTACCTAGGATGATAACATTTATCGAGCATAGATTGTTGTATACCATATGGATTGGTTATCTTCATAACCAAGAAATGTGAAAATACTGGTATGACATGCAGATGAGTGTAGGTATACATTGCATCGAACATGATCAACTCTATTGAGTACTCTGCTATCGAGAGTATCTTACAAAAAGATATAGGTATAAGTATTCTTTCGACCTAAGATCACCATGATGATTTGCAAGCAATCCATTATACCTAAATATCGGACTACTTAGATTTCTAATCCAGCGATGAAAGGTTACTAGGTATAGTCAAGTACTTGTTAAGTCGTGATGAGTCAAGATAGGATTGACCACTCCAAGGTGTTGGAAAAAATACTCTATTATATTTCAATTTGGCAAGATTCTGGCCAAAGCAATCCTTATGAGGAGTCACAAGATTTAGTAGGTTGAGATATATTTGGATGCATTATTCAGAGATGGCAGTTAACTCTAAAATCAATCTAAGCATTAGAATCAAGGAGATGAATTATATGGAAACCATATGTCCGGGTTCTTAAATATTGCTTCACGAATATTCGACCTATCTGGATGTCGGGTACCATTACTAGATGGTTGCATCGATTAGTTCAGGAATTGATTTCTGGACTACCAACTTAGTGTTCCAATCTATGGGATCACACATAATAGAAATTTCTGATCGATCATAATGGCTGACTAACGATTAAGAATCATTCAGTGACAAGATTATAAATATGATGAATAATTAACCCTATACAAATATTATAAATTAATAATTAATTAATTATTAATTAGTTTATAGGAGGATTAATTAATAATTGGATTGCTAATTGATTCAATTTGATTGAGTGAAGAGGTTTAGGTCAAGTCTAATTGAATTTTGTTTAATTAGAATTTATCCAATTAGATTATTTGATGACCTAATCGCTAAGAATTTTAATTACGATTTGGCTCAGACTTGGGCTCAGTTCATTTTAGATTTAATTAGAATTTAATTACTAATAATTGGGATCTAATTGGATTAAGTCCAAGCTGGTTAAATTAGTTTTAACCAAATTAGTATTAGTTCCTGACTAATTTTGGTCAAAGCTTGGTCAAACCTTACCTAGCCCAACTAGGTTTCTTTTAGGATTTCTCCATGCCATTTATTTGAATAAATTCATGAAAGATTTATACTAAACATGTTTACATGCCCTCCCTTCTTTCTTATCCAATTTAGATTAATTTAGGATGAGTTTTGAATTTAAAAGGGAGGAGTTTGATTGGGAATCAAACTCTTTGACTTTTCCTACTTCCACCTAGTTTAAAACCCTCAAAACTTTATCAATTTTTTATGCCATTTTTTAAAAAAAACCTAGATAAAATATGCATTGAAAAGAGGGCCCTTTTACTAGTGATTTGAGATAAAAATTCATGAAAAAAGATTTATCTATGAGGGTGGGGTGTGGGATAAGCTAAGACTAGTTAAACTAGGTTATTTGCTTCTTTATATTATCTAAAAGCCCCCCTAATCCTATCCTAATCCACATGCCTAATTTTGTTAGTATTCTTTTGGGATTGGGTGACCAAAGAGGCTCTAAATTGGCATGAGATTAGATGAGAAAGGGTGCTAAAAAAACTCAAGGTGGGCATGAGTTCTTCTTGTTGGGTGGAACCCAGGGTGGGCCCTTGATACATGCAATTTAAAACTTTTCTTAATGCATGATGCAACGGAAGAAGATAAAACACTTTTATCTAATATGTTAATCCAATTAACACTAACCCTACACATATCTTTATCATATTAAGAAATACATGTATGAAATCAAGCATGCAAATTATGCGACGCATGGAACCATTCTATGAATCACATAAAAGGGTGCCAAAGAACATATCTTCAGACCCATAAGATAAGAGTACAAACCTTTTGCGAGCTGACGATCACCGTGAGGGGAGTACTCCAAGGAAGAGCACCGGCTCTGCGAGTAGCACAGACGTCCTGCCTCTACAAGTGGTTTACACTGGGATAAGGGGATTCTCCTCCTTCCTTTGAGGTGCTAGCCTCTCCGGAAATGTTGTGGCTATGACGGACTCCTTCTTCAACACATTGAAGATTCGGTTGCTGAAGTGAAATGGACAAAGTACCCAAGAACCCTTCCCAGAACACTGTCCCAAACCTTCAACATAAGGTAAGCATACAAGAATCCCAAAACCCAAATCTCACACTATCTTCCCAAGAATGAGATATGATCTCATAATCTCTCAAAGGTCAAGGATGAGTTCTAACCAACAAAAGTGCCAGAATCTCGACCTTGAAAAAAGGTGAACAATTCTTCCTATTTCAGCTCACCCAAAATGGCCCTTTTTATTAGAACCATAAAGGGAAGATCAATGAGAGATTAAATGGGAGGTTGGGAGTCTCTTGGGATTCAAGGGTGTTAGAAACCCTTGGACTTCAGCAACTGATGCTGGTTAAGACCCTAAAATGCCAAAATTAAGTGCCATAACCCTTACAGCAATCTATGAAGCATTCTCGAATTTTTCAGCAGAGTCGGTTAGACGAGTCGACTCGCCTCGGGTCAACTTGATTGGCAGTTTGATAACTCCTTGTCAAACAAGTCCAGAATGATTCCCAATCATTCCCAAGCCAACAAGTCAAGAAGAAATCCCACGGTGTATGACCCCATAGGTTCAAACACTAATCCAGTAGTACAGGAACATTTCCAGTACCAGCCAAAGTCACCATCTAGCAATGACACTCGGCGTCCAGATACGTCGAATGTTGCAAAGCAACAAGAACCTGTCGAATATGGAATACCACTAAACTTATTCCTTTGATCTCCTAATGCTCCGGATGGCTTAGGGTTAAACTGCCCAACCCTAATTAGTCCATTTTAATATGTCTTAAATAAAGAATCCCTGTAACTCCTTACAAGGAATGTCCTGACCAATGTCTTTCTCAATTGAGGCATAATGAGCATTCAATCCAAACCATTTGGAGAGATCAATCTTATCTTGATCCTACTACCGTTATACAAGTACTTGACTGTACCCAGCAACCTTCCATCACCGGATTAGAAATCCGGGTAGTCTGGTACCTAAGCACAGTGAGTTGCTTGCAAGCTGCCATAGTGATCTCAAGTCAGAGGAATAATTTATGTCCACATTCTAATATAAAACTTCTCTATGATAGAAAGAAAATCTCGCATGAGAGTCACACTCAGTGAAGTGTCAAACACAACACCTGATGTCATGCCAGTATCTCCATGCTATTAAGAGAACAACCAACATACATGACATCAACGACCTACTTTTGATATACCATCATCCTAAAATAGCATATTCGTTGGTCACGAATCAATTGATGAACTACACGACGCATTATCTCTACAGCGCATATAAGGTAGCTCAAAGGACATCATCATACAAGAGTTCAATTAGGAAGATGTCATGTGATGAACAACTAGAATAAGCTTTTTATTCAATTCAATAGTTCATATATATACATGAGTCGCACAACCGTCTACAACCTAGATGATTGGCTTTGGGACACATAATTCCCAACAACTCCCATCTGGACTAAATTCAATCGAAACATAATCTGATTTCCATCTTCCATTTGTAATTATCGAACTCTTGCATTCCAATAGCTTTAATGAAGGGATCGGCCAAGTTCTCCTTACCATCGATCTTCAAAAGTTTGGTGTCACCTCGTTCAATAATCCCCCAAACAAGGTGATAGCGATGCAGAATATGCTTGGTACACTGATATGACTTCGACTCTTTGGCTTGAGCTATGGCTCCAATGCTGCCACAATACACCGGAATAGCACCATCCAGGGAAGGTGCCACTCCCAGCTCACCTAGGAACATCCATAACCACAGCCTCCTTTGCTGCATCCGATGTTGCAATATACTCCGCCTCGCAAACAGAATCAGCCACTGTATGCTGCTTAAAACTTTTTCAGCAGACTACTCCACCATTAAGGGTAAATACAAAACCAAATATACTCTTGCTGTCATCACTATCCGACTGAAAATTGAAGTCAGTGTACCCCACAAGTTTTAAGTCAGAATCTCCATAAATAAGCCATTAGTCCTTAGTATTTCTCAAATACTTAAGGATGTTCTTAACAACTTTCCAATGAGCTTCACCTGGGTCAGATTGGTATCTGCTCACTACCCCTAGTGAGTATGCCACGTCTGGTATAGTACATAACATGGTGTACATAATAGAACCCACTACCAAAGCATATGGAATCCTACTCATACGCTCTCTTTCCTCGAGAGTTGTCCCACAATCCTTTTTGGAAAGAGTAATTCCATGACCTATCGGAAGATAGTCTCTTTTAAAATTCTCCATGCTGAACCGCTTCAGCATAGTATTTATGTACATGGATTGGGACAGTCCCATAAGTCTCTTAGATCTATCTCTATAGATCTTCATACCTAGTATGTATGAGACTTCATCCAAGTTTTTCATAGAGAATTGAGATGAAAGCCAGACCTTTATTCCTTGCAATGCTGGAATGTCATTCTCAATTAGGAGAATATCATCCACATACAAAACAAGAAATATAACTACATAACCATTTGTCCATTTATATATATAATGTTCCTCTCCGTTTCTAACGAAGCCATTCATCTTGATACACTTATCAAAATGCATATTCCAACTCCGAGAAACCTGCTTCAGTCCATAAATGGATCTCTGAAGCTTGCACACTTTAGACTCATCTATGGATGTGAACCCTTCAGGTTGCATTATATACACCTCTTCCAGCTCACCATTTAGAAAAGCTGTTCAAACATCCATTTGCTAGATTTCATAATCTAAATGTGCTGCTATAGCAAGCATAATCCGAATGGACTTGAGCATTGCCATGGAAAAAAATGTTTCATCATAGTCAATACCATAATACTGACGAACCCCTTGGTAACCAGATGGGCTTTATAGGTTTCCACCAGCCCATTTATGCCCCGTTTTCTCTTGAAGATCCACTTACATCCAATGGGTTTTATCCCTTCAAGTGGATCAACCAATGTCCATACATTGTTGATTTCCATGGACTCCATTTCGGATTTCATAACTCCCAGCCATGACTTAGAATAAGATCTTGACATGGCATCCATATAGGTGATTGGGTCCTCGATGTTCTCATCGAGCTCAAAAGGATCAGCATCTCAGACCAAGAAACCGGACTTCGGGCCCAGCCCAAAATTGGATCAGGTTTTGGGCCAATTTTTAAGCAATTAGGTTAGGCTTCAGGTTTTAAAATAAAGCACATTCAATTTTCGAGCCGGGCTCGGGTACCCCTTTGGCCCGGCCCGAACCAGCCCGAATCCATCCTTTGTCTCCGGTCTCCCATCTCCCTCTCTCAGTCTCTCTCCGTTCTCTCTCTCAGTATCTCTCTCTCTCAGTCTCAACCTCTCTCCTCCCTCGGTTAGCCCCCGACGGCCAATGCCCCTCACACCCGATGGTCGACGGCCCTTCTCCGTTCTCCGAGCTACCTCCTTCGGCCCCGGTTCCCACACCCGACAACTCCGTGGCTCATCTCCAGCTCCAATCTGCCTCCCCCGACCCCGGCATGACCTTGTGGCTCCCCTCCCATCTCTGATCCACCTCCCCTAGCCCTGGTGCGACCTCGCGGCCCCCCTCCCGGCTCTGATCTGCCTCCTCCAGCCCCAGCACTGGCACTCGATGCCCACTACCCCCCATGCGACCTTGCGACCCATCTCCGACTCCAATCCGACTCTCCCAGCCCCGGCGCCCCATCCAACAACCATTTCCCCTAGCGCAACATCGCAGCTCTCCCTTTCCGACTCCGATCTATCTCTTCCGACGGTTCGGCCAGTCAAGCAGTCACCATCGGTGATTTTTTTTTAATCATGGGGCTTGCATTCAGGTTGGCTCGATTAGGCTCGGGCCTGGCTTGGGCCGGGCTTGGGCTTGAAGTTTTAAAAAACTTTTGGGCCTAAGCCCGGCCCAAAGCCCAAAATTTTTTTTGGTCCGAGCTTGGGTAGGGGTGTGGCCCGGTCCGGCCTAGCCCACTTCCAACCCTAACTCCAAGGAAGAGCAATGGCTTTGCAAGCAGCACAGACGTCCTACCTCTACAGGTGGTTCACACCAGGATAAGGGGATTCTCCTCCTTCCTTTGAGGTGCTAGCCTCTCCAAAAATGTTATAGTTGTGACGGACTCCTTCAACACCTTGAAGATCCGGTTGCTGAAGTGAAATGGAACAAAGTATCCAAGAACCCTTCCCAGAACACTTTGTCCCAAACCTTCAACAGAAGGTAAGCACACAAGAATCCCAAAACCCAAACCTCACACTATCTTCCCAAGAATGAGATATGATCTCACAATCTCTCAGAGGTCAAGGATGAGTTCTAACCAACAAAAGTGCCAGAATCTTGACCTTAAAAAAGGTGAACAATTATTCCTATTTCAGCTCACCCAAAATGGCCCTTTTTATTAGAACCATAAAGGTGAGATCTATGAGAGATTAAATGGGAGGTTGGGAGTCTCTTAGAATTCAAGGGTGTTACAAAGTCTTGGACTTCAGCAACTGATGCTGGTTAAGACCCTAAAATATTAAAATTAAGTGCCATGACCCTTACAGCAATCAATGAAGCATTCTTGAATTTTTCAGCAAAGTTCATCAGATGAGTCGACTCACCTCGGATCGACTTGATTGGTAGTTTGACAACTCCTTGTCAAACAAGTCCGGAATGACTTCCAATCATTCTCAAGCTAACAAGTCAAGAAGAAACCCCACGGTGTGTGACCCCATAGGTTCAAACACTAATTTGGTAGTACAGGAACATTTTCAGTACCAGCCAAAATCGTCATCTAGCAATGACACTCGGCATCCGAATAGGTCGAAGGTTGCAGAGAAATAAGAACCTATGAAATGGAATACCACTAAACTTATTCCTTTGATCTCCTAATGCTCTAGATGGCTCAGGGTTAAACTGCCCAACCCTAATCAGTCCATCTCAATATGTCTCAAATAAAGAATCCCTGTAACTCCTTACAAGGAATGCCTGGCCAAGGTCTTTCTCAATTGAGGCATAATAAGCATTCAATCCAAATCATTTGGAGAGATCAATCCTATTTTGATCCTACTACCACTATGCAAGTACTTGACTGTACCCAGCAACCTTCCATCACCGGATTAGAAATTTGGGTAGTCCGGTACCTAAGCATAGTGAATTGCTTACAAGCTACCATAATGATCTCAAGTCAGAGGAACAATTCATATCCACATTCTAATGCAAAACTTTTTTTTGGTAGAAAGAGAATCTCACATGAGAGTCACGCTCAGTGAAGTGTCAAACACAATACCTGATATCATGCCAACATCTCCATTCTACTTGGTTAATAGGACAACCAACAGACATGACATCAACAATCTACTCTTGATACACCATCGTCCTAAAATAGCATATCCTTTGGTCATGAACCAGTTTATGAATTACACGATGCATCCTCTCTATATCGCATACAAGGTAGCTCAAAGGACATCATCACACAAGAGTTCAATTAGGAAGATATCATGTGATGAACAATCAGAATAAATTTTTTATTTAATTCAATAGTTCATATATATATATACATGAGTCACAATTATCTACAACCTAGATGATTGGCTTTGGGACACAATTCCCAACACTTCTTTGGCATGAAAGACCTTTCCTGGGTGCTAGGGTTGAAGGAAGAAGAAAAATAAGAGAAAATAGTAGAAAAGGGTTTCTTATTTTTTGTTTTCTTCCTCCTTAATTTAGACCTCTTCATCCTCTTCTTGGATTTCTTGGAAGGCTCAAAAAAATTCAATAAATAAATTATTTTCAGCTATCTAATAGCTTTCATGCAGATCTAGCAGCCCGAGAAGGTTGATTGTGTCAGGGCTTTGTATGGAGATTATAGAGGCTAGGCATCCTATGTGGCTACAAAGCAATGTAGAAAGCCCTTACCACGTACCATCAGTAGCAACGATCATCGATCCATGATCAGGTATAAAATTAGATTTCATATTATTTATATATTAGATTTACTGCATGTATCAAATAGATCGATGCATGTTGATTTTATTTTCTACTGCAAATCAAGTTACGATCTTGCTTAGAGTTTATTATAATTATTCTAAATATATATTTTTTATTTAAAATAGTTTTAAAATAGATGTAGTTCTATTGTGAATTATAAAAAAAATTCATGCATGAAATCCTAGGTATTTTTTCAACACCTGGTACCCTATTCCTTCGACTAGCGAGGCTATAGCTACATTGCTAAAGCATCGACCAATTTAAATACCTCCTATTCCAATATAAGTATCCATCAATATACCTTGACATCAAAACATAGGATCTTAGCTTGTTGCTCTATATACCAAGATCCAAATCCCGTGCATGCAAGATACATATCCATGCACATTTCTTTAACTAATTAATTAAAAATATCTAATTAATTAATTATCAATTAATTGATGATTAAATAACTTATTAATTAACTAAATAGCTAACATATTAATTAAATAAATAACTAATTAATTAACAAACACTTAATAAAAATAACTTACTAATTAATTAATTAATTACCTAACTAATTAATTAAACAAATAACTAATTTATGATGAATTACATAACTAAATAACCAGTCGATTAATTAATTAAATATAAATTAAAGCTTTAGTGATGGCTCTCTTACTGTCACCATCGCTAATACTGATTGAGCTTTACAAATAATGGATCTGCTAGGCCAGCCAAAAAAACTAGAACAAGAATCTGGAGGCAGGGGTACTAAAGCACCATTGGATGGCAGCACCAACGAGAAGGAGACATACCGAGGGAAAGGAATCTTGGTGGCTGGTGGCAGCGAAGCACTGGGGAGATCTCAGCAATGACGATGCACAGCGAGGATGCATAGCGACTGGCAGAGCACAGGGAGGAAAAGGGAAGAATGGTGGCCGGTCGTGTGCAAGGGGGGAGAATGGCAGCCACGTAGAGTGGGGGGAAGCATGGCAGTTGAAGCGCGCATGGGGTGGTGCATGATGGCCAGCGGCACTAAGGGTTGCATGGGAGTTCAGCAGCACCAGGGAGGAGGGGCGCATGATAGCCGACGACGGGCCATGAAGATGAAGGCCCAAATGTTGGAGGCCAAGAAGATGAAGACCCAAAAGTGGGAGTGCGCCAGGGGGAGGGGTGCACTATAGCCGGTGGTGGGCCGAGAAGATGAACACCTAAATGTGGGAGGCAGGAAGACGAAGACCCAAATGCAGGAGCATTCCCGAGGGAGGCCACATGATGGCCGGTGGCACCAAGGGTGGGGGGGTTCATGGTATTTTGATGGCACCGAGGGGAATGGAGGCTAGGAGTTTAGCGAGAAGGGGTAGCGGGCCAGCAAGTCGAAGAGCCAAAGCATGAAAATGGGAAACATGGGCACCGAGGGGTATTTATGGAGGACTATTAGTGACGACACGGTGTAATATAATATAAACTCATGATAATTATTTCATGTTACGCTACATATACAACAAATAAATTAAACATAAGCATGCTATTAAAAATATATAAATTATAATTTTATTGGTATACTATATAAAAAGTGCTTGGAAATATAATTATGTTATATAATGTTAGACCACTTGTTTAGTTGATGGTAAAATATATATTAATTCATAACAGATTATGCTACATACATGCATATTAATATACATATCATTTTCAGGCAAATTATCAATTAAAAATACTAATTTATCAATCAACCAAAATTATTCTAATTACTGAGAATAGCATGCTAATAAATGATGATGAGAACGATACTCTCATATCCTCACATTGATAATGATAGGGCCACTAGACATGATAATAATGATAGTGTTGCTTATGCATAGGCCTAAGAAGATAGAAGATTTCCTTAATAGATCGACTTTGACCATCACACTCAGGATACTGGTCATGATGCTTAGGCATAAATCTAATCAAACGAAGCTATCAAGAACCTCTCAGTGCCTTATCCTCATATTGCGACTTATCACAAGTTTCTCAATGCAGGAGCTATTTTTCTTGTAATATGGCTAGCACAATATTTATACTTATAATTCAGATGCTAAATGAGAAGTAAGACAAAGGAAATGGACATCACGACATTTATACTTATAAATGGGAGGTAAGATAAAGGAAACGAGAAGTTTCAACATGATGATCATGGATCTAGATCTTATGAAAGACACCATCATGCTGAGGCTTAATATAGTTCAAATGAACAAGACATATGGACCACTGACATGAGGCAAATAGCTACATAAATCTATCATAATAATGGCAAATTAGACATCCAATATTTACTCTAAGATATTTCATAATATGAAAAGCCAATAATACCCTACCACTTGAAGTTATTACTCCTACAACTCTTCCTTAGCCACTCAATGCCAATAGTATATTAACATATAGACATTGCCTGAATTTATACATGTAGCAACATCAATGGTCACTAATGGTAATACTGATCCCTTGGAGAATATAGTGCCATGAGTGGGTACTATGATTGCTACTCTAGTAAATAAGACATTCAAAATAAGTATATATCAATATGGACCGCATATGATATTTACAAACTAAGTTCATATATCATGAATAGTTCTAAATCATAACATCAAACATTAATTAATTAATTAATTAATATAAATTACCAAATTAATTAAATGACAATGGTGACATAATCATGAGTAGAATCGGTCAAGCAACCTAAAAAGATGAATTAATATAGAGATGTCTGGTTAAAAAAATAAAAAAATAATTTAGGGAAAGAAGAATGAAGGGGGGTAGGCCAAATAAGAAGAACATGAAAATGGTCCATATTTTATTTAAAACAAAAAATTATTATTATCATTACTTAAAAAAAAGGGCCAAGATAGAAGACCAAGGGGCAATTGGGGGGGGGGGGGGGGGGGGGGGGGGAGTTGGTTTGGTGAAAAAAAATCAAGGGTGTGGTGGGTGGGATGGGGGCAGTACCAAAAAATAAAAAAGTGAGAAAAAAGTGAAAAAAAATTAAAAATAATTGGACTAGGGGACCAAGTGGCCGATCGAAGGAAGGCTTGGGAGAGACCAGGGTACCATTGCAAGAAACCAAAAAAACCCAAACTACAGTAAAAAATAAATAAATGGGCCAACCAAATGGGCTTGAAAAAGGGGGACCATGGTAAAGGCTTCGAAGGGGGGCCACAATAAAGATTGCTAGCCGATCGAGAAAGGGGACCACTAGGAAACTTGGGTGATCGGGAGGGTGGGGGCATGGCTTGGGAGGAAGAGGGAGCCAATTGGATTATAATAGGGGAGTTCTAAGGGTTGGTGGGTTAAGGGAAAAAATTTATGGGTTGAATCCACAAGTTCAAATTAGCTTCCTGACATATTGTCACGGGACTAGTCTTTTGTTAGGCCAAACCCGTGCGGTGCTCCAATATCCCCTGTATAAAGGAGCTAGCCAATGCATGCCAATAACAAAAATTAATGCCGCAACAAGGCAAACAAATAAAAAGTACAAAAAATAGTAAAGCAATACACTTAAATATGCAATGGCAAAAACAATGCTTTCATTAACGAAATAGAAAGATTACAAGCAAATACAACTACGCCAAACCTATCCTAAAGACTCAGGAGGTAGAGGAGGTAATAATTGTTGGCTCCACCCAGTGATTTTGATGAATAACAAAACATTGAGTACATATTGTATTCTAATGAGGATTTCAAGTTGTGAGTTTTCAGGAAGAAAGCACCTCAAAATTTCAAAAACTTATGGTGTATGGTACGCAATGGCACGGAGCAATTCTCACATATCCGGGCATCCTCTTCATTGAAAAAGGGCTTATAATTGCTTAACTATTATGTGTTTATGCATTCATGAACTTTATTTTTGATTTCGAGGCTTTTACACTTAAATCTGGATGTTTTCAGTCTCAAGTATCGACACCTGGACAGTCAAGTGTCGACACTTCAGCATTTGGCATGGACAAAATTCCTTGGCACGCCAAGTATCGACACCTATATTCAAGTGTCGACACCAAGTG
Source organism: Areca catechu (assembly GCA_021397845.1). NCBI lineage: Eukaryota > Viridiplantae > Streptophyta > Magnoliopsida > Arecales > Arecaceae > Areca > Areca catechu. The sequence goes on along the minus strand of CM038039.1, from coordinate 200,944,928 downwards.
TCGACACTTAGGTTTCAAGTGTCGACTCAAGGCCTGAGATTTTTGAAAAAACAGAAGTTTGTTGTTTCAAGGATTTTTGTGTCAAGTGTCGACACCTGTGCATCAAGTGTCGACACTTGAATGTTCAAGTGTCGACTCCCAGAAATCAAGTGTCGATACCTGACAGCCAAGTGTCGACACCTGATAGCCAAGTGTCGACACTTGCAGCCTGACAGCTCTAACGGATCTATTTTTCTGGCTTGCAGAAATTGGTTTTCAAACTCCAAACGGCTATTTCCAATGCTCCAACGGTCACAAACCGTTTTTAGAAGGTTTTTGGTGTATTTAATCTCCACCAACCTCAATTTAAAAGAAGAGAAGTGAAGAGAAGAAAAGAAAAAGAAGAGAAAGCAAGAGAGAAGTCTATTCAAGAGCATTCAAGTCCACTCAAAAACCAAAAAAGCCAATATTCTCTCCAAACTTCAAATCAAAAGCCTCTTCTAGCTTGATTCCACTGAAAAAGCCTACTAGCTCAACTTTACTACATTCCAAAAAGAGGCAACTTGAAGAAGAGTGAAGTCAAAGCATCCTTTGGACTTCAAAGATTCCAATCTACTCTTGAAGAGAGTTTGTTGTAGCTTTTAAATTTCATATCTGTTTTATTGTGCTTTAACCTTGCTTTCAAGGGTGTCTTGAAAGAAGGTTATTGTGGTTTGTTGGTGAGCCAAAGTATTAAAACCAACTAGGGTTAACTTGTGAGCCCGAAGACAAAACAAGTATTTAGGTTTGTTGGAGAGCCTAGGTGATAAAACCAACTTAGGTTTTGACTTGTGAGCCTTGTGAAAAACAAGTCAACTGTAATCTGGTGTGGATTATAGTGGAATTCCCAAGGGTGGCTTAGAGAGTGGATGTAGGTGCTAGGTTTGCACCGAACCATTATATACCTTGTGTTTGTATGTGATTGCTCTTTTCCTCTCGTATTCTTTAATTAATTGCTACCATCTTGCATCTAATTTATTATTGCTCACAAACACCACTAGACCTTCACTTTATTGTGTTAAATTTTTTAAAAGATCCAATTCACCCTCCCTCTTGGGCTCCATTTCTGGGCAACAAGTGGTATCAGAGCACCGGTACTCTCTTGTAGGTCCAAGGATCTTGAGTAAAAGATCATGGCAGCCACAATAGGCATGGGTATTGTTGAAGGTCAAGCTTCAAACCGACCCCCACTTTTTAATGGCACAATTTACACATACTGGAAGACACGCATGCGCATATTTATACAAGCTCTAGATTATAATTTGTGGAGAACAATAGTAAAAAGTCTTCATCAGCCTACAATGATGATTAATGGCATTCTCACTCCTAAAATGGAAGATGATTGGGATGAGAATAACATTAAGCAAATTGAGCTTAATGCTAAGGCAATGAACCTTTTATTTTGTTCTCTTGATCCTAGTGAGTTTAATAGAATATCAAACTGTCTCTCCGCAAAGGAGATTTGGGATACATTTGAGGTTACCCATGAGGGTACACACCAAGTGAAGACCACCAAGGTTAATATGCTAATTCACACATATGAGATGTTTAAAATGGAACCTACTGAGTCTATCAGTGAGATGTATACTAGGTTCACAAACATTGTGAATGGCATGAGAAGTTTAGGAAAAATAATTTCTAACGGTGAACTTGTGAATAAACTTCTCAGGTCTCTACCAGCTTCATGGGATGCAAAGGTCACTGCAATTGAAGAAGCAAAAGATGTCAACACTCTCCCGCTGGAACAACTGTTGGGTTCCTTGAATGACTTATGAACTATCCCTCAAACAGAAGAACGGAGAGGTGGATAAAAAGAAAAAGACAATAGCATTCAAATCTGCTACCAGAGAAGACTCGAGCGAAGACTCTGAAGAGGATGACGAAGAAGATGAAACAGCTATATTAGCAAGGAGATTCAGAAGGTTTATGAGGAAAAAGAAATTCAATTACAAAAAGAAACCTCTGAAAGGTAAGCCGAGTAAAGAAAAAGATAAGGAAAAGAAGGAGCAGCCCACATGTTTTGAGTGCAAGAAGTCCGGGCATTTCAAGGTAGACTGCCCCTTACTAAAGAAAAGCAGAAGAAAGCTAAGAAAGAAGGCCATGATGGCAACCTGGAGTGAAAGTGAAGACTCCAGCTCTGAGGAAGAACAACATGAAGTAGCAAATTTCTGTCTAATGGCCGATCAAGAAGAGGTATGCTCTGAAACCGAAAATGAAATATCTTTTGATGAGCTTCATGAAATTTTTGATGAACTGGTCATAGAATTTCAAAAATTAAAGTCAAAACATAAAGACTTAAAGAAGCAAAATCTGGAACTAGCTAAAACAAACAACAACCTTACAAATGAAAATGAATACCTTCTAATACAAAATAAAAATTTAAATGATAAGATTATGGCTCTTGAAAATGAAAAGAATATATTTGAAAAGAAAAGTAACTTACTTTCAAATAAAAAATTGTCAAGACAAAACAAAGAAATTTTAATGGAAAACAAAAGATATAAAGAGGAAATCGATAAACTAAAGCCTTTTGTTGAAAAATTTACTTACAGTTCTGAAAAGTTAAATTTACTGTTAAATAACCAAAGAGCAGTATTTGACAAAGCTGGATTAGGATTCAGAACTCATAAGAAACAGAAACTCTTTAAAAATTTCTTTATGCCTGCATCTTCATCAATTACATGCTATACTTGTGGTGTTAAAGGACATAAATCTTATATGTGCAACAAAAGAAAATTAAGGAACACTAAGAAAGTTTGGGTTCCAAAAGGAACCAATGCCACTAACCAAAAAGGACCCAAGATGGCTTAGGTACCTAAAGTCTCCACTTGATCTTTATTGCAGGTATGCCTTGCAACCAACAAGAAAAGAATATGGTATCTGGATAGCGGTTGCTCAAGGCATATGACAGGAGATGTGGAGCAGTTCTCATCAATTACGTATCAAAATGGTGGCAATGTAACTTTTGGTGATAATAGAAAGGGCAAAATTATCGGTATTGGTAAAACCCATATCACCCCTACCTCTTATATTGATAATGTTTTATATGTTGATGGATTAAAACATAACTTGCTAAGTATTAGTCAATTTTGTGACAAAAATTTTAAAGTTGTTTTTGAATCTTCTTTGTGCATTGTTTCTAGTCTAGATGACAATGGCATTAAGTTCATCGGTCATAGGCATGGCAATATTTATATGGTTGATCTTGATGATCTTCCTATTCAGAAAGGTCAATGTCTAGTGGCAATGGAAGCCAAGATCGATGAAACTAGTTGGCTTTGGCATCGTAGACTAGGACATGCAAGCATGCATTTAATTTCAAAACTTAGCAAAAAGAATTTAGTAAAAGATTTGCCTAAACTTAATTTTGAAAAAGATAAGATTTGCAGTGCATGTCAACTTGGAAAACAAACAAAATCTTCTTTCAAACCTAAAGGAGTAATCTCTACTTCTAGACCTTTAGAATTGCTTCATATGGACCTCTTTGGGCCTACTAAAACATCTAGTTTAGGAGGTAAGAAGTTTGGTCTAGTCATTGTAGATGATTTCTCACGTTTTACTTGGGTCATGTTTTTAGCACAAAAAGATAAAACGTTTTCTGAATTTATAAGATTTCACAAAAGAGTTTTAAATGAAAAAGGTGTTTCAGTAATTTCTTTAAGAAGTGATCATAGAACTGAATTTGAAAATATTGATTTTAATAAATTCTGTATTGAAAATGGAATTAATCATAATTTTTCTGCACCTAGGACACCTCAACAAAATGGGATAGTAGAAAGAAAAAATAGAACTCTTGAAGAAATGGCACGCACCATGCTTTGTGAAAATGATTTACCTAGATACTTTTGGGCGGAAGCCATAAATACTGCATGCTATATTTTAAATCGAGTTTTAATTCGACCGATTTTAAAGAAAACCCCTTATGAGCTTTGGAAGGGTAGAAAACCTTCAATCCGTTATTTTCATGTTTTTGGATGCCGTTGTTTCATCTTAAACAATGGTAAAGATAATCTAAGTAAATTTGATGCCAAATCAGATAAGGGAGTCTTTCTAGGCTACTCCACATCTAGTAAGGCATACAGGGTCTTCAACAGAAGGACACTTGTTGTTGAAGAATCCATTCATGTAGTATTTGATGAAACTAACCAAAAATCTTCAAGAAAAGAAGATGTACTTTTTGATGAATCAGGTAACAAGAAAACTGAAGAAATAAACAACAATGAAGGACTTACCAAGGAACAGAATGATGATCAAAACACTGACGGAGATCAAGCACAAGGTGATGAAGATACATCAACTGTTGATCCTTTACCAAAAGAATGGAGGTATGCTCATGGACACCCAAAAGAACTAATTATAGGTGATCCATCTAAAGGTGTAAGTACTCGATCATCTCTTAGAAATATTTGTGATTACTTAGCTTTTGTGTCTCAAACTGAACCTAAAACTATTGAGGAAGCTGAATGTGATAGTAATTGGATAAATGCTATGCAAGATGAACTTAATCAATTTAAAAGGAACAATGTTTGGACACTGGTAGATAGGCCTTCAAACACATCAATTATTAGCACAAAATGGATTTTTCGAAATAAACTTGATGAAAATGGAATAGTAATTAGAAATAAAGCTAGACTAGTTGTCAAAGGATACAATCAGGAGGAAGGGATAGATTTTGATGAAACCTTTGCTCTTGTGGCTAGACTTGAGGCAATTAGGCTATTGTTGGCTTTTTCCTATTTCATGAATTTTAAAATGTATCAGATGGATGTTAAAAGTGCTTTTTTAAATGGATTAATTGAAGAAGAAGTTTATGTTGAACAACCCCCTGGTTTTGAAATTTTTGAATTTCCAAATTATGTTTATAAACTTCATAAAGCTTTATATGGATTAAAACAAGCTCCAAGAGCTTGGTATGATCGTTTAAGCTCCTTTCTGCTGAAAAATAATTTTACTAGAGGTAATGTAGATAAAATATTATTTTTAAAGAAAAAAAATGATGATCTCTTAGTAGTACAAATCTATGTTGATGATATAATATTTGGTGCTACTAATAAATCTCTTTGTCAAGATTTTGCAAGTCTAATGCAGGGTGAGTTCGAGATGAGCATGATGGGAGAATTGAATTTCTTCCTCGGACTCCAGATAAGGCAAACCAAAGAGAGGATCTTCATCAACCAAACAAAATACACAAGAGAAATACTCAAGAAGTTTGGGATGGAGAACACTAAGCCATTAGGTACCCCTATGAGCTCCACATGTAGACTTGACAATGATGAATCAGGTAAGTCAATAGACCAAAAATTATATCGTGGCATGATTGGTTCATTATTATATCTTACTGCCAGTAGGCCAGATATCATATTTAGTGTCTGTATGTGTGCTAGATATCAGTCCAATCCTAAAGAGTCTCATCTTTTGGCTGTTAAACGCATACTTAGATATCTATCTGGCTCAATTGAAATTGGTTTATGGTACTCTAGAGATTCTTCATTTGATTTAATTGCTTATTCTGATGCTGATTTTGCTGGGAGTAAACTTGATCGTAAAAGTGCTAGTGGAACTTGTCAGTTTCTTGGAATAAATTTGATCTCCTGGAGTAGCAAGAAACAGAACTCAGTTTCTCTATCTACGGCGGAAGCCAAATATATAGCAGCTGGGAGCTGTTGTGCTCAAATCCTCTGGATCAAACAACTCGAAGATTTTGGCATTAAACTAACTAAGACACCAATAAGATGTGACAATGCTAGTGCAATCAACCTATCTAAAAATCCTGTGCAACATTCAAGAAGTAAACACATTGAAATAAGACATCATTTCATAAGAGATCATGTACAAAACTCTAATGTAATTCTTGATTTTGTTTGTACCAATGATCAGTTAGCTGATGTGTTTACAAAGCCTTTGAGTGATGATAGGTTCTGTCTGGTTAGAAGAGAGTTAGGTGTCATTAATCCATTCTCCTAGGACTCTCTTAGTATCATTTTACCTAAGTCCTAAAGTTCAAAACCATTTGATTGAAACCCCAAAACTTTATCAAAATTTTTCCTATTTTTTCTGGATTTTCTCGAATTTTTAGGACAAGTGTTGACACTTGGAAAGTGTCAAGTGTCGACACCTGACCAAGTGTCGACACTTGACAAATCCAAAGTGTCGACACTTGCGAATCTGATACTGTTTTTAAACGGACCGAACAAAGGTTTTTTGAAAATTTTCTTCCCCCCAGGTTTCTTGGAACAGTGGTCCCCCCTGTCCAAATCCATCCTTTCACCCCTCAATCCTTCACAAATCAGGTATTTTCCCTCTCTAATTTCGTTTTTATTTTTCTATGTTTTTAATTTTATTGTTTTCGAACCAAACAACCATGTTTTGGGTTTTCAGAATATTTTTCTTGAATCTAACCGGATTTTTGCATATTTTAGTGAATTTCTAAAACTCCATTTGAGGGAATAATGTTTTAGATTTTGTTTTTCTCGGATTTTCCTCATCTTTTGGGCATTTTTCAATCCTTTTTCGCAAAAATCACTGTTTCATCAATTTTGGGCAAAATAAATTAGGTTTTCATCTAATTTAAGCATACTAAATCCATTTATTGATGACCTAGAAAGGTTTTTCGTGATACATCTGTAACATCTTCGCCTATTTACAAAAGCCCTAAGTGATTAAAATCCAAATCCCATGGTTTTTGATTTTTTGGACCTTACAAAAATTATTTTTCCGAAGATTCAAATGTGTTCTACCTAACAAAATTTTGTCATTTGATCAAAATTTATTGATTCTGGTTTTCGAAACCTATCTGAACTCTAATCTCAACCTATGGCCAGTCCTTTGTTCTAAACCCTTCTTCATTCTTCCTGGTCAGTTGGCTGTTATGGGTCCTAGGAAGAGACTTGCAGTTAGGGCGAGGCCTAGTCAGGGTTCTGAGAGGAGGTCGAAGGCCAGATTTGATCCCGCACAGCCGAGCAGTATAGCCACTCCGAGCTCCCCCTGTAGAGAGGATAGCAGGGAAGTCTGTAGCTTCAGGGAGGAGAGTTGATCTATAGTGTTTCGACAGGCACCACTTTGGCATTAGGGAGATACTCACAGATGCAGGACTAGTACCCTTCTGCACCATGCAGGAGAGATGCTATCATCACCTGGTGAGGGAGTTCTACGGTGCATTGGACTGTCGACGACTTTTATGGACGATGTCCGTCAGGGGTACACAGATTTCTTTGACTGATGAGCTGCTGAGCCGAGTATGGGAGATACCCCGAAGAGGAGTCTGTGCATTTTCTGTTGATGATAGAGAGGCGGCTTTCAGATGCATCCTTGAGCGAGAGGATGTTCGCGGTATCTCAGTAGTTACAGCGAACCAGTTATCTTTAGAGATGCGACTGCTGCACCATATTACTGCACGGATCCTTCTACCGAAGACTGGCAGATTTGATTTCATCACCGAGAGAGAGCTGATGGTGATGACCAATCTGATCGAGAGGAGACAGATTGATATACCCACCTTGATGCTATCACAGATGCATGATGCTGCCACTCAGCGCCGACACTGTTTGCCATACGGGATGGCACTGACCCGTCTTTTCAGAGCTTGTGGAGTATCATTGGAGGGGGAGATCCCCAAAGAGATACTACACACAGATGTATACGATGAGAGGTAATTGCACCGGATGGGTTACAGGATAATTGGAGGTTGATGGGTTCGGAGAGAGTCTGGCCAGGAGCCAGATGAGGAGGATGAGATTCGAGAGGCTGAGGCTGGACCATCTGAGCCAGCAGTTCTTCCTCCAGTAGATGTGCCATCGACACAGGCAGAGCACCTATCGCCTGATGCTTCAGCTCCTCCACCACCATCGACAGGATTATCCTTTGAGGAGCATGCTAGAGCATAGTTCTCATAGATCAGAGATGAGGTGACTCAGCTGCGTAGCGAGGTCGAGCTTCTACGAGCACAGTCTACCTCGGAGCATGCTAAGATTCGCAGATCCATGGAGGAGGGATTTACACGCATTGAGAGTCTATTGAGATCACTTATACCTCCTGCTGCACCTGCACTTGCTCGATCTGATGATGATGATGATGACGATGATGATGATGATAATGATGGCGGCGATCACCAGAGCGACCGTGCTGATTTTGCTGACGGTGGTGATCAGGATGTTGACCGAGCCACTGAGGCAGTGGGCACTGACAGCGACAGTGTAGGCGGAGCCGATGCTTATGAGGTGGTCAGTCAAGATCCTCCTACTACACCTGCTCCTTCTACTGCACTGGTTGACTTCATACCGGATCCTATTGCACCAGCAGATCGTCTTTCACCTCCTTCTACCAGATCTTCTAGGATTGTACCCGCTTTTGGTCCTGCCGGCCGTACCAGGAGTCTAAGAGCTTTAGCACCTCCTAGGGCATTAGCCACCAGATCTAGGATTAGTGCTCCTTTCAGTCTTGATGTTCCATCTGATGAGGATTAGGCTCACAGATGTCTATTTCAGATCTTATTTTGTATGTTTGATACTTAATTGACTCTATTTATATATGTATGTTTCAACTCTTTTGTACTGAAAATTTATCTCATATATATATGTATTTTTATCAGAACTCTGTTATCTTGAAAATTTTGTGCTTCAGTTTATCATTCTTTAACTCAGATACTCTTTATAATGGTATATTTTAACTCTGATATTCTTTGATATTAGCACAATTTCAGCTCTGATATTTGTTTCTCTACTCTCTTTTTGTATCCATGCTAATTGTGAGGGGGAGGTTATTCCCTTTTCTTATGATTGACAAAAAGGGGGAGAACAAGTAATGATTTTGATTTTATGGAGAACAAGTATTTGATTTTATGAAGAACAAGAATATTGATTTTGATTTTATTGAGAAAAAGGTGTATTATATTGATTATATTGATTTCACCTTGCAAGAATCTTTGAAGTTTATCTTAATAAAAAGTATCTAATTAAGGGGAGATTGTTTCCTCCTATCTATAAAGTTGTTGCCTCTACTATGACTAAAATTCATGTATATAAATTAAATGGTTAAAGTTTGAACCATATTGTCTCTTTTTCTCAAAGTTTTGTCATCATCAAAAAGGGAGAGATTGTTGGCTCCACCCAGTGATTTTGATGAATAACAAAACATTGAGTACATATTGTATTCTAATGAGGATTTCAAGTTGTGAGTTTTCAGGAAGAAAGCACCTCAAAATTTCAAAAACTTATGGTATATGGCACGCAATGGCACGGAGCAATTCTCACATATCCGGGCATCCTCTTCATTGAAAAAGGGCTTATAATTGCTTAACTATTATGTGTTTTGCATTCATGAACTTTATTTTTGATTTCGAGGCTTTTACACTTGAATCTGGATGTTTTCAGTCTCAAGTGTCGACACCTGGACAGTCAAGTGTCAACACTTCAGCATTTGGCACGGACAAAAATCCTTGGCACGCCAAGTGTCGACACCTATATTCAAGTGTCGACACCAAGTGTCAACACTTAGGTTTCAAGTGTCGACTCAAGGCCTGAGATTTTTGAAAAAATAGAACTTTGTTGTTTCAAGGATTTTTGTGTCAAGTGTCGACACCTGTGCATCAAGTGTCGACACTTGAATGTTCAAGTGTCGACTCCCAGAAATCAAGTGTCGACACCTGACAGCCAAGTGTCGACACCTGATAGCCAAGTATCGACACTTGCAGCCTGACAGCTCTAACGGATCTATTTTTCTGGCTTGCAAAAATTGGTTTTCAAGCTCCAAACGGCTATTTCCAATGTTCCAACGGTCACAAACCGTTTTTAGAAGGTTTTTGGTGTATTTAATCTCCACCAACCTCAATTTAAAAGAAGAGAAGTGAAGAGAAAAAAAGAAAAAGAAGAGAAAGCAAGAGAGAAGTCTATTCAAGAGCATTCAAGTCCACTCAAAAGCCAAAAAGCCAATATTCTCTCCAAACTTCAAATCAAAAGCCTCTTCTAGCTTGATTCCACTGAAAAAGCCTACTAGCTCAACTTTACTACATTCCAAAAAGAGGCAACTTGAAGAAGAGTAAAGTCAAAGCATCCTTTGGGCTTCAAAGATTCCAATCTACTCTTGAAGAGAGTTTGTTGTAGCTTTTAAATTTCATATCTGTTTTATTGTGCTTTAACCTTGCTTTCAAGGGTGTCTCGAAAGAAGGTTATTGTGGTTTGTTGGTGAGCCAAAGTATTAAAACCAACTAGGGTTAACTTGTGAGCCCGAAAACAAAACAAGTATTTAGGTTTGTTGGTGAGCCTAGGTGATAAAACCAACTTAGGTTTTGACTTGTGAGCCTTGTGAAAAACAAGTCAACTGTAATCTGGTGTGGATTATAGTGGAATTCCCAAGGATGGCTTGGGGAGTGGATGTAGGTGCTAGGTTTGCACCGAACCACTATATACCTTGTGTTTGTGTGTGATTGCTCTTTTCCTCTCGTATTCTTTAATTAATTGCTATCATCTTGTATCTAATTTATTATTGCTCACAAGCACTACTAGACCTTCACTTTATTGTGTTAAATTTTTTAAAAGATCCAATTCACCCCCCCTCTTGGGCTCCATTTCTGGGCAACAATAATGAACCTCAAGAATCCACAAGGAAACTGGTCTATGATTATTCTTGCTCACCCTCCTAACACACATGTGGGGCATCCTACCAAATCCCACCCTAGGGGTTCCAAGGTATCGAGGATACTTACATTTTTTTGGCTCATCGCTGGAAGCCTTGACTTAAGGAAAAACCCAAAAACTAGCCAAAATAAGGTTAGAGATGGTTATTCATGATATCTATTTGCAAAGTATGTACATGACCATGTTAGAGGCCATGGCCAAGCAAAATGCTAGGTAAAATGGTCATGACAGACTCCCCCACTTGATCAGGACAATGTTCTCATTGACATGCTTTGCTTATATGCTTTAACACAATCCTCATGCTGCAATGAGTTCTCTAGCTCCCAGCTTGCTTCTAACTTAAAAAGTCCTCTCCAGTGCACCAAGTACTCAATCATCTGTGCACTATTGGATAGAACATGGACTCTATCTACCAAAATGTTGTCAACCCCTCTCTCTAAGGAGGCAGTAGTAGGGGTCGGACAATTTGATATATTTCTCATTTGATCCTCCTGATTGGCATGGTATGGTTTGGTGCAGTTTCCATGGAATACCAGTTGTACCTTGAGCCATGCAAGAAGTTGCACCCGGTAGGATACATTTCTTATCCTTTCAAGAATGGGAAAAGGACCCTCATTCTTGCGAACCAATCCTTTATATAATTTGTGAAAGATCCAAAGTTGGGCTAATTGGAGCTTGACCAGCACCATGTCACATTTCTCGAAGTTTGAGGTCTCCTTCCCTTGTCAGCCCACTTCTTCTCCAAAGCCTTCTCTAGGTATGCTTGTGTAATCTCGGTATTGCAGTGCCACTCTTTGGCCAGATGATAAGCCGATGGGATATTCTCGGTGTACCCCATAACTACTATATGTAGAGTGAAAAGTTGCTGTCTAGTGATGATCTCGAAGGGGCTCTTGCCTGATGCAGAGCTCCACTACAGGTTATAAGAAAATTGGGCTATGTCAAGTAGTTTCACCTAATCCCTTTAGTTGGCACTTACAAAGTGTCACAAGTATTGCTTAAGGAGAGCATTTATTCTTTCCATCTGGCCATCAATTTGAGGGTGGAGACTAGTCGAGAAATAAAACTTGGACCCCAATAGCTTGAAAAGCCCAGTCCAAAACTAGCCCAAGAACCTGGAGTCCCTATAACAACAATATTCTAAGAGATACCCCAGTACTTTACCACAAGCTTCAAAAAGAGTCAAGTTGCCTCCTCCACAGAATAATGCAGGGGTACTGGGATGAAGATGCTATACTTCGAGAACCGATCTACTACCACTAGGATTGACCCACACTCCACTTTTGGCAAACTCGAGATGAAGTCCATAGAGATGCTCTTCCATGGCTGCTTTGGCACAGGCAAGGGTTCAAGAAGGCCATCAAGCTTGTTTTGTTCCACCTTGTCCTGTTGGCAAATGAGACACGTACAAGTATACTCTTCCACATCCTCTCCTATCTTCAACCAGTAGTACACCCTCTCCAAGAAGGCAAGAGTTTGGTGCATTCCTGGGTAACCAGCCTAAAGAGTATCATAGCATTCTCACAATAGTTCTCTTCTAAGGTTGTCCACCCAAGGCATAGACACTCGACACCCTTTTGTCAAAATGAGCCCATCTTTAGACCAAAATTTCCATGCCTTCCCTTCATGAATGAGCTGCTTCAAGATAATAGCTATGGGATCCTTCAGCAGTCTATCTCAAATCTTTGTTAGAAGAGTTGCTTGAACTTGGCTGACTCACCCTTGCTCCTCCACCTTTAGAGCGACGAGCTCTACCTTGCAGCTCAAGGCTTCGGCCACATGGTTCATACGCCCCGGCTTATATTCTAGAGTCATGTCAAACTCTGCTAGGAAGTCCTGCCAGCAAGCTTATTTTGGAGATAGCTTCTTCTATATTTGGAAGTCATTGAGAGCCATATTATTAGTTTACATTATAAATCGTGACCCAAAGAGAAAGTGCCTTCACACCCTTAGATAGTTGACTACCATTATCATCTCCTTCTCATGAAAAATGATCACCTCTCCATGTCATTCAGCTTCCGACTTTCAAATGCCATTGGATGCCCCCCTGAACTAGGATCCCTCCAATAGTAAAGTTTGAGGCATCAGTGTGGACTTTAAAAGATAAATTATGGTTTGGAAGTTGCAGCACGGGCTTCTCCATCATTGTAGCTTTCAAGTCCTCGGAAGCTTCTTGGCACCTTAGAGACCAATTCCACAGTTGATCCTTCTTCAATAGTTTAATCAGTGGCATGGCTCGACAGGAGTAACCCATAATGAAACGTCTATAGTAGTTGACAAACCTCAAGAAAGATCGCAGCTCTACCACTTTGGTAGGGGCCTACCACTCTTGTATAGCTTGGACCTTCTCTTAATCCATTCGGATCATGCCGCCACTAACACGATGGCTCAAGAATAGAATCTCTTCTTATGTAAAGTAACACTTCTCTTTCTTCAAATAGAAAAAGTTCTCTAGCAAAACTTGAAGGATGATCTGCAAGTGATCCACATGTTCCTCTAGTGTCTAACTATACATGACAATATTATATAGGTATACTACCATGAATTTAATCGAGATAGTTATGGAACAACTGGTTTATCAATGTCCAAAACATGGCTGGGGCATTGGCCAATCCGAAAGGCATCACCAGTAATTTAAATGCCCCATACCTCATCACACAAGTAGTCTTGCCTTCATCTCCCTCTGTGATCCGGAATTGCAAATAGATCCAGCTTGGAGAAATATCATACTATACCTAGCTGATCAAACAAGTCCGTAATTAGAGGAATTGGAAACTTATTCTCTACAATCACCTTGTTCAAGGCCCAATAATCAACACATAAGCAAAGATTCACATCATGTTTCTTCTGAAAGAGTACTGAGGCTCCAAAGAGAGCCTTTAAGCTATGAATGAGCCCTTCCTTTAGTAGCTCATTAAGTTGTTTCCAGAGTTCTACCAGCTCCATTGGAGCCCTACGATAAGGCAAACAAGAAGAGGCTTCACACCTACCTCTAGCTTGATTTTGTGATCCACTGCCCATCGAGGTGGCAAAGTCTTTGACAACTCGGAAGGCATCACATTTCAAACTCTTGCAGGACTTTAACTACCGCAGGTGGCAAGGGATCCATGTCTTTGGTTTTCAATTCCAACTTCATAGCGGCCGCATAAGTTAATTCTCCTTTCTTCATTCCCCTCTTCAGTTGAAGAGAAGAGATGTGTTGCATCCCTTCTTGAGTTCTCCGAGTAATAGGAACAACATAAGGGGACTCATCCCCCATCATGCACAATGCATCTAGAAATGGCATAAGAACCATCCTAGCTGCTTGAAGAAACTCCATATCCAAAATCACCTGAAAATCATCTAGTAGTATAGCTATGAAATTGGCTTTTCTGTACCAAGTTCTAACTCGCATTGGCACCTCCCTGGCTAGTCCAGCAATTTGCAATGGTTCAAGCTTCCTAATTCATGACTTTCATTCTACTGGAATCCCCTTCCAGCTTCAATCCAAGGTGAGTAGCTTCATGATCAGTAACAAAGTTGTGGATTGCCCTTATGTCCACCATCACCTAGGTTTGTTGACTCCGTTATTGATTTTGATGGTAAGTAAAATGCTTAAGTATAAGTTGAATACTAATTATTTCTTTGAAGTATATTTTTTATATAGAAAAAGGTGCTCATCAACTTAATAAAAGATTGATTGAAAAGTCCCAAATATGGATGGAAGATCTGCTAAAAAAGGACTTTGGTAGTTGAAGAATGCTTGAAAGGACACAAGAAGTCAACACAAATTTATTTTCAACAAAAGTTTAGCTGTTTATGTGAAAATCTTAGTGAAGTATCGCTCAAAGTGTTGACACATACTCAAGTGTCGACACATGACTGCAGAAGTGTCGACTCAAGTCGGTATACAAAGAAAGTTTCAGTGGCATGGATGAAGTGTCAACACATGGATGTCTGGTGTCGACTCAAAGCGTCGACACATGGATCAGCTCATCGCCTGAGATTTTTGGATTGCAGAACTTTCTGAAGTTGAAGATTTGCCTGAAGTGTGGATACATGGATGCTAAGTATCGACTCAAAGTGTCGACTCACCTAAGGAAGTGTCGACACATCTGAGAATTCTAGAAAATCTCATTGAAGACATTTGAACTAGGTGTCGACTTATGGACTAGAAGTGTCGACCCTAAGTGTCGACTCACAACTTGAAGTGTCGATACTTGAAGTTCTAGAAATAGTAATGGCTAGTTTTTCAAACACAGAACTCACTTCTCTTGGCTCCCAATGGCTAATTTTTCGTGTCTAACGGCTAAAAACCAGGTTTGAGGCCTTGGAAAGGTATTTAATTGATTCAAATCAAATCAAAACATAAGAGAATGAAAAAGAAATAACCAAGAGAAAAGAAAAGAGAACCACCTTCAAGCAAAAGCAAGTCTCCAAGCATACAAAAGCCTTCAAGAGCTTTTAAGTTCAACCTTCTTAAGCATTAAAAAAGGCTTCATCAAGTTGGAGGCAGCACTACAACAAAGCTTCAAAGAGATATTAGCTTTTATTAGAAAGCTTTCATTATTTTTTTACTTCAAACTTATATTTGTTGTAAAGGTTTTTGGTTAGCCTATTGAAAACCAAGGAGGTTATTGATGAGCCTTTGAAAACCAATTAGGTTCTTGGTTAGCCTGCAAAATCAAGGGAGGTTATTGGTGAGCCATTGAAAATCAATTAGATTATGGGTTAGCCCGCAAAATCAAGTGAGGTTTTGACTTATGAGCCTTGTGAAAACAAGTCGGGTTTTGAATAGTGAGCCTAGAAAACTAATCGGCTGTAATCGGTTGACATTATAGTGAATTTCCAAGTGAGTCTTGGAGAGTGGATGTAAGTGCATTGGATAGCACCAAACCACTATATTTTCTTTGTGTTTGTGATTGCTTGTCTCTTTCATTTGCTTCTCTTTAATTGCTTTTACATTTTTGCTGCTTACTTATTAAAAGCACATTACACTTGTATTCATAGTACTAAGTTTAATTATTGGATTGGTGCACACACTTGCATTTAAATTTTTAGAGACCCATTTCACCCCCCCTCTTGGGTTGCTTATTGGGCAACAAATGGTATCAGAGCCCTGTTCTCAGTTTATAGGTCAAATTGCCTTGAGTAAAGATCTATGGCAGCCCCCCTTGGTACTAGCGTAGTTGAGGAACAAGCCTCAAATAGACCTCCATATTTTAATAGAACAAATTATACTTATTGAAAAACTAAAATGAGAATATATATGTATTCGATTGATTATAACTTGTGGAAGGTTATTGATAAGGGTCCCATGTTCCTTCGGTTGTTGTGAATGGTATTTCCATCCCAAAGTTCGAAGAGGATTGGGATGAAAATGACATTAAACAATCCAAGATTAATGCGAAAGCAATGAATCTCCTCTATTGTGCATTAGATCCTAGTAAGTTTAATAGGATTTCTACTTGCACATCCAACAAGAAAATATGTGACACACTTTAAGTTATCCATGAGGGTATCGATCAAGTGAAGAATACAAAAGTAAACATGCTAGTGCACATATATGAAATGTTCCGAATGGAACTTAATGAATCTATCATTGATATGTACACTAGATTCTCAAACATTATAAATGGAATGAGAAGTTTAGAAAAAGTAATGTCTAATGCTAATCTTGTCAACAAAATTCTCAGGTCATTTCCAACATCATGGGATCCAAAGATGACCGCTATCCAATAAGCTAAGGATGTTAACAAGCTACCATTGGAGCAATTGGTAGGATCGCTCATGACTTATGAGCTCAACCTAAAGCAAAAGTCTATGGATATGGACAAAAAGAAAAAGGGGGATTTCATTCAAATCTACTGTTCAAGAAGAATCCTCAAATGATGAATCTGAAGAAGAAGGAGAAGAAGAAGGAGAAGAGAATGAAGAAGCACTCATTGTTAGAAAATTCAGAAAGTTCATGAAGAGAAGGAAGTTTCCTTATAAGAAATTTCAATCAACTAAAGAGAAGGGAAAAGAAAAGGAGAAAGAAAAGGAAAAGGAGAAGGAGATACCTACATGCTTTGAGTGCAAGAAGCCTGGTCACTATAAATTTGACTGCCCTCTCCTAAAGAGTCAAGAAAGAAGCTTATGAAGAAAGCTATGATGGCGACCTGGAGTGATAGTGAAGACTCCAGTTCAGAGGAAGAACAAGCTCAAATTGCAAACCTATGTCTCATGGCACATCAAGAGCAGGAAGAGGTAACTTCTGATACAGAAATAGATTTTACTTTTGATGAATTAAGAAATGCTTTTAATGAATTAATGCATGATTACAAACTGATTTTAACTAAAAATAAAAAGTTGAAAAAGCATGCAAATAATTTTTCTCATGAAAACAATTCTCTTTTGAATGAAGTTAGTGAATTAAAAACTAAACTTGATGTTCTGTAAAAGAAAAATAAGGCTTTAACCATGGAAAACGATGTTTTGAAAAGACCTAAGACTATCATTTCAAATAGTGATCTTTTGAAGAAAAACAAGGATTTGGAATTAGAAAACAAAAATTATAAAAATAAGCTTAGTAAAATAAAACCTTTTGTTGAAAAGTTTACTTTCAGCTCAGAAAAACTAAATCTTCTTTTAAACGACCAAAGTATTGTTTTTAACAAAACAGGAATATGATACAAACCCCAAAGACAACAAAAGTATTTGAATTTTTTTTTTGTACCTGCATCATCTAGTATCACATGCTTTTCATGCAAAAAATAAGGGCACAAAGCTTTTCAATGTAATATGAGAAAAATCAATAACTCTAGAAAAGTTTGGGTTCCAAAAGGAACCAATTTAAGTACTAACCCTAAAGGATCCAAGTTGGCTTGGGTACCTAAAAACAAAACTTGATTTGTTTTACAGGTGTGTCTTGCAACCAAGAAAAATAAAAGACTATGGTATCTTGATAGTGGTTGCTCAAGGCACATGACAGGAGATGTGAAGCAATTCACCTCTCCTGAGGCAATAAATGGAGGGAGTGTGACCTTCGGGGATAATGGTAAAGAAAAAATTATTGGCATTGGTAAGGTTCACATCACCCCTTCTACATATATTAATAATGTACTTCTAGTTGAAGGTTTGAAGCATAATCTTTTAAGTATTAGTCAGTTTTGCGACAAAGGTTTTCAAGTTATTTTTATATCATCTTATTGCATGATTACTAGTCCTAATAAAAATGGAGTACAATTCATTGAAAAAATGTATGATAATATTTATTTGGTAGATTTAGATAATCTATTCTTGCCTAATAGTGAATGCCTAGTTGCAATAAATTCTACTAAAGATGAGACTAGTTAGCTTTGGCATAAAAGATTAAGACATGCTAGTATGTATTTACTTTCAAAACTTTGTAAAAAGGACTTAGTAAGAGATTTACCAAAACTTATTTTTGAAAAAGATAAAGTTTGCCAAGCTTGCCAATTTGGAAAACAAGTCAAAACTTCTTTCAAACCTAAAGGTTTTGTTACCACTAGTAGACCACTAGAATTACTCCATATGGATATCTTTGGACCAACTAGAACATCTAGTCTAGGAGGTAAGAGATATGGATTGGTTATAGTGGATGATTTTTCAAGGTTTACTTGGATTTTTTACTTGCTCATAAAGATGAATCATTTTCTGCATTTGTAAAGTTTTATCGAAAAGTTTCTAATGAAAAAGGTACTTCTGTTATTTATATACGAAGTGATCATGGTTCTAAATTTAAAAATCAAGATTCGAAAATTTTTGTAATAAGAAAGGTATAGAACACAATTTTTTTGCACCTAGGATATCTCAGCAAAATATGATAGTATAAAGAAAAAATTGTACTTTAGAAGAAATGGCATGCACTATGCTTTGCGAAAATGATTTGTCAAGATATTTTTGGGTTGAAACAATTAATAATGCCTGTTACATTTTAAATCATGTTTTAATCCGACTATTTTAAAGAAAATTCCTTATGAACTTTGGAATCAAAGAAAACCAACTTTAAAGTATTTTCGAGTTTTTGGTTGTCAATATTTTATTTTGAATAATGGTAAAGACAATCTTGGAAAATTTGATGCCAAGTCTGATGGATGTATCTTTCTAGGATACTCTACATCAAGCAAGACATATAGAGTTTTTAACAAAAGAACCATAGTTGTAGAAGAGTCTGTACATGTGGTTTTTGAAGAGTCTACTAACAAATCCTCCAAAAAACAGGATACTTCTGATGTATGTGCAGGTGCTAATAAGTTACAAAGGTTAACTTTGGATGATCAATCCTCTCAACAAAATAAAGAAAATCAAGACAAAAATGAAAAGGAATAAGCCATACAATCCACACCAAAGCACCAAGATCTATCTAAAAAGTGGAGGTATGCTCATGGACATCCTAAGAAATTAATCCTAGGTGATCCATCAAAAGGAGTAAGAACTCGAGCCTCAATTAGAAATGAATGTGATTATATTGCTTTTGTTTCTCAAGTAAAGCCTAAATATTTTGAAGATGCTGAAAAAGATCCTAACTGGATAAATGCTATGCAAGATGAACTAATTCAATTTGATAGAAATAACATTTGGACATTAACAGAAAGACCTTCTAATGTTTCTATTATTAACACTAAATGAGTGTTTAGAAATAAGTTAGATGGAAATGGAATTGTTATTAGAAATAAAGCTAGGCTAGTTGCCAAAGGCTACAATCAGGAGGAAGGAATTGATTTTGATAAAATTTTTGCTCCTGTTACTAGACTTGAGGCAATTAGACTACTATTAGCATTTGCTTATTTTATGAATTTCAAACTTTTTCAAATGGATGTTAAAAATACTTTTCTAAATGACTATATAGCAGAAGAAGTTTTTGTTGAATAACCACATAGTTTTGAAAATCACACATATCCTGATTATGTTTTTAAATTGTACAAAGCACTTTGTGGTCTAAAGCAAGCACCCCGAGCATGATACGAAAGACTAAGCAAATTTTTGATTGAAAACGAGTTTTCTAAAGGCCATGTTAATAAAACTTTATTTCTAAAAAAGAAAAATGATGATCTATTAGTAGTGCGAATCTACGTTGATGATATTATTTTCGGTGCTACTAATGAGATTCTTTGTCAAGAGTTTACTAAGCTAATATAGGATGAGTTTGAAATGAGCATAATAGGAGAACTCAATTTTTTTTTGGACTTCAAATCAAGCAAACCAAAGATGGAATCTTCATCAATCAAGCTAAGTATACAAGAGAGATCATAAAAAAGTTTGGGATTAAGACTACTAAGTCAATAGGTACACCTATGAGCCCCTCTTGTAAACTTGATAAAGATGAGCATGGTAAATCTGTAGATCAAAAATTATATAGAGGTATGATTAGCTCTTTATTATATTTGACTGCTAGTAGACTATATATAATATTCAATGTATGCATATGTGCTAGATATCAGTCTAAGCTTAAGGAATCTCATCTATTGATTGTTAAGCTCATTATTAGATACTTATCTGGTACAATTGATATTGGCTTGTGGTACTCTAGAGACTCATCTGCTGATTTGATTGGATATTCTAATGCTAATTTTGCTGGGTGTAAACTAGATAGAAAAAATACTAGTGGAACTTACCAATTTCTTGGAATTAACTTAATCTCCTAGTTTAGCATACTTATCTGGTATAATTGATATTAGCTTGTGGTACTCTAGAGACTCATCTGCTGATTTGATTGGATATTCTAATGCTAATTTTGCTGGGTGTAAACTAGATAGAAAAGGTACTAGTAGAACTTGCCAATTTCTTGGAATTAACTTAATCTCCTGGTTTAGCAAGAAACAAACTTCAGTTGCACTATCCATAGCTGAGGCTAAGTATATTGCAGCAAGAAGTTGTGCTCAAATCTTGTGGATTAAGCAACAACTCGAAGATTTTGGAATCAAATTAACTAAGACACCCATAAAATATGATAATATTAGTGCTATTTGCTTAACTAAAAATCCTATTCAGCATTTTAAAAGTAAACATATTAAAATTATGCATCATTTTATTAGAGATCATGTTCAAAATAATGATGTTGCACTTGAATTTATTTGTACTGAATTGCAATTAGCTAATATTTTGACTAAGCCTCTCCAAGAAGATCGGTTCAATATGATTAGAAGAGAACTTGGGGTCATTAATCCTTTTGATTGAAATTTTCTACTCTTTGACCCATAAAAGATCATATTTGATATCAATTATATTCAATTCATTGTGTTTCTGGTGATTTTGATCTACACTTCATTTTTTCTTTTTTTTTGATTTTAAGTCGATGTGTCGACACTTGTAAGTGTCGACACTTTGAAGTGTTGACACTTGGCCCCATGTCGTGAGTCGACATATGAACGGTAGTAGACCGAGAATAAAGATGGAAATGGAGTGTTTTCTTGACATTTTTTTCTCCAATTTATACAGACACATGCCCTAGCACTATTTTAACCACTGTTTCCCTCCAAATTCTACCAAAAACCCTATCAAATTCTTGTTTTGAACAGATCTTGGTTCGGTTTTTGCTACAATCCCCCTTCCATTTTTGTTTTTGGACCGTTGAAACCCTAGTTTTCTCTCCTCTCTTGTTCAATCCGTGAATCTATGGAATGGGACCTAGAAAGCAAGTTGTTCTTGCCTTCGACCATCCAACCAAGAAGAAGAGAGAAGGACAAAAGCCAGACATGAAGCTATTGCACCTGATCCACCTGCTCGGCCACTTTTTCCAGCTTCCAGTCGCATGGGTTCGAAGACAATTGTCGGAGGACACCGTTTAGACTTTGGATTCATCGACCAGCAACACTTTTGGATTGGTCAGTGGCTTAGAGATGCTGGTTTGACTTCGTTCTGCTCATTGACTGAGAGATTCTACCCAGGTCTGAACGAGAGTTCTATTGATCTTTAGCCCGTGGCAGTGATGGATGGATAGCGTAGGTTCATGGCAGAGATATCCCGATGACTACAGAGGTTCTAAGCAGAGTATGGGATATACCTTTGACAGGATCTGTTGTTGACACCTTAGTGGATAGGTTTAGTGGACTCCAGTGCATTTTCGAGTCAGATGTTCTACCTGAGGGAGCCACTGTTGTAGCATCCAGACTTTCTGCTGAGATGAGGTTATTGCATCATATTGTTGCCTGGATTCTTCTACCGAAGACCGGACATTTTGACTACATCACAAAAAGAGAGCTGCTTGTGATGGTCTCTTTAGTTCAGCATGCACCTGTTTGCCTACCGGTACTTATGGTACATCAGATGACAGAGAATTCGATCAGTCAGAGACTATGCTTGCCCTACGGGATGGGCTTGACCTTGCTCTTCAGAGCATATAGAGTGGTATTGGATGATGATCCCTACCAGATGCTTTTACATACTGATGTCTATGACATCATATCACTTCATCGGATGGGATATAAGTTGGTCAGAGGCCAGTGGTGTTATCGAGTATCAGGACAGGCCGCTGATAGAGATGAGGATACTACAGAGGAGGAGCGCATATATTCGAACGAGGCAGGACCTTTAGAGACACATTTGCCTGAGATTTAGCCTGAGCCTGCAACGCAGCCTGAGCCAGCATGACCGATGTTTCAGGTACTTTGAAAAGTTATGGATAGAGTCGGTCGCATTGAGACAGATATTATGACTGTTCAACAATGACTTGACAACTTTATTATGGAGACCAAAGAGAGCCATCGAGGATTGAGAGATGGTATCTTTACTATATTGTCTGCATTGTTTAGAAGCTCTTCTGGGAGTGTTCTTGATTCGTCTACTCCAACTGATTCAGCTCCAGTTCTACTTGCTCCGGGATCAGACAGAGATGATGATGATGATGAGGTGACTGACTTTGATGGATTCAACTTTCTAGATGCGATGACAGAGCCAGTGCCAGAGACAGCAGCTGATTACCTAGGAGTCCCATTCATGATCCTTCGAGTTCATCCCTTCAGACTCCTATCCTACCCACACCTCCTTCTAGATCTGTTAATCATTCTGCCATTCCTATACTTTAACCTGTTATTGATTCACCTATTGTTTCTTCAACCGATACACCTATCATTGATACACCTATCATTTCTTTAGTAGATACATCGATTTTTGATACACCTATAGTTGATATACCATCCTTGCATACATCTTCTCTTATTCGGGAGCTATGTTTCTACACATCTGGTTTCCATTATCTTGATTCCGGTCCTTTATTTGATCGTACACCACATCCGACAGTTATTGAGACTATCACTCCGATTTGTTCTGTTCCTGCTCCCGGCATAGCTTCCACCTCTTTTGCTTCAGCTAGAGGCAGTATCTATGTTCAACATAGAGGACATGGTCATCGTACTCCTTCACGACCAACTAGGACTCGTCTTCATGATCTCAGACCGATATGACCCCGAGCTCGTACTTTCACTGATATTAGACCGATCGAGATTAGATCCTCAGATGATGAGGATGATGCTTGGGATAGCTTTTATATAGTTTATATTTCTGTTGTTTCTGTATATTTTGATGATCACTTATTGTATCACTTTTATATCAAGTGAATGAAATAGTATGTTCCACTTTACCTTGTAATCTTGAGTGAATGAAATGCATTAGTAACTTTCAGTAATTCATTGTCTTCTTTTATGATTGAGTGAATGGCTTACATTTTTATTCAAACTTATTAACTTCTTTCTTCCTTTTTAATGATAACAAAAAGGAGAAGAAATTTTAGTATAAGTATAAATGAGAAATAAGTATAAATATGTATGATTGAAAGAAATTTTGAAAGTCTGCAATTTTGAAAATCTTTGTGCATTTAGTAAGGGGGAGTAATACCTCCTTTGTATTAAAAATCTGTTTTGAATTGAATTTCATATCTAATCCTTATCTTTAGATGTTTAAAAGATGTTCACAAATCTTTTTATGGATCATCTCTTCAGGGAAAGTATAGTTTATTGCTGAAATTGTTTCTCCTGAGCATGTTTTCTTTTAGAGTATCATGAAACATGATTTTATCCCTTATATATTTTAAAGTTCCGATACTCTTAGCTATGGCAATACTCTTAGCCATGATACATCACTTTTAGTATTTCAATACCTATTGCAATATGCTCTATACACATTGAAGATTTTTTTTGAAAGCTTTTTTATGTAATTTATACTTAAAGATCTTGTTATCATCAAAAAGAGGGAGATTGTTGACTCCGTTATTATTTTGATAATAAGCAAAATGTTTAAGTATAAGTTAAGTACTAATCATTTCTTTGAAGTATATTTTTTTATAGAAAAAGGTGCTCATCAACTTAACAAAAGATTGATTGATTGAAAAGTCCCAAATATGGATGGAAGATTTGTTCAAAAAGGACTTTGGTAGTTGAAGAATGCTTGAAAGGACACAAGAAGTCAACACAAATTTATTTTTAATAAAAGTTCAGCTGTTTATGTGAAAATCTCAGTGAAGTGTCGACTCAAAGTGTTAACATATGACTCAAGTATCGACACATGACTGAGAAAGTATCAACTCAAGCCGGTACACAAAGAAAGTTTCAGTGGCACGGCTGAAGTGTCAACACATGGATGTCTGGTGTCGACTCAAAGTGTCGACACATGGATCAGCTCATCGTCTGAGATTTTTGGGTTACAAAACTTGTTGAAGTTGAAGATTTGCCTGAAGTGTCGACACATGGATGCTAAGTGTCGACTCATCTGAGAAAGTGTCGACACATCTAAGAATTCCAGAAAGCCTCATTAAAGATATTTGAACTAGGTGTCAACTCATGGACTGGAAGTGTCGACTCACAACTTGAAGTGTCGACACTTGGAGTTCTGAAAATAGTAACGGCTAGTTTTTCAAACACAGAACTCACTTCTTTTGGCTCCCAATGGCTAGTTTTCGTGTCTAACGACTAGAAATCGGGTTTGAGGCCTTGGAAAGGTATTTAATTGATTCAAATCAAATCAAAACATAAGAGAATGAAAAGGAATAACTAAGAGAAAAGAAAAGAGAGCTTTCACTCTTATTCATTGAGTTCAACCACCTTCAAGCAAAAGCAAGTCTCCAAGCATACAAGAGCCTTCAAGAGCTTTCAACTTCAACCTTCTTAAGCATTAAAAGAGGCTTCATCAAGTTGGAGGCAGCACTACAATAAAGCTTCAAAGAGATATTCACTTTTATTAGAAAGCTTTCATCATTTTTTTACTTCAAACTTATATTTGTTGTAAAGGTTTTTGGTTAGTTTATTGGAAAACCAAGGAGGTTATTGGTGATCCTTTGAAAACCAATTAGGTTCTTGGTTAGCCCGCAAAACCAAGTAAGGTTTTGACTTGTGAGCTTTGTGAAAACAAGTCAGGTTTTGATTAGTGAGCCCAGAAAACTAATCGGCTGTAATCGGTTGAGATTATAGTGAATTTCCAAGTGAGTCTTAGGGAGTGGATGTAAGTGCATTGGATAGCACCGAACCACTATATTTCCTTTGTATTTGTGATTCTTATCTCTTCCATTTGTTTCTCTTTAATTGCTTTTACATTTCCGCTGCTTACTTATTAAAAGCACATTATACTTGCATTCATAGTACTAAGTTTAATTATTGGATTGGTGCACACACTTGCATTTAAATTTTTAGAGACCCAATTCACCCCCCTTCTTGAGTTGCTTACTGGGCAACAGGGTTGCACGACCATTGAGCTCTACTTGCACATACATGAGTTTATTGGTTCGTTGACTAGCATGTTAGTAAGTCTGTGTGGCTTCAATCGTTGCTGCTTTGATGGCTTGGGCCGCTCCTCCACTTGATCCTTGATGGCATTAAGCAACTTGAGGGCACCCATACGAGGATCCTCAATGGTGCGGGATGCGTCGATAAATCCTAGACCTAAAATAAATTGATTCGAAATCGTTGATCGTTAAAGAACGACCACTATGTTAGGGCTGTCCAATTTAATAAAATTAAATCTAATTACATAAAAAAAAATCAGCAATTGATTAGATCAGGTTATCAAAGTGGATCTCACCCGAAAACACAGAATATCACGAATCCTGGAAGAGTGAGATCGTCTAGAGGTCATCTAAAATCCAGACCAGTAGTTCGCGGGCAAGATAGATCTGAAGCCGTCGGACTTGAATCACCAAAAAAACAAGCAATGTTAATCCCAAATCAAACAAAATAAATAAATAAAACCAGTAAACCCAATGCTCTGATATCTGTGAGGCTTTGGGATGTGTGCGACTCTGGAAACTATGCTTCACAGATCTTGGAATTGCTGTGAGATCTGTGCAGTTCCAAAGTCGACAACAGGAACGTGAAATGCTTTCACGTTCGTGCTAAGCCTTCCTTCTCCACGGATTAACACCGAAACAAAAAAAAATAGAGGAGGCCGGGGGCTTGCGGAAGGATTCTGGCTAGAAGTCATCGATGTTGGGTGGCGACTGCTGAATGGACGGCGGCAGAGGCGGCTGGCAACAGCAATTGGAAGGCTTCGGCTGCAGCGACGGCTTGCACGAGTGGAGGAGACGGACTGGCAAGGTTCGTCTGCGGTCATGTGGTGGCCGTGGAGGGCACGGCAGCAGGGGTCGATTTCCGGGCGGCTTCTAGCCTGAGGCTTCACGGGAGTTGGCCGGAGACTTGGCAGCGGTGGACGTCTCCAGAAGTGGTGACCGACGATGAGGCTCGGAGTAGGAGCGTCGGCCACAGAGGAAGGAGATGAACCGTATGGAGGTGTCGGAGACTTGGGGCTTCAGCGGTTCTTGTCACATGCGGAAGAGAGAGGCAGCAGGGGATTTCCGTCTGGTGGCGGCAACCGAAATGGCGGGCCAAAGGGAAGGTCGGGCGGAGACTTGGCGGCCATGAATCCAGGGTCCAGGAGATGACTTCGTCAATTGCTGGGATGAAGCAAGGAGGGGTTCCGATGGGTTGCTTCGGTTGGGCGGCTCGAAGAAGAAGATGAAGTAGCAGGGATGAATAAGAAGGGAGGAATAAGGAGAGAATAAGGGAAGATAATAAGAAGAATAGAGGAAGAGAATAAGAGGGAGAGAGGAAGAAGGAAGAACCAGAGAAGAGACAGAGAAGGAGGGGAAGAATCGGGACACAGCCTGATTTTTTTTTCAAAATAATCTTCGATAAATTTTATTCAATGATAAATCATTCTTAAATAAAGCAAGCAAACAACCGATAAAAACAAATCCCTAAATAGACTCCAAATGATCGGAACTATAAGATATTCTGATAACTCTAAAAACTAATCTCCGATTCGGAGATATCCCAAATCCCACGTACACCCATAAAATAAATAAAATAAATACATCAAGATTTGTGTTGACTGATATCTTTAGAATTCGTGCTGGGCTGGCACCGAGATCTGGACAGGACTAGCTGGAATCTGGACTGGCTGGGATCTGCTCAACGTCCCCATCACTCAACTTGCTCATCCTCATCATCACTACCATGGTCTTCCTAGTTAGTTGGGCTCCACTGCACACTAGCTTGCAAGGCATTGAGAGCTTGTTTTTGGGGACAGTTCTTCACCATGTATGGCCCTCCATACAGAAAGCACCCAGACTTTAGGGTCCTTGATAACTTTAGCCTCTTAGTCTTAGAGTCTTTCTTCTTCTCATTCACCACATCCTTTCCTTTTGACAGCTTTTGATTCTTGGAGGTTGAATGAGCATCCTCTTCTGATGGTCAAAGGAGAGATAGTCTATCAAGCGCTCAGCAATGGCTTGAGTAGATGCCAAGTGTGTGACATCCTCTATTGCAACTTCTATTGGGCCCATAGCTTCAAGCCCTCCAAAAACTATAATAGCTTATATTTCTCGAATGTATCCCTAATGTCCAACATCATTGTTGAGAACTACTTCACATATTCTCGAACAGTCCCAGTGTGCTAGAGATGTCTCAAGTTTCGTCGAGCAATGAAGTCCACATTCTCTGATAAAAACTAGAACATAATCTCCCTCTTCAAGTTCTCCTAGCTGGCAATGATACAATGACCTTCTTGAATGTCTTCATACCGAGTTTGTCATCACAGTTTGGCTTCCCTAGTCAAGTATATGGTAGCCAAGATGACCTTTATATCCTCTGAGTTAGGCTGCACCACATGGAAGTACTACTCATGTTGAATAAGTTCTCCAACTCCTTTGCATCATGAACTCCATTGTAGTTTCGAGGCTCTAGTGCTCGCATCCAGCCTGCCCCACCTTCTCCAACACCTAGAGTCGGCATGGTACCAATAGTCCGAGTCAACACTACAACCCTAGTGGTTAAACCATTTAGTTGCTCTCGCAAGAGCTTAACAGACTCTTGAGTATTATCATCGAGATTGTCTACCATCTCCATGAGCTACTTTTGACTCAACTCCAAGTTTGCAACATGATCCATCATCGAGAATAAATATGCCATGCTCTCATCCATTTGTGATAACTGCATCTTAATTATAGACATCCACTCCTTATGGCTTCGTGGTTTTGCATTATCAGCTTATACTTCTACTAGGCCGGTGTGGCAACCGTCACCTCCTTGTGCACCATCCCACTTGTCTCTCCCTCGTTCTTGCAATCCATTTGTGTTGTACCAACATCCACAGTTATGCCCACTCTGATACCACTTAACACGGGGCTAATCTTTTGCTATGCCAAACTCATGCAGTGCTCCAATATTCCCTGTATAAAGTAGATAGCCAATGCATGCTAGCAACAGAAAACTAACGTCGCAAACATGACAAATACACAAAAAGCATAAGAAAAAGACAAGACAACACATTCAAATATGCAATGCCACAAACAATACTTTCATTAACAAAATGAAAAAATTATAAGCAAATACAACTGCTGTTAAACTTATCCTAAGAGCTTAGGAGGCAATAATGAACCGTAAGAATCTACAAGAAAATCGGTC
Organism: Areca catechu; assembly: GCA_021397845.1. Lineage (NCBI taxonomy): Eukaryota > Viridiplantae > Streptophyta > Magnoliopsida > Arecales > Arecaceae > Areca > Areca catechu. Next base: position 200,916,409 of record CM038039.1, on the reverse strand, counting down.
CACAATTGTTCTCGCTCACCCTCCCAATACTATGCACGTGGGGCATCCTGCCAAATCCCATTTCAAGGATTCCAAGATATCGATGAGACTTGCATTTTTCTAGCTCATCGCTAGAAATCTCGATATAAGAAAACACTCCAAAAACTAGTTAAAACAAGGAAAAAACACTTTAGCGACAATTATTTATAATATTTATTTATAAAGTACGTACATGACCGTGTCAGAGATCATGGCTCAGTAAAATGCTAAATAAAATGATCCTGACAATGTGGTGGTCAATGAAAACTTGTGGGTTAAACCGACAAGTTCAAGAGCCAACATGGATCCTACATGAATGCCAAATGTCACTCAAACTTGTAGGGTGAAAACCCACAAGTTTATCAAGTGACCTCCTAATGATAAAATTATCATTTTCTTTAAAACAATGATATTTTAAAAGATAAAATTTAAAAATATTATTTTTAAAAAAATTCTAACCAATTAAGACTCGAGAAATTATTGGATGCACATGGTCACCTGGTCCAAGTTGACCGGGGCAAATCGCAGAGTCTACAAATTGGTGATATACAAGGGGTGTGTGGCGTGTTATCCAACATGGAATTTTTGAACCATCCTTTTAGGCCATGTCCAAGCCATAATTAGACCTTCCAAGGATGGCAAATGCACAAAAAATATTAGAGAAAAATTTTAAATAAGCACCATGTAATGCGAATAAAAAGCACAGTTAAAGCGGTAGCCCTCTACCAACCAGTCTTGGATTCGAGTTATGATCCCGTGGATGACTTCATTAAATCCAGAAATTTTTCTGGAGCCCGTGATAATTTGTGTGAATAAGAGATCAGGGTCTCTCTCTTTGTCCAAGCCATAATTAGACCTTCCGAGGATGGAAAATGCATAGAAAAAATTAGAGAATAATTCTAAATAAGCACCATGTAATGCGAATAAAAAGCACCATTAAAGCAGTAGCCCTCTACCAACAGGTCATGGATTCGAGATATGATTCCATAGACGACTCAATTAAATACAGAAATTTTCCTGGGATCCATGATAGTTGATGTGAATGAGAGGTCAAGGTCTCCCTCTTTGTCCCGTTCTACTAGCCAGTATTTTAGTGATGTCATATTGACCTACTCACCTTTAAGTGGGATCCATGATAGTTGGTTTTTAAGTGGGATCCATGATAGTTGGTGTGAGTGAGAGGTCAGGGTCTCACTCTTTGTCCCGTTCTACTAGCCAGTATTTTAGTGATGTCATATTGACCTACTCACCTTTAAGTGGAAAAAGACTGTAAAAATTTAAGTATCTCGTATCGAACATTACCTGATGAAACTGGAATATACGGGGATAGCTACATCGAGATTTATCCCTCCTTCTCTTTTGTTTATCAAAAAAAAAAAAAAAAAAGCACCACCACGAAGCTCAATACCTAGCTCGCGGAAAGTTTGGACCTTTTTTTTTTTGATAAAGAAATATATAAGAATAAATCTTGGTGCAGCTATCTTGCAGGTTCTCATCCCATCAGATAGTGTTCGATTTAAACTTTTCTTTCCACTTATATCTTTTTATTAAAAATATTATATTTTTTTATCAAAAATAAAAAAATATTAAATGACAAACGTCCTCAACGTCTTATTTTTTTATTTTTGGCAAGTTGTGATAGTGCTCATCCACTTATATCTTTTTATTAAAAATATTATATGTTTTTATCAAAAATAAAAAAAAATATTAAATGACAAACGTGCTCAACGTTTTATTTTTTTATTTTTGGCAAGTTGTGGTAGTGCTCATCCACAGACCACATTAATTCTGGATGTTCCTTTTTTTTTTTTAATGGATGTTATCGCGTGTAGTGGAGTCTCGACATGCAACGTGCATCAAGCGGTGATCACCGTAAATGTCGCACCATTCACGTTGCTTTGCCGTGCGGAACAGTCCACGGTGTCAATACAAATGAACAGTCGAAATAGAAAAATCAAGATTAGTGCTCGCCCAATTCAGGTATTTGAGCTAGACAAAGTAGTACGCAACTCCAGAAAATTATTGTACAGCTTTTTTTTATTAAAAAAAATAGGGGATGAACCTGGTGTAGCTACCCTGAGGGTTTCTAGGCCGTTCAAAACTATTCGATTCACCGACTTTTCATTCTACCGACCGTCACAAATCCCAAGGAAAAAAAAAAAAAAAAAAAGTCATGTTTCAAATCGAGTTTTTTTTTAAAATAATATTTTTTAAATAAAAAATTATTAAAATAGATGTTTCGGGATATATTTACTGAAATAGGTGTTTTGTACCGACGTGACAGTGACGGGTACTAAGTTCGGCTTTTCAAAAGATGAAATTGGATTTCGTTTTTTGAAAAGACGAAATTTTTATAAACTAATATTTTTTTATTTTATTTTAAAATTTGATTTGATACGTAATAAAATTTGATTTGATACGCAATAAATTTGATATGACGTTGAAATCAACGACGAATTCAATTTGGAATTCGTCTTTCCAACGAAATTCAAAATCATTTTTTTTTTATAATTTTATAAATATTATTATTATTTTTAAATAAAATTAATAAATTTTAATTTTAAATAAATAAATAAAAAAAAAAAAGTATTAGTTAAAATAATTTTATATATTATTTTTGATAATATTAATTATTATATTATTTTAAGATAATATTAATTAAAAATAATATTAATTAACTATATAAAAATAATATTAATTTAAAATTAATAATAATTTAACTAAAAATAATATTAATCGAAAATAATATTAATTAAAAGATATTATAATATATATTATATTATAATTATTATTTTATATTCTAAAATATAATGAATATATTATAATTTATTATATTATATATTATAATTTTTATAATATAGTATAAAAAATTTAAAAAAAATAAAAAAATAATCATCATGTCGATACTATTCGGTCGCTAGCCCGGTACCAGTTCGGTCGACAGCCCGGTGTCAGTCCGATCCCTTGCTCAGGAGCGGTGGCAGGACCCCGACGACCGGACCGGCGATCGGGTCTGTGGCATGACTGGGGCTAGACCGGTGACAGGATCTTGGCGGTCAGATAAGTGATCGGACCCGGGTGGCCGGACCGGTTGCCGGATCGGGGGCCGCAACTGGGGTCGGACCGGGTCCGGATCGACGGCCGGACTGGGACCCGCATCGGGGGCCGGACCGGCGGCCAGACTAGGGCCCGCATCGGGGGCCGGACTGCGGCCGGACCGGGGTCCCCGATCCGGCCCCCGATGCGGGCTCCGGTCCGGCCGCCGATCCGGCCCTCGGTCCGGCCCCAGTTGCAGCCCCGGTCCGGCCACCCGGGTCCGACTTCCTATCCGGCCCCCGGTCCGGCCGCTAGTCCGGCCCCCGGTGCGGGCCCCAGTCCGGCCGCCGGTCCGGCCCCCGATGCGGGTCCCAGTCCGGCCATCGATCCGGCCCCCGGTCCGACCCCAGTTACGGCCCCCGATCCGGCAGCCGGTCCGGCCACCCGGGTCCGATTACTTATCCGACCGCCAAGATCCTGTCACCGGTCTAGCCTCAGTCATGCCGCAGACCCGATCACCGGTCCGGTCGTCGGGGTCCTGCCACCGCTCCTGAGCAAGGGATCGGACTGACACCGGGCTGTCGACCGAACTGGTACCGGGCTAGCGACCGAATAGTATCGACATGATGATTATTTTTTATTTTTTTATTTTTTTAAAAATCTTTTATACTATATTATAAAAATTATAATATATAATATAATAAATTATAATATATTCATTATATTTTAGAATATAAAATAATAATTATAATATAATATATATTATAATATCTTTTAATTAATATTATTTTTGATTAATATTATTTTTAGTTAAATTATTATTAATTTTAAATTAATATTATTTTTATATAGTTAATTAATATTATTTTTAATTAATATTATCTTAAAATAATATAATAATTAATATTATCAAAAAATAATATATAAAATTTTAACTAATACTAATTTTTTATTTATTATTTATTTATTTAAAATTAAAATTTATTAATTTTATTTAAAAATAATAATAATATTTATAAAATTATAAAAAAAAATTGATTTTGAATTCGTTGGTTGGAAAGACGAATTCCAAATTGAATTCGTCTTTCCAACTGACGATTTCAACGTCCTATCAAATTAATTACGTATCAAATCAAATTTTATTATGTGTCAAATCAAATTTTAAAATAAAATAAAAAAATATTAGTTTATAAGAATTTCGTCTTTTCAAAAAACGAAATTCAATTTCGTCTTTTGAAAAGCCGAACTTAGTGCCCGTCACCGCCACGTCGGTACTAAACACCTATTTCAGTAAATATATCCCAAAACACCTATTTTAATAATTTTTTATTTAAAAAACATTATTTTAAAAAAAAACTCTTTCAAATCCGTAATTGAAACTTTATTCCATCATAAATCATATGGATAAAATTAATAAAAAAATATTATAATAGTAGTTTTGAGATGATAACAGTTGAAATAATTGTAGGTGATTTAATATTTTTTTATTAACTTTGTCTACATATGATGTTTATGATAGACTAAGCTTATTCAATAAGCTTTAACTAGCTACTGTTACGTGCTCGAATGGCCAGGTAGGAAAGCACACGGAAGAGAGAGAGAATGGAAGTTGTGTCGGTCACATCCTTTCGTCTAGATCATGGCTGGTTAATTGCGGGAGATAAAGCCAAGACTTTTATGTCTACGTTGACGTTATCTACACCGTAGATTATTTTTTGAGTTTCGTTAAACGGTATCCTAATGTCCAGGAAATATTTAATAATTATAAAAATCAAGAAAATTAACATATAAAATATAAAAAATGAGACATAAATTCATATGATGTTAAATATTATTATTTTTAAATTTTAAAAATAAATATATCTTTTAATAAAAGTAATTAATATAATATATTAATACACTAATATTAGCACAAATCTATCCTAAACCCTTTTATTTTAATATAATAATATATTATATATTAATATATTAGATTAGATTATATATATTTATATAATATATAACAATATATAATGTAATATATTATACTAATATATTATTAATTATTTTTATAAGAGTTTATATTATTTTTAAAATTTAAAAAAAAATAATAATATTCAATATCATATGAATCTATATCTTATTTTTGATATTTTAAATATAAATTTTGATGATTTCCAAAGACATTAAACATTTTTTTTAAAATACTGTCGTCAAAATTTTATTTTTATAAATTAAATTTATTAAATTATTTAAAATACAAATATTTATAAAAATTAATAAAAATAAAATATTAAAAATTTTAGAACGAACAGCTGTCGCGACAGCGTTAGAGCCGGAGCGGACGCGACTCTTAAAAGCTTTTGTTTTAAGATACCGCACCCCATCCAATAGTTTTTGAGTTAGCCTTCTCCTCGATGGGTACACTCTGTTCTATCTTCTTCCCTCTTGCTCTCCTCCTCTTCATCAAATTCCTCCTCTCATCCAAGAAGAAGAAGAGGCTCCCCACAAGCCCTCCTACCCTTCCCTTCATTGGCCATCTCTATCTATTCAAGAAGCCACTCCACCACGCACTCGTGCGCCTTGCCGACCGCCATGGCCCCCTCCTCCTCCTCCATTTTGGCTCCGTCCCCGTCCTCGTCGTCTCCTCCGCTTCCGCCGCCGAGGAGTGCTTCACCACAAATGATGTCACCTTCGCCAACCGCCCCAACCTGCCTTCAGCGAAGTACATGTCCAACAACTACACCACCCTCGGCTCCACCAACTACGGGCCCCACTGGCGCAACCTCCGCCGCATCGCCACCGTCGAGCTCCTCTCCACCCACCGCCTCCTCTCCTCCACGGACGTCCGAGCCGAAGAGGTTCATGAAATGGCCCGCCGTCTCTTCCTTAACTCGAAGGGAGGAACGGCCGAGGGTTTCGTCAAGGTGGAGCTCAAGTCGAGGCTATTCGAGTTGGCGCTTAACATTATGATGAGGATGATGGCAGGGAAGAGATACTACGGCAACGACGGTGGGGTGTCCGAGGAGGCGAGACAATTTAGGGAGATGGTCGTCGAGTTGTTCTCGTTGTCTGGGACATCAAATCTCGGAAACTTCTTGCCGATGCTAATGTGGGTGGATTTCCAGGGAGTCAGGAAGAGGTCGGCGAGGCTGCAGAAGAAGAGGGATGAGTTCATGCAGCGGCTGATAGATGAACTCCGGAAGGGGAGCATGGAGATAATAAAACAAGAGAAGGAAGATGAGAATAAGAAGAAGAATATGATTGGTGATTTGTTATTGATGCAGAAGACCGATCCGGAGTACTACACTGACCAGACCATCAAAGCTCTTTGCTTGGTAAGTAAATGTCTGTTTCTCAGTTCCGTAGATAGATGCAGATTAGGTCACCGATGGCTGACCTGCAACCAACGGCCCCTCTGGGGGATAGGGCTGTCCAACTTTATGCCCTTTCTAAATTTTGCTGAAGAAATCCTGATTATGACCTTCAGCGCGGACTTAGATTGACCCGATCCAACAATAGCATGACCTGATAACATAATCTTGACCTGACTTGTAGTATGGTCAGTAGAACAGCACGCTATCCAAAATAAAACAATGTGCCCGTACAAGATCCAAACAAATATTAAAAAATAAATATAAAAAAAATGAGAGATATATAAAGTTTATTAGAAAAATTAAACTATATATAAAAAAATTTCCTGCACCTCACCAAAGAGACGCCTTTAACGTCTCACACAAAATCTTGTATACAATTTTTACATTCTTTCTTTATATAAAGGAGATACCAATGGCCTCTTTAAATATAATTCATATTGGTGGAAGTTAAATTCCTATCTAAATTAAAAAAATAAAATTCATTAAAATACAAGCTCTAATCAAATAGAGTAACACTAGAAATAGAGTCCTATTTAGAGTAGGACATATAAAAAATAATTAAATAAAGTCTTGAAGACATTAAAACTAATGACTAATTGAAAAAAGAATTTTAATTGGAATAGAACTTAGCAATAAATCCGAACACTCTCTTTCAATGCAAAGTCATACCGACAATTTTGAATTTGTCAATATCATGAAATATTATCATTGTCATCACCATCATCACCACAGTAACAACTATATATAGTGACTTGTCAAACAAACAATTGAATAGTTAAATTTCTTTATTAGCTTAAACAATAATTTTGTTGCTAGCTCATCCTCTTCGATACGTATATCGAAACTAACAATGTTTGCTAACACTTTCTTTCGACACTGACTTCATGATCACGATGTCAATTTCTTCGAGCATCGGGATTGTCCTAATGAATATCAAGTTATTGATTATAATAACTATAAGCATTAGCCATTACCTGTACACAAGTAAAATCAAAAGCAAGATTTTATTTATATGCACGTCCCTACTTGAGGAGCTTCAAATATCTGCACAAAATTACTTTCTTTTAAATATGGAATCAAATTCTCTTGCATAGAGTTATTTACTAGCTTAATGTTTGAAGTAGCTTTAAAATCGACTGATCTATCAAAAACCTTGTTGATTATTGAAGTACAATAAAAATTATCTTCACCAAGCATATTTCCTTGCTGCTTGATCTTCGAAGCTACATCAAAATTAGTCAACTCTTCATTCACATAACCGACTAAATTCTTATAAGAATTATCCATATTTTACATAGCTTCAATATAAGACTCCTCTACATGATTTGATTCCTCAATAGGAATCTTCATAGCTGGATCAACTATAGCATCTTCTAACTATTCCTAAGCAATTTTAGAATCAATAGATTCTTCAATCACGATATCTTCTAAACTTAGTATGATAGCCACCTGATCAAGCTTCTCTTGTATCAAATTTCTTTTGAATTGATTGATCTTCAAGTTGATCAACCTTACCATATTTCGAGTTTTCAAAAGTTGATCTAACCATAAATTGATAAAGCCTCCATATCTTAAATCTTCATCTTTGAACCAATTTTGTTTTTTTAAAATCTTTAGAGAAGTCTAGAACTAGAATATACTTTTTAGATAATTTCTATTTATGATGTCTTACCTTACATAAATTTGAATGGACATCTACAAGAATATCCTATACTTTTTTTGGCTTTTTTATATCCTGAATTTAAAGATAATTTTCTTCATCAATAGAGATTTTGTATTATCCACATTACCTTTCTGAATTTCAGATTCCATCTTGCAATTTCATCATTGAAAATTTCTGATAACATTGTTGTTAACTCATACAGGATGTTCCATAAATCATTTTCTTTCAAATAAGCCCTCATAAAATCCTTCTAGTATAGATAATAAGTGTTATTAAACTTACAAAAAATAATGGTAGAAATAAAAGTAACTATATTGGTATTGGTGAGATCAGGCATCATATATAAAATCTCGATAGACAAAATAGTAGCACTAGCCATAATAATCCATCTCTTGATCACCAAACAAGAGTTTAAGTACTTGCCCTGTTGCACAATGAATTACTGGAATTCTTTAACTACACTAGCTATGAATATGGAAACCACCAATAATCAAATCATCACTCCAAAAATTATGTTCCAACTAAATCTGAGCGAATTAAGTTGCAAACCACTTAAGAACTCTCCAAGCCTATATTTCTAATACCATGTAGAGCTACAAGTACATGGGCTATCAATTTTAAGAACTTAGCTCTGATACCATGTAAAATGGTATACCACCTGTAGTAGAATGATGTGCTAGCCCAAGATCCAAATACTAGACAAGCACATGAAAACAAAATGTTGGAAGAAGAAAAAAATAGAAGAGAGATGTAACATGAAATTGAACCATTAAAAGGTTTCCCTCAGGAGACACCTTTGACAGCTTTCTCACAAAATCTTTCATACATGATTTTCACATTCTTCCCTCATATAAAGAAGATACTAAATATCCCTTTAAATAGAGTTCACATGGATGAGAATTGAACTCCTATCTGAATAAAAAAATTAAAACTCACTAAAGAGACAAGCTCTAAATCAAATAAAATAAATGGAATAGAATACACACAAAAATAACTAAGTTCTAGAGACATTAAAACTAATGACTAACTGAAAATAAAGTTCTAATTAGAATAAGACTTGGCAATGGATCTCAGGTGGTATGCTGAAACATTTAAATATGAAGTCATTTGTATATTGAATTTATGTTTAGGAGATCTCCATGTCACAAACTTTTGTTGTTATTGATTTCTTCTCTCCTTCAGAGTTTGTTACAAGCTGGAACAGATACCTCATCTAATACAATTGAATGGGCGATGTCCCTTCTGCTTAACAATGGAGAGGCATTGACAAAGGCCAGGGAAGAGATTGATGTACGTGTGGGAAATGAGCGCTTGGTGGAGGAATCGGATCTTTCTAATCTTCCATACCTGCAATGTGTCATCGCTGAAACACTTCGCTTGTATCCAGCTGGCCCGCTCCTTGTGCCCCATGAATCATCCAATGAATGTGTTGTGGGAGGATACAATATTCCGCAAGGAACAATGTTGTTGGTAAATGCATATTACATCCAGAGAGACGCCAAGACGTGGGAGGAGCCCACAAAATTCAAGCCAGAACGATTTGAGAATGGGAAAGGGGAAGGGAAGTGGATGATCCCGTTTGGAATGGGGAGGAGGAGGTGCCCCGGGAAAGGGCTTGCAATGAGAGAGGTTGGGCTAGTACTTGGGACTTTGATTCAATGCTTTGAGTGGAAGAGAGTTGGCAAAGAAGAGTTGGACATGGATGAAGGCTCCGGGCTGACCTTGCCTAAGGCCGTTCCATTAGAGGCCATGTACTCTCCACGCCAAGCTATGATCAACGTTCTTACAGGACTTTAAGTCACTCAAATATTATTTATCTGTTTTGATTTCCGAATCCCTACTAAATGAAGCCAGGTTTGTAAACTGCAATCAAATGATACATTCTTTGCTTATGGCATGAAATATTTTCACGGTATCTCAAAGGTTGCATTTGGTATATTGCTGGACAATCTTAAAAGATAATATGAATTACCAATAATAAAAATTTTATGTTTGATAAATATAGGTAATGTTGTATATTATAAAATTAAATTACCAAACTACTTCTAAATTAAATATATATTATATTTATAAATATATATTTTTAATATTTTATCTATGTATTATATATATTTTTTCTTTTTTTTTTTTCCCCTCCTTTTCTTCTTCTTAGATTCCCCACCCCCCATCTTCGTCGGCACCGCCCATCCCTCCCTTGCAAGCACTGCCACCCCCTTCTCCTCTTCATGGCACCACCCACTCCATCCCCCATCCCAGCCGGCACTACCGACCCCCTCCCCTTCCCTTCTTCTCCTTTGTGGCACTGCCTACCCCTCCCGACCCTGCCAGCATCGCCTACCCCCTCTCCTTATTCTCCTTCTTCGTCCACTTTCTCCTTCAATTCACCAACCCCCCTTCTCTTTCTTCGATTCACCACCTCCTCCTGTGTCGATGCCACTCGCTTCCCCTTCTCTTTCGGTTCACCACCCTAAACCCCGCTGGCATTGCCACCCCCCCTCCCGTCCTGCCTGATGATCGACAGGCAGCGAGGGGGGCCGAAGGACAATCAACGAACAGTAAAGGGGTCACTAGGTAAGGGGAGGGAGGGGCACATAAGAAAAGAGTAATTTTATCTAAAAGATTATTTAAGCGATGATAATATGGATTACCACTCTTTTTAAAGACAATCCAGATTGTCATAAAAATTACTTACCTAATATAGTAATGTGATGGGGCATATCTAAATTGCTGGTAATTTAGATAGATTGCCAATTACCAAACGCAATCTTAACAATCTATTTGAATTGATGGAATCAGAGAAAAAGGAAAAAGAGGGATTTTCTTTTTATTGTTTGGATATTAACTTTTAAGAAAAATAAAAAAAAGTAAAGGATACCCCTTTCCTTTCCCTTTCCTTCCGTTAAACTAATTTTCTAATTCTCTCAATTTGGAGGAATTGTGAAGGAAAGGAAAGAACATGATTTTTTTAAGTTTTAAAATATCTATCCTCTTTTTTCTTTCCTTTTTTTTAATAAGGGCTATCCATATAAGAATGATATTCCCCCTCTCATTTCCTTTCCTTTCCTTTCTTTTAATAAGGACTATCAAGACAAAACCTAAGAAAAACTTGACAGTCCTGAATTAGATATTCAATTTATTCTAATATTTTTTTAATATACAAAAACCCAACTAATATTGAAGCCATTATCTTTCATTTTACAATAATACCCTTGGTTCATAAAGGTTAGGATCCGTTTTGATCTTTAAGTAAAAAGTGATAAATATGCTGGTAGCAAAATTTATTAACTAAAGCACACTAGCAAAAAAATACTATTTAGCAACCGACAAACTCCATTGCTAATCTGTTTAGCAATGAATTAACAATGGATCAACAATGAATTTACTTAGATTGCTAAAAATTATATAGCTAATTAGCAACGTAACTCATTTCCATTACTCTTCTATTACTTAAAAAAATTTTAGCAACGAAGAATTCCGTTATATATATTTTTTTATTAATAACTTTCCGAACCAAATAATTATGATTGTAATTTTATTGCAAATTGATTGAAAAATTTTTAAATTTTTATTGTTAATCCGTTACTATACCATTATAAAACTATTACTATTATTTTATGTTCCATTACAATTCCATTACTAATTTATTGATAATTTCAAAATTTTTATTACTAATTTTGTTATGCTGTTATAAAATGGTTGCTATCATTTTAATCTTCCATTACAAAATCTATTTCTAATTCATTATTAGTTTTTTAAATTTTTATTATTAATTTGTTACTAATGCACTGTAAATCTATTGCTAATTAATATATTTTAAAATTATTTCCATTGCTAATCCATTACAAAATTATAATTTTTTTATAAGTTTTTTTATTATATTTTTTAAAATATAATATTTATATATTCCTGCTATATATCTAACAATAATTATAATAATTTTAAAACATTCCAATAATAGATCTCAGGCCATCCAATAACAATAACAATCATACATCTAATAATACCAAGAATTTAATAAAATATATACTATTAAAAATGCTCATAATATCTTATACATAAAGCACGTAGCATGCATATATATATAAAGTTTATACATAAATCACTGTCTAATACATAAAACATAAAATATTAAGCAAAAACTATAGAATGCCCAGGTGCACATCACTGCCACCAATATTTTATCCATCTCTATCACCCCCTAATATATGATGCTCCAAAGTAGATGCCTAATATCATACATTAACAAATAAAGAAACAAAAAGAAAAGCACAAGTAAAGACAAAGTAAAAGTAGTATTTTTTCTTATCTTCTATTGAGTTGAAGATGGTGCAGAAGTATGCTGCATATTGATTGACGGGCACATCTAACCAAAAGGAGCAGTCCACCAAGTACCTGGCCAATTCTACGGTGCATACTCCCATGGCACTAACTTACACTAACTTTCTTCGCCTTTTTTTTATTCACAAAGTCACCATTTTTGTCTTGGTGCATGTAGTCAAACACCGTATATGTATATGTGTATATGTGTATGTGTATGTGTATGTGTGTATGTACATGTATACATATATGTATACATATATGTATACATATATATGTATAACCGATCGGCCAAACTCAAATCTCTAAAATAATTTTAAGATAAATTTAGATTTATGATAAAACAACACACTAACTAAATTATATAAAATTATACAAAATTTTAATTTATAAACTTGCATTGACAAAATATACAGAATTGCATGTGTACACTTGTATTGATAAAAAAATACTAACCAAATGCCTGTAGTATAGATGGTCATGCTAGCCGAACCGCCGGTGTAGACAACTCGAGTTGCTTGTTCATAGTTGTTGGATGTAATTTCTGACATCTTCTATCATTTTTCTTTTTTCCATTCAACTACCAAGCTCCTGCACTTTACAGTAGACATATCATCAGGTAGATTATTAATCATTTCAAGATTTCAACCAAGTTATCGGTATTTCTTTTTTTGCCTCTTTTCTCATAAGAAAAAGCATATAACGGAATCAAGCTCCTACAACAATCTCCCACACGTTGTACTAGAGCAAGATCAACACTAGCAGTAAATGTATATTTCCTCTATAATTAAATAACATAATTATACCATATCAACTAATAAAAATTATATCCTTTATCTCAGATATATGAATTTAAAAATTAAAATGTAGACAAGAAATAAATATTATCCCATGCATACCATAAACTCATCAAACAATATGTCCTTTATCTCAAGAGAATACTTAGACCATATTGCATTACCTATAGGAAGATGATGCAAGATCTTTTATGAAACAAAATGAACGGCATCACCAGGATAGAAATTTTTCCATAAACCAAATGAAACATAAAGAGATATCAAACATAAGAAGAAAAATCATTTCTATGAATTACTATTAAAAAATAATTGCTAGAATAGGATATACAGTAAAGGATTAAAATAAAAAAAACACATCTTGGCACCGACGGTTAGCAGAGATAATTATTATATCAGCAATGGATCCAACATAAGTTTACCATAATTAGGTTGTAAAAGTTAGCCATAATAATTCTGGACAGAAATGAGACATCATGGAATATTAGGCACAACCTTCTAGGAATATCAGATTTGTTGTTTTCTGTAGAGTTTTGAGTTGGTTGTGTGAAAAGACTTCAGTAAACTCTGAGAGTTCTGAAAGATGCCCAGATCAACACAACTATCAGCCACCACAATGTAACTTTTAGTTTGGATAGGGAAGAAAAATAGGTGTGGTTTAACTGCAACTCTTTTCTGAACTTACATGTACATCTTGATGTAAGCCTCCATTGTTTATGACCATGCTAATTAGTAGCCACAGTTCATCATGAGACTACTAATATGCTTTCCTCAAGTAACGAAGAAACCCGATGACGTGAGGTTTCCATAGTAGAATTTAACGAACTGAAGTATGGAATATGCCAAACTAAAAAAAGATGGAGCGTATCAGGTTATATTGCATAAAAAGATTTGTTTGAGCCATTCATAAATTATTTCATTTCATATTTGCTTCACTTAATTTTCTGCAAACAATTTGAGTATTTGGTGCATTACATAATAGTTTCAATAAAAAATTCAGATTTCGACATAGTCACAGCCGATATGTATATTATTTTCAGAATAGGATGATTTTAGCCGTGTCTGAGATTCAAATGGTACACATCTAAATCTTTTGTACAACTCCTGTATGCAAAAAGCTCCAGAAACCTGAACAGTCCTCCAACTGAAAATTAGGAGAGGGAGAAGATCCCTTCCTTCTCCATGCACAGTGTGCACTATAAACCTTCAAATTATCTAAGAGAAACATGTTGACTCTGGTCTTGATTTTGATGATTGACAAAATGTTTAAGTATATATGAGTACTAATTGTATTTTAAGTATATTTCTTAGATCTTAGTACTCAACCATATTGAATGAAGAAATGCTTGTATTTTAGTTGAAAAAATTCTTAAATTAATGGAAAATCAAGTATATGGACTTTGAAATTAATATGAAAGAACTTGAAGAGGTTAAAATTTCAATTTGAAGATGTTTCAGCAATGACACAGGCAAGTGTCGATACCTGAGGATCAAGTGTCGACACTTGAAGAGTGAAGTGTCGACTCAAGGCCTGAGAACAAGAAGAATACAGAAAATATGAAAAATCAAATTGGCTATGAATAGTGTTCTAGTATCGACCTACTGTAGCAAGTGTCGACACTTGCACTGTTCAAGTGTCGATACTTACTGTTCAAGTGTCGACACTTACTGTTCAAGTGTCGACACTTGACTGTAACGGCTAGTTTTTAAAAGCGGCATAACTTCTCCAACTTGCTTCAAACGGCCATATCTTCATCCCCAACGGTCATAAACGGTCATCTATGATTTGGAGAGCTATATAAACATCAAAAATCAAATAAGGAAGCAATCATTTGGTGAGTTTTTTTGAATATTCTTCAAGGATTCAAGAGTTAAGTGATTCAAAGCCTTCAAGCTTCCAAGTTTCAAAGAGAGCATTCCAGCATCAAAGGCTTCAAAGGCTTCATCAACTTGAAGACAACATCTTCATCAACAATCAAGGGCTTCAAAGAGATATTTGCTTTATTTTAGAAAGCTTTTATTGTATTCATTTATACTTGCTCTTACATTATTTTACTTAAGATTTTTGGTGAGCCTTGGAAAACCAAAGAGGTTTTTGGTAAGCCTTGAAAACCAAAGTGGTTGTTGGTGAGCCTTGAAACCAACTAGGATTTTACTTGTAAGCCCGAAGCCAAAACAAGTTGTTTAGGTTCTTGGTTATCTCGTAAAACCAAGGATGGTTGTTGGTGAGCCTTGAAACCAACTAGGGTTTGACTTGTGAGCCTGAAGACAAAACAAGTTGTAAAGGTTATTGGTGAGCCTAAGTTATAAAACCAAACTTAGAAGAATTCCTAAGGGGTTCTTGGGGAGTGGATGTAGGTGCTTGGTTGGCACCGAACCACTATAAATCTTTGTGTTTGTGTGATTGTTCTCCTTGTGCTTTTATTTCTTTATTTCCACTGCATTTATTTGAAATACACAAGTACTTGAATTGCATTAGCACATACTTGCTTTAGTTCACACTTTGCAAATAGTACAAAAGTTTTATAAAACCCAATTCACCTTCCCTCTTAGGTTGCCTACCTGAGCCTACAATTGGTATCAGAGCTCGGTGCTCTGATTGAAAATCTAACGATTTTGAGTTAAAGATTATGGCAACCCTTGTAGGTATTAGTGTTAGACCACCGTTTTTCAATAGCATAAATTACACATTTTGGAAAACTCGCATGCGCATCCATATTCAATCTATTAGTTATCATCTTTGGAAAATCATTATTAGTGGTCCTCATATTCCTTTCATTTTGGTTAATGGCATTTCCATTCCAAAGCTCGAAGAGGATTGGAATGAATATGATATTAAACAAATTGAACTCAATGCTAAAGCAATGAACTTGCTTTATTGTGCATTGGACTTAAATGAATTTAATAGAGTTTTTACATGTACATCGGCGAAGGAAATATGGAACACACTTGAAGTTATTCATGAGGGTACTCTTCAAGTAAAGAACACTAAAATTAATTTACTTGTACATTCTTTCGAAATTTTTGAAATGATGCATTATGAATCTATATCTGATATGTTTTCAAGATTTATGACTATTATTAATGAATTAAAAAGTCTTGGCAAAATCTATACTAATGCTGATTTGGTGAACAAAATTCTTAGATCCTTGCCAAAATCATGGGATCCAAAGGTGACGGCGATCCAAGAAGCTAAAGATGTAGAAACATTACCTTTGGAGGAGCTTATCGGTTCATCCATGACCTATGAGTTGAACTTATGGCAAAGGATAGTGAAAGTTGATACAGAAAAGAAGATAATGGTTTTCAAAGCCAAAAAGAAATTCAAGACAATGATGGCAACTTGGAGCGATAGCGAAGATTCAAGTACGGATGATGAAGTTTCCCATCTTTGTTTCATGGCAAATACGAAAAAGGTATATACTGAAAATGATTATAATTTTATCTTTGATGAATTACATGATGCATCTAATGATCTTGTGCATGAATATAAATTGCTAAAAATTGAGCACAAGAAATTAAATAGGCATGTAGATTCATTTTCTCTTGATAACACCAATCTTGCCAATAAAAATGATGATGCCAAGATTGATATTTTGAAAAATGAAAAGAATAATTTCTTTAAAGAAAAATAATTTTTAAAAAAAGAAAATATTGTTTTGAAAGATTTATGTGATAAAGTTTTGAATAAGAAAAATATTTTGGTTGAGGTAAAGAAGCAAAAACTTTTGAAGAATTTCTCTATTCATGCTTCTTCCAATTTATCTTATAAATGTGATTTTAATGCTTATCCTTCTAGATTAAGAAAAGTTTGGGTTCCAAAAGAAACCATAATTACTAATCAATCATAAAGGACCCAAGAAAGTTTGGATATCAAAAATGTCCACTTTGTTTTGCAGGAATGCCTTGCAGCCCAACTTGAAGAAAGGAAGTTTTTGATAAATGGCTGTACAAGACAATTGAAGATGTGGACAAGCTACATTTTGGACTAAATGGTAAAAGAAAGGATTATGTACATTGGTAAATTCTAAACATCTCCTTCCATGATTGAAAATGTAGTTAAATTTTTTTTATAATTATTGCATCAATTACTTTAAAAAATTATTTTAAATAATTAATTAGAATCAAGTTTAGACTTATAATCATTAGTTATGATCATGGACTTCTTGATGTTGATGAATTTCATGCTATCATGATTAAACTTGTGATTATGAGACCTTCACTTGATTTTGATTAATGTATTTCATGAAAAATACTTTTAAAGATGCATATTGCTTTGAAAAATATTTTAAGTGATTGATTAGAATCAAGCTTAGACTAATAATCATTTGTTATGATCATGACCATTTTGATGCTGATGGATTTCAAGCTCTCATGGTCAAACTTGTGATTATTAGATCTTCAATTGATTTTGATTAATATATTTTCTAAATTATTTCAAGTGAAATGCTATGATTTATATGTTTTTATTTTTGGCATCTATGCATAATCTAGAAATGATTTGGATCAAGTATGGAACTAGTAGTTAAGGGTTACTTTTAAGAAGAAGGTATGCATATTGACAAACCCTTGCTCTAGTAGCTAGACTTGATATCATATTACTTCTAGCATTTGTATGGATATCAAATCATCTTAAAATGAATTTGAAATCATGCTATAAGTTTTTAAGTGATATAAATGCTTTGTATTTTGAAAATCATGAATATCTTGAAACATTTCAAATCTTGATGCATAAGCTTTCATGTTTTATTCCTGAAATAAATGCATATTTTTAAATGAGGAATAACATTCAGGGGAGCATCCAAAGATTTGTTATCATATTTGATGCTTTGAATATCTTGTTGATATCATGCTTTGCTTATATTGCTTTGATACTCCTTCTTGTTTTCAAATTTAATTCTTTGAGGGGAGTTACATTCAAATGGTATCATATTCTACTGGTATCAAAATTATTTTTAAAAGAATTCCTAGTAACCGCTTCGGATTGGGTTAGTCACCATGGCCGTCCGGTCAAGGAGATAAGTAGGGCTTAAAAACCCTCTCTTCCCATTCAATGGGCTCTTTTATGACGTGTAGGGGTGCCGCTGTGACCTTATCCCATGAACAAGTAAGGCGAATGGATAATTTACATCAAATCATTTCTTGCATGTGCTTACATTCTGTGGTATCATGTTCAATTTGTATCATATTAAATTGATATCATAATTATTTGATTTCATGCATTGATTTTGATGACCTACTTGCTATTCTTTCCGACTTCGTTCCCATTTGTATTGCCTTTCACCCTTTTTCATGATGTCAAAAAGGGGGAGAAAATTGTTAAGTATGAAAAGGGAAAGATTGGATAAACATGAAAAATCATTTGAGAAATGAAAGAAAGTGCAAAAGGGAGAAGAATGCAAAATATGTTTTTATCTAAAGGGAATAATTAGTAAGAAGAAATATTGAAATTTTGAAAATTTTACATTTGAAAAATGTTTTTGAAGATTTTTTGGATCATATTTTGAGGGGGAGCTTGGTGCTTCTTGTTTTAAGCTTAAATGTTTATCTTATTGTTAATCTTTTTAAGCTTACCCTATTCATATACTTAAAGGTTTTGTCATCATCAAAAAGGGGAAGATTGTTGACTCTGGTCTTGATTTTGATGATTGACAAAATGTTTAAGTATATATGAGTACTAATTGTATTTTAAGTGTATTTCTCATATCTTAGTACTCAACCATGTTAAATGAAGAAATGCTTGTATTTCAGTTGAAAAAATCTTTAAATTAATGGAAAATCAAGTATATGGACTTTGGAATTAATATGGAAGAACTTGAAGAGGTTAAAATTTCAATTTGAAGATGTTTCAGCAATGACACAGGCAAGTGTCGACACCTGGAAATAAAGTATCGATACCTGAGGATCAAGTGTCGACACTTGAAGAGTGAAGTATCGACTTAAGGCCTGAGAACAAGAAGAATACAGAAAATATGAAAAATCAAATTGGCTGTGAATAGTGTTCTAGTGTCGACCTACTGTAGCAAGTGTCGACACTTGCACTGTTCAAGTGTCGACACTTACTGTTCAAGTGTCAACACTTACTGTTCAAGTGTCGACACTTGACTGTAACGGCTAGTTTTTAAAAGCTGCAGAACTTCTCCAACTTGCTTCAAACGGCCATATCTTCATCCCCAACGGTCATAAATAGTCATCTATGGTTTGGAGAGCTATATAAACATCAAAAATCAAATGGGGAAGCAATCATTTGGTGAGTTTTTTTGAATATTCTTCAAGGATTCAAGAGTTTGAGTGATTCAAAGCCTTCAAACTTCCAAGTTTCAAAGAGAGCATTAAAAGTCTACATCTACCAGCATCAATCAAAGGCTTCAAAGGCTTCATCAACTTAAAGACAAGATCTTCATCAACAATCAAGGGCTTCAAAGAGATATTTGCTTTATTTTAGAAAGCTTTTATTGTATTCATTTATACTTGCTCTTACATTGTTTTACTTAAGGTTTTTGGTGAGCCTTGGAAAACCAAAGAGGTTTTTGGTAAGCCTTGAAAACCAAAGTGGTTGTTGGTGAGCCTTGAAACCAACTAGGATTTTACTTATGAGCCCGAAGCCAAAACAAGTTGTTTAGGTTCTTGGTTATCCCGTAAAATCAAGGGTGGTTATTGGTGAGCCTTGAAACCAACTAGGATTTGACTTGTGAGCCCGAAGACAAAACAAGTTGTAAAGGTTATTGGTGAGCCTAAGTTATAAAACCAAACTTAGTGGAATTCCTAAGGGGTTCTTGGGGAGTGGATGTAGATGCTTGGTTGGCACCGAACCACTATAAATATTTGTATTTATGTGATTGTTCTCCTTGTACTTTTATTTTTTTATTTCCGCTGCATTTATTTGAAATACACAAGCACTTGAATTGCATTAGCACATACTTGCTTTAGTTCACACTTTGCAAATAGTATAAAAGTTTTATAAAACCCAATTCACCCCCCTCTTGGGTTGCCTACCTGAGCCTACAAAACAACTTCCCAAAGAACTATCAGCTGAGAAAAGTTACAGCTGTTCTTTCTCAAAACTCTTTTGATTTTGATCATTTCAAATCCTTAACCTAAAATTTCTAATCATTTTAAATCCTAAACCTAAAATTTCTAATATATCTCCTAAAGTTTCTAAGACCTCTCCGTAATCTTATACCAACTGTCACGGGATGAGTGATTTCTGACTCAAATACTTGTGCGGCACCCCGGCATGCCACATACCAAAGCCAGCCCTCTTGAGTCCTTTCCTTGGATATACATATAAATGCGCAATAGTCTAGCCACATGTCAAATATGCACCTCCATGCTCCTGTCCAACGATACTATCGAACTGAACACATGCGATACTCTCAAATGCCCGCTAGCAACCCAACCCTCAGGTCTACTATAACATTCATGCGCACCTCCGTGCCATAACATTAGACTCTTCCCAAGAGTGCTCCATAGCTCGGCACCTCTGTGTTTACTCAACGACTCTACCCCTCAAGCCAAGTACTACCCATCCAAGATGTAACGAATCTTTGAATACTTCCATGTCATGACATAACCACTGTGCCAGTAATTCACAAGCCACCATGTTGCCTTTCAATAATACATAAATCAAACTCATATGACACGGCCATACAATGTCTCTGCTCTACATGAAGTCCAAGCAAACCATCTCCGATGTCACCTAGCCAACCTGCCAAACCGACATTACCCGTAGCCCGACAAAACTATGGTTGATCAAGCACATCCAAAGCTCTTCCGAGTTCCGTATCCAAACTTTCTTCACAAGCTCTTACACCATGATCCCAGTCTTACATCCTTAGCATACCTTCTAAACAATGGCCATACCGCTCAACAATGTTCATGGCCTACTCACACATGATAGTGCACTGCCACGGTCCTGAAGATCCACGATCATACCACCCAACACTCGATGTCCACGGCTTGCTCGTATCCTGTGCATTGCCACAATATCAACATCTAAGTCTATCCATCAAATAAGTATCTTCGATCGACTTGATCCTTACATCCTGCTGTCCTCTCCTCGATACGACCCTATTGGCCGTCCTTGATACTTGGCCTAGCTTCAAGACATGCCCCAATCGAAATTCCATAAACCACACTTGAACTCAATGACTAACTGGCTTCTATGGATCCCCGCAAGACAACCCTATAATACTCACGAGACTTGCCTATTTGGATAGGCCATACCCTTGCCTGACTGGTCCTCTATCGTCTCCTCCCTTCATCACAAAGATCAAGAATGCATAGAGTAACCCGGACAATTCCTCGAGGCTCAACCTCTTGAAAATTCCCATTCCATATAATGTGGCCAACTAGTCCGACCAGCATTGTCCCGAATGCCTCCAAGCAAGACCATCCGAAGTGGCACCACCTTGCCTTACAATCGTGCCCCAATAGACCCGTATCCAATAGGTTTGGGGTAGTCAGAAATATGGCCAAAGCCCTCTTAAAACCAAGAGAATTTCTCGAATCTCCACACATCTTGGCAAACCACTGCCATGCCAATATCAAGCCTCCCAAGCCTCTTGATATCATGTCACGACTATACCATTCCATGGCTAACCATTACTCCCTTCACTATCCCGAGGTATCTAGCTAAACTCCACCTCGAGGGTTCCAAGGTATCGAGAAGCCTTGCAAATTCTTGGCCATGCCAACCTTCCGCAGCACTATGCCATGCTCGTACTGAAACCCCCTGCGACAAGCCTGTGGCTAGTCTATGACAATTCTACCCCATTCAAATTGTTGACACCCTCGTCGTCCAAGCCATTGCTTGAAGTACCGGTCACCACAACCAAAATCTATTGTAACCACTACAACCATGGTTCCTCAAGCCATAGCCCCATAGCCTTGGTGTCCTTCATCCTTTCTCCACTACTGAGAATCCATCATCCACACCACACCGACTCTTCCACGGAACTTAGACTTCTCCGGAATCTTGATGTTGGCATCTGCCCTTAACATCCACTATGATCCTCTGACCTACCAAACTACATGGCACTCCTCGGACTCCTCAAAAGCTTAACTCCCAATTGCCTCAATCTAAGAGTGGCCATGCATCCTTTGAGCTTTCTGCGATCCTTTGACCATCCAATTGCATAGCACTCCTTGGACTCTTCCAAGGCTTGATTCCTGATTATCCCAATTTGAGAGAGGCCACTGCATCTTTTGAACTCTTTGCGGTCCTTTAACCATCCAACTACAACTCTAACACCCGTGCGGTGCCATAACACCCTATAATATATCTCCTAAGATTTCTAATATATCATGAAGTTACAGCTGTTCTTTAGAAAAACTCTTCTGATTTTAATCATTTCAAATCCTTAACATAAAATTTCTAATATATCTCCTATGAGAAACCAATATCATAGTTCTTCATGACCTTTCTCTTCTCCTAGTCAAGATCCTTCAATAAATCATTTTGTAAATATGGCCTTTGTATTCTTACTCTTTTTTTTTCCTAACTTGTTCATTTTATAATCACTCTTGTTTCATATGCATAATCAACTTTCAGATCATGTCTACAGGACAACTAAGTGAAAAGTGGACACACTTTAGATAAAATAACAAGCATTTTATCACCCTATTAAACCTTTCCTTCTATATCTTTTTTCCCTCTTTGACAAGTCAATTACCAATTTCTTTCAAACTTTAAAATCCTATCCAGATTATTCTTCATCTCAAGCTTCCCAAAAACCTCATATGCATGAGATCTCTACAAGTTCTTATTAAACTCATTTGTACCCCATCAAATACTTCCATCTATAACTTTATATTTTCTGGGAATAACAATTTTCAACCACTTTCTAGTTTCAACTCTAAAAATTAAATTTATTGTGTCTCCCACTAAAAGTCTCACTCTCACCCTTCTTCCTACTTGATCTTTGTTGAACTCAGTCATGAATACTTTTTTTTTTTACTCAAAAGAGACCAAGCATACAACCTCATAGATGTTACTATAAGATTTGATCAATGGCTCACAAGAAATAGATGATTAGTCAATGGCTGGTAAGACATCTAAATGACCATCACAAGAAGCACGCTACAACTTGTCACGCTATTTTCATTTATATCATTAAAAAGCCCTGCTGCACATGATTTAAGGAGCACATTTCAAATTATGCAATTAGATACAAAGTAAAAGGTAATTCTTCCCTTTTAGATGATCTCAAAAGAAATGAAAGGATATATAAATCAATGGCTTCTATAAATACCTCCATCTCCATGGAATAGAAGGTTTTCTTCATTTTTTGCAGACCCACTGAGAAATATCAGATGTCAAATGACAAGACTGATTTCCCTACCTAGGTTTCAACATCAATTGTCAACTGATGCTTTACTTCTTGAATTTGCTAATTGAAAATAACAAATCCAGATACTCCAATACCAAAGATTCCAAGCTCATGGAGTCAAGATTACCAACACCAATGTACCAGTATCAAACTTCAACATGTGACAAAAAAATTATTAAGAATTATAAACTCTCGTCTTACATTCAAAGATAAGAAAACATTAAGCCCAATAAACTAATAGTGCAGAACAAATTATACCCCATTTTCATAATAAAATTGCTAACCATGTGACTCATCTTATGCAGAATTGGCATGGTTCAGCATCTTCTTTACCAATTGTTTAATCATTTGTAAGGACTGCAAGTTCTCAGAAATTCAAACAATTCTCACTACCAATTAAAACTCATTTTTGAGTGGCACAGATACACTGCTTTTTACCATATAAAAACCAGGAATAAATAGACTCTAACCAGGTAAAACGGGACCGCATATTCTCAATAAACCGCAAATAGCTCTCCTTGTGACGTCCAAAGAAGCATCCGCCTGTCTCTATGGACCCAAAGAAGTCGAGTTTCAGAAGGCATCCTTTCAACCTATCATGGTACAGCCCTCCGATGGGAAATGTAGGATCAGACTCAAACTATAAGCAACTTTCTGAATACTTCAGCTGAAAGAGCCAGAGCCACCAACAAAACAAGATAAGTGCGTCTAAGTATATCCAAAAAGAAAAAGGAAAAAAGTTAATAAAGTACGAGAGCTTGCACCAAGAACTGCATCGAATAACTGACCTCATTAACAAGGTGCTTTTTCGCAAGGTCATAGACCAAACTCATAGATTTTCAGAGTAATGAGATAAGGTATAGCCATAATTAAAACCATAGACTTGTATAGTGTCCAGCCTAAGATTTTTATTGACATAGATACCTATAAAATTGCGAGATAGAACGGAATTTCAGAACTAAAGTTTTAGTTATTTCTCCATTGACCAATGATACATTGTGAGTGTGTGTGAGAAAGAGAGAGGGACCTTTTGGGTTCATCTCGGGCATTTCCTTTGTCGCCACAGGAATCTTGAGAAAGCTCCGTTTGGCCTCCTCGAACTCATGCCGAATCTTCTCAATCTCATCCTTAGCCTTCACCACATCAAGATTGCATGGTTGGCTATCAGCTCCTACCTCGGAAGCCACCGTTCCACCGAATCCCCACCGAAATCTTCCAGGATCGTGCCCTAAATTGCGAAAACCCTAAAAATGTTGAATAATTTCTTCAAGTAATGCAAGATCCTGGGACTAGGAGGGACCAGGGAGCAAGATGGGAAGACAAACCTCCTCTCGACTGTGAATTAAGAGAGCTCATCAAGAAAGCAGATCTCTGAAAGAAGGGTGTAGATAAAAATAAAAGGATAGCAACAAGAAGGAGAAGGGAGGGAGGCATACCGATGGAGGTCTACAGCGGCGGCGAGCCGAGGTGACCTTGAATCCAGGAGACCAAGGTCGACGCCGGCGAAGATGGAGCGATCCAATCGGACTCGGAGGGGCAGCTCTGCTCCACTCCGCTCAAGGGGTGCAAACTTCTTGTCGCCGGCGCAGATCAGTCGGTGCTCGTGAGAACCGGACGGACCCAAGACATGGAAGGCAGCGAAGGGGAGGACGCCAGTGAGAGGCAGGAGGAGGGAGAGGCGTCGGGTGCGGGCGCCGGGGCTGGGGGAGGGGAAGGATGGAGATCGCAGCTGGGGGGACCGGGGGGTCGCGCGGAGCCGGGAGGTGGAACAGGATGCAGTCACCGACGGGCCGGTGGGGAGGGGGGGGGCACCGACCGGCGAGGGACAAAATCTTTTAATGTGTAAAAATCTTTCACAAAATTTAATAACCGATTTTAAATCCATTGTTGCTACGTTGGCAGGATAGTTCGCTCTCTCCACCGCGATTGCTTACTTTAAAAGATTTTTTAAAATTAATTATATCATACGAAAATCATATCTCGAATACGTAAAAATAAAATAAAATTTAAATTTTATTAAAAATAAAAAAATTTTAAATTTAATTAAACCGTATACCATAATCATATCTTTTAATTAAATAGTGCTAGATTTAATTGAATTATACACAAAGCAAAATCATATCTCGAACTCATAAAATATAAAAGATAACTGATAATCAATAAAAAATAAGACTAAATTCTACCAACCAAACGGACCGCCTTGATAATATTTTATTATTATATTATTAACAATCATATCTATTAATAATTTATTATAAAATAATCATTTATAATTTTTTATAATTTCGTTATTAATAATATATAAAAACATTTCATATATTATTTGCAAGGATTTCCAGACCTATTATTACTCCATTGCAAAATAATTATTTTTAATCTATTAAAAATTTATTAAAAATTTATTTTTTTAAATTAATAATAAAAATAAATATTTTATTATAAATTTATTATTAATTAATAATAAATTAGAATTAGAGCTTATCTGTTACAAAATTTATATTTTCAAATTAACTTTTCCTGTTGGCATGACGCCTCCATCATTAATCACATAAGGCCGATTTCAAATTAGTAAAACCCATTCCAATTACCTGCAAGGCTCTCCTACTAAATGTTACACGCGCTAATCTAAAGATTTTGCACAAAATCAAGTCGGGTCATGTAATGCTTACGTATTTTTGGAGGCGAACTATTTTAGGTGTAAATGATACGAAGATTTTTTTATTGGATCGGGCTTTTTTTTTTTTTAATGGAAAAAAGATAAATCCAGCATAGCTATCTTTGGAGGTCCCCATTCTATTGAAAAATATTCGATTCAAGAGACTAGATTTTCGTAACTTTTTTCTATCCAAGGATAGGAATGTCAACCCGAAGATCGAGCTTTTCAAAAGATGCATTCTTGAAATATTTGATGTTCACGTCCACAAATGATTTTGCCCTGAATGTCATGCACGAGATGACATCGGCTTCGCCTGTACCCCACCATACCTTTCCTGATTGATGGGATTTATCAATGACTCAACCCTGCAACCTCCTAAAATAAATATAAAATAATAAATTTCATGTCATTTAGGTTATGTTTGATAGTAGATAATCTATCCAGATTACTGGTAATTTAATAAAATACCATTATATTATTATATTTGATATATTTTTCAAGATAACAATATATTCTATCTAGTAATCTAGATTGCCTTTCTAGAGGTAATTTAATTTAGATTACCTCTGAAAAGGGTGGTAATCCAGATTACCACCTCTCAAGTAATTTTGTAAACAATATCACCCTTCCTTTCTCCATTCCTCTTATAATATAATATATTATATTATATTATATTATAAAAATTATTATATTATTATATTTTAATATCTTTACTAATATTATATAATATAATATATTATATTATATTATATTATATTATAAAATATGAATATTATAAATATATTTTAATATTATATTATATTATATTATATTATTATAACATTATATAATATAATAATATTATAAATATAATAATATTATAGTATATAAAAGAATATTACACTATATTATATTAATATATTTTGTTTTTTTGTAATATTATAAAATATAAAATTATAATATTAATATAATATAACATAATATAAATTATATTTTATATTTTATAATATATATTATATTATATTTAATATATTTAAAATAATATATTATTTATATTATATATTTATATAATTTTTATATTATATATAATTTTTATATTAAATTTATTTAGTATAAAATATTTTTATTTTTAATTTTAATATAAAAAATAAATATTTAATATATTTTATAATATAAAATATTAAAAAATATATTTTTATAAATAAAATATATATTTAATTTAAATATATTTTAAAAATTTAATTTTACTTTATGCAACATTATCTGTATGTACCAAACACAATAATCTATATTACCTGTAATCTATATTGCTAGCAATTCATATTGCTGGTAATCCATATTACCTTTCATGATTGCTTGTAATCTATTTCATGTTTCCTTCCCCACCACTTCATTCCATAGTTTAAAATCTCGGTAATGCAACTCAAGAAACATCCCAATCAAGTTGGATAGTTGGGAATCCTGGTTGGATCGTTCACTAGATCACTTATGTCAGAATAAATGATCTATCAAATACTTGGTTAATTGATAACTTAGCTTGAGTATTTGTAGTAGATTAGTGATCCAACTCAATCAAGTTTTTAGAAAATATATTTGATTTATATTGTGACAACAATTCAACTATCCGACCTCGATAAACCAACTAGATCGAAAATTAAATTGGAGGCAAACCTTGGCTGAGTATTTAATCGAATAGTTTGGTCGAGTACTTTGGTCGAGCAGTGTAACCTTGGCCAAGCATCCCAACCTTGGTCGAGCAATCTAACCCTGGCCAAGCAGTACAACCATAACTGAACAGTTCAGCGAGTACTTTGGCCAAGCAGTCCAACCTTGATCGAATAGTTTAATTTTGATCAAGTAGTCTAACTTTGATTGAGCAGTGCAATCTTAAGTAAGAGGCAGAGGCAAATAAGTTGTAACTGTCCTAATAAAGATCATAGCAAACAGGATCCCAACAAATATTGCCACCCTAATAAAAAGATAGCAATCAAAAAAGATGCAGGAGATAAGATCTTGATATCTATGGAAATTTGTTATTCATGTTAGAGGAGGTCACCTCCCAAATGGTATTCAGTTATCCTAAGTAACTCTATAAAATTGGTAAGAGGAGACTCTTGCGAGGCACATCTTCATACCTCTCTCTACATGCTCATTCAGATATTTTTCTCACATAGCTCTCAGCTCCGGCTGCTATTATCCAAATTCCCCCTTTGACTTAAGCATGAGAGGGTCTTCCATCGATAACCATTAGTCAAGGGGGACTGCTCTTGCGGGTCTCCACCCGAGAGTTATCTAGAAGCAGAAGCCCATCCCATCAAAGAAGGTAGCGAGACCGCCAAATGTCGACCAAGTTCCAGGGATAGGTGATTTGATGGCAACATATTTGTATGTCAGGTAAGGGGCAGATCAAGAAGAGATCCTAGAACTTAAAGCTTGATGCGAGTGCAAGACACTTCAACCAGTCGCACTAGACATTTTTTACACCATGACGAACGACTCAGCCAATGACTGGTACTCCTCAACTTGCGAATCGGCAGTAGCATTCATGAGCCTAGAGGGCAAACTAAGATCCGAGGCATGGAAACCACCAAGTCCATTGAAGCTCACCCAGTGCACCGAGGTTTGCTGGGCCCATCGATGCACCGATGCCCGTTAGGCTCACCAATGTACCAAAGCTTGCAGGGCCCACCAGTCAACAAAGCCTACGAGGCCCATCAGAGTGTAGCAGGCCCACATAAGCCCATAGGACCCATTGAAGCTCCCTAAGCCATTTGATTGATTAATAACTAGTTGTAGTAAAGACGGCCGCATTTCCATCCTCCATCTTTAGCTGACTAACAATGGTTATAGTAAAGATGGATATATTTCTACACCACCATCTCCTATCTAACCGACTAATAATCAGTCGCAATAAAAATGGGTGTGTTTCTATACTACCATTTCTTATTTGACCGATTAACAACTTGTTACAGTAAAGATGGATACATTTTCACATCTCCATCTCTGATCGTTTAACAACTGGTCACAATAAAGAGGGATGCATTTTTACACTACCATCTCCTATCTTACAATTAATAACCAGCCACAATAAAGATGGCTACGTTTTGATCCATACCTCCATCTTCAGTCAACTAGCAATCAGTTGTAGTAAAGATATGTGTGTTTTTATACCACCATCTCCTATCCGGTCAACTAACAACCGATTATAGTAAAGATGGGTACGTTTCAATACCACCATCTCCTATCTTGCTAATTAACAACCAATCACAGTAAAGATGGCTATGTCTTCATACCTCCATCCTCGGCCAACTAATAATCGGTAGCAGTAAAGTTGGAAGCATTTCTACACCACCATCTCCTATCCGGCCAATAAATAACTAGTCGTAATAAAGATAGCTATGTTTCCACGCCTCCATCTTCGGTTGACTAACAATCGATCATAGTAAAATAGACATGTTTTTATACAACCATCTCCTATCCGGTTGCTTAACACTTGGTCGCTGAAAAAGATGGCTATGTTTCCATACTTTTGCCTCCACCAATGGGATCCTCGAGCCCTTCGATCAACTAACATCTGATCAATTACAAAGATGGCTATGTTTTCACCCCATCACTTCTCTATGACTGCTTACAACAGGCTGACAAAGAAAAGTAAAAAACCAACTTTCTACAATCAGGTTCCAAACAATAACTGACTTTTCATAGAGGTTACACTCAACAACCAACTTTCTACAGTCAGATTTCAAATAACAATGGACTTCCCACAGTCAGATTCCACTCAACAACCAACTTTCCACGTTCTACTCAACAACCAACTTTCTATAGTCAAGTTCAAAACAATAACTGGCTTTCCATAGTCGAGTTCCACTAAATAATTGACTTTCCACAGTCAGGTTTCACTCAACAATCAACTTTGCACAATCAAGTTCCACTCAACAACTAGCTTTCCATAGTCAGGTTCCAATCAATAATCGACTTTCCATAGTCGGGTTCTACTCAATAATCAACTTTTCATAGTCAGGTTCTACTTGATAATTGATTTTCTATAGTCATGTTCTAAATAACAACCAATTTTTCACAGTCAGGTTCCACTTAACAACTGACTTTTCACAATCAGGTTCCAAACAATAATTGACTTTCCATAGTCGGGTTTCATATAATAATTGACTTCCAAAAATTATGTTTCAAATAATAACTGACTTTTCACAGTCAAGTTCTGCTCAACAACCAACTTCCTATAGTTAGGTTTCACCCAATAATTGACTTTCCATGGTCATATTCTAAGCAATAACAGATATCGTGTAGTCAGGTTCCACTCAACAATTGACTTTCCACAGTTAGGTTCCAAATAATAACCAACTTTCTATAGTTAGGTTCCAAATAATAACCAATTTTTCATAGTTAGGTTCCACTCAACAATCGACTTCCTACAGTTAGGTTCTAAGTAATAATCAACGTCCCACAACCATATTCCACTCAACAACCAATTTTCTACAATCAAGTTTCACTTAACAACAAACTACCCATAGTCATGTTTTACTTAATAATTGACTTTTCATAGTCAACTTCCTAGCAACAACTGACTTTCTATAGTTGGGTTCCATTCAACAACCTAATTTTTATAATCAAGTTCTACTCAACAACTGACCTCCCATTGTCAGGTTCCACTTAACAATTGATTTTCTATAGTCAAGTTTCAAATAACAACCAGCTTTCTATAGTCAGGACTCTAGATCAAAGCACTAACATAAATTTTCTATAACTTCAAGATATGGATGCCACCATAGGTCGAAGCTGAAGAAGTAATGCCACACCCTTTACCTAAAAGAAATAGAAGTCAAAGAACTTAATTGGTGATGTTTTAGGCTCAAAAGTGGGGGGTAATGTTACGACAACAATTCAACTATCCGGCATTGATAAACTAACTAGATCAACAAATAAGTTGGAGGTAAATTTTGGCTGAGTATTTTGGTCAAATAGTTTGGCCAAGTATTTTGGTCTAGTACTTTGGTCGAGCAATCCAACCTTGGCCAAGCAATCCAACCTTGGCCAAGCAGTCCAACCTTGGTCGAGTAGTGGAGCCTTGGCCAAACAGTTTGGTCGAGTACTTTGGCGAGTAGTCCAACCTTGGCTGAGCAATGCAACCTTGGCTGAGTAGTCCAACCATTATCGAACATTCTAGCCTTGGTCGAGCAGTGTAACCTTGGCCGAGAAGTCCAACCTTGGCCAAGCAGTGCAACCTTAGCCGAGCAGTCCAACCTTGGCCGAGTAGTGCAACCTTGGCTGAGTAGTCTAACCTTGGCTGAGCAGTTCAACCTTGGTCGAGCAGTGTAACCTTGAAGTAAGAGGCAAAGTCGAACAAGTTGCAACTATCCCAACAAAGGTCAGGACTGACAGGATCCCAGTAAATGCTGCCACCATAATAGAAAGATACTAATAAAAAGAATATGCAGGAGACAAGATCCTAATATCCAATAGAAATATGTTATCCATGTCAGAGGAGGTCACCTCTAAA
Source organism: Areca catechu (assembly GCA_021397845.1). Classification (NCBI taxonomy): domain Eukaryota; kingdom Viridiplantae; phylum Streptophyta; class Magnoliopsida; order Arecales; family Arecaceae; genus Areca; species Areca catechu. The sequence goes on along the minus strand of CM038039.1, from coordinate 200,884,744 downwards.
ATGATATTTAGTACACCAAGTAATTCTATAAAATTGGTAACAGGGGATCCCCATCAAGTACATCTTCCCACCCCTCTTTACATCTCATTCAGGTATTTTTCTTGCCATGACTCTCAGCTCTGACTATTATTGCCTGAATGGCCATCATTGACTTGAGCATCGGAGGGTCTCCTATCAACAACCACTAGTCAAGGGGGACTGTTCTTGCAAATTTTTGCTCGAGAGGCACCTAGAAGCAGGACCTTATCTCACCAAAGAAGTCAATACGACCGCCCGACACCGACCAAGTTCTAGGAGGAGGTGATTTGATGGCAATAATTTATATTACATGCACTTAAATTATATGATTATTTCAAATATATATTATATATATTAGAATTGTCAGAATATCATCCATTACAGAATCTTAGATATTATAACTATCACATATTACATGTGGAATCTTGATGTTTCAGCGTATTATAGAATTTTAGAGATCACAACTGTCATATATTGCATATGGAATCTTGGTACATCAACTCATATCAAAATTTCAAGGATCAAGGAATTTGATTGCTATATTTACATATCAAATTATGAGATTTTGCTATGGTATTATATTATATTTCTAATATCTTTTTCATGATTATAGAATTTTATTCTATAATATTGTTTTCATAATTGTGAGATTTTATTATTGTATTATGCTAATATAATCTCTAAAATCAAAGGGCTCAACTTGTATATAAAGCATGCTAGGTCTATAAACATGACAAGGAATTTTAAATTTTATTTAAAATATAATCTTTTCATGGTATCCATGCAGGTTTTTCCTTGATCAATCAACCCCTCTTTCTTGTTCCCCTATCATTCTCTTCATTTTCTTTTTCTTTGGCCCTTTATTCTTCATTGAACAATCTTAGCCTCTTTTACTATTATTTCCAACCCAGGTATTGATATAATATCATCATTCTTTCTCCATCACCCAGATAACCTAGCCATGGCCATAGTCTCTCAAATCCTCACTAGTGACAATTATCCTGTATGGAGGCATGTGATGAAGACGGCTCCTTTAGCCAAGAATAAAATTGGTATTATTGATGGCTCATTTAAGAAACCTAATAAAAGTTTAGCAATACTTGATTCATGGTAGTGTTGTAATACTATGATATTCTCTTGTTTTTGAAATGTAGTTTACAAGGATCTTATGAGCATCATAATCTACTTTGAAACCACAAATAATGCATGGAAAGCTCTAAAGGAGTGCTTTTCTCGTGGTAAGGCTGCTCAAATTTGTCGTATCAAGTAAGATATTTTAATGCATGTTAAGATCAATCATCTGTTGCTTCTTATTTTACTACATCAAAGCATATTGGGATAAAATCAATGATTTAGGTCGACTTCCTACTTGCACCTATGGTGTAATGAAAGAGTTGAATTGTATCTTCCAAGATGAAAGGAATTTTTGATTCCTTATGGATCTCAGTAACTCAACTGTCTGGAGCCAGATACTCACCATGAAGCTTCTACCTATAGTAAGTTTTTTTTTTTTTTTGATTTTGCAAGCAAAAAAATATAAGCCACTACAAGTCAAACTGATGCACACTCTTGAAGGTGTTACCATGATTGCTTTGTGTTTTGATAAGCATAGTTTTGATCATTCTGGTAACCAATAGGGCCATGGCCGTGGATGTCTTACGAAAATCTTGGTCATGCGCATAACATTTATTATAAACTATATAGCTACCTGAATTGTAAACCGAACTGCTATGTATGTTTATATTGTATAATATATTTATTTGAGATATCATAATTGTTACTGCCAAATTCCCTATTCAGTGCCCTGGTGGTTCTTAGTGGTCCCTGCGAGAATATCCGGTGAGGCACGACTCCACTCCCGGGCATCTCCTGGCACTGCCTACAAGAGAAGTCCCGTTTGATCAGTAGTTTTTTGATAGAAGACCCTCCGACGTTCAAGTTAGTTAACTATTTGGATAATAGTAGAGCTAAGAAGAGCTTTGTTATAAGTATGAGTTATAAGTATGAGCATCTTAGTAGGTAAAAATATATCTTTGGAAATGCCTCCTCTTATCTATTTATAGTGCTTAGAGGTAACCACCTTCCATTTGAAAATAATCTTCTTTGGTTGAGCATAATACCTTTCGGTTAGAAGCAACCTCTTTCAATTAAGAGCAACTCCTTTTGGTTGAAATAATAGCTTATAGTTAAGAGTAACCTCTTTCAGGTAGAATAACCAATTCTGGTTGGGAATAATAGCTTCTGATTATGATAGCTATCTCCCTCTATCTATGCCTTTTGCTCGGGCATTGTGGACTATGGCATTAGTGTGCCTTGTTCATCATTAATAGTAGTGTTTTAGCACTTAGAATCCAATCAATTTAGGCTATTGACCATACATTGTCTTAGTAGTTCGTCAAGTCTGAGTAGTTACTCGGCCATTGGATGCTAAGGCATGTTATGCTGATTAACTTGTAGTCACTCAAGTTATTCGATGTCAGGTGCCATAGTTGCTCGATGTAATCTTCAACTTTAGTTGTTGATCTTGGTGTCATTCAAGGTCAAGCATCCGAGTAATTATCACAATAGTTTTTCTCCCACTTCTAAGCCCAAAATGTTCCCAAGTAACTTTTTCATCTTTTTATCATTTTTGGGGAGAAAGAAGCAAAGTTACTTCTTCAGCCTTGATAATCGAGTAACAGATCTTTTCATTGCTTGGACATTCATTGGTTTCTTGGAAACCATCGCTGGCTGTTTTGTCATCTTGATCAAGGCAAAAAAAGAAAATTATTAGTGCAGTGCTTGAAATAATGCATTAATTCTTTAAATGGCTAGCGATTCGATCGATCTTGCTTGATCAATCGGGTCTTCTCACATAGCTTGATAACTATGGTAAATGATTTGTACAGATCCCAGTAGCAAGAGTTAATCAATCGATTACAATTTTGAAGCAGCATTATATTGTTCGGCTTAGATGAAGCCATGTGTCAAAATCTAATAGCTCCAATCGAATCAAGGTTTCGATCTCGACCATCCAAGTTGGGTATAAATAAACCTTCCCTGCCATTATTATAGGGATCTCAACTTCTTCGCAGAGCAAGTAGAAGAAGAAGAGAACTCCCCCAGCTCCAATCTCCCTTGAAGGCTTGCTTTTCTAGGTTGGTTCATATCCCTTCCTTGCTTTCTTTGCCATCTCTGCCTCTTGGGGCTTCTCTCTGGGGTTTCTCTATTCTGGGTAGAACCACTTTCAATTCTTGTTTTTCCCTTCTCCTTTTGAATCTTCATCCTGATTCTTGGGTGAAAGAATTTCACCCAATTTCTTTCTACTTTTTTCACTTTGTTTGATATTTTCTTTCCTTCTAAGAAATGTCTTCCAGTGACAAAGTCATTCGAAAAGCAATGTTTCTCATCTCTAGGGATGTTAGGAACCCTCTTTGGAAGAGATGGGTCCAGAAAATCCAAAGGAGGTTGAGGTCTCTTCCATGCAGCTGATAAACAAGCTATAGTGATTGAAGAATGAGCAATAGATGCTACAGTCCAGGCCATTGAGGCTTATAAGAAGTCAAAGAACTTTCTCGACAAAGTCGTTAAGACTATAGTAGATGCCTATCGGATCAGGTTTAACGACTACAAAGACAAAGTTGCTCAGGCCCACTCTCAATTGAACCAGAGCAAGATATCAACAGTTGAAGGAGAACCTGAAGGAGGAGAGGGAGAGGGAGCCACTAAGAAAGAGGTGACCAAGATCGAGAATGCTGCTGCTAAGGAACCTGGAGCTGAGGTAGCCATGATTGAGGCCCCGAGGAACTGACAATTACTTTTGAGGTATAGACTTAGAAATTTTCTTTTCTTTCTATAATTTTTCCTTTTTTGGACATTATCTAACCTTTGTAAGAACTCTTATGGATATCAATAAAAAACACCTTTTCTTTTGAACATTGTGTCTTCATCTATCTTGCATTTCTTGAATGCTTGCTTTTGATTCTGAATGAGTTTTTATTAAGTACTTTAGTTGGGAAAGTAGCCTTGGCTAAATAATATTTTCTTTCAGATGGATAGGTTCGGGTGCTGTGGAACAGGCCATTCGGAGGGACGGTGCTATAAAGCCTCTCATCAAACTTCGCCTAACCTCAAGTCGGACGGATAGGTTCGCGTGCTATAAAGCAGGCTATCTAAAGGAACGGTGTTGTAGAGCCTTCTATCAAACTTTGCCTGACCTCAAGTCAAACGGATAGGTTTGCTCCAAAGAATATGATCGAGAAGTTCAGTTAAAAAGCAACTCTATTCTACTTCCAGATAGAGAACTTACATCACCGATAATACATTCTCAAGTTCTCCGCATTCTATGTCCATGGGACTTGGGTACCATCAAGTTCAACAATTTGATATGCTCCTCGGTGCAGTGCTTCAACTCCTGGTAGCGGCCTTCCTAATTTGGGGATAACTTGCCATACTCGGCTGGTCAAGATACCTCTACCTGTCTCAAGATGAGATCCCCCGAGCAAAAGGACCTGGGTCTTACATGCAAGTTATAATACTGGGCCATCCACTGCCAATACGTGTCCATGCGGAGATGAGCCTTGTCCCTTGTCTTGTCCAGCAGGTCGAGATTAAGAAGCAAGAGTATCGGGTTGCTTGACTCGTCGAACTGCTCTACTTGCAACATTGAAAGATCAATGATCTCCACCGGTATCACCGACTCAGCACTGAAAATCAGGTTGAATAGTATTTTGTTGGTCAAAGTTCGAGGCATAGTATGGTAGGTCTACAGCACATTGGGGAGCTCTTCCATCCACCTACCCTTAGCTTCATCCAGCCTAGTACAAAGGTCTTGGAGGATCGTTCAGTTTATCACCTCGGCCTTCCCATTAGTCTGTGGGTGGCCTACTGACATGAATCGATGATAGTTGTTCAAGTCGATGCAAAACTCCTTAAATACCTGGTAGTTGAATTACTGTCCATTATCCATGATGATGGTATGAGGGCCCAAAATGGTAAATGACATACTTCCACAAAAAAGATTTTACTTCATCTTCGATTATCTGTACTAAGGGCTCTACTTCCATCCACTTGGTGAAGTAATCAATGATGATAATTAGGTTTTTTGCTAGCCGTACGCTAGTGGAAATGACCCAAATATTTCACATTGGACAAATGGCCAAGGGGAAGAGAGTTCGGACAGTGGAGAGGCCGGCTACCATTGAATGTGGGCATGCCACTGGTTATGATCATGTTTTCATACGAACTTGGTCGCGTCCTCTTGCATGGTATCCCAGTAGTATCCCTGCCTGAGGGCTTTGTAGGCCAAGGTCATGTCCCTTACATGATTCCTATAAATGCCTTCTTAGATCTCCCAGAGGATGTTGGTGGTCTCTGAGGGCCTCAGACATTTCAGTATGGGGTAGGAATAGGACTTCCTGTAGATCTACCCATCCATTAGCATGAATTGGACAGCCTTCCACCTTAGGAGACTGGCCTCCAAGCAATTATTTGGTAGGGTCTCCTCAGTTATTTACTTGACATAGGGGTCCATCCAACTCGGCTCATGAATGACCTGCTAGACCTCGTCTGCTGTCTTGATACTGGGGGCCTCTAGGTACTTGATGAATGCTCACCCAAGCGAAGAGTTAGTCGAGGTAGCGAGCTTAAAGAGGGCGTCGGCATGGGTATTTTCTCCTCGAGGGATATGAGAGATTCTAAAGTATCGAAACCCTACCACGTAGGCATGCCTTTATCCAGGTACCTTGCCATCATGAAATCCCGAGCTTTGAATTTGCTAGTAACTTGGCCTGCCATGAGCTGCGAGTTGATGAAGACCCTCAAGCTTTTCACCCCCAGTTCATGGGATACTTTCAGCCTAGCCAGGAGGGCCTCATACTTTGACTAGTTATACGTCGCTTTGAAAAGAAAATGCAACATGTACTCAATGACTACCCCATTAGAGTTGGTGAGGATGAGCCCGGACACACTTCCCATTGATTTGGACACATCACCCATGTGGAGAATCCATGTGACCTTATCATTGGATGGCCATTGCATCAGCTCGGTTGGGGTCTCCTCTAGGCCATCATCCTCTTGCATGCACTCCACCAGGAAGTCGGCTAAGACTTGGACCTTTTGGGAAGGCCTCAGGCGATACAAGATGTTAAACTTGCTAAGCTTCATCGCCCACTTAATCAAGCACCCTGAAGTGTTCGATCGGCTTAGTAAGGCCCTCAAACGTTAGTCACTAAGGACTGCGATCGGGTGAGCTTGAAGTATGGCTTGAGATGCTAAGTAGAGACAATGAGTACAAAAATAATTTTTTCAGATCAGGTGTACCTGGTCTCCACATTATGGAGCACCTTGTTGATATAATAGATGGACTTTTGGGTGACATCTTTATCAATGCAGACAAGCATCGAGTTGACCATCTTTGGGGATATGGCTAGATACAAGAGGAGCTCCTCCCCCACCTTTGGTTTAGAGAGTAAGGGGATAAGACGAAAAACTTCTTCTGCCCTTCAAAGGCTTCTTTGCACTTCTCTGGCCAAGTGAAGGCATGCATCTTGCGTAGGACTTTGAAGAAAGGCAAGCAGTGCTTGGTAAAGCGAGAGATGAAGTGGCTAAGAGTAGCAATGTGACTGGTCAAGCATTGGACTTTCTTCTTTGAAATCAGGTGCCTCATGTTCATGATTGCCTGTATTTTTTTCGAATTCATCTCAATCCCATGCTGGGTGATCATGAAGCCTAGAAACTTTTCTATCATAATACCGAACGTGTACTTAGCTGGGTTCAACTTCATTTGGTGAAGGCTAAGGTTGTTGAAGGTCTCTTTCAAATTGATGATGTGGTCCACCTCTCAGCCACTCATAACAAACATGTTGTCAATGTAGACCAGCACATTATGGCCTATCAAGTCTTTAAAGACCCTGCTAACCAGGTGTTGGTAGGTCGCACTCGCGTTCTTCAGGCCGAATGGCATTACTTTGTAGTAAAACATGCCCTAATCCATCATAAATGCGGTGTGCTTTTCATCCTTCGAGTTCATATAGATCTGGTTATACCCTGAAAAGTTATCCATGAAGCTGAGCAGCTTGTGCCCAGATGTTGCATCTATGAGCTAGTCGATCTTGGGCAATGGGAAGCTATCCTTCAGGAATGCCTAATTGAAATCGGTATATGTTGCCCAGTAAGCAACCCAAGAGGGGGGTTGAATTGGGTCTCTAAAAATTATTTACTTGATGTAATGCAATACTATGCAATCCAATTCAACAATTAAACAAGGTACTAAGAATTCAAATGTAATGCTCTTAAGTAAAAGTACAGCAGAAATAAAGAGCAATAAATGAAAGAGCAAGTAGAGAGAACAAACAACCACAAAGACCAACAAATATAGTAGTTCGGTGCTATCCAATGCACCTACATCCACTTTCCAAGATTTCCTTGGGAATTCACTATAATCTCTACCGATTACAGTTGATTAGTTTTCTGGGCTCACTAATCAAAAACCCAACTTGTTTTCACAAGAACAACAAGTCAAAATCTCACTTGGTTTTACGGGCTAACCAAAAACCTAAATAGTTTTAAGGCTCACCACCAACCTTCCTTGGTTTTCCAGGCTAACCAAGAACCTAAATGGTTTTCAAAGGCTCACCAATAACTTTCCTTGGTTTTATAATAGGCTAACCAAGAACCCTTACAACAAATAAAGTTTGAAGTAGAGAAATAATATAAGCTTTCTAATAAAAAGTGGGTATCTTTTTGAAGCTCGATGTTGTGGTGCTTTTGAACTTGTTAAAGCCTCTTTGATTGCTCAAGAATGAATAATCTTTAATGCTCTTAAAGGCTCTTGAATGCTTGAAGGCTTGCTTTTGCTTGAGAGTGGTTGAATCTTCAATGAATAGGAGTGAATGCTCTCTTTTCTTCTCTCTTGGATACTTCTATTTCATTCCCATCAATTATCATTCTTTTGATTTGATTTGGAGTATATATATATCTTTCCAAGGCCTCAAACCCATTTTCTAGCCGTTAGACTTGAAAAACTAGCCGTTGGAGTGCAAAAGTGTTGAGTTCTATATTTGAAAAACTAACCATTACTATTCCCAGAACTCCATGTATCGACACTTCAGGCAGTGAGTCGACACTTTAGGTCGACACATAAACTTCTTGAGTCGACATCCAGTTCAAAAATCTTCAATCAGGTTCTCTAAAAATGTCAGATGTGTCGATACTTCTTCAAGTGAGTCGACACTTTAAGTCGATACTTTGCTTCCATGTGTCGACACTTCTGCAATTCTTCATTTTCAACAAGTTCTGTGGCTTGAAAATCTCAGGCGATGAGCTAATCCATGTGTTGACACTTTGAGTCGATACTTCAGGTCCATGTATTGACACTTTAGCCATACCATCTGAAACATTCTTTGCGTACTAGCTTGAGTCGACACTCCACTTCTATGTGTCGATACTTGGTATCATGTGTCGACACTTTAAATCGACACCTTACTGAAATCTTCACAGAAATGTCTAAACTTATGCCGAAATAGATTTATACTTCACTTAAATATCCATTCAAGCAAACTTTGACTGTCCAAGTCCTTTTTGAGCATATCTTTTTTTATCTAAGCTTGACTTCTTCAATCAAACAAACTTCTTCAAATTTATGAGCACCTTTTTCTATAAAAATATATTTCAAGGAAATCATTAGTACTCAACTTATACTTAACCATTTTGCTTATCATCAAAATCAATAATGGAGTCAACAGTATAATTAATGCAGATCCTCTATTTTGCATTGGCTTTCTTGACCATAATCACATTTGCTAGCCAACGGGGGAGTGCACCTCCTGGATGAAGCCTGCATCGAGTAGCTTTCGAACTTCTTCGTCTACCACCTTCTGCCTTTTAGTGCAAAACTTCTCTTCTTCTATCGAACTGGCTGACTTCTCAGATAGATGTTCAGCTTGTGCATGATCACCTCGAGAGGAATCCTCGGCATATCTGATGTAGTCCAAGTGAAAACATCCGAGTTGGCTTGTAAGATGTCAAGCAGGCGAGTTCTTCCCTCCTCTGCTAGAAGCATCCCAACCTGCACCATCTTCGATGGATCTTCTCTAAGGGGACACGATAATAGCTGCTCAGCTAGTCCTCCTTTCACCTCTAGCTCCCTTTGGTCTAACTAGTCCGCCATCGATCCCTCCCTAGCCTTCTGGGCCCCTAGGACTGTTTGGAAACAATATTGGGCTACCTGCTGGTTTCCTCACATTTTTTTGATTTTGTATGGGGTCGAGAACTGAATGAGGAGATGCTTGGTGGAGATAACCGTGTCAAGCTGGTTCAACCTGGGCTATCCCAATATCACGTTATAAGCCGAGGGAAGTTAGACAACAGTGAAAGTCATTAGGATGGGAAGCATCCATACAGTACCACCAAAATGATCGGCTAAAACTTGTCACCCAATCTGCTATATCATTCATCTTGCAACAAAAAAAAAAAAGAGGCTAAAATAAGAATTCAAAGCCGGAGTTGAGTGAGATCTTTGTCCGAATGAGAAGATCGGCCCATGGTTAAGAGAAGAATTATCGGAAGTTTTTTACTCATTTCACGGCACAACTCAATGATCCATGAATTGGGCAAAAATATGGTTGTGAGGTATGAAGGAGCGGGAAGAGAAGCTAAAAAAAATCAAATAAAGCGATTGCTGATTGGAATTGAAAATTTGGAAAAGAATTATTGTGTCCAAATTGCTATGACGCTTGAGCTTGGATTGAATTTTGTTGGAGTTGAGTTCAGCTAACTAATCTAGATGGTAGGGTAATTTCTCCCTCAACCCCTACCGAGTCTCCGATGAAGTTGACCAAAGATGCAAATATTGGTTTCAACAAGTTAGAAGATAGGTCCATCCTGACAAAGGCATTATAAAAAAAGATATCCGTGGAACTTCTACTATCAACCATGATTTTCTTTACAGGATACTTTGCTATCATCATGTCTACAATGACGGTGTTATTATTTAGATTTTCTATTCCAGCCAGGTCTCCCTCCGTGAAAGGGATTATAGTGTTAGCTCCTTCAACTCTCATGAGGGCCTTGTAGCTCTCGAGATGATCAAGAAAGTCCGTGGTTCCATCATAGGGATCCAGCTGGGATATGCAAAATTGACTAGGGATTGGCTTCTCTTGGATCCGGTGAGAGAAGGGGGGCAAGCATCGTAGCCCATAGGCTGATGGGCAGCATCTTGAAGGTCAGTGAACTAGTGAGTAAGGTCAGCTAGCCTATGCTCATACTCCTCCAAGCGCTCCTCAGCTTATCATCGAATAGCCTCATCAGTTGACCCCTCTATTGAGGTTGCTGGAGAGGAGGCAGATGGAGTTCGGGGGAGCTCTCGCTTCAACCCCCTCCCGTGCTGGTGCCGGTGGCGCGAGGGGTCATCGTAGTCCCAAACAGGAGGACAGGCCTCCCAATCGATCGAACTACCTTGATGCTCTCTCCCAGATGAGCGACGACTCCTTCGAGGGTGATGCGAGAATCGTGAGAATGATGCCGCCCGCACGACGACTCCTTCGAGGGTGATGCGAGAATCGTGAGAATGATGCCGCCCGCACGTGAGACAGCCCCCATGGAAGGACCAAAGACTGGCATGAGCAGCGACAGCGGGGACTGCAAGGGTTTTCAGTTGCTGCTATGTTGCCATGGATCGATACTGGTGTTGTAGTTGCTAGACTGCCACGGTCAGCATCTGGACCTGTTGCACCAACATAGCAATTTGCACATGCTAGTCCGTTGGCGGTGGGGGTGGTGGAGCCGAGAGTTCCACCTCCTGACTATGCCGATCGCCGTGGTGTGATGGATTCTCGACATGGCCGGCAGATGCTTTACGAGCATGTGTCACGACCATAGCATTGTTGCGATGCAATGATGGTTTAAGCAGTCTACTGCTCGTCCCCTTACCTGGCATGCCAATTTGTTACAACCTGGATTGCCTTTGCTTGTAGCCCTGGTTGGTTTGGAAGCCTCGTCTAGTGATCCAAGAAAGATCGGGTCTCCCTCTCTCTCCTAAACAATCCCGGGTGACTGGTCTTGCAAGAAAAACCTGGCCAAGGGCATCGACGAGGATATTCCGATGCTCAAGTTAGTAGGATAATCAAGGGCAACAGTCCCCTCTTTTAGAGGCTTGCGCTACCTCCATAGAAGAAGGATGAGAATTTCTTTTCTATAAGTAGCAGGGGGTTGTTTATCTCTTACCTTGGCTGGAGATCCCTCCTACCTATATAGCAGGTGGCACCACAAGACAGGATCTGAGACCCTGGCAGAGTACTCCCCCATAGGGGGTGCAGATCTGGCAAAGCACTTCCCTATAGAATGCGCAGGTCTGGCATAGCACTCTCCTGTGGAGTGTGCAGGTTTAATAGAGCACTCTTTTGTGAGGTATACTTTTTTAATCTTTGCGAAGGATTCGGCTAAGGCGACAACACCATGTCTCCAAATTATGGCCGTTAGGATTCCTGGTTGTGGCACTAGAACCCAACGGGCTGTACGTGTCCCGTTGGGGGATGCAACTTTTGTCGACCCGTTGCCCACAATGATCCATGGGAGGGGCCTGCCTGGGGTTGCGACCTGACCTGATCCGGAGTTCGGCTCTGTCATAGGCTCTTGCCATCCTAAGGCCCTATTCGGTCCAGGCCTCAACTCGGCCCGGAGTTCTTGCCGATCTGGGACTTAGGCCGCCCTGAAGCTCTACTCAGCTTAGGGCCCAACTCGGTTGGAGGCTCTTGCCGACTTGGAGCCCTACTTGGTTTCTGGGCTCGACTCAGATGGGGCTCTTGCTGACCTGGAGCTCAACTTGGCACTTGGGCTCAGCTCAGTCAAGAGCGCTTGCCTCGGTCATGGGATCCGTCGGTGCCACGTTGGCGGTCAGCCACATCATCTACCAAAAAAATGACTATTGAAAATAGACCTAATTAATCCCTTGTCAACATTGAAGGAAGGCATTTTTGATAAGGGTACGACTAATAGAAATTGATAAACTTAAACACAATATGGTTGAACATTAATATTGCATTACAAAATTTTTATATATGAAAAAATATAATAATTTTATAGCATTAAATCATATAATGTGCAAGCAATATAAATATAAAACTTAATTTTTGTGGATGCATAGTGGAATTTGATCCCCGGTTCAATCAATAAATAAGTTCAAGCACTTTTTCTCCTCTCTCTCTCTCTCTCTCTCTCTCCTCTCTCTCTCTCTCTCTCTCTCTCTCTCTCTCTCTCTCTCTGCTTGCCGCAGGAGCATGCGAAAGGGATCAATTTCTAAATTTAAACTTTAGATAAATGAGTTTGCTAACAAGATTGTTCACTGAGAATTGATGCAACTTATTTAATTTGGATTCTAACTGTTTTTATGGGCAAGATTTGCCAAGTTGGATCAACAAAGTTTCTATTGCCTACTATTTCTTCATGTTTTGCATGCATCCTGTGCTATGTCTAACTATACATTCTCCATAGGACTGGAAATGAGCTGGCCTAAAAGTCCATTATTCGGAACTGGGTTGGACCAGATCAATAAACTTCGGACCGACCTGAAATTGGTTCAGGCTGCGGACGAAATTTTAAACATATTCGACTAGTCTTAGGGCTGTAAAATAGAGTTCGTTTAATTTTTGGATGAAAAGGATGTCCATATTCGATCCAAAATTTTAAAATATATTCTTTGAGCCGGCCCATTTCCAGTCCTAATTCTCTATTTTATATTTGAGCTTTAAATGGGTCAAAAATCAAAATCCCTAAATGATGCAAGCAAGTTGCTTGGCAGGATTCATGTGGGTGTGATCATCTATCATACATTGATCTTAAAAACTTCCAAGACGGCTTAAACTAAAATAGGGGGACTCTTTGCATTCACCTTGAGAATTTCAAGAAGAGAACTCAAGACTATTCCTCATGCATGGCAATATCCGACCCAGCAATCTAATTCATGCTCAAGGTTTAATTAACCCGTCGGTTGGGTAATGGCCTCGACCCAGCCGGGCCCATCAACACACCCACTTATATCTCTCCTCACGTGCTACGATCGACACCACATGACCAAAGCTGCAAGCCTAAAACTCCTTTGCTACTTTAGATAAGTAAGATTGCAATAGATCGGATTGACCCGTGTCTCGATCCGATCGGATCTATTTAAACCCGATCCAATCTATTTTTATGGACCCGTAGATCCGGGTTGGGTCCTAAAATTAGATCCGTTTTATTTTCTGGGTCGGGTCTGGATTTACTAAATTTGGATCCGACCCGACTCGATCCGATTCGAATATACTAATAATGTTAGAATTATATTTATTTGGGCCTTTAAATTATAATTTAAAACTTGCATGTAACTAGTTATAATTATTTTTATATCTTAATTTATTTTAAATATAATATTATTTGTTATCTATTTTATAGTTAATAATAGTTAGCTATATAATAATTAAATATAGTTGTCTATATTTTATTTAGATTATTTAGATCCAAACTTTGTAGATTAGAATCAGATTATTTATGGATCCGATCCAACCCGAATGACCTGCTGGGTTGAAAATTCTGATAGTGGACCCGATCCGATCCGATCCGATTTTCGAATGAATTGGATCTGGATCTACTATTAGGATTCGATCAAAGAATCAGATCGGATCGGGATCATTAAAGATCCCCGATCCATTTGCATCCCTGTGCGTAAGAGAGTGCGCCACATTAAATCTTCCATGGCACTAAAACCGACCCATTTCTGGTACCAAATGGCTCTCGCTGTCATGATCTCCTTCAATCATATGCCCAATCTTGTCCGTCCAAATTAAGCTCTATGGTTGCCCGCATGCTGCGGTATGCGACTATGGGTAATTGCTAATAATGTTTTGGAGGAACGCGTAACTGCAAACTTTTAAATTTGCGGAAGATATGTTGGAAATAGTGTACTCCCATTTTTAATTTGTTACAATATTTTTTATTCTCTCCTAAATAAAGTAAAAATGAAGTAAATTCAATTATTAAAAAATATATCTGCAAAAATACGTGATAGAAGGTGTGAAATGTTAGAGTTTGATTTAGATTTATATACAACACAAAATTGCATCCTCAATTGGTAATCAATCTTTCCATTTGTTTATAAGTGTCTTATTTGTAAGTTCCCGTTCATTTCACGTTTCTTGTTACAGAGTTTATTGCAAGCTGGAAGAGACACTTTCATCTCCAAACTCCTTAACAACCATAGAATAGGCAATGTCGCTTCTACCTAACAGCCATCCTCGTGCAATAATCTTAAGATCCTGGAGCAGTATCATGTTAAAGACAAAACTCCATTTCTACACCCCGTTGTCACCTCCTGGCAACAAATTAGAATTGCAAAGAGAGAAATCATTCTATTTGGACATGGCTCATCTCCAAACGGCATCCAGACCTGGGTTCAGTTTGGAATAGTACTTCTTGAGTTTTTTTTTTTTTTTTTTTTTTTTTTTTTTTTTTTTTAAGAAAAAAAGAAAATGGGAGAAATAAATTCCTGATATAGCTATCCCACTGGATCCCCATCCTGCTAGACCATGTTCGATATAGACTGTATTTTTTGCTTGCCTTTCTCATCACTGGAGAGTATGTCCATCTGACACCGATAAACTGTCGAAGTAGTACGTCCTCTCACCATTTCGATCATGTATCTCAGAAAATTTCTAGATTTAATCGAGTCATTCACGAAATCATATCTCGAATCTATGATTGATGGAAGATAAATTTAAGTCTCTGCTAATCAGGTTAACGATTTATGTATTTCTTGCGCTAGTTTTCAATCGAGCCACTCCAACCTAGAGTTTGTGATTTAAAGCCCATGCATTGGATGTGTTTTTGGTCGACAGGCACCCAAGGTAAATTGTGGCCTAGACCCTATTATTATGTGCCGGTTATGTCACGTTTCACGACACCACTTGGCCTAGATCCGGCTGCTTGCATAACGGATTGCATCACAATAATCAATCATGTACTTGATCTCCGGCCATCCGGCAATCTCGCCTGTCCGAATTAAGCACGTTGGCATGGCCACGAGATGTTCTCGTACCTGCTGACGTTTGCATACTGTCATACAGAAACTCGCAGGCCAAATGGACCCGCCAATTGCTCACCACGTGAGCACACCTCCAAACTCTATTGCACAAGGGATAACGTCGTACTAGTATATATATATATATATATATTTGAAGAACCAGAGGGGGGAGCTAGATCCGGACGTGATCATTTTCAGACGATCCTCCTATTCTAGCCAAGAACATAAAGGATAATGTCATACTAGTAAACCTTGGCACTAAATCATTCATTTAATTATGCTGGTTTTTTTTTTTTTTTTGATGAATCAGAGGGAGAAGTTAGATCCTGGACATGATCACTCCCAATGATCCTCCAACTCTAACCAGTAAATATTCGATACATGGTGTATATTAATTTTTGTAACCATTTTTCATCCGAAGGTACATCAATCTGATTATCACAAGATTTATTTTATATATCCCTAACTTTTTCACTACCACCGGCCAATAGGAATTTTAAAATTATTTTATTAATTTTTTTTCTTATATTACTTTCAAATTTTTTAATTAAAATATATTTAAAATAAGATTTAATTTTTTATCAGGTTATAAGAAAAGTTCCACAATGCCACGGGCCAGTGGCTCTATGTTACCGCGGGTCCGCGTACGTGCTGACGTTTTCACGCAGACAATAACATAATTTTCACAACGTGACAGGACCGGACCCTACGAATTTTCTCCCTAGAACACTGCGATATATATACAGAACAGATCATGAGGTTCACTAACCAAGACTCAAATCAGCACGGTACAATTCCTTGATCCTTATACGAGAAAATTATTTGCTCTT
This sequence comes from Areca catechu, assembly GCA_021397845.1. Taxonomy (NCBI): domain Eukaryota; kingdom Viridiplantae; phylum Streptophyta; class Magnoliopsida; order Arecales; family Arecaceae; genus Areca; species Areca catechu. Next base: position 200,868,868 of record CM038039.1, on the reverse strand, counting down.
GTAATCCTTCTTAACCGTTGGTCATCGCCATGGAAATAGTCCTGCATCCAGGAATAGTAATAAAATTTAAATTTATAGATACCCGATCTGATCCGACTTGATTAGATCGGATAATCAATACTTTGATTGAATTTGGATCGGATTTAGATAAAATCCAAATGCTTAACTTTGAATTTGGATCGGGACTGGATAAACATACACCCGACTCGAACCCGACCCAAATTATTTTAATACTTAAATATATATAATTAATATATATTATATTAAATATATTATATTAATTATTATTTATTAGTTATTAAATTTTAAAATACTTAAACCCTTTATTCTAATCATTATTTTCTATAAATAAGGGAATTGTAAATTATAATTTGTAATCGGTAAACCCCGATTAATCTCCAACTCCCCTTTTCCTCTTCGGTGACTCTTCCTCCTCTTGGATCAGTGTTGAACTAAAAATGAAATTAAATTTTATTTATTTAATGTAGGTATGATTTATAAAATGAAAGATAATTTTAAAGTTGATAAAATGAAAAAAATATTTAACACGACTCAATTGGGTTTGGGTCGAGTAAACCCGAATTACTCGACATCCGATTGAAATAGATTTAAATTAAAAAAATCCAATTTTATTTGGACTGAATTTAAATAATTTATTAAATATTCGAGTTTGAATTTAAATAGTTATGTACATGATCCAAACCCGGTCGATTACCATCCCTACCTGCATCTCCCTCACCCTTGTCCTCCTCTTCTTTGTCAAACTTTTGTTGTTTTCCCTCCAAGCCCTCCATCGCTCCCTTTCATAGGTCCCCTCTATCTATTCAAGAATCCCCTCCATCACGCCCTCGCTCGCGTTGCCGATCGTCATGGCTCCGTTCTCCTCCTCCATTTTATTATGGGTTTGGAGGGAAACTCAAAATTCCCTCCAAATCCTCCTCTTAAACCCCAACCTATATATGTTTAGTCCCACATGAAAAAAGAGGAGAAACTCAAGGAGCTTTATATTGCTTCTCCACCTCCTAGGCCTTGTGTTGTTTTGGGTTCCATACACGCGCGCGTGCGGCCTGGCCCGCACGCGGTCACGTCATGGTATGTTTATTTTACCATTTTATTCTAATGCTAATTATCTGTTAATCTAATAATATCTTTTATCTCTTATCCATTATGTTGAGTCTCAGGTGGTGCATTCATGGCTAGTCGGGTCAATGTACATGAGTTGATTTGGTCTATCATGGTTTTCCATGATGTGTCTAGGGCTAAGGTTAAGTCTGGTATGAGTCCTACATGTTTAGGCTCAGTTTTGGTCTTTCTGGGTCTTTGAGTCGGCTCTTCTGTTGTAAGAGTCGACTCTGTTGGTTGACACATCTCAGAACAGGTGATTGTGGACTGGACGGGTTGGCTCGGATGGATTCGGGTTGGCTTGTATGCACAGTCAAAAAATCTGCAGTCTGGACGGGTCGGCTCAGATGGATTTGGGTCGGCTCGGATGCACAGTCAGGAAATCTACAGTCTAGACGGGTCAGCTTGGATGGATTTGGGTCAGCTTGGATGCACAATCAGGAAACCTGTTATCTGGACGGGTCGGCTCGGATGGATTAGAGTCAGCTCGGATGCAAGGCCTAGTCGACTCTAATGTCTCGGGTCAGCTCGGATGACGGGTGAACTATTTTTGAATGGTGCCAGCTGGGGGAGTTTTTGGGATCTTATATATATATTGTATTCTCGTAAGAGGGTGGGTGGTGTAATGGACTTCTTGAAAGTGAAAATCCATTTTCTCCCGTGAAAACTCCTCTGTTCTTCTTCTCTTTTCTCTTCTCCCGTTCTTGTTGTTCTTGATCTTCATAGACCTGAATCCTACCGTGATCTTCAATGGTGATCTTCAATGGAGATTGATGGTAGATGGTCAACCACAACCTGGTGATACGCTTCCGCGATTGCTTTGTTGATCAGGGTGTTCATTCTTGATTGGGAACAAGGCTGTTCTTAAGGATTTGGTTCGTCAAATCTGGTCGGATTTATTGCAGAATTCTCAACATTTGGTATCAGAGCAAGGTTCGTGGAAGGAATATCTCAAGATCAGAGGGTTGGAAATAAAACTTCTTGCAGGTACGATTTCATATCTCTTGAATTCTTGATTGTGGTAATGGCATCAAGTGAATTCAAAGTAGATTTTGAGAAGTATGATGGCAAGGGAAACTTCACCCTATGGCAGCAAAGGGTTAAAGATTTGCTGGTTCAACAGAGAATCTACAAGGTCTTGGTGAAAGAAAGACCGGAAAAGATTAGTGTTGAAGAATGGGAAGAGTTAGAAGAGATTGCTTTCAGCACCATCAGAATGTGTTTGGCTAATCAGGTTTTACCTGAAGTGTGTTCAGAGACTACTGCAAAAGGTCTTTGGAGAAGACTGGAGAACACATACATGGGAAAGAACATGATGAACAAGCTATGGCTGAAGAAGCAACTATATAGCTTGAGAATGCTTGAAGGAGGAGATCTTGTTGCGCACATTCAGATGTTCAATCAAATTTGTTCTGAGGTGATGAGTTTAGATGTAAAGATTGATGAAGAAGATCGGGCATTGTTGCTGCTGTGTTCACTCCCTGGATCGTATGATGGTCTCATAACAACTTTAGTTTATGGGAAGGAAACCCTAAACTATGAAGAGGTTGTTGGTGTGCTTAGATCCAATGAGCAAAGGAAAAAGATCTGCAAAGGTAATCCTAACTCAGAGGTTCTTGCTGTAAATGAGAGGCTAGGAAGATCTAAGGAAAGAGCTAGGAGAAAGTATAAGAGCAGATCTCAGTCTCGGAACCATAAGAATGTGAAATGCTACAAGTGACGTCAGCTTGGGCATATCAGGAAGAATTGTCCTCTTTGGAAGACAGAAAAGGGAAGTGCTAACACTAGTGGTGCAAATGCTTTGGAAAGCAATGGAGGAGTACTAGTTGTATCAGATGGATCAATGGATTGGGAGAATACCTGGATTCTGTATGCTTATACTACTATACCTCACATCGGGATTGGTTTTACACCTATGACAGGTCAGATGGAGGTAGTATAAGTCTTGGTGATGATCACCCTTGTATGGTAGCTAGAGTAGGCACTATTAGGATGAGGATGTATAATGGAGTGATAAGGACTCTATCTAATGTCAAACATGTACCAGAATTGAAAAAGAATTTGATTTCTTTGGGCTACTTGGAAGAGCAGGGATATGCTTTTAGTTGCCAATCGGGTAGTGGATGTTTGAGAATTACCAAGGGAGCTTTGGTGGTAATGAGAGGAAGAAGACTGAGCAACAATCTATATAGGATGGAAGGCTCAGTGATAAGTGATAGTACTGAAGTGCTTGCAGTGGCACAGGTTGAACAGTTGAAATATAAACTGTGGCACTATCAAATGGGTCATATGAGTGACCGAGGGCTCACGGAGTTAAGCAGAAGAGGGAACATTCCAGCTTTGAAAAAGGAGGGAAATGACCTGTATGAGCCGTGTATCTTTGGTAAACAGCATAGAGTTAAATTTGCTATTTGTACCAAGCCAAGTGAAGGAGTGCTAGATTTGGTGCACTCGGATGTATGGGGACCAGCACCTGTTTTGTCCAGAGGTGGAGCAAGGTATTTTGTTACCTTTATTGATGACTTCTCTAGGAAACTATGGGTGTATCTGATAAGAAAAAAATCAGATGTACTTGCCCGGTTTAAAGCTTGGAGAGCTGAGGTAGAGAAGGAAACAGGAAGACATGTAAAGTGCCTTCGGACTGATAATGGTGGGGAGTACTCTAGTACAGAGTTTAAAAGTTACTGTGAGAAAAATGATATCAAACGCCATTACACAGTAAGGATGACCCTACAGCAGAATGGTGTCGCGGAAAGGTTGAACCGGACACTATTGGAGAGGGCAAGGAGTATGAGGCTGCAGTCATCACTGCCAAAAATTTGTTGGGTGATGCTATTACTCAGGCATGTTTTCTTATAAACAGGTCCCCTCACTTCAAGTTGGATGGTGGAATTCCAGAAGAAGCTTGGAGTGGGAAGAAGGTGGAGCTTGGCCACCTGAAAGTTTTTGGTTGCCCGGCTTATGTTCATGTGGAGGCAACTGAAAGAAGCAAGCTGGATACTAAGTCAAAGAAAATGATCTTTATAGGGTATCCATAAGGAGTCAAAGGTTTCCTACTATGGGATCCATAGTCTCAAAAGGCTGTGATCAGTAGGGATGTTATTTTTGATGAGAGGAGCATCTTGGTGAAACCGGGGGCTGCAACAGAAAATGCAGTCAATAAGATGAACAGCAGTGAGAGCCCGTTACAAGTGGAGGATAAGTCTTCAACATCAGCTAGAAATGGAGTTTCAGTTGAGGTGGAGTTGGATAGGAAAGATTCTCCAGGGGTGAAGGAGAGGCAAGAAGAATCAGCTATTCAAAGGGAAGTGCTGGAGGAGCCACAACAGTAGACTTGCAGGATAGTGCAAGGGGAGTGGCATTGCATAAGCCTCAGCGCATAATCCGAAAGCCAGTTAGATATGGCATGGATGAAGCAATTTCATATGCTCTTATCTGTGAATGGAGATCCAAAAAGTTTTGTAGAGGCCATGGAAAGTCCTGATAAAGAGTCATGGATGCAAGGCATGATGGAGGAGATGGAATCTCTCAGGAGGAATTAGACATGGCAGCTAGTGGAGCTACCTAGAGATGCTCATGCTATTGGCTCCAAATGGGTGTTCATTAAGAAATTATTACCTTCAGAGCAAGGTGGAGTGAGATACAAGGCAAGATTGGTAGCAAAGGGATACTCACAAAGGGAAGGAGTGGACTATACAGAAGTGTTTTCTCCTGTAGTACGCCATCAATTCGGGTGTTGTTGTCTTTGGTGGCAAAACATAATTTGGAATTGGAGTAGATGGATGTGAAAACAACCTTTCTACATGGAAGACTGGAAGAAAAAATCTATATGAAGCAACCTGATGGCTTCATTGAGATTGGATAGGAGAATAGGTATGTCTACTTCAGAGGTCATTATATGGATTGAAACAATTACCTCGTCAGTGGTATCACAGATTTGATACATTTATCTTGAGCCTTGGATTTCTTAGATGTGAACATGATCATTGTGTCTATGTGAAGGATGTGGATACTAAAGATGCTATGTATTTACTTCTGTATGTGGATGATATGTTGATAGCCAGTAGAAGTATGACAGCTGTAAAAGGGCTGAAGAGAGCATTGTCTCAAGAATTTGAGATGAAGGACTTGGAATCAGCTCAGAAAATCTTGGAATGGAGATTTGCAGAGATAGGTGCAAAGTAATACTCCATTTGTCACAAGGTGGATACATTAAAAAGGTACTCGAGAGGCTTGTGATGGATAAGGCCAAATCCATGGAAACACCATTACCAGGGTATTTTTCTCTCTCGAAAAAATAGTGTCCCCAATCAGAGGAGGAGAGAGAGTATATGGAAAGAGTTCCATATGCCAATGCAGTGGGCAGTTTGATGTATGCTATGGTTTGTTGCAGGCCGGACATAGCATATGTTGTAAGCCAGGTGAGCAAGTACATGGCTAATCTTGGGAAGGAACACTGAAAGGCATTGAAGTGGATTTTAAGATATCTGCAAGGGACTCAAAGACATGGACTGGTATTTGGTGGGCAGCTTGAAGGACATGAATGGAACTCCATAGAATCATATGAGGATTCAGGTCCTTTGGAAGGGTTTGTTGATGCAAGCTATATAGATGATCTTGATACAAGGAGGTCTATAACAGGTTATCTCTTCTGCATATATGGTGGACCAGTTTCTTGGAGATCAACCCTTCAATCTATTACTGCTTTGTCTACAACAGAAGCTGAGTATATAGGGATTACTGAAGCTGCAAAAAAAACACTATGGCTGAGAAGGCTAGTGTCTGAAATGGGGGTGAAACAGTGTATGGTGGTCCTGCACAATGCTAACCAGAGTGCCATACACTTGACACAGAACCCAGTCTATCATGCTAGGACCAAGCATATAGATGTGAGGTACCACAGAGTCAGAGAGCTGGTGGAGGAAGGAGAAGTGGCGCTGGTGAAGGTTCATACAACGGAGAACCAAGCGGATGTACTTACGAAGGCTCTACTAAGGGATAAATTCTATTCTTGTATGTGGTTAATGAGTCTAAGGAATCTGGCATATGTAGCCTTGAAGCACCAAGGTGGAGATTGTTGAATCTCAGGTAGTGCATTCATGGCTAGTTGGATCAATATACATGAGTTTATCTGGTCTATCATGGTTTTCCATGATGTGTCTAGGGCTAGGGTTGAGTCCGGTATGAGTCCTAGGTGTTAAGGCTCAGTTTTGGTCTTTCTAGGTCTTTGAGTCGGCTCTTCTGTTGTACGAGTCGACTCTATTGGTTGGCACATCTCAGAATAGGTGATTGTGGACTGGACGGGTCGGCTTGGATGGATTCGGGTTGGCTCGGATGCACAATCAGAAAATCTGCAGTCTAGACGGGTCGGCTCGGATGGATTCGGGTTGGCTCGGATGCACAGTTAGGAAATTTACAATCTGGACGGGTCAGCTTGGATGGATTCGGGTCAGCTCGGATGCACAATCAGAAAACCTGTTATCTGGACGGGTCGGCTCGGATGGATTAGAGTTGGCTCAGATGCAAGGCCTAATCGACTCTAATGTCTCGGGTCGGTTCGGATGACGGGTGAACTATTTTTGAACGATGCCAGCTGGGAGAGTTTTTGGGATCTTATATATATATTGTATTCTCGTAAGAGGGTGAGTGGTGTAACAAACTTCTTGAAAGTGAAAATTTCTTTTCTTCCGTGAAAACTCCTCTGTTCTTCTTCTTCTTTTCTCTTCTCTCATTCTTGTTGTTCTTGATCTTCATAGACCTGAATCCTATCATGATCTTCAATGGAAATTGCTGGCAGATGATCATCCACAACCTGGTGATACGCTTCCACGATTGCTTTGTTGATCAGGGCGTTCGTTCTTGATCGGGAACAAGGCTGTTCTTGAGGATTTGGTTCGTCAAATCTGGTTGCATTTGTAGCAAAATTCTCAACACATTAGCCCTTAATCACCCACGATTATCCGTTAACTCTTTTTTCGATTTTGTTTGGTCAATAACCCGTATTTAACTCCATGTTTAAGCCACTACTTCCGTCGTTGAAGTCTCCACTACTGACGTTTAAGCCTCTAACTGTTGGGCCAGCCCAAACGGATAGATTTTTTGGGCTATAAAGAGGCCTAGGCGAGGGAGAGAACTTTCTATTTCTCTTTCGCATTGCTGGGCGAAGCTCTATCATCCTCTTCATGGTCGTGCCTGCAGGAGAGGTACCGGTTGTATCATGGGATGGAGTTCTTGAGTTTTAACCTGCATGAAGATCGGGAATCACCTTAGGACAGTGCACTGCATGCCTCCGGTTAGGTTTTCTATTTTCTTCTTTCTTAGTAAGTTTTGAATAATAATATTACATTTCATTATTATTATTGTTAGATAGTTTTTTTTGTGATCAGATTTCTATGGGAATTAAGGTTTCTGATAAACCTATCCCTAACATTCTAAGGTGAAATCCCGGATCCGGTTATAATTCAAATACTAACAATAATAATAATAACTATGATGTCATAGATTAGTGTAAGTTCTCTGTACTTAGCTTACATACTGTCATTTCTTTTTGAAAATTTTATTTTCGTATATCAGCATACTTGAATTTGATATATTAATCTGATTAAACTTCTGAACAAAAAAAATAAGGGGGGAGAAAATTTAAAAGAATCACATATTCTGTGCAACTCTTAAGCCTTCCTGAATTATTTTCCTATGGGTTCCGAGGACTCTTCAAGCCTCAAACCTGATCGATTCAATAAAAAAGGGTTTCTTAGATGGCAAGAACAACTAGAGGCCTGGTTAATATCCCTAGGCCTAATTTCTGTCCTAGAAAAAATCCTTCCTTTTAAACCTAAGTCCCCAGATTCAGAATCAACCTCTAAATCTCCCGAAGAAATTGACTATCATTGTAGATTCAGAATCCTAAGCTGTCTCTCAGAGGACCTATATGAAACCTATAAAAAGTGCCAAACTTCTAAAGAACTTTGGCAAGCCCTAGAAGAAACCTATACCAGAAATAATGAGGGGCCTATGAGATTCACTATCTCAGATTTTCATAACTTTAGAATGGTAGATAACCTACCTATCAATGACCAGATCCACCAGTTCTAAAACTTAGTTCAAGAAATCCATAGGATAGGATCTACCCTTGATGAAATCTATTAAGTATTAAGCTTAATAGACAAACTTCTTCCTTCTTGGACCCAATTTGCTAGAGATCTTAGGAGAACTCAGTCCTCTATGACTCTCAGGTATGTCCTCCAATCCATCAGGATAGAAGACCAGTTTAGACTTAGAGAGACTCAAGAAAATCATCTTAAAGCCAGGATCAATCTTGCTGAAGCTCAAAATCAAGGTTCAAACTCTAAAGGTCAAAACTTTAGAGGTCATAATCCTAACTTTAAACCTAAAGGACAAAATTACAAAGAAAAGGTTAGCCCTTATATCAAAAGTAAAACCACATGCGAAACAACCAATTCCAAAAATCTAAGGAACAAGGTAATGAGAGATTTTGTTTTATTCGCGGTAGAGACAACCACCTTGCTCCTCAATGCTTCTATTGAAAAAAGCAGAAGGTTACCTACAAGAAGAAAGGTATGAAGAACCAGTACCAACCTAAATCTCAGGTTAACATGATCGAAGGGAAACCATCTTCCTTTAGGTCAGTTTCCTTTATCCCTTTAGTCAACTTAACCTACTTAAATTATGAATGGTGGTTAGATACTGGTGCCAACATCCATGTTTGTACTGATAAATCTTGGTTTTCCTCATATCAGGGATCAAGTGGAAGAAGTGTGATCATGGGTGATAGAACAGTTATTGAAGTTCTAGGATCAGGATCCATCAATCGGAAGTTTATCTCAAGAAATCCCTGATTCTTCGTGATGCACAGCATGTTCCAGCTATAAGAAAAAACTTATTGAATGGTTCTTTGCTTGTCCTGCTAGGATTTAAAGTTGTGTTAGAGTCCAATAAAGTTATAATTTTTCGAGGAGATAACTTCATTGAAAAAGGTTTTGTATCCGAGGGACTTTTTAAACTAAATGTAATTGCTCATCTTGATATTAATAAGAATTCTGTTACTTCTTTCAAGCATACTGTGTTAAAATCTGAATCCTGTGAAACTTGGCATGGAAGATTAGGTCATGTCAATCTTCGATCAATCAGAAAGATGTCTGACCTTAAGTTAATTCCAAAAATAAATGTCGATCACAAATCCAAATGTAAAGTGTGTATCCAGTCAAAACAACCTAGGAAACCTTTCAAGCCTGTGGAGTTTAGAGACTCTCAAATCTTAGAGCTCATCCATCGTGATGTATGTGACTCTAATAGAATTCCAACTTATGGAGGTAGTCGCTACTTTATAACTTTTATAGATGACTTCTCTAAGTTCTGCTACACCTACCTTCTGAAAGTTAAGGATGAAGTACTTAATAAATTTAAGGTTTATAAGGCAGAAGCTGAAAATCAGTTGGAAAAAGGGATTAAAATACTTAGGTCCGATCAGGGAGGAGAGTATACTTCAAATGAAATAAGCCTATTCTATGAAGAAAATGAAATAATTCATGAAGTTACAGCTTCCTATTTACCACAATCTAATGGTGTGGTTGAACAAAAGAACCGAACTTTACTAAATATGATAAATGCCATGATCATCAGTTCAGGTACTCCAGAAAATCTCTGGGGAGAGGCCCTTCTATCTGCTAACTATATTCTTAATAAAATACCTGCTAAAGATAAAGATAAAATACCTTATGAACTTTGGAAAGGTTACCCACCTAGGCTCAGTTATTTTTGAGTTTGGGGATGCTTGGCCAAAGTAGGGATTCCTGAATCTAAAAGGTCCAAAATTGGACCTAAGACTATGGATGCTGTCTTTATTGGCTACTCTCTTGACAGCAACATATATATATTCTTAGTTATTAACTTTGAAATATCTTCAATATCAAATAATATAATGATTTTATCTAGAGATGCAACATTCTTTGAAAATATATTTCCTTTTAGAAACAGAATTCCTACGCCGACCATCAATCTTCCTTCCTCATATGATTTACCATCATCTTCTTCTTCACTAGCAGATCCAACCCCTGAATTTGAACCTAGAAGAAGCAAAAGAATTAAGTCTGAAAAGAACTTTGGTGAAGACTTCTTCACCTACCTAATTGAGGATACTCCATCCTCTTATCAAGAAGCCATGGTGTCTCCTGATGCACCTTTCTGAAAAGAAGCAATCAATAGTGAAATCGAATCCATAATTTAAAATAATACTTGGATTCTTACTGATCTACCTCCTGGAAACAAACCTCTAGGTTGTAAGTGGATATTCAAAAGAAAGATGAAATCTGATGGAACTATAGAAAAATTCAAGGCTAGGCTTGTTGTCCAAGGCTTTGGTCAAAAGGCTGGTATCGATTTCTTTGATACCTACTCACCTGTAACTCATATTACTACTATCCGAGTCCTTTTAGCCTTAGCTTCAATCCATAAACTCTTTGTTCATCAAATGGATGTTAAGACTGCTTTCTTACACGGAGATCTAAAAGAGGAGATCTATATGCATCAACCAGAAGGTTTTTCTGTGCCAGGACAAGAAAATAAAGTTTGTAGACTTGTTAGATCCCTTTATGGATTGAAACAAGCACCTAAGCAATGGCACGAAAAGTTTGACCAAGTGATCTTGTCCTGTGGATTCCAAATCAATGAATCAGATAATTGTCTCTATCAAAAATAAGTTGATAACCGGTTTGTTTTTCTCTGTTTCTATGTTGATGATATTCTAATGGGATATGTCGGTTCAAGCACAGATGGTGCGGACACCAGAGGCACCAGAATAAGACAGAGGCTTCTCAAGCCTCTGTGGATCACTTAGTTACATTCAAGTCCATTGTAATAAAGCTTAGTTCATCTAAGTTGTCTTTACTTGAGTCCTGTATTAGTCAGCTCATGTTGAGCTAGTTCAGTCCAGTGCTAGTCAGCTCAATTGAGCTAATTTTATTTTTTTGAGTCCTGTCCAAGTACACTGAAGACTCAAGACCACATCATACAAGTGAAGACCAAGTCCAACCAGTTTGAAGACATGAAAGTGAAGCCCAAGTCCAACCTAGCCTGAAGATTTGAAGACCTCAGGAGGAGAACTCAGAACCCTGAAGCCCTGGATTGTAGCTGGAAGCAAATTGGGCCAGTCCAGGCCCAGGAAAGGATCGAAGGTGCCAAGTGCTTAGGGTGACTCTCTCCTTGGTCGGCCACTTAGAGTCACCCCTCTTGGCCGACCAAGGCAAGGAGAGGGAGAGAATTTGTTGGGATTTTTCTACCATGGGTTTCCTTTTTTTCTAGTTAGGGTTTGGGTGGGAATAGAATTCCTAGATAAAGTCTATTGTACCCTTACTTGGAGCCCAAGACTAAGAGTCTATTTAAAGGATCCTAGTCTCTTGTATTAGAGTTAATTTTTATATGAAATATAATTGAGTTTTCTACAACTGCTGTGTGCTACCCTGCTGTGTGCTTAAGGGGTTTATGTGTGCCTTCTTCTTCCCGGTATTTGCAACTGCCTTCCTGCCGCCAGCCTGCCTTCCAAAAGCCTGGCCGCCTACTCCAAAACACCTCTTCCCTTTGCTATTTTTATTTTATTTTTTTATCTCCTCTGAGTTTTCTAACCCCTGACAGGTCGTTTGCAGATCCCTCGACTCCAACGAATCCGACGACTCCAGCCAGCCACAATCGGACCATCGAGCAGAAAGCCGAGAATCCACGGGTCTCTAGTTTGATTTTCCAGGTCGCATCCATCGAGGATGAGTGATCTCTTCGCTGCGATCTTCATCAGGTACTTCAGACGTTGCCAGGTACACCCCCTCAGCCACCAGTAGCTCTATTATAGAAGAATTGGCCTAACCGAGGCTTCTCAGCCCCGACGGTCCTTCTCTTTTGATGCTTTTAGGTCATATCTTGCATGCTTTTAGTTTCTTTCTTGCATAGTTTTTCCTGCTTATATACTTGGTCTGCTTTCGAGATTTAAATTCACAACTTAAATTAAAAATATAAAAAAATATAATTGCATGCATACATAGGTTCCGCATCAACAAATCAGCCACCGGTTTGACCGGCCAAAGACATTTCTCCAGAACCATGTACTTTAAACCAAAGTGTCCGGAGGAAACTGAACAATTGATGGACAAGCTAAAGTCGAAGCTCTCAACTTCATCTGAAGAGTCAGCCTGTGGCCCTTACTGAAGACAGGGCCCTCAGCCTTAATTGAAGACATGATCTTTACTATCAGCCGAAGACACAGTCTTCGACCTATGTCGAAGATAAAGTCTTCGAACTGTGCTGAAAACATGATCTCCAATTTGTCTCAAAGGAGTCCGAAGACGAAGGCGCCCCTTCAATCCGGCTACAAATATTTCCCAAAAAAGAAGCCCGGAGATATATCTTCGATCTGTCATAGATCCCCACGAACATGGTAAACAACGGTTATCATCGACTACCTAACTACATCCAGAGCACAACCATGACACGTGATCATTAACTCCTGCGACAACGTCTCCGGCCTAGCCGGAACCATTTCATAACCATCCACGATTGCGAACAGAGGGGAAGGAATTAACTCCCCCATCGTAACTGTAGGAGAGAGAATGGAACTGCAGGCCGGACAACTCAATATAAATATTGGTAAGAGGGGACACTCGAGATAAGGCACAAGATACTCATAAAAATTTTAGAGTCTTTTCCTCTCCATTTATCCTCCTCGGAATCTTTCCCATTCTATGGCTGGAGCCCGTCTCTGATTTTGGCTTCGAAGGGTCCCTTGCCGGAGCAACTCGGCCAGGAATTTGTTTTGCAGGTAAACCAGGGAGATGACCTGTGATCCAGTAGCTTCGCCCGGTCGAAAAAGGGACAGGAACAAATACTATCTCTAACGGCCATGTCTCATGAAAGCATCCTCTTCCGCAAGGAATAGGAACAAATACTGCTGATTCCACCGAAACCATGGCCATAATACTGAAGAATGCATCCAGTTGAGAGATGCTATAGAGGATCTTATCAAGAGAGGATATCTGGGGTGGTACATTGGTCGCCAAGGACCTCGGTCAGAAGCTACAGTTCCCCAGAGGGCCCCTGAAGAGGCTGAATTGCCGAATCAGAGGCCCACCAACGGAGATGTGGGGATGATACATCGACCTACCAACTGGAGAAGAGCTGAAGACGATGCCCCGAAGTAGCTCAAGGACAATAATGCTATTCTCTTCTCTGATGATGACCTTGCGGGGGTTCGACTCCCGCATGATGATCCTGTTGTAATTTCGGCCATCGTGGCCAATTATGATGTAAAACGAATCTTGGTTGATAATGGAAGCTCAGTCGATGTCTTGATCTATGATTTGTTCTCTCTGATGCGTTTGCCTAAAAATAAATTACAAAGATCTCCTATACCACTTATTGGCTTCGAAGGTAACCAGGTTGATGTCGAGGGAGAAATAATATTGCCTGTATCCTCGGCACCGAACCCTAACAGAAGACACTGCCAATCAATTTCATGGTGGTTCGAACCCCTTCGGCCTATAACATGATTTTGGGATGGCCCGCCCTGAACAAATTTTAGGCCATGGTGTCAACTTACTACCTTCTAGTATGTTTTCCCACCAGGAATGACATCGGAGAGGCCAAAGGAGATCAGAGAACGATGCGACAGTGCTTGATGATTCAAGACAAGCACTCCAACGATCCTACAACATCGGATCAATTAGATCCGAGGGACCCGACCGCAGACTCTGGTGAACCCATGGAGAGAACCATTTCAGTACCCTTGATTGAAGAGGACCCCACCAGGGTCGTGCAAATCAGAAGCATGCTTGACGAGAAAACCAAAGCGGAGCTGATCTATTTTCTTAGAAATAATGCTGATGTTTTCGCCTGGTCGGCTTCGGACATGCCAGGAATTCCAGCCGATGTAATTACTCATCGGTTGGAAGTTGCTCTTGAATATAAGCCAATACGGCAGAAGAAAAGGAGTTTCGTCCCCGAAAGACAGAAGGCAATATATGAAGTGAAAGGAAAACTAGTAGCGAGCATGCTATGTATTTTAAAACTTTTTCAAAATAACATGCAGCGGAAGCATGATAAAATGATTAACATTTAATCTAAGCATGCTTTAAAACTTTTCTATGCTACTTGTCCCAAGATCTTGCATGAATGATTAATATAAACAGTGAAATCATGAATTCATGCTATGAACATTTCAAAGCAACATATCTATATATGTAAAACCATACCTTGTATGAAATGGAGATGCTCTCCACTGCGAAAGATCCAGGAGCAGGAGGAAGAACTCTGCTTAGCCGCACACGTGTCCGGCCTCTACAGGTGGTTCACACCAGGGCTCTTTCAAAATCTACTTCCACTCCAAGTGCTAGCTTGTTGTGGAACGATTTGATCGGGACTCCTTTTCTTCTTTCGATGCCGGACTCTCCGAATGAATGAAGAAGCTCAAGAGGTGGAGAATGAGTGGTTGGAACCCTTCCCAAACACTCAATCCTAAGACCTAGATCTCTAGGTACAAAAATGCACACTTTTCTCCAAAAACCTCACACCTAAAAACTAGAACTTTTTCCTAGTTTCTTCCCTTTCTTCCCTTTGATTTTTCCAGCATTTATTTGCTGAATTTTTCCTTATTTTCGTCCTCCCATTTCAGCCCCATAAGTAGATGGAGAGGGAGAGGGAGAGTGGGGAGTTATAGGTGTGGTAATGGATAGTTATGGGGAGTTATGGTCATGGGAAGTTACATAACTCCCCAAAAATGAATTTAAACTTATTTAAATTCAGATTAAATGTATTAATTGATTTTAATTCATAAATAAAATCAATTAGGTCAAGTGTGCATACATTGGGTTCAACCCGATTGGACCCAAACCCATTTTGAACCAAATCCTATTTGATTCGTTCCAGATTTTTATAGCTCAATCAAATTGGGCTATCAAGTAATCACATTACTTAATTCACCTCCATGCATCACCAACTATTAGTGAAAATCTCATGTCACAACTTTTTGTGACATCAAGTGTCTATACTTGCGAAATCAACAAGTGTCGACACTTACACAAGTGTCGACACTTACACAAGTGTCGACACTTTCAAGAATATCAAGTGTTGACACTTGGATAAAGAAAAACCCTGTTTCTCTGTGAGTCCATGAACGATTCCCAATCGTTCTCCGATCACTAGATCAAGTAGAAACCCCTATGGTGTGTGACCCCATTGGTTCGAACACTAAGCCGGTAGCACTGGAACATTTCCAATACCAGTCAAAGTCGCCATCTAGCAATGACACCCGACGTCTGGATAGGTCGAAGTTACAGAGCAACAATCAAGAACCAGGAGATATGGAAACCTTGTAATTAATCCCTTTGACCTCAATGCTCAGGAAGACTTAGGGTTTAACTGCCCAACCCATAAAGTCCATCAACAATGTGTCTCAATCTCATAAGTCCTGTAACACTTTACAGTGACTACCCTGGCCAAGGTTTTGCTAAATTGAAACACAGTAAGATATCTGCTCCAAACACTTTGGAGGGGTCAATCCCATCTTGATCCGATCACCGCTACACGAGTACTTAACTGTACCCAGAAACCTTCCATCCCTGGATTAGAAATCCAGATAGTCCAGTACCAAAGTACAGTGAGTTGCTCGCAAGCTACCATGACGATCTCATGTCTGAGGGATAACTACGTCCATATCAAAACTCTAAGCAGAAAAAATACAGACGGGTCACGTTCGATGAAATGTCAAACACAACATCTGCATGCCATACCAGTGTCTCTACACTCCTTGGTTAAGAGGACAACCAACGACTATGACACACAACGACCTATACTTGATATACTATCATCCTGAAATAAGTGTATCATTTGGTCGCGAACAATTTTAGGACTATATGATATATCCTCTCTATATCACATACAAATAGTCCTAAGGACTTCATCACTGAAGAACTCATTACAGAAAGATGAAATAGTGATGAACTGCCAGAATAAACATTTTATTCAATAATATAATTTATATATAATTACATCAAATGTACAACTGTTTACAGTAGAAATTGGCTTTGGGACACATTTCCAACAACTCCCACTTGGACTAAAGCCAATCAGAACAGTATCGTATACCCATCTTCCATTTACAATTATTGAGTTCTTGAATTCCAACGATTTTAGTAAAGGGGTCAGCCAGGTTCTCCTTTCCGTCAATCTTCAGAAGGTCGATATCACCTCGTTCCACGATTTCTCGCACAAGATGAAATCGGCGCAGAATATGCTTGGTACGCTGATGGGACTTCGGCTCTTTGGCTTGAGTAATGGCTCCAGTGCTGTCACAGTACACTGGAACAGGACCATCCAGGGAAGGTGCCACTCCCAGCTCGCCAAGAAATTTTTGCAACCAAACAGCTTCCTTTGCTGCATCAGATGCTGCAATATATTCTGCTTCGCATACAGAGTCTGCTACAGTGTGCTGCTTGGAACTCTTCCAGCAGATAGCTCCACCATTCAGGGTAAAAACAAAACCAGATACACTCTTGCTATCATCCCTATCTGACTGGAAACTGGAGTCAGTATACCCCACAAGTTTCAAGTCAGGTCCTCCAAAAAGAAGCCACTGGTCCTTGGTATTTCGCAAATACTTCAGGATGGTCTTTGCAACCTTCCAGTGTGCTTCACCTGGGTCAGACTGGTATCGACTCACTATTCCTAATGAGTATGCCACGTCTGGTCTAGTACATGTCATGGCGTACATGATGGACCCTACTACCGAAGCATAAGGAATCCTACTCATACGCTCTCTTTCTTCAGGAGTTGTCGGACAATCCTTCTTGGAAAGAGAAATTCCATGGCCTATCGGAAGATAGTCTTTCTTGGAATTCTCCATGCTAAACCTTTTCAGCACGGTATCAATGTACGTAGACTGGGACAAACCCAGAAGCTTCCTTGATCTATCCCTATAGATCTTCATACCTAGTATGAAAGAAGCTTCACCCAGGTCTTTCATAGAAAACTGGGACGACAACCAGACCTTTATTCCCTGTAATGCAGGGATGTCATTCCCGATTAAGAGAATGTCATCCATATACAGTACAAGAAATACAACTACAGAACCATTTGCCCACTTATATATGAAGGGTTCTTCTTTGTTCCTAACAAAACCATAGTCTTGATACACTTATTAAAACGCATGTTCCAACTCCGAGACGCCTGCTTTAGTCCATAGATGGACCTACTAAGCTTACATACCTTAGATTCATCTGTGGATGTGAACCCTTCAGGTTGCATCATATACACCTCCTCATCTAGCTCACCATTTAGGAAAGCTGTTCGGACATCCATTTGCCAGATTTCATAATCCAGATATGCAGCTAAGGCAAGCATAATCCGAATAGACTTGAGCATTGCCACAGGGAAAAACGTCTCGTCATAGTCAATACCATAACGTTGACGATAACCCTTGGCAACCAGACGGGCTTTATAGGTCTCTACCTGCCCATCTACGCCCCGTTTCCTTTTGAAGACCTATTTGCACCCAATGGGTTTTACCCCTTCAGGTGGATCAACCAAAGTCCATACTTTGTTGATTTCCATGGACTCCATTTCAGATTTCATGGCTCCCAGCCACAACTCAGAATCAGACCTCTGCATCGCGTCCATATAGGTGATTGGATCCTCGTTGTTCTCATCGAGCTCAACGGGATCACCGTCTCGGACCAGAAAACCATAGTATCTGTCCGGTTGACGCGGTACTCTACCAGATCTCCTTAATGACTGGTCAATAGGCTAAAGGTTTGATCTTATCATAACGGGTTCTGTAGCAGTCCTTGAGTGATTTGGTTCTTCTATCTGTTGAACTTCAGTAAGCTCAACATTGGCAGCTTGAGCACCTTCAGTAAGGTACTCCCTTTCCAAAAAGATAGCTCTAAGACTGACGAACAATTTTTGTTCCCCAGGCATATAGAAGAAATAACCCTTAGACTCTTTAGGATACCCAACAAAGAGGCACTTGTCAGACTTAGGTCCAAGTTTATCTGTTTCCAAATGCTTGACATAAGCCGGACATCCCCAAACCCGAAGGTGTGATAGACTCGGCTTACGCCCATTCCATATTTCATATGGAGTTTTGTTAACAGACTTACTCGGAACTCTATTTAGAAGATAGCATGCTGACTCCAAAGCATACCCCCAAAAAGAAGTTGACAGAGTTGCAAATCCCATCATGGATCTGACATGTCTAACAGAGTCCGATTCCTCCTTTCAGACACACCATTTAACTGAGGCGTCCCAGGAGGTGTCCATTGAGAGAGAATCCCATTCTCTTCAAGATAAGTCAGAAACTCCCCAGAAAGATATTCTCCACCTCGATCTGATCGAAGGATTTTAATAAGCTTCCCGGTTTGTTTTTCAACTTCATTACGATACCGTTTGAACATCTCAAACGATTCAGATTTATGTCTCATCAAAAAGACATAACCGTACCTTGAGAGGTCATCCGTAAATGTAATGAAATATTTATACCCACCCTTGGCATCGACATTCATTGGTCCACATACATCAGTATGTACTAGACACAAATGTCATCGGCTCGTACACCTTTTCCAGTAAAAGGTGACTTGGTCATCTTACCAAGTAAACAAGATTCACAAGTTGGCAGTGATTCATAATCACTAACGTTTAGGAGACCTTCTCCCACTAACCTGTTGATTCTATTCTTGTTTATATGACCTAGCCTACAATGCCAGAGATAAGCATCATTGACATTATCTAATCTAGGGCGTTTGCAAGAAATGTACATTATACCAATAGGCTGTGATAAAACATAAATGCCATTCTTAATATGTCCAGTCATAACCACAATATCATTCATAATGACTTTGCAAAAATCACTCTTGATTAATAGTTCATAACCATTACTGGCCAACTGGCCTACAGAGATAATATTTACAAGGAATGATGGACAATAGTGACAATCACTAAGAACAACTTTACAAGACTCGAAAAATAGATTGACAATTCCCAATGCCAGGACTGGAGCTTGACTTCCGTTCCCCACATTCAGAAATCTCTCGCCATTCTCGAATCTTCTACTAACTTGTAGTCCCTGCAACGTATTGCAAATATGATAAGGACTACCAGTATCTAATATCCAGTTAGTAGTATCACAAATAGAAAAACAACAAGGATTTATCATATAAATACCTTGTCCAGCAACCTTTTGCTGCTTCTTCTTCTTCGGCCTGTTCGGGTCAAGTGTAGCTAGGTAAGCGGAACAATTCCTCTTCCAATGACCCGGCTTCTTGCAGTAGAAGCATTCTGCCCGACTCTGGTCAGCCTTCTTCTTAATCTGACTGGGCCCAGCACTTTGCACCATTCTATTTTTATTCTTTTTCTTTTTCCCTTTCTTAAAGGGGCGACGCCTTGCCGCACTGCCTCCCACTAAATTCACCAAGCTCTTTTGGAGCTGGTGATCCTTTTCATAAGTCTGTAGTAACCCCATCAACCCATGGTAGTTGACTACAGGCCTTGTTAATCTATAGTGATCTAGAAAAGGTAAGTAGGAGGGAGGCAAAGAATTCAAAATCGCATCTTTCCCAAGCTGCTCGTGGAAAGGATATCCGAGTTTGGCCAAGCGCTCGATCATCTCGATCATGTACAATACATGATCAGTGACCGATGACCCTTCAGTCATTCGAGCGTTGAAGATGGTAGAGGAAACCCTGTACCTTTCAACGTCGTCTGGAGCACCAAAAGATTCCTTCAACTTTTGAAGGATTTCCTCCGGTTGGGCCTCCTCGAATCTGCGACTGAACTCGTCGTTCATAGCCGCCAACATAATGCACCGCACCGTAGTACGGTCAGAGACCCACTTTTGATAAGCATCTCTGACTGCAGTATGTGCGGTGGGGGCTGGCCCCTCAGGTGCCGGATCAGTTAATACATAAAGGATCCGTTCGTGCTCGAGAACAATTCTCAGTCTTCGATACCAGCTATCGAAGTTGGGTCCCATGAGCTTGTCATTATCTAATAATGACCGGAGTGACAGATTAGTAGACATTATCTGAAAAAGAAAACCAAGACTATTTAGTATATGAATTATTTAAAACTTAAAGACATGGACTTTTGTCTAAAAGCTCCTCCCACTATTTTATTCAGACTGGTAGCCTCTACCTCCAATCCGAAGAATAACACTTATCCCTTAGTGGGTACCAGAATCCAATAGACAATACATGAGCCCGACTATGGTCGGCCAACCCATGTTCATCTAAAGGTAGGTTCATAACCAGTTGTTTCTCCAAACAACTCCTAGTAATTTATTTTGCCCTAGGAACACTTCAATCGGCCTTTGGGCTACCTGCTAAAGAAGGTCCCAGTTAGGTCCAACCATTAACATGACTGATCTTAATGCTTCTAGCTAACAAATGATCAAGCCCGACTTTGGCCGGCTAACCTACCACCTGTTTAAGAAAGTTGCATTATGTCATCATATAATGAATGACAATTCCAATAGTATAATGACCACCCGATCTATGGATCTGCCGATGATCACCCCACTACTGGACTCATTACCAAACATCTTAATGGGAGGCTAAGACAAAAAATTATCATATAATTTCCATCTTTTAAGGACCTAATAATTTAGAGGTTTTATACATGTTGTGACAGAAGAGAAAGGATAAGTCATGGATTATCCTTCACTAACTTCATATGTTAATGAAAGGGTTACATGAACCACAAAATCCATGGGCACCTAAATCAGTCAAGCTGATTAACCTTATTGGCATGGGCTAACTCGAATCAATGAGCTAACTAATCAAAACTGGTTGACCATATTGGCCAGGTAAGTGAGATCAAGGTTATGGGTTAAGCCATTAACCATCTTTCATTAGACACCAATATCATTGGCCAGGAAAGAGGTAGCCCCAAAAACCATAGATCAAAAGCCATACTTACCTTAGACACCAATTGGTTCACCAATTTCGATTAGACTAGCCTAAGGAATCGGGTCCTACCACGAAGCCAAGATTAAGTCCATTTAGATGTATGGACCAATCAATCTAACTATTAGATAGATACTAGAGAAGAACCTTAACTCAACATTTGATTAAGTTAATTCTCTATTAAGTCCTATTCATCTAAACTTAGGTCTAACCCAATTAGGACCTAATTCAAGCTAACCATTTAAACCAAAGTTATGAATATGACTTAGATCTTAAAATCATATCCTTAGATCATTTAGTCACTTAGATTTACTTAATTCATAATTAAGTTAATCATACAACAGATTGAAACATTTTCAAAAAACTTTATAAAATATTTTTACAAGAAAATCCAATTTTTAAATTTCTGTTTACTGTGAAGTGTCGACACTTCAGTAGCAAGTGTCGACACTAGGTGTCGACACTACTCTGAGACAGGTCGACACACAGAGAATCATTTCTGTGTTTTTGTTCATGAGTCGACACCTAGAAGGCCAAGTGTCGACACATAGACACCAAGTGTCGACACTAGGTAAACCAAGTGTCGACACTTGATCAAATCCGAGCACAGAAATGCTGAAATCCAAACTTTGTCTTTTCTAAACTTGAATTTTATGTTAAACTATTTAACAGAGCAATATAAACTAACTTTAGAACATTTCTAAAACATTTTATGACTTCAAATTTAGAACATAATAAAATCAAAACATTTTAATCTTTACTTTTTTCTTTTCTTTTTCTTCTTCATGAGTCCTTCACAATGGCACCCCTACACGCCATAGGAGATCCCTTTGAATGGGAAGTGAGGGTCTTGCAGCCCTACTTCTCTCCTATGACCGGACGGCCTGGTGAGGCACTCAATCTGAGTACTTGCAAGAAATTAAACTGATTTTATAATGTTTATACTAAACATTCATGCTAGAGCAACCTTGTTGCTCTGATACCAATTGAAAGGAAAACTAGTAGCGAGCATGCTATGTATTTTAAAACTTTTTAAAATAACATGCAGCGGAAGCATGATAAAATGATTAACATTTAATCTAAGCATGCTTTAAAACTTTTCTATGCTACTTGTTCCAAGATCTTGCATGAATGATTAATATAAACAGTGAAATCATGAATTCATGCTATGAACATTTCAAAGCAACATATCTATATATGTAAAACCATACCTTGTATGAAATGGAGACGCTCTCCACTGCGAAAGATCCAGGAGCAGGAGGAAGAACTCTGCTTAGCCGCACACGTGTCTGGCCTTACAGGTGGTTCACACCAGGGCTCTTTCAAAATCTACTTCCACTCCAAGTACTAGCTTGTTGTGGAACGATTTGATCGGGACTCCTTTTCTTCTTTTGATGCTGGTCTCTCCGAATGAATGAAGAAGCTCAAGAGGTGGAGAATGAGTGGTTGGAACCCTTCCCAAACACTCAATCCTAAGACCTAGATCTCTAGGTACAAAAATGCACACTTTTCTCCAAAAACCTCACACCTAAAAACTAGAACTTTTCCTAGTTTCTTCCCTTTCTTCCCTTTGATTTTTCCAGCATTTATTTGCTGAATTTTTCCTTATTTTGTCCTCCCATTTCAGCCCCATAAGTAGATGGAGAGGGAGAGGGAGAGTGGGGAGTTATAGGTATGGTAATGGGTAGTTATGGGGAGTTATGGTCATGGGAAGTTACATAACTCCCCAAAAATGAATTTAAACTTATTTAAATTCAGATTAAATGTATTAATTGATTTTAATTCATAACTAAAATCAATTGGGTCAAGTGTGCATACATTGGGTTCAACCTGATTGGACCCAAACCCATTTTGAACCAAATCCTATTTGATTCGTTCCAGATTTTTATAGCTCAATCAAATTGGGCTATCAAGTAATCACATTACTTAATTCACCTCCATGCATCACCAACTATTAGTGAAAATTTCATGTCACAACTTTTTGTGACATCAAGTGTCTACACTTGCGAAATCAACAAGTGTCGACACTTACACAAGTGTCGACACTTTCAAGAATATCAAGTGTTGATACTTGGATAAAGAAAAATCCTTTTTCTCTGTGAGTCCATGAACGATTCCCAATCGTTCTCCGATCACTAGATCAAGTAGAAACCCTATGGTGTGTGACCCCATAGGTTCGAACACTAAGCCGATAGCACTGGAACATTTCCAATACCAGTCAAAGTCGCCATCTAGCAATGACACCCGACGTCCGGATAGGTCGAAGTTGCAGAGCAACAATCAAGAACCAGGAGATATGGAAACCTTGTAATTAATCCCTTTGACCTCAATGCTCAGGAAGACTTAGGGTTTAACTGCCCAACCCATAAAGTCCATCAACAATGTGTCTCAATCTCACAAGTCCTGTAACACTTTACAGTGACTACCCTGGCCAAGGTTTTGCTAAATTGAAACACAGTAAGATATCTGCTCCAAACACTTTGGAGGGGTCAATCCCATCTTGATCCGATCACCTCTACATGAGTACTTAACTGTACCCAGAAACCTTCCGTCCCTGGATTAGAAATCCAGATAGTCCAGTATCAAAGTACAGTGAGTTGCTCGCAAGCTACCATGACGATCTCATGTCTGAGGGATAACTACGTCCATATCAAATCTCTAGACAGAAAAAATACAAACGGGTCACGTTCGATGAAATGTCAAACACAATATCTGCATGCCATACCAGTGTCTCTACACTCCTTGGTTAATAGGACAACCAACGACTATGACACACAATGACCTATACTTGATATACTATCATCCTGAAATAAGTGTATCATTTGGTCGCGAACAATTTTAGGACTATATGATATATCCTCTCTATATCACATACAAATAGTCCTAAGGACTTCATCACTGAAGAACTCATTACAGAAAGATGAAATAGTGATGAACTGCCAGAATAAACATTTTATTCAATAATATAATTCATATATAATTACATCAAATGTACAACTGTTTACAGTAGAAATTGGCTTTGGGACACATTTTCCAACATGAAGAAGTAAGCAAGCTCCTCAAGGCAGGGTTCATTCGAGAAACTCATTATCCTGAGTGGTTTGCCAATGTGGTAATGGTGAAGAAAGCTAATGGCAAGTGGAGGATCTGCATTGATTACACATACCTCAATAAGGCTTGCCTAAAAGATAGCTTTCCTCTCCCAAAGATCGACCAACTAGTCGACGCCACTGCTAGGCACCAGCTGCTAAGTTTCATGGATGCTTTCTCTGGATACAATCAGATTCGAATGGGTCCTCAGGATGAAGAGAAGACGGCTTTCATCACGACAAAGGTCTATATTGCTATAAAATGATGCCGTTTAGGCTCAAAAATGCTGGGATGACATTCCAAAGATTGATCGACAAAGTGTTCCAAGGGCAATTGCAGAGAAAAATGGAGGCCTATGTTGACCACATGATCGTCAAAAGCCTCCTTAGAAAAGATCACATCAAGGACCTGGAAGAATCATTTGGTGCCCTGCGATGCCATCGCATGAAGTTAAATCCAACGAAATGCGCCTTCGGGATAACTTCGGGCAAGTACTTGGGGTTCCTCGTTACCAAACGGGGGATTGAAGCAAACCTTGAGAAAATCAAGGCCTTTAAAGATATGAGGCATCCATCTTGCAAGAAGGAAGTACAGTAGCTAACAGGAAGGATCGCTTCCTTAAGCAGATTCATCTCCCGGTCGGTTGAGAAATACCTCCCTTTCTTCAAAGTACTTCGGCAATCTCGAGGCTTCGAATGGACTGAAGACTGCCATACTATTTTTGAAGAGCTGGAGAAGTACTTGGAGATCCCACCTCTACTCTCTAAACCTCAAGAGGAGGAAGTACTCTACTTATACCTTTCTGCTTTGGATGAAGTAGTCAGTTCAGTCCTCATTCGAAGAGAACGAGACGGCTCCCACAATCTGATCTACTACATCAGCAAAGTCTTGCACGATGCTAAAATGAGATATTCAAAAATGCAGAAGCTGATCTATTCTTTAATAATTGCAGCAAAGCGACTACGGCCTTACTTCCATGCCCATGCCATCATGGTGCTAACTGATTAGCCTCTTAAGGCCATTCTCCGATGCCCTGATACTTCAGGAAGAATAGCCAAATGGGCTGTGAAGCTAAGCGAGTTCGATATTAGTTTCCAGCCTCGATAGGCTATGAAGGCCCAGGTGCTCTCAGATTTCTTGGCTGAATGTACTTGGAAGTCCAAAGACGAAGCGATCCAGTAGAAGAGGAAATTTTGAAGGACATGGAGTCTGTTTGGGTGCTCCATATAGACGGAGCCTCCAACTTCGTTGGGTGTGGAGCTGGTCTCATACTAGCTGAACTAGATGGGCACAAAGTGGAGTACACACTCCAATTTTCCTTCTGCACTTCGAACAACCAGGCCAAATACGAAGCCCTACTTGCAAAACTTCGGATCGCCAAGAGCTTAGGAGTTCGGAGACTCCAGACCTTTTTAGATTCCCAGTTGGTGGTAAACCAGGTCAAAGGAGAATATGAAGCTAGAGATCCCACCATGGTATAGTACCTGGAAAAGGTACAAGCCCTATTTTCTCAACTGGAATTCTTCGAAATCATTCATGTTCCTCAATCAGAGAACTCCCGGGAGGATGCATTGTCCAGACTTGCTACCACCACCCCGAAATCCCTTGGTCACACCTTCATCGAACACCTCGAAATCCCAAGTATAGTTGAAGAAACTTTGGAGGTGCACCAAATCGAGACCGAACCAAGTTAGATGGATCCCATCCTCAAGTTCTTAAATGAGTGTGTATTGCCATAAGACAAAGTCGAGGCCAAAAAGATCCGCTGGATGGCTTCCCAATATGTCATCTTAGACGGAACCCTCTACAAATGATCATTCTCTCAGCCTCTGCTAAAATGCATAGGACCATTAGATACTGACTACGCTTTGAGGGAGATCCATGAAGGAATATGTGGTGATCACCTGGGGGGCAGGTCTCTGGCATACAAAATAATATGCCAGGGATACTACTGACCCTCCATTCAAAAAGATTTAGCCGACTTCGTATGGAGATGTGATCAATGCCAGAGGTATGCCAACATACAGAAATAACCAGCGAGTCATTTGACCCAGCAGATAGCATCCTGGCCCTTCGTCCAATGGGGCATGGATATCCTTGACCCGTTTCCACTGGTGTCCGGACAGAAGAAGTTCCACCTTATGGCAATCGACTACTTTACTAAATGGGTCGAAGCCGAACCACTGGCTCATATCATGGAGGGCAAAGTCAAGAATTTTGTCAGGAATTCCATCATATATCAGTTCGGGATTCCACATACAATTATCACTGACAACGGGAGGCAGTTCGATAATCCGAAATTTAAAGACTTCTACGCTCGGTACCATATGTAACATAGGCCGACTTCTGTCGCCCATCCGCAGTCCAATGGAGAAGCCAAAGTGACTAATCGGACCATTCTTCATGGCCTGAAGACAAGGTTAAACGTTGCCAAAGGACTTTGGATAGAAGAACTGACCTTTGTTCTCTGGGCATACAGGACGATCCTGAGAACGGCAACCAGTGAATCTCCGTTCAACTTGGCGTACGGTACCGAAGCTGTCCTCCCTATCGAAGTCTCCCTCCAATCTCTGAGAATCGATAAGTATGAAGAACCTGAAAACTCTGATCGCAAAAGAGTTGACCTGGATATACTGCTGAGTACCAGGCTCCAGGCCCAAATGAAAATGGCGACATATCAATAAAAAGTCGCCAAATATTACAACTTCAGAGTAAAGGAGCAGATTTTCTGCACGGGGGACATGGTACTGCGAAGAACTAAAGTATCCAAGCAAATGGAGCAAGGCAAGCTTTTTCCCAACTGGGAAGGACCATACCAAGTTGAAGAAGTCATACATCCAGGAACGTATCGACTCATAACCTTGGATGGTAAAGTCCTGTCCCGATAATGGAATGTACAAAATCTTCATAAGTACTATCAATAAATAGACCCCAGTGTCTTTCGTGAAAATCTGTTCAACTCTAAACAACCCGTTGTACTAGCAGAATGACAATGGTTTTAATGGTCCGATCGAAAGAATCGGTCGGAAGTGCAAAGGAGAGTCTGATTCACTCATTTTATCGATATGCCTGACGAGCGCAACGAACGACCCAATCAGGCTACCAAAATGATCGAAGGCACAGGAATGGTTCTTGTAACCTACCCTACGGTAAATCCGAAAACATGCCGGGGCGGGCCTAATCAGCCTACCTTACACCAAAGAAGGCACAGAGATGGTTCGTATAACCTATCCTACGGTAAATTCGAAGACGCGTCGAGGCGGGCCTGAACAGCCTACCTTAATCATGATAGGGATGCATGGAACGGCTTAGACGCCTTACCCTACGAAAAATCCGAAAATGTGCTGAAGTGAATCTACATCGCTCACCCTATCAACAGCAAACATTTGGTTAGATGGCTCAACCGATCCCATCCCCTTTGCAGATCCCTAATGGCTATGTAAAATCTATGCTTTTGTCATATCACAAGGTCTACATTTCGTAGTACCTTAAGATACACCATTCACAAAGAAAGAAAGAAGTGAGAAGAAAATCGATTTCTTCATTTCATTCTTACAATCTTACAAAAAAAAAAAAGAAAACAAAAAATAGTGCAGATAATGGGAAAGCAGATCTAGAGACCACCTACCGGCCCTTTTCCATGCCGGTGGGGGGTGTCGAAGCCCTGGAAGGAAGATGGAGAGGCTCCGGAGTTCCCTTCTGATTCAGACTCTGACTCATCTTTGAAGTCGGAGTCAAATTCGTGACCAGGAAAGGGGACAGAAGGCCTAATGTTTTCCATGCCCTTCAAATTGAAGAACTTGAAAGCCTTATCCCAGTGCTCCCGAAATCCCCGGTGGCATGAATCCAGGACCGCCTCGGTGACTTCATCCTTATAGGCAGAAGATGCCATGAAATTCGAGACGGCCTCCGCCACCTTCTTCTTAGCCTCCTCCGCCTCTGCAGTGGCTACTTCAACTTGAGCCCTGGCCTCCTCTAGATGGGCCTCCAAGACCTGGATCTTCTTCTCCAAGTGAGTAATGGCCCCCTATGGGTCGTCATCGTTGCCTCTCCAAGGAGCCTTTGAACTAGGCTCACCCTTTGTTCGAGTGCTGGAGGCCCTCTTTATAGCCGCCTTCTGAAGATCAAAAATATTAAACTACATTTTGTTGGTGTGCTGAGAGAAAGAGGGCAGTTTTCAAAATGGAAGTCTGAAATTTCGATGGCCTACGATAGAAAAAAACAGGGTACTAGTTAAAAGGATCCTACACCCACGAACGATCATGGGGAAACGTGCTCCACACCTTTCTCTAGACACGTCAAAGGGTGCTACATGTTGAAATGATACCTCGGAACCCAAGTGGCTGCATGGGAACGGTGTGATCGTCAATAATTGCTCTCAGGGATGGTGACCATCGGTGCTAGGAACCCAGAATGGTCCCCCTCGGACGGTTACAACATTAATGGCCTTCTCTCAAAAAGAGAATATATGGCAGCACCCAGGATGCGCAGGGACCCGACCGTTCAAATATTCATGCACTCAACATGGGCAATAAAAATTATGCTCAATGTTCCTTAATCAAGGCCAATGGGAAAAGGGCACTTGTCTGCCATGTCCACTCCAAGACAGAAGGAATAATTACGATGGGTAACTGATGTCAGCCTAACCTAATCGAGGTCAATCATCGGCAGTGGCATTCCGATCTTACTTCGAAATTCGTCTTCAACTTCAACCTCCAATTGAATAGTCTTCGGCTTACCCATCAACCAGAAAAATCAGCCCAAAGGAGACTAGTTTGAAAGAAATTAGTCATTTATTTCGAGGATGAAAAACCTCAAAAAAAAGGAGGACATTACAGATAGCCGAAAAAAAAAAATACAGCATATTTACTTCTTGTCAGCCTCTTCGGCAGTTGAAACGAGAGTAAGGGTCAACGTCATTTCAGGCTGAACCTTGGAGGCTATAGATATATCCTTTAGAACGGCGAGAAAAGAGAAGTCCAGGCCGGGGTAAAGCTCCTTAATTTTACCCAGACAATCAGCGTAACTTGAAGCGTATCTTTCTGACATAACTTTACTTGCCTCATCTTTGAAAGCTTGAGAAGTTTTATAAGCCTCAACAGCCTCGGAAGACCTCTCTTTGGCCTGCGCAGCCCTCTGGTTGGCTGCCGAAAGGCTTGTCTCCAGCTCCTCGACCCTCCTCTTTAATTCGACCAGACGAGACTTTGGCTCCTCAGCATCCTGTAGGGTTTCCCTCATCATCCATTTAGGAGAGACTACCTTCCTCCTTCTCTCCTGTGCAATGATCGACACTTCGACCGCCTGCACCTGAATAGTCCTTTCTCTTCAAGACATCATTCGAGGCAACTACCTTGACCCTCTCTTCTTCTGTAGCAGCCCGAAGCTTCTCAGCGACATCTTTTTCAGCTACGGCTAAAGTCATACAGCTTCGGAGGTCTTCGCTGTAGCTGATAGATTCGTGAGCACCTTTCTCCAGCAAAGAAAAGTCGCGAGAAACCTGTAGAATGAGGAACACATACAAGGTCAGTTCAATCGACGAATGTGGATAGATAACGCGCATGCCTAAGGCTACCTGTTGTATCCCAAGGAGGATAGCAGGAAAAGGATTCTCAGATCCCTACCTCCCGGCTCCGGTGACAAGGGTATTGCACCTCACTGGACTTCTTTTCCCTGCAACCGGAGCCGCAGGCTTGGCACATTCAACATATGGGGAAGCCCCATCAACATCCCGTGGGCTCAACCTCTCAGATGGCTCGACCGGCATGGCTCTCCCGGGAGAAATCGGATCCTTCCCTGAGGAAGAACCTATCTTGTTGACTCTGGTCTTGATTTTGATGATTGACAAAATGTTTAAGTATATATGAGTACTAACTGTATTTTGAGTGTGTTTATCAGATCTTAGTACTCATCCATGTTGAATGAAGAAATGCTTGTATTTCAGTTGAAAATGTCCTTAAATCAATGGAAAATCAAGTATATGGACTTTGGAATTGATATGGAAGAACTTGAAGAAGTTAAAATTTGATTTTGATCAAGTTTCAACAAGTTTCTGCATTGGCATAAGGAAGTGTCGATACCTGGAATTGAAGTGTCGACACATAAAGAAAATGAAGTGTCGACACCTGGAAATGAAGTATAGACTCAAGGCCTGAGAATTTTGAAAATACAGAATTATGTCATCTGGAGATTTTTTGCCTCAAGTGTCGACTCACGGGAATGAAGTGTCGACACTTGAAGATAAAGTGTCGACACCTGGAGATGAAGTGTCGACACTTGAGAATGAAGTGTCGACACCTGGAGGTGAAGTGTCGACACTTGGACTGTAATGGCTAGTTTTCTAGGTTGCAGAACTTCTCCAACTTGCTTTCAAATGGCTATATTTTCATCCCCAATGGTCATAAATGGTCATCTATGGTTTGGAGAGCTATATAAATATAAAAAATCAAATGGGAAAGCAATCCTTTGGTGAGATCATTAAATATCCTTCAAGGATTCAAGAGTTGAGTGGTTCAAGCCTTCAAGCTTCCAAGTTTCAAAGAGAGCATCCAAGTTCAAATCATCAAGCTGCAATCAAAGGCTTCAACAACTTGAAAACAAGTTCTTTATTAACAATCAAGGGCTTCAAAGAGATATTTGCTTTATTTTAAAAAGCTTTAATTGTATTATTTCATATTGCTCTTATATTGCTTACTTGAGATTTTTGGTGAGCCTTAGAAAATCAAAAAGTTTTTTAATAAGCCTTGGAAAACAAAAGTGGTGATCCTTGAAACCAACTAGGGTTTTACTTGTGAGCCCGAAGATAAAACAAGTTGTTTAGGTTCTTGGTTAGCCTATAAAACCAAGGGTGCTTGTTAGTGAGCCTTGAAACCAACTAGGATTTTACTTGTAAGCCCGAAGAGAAAACAAGTTGTAAAGGTTGTTGGTGAGCCTAGGTTACAAAACCAAACTTAGTGGATTTTCCAAGAAGATCTTGGGGAGTGGATGTAGGTGCCTTGGAGTGCACCGAACCACTATAAATTTCTTGTGTTTGTGTAATTGTTTCTTTGTGCATTTACTTTGTTTAATTCGCTGCATATTATTTTGAAGCACACAAATACATTGCCTAAACACAAGCATTTGATTTGAATTAGCACATACTTGCTTTGGTTTATTGCAAATAGTTCAAAAGTTTTATAAATCCCAATTCACCCCCCCTCTTGGGTTGCATCCTCTTCTGGGCAACATATCTCGATAGGATCGCTACTCCTGGCCTTGGCGCACGATAACACCAATACATATCTTCGCCTTCGACTGTCCTTCTTACTTGGAAGCCTCTCGTCGGTTTTCTTTTGGTTGCTCTCCTGAGCTGTGCTAGGTTCGGCCTCATGGCACAGCAAACCCTCAGAGTGACGCGAGGATGAGAAAACAGGAATGGCATTAGGTATGGCGTTACCAGGGGCAAATGACAGTTGATCCAAGGAAATTCCCTTATATCGAGACTAGTAGAATTCAAAACCCCTCATCCACAACGGGCTCCTGGCCACGCCACGAGCGGTCGCCCTAATGAATCAGGGCTTCAACTAGTGTGTTGGGAGGGACCACCCAAAGGCTGCAGCCACGATGATCCCTGTTCCCATGCACAGTCATTATGGACTTGATCGCCACTACCTCTCCAAGCGATGACATGGCGGTCACTACACCTCGGTAAGCCGGTAAGCTAGGGGTTCCCCTTATATAGGAACTTTCTTATTTGTTTTGCAGTCCAAAAGGAGAAGCCTATATTTGCAAGAATAGACTCTATAAAGGGCAACGTGATTCAAGACATTCTTAAAACCAATGACTCTACCTAAACCAAGTTCAAAAAATGCAACACTTAGAAAGCATCATAGTGTACACAGAAAAGAAAAAATGCTCATTAATTCAAGAGAATTTGTCGGGTACATGCCAAAGGAAGGAAGAGAAGAGATACAGTGCCCAAAGCCTAACAAGTCCTTAAGGATCAGCCGAGAGGGATCCAGCATCGCAAGATTGGAGTATCCTATCAATCTGGGCAGAAAGGGTCTCCTCAACTTGGGCTAGATCCAGAGAGCCTTCAGCTTGAACTCCCTCTTCAGCCCGGACTGGAATTACACCCGAGTCCTTAGCTACAATTGGGATTTCTTTCTTCAGGCTTGGCATCTCTACAGCCTCTTTAGCCTAGACCGGAATTATACCCAAGTCCTTGGCTACGATTGGGGTTTCTTCTCTCCGGCTTGGCATCTCTTCAGCCTCCTCTATGGCCTCGATCTCCTCCTCTTCTTCCTCCTCAATGTCAAAAGCAGAGATGCTGGAAAGATCAAGATCGAGAAAACTACACTGACCTTGGTGAGTTCGTCATTAAAGCCATGCCGGTAGCTGTATAAACTCGCTTCATTCATCTCTTGTTGGAACTGTGAGGACTTTCTGAAATCCGCAACAGCTCTAGTCGCCTGCTCTTTCATGGCTTTGGACTCCCTCCTGGTTGCTTCGGCCTCCAAGGCCGCCTCTTCGGCTCTTGAAGATGCCTCTTCGACTTTCAAAGATGCCTCCTCGCCCTCTTGGTCGCCTCCTCAACAGCCTTGGTCAGGTCTTCAGCCTCTCCTGACTCTCCTTGGTAGATTGTTCCAAGGAGTCAATCTGCTTCTTATTCCTCCTCAACTCTACCCCTTGCACTGCAATCATCAAGTGGGCATTCTTCAGTTCGCCCTTCAGGCCTCGGACTTCGTGTTCACACGAGTAAGCTGATTCTCCATGGACTGCTTCAGTTCCTCGGCCACCTCCCTTTCGGCCCTGGCCACCTGGAGCTCCTCCTTCAAATCGTGAATTAGACTATCAATGCTCCCCAGGCTTTCTTCCTTGAAGGTAATGTCATAGACCAGCTACACCAACAAAACAAGGTATAAAATCAGTCATAGACTGAATGACCCATCGGGCAAAGAAGGGATGATGAAGATCTCACTTGTTGCAGGGAAGAATAGGTAGAATCAGATATCCTAGTGAGGCTTCGACCTTGGATAACTGCCAAGTCATGAGGCAGCAAAGTATCCTTCAGTGCCCGCCTAGCCACAGCAGGAACCAAAAGACCCCCCGTAGGGAAAAGCTCCGAAGAGCCCACGTGATGGCTCCCACTCAGAGAAGCCTCCCGAACGGACTCCTCCTCAAATTGCGGTGCCTTGCCTCTATCCACCGCAGTGGGGCAAGGCGGTGGCGCATCAACCACCAGAGATGGACTCTCCCTCATCTGAACTGGAGAGCTAGCCGTCGGCAGTGATTCAACTAGCAAAGGCCATGCTGGGGCCTCCATCATCGATATCCCGTCTCTCCCAAAGGTTCCTTTGGAGGACAAGATGCTTCTACTTCTCTCAGGATCATCCCCTCAGGCCTTCTTCCGGGCCTCTGATCTTGAAGGAGGGGCCGGAGCCGTCCTCTTTTTGGAAGACTGGCGTAGCCAACCCAAGTTAGGCTTCATTCCACCACCTGTAAATAGAAAGATCCCTCTGAATCAACAGGACTATAAAGGAGATAAAAGAGAAGATGTGAAAACTTTCGCCATTTATACCTAACGCAGGGAACTCGCTGATCCCTACGAGATGGAGATTTCTCTCCTTTAACAGTTCACGGATGGGAGCGGCCTCTGAACCAGTCAGTAAGACATAATCAGATTGATCGGCAGCCAAAACCTTTTTCCCATCATTGGCAACTAGGAGTGGCTCCCTCCACTCGCTACTGAAATCCCACGGTTCGGTAGACGACACAAAAACAAAGTTGGGCTTCCATCCATGGATGGCGCTGGGCATATCCTTTATGATCTTGTAACCAGGCCGAGGACCGATCATCCACCATCTGCGACCATGGAAATCCCTCTTGAGAATAAAAAGAGCGGTGAACAAATTGATCCCGGGATTCACGTTGGTGAAAGACCTTGACGAAGAAGGGATGCAGGGAAAATCGAAGACCGGCCTTTAAATGGTCTTCGTATATGGCAAGGCACCCGACGGGAGGTTATGTACCCGCTCTTTAGACATGGGAAGTATTAAAGGAAACCCTTCGGGAACGTGATAATGCTCTCGAAGGTGAGCAAACTTTCTTGATGAGACGGAGCTGGAAACTAACTCCGGACTCACCACATCATCAGTCCCAGAGGGCACAACTCTTTTCCCTTGACTTCCTATGATCTCAGCCATGATAAAAGAATGAAACAAAGAAACAAAAGGAAGATTCTACCCGTGGAAGGGACCGATGGCTAAGAATAGGAAAAGCTGGGCCAAAGCTGAAGGTATGCAAGGATGAAGAAGCTTCCTCAACCAGACCTTTTCTCCTTCTCATAAAGGACAAGAAAACTCCAGGGCGACATCTCGATAGATGAAACCATCTTCCCAAATCTGCCACGGATGCTGGAGATGGGTGCGCAATTCCAAACAGCCTTAAACTGATTTGATGCGGAATGGACCAAAGGTTATAATCTACACAAATCAATGGCTAAGATGAAACGCACTTCTCATCCGAGGGATGGGAAGAGGCCACGACCGCCATCCAAATCCTAACCAAAAGATCGGCTGAACCATCGCACAATAGAAAAAGGAGGGACAGTCCCTGGTCTGCCCGCTCCTTTTTCACACCCCAATCAGGGGGTGATAGCTGTCCTCACCTGATCCTCGAATCAGCAGGCAGTTATGATAGACGGTCAAATCAAAGATTTCGTAATCATCTGCCGCACCATTCTCCAGGAGAAAATGACAAACCAATAATACTCTCACTCTTCGAGGTAGATCATCGCTTCGAAAACTGAGAGTGGGGGGAAACTGTTGGGATATGTCGGTTCAAGTATAGATCAGCTACCGGTTCGACTGGCCAAAGACATTTCTCCCGAACCATGCACTTTAAACCAAAGTGTCTGGAGGAAACCGAACAACTGATGGACAAGCCGAAGCCGAAGCTCTCAACTTCATCTGAAGAGTCAGCCTGTGGCCCCTGCTGAAGACAGGGCCCTCAGCCTGAACCGAAGACATGATCTTCACTATCAGCCGAAGACACAGTCTTCGGCCTACATCGAAGACAAAGTCTTCGACCTGTGCCAAAAACATGATCTCTGATTTGTCTTAAAGGAGTCCGAAGATGAAGGTGCCCCTTCAATTCGGCTACAAATATTTTCCAAAAAAGAAGCTTGAAGATAGATCACCGATCTATCTTAGATCCCCACGAACGTGGCAAACAACGGTTATCATCGATTACCTAACTACCTCCAGAGCACGACCATGACACGTGATCATTAACTCCCACGGCAATGTCTCCGGCCTAGCCAGAACCGTTCAGTAACCGTCCACGATTGTGAACAGAGGGGAAGGAATTAACTCCCCCATCGTAACTGCAGAAGGCAGAACGGAATTGCAGGCCGAACAACTCAATATAAATATTGGTAAGAGGGGACACTCGAGGTAAGGCACAGGATACTCCTGAAAATTTCAGAGTCTTTTCCTCTCCATTTATCCTCCTCAGAATCTTTCCCATTATGTAGCTGGAGCTCGCCTCTGATTTAGGCATCGGAGTGTCCCCCGTTGGAGCAACTCCGACCAGGAATTTATTTTGCAGGTGAACCAGGGAGCGGATCTGTGATCCAGTAGCTCTGCCCGATCAGAAAAGGGACTCTACACCAACACACCATATGTAAACTTAGTTAATGATGTTAAGAGTTTTCTATCCCATCACTTTGACATGAAAGACTTAGGAAATGCTAATCTAATTCTCGGAAAGAACATTGTTCGAACTTCTAACTCAATCAGCTTATCTCAATCCCACTACACTCAAAAACTTCTTGACAAATTTGAATATTCTGATCATTAACCTGTATCTACTCCCTTTGATCCCTCTATCCACCTCATTAAAAACACCGGAAAACCCATAAATCAAAAAAAATATGCTCAAATCATTGGTTCCTTAATGTAACTATCTAACCGAACCAGACCAGATATTGCCTATACTATTTCCAGACTCGGTAGATACACTACTAATCCTAGTACTATCCATTGGAATGCCTTAGAAAGAGTATTTAGGTATCTTAAAGGAACTATTAATTTCTCTCTTCACTATACAGGATATCCAAATGTCCTTGAGTGTTATTGTGACTCAAATTGGATCTCTGATACTTTATATATCAAATCTACTTCTGGTTATGTTTTTCTTTTGGAAGGTAGTACCATATATTGGCAATCTTCTAAACAAACTATTTTAGCTAGGAGCACTATGGAAGCTGAGCTAGTTGCTCTTGATTCTACATGTTCTGAAGTTGAATGGCTAAAAGAGCTCCTTAATGAAATTTTATCTCTTCTTCCATTCCTCTAATATCTATTCACTGTGATTCAAGAGCTGCTATAGATTTTTGCAAGAAGAAATTAATAAATACTAAAATGAGTAGACATATCAAACTAAGATAGAAGTTTGTAAAAGGAAAAGAAAAACTTCAAATTATTTCAATAAATCATATTGCTACAGATATTAATCTTGCTGATTGCCTTACAAAAGGCTTAAACAAGACTAAGATCTTGATATCATCGAGAGGGATGGGTCTTAGCCTATAAAGGATCTTCCAGCAGTGGGAACCCAACCTCTGTGATAGGAGATCCCTTGAAGGAGGTTCAATGTGGTAATAACAAACTATTTGGTTGGTCAGGGAGCACACGTGATTTATTTGATATAGGAGTCTTCGACTCTATCCCATCCCTATGGTGATTTAGTACTCCTATGTAGTAGTTAGGAAGAGTTTAACTCTGAATGATACCCGAGAGATATTTCTCGAGATGTGACACTACACATATCTTTGGAGGGACTCACCTATATGAGAGTATCCATACATGGCCGCGGTTAGAGACATTGGCAATCTCTAGAAACTTTCATGAAAAATCAAGATGCTTGCACACGGCCATTAATGTACAAACCCGCGACATGAGCTTCTATACTGTGTATACTATAGTAGGAATTTGAATTAAAGGAACGTAGTTCAAGACCTGGTTCACTCTGTTTCCTTCAAATTAATACTATAGATACTAAGTGAAGTTAAGTCATTAATGACACTTCACCCATTGCATAGTATATGACCCCAGCAGAATTTCTTCTTTTATACTTTTAATTTTTATTCATTTCGTAAATTTTGAGTTTTGAGGGGGATTGTTATGGATTTGGAGGAAAATTCAAAATTCCCTCCAAATCCTCCTCTCAAACCCCAACCTATATATGTTTAGTCCCACATGAAAATGAGGAGAAACCCAAGGAGATTTATATTGCTTCTCCACCTCCTAGGCCTTGTGTTGTTTTGGGCTCCATACGTGCATGTGCAGCTCGGCCCGACTCGGCTCGCGCGCGACTGCATCCGCGGCGTGGTGTGTTTATTTTACCATTTTATTCTAATGCTAATTATCTGTTAATCTAATAATATCTCTTATCTCTTACCATTTTATTCTAATGCTAATCATCTGTTAATCTAATAATATATCTTATCTCTTACCCGTTAGCCCTTAATCATCCACGATTATCGTTAACTCTTTTTTTGGTTTTGCTTGGTCAATAACCTGCATTTAACTCCACGTTTAAGCCACTACTTTTGTCGTTGAAGTCTCCACTACCGACGTTTAAGCCTCCAACCGTTGGACCAGCCCAAACGGATAGATTTTTTGGACTATAAAGAGGCCCGGGGGAGGGAGAGAACTTTCTATTTCTCTTTCATACTGCTGGACGAAGTTTTGTCATCCTCTCCACCGTCGTACCTAAAGGAAAGGTACCCGGTTGTATCTTGGGATAGAATTCTCGAGTTTGAACCTGCATAAAGGTCGAGAATCATCTTAGAACAGTGCACTGTACGCCTTCGATTAGATTTTCTATTTTTTTAAATAAATTTTAAATAATAATATTATATTATATTATTATTATTATTAGATAATTTATTTTGTATTCAGATTTCTAAGAGAAATAAGGTTTCTCCGATAACCCTATCCCTAGCACATTTTGGGTCCCGCCCAGTCCACGTCGTCTCCTCGCCCAGGAGTGCTTCACGACCAACGACATTGCTTTTGCCAACCGCCCCCACCTCCCCTCGTCAAAGCACATCAACAATAGTAACACGACCCTTGGT
The DNA here is from genome assembly GCA_021397845.1 of Areca catechu. Classification (NCBI taxonomy): domain Eukaryota; kingdom Viridiplantae; phylum Streptophyta; class Magnoliopsida; order Arecales; family Arecaceae; genus Areca; species Areca catechu. The sequence goes on along the minus strand of CM038039.1, from coordinate 200,830,585 downwards.
TCTTCTGACTACGGGTCCTATTGGCGCAATCTCCGCCGCATCGCCACCATCGACGTCCTCTCCAACCACCGCCTTCTCTCCTCCTCCGATGTTCGGGCTTTGGAGGTACGACTCCTGGTCCGCCAGCTCTTCCACAAGTGCGAGGCCGGAGCGGAGGGGTTTGTGAAGGTGGAGTTGAAGTCGAGGCTTTTCGAGTTGGCGCTGAACGTGATGATGACGATGATTGCTGGGAAGAGGTACTACGGCGAGGAGGTGGAGGTCTCAGAGGAGGAGAGGCAGTTTAAGGAGGTAGTGGAGAAAACCTTTATGCTTGGTGGTGCAACGAAATTACGGGATTTCTTGTCCGTATTAAGATGGTTTGATTACAAAATGAAGAAGAACTTGGTGAGGTTGGAGAAGATGAGGATTGAGTTCATGCAGAGACTTATAGATGGGGAAAGAAAGAAGTGCGAGGAGGAAGGAGGAGAGAAAAAGGAAAAGACGGTTATGATTGCTCATCTGTTATCGTTGCAGAAGACGGATCCGGGGAACTATACCGACCAGGCAATCAAAGGGCTTATGACGGTAAGAAGGCATAAGAAAAAAGTCTCTCTCCCTCTGTCTGTCTGTCTCCGTTTGTGTGGATGGTGATCAGGATCATCTCGTAAAGACATTATTAATCCAGGAGGAAAGGCAAAATGAAATTTATAATTGTTTTAAAATGAATTTACAAATTCGTAATATATATATATATATATATATATATACATACATACAGACACGCACACACAAATGTCGCTTGTCAAATTTTTATTCCTCTAAAATTATTATTATTATTATTATTATTTTATAAAGCAAAAGGAAAGGGGATAAATTCCGGTGTAGCTATCTCCTTCAGCTCCTATCTCGTCAGACTATGTTCGATTCGAACCGTAAGTTTAAACATGTTCTCTCTATCATTGGTGCGTACGTCAACATAACACCACTAAGATATCAGAGTAGTACGTCCTTTCATCATCTCGATCACGTGTTCTTAAAAATAAAATTATAATTTAGATATGCATGCTTTACTTCTTTGAAACACTACTCTCATTAGCCTTATGGCTATGTTTTCTTGATGGAAAGGGAAGGCAAATTGCCACCCAGATGTTATATATTAAGAAAAATACATGACCAAAGAAAAAGAACACAGCAGAGAAAAGGAGGTCTAGCTCTGCTCTTCTAGCTAAGATGGACTTAGATGAAAGTAACAGGGTAGGTGCCCCAGAAGAAAAAGAAAAAAAAAAAAAAAATGAAAAAAAAACAATTGAGAAGAAACAAAGAAGGTAGTGCTGGGTATGATCATGCTAGCACCGCCTTCTGGCTGTCAAATATGAATAAGTAGCCAATCTAAATGTCCATGACCCTTCTTCATCGGTTGATGTTAATAGCAAAAACATTAACAAAAGTGCATTGCTATAAAATAAAATAAGTTGAGGGGGATATATGTAATATTCATATGTGCAACCGTACATGATAAAGTTTTACTTTCATTTACTTACTGCTTCCGGTGTTCTTTTTTGAAGCATATGGAGAGCTCAAAAGGGCTCAACTAAATCTAATTGCATTCATAAAAAATCTATAGTTGCAAGAAAGCTCTCTAAAGGGGACAGTTTTCATTGGTATATATATATATACACGCGCGCACACACACACGCACATATAAGTAGGGGTCACTTACGAGTTTGATTTATAATTGTTTGTTTGTTTGTGCTTTATTTCTGAGTCTCGTTATGTAAAGCAAATGTAATGACTTGACTTCATTTCTGCCTCCAGAGTTTATTACAAGCAGGAACAGAGACATCATCAAATACTATTGAATGGGCAATGTCATTCCTACTCAACAATCCAGAGACATTGAAGAAGGCTCAGACCGAGGTTGATGCGCGTATTGGAAACGAGCGACTGCTACATGAATCGGATCTTCCTAATCTTCCATACCTGCAGTGTATCATCAGGGAAACTCTTCGAATATGCCCCGGTGCCCCACTCCTCGTGCCTCACGAATCCACAAATGAGTACATCGTGGGGGGCTTCAATGTTCCACGTGGAACCATTCTATTGGTCAATGCACACTACATTCACGGGGACCCTAAGGTATGGGAGGACCCTACAAAGTTCAAGCCCGAGAGATTTGAGGATGGCAAAGATGAAGGGAAGCTGATGATCCCATTCGGGATGGGAAGGAGGAGGTGCCCAGGGGAAGGCCTGGCTATGAAAGAGGTTGGGCTAACGCTTGGGATCTTGATCCAATGCTTTGAGTGGGAGAGAGTGGGAGAAGAACGGGTGGACATGACTGAAGGCTCGGGGCTGACCATGCCCAAGGCCGTTGCACTTGAAGCAATGTGTCGTCCACGCGGTGCGATGGTTCGTGTTCTTTCAGAACTCTGAGTCATTTAGATATGCATTTTTATGTGATTGTCTCGATAGCCAAGAAGGCTGGACTTCCAATTTGTAGTCCAAGTAATGTGTGCGTGGTCTTGCATGGTAGATTTATTTTACTTTTGGGGATAGCACTCCCTCGAGGTTGTGCATTCCAAGGTACGTATGTCAATCAAGAGAAACATTAATTAGGTATTGTTGGCATTGAACCTCCGTGGACCGGACGGAGTTGCTGGATCGCTAGGTCACCTTCGGAGAATCCTGCAAAATAGATCTCCTGACTGGATTTTCTTCGATAGGGGACACTCCGATGCCTAAGTCAGTGAATGCTCGAGCAACAGAATGGAGAGTTCTCAAAGAAAGAGAAAGAGTGAAAGAGATTTAGGGGATTTGATTTTTGCTTGGCTTGCTTGCCTTAGCTTACTTGTTGAGTGCCCCCTCTTACCAGTATTTATAATGGGAGATGTGCCAAGAACATAGTTAAGCCCACTTGTCTCTAGTTAAGTAGAGTCAGTTAGCTTAACCCCTCCATAATCATAAGCAGTTACTGTTTGATTCTGGCCACCTCGATATTGTTGGTGCTGGAGTTAGTAGCCACGTGTCTGATCCTGGCCACGTGGCTGATCCTGGCCATCTTGGCATTGTTGGAGTTAGTGGCCATGTAGTTGGTTATAACAACCATATCCACGTCTGGAGATTGGAGATCAACGGGAGATTTGTTTCAGGGCCGCCTCTTCGGAAGGGTTCGAGGTCGAATCGACTGACTGTCTTGCACCTATCCTCTTAGGGATAGGCTGAAGACATCCCAGCCATTCGCATCGGAATGGCCTTCTTTAGAGTGGACTGGAGTTCTTCTCGGAGCAAGTTGGAGAATGAAGCAGACGTCTTCTTCGGACCAGTCTTCTTCGGAGTGGTCCGAAGAAGACTGGTTCACATGACATAGCCTGGATCAGGGATATACTTCGGGACCACTCTCTTCAGCGTGGGCCGAAGACTGACCCAGTGACGAGACCGGAATGGTGATGTTGAGTTGTTGCTTCTTCAGCCCGTGGAGTCACCTTCGAGCCTTCTAGTATGGACGGACGGTTTAGTAGGGGTTCAAATGTACCTTTAAGCCAACAATTAACCTTTGCTTAGCCGGTTTATCCCAACAGTTTCCCCCCACTTTCAGTTTTTGAAGCAATAATTGGTTTTGAGAAGTGGGAGTACTCATGAGTTATCGTTTACCGACGAAAAAGGCATGATCAATGATAGTGAATCTTCGATTCAGTCGTTTGCAATTACTGCCACCTGATTCGAGAGTCGTGCGGGGGACAGATGTTGCTCACTCATTGGCTTATGAAAAGGTGACGGCGAGTGGATGAATCACATCTCTTCCTTCCATTATGGTGACCTGATGGGCTCTTCGGCTTTGGCTTAGATGGAGGACGTGGCATCATCCTATTTTTTGGATATAAGGTATGAACTCAATCCCAGCCATCAGATATAGTCACATGAATTGCGGCTGGAAGTTTTGGTTTTTCCCTCGTCGAATCGATTGGCATCATTTAGGGCTTCATATCCGCGATCGGCGCCTTCATACGTGGCATGATCAGAGAGACATCTCCTCTTTCAAGGAGGCTACCCGAAATGCCTTTTTCCCCCTATATAAAGGAAAGTAGGTTGGCAGAGGAAGCTTCTTTGCCCTGTGCATTTTGCTTTCCGCTGTCACAGCTCTTGTCTTCCTCTTGGTTCATTGTCCTTCTTGTAGGTAGGGCCACCGCTCTCCTTTTCCTCTTTCCACCATGGTTAGGACTCTAGAGGTTCCGGCCGCCAGCAGGACCCCCTCCGGTGGGGGAGAGGTCAAATCTTCTAGTGCCCTAAGACCTATTAGGGGGACCATTGCTGAGTCTCGACCGAAGTTGATCCCGAGCTCTCTATCCTCCGACAGGATCGGTCGCCTATGGGAGTATTATCGTGTTTCTGATAACTTTCCTTTCATACTTCCACAGTCCGAAGAGAGGGTAAATAAGCCCCCGCCCGGTACCATTGCCATATATGAAGACCACTTGAAAGCTGGTCTTCGGTTTCTGTTGCACCCCTTTGCCAAAGTCTTCCACATGTACCATGTCATGCCAGTGCAGTTGACTTCGAACAGCATTCAGAATATCTATAGGTTTTTGGTATGTTGCCATATAACGAACATGAGGCCCGGGACCAGTCTGTTCACTTCTCTCTTCACCTTGAAGAGAGACTTCCACGGCTACGGGTGGTGGGTCATCAGCCCTTGTCCTGGTCGTAAAATAATTAAGGATATGCCTAGTACCATTCATGGATGGAAACCCAACTTTTTGTTCATCTCTTCTTCTCAACCATGGGGGTTCGATACAGAATAGAGAGAACCCTGTCTGATTGCAAATGCCGGTAAGAAGGTTCTAAAGGCTGACCAACCGGACTTCACAATATTGTCTGAGTTTGAGTCTGAGGTCACCTCTATCCAGGAACTATTAGAAGAGAGGAATCTCCATCTCCCTCAGATTAGCGAGTCATCTTTGTTAGGTATAACCAATAGATGGTTTTGGCTTTTATCCAACTTCGTAGTCGTCCCTGCTAGCTGACCACGAGACTTGTTTCTGTTGACAGGTGGCAGGATGAAGCCTGATGTTAGCCTGCTTCGCCAGTCTGCCAAGAGGAAAGCATCCCAAGCATCTTAAGTTCCTTCAACGAGTTCGGAAGCCCAAAAGAAGGCCCAGGAGGAGGGAGTCGCAGGAGCATTGCTCCTGCGAGGCAGTCATCGAGGAGGTGCGAGGTCCCATCGGTAGAGCTTCCACCCAGGAGGAGTTCTCTGATTCAAATCCCAAAAAGTTCCACCGTAACCCTGACCGTCGACCTACCAGCGCCTTGCCCATCTACGAGGGATAAGGGCAAGGAATCTCAAATCGAGGAGAGTCCGATAAGAGATACTTCCCTAGACAAGGATTGTGAGATAGACCTCTCCCGGTTCTCTGACACGAGGGGTCTGACACTTCCCAATGTGGCCAGAAAAGTATTGAAGGCCACACTGTTGCCTTGCAACTAGGCAACCACTCAGAATCGATGCCTTGCAAAGGTCTCCGATTTAGGCATTCAGCCTTCTCTTCCATACTGAAGGTACAATATCTTATCTTCCTTCATCTCCTTATAGTGATCTTCAGCATAACTGACTTCACATTTTGGTGATTTAATGTAGCTAGTCCATGATATCACTTTCATGAAGGAAAGCGAAGAAGGGTTCGACAACTTCCTCAGGAGCTTAAAAGGGGAGCTTCAAATGGTGAAAGTCAAAAAAGAAGTGGCCGAAGAGTTGAAACTGGCCATGGAAGAGAAGATCAACAATAAGGATGCCAAAGTTCAGGGTCTAAAGAATAAGCTGAAGAAAGCTCAATTGAAGATCTCTGAACAGGAGGCCAATCTCTGAAAGAGGAAGAAATAGATGCACTCCTTGGAGCATTCTGCCAAGAAGTTTCAGCGGAAGGCCAATAAGGCGGCCAAGAGGGCTGACGAGGCGACCAAGAAGGTCGAAGCAGTGGACAGGGAGTCTAAGCTTCGAAGGGGCAGGCGGTCAAGGTAGTCAAAGATTTCAAGAAGTCTTCAGCATTCAAGGAGAAGGTAACTGAGTCAAGTGTGGTCAGTTACCATTATGGCTTTAATGATGGGTTTAAGAAGGTCCAGGGACTTTACCTTGTTCTCGATCTTTCGAGCATCCTGGTGTATGAGATTGTCTAGGAAGAAGGACCAACGACCCTTATTGAAATCGAAGTCGTGGCCCCTATCGAAGATGAAGAGGTCCTTGAGCAGGCTGAAGATGTCCCAGCCATAGCTGAAGGCCAAGAACAGGTCGAAGAGCTAAACATGGCTGATCCACCTACTTCGGCTCAAGTAGATGAGGCCTTTCCTTTGATTTATGCCGAAGAGTCACTTTCCGCTGCTGATCCGGAAGTCCTTGTAGCTGATGAATAGGCCTTTGTAGTTTTTGTTCTTTTTTTATCTTGTAAGAGAAGGATATGTAATAAGATCTGCCCGAACATGAATGAAAATATACTTTTCCTTTCAATTGGATGAATTTTTCTTAAGTGTGAAGTCATCGGATGCGTTGTGATCTTTGAGTAGGTAGCCACTTTTTGAAAAATACGGTAACTTTTAACTTGAACGGAAGCTTTCTGGAGTAAGGAGTTTTCTGATGAGTTGCCATTTTCTGATAGATGGCATTCGTTGAATTAGAACCTCCAATCAAAAAATTTTGAAGTGTGGTCTCTTTAAATAGGTAGCCACTTTCGAATATGCACTAACATTCAAATGGAGTTTAAATCCTCTAGTGTGAGATCTTCGGATAGGTAGCCGCTTCCGAATATGCAATAACCTCCAACTTGGATATAAATTTTCTGAGTGAGAGGTCTTCGGATGGGCTACGACCTTTTAGATATGGATCCATCTTCAGGCATCTGAATGCCTTCAACTTGGATTTAGGCTTCTTCATTGCCTAAGGTTTTTAAATTGGACTTCGACAAGATCGCTGATCTTGGCAACAAGCCATTCATTCTGGCTTCTCGTCAGGTCAGCCTTTTCCTACTCATGAGCCAGCTTTTCATAATTAAAGAATCTTGATGTTTGATAGGGATCCTAGCTCACTAACCAATGTGACTCTCCATTCCTACCAGATGTCCAACTACCGTTGGCGAGGTAGTTTTTGCCACATCATGGGGCTGCGATGACCAGAGTCATTAAGGCTATGCATGTTAGGGATCGGATCAGTCGCAACTCCCAGACTTCTCGTAACCACCTTCACATGGATCAAGGCCCCTATCGATTAGGGTGAGCACACATGGCATAATTGGAGGGCGGCCCGTAATTTGGGCGGTCAATTTGAGCCATTGATGGGCTTTAAATATGAGACAAATGCCCCCATAGATCAAACATTTTTTAGTTTTTTGGCAACATCGCCCCCTGAGCGATCTTTCCTCCTCTTTCTACTATAGTTGGCTTTAAGAGTCTTTGTTAACCATGAGGCCAGACATAGCGCAGCTCCGATGGGTGGCGGGGAAATGACCGGTGAGGGCCTGTCCGATGAGAAGGTCAGACCAGAAATGAGTCTATGTCCTGGCACTTCCACGAGTCCGGACCGATGGTGGGGTTCCTATCGACATAGATTTTTTTTGAAAGAGGAGCAAGTCCCTTCGCCTGGATGTCTGGTCGGACATCTGGCTGGGGCTGCTCTTGCAAGGCCATCGGGGGAGCGAGGTCCGCTGGACGTGAGTGGAGCTCCCATCATTGTTGGGAATATTAAGCCCAAACTTCTAGCTATGGAGGGGGAGAGTTCGAGGGGATTCGACATGTCCGTTGCCGATGCTGGTCGTAGTGATCCGGGGCAGGCGAAGACTTCGGCCATCTCCAGGAAGGACAGGAAGGAGGCTAAGGAGCAAGGGTCGAGAGACCCTTTTTCCTTTATTTACCCCAGGATGCAACAAGTGAGTATCAATGTAAGTGCCGTAAGTACATCAGCATCGGTCAAATTGACTTTATATGTGTTCATCTTTGACAGGTTGCCCATGATGTTTCTCTGTTGGAAGAGAGCAATCGTGAGTCCGTTGACTTTGGTCAAAGTCTTCGTAGCTAGTTGGCTCTGGACATGGCCAAGAGAGAAGCGGCTGAAGGGCTTCGAGCCACCACTGAAGAAAAGCTAGACAAGGCTGTCGCCATAAATAGTTTCTTGGAGAAGGAGCTAAGGACATTCGAGATGTACGTGGCCTAGGTGGTGGCGAAGTTGCAAAGAAGGTGGAAGAAGGCAATTGTGGTTGAACTACTGATGAGGGATTGCCTTCGTAATGCCGAGGTAACAGCGACCCATAAGGCCGAACTGGAGAACAGAATCGCCTAGCTGGAGGCGAATGTTTCATCAGCCAATCAGAGGGCAGAACATGCTTAAAAGAGCACTTTCCAGGTTGTCGAAGCTTATAAGAAGTCAAAGGCCTTTGGCGATGAAATGCATGAAGTTGGGACAGAGAGCTACCTTATCGGCTATACGGACTGCTTGAATAGAGTCACGAGGGCTTACCCAAATTTGGATGTTTCTTCTTTTACTGTACTGGGCGAGGAGATGGAGGAAACAAAGTTCGTTGGCAGGGCAGCATCGACCCCTCCATCCGAAGAGGTTGGTGAGGGGGTCTTCGCTCCTAATGCTGAAGAAAAATAGCTTCTTACTGTAGCTCTCTCTCTCTTTATTTTGATGATGTGAGTCAGTTGATTGTACTACTTTTCTATTAATGAACAAAGATTCTTTTTTTTTTTCAAAATAGAAGTCTTGGCTTGATGGGCAAACACATTCCAGAACAATGCTAAATGTGAATTCTTCGGCATCATGAATATTTGGGTGATGTATTCACGAAGAATCTTAAGATTTCATGCCGGCTCCATTTTCTTCTTGGGCTTAGGAGTCAGAGCTCACGGAGGCCGTAGAGAAGCTTTTGTACTCATGTTGATCAGATTCGTTGTTAGGGTAGGTCGATGGGACCATCCTTAGGTATTTTATTGATAATAAGGTAGGTTATCTAGACCCACCTTGGCATGTCTGTGAATTTACTGTAGGGTATGCTACTTGAACCATCCTTGTGCCTTTGATTGGAAATAAGATAGGTTGATTAGGCCTACCTCGGCATGTTAGCAGATTTACCATAGGGTAGGTTACTTGAACCATCCCTGTGCCTTTGATTAGGAATAAGATAGGCTGATTAGGCCTACCTCGGCATGTCAGCGGATTTACCGTAGGGTAGGTTACTTGAACAATCCCTGTGCCTTTATTAGGAATAAGATAAGCTGATCGGGCCTATCTTGGAACGTCAATGGAATTAACGTAGGGTAGGTTACTTGAACCATCCCTGTGCCTTTGATTGGAAATAAGATAGGCTGATTAGGCCCTCTTCAGATGGACTTTTTACTGAAGTCTCTTCAAAAAGGGGACTTTTATTGATAGTACTTGCGAAGATTCTCTACATTCCAAGATCAAGGCAGTGTAGAACTAGCTAAGGTCTCAAGCCGATAAGTTCCTGGATGTATAACTTCCTTGATTCGATATGGGCCTTCCCAATTAGGGGAAAGCTTGCCTTGCTTCGTCAGCTTGGATACTTCGGACCTTCACAGTACTAAATCTTCGGGTCGGAAAGTTCATTCATTCATTCTAGAATTGTAGTATTTAGCAACCCTTTGTTCGTACACCGTTATCTTCATATGAGCACGAAGCCTGGTGCCTTGTAGCAGATCTAAGTCCACTCTTCAGTGTTCCTAATTCTCTGGCTCCTTATACTAGTCAATCCTTAAGGATTGCAATGTAACCTCCATAGGAAGAACTGCTTTGGTGCCGTAAGTCAAATGAAATGGAGACTTGCCGGTGGTCGTTCTGGAAGTTGTCCGATATGTCCAAAGAACGAAATTTAGTTCATCGACCCAGAGTCCTTTAGCATCATTCAGCTTGGTCTTCAGACTGTGGAGAATGGTTCGATTTATTACTTCAGCTTCCCCATTAGCCTGGGGATGATCGACATAAGTCAATTTATGGAGTATATGATATTGGGCACAGAAGTCCTTGAACTTCGAGTTATCAAATTATCTCTCATTGTCAGTGACTATGGCATGGAAAATTCTAAACCAGAATATAATGAAGTTCCTCATGAAGCTTTCGACCTTTCTTTTAGTAATGTGTGCTAAGGGTTCGGCTTCGACCCACTTGGTGAAGTAATCGATAGCTACAATGAGAAACTTTCTTTGTCCAGATGCTGGTAGAAATGGGCCAAGAATGTCCATGCCCCATTAAGCAAAGGGCCATGATGCCATTAATTGGGTCAGCTGGCTCGCCGGCCATCTTTGAATATTAGTATATCTCTGACATTGATCTCACCTTTGGACAAAGTTAGTGGAATCCTTTTGCATGGTTGGCCAATAGTAACCATGGCATATTTTTTTATATACCAGGGATCTGCCCCCCAAGTGATCTTCACATATGCCCTCATGAACTTCTCTTAGGGCATAGTCGACATCAGATGGTCCCAGGCACTTCAGTAGAGGCTGCGTAAAAGATCTCTTATATAGAGTTCCATCCAGAATAACATACTAGGATGCCATCCAATGGATTTGTTTGGCTTCAACCATGTCTTGGGGTAATATGCCTTAATTCAAAAATTTGAGAATAGGGTCCACCAGCTAGGCTCATGCTTAACAGGATGTACCTCTAGTATTTCTTCTGCTATACTTGGAGCTTCTAAATACTCTATGAAGGTACGACTGAGGGATTCAGGGATAGTGGTGGCGAGTCTGGACAGTGTGTCAACTTGGGAGTTCTCCATTCATGGGACATGAGTGATCTCGAAGAATTCTAGTTGAGAAACCAGAGCCTATGCTTTGTCTAAATACTGAGGCATCATAGGATCTTGGGCCTCGAACTTATCCTTTACCTGGTTTATCACCAACTGAGAATTTGAAAAGATTTGGATCCTTCGAATCCCCAACTCTTTTGTGATTCGGAATCCTGCAAGAAAGGCTTCGTATTCAGCCTGATTGTTCGAAGCATGGAAGGAGAAGCGTAGGGCATATTCTATAGTGTGCCCGCTTGGGCTGGCTAGTATGAGGCCCACTCCGCATTCCATCGAGTTTGAAGCCTCGTCTACATGGAGCATCCATGTAGACTCTGAATCTTTTTGGATGGCCTCATATTCTTTGGCATGTTGTGAGTCATCTTCTGGACCCCATGTGTATTCGGTAATAAAGTCAGCCAGCACCTGTGCTTTCATTGCTGATCTAAGCTGAAAGCTGATGTCAAATTCTCCAAGCATTATGGCCCACTTTGCTATCCTCCCCGAAGTATCAGGGCATCGGAGGATAGCTTTCAAGGGTTGGTCCGTCATGACTATAATATAATAGGACTAAAAGTATGGTTATAAATGCTTCGCCGCAATCACCAACGAGTATATAAGCTTCTGTATCCTAGGGTATCTCACTTCAGCATCATATAATACTTTGCTAGTGTAGTAGATTGGTTTTTGAAGGTTGTCCATCCCCTTTTGGATGAGTACCACACTAATCGCCTCATCCGAAGTGGAGAGGTATATATAGAGGGTCTCTCCTTCCTAGGATTTAGAAAGTAGAGGGGGGTTTTCCAAATATTTTTTTAGTTCTTCAAAGGTACCACAACAGTCTTCGGACCATTCAAAATTTCGTGACTATCGAAGGACTTTAAAGAAAGGGAGACATCTTTTGGCTGACCAAGAGATGAATTGGCTTAAAGAGACGATTCTCCTAGTTAACTGTTGTACCTTCTTTTTGCAAGAGGGATGCCTCATGCTTCGGATAGCTTGTATCTTCTCCGGGTTGGCCTTTATCCCTCGTTTGATAACAAGAAATCCCAGGAACTTGCTGGTGGTCATGCTGAAGGTACACTTGGCTGGTTCAGCTTCATCTGGTGATGCCGCAGGGCGCTGAAAGATTCTTCCAAGTCTTTAATGTGGTCCTCTTTGAGGAGGCTTTTCATGATCATGTCATCGACAAACACCTTCACGTTCTTCCCCAGTTGCTTCTTGAACACTTTGTTGATTAGCCTTTGGAATGTAGCCCTGGCATTTTTCAGGCCGAATGGCATCATCTTGTAGCAATATAGTCTCTTTTCTATTATGAAGGATGTCTTCTCCTTATCTTCAGGATCCATTCGTATCTGGTTATAACAGGAAAAAGAATCCATGAAACTTAGTAGCTTGTGACCAGCGGTGGCATCGACCAGTTGGTCTATCTTTGGCAAGGGGAAGCTATCTTTTGGGCAAACCTTGTTGAGATATGTATAGTCAATACAAATCCTTCACTTGCCGTTGGCCTTCTTTACCATCACCATATTAGCTATCCACTCCGGATAACATACTTCTCTGACAAATCCAGCTTTAAGAAGCTTACTTACTTCTTCATCTATCGCCCTCTATCTTTTAGGGACAAAGTTCCTCTTCTTATGCCGAACCAGCTTATAATTAGAGGCAACTTCTAACCGATAAGTAATTACTTCGGCAGGGATCCTGGGCATGTCCGAAGCTGACTAGGCAAAGATATCAGCATTATTCTATAGTAAATTGATCAGTCTTGTCTTCGTTCCTTCATCAAGTAGGCTTTCGATCTGCACTATTTTGGTGGGGTCATCTTCATCTAAAGGCACAAAAACGGTCCTCTCCATTGGTTCCCCACAATTCTCCATCTGATCTCTTGGGTCCAGCTGATCTAGGATGATGAGATCAGTCGATTGCTTATCCTATATCATCAGCACTGTCAGGTGACCCTTTGATCCCCTCTTGCTTTCCCGATCCCACTTCGGATAGGAAAGCGCATTAAAAGGTGGTATGTCGAGACTATGGCCCTAAATTTGTTCAAGGCAGGCCATCCCAATATCATGTTGTAGGTCAATGAGATTTGGACTACTATGAAATTGATAGGAAACATCTTTTGACATGGCTCTGTGCTGAGGGTTACAGGCAATATTATTTCTTCCTTGACTCCGATTTGGTTGCCTCCAAACCCGGTCAGGGGTATAGAAAATGTTTATAGCTTGTCTCTAGATAGACCCATCTTGGAGAATGCATCATAAAACAAAATATCGATAAAGCTTTCATTATCTACTAAAATACATCTTACATCATAATTGGCCATGATGGTCGAAATTATAACTGGGTCGTTGTGCAGGAGATGAACTCCCTGGAGGTCATCGTCAGAGAAGTATACGGAGTTGTTGCCCTTGAGCCTCTTGGGGTCATCTTCTTCGGCTCTCCTCCAATCAATTTATCGATGTAGCATGCCCACCCTTCCATCTGTGGGCCTCTGGTTAGGCAGTTCTGCTTCTTCAATAGCCCTCTGAGGGGTAGCAGCTTCAGGTCAAGGTTTTGGGTGGCCGACATATTTTTTCAAGTATCCCCTCTTGATTAGGTCTTTTATTACATCCTTAAGTTGGATGCAGTCTTCAGTATTGTGGTTGTGATCCTTGTGGAATCGACAGTACTTGCTTCTATTCTTTGTAGAGGAGGATGTCCTCATGGGGCATGGCCATTGGAGGTAGCTTTTTTTTTCTATCTCCATCAAGATTCTCTCCCTTGGAAGATTGAGGAGAGTATATGAATCAAATTTTCTGCCCAATACTTTGGGCCTGGGACTATGTCATCGAGTGGAGTCATTGTTGTTGGAGGGTGTGGGGGATTCGGCCCCCTGTTGCTCTTCTTCTTGGGAACAGATTTCCCTTCAATCAGGTGACGGTTTGTCGCTTGCTCTTCAGCAACCATGTGCTTCTGAGCCCTTACCAGGAGCTCAGCGTAGCTTGTCAAAAACCTTTTGTCCAGAGAGAATGTGAGCCTTGATGATCGGAGTCCCTTCTTTAGTACGGACATGGCCACATACTCGTTGAGATCAGGGATATCAAGAGTGGCAGAATTGAATCTCGCGATGTAGTCTTTGAGGCTCTCTCCTTCATTTTGATGGAGGAACAAGCTATCGGTATTCTGGGACATCTTCTGGCAAGTCCTGAAATGTGAGACAAACAGTTTTTCTAATTTAGAAAAGGAGTTGATGGTACCTGAACATATGCTCGAATACCACATTCAAGCTATCATCTTTAGGGTCGTAGGAAAGGCCAAACAATACAATGCATCGGAGGCTCCTTGGATCATCACGTGGGCTTTAAAGCTACCCAGATGATCAAGAGGGTCGGTGGTCCCATCATAGGATTCCATCTGAGGGACTTTAAAATGCCAAGAGATGATTTCCTCTATTATTCTGGTGGTGAACGGAGGCTGTGAGTCATAAACCGTGAACTTGCCATCTATTTTCTGATCGCGGAGCCTCGCGATCTGCGCTTCAAGCATCTTAAACTTTTTTTCGTAGTCATAGTGGTGGTGGGAGAACCAGGATCAGATACAGATTACTGAATCCTATTTGGTTTACTTAGTCATGTATCAAAGTTTTAAAAATTTTGTAATCAATTAAGATTGAGTCCTGTAATAAGTTGAGGTTAGTTGATTTGTCTCAACCCTCAACCTTAGTCTAGTTCTGAGTCACATACTTCAGCCATGAGTCCAGTAAGAATCAAATTTTGTACAAGAGAGGAGGTTACCATATTTTGGTGTTCCACCAGGCCACATCCAGGAGTCAGAAGCCACTACATCAGCTCGTTGGATTTTGTGTGACACCCCAAGATCCAAAACATTTCTAGAAACCCTGATTCCTTCCAGATATTTTCTAGATGCCCAGATCCCAGTCCAGATGCTAGAGCATATTTCCAAACCAGGACATCCATGATTCCAGAGGTCCATCTATGCCTAACCAAGGAGAAATCAAGCCCAGGCACCAAGCCCAAGCCCTTAAGAAGCAAGATTCCAGCCAGATTTCCTAGAATATGCCAGCCCATGCGCCCAGCCCCTGGAAGCCCACCTGGGCCCCTTAAAAAATTCATCCAAGCCCATAAAGGAGGCATCCTTGCTGCTGTCCCAAGGTCCAAAACTAGATTTATGGAGTTTGACCAAGTCCAAGCTCAAAGGTAGGTGTCCTTAAGTGAGAAGGAGAAGACTAGTCTAACCTAATTAGGATTTATGTTCCTAGTTGTTTTAAAAATTGTAATTCTAACCTAGCTAGGAGAAGCACTTGTAATCTAACTAAGAAAAGGCTTGTTAACCTAAGTGTAATCATAGTTAGGAAAGGGTATGGAGCTCTATAAATAACCCACCGCTCCCCTCTTGTAAGTAACTTTTTTCATGAAATAAAAAAAACTCTACTGAATTGCTTCCAGATTGGTGTCTTATTTTTTTTGTGTTCTTATTCTTGGTTTCTTGCCTTGGCCGATCCCTTGCCCTTGCAAACCCCCACACCCTAGCAGCAAATCAACCTCCAAACATCAGCCACACCCCTAATTGAAGAGCCCTCAGGCATCCAAGAATAAGAAGCCATCTTCTCCTTCTAGCCGCTAGCCCTTGGAGCCCTGATTCCCCTTTCTTCTTTCCATCAATTTCCTTTCTAATTATTTTGTTGTTTCTTGCTGATCTCTGATATTTTGCATATCCCCGAGGTGTTTTCCCTCCTCAGAGGAGGCTCCTCTTGCCTCTAGGACTGCCTAGATCTGCGTTAGATTCAAAAAAAACTACATCTTCGTCATCTAGGCTCCGATCTGAGTGCGAGAGATCTCTTCATCGGTTGAATCTTCAATCTTTGACTGGTAAAATCTTTTCCTTCTCTTAATTTTTGATTTGGTTGAAGATTGCTATCATAATCTAGGAATTTCTCAATTTTCGGGTCTCGAGATTCATTAGTTTGCATGAGAATTTTGTGGGTATGCTTGTTTCTGCCATTGCTAGTCCTTATGCTGAACTTTGATTATCTTTCGGGTTCTTAACCATGAAATTAAAATTTTGAAAATTTCAAAAAAATGAGTTTTCTATTTTTCTACAGCCCTAGGTTTGTCTCACATCAAGTGGGCTCCTTTCTGCCCAGCACTTTCGGGGGTAGAGTCTTCAGAGGAGACAAAAGGAGATCGTCTAGATCTCTTCCTTGCATGTTGGTTATCAGCATGCTTCGAATGTCGAGAACTTCGTCCCTCATTAGAGGGCCGATCCTGAAGAGAGCATCAGGTAGATCCATGGTAGTGGTCTCGCTTTTCTCTTGACCGGTGACTATGCCTAGAGGTGGCTGGTGGATGCCCCACTTGAATGGCGGTCTCTTGAAAATTCTAAATCATGGTTGTGAGAGCATCAACCAGGTTTAGGAGGGCTTCAAACTGGTATTGTCCTATGACCAATGTAGGAGGTGGGACATTATTCTCCACCGGGGGATCGTTCCTTTGAGAGGGTAGACGTCCCCTGCTTGTCGAAGCATTTTGAGCCTTACCTTTCACCATTACGGCTCCTTCGAACTCTCATTTTCAAGAGGGGATGATTATCTTTACCCCCCTTCCTGGCATGCCAATCTATTGGTGTCTAACCTTCATGGACCGGACGGGGCTACTGCATTGCTGGGTAGCCTCCTGAGAATCCTGCAAAATAGATTCCTTGACCGGATTTTCTTTGGTGGGGACCACTTCGATGCTTAAGTCAATGAAGGCTCGAGCAACATAATGAAGAGTTCTCAGAGAGAGAGAAAGAGTGAAAGAGACTCAGGGGATTTGATTTTTTCTTGGCTTACTTGCCTTAGCTTGCTTGTTGAGTGCCCCCTCTTACCAGTATTTATAATGGGAGATGTGCCAAGAACACAGTTAAGCCCACTTGCCTCTAGTTAAGTGGAGTTGGTTAGCTTAACCCCTCCATAATCATAAGCAGTTACTATCTAATTCTGGCCACCTCGATATTGTTGGTGCTGGAGTTAGTGGCCATGTGGCTGATCCTGGCCACCTTGATGTTGTTGGAGTTGGTGGCCACGTGGTTGGTTATAACAACCATATCCATGTCTGGGGATTGGAGCTCAACGGGAGATTCGCTTCAGAGCCACCTCTTCGGAAGGATCCGAGGTCGAATCGGCTGATTGTCTTGCACTTATCCTCTTCGGGATAGGCTAAAGACATCCCAGTCGTTCGCATCAAAATGACCTTCTTCGGAGTGGACTGGAGTTCTTTTCAGAGTAAGTTGGGGAATGAAGCGAACGTCTTCTTCGGACCAGTCTTCTTTGGAGTGGTTCGAAGAAGACTGGCTTACATGACACAGCCTGGATCAGGGATATGCTTCGGGATCGCTCTATTCGGCATGGGTCGAAGACTGACCCAGTGACGAGACTAGAACGGTGATGTTGAGTTGTTGCTTCTTTAGCTTGTGGAGTCACCTTCGAGCCTTTTGATATGGATGGGCGGTTCAATAGGGGTTCAAATATATTCTTAAACTAATAATTAACCTTTGCTGAGCCGGTTTATCCCAACAGGTACCTAGAGCACTACTGTTATTTGCTATAATTTAATCATTCCCTCTTTTGATCCCATAAAAGAGGAAGAACGATGAATAAAAATTAACATTCTTCTTTTTCTTTTTTTTTTGATAAACAAATTGACATGTTCTTTCGTATGACAGTCCTTAATACCGGTCATGTATGATGTATACTGGAGAGATGGTTAATGACAAGATCCCATACATGCATGATGTGTACGGAGAGATAGTTAATAAATGAGGTCAACATGTACGTTGTATATTACTCCTATCAACTACCGTCCATGGTTGAGTTGATCATCGAAAGTCAAATTCATTGATAAATTAAACATTGATCAACTTTTTCATTAATTAACTCATCCATATTTTTTACCTATTAAAAGTCTTACCCTCTTGAAAGATGAGAAAATCAATTTTACATGATCCAAAAAAATAATTTATTATTTTATTTTTGATATATCCCTAATCATATAATAATAATATAATCATATTATTATTCTAATAATATATAATAATATAATATAATATAATATAATATAATATATATTATATATAATATAATCTAATACATTAATATATAATATATTATATTATTATAATAATATTATATTATATTATGTAATATTATACTATATTATTATATTTAATATATTATTATAACATGATTTATCATTATTATATTATATATTTTAGTAAAATAAAAATATATTTATATTATATATTATAACATATTAAATTATATATAATATTTTATAATTTATAATTTATATAATATATAAATTTATATAATAAAGGATATTATAGAAAATATGTATAGATCTTAGTAACTTGCGTGGAAAAGTGGTAATGAAAAAGAATGTGGATAATAAATTTTAGAGACATTTTTCAATACATAAAAGAACATTGGTATATTATTTTTCTATATAAATGTTGCCTAAAAAATGCTTATCCAAAAAAGTCAAGATTTCTAGATAAATTATTTACCCTCTAAAGAATGGGTCCTAATATGTAGCTTTCCTTCCCCTTTGTAAATACTTTGTATTTTTCTCTCAATAAATTTTAGGTAGCTACTTTAATATTTAGCTTTCCTTCTCACTTGTAAATACACTGTCTTTTTCTTTCAATAAATTCTAGGGGAACAAAATCATATGGGTGGGCACCATTGAATATAATATGGGGTGAGCTTCATTATTTGCCATATTTTTCCTTTCACCAATCTTAAAGATTAAGTATAAAAGTTAAATTTTTCTACTAATGGAATTATAGTTTTATAATTTAACATTATTTTTTTCCTTATTTTCAGTACATACCTTTTGCCAATATATAGTATATATAAGTAAGCCCTTGAGCATATATCATTTGATTATGTATTATGTATTAGTGAGCACCATATTCTACCAACTATATATCAATTTATTTTAAAGTGTGTATTGAGATATTAGATAAATATTTTGCTAGGTATATATCAACTAGTTATATAGTATTCACCAATACATAGTATATGACTAATTGATATATACTTCATGATGCACCGATATATATTGTAAGCTTTTTTGATACTATATAGTAGTGATCCAATACATACCTACAGATAAATTAATACATAGTTTCTTGGATATAGTGTTCACTTATATATAAAACTATATAGTAGTGATCCAATACATACCTACAGATAAATTAATACATAGTTTCTTGGATATAGTGTTCACTTATATATAATATATGGCCAATTGATATATATTTGATGGCTTAACAATATATTTGATACATACCTAGTAGCAATCCAATACATATTTATAGATAAATTAATACATAATTTATCGAATATAGTATTCACAAATACATAGTATATGGCTAATTGATATATACTTGATAGCTTACCAATATGTACTATAAACTTTTTTGATACATACCTAATAGTGATCTAATATATACTTACAGATAAATTAATATATAGTTTCTTGAGTATAGTGTTCACCAATATATAATGTATGATCAATTGATATACATTTGATAGTTTATCAATACTGCAAGCTTTTTTGATACACACCTAGCAGCAATCCAATACGTATCTTTAGTTATATCATTTATACAATCATGGAATGGTCTTACATCACTGAGTACAATCTTTGGTCATGGATTAATTCATGCTTCAACTCATATGAACTGAATAAAGTCAACAATTCATATGCATTAAAATATGAATTTAATCAACAATCAGATATTGCAGTGGATGATGTTAGGTTAGTCCATTGTGCAAATGATGTAACTAAAGATGAAGAAAGAATTAAAACTTTTATAATGAATGAAGTCAATAGTCGAGTTAGAATATCTAATTATTGTTGTCTTCTTGTTCTCCATCTCCTGCCTTTCTTTTCTTTAATGCTCACAAAGAGAGGGAATTCGATTTTTTCTTTTCTTGTTATTTTGCTTGCTTTATCTTGACTCAGTCACCAAAATTAAATGTAGTGTTGTGGTTGAGGCATCATTCGTGCAAGGATTGAGTGGCAACTAGGTTGCTATTGATTTCATTCACTATCAAGATTCTTGCTCTTTCTTCAACTTTAGTTAAATTACTTGCACAATCATGGGTTGGCCTAATATCTCCTAAGATAATTTATAATCATGGATTAATTAATATTTTAATGTATATGAACTGAATAATGTCAATAGTTCATATTCATTGAAACATGAATTAATCAACAATCAGAGATTGGACTTAGTGATATCAGGCTAGTTCATAATACAAATAATATAAATAAAGATGAAGAAAGAGTTAAAATATTGATAGTAAATGAAGTCAACAATAAGCTAGTTATAATGGTACAAAGAAAGGATTTACAAGCATATCGATATGATGATTAAAATTTTTTTATTTAATTATTTAGATGGTAATTTAATTAATTAATTAGATGTATGTTTATTTAATTATTTAGATGTTAATTAATTTAATTAATTAATTAATTAGGTTTTGTATGCATAAGATTTAGATCTCTGCATGTAGAGCACAAGTTAGGACTCTAAGTTGCTTTGATGCCAAGGCATTATGATGGATGTTTACCTTGAAATAGGAGGTATCGGAAATTATCGGTGCAATAGCTACATTGCAACTGCTTTCACTGGTCAAATGATGGAGTTGGAGAGGACTGCAGTATCTAAGTACTATTAAAGATACTTTTTTGTTGACCAATTCAGTATATCTAGCTTCTAATTTTTTCTACCTATTTTCTTTATAATCATTTAAAATTTTGCATTGCCACCAATAATTGTATATTTAATTTGGTGAATTTATTTATTTTTATTTTCAAAGATTATACATTATATTTTTTAGAGATTGGAGGAGTGCTAGTCGAGGAGAGAGTTCTAGAGGATGGAGCTCTTGAGAAGAGAGCGATTATGCTGCCAGCTCACATGGTTCTGCACCACTCACACCTTATGGTTAACTTAAAAATTTTAGATATTCTTTTTTATATTATTTTATATTTTATTATCTAATATAACATTCTATATTCTTCATATTAGATATTCTTCGATCTAGTTTAGAGGATATGGGGTCACTAGTGACCCCACAATCACAACAGTAGCGACCGGCTCATCTCAAAATCGGTATCGTGGTAAAGAACTTGCCTAGCTCATAGCACCTCCTACTCGATTGGAGGATAGAGAGCTTATGCACATTCAAAGCTACTCATAAGTGTTATACTTCATATTAATATATTTAAAATTTAATTCTTATAAAGTTATGTTTATTATTAAATTTTAATTTTGTAGTATATTCAGAGAGACTAGAGTTTCTTGGGTCATTACAGGTATCATTCATTGATTGATGCTGGGACCGGAGAAAGAGTTCTCTAGTTAGCCTTCAAGGGCTCATGATGCAACCTGATGGATGTTCCTGGTAAGTCAAATATGTTTAATTTTTAAATTCATGAAATGTTTATATTTTATTTATTTAATATAAGTATGCTTTTACTTGCAGGAGTACTATCAATTCGAGACTTCTTAAGCTAAGGAGGCTAGCCATCTGATCTTCGAGGAGGTGTCATACATAGTCTCTTGGATGGATTGCACAGTCCCAGGTAGTGCACCATAAAGCATTCCAATTCCAAGTTAGCATTAGACTGAAAGTCTTTTAGGGATCACTAGATACAGATGGATATATAGAAGGCCCTCTACAACCTGGAGTACCGATGAGTACTCTGGTAGGTGGCAGAGGGCATGACAGAATCATACCACCTGATAAGATCCGATCAAGCATACTAACTATTTTGTTGACATGCAAATGGTGGCCGATAGATTGGTAATAATTCTACACTTATATATATTAATTTTATAATAAATTAATAATATATATTTTAGTTAATTTTTTATTTATTGTAGATATAATAGCTAGATCGTGCATCGGGCCAACTGTAGTTATAAAAGAACACATACCAGTCCAGAAGGACTAGTGATTACTTAGATCTAAGATCTTGATGTATCACGATAGGAATTTAAAACTTTAAGTATTAATTTTTATATATACTTATATGTAAATTGGACTAATTAATTTGTAAACTGTATGGGTGCATTATGAGGAGTATGTCATAATGACACGGTAAGGACCCATCTTCTTAACCCTTGATCTCGAGGGTTGGCTTTGGGCCACTGGAGGGATGAGTAGGAGCCGATGACTCAGATATAAAGTGATACATACATCGAGGATATTATGATTTGTGTACTTACCTAGTGACCTTAGAGCATCTGGGATGCCATTCACGATATTGTCATCGACACTCTCTGGGACCTGCATCTATATGATCAGCTGACCTCCTTCACATCCATCATAGCAGTAAGTCTATTAATAAATTTCTTAATTTACTTATTTTAATTTTTTATATTTAAAAATTTATTAATAATATTTTATTTTTTTTCATTATAGGATGTTGGGACATCTAGTTCTTCCCCATCGATTACTAGAGAGGACATATTGGAGCAGTAGGAGGAGTACGACGATGTAAAGGATCTCAGATAAATTTTTTTGGTATTATGTATTTAATTTTTTATTTGTAAAGTAGTGTAGATTTAAAAATTATATAATTTATATTCTTTAATATAATATATAATTAGATTTTTTATTTATGATTATGGTTGTTAATTGTTAATTTGATTCTAATATGGTTAAAGAATTATAATTATTTATTATTAAAATAAAAAATAGGTTTATAATAAATAATTATTATTTTTTAAAAAAATAAAAAAAGATATTAGCAATACATTTGGTGATGGCGATTGCCATCACTAAAGTTTTATTACCGACGGTTGATATTTTTAGCAACAATTTTTTTTTTGATTACTAATAATTTTTTATTTAATTATTTTTAAAAATAAAAATATTATTAGTAATGGTAATTGCCATCATTAATAACCATTTTTAATAACCATTATTAGCGATGGATGGAAAAGCCATTGCTAATAACCATAATTAGTGGCTAAGTTATATGCGATAGATTATTAGTGATGATAAATTTATTATTAGCGATGAAAAGCTTGCTATTAATGATAGCAAGCTTGCTATTAGTGACTGTTACGATATGCATGATCTGTTATACATGGAAAGGTATAAGGCACATAGTGTCTATTTCTTTTACTTGGCACAAAATGCTGATCTCTTTTTCTTGGCACAACATGCCGATCTCTCTACTTGGCATAGGATACTGATCTCTCATACTTAGCACAGGATGCTGATTTCTCATACTTGGCATAGTGTGCTGATCATAGATTGCTCAATAATTTATCGGATAGATGTATAACACTTTGGATAGACCACTGATCTCCTACCTAAGTATATTTTAGTACTAATTATGCATTAAGTGTGGTAATCAGTTACAGGTACTCAAGATTTGAATTTAGAGAAGTTTCAGCACTGGTACAGCCAAGTGTCGACTCATGAAATCCAAATATCGACTCAAGTGTTGACTCATGAATAATGAAGTGTCAACATAAGGCCTAAGACCAAATAGAAGACAAAACGAGCAGATTTGAGGAGTTTGGTCAAGTGTTGACTCAGATTGAAGTGTCGACTCACTAAATGAAGTATCGACATATCAGTGCATTTCAAAGAGTTTCAAAAAATATTTTTGACTTGGTATCGACTCATGGAACTGAAGTGTCAACTCAAGGTGTCGACTCATGGAGCTGAAGTGTCGACACTTGAAGTAACGGCTGGTTTTTTTTGAAGTACAAATGGCTAGATTTCTCAACTTGGCTCAAATGGCTAGATTTCTCCTCCAACGGTCATGAATGGTCAATCAAGGCTTGGAGGGCTATTTAAACACCACCAAGCTCATGGGAAGAAGTGAAATAGATTGATTAAGAGAATTCTTTGAAGATCCATTGAAAATGCTTAAAAGATTCAAAATATTGAGAGTTGAGCCTCCAAGGATTACTAAGTGAGAAGAAGCTTCCAAGTCCTCATCTTCAAGTATCATTTGAAGCTTCAACAATAACATGGAGACAAGCTCAACAATATCAATCAAGTACCTCAATGAAATATCTGCTTTTTGTAAGAAAGCTTTTATGTTTTCATTATCATACTTGTGCTTGTATTGCTCACTAGTTTCAATGAAATTGAAACTAGTATCTAGGTTATTGGTGAGCCTATGTGATGAAAACCAACAAGGATTTTGACTTGTGATCCCATGAAAACAAGTTGGATTGTTGGTTAGCCCAGAAAACCATCAAGGTTGTTGGTAAGCCCACAAAACCAACAAGATTTTTGGTTAGCCTGGAAAATCAAAGGAGTTTTGACTTGTGATTCCAGAAAAATAAGTTGGATTTTGATTAGTGAGCCCGAAAAACTAATCGGCTGTAATCAAGGATGATTATAGTAAAATTTCCAAGGGGAGCTTGGGGAGTGTATGTAGGTGCCAAGGGGTGCACCGAACCACTATAAATTTATTATGTTTGTGATTGCTTATTTTCTAAACATTTGTTTTGAATTGGAACATAATTGCAAAAAGTTTTTAAAATTCAATTCACCCCCCCTCTTGGGCTAGCCTTACTGGGCAACATCTCTTAACAGCCAAACCAACATAATCACTTTCTTAATAGTAGAACCACATCACAAATAGTTATAATTGCTTAACCAACTCAGCTATCTACTTCTATAAATAGGAGATCAAAGGGATCTCCTAGGCGGTAACTTTTTTAGCACTTACTCTCTCTTCATTTTTTTCTTATTATTCTTCCTCTTAAAGTTGATTTAAGCATCGAAGTGTCCCCTCGTTGAAGAATTCCACTAGTTTCTCCAGCATCAAGGACCTTTTTCATAAGTCAATAGAGGAGATTGGATTACTACCAAAAAGTCAACAAGTCCTTCGCAAGTCCTCAGCCAAACATTAGAAGACCTTTGAGAGCTTGACCCACTCAAGCATAGCTCGCTTGATCAGTTCAAAAAGGTGCAATAATAGATTAGTGCTAGAGGAAAGGCCTTGTATCCAAAATATTCAAGAAAATGCAAAGAGGGAGACCTCCACTTAGTCATGCTACTGTACCACAATTTGCTTGAAATAAACATTGTATAGCAAAAGCCAAGGTAAGGAACCCCCAACCAACTTTTGTTGTTGACCCAAGATTGGATGCTTTAATTGAGTAGGTCCACCACCCACCCTCCTGCTCCACCAGCTAGAGCATCTCAATGGCCACCACACAGGGAGGAGATCTGGATGTCGGCCCCTCCTTAAGAAAGAGGAAATCTCCATCATACTCAAGAAGATTCCTAGGTGGACTTAACTCCCGCTCATCTTTCCAATCATCACCCTCAACCAAGGGATGATCTTGAAAGGAAGATTAAGGACCTAGAGGCTAGGCTGGGAATAATTTGCATAGGGAATCAGAACAACTCCCACAACTTCAACTCCCAATCTCCTTTTTCTGATGAAATCTTTAATGAAACAGTTCCCCATCGATTCAAGATATCGCCAATAGACCCTTATGATGGTTCCATTGGTCCCATCGATCACCTAGAAGGATATAAAGCCTCATGTGACTCCAGGCTACTTCTGACACCTTGTTGTGCTTAGCTTTTCCTACAACTCTGAAGAAGGCTGCAAGAATGTGGTTCTCAAGCCTACTTCCTGGATATATTCACCATTCTAGCAATTAAGCCATCCGATAGTGACCCAATTCAGAAGTCATAAACCAACTCCCAAAAACAACAACAACCTCTTCTCCCTCAAGCAAGACGAGGCAAAAACTCTTTGAAGCTACATGGCATGCTTCAATATAGCCATGCTAGAGGTCAAGGACCTCAATGAGTCCATCATGATGTAGGCTTTGAAGCGAGGGCTCCAAAATGGTTGCCTTAGCTACTCCTTGGACAAGAACTTTCTGAAGAGTTATGCTGAGCTCCTTGAGTATGCTGGGAAATATGCTTAAGCTAATGATGGATTAATCCTCCATCGAAAGGAGGAAGGAAAGAAAGAAAAAAAAAAAAAAGTGGCCTTAGGGAGAAGAAACTCACACTCAATCAAAACTGCTAAGCCAGCAAAGAATCTGAGACCAGATCGTCCTACCACCACTTTGACAACTACACTCCCTTGATTGCTTCTTGATCTTAAATCTTAATGGAGATCGAAAGAAAGACTTCTTCCGTCAACCATTTTCCATGAGGGGTTCGTTCAAGAAGAGGGACAAGTGCAAGTATTGTTAATCTCACAGAGATCATGGGCACGACACGAAGGACTGCTGCTAGCTGAAGCAAGAGATAAATAATCTAATCTGGAAGGGATACCTCAACAAATATGTCAATGCCTAGAAGAAAGAAGAAATCCCTCCAACTTGACCTAAGCAAAGTGCCAAACTGGACAACCTACTAATCAAGGAGATGGTCAATATGATCTCAGGCCTCTTTCATAACGGGGGGCAGGGATGCAGGAAGAGGAGTTGTCGAGTGAGAAGCACCTGCCCAAGCCAACTTTTTTTGGAGACATCATTACTTTTTTTGATAATGATATAAAAGGAGTCCAAACCCCTCATAATGATGCTGTTGTTGTCTTTATAAAAATAGCTAAGCATAATGTAAAGAAAATTAAGTAGATAATGAAAGCTCTACTGATCTCTTGTTCTACGATGTTTTCCAAAGAACGAAATTACCTCTTGATAGGTTAAGAAGATATATACCTCGCTCACTGGGTTCAATAGAAACTCTGCAGTTACAGAAAGAGAGATCCCCTTATTAGTGACTATAGGTCAGCCACCAAAATAAGCCACAATTCAACTAAACCTTTTGGTTGTTCGGGTGCCGTCAGCATACAGTGTCATCATTGAACGATCAAGCTCGAATGACTAAGGGCAATAGTTTTCACTTATCACTTGCTTGTTCACTTGCCAACTAGAAATGGAGTTGGTGAGGTAAGGGGAGATTAGATGATGGCTTGATAATGCTTCTTTGCAATAGTCAAAATCATAAAATAGGTTGGAGATGCACTAGCCGATGAGTAGGATGTTTGAGAAAATGCCACTATAAGTAGAGGAGAACTAGCCAAGCAGTTGGTGAGCATCCTTCTAGGAGATGATCCAAATAAAGTAGTGTAGATCGGCTTGCTCCTAGCTTCTGAAGTCAAAGAAAGATTGATTCTATTCCTTAGAGCTAATGCCGATGTCTTTACATGGATTGCTGTAGACATGCTAGGTATTTTTACTGATATCATTGTGCATAAATTAAGTGTTGATCCACACTATCCCCTATCAAACAATAGAAAAGAAGTTTTGCTCCTAAAAAGTAGAAGGCAATTAAAGTTGTCTAACTATTGAAGGTAAGCTTCATCAAAGAAACCTACTACCTTGATTGGATAGCCAATATGGTCATGATGAAGAAGTTGAATGGTAAATGAAGAATCTATGTTAATTACACAGATCTCAATAAAGACTGCCCAAAAAAATAGTTATCCTCTATCAAGAATTGATCAGCTATTAGAAACTATTTATGGACAAGAATTGCTCAACTTCATAGATACTTTTTTCTAGATACAATCATATTAGAATGGTAGAAGAAGACCAAGAAAAGATAGCCTTTATCACCAAAAGGGGGCTCTACTACTATAAGATGATTCCTTGTGGCTTGAAAAATGTTGGAGCCATTGATCAATGCTTGGTAAACAAAGTCTTTAAGAATTAGGTTGGAAGAAACATGGAAGTCTATGTAGAAAACATACTTATCAAGAGCACAAAAGCTGGCCATTACATTGCCAACATGGAAGAAGCCTTCAATGAATTAAGGTACCACTAAATAAAGCTCAACCTGAACAAGTGTATATTTAAGGTATTGCATCGGGAAAGTATTTAGACTTTATAGCAACTCAGAGAAAAATTGAAGCCAATCCTAAAAAAATCCTAACACTTTTGGAGATAAAACATCCTAAGAACAAAAAGAAAGTACAAAGCCTAACAAGTTTTCTTCAATATTCTAAAGCACATTGATAATTTTGAATAGTTAGAGAGCTGCCGATCTGCTTTCGAAGACATGAAGAAGTATCTCAATTCAACTCCATTGCTATCAAGGCTGAAGACAAATGAGCTGGTTTATATTTGCTTATCTATTTTTCTCTAACATCATTAGCTCTATTCTAGTGTGGGAAGATGTAGGTATACAAAAGCATATCTATTATACAAGCAAAAGATTAAGGGATACAAAAACTAGGTACTCCAAGGCAGAGAAGATGAGATATGCCCTTCTTACCACTTCTAAAAGACTGGCTATACTTCCAATCCCACATTGTAGTTGTCTTAATAGATCAACCTTTGAAATCTATACTTTGAAGACTAGGTACATTAGGATGACTAGCCAGATGGAGAGTTGAACTAGAGGAGTTCAATATTGAATACAAGTCTCGTCTTAGCATGAAAGCACAAATTCTTGCTGATTTTATTATCAAATGTACAATACTTGATAAAAAAATAGAAGACAAGAGATATGAAGAAGTGCCAAAAGTAGTGCCAACCACCCCATCATGGGTCTTACATGTCGACGGTGCTTCAAGTGCTCAAGGATGTGGAGTTGGATTAATTCTTATAAGTCTTGATGGGGTAGTTACTGAATGTGCCTTAAGGTTTGCTTTCATACTACCAATGATAGACCTAAGTACGAGGCCTTGATAGCTAGCTTGAACATATCTAAAAAGATTAGAATAGTTCAAATTAAAGTCCTCTCTAACTCCTAACTGGTCATCGCTCAGGTACGAGAGGAATATGAAGCTAAAGGACCAGCCATGATCAAATACCTCCAGAAGATAGGGAACTATCTTCAAGTTTCAAAGTTCTAGAAATATAGCAGATTCCTAGATAAAAAAATGTCTGAGCATATGCTTTGTTGCATCTTGTCACTTTTGACTCTCAAATCTTGCCAATGGAGTCTTCATTAAGTACTTGAAAATATCAAGCATAGAAGAAACTCGTACAATCACTTGAGTAGAATGTGAATCGAGCTAGATTGACCCACTCGTCAACTTCCTTGACAAAGGAGAGCTTTCAATTGAGGGATCAGATGACAAGCTTTTTGGTATATCCTCTTGAAAGGTCAGATTACAAAAAATTCTTCACTATGCCTTTACTTCAATGTTTGCACCTATTTGAAGCTGAGTATCTACTTCAAGAAGTTCATGAAGGCATCTATAGTAGTCACATCAAAGGAAGATCATTGGCCTACAAAATTCTTAGTCAAGGATTCTACAATTCTACCATCATGGTAGATGCCAAGAATTTTGTTTAGAAATGTGATCAGTGCCAGAGATTTGCTAATATCCAGAGAAAACCATCTATGCTAATCATTTAGATAATAGCTCCATGGCCATTCAATATGAGGGGCATTTATATTCTTGGTCCTTTTTCAATGGCCCTAGGGCAAAGGAAATTCCTGCTTGTCATGATTGATTACTTTATGAAATGAATCGAAGCCGAGCCCTTAGCCCATATAACCGAGAAGAAGATTCAAGAACTCGTCGGGAAGTCTATCATCTACCAATTTGGGCTACTAAGATACATCGTCTTCGATAATAGGAGATAGCTTGATAATAAGAGGTTCCAAGAATTCTGTTCAAGTTTATACATTAAGTAGAGGTTCACATCAGTAAAATATCCACAATCAAACGAAGAGACAGAGAGATAGAGGTCACAAATTGGACCAATCTTCAAGGACTAAAGACCATACTTGATCAAGCAAAAGGTCTCTAGGTCGATGAATTGACAGCAACTTATGGTCATATCGAACAACTCTTCATCCTTGATAGGTGAGATACCTTTAAATTGACCTATAGGGCAGAAGTAGTCGTTCCCCTAGAGATCGGCCAAGTTTTAAAATGAGTGAGGGGGTATGATGAGGAGATCAACCAAGAGAAGCTCCGAATAGACCTCAGCCTCTTGCTAGAAGCCTGGGAGAAAGCTTATACTAGAATGGTAGCTTATAACAAAAAGTTGCTTGATACTACAATTCCAGAGTGAAAACCAAAACGTTCCAACAATACGATCTTGTTTTTCGACAAGCTGAAATCTCACAGCCATTGGAGTAAAAAAAACTCTCACCTAATTGGGAGGGGCCATACAAAGTGTCAAATATTATTAGACCTAGGGCTTATAATCTAGAAATTCTAGATGGGACTCCGATTCGAAGATCTTGGGATTTTGACAATCCAAGAAAATATTATCAATAAAATTTCTTTCTTTTTCTAAAAAGTATCTTCTTTGTACCCTCCATATCCAAGAGTTTGGTAGGATGGCATAGGTTCACCTCGGAAGGAAACAAGTTTTTTCGGCCTTCGATCTACTATTCTCTATTAAAGATATTGGTAGGATGTGTAGGTTCACCTAGGAAGGGAACAAGCTTTCCCAACTTCTGATATGACATTCTTTATCAAAGGGATCGACAGGATGGTGCAGGCTCGTCTAGGAGGGAACAGACTTTTTCAACCTCTGATCGGGCATTCTCTACCAAAGAGATCAGCAGGATGGTGCAGGTTTCACCTAGGAAAGCGACATGTTTTTCGAACCTTGGATCTAGAATTCTTTATCAAAGAGATCGACAGGATGGTGTAGGTTCGTCTAGAAAGGGGACAAGCTTTTTCAACCTCTGAAATGATATTCTTTATCAAAGAGATTAGCAAGATAGTACAGGTTTGTCTAGGAAGGGAACATATTTTTCTAACCTCTGATCTAATACTATTTAGATCAGATATTCTGATATTCTTTATCTGATGAAATTAGATAGGCATAGGTTTGTCCAAGATTTTGATTAGATATTTTGATTTTTTTGTCTGATGATATTAGATAGGCACATGTTTGTCCAAGATTCTGACTAGATATTTAGGTATTCTTTATTTAATAAATCAGATAGGCACAGATTTGTTCAAAATTTCAATTAGATTTGCACAAAATTTTGATCGAACATTTCTCATGAAATGTTATATCCTCTATCAAATGAGATTAGTTGTTCTTCATTCCAACTGGTTGGATATTCCTTTGAGACTTTCGAATAGGAACCTTTTATCAGTTATTCTTTTTCTATTATTATTAGTTAGAAATTCCCTATCTATCATTTGCAATCAAATACCTTCTGAAAAGGGCTTAAGACAACATGTGCATTGTGCAAAAGAGATTGGAATGGACTTGAATAGTTCATACACTTTTTAAAAAGAGATCAAATTAAGCTATCCAAGCTCAAGAAGTTGTAAATATCACATCCACAAAAATGTCAGTAACAAGAAAATGAAAGAAATTAAAACTCTTCATTGATCCTAGAAAATTTCTTTACAATTTATAGGTTGCTTCAGTTAAAAAATAGAAAGAAAAGAAAGAAAACTATACATTTATTTTCTTCTTCTAGTTGTCTTTGACCGCAGAGCTTTTGAGGGCTTAGCTAAAGAAAAATTGGGGCCCCTTTCTTCCTCATAGCTCAAAGGTAGATCACCTTTGGATTGGAGGCCTAAAGCTATCAGCTTCGCCCACTTATCTAAAGTAGTAGTGATTGTCATCATGAAATAATATACATCTCCTTTCATCACCTCATCTACCAATAATGGCATGTCCAAGTTAGTCAAAGTTAAGAAGTTAGTCTCAATATTTGAAAAGAACTCCTTCAACTTTTGATGCACCTATTGAAATCGATCCATACATGAAAAAGAAAACTTCCGAATTCTTTGCAAAAGTCATGAATATTTTGACTTTGGCTTTTGCTAGCTTTTCTGCTAAAGTCTCCAGAAGGTTGCTAACCTCTTTTGCAGGTGCTTCCTCTATTAAATCTATTACGATTGCAACAATTTGACATATCAAAAAGAAAGGAGGAAGAAGGGGAAATATATATGTAGAAAATGATAACTTCATTACATCAAAAGGTCCTTTACACAGCAAAAAATCTTGAACTCTCAATGGGAGAAACATGGATTAAGAAATACAAATTAAAAAGATGAAAAAGGAGGCAAAAGAGCATACGAAGGTAAAAGCCCTCATATTTCTGGTGCCTCATTAGCAGGAACTTCTGCTTGGAACTCTACAGATGCTTTGGGCATCTCAACAATAGTCATGGCTTTAAAAGTGTCGAAGGTACATCGGCAACTTGAACCTCTACCATCTCTTTAGTAGTATCCTCGACCATAGTTATTATTGTCTCCTCTAGAGTGCTGATACTCGGTGTAAGAAGAGCTGTGTTGAAACCTGGGAGATTCCTTTATCCTCTTTTTGCAATTGTTAAACCCTTCAAAGATAACTCACAACGATTTATCAGCTAAGTCATTTATGAAATGCTCAGCTGACTTGTACTCCTTGATGGCCCTTTTTTGGCCCCTAAAGTTCTTTCTCCAACTTTTTCTTCTCTTTCTTAAGTTTCTTGACCTCTTTATTCGCAACAGAGAGATTGGTATTCAATTTATTTATTTCAACAGTGGTTGAAACCTCCAGCTCTATATTTTTGGCCTTAGCTGCCTTTTTCTGGGTCACTGGGGCATCCCTTTCAGCTTCAGCAGCCTTTGCTCGAATGCTAGCTGCTTTCACTTCGTCAATGACTTTCTTGGCCTCTTTCTTGATCTATGATAATGTTGATCCATGGAATGATTTTGATGATCATAAAATATTGGAGCATGTATATGTAACTAATTCTTTCAATTACTTGAGAAGGTTTTGCAGGAAATTGGTTACCTTTAGTTTAAATTGGTTTTCAAATTGATTGAGAGGTAATTCAATTATGTATAGACTCTTATGTACTTTGAATTGTAAATGCCCTAATTTTTCAACTATGTAATCTTGTAAATGGGCTATAAAATTGTAAAAATAAGAGTATGTAAATTAGCTCTTGTTTGATTCATGTATTGAAGAGTTTTGGAGAAGTTTGAAGCATCAATTGAAGTTTTGGCAAAAGCTGACTCAAGGATCAAAAGCCGACTCCTTATGGCACGGCGCGAAGAAATTTCAAAGTTTCAGTATCTCGAGCCGACTCGTGTCCCAAGAGCCGACTTGTTAAAGAATACATGTTTTTAAAGTCTGAGATCTCGAGTCGACTCGAGCTCCAAGAGCCGACTCGTCCAGAGTTATGATTTTTTGGTGACAGAGACTTCGAGCCGACTCTACCCTGAAGAGCCGACTCAAGGTATTTGTTGTTTTGAATTGATTGAAGGCACGAGCCGACTCCAGCTTGAAGAGCCAACCCTTATAAAAATTGTCTGGGCTGTTTAAGACTTCGAGCCGACTCATGGATCTCGAGCTAACTCGAGTGACCGTTTTCTACGCTCTAACGACTAGTTGCTGAAAGTGGTTTTTGAACTCCAATTCATTTCCAATAGCTCTTTCACGAATCCCTAGGCCCTACAACGGTCATATCTCTTAAAAAAATATAAAAGGGATTGCTTTTGAGGGATTAAACAATTATTAGAGGATTATTATCGATTTATCTTGACAAATTGAAGAGCCTTCAAGTTTTTCACCAACCTACTTCAAAAGCTTTCAAGATAGGATTCAAAGCTTCACCAACTTCTCTTCATCATTGAATCCACTCATTGAAGAAGCATAGAAGCAGCTTGAAGAGCATTAAAGAGTATTCAAAGCTAGGCTTCATCTTGATCTACATCGATAACATTTAAATAAACTCGGTTTGTTGTGTAGTTGCTTTTTATTTATCTATATCTTTGTTTTCTCTCTAAGAACAGCAAGTGTTTGTGTCTTAAGAGAGAGTTGAAGGTTTTTAGGTGAACCTTGTGAAAATCTAAGTTTGGGTTCTTGGTGATCCCGGTATAAAACCAAGTGTTAGGATTTCTTTAGTGATCCCATTCAAAACCAAAGGAAGTTTGGGTTTCTTTGGTAATCCCGGTAAAACCAAAGTATACAGACTTGGATTGTGAGCCTAGTAAAATAATCCAACTATATTCCGATTGGGAGATATAGTGAAAATCCCAAGTGGTCCTTGGATAGTGGACGTAGGAGCCGGTTGCTCTAAACCACTCTAAATCTCCTTATGTTTGTGTTTGTGTTTGTACTTATTTTAGCTTATTGCATTTACTTAATTACTTCTGCATTGCATATTGCACCACAATACTAAAAGAATTTCAAAGTGCACATAATTATGAAAAACTTTTATAATCCCAATTCACCCCCTCTTGGGAAGCCACCTGGGCAACAGATAACTTCTTGTTCAAGTCACTCTTCACCTCCTCAAATGAGAGAATATAATGCTTGAGATGGATAAAATTTGACAAAAAAATGAAACAGGAGAAGAAACAAAAAGATCAAGGAAAGATCAATAGAAAAAGAAATAAGAGAAAAAGGCAAATAATAAATAGAAAGTTACTGATAGATCCCTAGAGCACTATCGCCAAGTACTTGGGGAATCCGATGTTTCTCCTGCTCTTTCTAATCTGCAGGAAGACAAATCATGTCAATAAGCACTTTAACAAGTTTCGGATTGCCACAGGTCGACTCAGTTACCCTCAACTCTTTATAGAGGATGACATGTTCCTCCTGAGTGCCTAAAGAGATGTCTACATCAACAGATCAAAGAGGAGATCGAACAACCTCTAATGACCCCATAGGATTTACTAGTGAAGATGGCTGAGCTGCTTTTGAAGACCTGCTTGGCCCAATCACTAGAGGAACAGATGCAGATATCAAAGCCTCCACCAGTTTGGAAGATCCATCACCCTCAGTAGTGGGAGTTCTCTCTAACGACGTTGGAGCTCTTTAGACTTCTTCTTTCTACCTTCTAGAAAATTGTCCGACCTCTTCCTCTTTATGGCATGCTGGAGCTGATCGAAGTTAACTTTCCCTATCCTTGAAGACATGATAATTTACATCATTAGGTTGGTCAAATCTGATGACTTTGTAAAAGTAGAAGAAAAAGATGAAGGAGAGAGCAAGAAGGGAGTTCAAAGAGATCAGACGTATTGCTAGGGACTACCAGACTTATACCTACATCATATAGGGCTTGATCGGTTAAAAGCCTTTGGAACTTTAGAACATCAGCATGAAGCAGCTTAAGAAAACCATCTAAATCCTTATCTAAGGGAGCTTTGGTATGGTTAGGACTGGCTTAGGCATTATCCCAAGAAGATCTAAGCTTTAAGATTTGGTTAGAGGAGAGGAAGAAGTACCTATTCTTTTACCCGTGGATAGCAAAAAGAATGCCTTCTATAAGCTTGCAATTTTGCCTATACATGAACTAGTACCAATCCTTATTGTAAGGATGGGTCTTCAACATAAAGATAGCTCGAAATAGGAAAGGCCTTGGCTTTATTTCACATACATCATAGATGAGCATGAAGCTCATAATGACCTTAAAACAATTTGGGATAAATTGGGTCAGAGTCACGTAAAAATCTAAAATATTAGGAATGAAGGGATGAAGAGAAAATCTTATACCTGCTTCAAATGCATCCTCATAAAAAGCAATGCATCTGGATAGAGGTGACACTACCCTATCATCTAGACATGGGACTATTATCTTAAACTCATCAAGGATGTCATACTTAGTCCTAAAATTGTCAAGGTCCACTTCTCGAATCACAAACCTTTCTAATTTTGGACCTAAAGAGGCTCTTCTATGGTGTGGCACTATGCAAAAGGAACTGATATGGCACAATCGCTGACGTGGAATCGGTGTCGCACCCAGTTGGTAGCCATGCTGGCAGAAGATGCCACCTAGATGTGATGACTAAGTGAAGATCTGAGGTCGAGCCCCTGATCGAGGTCAGCTCCGATCCGGGGTCAAGCTCCCGCCATCCTAGGTCGAGTCCCAGGTTGAGATAAGCTCCCATCCAAGGTCGAGCTCTTGGTCGAGATCGTGCTCTTGCCATCCGAGGTCGAACCCCCAACCGAGGTCAGCTCCCATCCAAGGTTGAGCTCCCGGTCAAGGTCGTGCTCCCGCCATCTGAGGTTGAGCTCTTAGTTGAGATCAGCTCCCAGCCGAGGTTGCGCTCCCACCATCCAAGGTCGAGCCCCTGGCCAAGGTCAGCTCCCATCAGGGATCGAGCTCCCACCATCCGAGGTCAGCTCCCATCTGGGGTCGAGCTCCTAATCGAGGTCACTCTCTCGCCATCCGAGGTTGAGTCCCCGATCGATATCAGCTCCCACCCAGGGTCGAGCTCCCAGCCAAGGTCGTACTCCTGCCATCCAAGGTCGAGCCCCTAGTCAAGATCAGCTCCCATCTGG
Source organism: Areca catechu (assembly GCA_021397845.1). Lineage (NCBI taxonomy): Eukaryota > Viridiplantae > Streptophyta > Magnoliopsida > Arecales > Arecaceae > Areca > Areca catechu. The sequence goes on along the minus strand of CM038039.1, from coordinate 200,794,604 downwards.
GGTCGAGCTCCCGGCCAAGGTCACGCTCCCACCATTCGAGGTCGAGCTTCCGGTCAAGGTCAGCTCCCATCCGGGATCGAGTCCTAGCTGAGATCATGCTCCTGCCATCCGAGGTCAAGCTCCTGAGATAATGCTCTCGCTTTCAAAGACAGAATCACTGTCCAGAACCAAGAGACATCATCGACTGATAAGAGATCAACTAAGGATAAGGAGTAGAAGACCATGAGGAATTTAAGCCATGGACCAAAAATTCCAGACTACCTACGATCTTTAGAGGGTGGCGCTACCCTACCAAAGATTCTAGGCTCTGCAACATGCCGCCCGCACACTCTACACGACGTGTGCTCCCCCAGGCTCCGGGCCCTGTAGCACACCGCCCACACCCACTATCATGCAACCGGGGCCCCAGTTCCTGCAATGCAACACTTGCGCCTCCTCCAAGAGGAGTATCCAATTAAGGCTCCAGGCCCTATGACACTCTGATGGTCCCTCCTGGAATGAAAACATACTACCATGGCTTGGGGCTCAACAACATGATGCCCGTGCCTACCATGAAAAGCTGCTATACTAAAGAGACAGGACCTGTATTGCGAACACCCCCAATAGAAAGATCTCTTGAGGATCGGTCCGATAAGGGGGAGGTCACTGACAGAACAAACCCCACCACAAAAGGAAACTGGGAAAGTGACATCCTGATGAAGCCCCAGACCTAGTCTGGACCATTTCTCTTATATAAAATAGAAGATGGGACCACCAAGGAGGGAGAGACAACTGGTAAGATAAAGAGAGCAAACTGGCAAGGAACCAACAAGGAGAACCTCCCTTCTCTTTAACTTCAACTTATCTTCCATCTCTCAGATTCCATATTCTTTACTTCTCTACACGGAGGGACCTTAAGCTCTCCATCATAGAGGCTCTGTTCCTCTTGGTTGTCCCAACTGACTTGATCGTCGGAGTGTCCCCATCAGAATCCCTAGCCTGGATCTCCTCTTTTTTGTAGGACCGACTGGTCTAGAAGCTGACTGGAAGAGAGGACCGAATACCTAAAGGGAGCCTGATGCATTCATGACATGTCAGAGCTACAGGCCACGGAGATCTAGGAGGCAACAAATTGGCATGCCAGGAAGGGGGAATGCAACCAATTATAGAAAGTTCAATAGTAAGTCCCCCGCTACTAGAAAAGCACCTGTGGACATCCACAGCCCCAAGGTGATAATGAGCGCATTGAAATTTCCGTCAACTGCGTCGGGGACCCTCCTCACCATGGTGACCAATAGACCCCGGAGAGGGAGTCCTCGCTCCACCACTTTGGCAGACCCCCACATCGCTGCACTTACCCAGTAGATCCAAGCCTTGATTGTGGCAGTGCATTAGCTTCATTAGCAACACCAGACCCTGGCAACATAGCAGCAGCCGGGGTACCGGTGGCCCATGCAACCGATCCTCGTACCAGCCTACTGTCCATCTGAGAGGGGCCATCATATATGGCCTCCTACCCATGAGAAGACCAGCAAATGATCGGAAAGAAATAGCAAGATGGCTTGACTAGCCGGGAGAGTCGCTCCTCGACCTCGGACCATGGTGCACACTCATGCCGATGGCACTGGCATGGCTAGGAATTAAGGCGAGAGTTCCTCCACCCCGCGCCCCCTTCATCCTTGACGGCCTCCACCAAGGGGTCCATTGATGAGACCATCCACCACCAGGTAGAGAGATGCCTCGAAGAGCAAGAGCACAAGATGGTTGATCTGTTCCACTGATTTGCGAAGATTCAGGGCTCCCCTAGTGATCTTGTGGGTTACGACACACATCCACTTTTCTCCCTCAAAATCCAAGAGGAACCGATTAGGCGGAGAGATACCTCGAAGAGCAAGAGCGCAAGCTGACTGATCTGTCCCGCTGGTTTGTGAAGATTCAGGGCTTCCCTAACGAGCTTGTGCGTTATGACACCCACCCACTTTTCTCCCTCAAAATCCAAGAGGAACCGATTTCTAATCGATTTCGAATGCCCCAAGTTGATTCTTTTGACAGGACAACAACCCCTTGGACCACCTGAAAAGCTACAAGGCCCTCATAAGGATCCATGGGGCTACTGATGCCCTCCTCTACATCACCTTCCTAGCTATACTCCGGAAGGCTGCTCGAGCCTGGTTCTCCCAACTCGAGTCGGGAAGCATAGCTCATTTAGATAGTTGGAGAAAAAGTTAATGGCACACTTCAATGCTTCCACGTGAGGCTGATAGCCTTTTCTCTATCCATCAACAAGACCGAGAGCCCCTCCGGGATTACATTCCTAGTTTAAAGCCACCACCATGGAGATCTACCACCTCGGTGAGCCAGTCGCCATGTTGGCATTAAGAGATGACTTAGGATCTCTTGCTTCACCTACTCTCTCGATTAGAAGCCTTCAAAGACTTACTTGGAGCTCCTCCTTTGGGCCCATAAGTACATCCACATGGAGGAGACCAACCATACCAAGAGGGAGTTGGACGGGAGGCCACTGAAAAGACAGGCCATGGGGGAAGTATTTGGCCCCTTGACCTTGAAGGACACTCTAGCCCTGCAATCGGGCCCTATGCCTAGAGTCGATCTTGCCAAGAAAGAGAAGTTCACTCATCTCCTCGCCCCGAGAATAAAGATTCTCATGGAGATCGAGGACAAGTGCTTCCTGCATCGACCTCCCCCACTGAGGCTGTCCACTGGATGTGACAAATCTTGCTACTATCTCTTTCATCGGGATTATGGCCACGATATCGAGGAATGCCACCATCTGAAGAGGGAGATAGAAGACATGATCAAGCATGGCTGCCTTAAAAAATATGTGGAGGGAGGAGCTCCCCCAGTAGCCAAGAGTGAAGAGCCCCGGCCACTCACCATCGATAACTGGCCCACTGAGAAGCCAATGGGGATGATCTCTTAGGGGGCAGGGAGAAGCTCGAAAAGGGCTAAGGAAAGGGAAGAGAGTGATGATGTATTCCCTTACGAGGGAGAAGGGTCGGCTAAGGTAGATAATCCAAATAATGATGCTGCCATCATAGAAATGACGATAGCTAAACATCCTGTAAAAAAAATTATGGTTGATAGTGGAAGCTCTGCCGACATCCTTTTTTATGATGCTTTTGCAAGGATGAACTTGTCCACTAACCAAATAAAGCCGGTATTCACGTTGTTGGTCGGCTTCATCGGGGATTCGATCAGGGTTGAAGGAGAAATTACACTTCCAATAACTGCCAGAATGCCATCTCGACAGAGTACTATGTTGACAATATTCACCATTATAAGTCTTCCCTCGCCTTACAACATGATCTTGGGGCATCCTGGACTCAATCTACTCAACACAACAATCTCCACCAGGAGTGAAAGGCTAGGCAAGGTCCCAACTCCTTGGGAGATAGGAAAGATGAGAGGGTCCTGGCAGCTGGTCCAGCACTGCCTGTAGACTGTTATGGGAGCGTGAGAGGCTAGGCAAGGTCTGGCCATTGACCAATCGACCCTGACGGAGCTGGAGTCGAAGGGCGGGCTAGTTAAGCCCCTGCTGCCTTTTTCTCTGGGAGAGGATCCCCTAAAGACTGTGCAAGTGGGAGCCCTGCTGCCTGAAGAGGAGAGATCCTGCTTGCTCAGCTTCTTACGGGCTAATACGGATGTCTTTGCCTGGATCGTAGCTGGCATGCCCGGGATCCCACCAGAAGTAATCACTCATAAGCTAAACATTAACCCTAATAGCCACTCGGTCTGGTAGAAGAAGAGAAGCTTCACCCTAGAAAGGTAGAAGGTGATCGATGAGGAGGTCGATAAGCTTCTCATGGTAAGCTTCATCCAAGAGGTACGGTATCCTGCCTGGTTGGCTAAAGAATGATGGTTAGAAAAGCATCAGGAAAGTAAAGGATCTGCATGGACTACACTGACCTCAACCAGGCATGCTCGAAGGATAGTTCCCCCTCTCCAAGATCGATCAGCTAGTGGATGCAACCTCGGGCCACAAACTCCTTAGCTTTATGGATGTATTCTCCGGGTACAACCAAATCTACATGCACCAAGAGGATGAGGAGCACACGACATTCATGATCGATAGAGGTACGTACTGCTATAGGGTGATGCCATTCAGTCTCAAGAATGTTGGGGCCACATACCAATGCATGGTCAGCAAGGTCTTCAAAGACCAGATTGGCCGTAACATGCAGATTTATGTAGATGATATGCTCGTCATGAGTGGCCAGGAGTCGGACCATGTTGTCGATCTGGCGGAGGCCTTTGATAACCTTCACTTCTACTAGATGAAGCTGAACCCTATCAAGTATGCATTTAGCATCGTGGCAGGAAAAATTCTAGGATTCATGGTCACTCAACAGGGGATAGAGGTCAACCTCGAGAAAATCCAAGCAATCATCGATATGAGACATCCCATCTTTAAGAAGGAGGTTCAGCGCTTGATCAGACACATCGCAGCATTAAGCCATTTCATCTCGCATTCTGCCAAGTGCTGCCAGCCATTCTTCCCACCATTGCTATTTAGGTCAGAGCCTGGAGAGGAGCTCCTCTTGTACCTGGCGGTCTCACCAGAGGTGATCAACTTAGTGTTGGTCCGCATCGACAAGGATGGCTCCAAGTGGCCAGTCTACTATACTAGCAAGCTGCTCCATGATGCAAAAATTAGGTACACTCGATTCAAAAAGATTATCATTGCACTCATCATGTCTACGCAACATCTCAGGCCCTATTTTTAAGTATATTTGATTACGGTCTTCACCGACCAGCCATTGAGGGCCATTCTAAGCTGCCTTGATATATTGGGGTGCTTGGCCAAGTGGGCGGTTAAGCTTAATGAATTTGACATCACCTACCATTTGAGGCTAGTACAAAAGGCTCAGGTCCTTGCTAATTTCCTAGTGGAATGCACCTGGGCAGTGAGAATCTAGAGGAGACAGACAAGCGAACCGAGCCTGAGCAGGACCAAGTCCCAGAATTGATGACATGGATTCTCCACGTTGACGGTGCATCCAATGCTGGAGGGAGTAGAGCTGGGCTCATCCTCGTCAACTCTGATAGAGTCATTGTTGAATACGTGCTGCGCTTCCTCTTCTAAACAACCAATAATCAAGCTGAGTATGATGCACTTCTTACAGGGTTGAAGGTGTCCTGCGAGCTGGGCATAAAATGCTTGAAGGTCTTCATGGATTCGTAGCTCATAGTGGGTCAAGTTTTTGACGAGTATGAAGCTCAAGATTTCATGATGGTGAAATATCTGGACAAGGTACGCTCATACACAGTGAACCTCCAGCACTTCAGCATCTTCCACATCCCTCGTATAGAGAATGATCGGGTCGATGTCCTCTCCCGGCTGGCAACCCTGCTAGAGTCATATTGGGGCATACTTTTGTTGAGTATCTAGAGACCCCCAGCTACAAGTCTGTAGCAAAAATCCAGCAAGTCACCTCCGAGGTGAGCTGGATGGACTCTTATATCAAGTACATCACCACTGGCACCCTTCCCGAGGATCGCAAGGAGCCGGCCTCCTTAAGAAGAAGGCCGCATATTTCATGCTGATGGATGGATAGCTTTATCGAAGGTCTTATTCCTATCCCTTGCTAAAGTGCGTGAGACCCTCAAAGGCCGCCTATGTACTTCGAGAGATACATGAAGGCACCTACGGGAATGATGTGGGGGTCAGGACTCTAACCTATAAGGCACTCTGGCAAGGATACTTCTAGGAGACCATGCAAGAAGATGCCATTGACTTCATGAGAAAATGTGACCGCTACCAGCATCACACCTACATCCAATGTTAGCTAGTCATGCCGCTCTCCCAACTTTCTGCTCCATGGCCATCGCCCAGTGGGGAATGGATATCTTGGATCCCTTTCCTCCTATGTCCAGTCAATGGAAGTACCTGATCGTGGCCATCGACTATTTCATAAAATGGATCAAGGCCGTGCCCTTAGCATGGATCATCAAGGCCAAAGCCAGATCCTTCTTGTGGAAGTCCATCATTTTCCAGTTCAAACTCCAACACTCGGTTATCACCGACAATGAATGGCAGTTTGACAATCAAGCTTTCGAAGAATTCTATGCTGACCTCAACATCCGCCACTGTTTCACCTCAGTAGCTCACCCTCAGACCAATGGAGAGGCTGAGGTGACCAACCAGACCATCCTACAAGGGCTCTGCACAAGACTGGACGAGGCCAAAGGTCGATGGGTCAAGGAGCTCCCCAGTGTACTATGGGCCTACCACACCATACCTCGGATGGCAACAAGTGAGACATCCTTCAACCTCATTTTTGATTTCGAGGTGGTGATTCCGGCAGAGGTGGGTCTATCCACACTACGAGTGGAGCAGTACAATGAAGCTAAGAATCTAGCCTACCTTCTCCTCAACCTTGATCTGCTGGTGAGACAAGGAACAAAGCTCGACTTCGAATGGTGGCATACCGTATTGGATAACTCATTACTACAACTCCCGCGTTAGACCTAAGACATTCCATCCAAGCGACCTGGTTCTCAGGTGAGTAGAAATATCCCAACCAGAAGAATGTGACAAACTTTTCCTGAACTGGGAAGGTCCCTATAAGGTGGTCGAGGCTCTGCCAAACCGAGCCTATTACCTCATCGGACTCGATGGCATCCAGTTTCCTCGGACATGGAATGCTAGCAATCTGAGGATGTACTACCAATAATGTAAGTCTTTCTCTCAATTATTAAAGTTTCTTTTTGGTGCAACACTATCTTCCACCTATGCAAGAACTCATCCACTCGACTCCAAGTCCGGTGAAGGAAGCCGAAAAACTTACGAAGCCTCGCACTCAAAGCTAAAAAACTTATGAAGTCCTACACTCAAAGCTGAGACACTTTGAAGCCCCACACTCATCTGCCTGACTCCAAGTCTAAAGAAGGAAGCCAGGAAGACTCTAAAAGCCCCGCACTGATCACTCATTCATCTCATTCCTCCCAACTGGAGATGCAAGATAGGAAGACTCCAGAAGCCCTGCGCTCGCACCATTATGATCTCAAGACCAGCAAGAGGAGCCAAAGTGTTCCTAAAGTCCTCCCGGTTGGTTATACAGTTTCAGACTTAGCCAAAAATGGCTGGGACTTGGGAAGTCTTATGCTTCATTATCATGGGGCCTATCTTTCTATCATGTAAAGGGGAGAAAAACAAAAGGAAGAAGAGCAAGGCAAAGTTCATCGACCAAGTAAGGCTTATTCCTTATTGCAGAAATAAGCTCTCTACAACAAGAAAGATCCTTGTTTGCCAGGAAATACTTCAAAGTATATATAAAAAAAAGAGAGAGACTCATCAAGTGCAGAAAGATTGTCTGTATTCATTGAAGTTCCTTTTTTACAACTATAAAGACCCCTGATAGGCCAGGAAGTCTTTCAAAATTTTTACAAAAGAAAAAAGAAAGAAAAGTCTGGCTAAGTGGAGGAGGCCGGCTCCTTCCCGGGGTGATGAGTCACCTCCTTGGTCTTTAGCGAGGCCTCGGTCAGTGGAGCGGTCAAGATGGTAGTAGCCCCAGCTTCGGTCTCCGACACAACTTTTGGCTCCGACTCGACCTCGGTGACAGGCAGTCTCGACAAGTTCAGAGTGATATTTTTTTAGGCCTTTGAGCCCGAAGAGCGTTCGGACATTCTGCCTGAAGTCCTCGAACCCCTTCTGGTAGGATTCGAGGACCGCCTCCATGACCTCATCGATAAAAGCCTCGGGTGCCTTGAACTTGGGGATGGCTTTGGCAGCATCTTTCTTTGCCACCTCCATCAGTGCCACCACCGTCGTGGCCTTCTCCTCTACCACCACGGCCCGAGCCACGTCCTCATCGAGCTGCACCTAGAGGGTCTATGCCCATTCCTCGAGGCATGCTACCTCCATCTCTGAGCGGACTTCCCTCTCGACCTGGCAAGAGGTCTTCACCTTTTCCACCTTCAGAGTCCTGTCAAGTTTGGCAAACTTCTTCTCTAGCTCTGTTGCTATCGCCTGGGAGTTGGCCAACTCAGCCTAGAGGGCCTTCACCTAGCCCTCCAGATCTTGCACCTGGGCTGCCTGAGTCTGGGCTTCGGCCTCGATAGCCTCCTTCTCCTGGCGAAAGTGGAGGTCTCGCTTCATCAGCCCCAAGCATGAGTCCCAGATAAGCTGGGTATCGGCGATCACCTGCAATAGTAATAAGAAAAATGTTAGCTAACATTCATATGGGCAGGAAAAAAAAATGAAGCAACTTGAAAGCAAGCTTACCGATAAAAGTTGGGGGAACACCCCAGAGATAATGTCCACCAGCTATCGGCAGCCCTTCTCTCGGCGGTCTTACAGCTGGATGACGATGTTCATTATTTGCTCTGCCAACTTGGCATCCCTCATCACCACCACATCCGGAGGCAAGTAGGCTATCAACATCTTCACCCTCGAGCCTGGTGTCATGGAAGGTTTTGCGGGCCCCGGCATGGTAGTTGGCGGAGGCATGGTGGCCACGTGCTAGGTGCCGGTGGCTTCACTTGCTGGCGATTATGACAGTCTCTCTATGGCAGCATCTTCTACCACCTCCACCACCTCTGGCTGAGGTGGAGCTTTAGTTTGAGGAGGGGCCACCGGGGTTTCTAGCACGGCCCCCTCCTCAGGTCCGACCCCTTTCCTGGGCCTGCGGGCTGGGGGCTAGACTGCCAGCCCAGGTGCGGTCGGCACCACGCATGGTCCCTCGCTGGGCCTCCGCTCCGGCTCCTCCCAGGCCTTCTTTGCTGGCTCCTCTTTGCGCCCCATGGAGGTGGCCCTCTTCCTCGACATTTGGAGGAGCTGCTCTATTGTGAACTTCATCCCTGCGATAAGAAAGGAGATTGGCTAGTCACCTATTGAAGCAAGATCTACCTTAAGAGAAAAAAGCCCTGACGTCGAGCCTTACCTTGAGATTGGGATGGACTGATCCCAAAATCGATGAGGTTCTTCTCAATCAGTAGATTCCAGAGAGCTGGGACCATAGAGGTGATGAGCTGGTCGTATACCTACTTATCAGTCGGCTCGATAGAAGATTGTCGGTTGGGGGAGCAGTTTGGGTCACTCCAAACCAGTCCATCCCCTCAACTGAGGCAAACAAGAACCTACCCTTCTACCCCTTGATGAAAGAGGGCAGGTCCAGTTTGATAGCCCCTAGGCAGGGGGCCACAAACCACCACCTATTATCGACCGAGTAAAGCTTTAGGGTGAAGAGGGCCCTTAACAAGGAGAAACGGGCAACGACCTTGTGGAAGTGGCAAAGGATAATAAAACAAAAAATGGTCCTAATGGCATTAGGAGCAAGTTAGGCCGGGACTAGATGGAAATTACTCAAGAAGGAGAAAAAGAAAGGATAGAAGGGAAGACGAAGGCCCTCGAAAAAAATCCTCGTATAGGGCGATCTAACCTGGGCCACTGGAAGTGACCCACTCCTTTGGTCCTGGGATCAAGAGACGGATGGAATCTGGGATCCCATATGCACTCCAGACACGGAGGAGGTCCTCATGGGTCATTATCGAAGCAATACTGGAGGGACCAGTTGATTCCCTGATGGGAGGAGAAGGGGGAGGAGGAGTTACAGGGGTCCTATGACTATCCTCGTCCGACGGGGACCCTTACGGATCACTGACGGGACTTCCTCCTCCTTGCTATTCGAGGAAGGAGGCCTCAGTCAAGATGGCTCCACCTTGCTGGAGTTATCCGGGGGGTGGTGCCCTCTTCCGGAGGAACTCATGAAGGCAAGGAAGGAAAAAACAAAGGAAGGACTGAGATCTTGGGACTCTACAGGAGATCCCCTTCAGCATAGGCTGAAGAAGAAGAAAGAAAGAGGAAGGAAGGAGTGGGCTGACCTGCGAAGGACTCTGAACCCTGGATCAAGAAGACAGGAGCAGGGAAGAAGAAGAACTATGAAAACCTCTCCCTCCTTGCTTGGAAGCTCTTAAAGAATAACCCAAAAAGGTGCCTTTCAAAAGCCTGTCAAGCCCCCGTCGCATCATACTGGTCGAAAAGTGCATCTCTCCCTTTTCCCAGCCATTGAGAATTTGCCATGCATTGAGGTCCTTTGGAGGCGATGCTTCAATTCGGAGGAAATTGCTTTAGGCTCAATGCGACAATTATGTCCACACTAGCCGGGTTGACATGGTGTCTCCTCGTTGGTACAAAAGCTCGATCTTCGGGGTGTCGATGCTCGAGGCATTAATGGCACATGATAAGCACCCTTCCATATCATCATCATCATTACTTCCTTCGTTCTGAGCACCACGATGTACTCTGGGCTTAAGAGTGGGGGGCACCTGATATGGTACAATCGCTGACATGGAACTAGCATCAAACCTAACTGGTAGCCATGCTGGTACAAGATGCCACCTGGATGTGGAGACTAAGTGAAGATTCGAGGTCGAGCCCTCGGTCGAGGTCAGCTCTCATCCAGGATCGAGCTCTCGATCGAGGTCATGCTCCCGCCATTCGAGGTCGAGCCCCTGGTCGAGGTCAGCTCCCATCTAAGGTCGAGCTCCCGATCAAGGTCGTGCTCCCACCATCCAAGGTCAAGCCCTCGATCGAGGTCAGCTCCCATCTAGGGTCGAGCTCTGATCAAGGTCATGCTCTCGCCATCCGAGGTCGAGCCCCCGATTGAGGTCAGCTCCCATCCGTGGTTGAGCTCTCGGTCGAGGTCGCGCTCCCACTATCCGAGGTCGAGCCCCCAGCCGAGGTCAGCTCCCATCCGGGGTTGAGCTCCCGATCAAGGCCGTGCTCCTGCCATCCGAGGTAAAGCCCCCGATCGAGGTCAGCTCCCATCCGGGGTCAAGTTCTTGATCAAGGTCGCGCTCCCACCATCTAAGATCGAGCCCCCGATTGAGATCAGCTCCTATTTGAGGTCAAGCTCCCGGTCGAGGTCGCGCTCCCACCATCTAAGGTCGAGTCCCCGATCGAGGTTAGCTCCCACCCGAGGTTGAGCTCCCGGCTGAGGTCGCACTCCCGCCATCCAAGGTCAAGTCCCTAGTCAAGGTTAGCTCCCATCTGGGATCTAGCTACCGATCGAGGTCATGCTCCCGCCATCCAAGGTCGAGCCCCCAACCGAGGTCAGCTCCCATCCGGGGTCGAGCTTTCGATCGAGGTTGCGCTCCCACCATCGTGGTCAAGCTTTTGAGATAGAGCTCCCACTTTTTGAGACAGAATCACTATCCAAAATCAAGAGACATCATCGACTGATAGGGGATCAACTAAGGATAAGGAGAAGAAGACCAGGAGGATTCAAGCCATGGACCAAAAATTCCATACTACCTACAACCTTTAGAGGGTGGCACATACCCTACCAAAGATTCCAGGCTATGCAACATGCCGCCCGTATACTCTGCACGACATGTGCTCTGCCAGGCTCCAGGCCTTGTAGCACGTCACCTGTGCCCACTGTCGTGCAATCGGGGCCCCAGTTTTTGTGATGGAACACCTGCACCTCCTCCAAGAAAATATCCAATTAAGGCTCCAGGCCTTGTGACACTTTGATGGTCCCTCCTGAATGGAAACGCACCATCATGGCTCGAGACTCAACGGCACGGTGCCCGCTCCTCCCATGGAAAACTGCTCCACTTGAGAGACAAGACCTGTATTACACCGGCGAACACCCCCAATAGTATGATCTCCTCCCGAGGACCGATCTGATAGGGGGGAGGCCACTGATAAAGAAAAACCCCACCATAAAAGGGTACCAAGAAAGCGACATCCCGATGAAGCCTCAAACCTAGTATGGACCATTTCTTTCATATAAAATAGAACAAGGGGCCACCAAGGAGGTGGGAGAGATAACTGGTAATACAAAGAGAGCAAACAAGCAAGGAACTAGCAAGGAGAACCTCCCTGCTCTCTAACTTCGACTTATCTTCCATCTCTCAAATTCCATATTATTTACTCTGCATGGAGGGATCTTAAGCTCTCCATCATAGAGGCTCTATTCTCCTTGGTCATCCCAACTGATTTGATCATCGGAGTGTCCCCGCCGGAATCCCTGGCCTGGATCTTCTCTTTTTTGCAAGACCGGCTGATCCAGGAGTTGATCAGAAGAGAGGACTAAACACCCTGAGGAAGCTCGATGCATCCATGACATGTCAGAGCTATAAGCCACGACGATCTGGGCAGCAACAGAAACAACCAGAGGAATAAGATTTCCTTCTCAACTAGAATAGATAGAGGAACAGGGATTTCCTCAACCAAAATGATCAGAGGAACAGGGACCTCCTCCTTGACCGGACTATTATCTGCTATATTATCGATGAGACCTACTAGATGTACTTTAGTCTTAACCTTCCTAATTGCTCTTCTTTCTTAAGGAGCCATGGTTCCTAATAGGAGACTAAAAGAAAGAAGGACTAATCTAGGTCTCTAGGAGCAAGAGGTCTGGAAATCGAGGAAGAAGAGTCATTGGAAGGTCTGTTAAAAGACAAAGTAGAAGAATAAAGGGCCAAAGATCTAAATTGAAAGGTTGCAAGGCTATTTATAAAGGTCTAGGATAGTTAGGATCAAATTGATCTTACCATTAAATAGCATCCACGTCGTATGATCCTTGGTTTAAGATATGGGCCAGCCATCTCCTAATGCATGGACATCTTTTATTGGTTGGGGGCAGGCCCCACAAACCAACTCATCGTTGTCATTTTGGGAAGCCACCCTCAATGGGACTTTATGATTACTCTTGCAAAATGTTTGTGCCTTCTCAAATGCTGCATGGCATGACGACCCTTCATAATGGCATTACTTGTCTTCTTCCCCACAAAAAGCTTGTGAGGTTTCTTCGGTATACTTCCAAGCTAAGTTCAATCAATCGTTCTCGAACTTGGAAGTGAGAGGTATCTATTATAGTATGGATGACCTATTATACATAGAAAGATATAAGACATATAGTGCCAATATCTTTTACTTGGCATAAGGTGCTGATCTTTTTACTTGGCATAAGGTGTCGATTTCCTATATTTGGCATAGGGTGTCGATCTCCTATACTTAGTACAGGAGACTGATATCTTATACTTGGCACAACATGCTGATTACAGATTGCTTAATAACTCATCAGACAGATGTATAGTACTTTAAATAAACCACTGATCACCTACCTAAGCTAGGTACAAAGTTTTATAACTCTTCTTAAACATAAAGCATACATCTAAAGGTTGTTAGAGTTATTATGACAAGGTTGGTAAAGTGGTTATCAAGAAGTGTAACAATTACTTAATAAACAAATTGGCAAACTGACCTCTTAACAATCTAATCGATCCAAGTATCTTCTTAACGATATAACCACCTCACAAAAGGTTAAATAGGGAATCGAGGGGATCATCCAGAAGATAACTTTTCTAGACTCACTCTCCATTTTTTCTTATTGTTCTTCCTCTCAAAGCTGACTTAAGCATCAAAGTATCCCTTTTCTAGAGAATTCCACTAGTTTCTTTAGCATTGAGGACACTTTTTATAGGTCAACGAAGAAGATTGGATTACTATCAAAAAGTTATCAGCAAGTCATCAAAAAGTCCTCAGCCAAACTTTGGAAGACCTCTAAGAGCTCGACCCACTCTAGCATAGCTTGCCTGACAGCTCAGAGAGGTGTAGCAATAGCGATGGTAGTTAGCCATCGCTAATAGTCAATTTTCTTGTAGTGGAGTGAACTCCTCCAATCAACATTCTCCATTCTTCTTTACTTCCTCCAAGCATCTCTTAGCTTCTCTCTCTAGCACCTTCTCGATGGTTTATAGTCTTTTCTATTATAAGAAAAAAAGGTATTAGTGATAACTAAAACCCACACTAAAAGCAGATTTCCTGTCACTAATACTATTGGTGACTACTTCTTAACGCTAAAAGACTGTCGCATAAAATTCTATCACAACTAACCTCTATTAGAGATGGCTTAAAGACCATCGGTAATAGCTATTATTAGCAACGACAATAGTGATGGCAATGTTAATTGCTAATAATTTTTTTATTATTTAAAAAATAATTTAAAAATTAATATTAGGATCTAAAAAAAATTATCACTAAAAAGTCAATGGTAATAATTTTTTAGCAAAGGCATTTGCCATCGCCAATACCATTGCTAACCATTTTTAAATTCTTTAAAAGTAATTATTTTTTTTAAAAAATCTATTTTAATAATAAAAAATTAATTTTTTTAAACTATATTAAATATAAAGTAATAATTAACAAATACAACTATAAACAAAAAATTGAAATAAAGAAAAAAATATTATTAATAAATTTTTAAATATAAAAATTTAAAATAAATAAAGAAATTTATTAATAATCTTATCTATTGTGATGATTATCATAATGAGACTAGCTAATCACTCGGATATAGATCTCGGAGTATCGATGATAAAAATATGGATGGCATCTCGAATGTCCTACGATCACTAGGCAAATACCGGGGTCATAATATCATAAATGTATGCATCACTTCATGTTTGGATCGTTACAGCCTAAGATGAAGATGTCAAAGAGTATCAAGTTGCCAGAGGATCAAAGTTGTGGCTGAATCCTTTGACCTGACTCTTACTCATCCCTCCAACTCTTATTTATCATATTCATAAAATTAAAATAATGAAAGATAAATATTTAAAATAATTTAAGAATCTAAAGATAGAGAATCTCTATGACCTTTCATACTCTATCTTCTGAAAGAAGGGATCTAAGAAGAAATGAAATCCTTGATGAAAATGTGCTCAAGAAAAATGTGTCAAAATCATCGATCTCCTATGGTGGCCATTTCGAAGAGAAAGTCCTAAAATTGATCTTCTAGTCCATGACTATTTAATTATCCTGAGATACAGGAGTGGCGCCACTGACTATCGTAGCAATGCCACCAAAGCCTTATCACCAAAAGCAGGTTTAAATTGGACAAATTATAAGTGAAATAGTAAATGAAAAGATATTTTAATTATACTTAAAAAACTACATTCTATTCTAACTCCATCATTTGACTGGCAACATTAGCAGCAATGCAGCTCTTGCACCAGCCATACCAAATACTTCCACTCTAAGATGAACGTCCATTATCACATCTTGACATCAAAATAACTTAGGACTGAATGGCAACTAGCTCATTATTGACTTCATTCACAATCAAAATCTTAACTCTTTTTCCATCTTTATTTATATTATTTTCATTATGGATTAGCCTAATATCACTAGGTGCAATCTTTGATTATCGATCAATTCAAGTTTCAATGCATATGAATTGTTAACTTTATTCAATTCATACATATTAAAATATAAATTAATCCATGACCAGAAATTATCTTAGATAATTTTAAATCAGCTCATGATCATGTAAATAATGTAACTAAAGATAAAAAAAATCAAATCTCCATAGTAAATGAAGTCAACAACAAACTAGTTGCTACTTGATCCTAAATTATTTTGATACCAAGGATACTCACCTTGGAATTGAAGATATCAGAATGGCCAATGCAATAATGCTGTTAGGAAATGTGTCCTAAAGTCAATTATTTGAATTATAAACGGTTGAGCTCTTTATAATTTATACATAAATAATTAATAAAATAAAAATTATTTTTGGCAGTTCATCTCTTTTTGCATCTTTCTTTGAACTCTTTTGAGATGAAGTTCTTAGAACTATTTCAGTTCGATAAAGAAAGATTTATCGAGTAGTTCTCAAATATGTTCATGATCAAATGATATATTATTATCTAGGATGACAATATTTATCAAGCATAGGTCATTGTATACCATATGGGTTAGTCATCCTTATAATCAAGGAGTATAGAGATACTGGTATGGCATGCAGGTGAGTGTAGGAGTATACTGCACTGAATATGATTTCTATAGAGTACTTTACTATTCAGAGTATTTCTTAGAAGGATATGGATATAAATATCTCTCAAACTTGAGATCACCATGGTGACTTGCAAGCAACTCATTATACCTAGATACCAGACTATCTAGATTTCTAGTCTAGTGATGAAAGGTTACTGGGTACAATCAGGTACTTATTGAGTCTATGATCAGTCAAGATAGAATTGACCATTCCAAGGTATTAAAAAAATACTCTATTATATTTCAATTTTGCAAGACCTTGGCCAGGGCAACCTTGTGAAGATTCACAAAAATTATTTTGTTGAGACATATCTAGATGCATTATTCAGGAGTTGGAAGTTGACTCTGAAATCATCTTGATCATTAGGTCAAAGGGATGAATTATATGGAAACCATATACTTGGGTTCTTGAATATTGCTTTGTGAACATTTGACCTATTCAGATATCGAGCACCATTGCTAGATGGTCACATCGATTAATTCATGAATTGGTTCCTAGATTACAGGCTTAGTGTTCAAACCTATGGGGTTACACATATAAGAAGTTTTTGATCGAATATGATGGCTGAATAATGATTAAAAATCATTCAATGACAAAATTATAAATATGATTAACAATTAACCCTATATAAATATTATAAATTAATAATTAATTAATAATTAATTAATTATAGAAGGATTAATTAGTAATTAGATTGCTAATAATTTAATTTGACTAAGCAAAGAGGTTTAGGCTAAGCCTAATTAAATCTGGTTCAATTGGATTTTATTCAATTAGGTTATTCGATGACCTAATCACTGAGAATTTTAAATTTCAGTTTGATTTAGACTTGAGCTCAATTAATTTTAGATTTAATTAAAAATTTAATTAAAGTTAATTAGGATCTAATTGGATTGGATTCAAGTTGGTTAAATTAGCTATAATCATATTAGTTTTGGTTCCTAACTAATTTTGGTCAAATCTTAATCAAACCCTTATCTAGTCCAACTTATTTTCTTTCCTGAAAGTTCTCCATGCCTTCCTAAAAGTTTTTCCATAAATTCTTTATGAAATAAATTAAGTTTTTTGTCCTCCCTAATTTTCATTTAGATTAGGATTGGTTTGAATTACATTTAGATTTATTTGAATTTAATTAGAAAAGTTCTATTTGATAAAAACTCCTGGTCCTATTCATCTTATCTTGATCTAAATCCTACTCTAATCAATGCAATTTCAATTTAGGTTTTAATCATATATGTGACAATAAGAGGCCTATTATAGGATGAAATCTAGAGTGAAATTGCTGAAAAAATAAGAGGGAGGGGGCATGAAAATCAAGATAGGCATGAAGGGTTTTTCTTGGGTTCTAGCATTAGGTCTTCTAAGGAAAGGAAAAAAGAAAATAAAAAAAAGTCTTTTAGATTTTATTTTTCCTCCACTCTTGATCTTTTTGTCCTCCAATTCTTGATCTTTTTGGAGGGTTCAAGAAGATTCAAGAAAAATTTTTATTTCAACTATCTAGTAACCTTCGTGTAGATCTAGCAGTCCGAGAAGGTTGATCACATCGAGACTTCGTGTGGATAATTCATAGAGGCCAGACACCTTGTGTTGCTGCAAAGCGCCATGGAGAGCCCTTACCATGTATCATTGATAGCTACAATCATCGACCCATGATCAGGTATGGGATTTGATCTCATAGTTTTTGTAGATTAGATCTATAGCGTGTATCGGCTAGATTGATCATATTGATTTTATTTTTTAATATTGCATATCATATGACGATCCTTGTAAGATTTATTAGATTTGATCTATATGCATTTTTTTTTATCTAAAGTAGTTTTAAAATAGATATACTTTCATTGCAAATTATAAAAAAAACTATACATAAAATCCTAGGTGATTTCTAACAAATGCATCATTGCTACAATCGTCGAGCTGGAATTGATTGTAATATCTTAAGTACAATTAAGGATATATTTTCATTAACCAATTCAACATATCTAGCTTCTAATTTCTCCAACAAAAAATAGTTTTGATGATAAGATCCCAGTGATGTCACTGCAACAATCGATGGTGCCACTCCTGTATCTCGAGATTATTAGAGGATGTGAACCAAAAGAATAATTTTAGAGCTTCTATTCTGAAATGGCCATCATAAGAGATCAATGGCTTTGAGATCTTCTCCAACGATCTCAAGCACTTCTCCACTAGGGATCTCATTTTCTTCTTGGAGTCTTCTTTCCAAAAGTCAAAGTATGAGAGGTTGTAAGGATTTTCTATCTTTAAATCCTTGAATAATTTTAAATACTTGTATTGATTGGGCATATTTTTGAATCGGGTTCGGGCTGCACCAGGCAATGCCATAAGGAATGTGTAGTCCCGTTGATATATCTAGGATCCAAAGGTCTAGGTATAATATATCTAGATTCTAACCCAAACCAGATCTGTTGAAAGTTTTAAGATAAAGCAAGCAAAGTAAGAGAACATAAAATCGAACTCTCTCTATTAGAGCTAAAGAAAAGAAGAGAGGAAGACAAAGTACAACAAGGAGACAATATTAATTGGAGATTTTAACTCGAATGTTAACTTCATTTACTATCAAAATTCTAACTCTTTCTTAATCTTTAGTTATATTATTTGTATCATAGACTAGCCTAACATCATTTAGTGTAATCTTTAGTCATTTATTAATTTATGTTTTAATACATATCATTGTTAACTTTTTTTTAGTTTATATGAATTAAAACATGAATTAATCAATAACTAGATATTACACTAGATGATGTTAGACCAACCCATGATCGTGCAAATGATGTAACTAAAAATAATGAAAGAATTAAAATATTAATAATAAATGAAGTCAGCAGCATGCTAGAATCTTCAATCTCTATTGTTTCCTTGTTCTTCTTTGTCTTTAGCTTTTCTTTTCTTTAACTTTGACATAAAGAGAGAGTTCAAATTTTTTTCTTATTTTGGCTACTTTATCTTAGAATTATTAATGAATCAGGTTCGAATTATAATCTAGATATATCCAGGTCTGGACTCGATCTTGATTATTAGACCTAGACCTAAACCCCTATGCTCTCCACCACCCTATTCAGGAATGGGGACTCGAACCCCATTCTAGCAACTGAGTTGTCACCCTTAAGTCCCTCATCTAATTAATTAAATAAGCATCTAATTATATAAATAAATATCTAATTAATTAAATAAATATCTAAATAATTAAATAAATAACTAATTAATTAATTAATTAAAATAAATAAATAAATAATATTATATAATTTTTTAGATCAATAATAAGTATATAATTAATAAAAGAATCATCTACTTAATTAAATAAATATCTAATTAATTAATTAATTAATTTTTATTAATATAAAAAATAAACTTTTAATGATGGTTTTGTTGTTGTCATCGTTGATATCGCTAATAATATGTACCAAGGTGTAGAAAGAAGTGATTACCATTCCACTAATTTGGAATAGTAATCTAATTTCAGTGCTCATCATAGACTATCTTGATAGAAATTTCCATGGCCAAGATGAAAATCAAACAAGATTTTATAAAAAATCAAATAAGATTTTATAAAAAATCACTCAAATTTTTTTTTAAATAATCAAAATATGGATGTAAAATAGAAACAACTTCGATTATCACAACCAATTCACTTGAAAAAATATAATAAATTTTAGAAAAAAATAATACCAAAACTAAAGTTCTAGATGAAATCATACAAGAAGAAAACCAACTGGAACATTAAAAAGAAGGGCTAGATGCTTACCGTAAAGAGCAGGGAGAGGATCCCGAGCAGGGTGTCCGCATAGTCCTGGCCGCCCCTTAGGCGGTGGTCCCGGGGCTGGGCCACGTACTCCATCATCCTCTCCACGAGACCCTGGTCATGGATGATGGAGGAGCCCCCGAAGTTGAGCTTCGCTGGTCCGGAGTCGAGCTCAGCCCTCCTCCGCCAAGTGGAGCCACATCGAGGCCGAGCCCCATGAAGTCGAACCTTGCCTCTCCAGCTCGACCCCTAGCTCGGACGAAGGTACCGACGAGTAGGGAGATAGCACCATCATCCCAGGACACCAGTGAGCCACCCGAGGATCACAGTGAGACACCCACCAGGCCGCAATAACTACCCGCGACCGCTACTTACATCAGAAAAGGGAGAAGCCCTCCGATCAAGACACCATGCTCTTCACCATCACCTGAACCACCCGAAAGTGGTTCGAGCACCAGACTCAGAAGAAGACTTCAGAGCTCCATCTGGATCTCTGATTTACCTTGCTCGAAGAATTAGGGTTTTCTGGTTTGTAATAAGGGTTGACTTGATCAACTCAATTTTAGCTTGAGTATGTATTCCCTGCAATTTTATTTTGTTGAGTCATGTTGACTCAGTAGTGGACTAGGGCTTCGACCTGGGGGTGTTACATTTTCTCCCAAGGCCAAGCAAGTGGGTGCCACACTCCCAGCCATACGCCTGAGTCCAGGGGGCGCCACATCTCCATCCAGCAGGCTTTGGTCCCCACACCACAGATAGCAGCTCCCCTCTTTCATGCGCCAATTGAGGAGAAATCCACCAGGGGTCCACAAAATCAAGGGGGCGGTCCAAGACTTCCCAAAAGAACCAAACTATGAAAGGGAAGAAATTCTCTTGGGGAGAGATTCAAGGAGGCGCCCATTACCTGCCAGAAATACTCAAACAAAGTTAGAAGGAGCCATAACTTGGGGAGAAAGAAAAGGAGGTATCCAAAAAGGGTTGAGCCATGGAAGGAAGGGGATTTCTCTTGAAAAGCAAGGTTAGGAGGCGCCCTAATCATTCCAACTAAAGCCAGATATAAAAGGCAACAAATTTTCTCTTAGAGGGCAAGGTTAAGAGGCGCCCAAACACTTCCAGATAAGGCCAAGCATAGAAGGAAAAAAATATTTTCTTGGAGGTCAAGACAAGGAGGCGCCACCCACTTTCCTTTTTGAAGCTTCAATCAACTTTGGAATTAATTGGCCAGCCATATGAGTAGGGATTGATATCCTAATTTGAAGATCCCCTCCTTTAGTCCCACATGGGAAGATGTAAAACCCTACTCTCTTGTAATGGCCTATAAATTAAACCCCCATGTAAGTTTGAAAAAAATGAGATGAATGAAACCAAATTTTTTTGTGAGCAAACTTTGTGTTTTCTCTCTTCCGCACTTGCATCTAGGTGTTGAGCTCCGTGAGGGAGTAAATCCGGGTTCCCCAGGAACCTTGAGGAGGTGTGAGATCTCCAAAACCCAAACCCTAGGTTAGCCACTCCACTCCCAAACCCTAGCCGCCCATCATTCTTTTCTTTCCACCAAGCCCTAGCCTATCCCACTTCTCACGGCCACCCTCTTCAAGTCAAGGCCGACCACCAGCATCCAGCTACAGTCCGGGTACTTCAGATCCAAAGCTCTTTCCAGTGGGAGTCGAATCAGCTTTCAAGAGAATCCGGATCTCAGCGACATCAGCCTTCAAGTTCTTCGAACTGGTAAATTCTTCCCTGAGTCTCTGAATCCCTCACTTGTTTTTCTTCTTCCCAGATCTTGAGTCCAGGAGAAGCCGACCAAACCACAAGACCAGTATTGGAGATCCATTACGAAGATAGCCGAATCCGAGGATCCAACAATCTGCTCGAGAGAGTTCTTCCACCCAAATTCTGAGAAGATCACTGTCTAGTTGGTAAACCATCTCTCCTCTCTATTTCTGTCCTGTTGAAAGTTCAGAGCGAAATCCTAGGTCTGGGAGTTTCTCAACCCCCAGCGATCCGTTACTTCTGAACTACTTTGATAATTGAGTTTCTTCTAAATTGTGCTTTCAATCCTTACCTAGTTTCCTTCAACTTAGTTTAGCTTTACTTTGAGTCAAAGACAATTTCTGAAATATAAAAAAAAAAAAAGAAAAAGAAATTAATCCAAAATTTACTTCCGCATACGCTTCTTTATTCTTTGTTCTGCATCATTTTTGGTATCAGAGCTCTCCGTTCTACATTAGAAAGAGGAAGTCAACCAGGAGATTTGAATCTCGGGGATGGCAGCCCCCCAATCGAGGCACTGCCAGGCTTCTCGGAATGGGATGACCAGAAGGAATGTCAGAACACATGATAGCTTCCCTTATCATGAATCGGGAAAGACGTCCCATCCATGGCCCGGGACACCGCCGTATGCGCCTGACAGCCCAGCAAAGGTCCCGTGACAGGCACTCAATGGTCACCTAAACTACATAGAACGTTCGACACCCCCGAAGGGGAGAAAGGTACGCAAGTGCAAATACAAGTATAAGCTCAACCACAGAGCAACATACCACCAAATCCAAGTGAAGGAGAAAAGGCCACATAGAGAATCCTTCTAGCTCGGCCACCATCCTCCCGATACACTTGCATCCCACTCTCACACCATTCACTCCTCCTAGCATGGAGTCTATCAAGAGGGGCTCGACTGGAGGGCCTGTTCCCCTGGATTGTCACTGACTTGATCGTCGAAGTGCCCTCCCCGGAATCCCCGTCCCGAGTCACTAACCTTGTTTCTTGCAGGTCCAACAGAATGGGATCTCCCAGGAGCATCAAGGTGCGTGCTTCGACCTCGACAGCAGCTACATGCCACGATGATCTTGGTGGCAATAAATTGGCATGCCAGGTAGGGGGAACAGAATGATCTTTGATACAGTTTAAGCCACCCCTTTTTTCACAAGCAGTTCGATGGAAGGATGGTGACGATGCGGGCGAGAGAGTTCTCCACCAGTCGTGCGGGAGACTCCCCTTCTCAGGGGAACCCGCACGACCCAAAGATGGAACCACCCGCTCCAGCTCAATCACCTCCGCTGGAATCTCAGCTGACTGCACTCACCCAGCAGATGCAGATCCTCGCCATGGCAGTGCACCAGCTTCAGCACCAGGACTTGTCCTTGGCTAGTCACCAGTAGCCAGGGATTCCCGCGGCCCATGCCGCAGCCCCCCGTGATAGCCTGTGTTCCTTCTAAGGAAGGCCTTCGCAGTTGTGGGCCATTACTGACAACAGGGGTAGCCACCAAACTCCTGCAAAAAGATAACAAGCCAGATCTGCCGACAGGGAGAGCCACTCATCAAACCTTGAACGGGTGGTGTCCAAGCCCCGCCGAGGTAGGAAAAGCAAGACCCCCCGCCATGGGCACCATGCACCCATGTCACCTTCTCCATCTCCCATGGCGGAGGGGCCCACTGATGAAGCCGTCGGGCACACGGTGGAGAAGCGCCTGGAGGAGCATGACTGCAAGCTAGCAGAATTATTCTGTCGGTTTGCCAATCTATCGGGCTTCGCTAGCGAGCCAGTGGGCTATGACACCCATCCCCCATTCTCCCAAGAAATCCAAGGGTAGCCGATCCCAGGTCGATTCCGTATGTCGTAGGTGGATCCTTACGACGGGGCCACTGACCCCCTGGACCACCTGGAAAGTTACCAGGCCCTTATGAGGGTTCAGGGGGCCACCGACGCCCTCCTCTACATCACCTTTCCTGCTACTCTCTGGAATGCAACCCGGGTGTGGTTCACCCATCTAGAGTCAGAGAGCATCAACTCCTTCGCCCAGCTGGGGCAGAGGTTTGTTGCCCACTTCGATGCCTGCCGAAAGATGCCACGAGAGGCAAACAACCTCTTCTCCATCAGGCAGCAGGACTACGAGCCACTGCGAGACTATGTAACCCATTTCAAGGCTGTCGCGTTGGAGATCTACAATCTTGAGGAGCCGGTTGCTATGCTGGCTTTGAAGCGAGGGCTTAGGACCTCTCGCCTGACCTACTCGCTCGATAAGAAGCCCCCGAAGACCTACTCCGAGCTCCTCCTCCGAGCTCAGAAGTACATCCGTACTGAGGAGGCGGATCGTACGAGGCGGGAGCTCGACGGGAAGCCACTGAAGAAGCCAACCCCCGTCGAAGCATCCGGGACATGGAATCCGAGACCCCCAGCTCCGAGCTCCCAGCAAGGACTAAGGCCGAGAGGTGCTCCCATTCCTGAGAAGAGTTACACCCCTCTCCTTGCCTGAGGATGAAGATCCTCATGGAGATCGAAGGCGAGAACTATCTGAGGTGCCTGCCTTTGATGAAGCCATCCATTGGCCATGATGAAATGAAGTACTATTGCTTCCATCACGACTACGGCCACGACATCGAGGAATGCCGCAATCTCAAGTGGAAACTCGAAGAGCTCATCAAGAGGGGCTACCTCAGAAGGTTTGTGGGGGGCAGACCTCAACCAGAACCTCAGACGCTCATCACTCTCCCACTAGTTCCAGCGGTCGACAACCGCCCTACCGAGAAGCCGGTAAGGATGATATGCTGGGGAGTCGAGCGCGCACCCAAGAAGGCCCGGGGGGCAGGGCATTCTGAAAATGTACTCCCCTTTATAAGGAAAGGGGAAGACCAGGAGAAAAATATAAATAATGATGCCATGGTCGTTGAGATGACGATCGTGAAGCATCCTGTAAAACGCATCATGGTTGATAGTGGAAGCTCCACAGATATGCTTTTCGACAATGCTTTCTCCAGGATGAATCTTTTTTCTGCTGAACTTAGACCTGTGCACACCCCCTTGTTAGTTTCATAGGTGATTCTATAAGGATAGAGAGAGAAATTACTCTCCCAGTCACTGTCAGGATCCCACCTCGGTAGAGCACTATCATGGTGACTTTTACGGTTGTCAGGCTTCCTTCAGCCTACAATGTGATTCTAGGCCGACCCGGGCTCAACCTGCTTGACACCGTCGTCTCCACTAAGAGATTGCTCGTACAGTTCCCGACTCCTTACGGCATCGAGGAGATGAGGGGAACGTCCCAGCCAGTGTAGCACTGCTTCCAAACCCTCCCCGAGGCCAAGGTCCCCGAGGACGATCCCAGGGCAGATGATCTCGACAAAAGGGCTCAAGACCCTAGGAGAGGCCTGGTCGAACGCCTGCTCTCCTATCCACTTAGAGATGACCCTGCAAAGATGGTGCAGATTGGGGCCCAGTTGCAGGAAGAGGAGAGGGCCCACCTTTTGGAGTCCTGTGGGCGAATACAGATGTGTTCACCTGGACGGCGGTGGACATGCCAAGTATTCTCTCAGATGTCATCACTCACAAGCTAAGCATTAATCCAAAGTATAGGCCAGTTTGGCAGAAGAAAAGAAACTTCGCCCTGGAGAGGCAGGCGGCCATCAATGAAAAGGTAGACAAACTCCTCGCTGCCAGTTTCATTCGAGAGGTGCAATATCTGAGCTGGCTGGCAAATATGGTGATGGTGTAGAAGAACAATGGCAAATGAAGGATCTGTGTAGACTACACCGACCTCAACAAGGCATGCCTGAAGGACAGCTTTTTCCTGTCGAAGATCGATCAGCTGGTGGACACCACCTCAGGACACAGGCTGCTTTCATTTATGGATGCATTCTCCGGATACAATCCGATCCGGATGCACCCTGAGGATGAGGAGCACACCATCTTCGTTACCGACCAAGGGACATACTGCTACAGGATGATGCCCTTTGGTCTGAAGAATGCTAGGGCCACATATCAGCGTCTAGTCAATAGGGTCTTCAAAGACCAGATCGGTAGATCGGCCGGAACATACAGGTGTACATGGATGACATGCTTGTCATAAGCAAGCCGAGCTTGGACCATGTCGCCGACCTCGCCGAAGCCTTCCACAACCTCTGAGAGCACCAGATGAAGTTGAACCCTGCGAAGTGCGCCTTCGAAGTCACGGCGAAAAAGTTCCTTGGCTTCATGGTCACTCAAAGAGGGATCAAAGCCAACCCGGAGAAGGTCCAGGCAATCATTGACATGGAATACCCGACATCCAAGAAGCAAGTTCAGTGCTTGACAGGGCGTATCACTGCCCAGAGCCGGTTCATCTTGAGGTTGGCCGATCGCTGCCTTCCCTTCTTCAAGGTGCTGTGCAAGATGCACGACTTCACCTGGACAGAGGAGTGTAGGACGGCCTTTGAGGAGCTGAACGAATTCCTGGCTTCTCCCCCGCTGCTCTCCAGACCGGAAGAAGGGGAGGACCTCCACTCTATCTAGCGGTCACACCTGAAGCCGTCAGCTTGGTTCTCATCCATGTAGATGAGGACAGATCCCAGAAGCTGGTGTACTACACCAGTAAAATCCTTCGTGATGCGGAGATCAGGTATACTCACTCTGAGAAATTCATTTTTGCACTAATAATGTATACTAAGTGCCTCAGGCCCTATTTCCAAGCACACCCTATCGTGGTCATGATGGATTAGTCACTGAGGACCATACTTAGCCACCCCGAGACCTCTGAGAGACTGGCCAAGTGGTCACTGCTGCTCAGCAAGTTCGACATAGCGTACCAGCCAAGATCTTCGCAGAAGACCCAAGTCCAAGCCGACTTCATGTTCGAATGCACCAGGCTCACCAAGGAGCCAGAGCAGACAATAACGGAGCACCAAACGAAGATCGGACCAGGGGAGAAGCCCTGGATCATCCATGTGGATGGTGCGTCCAACTTCAGCGGGAGCGGAGCAGGCCTCATCCTCGCCAACAGCGATGGGGTGGTGGCAGAGTGTGCCCTCGGCTCCAAGTTCGCTACAACAAATAACCAGGCGAAGTACGAGGTGCTCCTCGCAGGTTTGAAAGTCTCCCGCAAGCTAGGCATGCAGATCTTGAACGTCTTCACTGACTCCCAACTGGTTGCCAGGCAAGTCTCCGAAGAATATGAGGCCAGAGACCCCCAGATGATGAAGTACCTGGATTGGGTCCGCTCCAGCACGGCAATCTTCCGATGCTTCTACATCTTCCATATCCCCCGGGGTGAGAACACACGCGTGGATGCACTGTCGAGGCTCGCGACCCTGCCAGACTCATCATTGGGGTGCACCTACATCGAGTACCTCGAAAATCCAAGCCACGAAAGCCCAAAGGAGGTGCACCAAGTCACCCCCGAGCTGAGCTGGATGGATAGGTACATCACTGATGGTACCTTGCCAGAGGATCGCATAGAAGCCGGCCTCGTCAAGAAGGAGGCCTCCCGGTTCGTTATGATGGAAGGCTAGCTCTACCACCGGTCTCACTCCTACCCGCTCCTGAAGTGCCTCAGGCCCGTAGAGGCGACCTTCGTACTCCAAGAGATACATGAAGGCCTCTGTGGAAATCATGTGGGAGGAAAAACATTGGCTTATAAAGCTCTTCGTCAGGGATACTTCTGGAAGACCATGAGAGAGGATGCCACCGACTTCGTTAAAAGGTGCAACAAATGCTGGCACCATGCCCATATACAGCGCCAGCCGGCGGTGCCGATCTCCCAGCTCTCATCCCCTTGGCCCTTTGCTCAGTGGGGAATGGACATCCTAGGACCATTCCCCCATGCACCTAGACAACGAAGGTTCCTGCTAGTGGCAATTGACTATTTCACCAAGTGGGTCAAAGCATAACCGCTAGCTCGGATCACTGAAGCCAATGTCCCCAATTCTTCTGGAAGTCAGTTATCTGCCGCTTCGGACTCCCCTACTGCATCATCACCAACAATGGGCGACAATTTGACAACCGGGAGTTCGAAGGGTTCTGCGCTGAGCACGGCATCCGACATCGCTTCACCTCGGTAGCTCATTCCCAAACAAATGGGGAGGCCGAGGTAACTAATCGGACTATCCTCCAAGGGCTCAGAACCCGGCTGGACCAAGCCAAGGGCAGATGGGCGGAAGAACTTCCAAGTGTTCTGTGGGCCTACCACACAATGCCCAGAACGGCAACCAACGAGATGTCCTTCAACCTCGTCTTCGACACCGAGGCAGTCATCCTGGTTGAGCTCGGTGTGCCATGCTATGAGTACAGCAGTACAACGAGGCACAGAACTCAGCACACCTTTTGCTCAACTTAGACCTCCTCAAAGAAATAAGGGATAAAGCTCGGCTCCGATGGTGGCATACCGGCAACGAGTGGCCTGGTACTACAATGCACAGGTAAGGCCAAAGTCTTCAGGCCCGGGGACTTGGTGCTGCGCTGAGCCGAAGCATCTTAACCTCGAGAGTGCGGCAAGCTCTCGTCGAACTGGGAAGGCCCTTAGAAAGTGGCCGAGGCCTTTCATATGGGGCCTACTACCTCGAGGACGTGGATGGCACCAGGTTCCCTCGAACATGGAATGCCTGCAATTTGAGGAGATACTAACAATAGTGTAAGGTTTCCTTTTATTAATAATAAAGATTTTTCTTTGCACAAAAGGATATCTGCCTTACAGGAAGGTTGCAACCCGGAGCTGAGCTCTTCGGCCACCATGTCTTCGAGCCCAGCTCCAAGATATCAAAGCCCGGAGCCAAGCCTTCCAGCACTAGAATCCTGGGCCCAGCTCCAAGACACCAACTCTTGAGCCCAGCTCTCAGGCAAACCTGGACCGGTGCCCAGCTCTCCAGCCAGCAAGTCTTCGAGCCCAGCTCCAAGACACCAATTCCTGAGCCCAGCTCTCAGGCGATCAAGACCCGGGACCCAGCTCTCCGGAAGATAAGTCTTCGAGCCTAGCTCCAAGACACCAATTCCTGAGCCCAGCTCTCAGGCGATCAAGACCCAGGGCCCAGCTCTCCGAAAGACAAGTCTTCGAGTCCAACTCCAAGACACTAATTCTTGAGCCCAGCTCTCAAGCGATTAAGGCCCGGGGCCCAGCTCTCCGAAAGACAAGTCTTCGAGCCCAGCTCCAAGACACCAACTCCTGAGCCCAGTTCTCAGGCGATCAAGACCCGGGGCCCAACTCTCTAGAAGACAAGTCTTCGAGCCCAGCTCTAAGACACCAATTCCTGAGCCCAGCTCTCAAGCGATCAAGACCCGGGACCGAGCTCTCCGGAAGACAAGTCTTCGAGCCCAGCTCCAAGACACCAATTCCTAAGCCCAGCTCTCAGGCGATTAAGATCTGGGGCCCAACTCTCCGGAAGACAAGTCTTCGAGCCTAGCTCCAAGACACCAACTCCTGAGCCCAGCTCTCAGGCAAACCTGGATCGGGGCCCAGCTCTCCGGCCAGCAAGTCTTCGAGCCCAGCTCCAAGACACCAATCCTGAGCCCAGCTCTCAAGCGATCAAGACCCGGGGCCCAGCTCTCCGGAAGACAAGTTTTCGAGCCCAGCTCCAAGACACCAATTTCTGAGCCCAGCTCTCAAGCGATCAAGACCCGAGTTCCAGCTCTCCAGAAGACAAGTCTTCGAGCCTAGCTCCAAGACACCAATTCCTGAGCCCAGCTCTCAAGCGATCAAGACCCGGGGCCCAGCTCTCCGGAAGACAAGTCTTCAAGCCCAGCTCCAAGACACCAACTCCTGAGCCCAGCTTTTAGGCAAACCTGGATCGGGGCCCAGCTCTCTGGCCAGCAAGTCTTCGAGCCCAGCTCTAAGACACCAATTCCTGAGCCCAGCTCTTAAGCGATCAAGACCCGAGGCCCAGCTCTCCGGAAGACAAGTCTTCGAGCCCAGCTCCAAGACACCAACTCCTGAGCCCAGCTCTCAGGCAAACCTAGACCGGGGCCCAGCTCTCTGGAAGGTAGGTCTCCGAGCCCAGCTCTGAGACACCAATTCCTGAGCCTAGCTCTCAGGTGACCAAGACCCGGGGCCCAGCTCTCCGGAAGACAAGTCTTCGAGCCCAGCTCCAAGACACCAAGACCTAAGCCCAGCTCTCAGGCGACCAAGACCCGGGGCCTAGCTCTCCAGAAGAAAAGTCTTCGAGCCTAGCTCCAAGACAAGACTTGAGCCCAACTCTCAGGCAACCTTGGACCGGAGCCCAGCTCTCCGGCCAAGAAGTCTTTGAGCCTAGCTCCAAGACACCAAGACCTGAGCCCAGCTCTCAAGCAACCCTGGATCGAGGTCCAGCTCTCCGACCAGCAAGTCTTTGAGCCTAGCTCCAAGACACCAAGACCTGAGCCCAGCTCTCAGGCAACCTTGGACCGGGGCCCAGCTCTCCAGCCAACAAGTCTTTGAGCTCAGCTGCTCTCAAACTATCGAAGTCTTGAGCCCAACTTACCAACATTGAAGCCTGAAGGCCAAATCCCAGACAAGGTGGAACCCTCCTCTCTGATCTCACCACACACCGCAAAAAAAAAAGAAGAGAGAGAAGAAAAGAAAAGAAGGAAGAGGGGAGAGGCGAGGAGTGCTCAGGACGAGGTAGTTAAAATGATTCATTTCATTAGTAAAATCTGTTTACAAAAGCATCCTTGGGCTCCCGACATGCCGGGTGACCCAAACCAAGTACAAAAAGAAGAAGGCGAGAAAGACCTACTCTACTCGGGATGGCCCCCAACCGGGCTACGAGGCTGTGAGGTTCCATCCCCAAGGGCCTCCAACTGTGCAGCTCCAGCCTCAAGTGGCACAGCTCTGGCCTCGACTGGCGGGGAAGGCTCGAGAGCAGCGGCTTCTCCAATGTCTGCCTCCGGGCTCGGCTCTGCATCCGAAGCCCGAGGGTAGCTGAGATGGCTGCAGCCCTCATCGGGAATGAATCCCTCGATCCAGCTGTGTAGGTACATGAAACCTTTGAAGGAGTCCGACGCTATTTGTTGGATCTTGGCGGTGAACTCCTCCGAAGCTCTGTACCTGGCCACGGCCCCCTCAGCCTCCTTCCTCGCCTCGGTGGCTTGCTTCCTTGCCATCTCTACCAACTTAGCCACCTCCACTGTCGCCTTCTTAGCCACAGCCAACTTCTCGTTCATCGCCGCCAGCTTGGTCTGAAGGGACTATGCTTTCTCCTTCTGCTAAACTACCTCAGCGTTGAATGAAGTCAACCTCTTCTCAGTGGCCGCGAGTTCATCGGCCTTCCTCTTCGACCGGCCCCGCTCCTGGTCGAGGCTCTCCTGGAGCTCCTTTGCTCGTCCCTCAGAATCGATGAGCTGTTTCTCGAGATCCTTGATCTTCTGACCAAGCACCCCATTGGCATTGGTCCTCTCCTTCAGGTCGACCTTCAGAGACTCGACCTCTGCTGCTTGCTGCTGATCATTCTTCAGCCAGTTCCTGCAGCAGTCCCTAATCAGGAGGACCTCGGCGTCAACCTACATCATGCAAAAGGTTAGCAAAAAAAAAGAAAAGAAAAAAAGGAAATGAAAAGGGTAGAGTCACTTACCGAGAAGAGCTGGGGGAAGATGCTGCTGATCGCATCCCGCAGATGCTATCCGGCCATCTGCTAACGGTCGCATACCTGGATGGAGAAATCCATCATGCACTCCGCCTGTGCTTGGTTCCGAAGCAAAGAGCTCTCCAACCCCAGCTTGAAAGGGATCCGGTGGTGCTCCCTTTCCCTCCTGCCCGCCTCGGGAGCCGGATCACTTGCCCCTCTGGTGGAAGCACCCTCCGGTGCAGGTTAAGAGCTTGGCCTCCTCTCAGGTAGCGCCTCGGCCACAGGTTCGGCTCCCCCTTGAATCTCCTCCTCCTTGTAGACCTCAATGATGGCAGGCCGTGGAGAACGGGGGGACACGGCGGTGACGGCTGCGGTGGCCCTGGCTCGGACGACCATCATAGGCTCCGGGGCAAGGGCCGTCTCTTGTTGCCTCGACCGCTCTGGAACTTTTTGGACAGCCCGCAGACTTGGCCCTGGCACTGCGGACGTTGTCCTCTCCACTTGTGCGGGAGCGGCTTCAGTTTCTCCCTTACTTGGGTCGACCGGCATAGCGGGAGCGGCCGTCGACGCGCTCTAGCCCCGAGATCGTCTTGGTGGAGGCTCATCGGCTAGCCCGGTTTGTGGCCTCTTCCTGATGATCGCCAGTAGTTGCTCTTTGTGAAGATCATACCTGTACACAAACCACACAATGATTAGAGCTCAGAAGGAAAGGTATGAAGAGCATAGAAAAAAGGAATGATTGAGCCGAACTCACCCAACCCCCTCATTGGGTCGACCCCGGCTTCAGAGAGGTTCTGCTCTGACAGTAGGACCTCAAGGAAAGGAATCTGGGTGGTGTAGAGCTGTTCGTAGTCATTCCGGTCAATCGCATCAACCGCAGAGCTTCGGTTGGGGGACTGATCTGGGTCGCTCCAGACTCAAACAACTCCCTCAGCCGTGGCAAAGAAGAATTTGCTCTTCCATCCCTTCATGGAAGAGGGGAGCTCAAACTTAATGCCCTTCGGGCGAGAAGACAAGGACCACCACCCATCCTCAGTAGGGTGGCGCTTTAGGATGAAGAACGCCCTGAACAAGGAGAACTGGACAACAAACCCATGAAAGTGACAGAGTACGATGAAGGAGAAGATGGTCCTAATGGCGTTCGGGACCAGCTGAGCAGGGACAAGTCAGTAGTTATCCAGCATCGACAAGAAGAAAAGGTGAAAGGAGAAGCGGAGCCCTCCTAAGAAGGTCTCCTCATAAAAAGCTATTCGGCCCGGGCTACTGGAAGTAACTCGGTCCCCTGGTCTGGGGATTAAAAGCCGGATGGAATGCGGGATTCCATAGACATCCCGGATGGTCCCCCATTCCTCAGTAGTGATCGTCGAGGCGATCCTACCAGGACCTGCTGACTGGACAGACTCGGGGATAGGTTCAGATGGGGGAGGAGGATGAGAAGGATGGGAAGGACCAGCCCCCGGTTCCCTAATAGCTACGAGACCAAGGGGACGCCTCCTACTGAACTCGAAACGCGCCTTATCCCCCTCCTCATCGGAGGAAGAAGATGGTGGTCTCGGCACAGAAGGACCGGCTTTGCCCTTATTGGTAGAAGGACAAAAGCCCAGACCGAAACGAGACATCTTCGGAGAAGGAAGGAGCAGGAGACTCAAGAAGAAGAAAGGATGGACTCAGTTTGGAGAAGGCCCTAGACTCAGAAGAAGAACCCTACTCTGATGGGAAGAAGAAGAGAAAGAGGACTAACCTGGTTCCTTAGAGGGTCTGAGACGATCGGGGAAGAGAGGAAGCTTGGGTACGGCAGCAGGAGCGAAGAATTCGAAAGAATAGATGTTTTGGGTAAAAACTTATTTTCATTTCGAAATGACCCATCTCATCCATACCGTTACAGCCCCTCCGCCAATGGATTCACGCCACAAGCTGGCCATCGATAGGTAAGACATCCCGGCCGCTCTGAATTTCGCATCGGTAATAACTACTCGGACGTGGCCACGTGGCACCCCCGCAATGGCTTGGGGAACCATTTCATGAAGCACCGGCGATCATGGCCATAATTGCACCGGATCTTCACATTTCCATGTCAGCAATGCAATTACTCCCTTCGACTCGAGCGCTGCACACTAATGAGCCTCGGGAGTGGGGGCAAATGATGTGGCACGATCGCTGACGTGGAGTAGCTGTCAGATGCCATGTCATATACTCTACTCGGACTCCTTCACCGGGCTGATCTCCCTCAAAACAATGGGGCCACTCGTCGAAGCCGAGCTCCGTCCTCCGTCGGGTCGAGCCCGTAAGCTCGGGATGCTTAGGTCGTAGCCGAGCGGCGTCCCCCAAATCGAATCCATCGAGATCGAGCCTCGTGGTCTGGAGTCGAGCTCTGCCCTCCTCCGTTACGTGGAGCCTCTCCGAGGTCGAGTCCTCTGAGTCGGGGCCATGCTCTGCCCTCCTCTGTCAGGTCGAGCTCGCCCGAAGTTGAGCTCCGCTAGTCCGGAGTCGAGCTCAGCCCTCCTCCGCCAAGTAGAGCCACATCGAGGCCGAGCCCCACGAAGTCGAGCCCTGCCTCTCCAGCTCGGCCCCCAGCTCGAACGAAGGTACCGGTGAGCAGGGAGATAGCACCATCATCCCAGGATGCTGGTGAGCCACCCGAGGATCACAATGAGACACCCACTATGCCGCAATAACTATCCGCGACCGCTACTTACACCAGAAAAGGGAGAAGCCATCCAATCAAGACACCACGCTCTTCACCAACCACCTGAACCACCCGGAAGAGGAAGTCAACCAGGAGATTCGAATCCCGGGGATGGCGGCCCCCCAATCGAGGCAATGCCAGGCTTCTTGGAATGGGATGACCAGAAGGAATGTCAGAATATATGACAGCTTCCCTTATCATGAATCGAGAAAGACGTCCTGTCCACGGCCCGGGACACCGCCACATGCGCCTGATAGCCCAGCGAAGGTCCCGAGATAGGGGCTCAACGGTCACCTAGACTACAAAGAACGTTCGACATCCCGGAGGGGGGAGAGGTATGCAAGTGCAAATACAAGTGTAAGCTCAACCACAGAGCAACATACCACCAAATCTAAGCAAGTGAAGGAGAAAAGGCCACATAGAGAATCCCTCTGGCTCGGCCACCATCCTCCCGACACACTTGCACCCCACTCCCACACCATTCACTCCTCCTAGCATGGAGTCCATTAAGAGGGGCTCGACCAGGAGGGCCTATTCCACTGGATCGTCACTGACTTGACCGTCGAAGTGCCCCTGCCAGAATCCCCGGCCCGGATCACTAACCCTGTTTCTTGCTGGTCCAGCAGAACGGGATCTCCCAGGAGCATCAAGGTGCGCGCTCCGACCTCGACAGCAGCTACAGGCCATGACGATCTTAGCGGCAACAATATGAAATACCTTTATAATATCCCTATAATTACAATAAATGAAAAATAAAAATTAAGCTATATCCTAGCTCAAGTTTCTCTACTATACCAGCTATACATAGAGGCGTTCACTAGAGAGGAGAAGAGGGGGCCTCATGGCACAGTGAGCTCGGCATAGAGAGGGGGCAGCATGGTGTAAGGAGAGGGCTGGAGGGCATGGTGAGCTTCGTGCTAGGAGGAGGTGCATGACATGGTGTGCTTGACACGGGGAGGGAGCCTCACAACACATCAATCTCGATACTGGAAGAGGGCACGGATGGTGCAAGGAGGGGTCCAGATAATGAGGGGAGCCCGGACAGCATGGGGAGGGGGCCAGATAGCACAGGGAGATGGCCAGACGGTGAGGGGAGAGGGCCAGATAATGAGGGGAGGTCGAACAGCATAGATAAGAAGCCGAACTGTGCGGGGAGGAAGGCCGGATAGTGAAGGGAGGGAGCTAGACGGCGAGGGAAGGCCGGACAATGTAGGGAAGGGGTCGGATGGCATGGAAAGGGGGCCAAACGGTGAGGGAAGGAGGAATGAGGGAATCGGTGCGGGAGAATGGGAGGCGAAAAAGCCAATCTCCTACTTGGGGGAAGTTATATCGCATTTTTAGTGACGACAAAATTTTTAGTAATGTATCAAAATAGTGAATTTATTAGCGATAGATGCTTGCTATCACTAATAAGCTATCATCCATCACTAATAATATTTTTTAAATTTAAAATTAAAAAAATTAAAATTTAAAGCATTAAAATTTAAAAATTATTAGCATTGGTAAATGTTTTTGCTAATAAAATAACTCCATCATTAATATATTTTACAAAAAAATAATTTAAAATTAAAAAAAAATTAATGACGGCGATCTCGTAGCTAAAAATAGAAATGTCCATCATTATTAAAATTTTAAAATATAAAAAATATAAAAATTAAATATTATTCATAATAGAGTATGTTGTCGTTTATGTTCAAATTTATATTGCTAACATTATTAGTAAAATGCATGTTCTCATATCGTTATTTATTGTTGCTAAAATATCACTAAAAATTTATTTGCTTATAGTGTTATGCTCTGTGCACCACCTCGTGTCTGATTCTTTTAAAGCACAAGCGATTAGGGGTGCGAATGGATCGGGTCGGATCGAGTCATGAATGATCCTGATCCGACCCGATTCGTTGATCGGGTCCTAATAGTAGACTCAGACCCAATTCACTAGAAAATCAGGTCGGGTCGGATCGGATCCACTATCAAAATTTTCAACCCAACGGGTCATTCGGGTTGGATCGGGTCCATAAATAATCCGGTTCTAATTTACAAAGTTTGGATCTAAATATGATCCAAATAAAATATAGACAACTATATTTTAATTATTACATAGTTAACTATTATTAACTATAAAATAGATAACAAATAATATTATTTTTAAAATAAATTAAGATATAAAAATAATTATAACTAGTTCCATACAAGTTTTAAATTATAATTTAAAAGTCCAAATAAATATAATTTTAACAGTATTAGTATGTTCGAATCGGATCGGATCGGGTCTGGTCCAAATTCAATAAACGCAGGTCCAACCCGAAAAAAAAACGGATCTAATTTTAGGATCCAATTTGGATCCATAAATTTATAAAAATAAATTAAATCGGGTTTAAATGGATTGGATCATGAGTCAACCCGATCCTTTGCAACCTTTCAAGCAATGGAATCATTAGTGCCAGACAATTTTTTTTTTTATTTCTTTCGCACGCAGGAAGCAGTCTGCGCACGGTTGGAGCAGTTCATGATTACCCTTCCAATCCTCTACCATTCACGAGAAAGAGCGCGTTGGGGCTCTTCCTTTCACCCCTTAATGAGGTAGGTGAGTAGCTCCCACATGAGTTGGGACCACACCGACGTATACGATGTATATTGTTCCATCAACTCCCATTCATGGTTGAGCCGATCACCGAAAGTGAGATTCCTTTCGATTGGTGAATAAATTTAAAGTTCATCATTCAGTTATATTCAGTCAAACAACTTTTCTTCTGGTTCCAGCGGCCACAAGGTTCTCTGTCTGTCATTTGACGGCTGTTTGTTAGTGTTCTATGGTTTTAGGTCGACTTGGGTATTTGGACCAATTTCTGGCTCTAACATTCATGGGTTTCCATGTTCTGAATCTGGCTTTGTTTTTCCTGTCTTTACCTCCGTCTTTATCTTAATTTGTAGCTTTCCTTCCCCTTGTGAATAGTTCGTTTTTTCCTCTCAATAAATTCTAGGTGGCTGCTTTCCCAGCCTCTACTACCTTCAATAAAAAAAATTTCTTGACATATATATGATTGAGAGAAATATTTTGAATTTAAAAGAAGCCGAAAGTCACTTTTCAATACTAATTTCTTTTTATGGGATTAAAGCTCTTTGGTGGAATGGATTCGATGGCTTTATCAGGTCAAACTGAACAAAAACATGAACAAAATTCTTTCAATTAAAATTTTGCAACGTACAAGTGAAAGATAATGCATGTACTCGTGGTGGTCACTTTTCCTTGGCACATATGAGAGAGTACGTGAATGCATGGTCTGCTTCGAGGATTCACAACATCAATGGCCTATATGAACTAGCACGAGATCATCCTTCTAAACTTTTCAATTGTTTTTTGGTAGAGGGAATAACCTCCAAAAGGGATCACCGAAAAACCTCCAAAAGGGATTGGTGATCCCTTCTACTATCGAAAGGATAGTCCATAGCATGGAATAAGTCCTTTTTTGATATGGTGTTGGAGAGATAAGCAAAAGAAAGAAGCAAGTGCAACAGTTTTTGGGATTTGGATTTTATGAAGAGAATAAAATTGCCTTACCAGTTCTTGATGTGCTTAAAAAGTAGAAGAGGCCATATCATAGTTGGAGGGAATAAATTTTTTCTTTGAATGGGATAATTTTATTTTACCAATTTAGCATGATAAAAGTGTGACATCTCAAACCAATTGCACATAAGATATTATATACCTGTAAAATAAACCACATAGACGACAGGCAAGGCTATTTGAATAATAAATATAATTATTTTATGATAAATTTTAAATAAATAATAAAAAAGCCTCAATCCTCGAAGATAATGTCATAAAAATTCCATATGCGATCATCATCAATAAAAAACCCATGATAATTTAGTCACACTGCTCCGAAAAATTATTGACATTCATTTCTGATAAAAGGACTAGATCTAAGCTAAGCAAATTGTAAGAAAATCAAATAAGAGATATGACCAAAGCTATTCATTTCAAGTCGACTCTTACATTAGGATCGCATTTTTAAAATCGAGCCTGCTTAAACCCCTTCCCCATATTCCCCTTACCGTTACCCTAGAAGTCCCTCCAACTCTTTCACCCACCTATTTTGGGCACTCCTCTTTCAAATTTCCCTTTCAATTCCATTGATTCAAGTCTCGATGTGGCCGTTACGAAGCATCTAACCTGCCATTTGAAGTGAACCTGAGCATTGGAACGCATGGAACGGAGGACCAAGAGGAGCCACTCCCGACCATGGTTATTGCCATCTAAAGTGTCCTTGTTGATGATGGGTCATCGGGTAGGAAGATTGATTTCCTACTCTTTGAGTGTGAGCACTTTGTCGATAGGACAATGGATTAAGAAGTAGGGATAGGAATATCTTCGCAGCTTGGACCTTCCCACTTACTTGAACCTCGTCCGGGAATCCTTTGGATAGGATAATGGATTAAGAAGTAGGGATAGGAATATCTTCGCAGCTTGGACCTTCCCACTTACTTGAACCTCGTCCGGGAATCCTTTGGATAGGATAATGGATTAAGAAGTAGGGATAGGAATATCTTCGCAGCTTGGACCTTCCCACTTACTTGAACCTCGTCCGGGAATCCTTTGGCAACATCAAGTTGGGCATCGGTAGCATTGAGACCACGGTCAAGAGCACCTTGATTGTACTTAAAGAGTAGCACTTGACCTGGATTTTATAGAT
This sequence comes from Areca catechu, assembly GCA_021397845.1. Lineage (NCBI taxonomy): Eukaryota > Viridiplantae > Streptophyta > Magnoliopsida > Arecales > Arecaceae > Areca > Areca catechu. The sequence continues at coordinate 200,756,396 of CM038039.1, read as the reverse complement.
GCCACAATAGGGAGTGCAGACAAACTGCAAGACAGGATGACCAGCCTTTGATTTATTTTGGAGAAAGAAAAGATGAATAAGCCAGAGGACATGATAGCCAACTAGAACTCGATGGAGATCGATGATTCTGCCACATCTTATAATTAGCCACTTATTTTTCCAAAAGTCTAGAAGGTTTGATTTCAAATAGAGCAAGACATCATGGTGATGTTCTATGCTGTTCAAAATATTTCCTTGAACATTCTGACTCTGATAATGCACCAAATTAGGAAGGTAGCCACAGCTAGTCCAAGGCATATTTACCTAACAATACTGTCCTGATCCTGATGCTCGGGGAGTTTGGAGTGGCACTGGAGCGAAGATGTCTAGGGCCTTCATGCACTCAGATACCCACAATGACCAGTCCCTCCATCAAATTAATGGGGTAGCAGAAGTTGGATGGCACATAGGTGTAGACAGGCTCAAGGCTGGACCAATAGAGAAACGATGCTAAGACAGTACCAAGCACTCAGCATGATACAGAGCCCGAGACTCCACCACCACCAATAGTTTCATTGATACCACCACTAGCAGTAGCATCCTCTATACCACCACCACCAGAGACACCAGTAGTAGCAACAGCATAGCAGGCTCATGCCATCTCTATTTGACTTGATGATGATCGGTTGCAGAGGTTAGCTGAGAGAGCTCTGGCAGGGCTGAAAGCTGACCAAGCAGAGCCTGCTTCACTGAACACCATTGAATCTCCACCAAGATTTAGAAAGAGTTGGGTGGACCAAGGATGGAGTTCTCCAAGCTCTCTAATTGTGTAATAGCCCTGGAGCAGTAAATGGGGATGAGAAACGAGGAGTCTGCAAACATATTTGATCTTGCTCAGGAGATTGCCATGTTGAGGGAAAGGATAAAGATCAGAGTCGCTCATATACAGTCAGAGATCTAAGATCTAAATGCTTCGCAGGAATCTGGCATTACTTCCCACCTCATCGTAATGGGTGATCTAGTGGCACAACTGGAGCCACTCACTCAATCTACAGAATCTAGATCTAGAGGCCAAGCATGTGCTTTACCCACTAGATCCTCTTCTTAGTAGAGTCAACCTACCCAACCCAGCTTGCCCATAAACCCTAGTCAGCTCACTCTAGACTTCCATTGAGAACTTATACTAGATCTAGTGTAGGGTTCCCTACTCATGCACTTGGTCCTTCCTACAAGACCGGGAGCAGGAGGGGAGGAGCCTCATCCTTAGGGCTACTTTTTCTGCTACCATAGATATCCTCCCTCGAATATGGGCATTATGGTGTCCACCTAGGGATGCTATTCTATGTACTTTTATTAATTATATAAATAGATTTTAGTCTTGCGTATGTATCTCGGTGTACTATCTTAGTTCTCTTTTTGTACGCAATATATTTATTTTGTATGATATATAATTGTAAAAATAGGCTTATTTAATAAAAAGATTTGCTTTTATATCACAATCTGTTGTGCTTTAATTCTCGAAATTGAACTAAAATAACTTGAAATATTCAATCATGCAATGCCTTGATGCTTTGACAAAGACACATTTATAACCCATGATCACCTTCTGAACATACTACTCTGATACTCTGATTTGATAAACACCTGTTGCTGGCATTAAAAATCACTTCTTGCTTATACTCAAAATTTTATCATTATCAAAAAAAAAAAGATTATTAATCTAAAAAATGTTTTAGTGAACATAAAATATTTGAGTATACGATAAAATTAATGATTTATTAAAGTGTATGCCAGGAATGTTTCAGAAATCTAAATAATTCAAGAATGTCAAATCACTTGCAAAAATTTGGGATCGAGGAAAGCAAGTTTGGAAAGCTATACTATAAGAAAAGTAATGGTTGAAGCTAGGAGTCGATCCCAAATTTTGAAGAGACAACTCTCACATATAAGATTTCAAATAACATAAGACGATGAGCCATCCCCAAGTTTCTATGAGTTGGCTCTCTCAGTGCAAGATTGAAAGCTATATTTTTTTAGCCTATTCTTAAGGTAACTCTTTTAGACTTCAAGTTGTCCCCTATTCAACTATGAGACAATCCCAAGTTAGCTGAGTCAACTCTCTCGGGCAAAACAAAAGGATGTCAAAATGGATCTAATTCCAAGTCAATCCTATGTCAATTTCGAGTCGATTGCAAGTTAATCTGAATTGACTCTATTATATTTAATAGTTCAACTGTTAGTTTTGTAGAAAATACAAAAGTATGAAGAATGCTTCCAATGACTAGTTCTAGGCATTCAATTGGAAAAATTCTATTTTTAGATATTTTAAAAGCCTTAAATACATATCAAACGTATTAAGGAATAAAAAGAAGAAGTAGAACAAAGGAAAAGTGCAAAACATATTGAGTGTTCGTTTAGGAAAGAGCAATTACTTACCAATGACCAAACTCTTTAGTTTTTAGAGGGTTTAAAGGAGAAGAAAAGTACTAATCATCAAGCTTCTTCAACAACACTCTTCCAAGCTTCAACGACTTTTTTCATTTGCTCTCTAGGAGTTTTTTCTTGTGTTTTCTGATACATAATTTCAACAGTAACAAGTTTCAATTGGGATTGAGACTTAAGGGAAGGCCTATTCAAACCTTGAATTAGATTTTTTTTTTTTAATACAAACCTATTAGTGGCTTAGGCGGATAATTTTTATTGATTGTCATTGATAAAATCAACTAGATTTAATTATGATCCCAAGTTAAACAATCGTGTCATAATTTTAGAGAGATTATAGTAAAATTTCCAAGAGAGAGCATAGAAAATGGATGGAGATACTAAGTTTGATACCGAATTATTATAAAAAATTATGTTTGTGTGTATTCCTACTAGCTTTCTTTATGCTCTCATTTACTTATGCATATTTATAGTTATAATTCATTTCTTCTACTGCATATTTACTTTGCATGCTCTAAGTTGAGCACATACTTGCTTTAATTTTTTTTAAAAAAATTAATTCGCCCCACCTCTTAGACAGTCCATCTGGATAACAAATTGAAATTGGAGTTTTTCAAAATAAGCATAGGCTAGGACTTCAGTGTCCCTGTTAGAGAATAGTTATAGTAACACATTTCACTAAACGTTACCAAAATTTCATCACCATAGACTTTTTTTGGTTGCAATGCGGGTTAAAAGGCTGAGCCTCACAAGTAGTATTAGCGTAAGCTCATTTTTGGAACTTATCCAAATAAGGTTACGTCATGGCTACTTTTAAGATGTTTGGTGGTTGTTTATACTACATCTAGATCACAAATGTTTTTGATTCAAAGATTGATCAACAATAAGTCTAAGGTTGTCATACAGTATATATTTAGCATTAACAAGTCTTCAAAAGAGATATCTTGTGCAAGTCGAATGAGAAAGTTTAAAAGGATGTCCACCTTCAAGTACCTAGATGCAAATTGAGAATCTTGAGATGAGAAGTGCTTGGCTAATCAACTAAAGTTGTACTTGGCCACTAGGTTAAGTTGTTTCCTACTAAGTGTCAAAATGTCAAAACACTAAGGCTTCATGTCAAAATACCAAGATTTGAAGCCAAAACACTAAGGCTACATGCTATAACACCAAGATTTCTGATTGATATACTAAGGAGGGTGTAGGCCGAAACACCAAGATATCAAGATAAAATTAATACTAAGGATTTTGACTGATACACCAAGTAAGACGTAGGCAAAAATATCGAGATTATGATTGAAATATGAAGGTTCAAGCTGAAATACCAATTTTTTTGGCTAAAACACCAAGATTTCTAGCCAAAATATCAATACTTCTAATAAATACATCAAGGAAGGTACAAATCAAAATTCCAAGGATTATGACGAAATCATGAAAAGTGCAAACATAAATTCCAAGGATGTAGGTCAAATGATGTAAATTGAGAAAGGCAAGAGGTGTTTTACTTGGATGAGGCCTTAGTGGAGGAGAGTCTAAGAATAATGGTTGGCTAGCAGGTGCCGGTACACATGCATGGAAGAAGTGGTCAAACTACCTATCATGCATGGCAATAGTGCACTCAAAAGTAAGGACAAATATGGGCAATCTTAAGTGGTATCCATTTTTCCATTATCCATGTATAAGAGATGAGATCGCGCCACATACAATGAATAAAATAGTAGGCTATGTGGCATGCTAATAAGGACAATTGTCAAAACTAATTAATGGCACTTAGCTAACCACTATCTAGGGCACTAGTGGGATGGTTGCATGATGTACCACTCTTGTTAATAGTAGTTCATGTTGCATGCAATGGCTAGAAAAACTGTTGTTAGATTCTAGAATTGTCCAAGATGGAGGCCAAATATAGATAGCAACCATCGAAGTGAAAAACTATCATATTTTAAGGGTAATGATGCGGGATAAAAATAAATGAAATGAATGGATGATGATGATGTGCTCTAGATGACCAGCTATCCATGATAAGCGATGGATTACAAGCATGAATCGAAATTAAGTATAAGAGAGATAATTATCTTTCTAGCAAGAAACTAGTTGATAAAAAATTAGACACCCGTATGCATGTCACATTCAAATTAATATAGGAATGATTTCATGGTTAGGAAACCATTTGTACTAGGTCAAACACCTTCAATTCTCAGATTTAAAGGGCCAAGAAGTGGTTTTCCTATCAACAATGAAGGCTAAAAAAAATATGTGGTAGAAGAGAAGCTCTCACCACTCATAGGAATGATGACTAGATTGTAAGACTAGTATTTTCAAAACTTGAGAACTTACCTTGCACTTAGTTCAAGAATTGGAATCTTCGTCTTCAACCCCAAATCAGCGAGAGAACCTACAAAGAACTTGCTATAAGGGCATGGGAGCAAATTAAAAGAAGGAAATGAACAAGGTAAAGCAAGGAGATGAAAGCTTGGAGATGGATTGAAGCTAGGCGGCAAGCTTTGAATCTCATACCCTCTCTCTCTTGGAATGCACTTCAAGGACCTTGATAGGACTTCTTTGAAGTAAAAAATGGGCCTCTCACCCTCTCCCTCAAGGAGTGACCTAGCTCTTAGGCTAAGGAATAAAAGAAACAAGCTAAACTAGGGCCTCTCACCCTCTCCACACAAGGAGCAAAAATCAAGAACTCAGCAAAAAAAATGGAATCAAACAAACTTCTTTTCATTCAACCATAGCATGAGGTATATGAGGAGCTTGGGTCCTATTTATAGGCCCCAAGGTATATCATAGGTTCGGCTAAGGAGAATGAAAAGTAACTCTAGTTCTAACTAAATTAGTTAGGCTAACAAAATGGATTAGGTAGTAGTTCTAACAAAATTTAGTTGTAACTAATCCCATGTAGCGCCTAAGTGGCATCAAGTGGAGCTTCCAAGTGGCATCCAAGAAGGCTTCTAAGTGTGGTCCAAAAATGCTTCCAAGTGGTGCCCAACTATGCTTCCAAGTGTTGTCCAAGAAATGCTTCCAAGTGGTGCCTAATTATGCTTCCAAGTGTTGACCAAGAGAAGCTTCCAAGTGGCATATAAAGAGGGGCTTTATTCGAGAGCATTTGAGATATCATGGAGCCAGCTCAGGGGAAGTGGGCTGTCATCCATTAGCTTCAAGTGGATCCTTAAAAAATGTAACTGCAAAACCACAAGGAGTTAATTTGAAACCTTTTTCTTTTGCCGATGTCCCCATTAGGTAATTATTATATACTTATATAAATAGTGAATTATATTTTGTATGTAGATCCTTCATCAACCAATCCAATCATATTACGTTATTTTGTATCTTTATCTTTATATTTGACTTAGAAGTAGATATAACTTATATATTTTACCATAGCCCAATACCATATGCATACCTAACCTAGTGTTGCACCTTTATTATAGTCCAATATGCCATCCTTCTACCATAGCTCAATGTTACACTGCAATCTAGACCTATATTCTTTTAATAATAGTGTGATGGTGACAAAAATCTTAGAAGATTAGGGCATCTGAATTCATGCTATTCTCTATCTTCCCTTTAATCGATTTTGTTCTTGCTAGATCAATACTAGTGGACCCTCTACCTTGACTAGTCTTGTTTTCCGAGGAACTAAGCTCCCTAATACCCTCCCTAATGTTGCTTTAAAATGACACTTTCTACTAAGATGGAGAAGAATAGTGTTCAATTAAAATTTATAAAACTTAACACGGTCATATTCCTTGACATTTAAACATGGTAATCTTAGGGTCAACAAATATGCAATTAATATAAAGATAATTAAATAGAAAAGGTATATATCAATAACACAATGTTGAAGTTATACAAGTTTGCAAGTTAAAAAAGTTTTAGCATTTATGATACACCATTATTATATGTGCACACACTACAGTAATTATAAGAAATAACAACGGATTTTTGCCGATGCTTTTCCTTAGTGTCGTTAACTCCCTAAGCGTGCCGACGCTTTTAAAAAGTGTCGGGAAAAAAAATATATATTCCGACGCTTATAAGCGTCGGAATTGGAAATTTGCCGACGCTTCTCAAAACCGCCGGAAAAATACTTGGTTTGCCGATGCTTTCTTTTTGCGTTGCGAAAAAATGGATATAACGACGCTTTAAAGCATCGAAAATTATCGATTACTTTTCCCCCCCGAGCCCTAGCCCTCATTTCATTCGCTCGCACCGCGCGCCGCCTCCCTCCTCTTCCTCCTCGATCCATCTCCTTCATTTGCACCACCGATCATCGTCTCCGTGCTTCTCCGGTCATCTACGCATTTCTCCAGTCATCTCCGGGCTTTTCCGATCATCTCCGGGCTTCTCCATTCGTCTTCAGGCTTCTCGTCGATCTCTGGGTTTCTCCGGTCGTCTTCGGGTTAGCTTCTCATCTCCGAGCTTCTCCGGTCAACTCCGGGCTTCACCATTCATCTTCGGGCCCCTCGTCTCAAACTATTTCTCCGATCGTCTTCGGGCTTCTCATCTCCGGGCTTCTCCGGTCAGATCCGGGCTTCCCGTCTCTGGGCTTCTCCATTTCCTCCGTGAATCACTGTTGTTTCTGGCTAATTAAGGTAATATGTACTCTTCCCCCATCCGTGAATCACTGTAATATTAGAAAATTTTTAATTTTATATGTTTTTAATTTTTATACTTTTTTCTCTGTGATTTATGTTTTTTATATGTTTTTCACTGTAATATTAGAAGATTTTTAATTTTATATGTTTAGGGTTTAGGGTTTATTATTTAGATTTTAAGGTTTAGGGTTTAAGATGGGGCCTTCCATACTCTTTCTTTTGGACATCCTAGGGCATCCTAAGAATTGAAGTTATAATTATTGATATCAAGCAAAAGTTTCAAATAGTTTCTTTCACCAAGTTTGTTCAACTAGAAATGCATTGTTTAAAATTATCAGGACCAAGAACTAATAAGCTTTTCATGCACAACTGTGATAAAATTGTATCAAAATCATATAAATCATGATTTCAAGAGAGAGTGATTAAAGATTCTACACGGTGTATGTATTGAAGTAGCTTTGCACATATTTTAAAGCAAGAATTAAAATCACTATATGAATATTTAGCTTTGCAAGGATTATACTTATATTAACACTTCGGAAATGCATGGTATGATAATCAAATCCATTTACAAATGCATCCACTACAATGGATCAATACATATAATCAAAATACAATTCATTTAAATTAAATCTCGGTCATAAAGTTGATAAGAACATGTCCACTTGTTAACCAAGCACAATCTAAAATAAAGTATGGTTTTAAAATGCATATCCGGCCAGTCACTTCGTAAGAAGTAGGCTAGGTTTACTTTTAGAATGGATTTATTTTCACTCTAATTTTCGGAGACTGAGACCTTCTTCTTTGATAATTTTTTGTCAAATTTAATCAAGTCTATTTGGCATAGATTAATTAGATCAAGTCCAATTTTGTATGGTCAATTATTATTATTATTATTATTACATATACTCATTAATCTTACTTCATTTTTTTACTTTTTTATATTATTATTTTTACTCTCTTTTCTATCCCCTACATAACAATGGTATTTTGCTGATAGTTCATTAACTGAATCTCAAGAGAATATGCATGATATCTACTTAGACATTTCTTTTAGTTAAAGGTAGCTTTGGATAAAGCTGCATAAAAATATAACAAATAAATAGATAAATAGATAATGAATAAATCCTGAGAAAGTCAAGGAGATAGCTCCAACTAAAGCTCATTCTTAAAGAATTGTCAAAGAAGTTGAATGCTCAGGGAAAACAAATATGAATATGAGAATTTATAAATAAATTAATGAAATATATCATAATCACCATCTTGTGAACTATGAGCCAATCATGGAATTGTGCTCATTAGAGTCTACTTGGTGATCAGTTAGAATGTGGAAATAGGTTTGGAGCATGTATGTGTACCATAAGAGGGTTGAACACAGGAAACGAAACACATATACGTACCCCAAATTGTATGTATACAGCCTTATCTACCCAATTAAAAAAGAAAAATGTATGTTTACTCCATTAAATAATGGTCACCAGCTTAGTCTTACATACTAAATGGAAGGAAAACAATACCCAACAATGAGGCACCATCATCCAAAGAATGTCTATACCATTTTAATAAGTTTACCACCTCAACAAATGAAGGTAATACAAAGAAAAAGTCACTAGATATGATTGAAGGACAAAGGAGAATCAAACAAAGTGAGATTAGAACTTTCAGGCTTTCAACTCAATGGTATAATTCAAAGAACTAGCAAAAGTCATCTTACTACTAATCTCTTGGGAGTTTATGTTAGATCTACAACTCAAAGCCTATAACACTAGACCTAGCTAGACTGAGCTTATACATTGGGGCTCTGACAGATTTCAGAAAGCCTTGAGCGGAGCTGTAGTTTTCTTGTCATGGTTAACCCATTTATGATGAACAGCAAAATCCCAGCCTAACTATCATTGAGAATCACTTCTTTTAATTGAAAGACATATCAGTTTGTCAGGCAATATGTAAGGTTTATCCCCATCCATAACCCAAATATGCTTTACATGTTTTGTTGTCTTTTTGTTATCAGGTGCGTGATTGCTTCGAGGGTAAAGAGGGTTTCTACCCTATTTTGAAATTGGTTTAAGGTTTGTATATGGAGGCTATGATGATTTCGGATGTATGTTTTCCTGATTCAACAATTTCTAATACCTATAATCTTGGATGGCCTTCTTTTCTAGGCAACCGATTGTAGTCGTTTTGATTTAGTTGATTGAGGTATATTTTGCTGATTCAACAATTTCTAATACCTATAATCTTGGATGGCCTTCTTTTGTAGGCAACCGATTGTAGTCGTTTTGATTTAGTTACGGATTAAATAGTAGATATGAGCCTCCTAGTTATTTTTCTTTATTTTTTTTCTTTTTCTTAGTAGAATATTTATGTTTCTTTATAAATTTCTTGGTATATACATGTATTTTACTGAATATGTTATGCTTTAAGATTTGTTTAGTATTGCATAGCTTTCATTTTAAAACCATTAATAGCTTTGTTATGATCAATAATGATTTTTAAAGTATTTTTTACAAAACTTGCATTGCATAGAAACATAGACCCGTCAATTGATTAAAGTACATATTCTATAATATCCGTACATTTATTTTATTTTTGTACGGATGGGAGAAATATGTACAGTTGTCAATTGATTGTCCAGTTTTGACAGTTTGAGAATTGCAAATAATTTTATAGATACTTACAGTAATTAAGCAGTATGGATAGAGTTCCAGATATATTTCGGAAAGTATTTTCTTTTAGTTCTCCTCATACATTTTTGGTTGTATGGGGAGAACTAAAGGAAAATGCTGCCGAAATTTTTCTGGAGCTTCTATTGCGTATCGTTTGGTTACTGTAAATGACCTATATAATTAATACAATTCTTGAATGGGATAGGACCTCTTTACCTATTAGTTGGTATAGGATACAATTATTAGTTAATCTATGTTATTTTTCATATATTTTAAACAAAAAATTACTTAGTGCATTGTTATTAACTAAAACTTTTTTGGTATTTAGATAACTTGAAAGTTTGATCATGTTATTCTAAAATGGATAAAAGCTGGATAAATAAATAAAGAAATACCAACGAATATTTAAATGGAGTTCATGATTTCATTAAATTCGGTATGGAGAAAAGTAGTTTGAATGGAAAGATTTATTGTCCATGCCGATGATGTGTTAACAGTCACTATCTAGATCCACAAATAGTAGAAGAACAATTGATATAGAATGGTTTTACAAGAAGTTATACTCAGTGGATTTTTCATGGAGAACTTATGTTACCAGAATCAAGTAATCAACCATCGTCTGATCCTGGATCCAGTAATATGCAAGAGAATCTAGTAGGAGATGATGATATATTGGGTTTGATCACAGATGCTTTTCGACATGGTGTTCAAAACTTTGTAGGTTCAAGTGATATACATGAAACAACGGGAGCTCAGCAACCATCAACTTTTGAGTCAGCTCAGTATCATAATTTAATGAAAGAAGCAGATGAACAATTATATCCGGGCTGTTTGAGATTTTCTAAGATCTCTTTTATTATACATTTATTCCATATAAAATATATGAATGGATGGTCGGGTAAAAGTTTTACTATGCTTCTGAGGTTATTAAAGGATGCATTTCCAGAAGGTAATGGTTTACCATCCTCTTATTATGAAGCAAAGAAAGTTGTCAACAATCTGGATCTTGGATATCAAAAGATTCATAGTTGTCCAAAAGACTGCATATTATATCATGGTGAAAATGCTGATCTAGAGTCATGCAATGTATGTGGATCTTCACGATGGACAAGTCATGAAGGAGATGAGGATGATGTAGTGAATGCAACAGATATAATGCGGCGTACAAAGAAACCGACGAAGGTATTGCGTTATTTTCCACTTATTCCTCGGTTGAGAAGGCTATATTCATCATCAAAAATAGCTTCATTGATGAGATGGCATCATGAAGGGCGTACGAAGGATGGAATGTTAAGACATCCAACTGATAGTTTAGCATTGAAGGATTTTAATGATAGGCATTCTGATTTTGTCTCTGATATTCGTAATGTTTGGTTGGGTTTAGCTTCAGATGGCTTCAATCCTTTCTGTACTCTAAATTCTACATACACTACTTTGTCAGTTGTTCTGATACCATATAATTTACCACCATGGTTGTGCATGAAACAATCCTCACTTATCTTATCAATGGTTATTTCGGGTGATAAGAGTCCCGAAAATGATATTGATATTTTTCTGCAACCTTTAATAGAGGAATTGAAACAGTTGTGGGAAGGTGTCGATGTAGTTGATGCTTCCAATGGTGAAACATTCAAACTACGGGCTGCTTTGTTATGGACTATTAATGATTTTCCAGTATATGCCAATTTATCTGGCTGGAGTACAAAAGGACGTATTGCATGTCCTTGTTGTACAGATTCAACACATTCGATTTGGTTAAAATATGGAGGAAAATTCTGTTATATGGCACATCGTCGATGGTTAGAACCAAATCATCCATTTCGTTTTCAGCAAGATTTATTTAATGGTACCATTGAAATGGGATGTGCACCTATTCCACCTTCTGGAACTAATATTCTTAGACAAATGAATTCCATCAGTTACACATATGGTAAATCTTCAAAGTCTAATAAAAAAAGAGGAAGGGATGATCAAGAAGGTTTGCCAGAAGAAATGACTACTGCTACGGTGGATGCACAGGTATTTGAAGATCCTGATAATTTTTTTGAAAATGAAAATGAGGAAGATGTACAAATAGCATCTACAACTCAGCCCCATAAACATTTATGAAAGAAAGGAAGTATCTTTTTTGACATACCTTATTAGAAACATAATCTGATTCAGCATAATCTTGATGTCATGCACATAGAGAAGAATGTATGTGATAATCTGCTTGGAACATTATTGAATCTTGATGGAAAGAGCAAAGATAACATGAAGGCCCGAATGGATTTACAAAAATTGGATATCCGACATGATCTTCATCCCAAAAGACTTGCTAATGATAGAATTTATTTGCCTTTTGGCATCTTATACCATGTCTGTTCAAGAAAAAGATAATTTTTTGACGGTATTGAAAAATATTAAAGTACCTGATGGATATGCATCTAACATTTCAAGGTGCGTGCATCTTAAAGACCGGAAAATTTTCAATCTGAAAAGTCATGATGGTCACATATTGATGCAAGATATCTTTCCAATAGCTTCAAGATCATCGGTGTCTAAACCAGTTCTTACAGTTATAATCAGGTTATTATCATTCTTTAAGTCATTATGTTCAAAGGTTATTGATCCTAGAGAGCTTGATCGGTTGGAGTCAGAAATTGCGGTTACACTTTGTCAGATAGAGAAGATCTTTCCACCTGGATTTTTTACTATTATGATACATCTACTCATTCATTTAGCTTCGGAAGTCAAGCTTGGTGGACCGGTACACTACCGATGGATGTATCGTATTGAAAGGTATTAATGTTAATGTTTAATGTTTAGATAATTTTTAATAAAAGCAGCGTCATGATGATGTATAAATAAAATTTTTAAATGTTGTAGGTATCTTGGACGATTGAAAGATTATGTACGAAACAGAGCCTATCCAGAGGGCTCTATTATGGAAGGATATATTGCTGAAGAGTGTCTGATATTTTGTTCAAAATATCTTCAAGATGTAGATACTGTATTTAACAGACCTCAATGGCATAGTGATTTCGTAGCCAATGCAGAGTTGTATAAGTTCTTAACTACAGGAAGATTAATTGGAAAAGGTGAAAGTGTTGTATTGGACCATAAATCAATTGCACAAGCACACCGTTATGTGTTACTTCATAGTGAAATAATATCTAACTATCGAAGGTTAGCATATTTAATGTATTTCAATGGTTTTAAATATCATATATTATTTTTGAAACTATTTTAATAATTATATTTTTTATGCAGCGAATTTTTAATGTCTCAGCGACAAGCTAGTCATAACACTCGACCTAATCCGAGGATTGAGCAGCGATGGTTAGTCGAGTTATTTCTTACATGGCTTTCAAAACAGGTTTGACATATATTTAAAGAATATATGTATAGATTTCATATCGAATAACATGTTAACAATTTTTATAATTCTTTAGGTATCAACAATGATGGAGAAGAATTGTTCAGATGAATTAATAGCCCTGGCTCGAGGACCAAATAAAATTGTCATCAGATATAATGGTTTCACAATCAATAGATTTAAATTTCACACTAAAGATCGTGAGAAATTTAGAAAAATACAGAATAGCGGTGTTATGGTAGAAGCTGATGGAAAGACTTACTATGGTGCACTTAAAGATATATACGAGTTAGATTACTATGAAATTTTTAAAGTCATATTATTTAGATGTGATTGGGTAGATATAAATTCATCAAGGGGTTTGAAAAAAGATGCAAATAGATTTATACTTGTAAACTTTACAAGGTTGATATATACTGGTGTCTTATTGAAGGATGATCCATTTATCATTTCTTCTCAAGCTCGTCAAGTATTTTTCATACAAGAAGCAAAGGATAAAGATTGGGCTATTGTTATTAAGACAAAATCTCAAGACTTATATGATATGGGAAGACAACTGGAAAATGATGAAGATGATGATACTTATATGCATTCCATGCCATTCAATTTTGTACTAGTTATGACGTACATGCTACAATACCCTTGGTTAGGACAGAAGTTGAAGAAAACGCTAATGATTGAATCTTATTGGTATTAAATTTTATAATATTTATAATTTGTAGTAATTATTATGTTAAATTACTATTTATCTTCACTAATTATATCTCTGATGTAAATAATAGGTCATACGATGCCTCGCGGGCAACGCATTTTTGGGGTGCAGTTCTAGCATTCCCGGACAGAGGCCGACAGTTCTTCTGGATAGCATGCTAAGGCTAGTACTTCGGAGGATGTTCATGCCGGTCCTTCCTCTCCTTCCACACAGCATACTACTGCAGCTCCATCATCATCGGGGCATCATGACCCTCCCGTCGATCCAGCAGATGATGGGATATATATTCAGGATAATTTATTCCAATATCCTTGGTAACTTTAAATTTGATTATATTTTTTATTATAGCTTACTTTTATCTATTTTTGTGCAGATGGATCGAGGAGTGTCAGACATAGGTGCGGGCCTACAGTAGTACGTGATGTTTGGCAGATGCCCGAGAGTGAGAGGATATTGGTTGAGTGCAATGAGCTGGCGCAGCCAATTAAGAAAGCCGCCAGCTTATTGAGCTCTTTTCTGGGGACGGTTACACGGAGGCATCAGCTTTGTCCACTTAGTTATGCTAAGTAGAATGATAAGCTTCCGATGTATAAAGTAGAGATTCTTCGAGTTATACAGGTAAAAAATTTATATTAAATTATTTGTTATCTTGTATAGTTCAAATATTACTATGTTTTATATTATTATTAATTATTTTGTTTTGTAGGGTAATTTGTACTTCATCCATCCTCCCATGACTTTGTACTGAAATCTCTCAACCGGAAATGGAAAGAATATAAAGCCCAGTTGAAGACGAAGTACAAGTTACCGGGTATGACAGAGGAGCAGGTAGTTGGTACCTGTCCTCTTGATGTACCCCCGCATCAGTGGGTGGAGTTGGTTCACTACTGGTTTTCTGACAGGGGACAGGTATCTTCTAATTTATTTGAAGCAAGTTTATTAAAGAATATGGTATATTATATATATATATACATTACTTTATTGATATGAGTTCTCTTTTTGATTTTGTAGACATATTCTGATATTGGTAGAGCTGCCCGAGCATCTCAGTCTGTTCTCCACACATCAGGATCGAAGAGTTACGCGCGAGTCAGGCAGGAGTTCATAAGTTTCTTAAACTATTTTCTTAATTTTTTGTGATATAGATTAAGTAGTTCTTGTTAAGTCCTTACAAGATATTTCAAAATTATGTCCCAGTCTAGCAACAGATCACTTGATGACAACATCAAGGTACCTAAATACTAGGATTTAGAGGTGCTAGGATAAGTTATTTCTTATAATGGTACATTTATGTATCGCGGTACATGTATATGTATCGCGGTACATGTATATATATCGCGGTACATGTATATGTGTCACGAGACATATATATGTATCGCAGTACATGTATATGTGTCGCGGGACATATATATGTATCGCGGATGATGTATTGTATACATATATGTGTCGCGGATAATATATCGCGGACGATGTATCATGGACGATGTATCGCGATACATATATGTATCGCGGACGATATATCGCGATACATATATGTATCGCGGATGATGTATCGCGATACATATATGTATCGCGGATAATGTATCGTGGACGATGTATCGCGATACATATATATCTTGATACTTAAATAATTTTTAAAATAGTTTGAGTTATTTGCTTAAAATTATAATATTTCTTGTAGGCCGATGAGCATGGGAGGGAACCCGGTCAGGTAGAGTTTTATCGGATGACTCATACTTATCGTGACGGCACTTTTGTCAGAGATGAGTCGAGGGATATATATGTAAGTTATTAACATTTAATTCATCTAACGATTTAAATTGTAATTTGTTAATCTTTAAAACCCTACTAATTTGTCTAAATTTATACAGGAAAGAGCTACAGCTCTTATTGCTTGGCATGTTGATGATTCTATAGCATCTACGCAGAGTAGTCACGTCGAGGCCGAGATATTTATAGAGTTGATGGTCCCAGAGCACTACGGTCGAGTGATGGGATATGGAGTTGGAGTCACTCCCACTCAGTTATCTGCGGTCAGTACACATACACGTCAGGCTATAGATAGTGCTCAGGATGCACGAGTTCGCAGACTCAAGGAGGAGATAGAGGATATGCGACGGAAACGTGCTGAGGAGATTCGACATAGCCGTGCCGAGGTAAAGGAGATACGACAGAAAGCTGATGCCGATAGAGCAGTGATGGATAGCATGAGACAGCACATTGAGCGGCTTACATCTGTCATACAGATGTTTGTTCCACATCAGGTACATATATATATGATTTTAAATATATATTTTTATGTTAAATCAATAATTTATATAATTTCCGTGTCATTAATAGTTTTGTAAGTTAAATATTTTAAATATTTTTTTATAGGCTTCTGGAGCATCAGATCCACATGGACCGGATAACGATCTTCCTGCAGATCATTGACCTCGACTTTTTTATTATTTCACTCTATGTATTTTCATGTATTTTTTAATTTTGTTAAACAGACATGTGTAACAAACTAATATTAAATTATAATGTATTATATTTTGAATTTATATTTTGATTTATATTTGGATATATGATGAATGCCTGGAATGAAATTGAAATATATCTTATTTATGTACAGGTTAAAAAAATTGTATAGATTTCAAATTTTAAAATAATTATTTTTTTTTCGAAAACTGAAATTCTCGATGCTTTAAAGCGTCGGAAATATCTTTATTCCATCGATAATTACCAATGCTTTAAAGTGTCGGGAATAAGTTATTCCCGATGCTTTCAAAAAGCATCGGTAATTATCATTATTACTGACGTTTTAAAGCATCGGTAATTACATTTTTAACGACACTTTAAAGCGTCGAAAGTAATATATTTCCGATGCTTTTTAAAAGCGTCGGCAATAACTATAATTACCGATGCTTTAAAGCGTCGGAAAAATGCCCGACGCTATTGCAATGCTTTCGCAAAGCGTCGGGAAAAATCGTCTTCACTCTTCGCTTTGCAACGCTTTTGCAAGCGTCGAAGATGTTTTTATCGACGCTTTAAAGCGTCGGTAAAGATCAATTTAAGCGTCGTTAAAAGTTCTGTTCACTGTAGTGATATATAATGCAGTTCTAGGACAAATGCCAAGCAATATTTAAATTTTATTTTTTTTGGAAAAAAAAAGGAAGCCAGATTCTTCCCCCTATTTATTAATTTATTGTGAGTGATCATAGGGTGTGTAGCCAGGTCCCACGAGAAGGTAAATAAGAGGGAGCGAAAGTACATCAGCTGTCTTCATCATGAGGATTTTTTTTTCCGGATAAAGCAATAGGGATAGGGGGGATAAATCTGCTGTAGCTATCCTGCAAGTTTCCATCCTACCGAAAAATATTCAATTCAAGGTACTAGATTTTCGCAATCTTTCTCCATCCAAGGATGAGCATGTCAACCCGACATCACCAAGGTATCAGCCGGTCAAAACGGGAAAGAAGAAATACCATGATCTCTCACTCATCCAACTGTCATGAGTCTCAGGAGATAATTCCTGAATTTAATCAAGTCTTTTACGGAATCATGCCTCGACTCCATGACCTATTGGATTTTTAAGGGCAACAGTGGTTGCATTTTTTACTGCATGCCACATTTCTCGAGGTAGGGCTCCGTAACCTGGGTTTGAGTTGTCCTGGTTCAAACGAGTTCTCAGAAAAAAAACAAACATCTTCCCGACTGTACAAAATTTTCCAATCAGGTTTCCAAAGATTCATATACGCCTAATTTTCAGGTTACCGTGCAGAATCAGTTTCTCTTGTTTTCCTGCTGACAACACCTTCAGGAAAACAACATACTGATACCTGAGCAATTTCAGAGTCGGATTTTGCCCGCCTAGCGATTACAGACCTCTATTCCAGACGGCCCTTCTGACAAACCTTTTCACGCGAATATGAAGGTCTGTATTTGCTGTTTCAGATTGAGGAGACACAAACCTTTCAACCACCATTCAGATTGTTCCGGATATCCCTTCAGACTAATTAAACTTTCCACACGTACGGATATGAAGATATGTATTTGCTGTTTCGGTGGGGGCACAAAACTTTCAACACCCTTCCTTCCGGGTTGACGTTCCAGATGAAGGTCAGGAACTGTAATTCCTATTTTCAACAGTTTTCAAAAAAAAATGTTTTTCAGAGAGAATGGTTGCTACTCGAAACAGTTTTCAGAGTTGTCAGCAGAATGTCCAGCTGACAGGATAACCGTTCTGGACTCCCTTCCCGACTTTGATTGCTCGTAACTTTGCTAGGTGGGCTCTTGCTAACTCATAGATTACCCAATATTTTGAAGAAGATTCTGAAGCTCATTTGTTAAGTACTTTTGTTGAAACTTTTTGTCCAGTCAATTGCCAAAATTAGAATGGTCCTATCTACTTCCTTACATGAGCAGGCTTCAAAGTAAAAAATTTTACTATTACACTCCTTTCAAGGAGACCAGTTGGTGATTGCAGCAAGAATATCTAAAACCTTGCAAAGTTTAGTGAATCTATCCGTGCTCCTCTAGTTAGACCAAAGATTGTTTTTGTTCTTAGGCAAATTCCTGACATTGCAGCCAATTCAAATCGAGTTCCACACTATATTAGAGAACTTACAATTAAGGAATAAATGTTTGGCATTTTCTTCATTGTTGTAATACAGAGTGCATCTGCTTAGGCCTGCTAGTCCTTTTTATCCTAGAACATTTGCAGTTAATATTTTGTTGTGAAAGCATAACCAATTGAACATCTTGCAATTCTCAGGTAATGACTGCTTTCAAATAATATTACCAAAATGAGAAGTAATGCCACCATGCATTAAGAATTTATCTCATGTTAAGACTTGTTGCGGCTAAATCACCTGGACTGGAGCTTCGACGGCGTCGTGCATCCTGCTCGCTTTTCCAACCGGGCTCCTGGGCGCTCTTCTCAGATGGACACCTGCAAAAGGTCCCCGGACCGGATTTCTGGCGGGAGACACTCCGGCGCTCAAGTTAGTAGGGCGGTCTAGACAGCAACAGAATGGAGAATTTAAAAAACAGCATAGATGGAAAAGGGAGTGAGTGAAGTGGCCTAGCCTGGGCTTGTTGACCTTAGCCCTCTCCCTTTTTTGGAGGTCCCCTCTTATCCTATTTATAGGGTTTATAAATGAAGGTAGTTGTAACCGAATAACCGAAAGTAGTTGTAACCGAATAACTAAATAATTGAAGGTAGTTGTAGCTGAATAACCGAAGGTAGTTGTAGCCGAATAACCGAAGGTAGTTGTAGCCGAATAATCGAATAACCGAAGGTAGTTGTAACTGAATAACCGAAGGTGGTTGAGGTGGTTATGGTAATCAAAGGTAATTACGATAAATGAGGCCAAGTGACGGGGTCACAAAATTGCCTCCCACTCCCGAGCTGAAAAATTTTGCTAGTGAATTGCTTCGGCTTTGATTTCATTTTCAGCGAAGGAGTAATAAATAATAGCCTTTGTACTTTGTCGGTTGGCCGATTAGATCTGTCTTTGATTAATAGTTATAGAGAATAAGATAGGCCGGTCAGATCATCACTAAGCTACAAGTAATATATGTTGATTAGATGTACTTTGGTGTGTTACCGGATTTGCCACAAGATAAACCATGTAGGTCATCCCTGAATTTTTAATAAAGATTAAGACAAGCTAGTTGGGGCCATTTTGGCACTTCATCAAATTTATTGTAGGGTAAACCACATGGGTCATTCCTGAGCCTTTGATAGTGAATAAGACAAGTTGATCAGGCCTATCTTGGTACTTCGTAGGGTAGATCATGTAGATCATCCTTTTGCCTTTGATAGAGAATAAGACAAGCTGATCAGGCCCACCTCGACATTTCATATGGTAGATCACGTAAATCATCATATTCCTTTGATAGAGAATAAGACAGGCTAATCAGGTCCACCTTGGTACTTTGTAGGATAAATCACGTTGATCATCCTTATGCCTTTGATAGAGAATAAAACAGGCTGATCAGGCCCACCTCGATACTTTGTAGGATAGATCACGTAGATCATCCTTATACCTTTGATAGAAAATAAGACAAGCTGATCAGGCCCACCTCGGTCCTTCGTAAGGTAGATCATGTAGATCATCCTTATGCCTTTGATAAAGAATAAGATAGGCTTTAGTAGGCTTTTCCTTAGACTTCAGTGGGCTCTAATAAGATAGGCTTTGGTGGGCCTTGCACATAGATTGACCTTGAGCCACTTGAGCATTGATCAGCCTAGCGCGTGTAGATCGACCTTCAAGAAGATATCGGCCATTAAGAAGATATCAATCTTTAAGAAGATATCAGCCATTAAGAAGACATCAGCCTTGAAGAAGATATCGGCCTTAAAGAAGATATCAGCCATTAAGAAGTCATCGACCTTCAAGAAGATATTGGCCATTAAGAGGAGATCAGCTTTTAAGAAGTCATCGACTTTCAAGAAGATATTGGCCATTAAGAGGAGATCGGCCTTTAAGAAGTCATCGGCCTTTAAGAAGATATCGACCTTTAGAGGTTCCTGCAAAACAAATTTCTGATCAGGATTCCTCTGATAGGAGATACTCCGCCGCTCAAGTCAATAGAGTTTGGACAATAAAATGAAGAACTCAATGATAGATGAAAGAGGTCAGAGTGATATAATGGCTTACCTTGGAGGTCTCCTCTTACCTTTTCTCAAGGCTATGCAGTCATTGAATTTCTTAATTCCAGTGGATACTTACAGATTCGTTGGATGAGGCATGCCGAAATTCTAGTTGAATAGCGAGTTCGATAAAGTCCTTAGACCTGTTAACTCTGTGCAAGGAGTTGTTATGGAAGCATCTCTTCCATTCTTCGGGATAAATAAAATTCCATCCTCCCTCTGCCTTTATGATAGTCATCTCCAAGTGGTTTCTTCCCTTCACATCTCTATGAACAATCTGGGGGTAGCATCCATGGTGGAGAAAAGCCAATGCCTTCGCTGCTCCAAGTGCAATTTTATGCCTAAATCTCCATGTGGTCATCCCTTCAGTTGTGATGTTCTGGATAGTTCCAATATCTTCTTCCCATGTATCAGTTCTCCAATCCTCAGTTGCCTGCACTCCTAATAGGAGGTCATGAAGCAAATTCTGTAGATTCCTATTCTCCATGTAATCATATATTACAATTCCCTGATCCCCAGCTAAGCAATAACCTGTTAAAGGGACTAGATTCGGATGCGTGATTCGACCAAGCTTCTTGAGCTCTTTTGCAGCCTCCTGCTCTGTCACCATAGATCCATGAACCAAAACCTTCACGGCTACATGAATTCCTCCTGGTAGAAAGGCTTGATAGACTAGACCGAACTTTTCTTCAACTAACAAAGTTCCCTCTTGACATCAGCAACCCAAGTTGATGAATCTGTATGAAAGGAGAATGGGCCTGAAACAGTTGGTTCCTCCTTGTAGGACAGTTGCTTAACTGCCAATGATCTGGTTCTCTTTCGGAATCCAAAAGCAAAGCACATTAACCCTACCATCAAAAAGAAAATGGATAAAGTTATGACCAATGCTAGCCAGAGCCCTTTCGCTGTGCTCCCTTCATTCTGATAAGATCTGGATTCGCTACAATCGGGCAGTCATTTTGGGATCCCATGAATGCTGTGAGATTATTTGCCAAAAGGTCGAGAACTTGTACATGCTTGATGCTCAAATCTGGAATATGGCCAGTTATATGATTCTGTGAAAGGTCTAGTGTCTTTAAGTTGACCAATTTAGAGATTTCAGCTAGAATTTAGCCAGTTGGGCTGGTTTTTGATAAATTGAGATATTCAAGACTAGAGAGCTGCTATAGCATAGAGAAATTCTGATGAGAAAACCTGAGAGATGTGGCCTTGGAACTAGTTGTTACTGAGATCTATGACCTGCACTGGCTCCCGAAACACCCCAAGAACCAAACCCTGAAATGAATTGCCTAAGAGATTGAGATAAGTGATGGAAGCTAGCCCTGACAAGTCCGGCAGCCTGCCATTAATCTCATTTCCAGAAAGATCCAAGAACCTCAAATTTCTGAATGCATCAGTGAAACTATCTGGCATAGTTCCATTCAGTCTATTTCCCGAGAGATCAGTGGAAACCAAAGACATTTCACCGAAGAAGCCATTGTGAGAAAGGTCCGGTCTTTCCATCGACTCAAGCAATAGTTGGGGATCGCCATGGAGATCGAGCTCAACCTATGCCGGTCCTCCATCTCCAACCTCTTCCTTCCCCTCTTGCAGCACACCAAGAAACATGCGCTCTCCATCTCCACCTCCCTCCAGCCGTCCGACCCACTGGCGCTGCAAAGGGCAAGGCCTCCATCAATGGTATGTCGATCCATGCCAGCCTCTTCCTCTTCAGTAGTGAAGAGGTCCCGGCCAAGCTCGAACCTGGAATTGAAATCCATGGTGGAGAGGGGGACAAGGAGTCTGCGGACTCGAAGGCCCTGAGCCCGGTCGCTACTCTCTGGAACCGGGACTAGATTAGAGAAGTGGAGCACAGCATCCCCGACGGTGATGGCGTCTCCCACCACCAACGGGTCAACAGCCCGCGCTACGCAGGTTCCATCACCCGGAGGGTGCTCTTCTTCAGGCATAGCAAAAATGGGGAGATCGAGCTCCATATCAACTCCCCCAGGTCGCCATGCGAGAACTCGGGGAGCACCGCCTGGGAGGGAGCGAACCCTCTGCCAGCTATGGAGAAGGGGCATGGCGGCGGCTACCTCCATCACCAAAATGTCCGGTTCCCACTCGGGGTGCTACTTCTGGGGAAAGGGCTCTTCAAGAAACCCCCCGGAGGCATGGCAGAGCTGGGATTTCGGGAGGAGAGGCCAAGTAGGAATTTCCCATGGTTGTCGGGCTAGAGCAGAAGGATCTTTTGGAACATGTAGTAGATTCGGCTAGAGAGCTGGTGGATGGTCATCAGCACGGTCTTGCCCCCCGGGCAAGGTCGGCGATGGTTGTCATGATCCGGCCGGCGATGGTGAAGTCGGAGCCGATGGCGACATAGTCTTTCTGGGAGCTGGTGAGATGGAACGCGCGAGGGGGTAGGTGGCACCGAAGACTTGGACGGAGTGGATGGTCTGGATCTTGCCTGCGTTGTTGAGGTGGAGGAGCTCCAAAGTCTTACCTCAGGCCACCATGATATTTTGGGTCTTACCGCCGATGAAGCTTCCATGGATGGCGCATCCCCCACCCACAGATGGAGTGTCAGGTTGTAAAGATTCAGTGCTGCCATTTTTTTTTTCTGGCCCGTGGACTTGGATATGGGGGAGGAGGAGCTTGATGGAGCTGTTAGTCTCCTCTTCCCAGTCGCCTTCTCCATTTTGAATTTCTTGAAATTCTCCTTCCCAAGAGGGGAATAACGAATCCCTTCCTGGCACACCAATCTATTGCGACTAAATCACCTAGGCTGGAGCTTCGACGGCATCGGGCATTCTGCTCGCTTTTCCAACCGGGCTCCCGGGTGCTCTTCACGAATGGACACCTACAAAAGGTTTCCGGACCGGATTTCCAGCGAGGGACACTCCGACGCTCAAGTTAGTAGGGCAGTCCAGATAGCAACAAAATGGAGAATTTAAAGAACAGCATATATGAAAAAGGGAGTAAGTGAAGTGGCCTAGCCTGGGCCTGTTGACGTTAGCCATCTTCCTTTTTTGGAGGTCCCCTCTTACCCTATTTATAGGGTTTATTACTGAAGGTAGTTGTAACCGAATAACCGAATAACCGAAAGTAGTTATAGCCGAATAACCAAATAACTGAAGATAGTTGTAACCGAATAACTGAATAACCGAAGGTAGTTGTAGCCGAATAACCGAATAATCGAAGGTAGTTATAACCGAATAACCGAATAACTGAAAGTATTTATAACCGAATAACTGAATAACCGAAGATGGTTGAGGTGGTTATGGTAATCGAAGGTAATTATGGTAAATGAGACCAAGTGACAGGGTAACTGAGTGATTGGGAAACCATCTCCAAAATTGTTTGTCAGGTTCTTCTAATAGAGAAACATCTTCCAGATAAGACTTTAAAATAATTATTTTGTGTAAGGCTTGCTGTGGTAGTGATTGTCTGAAGTTTTTTTGTTATGGAAGATTTGTTCATGAATACCATAATGCTGCAAGTTGTATCAGTTGCCAGCCAATATAAGGTCAGAAAAATGGAGTTAAGATTGGTGTTGTTTAGCCATTTTTCTTCCCAAAATAAAGTGCTTTCTTCGTTTCTTATAGTGACCGATGTGAATGCTGACATTAAGTGCCTCACCTTCAGAATGTTCCTCCGAAATGGAGAGGCCTTTATTTTGCTGATAAACATTGAAATAGATGAAATACTGCTGCTGTAGTAGCCGAGTTTGACCAATGCTTTTCATAGTCGATAAGGGCCGATAAGGAATTTATCTCACCATTTTAGAAGCAAGGCATGGTCGATGCCTGGCTTAGTTTTGGTGGAAATTTGTACCAAATCCTTTTAATTATCTTTTCGGAGACATCTAATTAAATATTTAAATTCTATTATGAATTGGATAGCTAGTAGCATACTTTGCTCAAGAATCTCCGTGTGGCTAAGTTCAAGCTTCCAAATTAATAGATGAGAAGTTAGCAATCCCACGATCATTTGATAGGGATCTGACTGATCGGATCTGGATTGGACACTTTTTATGTTAGATGGCGACCATATTTTTAATCAAAGCATGCATCTCTACTATTTATTTCCTAGCTTGTGTTTTACACGTAACTATACGTTTGTGTTTTACACGTAACTAGACGTTTTTTTCTTTAATAAATGAGCTGTCAAGCAGTCAAAAATCATGATACCTAGACGATGGAAGTACGTAGGCTTCCTCAGGCCACAAAAATGCGATCATCTCTCATGTATGGATCTTAAAGTAGTCTCGTATTTAAAGAGAAAATCTTTGCTCAACGTCGACAAAAAAATCAAAGCTTCGAGAGAGAGAGAGAGAGAGAGAGAGCAGAATTTTATCTACTTGGAGATGGAAAAGGAAATCCAGACTCAGGTCAAGCTTCGCATGGTTCTTCTAGAGCCAGCTTGTGATTGTGCCGTTCCACATCAATTGCCGGGTTTAAAAATCAGAAAAGAGCCCGACAACCCGTGCCAATGACATAGGCATATCACATGTCCGCGCCAAAAATCTGGACCCGCAATTCATCCCTCCCGTCATGTCTGGCGACACCCTGTGACCGAGTTTTTTTTCTAAATTAATATTTTTTTATTAAATATTTATGGAATGGATGCCACCCCATTTTTATTTAAGAAAATAAATATTTTTGTTTACGTAAAAAATATGAATGCGAAAAAAAAGAGATTACATGGAAAGATTATAGATTATACCTATAATTTTTTTATAAAAAAAATCAAGAAATCGCAGGTTATACTGTAATTTCTCATAATAATCGTATTTATAACATGTGATTTTTTCATATCAACATTATTTCATTTTAAAATTAAAAAATAATAAATTAATAATTTTTTTTAAAAAAATTAATATTTTTATAAAAAAATAAAAAAAATAAAAATAAAAAAAATAATATGATATTATAATAATATATTATGATATATTTTACATTATAATAAATATTTTATATTTTAAACTATAATAAATATATTATAATATATTAAATTATATATTATACATTATATTATATCATATTTGTTGATGCATGCATACGGATCGTGGCGACTGTGGTATTCCTGCTGGTCGTGCCCAGGAAGCATTCTTGCCGATCACACCATGCGACGAGTCCGCCACATGGCAATGCTCGGCCTTACTACATGCGGCGTGGCCATCAGGAATACCCCATGTTAAAATAATATACTATAATATAATTTAATATATTATAATATACTTTATATTATAATAAATATTTTATATTCTAAAATATAATAAATATATTATAATATATATTATATATTATAAGATAGTATACTTGTTGGTGCATGCATATCGATCACAACAAATATATAATATAATATATATAATATATTATAATATATTTCTTATAATATACTAAGTAATATATAATACACAGTATATTATAATACTATATTATAATATAAGTATATTATATATTATAGCAAATAATATATAGTATATTTGTTATCAAAATAATAATATGCTATATTATATATTTTATAAAATTAACAATATATATTATTATTATTTATATTATAGTATATTATTTTAATATGGAGTGTTCCTGCCAGTCATGCCACACTGATGGGCGCCGCATGCAGCAAAGCCGAGCACTGCCACGGTGGTCGAACCTATCACGTAGTGTGACCTGTAGGAACGTCTTCAGGATATGATCGAGCTACTGCATGTGAGCAAGGTCAGATACCCTTGATGCATCGAATAATGGCTGCCATCCCGATCCCCGCAAAAGTGCCCTCGGGCTCGAGGCGTTGATCGTGGATCCCCCCTTTCGGAGCACTAGGTCACCGGTCGCCGGATCTGGTGCCTCGAACAGGGTGTCCCTTTCAAACTGGTGTAAACGAGGTTCCACGCATCATTACAAGCCTGGGGATGCCATACTGGACGTGCCGCCCTGCACGCGCCGTCCTCAGCAACGTCCTCGGGGCTTACGCCTCGGCCCCGTGAAGAAGGCTTGACTCGGTCGAGGTAGACCCATCAAAGGGCAACACCTGGCGAAGGAGCAAAGGTGCCGGGCTCGACTCCGACCGAGGTGGACCTATCTGGGCATGCCACCTGGCAAAGGAGTAGAGGCAGGCCCACTTCGATCGAGGTGGACCCCTCCCGGGTCGACACCTAGAGAAGGGGCAGAGGCAAGCTCGACTTCGGCCGGGGTGGACCCATTAAGGGGCGCCACCTGGCGAAGAAGAAGGGTTGCCCAACTTGACTCCGGCCGAGGTGGACCCATCTGGGGGTACCACCTGGCGGAAGAGCAGGGGCAGGCCCACTTCGGTCGAGGTGGACCCCTCCTGGGTCGACACCTGGCGAAGGGGCAGAGGCAAGCTCGACTTCGACCGAGGTGGACCCATCAAGGGGTGCCACCTGGCGAAGGAGCAGGGGTGCCCAGCTCGACTCCGACCAAGGTGGACCCATCTGGGGGTGCCACATGATGGAGGAGCAGGGGTGCCTGGCTCGACTCCGACCGAGGTGGGCCCACTTCGACCAAGGTGGAACCCTCTCGGGTCGACACCTGGCAAAGGGGCAAAGGCAAGCTCGACTTCGGTCGAGGTGGACCCATCAAGGGGCGCCACCTGGTGAAGGAGCAAGGTTGCCCGGCTCGACTCCGATCGAGGTGGACCCACCTGGGGGTGCCACCTGGAGAAGGAGCAGAGGCAAACCCACTTCGACCGAGGTAGACCCCTCCCGGGTCGACACCTAGCGAAGGGGCAGAGGCAAGCTCGACTTCGGCCAGGGTGGACCCATCAAGGGGTGCCACCTAGTGAAGGGGCAAGGGTGCCCGGCTCGACTCCGGCTGAGGTGGACCCATCTAGGGGTGCCACCTAGCAGAGGAGCAGGGGCAGGCCCACTTCGGTGCTCGAGGTGGACCCCTCCCAAGTCGACACCTGGCGAAGGGGCAGAGGCAAGCTCGACTTCGGCTGAGGTGGACCCATCAAGGGGCACCACCTGGCGAAGGAGCAGGGGTGCCAAGCTCGGACTGAGGTGGGTGCGACGCTGGTCAAGCCACCTGGCAGGAGAGCTCGAAGGAGAATACCACATGGCATCGCCTGGCTGCCAGCTGGATTGTCGTATGCTCCACGTCAGCGATCTTGCCATATCAGTTGCTCCGCACTCCCAAGTCCCGTCGGAGCGTCGTGGCAGGGATGTGGGGAGTTAATGCAGAGATGATGTGATAGGATAGAAATCTTGCACAATAATTGCCTCGATTACTGTCGTGTCGTTTATCACCCCCAAGATCCAATGGACCCCCCATGTCTGCGCACTCGACGGGCCATAATTGTGCGGTGCCAAAGCCGATGTGGTTTCTAGTGAATCGAAGCATCGTCGTCAGGCATCTTCATACGTGGTGCTCATCTGGTGGCCTAGGCGAAAAGGGCCTGTACGGTCGCTGTTGATCAGTTTTGAAAAGAGATGAGACTTTCTGGAAATGAGGGCTCTTGGCTTTCTCGCACCTCGCCGGCGGTTGCAGCGGTCCTTCTTCACCCCTCAGGCTGCCATTCTTCTGCCAAAACATCCTGGTGAGTGTCCTGTTGCCCCCATTTTCATCCCTGCTTCCTCTCGAACTCTAGTCTTTTCTGAACCAGGCCTTTCTTTGTTTCCTCCTTCTCGATGGCTTTTCCAGGTCATCATCGCCATTCCTCCACTAACCCGGATGAGGCCGGTCCATCTCGACCGAGGACTCCATCATCCTTCTCTTCGGAGGACGATGCTCCCATCGACGTCCAACGACGGTTGCAGCCAGGCGGTATAACCATCGGAGTCCCTAGGACTCCTAAGGCTCCTCCTGTCATTCTTGTTGTTCCCATCTCTGCCGGTGGCAGAGACTCCTTCCAGTCCCTCCGGCTTCACTTCGACGATGATCGGAGATGACCTTTCCTGGATCCGGGATATGTATGGGGTCTCAGACTCCATCCAGCTTTCACTTCCAGGGTCGAGAGAGCGAGTGACATCGAGCGGCCCTAGCAGAGTCGCGTTCCACGAGGACTTCCTTGCCGGGGTCTTTAGTTTCCTCTTCACCCATTCTTCCTTTCATTCCTTAGTAACTTCCATCTTGTCCGAGCCCAGTTGGCTCCTAATGCCATCAGGATCATCTTCGCCTTCATCATTTTCTACCACTTCCACAGGTTTGTTGCCCGTTTCTCGCTGTTCAAGGCTCTCTTCACTCTGAAGCATTGTTCCATCGATGATGGCTGGTGGTATCTCTCCCCCCGGCCTAGGTATCTCTGGTTCGACCTCCCCACCTCAATCAAGGGATGGAAGAACTGGTTCTTCTTCATTTTGGTTGGGATGTTGACTGGGTCTGGAGTGAACCAGACCGGTCCCCGAACCAAAACTCTCAGGTCAAGCCGATTGACCAGGATGTCTATTTCTAGCTGATAGGCAATGTGGTCCCTTTCCTCGAGGTTCTGCTCTCAGAGCAGAACCTGTTCGAGGCGGGGGTCAGTCTCATCCGAGCGATGGGTGAGGCTCCGGGCCTCCTTTCTTTTTCTTCCTCTCTTTCTTTTTTATCTAACCTTGTTCATTCTCAGGGATGAAGTTTTCCTTGGAAAGCTTAATGGAGGGGGCCCGTAAGAGAGGTGCTTCGGGCGCGGCCCAGGAGGCTCCTCCAAAAAGGGCCCGCATGGAGGTGGACCAGGGTCCCAGGCCCACTCCAGCCTCGGAGCACAAGGTGGCAGATGCGGCCCTTGGGCCATCTCAGCAGCAGTTCCCCATCGCAGAGGTCGTTGACCTCGACAGGGGTAGGGAGGAGGTGCGACCGGCACCTTCTCTGGCGGTCGTAGCGCCCAATGTTCCGGTGGTGGCCGCACCGGTGGTGGCGGTTCCACAGGCTACTGCCCCACCCACTAGAGGGACTCTGGCTCAGCCCTCCTCCAAGGCTCGCCCCATACCGCCGGTGATCGATGGGAGCTCCTCCTTCATCCACGAACAAGGCCTTACGAAGATGATGATGGAGTACATGGCCCAGCCCTGGGACCGTCGGCTGAGGGGTGGCAGGGACTACATGGATGCATTGCTCGGGATCCTCCCCTTGCTCTTCACGGTAAGCATCTAGCTCTCCTCTTTAATGTTCTAGTTAGATTCTTCGAAGGTCCTAACTTTTTCTTTGATGCAGATCGGGACCGACGTGCTCCTACTCTGAAACTTTCTCTCCGCTTCGACGAAGAGGGAGGCTGAGAAGGAGAAGAGGCTGGGCAAGCTTGCGGCCGACGTGAAGGATCTCATGGACAAGGACCATGAGCTGAGGGGAAGCAATCAGGCTCTCCGGGAGGACCTGGCCTGGGCTGAGGGGCGCGTTAGGGACCTCGAGGCTTCTCAGTTCGAAGAGAGGATCTCGAGCCAGCACTGAGCTAAAAATGATGCAACCGAGATCTCCCGCCTCAGGGGGCAATCCTGGTCACCGGAGCATCAGGTCGAAGAGGTCTTGGTGGAGCTGGCGGCAGCCAATAAGAAGACTTCTTACATCAACAGGCTACTGGAGGCCTCGCAGAGGGAAGCCCAGCAGGCTGTGCCCATGTTTCGGGACTCCGAGGAGTTCCAAAAGGAGATGCACGAGGCTGCCGTGGACTCCTTCCTGAAGGGCTTCGAAGTCTGCTGGGAGAAGGTGGCTTCCCTTTTTCCCGAGCTCGATTGACCAGAGTCGACCTGGGTGGCCCCAGGGAGCAGCCTGAGGAGGCTACCGGGCAACCTTCTAGGGAGGTAGCCGATGATGCAGAGGCTTCTCAGCCTGGGGAGGAACCGACAGAATAGGAGTGAGCCCGACTCATTTGCTTTGTATTCTAGTGTAGGATTTGCACTTTGTTCTTTTGGGCTACCCGGTCTGTCGGGACCCTTTTACTTGTAAGAAACCTTCATGCTGGAAATGAGAACTTCTTTTTCTTCATCCTTCATTGCTTTAGCCTTGATAACGTGTTCTGCTACCTGTTGGTGTTTGTCGTTTTCTTCTGTGGGAGCCCAGAATCTGCAACTTTAATTTGCAGTTCAACTTTGACCCTTAGTTTGGAACCAGACTTTGGAGACCCCTAGGCTTCAGGAAGGAACCCCTGGGGCTTTCGGCTTGCATCTTATAAGTCTTTGGTGCCGAAACGTCCTCCAGACTGAACTTCGGGCTGCATGCCGAAAACGGGTTCCGGGCGACCTTCCGGACTGAACTCTGGAATCTCATGGAGGAACTGGGCTCCTTGCCACCCTCCGGACTAAGGTTCTGGACTTCGTGGGGGAACTGGATTCCGCACCACCTTCTGGACTGAACTCCGGGATCTCATGCCGGAACTAGGTTCCGTGCGGCCTCTCGGACTGAACTCCGGAATCTCATGGAGGAACTGGGTTCCTTGCCATCCTTCGGACTGAAGTATGGAACTTTGTGGGGGAACTGGATTCTACGCCACCTTCCAGACTAAACTCCGGGGCCTCATGCCGGAACTAGGTTCTGTGCGGCCTCTCGGACTGAACTCCGGGATCTCATGGAGGAACTAGGTTCCTTGCCACCCTCCGGACTGAAGTCCAGGACTTCATGGGGGAACTGGATTCCACACCACCTTCCGGACTGAACTCCGGGGCTTCATGCTAGAACTAGGTTCCGTGCGGCCTCTTGGATTGAACTCCAGGACTTTGCATTTCTCGCGGACCACTGGTGGGGCTTCTGCCTCGCTTTTGTTCACCAGACTTAAGACCGGACGATGATAGTCCTACAGAATAGAAACAAGCATTGTATAAGGGAAGAATTTCATTATTAATATTTAGGAAGCCTTACATCATTGGTAATACATCCTCAAGTTCACGGTATTCCACGTCCGTGGAAACCGAGCCCCGTTGAGCTCGACAAGATAGTAGGCACCGTGAGGGAGTGCTTTGACCACCCTGTAGGGGCCTTCCCAGTTTGGAGAGAGCTTACCGCACTCTCGAGGTTGGGATGCTTCGGCACGACGCTGCACCAAGTCTCCCCGGCGGAAGGACTTTGGTCTCACCCTGGAGTTGTAGTATTTGGCTACCCATTGCCTGTAGGTCGCCATCCAAACTCAAGCCTTGTCCCTCATTTTCTCGAGGAGATTTTGGTTGAGCAGTAGCCGTGCTAGGTTCTCAGCCTCGTCGTATTGCTTCACGTGCAACATTGGTAAGCTGAGTTCCACCAAAATTATTTCTTCTGTATCGAAGACAAGGTTGAATGGGGTTTCATCCGTGGCCGTCCTTGGGGTTGTGTGGTACGCCCATAGGATGCTGGGAAGTTTCTCAGCCCATCTTCCTTTGCCTGATCCAACCTAGTCCGGAGCCCTTACAGGATGGTCCGGTTGGTTACTTCGACTTCCCCATTGGTCCGAAGATGCACCACCAAGGTGAATCGGTGATGAATGCTGAGATCGTTGCAAAACTCCTCGAACTCTTGACAGTCAAACTGACATCCATTATCGATGATGATCATAGGGTAGGTCGAAGCGGCATACGATTGACTTTCAAAGGAATTTGCTGATATTCGCCTCCTGATCTGGGCTAACGGCTCGGCCTCGACCCACTTCGTGAAGTAGTCGATAGCAACTATCAAAAATTTATGCTGCCCGGACGCGGGAGGAAAAGGACCAAGGAGGTCGATGCCCCACTGGGCAAACGGTCACGGGGTGGAGAGCTGGGAGAGCGGCGCCGCTGGCTGGCGTTGCACGACGGCGTGACATTGATAGCGGTCACACCTCTTGACGAAGTTGGCTACGTCCTCCCTCATCATTTTCCAGAAGTATCCTTGACGGAAGGCCTTGTATGCCAGAATTCTGCCCCCCACATGATTCCCGCAGAGGCCTTCGTGGATCTCCTGGAGCACAAGTGCGACCTCCGTGGGCCTCAAACACTTGAAGAGTGGATAGGAGTAGGACCTCCGGTAGAGCAGTCCATCCATCAACACGAAGGCGCAGCCTTTCTTTTGATGAGGCCGGCTTCAATCTGATCCTTGGGCAAGGTACCGTCGGTAATATACTTGACATACTTGTCCATCTAGTTCGGCTCCGGGGTGACCTGCTGGATTTCTTTGGGGGCTTCATAGCTTGGGACCTGAAGATGCTCGACGTAGGTGCAGCCCAATGATGAGTCCGGCATGGTTGCCAGCCGGGAGAGGGCGTCAGAGCGAGCGTTTTCACTGTGCGGGATGTGGGAGATGTTGAAACGCTTAAAACCCGTCGTGCTAGCCTGCACCAACTCCAAATACTTCGACATTTGAGGGTCATGCACCTCGTATTCGCCTAAGACCTGCCCAGCCACTAGCTATGAATCTGTGAAGACCCTCAGGCTGGTCACGCCCAGTTCGCGGGAGACTCTCAGTCCCGCGAGGAGCACTTCATACTCCACCTAGTTATTAGTGGCGGCGAATTGTAGGCGAAGTGTGCATTCGACGATAACTCCCTCGCTGTTGGCTAGGATGAGCCCAGCTCTGCTTCCACCGGAGTTAGAGGCTCCGTCCACATGTAGGACCCAGATGTCCTCCTCCGGTTCAGGGCCTGGCTATTGATTCGGGGCTCTCTTTCGGCCCCTCACCCAGGCCTG
This sequence comes from Areca catechu, assembly GCA_021397845.1. Classification (NCBI taxonomy): domain Eukaryota; kingdom Viridiplantae; phylum Streptophyta; class Magnoliopsida; order Arecales; family Arecaceae; genus Areca; species Areca catechu. The sequence continues at coordinate 200,723,454 of CM038039.1, read as the reverse complement.
CACACTCAACTAAGATATCAGCTAGTACCTGCACCTACATGGCCAACCTCGGCCGATAGGCAATGTCGAACTTGCTGAGCTTCAGCGCCCACTTTGCTAGGCATCCAGACGTGTCAGGTCGGCTGAGCATGGTCTTCAGTGGTTGATCCGTCAGGATCGCAATCGGGTGTGCTTGAAAATAAGGCCTGAGATGCTGGGCCGACACAATTAGTACAAAAATTAATTTCTCGGATCGAGAATACCTGAGCTCCGCATCGCGAAGAAGATTGCTTGTATAGTATACTGATCTCTAGATCCCTTTGTCATCCATCCAGACTAGGACCGAGCTGACGGCCTCCGGAGTGACTGCCATAATAGGAGGAGCTCTTCTCCCTCCTCTGGCCGGGAGATTAGCGATGGTGATGCCAGGGTTTTCTTCAGTTCCTCGAATGCCTCTTGGCACTCCTTCGTCCAAGAGAAGTCATGCATCTTCCTCAGTGCCTTGAAGAAGGGCCGGCAACAATCAGCAGATCATGAAATGAATCGGCTCAAGGCTGCCACTCGGCCGGTGAGCTGCTGGACTTGCTTCTTCGAGGTGGGCTGCTCCATGTCAAGGATCGCCTGGACCTTCTCTGGGTTGACTTCTATCCCTCTCTGGGTCACCATGAAGCCAAGGAACTTCCCCGCCGCCACACCGAAAGCACACTTCACCGGGTTCAATTTCATTTGGTGGAGGCGAAGGTTGCGGAAGGTCTCCGTCAGGTTGTCAACATGGTCCGAGGTCGGCTTGTTCATCACGAGCATGCCATCCATGTATACCTGCATGTTACGACCAATTTGGTCTTTGAAGACCTTGTTGACCAATTGTTGGTACGTGGCACCGGCATTCTTCAGACTAAAGGGCATCATCTTGTAACAGTATGTCCCACGATCCATGATGAAGGCTGTGTGATCCTCATCTTCTGGATGCATCCGGATCTGATTGTACCTGGAGAAAGCATCCATGAAGGAGAGGAGGTGATGTCCCAAAGTGGTATCCATGAGCTGGTCGATCTTCGGAATGGGAAAGTTGTCTTTTGGGCAAGCTCGATTGAGGTTGGTGTAGTCCACACATATCCTCCACTTCCTGTTGTTCTTCTTAACCATCACCATGTTTGCCAGCCAACTGGGGTACCGCACCTCTCGTACGAAGCCAGTAGTGAGGAGCTTCTCCACCTCTTCATTGATCGCCCTTTGCCTTTCTGCAGCAAAACTCCTTTTCTACTGTCGGACTGGATGGTAATTCAGATCGATCTTCAACTGGTGGGTCATGATGTCTGGGGGAATGCCTGGCATATCTGTAGTAGACCAGGAGAATACATCCGCATTCGCCCGAAAGAAATTCAGTAGGTGAGCCGCTCGTCTTCCAGGAGTTGGGCTCCTATCTGCACCATTTTTTATGGATCCGAGCCAAGGGGGTATGTTAGCAGGCGCTCAATGGAACCACCCCTAGGATCTTGTGCCCTCTGGTCGAGGTCATCGACGTCAGCGTCGAGCTCAGCATTCCACCCTCCTGGGATGGCTTGCAAGCAATGCGGGATGGGCTGAACTGCCCCCCTTATCTCTCCCACCCCGAAAATGGTGGGGAACTGCACCAGTAGTCTCTTGGTAGAGATGACTGTGTCAAGTTGGTTGAGTTCTAGGTGGCCTAGGATAGCTTATACGGTGACGAAAGTCGGACGACGATGAAGGTCATCATGATCGTGCTCTGCTGGGATAGAGTCCTAGCGATAACAAGGAGAGTGATCTCTCCCTCGACTCCTACAGAATCTTTGGTGAAATCTACGAGAGGGGTGTGCACTGGCCTCAGCCGATCAAGAGACAAGTTCATCCGGAAGAAAGCATCATAAAAAAGTACATCAGTGGAGGTCCCACTATCAACCATAATTCGATGTACAGGATGCTTAGCGATGGTCATCTCGACCACCACCACATCGTTATTTACATTTTCTTCACCTCCCTTCCCCTTTTCAAAGGGGAGTACAGTTTCTAAGTCTCCTCCCTCTCGGGCCCTCTTCGATGCGCGCCCTATCCCCCAAGATATCATGCCCACCGGCTTCTCCGTAGGACGGTTGTCGACTGCAGGAACAGGGGGAAGGGTCGCAAGTTGTTGGTCCTCCGTCGGGGCCTCTCTTCCCACATACTTCTTGAGATAGCCCCTCCTGATCAAGTCCTCAATCTCCCTCTTCAGGTTATGGCACTCCTCCGTGTCATGGTCGTGGTCGCGATGGAACTGGCAATACTTCGTATTGTCACAATGGTTCTTCGGGTTCTGAGGAGGAGGTCGACGGAGGTAGCGCTCACCCTCGATTTCCATGAGAATCTTCGTTCTTGGAGCAATGAGGGGAGTGAAAGTCTGCTCCGGAGCGGGACCGTTCTTCAACTTTGGTCCCGGCCGGAAGTCTGCGGGCGGCTCGGGCCTTCGGGTTCCAGGTGCGTCCCTTGGGGTAGGCCTCTTCGAAGGCTTCCCGTCTAGCTCTCTCCTGGTACGGTCAGCCTCCTCTGCTCGGATGTACTTCTGGATGCGAAGGAGTTCGGAGTATGTCTTGGGCGATTTTTTGTCCAAAGAATATGTCAGTCGGGAGGTCTTGAGCCCTTGCTTCAATACCAGCATGGCGACAGGCTCGTCCAAATTGTAGATCTCCAGGACAGCGGTCTTGAAGTGGGTGACATAGTCCCACAGCAGCTCCTGATCTTGTTGGCGGATAGAGAAGAGGCTATTCACCTCCCTTGGCACCTTTTGACAAGCATCGAAGTGCGTCATAAACTTTCCTTCCAACTGCTGAAAGGAGTCGATTGATTCGGGCTCGAGCTGGGTGAACCAAACTCGAGCGGCCTTACGGAGGGTAGCCGGGAAGGCGATGCACAAGAGGGCGTCCGTTGCCCCCTAGACTCTCATGAGAGCTTTATAGCTTTCCAGGTAGTCCAAGGGGTCAGTGGTCCCATCGTAGGGATCCACCTGAGGCATGCGGAACTGACTCGGAATTAGTCCCTCTTGGATTTCCCGAGAGAAGGGTGGTCGGGCATTATAGCCCACTGGCTCGCTGAGAGAGCCCTGTATGTTGGCAAACCGATGGGAGAGTTCTGCCAGTTTGCGCTCTTGCTCTTCCAGACGCCTTTTGGCCAGACGCCTGATGGCCTCGTCAGTAGAGCCTTCCACCGAGGCCGCTGAAGAAGAAAGTGCTGACGAGTCGCGGCAAGGGGCCTTGCCCCGGCGGTGCTTGCTATGCCTAGCGGCATCATCGTTATCCGTGGGGGATTGGCTCTCGTGGTCCACCGACCCAATATGGTTCCTCTTCGCGGGGATCTAACGACTCTCACGGGGGTTGGAGATTGCTTGCGGGTGGGATGGCCTGCCTTGAATGGAGCGCAGCAGGCTTTCACGAGGGCTCGCAGCTTGGGCCGCGGGAGTCCCTAGTTGCGGTTGAGTGACCAGGGACCGCTGCTGTTGCTGCAGTTGCCTCATGGCCGTGGTCAGCGTCTGCAGCTGCTGGACAATAGCATCATACTAACCATCTGTGGGCAATTGAGGAGGGGCAGGAGGAGCGGGAAATTCCCTTTCTAGGCTACGAGGCCCGGAGGGGAGGGAACTTCTCCCGCTCGGCTGGTGGAGGCTTCACGTCCGCAAGTCACCACCATGCTTGGGGTTGAGCCATTCTCAAGCTCGTGGGGGGCTTGTTTGTATAGGGGCTTTCATCCCCCTACCTGGCATACCAATCTGTTGCCGACCTTATCGCTGTGGCCTGCAGCTATGAGTTGGCACCGGACTGCGGTCCCCTTTGCTGCAGTATCTTAATGCTCCCGGACCTGCAAAATGAGGTTAGAGATCCGGGCCAGGGATCCTGGCAGGGGCACTCCGATGGTCAAGTTAGAGAGCAGTAAAATGGAACATATCCATTAAGATGGATCCCCGCTAGGTCTCCATGCTTAGAGGAATCTTTGATGAAAAGGTGAGTGAGAGCGAGAGGGATCGGCACTCCAGTTCCTGCAACCGGGCTTGTCGAGCTCGTTCCTGCGAGTTCCTCTAGAGCTTCTATCTCAGAATCGCCCCTTCTGCCCGTGCCTGTGCTTGCCCTCTTGATTGCTTACCTTTCTTCTTACCAATGGTGCCCCTTTTGAGATTGTTGGATACTTTGGTACCTCAATTCTCCCTCCAAGGGAGGCCTTCGAGGTCGACAGCGCTCCCCGACTGTTCTCCTGAGGCCGTCTCCCCTTACGGTTGGGAGTTAAGTGATGAGTCTGTCTCATCTGTCGTGCAATCACGAAAAAGGGGAACTAGGCAGGACCCCGATCCCCGTGAAGGCACCCTCGGGCTCGAGGCGTTGACCGTAGATCCCCCTTTTTGAAGCACCAGGTCATCGGCCCGGATCTGGTGCCTCGATCAGGGTGTCCTTTTCAAATTGGTGTAAACGAGGTTCTGCGCATCGTTACAGGCATGGGGACGCCATACTGGACGCGCTGCCGTGCACGCACCATCCTCAGTAGCATCCTCGGGGCTTGCACCCCGGCCCCGCGAAGAAGGCTTGACTTCGGCCGAGGTGGACCCATCAAGGGGCGCCACCTGGCGAAGGAGCAAAGGTGCCGGGCTCGACTCCGATCGAGGTGGACCCATCTGGGGGTGCTACCTGGCGAAGGAGCAGAGGCAGGCCCACTTCGACCGAGGTGGACCCCTCCCGGGTTGACACTTGGTGAAGGGGCAGAGGTAAGCTCGACTTCGGCCGGGGTGGACCCATCAAAGGGCGCCACCTAGCGAAGAAGCAGGGTTGCCCGGCTCGACTCCGGCCGAGGTGGACCCATCTGGGGGTGCCACCTAGCGGAGGAGCAGGGGCAGGCCCACTTGGGTCGAGGTGGACCCCTCCCAGGTCGATACCTGGCGAAGGGGCAGAGGAAAGCTCGACTTCGACCAAGGTGGACCCATCAAGGGGCGCCACCTAGCGAAGGAGCAGGGGTGCCCAGCTCGACTCCGGCCAAGGTGGACCCATCTGGGGGTGCCATGTGGCGGAGGAGCAGGGGCGCCCGGCTCGACTCCGGTCGAGGTGGACCCATCTGGGGGTGCCACCTAGCGAAGGAGCAGGGGCAGGCCCACTTTGGCTAAGGTGGAACCCTCCCGGGTCGACACCTGGCGAAGGGGCAGAGGCAAGCTCGACTTCGGCCATGGTGGACCCATCAAGGGGCGCCACCTAGCGAAGGAGCAGGGGTGCCCGGCTCGACTCCGACCGAGGTGGACCCACCTAAGGGTGCCACCTGGCGAAGGAGTAGAGGCAGGCCCATTTCGGTCGAGGTGGATCCCTCCCGGGTCGACACATGACGAAGGGGCAGAGACAAACTCGACTTCGGCCGGGATGGACCCATCAAGGGGTGCCACCTAGCGAAGGAGCAGGGATGCCCGGCTTGACTCCAGCTGAGGTGGACCCATCTAGGGGTACCTCCTGGCAGAGAAGCAGGGGCAGGCCCACTTCGACCGAGGTGGACCCCTCCCGGGTCGATACCTGGCGAAAAGGTAGAGGCAAGCTCGACTTCAACCGAGGTGGACCCATCGAGGGGCGCCTCCTGGCGAAGGAGCAGGGGTGCCAAGCTCGGACCAAGGTGGGTGCGACGCTGGTCAAGCCACCTGGCAAGAGAGCTCGGAGGAGAACGCCACATGGCATCGCTTGGTTGCCAGCTGGGTTGTCGTATGTTCCACATCAGCGATCTTGCAATATCATAATACATTTATTATATTTTAAAATATAAAATATTTATTATAATATAAAATATATCATAATATCATGTTAGTATTTTTAATTTTTTAAAAAAATTATTAATTTTTAAAAAATTAGAAAAATTATTAATTTTTAATTTTTTTATATTTTTTATTAAATTTTGAAATAGAGTACAATTTAGATGGAGAAATTGCATATCGTACGATATTCGATTTCTTCGCGTAATCTTCTTCCTTAGTAGCCATATTTTTTATGTAAACAAAAATATTTATTCTTCTAAATAAAATTAAGATGGTACTGATTTCATAAATATTTAATAAAAAATATTATTTGACCACGTCCCCAAAATATACATTGCATAAGTGATTGCGTCACGCTAATATGTCCCGGCACGTACCGAATCACGCTGGTTACTTCAGGTCCGCGCGCGTGCTGGCGTTCTTACGTAGAAAATTAAAATAGCAGAATTTTCACGTGACAGGACCAGCCCTGGGAATTTTCCCCGTTGCACATATACCGCTATATAAATGGACCATGTCATCAGGTTCACCCACCACACGATCAGCACGATCAAATTCCCAGGTATTCAGACCAGAAAAATCATTTGTCCTTCGAGTCCCGCTTAACCGTCGGTAATCGCAATGGGATCGCTGCCCTACATCTCCCTCACCCTGGTTCTCCTCCTCTTCATCAAACTTTTGTTGTTTTCCAAGAATAGGAAAAACTTCCCTCCAAGCCCTCCATCCCTCCCCTTCATAGGTCACCTCTATCTATTCAAGAATCCCCTCCATCGAGCCCTCGGTCGCGTTGCCGATCGTTATGGCTCCGTTCTCCTCCTTCGTTTTGGCTCCCGCCCGGTCCTCGTCGTCTCCTCTCACACTGTCGCCCATGAGTGCTTCACCACCAACGACATTACTTTTGCCAACCGCCCCCACCTCCCCTCGTCAGAGTACGTCAGAAATGGCAACGCTAATCTTGCACTCGGTTCTGCTGACTACGGGCCCTATTGGCGCAATCTCCGCCGCATTGCCACCATCGACGTCCTATCCAACCACCGGCTTCTGTCCTCCTCCGATGGTCGGGCTGCGGAGGTACGACTCCTGGCCCGCCGACTCTTCCAAAAGTGCAAGGCCGGAGAGGAGGCGTTTGCGAAGGTGGAGTTGAGGTCGAGGCTCTTCGAGTTGGCGCTGAACGTGATTATGATGATGATTGCTGGGAAGAGGTACTACATCGACGAGGTGGAGGCCTCGGAGGAGGCGAGGGAATTTAGGGAGATGGTGGAGGAAACCTTCATGCTGGCTGGTGCGACGAATCTACGGGATTTCTTGCCGGTGTTAAGGTGGTTCGATTACCAAACGAAGAAGAAGTTGGTGAGGTTGGAGAAGGCGAGGGATGAGTTCATGCAGAGACTGATAGATGGGGAAAGAAAGGAGTGCGAGGAGGAAGGAGGGGAGAAGAAGGAAAAGTCATCTATGATTGCTCATCTGTTATCGTTGCAAAAGACGGATCCTGAGAGCCATGCCGACCAGACAATCAGAGTGCTTACCACGGTAAGTAGGCATGAGAAAAATCTAACTTTACCTAGCTGTGCGTGGATTGCGATCTGCACGACCATCTCGCGTTGGCATTATGTATGAATTTATGCAAGAAAAAAGATAGAATTAGAATTTTAAAACAAATTTTCGCATACATATATCCTTACAAATATAGATTATTGATTTACGTTCTTCCAAACCATTATTTGCATATATATATATATATATATATATCCTTCGTTTCTTTCTTTCTTTCTTTCTTTCTTTTTTCTTTTTTTTAATTTTTTTTAAGAAACTCCGTTTCTTTCTCTTCTTGAAACGCTGCTACTCTTGGCATTTTTGCAGTGAATAAGCAGCGAGTCCAGATATCTATTACCCTCTTCCTCGCTATTCTTGAAGAAGTTATATAAAATGAAGTTATCTATAGTATAATTTAAGACTAAATATTCTTCAAGTCTATTTATCGAAAAAGGTAAGTTTCATTCTTTGCTTAAAATTGTTATTTGACTGTAATGATTATCAATTTTTTATAGAACACGCATTGATATAAAATAAAAAAAAAAAAAAAAAAGTAAAATAGGGGATACAGATGTAAATAGTGATTCTTGAAAGACAGATATAAAAAATCATATTTGTAGACATACAAGTAAAAGTTTTTTAAAAAAATTAATAATAGATAAATGCACTCCCACCTTCATTTACTACATTCCTTTGTTCTTCAAAAAGGCTAAAACTAAGTCTAATTGCATTTACAAAAATGTATTATATGCAAGAAATCATCAAGCTCTTTAAAGGGGACAGTTTTAAGTGTCTATTGAAGGTGGGAAGCGAGGGTTCACTCAAGAGTTTGCTTTATTTTGTTTGTCCATGCTTGATTTCTCTGTCTCGCTATGTTAAACTATTATGATGACTTATTGCATTTTTGCCTCCAGAGTTTACTGCTAGCAGGAACAGATACCTCATCTATTACTATTGAATGGGCAATGTCACTCCTGCTCAACAATCCAGAGAAATTGCAGAAGGCTCAGACTGAGATTGATGAGCGTGTCGGAAATGAGCGCCTGCTTGGAGAATCGGATCTTTCTAATCTTCCATACCTCCGGTGTATCTTCAGGGAAACACTTCGGCTTTGCTCCCCTGCCCCACTCCTCGTGCCTCATGAATCAACAAATGAGTGTGTCGTTGGTGGCTTCAATGTTCCACGCGGGACAATGCTATTGGTTAATGCACACCACATGCATAGGGACCCTAAGATATGGGATGAACCTACAAAGTTCAAGCCTGAGAGATTTAAGGATGGCAAGGATGAAGCAGAGCTGATGCCATTTGGGATGGGAAGGAGGAGGTGCCCAGGGGAAGGCCTGGCGATGAGAGAGGTTGGGCTAACACTTGGGACCTTGATCCAATGCTTTGAGTGGAAGAGAGTGGGAGAAGAACAGGTGGACATGACTGAAGGCTCGGGGCTGACCATGCCCAAGGCCGTTCCACTGGAAGCAATGTATCGTCCACGCAGTGCGATGGCTCGTGTTCTTTCAGGACTTTGAGTCACCGGGATATGCATTTTTATGTGATTGGGTCAGTAGCCAAGAAGGTTGGATTTTCAATTTGTAGTCAAATAATATGTACGTGGCCTTGCATGGTCAGTCTGTCAAGGGAAATATTAATAAAGGTATCTAAAACGCTTATGATTAATGTACAATCAATCCTGATTGTTGCTTCTTTTGTTGGGGCAATAGATCGATGTAGAAGGTTAAACAAAGATTTTCCTTTTTATGATAAATATATTTGCATGTTCATTCATTTGATAGTTGCTATAAAGATGAAAGATATTGTAGATATAGTTATTTGATGAGATCCCAGATTCCCGAACCTCAAAGCTAGACGACACAACAACAATCCAGGTTAAACCTACAAACTATTCTTGAATCCCTTTTTTAGCAATGATTAATTATATATATATATGCATTAATAATTTTAAATAATTCATTTGTGAATACTAAATAATTGCTTAAATATATACATGAATAATTTTCCAAAAAAAAATACTTTTCAAATTTTTTGGATAAGTATTGTAATTTTTAAATTATTATATGTGCAGTCAAATTACAATATCTATGTTAATCAGGATCCAAAAATACTTCCCATAAGACTACCCACAGCCTATAATAAATTTATTAACTCATTAGGCCTACCTCCTTAATCCTACTTATCATCCTAAAATCTGAAAATTGTGACATCCTTTTAAAACTCCATATCCTATCAATTTTTAGCTTCAAAGTCTAACTAGAGATTTTTATTTTTTTATGAAAAGGTCAAAAATAAGATTTACCATGGTTACCTTGAATGCATGTTTCAATTCCTAAATTTGACATGATCCTCTAGAGTTAGATACTCTTATCATAGCAACAAATATTATAGGTGCTCAATTGAAAGAGAAATGAGAGAGGGAAAAAAATAAAGAGAAGAGAGGGAGTGAGAGAATCGATTTGGATCCAATCAAGGATTATTTAGGCTTGATCTATTTATGATAGGAAGAAATCACAAGGGATGAGCATCTAGTCCATAGGTCAAGATAGCAAGGAGAAAGAATATCAAGTGGAGGAGAGTGGAAGTCCATGGAGAGATAAAATCTATGAAAAAAATAAAAGAAAAAAATAGGAAGAAAAAGAGAAAATTGAGAAGAAGAACATGGAGGGGAAAGAGGGAGAGAGGGAAGAGGAGAGGAAGGGGGGTTGATGATGGTCTAATGAGGCATGATAATGAGGTCAGAAACCTAGTAATGATAGCAGCTTGTGACAATAGCAGTTAAAGAACATGCAAGCTAAACAGGATCTTGGCTTGACGATAAAATGAAAGGGCAAAGCTAAATTAAAAAAAAAAGGATAATGAAGGATGATCTCATTGACACTGGTGAAGGTAGGAGAATCATGACCAAAGATGATGTTTTTCATCAAAGAAGAATGGATAGAGCTCACAACAAGAGAGGTAGACAATACAGAGTTTTTGGGTGGCACTGATTGAGTAGAGGGCTTTGCAACCACCTAAGAGGTGGAAAAGAATTGGTGGAGTTGGGATGTTGGTGATAATCAATTGTGAGGAGGTAGAGGAGAGCAAATGGAGGAATTTTCAAAAGAGATAAACTTTGAAAGGGATAATTAGTTTAACAAGATTGTTAAAAAGTTAGAATATCTTTGACTTCTCCATAGTCTTTTAATATCTTAAGGAGTATTTATTATTTTGTTATCTTCTCAATTTAAATTCAAATTTTTGCTTATCTTATAAGGCTTGTACACCTATAAATTGATGTATAATCTAGTAGATTTATTATCAAGAAATTAGTTATCTTTCTCTTTCTAGAGTTTCTTTTTATTTCCATCATCTGGTATCAGAGTTCTATGCAATAAAGGTTTCCTGGGTGATCCAAAGATGAAGGCTTCTAGGAATAGTGCCGAGTCTTTCCAACTTCAACTCTCAAAAATTGATGGAAAAAAAATTGAGCATTGGAAGATCCAGATAGAGGTACTGTTTAGGTATCGGGAGCTCATGGAAATCATCGAGAAAGGTTTTATAGATCCGAAGGCAATGATCGTTTTGTAAGAAGAAGAACAAAAGACTTTAAAGGAAAACCATAAGAATGCTCATAAAGCACTATTTTATATCATTCAAGTAGTAGATTCCACCATCTTTGAGAAAGTGGCAACTTCAAAGATGACAAACGAAACATGTGATACTCTTGTGAAGTCATATAAGAGTATGGAGAAGGTTCAGAAGGTTCATCTTCAGATTCTTTGGAGATAGTTTAAGCTTCTTCAGATGGAGGAACCAGAGTCAATCTTTGATTATCTCTCATGGATGTTGGCTCTTGTTAATCAAGTGAAGGCTAATGGTAAGAAATCAATGACCAACGGATTATCAAAATCTCTTACCTTGAAATTCAAGTATATCATAATAGTTATAGTGGAGTCTAGAAATCTCTCCACTTTGTTAGTTGATGGAATAATGGGCTCTATACAAGTTCATGAGTAGCGACTCAAAAAAAAGATTGATAAGTTAGTTGAGGAAGCTCTATAAAATCAGTTGACATTGCAAGATCATAGAAAGAGCACCTCCAGCAATTCCAATTAGAAAGGAGGAGATTCAAATCTCAATGGTGTCAGGAGAAGAAGTCCGGCAACAATAAATCCCATATTTAATGCTTCAATTGCAAGAAGTATGGGCATTATAAGTCTCAGTGCCACAATAAAAAGGGAGAAGGCAGAACTTTGCATGCTAAAGTTGCAAGATCTGCTAATAGTGGTGATGATTAGAGAAAGCTTTATGGTTCACATGTGATGTTGCTATGGAGGATCGAAAGAATATTTAGTTCCTTGACATAGGATGCAGTAATATCATATGTGTGGACAAAAGGAGTTATTCTCAAAGCTATATGACACTGTCGAGTCAGAGATGAAGTTTAGGAATTGATGTAGCGGGATCGCTGATGTAGAGTGTCTATCAGACCCAGTCAAATGCCACATCAGACTTTCTTTTTCAAGCTCCTTCGTCGGGTGGCTCCCTCGAGGTCGAGCCCATCTCAGTCGAAGTCGAGCTCCTTCTCTCTTTGAGCTCCTTCGCCGGGGGGCTCCCTCGAGGTTGAGCCCATCTAGGTCGAAGTCAAGCTCTTTCTTTCTTTGAGCTCCTTCGCTGGGTGGCTCCCTCGAGGTCGAGCCCATCTCGACCGAAGTCGAGTTCCTACTCTCTTTGATCTCCTTCATCGGGTGGCTCCCTCGAGGTCGAGCCCACCTCAACCGAAGTTGAGCTCCTGCTTTCTTTGAGCTCTTTCACCGAGTTGCTCCCTCGAGGCTGAACCCATCTTGGCCGAAGTCGAGCTCCAGCTCTCTTTGAGCTCCTTCACCAGGTGGCTCTCTCAAGGTCGAGCCCACCTCGATCGAAGTCGAGCTCCTGCTCTCTTCGAGCTCCTTCGCTGGGTAGCTCCCTCGAGGTCGAGCCCATCTCGACTGAAGCCAAGCTATTGCTCTATTCAGGCAAAGCCCCTTTCAGACGAGAGATCCAGTGGCTGGGAGCCAAAGCCCACGGTGCCACCTCCCTTGGGTAGTGGACCGCCGCCCAAGGACTACGGAGGAATCCTCCAGGATGCCATGAACACTCTCGCTGCTGCTTACACCAAATAGGAAAGGGCGTCCTAGCCAAGGCACTGCACTCCCAACCGACTGCCTGCACCACCCGAAAGAGAAAATTATCCTGGAAGATTCAAATCCAGGGGGCGGCTGCTCCCCGATCGAGCCTCTACCAAATTTTCCAATATGGAGCGACCAAGAGGGAGGTCAGAGCTGGCAACATAACTCCTTATCACGAATAAAGAAGGTACTTGTGTGCATGGCATAAAGCATTGCCAGACGTTGACCTTTCGGTGCCTGCAGAAGGAGAAGATCCCGAGGTAAGCCACTGGGAGGGATCCTGGCTTAAAAGGATTCTCCAAAGGTTTTCAAAGGAAGGTAAGCAAGACTAACTCAAGCAAGCAAGCAAAGGGGCAGCACACAGGAGAGTGACCGAGAGGTCGAATACTCTGGGCTACTGGAGACTCACCGGAAGGGTCTTCACAGACATAGCCACACAGCTCGAGCTCTCCACCGCAGCTACTACCCTCTCTCTACTCTCCCTCTCTTTCAAACCAAATCTCCTCCTCCAAGTATGGAGTCCGAGCAAAGGGGCCTACAGGGGAGGATTTAATTTCCTAGATCATCATTGACTTGATCGTCAGAGTGCCCCCGCCAGGATCCCTGGCCTGGGTCTCCTCTGTTTTGCAGGTCCGGGCATGCAAGTTGGCTCCCGAGCAACGAGGTCAGCGTCCGAGGTCATCTCTAAGCTATAGGCTACGACGATGTAGGCGGCAATAGATTGGCACCCTAGGAAGGGGGGCCAGGAAACAATCTGATCCAAGCTAGTCTCCTTACATGCAACTCCACTCAAAATATGGTGGTGACCCGTGTGCAGGAGATCTCCACTAGCCATGCAGGAGACCCCCCTCTTATAGGGGCCCGCACAGTCTAGAGAGGGAGCTCCCCGCTCCATCGTAATCGCCTCCGATGGATGTCCAGTTGGCTGCACTCGTCCAGCAGATGCAGGTTCTGACTGCAGTAGTGCGACAGTTGTAGTATCAACACCGGTCCCTGGCCACCCGCCAACAGCCAGGGACCCCTGCGATCTAAGCTGCCGCACCCCGCGACAGCCTATGATCCTTCCAAGGAAGGCCTTCACTGTCGTGGGCCACGACAATCCCCCGGGGAAGCCACCGAACCCTAGCGAAGAGACAGTGGACCAGATCAGTCAACCAGGAGAGCCGATCTTCGGCCCTTAAGCTGCAGTTGTTAGGTATCATTGAGGCCATCGAGGCAAGGCCCTCCATTGTGACCCCCCTCAGCTATCATCTTCACCTCCCCTGTCGGTCTCAGCAAAAGGCTCCATCGACGAGGCCATCAAGAGCATGGTTGAAAGGCACTTGAAGGAGCAGGAGCGCAAGTTGGCGGAGCTATCCTGCTAATTTGCAAATTTGCACAGCTCCTCCCATGAGCCTGCAGGCTACAACGCCTGTCCCCCTTTCTCCCGAGAAATCCAAGAGGAGCCGATCCCGAGTCGATTTTTCATGCCGCAGGTGGATCCCTACGATGGCACCACTGACCCTCTGTACCACCTTAAGAGTTACAAAGCTCTCATGAGAGTCCAAGGGATGACCGATGCCCTCTTCTGCATCACCTTTCCAACCACTCTTCGAAAGGTGGCTTGAGTCTGGTTCACCCATCTCAAGCTTGAAAGCATCAACTCCTTTGCACAGTTGGAAAGGAAGTTCGTGGCTCATTTTGATACCTGTTGGAAGGTACCACGAGAGGTAGACAGTCTTTTCTCCATCAGGCAGCAGGACCACGAACTCTTGTGGAATTATGTGACCCGTTTCAAAGTTACCACACTGAAGATTTATAAATTGGATGAGCCGGTTATCATGCTGGTGCTGAAGAGAGGGCTCAGGACTTCCCGCTTGACCTATTTCCTGGATAAAAAATCATCGAAGACATGCTCCAACCTTCTCCTCCGTGTTCATAAGTACATCTGCGCAGAAGAGGCAGATCGTACGAGAAGGGAGCTGGATTGGAAGCCACTGAAGAAGTAACCTCTGGGAGAGACGTCAGGGATGCAGAAGCCCGGACCAACCACCCCGAACTTTCGTCAAAGGCTGAAGCCGAAGAGCAGCCCCATCCTAGAAAAAAGATACGCACCTCTCCTGGCCCTGAGAATGAAGATCCTTATGGAGATTGAGGGTGGGCGTTACTTGCACCGCCCTCCCCCACTGAGGCTATCCAATGATCGTGACAAGATAAAGTACTGCCAATTCCATCGCGACCACGGTCATGGCACCGAGGAGTGCCACCACCTCAAGAGAGAAATTGAAGATCTGATAAAGAAGGGATACCTCGAAAAGTTTGTCGGGGGCAAGACCCCAGCAGAACCTCAGGCACTTGCTGCCCTTCCCCCTGTCCCTGCAGTCGATAATCGACCCATCGAGAAGCATGTGGAATGATATGTTGGGAAATAGAACGCACTACCAAGAGGGCCCGGCAGGGGGAGAGGTCAGAAAATGTACTCTCCTTTATGAGGAAGTAGAGATCTGGGAATTAAAATATAAATAATGATACCGTGGTCGTCGAGATGGCGATTGACAAGCATCTTGTAAAACAGATTATGGCCAATAGTGGAAGTTCAACTGATATCCTTTTTTATGATGCTTTCTCTAGGATGAATCTATCCTCTACTCAATTGAAGCCTGTACACACTCTCCTTGTCGGTTGGGACTCCGTAGGAGTTAAAGGGGAAATCACTCTCCTCGTCACTGCCAGGTCACCACCTCAGTAGAGCACTGTCATGATGACCTTCATGGTTGTTAGGCTTCCTTCAACCTACAACATGATCATTGGCCACCCCAGGCTCAATCTGCTCGATGCGGTCATTTTCACCAAATGGCTATTGGTGCAGTTTCCCACTCCTTATGGTATAGAAAAAATGAGGGAGGCACCTCAGCTGATCCAGCACTATCTTCAAGCTGCCCAGGGGCTAGAAGCTTCGAGGAGGATCCCAGCATCGACGACCTTGACCAAAGGGTGCAAGACCCCAGAGGTGGCCCAGTCGAGCGCCTGTTGTCATATCCGCTCGGAACCGACCCAACGAAGATAGTGCAAATCAGGGCCCAGCTACAAGAAAAGGAGCGGGCCCACCTGTTGGAATTCCTTCGGGTGAATATGGACATGTTCGCCTGGATGGCGGCAGACATACCTGGAATTTTTCCTGACACATCACTCATAAGTTGAGCATCGACCCGAAGTACTGTCCTGTATGATAGAAGAAGAGCTGCTTTGTCCCGAAGAGGTAATGGGCGATCAACGAGAAAGTGGATAAGCTCCTCGTAGCTAGCTTCATTCACGAGGTGCAGTACCCTAGCTAGCTGGCAAACATGGTCATAGTTAAGAAGAAGAACAGGAAATAGAGGATTTGCGTAGACTACACCGACCTCAATCGAGCCTACCTAAAGGATAGCTTCCCATTATTGAAAATCGACCAACTGATAGACGCCACCTCGGGGCACAGCTTGCTCTCCTTCATGGATACGTTCTCCAGATACAATCAGATCCGGATGCATCTAGAGGATAAGGAGCACACTGCCTTCATCACTGATCGGGAGATATACTGCTATCAGATGATGCCTTTCGGCCTGAAAAATGCTGGCACCATGTACCAAAGGCTGGTCAATTGAGTCTTCAAGGACCAGATTGGCCAGAACATGCAAGCTTATATGGATGACATGCTCGTCATGAGCAAGCCGACGTCAGACAACGTTGCTGACTTAGCGGAGGCCTTCCAAAACCTTTGCTTGCACTAGATGAAGCTGAATCTGGTGAAGTACACTTTCGGCATGGCAGCATGGAAGTTCCTCAGCTTCATGGTCACCCAGAGGGGAATAGAAGTAAATCCCAAGAAGGTCCAAGTAATCATCGACATGGAACACCCTACCTCGAAGAAGCAGGTCCAGTGCTTAATAGGCTAAATTGCTGTCCTGAGCTGGTTCATCTCCAAATCGACTGATCGCTGCTTGCCTTTCTTCAAGGTGCTATGAAAAGTACACAACTTCACCAAGATGGAATAATGCAAAGCAGCCTTCAAGGAGCTGAAGAAATTCTTGGCATCACCATCGTTGCTCTCCAGGCCGGAGGATGGAGAGGAACTCTTGTTATCCTAGCAGTCACCCTAGGGACCATTAGTTCAATCCTTGTCTGTATAGATAAGGATGGAACTCAAAAGCCGGTGTACTATGCCAGCAAACTCCTTCGAGATGCAGAGATCAGGTACACCCACTCCGAGAAGTTAATTTTTGCTCTTATAATATCTGCTCAACGACTCAAGCCATACTTCCAAGCGCATCTGATTGTGGTCATGACGGACCAACCACTGAGGGCCATACTTAGCCACCCCGATACTTCCGGATGCCTAGCCAAGTGGGCTCTGATGCTTAGCGAGTTCGACATCGCATACCGACCGAGGCCATCCCAGAAGGCCCAAGTGTTGGCTGATTTTCTGGTCGAGTGCACGAGCATAGACAAGGAGGTGGAGGAGACCACCCTAGAGTGCCAGGCGGAGCCCAGGATCAAGAAGGAGGTTTGGGTCCTCCACGTGGATGGTGCATCCAACTCGGGCAGGAGCAGAGCAGGCCTCATCCTCGCTAATGGGGATGGGGTTGTAGCCGAGTGTGCACTCCGCTTCCGATTTGCAACAACCAACAATCAGGCAGAATACGAGGCACTCCTCGCAAGACTGAGGGTCTCCCATGAGCTAGGTGTACCCAACCTAAAGGTCTTCACCAACTCCCAGCTAGTGGCTAGATAGGTCTTGGGAGAATTCAAGGCAAGGGACCCCCAGATGATAAAGTACTTGGAATAGGTATACTCGAGCACGATGGGTTTTCGGCATTTCAGCATCTCCCACATCCCTCGTGAAGAGAATGCCCGTGCCAATTCCCTCTCGAGGCTCGCGACCCTGCCGGACCATCACTGGGGCATGCCCATATTGAATACTTAGAAATTCCAAGCTACAAGGCTTCCGGGGAAGTCCAGTAGGTCACCCCGGAGCCAAGTTAGATGGACCAATATATCAGGTACATCATCGATGGCACTTTGCCAGAAGATCGCGCAGAGGCTGGCCTCGTCAAGAAGAAGGCTGCATGCTTCATCTTAATGGATGGGCTGCTCTACCACAAGTCCTACTCTTATCCACTCCTGAAGTGCCTGAGACCCACGGAGGTGGCCTTTGTCCTTCAAGAGATAGATAAAGGCCTCTGCGAGAATCACGTGGAGGGCAGGATGCTAGCATACAAGGCTCTCCGTCAAGGATATTACTGGAAAACTATGAGGAAGGGCGCCACTAACTTCATAAAGAAGTGCGATCGCTGCCAGCGCCATGCCCCGCATACAACGTCAACCGGCGGCATCACTCTCCCAACTCTTCGCACCCTGGCCGTTCGCCCAGTGGGGGATGGACATCCTTGGTCCACTTCCTCTCGCATCCGGACAGTACAAGTTCTTGATAGTGGCTATTGACTACTTCACCAAATGGATGGAGGTAAAGCCACTAGCGCAGATCACCGAAGCCAAGGTTTGTCAATTCTTCTGGAAGTCGATCATCTACCATTTTGGACTCCCCCACACCATCATCACCAACAACGGATGACAATTCGATAATCGAGATTTCGAGAAGTTCTGTGTCGACCTTGATATTCATCATCGTTTCATCTTGGTGGCTCAACCCCAGACCAACGGAGAAGTCAAGGTGACCAATCAGACCATCCTCTAGGGACTCCGAACCAGGTTGGACGAGGCCAAGGGTAGGTGGGCAGAAGAACTTCCCAGCATCCTTTGGGCCTACTACACAATGCCCGGAATGGCCACAGATGAGACGCCCTTCAACCTCATCTTCGACGCTGAAGCCATAGTCTCGGTTGAACTTGGTGTGCCCACGCTATGGGTGGAGCAATATGATGAAGCAGAAAACCCGACCCGCCTTCTACTCAACTTAGACCTCCTTGAGAAAACAAGAGACAAGGCTCGACTCTGGATGGCAGCCTACCGACAGCGGGTAGCCCGGTACTACAACACGTGGGTAAGGCCAAAGATCTTTTGCCCAGGCGATCTGGTACTGCGACGGGTTGAAGCCTCTTAATCTTGATAGTGCGGCAAACTCTCCCCGAATTGTAAAGGCCCCTACAAGGTGGTCGAGGCTCTCCCCCATGGAGCTTACTACCTTGTCGAGCTTGATGGCACCCGGTTCCCGCAAACTTGGAATGCCAACAATTTGAGGATGTACTACCAATGATGTAAGGTCTCCTCTCCTTAATAAAAGAATTCCTTTTTGTGTAAACTATCTTTGCCTTGTAGAAATACTACTGACGACCCCAGGTCCAGCAGATCAAGCCGGGAAACTCCTGAAGCCCCGCACCTCAAAGCCGGAAAACTCCTGAAGCCCCGCATTTCAAGCCGAGAAATTCCTGAAGCCCCGCACCTCAAGCTAGGAAACTCCTGAAGCCCCACACTTCAAGCCAGGAACTCCTGAAGCTTCGCACTTCAAGCTGAAAAACTTTTGAAGCCCTGCACCTCAAGCCAAGAAACTCCTGAAACCCCGCACTTCAAGCCAGGAAACTCCAGAAGCCCTGCACCTCGAAGCTAGGAGACTCCAGCAGCTCATCACTCTATCTATCCAAGTTCTAGCCTGGTGGAGGCACCTTACGGACTCACCGAATTCAGCCTCCCAGCTCGACTGCATTCTAGGCACTTGGAGACAGTCTCACCTGAAGCCACTCAAGACTCCTTTAACAAGATGCATGAAGTCCTGCTACCTCATTTCCAACATGGTAGGGACCATTCAGCAACTCAAGGACTTTCTTCCTAACTGCCCTCCGTAACCGGAGCTCTGCAGGAAAGAGCCGAAGGACTTGGTGCCTCGAGGCAAGGCACCTCAACAAAAGCATTCACATGGGCAGTCAAAAAAAAAACAAAAGAAGGAAGGAAGGGAAGTTGTCAAAGTAGTAAAAATACAAAGAACACAAAGGAAGTAGAACAAAATGAGACTTCATTAAAAATTTATAAAATTTTACACTATCTTCAGACCCCCGATAGGCCGGGCGGACCAAAACAAAATAGAAGAAAAGATACAAAAAAAGGAGGCTCTTATCCTACTTCGCCGGCTCCTTCCCCGGATGGCGCTAAGGTCGAGCGGCATCCTCTCGGACCTCTATCGATGGGGCTACGTTGATGGCGACCGCGGGCTCCTCCTCTGCTTTGGCCACGGCCCTAATTGGGCCCCTGCACGAGCGACAAGGAAGGCAAGCCCATCCAAGTTCATGTCCAGGATGAGCTCCACCATGCTAGACCGGCAGAACTCGTATCCCTTGAGGAACGAGTCCATGGCCGCCACCTGAAACTCGATGTCAAATTTCGTCGAGGCCTTGTAGTTCGGCACTGCCTCGGTGGCCTCCTTCTTCGTGGCCTCCATTAGGGCCACTGCCCCTGTGGCCTTCTCTTCAGCGGCAATAGCCCGTCCCTTCATTGCCTCCAGCTGGGCCTGGAGAGTCTGAGCCTGTTTCACCTTCCAGGCTGCTTTGGCTTTGAGCTCCTCTATTCGGGCCTCCTTGGCCTTGAGCTCTTCGGCCCGGCACTTGACCCGGTCCTTCTCCCGGGCCAAGGATGCCTCGAGGTCCTTAAGGCGCCTCTCGGCGCTCGACGCTTCGACCCTTAGCTCCCTATTCTTCTCCTCCACTTCCTGGACCTTGTCCGTCTTCGCCTTGGCCTCGACTCCCAGTGCGGCAATCTCCTGCTCTTTCAGCCTATCCCTCTTGGCCTAATTCTTGCAATAATCATGGATGAGCAAGAGATCCGTCCCAAGCTGCACCAAAGAGAACGTCAGCCATGCAAAAAAAAAACAACAAAAAATAACAAGCAAGAAGAAAGGCAAGGAGTCTTATCGAGAAGAGTTGCAGGAAGGTGCCGAGGATGGCATCCACCAAAAGCCTTCCTCCCCTTTTCCACCGGTCATGCGATTGGACAGCAAAGTTCATCATGCACTCGGCCAGTTTTTGGTCTTAGGCCACCGAAGAGTCTGGCGCCAGCTCGATGGGTGCCTTCCGGGAGCTACCCTTCTTCTTCTTCGGGGCCGCCATGGTGCCCTCAGGGGTGGCCAAAGACATCTCCAAGCCTCTATTGAAGCTTACCGCCACACCAAACGGCACTATTTACAATGGCTCCCTCCTCTCCTCCTCTTCCGCTTCCACCTTGACAACTTCAGGAGGTGGGGGCGTAGCAGCAACAATGGACCGGGCCCGCACAACCATGTCAGGCTCCCGAGTTGGAGGTAGATCCTGCTACCTCGATGGCTCGGGGATCGGTTCGATCGATCTTCTACTCAGCTTGGAGGGTGCAACAGGCCCATGCCTTGCATTGGGCTCACTCCGGGGCCTCTTCGATGGGGACTCTCTAGCTCCCACCGGTGCACTCCTCTTCTGAGAAAGCACGATGAGGTGATCCAAGGAGTACTTCATACTTGCCAAAATGAAGGAAACAAGGTCAGCCTCGAGCTCGAACAGACCAGTAGAAGAAGTAAGAAAAGTTTGCACCGAACTCACCCAACTCCTGGATTGGGTTGGCCCCGGCTTCGAGCAAGTTCTGCTCTAACAATAGAACCTTGAGGAAAGGAATTTGGTCGGCAATGAGCTGGTCGTAGATCTCTCCATCAGCCACTTCGACCTTGGCATTCTAGTTCGGCATCCGGTCCGGATCACTCAGACCCAGTCAACCCCTTTGATGGAGGCGAAGAAATATTTGCTCTTCCGTCCTTTGATGGAAGAGAGAAGATCAAACTTGATGTCCTTCGAGCAGGAAGAAATAAACCACCACCCGTCCTCTGTCGGGTGGTGCTTTAGGATGAAGAAGGTCCTGAACAAAGAGAAACGAGGTACAATCCCATGGAAGTGACAGAGGACAATAAAACAAAAGATCATCCTAACTACATTCGGAACTAGCTGAGCTGGGACGAGACGATAATTGCTCAGCATGGAAAGGAAGAAAGGATGAAGAGGGAAGCAAAGACCCCCTGCGAGGGATTCCTCGTAGAGGGCAATCCGGCCCGGGCCACTGGAGGTGACCCGTTCCCCCGGCCATGGAACCATGAGTCGGATGGAGTCCGGGACGTCGAAGGCTTTTCGGATGATCGAGAGGTCCTCCCCGATCTTCACCGAAGCAATGCTGCCGGGACCAGTCAATCGGGAGGGCTCAAAACAAGCTTCGAGAACAGGAGGAGGAAGATGAGCCCTAGGCTCTCCTATGACGATCCCAATGGGGCGAAGCCTTCTGCAAACCCCGAAAGGGACTTCTTCCTCCTCATCGGAGGAAGGAGTACTCCTCGATCGAGAAGGCCCTGCCTCATTATGATTGCCCGAGGGACGGTGGCTATGACCTAAGGGGGCCATCCTAAAGAAGATTAAAGGAAAAAGGAGAAGAACGAAGTCCAGAGGAGTCCTAGGGATAAACTCTACCTAACCGAAAAGGAGGAGAGATCGAAGAAGACGAACCTGGCAACCTTCAAGGAAAAGGACAGTCATGGGGAAGAAGAAGGAAAGCTCTAGTCCATCGATGGGCACAAAGAATTCGAAAGAAGAGGTATTCTCAGGAAACCTCCCTTCTTTTTGAAATGACCAGATAGCAATCGTACCTCCCAGAACCGCCGCCACTGGATTTGTGCCATGTGTTGAGATCGACGAGGAGCGATGCTTCGGTTCACCTAAAACCATTTTGAGTTCTACGTTAACCATAATGCTTCCTCGGACGAGTTGACGTGTCATCCCCGTATTGGCCCGGAGGTCCGCTCCACAATGCATCGGCAATCATGGCATTAATGGTGCCCGATTTCTGCCTTTCCATGTTAGCTCCGCATTTACTTTCTTCGTCTTGAGCACCATGCATCAATGTGACTTGGAAGTGGGGGGCAAATGATGTGACAGGATCGTTGACATGGAGCCCCTATCAGACCCAGTCAGATGCCATGCCGAAGTAAGTTGCCACATCAGACTTTTTTTTGAGCTCGTTCGTCGGGTGGCTCCTTCAAGGTCGAGCCTACCTCGGTCGAAGTCGAGCTATTACTCTCTTTAAGCTCCTTTGTCGGGTGGCTTCTTCGAGGTCGAGCCCACCTCGATCGAAGTCGAGCTCTTTCTCTTTTCGAGCTCTTTCGCCGGGTGGCTCCCTTGAGGTCGAGCCCACCTCGGCCGAAGTCGAGCTCCTGCTCTCTTCAAGCTCCTTCACCGGGCTGCTCCCTCGAGGTCGAGCCCACCTCGGTCGAAGTCGAACTATTGCTCTCTTCAGGCCAAGCCCCCTTCAGACGAGAGATCCAGTGGCCAGGAGCCAAAGCCCACGATGCCACCTCCCTTGGGCAACGCACCGTCACCCAAGGACCATAGAGGAACCCCCTAGGATGCCATGATCACTCTCATTGCTGCTTACACCAGATAGGAAAGGATGTCCTGGCCAAGGCACTGCACTCCCAACCGACCGCCTGCGCCACCCGAAAGAGAAAATCTTTCCAGAAGATTCAAATCCAGGGGGCGGCTGCCCCCCGATCGAAGCTTTGCCAAATTTTTTAATGTGGAGCGACTAAGAGTGAGGTCAGAGCCAGCAACATAACTCCTTATCACGAATAAGGAAGGTACTTGTGCACACGGCATGAAGCACTGCCAGACGTTGACCTTCCGGTGCCTACAGAAGGAGAAGATCCCGAGGTAAGCTGCTTGGAGGGATCCTGGCCTAAAAAGATTCTCCATAGGTTCTCGAAGGAAGGTAAGCAAGACTAACTCAAGCAAGCGAGCAAAGGGACAACACATAGGAGAGTGACCGAGAGGCCGAGCGCTCTGGGCTACTGGAAACTATCGAAAGGGTCTTGACGGACACAGCCACACAGCTCGAGCTCTCCTCCGCTGCTACTAACCTCTCTCTACTCTCCCTCTCTTTCAAACTAAATCTCCTCCTTCAAGTGTGGAGTCCAAGCAAAGGGGCCCATAGGAGAGGATTTGTTCTTCTAGATCGTCACTGACTTGATCATTGGAGTACCCCTGTCGAGATCCCCGGCCCAGGTCTCCTCTGTTTTGCAGGTCCGGGCATGGAAGTTGGCTCCCAAGTGACGTGGTCGGCATCCGAGGTCATCTCCAAGCTACAAGCCACGACGGTGTAGGCGGCAACAGAAATAATATAAAAATTTCTATCATGAAAAGGAACACATCACCGTCAAAGCAAATGATTAGACCAATCGATGCATCACCGATGTAAATTATGTTCCAGGTCTTCACCAAAATCTTCTGGGATAGTTGTCTAAGTATGGCTATGATATGCAGATCAGTGATGGGATATGCATGATTTGATATATATATATATATATATATATATATATATATATGCAACAATGTCATATTACAAAGGTAAAAATGTCTCCTAATCAATTTTGTTTTGCACATTAAATATGTGAATTCATGCTTCGATTGCACTATCCAAGATTCCTCTTGGTAGTGGCACATGTATTTTGGGCATGTAAACTTTGATAGCTTGAAGTTACCAAGCCGCAAGTAGATGGTATTTTACTTATTGAAATATCTTCTTGGGAAGATATGTGTAAGATGTGTGTGGTCAAGAAGAAATGCAGGGAGGTGTTCTCTTTTAGACAATCTTTGAGAGCAATGAAGCTATTGGAGTTGGTTCACTTTGATCTTTATGGACTAGTATTGGAGGTACCTTTGAATCAAGGGTATAAGTATATTGTTACTTTCATTAATGATTTTAGTCAAAAGACATGAGTTTATTTCTTGAAGCATAAATCTGAAATGATTGATGTTTTCAATTAAAAGTTCAAAGCATATGTAGAAAGATAAAGTGGGCATCAGATACAAGCTCTTTGTACTAATCGAGGTATATATAGACTATTTGGCTAGTGATAACTTCTTCAAGCATCAGTTGACTGCGAGATACACACCTAAACAGAATGGAATGGCTGAAAGGAAGAACTAGATTATTATGGATATGGTTTATTGCATATTACAAGCAAAACTTATGCTAAAGAAATTTTGGGCAGAAGCTATTGCATATGCAGTCTATCTTTTGAATAGGTGTCCAACCAAATGTCTTGAGTTCAAGACTCCTTATAAGGTATGGAGTGGTCGAACACCCTCTATTAAATACCTCCATGTAATTGGTTGTATTGCTTATACACATATGCTCAATGAGCTCCGTAAGAAGCTTGATGATAAAAGCAAGAAGTGCATTTTTATTTACTATAACATAATGAACAAGGCTAATGATTGTATAATCCTATCATGAAGAAGGAGATTGTCAGCAAAGACATTATCTTTGATGAGATAGGTGAATGGAATTGAAGCATTGAGGAGAAAAAGAAATTTGCCTTCATCACAAAAGAGGAGTTTGCTCTAGTTTACTCATAACCTACTAGTCCTTCCAATGAATAGCTAGCTCTGGCAGAGGCATCCATCCATCCATAGCAAATCTGAGTCATACCTGCTCACTTACAAGACTGTGTTGTCTAGGAATATCGATGCATCTAATTAAAAATTATCAATTTTGTTTTCTTTGCAGATTGTGATCCGAAGATATCTATGGAAGCTTCACATGATGAAGGTTAGATTCATGCCATGGATGAGAAGATCCATGCTATTGAGAAGAATGACACGTGCAAATTATCTTCTCTTCTGGATGGTAACAAATCTATCATAGTAAAGTAGTTTTACAAGACCAAGAGCAAGTCAAATGAAAAGATTGATAAACTCAAAGTTAGATTAGTAGCAAAAGCTATAGTCAAAAGCTAGGGATTGACAATTTTGAGGTCAGCTGCTCAACTAGACATTATTCATCTATTCATTACTTTAGCTATGTACTCATAATCGCTAGAATACACTAGATGGATATCAAGTGTACATTCCTCAATGGCATACTTGAGAAGGAGATGTATGTAGACCAATCATAAGGTTATGTCAAGCAAGGCCAAGAGGACATGACAAGTTGAAGAAAGTTCTTTATGGACTTAAGCAAGCACTAAGAGAATGGTATACTAGGATTGACACATATTTTATAAATTACAGCTTTATTCAATGTCCTTATGAACATTCTTTGTATGTTAAAGCTAATTTAAAGCTAATCCGGATTGTGCGATACTTATGGTGTATGTTGACAATCACATCTTTATTAAGGTAGTCAAGAGATAATTGACAATTTCAGGAAGTCCATGATTCATGATTTCGAGATGATGGATATGGGTCTCATATCTTATTTTCTCAGCCTTGAAGTAATCCAAACGAACAAGAATATTTTTATGTCCTAGAAGAAGTATGCTATGGATGTTCTTGAAAAATTCAAGATGATTAATTGCAATCTGATCCTCATTCCGACAAAGTTGAAGCTGATAAATGAAGTGGCGTAGAAGTAGATCCCACATATTACAAGAGACTGGTTGGTAGTCTAAGTTATTTAACTCCTACTATACTAGATATTGTATATAGTATTGGGATTGTTAGCAAATTTATGGAATCCCTAAGATAATCACACTTGCAAGCAGCAAAGAGGATTTTAGGATATGTTAAAGGTACCGTTAAAAATAGTATATTCTACACTTCATCAAATAGCTTCCAACTAGTAAAATATGCTAATAGTGATTAAGGAGGTAACATTGGAGAAAGAAAAAGTACATTCAGTTATGCATTTCATCTTCGTTTAGGTGTTTTCTCTTAATCCTCGAAGAAGTAATAAGTAGTTGCTTTATCTACTGCAGAGATAGAATACATAACAGTAACATATTATGCTACTCAAGCAATTTGGTTGCATCAGATACTTGTTGAGTTACATCACAAATAGGGATATCCAATAATAATTGAGTGTGATAAAAAGCCAGTAATTTCTCTAGCACAAATCAAGTTAGTTTTTCATTGAAAGAGTGTACATTGACACCAAGCATCACTGCATTGGAGATCTAGTAAGGTAAGAGAAAATAATATTTGAGTTTTGCAATTCTGAAGATCAAATCGTTCATACTTTCATGAAGCCATTAAAAGTTGACATTTTCTTAAAGTTTAAGAAAATGATTGGTACGATCAAATTTGATAAGATTGGTTTAAGGGAGGCTGTTGGGAAGCGACGACGCTTTTTTAGTGCTGGCGGAAAACATATCTCCCCCAAACTCAGCGATTTTTTTTAAAAAAATAATATTTTTTAAAAATATAATTATGAAAATAGGTGTTAGGTTTTATATTTACTAAAATAGATATTTGGAAAGGGCATGGAGGCCACGGTGGAAGTTAAAATCGTTTTTTGAAAAGACAAAATCAATTTCATCTTTTGAAAAGACGATTTCCATACAACCGATTTTATTTTTTTTAATTTGATTTTAATTTTGACATGATATTTTTAAATTAAATTTGATGTGATAACTGAAATCGTCTTTTGAAAGACGATTTCAGTATTTGAATTCGTCTTTCCAAAAGATAAATTCAAACGAATTCTTTTTTTTTTTCATTTTTATAAAAATTATTTTTTTAAAATCTAATTAATAAATTTTAATTTTAAATAAATAAATAATAAATAAAAAATTAGTATTAATTAAAACTTTATATATTATTTTTTGATAATATTAATTATTATATTATTTTAAAATAACATTAAGTAAAAATAGCATTAATTAACTATATAAAATTAATATTAATTTAAAATTAATAATAAATTAACTAAAAAATAATATTAATTGAAAATAACATAAATTAAAAGATATTATAATAATATATTTTAATATATTTTATATTATAATAAATATTATATATTCTAAAATATAATAAATATACTATAATATAGTATAAAATTTTTAAAAAAATTAAAAATAATCACCAGGTCGATACTATCCAGTTGTCAGTCGAGTACCAGTTCGATCGATAGCCCGGTTCTAGTCCGATCCCTTGTTTAGGACCGGTGGCAGGATCCCGACGACCGAACCGACGATCGGATCTGTGGCATGACTAGGGCTAGACCGGTAGCAAGATCCTGACGGTCGGACCGGTAGTTGGATCCTGATGGCCAAACTGACATCCGGACCGGCGGCCAAACCAGGGTCTAGCCATCGGTCCGCCGTCGATCGTAGCAATGGATCGGACTGACACCGGACTGTCGATCGAACTAGTACCGGGCTGGCAACCGGATGGTATCGACATGATGATTATTTTTTATTTTTTTAATTTTTTAAAAAAGTTTATACTATATTATAATATATAATATATAATATAATAAATTATAATAAATTTATTATATTCTACAATATTAAATATTTGTTATAATGTAAAAATATATTATAATATATTATTATAATATCTTTTAATTAATTTTATTTTTAATTATTGTTATAATATTTTTTAAATTTTGTTATATGTTTTTTAGAATTTTCTTAGTTTAAAATTTAATTAAAAAATATTTATAGGTGCAGAGATATTTAATGGTGTATTTATGAGGGATTTTTATTTAATTCCTTAAATGTCCTTTGAAAAACCAATTCAAATAAACTACGAAAGGCATTTTGAAATTAAATAAAATATTATGAATGATATTTTCATAATTAGATCAAATATTCCAAAGGACATTTTGAAAATTAATTCTTCGGGTCCGATTCAATTTCAAAAATTTAATTTCCAAAATGCCCTTCATAATATTTGATTTAATTACAAAAATATCATTCATAATGTTTTATTTAATTTCAAAAATATCCTTCGTAGTTTATTTGAATTGATTTTTTAAAAGGGTATTTATAAAATTAAATAAAAATCTTTCACACCATTAAATGCTCTACACCCATAAATATTTTTTTAATTAAATTTTAATCTAATAAAATTTTAAAAAATATATAACAAAATTTAAAAGATATTATAACTATAATTAAAAATAAAATTAATTAAAAGATATTATAATAGTATATTATAATATATTTTTTATTATAATAAATATTTTATATTCTAAAATATAATAAATTTATTATAATTTATTATATTATATAATATATATTATAATATAGTATAAAAACTTTTTAAAAATTAAAAAAATAAAAATAATCACCATGTCCATACCATCCGGTTGCTAGCTCGGTACCAGTTCGTCGACAGCCTGGTGTCAGTCCGATCCCTTGCTTAGGATCGACGGCCAGACTGGTGGCTAGACCCCGGTTTGGCCGCCGGTCCGGGTGTCGGTTCGACCACCAGGGTCCGACTACCGGTCCGACCGCCAAGATCCTGCTACCGGTCTAGTCCCAGTCATGCCACAAATCCGATCGCCGGTCCGGTCGTCGGGATCCTACCACCGGTCCTGACCAAGGAATCGGACTGATACCGGGCTGTCGACCGAACTGATACCGGACGGGCAATCGGATAGTATCGACCCGGTGATTATTTTTAATTTTTTTAAAATTTTTATACTATATTATAATAAATAATATATAATATAATATATAATATATAATATAATAAATTATAATATATTTATTATATTTTAGAATATATAATATTTATTATAATATAAAATATATTATAATATATTATTATAATATCTTTTTATTAATGCTATTTTCAATTAATGTTATTTTTTAGTTAATTTATTATTAATTTTAAATTAATATTATTTTTATATAGTTAATTAATACTATTTTTGATTAATATTATTTCAAAATAATATAATAATTAATATTACTAAAAAATAATATATAAAATTTTAATTAATACTAATTTTTTACTTATTATTTATTTATTTAAAATTAAAATTTATTAATTTGATTTAAAAATAATAATAGCATTTATAAAAATAAAAAGAAAAAAGAATTCGTTTGAATCCGTTTTTTTTTTTGAAAGACAAATTCAAAATGCTGAAATAGATGATTTCAATTATCACATCAAATTTATTTTAAAAATATCATGTTAAAATTAAAATTAAATTAAAAATAGCTTTATTTCCCATCTACCTGTCTTCCCTCTCCGGGCGATCTCCTCCTCCCTTGCTTCTCCTACTCCCAAATTCCTCCTTCCCGGAGCAGCCGGGCCGACCCGACAAGTGGGAAATCTTTGTTTGGTTTTGGTATGTTTTATTTTGGATTTACGAGTTTTTTTCTTTTGGGGGAGGGATTGAGCTTTTTATAGATTGTAAGGATGCGAAGTTGTAGCTCTTATATGTGCTCTTCTTTATTTTTTCTTTTAATTATGTTATTGTTTGAGTTGGGATGCTTTGTTCAGGTTTTTTCATGGATTTTTTGTGCCTTTGGTGCTAGGATCAGGTTATTTTAGAATGCTCCGCCTAGATCCCTTTTCCCCTGTTTTGTTAATAAGGCACCTCCCTATTAGCGCCTGGTGAATGCCGAAGATTTAGCTCCTTGTGATCTCTTCTTCGTCGCCCTCAATTTTATTTTATTTTATAACTATAGAAGGGTTAGAAAAAGGCTGAATCAAAATTTCTGATGCAAATACTTTAAAAAATATTTTGCTTTTCTTAAGAGGTAATTTAGACAACGAAATCAAGTCTAGACCCCCCTGTTATCGTGGATTTATGTCTGGCTAGAGGGTTTTTTTTTTTTCTCTCTCTCTCTCTTTTTCTTTTTTTTCTCTCTCTCTTTTTTTCTTTTTTTTTTTTTTTTTCCCATGAATGGTTACTTGAGAGTATTTGCTTGGGAAGGTTAACGCAAGAAGTTCCAGCCGAAATCCAACTTTTTTTTCCAGCTCCTATGCTAGAAATTTTTTCTTTTGTTTAAAGATCGTACTTCCATTACTTCAAAATCTTATTTTTGAGTAATAATACAATCAAAGTCATTTTAATGAGGTTCTGGATTGCTGGTGTTCTTGAATCATCAATTTACTTTTTCTTTTTTTTTTAATGGAAACATCCATTTATTTTTTCAAAACGGTTGAGTTAGAGTCATATACATAAAATAGTCTCTGGGTGTTACTGTGATGTGAATGACACATGCCTCTGAGGCTAAAGAGATTTTTTTTTTTTTTTTTTTTTACTGGATCTGTGCAATGTTACCATCTGCTCATATGATTGCAAAAAACGTTGTTCTTTAGATTAATGCTGACGACAATAAATAGTTCTATATCCCTGCTTAGTCCAAATTGTCTGAAGAAATATAATTCATAATATAATTCATATGGACTTTGTTAATCCTATCCCTCGGTTTCCTACCATTTATTGTCCTTACCTCACTTTGAGTTCCTATATGTTTTTGAAACATAAGGGGATCAGTCTAAAGAAAGTGGCTAATCAAGGGACATGATGAAAATGTTTGCATGAATAACAAAAACCTTGTCACAAATACAAGTTACTATTTTTGGTATATTTTCTACGGTCTGCCGCCTTCTGTCTTTTATCTCTCCTTTCTTTCCCTCTCCTTTCTCTCTCTCTTCTCTCGTTCTCTTTTCTTTTCTCTCTCGTTCTTTTTTCTTCCTCTCTCTCCTCTCTTTCTCTTCTTCTTTTCCTTCTTCTCTTCTTTATTATTTCTCTCTCTTTTTTTTCGCCGTTCATTCCGCTAGAGGCCATGTATCGGCCATGCCAAAGCATGCTTGATACTTTAAAAAAAAATTGAATCCACTATAATAAAAATCAGATTTAGCAACCGATTTTTCGATTGCTAATAATTAAAAATCGGTTAGTAAATTAATTTGCAATCGATTTTGTAATCGAAATTAGTCGGTTGCAAAAGTATAGGTTGCTAAAATTTGTGACCGATTTTTTTCGGTTGCAAAATTTAGCAACCGAATATGACATAATTTTTTTGAAAAAAAAATCAAAAAAATATTAAAAAAAATTCTGAAACAAAAAATCGGTTGCTAAATCGGTTAGTAAAAAAAAATTCAGAAAAAATTAAAAAAAATCGGTTGCTAAAAAAAAATCCAGAAAAAATTTTAAAAAAAATTGATTGCTAAATCGGTTGCTATTAAAAAAATTAAAAAAAAATTGGTTGCTAAATCGGTTGCTAAAAAAAAAATCCAGAAAAAATTAAAAAAAAAAATTGGTTGCTAAATTGGTTGCTAAAAAAAAATCATGAAAAAAAAATCAGTTGCTAAAAAAAATCATGAAAAAAAAATCGGTTGCTAAATCGGTTGCTAAAAAAAAATCCTAAAAAATAAAAAAAAAATCGGTTTCTAAATCGGTTGCTAAAAAAAATCCGAAAAAAATAAAAAAAAATTGGTTGCTAAAAAAAATCCAAAAAAAATAAAAAAAATTCGGTCGCTAAATCGGTTGCTAAAAAAAATCATGAAAAAATAAAAAAAAATCGGTTGCTAAATCGATTGCTAAAAAAATCCATAAAAAAAAAAAAAAAATCGGTTGCTAAATCGGTTGCTAAAAAAAAATCCATAAAAAATTAAAAAAAATCGGTTACTAAATCGGTTGCTAAAAAAAAATCCCGAAAAAATAAAAAAAATCGGTTGCTAAATCGGTTGCTAAAATTGAATAATTTTAAAAAAAAATTATGAAATATGAATTTTTTTCCTGAATTTACATATTTAAGCTGAGATATATAAAGCAGATATTCATTTCAACATTAGCCACAAATCATTGAGAATGGTTCAATCACACCCATTAGACACAATTGCAACATATAAAGCATCCATTAGACAGTTTAGGCATAAATCAGATATTCATTTCAAGGGTTCAACACATCCAATTATCCAAAAATAACAGCTACATACATCAAATGGGTTTAACCGGAATGGAATACCAGGTACAAAATGATGGTAAAACAACCAAAAATATGATACAAATTGCAATGTGAAAAATCAAATGAGGCTGGACTAAGCATTGTTAAAGGAGATGGTTGCATCAAAAATATGATGATACAATGGTAGAAGTCCATATAGCATACGTAAATGGGGGATGCACCATCTAACAATCAAATTTAGAACTTCTTCATGCTAAGCAAAGGGATGTGACCACTCGGAAAATCCCCATTTCACTAAGTCAGCATCAAGGTTGACCATGTGGATCACAATTATGATGCAAACAGCCTTTCATTCAACTTGATCATAGAATTAAGGGAGTATATGCTACCATAAATGATTGTCATCAAAAAGGTCATAAGACTCTCGGAAAAAAAAATGTTATAATAATGAATTTCAAAAATCACATAGCCTCCCTTTGCATGTGAGTGTCGAAAATATTGGCAAATTTAAAAATCAATATGTGCATCTCTAGTATACTCAACAATAAATGTAATTGCAAGCAAAGAAAAGGAGACAGAAAACCTTGACATAGCCCAAGGCCGAAACAAGCAATATTTTTGGATTTTTTTTCCTCATCTTGTCTCCATGAGAAATGAATATATAAGAACTGAAGAAGCAATACAACCCAAAGCAGAAGCAATCAATGCAAGGATGGTGCTCCAACTCAATTAACATGATATTTGGATCCAAGGTCCAAAATAAAAAAGGACTAGAAAATGACAAATATGTGATCTCCTCATTTGATTAAAAAAAAAAGAGCAGAAAATTAACCCTAAGGCATTTGCAAAAGGCATGGCCCAATAAAACATTGATATCCTTACCACAATTACATTATGAAAGTACTGGTTATAGATTTATAGTATATCAAATATCTGTAATTTTATAAAATATTAGCAAAGTTTTCTTCCATATTGATTACAAATGTAATTTCTTTCTGATTTTCTACATTAAAACTCATAACATTACTCTCACTTAATGTAATCCTAAACCATTCAAATTTGGGGGAAAAAAGAACCATTAATAAGTTCCAGGCCATGATGGATCAGGGAATGATGCAAAACCTTTTTTCCTAAACTTTGAGCAACAATAATATCATGCATACAGAAACCAATTCGAGATAATCTTGGCAATATGAACATGAAAACCAAGTAATGACTGTCATGGGTTTGAGTTCACAGTGTTAACTAGAGGTAAGGAGACCTAAAAAAAAAAAAATTGGAAAGAGTATCAATAAGGGTTCACATAGGATTACAAAGAGAAAAAAACCTTTTCAGAGAAAAATGAAAAAAAATACCGAAATAGAGTAATTCAGTCATAGAGGGAGAAGGGACCATAATGCAGCGATGGTGCGAAACCAATAATAGTTTCACAAAGTAAGCATCTCTGAGTTCTACCAAAATGATAGTGAAGATATGAAAAAGAATTTTTTGATGATGCCCATGTTAATAAACAGTAAAAATAGCCCAAGAAATGCAGATAAGAAAAGAAAGCCCAGATGGAAGCATGAACTTTCCGAAGAAACTAGGAACCATAAGCCAAGGAAAAGTTTTTTAAAGAATGTTGGTGGCAACAGTTCGGTACAACAGACAAAAAAATATGCAAAGAAACTTAAAAGTAGCATAGTTTGTCCAAAAACTAAAAAAACTTTTAAAAAACTTAAAAAATAAAACAAAGGTCAAAATTGAAAGAAACATAAACAATGAACAATGAATCAACTCCGCATAATCTCAGGTGAGCAGGTTCAACAGATTAACAGAATTTAGATCAAATAGCTTGAGACATGCATATCCATCAATAATTATAGGGCATGTTTCTGATTCCAGTAAAACTTCTCTCCCCTCACGATTAACTTCTCCTGGAAAAAACTAACCATATATGGATTATTCCAAGGACAGGTTGTTCAAGCATCCAAACAGCCCCTTAATGTCCTATACAAATGGAGTGATTGCGGACTATCAGATACTTTAGATTACCTAAGGATGCCGGTGGTAGATTACCCAAAAATGATGGTGGGATTTATATGAGCTTTGGCTGGACAGTTACTAAGCTTTCACCCCAGCCTCCACGGCATCGTTTACTTGTGCATCCCTAATGGTGGGGTTCACGATGCACCACCTAGTCGCCGACGGAACCACCTAATCGAGTCCAAGCACAGGGGAGTGCTTTTATTTTAAGAAAGAAAGAAAGAAAGAAACCAAGCGAGGGGAGATTGAGACGGGGAGAACACTGACCTGGGAACGATGGAACCGCAAGTCCGTAGCGGGGCAGCTAAAGCTCAGGGACGCTCTTGTCTTGTTTTCCAGGCAGAGCTCCGACGAGGTAAGGGCAATGGAGTGGAAGGTGGCGGGACGGCTGGAAGGGAGAAGGGGCAAGGGCCAGGGCACGCGAACGAGAGAAAGAAGGGTCATATACTAAACCCTAAAAGATTTTTAGCCGTTCGATATTAATCCTTCGTTCCATATTTAATCATATTTAAAAATTTTAAAAATTAATTTTTTGTACCGATTTTTCGGTTATAAAATTCAAAAATTTTAAATTAATTTTAAAATAAATTTTGCAACCGACAAATCGGTTACAAAAATTTAAAAATAATTTTAAAAAATTTAATAATTATAATTTTTTTTGCAACCAAAAAATTCGGTTGCAAAATTTATAAATAATAAAATTAAATTTAAAAAAAAAATTGCAACGAAAAAATTTGGTTGCAAAATTTATAAATAATAAAATTAAATTTAAAAAAAATGCAACAGAAAAATTCGATTGCAAAATTTATAAATAATAAAATTAAATTTTAAAAAAATTTGCAACCAAAAAATTTGGTTGCAAAATTCATAAATAATAAAATTAAATTTTAAAAATAATTTGCAACCGAAAAAATCGGTTGCAAAATTCATAAATAATAAAATTAAATTTTAAAAAAAATTTGTAACCAAGAAATTCGGTTGCAAAATTCATAAATAATAAAATTAAATTTAAAAAAAATTTGCAACCGAAAAATTCGGTTGCAAAATTCATAAATAATAAAATTAAATTTTTAAAAAAATTTGCAACCGAAAAAATTGGTCGCAAAATTCAAAAATAATAAAATTAAATTTTAAAAAAAAATTTGCAACCAAATTTTTGTTTGCAAAATTCATAAATAATAAAATTAAATTTAAAAAAAAAATTGCAACCGAAAAATTCGGTTGCAAAATTCATAAATAATAAAATTAAATTTAAAAAAAATTTGCAACCAAAAAATCGATTGCAAAATTCAAAAATAATAAAATTAAATTTTAAAAAAAAAATTGCAACAGAAAAAATCGGTTGCAAAATTCATAAATAATAAAATTAAATTTTAAAAAAAATTTGCAAAGAATTTTTCGGTTGCAAAATTTATAAATAATAAAATTAAATTTTAAAAAAAATTGCAACCAAAAAATTCGGTTGCAAAATTCATAAATAATAAAATTAAATTTAAAAAAAAAATTGTAACTGAAAAAATCGATCGTAAAATTCAAAAATAATAAAATTAAATTTTTAAAAAAATTTGCAACCGAGTTTTTCGGTTGCTAAATTTTTATATAATAATTTAAAAATAATTAAAAATAATTTCTGTTTCGGTTGTAAAATGAAATTTTCGTAACTGAATTTGCAACCGATTTAAATCGGTTGCTAAATTATTCATAAAAAATATCGGTTACAAAATCGGTTGCAAAATCGGTCACAAATTTTTAAAAAAAATTTGGTTGCAAATTCGGTTACAAAATCGGTCATAAATATAACCAAAAAAATCGATTGTAAAATCGGTTGCTAAAATGATTTTTTCCTTTTAATAACCATTTCTATACGATTCGTATAAGCAAGGAGCTAGGTTCGAATGAGATTAGTTTAGTAACAGTTCGACTCTGCGTGTAGCCCCTTCAATAACTAGTGTTCGGTTTAGCGAGATGCAGATCTAATTGTCAGATATCTTCTTTGGCCCTCTGGAAAGAAATATCGTGTGTCGATTCTAGCAAAGCAACAAAAGTTGCAGCTAGTTGTCGGATGTCAATCCAGATTGCAAACCAAATGTCACTCATGGCTCCCATTTTCAAAAGTTGGATGTGCTTAATTTTAGTGAAGAAGGGTTGTTAAGATTGTTGGGAGTGTGGCACTGAACTACAGAGGCTAGTTTCCTCTGTTTATTCTGGGTAATTTGGTCTGCTATCTCCTCTCTCTCTCTCTCTCTCTCTCTCTGTATGTGTGTGTGAGATCATTAGAGAGAGAGAAAGAGAGAGCATGGAATGACATCCATTTTGTTGTGAAAGAATAAAATGTCTCTTTTTTTTTTTTTTGGGGAAGAATAACATGCCCATTTGACACAAAACCATGACATATGTAAGAATAAGTAAACAATCAGAGAAGAGTGAGCTAGATAAATTTATTTTCTTTTTAAATCAGCAAACTCAGCTGATTTTACATAAGTTGCAATTTGGCATCAGGATATAATTAAATATGCACACATAGGGAGATAAAATTAATCCAAAAGCCAAAGACTAATTTAAGTTCCAAACTGACTTCATATGGAGGTTTGCAACTCAGAGATCTGAATATGATCAGTGAAGAAGGTAGGTATCTACAAATAATGTTACGTAGGAAGCTAAAACTAATTCTCTGGATATATAAAATGGGTTTCTTGAGCTGACTTTTATATAAAAGTCACAATTTAGGAACCAGAACAAAATTGGTTTAGGATAATTATACTTAGATTCTAAAACAAATTATCTTTGGCCCACAAGTTCGGCCAACTTTGTACGGAAGCCACAACTTAGAAGCCTAGATATGGTTAGATGTAAATTTTGAAGGATATATAGTGCTATGGTACTTTTTTTTATTATTTTTTAATAAAAAGATAGAATGGTAATTTTCTCTTGGATAGGTTAGGAATCGGCCACTTTTTTATTATTCGAAACCCATTCTTCTTGGCATGCGTAGCGGACAACAGGCATGAGTAGTGGATAGAGGGACGGTACAAAAAGAGAGAGAGAGAGAGAGAGAGAGGAGAGGAGGGAGAGATAGTAGTAGGTGGTGGAAAGGGAGATGATAGCACCTTAGAGATAGAGGCAAACCTACTTGGTCGAGCTTGAGGGAGGCAGAGAAGAGATAGTGAAGGTAGGAGATCAAAGGAGGGGCTTTAGATCGATGGGGGTGGCGAAGTCGGTGCCATGCACCGTGGATGAGGCGGTGACACGAGACCAACACGATAATGATATAGGCAAGGAAGGGGAGCGTAGCCCCCATGATGGCCCTCCTCCCTTCACTCTCCAACATCCTCGCCCACTGCTTATTCTCTTGCTACCATCCTCCTCCTTGAATCTCATCCATGACCCGATGCCACCCTTTTCCTCCTCCTCCTTGGATCTCGCCCGTGACCCTAACTTGCTCTCTTCTCCTT
The DNA here is from genome assembly GCA_021397845.1 of Areca catechu. Lineage (NCBI taxonomy): Eukaryota > Viridiplantae > Streptophyta > Magnoliopsida > Arecales > Arecaceae > Areca > Areca catechu. Next base: position 200,685,918 of record CM038039.1, on the reverse strand, counting down.
TTTATTTGGGTCTCATCCTTGACCCCAATGCCACAATCTTCCTACTTGGATCTCACCTACGACCACCATGCTACTTTCTTCCTCCTCGGATCTCGCCTGTGATCTCAACACTGACCTCCTCCTCCTCCTCCTCCTCCTCCTCTCCCCTCTCTAGTGCACCACCTATGATGTTGCCTATCATCACCACCGAGGTATCAAGGAAAAGGGCAAGAAGACATTTTTAATAAAGCTTTTGAACCTTGAAATATTTACTGAGATTGCTATTGTTTCTAATTTCAAAATGCACATAAAGTTGAATGCGTTTACCGCAACAACTTTGCATCTAATTGGATACAACTGGTTGCTGGTGCGTAACTCAATGCCATTCATGCTGAATTGGATGGCCAAAGAAAAATAAACGATAAAAGGGCTTTGAAGTCCTATGAAGGACATAGCAAAGGCCAGTTGAGAAACATGCAGATAACTTCACCATATTTGTCAAAAAGGAAAAAGATATTTTAGTGGCAAGTCAATATTGAATAATTTAATTATTTTTAAGAGTCAAGACTCCAGAAGGCATATATGTATCCTAAATTAGTTTTATACTGGAAAGATTTTAAATGCTTGTACAAGATTTACGATCGTAAATAAAAGTTTTTGGCTGGCTCTTTGAGTGAGAGATCCCAAATCTTATAAATGATATCAAAAGGGACTCGGTTTAAGATTTATAGAGACTAAACGGCATTGTAGCATGGATTCTTTTAGAGCTAATCATGGACCAATCATGATGATTTATGATTGGATTTTAATTTATCATTTAATCCTTTATCTGATGAGGATGCCATGGTTTAAATAAGAAAAGTACGGAGTGTGTATTTAATCCTACATCAACTATGTTGGGAGACAAAAATCTTTATAGGCTTATTTGAAAGGCTAGCTAATAAATCATTCCAAGAATATATTAGTACATGATAATCAACATGGATAAGATAGTAGTGCAAGGGAAAGAGGAGGAAGATTTTAGCCAATTTTAGAGAAATCAGCCAGTTTTAGAGGAGTCTCTTTTCTTAGTCAATTATAACATAAATAGGGATATACTTTTGAGAGCAACTTTAGCATCTTTTTTTCATGGCTTTGTTAATTATAAGCTTTTCCAATCGCACCAATTTTTGCTTTTGCATCGCGTCATGTCCTTCCACCTTCTCCATTATTTTGTAAAACTTATCCATGAATAATATATCTATACATCCAAATGAACTCTTAGTCTTCATATAAGTCTATGACTTATAGACTTCTATGTAATTATTAATTTCTTAATGGGTATAAATAAATGTCTCATCTTGAAGCTATTGAGGTTGTAAGCTCCATCTCTCTCTTTGCTGCCCCTATCTTCTTCATCTTGAATCCAGGAAAACCCCCTACACTTCTTGAATTTGAAATGACCACCAAGGACTACAGCTATGCGTGTTCTCTGAAGAAGGTACAAATATTCTGAATACTAAACCTCCACAATTCTGCTTTGCCTGGATGCCCTTCATCTTGTAAACCGTAGTTAATCCCTCAAAACTCCAATCTCCCAAAGATCCTTGCATAAATTGATGTTGATGTTTCCAGGAAGAAGTTTTTGGTTGATTTTCGATTTGCCAAACTGCGAAGATATAGTAGCATCCTTCTAATCAATTTAAGTTTATTAATTGCCCTTTAATAGTTCAACTTTCCATCCACAAGGATCTTTATTAATGAAAATTTGAAATTTTTAAGTTTCCATACAACACATTAGTACTGACTTGACTTGGAATCTTGGTGGTTTGCATCGTTTTCGATTTCTATATTACTCCCAAATTTCAATTGTTTTTTTTCTCGGGATCTGCTGAAATAAGAACCTTTCATTGTTTTTTATAATTATGCATGTTAAGAAGTGCAGTTATATATAATTAAATGACACAGGAATATATATAGCAAGTAGAATGATAGAGATCATCTACTAAGCACCTTTCAGATCAATATAATTTAATGTGGAAATCAGTGATTGGCCGTATGATAGGAAGGTCTTATCGAATACCGATTGGACTGTTCTTCCACCCCATCAATATGAAAAAGTCTATGCGCACCGCGTGCGGTGCAGTAAATTCAATGTGGCCCGTACTATATTTTTTTATTGGTCCAAATGTATCCACTATAGCATGACGGGATGGGAGCTGAGCATGACTAGCATTAATTATCATTCAATTTTTATTTAAAATTTTTCAGACCAAAATACCCTTCCCTCCAGTCCCTTGAACTAGGGTGTCGTAGGTTTTGAACTAAGATATCATAGCTTTTGAACTAGGGTATCGTAATACGGTTTCAGGTTTTAATTTATATTTTCTGCATTTTTAAACTAGAATGTCGTAGGTTTTGAACTAGGGTGTCGTAAGTTTTGAACCAGGGTGTCGTAATATTGTTTCAGGTCATTTTTAAACTAGGGTATCGTAGGTTTTGAACTAGGATGTCGTAGGTTTCGAACTAGGATATTGTAATACTATTTCAAGTCATTTTTGAACTAGGTATCGTAGATTTTGAACTAGGGTGTCATAATACTGTTTCAGGTCATTTTTGAACTAGGGTATCATAGGTTTTGAACTAGGGTGTCGTAGGTTTTGAACTAGGATGTCGTAATACTGTTTCAGGTCATTTTTAAACTAGGATATTGTAGGTTTTGAACTAGGATGCCGTAGGTTTTGAACTAGGGTGTCGTAATACTGTTTCAGGTCATTTTTGAACTAGGATGTCGTAGGTTTTGAACTAGGATATCGTAGATTTTGAACTAGGATGTCGTAATACTGTTTCATGTCATTTTTTAAATTAGGGTGTCGTAGATTTTGAACTGGGGTGTTATAGGTTTTGAACTAGGATGTCATAAGGGTATTTTGGTCTGGACGAAAATTTCAGTTAATGCTAGTCATCTCAACTCCTGTTCCATCATGCTATAGTGAATATATTTGGACTAATAGGAGCGTGCAATGCAGACTATGCTGGATTCGCTGCACCGCACGCGGTGCACAAAGAATTACTCCATCAATATTGACAAAAAAATATAAGCACTTGGATAAAAAAAGAGAGTTTTTGTTTCATCATGATTTTATCATGTGAAACCTTGCTGAATTGGACCTGCTTTGAACCAAAGTCGGTAGATTCAACCAACTTCATCCAAAAATCAAAAAAAAAAAAGAAAAAGGAGCCAACATAGAGGAATCAGGATCCTCTATTCCAGCTCCCATGATGGGATGTAGATATTGTTGAGTGTGGAGCCATATCCATCCAAGATCCAAGTCCAAAGAAGCCTGAAGCCCAGCAAAAAACCAGAAAAGAAAAAAAAAGAAAAAAGAAGGCAGGCCGGCCCACCAGACTAGACCCGGCCCAGACCCACGCACGCGGCCCAGTGCATGGGCATGCTGCCAGGCCCATGTGCGGACGTGTGTGGGCTCAACCCAGCCAGAGGCGGTCATTGCAGATCCATTTTCCTGATGATTCCCGGGCATTTCCCCAATCGTTTCGCACTGTTCACCACGGTCCACAAGCCTTCTGAGAGGTTTGGACCGTCCGATCGCCTGATCGGATGGCTGAGATGGATTCGAGGGAGATCAGGAGAAGGTTTTTTATTCGAATTTGATGCGATCTGAGGTGTTAATCTCAGATATAACGGCCTAGGAGTTTTCTTGATTGTTTTGAACTTCTGAGATGAGTTTTGATGCGATTTTGGACTGATTTTGTTCTCTTTTTATCAAGGGCCACGGAGAGCTGCCGTGAGAGTGCAGCAAAGCAACAAAGAGCTAAGAAGAGAGCCAAGAAGAAGTTTTGCAATCCAGAAGAGAAGTCTAAGGGTTTTCCAAGAGAGAAAATAAGGGGAAGAGAGAGAAGGGTAGAGGGCAAGGGTTCCTCCTGTATTGATTTATTCTTTCTTTTTTCTTTATATTGGACTAGAGTTTGCATCCAGGGAGGGTTCTCTTGTGTGATAACTTCCTGTATTTATTTTTCATAGTGGAGATTTAATCCTGTGCGGCCATGGACGTAGGAGCAAGAGGCTCTGAACCACATAATCCCTGTGTGTTGGTTATGCTTGTATTTTTTATTTATCTTTCAGGCTTTCTTCTTCATTTATTCTGCAACTTTCTGGTATCCCACTGCGATCCACATCCCTAACAACTGGTATCAAAACATCGGGTTCGAGTGGGAGCGATGGTAGGAGACGAAGGAAAAGTCAAGATCAACAGGTTTGATGGGAAAGACTTCAGATTCTAGAAGATGCAAATCGAAGATTATTTGTACTAAAAGAAGCTTCACCTACCGCTGTTGGAAAGAAACCTGTTGAGATGTTACAAGCAGATTGGGATTTGCTGGACTGCTAGGCTTTGGGAGTTATCCATTTGACGTTGGCCAGGAATGTCGCGTTCAATATCCTAGAGGAGAAGATGACAACTAGATTGAAGAAGGCACTATCCAACATGTATGAGAAACCTTCGGCCTCCAATAAAGTTTATTTCATGCATCGTCTGTTCAACCTGAAGATGAGCGAAGGTGCGTCCATAATCAATCACATCAATGAATTTAATTTGATTACTAGTTAGTTGAGTTTAGTTGACATAAACTTTGAGGATGAAGTCCGTGCCCTAATCCTGTTATCCTCTTTGGCCGAGAGCTAAGGTGCAACTATGACAACGATGAGTAGTTCGTGCGGCTCAAGCAAGCTGAAATTTGAAGAGGTCTGGAATCTGATTCTCAGTGAAGATATCAGAAGGAAAGAAATCAAAGGGAACTCTGGTTCTACCTTGGTGACTCAAGAAGGCATAGGAAGAACTACACAGCATAACAAAGGCCGTGGAAGATCCAAGTCTAAGCAGAGGAGCCAGACAAGATCAAAGGGTAATGGCTGTTGACATTATGACAAGAAGGGGCACATCAGAAAGAATTGCTGGGCAAGGAAGGACAAGGGGCAAAATGAAGAGTCAATCAGTGCAGCGACCGAGATAATTGAAGATACATTGGTTCTCAGTATGGACAGTCCGATGAAGTCTTGGATCCTAGACTCCAGAGCTACATTTCACTTTACTACACAAAGGAGTCTATGCGCAACTACATTACTGGAGACTTCGAAAATGTCTATCTCGCAGATGAAGAGCTTTTGGATATTATAAGAAAGGGTGATGTGCACATCAAGATGTCAGATCAGTTAATTTGGAAGCTCAAAAATGTCAGACATGTTCCAGGATTGAAAAGAAACTTGATATCAGTCGAGTAGCTAGACTCAGAGGGGTACATTACAACTTTCATTGGTGGTTCTTGGAAGAGCATCAAAGGAGCGATGGTGATAGCATAAGGAAGCAAATTGGGTACCCTATACATGACTAGTAACACCAAAGATGCAGTGGCACTGGCACAGGCAGACTTAGAGTCGTGGCACTACAGGTTGGGTCACATAAGCGAGAAAGAAATGTAAGTACTACTAAAGAAGGACAAGCTATCAAGTTTGAAGATGACAGATATTGGTTTTTGTAATAATTATATTCTTAGGAAGCAGAAGAGAGTCAGCTTCTCCAAGATTAGCAGGGCACCAAGATCAAGAAAGATGGAGCTTGTGCACACCGACATATGGGATCTCTTCCTAGTTGCATCTTTTGGAGCTTTGCTACTATGTGACCTTCATCGATGACTCCACCAGAAAGGTATGAATTTATTTTCTGCAGAATAAATTTGATGTATTTGATGCTTTCAGGAAGTGGAAAAGCCTAGTAGAGAATGAGTCTGGATAGAAGATCAAGTATCTAAGATCGGATAATGAAGGCAAGTATGATAGCACCAAGTTCAAGGAGTTCTGTGCAACCAATGGCATCAGATGGAGAAGAGATTCCAAGTACGCCACAACAGAACAGGATAGCTGAGCGTATGAACAGGACCTTGAACGAGAGAGCCAAGAGCATGAGGCTTCATGCTGGATTGTCCAAGATATTTTAAGCTGAGGCAGTTAACACTGCTGTCTATTTGATCAACAAGAGTCCCTCAGTCCCTCTTGAGTACAAGCTACCAAAAGAAGAGTGGACAATGAAGTCAGCAAGTTTATCTCACCTGAAGGTCTTCGACTATGTCTTCTACATACATGTCAATGCAAAGAAGAAGTCAGAGAGGTGCTTCTTCTTTGGGTATGGAACTGATGAGTTCGGTTACAAGCTCTGGAGTAAGAAGGACATGAAGATCATCAGGAGCAAGGGCATGGTATTCAATGAAAGAAGCTTGTACAAGGACCAGAATGTTCCAGACAAAGTAGGATAGGTAGACAAGGAGAAAGAACCGGTAGAGTTGGAAGATATCACAGAGGAGGACGTTGCTGAGGGAGCAAGAGATCCTAAACCTGAGCCAGAGACACCTCAGCTAAGAAGATCTACAAGGATCTCGAAACCACATATAAAGGTATTCATCCTCGTTGCACTACCTGCTATTGATAGATGGAGGAGAGCCTGAGTGCGTTGATGAAGTCATGGAGAGCAAAGATTCAATCAAGTAGGAGCCAGTGATAAAAGATGAGATGCAGTCCTTGATAAAGAATGAAATACAAGAGCTCAACACACTACCGAAAGAAAAGAAAGTACTGCACAACAAGTGGGTCTACAAGATCAAGGAAGAGCACAATGGCAGCAAGAGGTACAAGACAAGGTTAGTTGTGAAAACCTTCCGATAGAAAGAAGATCTAGGTGGTGATGCCGATACTAGGAGGAGCATGACAAGGTACGTGTACACCACTGATGGAACAATGGTGAGCTGGATCTCGTAGTTGCAGAAGATCATGGCTCTTTCTACCATCGAGGCGGATATGCTGACAAAGATGGTCACTACAGAGAAATTGGAGCTATGCATGTCATCAATTGACCTCTGGAGCTAGTTAATTGGAGGCGCTGCATAGGATATTGACTTGTTTTTTATTTTTCTTTGAAAATTTATTTTTTGATGTTTCAGGTGGATGCAAAATTAAGTGTCTAAGTCTCCAAGTAGAAAAGTTGTTGGGTATGGAGTCATATCCATCCAAGATCCAAGTCCAGAGAAGCCTGAAGCCTAGCAAAAAAACTAGAAAAGAAAAAAAAAGAAAAAAGAAGGCAGGCCGACCCACCAAACTGGACCCAACCTAGACCCGCGCACGCGGCCCAGGCGCACTGCCCGACCCAACCCAACATGCGGGCGTGCAGGCATGTGGGCTCAACCTAGCCGAAGGCAATCATTGCAGAGCCATTTTCTAGGCGATTCCCGGGCATTTCCCCAGCCGTTTCACGCGGTTCCCCATGGTCCATGAGCCTTCTGAGGGGTTTGGGCCATCCGATCACCTGATCGGACGGCTGAGATAGATCTAAGGGAGATCAGGCTTGATCGGAAGGTTTTTGATTCGGATTTTGACGTAATCTGAGACATTGATCTCAGATCTAATGGTCTAGAAGTTTTTCTATCTGTTTTGGACTTCTGAGATAAGTTTTGATATGATTTTGGACTGGTTTTGTTCTTTTTTCATCAGGGGCCACAGAGCCGCCATGAGAGTGCAGCAGAGCAACAGAGAGATAAGAAGAGAGCCAGGAAGAGGTTTTGCAATCCAGAAGAGAAGTCCAAGGATTTTCCAAGAGAGAAAACAAGGGGAAGAGAGAGAAAGGGCAAGGGTTCCTCCTGTATTGATTTATTCTTTCTTCTTTCTTCATATTGAGCTGGGATTTACATCCAGGAGGGTTTTCTTGTGTAATAACTTCCTGTATTTGTTCTTCACAGTAGAGATTTGATCATGTGAGGCTGTAGACATAGAAGCAAGAGGCTCCGAAACACATAATCCCTGTGTGTTGATTGTGCTTGTATTTTTTATTTGTCTTTCAGGCTTTCTTCTTCGTTTATTCTATGACTTTCTGGTATCCTACTGCGATCCACATCCCTAACAGATATGGGGCATGCCATTTGCAAGCACCATGGGATCAGTGCAAATAGCCACCAACCATTAGACCATTCCTAACTAATGAACAACTGATGTTATCTTCTATTGAGTCAATCCTATCCCACCAAAAATTCATCTTTAAATCACCTTTATTCCATCTGATCAATTGCCACCATGCATCCTTCTCCTTTCCTTCCTCCATTCCGGTGCCACCATGCTGCCCCAGTTGAACACTACCAACCAAAACAACTCAAAATCCCATTATTTTCACTCAAAATCTCCCAAGTGCCCTATTTTTTCTGGTTCCGAGATCCATTGCCTCGCTTCTATTAGAAAACTACCATTGTTGGTCAAGATTGGACATCCTCTACCGTTGCCACCGAGTCTCCTTCCATCTCCTTGCACTCTTCCTCCAACTGAGCTGATTCTTCCAATCTTTAGTCAAGTTGAATGCCATATTTCACAGTATTTTTCTTGGGATTTGACTCTTTTACACCATCCATCATAGCCATTGCCTACCTTTAGCTAGCCGGTGACTCCGACACCATCACAACCCAGCCATCAATTCCCTATCTTTCTTTCTTCTCTCTTCTTCCCTCTTTCATCCTCCCATTTTTATCTTTCATCTTCTTAACTTCTTCTAATTTTCTTCTTTTTTTCCCCTTATTTTTTTATTTATTATTTTCTATAAATTTTTGTTATTCTCTCTCATCTAACTTATGCACCAAATATCATGATCATCGATAGATCAAAACCTAGCTTTGATAGAACCTAAATCGAGTCTCTCTCTCTCTCTTTTCTACTTCAATTGATTGGCCCAAATCAAGCCTAGTTTTCTATTTTTTATTTAATTTGTAAATTAGAACTAATCCAAAATTTTTAATTTGACGAAATGAAAACCCAGACCCGGTTAGCAAGAAGGCATGATCACAACCAAAACCTTTACATTTAGGTAATAATGAACACCTAAAAACCTATATTAAATAATTGTTTGATCCAAAGAGTGGTTAAGACCCCTGGATGTTAGGCTGCTTTTATTGGTTTGGACTACAAACTACTATGAAACAAATCAAGCTATTCAGTATTTTATAGAAGTTTAATGAGGTATTTAATTATTTTAAATTTTGGTAGATTTTTATCATGAACATTGTTGCCTTCAAGATCGTTGTGGCCTACAGGTGCTGTCGAGGTCGGATCGCCCCTCTTGAGCTCTTAGGATGTCCTGCTCCTTTGAACCTGCAAAAACGGGATTAGTGACCTGGGCCGGGGATTCCGGCGGGGGCACTCCGACGATCAAGTCAGTAACGATCCAGGAAAACAGATCTTTCTGGTCGAGCCCCTCTTGATGGACTCCATGCTAGGAGGAGTGAGTGAAAATGGGGTGCAAGTGTGTCAGGAGGATGGTGGCCGAGCTAGAGGGATTCTCTGCATAGCCTTCTTCTCCCTTTACTTGCTTGAGTTTTTATGGTGAGAGAGTGATTAGTTTTCATTGTGATTATTACCGTTCTCCCCTTGCTGGGGGTGCCGATGGTTCTTTTAAACTCTGGTGGTTGTTGGGCGCCTACCTCGGGATCTCCCTCGTGTCATCAGGTGCATGCAGCGGTGTCCCATGCCGTGAACGGGATGCCTTTCCCGGTTTGTGATAGGAGAACCTGCCATGCGCTCTGACATTCCTTTCGGTCGTCCCATTCCGGGAAACTTGGCAGTGCCTCGATCGAGAGGCCGCCGCCCCCCGGAATTTGAATCTCCTGGTTGACTTCCTCTTTCGGGTGGTTCAAGCGATTAATGAAGAGCGTGGTGCCTCGATCACTGGGCTCTTCCCTTTTCTGGTGTAAGTGGTAACTGCGAACAATTATTGTAGCCAAATGGGCATCTTCTTGTGACCCTCGGGCGGCTCGCCGGCCTCCTGGGATGATAGTGCCGCCTTCCCGCTTGCTGGTGTCTTTGCCCGAACTAGAGGCCGAGCTGGGGAGGCAGGGCTCAACTCCGAAGAGCTCGGCCTCGAGGCGGCTCCACTTGGTGGAGAAGGGCTGAGCTCGACTCCGTACCACGGGGCCCGACTTCGGACGAGCTCGACCTGGCAGAGAAGGGCAGAGCGCGGCTCCATCCCAAAGAACTCGACCTCGGAGGGGCTCCCCGTGGCGGAGGAGGGCTGAGCTCGACTCCATATCACGGGGCCCGACCTCGAGGGATTTGTTCTGGAGGATGCCGCTCGGCTCCAGCCTAAGCATCCCGAGCTCGCGGGCCCGACTTGGCGAAGGGCGGAGCTCGGCTTCGGCGGGCAGTCCCATTGTTCTGAGCGAGCTCAGCCCAGCAAAGGAGTCTGGGTAAAGTATCTAACATGGTGGCCTTCTCTGACGTGGCGTCTGATAGCTACTCCACGTCAGCGATTCGGCCACATCATTTGCCCCCTACTCCCGAGGCTCGTTAGTGCGCGACATTCGCGTCGAAAGGAGTAATTGCATGCTGACATGGAAAGGTGAAGATTCGGCATAATAATGGCCATGATCGCCGGTGCTTCGTAAAACGGTTCCCCGAGCTATTGAGGAGACGCCACGTGGCCACGTCCGAGGAGCAGTTATTATGGATTCGAAATTTAGAGCGGCAGGGGCGTCTCATTCGACTGATGGCCAGCACGTGGCATAAATCTGTTGGTGGAGAGGCTGTAACGATACGGTGTACCGGGTCACTTCGAAATGAAAAGAAGTTTTTATCCAAAACATCTATTCTTTCAAATTTTTCATGCCCGCCACCGTATCCAAGCTTCTTCTTCCTCCCGATTACCTCAGACCCTCTAAGGAATCAGGTTAGTCTTCTCTCTTTTCTTCCCCCCACTAGAGTAGGGTTCTTCTTTCACATCTAGGGCTTTCCTCCACTTGAGTTTCCTGCTTACTCCGTATCTTTCACTTTGTCTCTTTTGAGTTCTAACCATTGCATGATCTGTATGCAGGCATGATTTTCTCGGAGAGCGACCTGCTTGCAATCACCAGGAAGAGGCCACCGTCTGGGCTGGTCGAGGAGCCTCCCTCGAGACGGGCTCGGAGCGAGAGCGCGTCGGTGGCCGCTCCAGTCGTGCTGACCGACCCAAGCAGGAGGGAGACCGAAGCCGCTCCCGTGCAAGTAGAGAGGACGACATCCACGGCGCCAGGGCCGAATCAGCGAGCAGTCAGGAAGGTTCCAGAGCGGTCGAGGCAGCAAGAAATGGCCCCTGCCCGGGAACCTGAGGTGGTCATCCGGGCCAGGGCCGCAGCCACCGCCGTCGCCATGTCCCCCCGTTCCCTAGGGCCTGCTGTCATTGAGGTCGAGGAGGAGGTTCGAGGGGGAGCCAAACCTGTGGCCGAGACGCCGCCAGAGAGGAGGCTGGGCTCCTAACCTGCTCCGGAGGGTACTTCAACTAGAGGGGCAAGTGACCCAGCTCCCGAGGCAAGCAGTAAGGAAAGGGAACACCACCGGATCCCTTTCAGACTGGGGCCGGAGAGCTCTTTGCTCCAGGACCAGGCATTGGCGGAGCATATAATATATTTTTCCATCCAAGCATGCGACCGTCAGGAGATGGCCGGATAGCGGCTGGGGGATGCGATCAGCAGCATCATCCCCCAGCTCTTCTCGGTAAGCGACTCTATCCATTTTTACTCCCTTTCTCTCTTTCGCATGGGTAGCTGACTTCTTATGTGGTGCAGATTGGTGCCGAGGTCCTCTTGATCAGGGACTGTTGCCAGAACTGGCTGAAGAACTATTAGCGATGGGCAGCGAAGGTCGAGTCTTTGAGGGCCGACTTGAAGAAGAGGACCAACGCCGACGGGGTGCTTGATCTGAGGATCAAGGACCTCGAGAAACAGCTCGCCAGTTCTGAGAGGCGAGCAAAGGAGCTCCAGGAAAGCCTCGATCAGGAGCGGGGTCAGTCAAGGAGCAAGGTCGAAGAACTTGTAGCCACGGAGAAGAGGCTGACTTCAATCAACGCCGAGGCAGTTCGGCAGAAGGGGATCGCTCAGTCCCTTCAGTCCAATCCGGCAGCGATGAAGGAGAAGTTAGCTACGTCGAGAAGGATGCAGCGGACGCGTCCAGGTCGGCGGAGGCGGCAAGGGAACAAGCCGTCGAGGCGAAAAAGGAGGCCGAAGGGGCTGTGGCCAAGTACAAAGCCTCAGAGGAGTTCGCCGCCGAGTTCTATCAAACGGTGTCGAACTCCTTTTATAAGGGTTTTATATACCTGCACGATCAAGTCGAGGCGTTCGTTCCCGACGAGGATTGCCACCGCCTTAGTTATCCTCGGGTTCGGACATGGAGCCGGACTCGGGTGAGGACATTGTGGAAGTCGCTGCTCCTGAAACTTTCCAGCCTATGGCAGTCGTCAAGGACGGAACTGCGCCGCCCGAGGTCGGAGTTGCGCGACCAGAGGTACCTGGGGACGAAACTTCGTAGCCTCGCAGCCCTGTCGAGGGGGCAGCCTGGGTAGAATAGGTTTTTTTCAGCTTTAATCTGCTTCTGCTTTTGGTCTGGGTTGCCCGGCATGTCGGGGGCCTAAGGATGCTTGTAAATAGTTGAAAAATCGTTAATGAAATGAGATTTTCTTGCTATCTGTTCCTGAGTTATGCTTGCCTCTCCCATCCTCTCCTCTCTCTTTTCCCCTCTTCTTTATTCTTTCTTCTTCTTCTTCTTCTTTTTTAGGTATGTGGTGAGGTCAGAGAGGAGGGCTCCACTTTGTCTGGAACTTGGCCTTCAGGCTTTAGTGCTGATGTGCTGGGCTCAAGACTTGGGATCTTGGAGCTAGGCTCGAATACTTGTCGATCGGAGAGCTGGGCCCCGGTCCTCGATTGCCTGAGAGCTAGGCTCAGGTCTTGGTATCTTGGAGCTAGGCTCAAAGACTTGTCGTTTGGAGAGCTGGGCCCCGGGTCTTGGTTGCCTGAGAGCTGGGCTCAGGTCTTGATGTCTTGGAGCTAGGCTCGAGGACTTGTCGTCCGGAGAGCTGGGCCCCGGGTCTTGATTGCTTGAGAGTTGGGCTCAGGTCTTGGTGTCTTGGAGCTAGGCTCGAAGACTTGTCGTCCGGAGAGCTGGGCCCCGGGTCTTGATTGCCTGAGAGTTGGGCTCAGGTCTTGGTGTCTTGGAGCTAGGCTCGAAGACTTGTCGTCCGGAGAGCTGGGCCCCGGGTCTTGATTGCCTGGGAGCTGGGCTCAAGTCTTGGTATTTTGGAGCTAGGCTCGAAGACTTGTCATCTGGAGAGCTGGGCCCCGGGTCTTGATTGCCTAAGAGCTGGACTCAGGTCTTGGTGTCTTGGAGCTAGGCTCGAAGACTTGTCGTCCGGAGAGCTGGGCCCCGGGTCTTGATTGCCTGAGAGCTGGGCTCAGGTCTTGTTGGCCGAAGAGCTAGGCTCCAGATCTTGATTGCCTGAGAGCTGGGCTCCCCTCATCTCCACGACGCCGTAAGGAGTTGGGAACTGTACGAGTAGTCTCTTGGTGAAGACGACGGTGTCGAGCAGGTTGAGCTCGGGTCGGCCTAAAATCACGTTGTAGGCTGAAGGAAGTCTGACAACCGTAAAAGTCATCATGACGGTGCTCTGCCGGGGTGAGGTCCCGACAGTGACTGGGAGTAATTTCTCCCTCCACCCTTATAGAATCTCCCTCCATGGAACTAGGTCAGATTCTAAAATTGGATCAATTCAATTTTCTAAGTTAGGTTTGGATTTACTGAATTTGAACCCAACCTGACTCGCTTAATTTTACAGGTTAATTTGGATTCTATATTCAAGTATCCGATCTAACTCGACCTAACCTGACTTGAGACCCTATATTGGACTCAAACCATCTAGACCATTCTCTTTATCACTATTTGGAGATCCAACCCAATGCAAACCCTCTTCTTCGATTTACTACCAAGATCCTACAAAAACCTGAAGACCAATAAAATCACTTGGATCGTGGTTTTCTTAAAACCAAGGATAAGTAGGCTATTCTCGAATCCCATCTACTGCCCTGAGCCCATTGCTCCCTTGCCAACATCATTGCTCACTTTGTCTAGGCCTTTACCTGATCGAGTGCCTTTATCACCACCATCCATGGCTAGATCAATGCCAACCTTCTCAACATCATCCAAGTTATGGAGGACCTCAACCTCCCATGGGATTTTGCCAGCACTACTAATCTGATGAGACCACTTCTAAGATCGAGTATTTCGAGAGAGCTAATGGTGTTTATCCGATCAGTGAAGGAGATCCCTTTTTGAAGGCTGAATCAGTATGAATCCATGAGGGCTAGGGTTTTGCCAAGCTTCACGTAGATGAAACAGGAGATACTATTCCGGTACATACCGTGATGGTTTCCATGCTTCCCAGAGTCATGGGAGATGTCATAAAGAGAGGCAAGGAATGGGGGACGAGAGAGAAGGGGATGGGAAGAGGGAGATGACAAATAGGGTGAGGTTATTAGGAGAAGGTGAGAAGGTTTTGCCAATAGAGAGGGAGAGTTTGGTTCTGGTTAGAGTACTATGATGGTACAAGTGGGGAGAGGAAGAAGAAAGAGTCGACAAGGAGATGGAGAGGAGTGAGAAGAGAAGATAGCCTGGAATTTTTTTAATATTTATTTTTATTAATTTATTTTATTAGAAACTAAAAAAAGTGGTGAGGAAGAAATTTTCATAAAAGATCCATAACCTAACCCATACTGGATCCACATTTCATGAATTAAGGCTAGTTATATATGGACCCAACCCCATCCGAATGATCCAATAGGTTAAGCTGTGTATCCGACCCAATCTTTTATTGGGCCAAGTTTGGATCCAATATCAAGACCTGATCAAGGAATCAGGTTCGACAGAATTATTCATGACCAGGTCTGATATGATCCATTTACACCCATAATTTATTTACCACTACCTGAGTTGAAATTATATATCTATTTATGAGAAAAACAAGCCTTGCATATCCTATGAGATTAATCTCTAAGGATATGCGGCCATCCATCGTGTATCCGACTTGAGCCATCGAATCAAAGGTGTAGGGGTGAAAGAGGATTGGATAATATCCTTCCAAATCCATTTTCATATCATAATATATCCACATACGAATAAAAATTAAAGTATCCAACAAATATCCATGTCCGTATCCATATTCATTAAAAAAATTGGATATAGATACGGATTACCAATTATTTGATCCGTATCTAAATATCTGATTCTATTTATAATTTTATTTAATTTTATATAGTACTTATTAATTTTTTAAAATAAATATATAATTATAATAATATACCATTAATTGATTTTTTATCTATTTAATAATATTTTTTATTATATAATGATAAAATTTAATTATCTGACTTATTCATGTATTCATATTTATATTTGTAATTACAATTATATCTATATTTATTTAAAATAAATATAAATATATATTTTTATATCTAATTATATAATATATATATATATAATAAAATAGATATGAGTTTGAATATATCGCTCTGCAAGGATTTTTTAAAAAATAATAGTTTTTTATTAAATAATTACCAAACTACCATCACCCATTTCATATTTTCCAAAATAGGTGCCATACTGAGAAATCGCGGGTGGTACCCATGATTTCAATGTGAAATCACGGGTGCCCGCAATTTCACCAAACAAATTATACCATTTCAAAAATTAATAAAAAATTTAAAATTAATAATTTTTTATAAAAAAATTTAATGAGAAATCATAGGTTGTACCTGTGATTTCAATGTGAAATGGTGGGTGGTACCCACGATTTCACCAAATAAATTTACTGATTCAAAAATTAATAAACAAATTAATAAAAATTAATTTAAAAAAATTTAAAATTAATAATTTTTTAAAAAAAATTAATGAAAAATCATGGACTGTACTTGCAATTCAATGTGAAATAGCAGGTACAACACACGATTTTACCAATTAAATTATACCCATATTAAAATTTAATTAAATAATATAAAAAATTAATAAAAAAGTTTTAAAATAAATAATTTTTTTAAAATAAAATTTAATAAGAAATCATGAGCCGTACCCTTGATCTCAATGTGAAATCGCAGGTATAACACACGATTTTACCAAATAAATTATACCCATATTAAGATTTAATAAAAAATATAATAAATTAATAAATTTTTAAAAATTAATAAAATTTTTTAAAAAATTCTTAATGAGAAATCATGGGCTGTACTTATGATTTCTCCCTTATAGCCTTAAAATTTAATAAAAAATTAATAAATTAATAAAAAAATTAAAATTAATTATTTTTAAAAAATAAAAATAATAATAGGATATTATAATAATATATTTTAATATATTTTATATTATAAAATATTTTATATTCTAAAATATATTAAATATATTATAATATATTAAATTACATATTATATATTATAATATAATATATTTGTTGATGCACACGTACCGGTTGTGGCGGCGATAGTATCGCGTCGAGTGGCATTGGTGTAGCATGACTGGATGGACATCCATCAAGCGATGGGATCGAAGGCGACGGGGCATGAGAGCGGCGGTGTCAATTCAAGCCCGGGGACCCACCCGCACGTGCCTCCTGAGACTTGATCATACCGCCCGACATGTTCAACTACCAGCACGGCACTGCATGCCGGAAGAAGAGGGATGATGTGTGTAATAGAGCCAGTCCAGTACCAGTTCGGTCGATAGCCCGGTATCAATCCGATCCCCTACCCAGTACCAGTTCGGTTGCTGTTGCCCAACCATGAAGCAACCCAAAAGGGGGGTGAATTGGGTTTTATAAAATTATTTGCAATGATTTATGATGAACTAAACAAGTATGTGCTAATTGCAATTAAGTGCTTGGGTTTTACCAAAGTGTTTGTGTGCTTCAAAATAATATGCATCGGAATTAATAAAGTAAATGCACAAAGAAAATAATCACATAAACACAACAAATTTATAGTGGTTCGATGCACTCCAAGGCACCTACATCCACTCCCCAAGTTTTTCTTGAGAATTTCACTATAATCACCAAGATTACAGCCGATTAGTTTTTGAGCTCATTAATCAAAACCCAACTTATTTTCACTGGGCTCAAAAGTCAAAACCCTTGTTAGTTTTCTAACTTAGGCTAACCAACAATCTCTTAGTTTTCATGGCTAACCAAAAACCTTATTGGTTTTGCGGGCTCACCAACAACCTATGTTGGCTTTACTGGATCACCAACAACCTATGTTAGTTTTACACAAAGGCTAACCAACAACCTCTTAATTTTCTAAGGCTCACCAAAAATCTTGATACAACAATGTAAGAATGAAAGTAAAAAATACGATAAAGCTTTCTAATAAAAGCAAATATTTTTTTGAAGCTCTTTGAATGTTGATGAAGATCTTGTCTTCAAATTGTTGAAGCCTTTGATTGCAGCTTAATAATGTGAGCTTGGATGCACTCTCTTATCTTTGGAAGCTTGAAGGCTTGAACCACTCAACTCTTCAATCCTTGAAGGATATTCAATAATCTCACCAAAGGATTACTTCCCCATTTGATTTGTGTAGTTTATATAGCTCTCCAAACCTTAAATAATCGTTAAAGATTGTTGGAGAGAAAAATCTTGCCATTACAAATATTTTGGAAAAGTTCTGCTCTTCAGAAAACTAGCCGTTGGAGTGCTGTCAAACCTGCAAGTGTCAACATTTCAGACCATGAGTTGACATATGAGTCGGCACTTGGAGATTCGACACTTCATCTCCAAGTGTTGACACTTGACCAGAATCCTGAAATTTGCTCGTTCTGTCTTCTATTTGGTCTCGAACCTTGAGTCAACACATGAGTCGACACTTGAGTCAATACTTGGCCTTCATGAGTCGATACTTCAGTATGCCAGCTAAAATTTTCTTTGCATATTAGTCCAAGCTTCTGTGAGTCGATACCTTGAATCGACACTTGACTGAAACAGTACAGAAACTTGCCAAATTAAGTTTTGAGCTCTTCAAAGTTCTTTCTTATATTCCAAAGTCCATAACTTGAAAATCCATGACTTCTTCAACTGAAAAACAAGCATTTTGATCTTCCAATCTTGATAAGTACCTGCATCTAATAAATACACTTTAACACATAAATAGTACTCATATATATTTAAATATTTTGTCATTCATCAAAATCAAGACCAGAGTCAACAATCTTTCTCTTTTTGATGATGACAAAATCTTTAAGTATATAAACATGATAAACTTAAAAGATTTACAATAAGTTTTAAGATAGAGCTCCCCCTCAAAATATGATCTAAAAATATTTTTCAAAATTGTTCAAAATTTTCAAACTTTCTTCCCCTTACTAATTCTTTCCTTTAAGTTTACAACTTTTTATTTTCTTCTTCCCCTTTTATATTTTCATTTCTCTTATATTTATCATATCTCTCTCCTTTTTCATGTTTATCATATATCTTTCCCACTTTTTGTCATCATAAAAAAGGTGGAAGGCAATACAAAGTGGGGATAAGGTGGAGGGAATAGTAAGAGGAGTATCAAAATCAATACCAATAAACATGATACCAAAAACATGACAAGCACATGCAAGAAATAATTTAATCTCCCCCATTTTGAAGATCAAAGAAATAGATCTTGATACCATCTAAATGTAGCTCCCCTCAAAGAATAGATTTGATACCAAGGAAAAGGAGTATCAGAGTAATATAAGCAAAGTATGATATCAAGAAAAAACATTGAAAGCATCAAATATATATACAAATTCAATGAATCTTATCTTTGGATACTCCCCCTAAATGTTATTCCTCCTTAAAATATATGCATGCATTGAGAAATAAAACATAAATACACAAGCATCATAACTTCAAATATTTTGAGATATAATCATATATGCTAAGTTTGATACCAAAGATTTTAATTGCCAAGCAAATCATTATCTTCAAAAATAGGAGGTTGATCATTTTAAGAAAAACTTTTAACATAATTTAAAATCCATACAAATGCTAGAAGTAATATGATACCAAGTTTAGCTACTAGAGTAGGGATTTATCAATATCAATACCTTCTTCTTAAAGGTAATCCTTAACTACCAGTTCTAGCCTTGTTTCTAATTGTATTTCATTTCTTACATATGCAAAGATACCGAATAGTATTAAAAATGAGTGAATTGTATAAAAATCATATATTTTTGATATAAATAAGAAATCATTACATTTCACTTGAAATAGTTTAAAATATATATTAATCAAAATCAAGTGAAAGTCTTATAGCCACAAGTTCTAATCATGTATACATGAAATTCATCAAAATCAATTTGTTCATGATCACAACTAATGACTATAAGTCTAAACTTGATTCTAATTAAATGGTTTAAAACAACAATTTTTAAAGCTACTAATGATACTAAGAGAAGATGTTTAGATGTAACATTAAAACACTTTACATAAAATGACAAATATTCAATAAATATGTTTCAATAACTATATTTCAATAAATATGGAAGGAGATATTTAGATTTTACCAATATCTATAGTCATTCCTTTACCATTTAGTCTAAAATGTAGTAGGTCCACCTCTTTAAATTATCCTGTACAAATATTTTTCATAAACTTCTTTTCTTCTTGTTGGATTGCAAGATATCCCTGCAAAACAAATTAAGTGGACAATTTTGGTATCCAGATTTTCTTGGATCCTTTAGGGTTAGTGAATAGGGTTCTTTTTGGAATCCAAATTTCTTTTAATCTACAAGGATATGCATGAAGTCCAAATTTTTCATATTTAAAGCATGCAATATTGGAAGAAGTAGCAATAAAGAAATTCTTTGTTGGATCGATACCCCTAACCATTCTTACAAAATGAACGTCCATATTATAAGAGACAGGTTTATCTCTCTTAAACCGGCAACGCAGCAACCCCAGGGCACACGAGTCGACCCCCCCACCAAGCACTGCAACACCAAACTAGCGTACTATCACCAAGCTGGCTCGCCTGGGGGCGGAGGACCTTGGTGTGGGCCCCAGCCTCACCTTAACAGTGGCACCCACCTTCCATGGGCCCAGACCCCTGATCTCGAGGGTGTGAGCTGGCCCCACCCAACAATCCTCCCCAATGAAAAATCCCTCGAGAATTTTGCATGCTCGAACACGTGATCTCTACTCTGATACCAATTATTGGATCGATGCCCCTAACCATTCTTACAAAAGAAATGTCCCTATTATAAGAGGCAGGTTTATCTCTCTTAAACCGGCAACGCAGCAACCCCGGGGCACACGAGTCGACCATCCTGCCAAGCACCGCAGCACCAAACCAGCGTACTATCACCAAGCCGGCTCGCCTAGGAGCAGAGGACCTTGGCATGGGCCCCAGCCTCACCTTAACAGTGGCACCCACCTTCGGTGGGCCCAGACCCCCGACCTCGAGGGTGTGAACCGGTCCCATCCAATATTCTTATTTTTCAACTCAAGATTTTTGTTTTTCTTTAAAAGCTCATCATTTAATATAAAAATCTTGGCTCTTCTTAGAGTTTTTATTTCATTTAATGAAATATTTTTCTTATTTAAAAACTTATTGCATAACTCTTTCAAATCAAAATTTTCTTTTTCTAATTTTTTTCTTTAGAAAGATTATTCTTATCAATTTCTAAAATATCAATTTTTACATTTAAATCATGATTTTTATTGGCAAGATTGGTGTTCTCAAGAAAAAAAAATCTAATTATCTTTTTAATTTCTTGTGCTCATTTTTTAATACTTTGTATTCATGCACAAGATCATTAAATGCATCATGTAGCTCATCAAAGATGAAATCATATTCATTTTCAGAACATACATCTTCTTCATTTGCCATGAAGCAAAGATTGACAATTTCTTGTTCTTCATTCGAACTAGAATCTTCGCTATCGCTCCAAGTTGCCATCATTTCCTTGAATTTCTTTTTGGCTTCGAGGGCTATTATCTTCTTCTTTTCTTGATCAGCAACCACTTCTTTGTATCATAAATTTAACTCATGGGTCATGAGTGAACCAATAAGCTCCTCCAAAGATAAGGTATCTAGATTTTTTGCTTCTTGGATGGCCATTACCTTTGAATCCCATAATATTGGCAAAAATCTAAGAGTTTTTTTAACCAAATCAGCATTAGTATAGACTTTGCCAAGACTTTTTAATTCATTAATAGTCATAACTCTAGTATACATATCAGATATAGATTCATAATACAGCATTTTAAACATTTCCAAAGAATAAACAAGCATATTAATTTTAGTACTTTTCACTTGAAGAGTATTCTCATGAGTAATTTCAAGTATGTCCCATATCTCCTTCGTCGATGTGCATGTGGAGATCCTATTGAATTCATTAGAGTCCAATGCATAATAAAGTAAATTCATTGCTTTAGCATTAATTGCAGATTGCTTAATGTCATATTCATTCCAATCCTTCTTGAGCTTTGGAATGGAAATGCCATTAACCAAAATAGAAAGAATATGAGGACCATAACTATAACTTTCCAAAGATAATAACTAATAGATTGAATATAGATGTGCATGTGAGTTTTTCAAAAAGTGTAATGAGTGCCATTGAAAATTGGTGGTTCATTAGTTATATATCCTATAGCAAAACAAGCACCTTCCAGGATTGCCATGATCTTTTAACTCAAAATCGTTAGATTCTTTGCAAAGCAACAAGTTCAGATACCAATAATTTTGGGTGCCGGGCTCTGATACCAATTATTGCCCAGTAATGAAGCAACCCAAGAGAGGGGATGAATTAGATTTTATAAAACTATTTGCAATAATTTATGATGAACTAAACAAGTATGTACTAATTGCAATTAAGTGCTTGTATTTTGCCAAAGTGTTTGTGTGCTTCAAAATAATATACAATGAAATTAATAAAATAAATGCACCAAGAAAATAATCACACAAACACCATAAATTTATAGTGGTTCGATGCACTCCAAGGCACCTACATCCACTTTCCAAGTTCTCCTTGAGAATTCCATTATAATCACCAAGATTACAGCCGATTAGTTTTCCGGGCTCACTAATCAAAACCCAACTTATTTTCATTGGGCTCACAAGTCAAAATCCTTGTTGGTTTTCTAACTTAGGCTAACCAACAACCTCTTGGTTTTCACGGCTAACCAAAAGCCTTGTTGGTTTTGCGGGCTCACTAACAACCTATGTTGATTTTATGGGAACACCAATAATCTATGTTAGTTTTACACAAAGGCTAACCAACAATCTCTTGATTTTCTAAGGCTCACCAAAAATCTTGATATAGCAATGTAAGAATGAAAGTAAAAAATATAATAAAGCTTTCTAATAAAAGCAAATATCTCTTTGAAACTCTTTGAATGTTGATGAAGATCTTGTCTTCAAGTTGTTGAAGCTTTTGATTGCAGCTTGATGATGTGAGCTTGGATGCACTCTCTTATCTTTGGAAGCTTGAAGGCTTGAACCACTCAACTCTTCAATCCTTAAAGGATATTCAATAATCTCATCAAAGGATTTCTTCCTCATTTGATTTATGTAGTTTATATAGCTCTCCAAACCTTAAATGATCGTTAGAGATCATTGGAGAGGAAAAACTAGCCATTACAAATATTTTGGAGAAGTTCTACTCTTCAGAAAACTAGCCATTGGAGTGCTGTCAAACCTGCAAGTGTCGACACTTCAGAGCATGAGTCAATACTTGAAGTGCTGTCAAACCTACAAGTGTCGACACTTCAGACCATAAGTCGACACATGAGTCGGCACTTCATCTCCAAGTGTCGACACTTGACCAGAATCCTGAAATTTGCTCATTCTATCTTCTATTTGGTCTCGGACCTTGAGTCGACACATGAGTCGATACTTGGCTTTCATGAGTCGACACTTCAGTGTGCCAGCTAAAATTTTCTCTGTGTATCAGTCCAAGCTTCTGTGAGTCGATATCTTGAATCGACACTTGACTGAAACAGTGCAAAAACTTGTCAAACTTAAGTTTTGAGCTCTTCAAAGTTATTTCTTATATTCCAAAGTCCATAATTTGAAAATCCATGACTCCTTCAACTGAAAAACAAGCATTTTGATCTTCCAATCTTGATGAGTACCTGCATCTAATAAATATACTTTAATACACAATTAGTACTCATATATACTTAAATATTTTATCATTCATCAAAATCAAGACCAGAATCAACAGTCGCCGGTTCGAGTCAGACTGGCACCAACCTAGCGATCGGACTGGCACCGACCTGGTAGCCAGACTGGCAATCAAATCGATGACCGAACTAGTTATCAGATCGGTGACCGGATTAGCAATCAGATTGGTGGTCGACTAGCAACCGGACTGATGGCTGGACTGGCACCGATTTGGTGACCAGACTGGCTATGGACCGGTGGCCGGACTGGTGGCCAGACTAGTGATCGGACTAGCAACATCCTGGCAACCAGAATGGCTATCAAATCAGGAGTCAGACTAGCAACCGAACTAGTGACTGGACCGGTGACCGAATTAACCGGTGGCTGGACTAGCGACCAGATCGACGATCGGACTAGCATCGACCTGACAACCTAACTGGCTATCGAACCGATGACTGGAGCCGGACTGGTTATGGATCGATTACCGAATCGACGACCGTTGCTAGTTTGGCCACTAGTCCAACTTCTGATCCAATAACTAGTCTGGCTGCCAGGATGGTGCCTATCCGATCGCCGGTCTAGCCACCCATCTCATTATGTTGCGTCAACGTTACTTGATGCAACATCGCCATCACAATGTTTGGTATACATACATCAACAAATATGCTATATTATAATATATAATATATAATTTAATATATTATAATATATTTATTATATTTTAGAATATAAAATATTTATTACAATATAAAATATATCTTAATATATTATTATAATATTATGTTCTTTTTTCTTTTTTATTTTTTAATAATTTTTAATTTTTTTATATTTTTTATTAAATTTTGATGTAGGAAATAATTTATGTAGAGAAATCATGGGTTGTACGTGCACAAGTACCGCCCGCAATTTCTCTTAAATTCTTTTTTAAAAAAATTTGTTGATTTTAAAACTTTTTTATTAATTTTTTATATTTTTTACTAAATTTTAATATGGTATAATTTATTTGGTGAAATCACATGTTGTACTTGCAATTTCACATTGAAATCACGTGTACAGTCCATAATTTCTTATTATTTTTTTAAAAAAAAATATTAATTCTAATTTTTTTATTAATTTTTTATATTTTTTATTAATTTTTAAAATTGATAAATTTTATCCGGTAAAATTGCGTGCTATACTCATGATTTCATATTAATTTAAAAAAAATATTAATTTTAAATTTTTTTTATTATTTTTTTATATGTTTTTATTAATTTTTAAAATGATATAATTTATTTGATGAAATGGATGGTACCCATCATTTCACATTGAAATTAC
The DNA here is from genome assembly GCA_021397845.1 of Areca catechu. NCBI lineage: Eukaryota > Viridiplantae > Streptophyta > Magnoliopsida > Arecales > Arecaceae > Areca > Areca catechu. The sequence continues at coordinate 200,661,633 of CM038039.1, read as the reverse complement.
GGATAGTAACCGTGATCTTCTGGTAGGATATCTATTTTGAAAATTATGAAATGAGCCGACATAGTTTTATAATTATTTAATAAAAAATTATTATTTAAAAAAATTTGTATCCGATTCGATTACATTCCTTTCAGGGGGGTGCAAATCGTCTTCATGATTAACTGGATAGCTATCCGCATTTCAAACATGGATGGAGATTAAAATGTCCCGTCGTCGTGTCCTCGCTTGGCCTCATCCGCACGCAATGATTCCACAATCAAGCAGATAATGCGTAACACGTCAGTGCTAACGTTCGCACGTACAAATTGTCCCATATGTCCCGGATGCTGACAATATACCCATCAATTCTACCAGGTGATGGGGTAGTTCGCGGCGAGAAGGTCAATTAAAGAAGAGATTAAAATGTCCCGCTGTTTTTTCCTCGCTTGGCCTCATCTGCACGCATGATTCCACGATCAAGCAGGAAACGCGCAACACGCCAGTGCTAACGTTCGCGCGCGCGCGCGCACAAGACATGCATATGCGCGCCCACCGCTAGCTGACAGTAGGACCGGAAGTGGATTGGACCGAGCTATATTCCTATCAAATGTGATCCGGAAAAAAAAAAAAAAAAATAAATAATAAATAAGTTTAGATCTAATTTATTTTGAAAAAAATTGATCTCCAAGTCTAAGCCTAAGTCCGACTCCAGTTGATTGAACCAGCCCTGATTCGAATCGGTTCAAATTAAAATTTGATTAGATCTATCAAATTGAAGATAAAATGATAAAATTGAATCCTTTAATTACTAGTATATATTTTAAAAAAAATTAAAATATTAAAATTCTAAAATTATTGGACTGACGGTCCAAACTCGAGCTATATTTTTTCGATCCAGGCCGAGCCGGACCAAGAATCCTAGCCTGGTCCAAAAATTAAATGAATTCTATTTTTAGATCCAAGCCTAGCCTGATCTACTTTCGACCGGCCTGAAATCCATCGGACTGGCCCGAACCTAGTTCGAGATGATATATGTATTCGTTCACACACAACTGACACATATTCATTCATGTATATAAATCTTCGCTCTCTATTAAAATAAATTAAAAAAAAAAAAAAAGGCTTCGACAACATCTGATCAAATTTATATTAGATGACAAAAATTCATTGATAACTCAAACATCGAATAGCATCAGCATTTTTAAATTACACATTTACATAATAAAAGTTATATAATCTAATTTTTTTAAAATATACCTAATGATATGACGAAATTAGTCGAATTGATTGGCAAAAGGCAGAAGGCCAAAGAACTGACATCCAATAACAATAATCCGACCAACTTGTCTCTGAGGCACAACAATCCAACCAATTTGCCTTCGAAGCATAAGGCAAAAGTCTGACCAACTCGAACTCTTGGGATAGGTTGCTAACAAACAAGTCGGTGGCCAAACTTCACCAAAAAATATTCATCCAATAGAGTTGGCAAGCAGAAGATAGCTGTAATAACAAAAATGTCATTATAATAACTATCCATTATAACAAAAATAAGTTATTTTTACAAGATGACGTTGAAATTAACTGCGAGAAGTTTTTTCTAACTGAATTCTTAAGATGAATGCCTATAAATATTGATAAGAGGGAACTTCCAAGTATAAGCAAACAAGAAAAGCTGACACCAAAACTTCTTTAAGATTCTCCATCTATTTGCTTGAACTCTGTTGATTTAAGCATCGGAGGGTCCCCTATCGAAAAACTTTCGGTCTGAGACTTGTTTTGCAGGAGCTGGTGGTGACCAGATGGTAATTCCTGATGATGAAGGCCGAGCATCGAAGTTCGGTGACAATAGATTGGCGTGCCGGGTAGGGGGCAAAAAAGTATCCACCTCCTAACTGGGAAGGAGAATCTTAAAGAATATGGTGAAAGGAAAAACGTAGAATGCTTCGACTAGCAGGGGTCGTCAGCCATCCAGAAAGAACGACCCATCAAACCATCCATCAGAGAACAATAATATACCTCCTACAATGACCGTAGAGAAATAACAAATTGATGTTCTTTCGAACAAGATAGAAGTCCTAACCGTCGCTATCCAAAACTTTCAGGAAGCTATGGTCAACAGTCAACAGCAACCAATTACCTCTAAACTCAGCTGATGATCTTCTTTGAGAGATGTTTGGCACCAAGAGTCAAGTCGACATTTCCAATATCGACACTCCCTAAATCGATGTTCCTCCATACGGCAAAGTTCCCAACACCGCGAATATAGAGAAAGCTGACTTAAAGGGAAACATCCAAGATCCCTTTCTGAATCTTCGAAGGATTACTCCGGGATGTGCTCAATGAAGTAGAGAAGTTCGACGACACGATGACTATAAAAAAAATTCCGAAGATTAGAGCGATGAATTACAGAGCTGGATGACAAACAAAAAAGTGATGAACGATCTGCTGTATATGATTCTCGATCTCTTTTTTCTTAATGAATTATGGAAGAAGTAATCACGCCTCACTTCAAAATATTATGGCTAGAACCCTATGATGGAACTACAGACCCATTGGACCACTTGGACAATTTCAAAGCCCATATGATGATTCAAGGTGCAAGTGATGCCCTTCATTGCTTTTCTTTCCCAGCAATTCTAAAAAAGGCTGCTCTAATATTGTATTCGAGCCTCAAACCAAATACCTAGTTGGAAGGACAATTTGTAGCTCATTTCAGGACATGCAGAAAAATGCCGCAAAATTCAGATAGCCTCTTTTTCATCCAGCAAAATAAAAGAGAAATCCTGAGGAAATACATGGCTCACTTTAATTCTACCACACTTGATATCCCATATCTTAATGAGCATATAGCCATGTCAGCAATGAAGAAGGGGCTTCAGTCATCCAGATTTACCTTCTTCCTAGTTACTCAGAGCTATTGGCACATGCTCAAAAATATGTACTAGCTAAAGAGCAAGCTGCTAGCCGACACCAAGCTAAAGGAAAATCAATATCAAAGAAAAATAAAAAAAATGATGATTCATCGTCGTTCAACAATATAATGCTCAAGCTCGATAATGAAGTCCGAAGCCAAAGAACCTGACCAATAAATTCGACACTTATACTCCTCTATCCCTTCCATGAGAAAAAAATATTGATGGAGATAGAGAAGAAAAAGTTCTTGCAAAGACCATGACCTATGCAAGCACCACCGACATCACGGAACAAGAATAAATACTGTCAGTTTCATCGAGATCATAGACATACAACTGAAGAATATATCTAGCTGAATGATGAAATAGAAGATCTGATCAAGCATGGATATCTAGGAAAGTATGTCCATAGCCAAGACCACCGGGCTGAGGTTGCTGTCCTAAAAAAGATGGGATGGAATGGAGCTTCCCAACCAAAAGCCCATAGATGGAATGGTTGGTATCATACATTGCCGATCAAACTTAAGGGAGGAGAGAATTGAAGAAGATGCTCTGAAAAGACATCGAAATGATAATGTTATCAGCTTTTCTAATGATGATTGCGGGCATTCAAATATTCCATGATGACCCTGTTGTTATTTTGGCCATAATAGCAAACTATGATGTAAGAAAAATCTTGATAGATAATGGAAGTTCCACTAAGATATTGCTCTACAATGCTTTTGTTAGAACGAACCTCTCTAGAGATAAGTTATAAAAAATATCAATACCTCTAACAGGATTTGGCAAAAACTCGATTAGGGTGGAGAGAGAAATAATACTCCTAGTAACCATTGGGACAGAACCCCGATAGAAAATACTCTCCATCAATTTTATGGTTGTCTGAACATCTCAACGTACAATGCCATATTAGGACGACCGACCTTGAATAAATTATAAGTAATTGTATCGATTTATCATCTTTTAGTATGGTTCCTGACCAAAAATGGGATAAAAGAAATGAAAAGAGATCAAAGAATAGCTCGGTAATGTTTGATGATTCAAGACAAACAATCAGTAAGTAGAATGTCTCTAGAACAACTAGATCAATGGGAGACTAAAGATATGGTGAACCAACCGAGAAAACTATCTTTGTGCTATTAGAAAAGGAAGATATGATAAAGGGCATATAAATTGGAAGTTTACTAGACGAAGAAACAAGAGGGAAGCTGATAGACATTCTCCAACGCAACATCGACATCTTTGCTTGGTCGGCTCTGGAATTCCTCTGGAAATTATTACTCATAAGTTAAAGGTCGACCCTAAATACAAGCCCGTTTGGCAAAAAAAAGAAGTTTCACCCTCAAGCGACAAAAGCTTATTGATGAAGAAGTGAGCAAGCTTATCGATGCCGATTCATTAGGAAAGTTCACCACCCAAACTGGCTCACTAATGTAGTGATGGTCAAAAAGGCAAACGAAAAATGAAGAATTTGTATCGATTATACTGATCTTAACAAAGCATGTCCCAAGGATAGCTTTCCTTTGTCAAGAATAGATCAGTTGGTTAATACGACAGCTAGGCATAAGCTTTTAAGCTTTATGGATGCCTTTTCATGTTATAATCAAATTCGTATGGATCCTAAAGATGATGAGAAGACAGCTTTTATAACTGAGAAAGGGCTATATCGCTATCAAGTAATGTCGTTTGGTCCAAAAAATGTTAGAATAATATACCAATGACTGATCAACAAGATTTTTGGAAAATAACTTGAAAGAAATATGAAGACCTACATCGATGACATGCTGATAAAAAACATTCAAGTGTTAGACCATATCAAAGACTTAGAAGAAGCCTTCAACATGTTACAATGCCATCGGATGAAGTTAAATCCGATGAAGTGTCTTCGGGATAATGTCGAAAAAATTTCTCAACTTTCTTATCACTAATCGAGGGATAGAAGCCAATCCAAAAAAGATACAAGCAATTCTCGATATGATGCATCTTTCAAATAAAAAAGAAGTGCAACAACTAACTGAGCGCATCATTTCATTAAGCCGATTCATCTCTCAATCGATTGAAAAGTGTCTACCCTTCTTTAAAGCCCTACGACAAATAAAAAATTTTGAATGGTCGGACAATTACTGACAAGCCTTCGAAGGATTGAAGAATTATCTGACCAACTTGCCCTTGCTCTCAAAACCTTAAGAATGAGAAACCATGTATTTATATCTAGCCACTTCACATGAAGCTGTAAGTGCTGTACTTGTCAGAAAAGAACCCAACAACATTCAAAAACCAGTTTATTATTCTAGCAAAGTGCTATATGATGCTAAAGTAAGATATCCAAAGGCATAAAAGTTAATTTATGCACTAGTGGTAGTAACAAAGCACTTGAGACCTTACTTCCAAGCTCACTCGATGGCGGTACTAACAAATTAACCATTAAAGGCCATCTTACGATGCCCCGATACGCCAAGGCTATCAAATTAGGTAAATTTGATATAACCTATCAGCCATGACCAGTAATCAAAGTGCAGGTGTTAGCAGACTTTGTTGCTAAATGTACTTGGAGTATCAAAGAAGATAATCATCCTTTGTCTAATCGGAGGAAGTGGTTGAAGAAGACAACTCCGATCCTGTATGGATACTCCATGTGGACGGAGCATCTAACTCTTTCGGTTGTGGGGCAGGATTGATTCTGGCTAATCCCGAAAGAGATATTATCGTGTATGCTCTCTGTTTCTCTTTCCATGCATCAAACAATCAAGCAGAATACGAAGCACTCCTAGCCAGAATAAAAATCATCAAGGAACTCAAAGTCCAGAAGATTAAAGTTTTCACGGATTCTCAATTGATTGTGAAGTAAGTAAAAGAAAAATTTGAAGCCCGAGATACCACCATGATAAAATATTTAGAGAAGGTACAAACTCTTGTAACTGAATTTAATTTCTTTAAAATATCTCACATACCTCGAACTAAAAATTCTCGAGCTGATATACCTTTTCAATTGAGTACAACAATTGCTAATTCTCTTAGCCAAATATATATTAAGTACCTTGAGACCCCCAATATTAAAGAAAGCATAGAGATACATCAGGTAGAGCAAGAGCCCGACTGGATGGATCTAATAATTAAATAACTGAATGAAAAGATACTGCATGAAGATGCCATCGAAGCCAAATGGATATGTTGGATGTCTTCAGAATATGTGATTATAGAAGGAACTCTATAAAAGATCTTTCACTCAGCCCCTGTTAAAATGTCTGGGATCCATGGATGTGATTACACCCTCAAAGATGTGCATCAAGTTATATGTGGTGATCACTTAGGGGTAGATCTCTAGCTTACAAAATAATATGCCAAAGATACTATTGGCTGACCATCCAAAAGGATGCAGCTAACTTTGTCAAAAAATATCATCAATGTCAAAGGTACTCTAATATTCAGAGGTATCACACAAGTCAGTTGACTCAATTAACAGTCCCCTGGCCATTTGCTCAATGGGAAATCAATATTCTCGATCCATTTCTCCCAACTTCTAGGTAAAAAAAATATACCATTATGGTCATCGACTATTTCACCAAGTGGGTTGAAGCTGAACCTTTAGCCTACATAACTGAAGGGAAGGTTGAGAACTTTATTAGAAATTATATAATTTATCGGTTCAAGATCCCACATGCAATTGTCACCGATAATAGAAAGGAATTTGATAATTAGAAGTTCAAAGATTTCTGCACTCAATATCACATCGTTCACAAATTAACCTCCATTGGACATCCTCGATCAAATGATAAAGTGGAGATGACAAATCAGACAATTCTCCATGATTTGAAAACGAGGCTAAATGGAGAAAAAGGATTCTAGATCGAAGAACCAAATTCAATCCTCTAGGCATATCGAACGACTTCCCGAACTACAACTGAAGAATCACCGTTCAATTTAACAATTGAAAGTGAAGCGATAATACCGGTAGAGATCAGCTTGCAATCCATGAGGATTAAGTATTTCAAAGAATCGGATAATTCAGAATGGTGAAGGTGGACCTAGACCTACTCGAAGGAATAAGGCTCCAAGCTCATTTGAGAATGGCCACATATTGAAAAAAGATCACCCAGTATTATAACTCCTAAGTTAAAACTAGAATCTTTCGGCCCGGAGATCTAGTATTACCAAGGTCTGAAATATCTAGGCCAATGAGCAAGAAAAACTCTCTTCAAATTGGGAAGGATCATATCAGGTCACTGAAGTAATACGTCTTGGAACTTACAAGATTGGAAGCCTGGATGGATACCGGATTGCTTGACCATGGAATGTAGAAAACTTACACATGTATTATCAATAACAAAGTTTTCCTTCTAAATATTTCCATGAGAGCATTGATCCCTATATCAACGGGTGAACTAAGATGCCCAACTCAATCAGTATTCCGACAAATAAGGAGTTGGCCTAATCACTCGACTCAATCGATATATCCGATAAATAAAGAGTTAGCCTCATCATTCGACTCAATCAATATGTCCAACAAATAAAGAGTTGGCCTGATCACCCGACTCAATCGATATGTCTGACAAATAAAGAATTGGCCTGATTACACGACTCAATTGGTATGACCGACAAATGAAGAGTTGGCCTAATCACCCGACTCAATCAGTATGTCCAATAAATAAATGATTGGCTTAGCCTCCCGACCCAACTAGTATGTTTGGCAGATTAAAGAGTTGGCTTTGCCTATTCAACTCATCAACGTGACCGATAAGAGGATTGCCTATCTACCGAAGGTTGAGTTCTTAATCTTGCAAATCTACCAAGGGATTAGTACTCTTGAGTACTTGAGATCTATTGAGGGTTTAGGTATCTAAATCTGTCGAAGAGTTGCCAGTACTTGTATTTAGAGAACCTAATCTCCCGAAGGTTCAATATTTATACCAAAAATGTAATACTTAAATGTTTTCCATTCACAATAACACAAGAATATTTTGGAAAAAGAAGATTCATTGATACTTAGAAGATTGAGACAGATGCATATATATATATATAGAGAGAGAGAGAGAGAGATAAGAGCTACAATGATTCGCTGGTCTTCATCGATAGCAGCATCTACTCTTGGCCCCGACTCATTGCATCCTTCTTGGATGACTTCTTCAGCTCGCACGGTGACTTCGGAGGAGGCAGCGGTATCAGGTGCTTTAGCCATCCTTTCATTACCCCCTTCCTCGTCATCTCCACCAATGACAACCCCGTGAAGACCAACTCAGGAAAAAGCTCCAGGACTTTCTCCTTGTAGTCGGTGAAGCCCACATTATAGCTGGAAATTCTTGTCTCCGTCATCTCATTCTCGAAGGCAGATGATTTCTTGTACTCTTCAAACGCTTGGTGGACCCTGTCTTCTAGAAGTGCCGCTCTCTTCTCGGTCGCTTCTTTCTAGGCCAAAGCTTCATCGACTTTTTGTTTTAACTCCTCTATTAACTTCTTATCAGAGAGGAGCTTCTTCTTCTTTTTTAACTTGGCCTCAACTTCGACCATCCTATCCTGCACCGACTTCAACTCCTTTTGTAAGATGGAAACATCGATGGTGCTCTTCTCCAGCTTCACCTCCAAGCTCTATCTTAATACTTCGACAACTTTTTTGGCCCTTACCATCTCGAGCTGATCCTGCAAGCTATGATTAAGCCCCGTGAAACCCGAAAAACTCTTCTCGATTAGAGATACCTCATGGATAAACTGAAATAAGATGATGAAGTTAGTGATGTTCATAAAAAAAGAGAAATGAAGGAAGAAGAAGAAGAAATGAGAAAAAGTACCTTGAGGAGGCTCGGGTAGGAGAGAATGACCTCATACAAATGATGAGCCTTTATAATCTCCCGGTCCCTCGGGAGAATGACAGCCCTCAGAAGCTGACGAGCTAGCTCGGGATTCTCCAACCCCAACTCGTCAAAAGGATATTGAGATCAATATAGGACTCCGGCTCCTCTTCGGCCCGATGATCTCCTTCGAACTCTATACAAGTTTGAGAAGCATTACCTTTATTCTGATGATCAGCCCGCAAGGAGGGCCTATCGACATGCGAAGGGATGATCGGCCGTTCAGAAGATTGGTGGGCAGACGAAGAGGCCCTCAGATAGAGTTCAACGAGTGGGATGTCGTCGTCATCCGAAGTTATCCTCACCATGACTGGGACAATCTATCTCGCTAGAGCCTCCGAGGAAGCAGCAACAACCCGTGCCCTCTTCGGATCTTGGGATGCCTCTGAAGGAGCAGTGGCCTGCCTCTTCCGAACTGCCTGATAGAGTTTCCTTGTGTCTGGCCTCATGCTTTCATCTGCAAAAAGAAGAAAGGAAAAATCGATTAACTCAAAGAAGAAAGGAAAAATCGATTAACTCAAAGAAGAAAGAATAGAGGAAGAGGATGAGAGAATTATGACTTATTCATTGAAAAATACCTAAGAGGAGGAGAGAAGTATGACTTATTCATTGAGAAATACCTAAACTAGGAGATATACTAATTCTGGCAAGGAAGAGACTGTGTTCACCTAACAATTCCTTCAATGGAGGAACCTCAACTCCTAGAAGCCTCTCAAAGTCCTCTTTGTCTGCTATTAAGATCTTTTTGCCTCATTTGGAGTTAGACGAGACTCTCTCCACTCAGTACTGAACCCCAAGGTTGGATAGACAACAGAAAGAAAAAGCAGGATTTTCATCCATGAATGGCGGATGGAAGACCCGTGATAAATCTCCAACCATGATAAGGACTAATGACCCACCATCCTTGGCTATGGAAATCCTTTTTAAGAACAAAAAGGGAATAGAAGATGGAAGTCCTAGGTACGATCTGAAGGTTGTAACATAGGATGATGAAAGCATAGATTATCCGAATACTATTCGGAGTCAACTGTGCAAGAACTACTTGATATAAATTAAGGAGTTGGATGATGAAAGGATGAAGAGGAAAACAAAGACCTACCCTAAAATGTTCTTCATATACAGCTATATTACCAGGAGGGGGCCTATTCATCCTATCACTGGATTACGAGACAAATGCTAGAAAATCCTGCATAATCTTATAATAATCCCGCAAGATGGCTACCATAGACTTGCTAAGGGAACTCCTAACTAGATCAGGATGGAGATCCTCCATGTTTGGACCTCTCGTCCTCGGAGGATTAGAGCTGCCAGAGGACTGTTGTTCAGCCTCTTCCCTATGGGTGGAGGATCTGCCCGTGGTAGGGACTTCTAAAAACCTAACCATGATGAAAGGAAGAGGGGAAAGAAGGAAGAAGATGGAATCTGATATATAGAAAGCTTGAAGGGAAAGAAGACACGAGGAGGATGAAGACCCTAAGGAAAGAACACCTGGAATGACAAAAGCTCAAAACCGGGAAAATGAAGAAAACTCTTTATATCAAAGACATCAATGGCTATGATTTCATCCTTGAAAGGCATGAGACACCCCTGATTGTGCCATGACCTGGATCGCAATCAAAAAAGATACGTGACCACCAGAAGAGATACCAATGCATCGCCACAATCTGTGAGAATGATCTAATTAGCAATAAGAATTTGACACCTAGCTAGGGCAAAACATCCAAGAAAAAAATAAATCAATTTTTCCAACGACCTCCACAACTTGCCATCATTAGTGGGCTTTCCTTCGATAATGGTTCTGACAACGAAGCGACTCACTGTGAGAGGAAAAATCAACCGACGTGAAAGGAAAGAACTCAAGACGACAAAAAATTATTGCAACTCTTCTTTCAAAACGACAAGATGCCTTGAAATTGGAAGTGGGGGCAATTGATGCGACAAAATTAGTCAAACTGATTGGCAAAAGATAGAAAGACAAAGAACTAATAGCCAATAATAATAATCCGACCAACTTGCCTCCTGGGCACAACAATCCGACCAACTAGCTTTGAAGCATAAGGCAAAAGTCCGACCAACTCGAACTCTTGGGATAGGTTGCTAACAAACAAGTCGATGACTAAACTTCACCAAAAAATATTCATCCAATAGAGTTGGCGGGCAGAAGACAGATGTAATAACAAAAATGTCGTTATAACTGATGTGGCGGAATGCTGACGTGTAATCCCTGTCAGATGCAATGTCAGAAAAAGCTGCCACGATGGACACTCCTCGGACTCCTTCGCCGAGACGAGCTCCTTCAGAATGTCAAGGCGACCCATTGAAGCTAAGTTCCATCCTCCGCCAGGTCGCTCCCACAAGCTCGGGATGCCTAAGCCGGAGCCGAGCGATCTCCTCCACCAGATTGGGCCCTCCGAGGTCGAGCCCCCTGGACTGGAGTCGAGCCTTGCCCTCCTCCACCAGGTCGAGCCCCTCCGAGGTCGAGCCCTCTGGGCTGGAGTCGTGCCATGCAGTCCTCTGCCAGGTCAATCCCGCAAGCTCGGGACTCCTAGGCCGGAGCCGAGCGACCTCCTCCACCAGATGGAGCCCCTCGAAGTCAAGCCCCTTGGTCCAGAGTCGAGCCCAACCATCCTCCGCCATGTGGAGCCCCTTCGAGGTCGAGCCCTCTAGGCTGGAGTCGCGCCCTACCCTCCTCCGCCAGGTCGAGGCCCCTCGAAGTCGAGCCCCTTGGTCTGAAGTCGAGCCCAACCCTTCTCCGCCAAGTGGAGCCCCTTCGAGGTCGAGCCCCTTAGAGTCGAGCCCTGCCCTTCTCCGCCAGGTTGAGCCCCCTCGAAGTCGAGCCCTTGGTCCGAAGTCGAGCTCAGCCCTCCTCTACCAAGTGGAGCCCCTTCGAGGTCGAGCCCATCGGAGTCAAGCCCTGCCTCTCCAATTTGGCCTCCACCTCGGACGAAGGCGCCAGCCACCGAAGGGGCGACGCCGCCCTCCCTGGGCACCGACGAGTCACCCAAGGACCACAAAGAGGCGCCCACCAGGCCGTAATAATTGCCCGCAGCTACCACTTATACCAGAAGAGGAATAAGCTCCATTACCGAGGCACCACGCTCTCCACTAACCGCCTGCACCACTCGAAAAAGGAAGTCAACCAGGAGATTCGAATCCCGTGGATGGCTGCCCCCCGATCGAGGCCCTGCCAAGTTTTCCGGAATGAAGCGACCGGAAAGAATGTCAAAGCGCATCGTAGGTTCCCTTATCATGAACCAGGAAAGATGTCCTGTCCACGGCACGAAACACCGTCGCACGCGCCTGCTAGCACGGGGGAGATCCCGAGGTAGGCATTCAGCAACCACCTAAACTTAAAAGAGCCATCGACAGCCCCAACAGGGAAGTATGTAGAAAATACTCAAGCAAATAAAAGGGAAGAGGCCACACAGGAGAACCACCAAGGAGACTGAGAATCCAAGGCTACCGGAGATCCGCAGGAAAGGTCGCCCGGACACAGCCATCCAGCTCCAGTTCATCTCGGCCACCACTATTCCTAGCTCACTTACACCATACTCACACATTATTCACTCCTCCTAGCATGGAGTCCATCTCAGGGGCTTAATCAGAAGGATCTATTCTCCTGGATCATCACTGGAGTGCCCCCGCCGGAATCTCCGGCCCGGGTCTCTAACTCTGTTTTGCAGGTCCCGAAGGGAAGGCCGGTCCTGAAGAGACGAGAGACGATCCGAAACCGACAGCAGCTACGGGCCACGGCGATCTTGGCGGCAACAATAACAACTATCCATTTTAACAAGAATAAGTTAATTTTAACAAGTTGATATTAAGATTAACTGCAAGAAGTTTTTTCTAACTGAATTCTTTCAGATGAATGCCTATAAATACTGATAAGAGTGAACCTCCAAGAATAAGCAAACAAGAAATGCCGTGACACCAAAATTTCTTTAAGATTCTTCATCTATTTGTTTAAACTCTGCTGATTTAAGTATCGGAGGGTCCCCTACCGAAAAACTTTCGATCCAGGAGTTTTTTTGCAGGAGCAAGTGGTGACCTAACGGTGGTTCCCGATGGTAAAGACCGGGCATTAGAATTCGGCACCAATGATCAAAATATATATATAATATAATATTATTTAAATTACTTATTTTTGGATCATTTGATACATGAACTAAGTATATTTAAATTATATAATTTTAATATATAAATAATTTATAAATAATATATTATATTTAATAGTTTGAATTATCGAGGTACAGCATTCACCTTTTAATTTGAATCCGATCAGATTTGAATAAAGATCCATTCGAGTCTGGCATGAACTTTCCGTCCCTCACCCTCTCCCCCTCCCCCTCCCCCTCCACGCACATCCCCTCCTTATATATATATATATCCGTCAGTAGCTTCTACAGCCGTTCTTGACCCAATCCATAATTGTTATCTCCACCATGGAGACAATCTCCTACATCTCCCTGTTCCTAACTCTTTTGATCCTCTTCATCACACTCCTCCTCCTCTCCTGGAACAAAAAGAACCTTCCACCAAGCCCTCCCTCCCTCCCCTTCCTCGGCCACCTCCATCTATTAAAGAAGCCTCTCCACCTCACCCTCGCGCGCCTCTCCGACCTCTACGGTCCCATCCTTCGCCTCCGCTTCGGCTCCCGCCTGGTCCTCGTTATCTCGTCCCCTTCAGCCGTCGACGAGTGCCTCTCTAAGAACGACATCACCTTCGCCAACCGTCCCCGCCTCCCATCCTTGAAGCACACGAGCTACAACTACACCGCCATCGGCAGCGCTAACTATGGGCCCCACTGGCGCAACCTTCGCCGCATCACCACCATCGAGCTCCTCTCCACCCACCGCCTCCAGTCCTTATCCGACATCCGAGCCAACGAGGTCCAGGCCATGGTTCGACAGCTCTTTCGAGACTGGAAGGCCTCGTCGCCGGAGGGCTTTGCGAAGGTGGAGCTCAAGTCAAGGCTGTTCGCACTATCCCTCAACGTGCTCACCGCCATGATCACGGGGAAGAGGTACAACGGGGAGGAGGGAGAGGAGGCGAGACGGTTCAAGGAGTTCGTAGAGGAAGGTGCCTCCTTGATCGGAGCATCAAATCTTAGCGACTTCTTTCCGATGCTAAGGTGGGTTGATTACCAGGGAGTTAACAAGAGGTTGATGATGGCGCAAAAAGGAAGGGATGAGTTCATGCAGAGGCTGATGGATGAGCATAGGAGCAAGAGCGACGAGGAGGGAGTGGACAAAAAGACAATGATGGCTGTATTGCTATCGCTACAGAAGACGGATCCCGAGTACTACGACGACCGGATGATCAAATCTCTCGGCGCGGTATGTTTTCCAACCTTATCGAGAAACCTATCCGTTTCAGGTCCCTGTGGATAGGAATCTATAAAATAAAAAGTGTCGGCCCAGCCCAATTTAGATAAGGATGGAGGTGGATTGAATAATATCCATTATTTATTTTTTTTAATTTAAACATTCAATTAATATTTATATTTATATTTATATTTATATTTATATTTATAAAAAATAGATATAAATATAAATAGATAACTAACTATCTATATTTATACTATCTAATTTATATTTATATTTTAATATCTTATATAAATCTATATTTATTCAACAAAAATATAAATATAAATTTTTATATCTGATTAATATATATCAAATAAATAAATATACCCTCTATGGTTCGGTCCTACGTTGATATATATGGAATACTTCTTTGTCGTCTCCATGCAGGTTGTTGGATCCATTATCACGGGTGGCCATGGCTACGTCTTAATTAATAGCATGAGTTGACGTGCATGTGATCCCACCCACATCCAACACCATTTACCAAATTATGTGCATGGCAGGTTAAAATATTTCGATGATAATTTAGTATTCATAATTAAAAAATTATAGATATATTCTTGCAAGATTGGATTATTTATACTTGGTTCCTGAAAATTTAAAATGATATTGATTGTCCTCAGGACTTCGAATTCATTATAACGTGGCCAACTCACCTACCTTTATTATAAAACGTTATCGCATTGGGCTTGGCTCGTAACTAAATATTATAGAATTTCTTAACTGTCATTTCCATTAACTTGGCTAGGAGAAATACTTTGAGATCTGAAATACTTTGATATCTGTGCAACTGAATAGATAATTATGAAATGAGTATGTGATTGAATAATAAAAGATGGAATCTTTGAGATCTGTCCAGATGGATGAACGATAGAGGATAAAATGTTTTAAAATTTGTATAGCGGATAAATGATAAAGGGTAGTCCACTTTGAGATCCATGCATATGGATAGATAATAGATGATAAATTAAGTACTTCAAGATCTATGTCGGAAGATTGATAGAGGATATATAGTGCTTTAAGATCTATGCCAATAGATGAATGATATGGGATGGAGTGCTTTGAGATCCATTCAAATGGATGAATTATAGAGGATGAAGAGTTTTAAATTCTATGAAAGTAGATGAATGATAAAGGATATAATGCATTAAAATATGTGCAATATTGATGAATGATAGAAGATGGGGTGCTGTAATATCTATGCAGGTGAACGAATAATAGATGATATGCTTTGAAATTTATGAAAGTGGATGGATGATAAAAGATAAAGTGCTTTGAGCTTTATGTAAATGGATGGATGATAGAGGATGTACTTTGACATATGTACAAAAGAATTGATGAATAAGGATGGAATGCTTTGAGATCTATGTAAATGGATTGATAATTAAGGATGAAATGCTTTGAGATTGCGTGAAAGCCATAATCCAATCTCTCTCTGAATCAAAGATATTTTTATATTTTTTTCTCGCTACGTTAATGATGTCAAGATCTTAGATGGTTAGGCCATATTTCAACAAAAATGAAATTTTGATGGCTAATCGAATCTTTTTAAATGTGGATTTAAGTATAATTTGACTAAATTCAAAGGGATATATCTCCGTGACTTTTTCTAATTATAAGTATTTCGTTTTTTTCCAAACTATTTTAGGTTTATTTAATTGATACTTATTTACTAAGTACTTCTGTCCAAGACCACCGTTGATATTGTTTCCAATTTTTTCCATATTCTTCTTCACAACCTCTATCCACATTTATTTAGTCCCTTTTCCTTTCTTACAGTTTGCAAGACAAATTAAATCTATTTTTAAAGAAAACTATTCAGATTTTTGTTTCTTAATTTGCTTTCATGCACTTTTACATTCCACTCAATTTCCTATCATGTACTTCTTTTATTAGCCAGTACTTTAAGCCATGTAATATTACAAACATTGCTGCTGTTCCATCGAATGTTTCCTCAGGTCTCCGACATGCACATATATATTATATAATATTCCAAATATACTCATCAACGCGTGCTATCCTAGCAACTCTGATTCTATTACAAATATTTTCATCCATTTTTCTATTATTTTATATAATAAATCTTGGATGATGAGATTGGTTACTCTATAATATGTCTTGTATATAAATCTTAATGATATTACATCTTCATTTCTATTTTCATAAAATTAGTATTCACGTACTTTATAATTATTTATT
Organism: Areca catechu; assembly: GCA_021397845.1. NCBI lineage: Eukaryota > Viridiplantae > Streptophyta > Magnoliopsida > Arecales > Arecaceae > Areca > Areca catechu. Next base: position 200,645,334 of record CM038039.1, on the reverse strand, counting down.
AATTTTTAAACTCTTGTTTTTCTTAAATTTTGCTCCATAATTTTAGTTTTGTATCCGAAGTAATTTTATTTTCATCAACAGACATAGATGATGGTACAACTTCTTGAATATTAGACATGAGTTGATCAATGATCAACATACAAAAAACCAACTATTTTAATTTAGCTTTTTTAATAAGATTACTGCATTGTCCTCGCACTACTTTCGCACGAGCAATGCCTCCAATATACAAAAAAAAAAAGGAATCCCTCTGCAAGGTGATGTCATTCACTTCAGCTACAAATTTGAGAGCATTCCAAGCCCACATCGGGTTTTAGTTTCTATTTATTATTTATCGTTGCAGCTAGCCAGCAAGTAAGACCCACCCAATTATAATAGCAATCGATTTTTCACCTTATCTATCATGCTTAAAGAAGTCACTGAAATTCACAATAATGCAGCCCTTTTCTTTGCCAGAGTTTATTATCAGCAGGCACGGAGACTTCATCTGTTACGGTTGAATGGGCCATGTCCCTCCTGCTCAACGACCCCGAAACATTGAAAAAGGCCAGGGAAGAGATGGATTCTCGTGTGGGAAATGGCCGCTTGCTAGAGGAGGTAGATATTTCCAAGCTTCCATACCTCCAGTGTATCATCTCCGAAACTCTTCGGATGTACCCAACGGCCCCACTCCTCTTGCCTCATGAATCATCCCAAGAGTGTAGCGTGGGAGGTTTTCATATTCCGCGTGGGATGATGCTGCTGGTCAATGCTTACGCAGTTCACAGGGACCCCAAGGTGTGGGAGGAGCCTACAAGGTTCGTGCCAGAAAGATTTGAGGGTGGGAATGGGGAAGGGAAGTTGATGATCCCCTTTGGGATGGGAAGGAGAAGGTGCCCAGGTGAAGGCCTTGCAACGAGGGTGGTTGGCCTAGCATTAGGAGCCTTGATCCAGTGCTTCGAGTGGGAAAGAATTGGAAAGGAAGAGGTGGACATGACAGAAGGCTCGGGTCTGACTCTACCCAGGGCTATTCCTCTGGAAGCCATGTATCGGCCATGCCAGAGCATGCTGGATACTCTGGAGAAACTTTGAATCATTTCTGCATGATTTAATGGAGGATTAGCTATAATTACCAGCTAGCTATAGTAATTCCACTGAAATCTTTTAGATGAGTATTTGGATGGTGACTATCTGTATGTTTGAATATGAGTGGTTTTTTCTATCTAATTGGCATACAAGTAGTTTGTGTCTTAAATTCTATCTTCCACCATGTCATTTTTAGAAATGATTTTAGAATTATTTTGGAAATATGGATATAGCCCTAATTTGTTATGTTTGTGATTTTGAGGTGATTGGATCTTGTCGGTACTAAAACCTATCAAACACCAAAGATGATGGAGTCGTTGGTGCAGCCGGACCTCCGAAAAGTGGAGCCTGCAGAAAAGTTCTGGCCAAAGCTTATTCCGATATGGGCCCTCCGATATTCAAGTCAGCTTTCGGGCACAATAATAGTACGAGGAGCGTGGTAGAGAGATTTGCATATCTTTCAGGATTTCCAGGGGATCCCCATTTATAAGTGAAAGGTAAGGATATTTTTGAAATGACAAAAATCTCGGTAGATCTGGTGAAAAGTAATAGGACTTATCACGTAGACTGTTTGAGATTTTTCATTGGCAGAAAATATCTTTTCCATTTTAATGTAACCTTATCATTTACATGGGATTTGCCACATTTCTTTAATGGTGATATGGGCATCATATAAATCCAAGCACACCTTCCTTGATTGCACAGATATGGCGGTACTTGGTATCATTAGGCGTGATATGATATTTAGCCTCGTCGTGGAGGCTATGGTAGTGAGCATCGAGTATTGGCTTTTCAAGAGTCCAAAAGGATGTACCGCCCAAGGACTTGCCAGCCATCTCGAGTGGCCAGGTTCGGCCTAAGCACTTCTCTCAAATCCAAGCCCTAGTCGGGTAGGGGGACTTGTTTGAGCGGCCCTAGTTAAGGTAGAACATGTCCGATGACCTTGGGACCGCAATGCAATGGGAGCTCGACCATTGCTGAGGCGAGGTCAGATGAAGATAGGCGGCGAATGATATCCAGTATGGTTTGATCGATCAGGATATTCTTCCCGATGGACGGGCAGATGGGCCAAGGGGTTGCCACTTGTCGAGCACATGTCAGATCTGATAAGTGATCGGCAAGCGTTTGCTAATAGCTTTCAGATACTAGTAAATGTTAGCTACTGTCGAGACCTGCTTGAAGGTAGGTATTTAGTGGTTTAGTGCTCGATCGGGTCCAGTCGATTAGAATGGGCACCTATCTCCTAGTGAATAATCAGACAGATGAAACGGCTACCCGTACAACGGGTATGAAACGGAGCCTTACTCGTATTGGGGTTACTCGAAGATCCCGTGCCTAGAAAGTCAATCAAGGAAAGCATTATCCCTCCCGACGAGGGGTCGGCTAAAAGATGAAACCGACCATGCACTGGCGAGTTGTCTTGCCTGATAACATTGGAACCAAAGTCAATCTTTCCCCGACTAGAGTCCCTATTCGATGAATGGTTAGTATACTAGTACCAGAACTATTCGACAGTATTGGAGCTAAACCTTCGCCTGGAGATCTAATCTGATAGGTGGTGGGTGAGCACATGACGAATCTGCTTGGTCAATGCTTGCTGTCAGGCTGCTTGATTAGCTTACCAAGCCATTCAATGTCGAGGTCAAGAGATGGCCCCCTGGTGATTAACCCTACCAACCTGATGAATGGTCGGATAGTGCATGTTATTGGATTGTTTGACTCGACCAATTCACTTTGGGGCTTCATATTCCTGGTTGCAAGTCGATCGGTGGCTATGTAGCTAGACCTATCAGCTATGTTTGCTAGTTTGGGCCTCATATCCCTAGTCCAAGCATATTTTCTCCTAATAAATACCCTCTACTTTCTAATTCAAACTTTGGTCGAATTATGGGAGTACTCAAAATGAGATCAAGGATATGAAGGGCCTTTTTAGATGAAAGGTTGTGCACAACTTTCGAGATGGATCTGGATGCACAAATATAATCATGGGCCTCAATTCATGATTTCAATGGATGCTTCGACCATCATGCTGCATTTAATCCTAGAAACAGATGGTCACAAGGAGTCAGGGCCTGCCGCATGGCACATGCCGATCAATTCAGATGATTCAAGACTATGATACTGCATTTAAATAGGCAATTTCGTTCATTATTTTGGCTTCTACCATATCCTTGCCTTCCAAAGCTTTTCCCGGAGCACCCTCTTGTCACCCCCTACTCTAGCTACCCGTCTTTCTCCTACTTTCTTATGTTCTTCCCCTTAGTAGTCCTCTCGAGGAGTCCTTCACCGTCTTCAACTATTTCTGCCCCATTTTCATTTCCAGGTGGCTTCTATTCTCTTCCGATTTATTTGTTCTCTTTTTCCTGAGTCCACTATAATGGCAAGTTCCGAGGGCCTTAGGAGAGAGAGACTGCAAAGGATAGTTTCGGAAAGGTGGGGCCGAAGGACTCCAAAGTTCTAGGCAAACGGCATATCGAGCCAGAGATCTCGTCCTAGGGCATATCGGTCCATGTTGGGTCCTGAGGATTTGACCCATATCCAGGTTCTATATGGTATTCCGGGAGAGTTTGTTTTAGAGTTGTCCCATTCCAATGCTCGGGCGAATAGTCCGCCTCCAGGCCAACTTGGAGTCTACGAGAATGCATTCCAGACAGGGCTTAGATCTCCTATTTCCCCATTTGTTCTTGAGCTTTTTATGTTTTATGGTATTTCCTTGTGTACCTTATCCCAAATTCTCTTAGGCTTATTTTAGAATTTTTGGTTATTTACTTCCTTGCTGAAGTTCAACCTTCTCTTGTCTTATTCTATGCCTTTTATACTACCAAGAGGCATCCTTATGCCAAGGACTAGTAGTGTTTTTTTTTCTTAGAGGGGGTAGACCCCTTAATCAAATATGCCCCTTCCACCATCCACGGATAGAAGGAGCGATTCCTCTTCATTTCCTATTCCTCCATCAGTGATTGAGGTTTACCAAGCTGGGGTCGACTGGAAGCTTCTATTCTCGATATTCCTAGGTTGAAACTGAGAAAGATGAGCATTTCAAAGTCCTTAGGAATTTGGGATTTGAAAATATGGTCAGAGCTTCTGAGCAATAATGATGATGGCATAGACCAACTTCTCCAACTTAGAGTATCATATCTCCGCATCTCTTAAGGCTCAACTAATATAATAAATTGGCTTCTGAATTTTGTGTCACTCCTGAATCAGCATTATACCCATTGTCAGGGACGAAGTAGCTAGTTATAAAACCAACTCTTCATCCACGTCTGACTTGCCCAATAGTGGAGGAAACTAAGGTAGCTTTTAAGATCTTTGAAAGCCTTTTAACACTCTTTGACCCACTGGAAGTTCTTATGCTGCTTCAAGGTTTGGAAGAAGGGAGGCATCATTTGTCCGACTTAGAGATGAATTGATTGAGGACCTCGATCCTCCCAACAAAACATTGGACATCTTTGATCATCTTTGATCATCTTTGGGGGACCCATCTTGTAGATGACTTAATTTTCTCTAGGTTGGCTTTTATCCCCTAGTTGGCGACCATGAAACTAAGGAACTTACCCAAGGCCATCTCAAAGGCACATTTGGTGGAATTCAGTTTCATTTGATATTTTTGAAAGATAGCAAAGGCTTCTGAGAGGTTGTGAATGTGGATCTTGGCGACTTTACTCTTAACAAGTATATCATCCATATACACCTTAATGTTCTATCTGATATGGTTTTTAAAGATTTTATTTACCAAGTGCTGGTATGTTGCACCTACATTTTTAGACCAAATAGCATAACCTTGTAATAGAAAAGATCTCATTAAGAAAAAAATATTTTTTTCTCATCTTCAAGAGCCATTCAAATTTGGTTATAGCCAAAAAAAGTATCCATGAAGCTGAGAAGATCATGACCTAAAGTAGCATCCACCATCTGATCAATTCTCGACAGTAGGTAGTTGTTCTTCAAGTATGCTCGATTGAGGTTGGTTAAGTCGATGCAAATTTATCACTTGCTATTCATCTTATTTATCCTGACCACATTGAAGATCTATTCTAGGTAGGAAGTCTCTCTAATGAAGCTAGCATCGAGCAACTTGTCCACCTCCTCGATTATCGCCTTCTAGTACTCGGATGCAAAGTTCTACTTCTTTATTTAAAGGATTGGCACTTTGGATCTATATTCAATTGGTGCACCATTATTGAAAAATCAATGCCTGGTATATCCGCTAATAAATACATAAAGATATCGATATTTTTCTACAAGAGCGAGACCAGTTGGTTTTTAGTTAACTGATCTAGATTAAAGCAGATCCAAACTATGTGCTCTGGGTTCCCATATGCTAGGGGTATAAAGATGAGGTCCTTAATCGATTCTCCTCATTGCTCGGCTAGGTCATCACGGGTATCCAAGCCTTCTATCGGATAAGCATCGATAGCCTTGGTCCCTCGGAGCTCAATATGATAGCAATGGCATGCTAAGCTCTGATCCTACAAACCTCTCCAATCCCATGTACTGTTGAAAACTTCATCTTCAAGCAATAAGCTGACACTAGGAAAGCATTAAGGCACAGCCATCTAAGTATGGCATTGTAAGCTAAAGGTGCTCGGATGACGAGAAAATCCACTTGGATGATGGATCGATGAGGTTGACAACTCCCTTTACTTATATTGCATCCCCATAAATCCGACTAGGGAAAGTCTATTCTGCCTGGCCGATCAGGGGATATTCCCATTTTTATGAAAGCGTCGTAATAAAGAACATCAGTTGAACTTCCATTATTTATGAAAATGCAATTTACATTATACTTTTTAATATTTATGTTGCCCAGTAAGCCACCCAAAAGAGGAGATGAATTGGATTTTTAAAAATTATATGCAAGTGTGTGTACCAATTCAATAAACAAAACAAGTGCTAGTGAGATATATGTGTAGTGTGCTCTTAAAGAGTGTGCAACGAAAATTTAAATGCAATAAAAGTAAGAGCAAGTAGAGAGAGACAATCAATCACAAATACAAGCCAAGTATAATTGTTCGGTGCTCTCCAAGGCACCTACATCCACTCCCCAAGATCCACTTGGAAATTCAGTATAATCACATACGATTATAGCCGATTAATTCTCCGAGCTCACTAATCAAAATCACTTTTGATTTTCATAAGGCTCACCAAAAGAAACCTCTTGGTTTTCAAAGACTAACCAAAAATCTTCTTGGTTTTCAACTAGGCTAACTAAAAACCTCCTTTGTTTTGTTCTTAGGCTCACCAAAAATCTTTACAACAAAGTATGAAATGAGATAAATAATATAAAAAAAGCTTTCTAATAAAAGCTGTTATCTCTTTGAAACTTGATGAAGATGCTTGTCTTCAATTCGATGAAGCCTTAATCAATGCTCAAAAGTAGTTGGACTTGATTGCTCTTGACTGCTTTGAATGCTTAAAGGCTTCTTTGCTTGGAAGTAATTGCTCTCAATGAATGTATGAGTAAATGCACCTGCTTTCTTTCTTTGTCTTGTTCTCTATCAATTCTCTCTTACTTCCTCTTCAATTTGAATCACTTAAATACCATCCCAAGGTCCAAAAATCGGTTTATGACCATTAGACACGAGAAACTAGCCATTGGGAACTAAAAGGATGAGTTCTATGTTTGAAAAAACTAGCCGTTACTGTTTCCAGAACTCCAAGTATCGACACTTCAAGCTATGAGTCGATGCTTAGGATCGATACTTAAGTTCCATGAGTCGACACCTAGTTCAAAATTCTATATTAAAGCTCTCTAAAAATCTCAGATGAGTTGCATTTCATCTGGTGAATCGACACATGAGTCGACACTTGATATTCATAAGTCAACACTTTAGGCAAATCTTGAATTTTAGCATGTTCTAGAAAATTCTATCTCAGGCTTTGAGTTGATCCTTGAGTCGACATTTGAATGGCATGAGCCGACACTTCAAGCGTGCCACTGAAACTTCTTTCTGCGTACCAGCTTGAGTCGACACTTACACTGTTATGAGTCAACACTTGAACTGTGAGTCGACACTTTGAGTCGATACTTGCTGAAACTTCTTCAAAAATGACTGAAATTCTGCTGAATCCTTTTTTCAACTGAACTCATTAATTCCTTTCAAGTCTTAAATACTTAAGTCCATTAATCATTGATGTTTCATCCATAGAAAGGGCTTCTTCAATCTTTGACAAGCAGTTCAATTTTGTAGATTTGATGAGTACTTTTTTCTATTAAAAGCACACTTCAAAGAACTGTTAGTATTCAAACATACTTAAGTATTTTGTTAATCATCAAAATCAATAACGGAGTCAATAATCTTTTCATTTTTGATGATAACAAAATCTTTAAGTATATTTCATATGATAAGCTCTTAAAAATTTTCAATAGTATAAAACTTAATGCAATTTGTATCAGGGTAAAGGAAAAAGGCAAAAAAATTTGAATTTGAACTATAACAAATATTAGAGCTAAAATTATATGAACCATGATACTCTAAATCAAACTTTAAGAATAAAGATTTTAGCATTGAAACATAATAAATGTAATCAATAGAAAAATTCTTTAAATAAGAGATTGAAGAGTATAGATACTCTCCCTCAAAAGGTGATTCGAAAAACTGAATTTCAAAGAGTTTTCATAAACTAAAAAACTGATTTCAAAAATTTTACAAGGAATTTTAGCAAACTGATTACTCCCCTCATTCATTGCTCTAATTTTACTTTCTTTTACTCTCACTCTTATTTTTCTCTTTCACATCAAATTACTTTTCATTTAATTCTCCCCCTTTATCATTTACCAAAAACAATTCATTTAATTCTCCCCCTTTATCATTTACCAAAAACAATTCATCCTTTTCTCCTTTATCTCTCACTTATCTTTAACTTATCTCAAACTTATCTCACTTATCTCTCCCACTTTTTGTCATCATTAAAAAAAAAGTTAGAGAGAAGAATGGATGATAGTTACAGAGCACAAAAGACAAAACATTGAATTCAAGAAGTAATATGCAAAAACAAAACATTGAAATGAAAATTTCATTCATTGAATTCAAAATTACATTGATACAAGCATGGTTACATACAAGAAGTGCTGAAAAGTAAACTAACTAATATAGAGACTATGAAGTATCCTCGTCATCAGAGGATCCAATCTCGATTGGTCCAGTATCTCTAGAAGGTCAGGATCGCGACCACATGGATCGAAGATCAGAGTCTGGTCCGAGTCGGTCTCGATACGTCACGACGGCCTCGTCCTTTACGTCTGACATAAGCTCTGCCTCTCGCTGGTGCAAAAGAGGTAGAAGTTACATCAGTAGCAGGAACAGAATGGACCGTAGTGGCCATATCAAAATCAATAGGAAGGGGAGTACGATCGAAAATGGGTCCAGAGTCAAGATGCTGGAAACCATGAGTATAAAATCCCAATTCCCTAATAAGGGAAGATGTATGTAAAGGTGGAAAATGTATCACCGGAGTATCAGAAGATGGAATGATAGGAGTTTGTGTAGGAATAAAAGTGTGATCATCAGGTCTGGAGAGAGGAGTGGGTAAGATCAGAGTCTGAAATGATCGGGGTGTATTAGAAATGGGACTTCTAGAAGTATCAGCTGCAACCTTCGGCTCTGGCTCCGTCATAAAATCTGTCACATCAAACTCTACGGAGTCAGATTGATCATCTGCCATGTCAGGTCCTGAAATAGGTGGTGCTGGAGGTGAATCAGATAGAGATGAAGGAGCAGGAGCTCTGTCTGATGAAGGTCTAGCTAATGCAGCTAAAATGGCAGAGATGCCATCACTCAATCCTCGATGGCTCTCCCTCGTCTCCATATGCATCCTGTCGACTTGCTGATGAATAATCATGACCTCGGTCTCTATGCAAGTGACCCTATCCTCTAAACTATCAGTAGCACCGGGGATATCTGTCTGTGCAAGAGTGGCTGGCTCAGGCTGAGTGGGCTCTAGCTGTGCCGAAGGCTCAGGCTGGATCTCAGGGATATCACCGTGTGGCTCTAAGGGCCCTGCCTCACCTGAAAAGATACGCTCCTCCGCCACATCATCATCTCTGTCAGTGGCCTGACTAGATATATGTCGTCTCCACTGGCCTTTGACAAGCTGATAACCCATCTGGTGTAATGATATGATATCATAGATGTTTATGTGTAGTAGATGCATGTAGGGCTCATCATCTATGACTACTCCATAAGCTCTAAATAGCAATGTCAACCCCATCCCATAGGGCAGACACAGTCTTTGGCTGATCGATGCCTTAGTCAACTGATGTACAATGAGCATAGGGAGGCAAACTGGAGTGCATTGTACCAGAGAAACCATGACCAAAAGCTCGCGCTCTGTGATGAAGTCGAATCATCCGATATTCGGCAGAAGAATCCGGGCTACAATGTGGTGCAGTAACCTCATCTCAGGCAATAATCTCGAAGCGACCACAGTGGCTCCCTCGGGTAGATCATCTATCTCAAAAATGCATTGGAGACCACTGAACCTGTCAACTGAAGCATCCACAATAGATTCTCTCATGGAAATGTCCCATACTCTGCTCAGTATCTCTGTGGATATGGGAACATCTCTCCCACAGACCTGTGCAATCTAGTCATCACTACCTCGGGCAAGTGAACCGTAGAATTCTGTAATCAATCCCGGGTAGAATCTCTCAGACAGTGAACAAAACGGTGCAAGACATGCATCCCTCAGCCACTAGCCTATCCTAAAGTGTTGCTGGTCTAGAAAATCGAAGTCCACACGACGGCCTCCGACAATGGTCTTCGATCCCATCCGATTTATGGCAGAAACAGGGTGTCTAGCAGGAACATCAGGCATATATGCTGCTCTATCCTCATGCCTGGCCTTCGTTCTTCTTTTTTCTTCCTGAATGGATAGTCTAAAATGCTGGACAACTTGTTTTCTAGGCCCCATTGCAAGGAAACAAGGTAGGAAAGCAAGAAGGGGAGAAAACCTAGGGTTTCTATGGTGCAAACACAATGAAATAAGATAATGAGCAATGAGAAACCGAAGAGAGCCTATCCCAAATGAAGAATCGGGTGGTTGAATCCGAGATTAGAGAGAAGAGGATTGTTGGAGCTTGGTTAGGGAATGAGTCGGCTGGAACTGGAGTGAGAAATGTGAAGAAAAACCATCCATTTTTCCTATTTTAGCTCGATCTATCGCCGTTCAAGTATCGACTCACGACACAGAGTCAAGTGTCGACTTTGACTTAAAACCGGAAAAAATGGAAAATGGACCAATGATCAAAATAAGAAGGATTTCAAGGAATTTAAAGAATTTAAACAAGATTAACAAACAATTTTGATCAAATAAAGGTCAAATATTGTGAAGAGATGGAAATTTCAATCAAAAGAGTTGATGATCCCTAATTCTCTTCTAATCATTCTAAACCGATCCTCTTGGAGAGGTTTAGTCAATATATCAGCTAGTTGCATTTCAGAACACACAAATTCAAGCATAATATCATCATTTTCAACCTGATTTCTAATAAAATGATACATAATTTCAATGTATTTACTTCTAGAGTGCTGACCAGGATTTTTAGTTAAATTTATAGCACTAATGTTATCACATCTTATAGGTGTCTTAGTTAGTTTAATTCCAAAATATTCAAGTTGTTACTTAATCCACAAGATTTGAGCACAATAATTTCCTGCTGCAATATACTCAGCCTCAGCTGTGGATAGTGCAACTGAAGTTTATTTCTTGCTAAACCAGGAAATTAAGTTAACTCCAAGAAATTGGCAAGTTCTACTTGTACTTTTTCTATCTAATTTATACCCAGCAAAATCAGTATCTGAATAATCAATTAAATTAATAGATGAATCTCTAGAATACCACAAGCCAATATCAATTGTACCAGATAAATATTTAAATATGCTCTTAACAGCTAACAGATGAGATTCTTTTGGATCAGACTGATATCTAGCACACATACAAATACTAAACATAATATCTGATCTACTAGCAGTCAAGTATAATAAAGAACCAATCATTCCTTTATATAATTTCTGATCAATAGATTTACCACACTCATCTTTATCAAGTTTATAAGAGGAGCTTATAGGTGTAACTATTGTCTGGTAATCTCTATCCCAAACTTCTTTAAGATTTTTCTTGTATACTTAGCTTAGTTGATAAATATTTCATCTTTGGTTTGCTTGATTTGGAGTCTGAGGAAAAAATTGAGTTCATCCATCATACTCATTTCGAACTCTCCCTGCATAAATTTGGCAAACTCTTGACAAAGAATTTTATTAGTAGCATCGAATATAATATCATCAACATTAATTTGTTCTACCAATAAATCATTATTTTTTTTTTTAGAAATAATGTAGTGTCAACATGATCTCTAGAGAAATTATTTCAATTAAGAAATTGCTGAGTCTTTCATATCATACTCGGGATACTTGTTTTAAACCATAGAGTGCTTTGTGTAGTTTAAAAACATGAGCCGGATGTGCATGATTTTCAAAACCAGGTGGTTGTTCAACAAACACTTCTTCAGAAATAAAACCATTTAGAAAAGCACTTTTCACATCCATTTAAAATAATTTAAAGTTTATAAAACAAGCAAATGCTAACAATAGTCTAATGGCTTCAAGTCTAGCGACATGTGCAAAGGTTTTATCAAAATCAATGCTTTTTTCTTGATTATAACCTTTAGCAACCAGTCTAGCCTTGTTCCTAGTAACAATATCATTTTCATCCAATTTATTTCTAAATACCCATTTTGTGCCAATAATTGAAACATTAGATGGTTTTTTTATTAGAATCCAAACTTTGTTTCTTTCAAACTAATTTAATTCTTCTTGCATTGCATTAATCCAATTAGAATCTTTTTCAGCATCTTCAATACATTTTGGTTCAATTTGAAAAACAAAAATAATATAGTCACATTCATTTCTATTGAAAATCTTATTCTTATCCATTTTGATGGATCACCTAGGATTAATTCCTTAGGATGTCTATGAGCATACCTCCACTCTTTGGATAGATCCGGATGCTTTGGTGTGGATTGTATGACTTCTTCTCTTTCATTCTTGCTTTTATATTCTTCATTCTCTTGAGAGGGTTGATTATCCAATGTCAGCTTCTTTAGTTCTTCAGCACCTGCACATGCATCAGAAGTATCCTCTTTTCTAGAGGATTTGTTAATAGATTCTTCAAATACTACATGAAGAGATTCCTCTACAACTAGAGTTCTCTTATTAAAGACTCTGTATACCCCGCTTGATATAGAGTATCATAAAAAGATACCTTCATCAGACTTGGCATCAAATTTGCCCAAATTATCTTTACCATTATTCATAATAAAACATCTACAAACGAAAACATGAAAATACTTCAAAGTTTTCTTTGTTTCCAAAGCTCATAAGAAGTTTTTTTTAAAATCGATCGAATTAAAACACGGTTTAAAATATAGCATGCGATATTTACGGCTTCAGCCCAAAAATATCTTGGCAAATCATTTTCATAAAGCATAGTGCGTGACGTTTCTTCTAAAATATGATTTTTTCTTTCTACTATCCCATTCTGTTGAGATGTCCTAGGTGCAGAAAAATTGTGTTCAATTCCTTTCTCATTACAAAAGTTTTCAAAGTCTTTATTTTCAAATTCAGAACCATGGTCATTACGAATACAAATAACTGAAATACCTTTTTCATTAGAAATTTTTCGATAAAACTTTATAAAAGCTAAAAATGATTCGTCTTTGTGAGCTAGAAATAAAATTAATGTAAATCGCGAGAAATCATCCACTATAACTAATTCATATCTCTTGCCTCCTATGCTAGATGTCCTAGTTGGTCCAAAGATATCCATATGGAAAAGTTATAATGGCCTAGTAGTTGAAACAAAACCTTTAGGTTTGAAAGATGTTTTTACTTGTTTTCTAAATTGACAAGCTTCACAAACTTTATCTTTTTCAAAACTAAGTTTTGGCAAATCTCTTACTAAATCATTTTTACATAATTTAGATAATAAAAACATGAGATGCCACAGCCAACTAGTTTCATCTATAGTGGAATTTATTGCAACTAGACAATTACCATTAGGCAAAGATAGATTATCCAAATCTAATAAATAGATATTACCATGCATTTTTTCAATAAATTTCACTCCATTAATTTCAGGACTAGCAATTATGCAAAGAGATATTTAAAAATAACTTGAAAACCTTTATCACAAAATTGGCTAATACTAAGCAGATTATGGCTCAAACCTTCAACTAAAAAAATATTATCAATCAAAGTAGAAGGAGAGATATGAACCTTACCGATACCAATAATCTTTTCTTTACCATTATCACCAAAGGTTACACTCCTTCCATTTAGTGCCTTAAGAGTGATGAGTTGCTTCACATCTCCTGTCATGTATCTTGAGCAACCATTATCGAGATACCACAGTCTTTTCTTTTCTTTGGTTGCAAGACACACCTACAAAATAAATTAAGTTTTGATTTTAGGTACCCAAGCCAACTTGGATCCTTTAGGATTAGTACTAAAAGTGGTTCCTTTTGGAATCCAAATCATTCTAGAATTATTGATTTTTCTTAAATCACAATGATATGCTTTATGATCTATTTTTCTATAAGAATAACAAATGATGCTTGATGATGCAGCAATAAAAAAGTTTTTGAAAAACTTTTATTATTTTTGGGGTTTAAAACTTAATCCAGCTTTATTAAAAATAGCTCTTTGATTGTTCAAAAGAAGATTTAACTTTTCATAACTATAAGTGAATTTCTCAACAAAAGGTTTTATCTTATCAAGCTCATCTTTATGTTTCTTATTTTCTACTTTAAGATCTTTACATTTTTTCAAAAGCTCATTGTTTGAAACATTTACTTTAGGCCTTTTCAAAATTTTATTTTTCATTGATAAAGCATCATTTCGTTTTACTAAAACATTAATTTTATTTTTCAAATCATTAACTTCATCCAAGATATTAGAGTTTTCATGTGAGAAAGAGTTTGCATGCTTTTTCAACTTTCTATTTTCAAATAATATCAACTTATAATCATGCATTAATTCATCAAATACAGTTCTTAATTCATCAAAAGTGTAATCAACTTCAAGATCAGAATGTACCCCATTTTCATATTGTGCCATGAAGCAAAGATTTGCTACTTTAGTTTGTTCTTCATCCGAGCTGGAGTCTTCGCTATCACTCCAAGTCACCATCATTGCTTTCTTTCTCAGCTTTTTCTTTGACTTCTTTAGGAGAGGGCAGTTATACTTGTAATATCCAGGCTTCTTGCATTCAAAGCATATTGGTAGTTCCTTCTCCTTGTCATTTTCTCTCCTTTTCTTTTTCATTTTCTTTGCTTGGTTGAAACTTTTTCTTATAAGGAAATTTCTTTCTTCTTATAAATTTTCTGAACTTTCTTGCTAAAAGTGCCTCATCACCCTCATTCTCTTCTTCTGATTCTTCATCTGAAGATTCTTCTTGTGTTGTAAAGTTGAAAGCTATGCCCTTCTCCTTCTTGTTCATATTCATAGATTTTTGTTTCAAATTCAGCTCATAAGTCATGAGTGAATCTACTAGCTGCTCCAATGGAAGTTTATCAACATCTTTGGCTTCTTGAATAGCGATCACTTTTGGATCCCAAGATATTGGAAGAGACCTGAGAATTTTGTTCACAAGATCGACATTAGACATAATTTTACCTAAGCTTCTCATGCCATTTACAATATTTATGAATATAGTATACATATCAATGATTGATTCATTAGGTTCCATCCAGAATATCTCATAAGTGTGTACAAGCATGTTGACCTTAGTGTTTTTCACTTGATTGGTACCCTCATGAATAACCTCAAGTGTGTTCCATATATCTTTGGCTGAGGTGCAAGTAGAGATCCTATTGAACTCACTAGGATCCAATGCACAGTAAAGGAGATTCATTGCTTTCGCATTGATCTCGGATTGTTTAATATCATTTTCATCATAATCCTCTTCAAACTTTGGGATGAAAACATCATTAACCACAATCGAAAAAATATGAGGACCTTTATCAACTACTTTTCATAAATTATAATTTATAGAATGCATATAAATTCTCATTCTAATTTTTCAATATATATAATTAGAGCCACTAAAATAAGGCGGTCTATTTGAGGCTTGTCCTTTAACTATATTAGTACCAAGGGGATTACCATAGATCTTTACTCAAAGCGGTTAGACCTATATACTGAGAATATGGCTCTGATACCACTTGTTGCCCAGTAAGCAACCCAAGAAGGGGGGTGAATTGGGTTTTTAAAAATTATATGCAAGTGTGTGTACTAATTCAATAAACAAAATAAGTGCTAGTAAGATATATGTATAGTGTGCTCTTAAAGAGTGTGCAACGGAAATTTAAATGCAATAAAAATAAGAGCAAGTAGAGAGAGATAATCAATCATAAACACAAGCCAAGTATAAGGATTCGGTCCTCTCCAAGGCACCTACATCCACTCTCCAAGGTTCACTTGAAAATTCACTATAATCATACACGATTACAGCCGATTAGTTTTCTAGGCTCACTAATCAAAATTTCTTTTGGTTTTCACAAGGCTCACCAAAAGAAACCTCTTGGTTTTCAAAGACTAACCAAAAACCTCATTGATTTTCAACTAGGCTAACCAAAAATCTTCTTAGTTTTGTTATTAGGGCTCACTAAAAACCTTTACAACAAAGTATGAAATAAGATAAAGAATATAAAAAAAGCTTTCTAATAAAAGCTATTATCTCTTTGAAGTTTGATGAAGATGCTTGTCTTTAATTCGATGAAGCCTCAATCAATGTTCAAAAATAGTTGGACTTGAATGCTCTTGATTGCTTTGAATGCTTGAAGGCTTCTTTGCTATGAAGTAATTGCTCTCAATGAATGTATGAGTAAATGCACTTGTTTTCTTTCTTTTTCTTATTCTCTATCCATTCTTTCTTAATTTCTCTTCAATTTGAATCACTTAAATACCATCCCAAGGTCCAAAAGTCGGTTTATGACCGTTAGACACGAGAAACTAGCCATTGAAAGCTGAAACTAGTCATTGAAAGCTAAAAGGATGAGTTCTATGTTTGAAAAAACTAGCCGTTACTGTTTCCATAACTCCAAGTGTCGACATTTCAAGCTGTGAGTCGACACTTAGGGTCGATACTTAAGTCCCATGAGTCAACACCTAGTTCAAAATTCTGTATTGAAGCTCTCTGAAAATTTCAGGTGAGTTGACACTTTATCTGGTGAGTCGATACATGAGTCGACACTTGACATCCATGAGTCGATACATTAGGCAAATCTTGGATTTCAACATATTCTAGAAAAATTCTGTCTCAGGCTTTGAGTCGATCCTTGACTCGACACCTTGAGTCGACACTTCAAGCATGCCACTGAAACTTCTTTCTACGTGCCGGCTTGAGTCGATACTTGTACTGTCATGAGTCGACACTTGAACTTTGAGTCGACACTTGCTGAAACTTCTTCAAAAATGACTGAAACTCTGCTGAATCCTTTTTCAACTGAACTCATTAATTCATTTCAAGCAAGTCTTAAATACTTAAGTCCATTAATCACTGATATTTCATCCATAGAAAGGGCTTCTTCAATCTTTGACAAGCAGTTCAATTTTGAACATTTGATGAGTACCTTTTTCTATTAAAAACATATTTCAAAAAACTATTAGTACTCAAACATACTTAAGTATTTTGTTAATCATCAAAATCAATAACGGAGTCAACAATTTAAGGTTACAACCAGTACATTATATGAAAACTAGATCTCTTGATTATCTTCTTCGATTAAAGTTATGGGTTCGCCTGCCCTTCTTTTAGCCATCCTTTTCTCATGATCAGGGTTTGGGAGATGGCACCCCCCAACGATGGTGTGTACTTTCCATGGAGGTGGGTCATCCTTTTCTTAGGGCTTGGACTACGATAGTTGTTTAGCCAGTGGCAGTGATCTCGGCCGGTTCCCCTGCTCTCTATGATGCCAGATGAACTGGTCAAGGTGGCCTCATTTGATGAGCTCCTCGATTTCGTCTCAAAACGGATACATTCTTCGATATGATGGCCATGGTCACAGTGATACAAGCAAAACTTGTTTAGGTTTCTACCAACTAGTGGGGTCCATAATTTTTGAGCTTTTGGAAGTTGCCCTTTTGTCTCTATCAATACTTTTTTCCTTGATGCATTTAGTGAAGTGTAGGTATTGAGTTTTCTCGAGGGTGAGGCCTGACGGCCTTCTCTGCAAGGACTCCTGGGTCAACAGTCCCAAAGGAACTATTTTTCCTTTGTTGAGGCGGGGACCTCGAGTGCAGAAGGAGTCTCTCCTCCTACCTCAGGAGGAGCTTCCGATTAGCTTATATTTTCTCACCATCCCTAATGAGGAGGTGGTAGAGACTTCCTCCTGTATAAAGGCATCCTTTGTTTGTGCATATTTTTTTGACTTGAATTAACATATCAGCAAAGTCTCTAGGATAGGTTTTGATCAATGACTTTTTGAAATCATTCTTCCACAGGCCACTCATCAAAGTTAACATAGTGAATGACCAGTCTAAGTGGTGGATCTCTAGGATGGCCATGTTGAAGCAGCTAATAAAGGCCCAAATCAACTCTCCTTTTTGTTTAAGAATGTAAAGGTAATCTGACTACTTTTGCTGCCTTCGATTGCTAACAAAATGATTAGCAAAAAGATCGATTTAATTGCTTAAAAGAAAGTACCGATCGTGGTTTCAAATTTGAGTACCAATATCGAGTCGTTTCCTTTAAAATAGATGGGAAGGCTCGTAGAGAATAGAATTGGGAGCTCTATGGAGAAGCATTGTTACTTTAAAACTTTTTAAATGATCAACGGGATCAATGGCTCCATGGTACCTATCAAGTTGTGGGATCTTGAAATGTCAAGAAAATGGCGCCTGCATTATTTTGGCATCGAAAGACGGGTCATTGCTGAACCCATCATTTGGTATGAGGAGACATTGCAGATCGCCTCAACTCACTGATCCAACTCCCTAAGCTTTCGCTCAACTTCAGGATCCCGAACAGCAAGGGTCTCTAATCACTAGGGAATCGTTGGCCCGGAATGGAGCTATGTCCTGATCGGGGGCTTTTAGAGCATTATCTTCTTGGCTCCGAGCTCCTAGGATGATGATGATGGGCTGTCCTTTATGGGTCCCTAAGGGGGACCTGCAACTACTCCATTGGTGAAAGTGATGCTTCCACCACTGGGCAAGGATGAGGTGCCACAGGAGGCAACGTGGGAACCAGTTGCACCGCTAGTGGAGGCTAAGCTTCAAGAAGCAATGTAGGGGTGGGCTTGGATAGCCTAAATAGCTGTTACCAAATTCAAGACCTACATGAAGAGCAGATTGAATTGCTCTGTATTAACTATTGCCGCTTGCAAAGATAGCAAAGCCCCAACATGCTAAGGGTGATCATTAGCTTGCATTTCCACCGACCTTTTTGCCAGTGAGGAGGTGGCGATGTTAATGTGGTGAGATTATTAGCTTGGCTTTCTGTTACTGCTAAAATCTATCAAATGCCAGAGATGTTGGAACTAGTAGTATAGGTAGACCTCTAGGAAGTGGAACCTGCAAAAAATCCTAATCGGAGTGTATCCCAATGCAAGCCCTCCGATGCTCAAGTTAGCTTTCAAGTACAACAACAATATGAAAAGCATGGCAGAGAGATTTGCATACCTTTTAGGATTTCTAGGAGTCCCCATTTATAGGTAAAGGATAAGCATATTTTTGAAATGACAGAAATCTTAGCTAATCCAATGAGAGGTGACAAGGTTCATCATGTGGACTATTAGGGAATTTCTATCGGTAGAGAATGTCTTTTTTTTGTTTTATGGAACCTTGCCATTTTGTGGGATTTGCCACGTTTCTTTAATAGTGATATGGACTATCATATAGATTCAGGCACGCCTCCCTTGATTATATAGATGTGGCAGTGTTTAGGGATCATAAGGCGTGACATGATATTTGACCTCATGGTAAAGGCTATGGCAGTGAGCAAGGAATATTGGCCTTCGAAGGATCCACAGGGATGTATCGCCTAAGGGCCCGCTGCCATCCCGACTACTTGAGGTCGGTTCAAGCGCTTCTCTCAAATCCAAGCCTTGGTCAGTTAAGAAGACTTGTTCGAGCAACCCTAGTTAAAGGTGGAATGCATCCAATGACCTTGGGACCGCCAGGCTGTGGGGGGTCAACCATTGTCAAGGCCAAGTTAGATGAAGATAGTTGATAGATGACATCCAGCATGGTTTGATCAATCATGATATTCTTTTTGATGGATGGGCAGATGGGCCAAAGGGTTGCCACATGTCAAGCACGTGATTAGATTCGATGAACGATCGACGAGCATTTGCTGATAGCTTTCAGATACTAGTAAGTGTTAGCTACTATCGAGATCTGCTCGGAGGCAGGTATTGAATGGTTCAATGCTCGACCAGGTCCGGCCAATCAAAATGGATGCCTGTCTCCCAGTGAATAGGGATGGCAATGGGCCAGGTTCATAACTATCCAAACCCAAACCCGAGTACTCAATAAATTATCCAAACCCGATCCAAATACTATCGGGACTGGATTTTTTTTATCCAAACCCATCTTAACGAGTATCGACTAATTCGAGTTTATCCGGCCTGAACCCAATTGAATCATATTAAATATTTTTTTTATTTTTTTCAACTTTAAAATCATCTACCATTTTATAAATCATACATACATTAAACAAATAAAATTTAACTACATTTTTAGTTCAACACCGATCCGAGATGAGGAAGAGCCACCGAAGAGGAAGAGGAGAGCTGGAGATTAATCAGGATTTACCAATTACAAATTATAATTTACAATTCCCTTTTTTTATGAAAAATAATGATTAGGATAAAGGGTTTAAATATTTTAAAATTTAATAACTAATAATTAATAATTAATAAAATATATTTCATATAATATATATTAATTATATATATTTAAATATTAAAATGATTCGAGTTGGGTTCGGGTCGGGTGTATATCTATCCAGTCCCGGTCCAAATCCAAAGTTAAGCATTCGGGTTTTACCCAAACCTGGTCCAAACCCAGTCAAAGCGTTGACTACGTGGCCCAATCAGGTCGAGTCGGGTACCCATGGATTTGGATTTTGTTGCCATCCCTACCAGTGAGTGGTCAAATAGATGAAGCGACCACCTGTACAATGGGTATGTGGTTGAGCCTTACTCGTATTAGGATTACTCGAAGGTCCGATGCCTAGTAGGTCAGCTAGGGAAGGTATTATCACTCTCGACGAGGAATTGGCTAAAAGATGAGGCCAACCATGTGCTGGTGAAGTTGTTTTGCCTGATAACATTGAAACCAGAGTCAGTCTTTCCCTGACTAGGATCCCTATTTGACAAATGGTAAGCGTGCTAATACCCGAATTGTCCAATAGCATTGGAGCAAAGCCTTTACCTAGAGATTTAATCCAATAGGTGATCGATGAGCACATGACAAATCTACTTGGTCAACCTTACCATCAAGCCACTTGATTAGTTTACCGAGCCATTCAGTGTTGAGGTCAAGGAATGGCTTCCTAGTAATTAACCCCATCAATTTGATGAATGATCAGACGGTGCATGTTATTAGATCATCTGACCTGGCTAATTCACTTTGGGGCTTCATGTTCTTGATTGTAGGTTGATCGGTGGCCATGCAACTAGATCTATAGGCTATGTTTGCTAGTTTAGACCTTATATCCCTGGTCCAAGCATATTTTCCCCAACAAATCACAAAGGATCTTTGTAAACCAAGTAGACTATCTGATTATTGATTGTTGCACGGTAACATTTACCTTATATAATATTATTTGAGTTAATCATGCAAGTTGTTATCTTGTTTCCAAATGAATTGAATAAGAAATTATCATTATATGACATACAATTTATCATTATATTTTTGCTAATTAACTGCATGATTGGATCATGTCATGAATCAAGCATGCAGATCTATATTGTTGAACATTTAATTACAAAATTTGATGTGACATAAAAGAAGTTTGGACATATATGTGTGTGTATGTGTGAATACTTTTTTCAATATGGCTATGTACAAAATTGAATGTGTGTGTGTGAATACTTTTTTCAATATGGCTATGTATAAAATTGGATGTGATTATATGACTTATACTACATGAGTAAAATATGGCCTCATGATCTAAGCCCCTAGAGTTAAGTGCAATTGTATGATCACTATTTTAATTAAGGTCTCTTACCCTAAGGATTAAATATGGCCACGTGACTTATACGTAAAGGATATATATGACCCAATATTTCAGTGCCGTAGAGTTAGGAAGGATTAAGAAACTTAACATTCAAAGTTAACTATATGAATATAAGTAAGCTCGTAAAACTAGATATTTGTTGGTCTTTGATATACTGTATTAATTCATTATACTAACATTATTTTAAAGATGAGATGAATTATTTTAGCAAATGGATATTATTAAAAGAAAATGCTATGATTGCTAAGATAGTAGCCCGGTTGGTAAAAGCTTCGCATCACTACTGATAGATCGCAGTTCAAAATAAATCCCGCGGATAACTCGATTAAATCTAAAATTTTTCTGAATTTTTACAAATATTATGAACTTTATTTATATAAATGTATCATGTAATATGATTTGATTAAAGCTGCATTATATAATTTAGCCTAATTTAATTTTATAAAATAGATTTGTTACTTATTAAACCATAAAGCTCATTATCTTTACATATTTTTTATAGTTCAGGAATCTAATTTTTAGGGACTATTAAATGCATTTTGAGCATGTACAGACTAGGCCAATCTATAGATGATAGACAATTTCTTGGATCAGTTGATATATTATTGTATTATATATGATGTATAAATTATTTAGATATTAAAGTTTTGAAATGCAAGCATAATAATTAGTTATTCGATAAATATTATTATGTATGCATAAAGTATATTATTTCTTGAATTATATTAAATTACTTGATAAGTATAAAATGCTTTGCATATTTATATGGTCGATTTTCTATGAGCATGTGATAGCAGCTCATGCTCTTGTATCGTGAATTCGAGGTTGGAGGCATGACAATCTTCTCTAGATAAGACCTAAATTTACGGTTCATCTTTCTTTCTAGGCATAGTTTATACATTGCCTAAGAACCTGGCCCTACATGAGAATAGCCAATCTCCAAACTGTTACAAAAAAAAAAAAAAAGTACCTCCAAGCCACCCTCTTCTCCATTGTCTTTGCGGCCCTTGGGAGGCTTATGAGTATAGCTATAGACACGAGCTCTCCGAGCACTGCAAGAAAATAAAATTTTATTGAACAAAAAATTAATTATTAAAAATTAAAAATCTGCTAATAATTTTACGATCAATTTTGTGCTAGATTATTCTCGATTATAAAAATTCTAGTTGCAAATATTTTGCAATAGATTTAGCAACCGAAAAAAAATTCTTTAAAATTTTGCAACCAATTTAGCAATCAAATTTTTTTTAATTTTTAAAAAAATAAAATTGTTGACGCTGAATCTCCACCAACCGGATGGAGTAGCTCGCCCGCCAGTTCGCCATCGATGGGAGCCTGCAAAATAACTCCCTAATTGATTTTTTTTCGATGGGGATACTTCGATGTCAAAGTTAGCAACAATTCAGGGAGCAGAATGAAAAACTCGAGAGCAGAAAATGGTGAGGAGAAGGAAGATGGCTCAAGTTTGTTAGCTTATCTCGAGTATCCCCTCCTACCGGTATTTATAGACAAAAGTGTAACTATTTACGGTTATGGAAGTTAGTTAGGAAAACCTCCTCATAACAGTAAGTAGTGGCGATCAGAAAATTAGTTATTCGACCATGTGGATGATTACAATTAAAACAGCATTTAACCATTTTAAGTTGAAAGACCATCCAAAAGTTTCAGATATACTTCTTTTAGAGAGTGTCCGAAATAGATATAACTAATATTTCGGAGGGCATGGCTCGAGAAAATGTTAGTTATATGCTTCGAACACATCCTTTGGAGTGAATAAGAAAAACAACCACTTACTGTAGTGTCAAAAAGACAAAAATATTCTAAGACATAGTCTTCGGATCATGCTGAAGATACGAAGCCAGACCAGGCTGAAGATACGAACCCGAAGGAAATAATAACATCCCGTAGGCATAGTCTTCGGACCAGACTAAAGATACGAAGCCGAAGGAAATAATAACATCCCGTAGGCTTAATCTTCGAACCAGGCTGAAGATACGAAGCCGAAGAAAATAATAACATCCCGTAGGCATAGTCTTCGAAGCCGAAAAAAAATAACATATTCCATGCATACTCTTCGGACCATACCAAAAAGATTTTCTTTAATACATTGATTCAACTAATGGACCAAAAATTTAAAATTGGCTCGACAGATAGACCGGTCAATATTTTATATTAAACTGGATTATCATAAAAAAATATTTTAAGATTTTGCAACCGATTTTTTCGGTTACAAAATTAATCACATAATTTTTGATCAATTTTTAAAATCAATTTCAAAATCGATGGCTAAATTTATTTTAAAAATATTAAATTAAAAATTATAGTAAAATCGATCTCAAAATTGGTCACTAATTTTTAAAATATTTTATGTTTGAAAAATTAATCACAAAATCGATCATAAATAATTTTTTAATAATTATTATGTTTTTAAAAATGATAATAAAATCAATCGCTAAATTTATTTTAAAAATTTTAAATTAAAAATTGAAGTAAAAATCAATCATTAATTTTTTTAAAATATTTATATTTTAACAATCGATTGCAATTTTTTATTTTTTTATTTTTTAAATCGATTGCAAAATTTATTTAAAAATACTAAATTAAAAATTAGAGTGAAAATTTGTTGCTAATTTTTTTAAGAATATTTTATATTTTTAGAATCAATTACAAAATCAATCACAAATATTTTTTAAAATTTTTTTTATTTCAAAAATATGTTGCTAAATTTATTAAAAATCATTAAACAAAAATTACTCTGTATATCGGTCAAAAAATCGATCACAATTTTTTCAAATATTTTTATATAAATATCGATTGCAAAAAAAAATATTTTTTTAATTTAAATATCAATCATAAAATCAATTGCTAAATTTAAATGTAAAAAAATAATTTTAAATAATATTAACTTTTTCTTGATACAAAACAATAGCAACAGAATTTAAATAAAAAGAAAAAAAGGCCATCAAGAATGCAACGGTCAACAAATGGTAAAACATATTCTTAAAAAATTGACTCGTTTACAAAATTACAATCACCATCAACCCATGATAATAAGTTTGATCACTAATTAACAAGCAAGCCAGAAAAAATACCAATAGATCAAAAATCAACTTTAATAAAACCAACAAATTATACACAAGAAAGTGAAAGAGTATGCCCACAGAAATAACCGGATAACTAACAAGCAACAATAGTAGATCCATAAATCAACTGATATCAACAAGCAAACCAGGAAAAATATCAGTAGATCATAAATCAACTTTAACAAAACCAACAAATTACACACAAAAAAGTGAAAAGAGTATGCCCACAAAAACAACCGAATAAGTAACAAGCAACAATTAAAAGAAAAACAAAATTAATTAGCAATTAATATAAATCTAGCTTCTATCAATGGCCCAATGCTCCATGTCATTGCTTTGGTAAATAATAACCCTTAGAACCACCCTCATGGTAACCTAGTTGGAACGGGTCTTGACTTTGCACCAACACATTCCAAAATCAAGTAATGACTCTCACGGATGATTCAAACAATTTCAGGATAAATCCTGGAACCTGGACATGAAGGTGTTGGAGTGATCAGGAACTTTGCCCTTGAAAGCACTACTAGCCCTACCGATCTAGCAGGTACGGGATGGTGTTGGGAGTCATCTCGTGGTGGGGAGGGTCATGTCCAGCCCGAATAAAACATTTTATGGTGAAGTGGGGCCCGAATAAAGCAATTCATGGTGAAGTGGGGAGGGTCATGTCCTTTTCTTCTATCGAAAAAAAAAAAAATCCTTAGTAAATCAATCATTAAAAGAGCCATTGCATTCTAGACAAGATAGAAGTGAAAAAGAAAAAGAAAAAAAAAAATTTATTACTTCCATCACAATATGATCCCACCGACCAACAGCTTTGACTAATCCCATGTACCTTGTCTGTCTGATAGCTTAAACCGGTTTTAATAGATCAACTTGATTCGTTCTATCTTATCTTCAGCTCTTATACACAAAGTGCACAAGATTTTTTGCAATGAATTGGACACTAAATACGACAGCCCGTTACATCAAGATAAACACACACACCCCTTTGGAACCTCATATGTAGACTGCAATAATTCCTCTGCATTGCACGGAAGGAGCTACTTATAGACAGAATGGGTTTCAAAGTTCAGCTGAAAAGAGCTGCCCGGACCATTGATGTGCAATATAAAGAGCTGTCTTCTGTTCCTAACCTTACATTCTTAATTTAACCTTTTTTGCAGTAATGACTTCATTAGAATGATTGAGCTTTGATCTACACAAACAGAAAACTCTGAGCTTAACCTCAGCTTTTAAACATTGATTTTAAGATCGTAACAAGTGGGAATTTTGGGCTGCTTATCATTATTCCCCTTAGAAATCTTATCAGATCTTCTAGTGGACTTGATAGTCGTGTAGCTCCATTTCAAAATAGGGCCAGTTCAATTCTCCATTAAGGGCTCTACAAGGCTAAAGCATTAGCATCCATTGCTGCACTCTGTTGCTAAAGAAGGGAAGGGCAAAGAAGGCATTTGATTTTAGTATGATTTGAGCTATTTCAGATTTTCTGGCAGTGCCAGATGAAATAAGTAGGATTTTAGGTGGAGCCGACAAGTCATTATAACCATTGTCAAGTAGACAAAGGACACTCTCTAAAGCCTCTAATCACCAAAAGAAGTCTTAGGTGTATGTCCATGCACAGATGTCCCGTTTGTGGTCACCTTTCTTCCTTACTGAAGCCTTGAAATTCACACACATTTGAATGCACCAGTCATTTTGAGAGTCGATCTCAAATTGCCAATTGCTACCAAATAGTGGAGTGGCCAGACAAAAACTTGCCTGACCCTGAACCCAAAGGGACTCCTATGACCACCATGGGAAAAGGCAGCAATTTAAGTGCAAAGTCCAGGATGAATAGGGTAAGTTTATGAAATTAAAAGTATGCTTGAGATAAATGCTCATGTAGGTGAAAAATGACTAAACATGCATACCCAACCTTTTTGCATGGGCCCTACTTGACAGTTGATTGAGAACAGACTTATGCAGGCATTTTCTTTCCAAACAATTTTGCAGAGGAACACGAATACCCCTACTCTAATTTGAATATGCCAGTTCACTTACACATGCATGTACTTGGAGCTCTTCACAACCAAAAAGGAATACAATTTCAGAGAGCATCAAAATCTTAAACCTGGTCAAACTCAAATCCTACCTGCATTGAAACCTGCAATCAATATTAATTTCAGAAATGTATATCCACAAATGTAATATCCTTAACAACGTCATTTCACTTGAACAACTTAGCAGTTCTGGCTTGCTGATTGAGAATAAGACTCAATTCTAATAAAATGCTCTGTTCTTACAAAACACATTTATTTTTAACTAGTTTTGCAAAGGAACGAATTACTGTATATCCTAACAATCCATCTAGTAGAGAATGTTCACAATAAATTACTAACATGTGGAGTGAAGAGAATGCGGGCTTACCTCAAGGTTGATTAAGATCCCAGTGACAGTGCTGTTCTTTGCAAAGTCCAAGAAATTGGCCGGTGTCAATGAAATTTCCCAGATTCTTTGCCGCTGGATTCCTCACCAAGTTAGCGCTAGAAAGGGGATTTGCTAGCACAGCTGCCAGGGGAAAAAAAAAAAGGCCCAAAAATCAATGAGGTAGAATAATACCGGAATACCACTCCAAATTTCACAAGATGATTCTTACACAAGCAAATTGAGAAACTGTCCTCTTAAGTATCATGATCCCAGAATTTGGGTCAAGATTGAATGATATCCTCTCAAATTGCGAAAACACATGCACAAAAGACAAGTTTATAAATAAATAGAAGATGAATCCTCTCAGAAGCAGGTATCAATAAACATTTTATGTTAAATTAGCAAAAAAACATTTTTCAATAACAAGCGCTAAATAGATAGGAATAGTTTCGGTTTTGCTGTTTAACTCATAATGGGTGGGCCAGAGATGAATCTGGTGACCTTTGTCGAATCTTGTATTTTAATATCTTTGTCTCAGACTTTTCACAAAAATAGGAAAACTATCTTTTAGCAGTGGATCTCAGCACCAAGACGAAGCTCAGTGCACATGTTAATCATAAGTACAAACTGATTAATTATTGAAATGCTTAGGAAACTTTTCATGATTAAGATAATTTCTCAGTTGATAGAAAGGATAAACATAAATATATAACTCATTCCATCAATAACAGTTCTCTTTAAACTAAATATATATTATTAAAATATGCACAAATTCATCTTTGAGGACAGAATTCAACATCATAATTTATTGAGCTAGACAATGAATTTCTCAGAAATCTATGGATGCGGAGAATGAAAAATCGAGGTACAGATAGTGGATACTATTAAAACCGCATGTGATCAGATGTAGAAGTAAATGATATTTTGAAGTCTAGAAAAATAAAATTCACAATCTGCCAGGTTAATAAAATTCTTGCTATTAATAGCCGCTGATGCTGTGGGAGGAAAGTCTGTGGACACAACATCAACAGAGAAGTTTGGATTACCAATAAACTGCAAGTACTCGGCTGTAGGATCAAAGCTGTAGTTGTACCTCGCAGGCTGGTCATTTGCAAAATTAGATGCATACACTTCTAGGCCCAGATTGCAAGCATCTGTCACGATAGTAGTAGAAGGCTCCGGATATGCATCTTTATTATCAGGCCATATGTAGCTTTTGGGAACCAGAATTCCAGAAGCAAATGATTTGATTGTTGCAAGATTTTTTAAGATTCAGCTGTATGTTAGATTAGTTGAGGGTTCTACTGCATCCACATCTAGAAACCGGAAGAAGAGCTTTGTCTTGGCTTTTCCTAACTTCCCATTGAGACTCTTTTAGGAAACCAATTTCTGGAGGAGAGATGTAATCAAAGACCACTTTTTCTGATGCTGTTAAGATGAATTTTGCTGGATCCAATTTGTGTTCCTCATAGAACATGTCACACTGCAACAGAAGTAAGAATAAACATCACTTCAGTATTGATATTCATGGCATATCAGCTCCCTAGCTAAATATGAAAGACTCAGCTTGGCAGCAATAGGATAGGGCGTTATAAAGAATCTCCTTTAATGAACTCCTAATAAGGAAGCCATGCCTATGCTACCCCAGGTCTGATCAAATGCAAAGAGGTTCAGTAACATGATACAGTTAAATCTTTAGTACCATGGAAAATAATATTTGGAATGGATTTTAGAGAAAGAAGAAAAAGGAGGAGAAGCGGAAGAAGAGGGAAGGAAGTTTAAAGGCAACAATAAATTTGAGGTTTCTAGTAATTAATGTCCATATACCCACATGCTAACTCCACCCGCTGGACCTTTCTGCTTCTCTGTCTCGACCACAAGGACCCGTCCATATCTAACTCCTCTCCCTCTCTTGTTGTCGCCAAGCTTTCACCATCACCTATTTTCTCCCTTCTGGTGACCACACTGCGCGCCACCGTTGAAGCTATGGTGCTGGATCCAGGAGTTGGGATATGAGAATCCACATCAGCTCTTGCCGCTAATCATCGATACATTACCAGTCGCCAGCGTTGGTGGCGATACGTCTGAGCCTGTCGTTGGTACTCCAAGAGCTGGTGACCGATGCGCCGGTAAAGGCAAAGGAAGAGATGAGGGAGTGCACCCGTGGGAGGCGTCGAAGGGGCATGTCTTGAATCACTTGCCCCTGGCCCCGAGAATAGAACCTCCGCAAAGTATGGATTGCAGAAGAACATTCACTTCCACAATCAAAACTCAGCAAATTATATCCAGAGTTATTATTAAAAACAACAAAAATCAGAACATTTCATCCATGATAAATCCATCATCACCGATCAGCTGCTGCCACCGCGGCAGGGGTGGGGGGTGGGTGGGGCGGAGAACGCTGCCACCGCGGCAGGGAGACAACAGCGAGGACGGTGGCGGTGCGGGGAGGGAGTGTCATAGCGGTGCCTGGGACGACGGAGGATGGAACACAGGTGTCCCATAGGCGCGCGGGTGATGGCAGTGGGGCAGATAACAACTAATGGTGGGAGGAGGTGTGATGATGGTGGTCGGGATGACGATGGAGGATGGGACGAGGCAGGTGGGGGGACGATGGCGGGGTAACGGCGGTGGGCCGGGAGGACGGCCAGATGAGAGGAGATGGCAGCGGGTAGGGGTGAGGCGAGGACGATAACGGGGTGGGGGGAGGAGTATGGCACCGGGGGGTGGCGACGATGAGAAGGGGGTCGCGATCGCGGCGGAAGGGAAGTGGGATGGGTTAGGAAAATAATTTGAGGAAGTAGAAGACGGAAAGACCGGGAGGGGGCCAGTGGGAGGGAGGGCTGGGGGAAGGGAAGCAGGGGAGGGCCGGGGGGATGGAGGGGGCGGTCGGTTTATGACCAATATTTCGATTGCGAATTTTATTTTTAATTTACAACCAATCACAAAAATATCTAATTTTTTGAAAAAAAATTGAAAATAAAAAATTATGTGATTAATTTTTCGATTGCAAAATGATAATTTGTGTTGCGGCATCTTCTGATGGTCGGTCGTCTATGCTAGAGCGCTTCTCTCCCGATTGACCTGCAACAAAGTCTCCAAATGCCGGCGGTGCTCCGGTGGGCAGGGACACTCCGATGTCTAAGTTAGGGCAACATAATGGAAGAATCAGAGAAGCAGCGTAGGGAAAGGAAAGAATATACTTAGCTTAAAACGGGGTCTCCCGGGTATCTTATATAGGTAAGAAATAGTCCAAAATCCGTTAGGGGAGAGGTCGATAAAAACCTATCTACCTCTAGGAGAATCTGGAGAGTGGCCACGTGGCACCCGGATGGGGCGGCATCGTGAAAGTAGTGGAGCAGTACCGCTGATGTGGTAGGATTCCGTTGTAACAGAAAGAGGTTTCTGGAATTCTCTGGGTTCTGAAGTGAGTCGGTCAGACGCTGACTGGGAGGGCCAGTCGGTTGTCCGAAGAGGAGTGCCCGTTCAAACCTCAGCATGAGTGGGCCACAGGAGCGGGCCGTTCGGACCTTTGCCCCAGTGGGTCGGACTTTTGGAGGAGAGCAGTGGGCCGGATCCTAGCATGAGTGGGTTATTCGGACCTCTACTCCAGTGGATCGGACTTCTGAAGAAGAGCAGTGGGCCGGATCCCAGCAGGAGTGGGTCATTCGGACCTCTACTCCAGTGGGTCAGACTTCTGAAGAAAGGCAGTGGGCCGGATCCCAGCAGGAGTGGGTTATTCGAACCTCTACTCCAGTGGATCGGACTTCTGAAGAAGAGCAGTGGGCCGGATCCCAGCAGGAGTGGGTCATTCGGACCTCTACTCCAATGGGTCAGACTTCTGAAGAAAGGCAGTGGGCCGGATCCCAGCAGGAGTGGGTCGTTCGGACCTCAACTCTAGTGGGTCGGACTTCGACTAGGGTGTGTCCATCGGAGCTTTAGAAGAGCAGCCCGGTCGGATCGCAAAGAATGGCCGGTCCAGTCTAGCGGTGAGCCGGTAGGGTATAACAGTTGCCTCCTTGCCCTTGACATTCGAGCAGGTCTGCAGGCTCGAAGGACGAGCGCATTACTTGACAATAAATGTGCCAGTCCCCAAGATGATGGCGAATCTGATTCGGCATGCTGTGACCGGCCATCTTCTGCTCCGAATCTTCGCCCTTGGATAGATGTCAGTACCGGATTGGCGATGGCAGGAGAAGCAGTTATTGCTGGTATGGTGCATGATGGTTGCCAGTCCTGAAATGCACGCCCGTCGAGCTCCTAACGCGACGTGCACCACGTGGCAATATCCGAGTAGTCGGCGCGGTGTCCGGAGCAATCCATCTGTGGTTGCTTCGATGGTCACGCAAACATGACCAGATACGATCCGGCGCGTCCCATCGGGTTCTCGCCAAACCTGGGAGTCGCGTCGTCTACTGTTAGATCACGACGCTCGAGAGGCATTGGGAAGCCGCTCCCTGGCGCCTACAAAAGGGAGGTATGAACGTCCAGAGGGGGTTTTCCGTTGCGCCTGGGGTTGGAGAGAGAGCTTCCTTCTTCCGCCGCTCTAGCTCCCTTAGGAAACCCGAAGACCAGGTTAGTTCCGTATCCATCTTCTTCTCCTTCTGTAGGTTCTATTAGAATGGCTTCTAGTAGTCGGAGTTCGACTCACGGGAATAGGGAACCAGGCCCGTACGATATTCCTTCGACTATGACCCGGGAGAGGGTGGAGAGCCTTAGGGTCATTTATAGTATCTCCTCTACCTTGCATCTGACTATCCCCAACCATGAGGGGAGGGTGAACGGCCCACTAAATTTAGGAGTCCTTCCTATATACGAAGACCATCTGAAGGCCGACCTCCGATTTCTACTCCACAGCTTCCTTATCCAGATTTTCAATTTTTATAGAATTATGCCCTCCCAACTGATCCCGAACAGCATTCGGGCAATCTATGGCTTCGTGGTCCTCTGTCGGGGGGCCGGCATCGAGTCGAGGCCGTCGTTATTTTCCAACTTCTTTCTTCTAAAACAGGACTTCCGAAGTCAGGAATGGTGGGTGTTCAGCCTTCGTCCTAACCGGAAGATACTAGGGGGCTTCCGTCGATCATTCATGGATGGAAGTCCCGATATTTTTTTGTAGATAGCTTAGAGCCGTGGGACTTTGAGTCGGCATGGAGAGGGCCTAGGCCGAATGCCCCAA
This sequence comes from Areca catechu, assembly GCA_021397845.1. Lineage (NCBI taxonomy): Eukaryota > Viridiplantae > Streptophyta > Magnoliopsida > Arecales > Arecaceae > Areca > Areca catechu. Next base: position 200,613,354 of record CM038039.1, on the reverse strand, counting down.
ATGGAAGGAAGATATTGAGGGCCGATGAGGCTGACTTCTATAGGCTGAATTACGAGGACCCGGTGTTTATTGGATCCCTGCTCCACGAGGAGAGTCTCCATCAGGCTGGGATCAGCCAACACCGACTACTGGGTAGGATGGAGGCCGTTGAGAGGAACTTATTATTCTTTCCTTTGTCGGCTTTGATGTCGTTGCTAACCCTAACTTTGTCTGCTGGCAGGTGAAAAAATGAAGCTGGATCGGGCGACCATTTCAGCACGATCAGTGCAGAGGAGGGCCGTCCGCATTCTAAGCGGACGCCCACGGAGCCGAAGAGGCTACGGGCGGTGGAGCCAGCCCCCGAAAAGCTGAAGAAGCAACGGACAGAGGAGCCATCCACCACCGTAGTTTCAGTGGAGTCTGACGACGATGTGCCGCTGGCGGATCGCCAGAAGGCGATGGCACTGGAGCATTCGTCATCGATCGGGCAGTCAGCCACCCAGACGGGAGAGGAACTCTCGGTGCCGACCGAGGCAGAGATGACTCCAAACTCCCTGCCAATCGAACTGATGGAGGAGATTTCCCCGATGGCTGGGGGGAAACAAGTAGCCAGAGGGTCGGCGACCGTCAAGGGGAAGGCCGATGAAGTCGATGATGATGGAGAGCGCCAAAAGTGGCGTGCTATTCGCGATGCCGAGCAGGTCAAAGAGCAGCTCCAGAGGGCTATTACCGACGTCGACCAACGGTAAGTAAACGAGGCCACCAGAAGTTCTCTTCATCACCTACTGGCGGTAAGTATCAGATTTGGGCCTCCGGCTTTTACTTTATTATTTATAAGTTTCTAACTGTCTGACTATTGGCAGCTCATCCGGGACATGCTGTTAATGGACGACAGCTTGGGCGAGTTGCTCGATCTAAAGGAGCACTTTACCAAGAGGGCGGAGGCGGCGAGGGACACCATGGAGGTGGCGCTGATAGCCGCTAGGGCGGAGCTGTCCGTTCTACGGGCCGCCGAAGGAGAATTGTCTGCCCTGCGGGCCGAGTCGGAGGTCCAAAAGAAGTCGATAGAAGATTCGCTGGCCCGAGAGGCTGACCGGGAGGCAAGGTTGAAAAGTAGGTAGCTAAAGGTAAGAGCTCTGACCCGCCAGCTAGCCGAGGAGGAGGGGCACCTGGTTGAATCCGAGAGGCACTCACGGGGCCATCAGGCGGAGGCGGAGCAATATAAGGGTCTATTGAAGATGACCCGAGAGCTAATGAAGATGGCAGCTGAAACAGCTATAAGGGAATACAAGACCTCCGAGGACTTTAAAGAGGAAGTGAACGAGGCCGACACAGTCGACTTCGACTACGGGTATGAGGAGTGTTTGGAGAAAGTCAGCGCCACCTTTTTGGAACTCGATCTCTCTTTTTTTCAGCCGCCGAAGCCAGTGGAGGAGAAGAATGCGAAGGTGGCGGATCTGACCGTAGACGCAGCTGAGACCCCAACTGAAGTCATCATAGTGGAGGCCGGATTGGATGCCCAAACTAAAGCCGACATGAGAGCGGCAGGTATCTTTGTGGGCACTCCGGCTGAACCAGAGGGGACCGAAGTGGAAGCTAAAGTACCAACTGTGCCAGATTAAGCTGAGGCAGAGGTGATAATCGATGTAACTTCGGCAGGTCAGACCTAGATCGATTATAAAGGTCTGATCTCCTCTTTTTGTACTGACCTTTTTATATATATAATAGGACCCCTTTGTCGTATCTTCTTTGCATGTGGTTGGTCGGATTGACCGCATCTTCTTTCCTTTGAAAATATTTTTAAGTATCGCCAGTCGGTTTGGTAGGAATGCAAGGAGTAGTTACCGAACAGTAGCCTGTTGTAGATTATTAACTCATAATTTTTTTGAGTGTGGATCCTTCGGCTTGAGGTAGGATGTTGGTCCGTCGACTCGTCCGAAGTTGAAAGTGTCTTCCAGACATCAGCTTAATCTGAACTAAGATACTTGAGAAATTTCTCTCAAGTATTAGTTCATCGACTCGTCCGATGAGAAGATGTTGAGGTGGCCACCAAACAGTGGCTCAGGCCAAACTAAGATACCTTGGAACTTTCCCCAAGTTCCGACCAGAGTCGAACTTTTGGAGTTGGGCTGCCCTAGAGCCTTTGCCGACCGAAATTGGACTTTCGGAGGTGGGCTGCCCTAGAGCCTTTGCCGACTGGAGTCGGTCTTTCGGAGGTGGGCTGCCCTAGAGCCTTTACCGACCGGAGTCGATCTTTTGGATGTGGGCTGCCCTAGAGCCTTTGCCGACTGGAGTCAATCTTTCGGAGTTGGGCTGCCCTAGAGCCTTTGCCGACCGGAGTCGGTCTTTCGAAGTTGGGCTGCCCTAAAGCCTTTGCCGATCGGAGTCGATCTTTCGGAGGTGGGCTGCCCTAGAACCTTTGCCGATCGGAGTCGGTCTTTCAGAGGTGGGCTGCCCTAGAGCCTTTGCCGACCAGAGTCGGTCTTTCGGAGGTGCTTCATAGAAGAAGTTGTAGACTTTATTGATAATATTTGTGAAGGTTGTCTACATTCCACAGACGTGCTACTTTCCGCCCATCTAAATGTTTGAGTCGGTAGGTTCCATCTCGAATTACTTCAACGACTCGGTAAGGGCCTTCCTAATTGGGGACGAGTTTTCCTTGCTCGGTCGGTCTTGAAATTTTCACCCTCTGCAAGACCAGATCTCCGACTCGAAAAGTTATTGCCGTGACTTGTGAGTTTTAATACTTGACCATCTTCTGACGGTAGGTCACCATCTTTAAACTTGTTCGGAGCCTGGTTTCTTCAAGTAAATCTAGGTCAGCTCTTCGTTGCTTCGAGTTGGCCGGCTCAGTGAAGTGATCAATCCGAAGGGATTACAAAGAGACTTCCATGGGGATGATTGCTTCAGTTCCGTAAGTCAGGTTGAAGGGGGTCTCCCTAGTCGCCGTTCTGGCAGTCATCTGATAAGCCCATAGTACTGAATGGAGCTCTTCTGTCCAAAACCCTTTGGCCTCGTTCAGTCGGGTCTTCAGTCCATGTAGGATTGTCCAATTAGTGACTTTGGCTTTCCCATTGGACTGGGGATGGCCGACTGAAGTGAGCCAATGGGAGATATGATACTGCTGGCAGAAGCCTTAGAACTTGGGGTTGTCGAACTGCCTTCCGTTGTCGGTGATGATTGCTTGTAGAATGCCAAATCGGAAGATGATGCAGTTTTGGATAAAATTTTTGGCCTTGGCCTTAGTGATCTATGCCAATGGTTCAGCCTCCACCCACTTGGTGAAGTAATCAATGGCCACAATAAGAAATTTGCACTGGCCGGATGCCAGAGGGAAGAGTCCTAGTATGTCTATTCCCCACTGTGCAAACGGCCAAGATGCGATAAGCGGAGTCAGCTGGCTGGCCGGCCTCCTTTAGATATTGGAGTACCTTTGACATGCGTCACACCTTCAGATGAAGTCCGACGCATCCTTCTGGATTATAGGCCAATAGTATCCCTGTCGGATTATCTTGTACGCCAGGGATCTTCCTCCAAGGTGGTCGTCGTAGATGCCTTCATACTTCTCTAAGTGCATAGTCTACATCGGTCAACCCCAAACACTTTAGCAGCGATTGTGAGAATGACCGCTTGTAAAGGATGTCGTCAAGGATGACGTACTTAGAGGCCGTCCAGCGCACACGCTTGGCCTCGGTCGGGTCTTCCAGAAGAGTCCCCTTGGTCAGGAATGAGAGAATTGGGTCCATCCATGAGACTTCATGTTCAACTTGGTGGACCTCAACCGACTCTTCATTAATACTTGGATGCTGCAGGTGCTCCATGAAAGTTCGGTCAGAGGTGTTGGTAACCGCCGTAGCCAATCGTGACAAAGCATCCCGTCTGGGAGTTCTACAGTCGAGGTATATGGAGAATTTTGAAGAATTTAAGCCGAGAGATAAGCTTTGTACCTTGTTCAAGTACTTGGCCAGGGTTGAATCCTTTGCTTTGAATTTGCCCTTCACCTGATTGACCACCAGTTGGGAGTCAAAGAAGGCCCTTATTCGGCTGATGCCCAGTTCATTGGCGATTCACAATCCTGCGAGGAGGGCTTCGTATTCCGCCTGATTATTTGACACCTGAAATGAAAAGTGGAGTGCATACTCCAAGCTTTCTCCGTTAGGGTCGGCCAGAATTAGGCTAGCCCTGCAACCTGCAAGGTTGGACGCTCCATCCATGTGGAGGGTCCAAGCTGGTCCGGCGGCTTCGTTGATGGCATCGACCTCAAGTGCTTCAACTGCTTTAGGGGACGCCCCTTGCTTCCAGGAGCATTCTGCAATGAAGTCAGCAATCATCTGAGCCTTTAGTGCCGATCGGGATCAGAAAGAAATGTCGAACTCGCCAAGTTTGATGGCCCACTTGGCGAGTCGACCGAAGGTGTCTGGACTCCGAAGGATCACCTTAAGAGGTTGGATGGTCATCACCATGATCGGAAGCACCTGTCTACATTTTAGGATACATTGTTTTGGCATCATGGAAGACTTTACTGATATAATAGATGGGCTTATGCTAGCCGTCTTCTCCGATCTGCATGAGGACGAAGCTGACTGCCTCGTCCGACGCCGATAGGTAGAGATACAAAAGCTCCCCCTCTATCGGCTTGGCCAGTAATAGAGGATTCTTCAAATAATCTTTCAGGGCTTCAAAATATGACTGACATTCGTCAGTCTAGATGAAACGATCTGACTGGTGCAGGATCTTGAAAAATGGTAATGATTTCTCAGCCAACCGAGAAATGAAATGTCTGAGAGAAGCTATCCGGCTAGTTAGCTCTTGCACCTGCTTCTTATTAGTCGAATGTCCCATTTCAATAACAGCCCCGATCTTATCGGGGTTGACTTCAATCTCTCTCTGTATGACCAAGAAGCTGAGGAACTTGCCGGAAGTCACCCTGAAAGTACACTTGGCAGGGTTCAGCTTCATCCGATGGCATCTAAGTGCGTCAAAGGATTCCTGCAAGTCCTTGATATGGTCGGCCCTGTTGAGGCTCTTGACTATCATATTATCTACATACGCCTCCATGTTTCTCCCAAGTTGTCCTTCGAAGACTCGGTTGATTAGCCTTTGAAAAATGGCACCGGCGTTCTTCAAACCGAAGGGCATCATCTGTAACAGTACAAACCTTTGTCGGTGACAAAGGCGGTCTTCTCCTCATCCTCCGGGTGCATCTTGATTTGGTTGTAACCAGAGAAAGCATCCATAAAACTGAGAAGCTGATGGCCAGCCGTAGCATCCACCAGCTGATCAATTTTCGACAAGGGGAAGCTATCCTTCGGACATGCCTTGTTGAGGTCGGTGTAGTCCACGCGGATCCTTCACTTCCCGTTACCCTTTTTCACCATAACAACATTTGCTAGCCACTCAAGATAATGGACTTCCCTGATGATGCCAGTGTCAGAAAGCTTCTTTACCTCTTCGTCGATGGCCCTTTGTCTTTCGACCGCAAAGCTTCTCTTCTTCTGTCGAACAGGCCTGTAGGTCGGATCCACCTTAAGCTGATGAGTGATGACCTTCGATGGAATACCTGGCATGTCTGATGCCGACCAAGCAAAGACATCGGCATTACTCCTCAGGAAGCCGATCAGCTCTGACTTGATGTCCTCGCTAAGAGAGCTTCTGATTTGGAGGACTTTGGTAGGGTCATCCTCCCAAAGGGAGACAAACAGGATCCTTTCATCTGGCTGACCTTGGCTGTCGGCTTCAGCCCTTGGGTCGAGCTGTTCCAGAGTAGGACGGTCTTGTGACTGTTGGTTCAGAATAGTTAAGCACTGTCTGGCCATCCGACGGTCTCCCCTCATAACTCCGACCCTACTCCTAGTTGGAAACTTCGCCAACATATGGTAAGTGGATACAATGGCCCGGAACTTGTTAAGAGCCGGTTGGCCTAGAATGGCATTATATGCCGAGGTCGTACAAACGACCACAAACTTGATTGGAAGAGTTTTCTGGAAAGGCTCCATCCCGATCATTATAGGAAGAACTATTTCCCCCTCAACTCGTGACAGAATTTTCTCCGAAGTCTATCAGCGGTATGGGAGATTCTTGCAGCATTGACGTAAACATGTTCATTCTTATAAAAGCATCATACAATAATACCTCCATGGAACTTCCATTATCTATAAGTATCCTTTTTACATTGTAGTTGGCAATCACTGCCGACACGACTACATGATCATTTTCAAAGATATGGGACTCCAGGAGGTCTTCGTCGGAGAAGGTGATTGCATTGGAACCCCTCGACCTCTTGGCAATGTCTGGGTCATCTTCATACCTCCAATCGGACTGCCGATGCAGCATGCCGACATCCACACCGGTTAGTTGCTGGTTGGGAAGCTCCGCCTCCTCCACAGGGTTTCTGGCAGTTGAAGCTTCACTCGACCTGATGGGGTCGGATATATTTGTGCAGGTACCCCCTCCGGATGAGATCTTCAATGGCATCTTTCAACTGTAGGCACTCTTCAGTGCTGTGCCCATGGTCCTTGTGGAACCGACAAAATTTTTCTGTTTCTGGATGTAGGGGGCCCCTCATCAGACGAGGCCTTTGCAGAAAGGTCTTGTTCTTGATCTCCAGGAGGATCTCCCTCGAAAGGGAGAGGGGCACATAGGTCTTGAACCTCCTGGGAAAGTCCTTTGGTTTCAGACTTCGGCGTTGGGCCGACCGGTCACCGTCATTGGGAGGTCGGACTTTGAGAGCCTTGTTACTCCGCTTCTTGGGGGCCGGCCTCCCCTCCGCCTGGCACCGGCTTGCTGCTTGTTCCTCTACCAGGACGTATTTCTGCGCCCTGGCCAGCAGCTCAGTGTAGCTCATCGGAAACCTCTTGTCCAGAAAGAAAGTGAGTCTAGACGAGCGGAGCCCTCTTTTGAAAGCTGACATAGCTACCGCCTCGTTCAAATTCGGGACCTCCATGTCGCTGAGTTGAAACGGGCCATGTAGTCTCGGAGGGTCTCTCCCTCCTTTTACGTCACGAGGAAGAGGCAGTCGGTGTTCCTCGGGATCCGACTGCAGGTCCTGAAATGGAAGAGAAAAAGGTTTTCGAGCTAAGGGAAAGAGTGGATCATACCTGACAGAATGGCGGAGAACCACATCCAGGCAGCCTTCTTAAGGGTGGCAAGGAAGGCGATGCAGTGGAGGGCATCGTACGCATCCTATACCATCATGTGGTTCTTGTAGGTGCCCAGATGGTCCAGCAGGTTGGTGGTGCCATCGTAGGGGTCCACCTAGGGAATTCTGAAGTGGTGGGGAATCATCTTCGCCAGAATCTCATCAAAAAAAGGCGGGCGGGAGTCGTATACCTGCCCCCCTTCGGCTTTCTGCCGATGAACAATCTCAGTGATGCGCTCCTTCATGCGCCAAATCTTACTGGTGTAGTCTCTCGAGAGTTCGGTAGGAGGCCGAGCACCAACAGGGATGGATTCGGCGTAGGAGGGTGAGGCGGACCATGCCCTCTTACCGTCGATGCGAGCTCCCAAGGACCTTCGGGGCTCCGGAACAACGTGGGAGAGAGGCGGAAGGACTTCCTGAGGTCAGCTCCCCTTGGTGTCCGACAAATGGTTAGTGCAGGACGCAGCAGGTGGCTGCTGCCGGTTGTTGGCCGCTTTTTGGAAATGCTAAACCGTAATGGTGAGCATGTCGATTCGGTTCAGCAGCATCTGGAATTGCTGCAGTCCCAGAGTGATGGTGGGCTCGGTGATAGCAGCGGTGGCGGCAGCATCATTTTCCCTGGGAGGTCCCTCGGACCCGGATGGGGAATGTCCTCTTCTAACGGAGGTGTTTTGAGTTCTTCCCTTCGCCATTGCCCGACCTCTCTGGTTGATTCCTCCTTTTATAGTAGAAGAGCGAGCCAGCCCTTCCTCTAGCACCAATCTGTCGCGGCGTCTTCTCCTGAACCGAGTCGGTCGGCTATACTGGAGCGTTCCTCTCCTGGTTGACCTGCAACAAAGTCCCCAAATGCCGGTGGTGCTCTGACGGGCGACACTCCGATGCCTAAGTTAGCAGGAACTTGAAGGCAACAAAATGAAGGAATCAGAAAAGCAGCATAAGGAAAGGAAAGAGTGTACTTAGCTCAAAATGGGATCCCCGGGTATCTTATATAAGTGCGGAACAGTCCAAAATTCGTTAAGGGGGAGGCCGATAAAGACTGATCTACCCCTAAGAGAAACTGGAGAGTGGCTACGTGGTGCCCTGATGGGGTAGCATCGTGGGAGTAGTGGAGCAATACCGCTGATGTGGCAGGATTCTGTTGTAGCAGAAAGAGATTTCTGAAATTCTTTGGGTCCTGAAGTGAGTCGGTCGGACACCGATTGGGAGGGCCAGTCGATCGTCCGAAGTGGAGTGCCCATTCGGACCTCAGCAGGAGTGGGCCACAGGAGCGGGTCGTTCGGACCTCTATCCCAATGGATTGGACTTCTGGAGGAGAGCAGTGGACCGGATCCCAGCAGGAGTGGGTCATTTGGACCTCTCCTCCAGTGGATCGGACTTCTGAAGGAGAGCAGTGGGCCATATCCCAGCAGGAGTTAGTCATTCGGACCTCTACTCCAGTGGGTCAGACTTCTGAAGAAAAGCAGTGGGCCGGATCCCAGCAGGAGTGGATCGTTCAAACCTCAACTCTAGTGGGTCGGACTTCGATTGGGGTGTGTCCGTCGGAGCTTTAGAAGAGCGGCTCGGTCGAACCGCAAAGAGGGGCCGGTCCAGTCTGGCGACAAGCCGGTAGGGTATAACAATTTGCAATCAAAAAATTGATAGCAAAATAATTAAACTTTTTTTAATTATTTTAGAATATTTATGATTGATTTTTCGATTGTAAATTCTTAAAAAAATTTATGATCGAAAAAAAAATCACTAATATATTAGCAAAATATTTTTTTTATAATCTATAATTAATTTTTTGATTACATAATATTAAAAATTTTGCAACTAAAAATTTGATAACAAAAATTTTAAAAACTTAAAATAATTTTAAAAATTTGTAACCTATTTTTTTATTACAACTTTTTTAATATTTTGCACTAATTTGCAACTAGAAAATCAATCAATAATATATTAGCAAAATAAAAAAAATTATTATTAATTGTGTGATCATTTTTTGGTTGCAAAAGATTTAAAAAAATACAACCAAAAATTCAATTATAAAATTTTAAAAAAATAAATAAATAATTTTAAATATTTGCGATCGATTTTTTAGTTGTAATCTTTTTTAAAATTTTGCAACCAAAAAATGGTTGCAAATAAATTTAAAATTAAAAAATAGTAATAAAAAATATAAGCAACCAAATTTTTTGTTGCAAATGTTTATAAAATTAATAATTTTTGCATTATTATTTATATTGTTAAATTAGTCGCAAAGTTGTTGGATGCCCCGTAGCCAGAAATTTTGCAACTGATTTAGAATCGATTTCTATATTAATATTTCTTTAAAAATCAATCATAAAAATGATCAAAATAAATTAATTATAAAATAAATTATTATTTTCTTGTAATGAAGCAAAAATCTCATGCTTCCGGCACCCTCCCTTTCGCTTATCTCGCTGTTGCTGTCTGGATCGTCGTGGCCTACAGCTCTTGTGCGACGTCGGATGGTGCCTTCCCCGTCGATGGTCCGCAGTGGCCAGCAACTCTTGCATGGCACCGGCTGGTGGCTCTCCTGGATGGCGGCTTCCGCGTGTGCTCGGTCTAAGATGGCCACCGCCATGAGAGCCCTTCGGTCTCACTTGGTCCGTAGCTTCGCCGGGTCACGGATGCGCCTCTCCTCCCTAAGTTGGCTGCTTGGTCTAAAGGCTCTACAAAAATGAGGAGACCCGAGTCAGGGATTCCGATGAGGACACTCCGACGGTCAAGTCAGTGAAACGATCTAGGAGAACAGAATCTCTGCACTGAAGAGCTTGGAGACTCTCCGCGTAGAGGATGTGCAGTGGAAACGAGATGTAAAAGTCAAGTATGATCGGAGAGCTTGGAGGGATCCGCTGGAGGTCCCTTGCCAATTAGTCCTCTCTCCCTCTTACCGATTGATCCTTTGTTTTATATGAGAATGGTGGCCCAGACCTGGTCTGAGGCTTCCTTGAGATGTCCTTTTTCCCGGTGTCCCCTGGACGGCGTGGTTCCCCATGGGAGGGGTGGGCACCGTGTCGCCGAGCCCCGAGCCATGGTGTGACATTTCTACTCCTAGGGGGACCGTCGGAGCGTCACAGGGCCTGTGGCCTTAATGGAGTACTCCTCTTAGAAAGGTTCAGGTTTCGTGTCGAGAGGGTTGAGGCCTCCCGGTTGCACGATCATCGATGTGACAGCACGCTACAGGACCTGGGGCCTGGAGAAGCATGCCTTGCACAGAGCACGCATTGCAGAGCTTGGATTAATGGTGGGGCATGCGCCACCTGCTACAGGTTGCAGGTGGATAGGGGCTCCCCTTGCCGTCATTTGAATTTCCATTGATCCTTCCCTCCTTCATCGCTGGCAGGAATTCTGGTCTCTGCAAGGCGGGGAGGAGGCTCCTTTCAGGAGCCCCACTTCAGGACGCATGAGCTCGGCCCTGGTCAGCAGCTGGCCTCAGATGGAGGGCTCGCCTCATGAACACGACTCCGGCCCGGAGCTAATCTCGGCAAGAGGGCTCGCCTTGGCAGCATGAGCATGACCCCGATTAGGAGCTGATCTCGGTAGGAGGGCTTGCCTTGGCAACATGAGCAAGACCCCGACCGGTAGTTGACCTCGACAGGAGGGCTCGCCTTGGTAACATGAGCACAACTCTGATCGAGAGCTGACCTCGACAGGAGGGCTCGTCTCGGTAGCATGAGCATAACTCCAACCATGAGCTGACCTCGACAGGAGGGCTCGCCTTGATAGCATGAGCACGACTCCGGCCAGGAGTTGACCTCGGCGGGAGGGCTCGTCTTAGTAGCATGAGCATGACTTCGGCCGGGAGCTGACCTCGGCAGGAGGGCTCGCCTTGGCAGCAATTGGGCACCTATTCAGGTGGCACTCTCCACCCGCATGGCTGCCAGCTAGCATCCACATGGCCTCCACGTCAGTAGATGCTGCCATATTAGATGCCCCCCACTTTCGAGCCCAGAGAATGATGCGGTGCTCAGGGTGAGGAGAGTAATGATCATGCTAACGTGAGGGGTGCGTCCCTTGCACCATCAATGCCTCGAGCGCCCGCATCCCGTAGATCGCGCTCTCATATTAACGAAGCGGTGTTTTGCCTGGTCTTTCGGTAAAGGGATAATAAATGCTTCATTTGGACCGGAGCGATTGCCCTTGATTTGAAGCATCGGGCCATCTAATGCTAGTATGTGTCAACTCCTGGTTGGTCAGGCAGTTACAGAGGTGCATGCCTTCGATTGGCACGAGGCGACGGTAGGTGGTGAGCTTTATTGCAAAGGACCTGCCCCCTTGCCTTTTTAAAGGATCTTCGAGCATGAGTGACCAAGCTTCCGTAGAGTCCTTTTCTTCTCCTTTAGTCCCCCTCCTGTTCCAAGGTTGGGCTAGGCTCTTTCTCTCATGCTCGTCTTCTTCAACCCTTCTCCCTCGGCCTATGCTGAGGGAGGGCTTCTAGTGGGGGTTCTTAGCCCCAGAACTGAAGGGCAAAGTAAAGACTCTTCAAGAGCAATCGACCGGTGCCAGGATGAGGACATCCGATCTAGGGAAGAAATTCGCTGAGCTCAAAGCTACCCCGAAAGAGTAGAAGGGAAAGATCCCCTGGAAGGCAAAAAAGGTTGCCGGCTCATTGACGGAGGTGGCCCACCTGCAGGCCTTCCAAGTGCAATCGGATGAGGGGGCGGTCAAGGTCATGGTTGTTATGGAGAACGCCACGGCCACCGCGGTGTTGATGGAGGTAACCTCACACGAAGCCACTGAAGCCACCCCGAGGATCACAAGATTGGTGACCTTCAAGGACGAGGTGGTGGATGTGGTGCTGGACCCTTGCCATCAGGGGTCCAGAAAACTCCAGAGGATGGGCGCTTGCCTTCTCGGATAGAAGGGACTGGAATGCCTCCATCCAAGGAAGTCCTGGGGGTAGAGTCCAAAGCTAGAGCCCCAGGCACCGCACTAGCACAGAGAGGACCTGCCCATTGGCTGGGCAAGGAGCGGCAAGGGAGGCCTAGGCTTGTTTCCTTTTTCTTTCTCGTGTTGTAACTAAGTTTTTGAAAGACCTCTCAGCTTGTCGGGTTTCACCACGGTGTAAGATATTTTCTGATCAATGAAGGCTCTTTCTTCCCTTAATCATTGCATGTCTTTTCTTTTTACTTGAATTCTTTGCATGGCTTCCCAGGCTGTGGGGAGCCTTTTCCTGATGTCAAGGATACTTTAATGAATGTAATCTTTCTTTTCCCTTCAACTGAATTGCCTTGTGTTTTTCCTGCTTTGTCTTCTGTTCTTTTTCTCCTTCCGCTTCTTAAATCCTTGTGATAAGGAGGCAGACTTTCATGGTCGCGGTGAGCCCAACCTAGGCCCTTGGCTATCGTGGGGTGACGCTAGAGCCCTGAAATCAGAATGGAGAACTCCGTGAGTGTCCCACTCTTGCTTTGCTGACCATAGGGTCATGTGGTCTTGAGTGCAAAATGCTTCTAGAGCTTCTTGGTTTACCGAGCTGTAAGCCGAGTGGTAGATGGTGGGGCTTCTGGAATGCCCCAGCTTCAGGAACAAAGGTTTTGGGATCTTCGGCTCCGGAGTGCGAGATTGCTAGCATTCCCTGACCTCGGAGGCAGGACCAACAGCATCTCTAGACCTCGGAGGCGGGACTAAGGGCATCTCCTGACCTCGGAGGCAGGACCGATGGTGTCTCCTTGCTTTAAGTGTGGGGCCTCATAAGTTTCCTAGCTTGAAGGTGTCAGACTGCGAGTCAGGCAGTAGATATGGGGTTTCTAGAGTTTCTCGGCTTAAGATGCCAAACTATGAGTCAGGCGATAGATAGCGGGGCTTTTGGGATCTCCAGGTTGACATCTTCCGACTGTGACTAAGGCAGTAGATACGGGGCTTCTGGAGTTTCCCGGCTTGAGGTGCCGAACTGTGAGTCAAACGGTAGATGGTGCGGCTTCTAGGATTTTCTAGCTAATATCTCCGGACTATGAGTAAGGCAGTAGATGCGGGACTTCTGGAGTTTTCCAGCTTGAGGTGCCAACTGTGAGTCAGGTGGTAGATGGCGGGGCTTCTAGGATTTCTAGGCTGACATCTCCAGACTGTGAGTAAGGCAGTAGATGCGGGACTTCTGGAGTTTCTCGGCTTGAGGTGGTGAACTGTGAGTCAGGCAGTAGATGGCGGGGCTTCTAGGATTTCCAAACTGACATCTTCGGACTGTGAGTAAGGCGATAGATGCGGGGCTTCTGAAGTTTCTCAACTTGAGGTACCGAATTATGAGTCAAACGGTAGATGGCGAGATTCTTGGGATTTCCCAGCTAACATCTCCGGACTGTAAGTAAGGCAGTAGATACGGGGCTTCTAGAGTTTTCCGGCTTGAGATGCTGAACTATGAGTTAGGTGGTAGATGGCGGGACTTCTGAAATTTCTTGTCTAACATCTCCGGACTGTGAGTAAGGCAGTAGATGCGGGAATTCTGGAGTTTTCTGACTTGAGATGCCGAACTGTGAGTTAAGCGATAGATGGCTAAGCTTCTGGGATTTCCCAGTTAACATCTCCGGACTTTGAGTAAGGCGATAAATGCGGGGCTTCTAGAGTTTCCTGGCTTGAGTTGCCGAACTATGAGTTAGGCGGTAGATGACAGGATTCCTGGAATTTCCCGACTGATATCTTCGGACTGTGAGTAAGGCAGTAGATGCGGGGCTTCTAGAGTTTCCCGGCTTGAGGTGCCAAACTATGAGTCAAGAAGTAGATGGCGAGGCTTCTGGGATTTTCTGGCTGACATCTTCAGACTATGAGTAAGGCAGTAGATACGGGGCTTCTGGAGTTTCCTGGCTTGAATTGTCGAACTGAGATAGGCGGTAGATGGCAGGGCTTATGGGATTTCCTAGCTGACATCTCCAGACTATAAGGCGGTAAATACGGGGCTTCTGGAGTTTCCCGGCTTGAGGTACCAAACTGTGAGTCAAGTGATATATGGCAGGATTCCTAGGATTTCCCGGCTAATATCTCCGAACTGTAAGGCAGTAGATGCAAGACTTCTGGAGTTTCCCAGCTTGAGATGCCGAACTGTGAGTCAGGCGGTAGCTGACGAGATTCTTAGGATTTCCATGTTAGCATCTCTGGACTGTGAGTAAGGCAGTAGATGCGGGGCTTCTGGAGTTTTTCGGCTTGAGGTGCCGAATTGTGAGTCAGGCGATAGATGGCGGGTTCCTAGAATTTTCTAGCTGACATCTCCGAACTGTTAGTAAGGTAGTAGATGCGAGGCTTCTGGAGTTTTCCGACTTATGGTGCTGAACTGTGAGTCATGCGATAGATGGCGGGATTTCTGGGATTTCCCAACTGACATCTTTGGACTGAGTAAGGTAGTAGATGCGGGGCTTCTGGAGTTTTCCGGCTTGAGGTGCGGGACTTCGTAAGTTTCCTGGCTTTATGTACATGGCTTCGTAAGTTTTCCGACTTAAGGTGCGGGGCTTCGTAAGTTTCCTAGCTTGATGTGCGGGGCTTTGTAAGTTTTCCGGCTTTAGGTGCAGGGCTTCGTAAGTTTCCCGGCTTGATGTGCGGGGCTTTGTAAGTTTTTCAACTTTAGGTGCAGGCTTCGTAAGTTGCTCAGCTTTATCCATCGGACTTAGAGGTGAACGGAGATGTTCTTGCACGGGTGAAAAACAAGTTTGCACCCAAAAAAAATTGATGATTGAGAAGGAGCCTTACATCATTGTTAGTACATTTCCAAATTGCTCGCTTTCTCACTGGATAGCTCTTTGGCCCATCGATCCCTAGCCTCATCCAATCCGGTACGAAGCCCTTGCAAGATGGTCCGGTTGGTCATCTCGACTTCTCTATCGGTCTAGGGATGGGCCATCGAGGTGAAGCGGTGATGGTTACCTAGGTCAGCACAGAACTCCTCGAGAGTCTGGTTATAGAACTTCACCTCTGGTGAAGGTTGTCAGCATAGTCCTTTGCCGAGGTGGGGTCCCAGCAGTTATTGGGAGTATAATCTCTCTCCCAACTCCAATTAAGTCTCTTTACAAGATGCTATGCTATCATCGTGTCCACGATGACAGCATCATTATCAAGGTTATCCACCCCAGTTGACCTCTCTCCCCTGCAGGGGAGTACATCATCATTCTCTTCTCTCCCCCTAACCCTCTTCGGGGCTCTGTCTGCCGCCTAGGAAATCATCCCTACCAGCTTCTTGGTGGGTCGGTTGTCGATGGAGAGTGGTAAACTTCCGGGAGAACTCCTCCTTTCACATACTTCTCAAGGTAGCCGTGCTTGATCAGGTCATCTATCTCCCTTTTCAGGTGGCAGCATTCCTCCATGTCGTGGCTGTGGTCTCGATGAAAGCAGCAATAACGGGATCGATCGCATCTAATGGATGGCCTCAAAGGAGGAGGATGGTACAGGAAGCGCTCACCCTCAATCTCTATAAAAATCTTTGCTCTCGAGACAAGGAGAGGAGCAAGCTTCTCATCTTTAGCGGGGTCGGCCCTAGGTCTCGGCCCCAGCCGTGGGGCCGGCACCAACTTCTGGACTTAGGGAGCATATATTTTCCCAACAGCATGACACTTATGGGGCCTCCCGTTGAGCTCCCTCCTAGTATGATCTGCCTTCTCTACATGGATGTACTTATGAGCCCGGAGAAGGAACTCCGAATAAGTCTTCGGAGGCTTCTTGTCAAGGGAGTAGGTGAAGCGGGAGGTTCGCAACCCCCTCTTCAGTGCCAGCATAGCGACCGGCTCGTCGAGGTGGTAGATCTCCAGGGCCCTTGAAATAGGATACATAGTCCTGGAGGGACTCTCGATCTTGCTAACGGATCAAGAAGAGGCTATCAGCCTCGTGTGGCACCTTTCTTCATGCATCAAAGTGCACCATAAATCTCTTCTCCAACTAAGAGGAGGAGTTAATGCTTTCCAACTCGAGTCTGGAGAACCAGGCTCGAGCGGCTTTCCATAGGATAGCTGAGAAGGTGATGCAGAGGAATGTATCAGTGGCCCCCTAGACCCTCATAAGGGTCTTGTAGCTTTCCAAATGGTCCAGGGGGTCAGTCGTCCCATTGTAGGGATCAACCTGCGACATACGGAACCGGCTAGGAATTGGTTCCTCTTGGATTCTGTGGGAGAAAGGGGGACGGGTGTCATGACCTGCAAGCTTGCTAAAAGAGCCTTGAATCTCTGCAAATCGATGGGAAAGTTCAGCCAGCTTGCGTTCTTGCTCTTCGAGGTGTTTCTCTGCCTGGCAACAGATGGCCTCATCAGTGGATCCCTCGATAGAGACCGTCAGGGGTGAAGGAGATGCAGAGCGGGGGAACTCTCGTCTGAGTTCTCGACCATGCTAGCATCACTGGTGGGAGTGCGCACCGTGGTCCGAGACCGGGAAGCGACTCTCCCGACCGGTCGGACCATCCTGCAGCCTCTTTTCGATCACCTGGTGGTCTCTTCTTGACTGGGAGACTGCATGCAATGGTCCCTCCTAGAAGGATCGAAGGCTGGTATGAGGATTGGTGGCATGAGTCACTGGCATCCCTGGCTGCTGTTATATTACTAGGGATTGGTGTCTTTGGTGGAGCTGGCTTACCGCCGTAGCCAAGGCATGGACCTGCTGGGCTAGTACAATAATCTGGGGGTCCGCCGGAGGCGGTGGTAGTGGAGCAAGGAGCCCCCTTTCTAGACTTTGATGGCTATGATAGGGGGCTCCCACCCTGCTGGCGAAGCCTCGCACGCTCTCGTTGTCACCATGGAGCTCTGGAGCTTCTGCAGGTACTCTGCTAGTAGTGGGGAGACTCATGGTTGGACTTCCCATAGTCGTTGGAGTTCTAACGCTCCGTCTCCCTTACCGGCATGCCAATCTATTGCCACCTGGATCGTCATGGCCTATAGCTCTTGTGCGGCATCGGGTGGTGGCTTCCCTGTCATGGTCCACAGTGGCCAGTAGCTCTTGCATGGTGCCGGCTAGCAGCTCTCCCAGTTGGCATCTTCCGTGCATGCTCGGTCTAAGGTGGCCGCCGACATGGGAGCCCTTCGATCTTAGCTTGGACCGCAGCTTCGCCGGGTCATGGATGCGCCTCTCCTTCCCAGGTTGGCTACTTGGTCCGAAGGCCCTGTAAAAATGAGGAGACCCAGGCCGGGGATTTCAATGGGGACACTCTGACAGTCAAGTCAAAGGGATCATCTAGGGGAACAGAACCTCTATGGTGAAGAGCTTGGGGACTCTCCGCGTAGAAGATGTGCAGTGGAAACGAGATGTAAAAGTTAAGTAGAAGTGTGATCAGAGAGCTTGGAGGGATCCGCTAAAGGTCCCTTGCCAATTATCCATCTCTCCCTCTTACCGATTGCTCCTTTGTTTTATATGAGAATGGTGGCCCAGACCTGGTCTAGGGCTTCCTTGAGATGCCCTTTTTCCCGGTGTCCCCTGGATGGCGTGGTTCCCTGTGGGAGGGGCGGGCACCGTGCCATCGAGCCCTGAGCCACGATATGACATTTCTATTCCCGGGGGATCGTCGGAGCGTCACAGGGCCCGTGGCCTTAATAGAGTACTCCTCTTGGGAAGGTTCAGGTTTCGTGTCGGGAGGGTTGAGGCCCCCCGGTTGCACGATCGTCGACGTGGCGACATGTTACAGGACTTGGGGCCTAAAGGAGCATGCCTTGCATAGAGCACGCATTGCAGAGCTTGGATTAATGGCGGTGCATGCGTTACCTGCTAGAGGTTGCAGGTGGATAAGGGCTCCCCTTATCGTGATTTGAATTTCCGTTGATCCTTCCCTCCTTCGTCGCTGGCAGGAATTCTGGTCTCCGCAAGGCGGGGAGAAGGCTCTTTTCGGGAGCCCCACTTCAGGAAGCATGAGCTCGACCCCGGTCGAGAGCTGGTCTCAGACGAAGGGCTCGCCTTATGAGCACGACCTCGACCGAGAGCTAACCTCGGCAGGAGGGCTCGTCTTGGCAGCATGAGCACGATGCCAGCCGGGAGCTGATCTCGACAAGAGGACTTGTCTTGGTAGTATGAGCACAACTCCAGCCAGGAGCTGACCTTGGCAGGAGGGCTCACCTTGACAGTAATTGGGCACCGCGTCCAGGTGGCACTCTCCACCCGCATGGCTGCTAACTAGCATCCACATGGCCTCCACGTCAGTAGATGCTGCCACATCACTCACCATCCTTAGTCGCTTTGAAAATGCTGCCCCCCAATTCAAACTCCCTAGGGTTGCCACCTAGATCAATCCTCCCCCCCCCATCATCCTTCTCTACATTCTCGCCACCCTCCAATCCTTCTTTGTTATCAACATCATTTTTTCTTTATGCCTATGCCACACCATTACTTTATTATAACTTCATCATCTATAATATCACGAATCATGTTGACTTGCTCTCCACTATGCTGGTGATTTCCTCAACCTTTTGGAGAGGATCTCTCGATGAGGTATAAAGGGGAGATGAGGATGGGTTTGATGAGGTTAAAATTAGGGCAATCAAGTTCTATCTAGAGTCAATTAGGTAATGAGTCAAGTTATATGTTGGGTTTAACATATAACAAATGCTACATTCCTCCGAAACGAGCCTTACAAGCATACAAGGCTATATCAAATCAAAAGTTTTTTTCTCAATCCTCGAAAATTAATGTTCTTATAGATTTAATCAAATCATTTTCATCAACAATAATATTTGATCCATATAAAACCTTCAAATCTAAGCTAAAATAATAAGAACTAATTGATATAGGTGACTACGATAATTTGATCTCCATGAAATTTAGTGCTCTCCTTCAAATCCCAAGCAATCATGATTCATGATTTAAAAAATAAAAAAAAAGAATAATAAGCTGCACAAGTCTAGTAAGTAACATAGCATATCAAAGTATGATCTAAAAATGCT
The DNA here is from genome assembly GCA_021397845.1 of Areca catechu. Taxonomy (NCBI): domain Eukaryota; kingdom Viridiplantae; phylum Streptophyta; class Magnoliopsida; order Arecales; family Arecaceae; genus Areca; species Areca catechu. The sequence goes on along the minus strand of CM038039.1, from coordinate 200,594,403 downwards.
AAGCAAACAAATATATAATATTAACCATGAGTAACAAATCTCAAATAATACATATTTTTTCAAAAATAGTTATTTTTTATAATTGAATTCAACATCAAGCTACGGCCATGTAACATAGTGGCATGGATCTGATAATAAAAATATATTGCATAAAGTGCTAGATAATAGATACTACTATTCTAATCAACAGTGGTACAGCATTGAAACTAGTTTATCAATTATAAGTCAACATATCTAATATATAATCCCTAATGGCAGGGCCATGTCATAGCCATGCTAAGAATATATATAAAAACAAGTTTACAAACTCGCTAATCAAGTTTTTTAAAGCAAATCATAGATTATTTACAATAATAAAACAACACATGCTTTACCCATTTTATTAAACAAAAAATAGAGAAAATAAATTAAATTAAATAATTAATTATATTTTTTGAAGATTATTCGAAAGCATATTTAAAATATTGGTTACTTGCCTCTATTAGTGACAAATCTAAGTATGGTATTCATAAATCCACACTTCAATCAAGTAAATTAGATATACCAATTCAAGATCATCGAAATTCAATATGTTTGAGGACAAACAAATAAAAAAAGTTTCAAAGAACTTAAACAAGAAAGTAGAATACCCAAATAAGGAGATGATTTATGTATGATTTCATATTTGAATCAAGATAAATCAAGGATATGCTAGTCAAGTGAAGGAACCTGATGATCCTAAATTAATTAATATAGGTAATTTTATCTCATCAAAGGCTAGAGAAAGATACATGTCGATCACCATAGTCAAAGATAACCAAATATAATAGGATCCAACTAGAATTAGGATAAAAATTTGCACACTACCCAATGACTATGAGTCAGGATCCTCTTATCAGGATAGATCAAAATCGTTAAGAGTAAACCTTTAACTAGATCTTTTCTAGAGAGAGATATAAAACTTTCTAGAAAGAGAAAAAAATCGGAGATATTTGGAGAGAGAAAGAGATCATATAAGATAAATGAGAGAAAATGGGTAAAGAGAGAGATTAATTAAATGAAACATGACTGATCAGGCAATACTGTCCGACATTCCAATTAGCCTGAGCAAAATTATTTTATCAAATCATAATTGAACTAGTATATAGATGGTTTAATAAAAATCATAGATGATCAATTTTAATAATATGTGGTCTAGCCAAGATGAGTGTCGATATGCTATCCAGCAATGATAAAGTAATATTCTTTTTGTTATGATCAAATTAGAATCATTAAAAAAATATTTTATTAGATTAATCATAAAAAGAAATACCTGAAGACTTAAATAATCTAAAAATAAAAAATTTTAGAAAGAGAAAATAAAATTAAAAAAAAAGAGAAATAAAGGTGCAAGTTTCGAGAATGGAGAGAGAAAAGATTGAGAATTTCTCTACTTTTCTTTTTCTTTTTCTTTTTTGTTTTTCGTAGCATTTTGAGAAAACAGGGGAATGTATTCTTCTTCCCCAAATTAGAGGAAGAAGATGGGGAAAGCAATGGTGGAAAACAATAGCCAAGGGCCAATAACCGGTGTAGAAGACTGGCAGCAAGTGTTGATGATGAGCATGACCGAAAAAAGGAGAAAGGAGGATTTAGATATAAAAATAAGGGATTTACTTGGAATTGTTCTAAGCATTAGTCCACGATGGCCATGATTTTCACCATGAAGATCACGAGGATGATCAAAGGAGCTTGGCCGGAGGTTGTTTTATCAAAGATAGCAACAATGATGGCAAGAGAAAGAAGAAATAATAAATAGAGGGGTAAAGGCATCGATTGTCAAAAAAAAAAGAAAGGGGCGATCTTCAATCCATTAAATCCTACCGTTCTCAAGAGAGGTTCGGTCGAACAACGGCAACTTCAGGTGGGGAGTAAATGAGGAAAAGGAAGAGCAATAATTTAGATATCTCATACCTGGATTTTGCCAAGCTTTCATGGTTTGCGCGATGACAAACTTCTGGAAGTAGCAGAGCAAAAGGGAGAAATTTCAATGATGGTTCAATGGTTGAGTTCAAAGAAACTATAGGGATCTTTTAAGTAGGGATGGGGGCTAGAGTTTCCTACCTTTAGGACTCTTGGTCCTTTGAAGAAACAAGACTCCCATCGAGAGTTTGTTGAGAAGTTTGACTCCACCAAGAGTCATTACACAAACACGACATGGCCAGGGCTTTAGATCGAGGTCTCATAATTTTCTTTTTGCTAAAAATAGATTATGTAATTAGGGACATTGTCATTAATATTACAAAAGAAACCATTCTTTTTTATACTTGAAATACTCTGGACGGATGTATCATCAATATATAATAATAATAATGTTGCCGCCTATACTGTCATGGTCTGAAGCTTGGAGATGATCTCAGATATTGATCTCGTTGCTTGACGACCATCTCATGCACCCGGACCTGCAAAAAGAGGAGATCTGGGCCGGGGATCCCGGCGAAGGCACTCCAACAATCAAGTCAGTAACGATCTAGGAGAACAGATCCTTCCCTATAAGCTCCTTTGGTCGGACTCCATGCTTGGAGGAGGAGATTTTGCTTTAAAAAAGAAAGAGTAGAGTGAGGGTGGCAACGGTGGAGGAAAGCTCGAGCGATGATGGCTGTGTCCATCGAGACCCTTCCAACGGGTGCTCCGATAGCCTCAGAGTGCTCTGCTTCTTGCTTGCTTGCCCTTGCTTGCTTACCTTGTTTGAAGACCTTCTGAACCTTCTTTTAGGCCATCCACCCTTTTGATGACTTACCTCGGGTTCCTCCCCCTCCGTAGGCATCGAAAGGTCAATGTCTTGCAGCGCTCCGTGTCGTGTGCCCAGGTGCCTTCCTCCATCCATAATAAGGAGTTATGTCTCTGGTTCTGACCTCCACTCTGGTTGCCCCACTTTGAAAAATTTGGCAGAGTCTCGATCAGGGAGCAGCCACCTCCTGGATTTGAATCTTCTAGGATGATTTCCTCTTTCGGCTGGTACAAACGATCAGTTGGAAAGTGTAGTGCCTTGGCTACGGCGTCCTTTCTTATTTGGTGTAAGTGCAGCGGGAGTAATCATGGTATCCTGGGGGTGCCCCTCCGTGGTCCTTGGGTAGTTTTGATCACGGGGGCGGCTTCCGGTTGCTGGACCTCTCGTCTGAAGAGAGTTTGGTCCGAAGAGAAGGAGCTCAACTTCGGTCGGGATGGACTCAACCTCGAGGGAGCCGCTTGGCAAAGGAGCTCAGAGAGAGCAGGAGCTCGACTTCGATCAAGACTAGCTCGACCTCGAGGGAGCCGCCCGTCGAAGGAGCTCAAAGAGAACGGGGTTGACTCGACCTTGGGGGAGCCGCCCGGTGAAAGAGCTCAAAGAGAATGGGAGCTTGACTTCAGCTGGGACAGGCTCGACCTTGAGGGAGCCGCCTGGCGAAGAAGCTCGAAGAGAATGGGAGCTCGACTTCGGTCGGGGTGGGCTCGACCTCGAGGGAGCCGCCCAATGAAGGAGCTCGAAGAGAGGGTCTGGCGTGGCAACTTTTGTCAATGTGGCATTCGGCTGGATCTAATAGAGACTTCACGTCAGCGATCCTACCACATCATTTGCCCCCACTTCCAAGTCCCATTGGCATGCGGTGCTCGGGATGAAGGGAGTAAATACGGAGCTGACATGGAAAAGGTAAAAATCAAGTACCATTAATACTACGATTGCCGGCGCTTCATGGAGCGGGTCTTGAAGCCAATGTGGGGACGACATGTCAGCTTGTCCGAGGAGGCATAATGGCTGACGCAGAACTTGAAACGGTTTCGGGTGAACCGAAGCATCACTCCTCACTGATCTCGACACGTGGTGCCAATCCAGTGGCGGCGGTTCTGGGGGGTACGGTTGCTGCTTAGCCATTTCAAAAGGAAGGGAAGTTTTCTTGAAAACATCATTTCTTTCGAATTCTTCGTGCCCGCCGATGAACCAGAGCCTTCCTTCTTCTCTCCCCCGACTGTCCTTTCCCTTCAAGGCCTCCAGGTTTATCCTCTTCAGTCCTTCCTCCCCTCTGGTCAGGTAGAGTTTGTCCCTAGGGCCCCTCCAGACTTCATCATTCTTCTTCCTCCTTCCTTGTAATTCCTTCTTCATTCTTCTCCCTTTGGATGGTCCCCTCAGGTCGTAGCCACCATCCTTCGAGCAACCCCAATGAGGCAAGGCCTTCCCAACCAAAGACTCCCTCCTCCGATGAGGAGGAGAAAATCCCTTGATGCGGGACGAAAATCGATTAAACCCTAGATTATTTGGAAAAGGGAAAGAACTAAACAAACTAGGACCGTGGGAGGGCTAAGAAGCCTCCTGGGACTAGGGTGACACTGAAACTAGAATCCTAAAATAGCTGATCTCTTTTGTTTTCAATTTTCTTGGTGAAAGTGGCGAAGGAAGGATGGAGATAGGGGACTGGAAACTGGAACTCATGGCCCTGGGACTCACTCTAACAAGGAGACGCATACAGAAAGTCAGGGGTCAAAGCATAAAGCTACCCTCCCGAGGGATCACATCACACAGCTACCCTCCCGGGGGATCACAGCAACAGCTACCCTGAGCTCTCATCGAACCCATAATGCACATAGTAGGGATCTCACATAGATGCGCTAGGATGACTCTCAAAGGACACGAGGGAATAAAGAAGACGAGATAGGGGATAACTAGGGTGCTTACCGAACCCATAATGCACATAGCAGGGAACGCCTCACACCCCTCATCGAACCCATAATGCACATAGTAGGAAACGAAGGCAAACGGGCCTCAGCCCAGAACCAGAACCGGAACCAATGGAGAACCAAAAATTTATATCAAATCATCTCTAATTATTACAGGGAGAGAGGGGGCCTTTATATAGAAAAACCAAAACCCTCAGTTTCTTAGCCTCTAAGAAAACTAAAAAAAGGAAAATAAATTACATCAAAATTCATGTTGCATCAAAAGTGGTGCTGATCTACTCTGAGAAGCATGTCGGCTTGATGATCTGCTCCAGAAAGCATGCTACTCTAAAAATGGGATTGCTCTGAAATCCATGCAAATACCAACTCACGGCCGTGGAAGGGAAGAACGATCTCCGACAGGGCACCAACGGATGGCCAGGAAGCGGGTGGCGGACGGGCCGGTGAACGGCGAGCGACGGATGGCTGGCGGCGGGCGGCGGGCTGCGGGCGAGGCAGCACAAGAATGGCACGGCACGCCTTGGGGCATGCCGTTTGGTCTCCCACGGTCGTGGGAGACCTCAGAGCGTCGGCGTGGCCGGTGGATGGCGGGGAAGGCCGGGGCCGGTGGACGTGCAGGCGGAGGCGGCAGGTGGCAATGGCGGCGGTGGCGCAGGGGCGCACGTGGGTGGACGGACTCCTCCCGTGTCCGTTCGTCTTCCCACGGGCGTGGGCAGCGGCGGACCCCACCGGCGGCCGGGCGAGGGCCGGCGGGCAGCGGGAACGGCAGCGGGCAGCAAGTCGGTGGCAGCGGCGGCAGGGACGGTCGTGGGCCATGGCGGGCGGACGCCTCCGAGTCCGTTCTCTTCCCACGGGCATGGGCGGCGGCGGTGGCTTCTCCAGCGAGGGTAGGGGCCGGCAAGCATCGACGGCGGTCCGGCGGGGGCAGCCGGGGGTCGGGTTGCCCGAATCTGGGGCCGGAGGGGACGGCTGCTAGGGTTCGGAAGTTTTAAAAAAATTCACGGGAGAAGATGGAATAGTGTAGGAATAAATCAGGAATAAGATTGGGATAAAGATGGAATAGCAGGAATAAGTGGAATAGCGGGAATAGGAAAATTTTAAAAATATGAGAAAATAAGAAAAAAATGAAAAAATACCCGGACCTGCCCTGGATCCCCATCATCCCTCTTTAGGTTCGCAGGAGCCTTCGCCCTATCGGGATCGTAATAGGAGAGCCTAGGTCTCGTCTTCCTCATCCTCCTGTTCCCGAAGTTCCCTCCGAGCCTTCTCGTTCGACTGGTCCTGGTGGCATCGCTTCGGTGATGACTGGGGAGGACCTCTCGATAATCCGGGAAGCCTTCGATATCTCGGACTCCATTCGGCCCTCGGTCCCAAGACCAGGGGAATAGGTCACCTTTAGTGGCCTAGGCCGGATCGCCCTTTATAAGGAATCCCTCGCAGGGGGTCTTCGCTTCCCTTTTCACCATTTCTTCCTCTTTGTGCTCAGTAACTACCGCCTCGTCCCGGTTCAGTTGGTTTCGAACGTGGTTAGGACTATCTTCTGTTTTATTGTCCTCTGCCACTTCTACGAGATTGTAGCTCATTTTTCCTTGTTCAGGGTCTTCTTCATCCTGAAATGCCACCCGACCGAGGATGGATGGTGGTTTATCCTCCTCGCCCGAAGGGTATTAAATTTGAACTCCCCTCTTCCATCAAAGGATAGAAGAGCAAGTATTTCTTCGCCTCCATTAAAGGGATCGACTGGGTCTGGAGTGATCTGGACCTAACTCCAAACCGGAATGCCAAGATCGAAGTGACTGATCAAGAGATTTACAACCAGCTCATCACCGACCAAATCCCTTCCCTCGAGGTCCTGCTATCAGAGCAGAACCTGTATGAAGCCGGGGTCAGCCCAATCCAGGAGTTGGGTGAGTTTGGCGTAAACCTTTCTTTCTTCTGCAGGTTTGTCCGAGCTTGATGCTGATCTTGTTTCTTTTCTTCTTGCAGGCATGAAGTTTTCAATGGATCAGCTTGTTCAATTCTCTTAGAAGAGAAGTGCACTAGCGGGACCTAGGGAATCCCCACCCAAGAGGGCCCGGAATGAGCCTAGCCTAAGGTTCGGGCCTGTTGCAGCCTCTGACCCAAGTAAAAGGATGGTTGAACCGACCTCCGAACCACCAAGGCAATAGATTCCACCTCCGATCTGAGAGTCTAGCATGATCATGCGAGCTCGGCCCGCTGCTGCTGTCATTGCTACGCCCCCACCTCCTGAAGTCATCATGGTGGAAGCGGGAGGAGAGGAGAGGAGGGAGCCACCATCGACGATGCCGTCCAATGTGGCGGCAAGCTCCAACAGGGGTTTGGAGACATCTTCGGCCATCCCTGAGGGCATGGTGGCCGCCTCGGCGAGGAAGAAGACTAGCTCTTACAGGGCACCGGTCAAGGTGGCGCCAAACTCCTCTGTGATCTAGAATCGAGCCCTAGCCGAGCGTATGATAGACTTTGCCATCCAATCATGTGACCAGCGGGAAAGGGAAGGGAGGCCTTTATCGGATGCCATCCTCGACACCTTCCCCCATCTCTTCATGGTAGGGCCCCTTGCATTTATCCTCCTCATTTTTCATTATTTATTCATTTATTTTATTGCATAACTGACGTCTCCTTTGGTACAGCTCGGGATGGACCTCCTGCTCATTCGTGACTACTGCTCCCACTAGATCAAAAGGGACGTGTTGAAGGAGCAGGAGATCTCGTCGTTGGTGGCTGAGGCCAAGGAGAAGACCAATAGGGCCCAAGGCGCGGAGGAGAGGAACAGGGAGCTCCAAGCTGAAGCGGCGGACGCTGAGAGGCGCATTAAGGACCTCGAAGCATCCCTGGTCCGGGAGAAAGATTGGGTCAAGCACCGGGCCGAAGAGCTCAAGGCCGAGGCGACCCGGGCAGAAAAACTCAAGGCTGAGGTGGCCCGAGTGGCAGAGGAGCTCAAGGCTGAGGTGGCCAAGGCAGCTAAGCAGTCCCAAGTCCTCCGAGCTCAGCTAAAGATGGCACGGGAGCGAGCTTCGGCAGTTGAAAAGAAGGCCGCTATGGCAGTGGCCTTAATGGAGGCCGCCAAGGCAGTGCCAAACTTCAAGGCCTCAACAAAATTTACAAGGGAGATCCAAGAGGCGGCCACATACTCATTCCTTAAAGGTTATGAGTTTCGCCGATCCAGGGTGGCACAACTCTTTTTGGAGCTAAACCTGGAGGTGCTCGCCTTCCCAGCCATCCCGTGCGGGGACCCAGTTGAGAACATGGTCGAAGCGGAAGAGGAGCCTACAGCCATCGTCGAAGCAGCTCCGCTGGCAGAGGTCCGAGAGGATGCTGTCCTGCCTCAGCGCTGTCCCGGGAAGGAGCCGGTAGAATAGGAACTTTTTCTTTTTGCTTCCTATATTTTTGCTTTTTTCTGGACTGCCCGGCCTGTCGGGGGTCCTAGGATAGTATAATTTCTTCTCAAACTTGAATGAAATATCCCTTTCATTAACTGAGCTCACATGATTCCTCATTTGTTTTCCTTTATATTCTTGACTACCTCGACAACCTCTCTTCCCTCTTCCTTCTCCTTTCTCTTCTTTTTCTTTTTTTTTTAATGTACAAGTTCTTGTTGTGGTGCCTTGCCTGGAGGTACCAAGTACTTCAGCTCTTTCTAGTAGAGCCCCGAGTAGAGAGGGCGGTTAGGAAGAAAGCTCTTGAGTTGTCGAGTTGTCCCTACCATGTTGGAATTGAGGTAGCGGGACTTCATGCACCTCCTTGAAGGAAGCCTGAGTGACTTCAGGTGAAACTGTCTCCAAGTGCCTGGGATGCAACCGAGCTGGGAGGCTGAACTCGGGGAGTCTGAAGGTGCCCCCACTAGTCTTGAACTTGGATAGACAAAGTACAGGACTTCTAGAGTCTCCTGGCTTCGAGGTGTGGGGCTTCAGGAGTTTCTCGGCTTCGAGGTGCGGGGCTTCTGGAGTTTCCTGACTTGAGGTACGGGGCTTCAGGAGTTTCCTGGCTTGAGGTGCGGGGCTTCAGGAGTTTCCCGGCTTCGAGGTGTGGGGCTTTAGGAGTTTCCCGACTTCGAGGTATGGAGCTTCAGGAGTTTTCTAGCTTGAGGTGCGGGGCTTCAAGAGTTTCCCGGCTTGAGGTGCGGGGCTTCAGGAGTTTCCTGGCTTGAGGTATAGGGCTTCAGGAGTTTCTCAGCTTAATCTGCCGAACCTGGGGTCGAGTAGCAGTATTCCTGCAAGGCAAAGACAGTTTGCACCAAAGGAATTCTTTTATTAATGGGAGGAAGCCTTACATCATTGATAGTACAACATCAAGTTGTTGGCATTCCAAGTTCGTGGAAACCGGGCGCCATTGAGCTCAACAAGGTAGTAAGCTCCATGGAGGAGAGACTCGACCACCTTGTAGGGGCCTTCCCAGTTTGGGAAGAGTTTGCCGCACTCCCGAGATTGAGAGGCTTCAGCCCGTCATAGCACCAAATCACCCGGGCGAAAGATCTTTGGCCTTACCCGCGTGTTGTAGTACTGGGCTACCTGCTGCCGATAGGTCGCCATCTGGAGTCGAGCCTTGTCTCTCGTTTCTTCTAGGAGGTCTAAGTTGAGTAGAAGGCGGACCTGGTTTTTGGCTTCATTATATTACTCCACCCGCAGCGTGGGCACACCAAGTTCACTGGGACTATGGCTTCGACATCGAAGACGAGGTTGAAAGGCGTCTCATCTATGGCTGTTCGAAATATTGTATGGTCCCAAAGGATACTGGGAAGTTATTCTACCCACTTGCCCTTGGCTTGGTCTAGCCTGGTTCGGAGTCCTTGCAGGATGGTCTGGTTGGTCACCTCGGCCTCTCCATTAATCTGAGGGTGAGCCACCGAGGTGAAGCGGTGATGGATATTAAGGCCGGCGCAGTACTCCTCAAACTCTCAACTATCAAACTACCGTCCATTATCGATAATGATGGTATGGGAGAGTCCGAAGTGGCAGATGATCGACTTCCAAAAGAATTGGCTGACCTTGGCTTTAGTGATCCGTGCTAGCGGCTCTGCCTTCACCCATTTGGTGAAGTAGTCAATGGCCACTATTAGAAACTTGCACTATCCAGACACAGGGAGAAATTGATCGAGGATGTCCATCCCCCACTGGGCAAATGGCCAGGGGGCGGAGAGCTAGGAGAGTGGTGCCACCGATTGGCGCTGTATGCAGGCATGGCACTTGCAGGGATCGCACTTCTTCACGAAGTCGGCAGTGTCCTCCCTCATAGTTTTCCAATAATATCTTTGACGGAGAGCCTTGTATGCTAGCATTTTACCCTCCATGTGATTCTTGTAAAGGCCTTCGTGTATCTCTTGGAGAACAAAGGCTGCCTCCGTGGGTCTCAGGCACTTCAGGAGTGGATAGGAGTAGGACCTGCGGTAGAGTTACCCATCCATTAAGACGAAGCGTGCAGCCTTCTTCTTAACGAGGCCAGCCTCCGTGCGGTCTTCTAGCAGGATGCTATCGGTGATGTACCTAATATACCAGTCCATCCAACTAAGCTCTGGGGTGACCTGCTGGACCTCCCCGGGAGCCTCATAGCTTGGAGTTTCTAAGTATTCAATGTGGACGCACCCCAGTGATGAGTCCGGTAGGGTCGTGAGCCTCAAGAGGGCAACGGCGTGAGCGTTCTCTCCGCGAGGGATGTGGGAGATGCTGAAGCACCGAAAGCCCGCCGTGCTCGAGCGTACCTGTTCCAAGTACTTTATCATCTGGGGGTCTCTTGTCTCGAATTCTCCTAAGACCTATCCAGCCACCAACTGAGAGTTGGTGAAGACCTTTAGGCTGGGTACACCCAGTTTATGGGAGACCCTCAGTCCTGCGAGGAGTGCCTCGTACTCCGCCTGATTGTTGGTTGCTGCAAATCGAAAGTGAAGCACACACTCGGCTACAACCCCATCGCCATTGGCGAGGATAAGGCCTGCTCCGCTCCCGCTCGAGTTGGATGCACCGTCCACATGGAGGACCCAGACCTCCTTCTCGGTTGCTAGCTCCATCTAGCACTCATAGGGTGGTCTCTTCCAGCTCCTCGGCCATGCCCACGCACTCGACCAGAAAATCAGTCAACACCTGGGCCTTTTGAGATGGTCTTGGTCGGTACGTGATGTCAAACTCGCTAAGTGTTAGAGCCTACTTGGCCAAACATCCAGAAGTATCGGGGTGGCTGAGTACAGCCCTCAATGGTTGTCCATCAGACCGTAATCGCATGCGCTTGGAAGTACGACTTGAGTTGCTGAGCATATATTATAAGGGCAAAAATTAATTTCTCGAAGCGAGTGTACCTGGTCTTCGTATCTTGGAGGAGTTTGCTGGCATAATACACCGGTCTCTAAGCTTCGTCCTTATCTGTACGGACAAGGACCGAACTGACGACCCCTGGGATAACCGTAGGTACAGCAAGAGTTCCTCTCCATCTTCCAGCCTGGAGAGTAGCGGTGGTGATGCCAAGAACTTCTTCAGCTCCTCAAATGCTCTCCTGCACTCTTCTGTCCATGTGAAGTCATACACTTTGTGCAGCACATTGAAGAAGGGCAAGCAGCGGTCAACAGATCATGAGATGAAATGACTCAAGGCAGTAATTCGGCCCATTAAGTGCTGGACCTGCTTCTTCAAGGTAGGGTGTTCCATGTCGATAATTGCCTGAACCTTCTCAGGGTTGGCTTCTATTCCCCTCTGGGTGACCATGAAGTCTAAGAACTTCCCCGCCACCACGCCGAAAGTGCATTTCACTGGATTCAGCTTCATCTGGTGCAGGCATAGGTTTTGGAAAGCCTTTGCCAAGTCAGAGATGTGGTTTGACCTCGGCTTGCTCATGACAAGCATGTCATCTATATAAACTTGCATGCTTCGACTGATCTGATACTTGAAGACTCGATTGACCAGCCATTGGTATGTGGTGCCAGTGTTCTTCAGCTAGAAAGGCATCATCCGGTAGCAGTACATCTCCCAATTCGTGATGAAGGTAGTGTGCTCCTCATCCTCTGGATGCATCCAGATCTGATTATACCCGGAGAATGCATCCATGAAGGAGTGTAGGCGGTGCGCCAAGGTGGCATCTACCAGTTAGTAGATCTTCGAAAACAGGAAGCTATCCATCGGGCAGGCTCGGTTGAGATCGGTGCAGTCAACGCAGATCCTCCACTTCTCGTTATTCTTGTTGACCATGACCATATTCGCCAGCTAGCTAGGATACTGCACCTCATGAACAAAGCTGGCTACGAGGAGCTTCTCCACCTCCTCGTTGATTGCCCGTTTCCTCTCCGAGGTGAAGCATCTCTTCTTCTACCGGACGGGACGGTACTTCGGGTCGATGCTCAACTTATGAGTGATGATGTCGGGGGGAATCTCGGGCATGTCTATCGCTGTCCAGGCGAACACGTCCACATTCGTCCAAAGAAATTTCAATAGGTGGGCCTGCTTCCCTTCTTGCAGTTGGGCCTCGATTCGCACTGTCTTTGTCGGGTCGATTCCGAATGGATACGTCAACAAGTGCTCGACTAGGCTACCTCTGGGATCCTGCACCCTTTGGTCGAGGTCGTCGATGCTGGAGTCCTCCTCGGAGCTCCTGGCCCCTGGGACAACTTGAAGACAGTGTTGTATCGGCTAAGGTGCTTCCCTCATTTCCCTTATGCCATAAGGGATGGGAAACTGCACTAATAGCTGCCTGGTGGAGATGACCGCATCGAGCATATTGAGCCTGGGGCAGCCAAGGATCACGTTGTAGGCTGAAGGGAGCTTAACAATCGTGAAGGTCATCATGATGGTGCTCTACTGAGGTGGTGATCCGGCAGTAACGGAGAGAGTGATCTCCCCTTCAACTTCCATGGAGTCCCCAGTAAAACCAACAAGGGGAGTGTGCACAGGCTTCAATTGAGTAGAGGATATGTTCATTCTGGAGAAAGCATCGTAAAAAATGATATCAGTTGAACTTCCACTATCGACCATAATCCACTTTACAAGATGCCTAGCAATTATTATCTTGACAACCACGGCATCGTTATTTACATTTTGATTCCCAGAACTCTCCTCCTTCATAAAGGAGAGTACATTTTCTGACCTCTCTCCCTCCCGGACCCTCTTGGCAGCGTGTTCTATTCCTCAACATATCATACCCACAGGCTTCTCGGTGGGTCGGTTATCGACTGCAGGGACAGGAAAAAGAGTAGCAAGCGCTTGAGGTTTGTTGGGGCCTTGCCTTCTATAAACTTTTCGAGATAGCCCCTTCTTATCAGGTATTCGATTTCTCTCTTGAGGTGGTGGCACTTCTCGATGTCATGATCGTAGTCATGGTGAAACTGGCAGTACTTCATCTTGTCATGATCGTTGGATGGTCTTAGCAGGGGAGGGTGGTGCAGGTAACGCTCGCCCTTGATCTCCATGAGGATCTTTGACCTCGGGGCGAGGAGAGGCATGTATCTTTTTTCTGGGATGGGGCTGCTTTTCCGCTTCAGCCCTGGATAGAAGTTTGGGATGGTCGGTCCGGGCTTTTGCACCCCGGACGTCTCTCCCGGAGGTTGCTTCTTCAGTAGCTTCTCATCCAGCTCCCTCCTCGTATGGTCTGCCTTCTCGGTGCCAATGTACTTGTGAATGCGAAGGAGGAGGTCGGAGTACGTCTTCGACGCCTTCTTGTCCAGGGAGTAGGTAAGACGGGAGGTCCTGAGTCCCCTCTTCAACCCAGCTTGGTGATTAGTTCATCCAAGTTATAGATCTCCAGTGCAGCAACTTTGAAGCGAGTCATATAGTCCCGCAAGGACTCGTGGTCCTGGTGCCTGATAGAGAAGAGGTTGTCTACCTCTCGCGGCACCTTCGGGCATGCATCAAAGTAGACCACAAACTTCCTTTCCAACTATGCAAAGGAGTTGATGCTTTCAGGCTTGAGGTGGGTAAACCAGACTCAAGCTACCTTTTGGAGAGTGGCTGGGAAGGCGATGCAGAAGAGGGCGTCGGTCATCCCTTGGACCCTCATGAGAGCCTTGTAGCTCTCAAGATGGTCCAAAGGGTCGATGGTCCCATCATAGGGGTCCACCTACGGCATGCGAAACCGACTTGGAATCGACTTCTCTTGGATTTCTCGAGAGAAAGGCAGTCGAGCATCAGGGCCCGCAGGCTCACGGGAGGAACCCTGCAAGTTTGCAAACTAGTGTGATAGCTCCGCCAACTTGTACTCATATTTTTCCAGGTGCCTTTCAGCCATGCGCCTGATGGCCTCGTCGATGGAGCCTTCCGCTGAGGCTGACGGAGGAGATGAGGATGATAGCTGAGAGGGATCGCGACGGGGGGCCTTGCCTCAACGGCCTTGGTAGCGCTTAACAGCAGCCTGCTCGAGAGCCGGAGACTGGCTCTCCCGGTCGACTGACCCGGTCCATTATCTCTTCGCCAGGATCCGATCGCTTCCTTGGGGGTCTGTCGTGGCCCATGGCAGCGACGGCCTTCCTTGGAAGGATCGTAGTCTATCGCGTGATGCGGTGGCTTGGGCTACAGAGATCCCTGACTGTTAGTGGATGGCCAGGAATCGGTGTTGATGCTGTAACTGTCACATCGCCGCAGTCAGAACCTGCATCTGTTGGATGAGCGCGGCCAACTGGACATCCACCGGAGGCAATTGCGGTGGAGCAGGGGGCTCCCTTTTTGGACTGTGTGGGCCCCCATGGGAAGGGGGTCTCCCGTATGGCTGGTGGAGACCTCCTACGTGCGTGTCATCATCATGTTTTGGGTGGAGTTGCACGTGTGGAGATTGGCCTAGATCAAAATGTATCCTGCTCCCTACCTAGTGCACCAATCTGTTGCCGCCTACACTGCCGTGGCCTGTAGCTTGGGGATGACCTCGGATGCCAATCTCGTTGCTCGGGGACCAGCTCACGTGCCCGGACCTGCAAAAAAAAGGAGACCCAGGCCGGGGATCCCGGTGGGAGCACTCTGATGATCAAGTTAGTGACGATCAAGGAAAACAGATCCTCCCTTGTGGATCCCTTTGGTCGGACTCCATGCTTGGAGGAGAAGATTTTGCTTTAGAAAGAAAGAGTAGAGTGAGGATGGCAGCGGTGGAGGAAAGCTCCAGCGATGATGGCTGTGTCCGTCGAGACCCTTCCGACGGGTGCTTCGGTAGCCTCAGAGTGCTCTGCTCCTTGCTTGCTTGCTTACCTTGTTTGAAGACCTTCTGAACCTTCTTTTAGGCCATCCACCCTTTCAACGACCTACCTCGGGTTCCTCCCCTCCACAGGCACCGGAAGGTTAACATCCGGCAGTGCTCCGTGCCGTGCATCCAGGTGCCTTCCCCTATCCATGATAAGGAGTTATGTCGCTGGTTCTGACCTCCACTCTGGTCGCCCCACTTTGAAAAATTTGGCAGGGCTTCGATCAGGGAGTAGCTGCCCCTTGGATTTGAATCTTCAAGGATGATTTCCTCTTTCGGGTAGCGCAAATGGTCGTTTGGGAAGTGCAGTGCCTTGACTAGGGTGCTCTTTCCTATTTGGTGTAAGTAGCAGTGGGAGTAATCATAGCATCATGGGAGGTGCCCCTCCGTGGTCCTTGGGCGGCAGTCCATCGTCCAAGGGGGTGGCGTCGTCCACCTCCTCCTGCTTCTGAATCTCCCAAAGCACCGCAGGCTTTGACCACAACGGCGGCTTTCGGCTGCTGGACCTCTCGTTTGAAGAGAGTTTGGTCCGAAAAGGAGGAGCTCGACTTCGGCCGAGATGGACTCAACCTCAAGGGAGCCGTCCGGCGAAGGAGCTCGGAGAGAGCAGGAGCTCGACTTCGGCCGAGACAGGCTCGACCTTGGGGGAGCCGCCCGTCAAGGAGCTCGAAGAGAACGGGAGCTCGACTTCAGCCGGGGTAGGCTCGACCTTGGGGGAGCCGCTCGGCGAAGGAGCTCGAAGAGAACCGGAGCTCGACTTCGGTCAGGACGGGCTTGACCTCGAGGGAGCCACCTGGCGAAGGAGCTCGAAGAGAACCGGAGCTCGACTTCGGTTTGGGCGGGCTCGACCTCGAGGGAGCCGCCCGGCGAAGGAACTCGAAGAGAACGGGAGCTCGACTTCGACCGAGACAGGCTCGACCTTGAGGGAGCCGCCTGGCGAAGGAGTTCGAAGAGAACGGGAGCTCAACTTCGGCCAGGACGGGCTCGACCTCGAGGGAGCCACCCCTCGAGGTGTGGCGTGGTAACTTATGCCAATGTGGCATTTGGCTGGATATGACAGGGACTCCACATCAGCGATCATGTCACATCAAATAATAATAATAATAATAATAATAATAATAATAATAATAATAATAATAATAATAACAACAACAACCATAATTTCTTATAAGAATTTATATTTTTAAAATTTTAACAAACTTTTAAGCTGTGTTTGGAAATTTGTGAAGAAAAAAGGAAAAGAAAAAAAAGGTATTGATAAGTAGAGAAAAGAAAAAAAGCATGCATATCTTTTTAGGAGTTTAGCAAAACAAAAGTTTTTTTTTTTTTTGCTTATTTGGAAGTAAAACAGAAAGAAAAAAAAAAAAAATTTCTTTTTACTCTCATATTCTGGATCATAACTATAATAATAAATTATTAAAAGTTTAATATTACTTGGCTGAATAAAGTGCCAACATATATAAACTGGTTAACAAAATTGTGAAAAAGATTTAATAAAATCTAAAGAGGCCAACATGTATTTTTTATTTTTAATATCAGTAAATACTAAATAGTATTTTCAAAAAAAATTTATAAACTTGCCACGGTAATCCAACCTAATGTTTCAATGTTTTAACAAAAATGTTCTTTTCTCATTTCTCAATTAAACCAAGCCCATCAACAGATACCGGAAAAATGGAGTCAGGGGCATATGTAAGCTAGTACACGGGACAAACAATATGATACGAGACAAAAAGAGGCAGATCATAATAAGTTGAAATGGATATAAAATAAATTATAGGATCCAAATATAATGTTAATTTGGTTCTTCAATATTAAAGGTGTAGGATAGGAATTATAAGAGATTCATTTAAGTTCCATTCCTTTCTTATCAAATTCATCTAAATTTTTTTTAAAAAATTAGGTTTAATATTTTTTTCTTTTTTCTGAAAAAACTCTTAAATGTTAGTTTTTTTTTTTTCTCTACTATTCTCCTTTCAAACAAAACGCTAACTTCTAATTTTATTGAAACAATATTATTAAAAATTTACTTCTAGTTGAAAATTGTAAATTTTTTCTCCGGAACAACGCCGGACGTGTGACTAAACTTCCGCGGGAGTCGGGTTATATGTCCACTACGGAACCGCTCCCTGACAGACGGCGACGTTATCAACGGGAGAGTATCCGAATACGGCGCCCCGCAACACCCGTCACCCGACTCCCGACTACCGACTCAACTACTCGAGACTCTAACCTGCCGAACCGTAAGCACCTGGCCCGGTCCCGTGAAGTGAGATAAAGATGTGGCCCGGCGTTCCCCACGCCATCCGCAAGCGCGGCGCAAAAAATCTCCACCCGAAGTGTAGCTCCCTTCCCAAAACCGGGTGCGCCTGCCCCGTTACCGCCGTCGGCAGGCCAGAACCCCGGCCGTGCCGTTCCCCCGGGTCCCCACCTTTATTTTCTCTCTTTTCTTCTTTTGGCCAAACCCAATCATCCAAACAGGAGCGGCAGAACTTTCAAGCCTCGCCCCTCGAGAGCTCCCTTGGGCTATGGTCGTGCTAGAGCGGGGGATTCGATGACGAAATCCACGATTACTTCCACCGAGCTCAATTACCTCGTCTTCCGGTACCTCCAGGAATCAGGTCAATCTATCAATTTCAATTCCCGTCTCTCTTTCAGGAATTCTGTGTTTTATTTTTCAAGGATCTCTTCTTCTTCTTTTATTTATTTATATATTTATTGTTAATGTCATCTAGGTTTGTTCGTGCCCTACGGTTCCAGGACAAATTTGTACGATTTCTAGGTTTTTTCCCCTTAGGGTTTGTTGCAGTGACTGGTTAAGAATTTTTGCCTTTTTGAGCTGCGTATCATTCCAAAGTAGGATTTCGAGAACTTGGCATTCTGAGACTAGACATGTTCTTATTGGAGGGTTCACGTTGCAGCTGGCTTTAGAAATACTTTAGAAGTTTTTTCCTTGTTTCACATTGACAAAAGTAAGTTTTTTCCTTGTTTCACATTGTTTCCCTTAGAGTTCATGTTGGCGAATCTTAGCTGCATCTTTGTAATTTGAGCTTCTACTTCGTGAACACCGTAGCTGAAAAAAAGCATTTGTTGTGCTTTTGATTGGATGCTTTTATTGATTATAAGCAAGCTATTATTTTGTTGTGTAATTTTAATTGTTTTCTTACTATTTGATGGCTTGCATTTTCTTTTAGATGTCGTATAGTAAATGTTTATTTGTTTTGCGAATGTGTTCGTTAATAATCCTTCATCATGTTCTTTGCATGAGTTTGTTTCCTTTGACCCAATCCTGTCTTGTTAATATGAACTTCAATTCTTTTCCAATATTATAAAGGAAAACATCTTTTGTGAGAAAAGGTTATTGTGGTATAATATACTAACTCCCACTGAATGAACTATTTCAGGTTTCACACACTCATCATTTGCTCTAGGATACGAGGCAGGGATCAACAAATGCAATATTGATGGAAATATTGTTCCACCAGGTGCTCTTGTTACAATTGTACAGAAAGGCCTTCAATATATAGAGTTGGAAGCAAACTTAGACTCTGTAAGTGTTTGGACCATCACCGTGTAATGTTTAAGTATTGGGAACTTAAATTAAGGCATCAATTTATACTGGGAGTAACAAACTTCTTTTTGTTTTTGTACTCATTGAAACTTGCCAGAGTGAGTTGGATGTTGATGATGACTTTTCTTTGTTACAACCTTTGGATCTTATCACAAAAGATGTTGATGAATTGCAACAAATTATAAGAGAGAAGAGAAAGGAAAAACTTTTGAAGGAACGTGATAAAGAGAAGGAAAAGGATAAGGAACATGTTCAAGAACATGAACGGCAACCTGGAGGTGAGAGGGAGAGAGAAAGACAGGATAGAGACAAAGATCAGGAGAGGAATAAAGAAAAGATGGAAAAGGATAAAGAACAAGAGAGAGAAAAGGAAAAGCAACATGTGGAGCGCAAAGAAAAGGCCAGACTTGATGAAAATGGCAGTTATAGAGGTAGATTTTTTGAATTTCTTTCTTCCTTTCGAGCTGCTGCATATCCTTTTAGTCTGCTGCATATCCTTTTAGTCATAATGATGTTCTTAAATTCTAAGGAATTTAGTTACCTACATTGGATTTTGTTATAATATCAACAGGTTAGCAACATTTGCTCCTTTCTTTTAATTTGCTTTTTAATGCTATAACGTTAAAGCTGCACTTTGGTTCAGTAATATCTTTATCTATCTCTCCATTCCATCACCTTGGAGGAGTTGAAAATGTTGGATAATGAGAAGGGCCAAAAATTCTGAAACCAACTTCGTTACATAGATTATATTATTTGGTATTGTTGAGGACTGAAGGATGTCTAGGTGGATATATGCTCAAACTAGGAGGGATAGAATTGAACTGTGTTACATAGGGTGAATTTTAACTGCAAAATATCAAGCCTCACATCTATATGACTTCAAACTGAAACTTTTGAGCATAAGAATGCTCACTTGATGCCTACAACTACCATTCCCATTTTTAATTTTAACAAAATTTCTAGCCCTAGGTACAGAATTTAGCCATATTATAAGTATGGGTTTGATGAAATAGTTATTATGTGCATAAAGGAGCCCAGCATATGAGAAGATTTGCCATTTCTTGGTATGAAAATCTAAACTGATAATGGTAACTGATGTGGGTCTTCAAGACCATGACCTTGGCTAGCCTCAACCTTGGCTTAGGCTGAGGTCATTTGTGGTCGGGCATTGCTAACCCATCCTAGGCCGAAGCCGAGGCACAAACAAGTCCTATATTCAGTAAGTTGCTGTTTTTGAAAATTTCTCTCCTATAATCGCGGGAGGACCTGATAAGGCATTCACAACCAACTAGATATGGTCAATAGCTTGTCAATGGACATGTAGTTCTACATCTTGAATGCGGGGTGCGATATTTGCTAGTGTGATCCATGCACACCTTCTAGTAATGACCACCGCCCTAGGTTGGCAAGGCCACTACTCTCTTTATAAATAGAGGGAAAAAGGGGATACCAGGTAAGTCTCGAGTCCACAGTCACTTGTCTACACTCCTACTCTCCCTTTTTTTCCGATCTTTTGCTGACTTGAGCATCGAAGGGTTCACTGGACATCCCTTGCAGACATGGATTTCTTTTTGTAGGTTCCGACTTCGTCTACTCGAAATCAGCTTCACCTTGGCCCACCTACAGATGGCTTACCTCTATTCGCTACTCCCAGGCCGACCTCAAAGCCAGCTCGAAGATTGGCAACAATGGATTGGCATTAGGAGTGCCTAGAAAGCCTAACTTGAGGGAGAGAGCTTGCCTTGACACTATGAGACCATGAAGAGAAGCCTCAAACAATTTCCACCATTCCAATGAAATCCAACCGAACAATGCCCAATTGGATGCCACTGCACCTTAGCCTACCAAGGTACTGCCCCCTCAGCTGGTGCTAATGGTTACCAATGACCAATTCGACAATCTTGTCCGACAAGTGCAAGCCTTGACCGAGTTCAAGGGATGCACCAAACCACTTTGGCTCAACTATCGCCTAGTGCATCATGCTAGGACTAGGTCCAACCCCTAGATCAACAATCTCCTTGCAACTCGAGGCAATGGCATAGTCGACACAATCGACCTCGAAGCCTTGGTCAAGGTCATCGCAGATGCTCCCCGACCCTATTGTTAGGAAAGGACTCCACTCCAGAAGGCTCCTCCTTTTGGCACCCAGATCATCATACTGTCTGAGATGTGGATAGGAGGCTTCAGGAGATGCAGTGGCGGATTGAGGCATTGCAGAGTCGAACTTAGCAATAGAAAGGGAAGCTTAACTTTAAAGCAGAACCCTCGTTCTTTAGGAGAATTATGGATAAACTGGCTTTACCTTGGTTCAAGATGCCACAACTAGAGCTTTACAATGGGATCACTAATCCCATCGATCATTTGGAGAGCTTTTAAAGCTCTAATGCTTCTTCATGGAGCTACAAATGGCATTCTTTGCCAGGCATTTCTATCCCGTCTATGGAAAGCGGCCCACAGCTAGTACTTGAGCATTTAGTCAGGCTCGATTGACTCTTGTGAGTAGCTCAATCAGCTGTTGGCCGCGTACTTTGTTAGCAGCCGAAGGTAGCATTGTGGTTTGGACTCACTCATTAACATCAAACAAAGAGAAGGCAAGTCTCTTTGAGAATATGTAAGCCGCCTTAATGTTGCCACTTTAGAGGCTCACAATCTAGATCAATCGTTTGCTATGTACGCTCTCAAAGGCAGGCTCTGCAAGAACTCTTTAATCTTTTCTTTAGAAGAAAAAAGTATTTCAAGGACTTTGCTGAGATGTTGGTCTAGGTGGGAAATATGCGAATGTTGAGAAGGTGATGGCCTTGCATAAAGAGTCACTGGGTGATCAACTACAAAAGAAGGCAAACAGTGGAAACAATGACGGGGGGTAGTGAAAGAAGGTCGTACCGATCCTGGACGCACAACGAAACGAGTACCCGGTCTTGGAATTGCTAATTTCGAACCCCACTTCCGAGGTTCGAAAATTATACTCCGCTCAATACACCCCAGGCATAGATACTAATGGAGATTGAGGGTCAAGGGGATCTACCTCATCCCAAAAGGATGGGGACTCAATTCTACAAGCTTAATGCAACTATTGCTGCAACCATCGTGACCATAGGCATGATACTGAATCTTGCCTGTAGCTTAAAGATGAGATTGAAGCGCTCATCCGAGGGATGACTTAGGTGATACGTGATGCGGGACAAATAATTAAAAAAAACAATAATTAATATTTTTTATATTTTCAGATTTTAAAGGAAAACTCAAAGGAGACAGTAAAGGAAACTAATCAAGTCAATTACCCGCATAAGTAAACATATAAAGCAATTAAAAAAAAACAGACATGGTGGTTGAGAAACCACCGAAACTAGGACTTGTTTTCAACGAATCAGAAAATAAAGAGAAGGGAATAAGTTCAGTTTTACCAACGAAGATCGCTTTTTCGATATAGATCTGGTAAGACTCAAGATCGTAGCGGCAGGATTTCAAGATTTCGTTCCTGGGCTCCGATCTTTCACGCGATGCTGGTTTCGAGGCAAGAACAACAGATCTAGATTGTTGGTCACCTGTAAAACACCCAGCAAAGGAATCTTGGGTTAGAAGCAGTAAGGAAGGGAAAGGAAAAAAAAAGGGAGGGGTTAGAGGTAATGGATGGATCTTCTTGTCGGCTGGATAAGTAGGGCCTCACACCCCACGATGCTCCAAAGGAACAAAGGAAGGGCCTTACATCCCGTGATGCACACAGCAAAGGAAGATTTCGACAGAATGTCTTTATATTTCAATAATAATTGCATAAATTACAAGGATGGTTGATGGGGTATTTATAGACCCATAACCAGTGTTGTAAGGGACACAAAGACTAGACTTGTGCTCCCTTGGAATACAACCCCTAGAGTCCTACTTCTGGGCATCTTGGACTCTTGTTTGTTGGGCTGATTTGGACTTCTGTATATGAGTCGACACTTCAGTTTGGATTGAAGAAGACTTAAGAGTTTTGGTGAGACTCTTGAGTCCTAGGAACTTAAGCAGCTTCCAACCTGTTTTATCAAAACTCTTGAAGTAAGAAAACCTTCCAACCTTCTCTACTTTAGATGACATGGAACTCCTTGAATATTGGTGTTGGAATGCTTGGCCGACTTCTTGGAATGTTGAGCATGGAATATTGAGATGGGGCGCCAACTTGGAAGAATCCTTCTTAAATACTCATCTTAAAATAAGTTGGCGTGAAGGAATGTAGTGGGAGGGCGCCAATTTGGAGATCTCCTTCTGCTTTACTCCTCTTTTCTTTTTAAAAAAAGGCGCTAGCTCCTTAAGTGGCTGACCAAAATGAAATGGCATGTGTTATCATGTGATGATGTCCAAATAAAGTGACATGGCATATATTTTGTCTCAAAATGACATGTTCAAATAAGACATATGTTGATGTTTCCTGGTGATGTGGCAATGATGTCCAAAAATTTTGCAAAGATGGTGCCATAAACAAATTGACTGGGCCTAGCACATGGCTTGTCTTGGGCTAACATATGGAGTTACATGGCCTGTCTTGATTTAGGTGCACATGGGTCTTGATTTGAATCACATGGGTCTTCAATTGGGTCCCCCTTGTATTATAGGATTCAATAACTAATTATTATAGGACTCAAAACCAAATAACTAAAGTCCCACTTGATCAATTGATCAAAAGGCTTAACCTTATGTAACAAAAAGAAAAGATTGGTAACCAGGGTTTGGCCCAACAGGGCTTGACACAATTTATAAATTAGGTTTTGAACAATGTGGTAAAAAGGGTTTAGTCCAAAAGGCTAAATAACAAAACCCTAATTACAGTTGGTAAAAAGGGAATTGGTGTGGATACCAGAGCCCGAAAATATCGACAGGTTGAATCCACATTCTTGTGGATCACTTGTGAATAAAACCCTGGACCCAACCCCTTTTACCATGTAAATATTTTATTTTAATTTCTGTTATTTTGGGATAGTTAGGGTTAGCCCTTTTTACTAACTGTAATTAGGATTTTGTTATTTAGCCTTTTGGACTAAACCCTTTTTACCACATTGTTCAAAATTCAATTTATAAGTTGTGTCAAATCCTGTTGGGCCAAACCCTGGTTACCAATCTATTCTTTTTGTTACATAAGGTTAAGCCTTTTAATCAATTGATCAAGTGGGGCTTTAGTTATTTGGTTTTGAGTCATGTAATAATTAGTTATTGAGTCCTATAATACAAGGAGGACCCAATTGAAGACCCATGTGATTCAAATCAAGACCCATGTGCACCTAAATCAAGACAAGCCATGTGACTCCATGTGCTAGTCCAAGATAAGCCATGTGCTAGCCCAAGACAAGCCATGTGCTAGGCCAAGTCAATTTATTTATGGCACCGTCTTTGCAAAATTTTTGGACATTACTGCCACATCACCAGGGGACATCAACACATGTCTTATTTGAACATGTTATTTTGTGACAAAATATATGCCATGTCACTTTATTTGGACATCATCACATGACAACACATGCCATTTCATTTTGGTCAGCCACTTAAGGAGTTAGCGCCTCTTATTTTTTTTAAGAGTTAAGCAGAAGGAGATCTCCAAATTGGCGCCCTGCCACTCCATTCCTTCACGCCAACTTATTTTAAGATGAGTATTTAAGAAGGATTCTTCCAAGTTGGTGCCCCATCTCAATATTCTACGCTCAACATTCCAAGAAGTCGGCCAAGCATTCCAACGCCAATATTCAAGGAGTTCCATGTCATCTAAAGTGAAGAAGGTTGAAAGGTTTTCTTACTTCAAGAGTTTTGATAAAACATGTTGGAAGTTGCTTAAGTTCCTGGGACTCAAGAGCCTCACCAAAACTCTTGAGTTTTCTTCAATCCAAACTGAAGAGTCCACTCACATACAGAAGTCCAAATCAGCCCAACAAGCAAGAGTCCAAGACGCCCAGAAGTAGGACTCTAGGAATTGTATTCCAAGGGAGCACAAGTTTAGTCTGTCCCTTACAATACTGGTTATGGGTCTATAAATACCCCATCAATCTTCTTGTAATTTATGCAATTATTATTGAAATACAAAGACATTCTGTCGAAATCTTCCTTTACTGTGTGCATCGCAGGGTGTGAGGCCCTTTGTTCGTTTGGAGCATCGCGGGGTGTGAGGCCCTACTTATCTAGCTGACAAGAAGATCCATCCACTACCTCTAACCCCTCCCTTTTTTTTTCCTTTCCCTTTTTTACTGCTTCTAACCCAAGATTCCTTTACTGAGTGTTTTGCAGGTGACCAAGAATCTAGATATGGTATTCTTGCCTTGGAACCAGCATCGCATGAAAGATTGGAGCCCAGGAACGAAATCTTGAAATCCTGTCGCTATGATCTTGAGAGTCTTACCAGATCTACATCGAGAGAGCGATCTTCGTTGGTAAAACTGAACTTATTCCCTTCTCTTTATTTTTTGATTCGTTGAAAACAAATCCTAGTTTCGGCGGTTTCTCAACCACCAGGTCTGTTTTTTTTAATTGTTTTATAGGTTTACTTGTGCGGGTAATTGACTTGATTAGTTTCTTTTACTGTCTCCTTTGAGTCTTCCTTTAAAATCTGAAAATATAAAAAATATTAATTGTTGTTTTTTTTAATTATTTGTTCTGCATCAGTTTTGGTATCAGAGCAGGTTAAACTAAGGTTTAATCTCTCTTGTGCCGACTTAGTTCTCTTTAAGTACTCGGATCGGGTGCTTTACCATGGCCGTCCGCTCATAGGAAAAAATAGAGCTGCAAGATCCTCACAATCCATTCAAACGGGATTTCTTATGGCGTGTAGGGGTGCTGCTGTGAATTGACCCTTGAAGAAAATAAAGAGATAGGTATCTTTAGTTTTAATTTCTGCATCTCGGCCATCTTAGTACATAGTTTGTTATTTTAATTATTTCTGTCTGTAGGTAACTCATAAAAATCTGATTTTTGTTTTGTTGGATTCCTTATAATTGAAAGTATTTTTCATAATTTTCTTATGAATTATTTCGGTCTGTAGATTTTCTGCCTGCTAAAATACTACCTAAGAACAATTTTGTCCTGCTCTTTAGCATAGCTAATTTCAGCAAGTTTAGGATTCTTTTGGTAAATTTTTTTGCATATTTTAATATTTCCTGCATATTAGGTACTTATTTGCAGAATATATCATTGTTTAAAAAAAATTAATAATAATAATAATTAATTTTCATTTTTTTCTATTTTTGCTTATTTGCATATTAGGTTTCATCTTGTGTGTGCATCATCAAGTAACCTAATCTTAAGGGCACTTGAATATCTAGATCGGGGCAGGATTTCATCACCTGTCTTGAGCCCACAACAACTACCTATTGCATCCGAACCTAACCTTAATTAAAATTGATTAGACTTAATTTGCTTTAGTGAGCTAGGGACACCAACAGGTCATGTTCAACCTTTTTGGGAAAACTAGTTACACTCAATTTGGCTTGTGTCTTGAAGCTGGTGTCTAGGCTAGAGGTCTAGAGGTAAACGTCCTAAGCGGTTTTGTGGTTTTTAATTAGGATCCTGCGAGAGCAGGGGGAGCCTCCCACGACCCTACCTCTTACCTGGCCAGTGGACAGCATAATTGTTGTCTTGGCTATGATTCAGTCGACTCATTTTGTTTGAGCTCTAGGTCTAGAAAACCCTAGTCCGAGTTTTGTGTGTGTGCATGGCCACTAGATCAGGTACACCCTATCAGCTTACTCAAACCCAACCTGGTACATCCATGGACCCTAACATGGAGGCTTGGTTTACTGAGCAATTTAGCCAACTTACTACTAGGCTTGACCAGATGGATGAAAGAATAGGTAACATTAAGGAGTCTCGTGTGATGACTCAACCAAACCCTGAAACATCTAGACCCACTCCTTTAGGTCAAGTCTCTGAGACGCCAAGACTCATTCCCCAAAGTCCTCGAGCTCAACTCACTCCCCCAGATCTAAGAGGTCAATACAGAGAACTTGCTTACCCAGGTCCAAGAGCCCAACATAGGGAAATTATCCCTGACCCAATCCCTAGGCGCCATACCCCTGATGGTAATGACCAGGAAGAAAGGATTCTTGGGAGCATTCGATTAGACGTACCCATATTTGAGGATAGTTTAGATCCTAAGGTCTATACCGATTGGGAGAGTGATATGGATTATGGACCAGTACTTTGAATGGTACGAAATGTCGGAGGAGAGAGTTCAAATTTGCCAAGCTTAGGCTAGTTCGACAAGCTAGGTTGTATTAGGGAAATGTGAAGTGACTGAACCGACAGAGAGTGACGTACCTATAGATATATGGCGAGCAATGAAGGTAAAGCTTAGGGAGAAACACCTACCATTCTCATATTAACAAAAATTATTAGATCAATTGCAAAAATTGACTCAAGGAAATAAATCAGTAGCTGATTATATTGTCAAATTTGATGAGTTCGTTATGAGGTGTAGTGTAGTCGAGTCCGAAGCTGTCACCCTGTCAAGGTTTAGAGTTGGTTTGCATGAAGATATCCAGAGGGAGCTATTTTTAAGGGAAGTTAATGATTTGGAATAAGCTTATCAAATTACTAGGGATTGTGAGCGATTCCAGAGGAGACCTGTCATCTATAGACCTGAGTCCAATAGGTTTAATACCCCTGGAACTAGACCTAGCCCTAATCGATTTCCACCTAGCCGGCCAAATTCTAGTTCTCAACCAGTTTGTAGGGAGGATAAAGGAAAAGCACCCATGGTCCTTAGAGATCGAAATCAAAATGCAATATACTTTAGATGTCGTAAAACGGGTCATTTTGCTGCTGATTGTCCCGTGCGAAATTGCATATAGGTGAATGTGAGGAAGAAAATGTCGAGAATGTAGAAGAATTTGAAGAGTAAATTTATGAAGCGGAAGAAGACTTGGTAGAAGAGTATGAAGGAGATGAAGAGCCTATAGAATGATCTGACCTACTAGGTGTAGTTATGTGTATTCTAGCTCAAACCAAGAAGAATGAGGACTGGCGTAGGACGAATATCCTACAGACCTTTATTAAGCTAGGAGATAAAGTGTGCAAAATTATTTTAGATAATGGGAGTTGTGTGAATGCAATATCTACTAATGCTATTAAAAGCTTAGGTTTACCCACCGTACCACATCCTAGCCTATATAAGGTGTCCTTGATTGATGCTACATCAATTCCTATTATGTTACAATGCCAGGTCCCAATCCAAGTTCAATCCTACCAAGAGAAGGTATGGTGTGACGTAATTCCAATGGGGGTTAGTTGTATCATTTTAGGAAGACCATGGTTGTATGACCATGATGCAACCCTCTTTGGCCGATCTAACTCGTGTTCATTTAAACACCATGAAAAGAGAATAGTGATCAACTCAACCCCACCCAAAGACAATACTAAGCGAGGGTCTAGTCACTTAAGAGAGAAGGAACCTGGATTGAACCTAATTACTGCCAAGGATTAGAGCACGAAATTGTTGAAGGTTCAACAGTCTGGATGTTAACTGCTAAGGAAGTTCAGGATGAACCATAAAAGGAACACCCTAAGGAAATTAAAGAGTTTCTGAAAGAATTTAAGGATGTGTTTCCAGAAGACCTCCCTGATTGTTTATCTTCATTAAGGGACATTCAACATGTTATAGATTTAGTCCCAGGAGCTACCTTGCCGAATTTACCTCATTATAGGATGAATCCTACTGAGCATAAGAAATTACATAGGCAAGTTGAGGATCTTCTTAGAAAAGGATTCATAAGAGAAAGCTTAAGTCCTTGTGCCGTTCCAGCATTTTTGTGATGGGGACATCAAAATCCATCCGGGTTTTTCTTTTTTTCTTTTCTAGATTTTTATATTTTATTTCATATTTTTTTATTCCAGCTATCTCCGCCCACGCGCCCCTCTCCCCCGCGCTGTCGTCCGCTGCTGCACGAGCCGTCTCCACCGGACCTCCGTCCGTGAAGCCCGTATTCGCCACGCCTGCAACCGGGAACGTCCATTTTTTTTCCCGTGAACGCCCCTGCGGCTCTGCCCACGCGCCCTTCTCCCCTGCGACCACCGCCCAGCCGCCATCGACGCTGATCGGATCCCGCTGGATCCGCTGGCCGTCCGCCTCCTTCTCGCCCGTGAGCATCGTCGACCACCTCCAAATCCTCCATACCGTCAATTTCGCCATCCCCCGGCCCCACGTCGTCGCGGCCGTCCCCCGGATCTGCCGGCCCGTCCGCCCTCCGCCTCGCTTGCGAGCATCGTCGACGCCTCTGCTGTCACCCGCGAGCTCGACATCGAGGCCCACGTCCAGCCAGAGCCTGAATCAGCCGCCCATTCCCTCCGAGCAAGAAGCAGTGATTGCCACCCATATCATATGGATCATCCTGGTCCCAAAATGCTAGCGAAAGCTTGGAAAGCAGCATTTGCATACTCCAAATTTGCCAAGTGCCAATTGAACAATTGCATCTCTTCTTCAGTCACGGCATCTCCATACACCTGCCGGAAGGTCTCCAGAGCAGCTACAAGTGACACGTCCATCGCAACCTCTCCCATACACGATCACAGAAGAGGGAGATGCACAGATCCTGATGCAGAAGTAGCTCTGCATGGATCTCAAAGCTGCTGGTTTAGGATTAAAATAATAATAAATAAATAAAATAATTTTTTCCATGTATGGGTCCTAAGTCTTGTAAGCCTATAAAAAGGCATCCCCTTATTGTATTTGGTTAGAAATGAAATTGAATTTTTGAGAAAGAGTCTTGGTTCTGCCTCCATCAAGAGTGGGCTTAGGCCCGTCTTGCCTTCGCCTTCGGGCGTCGAGGGGTGTGAGGTCCCAGTTATCCTCATTCCACCTTTTCTACCACCCTCATGTCCCTTGTGATTCACCTTAACGGCTTCATTAGTGAGGTGGGTAGGATGCCCTAGAGGTGTGAGATCTCTTCGTATGGCTCCATTAGTGAGGTGAGTAGGATGCACTAGAGGTGTGAGATTTCTCTGTACGGCTTTGTTAGTGAGGTGGGTTACCCTAGAGGTGTGAGATTTCTCAGTGAATGTGAGTCCCAAGCAAGGTTCCCGGTATCGGTACCGGGAGCCGTACCGGTGGCCGATACCGGTACGGTGCTGTACCATACCGGTACGGTGCTGTACCATACCGTTCCGACACAGTACGGCGTGGCGCCCAAATTTTTTTTTTTTTTGATTTTTTTTGTTGTTTTTTTGTAATTTTATGGTTTTCATTTTATTTTTTAAGGGTTCAGAGTTTAGAGTTTAGGAAGAATTTAGTGTATAGGGTTTAGGATTTACGTCATAGGGTTTAGGGTTTAGGAAGAATTTAGTGTTTAGGGTTTAGGGTTTAGTACCTAGGGTTTAGGACTAAATACCAATATTTAGGACTATTTTTAATTGAAATAAAATAAAAAATGATAATTAAACTAATATTATCAGCAATTAATGAAAGTGAAATGTAGCATAAATATATAATTATATACCAATATCTAGAATTGGGTAGAGTGACGATGTCCATAAATATAGGGATCATGTATGTACACTGTAGAAAATTCGGCATGTCCCTCCTGCCATGCAGCATGATACTTCTCTAAGCTCATCCCAGGAGGTATGCGTGATGGATCATAACTAATCGCAGATCCTTCTCTGATATCCCGACTCTGAGAGCTGTCTAGAAATTGATGATATGACAGTGCGGGGGCCCATCCAAATATACCAGCAGCAAAATCAGATGCATAAGATGCTCCGGGCTGCATGGGATAATAATCACTGGATGCTGACATCTCAGATGCACCATATGGATCATATGAACTAGAAGTTGCCGGTAGCTGTGGATAAGAGAATCCTGAATATAAGGATGATCCAGATACATCCATGGATCCTACTCCACATGCAAGAGCTGCAGCTGTATCGTGTCCCGAATGACCACACGGAGCCCGTCGTCTATATTGAATCGTATTACCACGGGGTCTATCAGATGGTACTCCATGATCTGTATCCTGCGTGGCATGGCTAAACTGCGACTTCCCAGTGAATCGAATATGAATAGGTGGTTGCGACTCCTGCCCTTCCTTGATCACTAGATCCTCCACTATTTGAAGCACTATCATCACTGTCTCTGATATCTGAATTTGAGTGGACTAAGTGCTCCGATGGAGGTGCGACTGCCTTTTCTTTTTCTCTGCCTCTAGGTCTACTAGATGGTGGGGACGGACGATGTGCTGTATCTGCTGGAGCCCTGTGAGGAATATGACTTGTTGTCCATTGTTCAGCATCCATCCCAGTCTCACTAGCTATAAAACTGGCTTGTCGAGGAGGCAATCCTGGCTCATCAAGCTCTGGCATCTGCTGCTGACCCATGACCCACCCAATCATTGGATCTTATCCTAGTCAACATATGAACTTGCAGTGGGATCGGGATATTTCAATTCTACTTCTTCCTGAATACATTTTAGCCTCAACCTTAAATTATAGTATACATACACAAGATCGTTGAGGCATTTCTGTTTCATACGGTTCCTCTGCTTGGAGTGGATAAGACCAAATGTGGATCAATTGTACTCACGTCCATTGGATGACACCATCTGGGAGAGGATCTTCACTGCAAGAACCTTCAAATTTTTAGCAGATCCATCAAAATGTACACACCATTCAGCTGCAAAAGATATTACATCATTTAGAAATTTAGATTTGGCAAAATAAAAATTTTAATCATGATATAATATTAGACTTACTCCTTAGTAGTACCTACCAGGATTCATGATGCAGAACGAAAGCTCTGATACCAAAAATGATGCAGAATGAAAGCTCTGATACCAAAAATGATGCAGAACAAAGAACAAAGAAGCGTATGCGGAAGTAAAATTAAGATTAATTCTTTTTTTTTTTTATATATTTCAGAAATTGGCTTTGACTCAAAGTAAAGTTAAACTAAGTTGATAGAAACTAGGTAAGGATTGAAAGCACAATTTAGAAGAAGCTAAGTTATCAGAGTAGTTCAGAAGTAACGGATCGCTGGGGGTTGAGAAACTCCCAGACCTAGGGTTTCGCTCTGAACTTTCAACAGGACAGAAATAAAGAGAAGAGATGGTTTACCAACCAGACAGTGATCTTCACAGAATTTGAATGGAAGAACTCTCTCGAGCAGATTGTTGGATCCTCGGATTCGGCAATCTTCGTAATGGATCCTCCAATACTGGTCTCGTGGCTAGGTTGGCTTCTCCTGAACTCAAGATCTGGGAAGAAGCAAAACAAGTGATGGATTCAGAGACTCAGGGAAGGATTTACCAGTTCGAAGAACTTGAAGGCTGATGTCGCTGAGATCCGGATTCTCTTTAAGGCTGATTCGACTCCCTCTGGAAAGAGATATGGATCTGAAGTATCCGGACTGGAGCTGGATGCTGGTGGTCGGCCTGGACTTGGAGAGCGAGGCCGTGGGAGGTGGGATAGGCTAGGGTTTGGTGGATTGAAGTGGATGATGGGCGGCTAGGGTTTTGGAGTAGAAGTGGCTAACCTAGGGTTTGGGGTTTTGGAGATCTCACACCTCCTCAAGGTTCCTGGGGAACCCGGATTTACTCCCTCACGGAGCTCAACACCTGGATGCAAGTGCGGAAGAGAGAAAACACAAAGTTTGCTCACAAAAAAATTTGGCTTCATTCATCTGATTCTTTTCAAACTTACATGGGGGTTTAATTTATAGGCCATTACAAGAGAGTAGGGTTTTACATCTTCCCATGTGGGACTAAAGGAGGGGATCTTCAAATTAAGATATCAATCCCTACTCATATGGCCGGCCAATTAATTCCAAAGTTGATTGAAGCTTCAAAAAGGAAAGTGGGTGGCGCCTCCTTGTCTTGACCTCCAAGAAAATATTTTTTTCCTTCTATGCTTGGCCTTATCTGGAAGTGTTTGGGCGCCTCTTAACCTTGCCCTCCAAGAGAAAATTTGTTGCCTTTTATATCTGGCTTTAGTTGGAATGATTAGGGCGCCTCCTAACCTTGCTTTTCAAGAGAAATCTCCTTCTTTTCATGGCTCAACCATTTTTGGATACCTCCTTTTCTTTCTCCCCAAGTTATGGCTCCTTCTAACTTTGTTTTGAGTATTTCTGGCAGGTAATGGGCGCCTCCTTGAATTTTTCTCCAAGAGAATTTCTTCCCTTTCATAGTTTGATTCTTTTGGGAAGTCTTGGGCCGCCCCCTTGATTTGTGGCCCCCTGGTGGATTTCTCCTCAATTGGCGCATGAAAGAGGGGAGCTGCTATCTGTGGTGTGGGGACCAAAGCCTGCTGGATGGAGATGTGGCGCCCCCTAGACTCAGGCGTATGGCTGGGAGTGTGGCCGGGAGTGTGGCGCCCACTTGCTTGGCCTTGGGAGAAAATGTAACACCCCAGGTTGAAGCCCTAGTCCACTACTGAGTCAACATGACTCAACAAAATAAAAATGCAGGTAATACAGACTCAAACTAAAATTGAGTTGATCAAGTCAACCCTTATTACAAGCCAAAAACCCTAATTCTTCGGGCAAGGTTAATCAGAGATCCAGATGGAGCTCTGAAGTCTTCTTCTGAGTCTGGTGCCCGCACCAATTCATCTTTGATTTACTTCTGATCGCTACAGTGGATCCAAATGAATATGTGCCTTCCCTAAAAAATTTCGTCTGCCAAAAAAAAAATTTATTAGCTTGTTGAAATTAATGCTCTCAAAAATCATTTAATAATTTCAAAATAATTTACTTCTTCAAGGCACATGGTAGCGATATCTGGATCGGGCTCCATCTTATATATAACATTGCGTAGGGCAGACATAAGATCCTCATCAATGGAAATGTCCGGTACGGAGTACTAAAATCTCGGATTTAGATAGTAAGATGCACATATATTTTAAGAATTAGTCAAGCGTACTTGTATGAATCTAATTGAAATTTAAGTTTTAGATTCTTCATAAATTAATACGTACCTGCTATTTGCAAATCCGAACTCATTTGATAACTCCATCGTCCATCAATGATCCGGATATACTCATATGCATGTGATAGATCTGCCTCCTGGATCTTTTCCTTTGCTCTTTGCATCATGAAAATAAGAAGCCCATCTAAGCTTACCTCTCGGAGTCCACAGCACGAAGTACCTCATATAGAGGCTTGATAGCCTCTGCTACCCTCTCAGCCCGCTGCTAGAATATCTATCTCGTCACTAAATTTTTCACATTGCTTTCCTCAGTATTTGCCCTGGCATATCTACTCTGTTGTCAGTCTTGACTGACAAACATCTGACACAGCTCTGCTGTCTTGCCAAGAAGACTATCAAGTGCAATGTAAGTAGTAGCAAACCGTGTGACCCCCGATCTCAATATTTCCTCCCTGTAAAGCTTATCATCAATGATAAGACCCATGTATATATATATATAATCTGGTGATAGACTGTGCTATCTTAACAATCTTCTGCATCCTGCCAATTTTTCCAATATCCATCAACATGAGGTCTATACAATGTGCAGCACAAGGAGTCCAGAAAATATGTGGCCGTCGTTCCATTAAGATCTGTCCTGCGGTCCTGTACTGTGGTCCATTATCAGTGATGACCTGCACGACATTATGCTCTCCCACCCGATCAATCACCTCCTCCATCAATCTGAGGATATAACTGGTGTCGTGCACCTGATCTGAAGCATCAATAGACTTCTGGAAAAAGGTTTTCCCATCATAATAAGTCAAAAAATTGATGATGCTCCGTCTAGTAGGACCAGTCCAACCATCACACATCACCGTCAATCCATACATGGGCCACTTGCTCTGATATGAGGATATCCATCCTTTTAGCTCTTCCTTATTGCTGTCCAGAAGATGACCATAGATATCCCTCGATGATGGAAGATATACACCTGCACCAGCAGCTTGTATAGATGAAATAGCAGATCGATAATATGGATTGTCTGCTGCATGGACTGGGATATGACTGAAATGAAATCAGGAGGAGATGACCCGCCACATATCCTTCTTCTTATCCTTTTTCAGCATTGTGTCAATCCTCTGTTGCTTGGAATTTCTACTGGAAAATGCCTGTGGATCGACATCATGGATAGTGGCTCCCTCTGGAATATTCCTGGAAGACTTCCTCCTACTACCAAATGCTCCCAACATGGATGCAATACGGCCAGTGCCTCTCTTGACGGGCTCTCTGACTGAGGTCTTCCTAAATTGTCTCAGACTCTCCTGGAGCACTAGCAGAAGCGGATCCCGATCCTGACTCAAAAGCTGATGGCCCAAATCGCTGTCTATGCCTGGTTGCCTCCTCCTGCTGTCTCTGCTCATACAAGCTCGCCTGAATAGCAGCCTCCATCTGTGTCTCCTCATCAGAAGGAATAGATGCTCCCTCTGACTCCCTGGAGTAATAAGAATGTTGTTCTGCAACTTTGCGGTCCACCTCTGCCTTCTTTGATGCTCTTTCCTTTTCAGCTTTAAAATCAGCAAAGTGTTTCTTCATCAGCTGACGGACATCCTGTGGACACTGTCGGCATGAAGATATATCAGAATAGCCACCAGCCAAGTGTTGCTTCAACCTTGTTACCCCCATCTTTGAATTCAGTATTGTACCATTTATACCTCTAGTGATGCCGATCCGAGAGCATCTCTCCATGTAACCAGCCAATGTCCCGCTCCGGATCCTTCTTCCTCTTTGATGGATCCATACCTGAATATTTAAATTACATATAAGGTCAATAATAATATTTATTAATTAATAGTTTATTAACCTAATTTTTTAAATTTTATTTATTTTTTTATTTGTTTATTTAAAAAATTTTAAAAATTCAAAAAATAATAAAAAAAAATTTAGATTAATGTAGGATTCCATCATACATGCTACATATATTTTTTTAAGATCCTAGAAATGCATTAAAAGTCAATTTTTTTTTAATTTAAGACCTACGGGCACTATTCATAAGATGCACAAAACTTGAATAAATCGATATGAAATTTATAGTGAGAGTAGCTTACAAGTCCTAGATTAATAATTTATAATTACAGTTTTTTTCTAATTATTTTTTTAATTAATTTATTAATTTGAAATTAATTTTTAATTTAAAAATTTATATACTTAACAAAAAATTAAGATTTTAGTATCATTGTGTAGATCTATTCTAGATCCATCACATACTCTAAAATCATAGCCAACAAATAAATTTTGACAGCATTTCTTCTTAATTTTCTATTTTGTAAGATTTTAACAAAAATTAATGATACGAAAAATGAAAATACGGAAAAAGAAAGATATACGTATCTTGATTCTACCTTCCTCTTCGATTTTTGCAGATTAGATTTGATTGAAAATGATCCACGAATTTTTTTTTACTCGTTTTTCCTTCCACGGCTTTGCAGCAGAGAGCTCGTAGCTCTCTGCTTCTTCCTTAAAAAGCAAGGCAAGCCCCCCCTTTCCCCACCGTCACATGGCTACAGTAGCCATGTGACAAATCCAAAAAAATTTGCCCCCCCTTCCCAGCCGTATCGGGCCGAACCGGCTGGTTCGGGCTCGTTTCGCCCGGTTCGGGTCTGGTTCGCCCCGGTTCGGGTGCGGTACGATGCGGTAAGTATTTTTTTTTGGTTTTTTAATGGGGCTGTGCCATTTTTTAAGGTCGAACCGTGCCGGCCGGCCACCGGTCCGGTTCGATATGCCCCGAACCGGTCGATTTGGCACGGTTCGGAAAACCCTGGTCCCAAGGTTCATGAAAGCCCCGACCCCTATCTTCCACCTCCATTGTTCCTTCACCACCCCTTTATAGAAAAAAAAAGTATCCTAATCCAGGTGACTTCTAGGCTCAACGTTCGATCCTCCCTAGCCCCATCAGTCCTACATCATTTTGACTTCCAAGAAGGATGGCACTTGGAGAATGTGTGTCAACAGTAGAGCTATCAATAAGATTATAGTAAAGTATAGGTTTTCAATACCCCGACTTGATGCATGCTAGACATGATGGCTGGTGCTATCATATTTTCAAAGATAGATCTTAAGAATGGCTATCATCAGGTTAGAATTAGGCCAGGGGATGAATGGAAGACCGCATTTAAGACTAAGGATGGCTTGTACGAGTGGATGGTGATGCCTTTTGGCTTATCGAACACACCTAGTATTTTTATGAGGATAATGACTCAAGTGTTAAAATCATTTTTTGAAAAATTTGTAGTAGTATATTTTGATGACATCCTCATATATAGTAAGAATAAGAAGGATCACTTAGACCATCTTTAGCAGGTTTGTCAGGTTCTTAGAGGAGATAATCTTTATGCAAATTTGAAGAAATGTAGCTTCATGACTCCGAGGATTATTTTCCTAGGTTTTGTAGTGACTACTGAAGGAGTATCGGTTGACCCCGAAAAGGTAAAATTTATAGTTGAGTGGCCTATCCCTAAGAATGTTCATGATGTACGAAGCTTTCATGGATTAGCTACTTTCTATAGGAGATTTATTCGAGGGTTTAGTATGATAGTTGCACCTATTACAGACTGTATGAAGAAAAGGAGGTTTTGAATGGTCAAAAGATGCCGATAGAGCCTTTAATGACATTAAAGACAAGATGACTTAAGCCCCGATTCTAAGGCTATCCAATTTTTCGAAAGTTTTCGAGGTTGCTTGTGACGCCTCAGGAGTAGGAATTGGAGGAGTCTTGAGTCAAGAGAATCACCAAGTTGCATTCTTTAGCGAGAAACTAAACGATGCTAAATTGAAATATTCTACTTATGATAAGGAATTGTATGCGATGGTTCAAGCACTTAGATATTCATGACATTATTTGTTACCGCAAGAGTTCTTAATATATTCTAATCATGAAGCTCTTAGGTTCCTTAACTTGTAAAAGAAGTTGAATGCTAGGCATGAAAAATAGGTTGAATACATACATGCCTATACTTTTGTTTTAAAACATCAATCGGGTGTTGATAACAAAGTTGCTGATGCATTAAGTAGAAGGTTTATGTTCTTGAATTGTGTTAGCACTAGAGTAGTCGGATTTGAGAAATTAAAAGATGAGTATGAGAACTGTGATGATTTTAGAGAAATTTATAACGTAGTTACGCAATGACCGACTAGCTTATATAGTGAGTACACTATTCAAGATGGTTACTTATTTAAGGACAGTAAAGTTGATAACAAAGTTGCTGATGCATTAAGTAGAAGGTTTATGTTCTTGAATTGTGTTAGCACTAGAGTAGTCGGATTTGAGAAATTAAAAGATGAGTATGAGAACTGTGATGATTTTAGAGAAATTTATAACGTAGTTACGCAATGACCGACTAGCTTATATAGTGAGTACACTATTCAAGATGGTTACTTATTTAAGGACAGTAAACTATGTATTCCAAATACTTTGCTTAGAGACTTCTTGATTTGGAAAACACATGCTAGAGGTTTAGCTGGACACTTCGGTAGAAATAAGACAATTTTAGCTTGAGAAGACCAATTCTATTGGCCGAATCTTAAGAGGAATGTTGCTCAAATAATAGCTAGATGTTGAACTTGTGTTGTTGCAAAACAGTAAAAGTAAAACACTGGCTTATATATCCCTCTTCCTGTACCGGATTGTCCATGGCAAGACCTTAGCATGGACTTTGTTCTTGGATTACCTAAGACCCAAAGGAAGAATGATTCTATATTTGTAATGGTCGACAGGTTTTTTAAGATGGCACATTTCATGCCTTGTTCCTAAACTTATGATGCTTCTAAGGTAGCTAAGCTATTTCTGAATGAAGTAGTTAGACTGCATGGTTTACCTAGGACCATAGTATCAGACAGGGATGCATGGTTTATTAGTTATTTCTAGAAGACACTGGCATTTATTAGGAACAAAACTTAAATTTTCTACAGCTTATCACCCTCAAACTGATGGCCAGACCGAGGTTGTGAATTGTAGTTTAGGAAACTTGTTAAGAAGTTTAGTGGGAGAACATACTGCCAATTGGGACCTATTACTGTCTAGGGCTGAATTCGTTTTAAATAGCTCAATGAACAGGTCTACCGGAAAAAGTCCTTTTGAGATCGTACATGGATACAAACCTAGAAAATCTCTAGATCTCATTCCTTTACCCATGCATGAACACATTTCAGAGTCTGCTGAGTCATATGCTGAACATGTTAGAGAGTTGCATAAAGAAATAAGTCAAAAAATTAATGAAAGCAACGAAACTTATAAACATATGGCTAACGCAAAAAGGAGACTCAAAGAATATACTGAAGGAGACTTTGTAATAGTTAGACTACGACCTGAATGGTTCCCACCTGGAACCATGAAAAAGTTACATGCCCGTATGAGTGGACCTTACAAAGTGATTAGAAAAATAGGATCTAATGTGTATGTGCTTGAGTTGCTACCTGAACTAGACATTAGCAATACTTTTAATGTTTCAGACCTTATTGAGTATAGGGAGCCAACGTTGATTCCTAGTGAGCCATTTGGGCCTAATCCAGTCCTTGAGAGTGAACCAATCCAAGTGTGTCCACCTGCCATACCACCAGCCCGGACAGACAAGATTGAGCGAATCTTGGATGACAAGATCATTGCTACCTGAGGCAAAGATTACTAGCGGTATCTGGTTCGTTGGTAAGGGCGACCTGAGTCTGATGATTCTTAGATCACCAAAGAGGACTTGCTGAGAGTTGACCCGGACTTGCTAGAGCACTATCATAGTGACGTTGATCCATACTCGACTGGGTCGAGTTTCTCCTACCCGGGAAGAATTTGTGTGGACACCAGGGCCCGAAAATATCGACAGGTTGAACACACATCCCTGTGGATAACTTGTGAATAAAATCCTGGACGGCTGGACCCAATCCCTTTTACCATGTAAATATTTTATTTTAATTTATGTTATTTTGGGATAGTTAGGGTTAGCCCTTTTTACCAATTGTAATTATGGTTTTGTTATTTAGCCTTTTGGGCTAAACCCTTTTTACAACATTGTTCAAAATCTAATTTATAAGTTGTGCCAAACCCTGTTGGGCCAAATCCTGGTTACCAATCTATTATTTTTGTTACATAAGGTTAAGATTTTTGATCAATTGATCAAGTG
Organism: Areca catechu; assembly: GCA_021397845.1. Classification (NCBI taxonomy): domain Eukaryota; kingdom Viridiplantae; phylum Streptophyta; class Magnoliopsida; order Arecales; family Arecaceae; genus Areca; species Areca catechu. The sequence continues at coordinate 200,554,990 of CM038039.1, read as the reverse complement.
GGGCTTTAGTTATTTGGTTTTGAGTCCTGTAATAATTAGTTATTGAGTCCTGTAATTCAAGGGGGGATCCAATTGAAGACCCATGTAATTCAAATTAAAACCCATGTGCACCTAAATCAAGATAAGCCATGTGACTCCATGTGCTAGCCCAAGGCAAGCCATGTGCTAGCCCAAGGCAAGCCATGTGCTAGCCCAAGGCAAGCCATGTGCTAGCCCAAGGCAAGCCATGTGCTAGCCCAAGGCAAGCCATGTGCTAGCCCAAGGCAAGCCATGTGCTAGCCCAAGGCAAGCCATGTGCTAGCCCAAGGCAAGCCATGTGCTAGCCCAAGGCAAGCCATGTGCTAGCCCAAGGCAAGCCATGTGCTAGCCCAAGGCAAGCCATGTGCTAGCCCAAGGCAAGCCATGTGCTAGCCCAAGGCAAGCCATGTGCTAGCCCAAGGCAAGCCATGTGCTAGCCCAAGGCAAGCCATGTGCTAGCCCAAGGCAAGCCATGTGCTAGCCCAAGGCAAGCCATGTGCTAGGCAGGCCAAGGCAATTTATTTATGACACCATCTTTGCAAAATTTTTGGACATCACTGCCACATCACCAGGGGACATCAACACATGTCTTATTTGAACATGTCATTTTGAGACAAAATATATGCCATGCCACTTTATTTGGACATCATCATATGACAACACATGCCATTTCATTTTGGTCGGCCACTTAAGGAGTTAGCGTCTCTTATTTTTTTTAAGAGTAAAGTAGAAGGAGATCTCTAAATTGGCACCCTTCCACTCCATTCCTTCACGCCAACTTATTTTAAGATGAGTATTTAAGAAGGATTCTTCCAAGTTGGTGCCCCATCTTAATATTCTACGCTCAACATTCCAAGAAGTTGGGCTAGCACATGGCTTGTCTTGGGCTAGCACATGGAGTCACATGGCTTGTCTTGATTTAGGTGCACATAGGTCTTGATTTGAGTCACATGGGTCTTCAATTGGGTCTCCCTTGTATTACAGGACTCAATAACTAATTATTAAAAGACTCAAAACCAAATAACTAAAGCCCCACTTGATCAATTGATCAAAAGGCTTAACCTTATGCAACAAAAAGAATAGATTGGTAACCAGGGTTTGGCCCAACAGGGTTTTACACGACTTATAAATTGGGTTTTGAACAATGTGGTAAAAAGGGTTTAGTCCAAAAGGCTAAATAACAAAACCCTAATTACAGTTGGTAAAAAGGGCTAACCTTAACTATCCCAAAATAACAGAAATTAAAATTAAATATTTACATGGTAAAAAGGATTGGGTCCAGGGTTTTATTCACAGGTTATCCACAGGGATGTGGGTTCAACCTGTCGATATTTTCGGGTCCTGGTGTCCATACCAATTCTTCCCGGGTAGGAGAAACTCGACCCTGTTGAGTATGGATCAACGTCGCTATGATAGTGCTCTAGCAAGTTCGGGTCAACTCTCAGCAAGTCCTTTCTGGTGATCCAAGAATCATTAGACTCAGGTCGCCCTTGCCAACGAACCAAATACCGCTGGTAATCTTTGCCTCGGGTAGCAATGATTTTGTCATCCAAGATTCGCTCAATCTTGTCTATCCGGGCTGGTGGTATGGAAGGTGGACACACTTGGGTTGGTTCACTCTCAAGGACTGGATTAGGCCTAAATGGCTCAATAGGAATCAACGTTGGCTCCTTATACTCAATAAGGTTTGAAACATTGAAAGTATTGCTAATGCCTAATTCAGGTGGCAACTCAAGTACATACACATTAGATCCTATTTTTCTAATCACTTTGTAAGGTCCACTACTACGGGCATGTAACTTTTTCATGGTTCCAGGTGGGAACCATTCAGGTCGTAGTCTAACTATTACAAAGTCTCCTTTAGTATATTCTTTGAGTCTCCTTTTTGCGTTAGCCATATATTTATAAGTTTCATTGCTTTCATTAATTTTTTGACTTATTTCTTTATGCAACTCTCTAACATGTTCAGCATATGACTCAGCAGACTTTGAAATGCGTTCATGCATGGGTAAAGGAATGAGATCTAGAGGTTTTCTAGGTTTGTATCCATGTACAATGCATGATAGTGAAGAGCCAAGCTATTGAAACCGTATAGTTGATCTTTAGGAAACCTTTGCAAATGCTTCTAAATAAAGCTCAATCCGAACAAGTGCACCTTTAGGGTTACATTCGGTAAGTTTTTCAATTTTATGGTGTTGCAGCAAGGAATCAAGATGAACTCGAAGAAAAGTCAAGCAATCTGGGAGATGGCCCCATCGAGGACAGTCAAGGAGGTGCAATGCCTCACGAGAAGCATGGTAGCCGTTTATAGATTCCTCTCCAGGTCAGCCAAAAAGAGCTTGCCATTCTTTAAGGCCCTCAAACAAATAAAGAACTTCCAGTGGGTTAAAGAATCGCAGGTCACATTTGATGGGTTGAAGTGATACCTCGGCACTCCACTTTGCAAGCCCAAACCAGACGATGTGTTGTGTTTATACCTGGCAGTCTCCCCTTTGGCTATTAGCTCAGTGCTTGTCTCGCAAGAAGGGATGCACCAGAAACTAGTCTGCTATATCAGCTAGGTTTTTCATGATGCAGAAACCAGATATTTCAAACTAGAGGTGTATGCTCTCATGATCTTGGCGAAGAGGCTGCATTCGTATTTTCAAGCTTGCACGGTTGCTATCCTCATTAATCAACCGATCAGGACGGTCTACCATTGACCTGAAATCTCATGTCGGCTTGCTAAGTGGGCCATCGAGCTTTGGTAGTTTGACAAAATACCATCCTTGTCCATCCATCAAGGTGCAAGTGCTTGCTATTTTCGTCTTGGAATTTACCATCCATGGAGGAGGAATCCAACGCCAAGCCCAAAGCTGAAGAACCTATGCATTGTTGGCTCGTCCATGTTGATGGGTCTTCCAATGCTGCAAGCTCTGAAGCCGAGCTGATCCTCACTAGTCCGGAGGGAGTGATCGCTGAGTATGTGCTCTATGCTTCGGATTTGAAACTTCAAACAATGAGGCTGAATATGAGACCTTAGTGGTCGAGCTTAGGATTGCCAAAAAGTTGGTTGTCTGATACCTAAAGGTCTACAGTGATTCACATCTTGTTGGTTGAGTGCTAGGTGAATACAAAGCACATAAACCCAATATGGTCAAATACTTTCAAAAGATGAATGATCTCTTATTGGCCTTTGCGGTCTTCAATGTTTGGCAGATTTCGAGGTTCGAGAATATCGAGCTGACCTTTTGTTGAAGCTTGCCATTATGGGAGTCTTTGATCTCAAAAAGAGCTCATACTTCGAAATTCTAAAGAGATTGAACATGGAGGAAGAAGTCCCAGTAACGCAAATAGACCTCGAGCTGAGCTGGAGGGACCTGATCATGCGATTTTTGAAGGACAAAGTGCCTCCCTTCGATCGTGATGAGGCCATGAAACTAAAGCACCAAGCACCACACTACATGATCTATGACGAAAAGCTATACAAGAGGTCCTATTCTTTGCCACTACTGTCTGTGCCCATCCGAAGCAAATTATGTTCCTCGAGAGATCCAATGAGAGCATTTGCGGCAACCATCTAAGGGGCAGGACGTTGGCCTATAAGGTATTACGGCAATGATACTTTTAGCTGACTTTGCAACAGGACATTGCTGATCTGGTGTGAAGATGTAATCAGTGCAAGAGGAGTGCCAACATCTAATATCAACCATCGGTCCCACTGATGCTGATTCCTGCCCCTAGGCCTTTTGTCCAATAGGGAATGGGCATCTACGGACCTTTCCCAACCATGACTACACAAAAGTTTATGCTCATCGGTTAATTATTTCACAAAGGAGGTTGAAGCGGAGGCATTAGCATGTGTCATTGAAGTCAAGGTCTATGACTTCGTTTGAAAGGCCATTATTTGTTGGTTCAAATTGCCTTGAGCCATCATTACGGATCATGGTCATCAGTTCGACAATGCAAAGTTTGCGGAGTTTTGCAATGAGCTCGGAATTGTCTGTCGTTTAATCTTGGTAGGGCACCCTCAAAGCAATGGTGAAGTTGTAGTGACTAATCGAACTTTTGTTGCTAGGGTTGAATAGGAGGCTAGACTGAACTAAAGGGCATTTGGGCAGAAAAGCTCTATAGGGCCTATCGAATGATGCAGTGAATCTTGATTGAAGAAATTTCATTCAACCTAGCCTTTAGGACCGAATCTATCATACCGCTTTAGATTGGCCTCCCGTTGCCGTGGATGGAGAAGTTCAATGAGGAAGACAATTCTAAAGACCTTCGTGCGAATTTAGGCATGTTAGAAGAGACGTGAGAACGTGCTTGACTCTGGATGGCAGCCTACCAATAGAGATGGCTTGATAACAACTCAAGGGTCAAGGGGAAAGTCTTCCAAGCATATCTCATCCTATTAAGGGTTGAAGTCTCGCTTGGGAGGACAAGGGAAGTTGTCGCCGAACTAGGAGGGCCCGTATCAAGTCGACGAGATGGTGCAGCCAGGAACCTACCGACTTCATTGCTTGGATGGAACTTTGATTTCCCGAATTTGGAATTCGGAGAATCTGCAGGTTTATTATCAATAATATAACTGCTGCCAATGATGAATAAAATTTTTCTTTTGCAGCTCAAAAATACCTCCCCAACATGGCGAATGAAGGACGAGCCAATCTTGACTTAGGCCAAACAATGTTTTTCATTCATGAACGAGTTGAATAGAGGTTGAACTCGATGATAGAGGGGCTAACCTTATGGGAATCCCTATATAAGGCCAAGCAATGTTCCTTATCCATAGGCGAGTTGAACGGAGGCCGACCTCGATGATGAAGGGGCTATTCTCACTGGGATCCTTATGCAAGGCCAAGCGACGTTCCTCATCCATGGATGAGTTGAGCGAAATGTTGACCTTGATGATAAAGGGGCTAACTCCATGGGATCTCTATGCAAGGTTGAGCAATGTTCCTCATCTACGGATAAGCTAAGTGGAGGCTGACCTCGATGGAGGTGCTAACCCCATAGGAACCTCTATGCAAGGCTAAATGATGTTCCTTGTCCACAGATGAGTTGAGCAGAGGCCAACCTCGGCAATGGAGCTAACCTTATGGGGATCTTTATGCAAGGTCAAGTGATGTTCCTTGTCCACAGACGAGCTAAGTGGAGGACAACCTTGACGATAGAGGGGTTAACCCCATGGGGATCCCTATGCAAGGCCAAGTAACATTTCTCGTCCATCGATGAGTTGAGTAGAGGCCAACCTTGATGATGAAGGGGCTAATCCCATGGAGATCCTTATGCAAGGCCAAACGACATTCCTCGTCCATGGACGAGCTGGGCAGAGACTGACCTGGGCGATGGAGGGGCTAACCTTACAAGGATCTCTATGCAAGGTCAAAGGACGTTCCTCGTCCACAAATGAATGACGTTCCTTCTCCATGGATGAGCTGAGTGGAGGTCGACCTCGACGACGAAGGGGCTAACCCCACAAGAACTCCTATAAAAGGCCAAACAGCATTCCTTGTCCATGGACAAGTTGAGCAGTGGCTGACCCTGTCAAATTAAGTGAACGACTTTGTTGATCTAACCTTAACAGGTCAGCTCGGCTATGCCAAGGTTAGATCCAACCAAAGATCGACCTCGACCATCATGAACTGACCATCAATTTAGTTTTGGTGCGATGATAGTGTATTATGAGAAATATATACATTAAAATACTACTTGCCGTCAACACCCGTGCTGACAAGATCAGACCGAGATTCTTGGTTGAAGACGAGTTGATGAGGTTCTCGGAGGGAGATAACATGATGTTGGCGATGTTGTCTCCAAGGTGCTTGAACTGAGACGTGCAAAAAAGTTCATGATCAGAAGGTTTTTCGGTGGGGACTCTTCAATGCTCAAGTCAACAAGAATTCGGAGAATGGTGAGAGAGCTGAGGGAAAGGAGTGACTTGATGTTTAGGGTTTGAGAGACTTGGGGTATCCATTTCCCTTCTAATTTATAAGGGAATAGTCATGGCAATGCACACCGTGTACATTGGCCATTTCGGAAAGTGCATGGGGATCGTGCCGGCGAGGATTGCACCCCATGTATGTGATGCGGAGTCGTCTTGGGGCAGCTTTATTTGCAATCATTGAATCTAGGTAGTTATAATTGCCTTGTTTGGCCTTGCATCTGGAAAATGATTGCTCACCAAAAATGGCTAACCTGCTAAGTTGAACTTAGTACTTGGATAGGGTCTGGTCAACCATAGCTAACCCTTACATACCTCGGCCAAAGTGAAGGTTTAGATTGACCGAGATCAGGGTGAAGGCCTTTAACACCGTTCCTCACTCAAGCTCGAGTTTGAGCGGAGATCTGGTGAAGAGAGTAAAAAGTTGAGACTAAGTCCGCTTTATCTTGCATAGTTAACACACCTCGGCGATTGAGCCTATGGTGCAACCACAATCGCGACATGCAGGCCCGATATTCGTTCGATCGCCCTGCCTTTTGATCTGAGCCATTAAGGATGAGGTTCGCGTGAGTTTGGCTTCTTCCAATTAGAGTTGCCACTTGGCATAGATTCGGGAGAAGTAGGTAAGTGGCGGTCTTCCTTTTCAGTTTCACTCTTACCATTTCATTGATTCACTATTGAAGGGGAGAGGTGAGTTCCTTTGGTGATTTCCGGTGATTGCCATTGGTCATCCTACTCATCCTTGGCTTGATCTGACCTCTGAGGTCACAACCCTAAGGTCCATTGCTTGGGTTGTTTGGCCACTCCTCGAGGCCGTAGGTTAGTTTTTTGTTTTTCCTTTTCTTTTTTAGATTTTCTCACAGATTTGCAATTCTAGCTTGTTGATGGGTAGTTAGTCTACCGAGCATGGGCCCATCCAGTGATCGGAGTTTTTGGCCTCGGGATAGTCAGTCCTCGGAGGATTCCGAGGTTAAGGAAGCACTGAACTTCGGCCCGTTTTGGATAGCTTATATCCTCTCCCATGAAAAATAGGAGGTTTTACACCTCCAATACCATGTCCCTTCGGAGTTCTCATTAGAACTCTTTGATCCTGAAGACCAAATGGTGAGGCCTCCTCCAGGTTGAGTCGGGCTATATGTAGAATTTTTTATGGCCAATCTTAGACTACCCTTTCATCCTTTTGTTGTAGACCTTCTCAGGCTCTTTTGTATTGCTTTTTATTGTATCGCGCCAAATTCATGATGCTTTATCATAGCTTTTCTTTTGCACTATCTTTTTTTGGGCACTGAACTGACTATCCGCCTCTTAAGGGAATGTTTCTCGTTAAACACCCCACCGAGGTTGGTGGTGGCACAGCTCTTATCGGCCAAGGTAATGCTTTGTCCAAGGAGCTCCTTCCTTGGTGCACAACTAGGAGTGATTTTTCTTTGTGTCGACCAGGCAACATGGAATTTTGATGTTTCGTGGGGTTAGTCTCGATAGTCACAGAATAAGATCTCGAGGTTTAATGATGTCAAGAGAGGTTTATTTTTAATTGCTTTACTCCCTCTCTGCATGTGCTCCTTTTCAAGTAGACACTTTATAAGGTTGGCTTGAGTCTTGCTGACCCTTAGGTAAGTTTATAAATATTTGTAGCTTGTTTAATTCGACTTTCTCTGAATTGAGGTTCTTTCTATCTTTTAGTGATAAAGTCCGAGGAGCTTGAAGCAATCTACCATGTCATCCAAAAGAGAGAAGACCTTAAGTGGTGCTCCTACACCAAAGCGGCGCCGAGTTGAGGTGGTCCTTGCCTAGCCAGTTCTTGATTCTTCTCAGACCTCGGCCCGAATAGCGGCACCAAGGAGGAGGGCTTTTAGAGTTCAAGTTGTTCCACCCCTCAAATCGATTGCTCTGGGGGATCGACCCCCACCTTCTACAGCATCCTCTTTTCTCTAGGGTGCAGCAACACCCTGGAGGAGTTCTCAAATATCTCCCTGCTGAGCTGACCCATTGGCTTCAGCCCCTTGGAAATCTTCCACAGGAGCCGAGCAAGTGGCCCAAGATCTGAGGTCGAGCCTGAGAAACAACAGGGTCGCCTGCAAGTTGCTTTGAGGGGGGGATCCTCCCAGTCGACATCAAGGCCATTGATGTTGAGGGTCCTGGATACCACATCAAGGACTCTTATGGCTCCCTCCTTCAAGTCAGCATGGATTTTATTTTTCTGCATCTTTTCTTACTTTCAAACTAACACCTTTCTTTCCTAGCTTGTCCATCATGTAGGTAACTTTCAAACTAACACCTTTCTTCTCGGAAGAGGCCAAGGTGAGGACTGCTGAGGTAAAGCAGAAGGCAGCCGGGGCCTTTGAATTTGAGAAGAAGGCCAAGGTAGCTCTAGCCAAGACTGACAGGCAAATCAAGTCCCTGAAGACCAAGGTCAAGTTGGTTGAGGCCGAAGCCATAGATGTTAGGGCTCAAGCTAAGGCCAAGGTGGTTGAGTCTGTGCATAAGGCTATCGTATAGTGGGAGGAGCTTCAGGCTACCAAGGCTAAGGCGGTCGAAGCTTTCTATGCCTTGGCCATGTTCTGGGAGGTGATGGCAGAGTTTGCCACCGACTCTTACTTGGAGGGGATTGCGGATTGTCGTGCTTAGGTTAAGGCTTTGTTCCCTGACCTCCACATCGGTCAACTTGACGTCGAAGATGAGGCCTCAGCGGCCAAAGGAGCAAGATTGAAGGGGGTTGAGATTGTACCTATTGAGGTCGAAGCTATTGAGCCCCAACCATCAATCATCGCTGCTTATGCCAAGGAGCCAATTGCTGCTACCTCGAGTGAAAGTCTCCATCCCCTAAACGGGGTTATTTCCTCTTTTTCCTTTTGTATCTATGCCGAGTAGATTTTGTGGCCAAGTTGGCCTTGTAGTTTTGTCCAGCTTTTACCAAGAACTTTTGTGATCGGGTTAAGCAAACCATATATAAGTACTTTTAAAATTAATGAAAATCTTTTATCGTTCCAACCCTAGTGTGCATGCTGACTGAACAACAAACTAATAGGATTGAAGTAGATTTGTAGTGGCTAAGATTGGTTGCTTGTCGGATCTGACTTGTAATTGATTTGGTTCAACAAACTAATAAGATTGAAGTAGATTTGTGGTGGCTAAGATTGGTTGCTTGTCGGATCTGACTTGTAATTGATTTGGTGGGGCGAACCAAATAAACTGGTCATTCTCAATTGCAACTTCTTTTAGGTTTGTCCATAGATGAGGTGACTTGTCACTTCTCGGGTCATCCATAGACGAGGCTAATTGTTAACATTTAGGGCCCATAGGACTAGCCCATCATCTAGGCCGGCCTCCATTTTACTCGTCCGAGGAATGCTAGTTGGCCTAGCCAAGGGTTTCCTAGATGGTTAGTCCCTTCATCATCGAGGTCAGCCTCTGTTCAGCTTGTCCAAAGACGAGGAACTCTAATTGGCCATGCTGAGGGATCCTCAAAGGATTAGCCCCTTCGTTATTGAGGTCGGCCTCCATTTAGCTTGTCCAAGGATGAGAAATACCAATTGGCCATGCTGAGGGATATCCAAAGCATTAGCCCCTTCGTTGTCGAGGTTGGCCGCCATTTAGTTTGTTTGAAGACAAGAAATGCCAGCTGGCCATGCCGAGGGGTTCCTGAAGGGTTAGCCCCTTCATCATTGAGGTCGGCCTCTGTTCAGCTCGTTTGAGAACAAGAAATGCTAGTTGGCCATGTTGAGGGACCTCAAAAGGTTATCCCCTTCGTTGTTAATGTCGCTCTCCGTTAAGCTTGTCCGAGGATGAGGAATGCCGGTTGGCCATGTTGAGGGATCTTCAGAAGGTTAGCCCCTTTGTCATTGAGATTGGCCTCCGTTCATTTCATTCAAGAAGGAATGCTAGTTGGCCATGTCAATCTCTAGAGGGCTAGCCCCTTCATTGGCAAGGTTAGCCTCCGTTCAGCTCATCCAGGAACGAGGAATGCCAATTAGCCATGCAGAGCATACCTCATCCAATTGTCTTGTTGAGAGGGCATTGTGAGCTGCAAAAGAAAAGAAAATTTTATTCTTTTAAGAAGTTGCAATTATATCATTGATAATTAACTTGTAAATTTTATGCATTCAAGTGAGGAATTGGGGTTCCATCCAAATGGCAGAGCCGGTAAGCTCCTAGGCGCACCACCTTGTAATCATGATATGGTCCTTCCCAGTTCGGCGATGGTTTTTCATATTCTCCAAGGCAAGATATTTCAGCTCTTCGCATGACAAGGTCTTCTTTTTGGACGATTTTTACTCTGACCCTTGAGTTGTAATATCGAGCTGCCTTTTATTGATAGGTTGCCATCCGAAGCTTGCATGCTCTCGTGTTTCATCTAGTAGGTCTAGGTTTACTTGAAGGTTGTCTGAGTTGTTCTCTTTACTGTATCTCTCTACTATGAGCGAAGGAAGGTCAATCTTGAGTAGTATGATAGTTTCAGTTCCAAAGGCTAAGTCGAAAAGTGTTACTCCAGTGGGGATCCACTGCATTGTCCAATAAGCCCAAAGCATGCTATAGAGTTTTTTTGCCTACATGCCTTTAGTTTTGTCAAGCCTTGTCTTCAACTCTTGCAACAAAGTTTAGTTAGTCACTTCAGAGTTATCGTTGTCTGAGGATGCTTGATTGAGGTCAGATGATGGGCATTCCAAGCTTCTTGTAGAATTTCATAAATTTTGCATTGTCGAATTGATGCTCGTTGTTTGTAACGATGGCTTGAGACAAGCTGAATCGATAGATAATGGACTTCTAAACAGTCATGGATCTTTGCTTCAATGATACGTGCCCATGCTTCTTCCTTTGTCCACTTTGTATAGTAATTGATCGCGACGAGTAAAAACTTATTTGGTGCAGCTGTAACTGGAAAAGGTTCAAGGATATCCATCTCTTATTGAGTGAAGGCCTAGGTTGCGATGATCGGTGCTAGCAAGGATGAAGGTCACTGTTGGTTCCTTTGGTACTTATCACACCAAACCAGGTCAACTGCATCTTGTTGTAGGACTGACTAAATATAGCCTTGGTGCAGTACCTTTTAGATCAAAGCTTTGCTTCTTAGATGATTGCTGTTGATGCCTTCATGAATTTTTCGAAGAGCATGGTTTACTTTAGACAGGCACAAGCATTGGAGTAATTGCAATGGGCAAGACCTCTTGTACAGCTTTTTGTCATAAATTAGGTAGCGAGGTCCTAGTGCTTAAGCTTTCGAGCCTCATCACGGTCAGCAAGCAACGTTCTATCTTTCAAAAACTGGATGATCCGGTCCATCTAGCTCGTTTCATGCTCAATCTACATTATAGTAGGGACCTTTTCAATGCTTGGGCTCTGTAGGACTTCGAAATATGAGCTCCTCTTGAGGTCGAAGATTTCCATAGTGGCGAGCTTCGACAAGAGATTAGCTCTGGCAATCTTGGTTCTCAGAATTTGGTAGATATTAAGAATGGTGAATGCTAATGTGAGATCCTTCACTTTTTGCAGGTATCTGACCATGTTGGGTTCTCATGCTTTGTAGTTGCATCATACTTGGTCGATAATGAGTTGCAAGTCATTGTAAACCTTCAGGTGTTTGACTTCTAATTCTTTAGCAATCTTGAATCCGGTGACTAAGACTTCGTATTCAACCTCATTATGCAAGGCTTCAAACTTGAAGCAGAAAGCATACTTTGCAACCATGCCTTCCAAGTTGGTGAGGATCAATCTGGCTCCGATACAACACTAGAAGATCCATCAATGTGGAACCCCAGCATTTTGTTGGTTCTTCAACTTTGGATTCGGGGTTGGGTTTGGCCTCTTCGGGAATGTTGCATTCCAAGATGAAATCAGTGAGCACTTGAACCTTGATGAATGGATGGGGAAGATATTTTATATTGTACTCCCTGGGTTCAATGACCCATCTAGCAAGTCGACCTAAAGTATTAGGTTGGTGAAGTATCGACCTAATAGGTTAGTTGGTGAGAACAACTATTGTGTGCCTCGAAGTACGGGCACAACCTTCTTGCCAAGGTTACAACATGCATCATCTTCTCCAGCTTTGTGTACTTGGTTTTTGTGTTATGGAGAACTTGGTTAACAAGTAGACTGGTTTTTGAAGCGTATCTTCTTGCCTGACAAGCTCCTAGCTGATAGCCAAAGAGACAGCTAGGTACAAGTATAGCACCTCATTTGGCTTTGGTTTTCTGAGAAGTGGTGGGGAGTCGAGGTACTTTTTAGCTCATCAAATGCAACTTGGCATTCTTCAATCCACTAGAAATTTTGTCTACATAAGAGCTCTGAAGACAACCGTCCTTGAGAGGAATTTGTTGAGGGCTGACCTTGAGAGGAATTTGTTGAGGGCTGCTATCCTTTCCATGATACTTGGTTTCTATGTCATAGAGGACTCATCTAACATGGTAGATTGGTTTTTGAAGCATACGTTCTTGATGGACAAGCATCGAACTGATAGCCAAAGAGGAGATAGTTAGGTACAAGTATAGCACCTCATCTGGCTCTAGTTCACTGAGAAGTGGTGGGGTGCTAAAGTACCTTTTTAGCTCATCAAATGTAACTTGGCATTCTTCAATCCATTAGAAATTCTTTCAGCCAATCTTGAAAGGAATTTGTTGAGCGCTGTTATTCTTTCCATGAGGCATTGCACTTCTTTAACCATTTTTGGCGGCGCCATCTCCCTAAGTGCTTGTATTTTCTTTGGGTTCATGTAGATTTGACATTGCAATACCATAAAATTAAGTAACCTACCATAGGTGACCTAGAAGGCACATGTGTTCGGATTAAGCTTCATCTAGAAATATCGAAGTGTCGTGAAGGTCTCTTCACAGTCAGCAATATGGTGCTTAGTAGCTTTGCTTTTTGATAAGCATGTCATCGACGTACACCTCCATGTCTCTTCTGATCTGCTCCTTGAAGACCTTGTTTACAAGCCTTTGATAGGACATCCTCATGTTCTTTAAGCCAAAAGGCATGATCCTGTAAAAAAAATATCTTGATTAGTAATAAAAGTTATTTTCTCCTCATCCTTCGGCACCATGCAAATTTGGTTATTGCTAGAGCAAGCATCCATAAATGAGAGTTGGTGGCCTAAGGTGGCATCCACCTTTTAGTTGATACAAGGCAATTGATAGCTATCTTTCGGACATGCCTTGTTAAGGTCAGTGTATCGACACATACATGTTTCTTCCTATTCGCCTTGTTGACTAGCACCATGTTTGCTAGCCATTCGGGGTACACTTCTTAGACAAAGCCGGCCTTTAGAAGTTTATCCACCTCTTCTTCTATTGCCTTCTAGCACTTCGACATGAAACTCCTTTTCTTTTACCTAACAGGTTGATGCTTTGGGTCCACGTTTAAGCGATGCACAATGACCCCCAGGCCTATGCTTGGCATGTCAGAGGCTAACAAGGCGAAGATGTCCATGTTTGATCGAAGGAACGAAGCAAGATGCTGACGGTCTTCATTTAGGTGGGAGCTAATCTGAACTATTTTGGTCAGGTCGGACTCCAGCACGATTGGCACAAGGTCTTCTACTTGTTTCCCCCTTTGCTTTATCAGCTCATCCTAAACATCAAGCTCCTTTGCAAGTAGGGGTTCCATGAGAGCTCACCCATGCAGGGTTGCCATGTATCACTCCTTGGCCAGTAGCTGATCTTCTCATAGCTCGCTGATCCCATGCAGAGTTGGAAACCTGACTAGCAAGTGATAAGTTGACACCATAGCTCGGAATGCATTCAATCTTGCTTGGCCCAAAATGGTATTATAAGCGAACAAGATTTTTATGACCAGAAAATGAATTTGGATAATTGACTGTTTTAGGGCTCATCCTGCAATAATCGGCAAGGAAATAACCCCTTTCATAGGAACTACATTCCTAAAGAAGCCGACACAGGAGAGTCAAGCCTTCTTAACTGATCTCAAGACAAATCTATTCTTATGAAAGCATTGTAAAATAAAATATTTGCTAAACTTTCATTGTCAATCAAAATGTGGCATATATTATAATGGGCAATATTTAAAGTCACTACAACTACGTTATCATGGGGGCATTGCACTCCTTGGATATCAGCATTGGAGAAGGTGATTTCATCTTCGATCTTCCATCACTTCTGGGTCTCTTTTTCACTTCAACCATAATTTGGGATCGGCCTGCCTGCCTTCCAGAGATTGTATTGATTACTCCCACCATAGGTCAGTTCTCCGTGGACCTCCAAGTGTGGTGGTTTAGGTTTGGATTCATTCCTATCTAGTCATTCCTCCACATACTGCTTGAGTCTCCCAAGCCTAATAGTGCCTTAATTTTGTCTAAGCTACAGATATTCCTCAATATCATGGTCATGGTCGCAATGATATCGGCAAAACTTGCATTTCGTCTATGGAGCGGAGCTAATGTCTTTCTCCGTCGTGGTAGATCTCCTTGGTGTTCAATTTCCATCAGCTATGTGTTCGGGGTGTTGAGTAGGTTGTAATTTTCAAATCTCTGAGGTGGAGATGGAGATCGGCAATATCGAGGTGGAGTCCTCATCTGGTTATGACGTGTCTAGGATTGGCAAAGTCTATCACCTCGGCAGCCTTCGTGCTTGTGCCCCTTGCTCGTCTCTACCATTTTTCTTATTCTCTTGGGGCTTGTCATCGAGTAATTCTCCATGTTGAGCCCATGCTTCCTCGGTATTCGTGCACTTCTCTATCCTAGCCAGCATTTTGGCAAAGTCCTTAGGGTATCTCTTCTCGAGTAAGAAGAAGAAGGCATTCTTAAGGAACCCACCTTTGAGGGTAGGCATGGCAACTGATTGGTCCAAGTTGTGAGCCTTGATAGTGGCAGCATTGAACTGGTTGATATACTCTTAGAGAGATTTGCCTTGTTGCAGTTTGATGCTAACAAGCGAGTCCGAGCCATGGCGTTGTCTATGACTACTTACAAAGTGGGCTACGAACAGCTATCCGAGCTGTTTGAATGAGCTAATCGAGCAAGGCTAAAGGCTCTAGTATCAATTCTAGATTACTTTCTGCAAGGTGGATGGAAAGTTATGTCAAATAATACCGTCAGTTGCTTTGTGAAAGAGCATCAGAGTTTTAAAGCTCTAGGTGGTCGACAGGACCCGCGGTTCCATCGTAAGGCTCTAGTTGTGGCATTTTGAACTGGGGTGGAATCAGCTCATTCATAATCCTCTTGATAAACGAGGGGTTGGCATTGAAGCCAAGCTTCACATTCTCCTATTGAGTTTGGCCTTGCAATGCCTCAATTTGCCATTGCATTTCTTGAAATCTTCTCTCTACTTTAACATCTCTAGTAGTATAGGAATTTTGGTGCCAAAGAGAGAAGCTACTCAGGGTGGAGTCTTTTCCCAATCATGGGGTTGGTGAGTGTCTATGTTATCCTCGATTAGGGCTCTGAGGTTGGCTGTGTCGACTATGCTCCTGCCTTGAACAAGGAGGAAATTACTGATGAAACTTGAAGGAAAGAATCGACCAAACGACCTTGGGTTGATCGACCTCGGAGTCTGATCTCGTTAAAGATAGACCAAACCGAAGATCAGCAAGACAATTGGTGGCGATCACCAAGAACTCATCAAAAATCACTCAAGGTTTGCACTTCTCTCCCTCTCCATGGTGAAACAGTAAAATAGTAAGAATGAAAGCGAGGAGATGGCTATTTATAAGAGCTCGGATGGCTCTAATCTAGTGATGGTTTGTCTAGCCACCATAAATGGGTGCCAAGTGGCAATCCAGGACTGGGGAGGCCAACGTCACATGGATTTGCATCTTCAATGGGCCAGATCAAAAGATAAAGGAATCGGATGCATGAGATAAAAATACATGGCTGCTTGTGACCGCCCTATGGATCCAATCGCCAAGGCACATTTATTGCAAAAAGGCACTTTAAACCTAATGGCCTCGGTCCTCGACTTTTAC
Source organism: Areca catechu (assembly GCA_021397845.1). Classification (NCBI taxonomy): domain Eukaryota; kingdom Viridiplantae; phylum Streptophyta; class Magnoliopsida; order Arecales; family Arecaceae; genus Areca; species Areca catechu. Next base: position 200,539,140 of record CM038039.1, on the reverse strand, counting down.
TTCCTTCGCCCAATCTTTATTCGAGTTCGGGCTTGTGAGTGGGAGGCAAGTGATGTGGGTCTCCAAGACCCCGACCTCGGCTTAGGTTAAGGTCATTTGTGGTCAGACATTGCCAACTCATCCTCTTCAGAAATCGAGGAACAAACAAGCCCCATATTTAGTAAGTTGCCAGTTTTGGAAAATATTCTCTTCCACGATCGCGGGAGGACCTGATAAGGCATCCACAACTACCCATGTATGGTCAATAGTTGGTCAACAGTCGTGCAGCTCCATGTCTTAAACGTGGGGCACGATCTCTACCAGCATAATCCGTGTGCATGTTCTAGTAATGGCAACTGCCCTTGGCTGGCAAGGCTGCTACTCTCCCTTTATAAATAGAGGTGAAAGGGGGACCTTAGATAAGTCTCAAGTCCACATCTCTCCTCTACACTCCTATTCTCTCCGTCTCTTTCTTTGTTCTCTGATCCTTTGTTGATTTAAGCATCGAGGGGTCCTCAGCAGAAAACCCTTCCAAACAGGGACTTCTTTTTGCAAGTTCCAACTTCGTCTACCTGGAGTCAGCTTCACCTCAATCCACCTGTAGTAGATGGTTTCCTCACCTCGATTCACTACTCCTAGGCCGATCTCAATGCTAGCTTGGAGATCGGCAGTAATAGAAACAATGCTCTATGCCATTTTCAATTTATTAATTAGAGCTAAGGATCCCTCACCTTTAGGAAATATCTAAGTGACCATTCATAGGCAGTGTTGCTTCACTGCATCTTCATGTTTTGGTGTATTGATGTCATGAACACCTTATTGATTGATTTTATGTACAAAACTAAACTACAATATTTGCCCTGTTTTTGAGAGACCTAACTTGGATCTCTGGTGCTATCCTTAAGACAAAACATGCAAGTGGAAATTGTTGAAGAAAAGAAAAGATGATCAACCGCTAGCTCCTGCTAGCTGATTAAGGGGTTTTATATAATCAGCATAGCCAAATTTCTAAGTTATTCCTGTTACAATAATATAGCATAATAACTTAGGGATAAAATACATAAAGTCAGAAATGAAATAATATAACATAATGTAAATAACTAAGTCTCAATACTCCCCCTCAAGCTAGAGTATATAAATCTTGCAGACCCAACTTAAAACAGCAACTCTAGAATGATTGTTTGGGTAATGCCTTAGTAAAGATATCTGCGGTCTGATTAGCTTAGCGAATAATGGATATAGTGACTAGTTTCTTGAGGACAACATTACAAAGTGACAGTCACTTCTATATCCTTAGTTCATTCATAAAAAAATGGATTAGCAGCGTAGATAGTCGATTGATTATCACAGAACATTTTCATAGGGTTAGGATGAGGAAAACCAAGTTCAAGCAAGAGAATTTTCAGCTATATAAGTTTTCCAACCATATGTGTCATGGCACGATATTTTGCCTCTGAACTAAAACGAGCAATAGTGTTTTGCTTCTTGCTTTTCCAAGTAATTATATTGCCATCCAAAAAGGTACAATAATCTATAATAGAGCATCTATCTTCATAAGAGCCACCCAGTCTGCATCAGTAAAGGTAGTGAGTTGATAGTGACTACTTTTTTTGTAAGTAAGCTTTTTACCAGGACAGCTCTTCAGATATCCTAACATCCTATATGCAGCTTCCCAATGATAGTGTCTGAGTGCATCCATAAATTGGCTCAGAACACTAATAATAAACGAGATATCAGGTTGAGTCACCATAAGATAGATCAACTTATCAATCAGCCATCTATAGCTTGTATATCTCCAAAAAATTCACCATTAATTTTTAGCTTAGGATTAGAATCCATGGGAGTTTCAGCTGAAGTGTTCTGAGCTAGATTTAGCTTATCCTTCTTACGGACGACTTCAATACCAAGAAAGTAGTGCAAGGATCCAAGATCTTTTATTTGGAATGCATCCTTAGTTTGAGCAATCACTCGCAAGTTGTTTCCAATCACAATAATATTGTTTACATATATCACAAGTATAACCACACTACCATTCTAGCGATATACAAAGATAGAATAATCAGAATAACACTAGGTAAAATCATATTTACCAATAGTTTTATTGAACTTATCAAATCAGGCCCATTGTGACTGCTTAAGACCATAAATTGCTCATTATAGCCTATAGACTTCTCTTTCCTTCTTCTGAACCACAACCTAAAGGTTGGTCCATATACACTTCTTCCAGCTTATCGTAAAGGAAAGCATTTTTAACATCTAATTGATGAAGAGTCCAATCCAGATTGATAGTAAGTGAAAGAATTACTTTCACAAAGTTCAAGCAAACCACAGGTGAAAAAGTTTCAAAGTAATCCATCCCATATGTTTGTGTGATGCTTTTGGCTACGAGTCTTTATCTTTAGCGTCTCAACTAATCCATCAGACAAGTACTTGACTGTATACACCTAGCAACATTTCATCGTCTTCTTCCCTAGAGACAAGGTAACAAAAGTCTAGGTATTTTTGGATAGCAAAGTCTTCATCTCATCATCCATGGTTTCCTTCCACCTTAGTACAACAATAACCTCTACACATGTCTTGGGAATAGAAATAGGGGGTAGAGGATACAAGAAAATCCAATGCTCTGGGATAGATGTGATATAGAAGTGAAGTTGGATATATGATAAGTTGAAGTTCTTTTGCCTTTCTTCAGTGCTATAGGCATGTCAAGATCAAACCAAACCAGATCTATGGGACTAGTAGGAGGATCATGGGAGGTATGAGCGAGTAACTTGGCTTCAGGAGTTCTACCACAATCAATTTTCTTGTGCCTGTCGTAGACCTTCAGAGATTTTTCAATCTGACATGATGAATCTGCAGCATTTAACATAGGCTCATCTTCCTCCATGGAGACAAAAGGCAAAGGAACAGGACCATAAATGACAGGCTTGTTCAATGACTCTCTTAGAAGAATAATAAGGTGTGGCTTCAAAAAAAAGGTGATATCTGAATTTACAAACGTCCTCCTACTGACCAGATCATAGCATTTATTGGCCCTTTTGAGTTCTAGAATTTTCAATGAAAAGTTGCTTAACAGATCTAGGAAATAATTTGTCTTGAACATTATGTAGAATAAAACAGCAACATCCAAAAACTTTACATGGAATAGAGAATATATTCTCAGTGGGAAATACAATCTAAAATGGAGATTTTTCATTTAGAATATGAGGAGCACCATTGATTAAGAAACATGCAGTAAGAAGAGCATCATTCCAGAATATTTTAGAAATAGACATATGAATTAAAATTATTCTTGCAACTTCTAAAAAGTGATGGTGTTTATGTTCAGCTATCCCATTTTATTGAGAGATATAAACACGCGAAGCTTGATGGATAATCCCATGATTGTCTAAGAAGGCAGCCAACTCAATTTGAACATACTCTAATGCATTGTTAGTTCTAAAGATCTTGATAGGCACACCAAATTGAGTGTTTATTTTATTATAAAAGAAAATGAATACATCGAACATCTCAGATCTACTTTTCAAAAAATAAAGCCACATCATCCGAGAGTAGTCATCGATAAAAGATACAAAGTAACGATAACCATTAATAGAGGATATCCGTAATGGTCCTCAGATATCAGAATGTACAACATCAAACAATGCAGAAACTTTTTAGAGTCAACTCTACTAGGATAAGATTGACGCATATGTTTACCTATTTATCAGGCTTCACACTTAACTATAGACTCACTAAACACAGAGAGGATCATCTAATGAAGAATACGAATTGAAGGGTGTCCCAAATGAGCATGCCATTCAAAGTTGGATACCTCATGAATGGAATTAGATATGACAGCAATAGATTGAGGTGGAGAACTCTCGATGGCATCAAAGTAGTAGAGTCCACCTTTCTCATGCCCTCCAATCATCCTCTTCGTCCTAAGATCATGGATGATACAAGAATCAGGAAACAAAGTTACACTACATTCTAGAGATTTAGCCAGTTGACTTATATATAATAAACTAATAGGAAACTTAGGAATAAGAAAGAGGATGAAGACAAGGAACATGATAAAGAAATGTCACTACATCTAGCTATTTTTGACGTAGACTTATTAGCAAGGTACACACTTTGCTGAGTAAAACTAGGACTGATAGAGGAAAACGGGTTCTTTCAACCTGTCATATATGAAGATTGTTGCGAAATCCCTATAATTGCGGAATACGGATTCCTATCCAAGATCACAACTTCATTGACGATGTTGATATCATGAGAAGAAAGAGGAAGAAAGAAGATATTCCAACCCAACAAAGAGGGCCATGGATCGTGTCCCGCGTGCATGGACTATGCATCCGTGCATGGTCAAACTGAGGCGCCAATCCAACAAAGATATTCTAGAGTCAATGATCTAATGTGATGAAGATGGAGTAGCACGTAGGTTTGCTATACCCGAGTGGGCAACGGTTGTTGTAGAATTTTGAGAGGTAAATATTTGAGTCTGAAGTCCTTGAATAACCTTGTGTACTTCCTACTTGGTGATATAAGTGGGAACGGTCTCTAGAATTATTAGCTGCAGCAGTGTAGCCACCAGAAGAGCTAGAGAGGTTTTCCTCAATAATAGAATTTGTCCAAGAGGGCTTTCCACATAATTTTCAACATCTATCCACTATGTGGTTATTTTGATGGCAATGAGAGCAAATATGATTCCTTAGTCTTTGCCTTTGCCACCCCTACCACATGAGAAAGTCAATCTAGTAAGTGCAGAGTTTTTTCGTGGAGTGGATACAACAGAAGATAATTTTTCTTGATATTTAGCTACTCGTAATTTGGCAAAGACTTCATTCATAGAGGGAATGGAAGATTCTACCAAAATCTTATCTCCAATAGAATATAACTTTGGATTTAGTCCATGTAGAAAAATGGATACACAGTTCATATCTATGTTATTTTAGCTCTTCCATATTGTTGGTTAGAAGTTAATGAAGATTTAGTTCATCAATAATGCTTTTGACACTACTGAACTAGTCAGTTAAGGATCTATCTCCCTGCAAGTTGCTAAACGCCCTATTATATATATATCAAGAATTTTGACTCGATTCTTTTCTTGAGCAAATGTTTTCTTTAGATGTTGCCATAAGGACTTGGCAGAACATAAATGAAGTTTTCATATTCTATTCTATGCTTATCAAAGCCAAATAATTACCTGATCATTCTCTTCCATTTTTCTAGTTTGGGTAAGTATTGTATAATATAATCTAACTTGTCTTTAGCACTTAGAAATTTCTCCACTGCCTTAGATCATAGTAAAAAATATGACATCCCAGCAAGCTTTATAGTTGTAATTTAAGATTCTCTTGCTGTTGGATAGTCCTTTGAATCGCATTTGATATAGTTTTGTCTTCAGCCATGCTACCAATAATAGTTGTTCATATTAGGATGGACACGGGAAACAAAGAGAATGGGTACAAGTTCACATAAAATAGCTCACTCACATATCAATGAACCGGTAGCAAATTCATTAGAGCTCTAATAATGCCGCTTGAGATCAAAAGAACATCTATGGAATCATGAACTAGAGTAAAAGCACTCCAGAAGGCACCAAAGTTAAGCAAACGGGCAGCAACTAGAGACCTTGATCAGAAGGACAAGAGTTGTTTGTTGTCATTGTTTGAGAATGCTATTGCAGCCATAGAAGAGGATAGAAGCAACCAGATAGCCGGATAACCTTTACCCGGCATAGGAAAGATACTTACACTATAAAGAAGAAGAAGAGAAGAGAGATGGATGGTGGCTAGGGATGGAGGAGGCGATGTCTAGGGTTTGAGGTGGGGAGGAGGTGGTGGCTAGGGTTTGAGGTGAGCAAGGAGGTGGCGGCTAGGATTTGAGGTGATGGGGATGGGTGGTGGCTAGGGAGGGAGGAGGCGATGGCTAGGGTTTGAGGTGAGGAAGGACGTGGCAGCTAGGTTGAGGGGATGGGATTGAGTAGTGGATAGGGTTTGAGGTGAGGGAGGAGATGATCAGCTGCTAGCTCCTGCTAGTTGATCAGAGGGCTTTATAGTTTATATAATCACAAAGCTAAATTTCTAAGTTACCCCTATTGCAATAATACAACATAATGACTTATGGATAAAATTATCAAGTCAGAAATGAAATAACATAACATAATGTAAGTAACCAAGTCTCAATAGGAATGATTAATATTATTAATCACCATATATTTTTAGTTTCTTAACACAATCTTTTTGTTTCTCTTTCAAGGAATTTCTCTCTCCTCTTTTTTCCTCTGCAGAAGTGTTTAATGTTTAGCAATATCCTTTAGTTTTCCACTTTTGTAATTTGCATCTAAAAGTGTGTTATCTGCATTGTTATCTGCTACAACTGATGTATAACTTGCTTGTTCTGTTTTAGGGCCTGAAGCAATGGATATCACCCCTAGCTCACAATCAGTACCTCATGAGATTTCTAGTTCTGATGTAACCACTTTGGAAGGACACGGTTCTGAGGTTTGGGCTCATAATTATATATAATAATTTTTTGACACATCTTTTTTTCATTTGTTAACCTGTCCTACTTGCCTCTTCCCTTTGCTTTTCTTTTGTTTTTAGGTCTTTGCTTGTGCATGGAGCCCAGCAGGTTCTCTTCTAGCATCTGGGTGAGTATAGTTTTAGCTTATTCATGACTCAGCAAAGCTTTTAAAAGATAAAAATGCTGTTTTTAATATGGTTGATTTGAGTTGTATTTTTGAAAGTTTTGGCATATTTTTTCTTTCCTAAGAATTATAGCTGTTGAGATTGCCACTTATCTGTCTTCTTCTGACATGCATTAACCTCAGAAGTTGTGACTCTGAGTTCTGAATTCTGAACCACCACTAAACCTGTTGTGACATATTATTTGTTGACTTAGAATGTTAAGTATGCTATGTTAACCTCTCTTAGAATTCCTGTTATATCTTACAAGATGTTGAGTTTACACTCTAAACGAATTCAAGTCACTCATGGATCATGCTAGAGCTGGACCTGATGGAATCAATATGCAACCATGGTCTCACCCAATAGTTGTCGCATCTTTACCACAAAGTACTTTCTTTTAACACTTAAACATTGAAAAAGGGTTGAAGTTTTCAACCCTTTTTCAAGATAAGAACTGCAAATATATCCTGAATATAGGCCTTAACGTGAAAATTTGTATCTGACTAGTGCATGGTCCAAATTTCCATATTTTTTAGGTATAACATTATTGCTTGATAGAGGTGAATTTCTATCATCCAGTCACATGGATGGTGAGTTCTGTTTGCCAACTTTTTTGCTCTTATATACCCATCTGCATATTAATGTAGATAGGATGTTTTTATCTTGCATACTCAGGTTCTGTATGTGGTTATTATGTACACATAAAACTTGGTACGGTACAGAGAACCTCCTAATGTAGGAGAAGACCATTTGCGAGAAAACTAGATTGTCTCTGTCAGACCAATATGGGCCTCTTGGGCTCCTAGCTCGTTCCATTTACGGGTTCAATTCCTAAGATTGCCAAAAAAGAGGCTTTCACTTCTTTAATATTCTGTGCTTTTTAATTTTTCTAATAGAAATTAAAGTACCACCTATGGCAGATAAAGGTTGTGGTTTACTAATTAAGCAGACACTATGTTGCCAATGAAAAACAACCGATAAGTTTCATAGAAAGTGACACAGGCAGACTGCTGATTCAAATGATTCTTCGGCCTATCACTAACAAGAGTTATCATCCTTGGTGTCTATGTAAATCTTTTGACAAACTTCCTTTACCTCAGTTTCTTTCTTTCCACTCTTCCAGTGAAGTTGCTAGTGGCAATTTTCCCCAGTTTTAATTTTTCCATTAGTTTCACAAAACTGCCATCTATCTAAACAGTTAGAATGGAATGAATATAAATATCACCATTAAAAAAAAGACATTTTCAGCTATCAAAATTAGCTTATGGTTTTATACGAAGTTTCTACTTGAACAATATAATGATAGACAAGGTTTTACATCCCGTGGGACGGGAGTGTCCCGGTTTTTGCCCGGAATGGGACGCCCCGCGTCCCGCCCCGTCCCGTCCCGATCGGGCGTCCCAGTGGCCGTCTCGATCGGGCATCCCAGTACGTACTTGTGATGTTTATATATATATATATATAATTTTTTAAATTTATTTTAAGTTTTTATTATTTTATTTATTGTTTAAATATATTTGATTTTTTAAAATAATGCATTTATGATAAACCTGTTCTATTTAGAACTAACATTATAATGCATTATGATTTTTCAGGTTGTTGAAGATTTTTTCTTGATTACTAAGCAACGATTTCTTGTAAATGATGATGCACGAATGCTTGATAAAGCATAACTATTGAAGTTAGATAAAAAAATTGCAGTGCATACTACTTGAGCTTAGTCATTTGTATCAAAAAATATGATGATGCTAATATTGTGTAATAAATCATTTTCAATATTACAAAAAATGAGTCATCAGTTTAACATAAACATATCAAAATCATTACTAATTCCAAGTGGAATGCCTATGACTCTCATAAACATCTGGGTCTTGCTCATAATCGGGGCCTTGAATATATTGCCAATTCGGATGCTGGATGAATCCTTGTTGTTCATTTTGTATTTGATAATATCCGGGATAACCTTCTTGACGGTATATTGGATAAGGAATAGGCCATCCTTGATGAGGATAATAAGAGGCAATTTCATACTGTGATCCGAAAATATTTCCATAAGGTGGATGAGAATACTTTTCGGGATATGACCATTGAGAATATGCATCTGAATCATTCGTTCCAACAGATTCTATTCTGGTTGATGGTGATGATGATCTAACTTGTTCAGACTCGAATCTGCGTTTCGCATCTTGCTCCATCCATGCCATAAACTCCGGATAGGCTTGACGTCGACGTTCCTCAGTTATTCGCAACTCATGAAAACGATCCAAAATATCTTTAGCCTGTGTGCCACATCCTGCAATAATTTTTTTTCCCCTCCTTTTATAGGCCAGCAACTCTTCCTCATTCTGATATCTAGAACTGCGTCTGGCTCCATGATCCTGGTCCTGTGTAGCATGGCTGAAATATGCTTCTTGTGTAAAAGGACTAATCCCGCATGCTTCACCACCTCCACCTTGATTATCATGATCATCAGATCCATCATCACTCTTGCTATCATTATCATCATCACTATTATCCTGAGATGATCTAGGCAATCTAGGATTCGAGGATTCAGGTGTCTCACTATCGTCATCTCGAACTGGCACATCATCAATTGCCGCTATTGGATCAATTGTCACCTTCATCTTTGATTTGGACTTTCCATATTTGTCTTCAACTGTAGCTCTTTAGCTTCCCCTTTGGCTTCCTCTAGATCTAAATATTTCATGATCAAATCGTTGATCAGAATCTTCAGATCGCCTGCCACATGATCCACCATCATCTTTGGCAGTATCTTGCATTCCATTCTGAATGGGAGATAAATGAGAGGCCGTCCATCGATCTACATCTCGTACTCCTGCCTCATGTGCTATTATTTTGCATGGTCGAGGAGGATCCCCTGGCTCATCCAACACTAGTGGATCCCATGCTTCTTGATCTGCAACCCAGTTAAACATAGGATCCTCCTCATCATGGACAAAGTCCTCTTCGAATGGATCATCTTGCTTGGGCTCTTTTCTCTCATTGACATACCTGAGCTTCAATCTCATTATAGTGTACAAAGACTAGATTCTCAATCTTTGTTAGGTTAGACAATTTCTGATTTTCGTATGGATCAGGGCAAATGTACTCCAATTACGCTCGCATCCACTTGATGAGACGGTCTGTGATAGGATCCGAATAGCAATCTTTCTTAGATTTGGTGCGGATGTGCCCCACTGGACCCACCATTCTCCTGTATTCAAAATATCAAATAAAATAATATATATTATTAAACTTAACTCAGCTATACATAGATGTACATATAATAAAAAATAATCCTATATTTATACCTGGTGATATTTTAGATATAGATCTGTATGCTCCTTGTTCTCCAAAGCTTCCTTTCCACTCTTGAAAATTTTTCCCTGCCCAATCAATATAGACATCTCATTAAAGGTCATCTAAATTTAATAATTTAATATATTTCAAACATATAATGGCTTTTCTACTATGATAGGTATATATTTTTTTATTACCTCACTTATAGTTTATGCAGCCAAGTCCAAATCACTTTCTAGCCTATATACGACATTCCTCAAGGCTTTCAAAAGCTCTTCATCTAAGGCAATGTTATGATCATATTGATATTTGGGATTTAAATAATAGGCTGCATGAAAAATGAAAATAGTATTAATGAAAAGCAAAGATATTCATAACTTATTTAACAAAGGATGCATGATAGTTATGTTTCAAACAAGTTTTACCTGCTAAGTGCAAGTCTTTTTCCATTTGAGTATCCCATCTGTCCTCAATAACACATAAATATGGTGCTGTTTTCTTCTGTCCTACTACTTTTATAATCTCTTCTTTGCAAGCAGACATCTTGGGATATACATAGCCCATCTGAGGAAATTTCTCGGTATCTACTATTCGTAGCACTATATACAAGTGCTCTATTGTCTTAATCACCTCCGAGCATCTATCCCAAAAATTATTACTCAATATAATGCCATCAACATGTCGTCCATCATTGGTCCTTGCATACTTAGAAGCCCTCCATTCATCAGAAGTCATCATAGCCCTCAAACCAGTTTTATTATCAAGAAGACTCTTCAATGCTATATAATTAGTCGCAAATCTTGTCAACCCTGGTCTAAGCAGCTCTCCGTGTACATGTTTTCTCATAAGAGCAAGTACCCAGGTATGATTGTAGATGTATTTGGATACTGTCTGCCCACTTTCTACTACAGATTTTACCTTTGATAGATGTCAAATATCTTTCATCATCAGATTTATACAATTTGTTGCGCAAGGGGTCCAATATAAATGTTGTTTTTCTAACATCAGATCCTTTCCTGCTTTCATATAATTTGCTCCATTTTCTGACCACTTGGATGATATACTCTTCACCAATTTCATCAACTACATCCCTCATCAAGCCCAAAATATAATTGGAGTCATATATTTTATCTGAAGCATCAATTGAAGTATGAAAGATTGTTACTTTATCACAATATACAAGAAAGTTGATAATGCTCCTCCTAGTAGGCCCAGACCAACCATCGTACATCAATGTCATCCCATAAGTATTCCACTCTCTTTTATAACTTTCAACCAGGCTTTGATATCCGTGACCTGTTGTTGTAAATATGGTCCATGAATCTCATAGGGTGTAGGAGGATCAATACCTGGACCGGCTTTTTGAACTGTACTAATCATCGATCGAAAGTATGTATTCGCCGCTGTCCATGCTAGAATATGGCTAAAATGAAACCAGTTGGCAATTGCCCTTCCTATTTATTTTTTCTTGTCCTTATTTATGTAGTCATCAATTCTCGGTTGCTTTGACTCTGGATCTGGGTATGCTGCAGGATCTAGATCATAGATGGTGGGATCTTTTGAGCTTTTCTTGGATTTCTTTCCAAATGCACCAAACAAAGATTTGATTGAAGATGATTCCATTCTCATGGACTGACTTCTCTCTATTCCAGCAGATTGTAAATGTGAATGTGACCTTGCTGCTGCACCAGAGGCACCACCCTTCTCAAATTGAGAACATCCAAATTGTGCTGTCTCGAAACCTCTTCTTGTTGCCACTGGTCCTGTCGAGAGGCCCGGATAGCCTCTTGTAGATGAGTTGCCTCTAAATCATCTGGATCAACATAATCATCGTCATCATCTAAGTCTGCATGAACAAATATTGAGATGTGTGACGTTCAACTGCTTGTCTTCGAGCTCTAGATGCTATCTTTGCCTCTTTTTCTTTCTCCATATGCTCCCTCATCATCACTCGAACCTCTGCAGGTAACTTTTGACACTTCTTCACATCACTGAAGCCACCCACCAAGTGTTGTTTCAATCGGGTGACTTCACCTCTATTTTCATGTCCACAGAAATTACATTTCCATTGATGCCGGTCCTTTCCCATTTTTCCAAAACACCATCCAATATCTGGATCCTTCTGTTGCTTGTTATCGGGCTCCATCTAATTTAAAATAAACTATGAAATTAATGAGTATCTCAAAAATTTTGTTGCAAATTTTGTTGCAAATTTTGATGATTTTGTTCTTTATTTTTTTGTTGCAAATTTTGTTCTTTATTTTCCTTTTCTTGTTAACTAAACTTTTACATATATTCTACTTTCTGTTTCTGTCTTTATATATTCAATTATCTATATTTGTTTTGGATTTTGCTGTTGGGGCACATAAGTTTTAACTTGCATAGTCAAAAATAACAGCAATACCTTGTTTAATAATAATTAACACGTGTTTAACCCACATGGTGAAACATTACAGTCATATCCTTTTCTACTTTAGAAAATTTATGTATGTGTTTCTTTCTAGACATACTTAGCTATGATAATTTGATCTAATTTATTAATTATTAACATAACAAAATAGATCATATACTATAAAATAAAAGTTTTTTTTCGTGTGCAGATTTACACAGTAATAAAGAAAAAAGCAATCATTATATTATTGAGAATGATATTATTCTTACAATGATATACTATCTATTTCATATGAAGCTCTTAATTTATATTTTATTTAACTCTTTTTATTAACTAGTACATTATTCTATTTTATTGCGGACAAGAAATCTCTTTATATATAATTTTAAACTAAATAAGAAATTATATTTATAATTGCATGAGCTTATTTAATATTATCAAACAAGAATCAAATTAAATTGGTTACAAGTTCTTGTATATGTGCAAGAACTAAATATAAAATTTTAGAAAAGCAGGAATACCGTTCGCGAATCTCGTTAAAATTTTAAGAAATGATGTATTTGAGACGCCTCCCTTTGTTTTCCCTCTCGTAAAACCTTCTAATATAAAATAAAACATAATTAAAAAATAATGACAATAATTTAATAAATCATATTTTATTAATTGAAAAAATATTTTTAATTTTAATAAGTTGTATAATATTTTGGATCAAGATACAAAGACTTACCGTTTTTTAAAACAAGCACAGCAACCTCCTTCAGATAAGCCTTCCGTCCGAGGGAACCTCCTTCAGATAAGCCTTCCGTCTGAGAAAAGTTTATTATCACAGCCTCACAGGTCCCTATTTAATATTGCAGTTCGATTCAACCGTTATAAAATTTGAATGTTAAAAGGAATCAGACCGTTACGAATAATCGATTTTATTTTACCGTTGAAATGATCGTTAAAAAAGAATCCGAGGCAGACAACGGATACAAATTAATAAAATCCATCTGTATTATTTGTTCATTGAAATGATGTATTATTTGTTTTATGTCCCGTGATCCCTAACCTAACATATCAAATCATAGGCTGGTGCAAGGAATCTATTTCATTCGTGTCACAAGTCATGACCAATTTCCCGTCTGTCCCATTACAATTTCCAATTTCCTATTCCCGTCCGCCCCATTCCCATTTACAATTCCCTGTTCCGTACGCCCCACCCTAAAACAATAATAGCGAGCCAAGCCCCATGGGACGCCCGACATTTCTTCCTCCTTCCTCCTGGTCGCCCCATGGTGGACGCCTGACGGTGGCCAACGCCCGACGATGCCGATGCCCGACGGTGGCCGACGATGGGGCTCCCGACATTTCTTCCTCCCTCCCGGTCGCCCCATGGCGGACGCCCGACTGATCCCTCCCTCCTCCGACTGCTCTCTCCCCCCTTCGTGTTCTCGGGAGGCCCTCGTCTCCTCGTCTTCCCAGTGACGATGCCGGATGCCAACGCCGATGCCGACGCCAACGGATCTATAAGCAAGAAGCAAATAGGTTAGTCCCCTCTGCTTCTTGCTCACGACATCGAAAAAAAAAAATTTAGGTTGCTCCGGGATGGCCGTACCGGCAACTAATCCGGTCGTAATGAAGCCGGGACGGAGGCCGGACGGCTGTTTCGGGGTCCCGCACCCGTCCCCTGTGCCGGAAATGCACAGATACGGGACGGGACAGCCGGGACGGCCCCCATCCCGCCGGGACTTAAATCCTTGATGATAGATATGCTAAAGATATTCTCATTATGAAAAAATATATTCATATTGTAATGACATATTAAAATTTGAAAAAGTAGTTGTATCTAAGAAAGGCTTATACAATGCTATTGTAGCAGCTGTAGGACATTGCAGCCACCAATTTTATCCCACTGTTTGTAGTCATAACTAGTTGGCTAATAAAAGAACATATCCAAGTCCATGCAATTATATCCTTTTTGTTAAAAGCATGTTGAGCATTTTCAGAAATACATCTTAGTGGTGGAGTCTGGGAACTGGGAAGTACAGATTCATCTTAAAAACTAGTTCTACTTGCACCTTTATTAGTAACTCGTAGTAGGCAGACTCACCATCCTTCATAAGTAAGTGTCTGCATTATGAAATGCCAAATTGCTTTGAATTGTCAGGTGTTACAGTAATTAAAAGAACTAGTCGGGTAAGGACTTTGATCTTAGTGAGAATGACTAGCTTCTAAGTAATTTATCTAAGCTCAAGTTTTAGCACTACCATGGCCTAAAAGGAGTTGATAGTATATGAATAATTCTTTTAAAAGATCAAGGTTTGTTAACCAGCAAACATTTGCAGAACTTCAATAGTCATTTTACTATTTTCTATTTCTTTTGTTTTCACATGGCAGGGACATATCTACTTTATAGTTATGATTAAGACAGTTTTTTTAATTTGGTTTTTATACGGGAGTTTTTTTATGATGCTTTGTAGTTTATCTCATATAGGATCTTTTGTTCTTCACTTATTTATTTCTCTTACTTTCTGCCTTCTCCATTGGTAGTTCTGGAGACTCGACAGCAAGAATTTGGACAATTCCAGATGGCCCTTGTGGTTCCAGTATGCAAATTTCACCTCCAAATGTATATGTTCTGAAACATTTCAGAGGTAGAACTAATGAAAAGAGCAAGGACGTTACAACTCTAGACTGGAATGTGAGTTCCTCTATTACTGTAATTGTGTGGCTGATATATTAAACTCTGAAATAAATATTTTGCAATACAAAATTTCGAACTTTAACCTCTAGAAAAGATGGTTGGTGCAGTTGTAAGTCTGGTTGTGTCCTAGACTTCCCTTTAGAGCTTTTGTTGATTCAGCCCTCTTGACCTGTCTCTGTGTAGGGAGAAGGTACGCAACTTGCAACAGGTTCCTATGATGGGCAGGCAAGAATATGGAGTAGGGATGGTAAGTTGTTATAGCATGATTTTTCATTTCATTTAATCATTTGTTTCGCTTCTCTTGTATGTTTTCTTTGATATTTCATTTTCTTCAATTCCTTATGATATTGTCTATGCTTTTGTTGTTTAAAGTTTTCCTTATGCTAGTTCCTTTGCCTTTGGAAGTTTAAAGTTTATGGCAATTGTTTGGGCAGTAGAACGAGGCACCGTATAGTTAGATCAAATCCTTGTACTTCCTTTCCTACTTTATTTGCATGATGCTGACAAGTGGATGGAGAGATGACATGAGCAATATCAGTTTTCATTTGATATTTTTATGCTTTTCTTTCCAGTTTCTATATATTGTCACTAACTCACTACTGTCTGTATTACTACACAATAAGGTTAGCTTTTTCCCTATTCTATATGAAAGTTCTATCAGAAGAATATTTCCTTGGGTCAGATTCTTCTTTTAAGATCTAATCATGATGCTTGGCTGCATGACAAGCGTATACTCTTTTCATCTGTTACAAATGATGTTTGTCTCAAATTTCTGAGATGATAATTATTTTCCTGCTAAGTTGTATCAGCTTTGTGGACTTCTTTAAACTTTTTTTGTTGGATGACCTGTGGTTATGGGTGGTTCCTTGGCACTTTGCCAAGACTTTGAGTAGCAGAAGATCTAAAAATGCTGGAGTCATCCCCACCAAGACTGTCATGGTCATGCATATTTACTCATATGACATATTTGTTTACAAATTTGCATATATGTACTCATGTGGATACGCATGCGGATGACATGTTTGAATGATGTCTATTTGTCAAGTAGATTTGAAATCAAAGAGTGATCAAATTGTTATAAAAAGAAAAAAAATATAACTTAAATTGAAATGTTAAACAAGTGACCCTAATTGCTGTTCCAGTCATTTTCAGCAGTTTATACCAACTTACCTATGACAACAATGATATTATATTAGTAAAATTCCTTGAGTTTAAGTATTACGAATTCTGATGCAGTTGTTCTAAATGATCAATGAACCTTGCAATATGACAATCACATATAAGGCATGGTAAACATTAATCTTTTGAAATTAGTATATGGCTGAACTAAAATTTGATTTATTTTGCACAAAGTCGTTATCTAGGAACTGATTTTGTACAAGGTCAATTATTTTTTTGACTGACTGCCTGGGCAATAAGCTAGGCATATCACCTCGGGTTCCTTGGGCTATTTGACAATTATGTTTTGATGTGCACTTCATTTGCATCTTAGAATGAAATGTTGTTTCAGTTTTGGACAAATCCTTAACCCAGGACTTGGATTAAAATATTTGGTCTCCTACTAGAAATGCTTAAATTATGAAGAACTACAAGAATAAAAAGTATTAGGTAAAAGGAGGGTTTATAGAAAATGGCAAAAACATCCAACATCTGGAATGATAAAGTACCTTCCACATGCCCCCTTCTTTCCTTGAAGTGAAACCGAATACATGGACTGTAGTAGTTTTATGCTTTTCATGTTTTGCCATAAAGAAGTTAATTGTTCGGTTCTCTATCTTTGCCACAAACTTATTTGCCTTTGCCACCTTACCAATTGAAACTTCAACGACAATATCATAAGATAATCAATTGCAGGCCTGGTATTCTGACCAAGAAAGGCTTTAATGCTATTCATATCTTAAGATTTAATTAAATTGACATCATCATTAAAATCTCAGACTTAATTTAGTACATCTTGGTTAACTAACATTTTTCTTTGGTCAGCAACATTGTGCAGGTGCTTCATACTATAATCACCTGTAGCCAAGTAACTTTGGTAGCCTAATTGTAGTCTCTAGCCTAAGGGTCTCGACTAGAACTTTAAGGCTTCTTTTGGAGGTTAAGCTGCTGTCAACAATTATGTATGATAAAGTAATTTGTACAATATAACGGAATCATTAGGGCATAATACATGCATTTTATTTGCAATATGTACCTTTTATATAATGGTCATAAAATTAGTACTTTATTATTAATTCCACAATTTTAAATTCTTGTATCCTTTCTATAAATTTTGTTTGCCTGTCAACAATTATGTATAATAAAGTAATTTGTACAATATAACGGAATCATTAGGGCATAATACATGCATTTTATTTGCAATATATACCTTTTATATAATGTTCATAAAATTAGTACTTTATTATTAATTCCACAATTTTAAATTCTTGTATCCTTTCTATAAATTTTGTTTGGTATTTTGTTTTTGGCATCTTTCAGTGACAGTTTTATGGTGAATGGTGAATAAAGAATCACTTAAATGAATTTTTTTTCCATCTTGAGGCTATTTCTGGTGCTCTTTTCAGAATCATGTGTATTGTAGGGACCATAATGTTAAATTCTCTAATCTTTCTGTTAAATTTGTTTTTGCCATGTTTGGGTGTAAACAGGTGAATTGAGGAATACTTTAATTAAACATAAAGGACCAATTTTCTCACTGAAATGGAATAAGAAGGGTGATTTTCTCCTTAGTGGAAGTGTAGATAAAACCGCTATTGTGTGGGATACAAAAACATGGGAGTGTAAGCAACAATTTGAATTTCACTCAGGTACTGTTTTCTTGCTATCATTACATATATGTTTTTGTGCAGTACTTATTAACGTTTGTGAAATATGACAGCCCTGATGTGTTTGATTTCTGTTTATCTTTTCAGCTCCAACACTTGATGTTGATTGGAGAAACAATAATTCTTTTGCAACGTGCTCAACAGACAATATGATTTATGTTTGTAAGATTGGTGAGAATCGCCCAATTAAGGGTTTCTCCGGGCATCAGGTTGTCATTGATAATCATGGTGTGCTTTAAGTAATAATTTGATTAAATCTCATTTCAGTTTCATTGTCATGCTGCCAATATGATGTGCATCTCACTACAAATCATGAAGTTAATTTTTTAGCTCTATCTAACTGTATTCTCCTTAATCCTTGTGCATTTTTCCCCTGGAACATGTGGCTCTGAAGTTGACCTTTTCTACTAACCAGATGCTGCATCAGTTGGATAAAAAGTTTCAAGATTGATTTATAGTCTGCTGGTGCTTGTAAACAATGAAGTATCAGCTCCTATAGATGATTGACTCATTAAGTTTTGGGTTTTTTAAAAAAATAAAATATATGCAATTGAAAAACATAGCATGTCACTTGCCTTCTTGTAATTCTAGTTAAGATTTCTTTTAATCTTGTGGAGTATGGTCAAAGTGTATATTCATGGGCAGTGTTGACAGGACTCTTTTTGACTAACCAGTTTGACCTGATCCATTGCCGATTTAGACTATGATGACTTCATTATATTTATTAGAACAATTCAAAGCAAGCTGTATACTAGGACTTTTTGAACTAGATAGGGTTGTTTGTACTGCAGAGCATGCTAAATGATTGGTTGAAACTACAGAGGGGAAGAAATTTGGGATGCAAAGTTTTTTGTCTTAAAAAAAGAGAGGTGCTTTGGGTAAAAGATGGAAGGCCAATGCTGTGATGGTTGTCACTTCAGTACTGATTAATTAAAGATCTTATGGAGTATACAAACCTTCACCCAAAAAAATTCCTCATTGGGCCACTGCCAGTAATTTTTCTCAGGCTGTCTTGTGGGTCAACCCCTGCTTGAAGTGAAAACCATCATCTCTTTATCCTAAAAAAGCTTGATTAATCTCTACAGTGCCATACCAAGGCTCCAGAGCTTTTAATTTCTTTTGCAAAATGTAATCTTTTTTATGTTGCAAACAAGAGATTAATGCCCAACATTAAGCTATATTTGTTATGACTGGTAGAAGGTCGAAGCAAAATTCAGTACCAATATATCCATATTTGAGCATTTCAGCCCAATTTTATAATTATTTAAAACAAACTTAGTTCAGAAAAAAGAGAAGTGAAAAAAACATAAAAAATTAGGAAATTATAAAAGAAAAATATAGCATTGCTTGCTACATTGTATTGTCAATCTAGTAAAAGTTATAGAAAAGTTTCCGTTAAGTTATCTTGTACATGTAATCATTGATATATTAAGAAAAGAAGGATGTAATAGATGAGAACCTAAAAAGACTAAAATGAAGTGATACACTATTAGGTAGGAAGGGTTCATGCTTTGCTTACAAGACCATAGACCTCAGAAACTTCTAATTTCTTAGGATGAAATCACTTATTACATGGAAAATGCTTTGTCTATGTTGCATTTTTGTGTCAATTCTGATGTTTGTGGCATAACATGCACAACAAATAAATCAACAGTTTTTAACACCTCTTTTAGTCTTTCTTTAGGGGATGCTCTATTTGATAGCCTCCTGTCTGTTAATATAATTAGGTTGAATATGATGATTTTTTTATAGTGTTATATGGTTACAAATTAGGGAAATAGTGGACTATCAAAGTGCACGTTTTATAAAGAGATCATTTGTACTAGCAAAGTTTCTGCTTGCCTTAGACAATAGTTGAAGATTGGATACCTGGTTTTTAATATGTCCATGCTCTTTGAGTAACTATATAGTTCCATTTCAGAGTTCAAGCCACTATAGAAAATAGAGCATGCTAGTGCAAAATAATTGACCATAATTGAAAATATTTACTGTTGCTTGAAATAAAGATTGTGATATTCAGTTGGCATGAGAGAATGATTCATCAGTTTTTTCATTTCAGGGTGAAGTTAATGCCATCAAATGGGATCCAACTGGTTCACTGTTGGCTTCATGTTCTGATGATGGAACTGCTAAGGTAATGAACAGCCTTGAAGCAAGAACTGTTTATGTATGTTGTAGTTTTACATGCCTTTTGGATGTCTTTACTTGTTCATCATATCCGCATGTTACCAGATTTAAAATATATTTTAGTGAACATCTATAGATCTTTTTCTTAAGCTATAATCTTTTAGTCAATTTAAGGCATCAACTTTTATTTTGCACTGAGCAATATTTTCTTAGTTTTTGAGGATAAGCATAAATATAATCTCAACTACCAAATGCTGTCCCAGCTATCTATATAAGCAGCTAATGGTAATACAACGCTGTTTGCAGTAGTCAAATCAATTTTTATGTAAAAACTCTGCTTCAATTTATGAACAGTTCTCAACCTAACTCAACCATTTTACTTTTTCGATCTTGGCTTGGGACACCATCTGCCACAGTTTGATTCATAGTTTTCGTGGTCTAATATGGTATTGTTCTCTTTGTTCTCAGACATTATGCCCAACTCCTTCAATTTATTTGACTGTCCCTGATATTTGACATGGAATATAAGTAACTGTTTGTTGCAAGAACCTAAAAAAGAAAATTTACTTTGAACCAGCCTTGTTGTTACATTTGATCAGTGACAACTTTGCCTAGAGATTGAATCTGATATCTTGTGTAAAATTTTGACAGATTTGGAGTCTGAAGCAGGACAAATGTTTGCACGACTTCAAGGAGCATAGCAAGGTTCTGGATCTTTTGCTTGACATAATGTTGCGACTCCTTTTAGATAACTTTGTTACAGATTCTTGAATAATTTTTTTCCAGGAAATATATACTATTAGATGGAGTCCCACAGGTCTGGGTACAAACAATCCCAATCAGCAATTGGTGCTGGCAAGGTAATCTTTTTCTTAATGATTCTAATAATTAGTTTGACTGTATATGTATCAAGCACTTGTTACTAGGTGTCTTTTGACCTGTAATGAATAGGCTAGCATATTTTGGATTACAGCTTTAGAACTAGGTGTATTTTACCCATAGTGAATAGCCTAGCATATTTTGACTTGTGGCTTCAGAACTTAAATGTGTACTGGTGCCTCATAATACTATGAATATTCATACAACATGAGTTTTGTAATTAGCTAGGAAAGAACTAATTATCCATTGTTGTCATGTTTGGTGGCAAAAAAGAAAAGAAAAGAAAAAAAAAATTAAAGAGATGATTTGTGTATGTTCTCTAAACCTGGTTTATTATCCCAAATCAACTAATTTGCGATCCTTATCCCGTTCCTTTGGGTTGGTGCAATTATTTTAAGTGTTGCTTGTTTTTGTTGAGATGCTTCTTTTTAAATTTTCTTGCAAAATAATGAGCTTCCAGTCCCTGCCTAATCAATGGCCTCAACATGAATTGTAATTTTTGTTTTTGCAAAGCTATAGATTTGTTCGAGTTTGTCTGTAGCTGTAGGCTTGTTAATATTGTTGTTCCCTTGTTTGTTGATTTTGGTTTTTATTTTTCACTTATGTGGGCCTTTTCTTGGCACTCTTTCTCAGTATGTTTATGCTTAGTCATGGAAAACCAGATATGTAGAAGAGATGATATAATGAGAAGTTGTCAGCTATTTTTTTCTTTACAACCTGTGTAACTACATAAATTTTATATGGAGTTGAACAAAATCAATTTACATATTGGTGGTATGTTTTCTTTAATTGGTAAATTGATTGTATATAGTCCAGATAATCTCAAATCCAAACATCAATCTGTAAACTAGAATATTGGTTTTGGGAGGAAGCTTAGGTTGTTACAATGTTCTTTTCTTAGTTTTTGATTATATGCTTTTAGACTGAATTTCTTTGAATATTGGCTGGCATGTCAGCAAATAGTAATTAGTTTGTTTGAGGCAGTTCAGAGTATAAGATATGTGAATAATGTCACAGGATACTTGGGGGAGCACTATTTATGACGTACAGATTTCACCATGTTAGCCTGACCAGTTGTATTCTGTTTCTTAATGTGTTCTTTTCCCCTGTCGATTTTCTGCCACATGAAACAAGTGCTTCAAGTTGTAATTTAGGTTTTGGCATTAACTTATATCATAACCAATGAACTAGTGTAGATCACTGTACTTTTGGGTGCTTTATAGTTGTTTTTTTATTCAATCATGTCGGAAGGTAAACTCTGTAGTCAAGGTTGTTATTGAAGTCTTCCTTGGTTGAGAATCCCTTTTAACATATCTGAGTCGCCCCCCCACCCCCCCTCCTTTCGGTCCTGGATTCCTACCATAGAAGATCCATATGACACTGCCAGCATCTAGTTTTTTTTTTTCTGTAAAAACATTTCTGTGATCATGGCCCTGTAGAAAATGTGCAGAACAAAAAATGAAAGCATAGGTACTAGCAAATCAACCAACACAACTTGCACATTAGTTTCAGGTTGTTTAGGTTATATTCCTCTATTGAATAGTTATACTGGTGAATACTTTGTGCTTTTATTGCATTTAATGGCTACAAGGCATCCTTGGAACTGATTTTTTTCATTGAGGTACATAATTTGATCTTTCAAGAAAATGTTCATAAGAAACCTTAAGTGGCAAATGCCATGCTCAATAAGCCTCTCCAGAGCCATGATGTTGGCCTTACATATCTACCATGTATCGCAAATTCACAATCTTCTCTAGTAGTATCATTCTCTCTCCTGGCTACAATTAATCAGCAGTCTTGGCAAATTGTACAGTGCATCCTTTGACTCAACGATAAAGCTATGGGATGTGGAGCTAGGACGCCTTCTGTACAGCTTAGATGGTCACAGGTATGACTGCAGACGCAATGCATTACACTGATATTCTAATTAAGGTGATGCTGATGGTTTTCTTACTACCAATTTCTAATTATATAAATACCAGGCAACCAGTATACTCTGTGGCATTTAGTCCAAATGGAGAGTATCTGGCAAGTGGGTCCTTGGATCAATGCCTGCATATATGGTCAGTGAAAGAAGGGAGGATTCTGAAAACATATCGGGGAGGTGGTGGCATTTTCGAAGTCTGTTGGAATAGGGAAGGTGACAAAATTGCTGCCTGTTTCTCCAATAATACAGTATGTGTAATGGATTTTAGAATGTAGGCAGCTGTCAGTATCCTAGGAACAATTAATTTAGTAAGTGGCTTGACTTATTTCCTAGGGTTTTCAAGGATGGCAGATCGATCTATAAGAATGCCTTGTACTTGCATGTTGTTTTATTTGTTACCCTTCATTTTAACCCAATCATGTTAATCAGTGTTGCAATCTGACTAAAGCATGCAAAATGCTTGGGAAGTCCATGGTTAAGAAAGAAAGTGCATACAGAATATTGTTGAAGCTGGGCCCATGCTCCGGGGTTTCTATCTTTAACATGATTAGTATTGATGATTGGTTGGCTTTTAATAGGCTTCCAGCCGGCCTTCTGCTTTTGTAAAAGTTTGTCAATTAATGAGGGTAAATGGCATGTATTGGTAGGAGATCTATTATTTATATAACTGTATATTATGTTGATGTTGAAAGCCATCAGTACTAGTTCCAGCTGGTTCGACCTTCTCCCTTTTCTGAGTGGTCCTTGGCTTGATCTCAAGCAAAAAAAGATGGGCAAGAAAACTGATGTTGAGAGATACGGCTTTCTTTTGATATTGCAATATAGCCTAAGCAATTTATCTTGTTTCCTTTTGGGCGGTTGAAATGGCTCCCGGTTTGCCGTGGGCGGAACTTAGAAAATTTTCATTGAATATTCTCGCAGATAGAAATCATGTAGACTTGTTAATCTTGTGCATGGCTACATTTTGATTGCCTTTCACGAAATATGTGGATGACTTTGAGTAGAATCGTGTCCTGTGGTTTTTTAACAAAAAAAAAGAAAAAGAATATATTTTGATTTTTTGTGGTGCGTATGGGATTTTACTGCTCAACTGATCTGTAAATTTTTTTAACCAGCGTGAGCATCCCATCCTTTCTGTTTAAAAAAAAAAAAAATGTAAATTTTACCCGAGGAAGCTATACGTGACCAGCTTCGCCAAATGGACGTTATATATTGCTTAATGCCTATTCTTTTTCCTTTTATTTAAATTTTGTAATGCAACCTACTGAACTTCCGCTTTACAAATTTTTATTATATATATATATATATAATTTATATATAATTTATTTATTTTTGGTGCTTGGTAACAGGAGCTGAAAGCTATGTGAGTACGGAACAGTTCAATACTCTTACATCCCATGTCTGTTCATACATTCTCTGTGACTACAAGTACAAAGCATGCATGGTTATCACTAACCATACCTGAACCACCAGAAATTGTGTCAAACCAGAAATATGGTATTTGCAAACCAACACGCCTGTCAACTGAAACTTTTTAGAAGAAGCTGCTGCTGTATCCCTTGGTTACAAGTTTTGATAGAAGAGATCAAAAATGGTGGCTGAAATTAAAAACGAGGTATGCACATTCATGAAAAATTACACATCTCAGTCGCTGGTGGCTGAAATTAAAAACGAGGTGTGCGCATTCATGAAAAATTACACACTTCAGTCGCTGGCATTATTCTCATGTAGACAGTAGCCAAAAACATCATCCTGCAAAATAAAAGATGGCACCACCTCAGTCGCTGGTGGCTGAAATTAAAAACGAGGTGTGCGCATTCATGAAAAATTACACACCTCAGTCGCTGGCATTATTCTCATGTAGACAGTAGCCAAAAACATCATCCTGCAAAATAAAAGATGGCACCAGGGAGTTCAGTTTTGCAATGAAATCAGTCGCTGGCATTATTCTCCTGTAGACAGTAGCCAAAAACATCATCCTGCAAAATAAAAGATGGGCACCAGGGAGTTCAGTTTTGCAATGAAATCAGTCGCTGGCATTATTCTCCTGTAGACGTAGCCAAAAACATCATCCTGCAAAATAAAAGATGGGCACCAGGAAGTTCAGTTTTGCAATGAAATCTGCCGTGGTTGTTTAATTAGAGGATGTCTTGAGAGAACTATGATCGACTCGATTATGCTCCTAAATTGATCAGACCGGTCTTCATGAACAAGAGGCACATTGGATATCTGGTTCGCAATAGAAAATGAGTTGGAGATCGTGTACATATTCCAACCCCGAGAAGAGGATATCAAGTCATTTACTTGTAAGTCAGCAATTTGGGATTTCATGTTAATGAGGGTGGGCCACTCTATGATAGGTATACTGGACATCCAATGGTCTTTAAGAACATTGACAGACTGCCCGTTCCTAGTCAACCAAATGCATTGATACTAGATGATAGATCTACAGTCACATATTTTCCCCCAAATAGGAGAGCATCGTTGAGGTTTAATATAGCAATACCAAGTCCAGTGAAATGAAACTACCTTGGTCCAAAGGAAGGTGGGATTGATTACAATTTGAGCAGCTAACTTACGTAAGAAGGCGTGCCCCCAAAGGAAGGCCTGATACTATTTTTTTAACTTGTTAGCGATACTCTAGGCACATGGATACATAATAAACAATAGAGAGGAATAGATGACAATACATACTTGAGCAAGATTGTTCCACCTGCTTTAGAAAGAGCCTTTCATTGCCAATTTGCGATCCTAGTAGTCATCTTTTCATCAAGCAAAGAAAAGACTATTTAACTTCAGGGTCTTTCAGATAATGAAATTCCGAGATATTTTTATATCCCATTGTTCTCATTCTTTGCAATAAATCTTCAAATTTTACCTTCGGTAAACTTTAAATTAAAGTAGCTGGACTTATCATGATATGAGATTTGGCAAGCTTAATTACGTGGCCTAAAAGCATTTCACATTCACCTCTGTGGCTTTAGCCATCACCTCGCAATTATCAGCAAAATGGATGTGGCATTATTGGACTATCCCTGGAAGGTTCATGAGTAATTCTTTGTGCACCGCGTGCGGTGCAGTAAATCCAACGTGGCCCGCACTGTATTTTTTTATTAATCTAAATGTATCCGTGGTGGCATGACGGGACGGGAGCCGAGCGTGACAAGCATTAATTACCGTTCAGCTTTTATTTGAAATTTTCGTTCATACCCAAATATCCTGAAACAGTATTACGATATCCTAGTTCAAAGGTTACGATATCCTAGTTCAAAACCTACGACACTCAAGTTCAAAAATGATCTGAAACAATATTATGGCATTATAGTTCAAAACCTACGATATCTTAGTTCAAAACCTACGACATCCTAGTTCAAAATCTATGACATCCTAGTTCAAAACCTACGACATCCTAGTTCAAAAATGATAACCATGCAGAAAATATGAAACAGTATTACGACACCCTAATTCAAAAGACAACCTAGTTCAAAACCTACGACACCCTAGTTCAAAAATGACCTGAAACAGTATTCGGACATCCTAGTTCAAAACCTACGACACCCTAGTTCAAAAATGACCTGAAACAGTATTCCGACATCCTAGTTGAAAACTTACGACATTCTAGTTCAAAACCTACGACACCCTAGTTCAAAAATGACCTGAAATAGTATTACGACACCTTAGTTCAAAACCTACGATACCCTAGTTAAAAAATGACAACCATGCAGAACATATGAAACAGTATTTCGATATCCTAGTTCAAAATCTACGACATCTTAGTTTAAAAGCTACGACATCATAGTTCAAGCAATATGATGAAAAAAAGGGCTGGAGAGAAGGGTATTTTGGTTTCGACCAAAATTTCAAATAAAAGTTGAACGGTAATGAATGCTAGTCAAGCTCAGCTCCCGTCCCGTCATGCCACAGTGGATATATTTGGACCAATAAAAAAATACGGTGCGGACCATGTTAGATTTACTGCACTGCACGCGGTGCACAAAGACTTTTCAGAAGGTTCATGTGCCCTCAAAATGTTACTTTGCATTACAAAAATAAGGAATCTTGAGAGAACTTTCGACCATACAATAAATAAATATGGCAATAGTGGGCATCCCTGATGAAGCCCCCAAGAAGGCTGAAACTGTTAAGTTGGAGGCCCATTCACGAGCAATGCAAATTGGGGATCCAAAATATATGATTCTACTGGCAAAATGAATTTGGAAAAACCAAATTGGGTCCAAATTCAAATAAAAATGGCCAATGAACCTAACCGTATGCCTTTTCAATATCTAACTTTATCAACACAAAACCTTTGATAGAGGTGCCCCTTCTAGGGTGTGTGTAATTTTTTGGTCTAATAAAATATTCTCTCAATGTTGCATGGAAAAATATGACCTGATCCATAAGCCTGACCTGTATCGACCTCTATAAACAAGTTCGGATTTGGATTAAACAGGTTGACCCATTTAACATATTTAATATTTGGATTAGATTTAGATTTTAGAAGTCCAACCTATTTAACCCGTTTAACCTATCAAATAGATGAATTGGCCTATAAGCTCTCTCTCTCTCTCTCTCTATATATATATATATATATATATATATATATATATATATTAATGCCATTTAGGCTTGGGCATGGGACATTTTCTTTTGGGATTGCATCGCCAACAAAATCACGAGTCACACCCGCTCTCCCTTTTCCCAATCCCTGGTCCCATGGTCTCCCCATCGCAATTAGGGTTTTTGTTTTTCCTTCCTCTTGCTCTTGCCTCGGATCTTGTGATCAAATCTGGGAGAAGAGATCCCATGGTCCCATGATCCATGCCAGCCTTGTGGAATAGGACTCATGGCCCCACGGTCCCATGTTGCTATCATCTTCTTCCTCTATGCTAAAGATGATGGACTTGTCGACCAACTCGATAAATAGAACATGGAAGGAGTTAGCGAGGGTGGTGGCAGCAACACCGCGGCTACGAGGTGCTTGAGGGCCCAGGAGGAGTGGCTGTTGCATTGTGCACCTCTATTTAGCCCACCCATGCATAGGCCGCAAGAGAGCATGGTGTGACCCTTTTTGCATGGTTTACACGTGATACGAGCGAATTTATGAATTTTTTGAAATTGTACACGGCAGACACGATTCCAAGGCCTTTTGGAATCTGTTTTTTATCATCCTTGGGATCTATAAAATAGGCCAAACATGCCAGACCTTGTACGATGGTAGAAAGCCTTCTTTGATATTTTTTAGGAGTTTTTTTGGATGGCATTTAGATTTTTAGTTGAGATATTAATGTATAGGGGTGGAGATGCTTGTTCTCCTTTTGTACTTATGGATTTCTCTCATTGTGAAGCTATATGCCCCATGGAAGTAGACCTTTCAGACATTCCACATAATCTTAATTGTATTTTTATTTTTCTCTTTCTATCTTCATCTTTACTCATGGGGTATCAACATCAGTATTGAAGTTGCGATTTTGGACGGGGATCTGTATTCTGTATCATGTAAATTTCATCAACAAGTGATATCAGAGCAAGGCTATCTGTGTTGCACTGACATTGATAGAGGTTAAAGGAGATGGAGAGACAAGCATAATGAAAGTGGAGATCAATTGGTATATAGAAAGAGCAATTTTTTCTTGTAGCAAGTAAAGATAAAAGACATGCTCATTCAACTAGGATTGATTGATGCTCTCATATATAAGAAAAGGCTGGCTACCATAGAGGAGAAGAATTGGAAATGGCTTTATATGCAAATAGTGAGTATAATCTGCTTGTATCTAGTAGATGACAAGATGATCCATATACTAAATGAGACATCCCGATAGCAATGTGGATGAAGCTCGAAGAGATATACATGATGAAGTCGCTCACTAACACTCTTTCGATAGAATCAATTCTACTAGCTACGAATGAGCGAAAGCAAAGTATGCAGGAGCATATGAGCAACTTCCAGAAGATGCTCATCAATTTTTTTAATGTTGATGGAAAAGTTGAGGAAAAGACCAGGATACTGGCCTTGCTATTATCGCTTCCCCCATTCTTTGAGTCCTTAGTGACTGCTCTTTTAATGAAAAAGTCACCATCAAAATAAAAGAAGTTACTGTAATATTACTTCAGAATGAGGTTCTCGGATGGGAAAACCGAGCTTCGAGTTTAGATGGTAACTCAGCTTTGATAGTAACTGGAGGAGTGGGTGGCAAAAGATGGAGCAATAGAGGTGGCAACTCAACTTTGACGGTGATTGTTGTAGAGAGGAGCTATTTGACTCTCTATTGAGTATAGAGGGTTCTATCTACTTGTCAAATGGATCGAGCTATGTGATTAAGGATATTGGAACAGTTAGCTTGAGGGTACATGATAAGACAGTGAAAAAATTGGATAAAATCCAATATATATCCAACTTTTGTAGGAATTTGATTTTATCGAACAAATTGGATTTAAGCAGTTATAGATGGAAAGCTGGTGATGGAATCTTGAAGGTCATGTGCAACAATAGGGTTATATTGAAGGGAATGAAGTATAAAGTATATTATCTCTTGACCAAGAGTCCAATACGAGATGAAGTCCTTGATATAGATGGAAGCCTAGTATAAGGTGAAGCTTTGGGAGCACGTGGATTGGGCACGAGATGCGAAACTTGGAAGGACGATAAGTGACATCGCATGTAAAATTTTTATTATTACAAGAGACTCCCCACATAAGTCTCGGGTCATGCAGAGCACAGCACATGATGAAGATGGAATCGAGCAACCTGGCTTGACTCCCATATTTGCCCATCCATGAGCAGTAGGCATTTATCCCAAGGCATGGGACAAGATCTTTCAAGAGCTCTCAAAAGTAGGTAGAGATCGAATGTCGAGTCGATATGGAGGTTATAGGGTTGTGTGCCTCTATTCGACCCACCCATGCATAGGCCGCAGGAGTGCACAGTCTGCATGGTCCACCCTCATGGGATGCGGTTCATGCGCATGAGACAATCTATGGCCCTTTTTGCATGGTTCATGTATGATGCACAGATTTATAGATTTTTTGGACCATACGCCTTGTTTGTAATTTTGAAACCTTTTGGAGTCTATTTTTTATCCAAATTCAGTCCCTAGGATCTATAAAATAGGCCAAACAGGCCAGAGACCTTGTATGATGGTAGAGAGCCTCCTTTGATATTTTCTGAAAACTTATGGATAAGATTTAGGCTTATAGTTGAGAGATTAATGTATAGGGATTGAGAGTATGTGTTCTCCTCTTTTACCTATGAATTTCTCTAATAATGAAGCTACATGCCCCATAAAGATAGACCTTTCAGGCATTCCACGTGATCTTGATTTTCTTTATTTTATTATTTGAATTTTCTTTATTATTTTTTTCTTTCCCTGTAGTATCAACATTAGCATCGATGTTTCGATCTTGGAAGGGGATCCATATTCTGTATCGTATGGGATTCCCTAATAGTGGAGGGAGGAGATACTAGAGATGGAGGAGGTGACATTAGGATTTGTGGTATCAATATGAGGGAGCGAATCTTGAGGGTGGAGGCAGTATTTGGGTGGTGGATAGTGGTTGTGACAAAGTGGTTGAAGGTGGAGAGCTTGTGGATGGCATCAACAAAATTGGTGGAAGATAAAGACTATAATTTTTTCCTTTTTATCCTCCTTGCCTATGACTCATAGAATCAGCATGGATGAAGAGGCAGCCAAGAGCAGTGTGGTTGGCAAGGGTGGGTATCATCGAGGGTGACAACATAATTATTAGAGATCTTAGAGAAGAAGACCCCTCTCCAATAATCTCTTAATTTTTTTGTTTAATTTTTTTATTCTTATTCAGGTGGAATTCAGATGACTCTGATATGACCTGGATAACTTGTTTAATAAATAAGTTAAATGGGGCAGATCAAGTAACCTATTTATGAAATATAGAAAGTTTGAATTTCGAAACCTAATTTATTTATTAAACAGGCTGGGTTCAGATTTAGAGTTTTCTAGCTCGACCTGCATCCAACTCAATCAATTTATATCCGACCCAATCCTATTGCTACTCCTATTACTTACTCAACTAAAATCATAGTGGGAAGTAAAGGTTTCAATCTATTGACCAAGACCTTAGCCATAATTTTATAGACAATGTTGCAAAAGCTAGTTAGGCATCAATTGATGACCTATGCAGAATTGCTTTTTTTAGGAATAAGAGTAATATAGGTTCTTTTACATGACCTAGGTATCAAAGCATATCCAAAAAATATTGAATAGCTTGGATTATCTCCTTTTTAATTAATACCAAAAGTGTTGAAAGAAGAACATCAAATAGTTACCTGGCCCAAGAGCTTTATCTAACTTCATACTTTTAATGACCTTTTCAATTTCCTCCACTAACATAGGAATCATTAGATTGGCATTTTGATCGATTGAGACCATTGATAAGATCACAGGAATATCCATTTCTTTCACATCCGATTAACTAGCCCATCTTTGTTAAAAGTGGTAAAGTAAAATATGACCGATTTTATTTGGAACTTCTACTTTCTTTACATGAGCATTTTGTAACATGGATATTTTATTTTGCCTTCTTCAAAGGGTAGTGAATCTATGGAAGAATCTTCAATTATATCTCCTTCCTTCAACCAAGTGGTTCGATATTTTTACCTTTACAATATCTCTTGCAGGTAGAGTTTTTGTAGTATACCCATGGAGTGTCAACTTATAATATATATGCTTCTACTTAATGAGTCCACCTTATTCATTTAATAAATTTAATCATACAATTGCTATCCTTTTGTAAACCAGTTTCCAATTTAGTTCTTCCATATCGTGATAACTCTTCAAGTGTTGTGTAAGAGAAAAGAGAGCTTAACACTCGGAGAGTAATTACCTTCACAATGTCACACTTGATGCACTACATCATAAATACCTCCACACTACAACCACATTCTTTTAAAACAAAAGGGCACCTCTCTTCAATGGATGCTCTTTGATAGTGATAAGAGAATGAGGTAGTGGCCAAAAGCAAACATAGTAAAGTGGGATATTCTAGATTCCAAAAGAAGGCTTAACTATTGATATGAAACAATGGCATAGTTAAGTCTTTTTCAAACTCTAGCCACACCTAATGTTAATAGTTTTTTAAATTAAATTTTATGTTCATCTATAGTGGGCATAGTGGATCATGATTAGTTAGTTATCTTATGTTTATCTATAGTGAACATACATAGGGGTTAAGTTAGTTAGTTATTTTTTATTTTGGGAATGGTTGTAATCAATATTATTCTCCCCTGGTAGAGAGATCTGAAGCAGAGAATAAAATAAATATTCCTCATCTCTTTCTCATAAAATCTCCTCCAACAAATTTTTTTATTTATTAGATCTGGTATCAGAGCCTAAAGATACGGAGTAACTTTTAGATCTGAGGTAATGGAAGTGAACAAGGGAAAAGGAGAATATCCTAAATGGCATCAAGATCGAATGGTAGCATGATCCAAATGCAGATTCCATGATTCACCGATAAGAACTATGATCATTAGAGGATTCAAATGAAGGTTTTATTTAGATTTCAAGAGATTTGGGATATCTTAGTGTTGTAGCCAAATCCCTACTCTCAAAACTCTGCAGCATCTGGAGGTTCTCTAGCCTTCTTTGGTGAGGCGCGGTCTTGGTTCTCCATGCTTCTTGCAAAAATTATCTTTTGATTAGTGGTTACTGATAGGGAACCCTTCGATCCTCAAGCTAGTGGAAAGTTATGGCAATAGTGGAGCTAAGAAAATAGTAAGAGAGTGCCAAAATGATTATATTGCGAGTGGCAAAAAGATTACCATCGGGAGCCCTTTCTTACCTATTTATAGTTACTCGAGATAACTGAATTTTATTAATAGATAATCTCCTTTAGTTGGGGTAACCTCTTTTTGTTAAGATCCTAACCTCCTTCGATTGAGATAATAGATTTTGTTAAGATCCTAAACTCTTTTGGTTAGAATAATAGTTTCTTGTTAGGATAGCTGTTTCACTTTATCCATGCCTCTTACTTAGGCATCGCAGACTCCAGGCATCAATGAGCCTTCCTTGCTATTGACTATTGTGTTAGATGTATGCCCTAGAAGCTAAGTTGGCATGATACATTATAATTTTTCTATGACATAATTTTGTACTTAATTCATTGCAATCAATAAAATTGGATTTTATTATTTTCATTCTTATCTAATATGTCTATAAATCATCTATGGAGTTAATGGACAATGATATATATTCTCATGAATTGAGAATTTGAGACATGTATCATTATAGATTAACTCCTAAAAGCTTTCGATCATTTGATCATCATAAGGATGTTGATTGATTCATTAAGATTGATGCATGAATCATCTCCCTTCCGATAGATGAGTCTTGAGTCTATAGTAGAGAGACACTGGAGCGAGAGTGTAAGTAGTTATTAGAGAATAATTATACTAAGTGTGACCATGTTCAAGAAGTTATATAGATGTCTGGTCATTCATTAGTAAGTTTTCAAATGCTGTAGTTGTGTGCATAATTTCTTAACTTGCGGTGTCTCAACCACTCATAATGAGGTTGCTATGATTTGACAGTACATTAATATGGTCCCTAGTGGTTTGAAACTTTGTGGTATTCATTGGCTATAGTTGTTTCGCAATAGGAGTAGAGTATTTACTTATATGAGATCTATCAGTCTAAGTAGTTAAGGTATAATCTTATATGTCCTATTTGGCTAAGTCCTTGAATCAGTGGCCATAGTAATATGATATTGAAAAGAAGTTTTCATGAAAATCATAATTGAACTTGAGCTAATTAAGTTTGACATATGATGGATGCTTAGGATTTGATGAGTTTCTATGACGTATATCCTGTATGGATTTTTGATAGAGAAATTTGATCATATAGTAACTATATCTAAGGGTTTATTTCTATTTTACTGAATTATCACTACATACTACTAGATATCACTGGTAGATTGTGATAGCTCATTAAAATCATTTTTGGATCAATGATCCAAGTTAGGGTTGAGCTGAAATTATTTTAGTCCATCAGAAAAGTTTCGATGATACTATGATAGAGATTGTAGTATATCTTATTACTAGATGGAATAGAACTAGAGGAGTCACATACAACAGGAGTCGACCTAATCTAAGCACAAATTTATGTAAGAGTTACATATTTAGTACTTGCAAATTTTGACACATGCTAATTTGGGCACTTATTGAAATTAGTATGCACCTGCTAATTTCAGCATTTGCTTGACAAACTTATTTATAAATATTATAATAATTTTTGACTTCATTATTTAACTTAATTAAATTAAATTAAATTATTATTAACTTTATTTAAAGTTAATTAATTGGTAGTTGAAGTTTGACTTGAATTTTTGACCTAGTCAAATTGGGTCAACATCCTTTTTTGATTTTGGTTGAATCCCTATACGAAAAGGATTTCAAACTCAGTCAAAATTGACCAGCAACTAGGAAACCTAGTTGGTTGGGTATCTCTCTTATCTTATGCAGAAACCAAGAGGAGGGTGCAAAAATGCATGCCTCCTCTTGGCATGCATAATGAAAAGAGGGAGGTGCCAAGTTGGCACCCCTTTTTTCCATCTGAGACTCTCTCTCCTACTAAGTAAAATTAGACTCTTATCTAAATTTGAAGTTTAACCAAATTAGATAATAAACCAATTTTATCTAGATTTTTTAGAGGCATTTTTTAGGAGACTTTTCATGGTTTTTAAGATGTGCATAAACTAGGCTACATAGAATTAATTCTAACATAGATCCCTTCCAAAATTTGTCCCAATTTTTTTCTTCTATGAAAAATAGAGTATAATATCTCTATAGAAATATAAGAGATGAGAGTTTCTATAAAAAATATCAAAAAATATTCTTTTATTTTTTAATATTTAATTTCTTGAGAGAAAAGGAGAGAAGGCTATTGAGTTCTGGTTTAGACTAGAAGAAGAATGTCCATCGCTGTACTTGAAGAAAGACCTGCAAGAATCTAGCAGTCCGAAGGTCTTGGTGATTTAGTGAGAAAGGCTTCGTGTGGATACTAGTAAAAGCCAGGCACATGCATGACTCTAACAAATTCTGATGGATCTGATTGATCTAATGGATATGGTAGTAGAAGAGAGAGTTAAGCAATCTAGTTAAGTGGATCCTTCATCTTATAATTTTTTAAGATTTCAGATTTGATATTATTATTATTCTAGTATATTAGAAGGTTAAAAAAATAATTTATGATTTAAT
Organism: Areca catechu; assembly: GCA_021397845.1. Lineage (NCBI taxonomy): Eukaryota > Viridiplantae > Streptophyta > Magnoliopsida > Arecales > Arecaceae > Areca > Areca catechu. The sequence goes on along the minus strand of CM038039.1, from coordinate 200,504,122 downwards.
GCTAAATCAGCATGCCTGTGAAAATTGTTTTACATGATCTATACTTCTATTGCATCTAGGATTTAGAACCTAGTTTTGCATGTTAGTTATTAATGAATGGATCCTAGCATGTAGTAGCCTTGATAGTATATCCCGACATACTCAACTAAGTCTACCTTGACAATCAATTAGGTCCGAGTAGTTACTTCGTCAACGTGCATCAATGGATATTATGTCAGTCAAACCTATAGCCACTTGTAGTTTCTCGAGCCTGGAAGTCATAGTTGCTTAGTGTAGCCATTGACTTGGTCATCCCCTAGTTAGTCGTTGATCTGATTGCTCTTCAAGGCAAAGTAAGTAGTTGTCCCTTACTCTCTCATCCAAAATGTGGCCAACTAAGTTTTTCGATCTTTGCCATTTCGGGCAAAGGGAGTAATACTTCTTTGATCTCGAGATTAAGTAGCATATCTTTTCACCACTTGGACATTCATTAGTTTCTTAGAAATTGTTACTAGCTATTTTATCACCTCAACATGGCAATAAAAGAAATCATTAGCATAGTGCTCGAAAGGATGGTGCATTAATTTCTTAAATGGCTAGCAATTCGATTGATCTTCCTCGGCCAGTTAGATTTAGTTGCATGGCTTGATAGCTATAATTTTTAAATAATTCACACAAATCATGGCACCGAGAGTTAATTAGTTAATTGTATTTTCGAAGTAGTAGGATGTTGCCCAATTCAAATGAAGCCACATGTCAAAATCTTAGGTTCTAGCTAAATTAGGATTTTGATCTGGGCCATCCAAGTCAAGTATGAATAAGTCATCCCTGCCATCGTTACAGGAACACTGGTTTCTTTGTAGAGCAAGTTAAAGAGGAAGAAATACCTTCTCCCCTACTTCTAGTTGCCTAAGAGAACTCAATGTTTCCTAGGTTGGTCATCTTTTTGTTGATCCCATAAGTGATTTTGATGATAACCAAATATTGGAGCATGCACATTTATTTCTAACAACTCTTCAAGTGGTTTACAAGTTTTTGTAGGATGATTTATTTGTTTAAACTTCAACTCCTACATTCTTACTTTTTGTTTTGAGTTGTGTTGTAATCTTATTTTGTAAAGAAGAACCTAATGAACAAGTTAAGAAAAATCTATAAAAAGGTTACTTCTATAAGTATGTGTGTCTAAAATTTATTTTGAGTTGGTTTGTATCAAATATGAAAGAGTGTTGGTGAGAGTCTTCATGAAGTTTAATTGTAAAAATTCTAAAGAAGTTACTCGAGCCGACCCAACCTCAAAAGAGCCGACTCTACCTCATGGCACACAACAAGGATTCTGGCATGCAGCAATCCGAGCTGACTTGAAGGATATCGAGCCAACTTTAATGAATCTGAGTCGACTGGAATAAGTTCAAGCCGACTCTTCCAGAGTCCAGTTTTGAAGTGTTCTGAGAACAAGTCAAGCGAGCCGACCCGAATCAAAACGAGCCGACTCTGCCAGACCTGATTTTGAAGACCTGAGAAAGCGAGCTGACCTGATCTGCAATGAGCCGACTCTTCCAGAGTAAAGATTTCCGATTCTGAGAAGAAGAGCCGACCCAAGTTCAAGCAACCCGACTCCTCGAGTTCAATGTGTTCAATGACAGAAGTTCGAGCCGACCCGAGCTATCAAGAGCCGACTCATCTAGAGTGAAGATTTCGTATCCTGAGATAGAGAGCTGACTGCACTGAAGAATTGGCGACTCGACCTATTGACTCGAAGGAATCCAAGCCGACTCGAATATCGTTTCTAGGTACATAATGGCTAATTCCATAATTTCTTTTTGAATGCCAAAAAGTGCTCCAACGGTCATATGTCACATCCCAACGGTCTACAACGTCTCAAACTATCTTGGAGTGATGGAAGACCATATATTTGAAGGATTTGAACTTCCTAAAGGCAAGATTTTTAAAAGTCTTCAAGTTTTAAAAGTTCATTGAATATCCTACCTACCAACAAGCAAGAGAGCACAAAGAGCATTCAAGTCTTCACCAACTCTGATATGAAGCTTGAAGCACTTTGAAAAGAAGCCACTGAAGCAATTAAAGCGCATTGAAGCACATTCAAGTGGACTTCTCTCAAGCTGCACCGGTAACTATCCGACAACTAGAGTTTGTCATTATTGTTGCATTTATTTCAATTCATTCTTGAATTGTTTGGGTTATTGGTGAGCCCGTTTGAAAAACCAAATAGGTTCTTGGTGAGCCTTAGATAAAAATCAAGGATTAGGTTCTTGGCGATCTTGTGAAAACCAAGTTGGGTTTCTTTGGTGATCCTATTTAAAATCAAAGGGTGTTGGGTTTTCTTTGGTGATCCCGTTAAAACCAAAGTGTAGAGGTTTTGGATTGTGATCCTCTAAAACAATCCTACTATATTTGGGTGTGAATATAGTAGAAATCCCAAGTGGTATCTTGTGTAGTGGATATAGGAGCTGGGTTGCTCCAAACCACTATAATTTCTGTGTATTTGTATTGTGATTCTTTAATCTTCTTTAGCTTCTGCAAGTTATTATATTGCCACAGCACCTAACACTTTAAAAGAGATTTCGAAGAGCACATTTCTGCTTTAATTTTTTAATTTCCAATTCACCCCCTCTTGGAAAAGCCACCTGGGCAACAACTGGTATCAGAGCAGTGTCTCTGATTACATAAGAGTAAAGATTGATGGCTCATCCCATGAGTACATCCTTGGTCGAAGGCCAGTCAACTAATAGACCTCCACTTTTCACAGACACAAATTATTCTTATTGGAAAGCAAGGATGAAAATTTATATTCAAGCTATTGATTTTCAATTGTAGAAGGTCATTCTTAAAGGGCCACATATTTCCATGATCAAAATTGATGGCATGGATGTCCCTAAGCCTGAAGAGAAATGGGATAAACATGACATGAAATTAGGGAAATTAAATGCCAAAGCAATGAATTTGCTATATTGTGCTTTGGATTCAAATGAGTTTAATCAAATTTTTACTTGCTCTTCAGCAAAGAAAATTTGGGATAAACTTGAGGTGACCCATGAAGGAACTTCTCAAGTGAAGACTTCAAAAACTAATCTTTTAGTACACAACTATGAACTGTTCAAAATGGAACCTAATAAAAATATCTCTGTCATGTACACTAGATTTATAGATATTATTAACGGTTTAAAAAGTCTTGGCAGGGTTTACTCAAATGTTGATTTGGTACAGAAGATACTGAGATACTTCCAGATAAATGGGATCCTAAAGTTACTGCCATCCAGGAAGCTAAAGATCTGAACACTCTATCCATGGATGAATTAATGGGCTCTCTCTTCACATATGAATTAGCCATGCAGCATAGAACTGATGATGATCAGAAGAAAAAGAAAACTATTGCACTCAAGGTTGTATTGGAATCTAAGAATGATGAAGCGATGGAAGATGACTCTACATCCTCTGAAGATGATTTAGAAGATGAAGATATTGCAATGGTCGTGAGGAGATTCAGAAAGTTTATGAGAAAGAAGAAAGAAAGATTCAATAAAAAATTTCATAAAAGAGGAGAACATTCCAAAGAAAAGGACAAGGACAAAGACAAAGAAAAGGAACAAGTCCCCACCTGCTACGAATATAAGAAATCGGGGCACATTCATCCTGATTGTCCACTACTAAAGAAATTCTTTAAGAAAAAGAAAAAGAAAGCGATGGTTGCCACATGGAGTGACAGTGAAAAATCCACCTCAATTGAAGAGGAAGAGACCACGAAAATAGCTAATCTATATCTAATGGGTCTCGAGGATGAGGTAACATCCCCCAATGCTCAAATTGAATTTACATTTGATGAGTTAAATTTTGTATTTCATAATCTATTATCTGAATTTAAAAAGGCTGGAGTAAAGATTAGATCTCTAAAGAATATTAATGATTCTTTACTCAAAGAAAAAGAAGAGATTTCAGAAAAGAATATCTTGTTGCAAAAAAAAAAATTCATGACTTTTCTGAAAACTGTAAAGTATTGAAAACTAAAAATAATGTTTATCATGACAAAAACAAAGTTTTATTGAACGAAAATCTTGAGTTGAAAAAGGAGGTTGAAAAACTCAAGCCACTTGTTGAAAAACTAACTTTATCTTCTAATAAGCTTGAGTTGATTCTTAAAGAACAAAGAATTTTTGGTAACAAAGCTGGAATTGGGTTTAATTCTTCAAATTCAAATTATATTTTAGCAACTACTTTTGTGAAACAAAAAGATTTTGTTCCAAAGTTTACTTCTCAAAAGGCTTTTGTGATAAAAGGTCCTATTTCGAAAGCTACCTTGTATGTTCCTAAAAATTCAATACAAAACCTACTATTTCTGCATCTCATGTATCTAGAATTTCAAAGCATAAATCTTTTCAGAATTTTAGAATCAGATATTTTGCTTGCAAGGAACTAGTACATAAAGCTTTTGAATGTAATATTATTAAAAATGTCCATAATAAATCAAGAAAGATTTGGGTTCCCAAAGGAACCATCTCAGCTAACCTGCAAGGACCCAAGTTAGCTTGGGTACCTAAAAGAACTCCTTGATTGTCTTGCAAGAATGTCTTGTAGCCGAGAAATCACAGAAAAGATGGTATCTCGATAATGGCTGTTCAAGGCATATGATGGATGACAAGGATCAGTTCATCACCCTGGAAATGAAAGAAGGAGGTATGGTTACTTTTGGAGACAATGGCAAGGAAAAAATAATCGGAATTGATAAGATCAAAATAACCCCCTGTACTTTCATTGAAAATGTATTGCTAGTAGATAAATTGAAGCACAATTTATTGAGTATTAGTCAAATTTGTAATAAAAGCTTCAAGGTTATCTTTGAATCATATATGTATATGGTAACAAACTCTCTTGATTCTAGTAGTAAATTCATTGGACATAGACTTGGAAATATTTATATGGTAGATCTAAATGATCTTGCCATGTCAATTAGTTCCAGTTTAGTTGCAATGAATGCTAAGACCAAGGAGTCTTGTTTACTATGGCATAAATAATTAGGTCATGCTAGCATGCATATTATTGCCAAGTTAATTTTCAAAAATTTAGTTAAAGGCATGCCTAAGTTTAAAGTTGATTTTGATCATGTTTGTGATGCATGCCAAATGGGTAAACAAACTAGGAAGAGATTTAAATCTAAAAATATGATTTCAACGACTAGACCTCTAGAATCACTTCACATGGACTTATTTGGACCAAATAGGACTACAAGCTTAGGAGGTATGAAATATGCCCTTGTGATTGTAGATGATTTTTCCAGATCTACATGGATTTTGTTTATAGCTCACAAAGATGAAACCTTCAAAGTATTTCAAAAATTTCACAAAAAGGTTTCAAATCAAAAAAATCTTTCAATAATTCAATTAGGAGTGATCACGGCACTGAATTTGAAAATCAATTTTTTGATGATTATTGCACTAAAAATGGTATTGATCATAATTTCTCCGCTCTTAGGACACCACAACAAAATGGTGTTGTGCAAAGAAAAAATAAGACTTTGGAAGAAATGGCCCGAACTATGCTATGTGAAGGTAATCTTCCAAGGTACTTTTGGGCAGAAGCGGTGAACACTACTTGTTATATTTTAAACCATGTTTTGATCTGTCCTATTTTGAAGCAAATCCCCTATGAGCTTTGGAATGAAAAGAAACCTAATATTAATTATTTTCATGTGTTTGGATGTAAATGCTTTGTGCTTAATAATAGTAAAGATAATCTAGAAAAATTTGATGCTAAATCTGATAAAGCAATTTTTCTTGGTTATTCATTACATAGCAAAGCATTTAGAGTATTTAACAATAGGACTCTTACTGTTGAAGAGTCAATGCATGTTATTTTTGATGAAACTAACATTTCACCTTCTAAGAAAGAAGAGTGTATAGATAATGATGCAGGTACAATTCAAAAGGAGATGAAAGACATGAACATACAAGAAAGACCAATTGAAGAAGGAGAAGAGACGGTAAGTAAGGATCATACAGATCTACCAACTGAATAGAGGTACGCTACTTCTCATCCTAAAGAATTAATTATTGGTAATCCTTCACAAGATATTAGGACTAGGTTTGCACATAGAATTGCACATGACTACTTAGCCTTTGTATCACAAATAGTACCACATATCTTAGAAGAAGCTGAAAATGATCCAAACTGGATGTTAGCCATGCATGAAAAATTGAACTAGTTTGAAAGAAATAAGGTTTGGACATTAGTTGATAGACTTAAAGACCACCTAATTATAGGAACCAAATGGGTCTATAGGAATAAATTAGATGGACAAGGAAATGTCATTAAAAACAAAGCTAGATTAGTGACTAAGGGATATAGTCAAGAAGAAGGCATTGATTTTGATGAAACATATGCATCGGTAGCAAGATTAGAAGCCATTAGATTACTTCTTGCATTTGCTTGCTATATGAATTTTAAGATTTTTCAAATCGATGTAAAAAGTATATTTTTAAATGGTTTTATCTCCGAACAAGTTTTTGTAGAACAACTACCGGGTGTTGAAGATCATATTTTTTCGAACCATGTATTTAAACTGAACAAAGCTTTATATAGTTTGAAACAAGCTCCTAGAGCCTGGTATGATAGACTTAGCACCTTCTTGATTGAAAATAATTTTTCAAGAGGAAATGTTGATAAAACCCTTTTTATCAAAAAGAAAAATAATGATATATTAGTTGTATAAATTTATGTTGACGATATTATATTTGGTGCGACTAATGAAAGTTTCTGTGAAGAATTTGCTACGTTATTGCAGGAAGAATTTGAAATAAGCTTAATGGGTGAACTTAACTACTTCCTCCGACTTCAAGTAAAGCAAACAAAGGAAGGTATCTTCATCAACCAAGCTAAATATACCAAGAAAATAATTAAGAAGTTTGGTATGGAGATGAGCAAACAAATGAACACACCCATGAGCCCATCTTGCAGATTGGACAAAAATGAAAATGGTTCCAATGTTGACCAAAAGCTATATAGAGGTATGATCGGATCTTTATTATTTTTGACTGCTAGTAGACCGGATATCTTATACAGTGTATGTGTTTGTGCTAGATTTCAATGTAATCCTAAAGAAATACATATGCTTGCTGTTAAAAGAATTATCAAGTATCTAAAAGGTACAAGTAATTTAGGTCTTTAGCATTCTAAAGAATCATCTTTAAATTTAATTGAATTTTATGATGCTGATTATGCTGGTTGTAGAATTGATAGAAAGAGCACTAGCGGCACATGCCAATTTCTAGGGTTGAGTTTAATCTTATGGCACTGCAAGAAACAAAACTCGATAGCACTATCTACTGTTGAGACAGAGTATGTTGCTACAGAAAGTTGTTATGCACAAGTATTATGGATTAAACAACAACTAGAAGACTTTGGTGTTACACAATACAAAATTCCTATCAAATGTAATAACCAAGTACTATAAATTTGACCAAAAATCCTATTCAGCATTCTAGGACTAAGCATATAGAGATCAAACATCACTTTATTAGAGACAATGTTTTGAATGGTGACATTAAACTAGAATTTATCCCAATTGACATTTTTACTAAGCCACTGAACCAGGATAGATTTGAACTGCTTAGAGGAGAATTAGGACTTTGTGATCCTTTCTAGATTATCCTAACCTAATTTTCTTTAAAATTAAGGTTGAACTATCTAGAAAACCTCCTACAACTATTCATGATTGATGAACAACTTTCCTTGAGATTTTATTGAATCAAACTCAATCTTTGAATCATTTCATTTTCTGTGGAAAGTTTCTGTTCGAGTCGACTCGAGCAATTTTCCTCTGGTCGAGCCAACTCGAATATCTAATTTTTATGCTCTTACTCTGATCGAGTCGACTAGGTCAACCTAAAGTCTTGCCTAGCCGACTTGGAGTTCTGCTTGCTCTGAGTTCGCTCTGGTCAAGCCGACTCGGATGATCTTAAGGTTAGGCGAGCCGACTCGAATGTTGGGAAATCGCTGTTTAAATAGATTCGAGAAATCTTATCTTTCACTTCACTCTTTCAATTTCACTCCAAACTCTCTCTACTCCACTCGGAACCTTTACCAATCTCTCAAAAACCATTTCCCAAAACTCTGATTTCCTAAATTCCACTACAATGACTCCAAGGAGATCAACACGGAAGATTCCTCAAGCAGCAAAATCAAGCAAATGCAGTGAAGATCTAAAAGGAAAGGGAGAAAAGAGAAAGAGGTCCACTCATGAACAACAAGAAGAAGAAACATCCTTTTTGACTGGGAAATCCACTTCTATGGCCAACAGACATGTTACTTGCGGCAAAAGGATCGATTTCTCCTTCCTAGAAGAAATGAAAATGAAGATCGGAAGTTGGATAGACAAGTAAGGCTGGAAGTATTTCTGCTCATTGAATATTCTAACCTACCCTTATCTGGTATGAACTTTCTATGAAAACCTAACTCTCGAAGAGTACCATTTGGAATCAACTGTTAAGGGAGTTAAAATCATTGTGGATGAAGAAAAGCTGGGCAACTTGCTTCAAATGCCAATGGATGGTGCAACTGAGCTTACCCTAACTGACAGAGAACAAACTTTGAAGCTCATTTTGGAAAGAAAAGATGTAAGCTCCGTCCAGCATGTTCAAGCCAACTTGCTATCAAAGGAAATGAGACTTCTTCACAACATGGTTAGTAAGATTTTCCTTCCTAGAATCGGTCATTTTGACTGGGTGAGCGAAAAGGACATGACTTTTATGGGACATTTGATTGAAGAAGAACCTCTCAACTTGCCTTTCATCTTGATGATTCAAATAAGAGAGACAGCTAGAAAAGTTAAAGCATGCTTGCTCTACGATATGGTTTTCACTTTATTGTTTGAAGAAGCTGGAATTAACCTAACTGATGAGATAGGCAAGCCTCAACATCACTCAGACACTTATTCCTTCAATTCTCTTAAGAATGGGATACAAGCTGCAAGAAGGAGTATGGATAAAGAAAATGTCTGTTTAAATTGCTGCTACTTCCTCAGATGATGATGAACCTGCTAATGTTGAAGCCAATAAGTCTGGAAACAAAGATGAAGACAGATATGAAGATGTAATGATAACTCCATCTGAACTTAAGGAGTTAATATTTCAAAGGATGGAAACAATCTTTGATTCACTGACAGGTCACTTGAATTCTGCACTTGATGATTTAAGAAGTTCAATTAATATCAGTCTGCAAAAAATGAGATCAGAACAACAGCTTCACAAGGAAAAAATGGAAAAGGAAATGGAGAACTTTAAAGAAGAAATCAGAAGTATCCTACTGCAATCTTCAAAGGAAACTTTCACTACTAAGGACACTCCTGTACAGATCAACAAAGAATCGATTGAGACTCCTACTCATCCATCTCCTGTTCCTAAATCTGATCTATCTTTAATCAAACCTAAACCTGTTGAGACAAAAAAAAAGTCAAAGACCAAGAAGACTAAGACACCTAGTGCCCTAATTAGAACTAGATTCAGGGATTTAAGGTTTAAACCCCTAAAAACCAAAACCTTTGATAAGGTTATAAATGTTGGCTCCTCTTCTTCTAGTGAAGAAGAAGAATAGGTTGATTAGCTAGTCTTTTGGTTGTATTGATCATATCTTTGTATCTCTGACTTTTTATAATATGAATGCTTTACCTTTTATCTTACTAAATGAATGTACTTTATTTCATACTTTGTATGGAATATTTTTCAATGAAATGAAAGATCTTTTAGTAATTTCTATTGTCATCATGAATTATCCTTCTAATCATACAATGTATCTGATACAACTGTGATGAATTTTTAATTAGAATTTCTAATTGAATTTGAGAAAGTAAAATTATCTTAAATAAATATTAAACACTTTCTCAATCTATTTCAAAATCTAAGCTTTATTGAACATACCTTTTTGATTGTTTGACAAAAAGGGGGAGAATGGTATCAATATCATTAATGATAATTGAGCTGTCATGAAAATTCTGGTATCTATGTTGAGTTTATTTAATTATTCTTAAAGTACATAAAAAGAATGAAAAAGGGTGAGCACAAAAGTGATTGTATTCAAATGGACCTAACTGCTTAATTACTTTAAAACCTAGAGAAAGAGGGAGATTGTCTTGAGAATGGGTTTATCTCTAAATCCTTCTCTTGCTCTGATTGCTTGAAATTAGTCTTAATTCTGTCAATTTTTTTTCTAAACTCTGATACTCCATATTTGTGCTAATTTTGATTTTATGAAGCATGCAAAGTCTAACACTTTGATATACATAAAAGCACTAACAAAAATGCTATACAATTTCTTCTCTAGAGCTCTGATACTTATTTACAAACATAGTTAGCTCCAGTACATGTGAATACTTACTTTCAAATACTTTTATACATGTAAGTGTAAAGAATTTTTCATGCCCAGTATTTTATCATCATCAAAAAGGGGGAGATTGTTGACCCCATAAGTGATTTTGATGATAACCAAACATTGGAGCATGCACATTTATTTCTAACAACTCTTCAAGTGGTTTACAAGTTTTTGTAGGATGATTTATTTGTTCAAACTTCAACTCCTACATTCTTACTTCTTGTTTTGAGTTGTGTTGTAATCTTATTTTGTAAAGAAGAACCCAATGAACAAGTTAAGAAGAATTTGTAAAAAGGGTTACTTCTATAAGTTTGTGTGTCTAAAATTTATCTTGAATTGGTTTGTATCAAATGTGTAAGAGTGTTGGTGAGAGTCTTCATGAAGTTTAATTGTAAAAATTTTGAAAAAGTCACTCGAGCCGATCCAACCTCAAAAGAGCCGAATCTACCTCATGGCACGCAACAAGGATTCTGACATGCAGCAATCCGAGCCGACTTGAAGGACACCGAGCCGACTCTAGTAAATCCGAGTCGACTGGAATAAGTCCGAGCTGACTCTTCCAGAGTCCAGTTTTGAAGTGTTCTGAGAACAAGCCGAGTGAGTCGACTAGAATCAAAACGAGTGACTCTGCCAAACCTAATTTTGAAGACCCGAGAAAGCGAGCCGACCCGATCTGCAACGAGCCAACTCTTCCAGAGTAAAGATTTTCGATTCTGAGAAGAAGAGCCGACCCAAGTTCAAACGAGCCGACTCCTCAGTTCAATATATTCAATGACAGAAGTTCGAGCCGACCCGAGCTATCAAGAGTCGACTCGTCCAGAGTGAAGATTTCGTACCCTAAGACAGAGAGCTGACTGTACTGAAGAATTGATGACTCGACCTATCGACTCGAAGGATCCGAGCCGACTCGAAGGAATCTGAGCCAACTCGAATATCATTTCCGGGTACAAATGGCTAGTTCCAGAATTTCTTTTTGAATGCCAAAAAGTGCTCCAACGGTCATATGTCACATCCCAATGGTCTACAACGTCTTAAACTATCTTGAAGTGATGGAAGAGCATATATTTAAAAGATTTGAACTTCCTAAAGGCAAGATTTTTAAAAGTTCTTCAAGTTTTAAAAGTTCATTGAATATCCTACCTACCAACAAGCAAGAGAGCACAAAGAGCATTCAAGTCAGTCTTCAAGTTTTCACCAACTCTAATCTAAAGCTTGAAGCACTTTGAAAAGAAGCCACTGAAGCAATTAAAGTGCATTGAAGCACATTCAAGTCGACTTCTCTCAAGCTACACTGGCAACTATCCGACAACTAGAGTTTGTCATTATTGTTGCATTTATTTCAATTCATTCTTGAATTATTTGGGTTATTGGTGTGCCTGTTTGAAAAACAAAATAGGTTCTTGGTGAGCCTTAGATAAAAAATCAAGGGTTAGGTTCTTGGTGATCCTGTAAAAATCAAGTTGGGTTGCTTTGGTGATCCTGTTTAAAACCAAAGGGTATTGGGTTTTCTTTGGTGATCCTATTAAAACCAAAGTGTAGAGGTTTTAGATTATGATCCTGTTAAAAATCCTACTGTATTCGGGTGTGAATATAATGGAAATTCCAAGTGGTATCTTGGATAGTGGACATAGGAGCTGGGTTGCTCCGAACCACTATAATTTATATGTGTTTGTGTTGTGATTCTTTAATCTTCTTTAGCTTCTGCAAGTTATTATATTGCCACAGCACCTAATACATTAAAAGGGATTTCGAAGAGCACATTTCTGCTTTAATTTTTTAATTTCCAATTCACCCCCCTCTTGGGAAAGCCACATGGGCAACACTTTTCCACATCCTTCTTTATTTCTTGCACTCTTTATAGATCTTTCCAGGACTCTTTTCTAGTAGAACTACTTCCAACAGTTCCTATCTCCTTGTTGAATCCTTATCTTGTTCTTGGATGCAAGAATTTTCACCCGAATTTCCTTTGATTTTCTTCTTTCTTTTGATCTTTCTTTTCCCAAGGGATGTCTTCTGGAGATGAGAGTCATTCCTAGGTAACATCTCTCGACTACAAGGGTCTTGACAATCCACTCTAGAATCTATGAATCTGGAGGAGATTGAGGTCTCCTCTATGAGGGAAACTCTTTGGGCTGAGAATTCAGGAAAGCTTTGTCAATGACCGAGAGAGAAGTTCCTTGGATCTAGGAATACTGTATGTTCCCGGACCACATTCATATTCATGCCCCAAACTAAATGACCAGGTAATAGCTGGTCTATCAGGCTACATGGACATGTGTGAGAAATTCTTTAGTATTGACCTTATATTTCCTCTTCACCCCTTCATCATAAACATCCTTGATCTTTTCTGCATCATTCCACCCCAGCTTGCACCCAACTCCTTCTGAATCCTTTGTTCATTTCTCATTCTATGTTCCATGCTTGGAATTCAACCCCGAATTTTTTGTTATGGGCATTTTTTATGCTCAGGAAGCACCCATCGATAAAGGGCCGGTGGTTCATTAGCCCTTGCCATAGATAATCTTTTATTTCTAGTCTCCCTTCTTCCATCCATGGATGGAAGAAAAGATTTTTCTTTATCTCTTCTAACCAACCATGGGGAACTAGCTATATTTGAAGGGAACCCAACTAGTATGTGAATAATAATGACCAAATCCTCACCTTTGATAAGAAAGATTTTAGAAAATTGAGTAACATAGAGGTTCTCCCTCAATAGGACTTACTGTGCACACAGAACTTCTATGATGTTGTGTTGAGTCTGGCAAACTCTCTTGGTAAGTTTCTCTGGCTAAGGTAAAAATAGTGGTAGAGGTAGAGATAACAAAAGTTTCAGCAGAGCAAGAGGTACATACAATAATACTACACAAGGAGAAAGTTAGAATCATGGTGATTTTGGTGGACGTGGTTGAGGTAGAGGCCAATCTCATGATCGTGGATGTAAATGTGGACGATGGATTATAAATAAGTCTCAAATTCAAGCAAGAACAAGAAATTAAAATCCTGCTGCACAAGAACAAGCAAATTTATTGAAAAAAAAAGCATGAAGTAGCTGATAATTTATTATTTGCTTGCAACACCATACAAGATAAATCTAGAAATTGGTAGTATCATATAGGGATTAGCAACCATATGACGGGTAACAAGTCTTTATTTTATGAATCGGATGAGTTATTTTCTTTAAAGTTATATTTGGTGATGATTCTATTATTGAGATCAAGGGCATTGGAAAAGTCCCAATCCAGACTATGGAAAGTAACTTTGCTTTCATTACTAATATTTTTTATATTCCTAGGTTTAAAAGCAACTTGTTAAGTTTGGAACAATTGGTGGAAAATGGTTGTGAGATATCTTTGAAAAATAAGTGTTGCACAAAGTAAAATTGCAACAAGCTGGTAATAGCTAATGTACTGATGATGTATGAGAACATGATGTTTTCTTTAAAAATTTTTCTTAAAGTTTATCTTATTTCGGCACTATTGTAAAAGATAAGTCTTGACTATGGTATCAATAGCACAGGCACTTAAATTTTTATGATTTAAAATTGCTATATCAAAAGAAGATGGTTACAAGCCTTCCACTTATCAATCATCCTGATCAACTATGCAAAGGATATGTTGCCGATCTCACCGTGATGGCCTGTAGCTCCTGAGTTGGCACCGGTCTCAGACCGTCTCACCTCGAGATCTCCAAGCTTCCGGACATGCAAAACAGAGTCAGAGGCCCTAGTCGGGGTTCCGGCGGGGGCGCTCCAATGATCAAGTCAGAGAGCGGCGAGATGGAATAGATCCCCTAAGACGGGTCCCCGAAGGACTCCCGTGCTTAGACGAGATGTTAATGAAAGAAGTGTGGGGGAGAGTGGAGTCGATGGTCAGTTCCCTGTGCTGAGTTCACCAAGCTCATGCCTGAGGACTCCTTGAGGACTCCCAAGATCGTTCTCTTGGTGGGTTTCTCCTCCTTTTTCTCACTTACCTCCTGTCCATTTTTACCGCCCCTTTTATATCGTCGCATTGCCTCCGGTCTCCCTCCTCCCCTTGGGGGCCTCTCTCCCACTTCTCATCTTTCTCCCCCTTCCTCCTTTCCTCTTCGGGCCTGGGAACTCAGTGACCGAACCGCCTCGCCCGTCGTGTGTCACGAGAAAAGGGGGGGAGGATACTGGCAAGGCCTTGGGCCGAGTGCGGGAGTTCTCTTTTCGAGGTGTTGATGATGAACACCCAGCCATTTTGGGTTCCTGCCCGCAAGGATTTCGCTTCTTGGTTGCGGGGCCCATCCGACTGGTATAAACAAGGTTTCGCATGTCACTGCAGACCGCACTGGTGCCCCTTACGGGGCGCGATGCGCGCTACCCGAGTGGCGATCATGAAACCCATGCCTCCACTTCCCCGAGACTTTGCTAAGTGGGGCTGACCTCGGCCAAGGCAGACTTGTCTCTGGGTGCCACCTGGCGAGGGAGCAGGAGGTCGCTAGCTTCGATCGAGGTGGAGCCCTCCTGGGTGGACACCTGGCGGAGCGGTAAAGAGGTGCTCGACTTCGACCGAGGTGGACCCATCTCCGGGTGCCACCTGGCGAAGGTGCAGGAGGGCCCAGCTCGACCTCGACGGAGGTGGACCCATCTCCGGGTGCCACCTGGCGAGGGAGCAAGGGGCCGCGAGCTTCGACCGAGGTGGACCCCTCCTGGGTGGACACCTGGCAGAGTGGCAAAGAGGTGCTTGACTTCGATCGAGGTGGACCCGTCTCCGGGTGCCACCTGGCGAAGGAGTAGGAGGGCCCAGCTCGACCTCGACAGAGATGGACCCGTCTCCGGGTGCCACCTGGCGAGGGAGCAAGGGGCCGCGAGCTTCGACCGAGGTGGACCCCTCCTGGGTGGACACCTGGCGGAGCGGCAGAGAGGTGCTCAACTTCGACCGAGGTGGACCCGTCTCTGGGTGCCACCTGGCGAAGGAGCGAGAGGGCCCAGCTCGACCTTGGCGGAGGTGGACCCGTCTTCGGGTGCCACCTAGCGAGGGAGCAGGAGGGCCCAGCTCGACCTCGGCGGAGGTGGACCCGTCTCCGGGTTCCACCTGGCGAGGGAGCAAGGGGTCGTGAGCTTCGGCCGAGGTGGACCCCTCCTAGGTGGACACCTAGAGGAGTGGCAAAGAGGTGCTCGACTTCAGCCGAGGTGGACCAGTCTCTGGGTACCACCTGGCAAAGGAGCAGGAGGGCCCAGCTCGACCTCGGCGGAGGTGGACCCGTCTCCGGGTGCCACTTGGCGAGGGAGCAAGGGGCCACGAGCTTCGACCGAGGTGGACCCCTCTTGGGTGGATACCTGGCGGAGCAGCAGAGAGGTGCTCGACTTCGACCGAGGTGGACCCGTCTCCGGGTGCCACCTGGCGAAGGAGCAGGAGGGCACAGCTCGACCTCGATGGAGGTGGACCCATCTCCGGGTGCCACCTGGCAAGGGAGCAAGGGGCCGCCAGCTTCGGCCGAGGTGGACCCCTCTAGGGTGGACGCTGGCGGAGTGGCAGAGAGGTGCTCGACTTCGGTCAAGGTGGACCCATCTCTGGGTGCCACCTGGTGAAGGAGCGGGAGGGCCCAGCTCGACCTCGACGGAGGTGGACCCGTCTCCGGGTGCCACCTGGCGAGGGAGCAAGGGGCCGCCAGCTTCGACCGAGATGGACCCCTCCTGGGTGGACACCTGGCGGAGCGGCAAAGAGGTGCTCGACTTCGACCGAGGTGGACCCGTCTTCGGGTGCCACCTGGCGAAGGAGCAGGAGGGCCTAGCTCGACCTCGACGGAGGTGGACCCGTCTCCGGGTGCCACCTAGCGAGGGAGCATGGGGCCGCCAGCTTCGGCCGAGATGGACCCCTCCTGGGTGGACACCTGGCGGAGCGGCAGAGAGGTGCTCGACTTCGGCCGAGGTGGACCCGTCTCTGGGTGCCACCTGGCGAAGGAGCGGGAGGGCCCAGCTCAACCTCAGCGGAGGTGGACCCATCTCCGGGTGCCACCTGGCGAGGGAGCAAGGGCCCGCCAGCTTCGGCCGAGATGGACCCCTCCTGGGTGGACACCTGGCGGAGCGGCAAAGAGGTGCTCGACTTCGGCCGAGGTGGACCCGTCTCCGGGTGCCACCTGGTGAAGGAGCAGAGGGCCCAGCTCGACCTCGATGGAGGTGGACCCGTCTCTGGGTGCCACCTGGCGAGGGAGCACAGGGCCGCGAGCTTCGGTCGAGGTGGACCCCTCTTGGGTAGACACCTGGCAGAGCGGCAGAGAGGTGCTCGACTTCGGCCGAGGTGGACTTGTCTCAGGGTGCCACCTGGCGAAGGAGCAAGAGGGCCAAGCTCGACCTCGGCAAAGGTGGACCCGTCTCCGGGTGTCACCTGGCAAGGGAGCAAGGGGCCGCCAGCTTCGGCCGAGGTGGACCCCTCCTGGGTGGACACCTGGCGGAGCGGCAGAGAGGTGCTCGACTTCGACCGAGGTGGACCCGTCTCCGGGTGCCACCTGGCGAAGGAGCGGGAGGGCCCAGCTTGACCTTGATGGAGGTGGACCCATCTTTGGGTGCCACCTGGCAAGGAAGTAGGAGGGCCTTGCTCGACCTCGACAGAGGTGGACCCATCTCCGGGTGCCACCTGGCGAGGGAGCAAGGGGCCACGAGCTTCGGCCGAGATGGACCCCTCCTGGGTGGACACCTGGCGAAGCGGCAGAGAGGTGCTCGAATTCGGCCGAGGTGGACCCATCTCTGGGTACCACCTGGCGAAGGAGCAGGAGGGCCCAGCTCGACCTCGACGGAGGTGGACCCATCTCCGGGTGCCACCTGGCGAGGGAGCAAGGGGCCGCGAGCTTCGACCGAGGTGGACCCCTCTTGGGTGGACACCTGGCGGAGCGGCAGAGAGGTGCTCGACTTCGACCGAGGTGGACCCGTCTCCGGGTGCCACCTGGCGAAGGAGCGGGAGGGCCCAGCTCGACCTTGGCGGAGGTGGACCCGTCTCTGGGTGCCACCTAGCGAGGGAGCAGGAGGGCCCAGCTCGACCTCGACGGAGGTGGACCCATCTCCGGGTGCCACCTAGCGAGGGATCAAGGGGCCGTGAGCTTCGACCGAGGTGGACCCCTCCTAGGTGGACTCCTGAAGGAGCGGCAAAGAGGTGCTCGACTTCGGCCGAGGTGGACCCGTCTCTGTATTCCACCTGGCGAAGGAGCAGGAGGGCCCAGCTCGACCTCGACGGAGGTGGACCCGTCTCCGGGTGCCACTTGGCGAGGGAGCAAGGGGCCACGAGCTTCGACCGAGGTGGACCCCTCCTGGGTGGACACCTGGCGGAGCGGTAGAGAGGTGCTCGACTTCGGCCGAGGTGGACCCGTCTCCGGGTGCCACCTGGCGAAGGAGCAGGAGGGCCCAGCTAGACCTCGGCGGAGATGGACTCATCTTCGGGTGCCACCTGGCGAGGGAGCAAGGAGCCGCCAGCTTCGACCGAGGTGGACCCCTCCTGGGTGGACACCTGGCGGAGCGGCGGAGAGGTGCTTGACTTCGATCGAGGTGGACCCATCTCCGGGTGCCACCTGGCGAAGGAGCGGGAGGGCCCAACTCGGCCTCGGTGGAGGTGGACCCGTCTCCGGGTGCCACCTGGCGAGGGAGTAAGGGGCCGCCAGCTTCGGCCGAGATGGACCCGTCCTGGGTGGACACCTGGCGGAGCGGTAAAGAATTGCTCGACTTCGACCGAGGTGGACCCGTCTTCGAGTGCCACCTAGCGAAGGAGCAGGAGGGCCCAGCTCGACCTTGACGAAGGTGGACCCGTCTCCGGGTGCCAACTGGCGAGGGAGCATGGGGCCGCGAGCTTCAGTCGAGGTGGACCCCTCCTGGGTGGACACCTGGCAGAGCGGCAGAGAGGTGCTCGACTTCGGCCGAGGTGGACCTGTCTCCGGGTGCCACCTGGCGAAGGAGCAAGAGGGCCCAGCTCGACCTCGACAGAGGTGGACCCGTCTCCGGGTGCCACCTGGCGAGGGAGCAAGGGGTCGCCAGCTTTGGCCGAGGTGGACCCCTCCTGGGTGGACACCTGTCGGAGCGGCAGAGAGGTGCTCGACTTCGGTCGAGGTGGACCCGTGTCCGGGTGCCACCTGGCGAAGGAGCGAGAGGGCCCAACTCGACCGCGACGGAGGTGGACCCATCTTTGGGTGCCACCTGGCAAGGGAGCAGGAGGGCCCTGCTCGACCTCGACGGAGGTGGACCCATCTCCGGGTGCCACCTGGCGAGGGAGCAAGGGGCCACGAGCTTCGACCGAGATGGACCCCTCCTGGGTGGACACCTGGCGAAGTGGCAGAGAGGTGCTCGACTTCGGTCGAGGTGGACCCATCTCCGGGTGCCACCTAGCAAAGGAGCGGGAGGGCCCAGCTCGACCTCGATGGAGGTGGACCCATCTCTGGGTGCCACCTGGCGAGGGAGCAGGAGGGCCCTGCTCGACCTCGGCGGAGGTGGACCCGTCTCCGGGTGCCACCTGGCGAGGGAGCACGGGGCCGCGAGCTTCGATCGAGGTGGACCCCTCCTGGGTGGACACCTGGCGGAGTGGCAGAGAGGTGCTCTACTTCGACCGAGGTGGACCCATCTCCGGGTGCCACCTGTCGAAGGAGCAAGAGGGCTCCCCCCGAACGGGGGACCTTTTGAAAAAAAAATACGTGGTACTGACCGTGTCCGGCTAGATCTGACACGTGCGCCACGTCAACGTAGTAGCCATATTAGGATGTATTTTTGAAAAATAGCATCTTGATTCTTTTCTTAGAGGACAAGCAAGAAAAGCTAATTAGCTACTTAGGATTGTTCACGCAGATATTTATGGGCTAATTGATCCACTTTCTTTTGGTAAAAAGAAATATTTTCTTACTTTTACTAATGATTATAGTAGACAGATATAGATTTATTTTCTTAAAGAAAAGTCTGAAGCCTTTTCAGTTTTTCAAAATTTTAAATCTCTTGAAAAAAGTAGTTATTTTATTAAAATCTTATGGACTAATGGAGGAGAAGAATTCACTTCAAATAAGTTTTATTAGTTTTGTGATTTTTATAGAATTAGAGCAAGTTGATTGTTGCTTATAGCCCATAATAAAATAGTATTGTAAAAAAAAGAACATAACTATTTAAACATCATAAAAAGCATGTTGAAGGCTAAGTCTTTGTCTATACAGTTTTGGACTGAAGTTGCATGTTAGAGTATTTATATTTTAAATTTGTTTCCTACAAAGTTTTTATATTATAAAACTTCACAAGATATATGAATTGGTTACAAGCCAGATGTCAGGCATCTTAGAATTTTTGGATGTATTGCATATGCCCGTGTACCAAAAGAGAAGAGGAAGAAACTAGATGATAAAGGTGAGGCCTGCATATTTGTTAGCTATAGTGAGCATTCTAAGGCTTATAAACTCTACAATTCAATTTCTAAAAAAAAATATGATTAATTAGTAGAGATGCTATTTTTGATGAAGAAAAGCTTTCAAGTAGAATGTGAATGCAGGAGAATATGTTGCTATTAACTTGATAGATGCAGGAGAGGATAGTATAGATATACAAGCAATGAATAAACTTAGTGCATCGGTACCATAGTCTCCAGTTAAAGAGCATGATAGTTTAGTTAGAGCATCTGCTTCACCAGTAGTATCAAGCACATCAGCCCAAGATCTTCTTAAAGCGTTCGAAGGCAGCCAGAATAAATGAAAGACTTTGTTATAGATCATGAGCAAATTATTGACAAAGATGAGGAGCATGTACACTTTGCTTTATTTAAGAAGGTAATCCTATCATTTATAAAAAGGATTCACATGATGAGAAGTGGCAGAAAGCTATGGCTAAAGAGATTGAATCTATTGAGAAGAATGAAACTCTGGAGTTGACTATCTCCCTCATGGGTATGAAACTATTGATTTGAGATTGATCTAAAAGACCAAATTAAAGTCAGATGGAAACGTAAAGAAATATAAAATAAGACAGTTGCAAAAAGTTTCAAGCAAAAAAAGAAGTTGATTATGATGAGGTGTTCACACCAGTGGCCTGACAAGAAACTGTAATACTTGTCCTCTCTGTTCTACTCAAAATTCATGGCATGTTTATCAATTAGATATTAAATCTATTTTTATATGAAAGTTTGAAAAAAGTATATATCAAGCAACCCTCTAGATTTGTTAAAAAGAAACAAGAATATAAAGTTTTTAGATGCAAAAAATACTCTTTTTGGTCTAAAGCAAGCACCTCGAGCTTGGTATAGCCATATAGAGTTATATTTTGATTTCATAGTTTTGTAAAGTATCCCTATGAATATACTTTATTTGCTAAATATGATGATGGAGGAAAGATTTTGATTATTTGTTTGTATGTGGATGATCTTATTTACACTAGTAATGATATGGATATGATTAATGAGTTTCAATGCTCCATGAAATAAAAGTTTGACATGACTAATTGGGCTTAATAAAGTATTATCTTGGTATTGAGGTTGATTAGATAGAGAGTGGCATTTTTATTTCTCAGAAGAAATATACAAAGGAGATTCTGAAAAATTCAAGATGGATAAAAGTAAACTAGCTAGTACTCCTGTTGAGCCTGGCCTAAAGTTGACAAGAGCTGAAAGTAGAAGAAAAATTGACAGTAATTACTATAAGTGGATTATTAGTAGCTTGATATATTTGACAGCAACAAGGATATATATCATATATAGTATGAGCTTGATTAGCAAATATATGGAGAGTCCAATTGAAGTACATCTATAAATTACAAAGAGGATTTTGCATTACTTGAATGGCACTTAAAAGTATGGTATTTTCTATAGTAGAGAAAAATTATATTTAACTAGTTTTACTGATAGTGATATACATTTGATTTAAATACTGCAAAGAATATATCTGGATATGCTTTCTTTTTAGGCACTAGAGCTATTTCATGGTCTTCAAAGAAGTAGAATACTATGGCCCTTTTCTTAATTGAAGTAGATTATATAGCAACGGCAACATCTGCATATCAGGTAATTTAGCTCAAAATTTACTAAAAGGCTTGGAATTCGAGCAAAATATGTCTAGAAATTTTCATTTTGTGACAATTCTTTTGCCATCAAGTTATCAAAGAATTAATAAACCATGAAAAGAGTAAACATATTCATATATGGTATCACTTTCTTCATGATTAGGTAAAAAAGAAGGTGATTAAATTGGTACATTGTTGGAGTGAAGAATAAGTGGAAGATATTTTCACGAAGCCTTTAAGGATATATGCTTTTATGTATCTACATGATTTACTAGGTATTTGCAAAATTTAATTTAAGGAGATGATATTAGCAATTTTTAAATTAAATTTTATATTTATCTATAGCGGGCATAGTGGATCATGATTAGTTAATTATCTTATATTTCTATATAATGAATATATGTAGGGGGTCAAGTTAATTAATTAGTTTTTATTTTGGGTTTGGTTGTAATCAATTTTATTTTCCCCTGATAGAAAGAAATGAAATAGAGAATAAAATAAATATTCCCTTTTTTTTCTCTTTTTCATGAAATCTCCTTCAACAAACTTATTTTCTTTTTATTTTTCACACCTAATCTATTATTGCATTAGATAAAATCTGACCATTAGAATCTTAAATCAATAATTCTTGCTTGTCAAAGAAAGGACCTAAATTCATGGATGTCATGATCTATACGAAAAGTCTTTCCCTTTTTTAATAGTCATCATTCACAATAGAAATAAACTTTTATTATAATTTACTTTTGAAACTTTTACTGTTTAAACTCGGTAGTTGTAAAAAGCATAGTAAAGTACTACTAAGTAACCCTCATCTTTTTTTTGTTTTTTGGATGGTAAGGATAATGCATGAAATTATTGGTTAATACCAAGGGCCTAACAAAAAATATATATTAGCTGGGATTGTATCTTTTGCCAGGATATGTCCTTTTTGTACAAACCCATCATTGGATCATCCAATCATACAAATTTCAAAAATGCTCCGAACTCTATCATCCATGTTTGTGCAATTTTCAAAGTGAATGGTTGGTGATCAAATGGTGAATTCGTGTAATGCTGAACCCTCGTAAACCGGATGGAGTAGCTGGATTGCTGGTTCACCTTTCGGAGTTCCTACAAAATAAATCTCTGACTAGATTTTTTTCAGTGGGGGACACTTTGATGCCTAGGTCAGTAAGAATCCATGCCACAGAATAGAGAGTTTTGAGGAAAGGAAGTGAAATGAAAGAAATGGGAGCTTGCGAGAGTTTAGTTGTGAACTGGATTTGGTGTGCCTCAGATTGCTTACCTCGGGAGTCCCCTTTTATCGATATTTATAGGAGTAGACGTAACTGAAAGTAGTTGGATCTGCATGACTTTAGTTAGGGGAGTTAGTTAGTCTAACATCCCTGTAACCAAAAATAGTTGCTGTCGGATATTGGTTATCTTAATATTATTGAAGCCAGAGCTATTAACCACGTGGTTGGTTATAACAACCAAACCCACTTCTGGTAACTTTAAGTTGAGATTAACTATGAATTTACTTTTAGAGCTACTCTTTTAGAAGGGACCGAAATCAAGCCTGGCTATTTGCTTCGTACTTATCCTCTTCGGAGTAAGTGATGAATGTGATTCATATAGAAATATTTGGATCTTAATTGTATAAAAATTTGATTCAATTATTATTAATTTAGCAGCATTTGCAGCCTATTTGCACTTAATTATTTTATTTATTTTAGGTATGAGTGCCAAGAGGAAGCTTGCAAGCTCATCCACCTATTTTATTATGAAATTGTATATCAATTGGAGAAAAATTATTGGTCCAACCAGGTTCATCTAATATTATTAATTTTGGAGCCGATTCAATCCAAATAGATGCTGCCAAATTAATTGACATACTTAGAAGAAGTCAAGGCTCAGCTCGGTGAAAAAAAGAGACAACAGCGGAAGGAAAAAAGTGGAACGCGAGGAGGAAATTCATGAAGGAATGCAACAATGCAAGGGCGAAATGGGAAAGATGAAATAAAAGAAAAGCAGCAAGATTCGTAAGAGAGGAGAGGAGGGCAAAATTGGAAAGATGCATGAAGAAGCAAGGAAAAGATGCATAGAAGAAAAGGAGAGAGATTTATGGGAATAGAGAGGAGAAGTGCGTGGAGAACGAAAAAAATTAGCGAACAGGAGAAGGAGAAAATTGAAGAGCGGACAGCAACAGAAAGCCCAGCGGATGCAGGACGAGGGAAGAAATCAAAGATCGCATGATTTTATTTGATTTATATTCTCCCTGTCTTTATTTTATTTTCAATCCAAATATGTGCAACTAATTTTTCTTAGCTAATGCTTAGGGATTTAACTGATACGGTGATTTTGGAATTTAATGATAAATTTGATTTTCTTCTTTTACTTGAGATTTCTTTTGTGATCATAATGCTTTAAGAGATTTGATTAATTCCTTAATGAATTTTATCTAGAGTTTAATTGATCTAATAAATTTCTAGGTTGAAAAGTAAAAGAAATTCATATATTTAAATCCTATCTGAATTACTAGGACTGATATATGCAGTGATTAAAATTATAAAAATTTAATGTATCTGAATTATTTAAATCACATCTTAACCATCGTGGTTAATAATTTCGGATAGGATTAGTGCAATTTGAACGAAAGTGCATTAATCAATTAAGAAAACCTGCTGGCTTGTAAAACCAGAAAATCAAATTAGCATATTCAAAATTAATTATTGCATCGATTTGGTTAAATTTATAATGCCTTAGCTATTCTAGATTTTGTCTCATTCTGAAAGTTTGCTACCACCTTAGTTTGATAGTGTGTTTAAATTTTCAATTTATTTTTTTTTTACTCGAGTTAATTATCCAAACAATATAAGTAGGTATTATAAATTGAGTGATTGTCTCTGATCCTAAAGGACGATATTGGGTTGCTATCCTGTATTACTTGCACAACCGGTACGCTTGCCAAACACATGTCAATAAGCCGAAAACACCTTAGCCATTTATTTCGGAGCTACTTTCTTTGGAGTAGGCTGGGGTATCTATTTTAGACTTGTCCTCTTCGGAGCAAGCGGGGAGATGAATTAACTATCTTTTTCGGACCAGTCTTCTTCGGACTGATGTGAAGGACTAGCTAATTATTCTGGAATACGTGAATCAGGGATATACTTCATAACCAGCCTTTTCGGTACAGACCAAAGACTGACCCTATGCTATGATTAGTATAGTAATGTCAATCATCGCTTTATCGGGCTTCAGAGTTATCTTCAAGTCTTCTGGCTTGGGTGACCTGTTCAGAAAGGATTAATTGGGCCTCTGAACTGGTAATTACCTTTTTTTGAGCTGGCTTATCACAATAGTTGCCCCTATCCCAATTTCAAGATAATTCTTTGTTTTGAAAAGTAGGAGTATTAATGGGCTATCGTTTACCGACGGAAAAGATATAATCAATGATGGCAAATCTTCAATTTAGTCGACTACGATAACTGACTTCTGATTCGATCGTCATGCCATGGACATGTGTCACTTTCCTGTTGGCTCTTGAAAAGGAGGTGTAGGCTTGCGAGTCATGTTTCTTCTTTCCATTATGGTGATCTAGCGACTCTTTGACTTCAGTTTGGATGGAGGACGTGGCATTATCTTATCCATTTGATATTATGTACGAATTCCATCTTGGCCACCAGATACAATCACGCAGATCGTGGCTGATAGTTTGGTCTTTCTCCTGTCGAATCAACTGACACCTCTTAGGGCTTCGCATCCGTGATCGGCACCTCCATATGTAGCGTGATCAGAGAGGTGCCCCTTCTCTCAAGAAAATCATCCGAACCATTTTCGCTCCCTATATAAAGGGCGGTGGCCTGGCAGAGGAGGATTCTTCGCCTTCGTTGAGCTTTTATTTCCTTCATTTTCAACTGTTCCAAACCTTCTTTTCTTTTCCCGACTTTCATTTTCTTCCACAGGTAGATCCCTTTTCTTCCTTCTTCTTTTATATCATGGTTAGAACTTTAAAGGTCCCCGCCGCTGGTAGGACTTCGTTCGGCGGGGAAGGAGTCGAAACCTTTAGCGCATCAGGTTCCCTTAGAAAGAACAATGCTGAGTCCATACCAAAGTCAATCCCTTGCTCCTTATCTTTTGATAGGATAGCTCGTCTCAGGGAATACTATCATATTCATGAAAACATTTCTTTAATACTCCCGAAGCCTGAAGATAGGGTAAATAATCCTCCTGCCAGTGCTATTGCAATATATGAAGACCACTTAAAAGCCGGTCTTCGCTTTCCATTACACCCCTTCTTTGCTAAGATCTTCAACATGTATCATATAGTTCCATCGTAATTTATTCCAAATAATATTTAAAACATTTGTGAATTCTTAGTCTTCTATCATATAGCAAATATAAGTCCCAAGACCACTCTGTTTACATCTTTCTTCATACTGAAGAGAGATTTCCATGGCAACGGGTGGTGAGTCATCGGCCCCCACCCTGGTCATAAATTAATTATGGGCATGCCTAGTGCTATTCATGGATGGAAACCCAACTTCTTTTTTGTCTTTTCTTCTCAGCCTTGGGGCTTTAACACAAAATGGAGGGAACCCTATTTGAGTGCCAATGCAGGCAAAAAGGTTTTAAGGGCTGACTAATCAGACTACGATATGTTGTCTGGGTTCGAAGTCCCTTTAATTAGGGAGTTGTTAGAAGAAAGAAACCTCCATCTCGCTCAGATCAGCGAGTTTTCATCATTAGGTGTAGCTGATAGATAGTTTTGGCTTTATCTAGCTTTATATGTATTCCTGATGTCTAACTTTGAGATATGTTTTTATTAACAGGCGATAGGATGATGCCAGACTTCAGCAAACTTCGTCAGGCCGCTAAGAAAAGAGTGGTGCCGGTTCCTCCAAAGGGATCGGAAGTCAAAAAGAAGGCTCAGGCCGAAGGAGCCAGCCAAAATACCATACCAACAAGGGAGTCATCGGGGGGGAATGATGTCCCACTGGCAGAGCCCCTGTTGAGAGAGACCACTCCGATTCGGGCTTCAAAGCAGCTAACCTCGACCCCATCCATTGATATGCAGTTGCCTTGTCCTTCCCCGAGGGATAAGGGCAAGGCCCCCGAGGCTGAAGAAAGCCTGGGGAGAAACACCCCTCCAGACAGAGAGTGCGAGGTAGATCTTTCTATCTTCTCAGATGTGCGGGGTCTGGTGCATCCCAACATGGCCAGGAAAGTGCTGAAGGCCATGTTGTTGCCCCGTGATTGAAAAGTTACCAGGAATCGACATCTTGATGAAGTGTCCGATTCAACATACCCTGCTATATTGAAAGTAAAATATCTTTCTCTCCTTTTGTCTCTTCATAACCATATTTAATATAACTGTCTTCATGATTTGGCTATTTAATGTAGCTGATCCATGACATCACCCTCATGGAAGAAAGTCTGGCAGAATTTGCCAATTTCATTCGACACCTCCGGGAGGAGCTCCAAATGATGAAAGCCGAAAAAGAAATGGCCGAGGAACTAAAATGGCTATGGAGGAGAAGCTTAATAAAAGTGATGTCGATGTTAAGAGTCTAAAGAGTGAGCTGAAGAAGGCTCAACTGAAGATCTCTGAACATGAACCTAAACTCTGGAAGAAGAAGAAGAAAACTCACTCCTTGGAACATTCGATCAAGGAGATTCAGAAAAAAGCCAATGAGGTGGCCAAAGAGGCCGAACCGATGGCCAAAGAATTTGAGACCCTGAAGGAATAGGTAACCAAGGCGGTCGAAGACTTCAAGAAGTCTTCAAAATTTAAGAGGTAACTAAAACAGGGGTGGTCAGTTACCAACTAGGTTTTAATGATGAGATTAAAGAGGTCCAAGGACTTTATCCTGAGCTGGATCTCACAAACATCCCATTATATGAGGTCATAGAAGAAGAGATTGAAACTCCCATCGAAGCTGAAGAGGTACTGGGACAGACCAAAGAAGTCCCGATCATAGTCGAAGATGTTGGGAAACAAGTAGAAGACCCATTTATAGTAAATCCAGTAGCTTTGGCTCAGACTGAAGAAGCTCCCCCTATGGCTGACCTAGAGGCTCCCACCGTAGCTGGCCCAGAGATCGTAGCTGAAGTAGATGAATAGGCTTTTACATTTTTGTCCTTTATCCTTTGTCTTTTTGCTTTGTAGAAAGAATGAAATGTAAATATGCTCCTTTTGGTGTTGATAGAAAGGGCACTTTCTTGCAGACTGTGTCATGCCATGATTTCTTTCTAGGTATAGAATCCTCGGATAAATGAGGCCTTCCATTCTGAGCAAAAAATTTTTCAAGTAAAAAGTCTTCGAATATGCAGCGATCTTCGGATACGAAGTGATCCTCGGATAAGTAGTAGTTCTTAGATATATCTTGGCCTTGAGCTTAAGTGAGAAAAGTTTCAAGTACACAGTCTTTGGACATATAATAGCCCTCAACTTGAGTGTGAATTTTTCTAAAGTATGAGATCCTCGGACTTACCCTTGGCAAGAATGCTAGCCTCAAATGAAATAATCAGTTGGGCCTGTAACAGGTTCAACCCTTTCTGCTCATAAGCCTGACCCTTAAGCTCTTGAACTCATAATTAACGAGCCTCGACTTTTGTGGACAATTTTAATTCATCAATAATGGGGCGTATCATTTTTTCCAGCTATCCAATTATCATTGGCAGGGCAGTTATCACTCAGATAATGGGATCGTGGCGATTGGAGTTACTAATGATGCATGCTTCTAGAATCGGACTAGTCGTAGCCCTTTGACCTCTCATAACTGTCCGCATGTGGATCGAGACCATTATTCCCTTCTTCATTAATCGAAGCGAGCACACGTGGCATGATCAGAGATCTGCTTGAGACGTGAGCGAGGAATCTGAGCCATTGGTGGCCTTTATATAAGAGATTTATATCCCTGAGGGTTAAACTTTCTCGCACATTAGCGACATTGCCTTCTCGAGCAGTTCCTCTCCAAGGTTCCTTTTATTTGCCACCTTTCTCCTTCTTCCTCCATTATCGAGCTTTAAGAGTTTATCCATCATGAGACCAGATGCAGCATGGCTTTGATAGGCGGTGAGGAAGAGGATGATGACAAGCACTCCTCTGAGAAGATCAGAGCGAAAATGGGTTCGCATTCAAACCTCTCCACAAGTTTCGGTTGGGAAAGAAGTCCCCATTAACATATAATCTTCCTCAGAAGAGGATGGCGTCCCCTTACCAGGACGCTCAACTGAACGTCCGGCAGCACCTCCTGTTGTAGAGCTGTTCGGGGAGCCAAGCTCACAGGATAAGGGTAAGGCTCCACTTATTGATGAAGACATCAAGCCTCAACCTCAAACTGCTGAAAGGGAGGGCTTTGGAAGCTGTAATATACTGGTCGCTGATGCTGGCCTTGACAACCCAAGACTGGCAAAGACTTTGTTGAAAGCCACTATTCTCAAGAAGGATTGGGCGACGACACAAAGGCAAGGATTGGAAGACACTCTTTCTTCCGTCTACTCCAGAATACTGCAAGTAAGTGTTGAAGTAGTTCGTAGGGCTTTCTTTAATATATCAGTGCCAATAAGGATGATTTTGTATATATTTCCCTTGGCAAATTATCCACGATGTCTCTCTGCTGGAAGAGAATATTCATGGGTTCACCGACCTCGGTGATGGCCTCAAAGACCAGTTGGCATTGGCCAAAGTCAAAAAAGAAGCAGCTGAAGAACTCCAAGTTACTGCCGAACAGAAGCTGAGTCAGAACATTGCTATTAATCATTCTTTAGAGAAGGAATTAAGGGCGGCTCAGATGCACACGACCGAACTTGTGACCGACTTGGAGAAAAGACGGAGGAAGCTGATCTCGACTGAATTACTAATAAAGGATAGCCTTAGGAATGCCGAAGAGATGGCAAATTAGAAGGCTGAATTAGAGAAAGAAATCAACATCTTGAGGCAAGAGGTGGTGTTAGCTGAATAAAAGGCAGAAAGAGCTGATCAGGATGCCCTCCAAGCAGTCGAGGCTTACAAAAAGTCCAAGGCCTTCGATGAAGAAGTACATGAGCGAGGATAGAAGGCTACCACATCGGCTTTCAAGATTGCCTTAAAAAAGTTATGAAAATGTACCCGAACATAGACGCCTCATTCCTGGCCATTACTATTGATGATGAAGGGGAAAAAAGTAAAAACTCTAGCTGACAAAGGGCCAGTTCCCCCAATCAATGAAGATATTACAAAGGAGACTTCTGCTCTTACTTCCGGGTCGGCTGAAAAGGAACACTCTTAATGTAACTTTTTCTTTTTATTGATGTAAGTCGGCTTCCTCTCAGGACTATGTATCAAGTTTCCTGATGAATGAAAATTTTCTTTGCTTGATGTAGAAGTCTTTCCTTCTATTAGATAAGTGTGTTCCAAAATAATTCTAAGTATAAGCTATTCAGCACCATAAATGCTGAACTGGGGCATTTTTAAAAAAAATCCCAAGACTTCATGGTGGCCTTGATCGGATTTGTCTCCATTCTAGACAGGAAAATCTGAACTTGTTGAATCCATAGTGAGACTTATCTGCTTGCCTTGATCGGTTTGCCATTAGGGTAGGTCGACAAGGCCATCCGTAGGCATTTTATTGATAGTAATAAGGTAGGCTGATTAGGCCCGCTTCGGCACATCATTGAATTTACCGTAGGGTAGGTCACTTAAACCATCCCGGTGCCTTTGGTTAAGAGTAAGATAGGCTGGTTAGGCTCGCCCCGGCACGTCATCAGATTTACCGTAGGGTAGGTCACTTAGACCATCTTGTGCCTTTGTTTGATAGTAAGGTAGGCTGGTTAGGCCCGTCTCGGCACGCCGTTGGATTTACCATAAGATAGGTCACTTAGACCATCCCTATACCTTTGTTTGATAGTAAGGTAGGCTGGTTAGGCTCGCCTCAGCACGTCATCAGATTTATCATAGGGTATGTCACTTAGACCATCCCTATGCCTTTGTTTGATAGTAAGGTAGGCTGGTTAGGCCCGCCTTTGTATGGATGCTTCATTGAAGTCTTCCAAAGATAGATCTTTTATTGATAGTACTTGCAAAAGTTTTCTACATTCCAAGGTCGAGGTAGTAGTGAATCGTCCAGAGTTTCAAGCCAATAAGCCCCTAGGAATATGACTTCTCTGATTTGGTAAGGGCCTTCCCAGTTAGAAGAAAGTTCGCCTTGTTCCATTAGCCTGGATACTTCAATTCTTTGCAGTACTAAGTCTTCGAGTCGGAAGGTTCATTCCTTCATCCTAGAGTTATAGTATTTGGCAACTCTTTGCTAGTATGCCGCCATCTTCATCTGGGCACGAAGCCTAGCGCCTTATAGCAGATCTAGATCTACTCTTCGATGCTTTGAATTTTCGGGCTCCTTGTAATGGTTAATCCTTAAGGATTGTAAAGTAACTTCAATGGGAGGACTATTTCGGTGTCGTAGGCTAGGTGGAATGGAGATTTGTCAGTAGTTGTTCTGGGAGTTGTCCGATATGCCCAAAGAATTGAATTTAATTCTTCGGCCCAGAGCCCCTTGATATCGTTCAGCCTAGTCTTAAAATCAAGAAGAATAGTCCTATTAGTCACTTCAGCTTCCCCGTTGGATTGAGGATTACCGACGGAGGTCAGTTTGTGGAGTATATGGTATTGGACGCAGAAGCTTTTGAACGTTGGATTAATGAATTATCTTTCGTTGTCGGTGATGATGGCATAAAAGATTTTGAACTGAAAGATAATGAAGTTTCTGATGAAACCTTCGACTTTCCCTTTAGGAATGTATGTCAAAGGCTCGGCCTCAACTCATTTGGTGAGTAGTCAATGGCTACGATGAGGAACTTCCATTGTCCAGAGATTAGGAGGAACGGGTCAAGAATGTCTATCCTCCACTGGACAAAAGGCCATGGTGCCATCAACTGAGTCAGTTGATTTGCAGGTCATCTCTGGATATTAGAGTATTTTTGACATCGATCATATCTTTGGACAAAGTCGACGGAGTCTTTCTGAATAGTTGGCCAATAATAACCTTGGCATATTATTTTGTAAGCTAGAGATCTGCCTCCTAGGTGGTCTTCTCATATACCTCCATGCATCTCTCTTAGGGCATAGTCAGCGTCCGACAATCCTAGACATTTAAATAAAGGCTGTGTAAAGGATCACTTATATAAAGTTTCGTCCAAGATAGCATATTGGGATGCCATCCAGTGAACTTGCTTGGCTTCAATCTTATCTTCGGGCAATATACCTTCATTCAGGAACTTGAGAATAGGATTCATCCAGCTAGGCTCATGCTCAACCTGATGTACCTCCAATGTTTCCTCCGCTATGCTCGAAGCTTCGAGATACTCTATGAAGGTGTGATCGAGGGAGTCTGGAGTGGTGGTGGCGAGCCTGGATAAGGCATCGGCTCGGGAATTCTCCATTCATGGCATATGGACAATCTCAAAGAATTCTAGCTGGAAAACTAGAGCTTGCACTTTCTCTAGATATTGGATCATAGTAGGATCTCAAGCTTCAAATTTGCCTTTCACCTGGTTCACCACCAGCTGAGAATCCAAAAAGATTTGAATCTTTCGAATCCCTAACTCCTTGGTGATTCGGAGTCCTGCTAAAAGGGCTTTGTATTCTGCCTGGTTGTTCGAAGCATGGAAGGAGAAACAGAGAGCATACTCTACGGTGTGCCCATTCAGATCGGCTAGTATAAGACCAGCTCCACATCTCGTAGAGTTAGAAGCTCCGTCCACGTGAAGTATCCATATAGATTTTGAATCCCTTTTAGTAGCTTCC
The DNA here is from genome assembly GCA_021397845.1 of Areca catechu. Taxonomy (NCBI): domain Eukaryota; kingdom Viridiplantae; phylum Streptophyta; class Magnoliopsida; order Arecales; family Arecaceae; genus Areca; species Areca catechu. The sequence continues at coordinate 200,472,035 of CM038039.1, read as the reverse complement.
TCCTCTTCGGCATTCTGTAGGTTGTCTTCTTGCCCCCATGTACATTCGGCTAGGAAGTCAGCTAATACTTATGCCTTTATTGCCGATCTAGGTTGGAAGATGATGTCGAACTCACCGAGCTTAATAGCCCATTTGGCTATCCTTTTAGAAGTATCTGGACATCGGAAGATGACTTTTAAGGGTTAGTCTGTCAAGACTACGATGGTGTTGGCTTGGAAGTAGGGTCACAAGCATTTCGCCATGATCACTAGTGAGTAGATAAGCTTTTGTACTCTAGAATATCTTACTTCGGCATCAAGTAATACTTTGCTAGTGTAATAGATCGACCTTTAGAGATTGTCAGTTCTTTTTTGGACGAGCGCCGAACTGATCGCCTCATCCAAAGCTGAGAGGTATAAATAGAGGATTTGCCCTTCCTGAGGCTTAGAAAATAAAGGACTCTCTAAGTGTTTTTTCAATTCTTCGAAGGCAAGCTGGCAATCATCGAAGCATTCGAAGTCTTTGGATTGACAAAGAGCTTTGAAGAAAGGAATACATCTTTTGACTGATCAGAAGATGAATCCGCTTAGAGAGGCGATTCTTCCTATCAATTATTGTACTTTTTTTTTGCAAGAAGGATGTCTCGTGCTTTAGATAGCTTGAATTTTTTTTAGATTAGCCTCTATTCCTTGTTTAGTAACCAGGAATCCCAGGAATTTTCCTGAAGTCATCCCAAAATGCATTTGGTAGGGTTTAATTTCATCCGATGACGCCGCAGGGCATGAAGGATTCTTCTAAATTTTTAATGTTGTTAGCTTTAAGGAGGCTTTTTATAATCATATCATCAACGTAGGCCTCCATATTCCTTCCCAACTGCTTTTCGAAAACTTTGTTTATCAGCCTTTGGAATGTCGCTCCAGCATTTTTCATTCCAAATAGCATTACTTTATAACAGTAAAGCCCTTTCTCTGTTATAAAGGCTGTGTTCTCTTCGTCTTTGGGATTCATCTAGATCTGATTATATCCAGAGAAAGCATCCATGAAACTCAGTAGCTGATGACCTATGGTGGCATCGACCAGCTGATCTATCTTTGGAAGAGGGAAACTATCCTTCGAGAAAGCTTGGTTAAGATCCGTATAATGATACAGATCCTCCACTTACCATTAGCTTTCTTCACCATCACGATATTGGCTAGCCAACCATGATAGTATATTTCTCTAATGAATCCAATTTTAAGAAGTTTGTTGACTTCTTTGTCGATCACTTTCGATCTTTCTGGGGCAAAGTTTCTCTTCTTCTATCGAACTAGCTTGTAACCGGGGACAACTTCCAGCTGATGAGTGATTACTTCGGCCAGAATTTCTGGCATATCTGAAGCCGACCAGGCAAAGACATCGATGTTACTTCGAAGAAAGTGGATCATCCTTGTCTTTGTTTCTTCATATAGCAGACTCCCAATCTGCACTATTTTTGTTGGATTGTCTTTGGTAAGAGGTACGAAGATGGTTTTCTCTATGGGTTTCCCATAATCTTCATTCCGATCTCTCGGATCTAGTTGATCTAGCATCATGGGATCAGATGATTGCTTGTCTTGTATCACTAGGCACTACCGGGCAACTCGCTGATCTCCTTTTACTTTTTCGATTCCACTCCTAGTGGGAAACTGTACTAGAAGATGATAAGTTGATACTATGGCTCAAAATTTATTCAATGCGGGTCATCCCAAAATAGTGTTGTAGGTCGATAGTGTTTGCACTACTATAAAGTTGATGGGGAGCATTTTTTGATGTCGTTCAGTGCCAAGGGTTACAGGTAACATTATTTCTCCTTCTACTCCGACCTGGTTGCCTCCGAACCTAGTCAGAGGTGTAGGGGATATATGTAGTTTATTTTTAGGCAAACCCATTCCAAGGAAAGCATCATAGAGTAAAACTTCAGCAGAGCTTCCATTATCTATCATGATTCTTCTTACATCGTAGTTGGCTATAATAGCTAAAATAACAACCGGGTCATTATGTGGGACTTGGATTCCCTGAAGATCATCATCTGAAAAACATATGGAGTTGTTACTTCGGAGCCTTTTTGGAACATCCTCTTTGGCTCCACTTCTCTAGTCAGTTCGTCGATGTAGCATGCCTACCCTTCCATCGGTTGGCCTCTGGTTAGGTAGTTCAGCTTCTTTAATAGCCCTTTGAGGGGGAATAGCTTCGATTCGGGATTCTGGGTGGCTGATGTACTTCCCCAGGTTCCCCTCTTGATCAAGTCTTCTATAGCATCCTTGAGTTGGATGCATTCTTCGGTATTGTAGCCGTGATTCCTGTAGAATCAGCAATATTTGTTTCTATTCCTCACAGTAGAATATGTCTTCATGGGACGCGGCCTTTGCAAGTAGCTCTCTTTCTCTATCTCCATCAAATTTTTTTCTCTTAGGAGATTAAGGGGAGTTTATGAGTCGAATCTTCCGTCCAATACCTTGGGCTTAGGACTACATCGTCGAGTAGAGTCGTCATTGTTGGGGGGTACAGGGGGATTCGGCTCCTTGTTGCTCTTCTTCTTGGGAACATACTTCCCTTCAGTCAGGCACTAATTTGCCGCTTGCTCTTTAGCATCCTCATATTTTTGGGCTCTTGATAAGAATTCGGGGTAGCTTATTAGAAACCTCTTATCCAGGAAGAACGTAAACCTGGATGATCGGAGGCCTTTTTTCAAAGCGGACATAGCCACATGCTCATTGAGATCGGGGATCTCAAGGGTGGTAAAGTTGAACCTTGCAATATAATCTTTAAGATTCTCTCCTTCATTCTGGTGAAGGAGGAACAAGCTGTCCGTGTTGCGAGGCATTTTGTGGCAGGTCCTGAAATATGAAATGAACAGTTTTTCCAATTCAGAGAAAGAGTGGATGGTACCTGGGCATATGCTCCAATACCATATTCGAGCCACCTTCTTCAAAGTGGCAGGAAAGGCAAGGCAGTGTAATGCATTGGAGGCTTCTTATATCATCATATGGGCCTTGAAGTTGCCCAGATGATCAAGAGGATCAGTAGTCCCATCGTAAGATTCCATTTGAGGGATCTTAAAGTGCTGAGGGATGATTTCCTCCATTATTTTGGAAGTGAAAGGAGGCTGTGAGTCATAGGCCATGATCTCGCTGTCCCTTCATTTATCACGGAGCCTCGCGATCTGTGATTCAAGCATCTTGAACTTTTCTTCATAATCATAATGGATCTCTTTTCGCCCTGCACTTCCAAGTGTAGAGTCTTTGAAAGAAATCGAGGGAGATCGCCTGGTTCTCTTCCTATCGAGTCAGCTATCAGCCTGCCTGTGATGCCAGGAGTTTCGATGCTCGTAGGAGAGTCGGTCTTAAGAAGAGTGCCGGGTGGGCACATAGTGATGATCTCCTCTCCCTTCGGATCGGCGGCTATGTCTGGAGGAGGCTGGTGGGTGTCTCCCTTGAAGTGCAGTTTTCTGGAAGTCTGAACCAAGGCCGTTAATGTGTCGATCCGGTTCATGAGAATCTCCAACTGTTGCTGTCCCACGGTGAGCGCAGGAGGTGGCATATTATTTTTCACCAGGGGATCGTTCCTCTGAGAGAAAGGGCATCCCATGCTTGCTGAAGCATTTTAGGCCTTTCCTTTCATTATTTTTACTTCTCAGAATTCTTCTTTCCAAGAGAGGAATGTCGCCCCTTACCTGGCACGCCAATCTGTTGATGCTAAACCCTCGCTGACTGGATAGAGTAGCTAGATTGCTGGTTCACCTCCCGGAGTTCCTGCAAAACAAATCCCTGATTGGATTTTCTCCAGTGGGGGATACTTTGATGCCTAAGTCAGTAAGGATCCAGGTAGCAGAATGAAGAGTTCTGAGGAAAGGAAGCAAAATGAAAGGAATGGGAGCTTGCGAGAGCTTAGTTATGAACTGGCTCTGGTGTGCCTCAAATTGCTTACCTCGGGAATCCCCTCCTATCGATATTTATATAAGTAGATGTAACTGAAAATAGTTGGGTTCGCATGACTTCAGTTAGGGGAGTTAGTTTGTCTAACATCCTAGTAACCAAAAGTAGTTGCTATCGGATATTGGTTATCTCAATATTGTTGAAGCTAGAGTTATTGACCACGTGGTTGGTTATAACAACCAAACCCACTTTGGGTAACTTTAAGTTGAGATTAACCAGGAATTTACTTCAGAGCCACTCTTTCATAAGGGACCGAAATCAAGCTGGCCATTTGCTTCGTACCTATCCTTTTTGGAGTAAGCCGAAGATGCCTTAGCCATTTGTTTCGGGGCTACCTTCTTCGGAGTAGGCTGGAGTATCTGCTTTGGACTTGTTCTCTTTGGAGCAAGCGGGAAGATGAATTAACTGTCTTCTTCGAACTAGTCTTCTTCGGACTGACGTGAAGAATGACTAGCTAATTGTTCTGGAACACGTGTATTAGGGATATACTTCGGAACCAGCCTTTTTGGCACAGGCCAAAGACTGACCCTAAGCTGTGATTAGTATAGTAATATCAAATCGTTACTTTATCGTGTTTCAGAGTTATCTTCGGATCTTTTTACTTGGATGACCGGTTCAAAAAAGATTAATTGGGCCTCTAAACCGGTAATTGCCTTTTATTGAGCCGGCTTATCATAATAAAGGCAAATCATTCTTTCGCGCATCACAAATCCTTTTTTTTATTAACAAAAGAAGAGGGGGAGATAAATCCCGGTGTAGCTATTCCCATTGTACCCCAACCTCGTCAGGCTATGTTTGATTCAGACCGTAATTTTTCTACATACCCTCCCTATCACTGATGAGTATGTCAGCCTGACACCACTAAGACGCTGGAGTAGTAAACTCTCTCACCACCCCGCGATCACGTGTCCCAAAAAAATTCTAGATTTAATCGAATTACCCGCGAGAATCATATCTCGAATCCATGATCGATGAAAGATAAGGCTAATCCTTTATCAACCGGACTATCATCTAAGCGCATCACAAATCCTTTGCTCGGTGTGAATGTAAAGAGCAACATGTAAATTATTTTTTATACTGTATCTACGTTGTATACGCAGTCAATCACAACCGCTTGTTTCGACTGGTGCGCATCGAGGGAGGCGGCCTTGCAGGAAATAATTTGGCCCCAACGGGGTTTTGAGTCTTGATGAGCGGGAGTGGTGTCACCTTTTAATAGATTTTTTCTGACGTATGTCGCAGGCCTGTGGCTCGTACCAGCTCGGTTAGCTCCCATCCTCCCGCTTCTGCGCGGGGCTTCTCAATCGCACGCCTTAACGATGCTTTTGATTATTTACGGATAAGGAGGTGACCAGAGGTTCTGCACTGGCCTCCCCTAGCCATGTCCTCCGCCACTTTCACCATCTCCACCGCCGCGGCCGCCTCCACCACCACCACTCCTCACTTCTCTCCGCCACCTCCACCCACCTCTACACCCCACTCCCTCCTCCCTCCCGAGCACGCCGCCTCCCTGATCGACCGGTGCCGGACCATCCGCCGCCTCCTCGAGATACACGCCGCCGTCCTCCGTGCCGGCCTCCACCACCACCCGATCGTCAACTTCAAGCTTCAACGCTCCTACTCCTCCCTCGGCCTCCTGGACCGCCACCTCGCCCTCCTCCGCCTCACTCCGGACCCCAACGTCTTCTTCTGGACCGCCGCCATCCACGCCCACGCTCTCCACGGCCTCCACCACGCCGCCCTCCTCCTCTTCTCCCAAATGCTCTCCGCCGCCGTCGTCCCCAATGCCTTCACCCTCTCCTCCACCCTCATATCCTGCCCCCTCCCCGAAGGCCGCGCCCTCCACGCCCACTCCCTCAAGCTCTCCCTCGCCGCCGAACCCTACGTCGCCACCGCCCTCCTCGACATGTATGCCCGGGCCGGCGACGTCGCCTCCGCCCGCCGCCTCTTCGAAGACATGCCCGAGCGGCGGCTCGTCTCTTCCACAGCTATGATGACTTGCTATGCCAAGCATGGTGACTTGCAGCAGGCCCGCCAGTTGTTCGACGAAATGGACCAGAGGGACTGCATCTGCTGGAACACTATGATCGATGGGTACACCCAGCACGGCCGCCCCAACGAGTCTCTGGCCCTCTTTAGGCGGATGCTAAGGTCCTCCGCAAGGCCCAATGAAGTCACGGTGATCTCCGTGCTTTCTGCTGTCGCCCAGCTGGGCTCGCTGCCTTCAGGCAAATGGGTGCATTCTTACATAAAGAACATCAAAAATCGAATTGACTTCAATGCCAAAGTGGGGACTGCATTGATCGACATGTATTGCAAATGTGGGAGCCTGGAGGATGCTTGCTTGGTATTCGATAGCATCAAAGACAAAGATGTTGTCGTTTGGAATTCCATGATTGGTGGTTATGCAATGCACGGCAACAGCAGGGAAGCCCTCAAGCTCTTCTCCAAATTGCGCTCTGAAGGTTTTCGACCCACCGACATCACCTTCATTGCAGTGTTGAATGCTTGTAGCCATTCAGGTCTAGTGAGTGAAGGAAGGGAGCTCTTCCACATGATGGAAGAGAATTACAGAATCGAGCCTAAAGTTGAGCATTATGGATGCATGGTCGATCTCCTTGGGCGCGCAGGGCTGGTAGATGAAGCATACGAGCTTGTTCGGAGCCTGAAATTTGAGCCAGACACGGTAATGTGGGGTTCATTGCTGGCAGCTTGTAGGCTTCACAAAAACATGGCTCTGGGAGAGAAGATTGCGAATTATTTGGTTAGCAGTGACCTTGCAAACTCCGGGACTTACGTTCTTCTGTCCAACATTTATGCAGCAGTGGGGAACTGGGGGGAGGTGGCTAGAGTGAGGACCTTGATGAAGGGGAGTGGGGTTCAAAAGGAGCCTGGTTGTAGCTCGATTGAAGTCGACAATAAGGTGTATGAGTTTGTTGTGGGGGACTTGAGTCATGCCAGGAGCGAAGAGATATATGCAATGCTGGAGGAGTTAAATGGCTTGCTCAAAGCTCATGGATATGTTCCTCGGATAGATCTGGTGTTGCATGATTTAGAGGAGCCGGAGAAAGTGCGAGCCCTCGGGGTTCACAGCGAGAAATTAGCTCTAGCTTTTGGGCTGATCAGCACTAAACCAGGGACGGCGATTAGGATTGTCAAGAACCTTCGAGTTTGCACTGATTGTCATACTGTTATGAAACTGATCTCAAAGATAACTGGGAGGAAAATTATTGTAAGGGATAGGAATAGGTTCCATCATTTTGTTGATGGCTCATGTTCTTGTGAGGATTATTGGTGATTGTGATTTAATTTGTAAGATTGAGCTGTGAACTCATCTTTAATTGTAATTATTATAGTTGTAATTTGTAATTGATGGCCACCAGCATAAACATATTCTTTCATATTCTAGACGACGTCATTTGCCTCTCATTAGATGCGTGGCCACGCACACGTTCTTGTGGGATATTTTAGGTTCCCTCCTTTTCTTCTTTCTAAAATAGATTGGAAATTATATACCCAACACAAAATCCAGGCCATCGTTTGATAGACTAATAAGCTTCCCTATCCCGCCGCCCTATCCCACCTCTCCAAGCTTCCCACCCGATTAAGACTCGGGAGGACGCCACGGTCCAATCTTACCTCTTCGGCCGCTCCAAGCCTCCCACCCGCGATCTCAAAGCTTCGCTATTCGGCAAAGAAAAACGGGGGCCCTAGCCACCGTCAAAGCTTCCCTATTCGACCGCTTCGAGCCTCCCACCCGATCGAGATTCGGAAAAAACAGAGGAAAAATCGGGGAAAACAGGAAAAATCAACGCAAACAAAGGAAAGACGGAAAAAATTAAAAGGTAAGACCTTTTCCCGGATCATTTCCTTTTTCTTTTCACCTTTCTTTCTTTTCATTTCATTCTCTTTTTTCGGAGATCGGTGGAAGAAGGGGAGCACCGGAGAGATCGGCGGGGCTTCTTAGGTCCCACTGGTTTTTTTTTTTTTTTTTTTTTTTTTATTTTATTTTATTTTTTCTCTCACGGTGTGAGTTGGTCCCTGAGGATTTGAGAGTTTAATCTTGGTAGAAGCGCGATAGTTTATTGGATTGGTACGGGTATTGGTCAACCCGATTCAAACCCGTTGGCACCCCTAGACCCGACTCGAACCATGCACGCCTCCAGGCTCCCGTATGATCTTCCTAAGAGGAGTCTTAGTTTGAAATGCACTGAAATTCTTGCAAGAGAAGAATTGTCCGAAGATCTTATCACAACTAATCTAGGACAGTAGGATACGGTAGAGAAGTGATTTATTTTACCTCAAAAAAATAGGGACAGGTTGTGATCTAATCATCTTCCTCATCTCTCCAGCTTCCCCTTCCATTGTACTTTTAAATGCGAAGCTGATGCCTAGAAAATCTCATTCAGCTGATAAGATTTCTTGATATCAAAAAAAAAAAGTCTTAGAAGAAAAACTAGCGATATACATGTGTAATGCATCTAAAAATAAATCAATAAAAAACAAAGATTGGGAGGTAAGAAAGATAATGTACATAGATTAGATAAATAAGATGCTTGTTGTAAAGTTTAAACGAGAGTCCAATAAGTTAGGATACCGATAAGAGATAAGATAGATCATGTACGTGGATTAGTTAAGTATTATGCTCGTTTTTAATTTTTTTAAAAAAGAGTCCACTTAGTTGGGATGTGAACAAGGGATGAATAGATTTTTTTTTTTTATCAAAAAATGTAGTCCAACTGGTTTTAAGGTATTTAGAAGAAAACTGTGTAGACGAAAATAGAGGCGGATAAATAAGTTTGTTTTGTGAAGACAGGAAGTAAGAATGTTCTAGTCACAAAATTTGTGTCATATTTCTCTCATTTAATAATGTAGTATAGATATGTGACAATATTAACATGCCTTTGACTTAATTTATTTTTTTATAGGTGATGTCTTTATCATTAATTTGATAGTTTATAAAGCTTAACTAATTGATTTACATCTCAATATTCAGCCTAAATTCATGTCAATTTAAAATAAATATATGACTAACTTAAATATTTAATTAATATATATTGCTATATCGAAATTTGAAGAATAAAAAAATTATGAATAGGCATATGTATTTGATTAATATCCTATTTGTTATGTAACATAAGGGCTAACGGCATCAAGATCTAATCATGGGAAAACATAGTAAGTGTGAAAAAACAAAAAAAAGAAAGTGTAAGACCAATGAAAGTTGCTGCTTTTAGTACAATCCATCCCTCCTGGTCCTTCTTCCTCCCTCCTGTGCTTCTCTTTCTCTTCTTCTTCTCCCCCAGGTCATGATGACCCCCACTTTCTCGTAGCCATCTAGTTTGAGACCTCTGCTCCAGGATCTCCAACCAGCGCCCACTCCCTATTGGCCACCAAGGTGGCTAAGAGAAAGTGTCCTTGGATCATGATTTCAATCTTTATTGGCTCAGTTTTGCCTCTGAGACATACAGCTCCAAATTGAATGCTGAATTGGTGGTAAAGAACCCAATTTGCTATATTTCACTGAAGATCTGCAAGCTAATCCCTTTCCTCTTCTTTTCTTTATAGATTAAACCCTAGTCTCAAATTTGTGAAGTGGATGCTGTTTTATTATTCCAAAAATTTGGTGTTCATATCTACTGTCAAGACATTTTGCGCAAAATTCTAGTGTTCTGATAAATTTGACTTTGGCTTTGTTTTGGTAGCTTGGCCCATTGGTTCGCATATGGAGCTGTACTGTATAAGCGGTTAGCACTGATGCTTTCTGAGCTCTGATGTCTTTGGTTTTTAAGTGCACCTTTAGATTGTAGAGGTACTGCTTCTTAGCTTTAGTCCTTGGATCCAAAATTTTGATCTTGCTAGCTTGATACATCAGCTTTCTGAAATGGATTTGGAGTGTTCAACCAATCAGAATTTGGCTTAACAACTAGCATGATCGGCTTTGGTGCATTTGCTTTGTATTTTATTCATGAAATATATGTCCAAATCCAATGGTTCAACATTTCATCTTTAACTCTATATGGTTGTCTATAAGCACAATGAATACAAAGATGGAGATAATATCTTAATGACTCGATTATAAACAATTGATGAGTTGTAAGCTAAAGAAGCTTCCTTTGTTGGCAAGGGAAGAAGGGATGTTCCACAGACTTTGCATCAAATATTTCTGAGGGAATTCCAAAAGTAAACATCTGAGATTTCCCATATGTCACTAACTTGTCCCAAAGTCTTGGAGTTAATTGTTTGCTTCAACAACAATTGTTTTCCTTGAGCCTCTTTCGACACGATATTCTCTATCAGCTGAGATTGATTTGCCTTGTGTCTCTGCCTCGTGGATCTAAAGAGGGGAGGCTTCTGCTAAGATATTTGATCACAGTAGCTGCAGTTTGGAATAGTCGAAGTTAAGAGCAATGAGATAACTGTTCCATTTTTATGTTACTCTAATTGGCTATTTTGATATCCCACCTGTTTTATGACTATCTTCATTGTGCTACCTAAAGCTAGGGATTCCACAAAAACATTTCTAGAAGAAAGGAGAAAATTTTTGAAATCTTGAAATAATGTTTGATCAAACAAGCAAAAGCTTTGTGTTGGTCATCTCTCTCCCTCCTATCAAGAATCAATTTCAAAGTACAATAGTGGAGGAGTAATGAGACTGACCTCTGATCTTGTTTTATGAAGCTTACCTAGTAAAAGGTGAGTCTAAGCATGCTCGTTACACTACTCTTTCAACATGTACAACAGTTACACATCTGTTCTCAAGAAATGTGAAGGATAACAGTAATTTGGGTCTGGGATCTGAGCCCAGGTATCTGCAGTTATCTATTCTACTATAAAATCAGAAAAACCTGGGGCCAGCCTGTGGTTGTTTTTCCCCATGTCTCCATCCTCATTATAAATGCTCCATTATTCTATAGATCTATCCTCACATGATCCAATGCTTTCTCTTAAGAGAGAGAAACAAGAGGAGTGCACCTCTCAAATTTAGGAGTGTTATAAAGTAAAATATATCAATTACACATTGTTTTAATCAGATTGGATGACTACGGTCATCCTTTTTACTTCTCACATGCCTCATGTAAAAGATGTTCTTGCAATAATCATGAGCATAGCACTTGCTAGAATCTATGAAAGTATAACGCAAACCACTAAACTATGATCACTTATTGGAATGGCTGTTGCCGTGTCTTTTCATTGAAAAATAGCACAAAAATTTACATATGGTACAACGTGATCCACAAGATTGGAAATTTTTTGTTGGAGAATTGATTGGCAGAAGACTGATGCTTGTGATCTGCTCATAATATGCTTCAAAAAGTTGCGCATGAGGTTAACCATATGACTGATGTGCACATACCAGAATACAACCAAATTACACTTCATCTTTTTTTCCAATGGCTTAGTTGGTTAAGAAGAATATTTCAGATTTTGCAGAGCATACAACTTGTTTGATCAAATTTTGGAGTCTATTTTTTGACAAACAAAGATCGGTTTATCCTAGGGCCATCGGTTACATGCTTTAGCCTTTTCTTTTAATGATTTGTATGGGGAGATGAAAGAGGATTTACACGATGCAAGATCATATCCTTGTTCATTATTATTGCTAGTATTTAGAACCTTTTCTCTGTGGCTGCCAGCTTTTACTTTTAACAGGTAAGATGCATCCTTGTAAGCCAAAATTATTGACTAAACTTATCCTTGTTTCATATCCTCTTTGACTTAAAAGAACCAAGCTCAATCATGGTGGTTGTTCCTTGTCGAAAATGGGCCCTATTGTATTGAGGCCTGGTTAGATACTTATATGATGACCCTCATGTCCTCCAGAGATTATCTTCTTTTTTGAAGCAAAAGTCAAGGATCAGTGCTGTTTTCTTAAGAATGCATTGTTGTCTTCTTTAATATATTGAGTATTGACATGGTGAAAACTTTTTATAGTACCCACTGGTCAGGGATGTTATGTTGTGACTTCTTTTACCATACGATATTATGGACATGTGTTTTCCCCATTGTTCTATTCGGTTTTCTCGCATTTACAAGGATTGATGTTTTCCCCATTGTTCTATTTGGTTTTCTCGCATTTACAAGGATTGATGTTTTGAAGGTGGCATTGCTTTGCTGCCTCTGGAAGCACTCTTGCCGGTCATCTTACTCATTTATGGTGTACGAACTGTGGGAATGGAATAACAAAGAAACTAACTTAACAATGGATTGTTTCATGCATTACAACCACTTAATTGTATGCTGGAACCAGAGTAGATTTTTTTTCTTAAGACTTTCATATATCATAACAATACAATTAAGTAGGCGTATAACATGCAATCATGTTTTAGCACATTGAATTTGTAATCTAATTGCATGATGCAATTTCAGATGAAGTTGGTGAAACCAATGGAGTTGTTTCAAAATCTCAAGTCAGGCTCTATGGAGCAAGGTCGACTGCTTGGACTAGATGTTGGTCAAAAATATGTTGGTTTGGCTGTCTCAGATACTCGTAACAAAATTGCGTCACCTTTAAGGTATAGTGACTCTGTTGTTTATTAACTGACCCGCTAGTTGATATAAGTGGTTAAGCTGGTGAAAGGGAAAAGAAATTTACAAGCTCAAGAAACTATCGACCTTTTCCCCTTGTACTAACCTACGCAATAAGTAGATAATAGTAAAAATGGCTGGAATTTCATGCAGAGAATGCAGCAGATGTTAAGCAGCTGTGGTGTGAAATGGCTGGAATTTTGCAGTGGGCAGTGAAGGCAGGGAGGCATTAATTGGACTTCTTATAACTAAACTAAGCCCATAATTTTCAAAACTTGATTGCTAGCTTCTATATAATAAACAGCATTTCCAAAGACATGTTGCAATTTTTCAAAATTACATGACAGTTTTTGGAGAGCAAACCAGCTATCTATAGTTTTTTTCCCTTTGTTTTTGAGAGGAATGATAAGAGTTCAGACCATAACAGTTATGTTGTGATATGTCAGTTTAATGGCAAACCGGCTACCGGTTTAACCAGCCAAGGACATTTCTCCCGAACCGCAGCGACCGGAGGAAACCAAATGGCTGACGGGCCGGCCGAAGCCGAAGACATAAGACATAGCTTTCGGCCTGCACTGAAGACGCAGTTTTCGGCCTACGACGAACGATGAGTCTTCGGCCCACGTCGAAGTATAGTCTCCGATTCGTCTCGAAAGAGTCCGGAGACGAAGACGTTCCTCCAATTCGACTACAGACATTTTCCCAAGAGGGAAGCTCGAAGACCAGTCCTCGACCTGTCTCAGGTCTCCACGAACACGACAAGTAACGGTCATTATTGACTACCTCCAGAACACGATCATGGCACGTAACTCCGGCGGCAACGCCTCCAGTTTGGCCGAAACCGCCTAGTAATCGTCCACGATTGCGAATTAAGAAGAAGGAATTAACTCCCCCATCGTAACCGCAGGAGGGAGGGCGGAATCGCAGGCCGGACAACTTATTATAAATACTGGTAAGAGGGGACGCTCAAGGTAAGGTATAAGATACTCCTGAAAATTTCGAAGTCTTTCCTTCTCCATCTATCCTCAGAATCTTTTCCATTCTATGGCTGGAGCCCGTTTCTGATTTAGGCATCGGAGTGTCCCCCGCTGGAGCAACTCCGGCCATGGATTTGTTTTGCAAGTGAACCATGGAGCGGGCCTGCGATCCAGTAGCTCCATTTGGTCGGAACAGGGACTCTATGTCAACAGATTGGCGCGCCAAGTAGGGGAGTCCATTTGAAAATCCTTTATTAAGCTCCCCTCCTCGGAAAAAGGAAAGTGTAAGAAGTTCATGATGGCAAGAGAAAAGACTCAAATTGCCTCGACGAGTCGGGATCGTGCTCCTTCTCAGGAGGGTAGGCCTCCAGTGGAGAACAACATTCCACCTCCCATAATTGTTGTGGGACAGCAACAGTTCGAAACTCTCCTAAACCAAGTCAATAACCTCACGGCTATGGTTCAAGACTTTCAGGACAGAGCTTTCCAGGTGGGGCATATCCGGCCACCTCCAAACACAGCTCTCGATCCCAAAAGAAGAGAGCTCCTCGAGAGGGATCCACACATCTCTCCCTCCATCCTCGGCCCTCCCCTGAAGGCCGTAGTTCAAGAATGCCCAGGCCCACTGATTCCCTGCAAAGAAGAAAAAGGCCTAAGCAAACTTACTCTCCCTCTTCTGAAAGCTCTACTCCCGTAGAGAAAGTACCAAAGCAAGTCCTCCTCGATTACGATGGGAAACTCAAAGCCATCGAATCGGAAATGGCAAGAATCCGGGAGCAAAGGGATCATAATGACCTAGCCGTGTGTGATCTGCGCCCCCTTACACTGATCGCATCTGGCTGAAGTTGTTTCTCGGCACTTTAGGGTTCTCCAAATGGAGCCTTACGACGGCACCTCCGATCCTTTTGACCATTAGGACAGTTTTAAGGCCCATATGATGATCCAGGGAGCCTCGGACGCGATGTACTGTTTCTTGTTCTCGGCCACCTTGAAAAAAGCTGCTCGGATGTGGTACTCGAGCATACGTTCAGGTACCATCGATTCCTTCTTCGAGTTAGAAAAATTATTTGTTTTGCATTTCAGGACCTGCCGCAAGATCCTCCGAAATACGGATACACTGTTCCTCCACCAGAACGAAGGAGAAAGTCTGCGAGATTATATCTCCAGATTTAATGCGGCTATGCTCGAGATCCCCGATCTCAACGAGCACGTGGCCATGTCTGCACTCAAGAAGGGACTTTGTACATCCAGGCTCACCTTTTTCCTGGACAAAAAGTTTTCCAAAAGCTATGCTGAGCTCCTGTCAAGAGCTCAGAAATACGTCGATGCCGAAGAACAAGCGGCAAATCGACGACTGACCAAAGGGAAGCCCCCTTCATAGAAGAAAAGCAATAGGGGACAAGGCCTCCCTGCTTCCAATAACAACAATAACAGATACACTGACCGACAACGGAGTCCCAGGCCCAGAACTTCGAGCAGGAGATTTGACTCCTATACTCCCCTCAACCTCCCTCGAGAGAAGATCCTCTTGGAGATAGAGAAAGAAAGCTATCTCCAACGGCCACGTTTCATGAAGGCATCCTCTTCCGCAAGGAATTGAAACAAATACTGTCGATTCCATTAGGACCATGGCCATAATACCGAAGGATGCATCCAATTGAGAGATGCTATAAAAGATCTTATCGAGAATGGATACTTGGGGCGATACGTTGGACGCCAAGGATCTCGATCAGAAGCTATTGTTCCCCAACCGGCTCCTGAGGAGGCCGAACTGCCGAATCAAAGGCCCACCAACGGAGGCGTGGGGATAATACATCGATCTACTAACTGGAGAAGAGACGAAGACGATGCTCCGAAGCGGCTCAAGGACAACAATGCCATCCTCTTCTCCGATGACGACCTCGCGGGAGTTCGGCTCCCACACGATGATCCTGTTGTAATTTCGACCATTATGGTCAATTATGATATAAGACGAGTCTTGTTTGATAATGAAAGTTCAACCGATGTCCTGATCTATGATGCATTCTCTCGGATGTGTTTGCTTAGAAACAGACTACGAAGATCTCCTATACCGCTTACTGGCTTCGGAGGCAACTAGGTCGATGTCGAGGGAGAAATAGTACTGCCTGTGACCCTCGGTACCGAGCCTCGATAGAAGATACTGCCGATCAATTTCACGGTGGTCCGAACCCCTTTAGCCTACAATATTATTTTGGGACGGCCTGCCCTGAATAAATTTCGAGCCATAGTGTTGACTTACTACCTCCTGGTACGTTTTCCCACTAGGAATGGTGTGGGAGAAGCTAAGGGAGATCAGAGAGCAGCGCGACAATGCTTAATGATTCACGACAAGTACTCCAATGATCCTACAACTTGGGATCAGTTAGATCTGAGAGATCCGACTGCAGATTCGGGGGAACCCATGGAGAGAACCATTTCAGTACCATTGACTGAAGAGGACCCCACTAGGGTCGTGCAAATCGGAAGTATGCTTGATGAGAAAATCAGAACGGAGCCAATCTATTTTCTTAAAAATAATGCTGATATTTTTGTCTGGTCGGCTTCGGACATGCCAGGAATTCTAGTCGAAATGATCACTCATCGGCTGGAAATTGCTCCCGAATATAAGTTGACCCGGCAGAAGAAGAGAAGCTTTGCCCCCGAAAGGCAGAAGGCAATAGATGAAGAAGTAAGCAAGCTCCTCAAAGCGGGATTCATCCGAGAAGCCCATTACCCTGAGTGGTTGGCCAATGTGATAATGGTAAAGAAGGCTAACGGCAAGTGGAGGATCTGCATTGACTACACGAATCTCAATAAAGCTTGTCCTAAAGATAGCTTTCCTCTTCCAAAGATCGACCAGCTGGTCGACGCCACTCTTGGGCACCAACTGCTAAGCTTTATGGATGCTTTCTCTGGATATAATCAGATCCGAATGGATCCCCAGGATGAGGAGAAGATGGCCTTCGTCACCGACTAAGGTCTATATTGCTATAAAATGATGCCATTTGGGCTCAAGAACGCCGGGGCAACATTTCAGAGATTAATCAACAAGGTGTTCAAGGAGCAACTGGGAAGAAACATGAAGGTCTATATTGACGACATGATCGTCAAAAGTCTTCTTAAAAAAGATCACATCAAGGACCTGGAGGAATTATTTAGTACCCTACGACGTCATCACATGAAGCTAAATCCGACGAAGTGTACCTTTGGTGTCACCTTGGATAAGTTTTTGGATTTCCTCGTTACCAAACGAGGGATTGAAGCAAATCTCGAGAAGATCCAGGCCCTCAAAGATATGAGGCATCCATCCTGCAAGAAAGAAGTACAACAGTTAACGGGGAGGATCGCTTCCTTAAGCAGGTTCATCTCTCGGTTAGCCGAGAAATGCCTCTCCTTCTTCAAGGTACTTCGACAGTCTCGGGGCTTTGAATGGACTGAAGACTGCCATACTGCTTTTGAAGAGCTGAAAAAGTACCTGGAGACCCCACCTCTACTTTCTAAACCACGGGAGGGGGAAGTACTCTACTTGTATCTTTCCGCTTCGGATGAAGCGGTCAGTTCGGTTCTCGTCCGAAGAGAGGAAGACGGCTCCCACAAGCCGATCTACCACATCAGCAAAGTTTTGCATGATGCTGAAACAAGGTATTCGAAAATGCAGAAGCTGATCTATTTTCTGATAATTGCGGCAAAGCGACTACGGCCTTACTTTCATGCCCACGCCATCGTGGTGCTGACTGATCAACCCCTCAAGACCGTTTTCCGGTGCCCTGATACCTCAGGAATGATAGCCAAGTGGGCAGTGAAGCTAAGCGAGTTCGACGTTAATTTCCAGCCCCGATCGATTATGAAGGTCCAGGTGCTTTCGGATTTCCTGGCCGAATGCACCTGGAAGTCCGAAGACGAAGCGCCTCCAGCAGAAGAAGAAATCCTGAAGGACACGGAGTTTGTTTGGGTGCTTCATGTAGACGGAGCCTCCAACTCTGTTGGGTATGGAGCCGGTCTCATACTAACCAAACCCGATGGATACACAGTGGTTTACGCACTCCGATTCTCCTTCCGCGCTTCGAATAACCAGGCCGAATACGAAGCCCTGCTTGCAGGATTTCGGATCGCCAAGAGTTTGGGGATTCAGAAACTCCAGGCCTTTTCGGATTTTCAATTGGTGGTAAACCAAGTTAAAGGAGAGTATGAAGCCAGAGATCCCACCATGATGCAATATCTAAAAAAGGTACAAGCCCTGTCTTCTCAGCTAGGGTTCTTCGAAATCATGCATGTCCCTCGATCGGAAAACTGCTAGGCAGATGCACTATCCAGACTTGCTACCACCACTCCAGAATCCCTTGGTCGCACTTTCGTTGAACATCTTGAAGCCCCAAGTATAGCTGAAGAAACTTCGGAGGTGCACCAAATCGAGACCGAGCTAAGTTGGATAGATCCCATCCTCAGGTTCTTAAACAAGGGGATATTGTTAGAAGATAAGGCAGAAGCCAAAAGATTCGATGGATGGCATCCCAGTATGTCATCCTGGACGGTACCCTCTACAAAAGATCTTTTTCTCAGCCTTTACCGAAATGCTTGGGACTATCGGACGCTGACTACGCCTTGAGGGAGGTCCATGAAGGGATATGTGGAGATCACTTGGGGGGCAAATCTTTAGCATATAAGATTATACGCCAGAGATACTATTGGCCCTCCATTTAAAAGGATTCAACCGACTTCGTGTGGAAATGTGATCAATGCCAAAGGTATGCCAACATACAGAGGCAACCAGCGAGTTATTTGACCCAACCGACAGCATCCTGGCCCTTCGCCCAATGGGAAATGGACATTCTTGGCCCATTCCCACCGGCGTCCGGGCAGAGGAAGTTTTTCCTTGTGGCAATCGACTATTTTACCAAATGGGTCGAAGCTGAACCATTGGCTCACATCACGAAGGGCAAGGTCGAGAGCTTTGTTAGGAATTCCATCATATTCCGGTTTGGAATTCCGCATACAATTATCACCGACAACGGGAGACAATTCGACAAGTCGAAGTTTAAAGACTTCTGCGCTCGGTACCATGTGCAACATAGGCTGACTTCCGTCGTCCATCCGCAGTCCAATGGAGAAGCCGAAGTAACTAATCGGACTATTCTCTATGGCCTGAAGACAAGGTTGAACGCCGCCAAGGGACTTTGGGCCGAAGAGCTGACCTCCGTTCTCTGGGCATACAGGACGACCCCGAGAACAGCTATTGGCGAATCGCCATTCAACCTGGCATACGGTATCGAAGCCGTTCTCTCTATCGAAGTCTCCCTCTAATCTCCGAGGATCGATAGATATGAGAAGCCTGAAAACTCTGATTGCAGAAGAATTGACCTGGATCTACTACCAAGTACCAGGTTCCAGGCCCAAATAAAAATGGCGACATACCAACAAAAGGTCGTCAAATATTACAACTCCAGCGTAAAGGAACAGATTTTTCGCACGGGGGACATGGTGCTGCGAAGAGCTGAAATATCCAAGCCGACTGAGCAGGGCAAGCTTTCTCCCAACTGGGAAGGGCCGTACTAAGTTAAAGAAGTCATACGTCTGGGAACGTATCGACTCAAGATCTTGGACGGTAAAATTCTGTCCCGGCCATGGAATGTATAAAACCTTCGCAAGTACTATCAATAAACAAATCCTCGGAATCTTTTGTGCAAATCTGTCCAATTTCGAATGGCCCGTTGCACCAGTAGGATGACAACGGTTTTAGTGCCCGATCAAAGAGATCGGCCAACGGTGCAAAGGAGAGTCTAATCCACTCACCTTATCGGTATGCCCGATGAACGCTGCGGACGGCCCAATCAGGCTGCCAAAATGATCGAAGGCACAGGGACGGTTTCTGTAACTTACCCTACAGTAAATCCGAATACATGTCGGGACGGGCCTAATCAGTCTACCTTACATCAAAAAAGGTGCATGGATGGTTTCTATAACCTACCCTACGGAAAATCCGAAAAACACGTCGGGGTGGGCCTGAACAGCCTACCTTAATCATGGCAAGGATGCACAAGGATGGCTTAGACGCCTTACCCTACGGTAAATCTGAAAATATGCTGAAGTGAGTCTACATCACTCATCTTATCAACAACAAATGCCTAATGAGACGGCCCAACCGATTTCATCCCCTCTGCAGTTCTCTAATGGTTCTGAGAAATCTACACCCTTGACATATCAAAGTCTATGTTAGTCATAGAAGAAGTATGGACTCAATTGCCATTGCCTTTCTAAGAAACGACGTGACGGTCGCTACTTCCCCTGGTAAACCGGTGAGTAAAAGATTTTCTTTATATAGAAACTCTCTTATCTATTTTGCAACCCAAAAGGAGAAGCCCACATTTGCAAGAAAAGACCCCACAAAGGACAAGGTGATTCAAAACATCACCAAAACCGACAATACTACTTAAATCAAGTTCGAAAATACAACGCGGAATACACAAAAAAAGAAAAAGCTACTTGTTGGTCCAAAAAGGTTTGTCAACTACATGCCAGAGGAGAGAAAAGAAGAGATACAATGCCTAGAGTCACATGAATCTCTAGGGATCGGCCGAAAAAGATCCAACACCGCAAGATTGGAGCAGCCTATCAATCTGCGCAGAAAGGGTTTCCTCGACTTGGGCTGGATCCAAAGATTCTTCAACTTGGACCCCCTCCTCAGCTTGGGCATCCTCTTCGGTTTGAGCCCCCTCTTCGGCTTGAACTCCCTCTTCAGCCTGGACCGGAATTACATCCGGGTCCACGGCTACGATAGGGACTTCTTCCCTCAGGCTTGGCGTCTCTTCAGCCTCCTCGACCTGGACCGGAATTACACCCGAATTCTCGGCTATGATTGGGATTTCCCCTCTTGGGCTCAACATCTCAACCTCCTCCGTGGCCTCGCTTTCCTCTTCTTCTTCCTCCACTATATCGAAAGCAGGGACGCCGGAGAGATCGAGATCGGGGAAGACCGTACTGACCTTGGTGAGTCCGTCATTTAAGCCATATATAAAGTTGACTCATTCATCTCCACCTGGAACTGTGAGGACTTCCTACGGTCTCAGCCATGACAAAAAAAAAATGAAGCAAAGAAACAAAAAGAAGATTCTACCTGCGGAAGCGACTGATGGCCAAGAACAGGGAAGGCTGGGCCAAAACAGAAAATGTGCAAGGTTGAAGAAGCTTCCTTAGCCAGACTTTTTCCTTCTTATAAAGGACAAGGAGGCTTCAAGGCAACATCTCGATAAACAGAACCATCTCCCCAAATCTGCCACGAACGCTCGAGATGGATGCGCAATCCCAAAGCAACCCTAAACTGATTTGACTCGAGACGGATAGGAGGTCATAGTCCGCACAAATCAATGGCTAAGGTGGAATGCACTTCCAATCCAAAGAACGGGAAGAGGCTACGACCGCCGCTCTAATCCCAACCAGAAGATCGGCTGAATCGTCGCACGATGGAAAGAGGGGAAACAATCCCTAATCCGCCCACTCCTTTTTCACACCCCAGTCAGGGGATGACAACTGTCCGGTACCTGGTTCTCGAATCAACAGGCAGTTATGACAGACGGTCCAATCAGGGATTTTGTAATCATCTGCCGCGCCATTTTCTAGGCGAAAATGACAAACTAGTGATACTCTTACTCTTCAAGGCAAATCGCCGCTTCGAAAACTGAGAGTAGGGGGCAACTGTTGGGATATGTCAGCTTAATAACAAACCGGCTACCGGTTTAACCAGCCAAGGACATTTCTCCCGAACCGCAGCGATTGGAGGAAACCAAACGGCTGACGGGCCGGTCGAAGCCGAAGATATAAGACAGCTTTCGGCCTGCACTGAAGATGCAGTCTTCGGCCTACGACGAAGATGCAATCTTTGGCCTACGACGAACGATGAGTCTTCGGCCCACGTCGAAGTATAGTCTCCGATCTATCTCGAAAGAGTCCGGAGACAGACGTTCCTCCAATTCGACTACAGACATTTCCCCAAGAGGGAAGCCCGAAGACCGGTCCCTGACCTGTCTCAGGTCTCCATGAACACGACAAGTAACGGTCATCATCGACTACCTCCAGAACACGATCATGGCACGTAACTCCGGCAGCAATGCCTCCAATCTGGCCGAAACCGCCTAGTAACCATCCACGATTATGAATTAAGGGGAAGGAATTAACTCTCCCATCGTAACCGCAGGAGGGAGGGCGGAATCGCAGGCCGGACAACTTATTACAAATACCGGTAAGAGGGGACGCTCAAGGTAAGGCACAAGATATTCCTGAAAATTCCGGAGTCTTTCCTTCTCCATCTATCCTCCTCAAAATCTTCTCCATTCTGTGGCTGGAGCCCGTCTCTGACTTAGGCATCGGAGTGTCCCCCGCCGGAGCAACTCCGGCCAGGGATTTGTTTTGCAGGTGAACCAAGGAGCGGTCCTGCGATCCAGTAGCTCCACCCGGTCGGAATAGGGACTCTACGTCAACAAGTTCATTATTAGATTTTCTTATTCTTCACTTCATAATTATCATGTTGGGTGTTTGAGAGCTGTAAATTGCAAAGAGCAGCTAATTTAAAATTCTTACATCTCTCTCAAGATTGGGCTCTGTGTCATGTCTGAAATGTTTGTCTCAAGAATACGATCCACCTTAACTAATTTGTATGCATCACCATTGTCCTAAAATTATTTCTGAATCCTAAGCTTACTAGTGCCCTGTCCAGTTAAATTTTAAATTTGGTGAAAAATAGATGCGGATTAGAGATCACTTCTTGTTTGATAAAATGCCCTTCATTCTTGTTTGGAAGATTTATATGTGATGATGTGAGTTCTCTTAGCCTTTCAATTATAGTTGCCAAATCAACCACTTGGTGCAGAAACCTTCACACTTTTGTTAGAAATATCAGAAAAAAAACTAATAATATGTTAATCAGGCTTTCTTACTAACCAACTTTGAAGCGTGATATCAACTGTTATGGCAAAATTATACTCTTTGTTTGTAATTTGTTTTTCTGCTAGTTCTTACATGTTATAAATGATTTGATCTAGGTCTTCCTCTCTGAGTTGAAAATGCATTATCTGATTGTCATTGTGAGTAACAATGACAATTCACTGAAGTATTCAAGCATTTTGTTCGGCTATGCATATCATATATCAGCACATGTATACACATTGTTTAAGAAACACAAACCTCTGTTCATGTTTTGAATTCTGGATACATAGAATCCTTATATATTTGAAGACTGAAGACCATGGATTCAATTGCTTTGGGTCTCATATGCAACAACCAGACATGTAAATACCTTAATGATCCAAGTTTTGATGATTCATATGGATGATAACCTTGTCATTGCTGACTATCCTTGGATGATAACCTTGCATTGCTGAATATCCTTGGATGATAGCTAGCTTCATCATGATAATTATAAAATTTCACTCCTGCAGAAGTGCTTTTCTATCTGTGAGCATGAGGAAAAAAGCTCAGTTACATTGATCTGATTGGTTACATCTTGTCATGCTAGCACAAATTCATTAGAACTTTATCTATAGGTTCATTTGATATTTGATTATTTGCACCTGTTAATTAAATACACTTTTACAATTAAGTATTATTCTAATAGAAATAGTTAATAAGAAGGCAAATAAATGTACTAGAATCGACATTACACATTTGTGTTAATACAATATATACAATTTGCATAAAAAAGAAAAATACAATATATTTCATGCTCTGTTTAATGATTTACTGTCCTGAGTAGTTACATGGTTCTTTGATATATGATGCAGTGTCTTGGTCAGAAAGAAAACAAACATTGATTTGGTGGCAAGAGATCTTCAAACATTGGTATGTGACATAGTTATCATGTTTTCTTATCTTTTCCTGGTCGAAGTTGAATAATATGAGAATTATTGTTATTTTGCCTCTCATAAAGCATGTACAAATGAATTTATGATCGAAGGTCCTTGCAATACAAAGTGTGCCTATTTCTGCCATTCCTATATTGGCATGCCTTTTTTTCCAGTGATTTGGATCTATGTATGTATGTGTGTGTGTGTGTGTGTCTATATGTATTGCATATAAATACGTCCATGAGAGTTGGCATACAAAATTCTAGGAAAAAAGCTGGAAGAAGAGAATCAGAATCCCACGAGTAACACTACGTGGCCCAGACTACTGCATTGTTTGCCTCTTTGAAGGTGTGAGCCACCATGAAGAAATCAAGGATCTCAACATCTGCCTATAGTCCAGGATTAGGGGGTGTGTACTATTATTCTCAGGGGTCATAAGTGACAGCCATTTAATAACATACTTAAGTTCCCCTCCTGGACAACTCTGGATTCTCTTAGGGTCACAATGGCAAAGGTCAGCTCCCATGCTTCGCACAACTCAGCCCTAGGGACAGCAGCATTAAGAAACTGAGTTCCACCGGTTGCAAGGAAGGACCCTCTGAGTTCCGCCAGTTGCAATGAAGGCCACTCCACCATGTGTCTCACTATCATGTGCATTGCCATTGAAGTTGATCTTGAGGAATCATTGAGGGGGTGGATCCCAAGAGAATAATATCATCTGGTGGCATGCAAAATCTATTGTGAAAGAGCCATTGGTTCCCCTTGCTGTCAAAGAACCATCCATAACAGTGATTCTGAAACACTCAGAGGTGTGGAGAGAATCTTTCATCCAAATCAACCTTAGGCTTTTTGAGATGCTCTAGCTGACAGGGCTCCCTCTAGTAAATAAAGTTTTTAAAGCATAGAAGGCCAAGTGATGTTAATGAAAAACTACATACACTATCAGAATATTGGCTGCTAATGATATCGAGTTAGTTTTTGTGGATTGTGAACCTTGTCCTTCCTATTCCCTTTTTTTAATGGAGACTCTTTTTGACATGTCTCCTAGAGATCTGCCTATGTATATGTTTACAGCTGGGTATGTCCGCTCATCGTCAATGCTTTATTCGGTCATTATTTTTGACTCACAGAATACTTTGTTCATCCATTTTATTTCAGCTATGCAACATCACTATGTTGCAGCTGGATATATAATTTTAAAAAAGACACCTTCACCTGCCTTGGATCTGGTTAACTTTTCTTGACTAGTCCAAAGAGTTGTCATTTCATGTTTGTTTCTCAACCAAAAAATTAAAAGAACAATTGATATCATAAATTGGATTAACAATGAAGTTATTTATGACTAGACCATTGATTTCTTTACCACTATTGAGTTAACAATGAAGTTATTTATGGCTTCGTATGTTTCAAATCTTTTTTTCGATTTAAGCGGATTGTCATTCACAAAATGGTGGTTATTTGAGAATGGTTAATGGGATTCGATCTTGATTTGGACAGCATTTGCTTTGACAATCAGTTGCAAATAGTTTCCTTAAAAATGCTTGAAAACTTGGAGATGCTTAAAATTAGCATTTTTATTTTTTTGGGTAAGAAATTATTCTTTGATATCTTTTGTTTGCATTGCATTTTTGTGCACAGGTTTCTCAACTTTCTCTCATTGGCTTTGTTGTTGGTTACCCTTTCAGTTTACAGGGTCAATCTGGTGTAGAGGTATGTTGTCTAGTTTGTGGCCATAGAGTTCCACTCATGTTCTCCTTTATTACTATTTTCTGCTTTGCAATAGGCTGTGCAAGTGAAGCTTTTTGTGGAGGATCTTCGTAAAACAGGGAGACTGGATGCCTCGTATTATACATACTGGAATGAAAATTTTACCTCGAAGGTAAGGTGACCCATAAAAAATATTGTGTTTGTGGTAATGCTTCAAAGAAGGGAAATTTTTTATACTGATGCTTGGTTGTTTCAGTGTGTACAAGCCCTGTTAGATCCTTTGAAACTACATCCAGTAGAGTCCAAGACAATCATGGACAAATTTGCTGCTGTTGGTATACTCCAGGTAATTTGTTGCTGCATGCAGTGCGGCTGTGCAGCCTGTGCCTCTTTGATTTTTTTTTTTTATTTTTTTTATTTTAAATGGTTTAGTGATTGATGGTGTGCTCAGTGCTTTTTTCTTTGACACAGGATTTCATTTACCCTTTTTTTAGGAGTATTTGTGGACCCCCATGATCATGGCCTACTTGTGTCCTTGAATTATATAATATTTGTTTGAGGTTTTCATTTTAGCTTGTTTTATTGTTATTCTTACCAACTCAAGTCAGATGGAAAATTTGCCAACACTACAAAGATAACCATATGCATTTATTAGACAAATATGCTGGATTTATTTGAGACTGAATGGATAGTTAAGCACAGTGGAGTATGATTGTAACCAGGATTTGGCTGGTGGATTGACAGGGATATCTCGACCACACAAATAGGAATTTGAAGTCAGAAGACATGCCCAAAGAATGATGCAATGGGTCAGAAGCAGATAGGAATGGTGGATAGAAAATTAATAGTAAGTTGCATTAAAAACTTAAATCTAATTTTAGTTCCACCTGGACCTCTGCATGTAACCCTATTTTGTTTTGATACAGTTTACTAGATGGTTACATATTCTGTAAATTGCATGTATGCAGGGTCAGAGTGGTCTTCGCAGCAAGACTTTTGACATAACAGAAATCATTTTTTCAGATGGATTTCATATCCCAAAATTTTCAGAATAACAACCTTCCTGATCTCCTCTATTTCTTGTTTGCGCTGCCTTGTCTTCTAAGCTGATTTTTTCCCACTGTTTTAAATGGGGATGGCGTTGGTGGCTTGGCATCCCTCAATGCTTTGAAGGATGTTATTTTGTCAAAAATCAATGCAGAGGAAAACCAGCGTAGCTGAATTTTCAGAACTTATCCTGAATGCCAAATGTGGTTCTAAATTTTGACCATCTCCTAATCTGCTATTGTATTTTCATTTTCCTTCTTTTTGTTTTTGGTTAAGCAATGGTAGCATGGAGCCACAAAATTTTTGGAAAGAAACATGACTAACGTGCAACTCATATTTTGAGGGATTTGGCAGGCTTCATTGCAGGTTAATTATAAAGTTTGGGAATGCCTTCCGAGAAGCAAATCATGTTGTTGATTGTAAACAACCCAAGGAAAATGGCTTGATGCTCTGTATCTTTCTGGAAGCCCGGCACCTTTATTGGGATACCGCTAGATTTGATCTCCCATTTGTGAAAGTTAAAACATATTGTCTGTGGAATTTAACGTCATCTTAGATAGAGCTTTATCAAATGAAAACCGCATGTTTCCACTTTTGTGCCAGGTGTTTCTCTGAGACGGAACCAACACCGAATCATCTCTGCTCGGCCCCTGGTTGCTTTATTGTTCTATGAAGCAGACTCCATACTGGACACTTTATTCACGCCTATGTATCCAAGGCTATTTCATATTTCATAAATATATGTTTTGCGATTGAATGATACCAATTCGTCCTCGAATGTGTCTACTCTCGAAAATAAAGATCCAAATTCAGCAACCAAAAGTAAGTTTATTTACAAAAATTTGGGATTTTATATCAGGATATCACATCAGTCTGTTTTTTTTTTTTTTTTGCCCCCTTCTTTCCATGTTCAACACTAGCACCACCAAGGGCTCCCTTTTTCACACTGTTGTGCTTCAATTGCTTAGTTGTCTTTGGAAGTTCCATAAAGTAATTGTGCATCATTCAGCGTTGCTCCTGGGTGATCAAAAGCTTAATACAAATACACAACCAATGAAAAGCTCTCCGTTTGCAAGCAAGATGCGTGCTCGGCTGCGTTGGTTTGAAGAAATTGTAAATTTGCATTGGCCTTTGGTGTCATTTATTCTTGGAATAATGTGGACCGGTGATGAATTTAAAAGGAGCCAACATGCCTCCCAAGGTTAAGATCAACATTTTCACCTACACTTAAATTTGTATTTTAAATACTGATGAAATGGCTTTTATTGACAACTAATATGATATATCATTTTGCATGAGCATTGCATTAATTGAGTTTAAAAAAATATATAGTTTTTATAATATTGTAAACCCAGTTGTTGTCACGTTGATAAAAAAGATGTAACATTTATCCAATTTGGGCTATTAGATAAAGTGGCCTATTATAATCTCATTATGATTATCATCATGGGCATCATCAGTAAGTAGTGGATGTTCTATTATTGCTCTACTATTACTAATACTATAAGCGGGGTTCCTCCATCTTTCATCAAAAAAAAATTACTAGATTTTTGCAGAAAAAATGTAGTTACCCTACAGATTTTTGAGGCTAGAAGAAAATTACTCTTCACTGTCTATGACATTGATTCAGATTGTACGAGTTGAGGAAGGGATTTGCTCAAATTTTTGACAAGCTGATTCTAGATTATATTTAGAATAATAATAAAAATTATATGGATTTTGCATAAGTTTGCTGTCTTTACCGTCTGATTACTGTACTCTAATAAGTCATAGTTTATGTTATATATTTATTATTGATAAATTTTTAATATATACTTAACCTTTTTAGTTATGTAAATGTTGTCCGATAATTGTGTAAAAGATATTATTAGGAAATATACCAACAAGGTAGAAAATTCCAACCTGGAAGGGATAGGAGTATCCTTTCATACCAGCCCCCTAATCCGCAACGCTGACCTTGGATGCACAAGTTCTCATATTGTGAATGGTTGATTTTAAAATATAATTAATATAAGAGAAAGCTTAGATGATGATATGGTATTTCATGAATGCAATGACATCTTATAATAAAAATCATCCACCCCACGACTCCACACCAAACATATTCAGAATTTCTTCGGGACATCCTTAATGAGTTCCCTCGGGCTAATCTAAAAGCCAGGCTAAGTAGACCTAAAGCGGTTGACCTTTGAGCTCAACACTTCTCAACTCAGCTCTGTATTAGCCTGAGCCTAGCAAAATCCTTCCCGCAAAAGAAACCGCTTTTCTTTCCATCTCAAAGGTGCACATAATTACACCGTACCAGGTTATTATAGCATATCTCTAAGATTACATTTAGTACAATGCCGGATGATCTTTAAAAAAAATATGGATTAATAGTAATGTATATTACTAGTAATGTAGATTACAGATAACATGAATTATTATATTTGAGACATGCTCTAATATTAAATAATATAAAATCAAAATTTTAAAATACTTCTAAATTAAAATATATATATATATATATTTTATAAAATATAATTTTTATATTCTATCTATTTATTTAAAATATATATTTTTTAATATTTTATATTACAAAATATATTAAATATTAAATATTTTATATTTTTATATTAAAATAAAAAAATTAAAATTATATTTATACTAAATAAATTTAATATAAAAAATTTATATATTAAATAGCTAAGATATTTAATATATTATTTAAATATATTATATTTATATTATTAAATTAAAAATAATATATTTATAATATATAAATATATAATGTAAATATATATTATATTATATATAATTAAAAATACATTTAATATAAATATATTATATTATATTAAATAATAAATAATAAATTTTATAATATTACAAAATAAAATAAAATAAAATATATTAATAAAATATAGTATAATAGTATATTGTATACTATAATATTATTATATTACATTATATTATATTATTATAATAATATAATATAATACATGATTAAAATATATTTTATAATATTAATATGATATAATATAATATATTAATAAAAGATATTAATATTATATTATATTATTTATAATAATATATAGATTATAATATATTATATAATATTATTATATAATATATTATATTATTATAATGTTATATTATATTTTATATTATATTATATTTTAAGAGGAAGGGAGAAGAAGAGGGCAATATTATCTGAAAGATTACTTGAGGGGTGGTAATCTGGATTACCATCCCTTCAATAGGTAATCCAGATTACTTTTTAAAAGGCAATCCAGATTACCGGACAAGATAGATTTTATCCAAAAAAAATGTACCAAATATAGTAATGTAGTGGAGCCCTATTATGCCGTACAGTAGTTTGATGCAATATAATCTCAGGTTTTTTAGGATACAATTCTAGAAGATTCAAGACCTAGCTATAAATAGGTTGGAAGGTCCTTCCAAAAAAAGGAACAAAAAAACATGATAAATAGTTGAGAGTCTGTCTCTCCATTTTCTTTTCCTCCATTTCAATAAAAAGATTCTCTTTGATATAAGCAACATATGTCCCAGTAAGAGATAATTCAGCAAGCTTTCAATTTTATTTATTATCTTGCAGGTCCATGGATCCACCTCGACATCCTAGAATGCAATAGATGGATCTTGGACAAGTTGGTTCTTATGCTAGTTTTATACTTATTTATTATGCTCCAATAAATTATTAGTATTAATTATTTTTTTATATAGTATTAATTATTTATTTATGTATGTGCTATTGACCAATTTTATAAACTAGTTATCATATGAAGTGTGTTTTATATTCTTATCTTTTAGGAATTTTTGTAAATCTTGATAAAAAATTGTACAAATTTTCAACATACTAGACAAAAATATTAGGCTATCCATTTAGCTAAGTGATGGTAACCAAGATATAGGTATTCTCCCTAACCTCGGCACCTCCAACCTCAAATTAAGTTAAGGACCTTGAAATTGGCTAGCACCAACCTGACCTCAGGGGCGGACCGCCAGGGGGGCAAGGGGGGGCCTTGGCCCCCCCAATTTTTTGGTTTTCTTTCATTTTTTCATAATTTTTTTCTATAATTTTTTAATTTTTTTAAAATTTTAGATATTTGGCCCCCTAAAATTTTTCTTTTAATCTCAAAAAAGATCTTTAAAAATTGGTGAAAAAATTTTCAAAAAAGAAATTGAATCCCATTTATCTTATAAAAAAATCACTTTTAAAGAGTCTTAAAAAAAAAAAAATCGGTGAAGAACTCACCTGCAGCAAACCACTCCCAAATCCCATCTGTCGTGCTCCTGCACTGAAGCCTTCTCCAATCCCCAAACCCCAGCCGTCGACTGTCGCCGACTGACTCCTCCTCTCTTCCCCAACCGCCAACCTCTTCATGCCATCTCCTTCATCTCTCTTCCTCGTTGAGTCACCAACTCCTCTCTTCCCCAACCGGCAACCATCGCGATGCTGGCTCCACCCGCCGCAGCCCCCGACAGGCCACCCACCACCGATGGCCAACCCCACCCGCCATCTCCATCGCGGCTTCGCCTCTCTTATAATGAACTCCTCCTCTCTTTCCCAACTAGCAACCACCGCTCCTATTCGGCTACTCGTCGCCAGCCATCGGCTCCTTTTCTGTCTAGAACTCCTACCCATGGCCCGATGCTAGAGGTCCATGTCTCTACTCATTTTATCTATATCTGGCTTGGTAGGTATCATAGTATGTTTCCTAACTTCCTATGATATGGTATCATATTTTTTGGCCCCCTGGAAAACTTGGTGTGGTCCGTCCCTGCCTGACCTCCTTAGCCGAGGATAAGAAGAAAGCATGACCAAGCATGGTAAGTCGACGACTTTGGAAACCAATCACACTCCTCTAATCATGAACTCTGAGAAGGCACCTGCAATCGCTTCAGATATGATCGATGCAATAACTAGGCAACAACTATATTAGATATATATCATAGAAATCAATTTGGCTAAAATAATTTTTTTAAAAAATAAAATTATATTTAATATTTAAAATTAGATAATTTTTTTGTACATGATGTGTCCATGATCATCTAAGAAATTAATGAATAATAAATATATATTCTCAAAAGTTGATAATTTGAAATATGTATCATTGTAGATTAATTTTTAAATACTTTTGATCGTAGGATATCACAGGGACGGTGATTAATCCAGTTTGATTAGTGTACGAATCACTTTCCTTTGGATAGATAAGTCTTAAGTCTGTAATATGGAGATACTAGAGTGAGAGTATAGGTGGTTGTTAGAGAATAATGGTACCGAGCGTGACCATCATAAGAAGTTATATAGATGTTTACTACTTGTTAGTAACTTTTTTGATACTACAATTGTGTGAGTGGTTCTTTGACATGCGGTACATTGGTCACTCATAATAAAATTGCTATAGTTTGATAACACTAAATATTAGCCCTATCCATTCGGACCTTTGCAGTATTCATTAGCTATAGTAACTTTACATATGAGTGGGAGTGCACTATAGGAGATCAATCAATCATAGTAATTAAGGTACAATCCTATGCGATTTAAGAAGCTAAGTCTGAAAATCCGTGACCACGATAGGTGAAGGATGAAAAAATGTTTTGTTGCCACCCGGATCGCCATGGCCTGCAGCTCTGACGCATTGGGTTCCCTCTGGATCATTGGCTCTCGTCTCGCGGTTGGCCAGCTAGCTTGCTTAGGGATCCTGCAAGACAAAGGAAGACCTTGGGCCAGGGATTCCGGCGAAGACACTCCGACGATCAAGTCAGTGAGACGATTGAGAGGAACAAATATCTCTGAGACAGAGAGCTTGAGAGACTCTTTGCTTCCAGAGGGTGATAAAAGAGAAGATAATAATGAATAATGGAAGGAGTCTTTGTTGCTCTTCTTAGCTTTGTTTTGCTCTTACCTTTACTTACCATTTTCTGCAGGTCTTATATAGACGGGAGGCTTTTCAGGGGACTCCAGGCTCTCTCCTTCGAAGGAGGCTCTCCGTTGCCCGCTACTGCCTCTCTGTCAGGCTAGTTCTGTGCCCGAGCCTCCAGCCATAACGGGATGTTGCCACTTTGAAGGAGGCCATCCGGGTGCTACAGGGCATAGGGCCGTAGGGGGATGCCCTTCTCTGGAAGGTCTAGGCATCTTGTCATGGAAGCTGCAGTCTCCCAGTCATGCAGTCGTCGATGTATCGGCATACCATAAAGCTGGGAGCCAGGCATTGTCCAGATCGTGCAGGTCATGTGCACGACGCGCCGCATGGAGGGGCACATGCCCCCATGGCAAGATATGCGCCACCTCTCGGAGACTCAGGGTGGTCAGTTACTCCACTGTATTTGTTTTGAACTCTGGTTCCCCTCCTCTTTGCATCTTTGGCGGGCAACCATGCTCCTGGTAGGAGGGTCTGCTTTGGAGGGACGGACTCGGCCTCAACCGGGAGTTGACCTCAGACAGGGAGCCTGCCCAATGAGCCCTACCTCGTTTGGGAGCTAACCTCGGAAGGGGATCCCTTCTGGAGAGGCGAACTTGACCTCAACCGGGAGCTGACGTTAGACGGGGGGCTTGCCTAATAAGCCCTACCTCGTCTGGGAGCTGACCTCGAAAGGGCGGTCCCTTCTAGAGAGGCGGATCAACCTTGACCGGGAGCTGTCCTCAGATGGAGGGCTTGCCAAATGAGCCTAGCCTCGATTGGGAGCTGACCTCGGAAAGGCGGTCCCTTCTGGAGAGGCAGACTCGACCTCGACCAGGAGCTATCCTCAAACGAGGGGCTCGCCCAATGAGCCCTGCCTCGACTGGGAGCTGACCTCGTGTTGCCTAGTAATGATGATGCGATCCAAGAGGGAGGGTGAACTGGATTTTAAAACTTTTCATAATACTTTAAATAATGTGCCAATTCAAAACATGAGTTTGTGAGCATGATAATAAAGTACAGTATAAATAAAGAAATAAATAAAAAAATAAAAATAATCATAAACACATAAATATTTATAGTGGTTCAGTGCACTCCAAGGTACCTACATCCACTCCCCAAGTTTTCCTTGGGAATTCACTATAATCAACTAAATTATAGTCAATTAGTTTTCCGGGCTCACTAATCAAACTCAACTTGTTTTCCTGGGCTCACAAGTCAAAATCCCTTGGTTTTCACAAGCTAACCAAAAATCCCTTTGTTTTCATGGGCTCACCAAAAATCCCTTGGTTTTGTGGGCTAACCAAAAATCTAGTTGGTTTTACGGGATCACCAACAATCCCTTGATTTTGCGGGCTAACCAAGAACCTAGTTGATTTTACGGGCTCACCAACAACCTATGTTGGTTTTACGGGATTACCAACAACCTTAATGGTTTTCCGGGCTAACCAACAATCCAACTTGTTTTCACGGGCTCACAAGTCAAAACTCTTGTTGGTTTTTATCACATAGACTCACCAACAATCTAGATACTAGTTTCAATTCCATTGAAACTAGTAAGCAATATAGGTACAAGAATAACAATGAAAATAAAAAAGCTTTCTTACAAAAAGTGGATTTGTCTTTGAGGTACTTGATTGTTGTGTTGAACTTGTTTCCATGTTGTAAAAGTTTCAATGGATGCTTGAAGATGCCACTCTTAGAAGCTCCCTCTTTACTTTGAATCCTTGGAGGCTCAATACTCTCAATATTGAATCATTAAAAATCCTTTACATATTTTTTCTTGTAAACCAAAGAATTTATCATTCAAACCATGGATTCTCTACTTTTCCAAGAGCTTAGTGGTGTATAAATAGCCCCCATACCTTTTTAACCGTTTGTGACCGTTGGAGGAGAAATTATAGCCATTGGAGCCAAGTTGGGAAAGTTCTGCACTTCAGAAAAACTAGCCGTTACAGCAAGTGTCGACACTTGACCTTCGTGAGTCGACACCTTGAGTCGATACTTCATTTTCTTGAGTCGACACTTGACCAAAAATGTCTTCTAAAGTCTTCTGCTCTATATTGGTGAGTCGACACTTCATCTGGTGAGTCGACACCTTGAGTCGACACTTTAGTCCATGAGTTGACACTTGGCCAAACTCCTGAAATCACCACGTTCTGTATCATGTTTGATCTTAGGCCTTTAGTCGACACTTCACTGTTCATGAGTCGACACTTGGATTTCATGAGTCAACACTTGGCTGCACCAGTGCTGAAACTTCTTTAAATTCAAATCTTGAGTACCTATAACTGATTAACACACTTAATGTATAATTAGTATTCAAATATACTTAAGTGTTTTGTCATAATCAAAACCAGAGTCAACAATCTTTTCCTTTTTAATAATGATAGAACCTTTAAGTATATAAACAAGGTAAGCTCAAAAATAAACATAACATACTCCAAAGGATTAACAATAATTATAAAGCAATGTAGCAATGAAAAACATTGAGCTCCCCCTCAAAATATGATCTAAAAATGATTTTTCAAAAGCTCCCCCTCAATATATGATTTCTAAATTCTTTTCAAAGTTTTTCAAAAATTTCAAACTTTCAAATTTTCAAACTTGGGCTGCCATGATCTTTAACTCAAAACCGTTAGATTTTCAAAAAGAGTACCGGGCTCTGATACCAATTATTGCTCAGTGATGATGATGCAACCCAAGAGGGGAGTGAATTGGACTTTAAAACTTTTTTGTAATACTTCTAATAATGTGCCAATTCAAAACATGTATTTGTGAGCATGATAATAAAGTATAGTAGAAATAAAAAAATAAATGCAAGAATAAAAACAATCACAAACACATAAAGATTTATAGTGGTTCGGTGCACTCCAAGGCACCTGCATCCACTCTCCAAGTTTTTCTTGAGAATTTATTATAATCACACTAGATTACAGTCGATTAGTTTTCCAGGCTCACTAATCAAATCCAACTTATTTTCCCGAGTTTACAAGTCAAAATCCCTTGATTTTCACGGGCTAACCAAAAATCCCTTGTTTTTCACGAGCTCACCAATAATCTCTTGATTTTGCGGGCTAACCAAGAACCTAGTTTGTTTTATGGGCTCACCAACAATCCCTTGGTTTGCGGGCTAACCAAGAACCTAGTTGGTTTTACAGGCTTACCTACAACCTATGTTGGTTTTACGGGATCACCAACAACCTTGATGGTTTTCCGGGCTAACCAACAACCCAACTTGTTTTCACAGGCACACAAGTCAAAATCCTTGTTGGTTTTTATCACATAGGCTCACCAACAACCTAGATACTAGTTTCAATTCTATTAAAACTAGTAAGCAATACAAGTACAAGAATAATAATGAAAATATAAAAGCTTTCTTGCAAAAAGTGGATTTGTCTTTGAGGCACTTGATTGTTGTGTTGAGCTTGTCTCCATATTGTAGAAGCTTCAATGGATGCTTGAAGATGCCACTCTTGGAAGCTCCCTCTTCACTTTGAATCCTTGAAGGCTCAACACTCTCAATATTGAATCCTTAAAAATCCTTTACATATTTTTTCTTGTAAACCAAATGATTTATCATTCAAACCATGAATTCTCTACTTTTTCAAGAGCTTAGTGGTGTATAAATAGCCCTCCATACCTTTTTGATCGTTTGTGACCATTGAAGGAGAAATTATAGCTATTGGAGCCAAGTTAGGAAAGTTCTGCACTTCAGAAAAACTAGCTGTTATAGTAAGTGTCGATACTTGACCTTCGTGAGTCGACACCTTGAGTCAATACTTCATTTTCTTGAATCGACACTTGATCAAAAATATCTTTTGAAGTCTTCTGCTCTGCACTGGTGAGTTGACACTTTATCTGGTGAGTCGATATCTTGAGTTGACACTTTAGTTCCGTGAGTCGACACTTGACCAAACTCCTGAAATCACCATGTTCTGTATCCTGTTTAATCTCAGGTCTTGAGTCGATACTTCACTGTTCATGAGTCAACACTTGGATTTCATGAGTCAACAGTTGGTTGCACCAGTGCTGAAACTTCTCTAAATTCAAATCTTTAGTACGTATAACTGATTAACACACTTAACGCATAATTAGTACTCAAATATA
This sequence comes from Areca catechu, assembly GCA_021397845.1. Classification (NCBI taxonomy): domain Eukaryota; kingdom Viridiplantae; phylum Streptophyta; class Magnoliopsida; order Arecales; family Arecaceae; genus Areca; species Areca catechu. The sequence continues at coordinate 200,435,997 of CM038039.1, read as the reverse complement.
CTTAAGTGTTTTATCATAATCAAAACCAGAGTCAACACCTCGACAGGGCAGTCCCTTTGGCTTTTAATCATGAGTCCTTGCCTAGGTGGTGGGCTTCTTATCATCATGGCCGTCCGTAGGCTCCACGTCAGCGAATGTTACCGTGCCAGTCCACGTCAGTGGATGTCGCCGTATCAGTTGCCCCCCACTCCCGAGCCCGGAGAACAAAGCATCTACTCGGGGCGAAGGGAGTAATAATTGCGTTGACGTGGAGGGGTCGTGCCCCTTCCATTTTCGATACCGGATGTGCCGGTGTTCAGGCGGTCATGCTTCCATGCTGTCTAGGCATCGCCATGTCTTCTCTCCCCGAAGACGGTTATTAGTGCTGAATTGGCTTTAAGGAAACTTCTCCAAGTTTGAAGTGTCACTTTGATACTTGGCATCTCTCGGTTGGCTTGGCGCGAGACATGGCACACGTCTTCTATGGGCACGGAGCGACAGGGCTTCAAGCCATTAAATAGGATCCATATTCCCAGTCTCTGGAGGTTCTTTAGGTGGTGGAAGAATTAGACTTTTGCTCCAGAGCCACTTTTCTCCTTCCTCTTGGGTGAAGTCCTGAGAAGCTAAACTCCCTTCCTTATGTCTTCTTCCTATTGTAGTGATGAAGTTCAGCCTCAAAGACCTTTGGGAGATGTCCCAGAAGAGGGCCGCTACCAAGGCACCCCAGGGGAAGCCTAGTGCAAAGGTCTAGAAGGGCGACAACGACTCCTTTTGGGCTAAAGAGGTGGGCCGTTTGGAGAGGAGGGTGCAGGTCCTCCAGGCTCAACTGGAGGAGGAGAAGGCTCGGATCGCGGTGGCGGTTGAGAGGGCAGTGACGGCTGCCATGTGGGCGGAGATGGCCAAGGAGGCGACAGAGGCCATCACCAAGTTCATGGCATCCCAGACTTTTAGGGACGAAGTTGTCGAGGCTGTCCTGGACTCTTACCACCGCAGATTCTAGGATAACAAGAGTAAGGCCTTTCGCTTCTACGATTTGAAGGGTCTAGACAACATCAGACCCTCCATCCCATTTCCTGGGGAGGAGGATGTTGCCCAGAAATGGAGCCCAAGAGAGGGGGTGAATTGCATCTTTTAAAAAATAAAACAAATATGTGAAGGCCGTGTAGTGTTTGTGGATAATGCACTTAAGTAAATGCAACGAAAAACAATAAGTAAAGTGCAAGAATTAAAGTGCAAGTAGAGAAAAGAGATAATCACAATACAAACACAATATTTTATAGTGGTTCGGTGTTCTCTAAACACCTACGTCCACTCTCTAAGCTCCCCTTAGAAATTTCCACTATAATCTCTTCAAAGATTATAGCCGACTTATTTTTCAAGGCTCACAAGTCAAAACCTAAGTTGGTTTTGTCATCTAGGCTCATCAACAACCTTTACACTTGTTTTAGCTTTGGGCTCACAAGTCAACCCTAGCTAGTTTTGGCTCACCAACAACCTTACAACCTACTTTCAAGAACCTTGAAAGCTAGGTCAAATAGCAATAAATTCAGAATACAATAATTTAACATAAACAAACTCTCTTCTTAGAGTGGATGAGGAATTTTTGAAGCTCTTGAATGATTGATTGATGTAACTTGACTTGGAAGCTTCTCAAGAATACTTTTGGAAAGATGAAATGAAAGGCTTTTCAGTGGAATCTCCCCCTTTTTGTTTTTGGAAGTGGAGTTCTTGAAGAAGGGCTTTAACTCTTGGATATTTCTTTGCTTTTCACTTTTTTCTTTTTTGCTTCATAAGTGGGTTTGGTGAAGCTTAAATACATGAAAAACACCTAAGAAACCATTTTAGACTGTTAGGAATCAAAAACTAGCCATTTAGAGCTAAAAATAATGATTTCAGGCTGTTAAACAATAGATTCGTTGAGGCTGTCAGAACCTGAGTGTCGATACTTGGCTGTCAGGTGTCAACACTTGACTTTCAGGTGTCGATACTTGAACTTTCAAGTGTCGACACTTGACTCATAGGTGTCGACACATGATACAAAAACTTCTCCATGGCCAAGTTCTAGATTTTCAAAAAGTCTCAGGCCTTGAGTTGATACTTGGAAACTCAAGTGTCGACACTTGAGTTTCAGGTGTCGACACTTGAGTTTTGAGTATCGACACTTGGTGTGCCATGAAAAATTTATGCGTGCCAAATGCTGAAGTGTTGACACTTGGACTTCCAAGTGTCGAACTTGGTTCTGCAATTTTCAGAAATAAGTGCCAATCAAGCCAAAAACATAAAGATTGTTCATGAAACTTAAATGCAACATATATAAATAATAATTAAACTTATTTATGCCTTTTTTATATGGAAAAGATTCCTCAGATCGTGAAAAATACTTTGTGCCAAAGCGTGCCATGATATTCTTAACTTTGAAAATTTGAGATGCTTGTTTCCTGAAAACTCACAACTAGAAATAATCATTATTACAAAATATGTACTTCAGCATTTTATTATTCATCAAAATCACATGGTAGAGCCAACAATCTCTTCCTTTTTGATGATGACAAAACCTTGAGTATATAAACATTTAATTTCAAATTTTAGATATGATACTTCGTAAACATGATCTCAAGCTCATATAACACAGCTTTAATAGATGAGAGGGATGATTTAAGCAAGTAAACTACATTTATTCTCCTCCTAAGTGAAACAATTTGAATCAGAGTAAGTTGAAGAGCAAGTTGAAGTATGAAATATCAAATTTGAAAGCTTTAAACTAACATTAATTTCCTACTCCCCCTTTTTGTCAATCATTAAATAGTAAAGGGAGTAAGCTCCCCCTCAATAAATGCACTTAGACAAAAAAGGTATTAGAGCTCAGACAAGATTCAGTTCTTCAAAAGTAAACAGGTATCAGAGCCGAAGAATAGGGTATCAAATTCAAGATTATCAAAGCTAAAATCAAACACAGTGAATTCAATCAGTAGAATACATATATGTATAAAATGTTTTCAGTACAAACTTTGCTGAATCAATCAGCAACACTGAAACAAACATGATACAACAAGAGTACATAAGCATGAAACATAAATGATAGATAGCATGAAATAGAATGAACATCTGTGAGGCTAATCCTCATCAGATGGAAGCTCAAAAGTGATAGGTGCACTAATCCTGGACCTAGGAACTAAGGCTTTAGGAGGTCCTTGGGCTAAAACCCTACAACTCCTAGTACAGGTAGAAGGTCCAAGTACGGGTACAATCCTAGAGGATCTAGTCGATGGAGGAGGAAGCATCTCAACTAAAGTAACAAAGTCTGGAGTGGAATCGATCACATCAGCTGGAGGAGGGACCTCAGGAGTAGCTGGAGTAGGAGCATCTCTGCTGACCATCTGATAACATCCAGCAAGGTCTACACTGCCGTCCGTACTGCCATCACTAGATTTATTAGTGCCACAATCTCCATCACCACCATCATCACCACCATCAGCATCATCAGCACCACCAACATCAGCATCGTCATGTCCATCCGGGTGGTCATCATCGTCACCATCAATATGTGGGGCTGTAGGAGCTGCTGGAGGAAGAAGAGATCTGAGCAAGTCCTCAATAGGGCGAATCCCGCCTCCATGGTGCGACACAACTCAGTGTGCTCCAAAGCTGTGTGGGCTTTAAGGCCCTCCATCTCGATCCTCAATTGAGTCATCCTGACACCAAGTCCAACAAGCTCGCTCCTTAGCTCAGTGAACTGCTGCCTGGAGTGCTCCTCAAAAGATATGTCAGTAGTAGATGGAGGAGGAGCTGAAGGAGTAGCAGCAGGAGTCACTGGCAAGCAGTGTCTCCTCTGCATCGCTGTGTCTCGCATATGAACCAACATAAGTGATGGAAGGTCGATCTGAATCCTCTGAGTCAAGCTCACCATGAGCATCAGCTCCCGCTCCGTAATAAAATCAAACCTGCCAGTCTTCGGGAGCAGAATTCGTGCTGTGAGATGATGGAGTAGGCACATCTCGACCGATAGCTAGTTCGTGGTGACCACTGTCACTCTGCGAACATCCTCTCTCTCAAAGATGCACCGAAAGGCCACCTCCCTATCCTCAACAGAAAAGATGCAAATACCTCTATGAGGGATCTCCCAAACTTGACTCAAAATCTCCTCAGATAAGGGAATCTGTACTCCTCTAACAGTAGTGCTCCATAACAGACGATGCAATCCAGTCCTCCATAAAACTCTCGCATCAAATGAGGATAGTACCTCTACTGCATGGTACAGTAAGGTACTAGTCTAGCATCTGAGATCTGTCAGATCTGAAAATGCTGCCGGTCAAAAAACTCTAGATCAATCCGCCTATCGGCTGCACTACCTTCCCTGCCATCCTCTCTGCAGGGGGGATCCAGGAGCTGCTGAACTGCTAGACTGTTCAATGTCATGCCTAGCCTTTAATCTCTTCTCGGAACTTTGTCCAAACCTCCTCTTCACTGCCAATCTCTTCCGAGGAACCATGATTACAAGCTGAGCAAAGAAAGGGAAGGAAAAAGGGTAAACACAGTGAATGGGGATTGGTCTTAAGCAAGTTAAGGCCAAGGGTATGACTGAAAGTGAGAAAAAATAGGTCTAGGTTTTCCTTTAAAAGGACACTTGTTTAAGAAATAACTGGGATTAGTTTTTAAAAATAGGAGTATAGATTTTAGGTTTGGGATTAACCGCAAAACATAAGATCGGAGGATAAAAACTTTAGAAAAATAGTTAAAACTGTGAGATAAAATAATGCCGAGTTAAATTAAAATTTTAATTGGTGGAAAATCGGTTTTAAATGAGGAGAGACATCAAAAGGTTGGTTTTCTCCCAAAAAATTTCAATCCAATAGTAAAATCAAGTGAAATAAAGGCAAAATGAGGCACTAAATGTAAAATTAAACATATAAATCCTTAAATAAGATAAATCCAAGAAATATGAACTTAAATCAACAAATATTAGGGTTTTCCACCAAAATACTCAATGCAACAGTAAAAGGGGTGAAAATGAATGATCACGATGGGGAACCGGTCCAAAACGGAGAAGAAATTCAAGAAAAGTTTGGACAAAAAAGATTTCCCACCAATTGGAAACCCAAAAACGATCCAAAATCATGAAAAAATGGATTTAAAATGGATAAACCGGATGAGATTGGGGAAAACATGGGTTCACTGTTTGAATGAGAGAGATAAGGGAGAGAAATACCTGGATTTGAAGGGGTAATGGAGGAAATCAACTATTCCGGAGGATAGAAGAGAGTTGGGGACCACTACAGCTCTTGAGAAATGGGGGGAAATGAAATACAAAAAGGTTCAGTTTTGCCCTAAAAAAAATCTGAAATTTCTGCGAGTGTCGACACTTCAAATTTCTCAAGTGTCGACACTTGGTCAGGTGTCGACACTTCGCAAAATCCAAGTGTCGATACTTGGCCAAGAAATTTTCGAGAAAAAAATAAAAAAAAAATTCAAAAAAAATTAAGGAATATTTTAAAAGGTTTTGGGACTCAATAAAAGTGATTTTTGACCAAAAATAAATTAGGTGGGATGGAATTTGAGACATTTCTAAGAGAATGGGTCAATAACACCTAACTCTCTTCTAATCATATAAAATCTCTCTTCACTCAAGGGTTTGGTAAACACATCAGCTAGTTGCTCATCAGTACACACAAATTCAAGTATCACATTAGAGTTTTGTACATGATCTCTTATGAAATGATGTCTTATTTCAATGTATTTACTTCTTGAATGCTGCACAGGATTCTTAGTTAGATTGATTGCACTAGTATTGTCACATTTTATGGGTGTCTTAATTAGTTTAATGCCAAAATCTTCGAGTTGTTATTTGATCCATAGGATTTGAACACAACAGCTTCCAGCTACTATATATTCGGCTTCCGCCATAGATAGAGCAACCGAATTCTGTTTCTTGCTACTCCATGAGATCAAATTAACTCCAAGAAACTGACAGGTTCCACTAGTACTTTTATGATCAAGTTTACACCCAGCAAAGTCAGCATCAGAATAAGCAATCAATTCAAATGAAGAATCTCTAGAGTACCAAAGACCAATATCAATTATGCCAGATAGATATCTAAGTATGCATTTTATAGCCAAAAGATGAGACTCTTTAGGGGCGGACTGATATCTTGCACACATACAAACACTGAACATAATATCTGGCCTACTAGCCGTTAGATATAGCAATGAGCCTATCATTCCTCTATAAAGCTTTTAGTCAATAGATTTACCTGATTCGTCTTTGTCAAGCTTACAAGAAGAGCTAATTGGCATACCTAAAGGCTTAGTGTTCTCCATCCCAAACTTTTTCAGTATTTTCTTTGTATACTTAGCTTGGTTGATGAAGATCTCTCTTTGGTTTGCTTTATCTAGAGTCTGAGGAAGAAGTTAAGTTCTCCCATCATGCTCATCTCGAACTCACCCTACATTAACTTTGCAAACTCTTGATAAAGAGATTCATTAGTAGCACCAAATATAATATCATTCACATACACTTGTACTAATAAGAGATCATCATTCTTTTTCTTCAAAAATAAAGTTTTGTCAACATTACCTCTAGTAAAATCATTTTGAGTAAGAAAAAACTTAAACGATCATACCAAGATCTTGGAGCTTGTTTCAAACCATACAAAGCTTTATGAAGTTTAAAAACATGGTTTGGAAATTCAGGATTTTCAAAACCGGGAGATTGTTCAACATAAACTTCTTCGATAAAACCATTCAAAAAGATACTTTTGACATCCATTTGAAATAATTTAAAATCCATAAAATAAGCAAAAGCCAACAATAACCTAATTACCTCAAGTCCAGCCACAGGAGCAAAGGTTTCATCAAAATCAATCCCTTCCTCCTGATTGTATCCTTTGGTAACTAGTCTAGCTTTATTTCTTGTAACAATTTCATTTTCATCAAGTTTGTTTCTAAAAATCCATTTGCACCAATAATTGAAACATTTGAAGGCCTATCTATTAAAGTCCAAACATTGTTTCTTTTAAATTGATTAAGTTCGTCTTACATAGCATTAATCTAATTACAATCATTTTCAGCTTCTTCAATAGTTTTGATTCAATTTAAGATACAAATGCTAAATAATCACAAATATTTCTAAGATATGATCGAGTACTTACACCTTTAGATGGATCACCAATGATAAGTTCCTTAGGGTATCCATGAGCATACCTTCATTCTTTAGATAGAGGATCAACTGTAGATGTATTTTCATCACCTTGTGCTTGATCTTTTTCATTATTTTGATCATCTTCTTGCTCCTTGATAGGTTCTTCATTGTTGTTCACCTCTTCAGTTCTTTTGGTACCTGTTTCATCACAAAACACATCTTCTTTTCTAAAGGATTTTTGGTCAGATTCATCAAATACAACATGTATGGATTCTTCAACAATAAGTGTTCTTCTGTTGAAGACCCTGTATGCCTTGCTAGATGTAGAGTAGCCTAGAAAGACACCCTCATCTGATTTGGCATCAAATTTGCTTAAATTATCTTTACCATTATTTAAGATGAAACAACGGCACCCAAAAACTTGAAAATATCGAATTGAAGGTTTTCTACCCTTCTAAAGCTCATAAGAAGTTTTCTTTAAAATCGGTCGGATTAAAACACGGTTCAAAACATAGCATGCAGTATTTATGGCTTTCGTCCAAAAATATCTAGGTATGTCATTTTCATAAAGCATGGTGCGTGCCATTTCTTCAAGAGTTCTATTTTTCCTTTCTACCACCCCATTTTGTTAAGGTGTCCTAGGTGCTGAAAAATTATGATGAATGCCATTTTCAATACAAAATTTATCAAATTCAGAATTTTCAAATTCAATTCCATGGTCACTTCTCAAAGATACAATTAAAATACCTTTTTCATTTGAAACTCTTTTATGAAATCTAATGAATGCAGAAAACGTTTCATCTTTGTGTGCTAAAAACATGACCCATGTAAAACATGAGAAATTGTCTATATAACTAGACCGTACTTCTTACCTCCTAAACTAGATATCCTAGTGGGTCTAAAGAGGTCCATATGAAGCAACTCTAAGGGTCTAGATGTAAAGACTACTCCTTTTGGTTTAAAAGATGATTTGGTTTGTTTTCCAAGTTGGCAATCACTATAAATCATGTCTTTTTCAAAACTAAGTTTGGGTAAATCTTTTATCAAATTCTTTTTGCTAAGTTTTGAAATCAAATGCATACTTGCATGTCCTAGTCTATGATACCAAAGCCAACTAGTTTCATTGATCTTGGCTTCCGTTGCCACTAGGCATTGACCATTTTGAATAGGAAGATCATCAAGATCAACCATATAAATATTGCCATGCCTATGACCAATGAACTTGATGCCATTGTCATCTAGACTAGAAATAATGCATAAAGAAGATTCGAAAATAACTTTGAAATCCTTGTCACAAAATTGACTAATGCTTAGTAAATTATGTCTCGAACCATCAACATATAATATATTATCAATGTAAGTAGAAGGGGTGATATGGACTTTACCAATTCCAACAATCTTGCCCTTTTCATTATCACCAAATGTTACATTACCATCATTTTGATATACAAGTGATGAAAACTGCTCCACATCTCCGGTCATATGCCTTGAGCAACCACTGTCGAGGTACCACATTCTTCTTTTATTGGTTGCAAGGCATACCTATAATAGAAATCAAGTGGAGACTTTAGGTATCCAAGTCATCTTGGATCCTTTCAGGTTAGTGGTAATGGTTCCTTTTGGAACCCAAACTTTCTTAACATTGCTAAGTTTTCTCTTATTGCACAAGTAAGATTTATACTCTACAGTACCACAAGCATAGCGGGTAATAGATGATGATGTAGGTACAAAGAAATTCTTGAAAAACTTTTATTGTTTTAGAGCTTTAAAACCTAAACCGGCTTTGTTGAAAATAGTCCTTTGATTGTTTAGAAGCATGTTCAATTTTTCGAAACTGTATGTAAACTTTTCAACAAAAGATTTTAATTTTTCAAGTTCTTCTTTGTACTTTTTGTTTTCTTCCAAAATCTCTTTACATTGTTTTGAAGAGTTTTTATTAGAAACAGAAAAGTTTTTCTTTTTCAAAACTTTTTTTTTTGAAACTTGTCATTAGCTTTAACTAAATCCAAATTTTGTCTTTTTAGTTCTTTATATTTTGATTTCAGTTTTTAAAATTCAATAACTAGTTTGTCAAAAACTTCATGCGACTCATCAAAAGTAAACTCATCTTCGATTTTGAAAAATACCTCATCATTGTCAGCCGTTAAGCAGAAGTTTGCTACTTTTTGCTGCTCCTCCTCAGAACTGGAGTCCTCACAGTTACTCCAGGTTACCATCATGGCCTTCTTTCTTAGTCTTATTCTGCTCTTTTTAAGTAGGGGGCAGTCCATTTTGAAGTGGCCCGATTTCTTGCATTCAAAGCATGTGGGCTACTCCTCTTTTTCCTTCTCCTTCCCTTTGCTAGGCCCTTTTTTTAGAGGTTTCTTCTTGAAGTTAAACTTCTTCTTTCTTATGAACCTCCTGAATTTTTTAGCCATGAGAGCCATCTCATCTTCTTGATCTTCTTCTTCGAAGTCTTCACTTGAGTCATCTTTATTTTTTGACTTGAAAGCGATCACTTTCTTTTTCTTGTTAACATCCACATTCTTTTGCTTCAACAAAAGCTCATATGTCATTAATGAGCCCAACAGTTGCTCAAGTGGAAGAGTGTTAACATCCTTGGCTTCTTCTATAGCAGTTACCTTGGTGTCCCATGAAGCCGAAAGAGACCTGAGAAGTTTATTTACAAGTTCACCGTTAGATATAATCTTTTCTAAGCTTCTCATGCCATTCACAATATTTGTGAACCTAGTATACATCTCACTTATAGATTCAGTAGGTTCCATTTTAAACATTTCATATGTGTGAATGAGCATGTTAATTTTAGTAGTTTTCACTTGGTGTGTACCCTCATGGATAACCTCAAGTATGTCCAATATTTTCTTAGTGGAGAGATAGTTAGATATTCTATTAAATTCACTCAGATCCAATGAGCAAAACAATAGATTCATAGCCTTAGCATTAAGCTCTATTTGCTTAATGTCATTCTCATCTCAATCATCTTCCATTTTTGGAGTGAGAATGCTATTAACCAACATAGTAGGCTGATGAGGACCTTTGATGATTGTCCTCCAAAGATTATAATCAATGGCTTGAATGAATATGCGCATATGAGTTTTCTAATAAGTATAGTTTGTGCCATTAAATAGTGGATGAGGAATCTTTGAAGCTCTTGAATGATTGATTGATGTGACTTGACTTGGAATCTTCTAAAGAATACTTTTGGAAAGATGAAATGAAAGACTTTTCAGTGGAATCTCCCCCTTTTTGCTTTTGGAAGTGGAGTTCTTGAAGAGGGGCTTTAACTCTTGGATATTTCTTTGCTTTTCACTTTTTTCTTTTTTGCTTCATAAGCGAGTTTGGTAAAGCTTAAATACATGAAAAACATCCAAAAAATCATTTTAAACCATTAGGGATCAAAAACTAGTCATTTAGAGCTAAAAACAATGATTTTAGTCTGTCAAAAAATAGATACGTTGAGGCTATCAGAACCCGAGTGTCGATACTTGGCTGTCAGGTGTCGACACTTGACTCATAGGTGTCGACACTTGATACAAAAACTTCTCCATGGCCAAGTTCTGGATTTTCAAAAAGTCTTAGGCCTTGAGTCGACACTTAGCGTGCCATGAAAAATTTCTGCATGCCAAATGCTGAAGTGTCGACACTTGGACTTCTAAGTGTTGATACTTGGTTCTACAATTTTCAAAAATAAGTGCCAATCAAGCCAAAAACATAAAGATTGTTCATGAAACCTAAATGCAACATATATAAACAATAATTGAAATTATTTATGCCCTTTTTGCATGGAAAAGACTCCTCAGATCGTAAAAAATATGTTGTGCCAAAGCATGCCATAATACTCTTAATTTTGAGAATTTGAGGTGCTTGTTTCCTGAAAACTCACAACTAGAAATAATCATTAGTACAAAATATATACTTCAACGTTTTGTTATTCATTAAAATCATAGGATAGAGCCAACAGAGGATGAGCCCAGCTTTAGGGAGTCAGAGTTTGAGGAGGCTGGGATGGAACCTGAAGCCTCCTCGAGTGCCTCGCGGGGAGCTGGTGTCGTCCATCAGTCTGGAAAGGGGCCGATGGTTGATGTTTAAATCTTCCTTTTCTTGTCTGTCTCTCTCTCTTTCTTTCTTTTCTTCTTTTTCTTTTTATTTTCTCTTTTTTTTAAATCAAGGAGGTCCTTCGATTTGTTGGGGGGCACCTTACAGGGGATGTACAAGAGATTTACATCAATGAAACATTCTCTTTTTAATGGTTACTATTCTGCTTCTTTCTTTTTGTGTTGCCCGGCTACGGGTCAAACGGTAGATGGTGGGATTTGCTTGGGGTTCCCGGTTGACATCTCCGGACTATGAGCTAGGCGGTGGAATTATTCGTCTCTGGGTTTAGGCTTCATGAGCTCCCAGGTTTAAATGCTGGGCTTCAGGAGTCTCTGGGCTTGATGTACCGGGCTTCTTGGAGTTTCCGGGCTTGAGGTGCTGGGCTTCTTGGAGTTTTCAGGCTTGAAGTGCCGGGCTTCTTGGAGTTTCTAGGCTTTGATGTGGGATGCTTGTGGATCCCAGCAGGGTGCTACTTCTCGACTTTGGTGCGGAGTACTGTGGCTCCCAGCTTTGATGCGGGGTGCTATGGCTCCCGGCTTGGGTACGGGGCATTGCTTCCCGGCTTTGATACATGGTGCTGTGGCTCCTGGCTTTAAGTAGGGCAAATGAGTTCCTGCACAGGTGAAAAATAAGATTGCACCAAAAGGAAACTTGAATTTATTATGAAATAGCCTTATATCATTGGTGGTACATCCTCAAGTTGCTAGCGTTTCAGGTTCGCGTGAAGCGGGTGCCATTGAGCCGGGCGAGGCAGTAGGCCTCGCCCGGTAAGGCTTTGATCACTGGTAAGGACCCTCCCAATTCGGGGAGAGTTTCCTGCATTCTCCTAGTTGGGATGCTTCCGCCCGCCTGAGCACGAGGTTGCCTGGGCGGAACACCTTGGGCCGTACGTGGGAGTTGTAATAGCACGCGACTCGCTATCGGTAGGCCACCATCCGGAGTCAGGCTTTGTCCCTTGTCTCGTTCAGCAAGTCTAGGTTGAGAAGGAGGCATGTCGAGTTCTCACCTTCACTATATTACTCTACCTAGAGCATGGGCAGGCCAAGCTCCACTGGGATTACTACCTCAGTCTCGAAGATGAGGTTGAAGGGCATCTCGCCGGTGGCCGTGCGAGGGGTGGTATGGTAGGCCCACAACATGCTGGGTAGCTCGTCCACCATCAGCCCTTGACTTTGTCCAGTCTCATGCAGAGCCCTTGCAGGGTGGTATGGTCGGTCACCTCGGTTCCCCATTTGTTTGAGAATGAGCCATCGAAGTGAAGCATGGCAGATGTCAAGATCGGAGCAAAATTCTTCAAAGACCCGATTGTCGAACTGCTTCCTGTTATCGATGATGATTGTGTGCGGGAGGCCATATCTGCAAATTATAGATTTCTAGAAGAAAGATTGGACCTTCAACTCTATTATCCATGCCAAGGACTCGGCCTTGACCCACTTGGTGAAGTAGCGATGGCCATGATCAGAAATCTCTGTTGGCCGGATGCCACAGGAAAAGGGCCTAGGATGTCCATTCCCCACTGGACAAACGGCCACGGGGCAGATAGCTGGGAGATAGGGGTGGCCTGCTACCGCTGAATGCATGCGTGGCATTGGCACTTGTCACATTTCTTCATGAAATCAGTCGTATCCTCCCATATGGTCTCCCAGAAGTATCCCTATCGGATAGCCTTGTGGGCTAGGGCCTTGCCCCCTACATGATTGCCGCAGATACCTTCATGTATCTCCTGGAGCACGTAAGTAGCCTCCAAGGGCTTCAAGCACTTTAGTAGGGGGTAGGAGTAGGATCTCCAATAAAGCTGCCCATCCAGGATCATGTAGTGTACGGCCTTCTTCTTGAGAAGGTCGGCCTCCTTTCGATCCTTTAGCAGGGTGCCGGCAGTAATGTATTTGATGGAAGGGTCCATCCAGCTGGCCTCGTGGAAGACCTGCTAGACCTCGACTGTGGCCTCGTAACTAGGGGCCTCGAGATGTTCGATGAAGGTGCGCCCAGTGAAGTCTCTAGCAAGGTGGCTAGCCTGGAAAGGATGTTGGCTCGGGCGTTCTCTGCCTACAAGATATGGGAGATGCTAAAGTCCTAGAGGGTTGACATATAAGAGCACACCCGATCTAGGTACTTCACCATCATGGGATCCCATGATGGGGATATCAAGTCAACCCTAGTTCACTATGGGTCCCTGAGTTTTGAGTCCCTTAGCCATGATTCAAATTTTATCTTTGAGTCCAATAATCTAGCTGTGTTAGCCGTTTGAGTCCTGTATTTGAGTCTTGAGTTTTATTTTTCAGGCCTTGTTATACTTGAGTCCTATATTTTGGCCCCTGAGTCCTGTTTTGGGCCTTTCTGTATTTGAATCATGTATTTAGAGTCATCCATACCATTAGAATTATGGATAAGTCAGGTCAAATTTAGTTGAGACATTTATCATTTGGAGTCTTGTAAGTTCAGTTAGCTCATGTTGAGCCAATTTTGAGTCCTGTGAGTCCTGTAAGTTTTATATTGAGTCTAGTCCAGCAAGAGAAGATTCAAAACACTGATGGATCCTAGCCTGAATGATAACTTGCCAACTTCAAGGAGTCCCAGTCATAATTAGATGTGCCACCTTGGATTGCATGAGAAGAACCTTGAAGATCTTCATATCATCAATCTACTGAGAAGATGGAGCACAGGAGAAACCCTAGAACTAGCTCAGCACTGAAGTGGGCTGCCCAAAGCCCAAAGCCTTCTTGGATATTGCGCCCCACCCCTATGGTCACCTTCCTTGGTTGGCCACCCTTAGAATTACCACCCATTGGACCAAGTCAAAGAGAGGGAGAGACCAAGTCAAAGAGATGGTATAATCCTGTTAGGAAAGGAATTGAGAACCTATTTAGGAGATGAGATATTCCATGTATTTGAGTGGAAAAAGGATACTTAGGGTTTTACATGTATACCCTTACTTGGAGCCCAAGCTTGTATGCCCATATAAAGACCCCCCCTCTCATGTATATTTGATTCTATTGAATATGAAATTTTTTTAAAGTTTTTCTCAACTTTCTGTGTGAATTCTGTATGAATTTTTGTATGATTAAGGGTATCTGTGTGATCCCTCAGGATTTCTGTGTGATCCATACGCCCTACCTCCAAGCCACCAGCCTTCTTCATCACTTGGCTACCTTCCTCAAACCTCTTCTCCTCCTTCTTTCAGCCTTCTAACCTCTTTCTTCTTGTTTTCTAATCCATGATAGGTGATTTGCAGGTCCCTCAGAGTTCACGAATCCAAGGATTCCGTCTGTCCAGCTTTCGGGCCACCAGATTGAAAGCCACGAATCTGCAAGGTCGATAGCTTTATTTTTCAGGCCGCATCCGAGAGTGTGGAGCAAACTCTTCATGAATCGATCTTCAAATCTCTGCCAGGTACATTCCATAGACTTTTCTGGTAGTGGTATTACAGAAGAGCTAGTCATAACCAGGACTTCTCAGCCTTGGCGGTCCTGTTTCTTCACTTTTAAGATTTATTTCTGCATGCATGTGCTTCAGATTTTCTATAGAATTCTCTACTTAATATCTTGGCTTGCAATTTGGAATACAAACTCCTAACTTAATGCCTAACAATAGAAAAATAATTAGCATGCATAAATAGTCCTGCATCATCCCATGCTTTGTACTCGTCGAAGACTTGGCCTGCTACTAGCTGTGAGTCCATGAAGACCTTCATCCTTTTGACGTCCAGTTTATGGGATACCTTCAGCCTCGCAAGGAGTGCTTCATACTCTGCTTGGTTGTTGGTCGCCTTGAAGAGTATTCGTAGTGCGCATTCCGTAATGACCCCATCAAGATTGGCAAGGATGAGACCAACTCCGCTTCCTCCTGCGTTGGATGCACCGTCTATGTGGAGTATCCACGTTTCTTCTGCTAGGGTCGGATCTAGCTCGAGTTCGGATGGTTGGATCACCTCCTCTGGACTTCCTTCGACTTAGGGGCATTCTACTACGAAGTCAGCTAGAACTTGGGCCTCTGCGCCTACCATGGGCGATATGTGATATTGAATTCACTGAGCTTCAGCGCCCACTTAGCCAAGCACCTAGAAGTGTCGGGATGGCTCAGGATAGCCCTTAAGGGCTGATCCATGAGGACGGTAATGGGATGTGCTTGAAAATAAGTCCTGAGATGCTGTGTAGTATTATTAGTACAAAAATAATTTTTTCTGGCCGGGTGTACCTGGTTTCGGTGTCATGGAGTAGCTTGTTGGTGTAGTAGACTGGCCGCTGAGAGCCATCCCTATTAGTGCAGACCAGCATGGAGCTGACCGCCTTCGGTGAGACTGCTAGGTATAGGAGGAGCTCCTCTCCGGGCTCTAGCTTGGATAGTAGAGGTGGTGAGGGAGGAGCTTCTTTAGCCCCTCGAACACTTCTTAGCATTTTTCTGTCCAGGTGAAGTCGTTCATCTTTTGGAGGACCTTGAAGTATGGCTGGCAATGCTCAGCAGAGCGTGAAATGAAGTGGCTCAAAGCTGCAATATGCCCAGTCAGATGCTGGACTTCCTTCTTGGAGGCGAGACGCTGCATGTTCGTGATCGCCTGGATCTTCTCAAGGTTGGCCTCTATCCCCCTTTGGGTCACCATGAATCCTAGGAACTTCCCTGCTGCCATACCGAAGGCGTACTTGGCAGGATTCAGCTTCATCTGATAATGGCGAAGGTTATCAAAAACCTCCACCAAGTTGGCGATATGGTCTTGCTCCGAGCTGCTCATGACAATCATGTCGTCCACGTACACTTGCATGTTGCGACCGATCTGGTCCTTGAAGACCGTGCTGACCAAGTATTGGTAGGTGGCCCCTGCATTCTTGAGGCCAAAGGGCATCATCTTATAACAATATGTACCTTAGTCGGTCACAAACGGCGTGCACTCCTCATCTTTCGGATGCATGCGGATCTAATTGTATTCGGAGAATGCATCCATGAAGCTGAGGTACTTGTGATCCAAGGTCGCATCCACCAGCTGATCGATCTTGGGGAGGGGGAAGCTATCCTTTGGGCATGCCTTGTTGAGGTCGGTATAGTCTACACAGATCCTCCACTTCCCAAAGGCTTTCTTGACCATCACCATGTTAGCAAGCCAGTTAGGATATCGTACCACTCAGATGAAGCCTACCACGAGGTATTTTTCGACCTCCTTGTTGATAGCCTTCTGCCATTCTAGGATGAAGCTCCTTTTCTTCTACCTGATCGGATGATGGTTGGGGTCGACGTTCGGCCTATGAGTTATCATCTCCGATGGGATACCGGGCATGTCAGCAGCAGTCTAGACGAAGATATCTGCATTGGCATGCAGGAAGTCGAGTAGACGAGATTTCTCTTCTTCAACCATTAGGACCCCAATCTGTACCATTTTTGAGGGATCGTCCCCTAGAGGGAAAGATAGCAGGGGTTTGACCAACCCGCTCTTTGGTTATGATGCTGTCGGATCAGGCTAGTCTATGGCAGGGCTGAGGTCCGTTCCCCTTAGACCCGGGGCGGTCTGCCAGTAGTGCTGCACCGGCTACCGGAACCCCCTCATCTCTCCAGTCCTCTATGGGGTCGGCAACCAGACCAAAAGGCATCTTGTGGAGATGGTGGCATCAAGTAGATTGAGTCTTAGGCATCCTAAGATGGCATTATAAGGTGAGGGGAGCTTTACAATAGTGAAGGTCACCAATACGGTGCTTTGCTGGGGTGGTGTCCCAGCAATTACTGGGAGCATAATTTATCCCTCGACTCCGACTAAGTCCCCGGTGAAGTCTACCAGGGGCGTAAACATCGATCTTATTTAGTCAGTGAATAAATTCATCCTTGTAAAGGCATCATAAAAAAGGATGTCTGAAGAGCTTCCACTAGACCATGATTCTTTTTACAGGGTGCTTAGCTATCGTCATTTCGACAATGACAGCATCATTATTCGGGTTGTCTACCCTAGTTGACCCTTCTTCCTCATAGGGAGGTACATCATCACTCTCCTCTCTCCTCCTAGCCTTCTTCGGGGTTTTTCCTGCTCCCTAAGATATCATCCCTACCGGCTTCTCGGTTGGATGATTGTCGATGGCGAGGGGCCGAGACCCTTCGATCGGGGCCGTAGGGGGCACTCCCCCTTCCATATACTTGTCGAGGTAGCCGTGCTTGATCAGTTCTTTGATCTCTCTCTTCAGGTGGCGGCATTCCTCCATGTCATGGCCATAGTCCCTGTGGAAGCGGCAGTAGCGAGATTTGTCCCACCCAGTCGATGGCTTCAGTGGCAGAGGTCGGTGTAGAAGGTGCTCGCCCTCGATTTCCATTAGGATCTTTATCCTAGGGATGAGGAGAGGAGTGAAACTCTCTTCGTCGATGGGGTTGACCCTGGACCTGGGCTCCGATCGCGGGACCCGCACCATCATCTGGTTTGGGCGGCCGGACGTCTCCTTGATAGCCTGTCTCTTTGGGGGCCTCCCGTCCGACTCTCTCATAGCATGATCCACCTCCTCGACGTGGATGTAAATCTATGCCCAGAGAAGAAACTCTGAGTATGTCTTCGAGGACTTCTTGTCGAGGGAGAAGGTAAAGCAAGAGGTTCACAGTCCCCTCTTCAGGGTTAACATGGTGACAGACTTATCGAGATTGTAGATCTCTAGGGTGGCAATCTTAAACTGAGACACATAGTCCTGGAGGAGTTCCCGGTCCTGTTGTCGGATCGAGAAGAGGCTATCGGCCTCGCATGGCACCTTCCTGCAAGCATCGAAGTGCGCCACGAACTTCCCCTCCAGCTGAGTGAAGGAGTCTATGCTTTTAGGTTCGAGCCTGGACAACCAGACCCGAGCGGCCTTCCACAAAGTGGCAGGGAAGGCGATACAGAGGAGAGCATCAGTGGCCTCCTGGACCCTCATAAGGGTATTGTAACTTTCTAGGTAGTCCAGGGGGTCGGTTGTCCCATCGTAGGGATCAACCTATGGCATTAGGAATCGGCTGGGGATCAGTTCCTCTTGAATCCTTTTCGAAAAGGGTGGACAGGTGTCGTAACCCGTGGGCTCGCTAGGGAGCCCTGCACTTCTGCAAACCGGCAGGCCAGATTTGCTAGCTTGCGCTAATGCTCTTCGAGGTGCCTTTCTGCTCGACAGCGAATGGCCTTATCAGTCGACCCCTCGGTGAAGGATGCCAGGGGTGAGGGTGGACCGAAGTGGAGGAACTCTCGCCTGAGTTTCCAGCCACGCCGGTGCTACTGGCATGAGGGCGTGCAGTGGTTTGAAGTCGGGAAGCGGCTCCCTCGGCTGGTCGGATCATGTTGTGGCCTCTTGCCGTTTGCCTGGTAAGTCTCCTGAGGGGGTGACTCCACATGCAGTGGCCCCTCCCAGAAGGATCAAAGACTAGTGCGACGATCAATTGTGTGAGCTGCCAGAGTTCCTAGCTACTGTGGTGTTTCCAGAGAGCACTGCCTCTGGTGAAGCTGGCACACAATCACGGCCAGGAGCTGGACTTGGTGGGCGAGTGCAGCATACTGGGGGTCTGCCAAAGATGACTGTGATGGAGCAGGATGATCCCCCTCCGAGCATTGGTCGCCACGATGAGGGGGGTCCCCTGCTCGACTGGTGGGGGCTTCGTGGGCTCGCGTGGTCACCATCGAACTGTGAGCACCCACAGGATCTTCCTTGCTATGGGGGGAGCGATGTTTTCTTCTAACCGATACCCCCTACCTGGCATGCCAATCTATTGCTGCTAGGATCATCATGGCATGCAACTCTGACGCATCGGGTTCCCTCTGGATCCTTGGCTCCCATCTCATAGTCGGCCGGCTAGCTTGCTCGGGGGTCCTGTAAGATAGAGGAAGACCTTGGGCTGGGGATTCTAGCGAAGGCACTCCGATGATCAAGTCAGTGGGATAATCGAGGGGAACATATACCTCTGAGGCGAAGAGCTTGGGGGACTCTCCGCTTCCAGAGGGTGATAAAAGAGAAGATAATAATGAATAATGGAAGGAGTCTTTGTTGCTCTTCTTAGCTTTGTTTTGCTTATTACCTTTACTTACCATTTTCCGCGAGTCTTATATTGATGGAAGGCTTTTCAGGAGATTCTGGCTCTCTCCTTCGAATGAGGCTTTCCGTTGCTCGCTGCTGCCTCTCTGTCGGGCTGGTTCTGTGCCCGAGCCTCTAGCTATAACGGGATGTTGCCACTTTGGAGGAGGCCCGGACCTACAGGGCATAGGGCCGTAGAGGGACACCCTTCTCTGGGAGGCCCAGGCATCCTGTCATGGAAGATGCAGTCTCCCAGTCATGCGGTCATCGACATGTCGACATACCATAAGGCTGAGAGCTTGGAATTGTCCATATCATGCAGGTCATGCACACGACACGCCGTAGGGGGGGCGCATGCCCCCATGGCAGGTTAGCACCACCTCTCGGAGACTCAGGGTGGTCAGGTACTCCGCTGTCTTTGTTTTGAACTCTGGTTTCCCTCCTCTTTGCATCTTTTGCGAGAAACCATGCTCCTAGTAGGAGGGTCTGCTTTGGAGGGATAGACTCAGCCTCAACCGGGAGCTGACCTCAGACGAGGGGCCCGCCCAATGAGCCCTGCCTCGTCTATGAGCTGACCTTGAAAGGGCGGTCCCTTCTGGGGAGTCGAACTCAACCTCGACCGAGAGCTGACCTCGGATGGGGGGCTCGCCCAATGAGCCCTGCCTCGTCTGGGAGCTGACCTCGGAAGGGCGATCCCTTTTGGAGAGGCGGACTCGACCTCGACCGGGAGCTGTCCTCAGATGGGGGCTCGTCCAATGAGCCCAGCCTCGATTGGGAGCTAACCTCGAAAGGGCGATCCCTTTTAGAGAGGCGGACTTGACCTCGGCCAGGAGCTGTCCTCAGACAGGAGGCTCGCCCAATGAGCCCTGCCTCGACTGGGAGCTGATCTCGGTAGGGCGGTCCTTTTAGCTTTTCATCATGCAGCCTTGCCCAGACGGTGGGCTTCTTGTCATCGTGGCCATCCGCAGGCTCCATGTCAGTGGATGTCACCGCGCCGGTCCACGTCAACGGATGTCGCCGTATCAAGTTTCTATGACTTTTATATTATACTTAGACTAATTAAATTTAGTATATGACAAATATTTAGGATTTATCAAGCTTTCATAACCTTCATCATGTCAAGACTTTCGATAGAAGAACACAATCACACGGTAACAACATTTAGGGATTCATCCTTCTATTCTATTAGGTTGTCATTACATGCTACTAAGCATCATTGATGGATCGTGGAAATTCACTAAGATTGTTTTGGATCCATGATCCTTGATGGGGTGAGCTATAATTTTTCAGTCCATCAAAAAAGTTTCAATGATACTATGATAGAGATCATGGTATGTCCCACTACCAGTCAGAATGAAACTTGAAGGATCACATATAATAGAAGCTTGATCTGATTATATAGTTGGATCAATATATATATTAATTATATATTTAGAACCTACTATTTTTGGTAACTACTATTTTTGACACCTACTAACTATTAGCACAAGGAACTATATTACAAAGTTGCATTTAAATCGGAATAATTGGGTTTAAAAATTCAAGTTAGACTTGAATTGTAATCCTAATTTGACTAGGATTGATGGCCTTTCAAATTTGATTCGAACCAAGTTCAAATTAGATTCCAAATTGACCTAATTTGAGCCAGGAAGCCAGAGTCCTAGTCTACTAAGAACTCTCTCACCTCTCTACCTCATTTCGAGTTGAGTTGAGAAGATGGGGCATTAATGTAGCGCCCCTCTTTTCTCCATGCTAGTGGAGAGAAGAAAGATGCTAATAATTGGCACTTTTCTTCTCACCTAGGAGTCTCTCTCTTTCTGGATAAGGTTAGGCTCTTATCTAATTTGAGTTTGACTTAAATCAGAATAGAGGTGTAATTTTATCATAATTTTTTTGGGTTATGGCATGAGATTTTTTGTGCTACAAAAACAAGTAGAGAGAAGGAAGGAATTAGCACTAGATTTGATCTCACACTTTCTTGTCACCTCCTCTAATTCAATATCCCATTAGATTTGAATATCGTTATGATAAGATAAGATATGATCTTATTTAGACGTGTTCTAATTGGTCATGGAGTTCTTTGGGGGTGTGAATACATGTTTGTGCAACAAAAATTGCGAAGAAAGAGCTTAACACTATGTAGAGAAATAAGATTTCTCTCTTACCAACCATCTTGATGGCCATCCATCCCTCCTCCCTTCCTTCTAGTTCTTCATGCCAAAACCTGAAAAAGAAAGGGAGAGAATACGAGAGAAAAGGAAAGAAACCTATAGGTTTTCTGGTTTTCCTTAATTTAGTGCAAAGTGTTCATGCTAGGATTTTGTAGGGGTTTTTCTTTCTAGCTTTGAAAAAAAAAGTTCAAATCCAACTACTGAAATGAGGCATGCAAGGTGCTAATACTCTAGTAGTCTCAGAGCTTTGATTAGGTCATCTCTATATACATACCCGTAGAGGTTGAATGTGTGTGTAGCTCCAACAAAATCCAAGACGTCCATTAGATCTTATTCGATAAAGATAGAGTAGCACAGTAGATAAATAGAATTGATCTACTTTATAATATTTTCTGGATATGATTTTTGTTCATGACATGATCTATTATGCATGCTATATTAGTTTTTATATTCCATTGTAATATTTTTAATTAAAATTTTTGAAACCTATGCATACTACCTAGGGATTGTGTGACGATTCCTTCAAATGGTATTAGAGCCACTATTCATGAACAAATTTTAGATCTAAAAAATAGTTCTAAAATTTTTGATTTTTGATCTGAGAAATAAAATATTGAAAGGTGCTTCAGATCTGAAATCATATCTAAAAATCAGAATTTAAGATATAAGAAATCAAATCAGAACTTTTGGTTAAGAACCAAAATTTCAGGTCTGAGTTTTTTGTAGTTTAAAACAGTATAAGATCTAAGATTTTGGATCGATTTGATTAAAAAATAGATAAATTTGATTTTTGGATTTAAAATTTAGATCAACGAGTCAAATTTCATGATTAGTATATTAATGTAAAAATTATTTTTAGATTTAATGTTATGATTACTTGAATGATGAATACTGAAATTTCAAGATCTAATTTCATATCTTAATGTTTTCATGAGATGATTGCACTTAAATCAATTTCGATATATAAACTAAACCCTCATGTTTATAATACTCCTAATTAAAGGTCTAAAATTAAAATTGGTTATGTCTAATCTTGTATTGATTTAAGGTTATCATGCTATAAAGTTAATCCCTTATAGTGCAAAGATTATCCTAGTACAAGATTGATCCATTTTGAAAATAATTTTTAAAATATTAAATCAATAATTTATAATCTAAAATTAAGGTTATTATATCTAAAACTAAGAATTTAAGATCTAAATCCAAAGTATAAAATATGAGAGATTGGGCATGGATCGAATCGATTAGATCACGTAATTAGATTGCATCTAGTTTTTTGTTAAGTCAAACACAATCGATTGAACTCTTGATCAAATCAAATCAAGAGTTGATTAAGATTAGATCAAGAATGCTCAAGACAATATCAATGGTCTGAACTGGTCGATTTGATTAACATCAATTATTTAACCTAAAGACCTAATTTGGTTTAGTGGTCGAGCCTGAATCGTTTAAAGTTGACCAATTCAAAACTAATAAACCGGTATCTAAGATAAGTTTTCAATCATGGTTTTCAATTAGATCCAACTCTTACTTAGCCAACTTCATTGGTGTCTAAGAAAAGATAAAGATAGAACCCTCCCATCGATCTTGCTTACCTGGCCAATTTGGTTAATTATATTTTGAATAATGTTGCTGATTGATTTGAGTTCACCAATGCTATCTTGATTAGTTATACATAAGATGTGCTGACTAATTAAGATGTGACTTGAACTAAGGCACTTAGATATGAAACATGTGGATCTAAACCAATCAGACATGAGATGTGTTGACTTAATCTTGATGTGTAAGACATAAAATATATTAACCTAAACTGGCCTAGTCAAACATAAAAGGTGCTAACCTGAATTAGGTTAATCAGCATAACATGTGCTAGCCTAAACCTTATTTCATATATGATATGATCATTTGGCTTAGTACTTGGATTGAGTGTATCACCATGGCCATCTTGTCATAACAGGATGTAGAGTTTAAAGTCCCTCACTTCTCATTCAATGGGATTCTCTTATGACATATAGGGATACTGTTGTGATTGACTCATGAAGAAGAATCGCGAAAGGATTTTCTAAATTGAGCTGACCTAAATTAGATTAGTTAGAAGGTTGGTCAGATATGAGATTGTATTGACTAATTAAGTAGAGACCTAAACCTAAACTTCCTCGCATATATTAAGTCATAGTTTTTCCACCGTTGTAGAGCTATTGGCATCTCTCGGGTTTTAATTATTCTTGATTGGATACAGTAGTTAAGTTATATTGAAGGGATGCAATCATACTATTAACATGAGATGTTGCATGGTGAAGTTGGGATTGGGCCCAATAACCGGGCACAATAAGGGATTTAATGATGGCTTCATTTTTATATGAATAGTGGGTCTGACTTAACTCGAAAGTGTGGATAATAACTGTTAGATGAGCCCACATGGCTTAGAGACTGAGTCGCTGTAACATGCTTAAAAAGTATTGGACAAGAGTTATCCACTCATCGGTATGGTGTATTACTAATAACTAGGTGCGGTGAGGTACTGCATATCGATGGGACTGCAATGCCCACAAAGGATCCTAGTCACGTAGGAGTTTTTGTATCTCCTCTGAGTATGAGAGATCCATAAAAATAGTGGAGACCTAATTTGTTGCTTAAAATTTCTATAACAAACTTAATATTAAATACAAACATCTAACTAGAATCCTTATTTTTCGTGGATTGGAGTCATTTCCAACCATCTTAATTCTTAGACCAATCAATTAACCTAAACCTATTATAATTACTGGCTCAACTTGAAAAATTAATTAGAAAGGCTGAGTACTATAATAGACCAGGATTACATTTTATTACCAAGTCGTCTAGGCTGACCTAAGTTTAATCGATTTATGATCATTGTTTGATAATGATTAAGGATTAGAAACTTGAAAAGTCAGGTATGTTGATACATAAAGGATTACAAATGGATTTGACCCGGTCATCTTTTTCTAATTTATATAATAGTTTATTATAAACTACCATTTGAATATGTTTGAGATAATAAGGTTAACATATTGGTGACTATTAAAGGGATCATGAAAGGTTTGAGGGATATACTTTTCGATACAAAGCTAACTTTCTCTTCCAAAAGATAGTTTAATTGAAAAAAAAGACCTATGAAAAAGCAAAAGATCGGGATCTTCTAAGGAGATAGCCATTGCTAATGGAAAGGTATTTCTAATTCAAGCTCAATAATCATAGAAATTATCCCATATACCTGAAATTCTTGAAGAATAAATATGATACACCTTTGAAAAATATATCAGTTGCTCGAAGAGATTTTTACTTTGGATAAAAATTTGATTTCTATTTAGCATAAAATCACTAATCTATTTATTTTAAAAATGAATTAGGTTTAGATGATTTTATATATCTTTATCTCTACTTGCATATAATGCATTTGTTGAGCAATTAGTAAGTACCATAGGATCTGAGAAATCTTTGAGATGATGTTTACCTAAAGTTTATAGGTGGCACCTTAATGTCAAAAAGAAAGGACTAACAATTTGGAAACTGATATGGCGACATCCGCTGACATGGAGACTGCGGACTGATATGACAACATCCGCTGATGTGGAGCCCGTGGATAGCCACGATGGCAAGAGACCCGCCACCTGGGCAAGGCTACATGATAAAGAACGGAGGCGGACCACCCTGCCGAGGTCAGCTTCCAGCCAAGATAGGGCTCATCGGGCAGGTCTCCCATCTAAGGTCGGTTCCCGGTCGAGGTCAAGTCCATCCCTCCAAGACGAGCCCTCCGGTTGAGGACAACCCCCGGTCAGAGTCGAGCTCATGCTTCCAGAATGGACCACCCTGCCGAGGTCAGCTCCCAGTTGAGTAGGGCTCATTGGGTAGGCCCCCCATTTGAGGTCAGTTCCCGATCGAGGTCGAGTCCATCCCTCCGAAGTGGACCCTCCTACCAACAGGAGTGTGGATTCCTACCAAAGGCGTAAAGAGGCTAGAATTCAAAATGAAGATAAGGGAATACCTAATCACGCAGAGCCTTTGAGAGGTGGTGCATGCCCTGCCATGGGTGTAGGCCCCCTGCGGCACACCGTGTGCACGATCTGCACGATCCGGATAACACCAGACTCCCAACCTTGCAGTATGCCGACGTGTCAACGACCGCATGACTGGGAGACTTCAACTTTCATGACAGGATGCCTGGACCCTAGGCCCTAGACCCTAGGTGCTATGGTACCCGGGTGGCCTCCTTCAAAATGGCAACATTCCATTAGGGCTGAAGGCTCAAGCATGAAACCGGCCCGTCCACCCTTTTCGAAGAAAGTTCAGGAGGAGCCGATCCCCAGCCAGTTCCGTATGCCATAGGTTAATCCCTACGATGGGACAACCGACTCCTGGACCACATAGAAAGTTACAAGGCCCTCATGAGGGTCCAAGGGCCACCGACACCCTCCTTTGTGTCGCCTTCCCAACTACTCTACGAAAGGCCGCTCGGGTATGATTTCCAGACTCGAGCTTAAGAGTATAGACTCCTTCCCTCAGCTGGAGAGAAAATTCATGGCACATTTCGATGCTTGCAGGAAGGCACCACGCGAGATCGATAGCCTCTTCTCGATCCGACAGCAGGACCGGGAACTCCTCCGGGACTACGTGTCCCAGTTCAAGACCGTCACCCTGGAGATCTACAACCTCGATGAGTCCGTCGCCATGCTATCCTTGAAGAGGGGGCTATGAACCTTTCGCTTCACCTACTCCCTCGATAAGAAGCCCCCAAAGATGTACTCGAAGTTCCTTCTCGGGGTATAAAAGTATATCCATGCCGAGGAGGCAGATCATGCTAGAAGAGAGCTGGACGGGAGGTCGCCGAAGAGGCAGGCCATCGGGGAGACCTCCGACCACCCGACTCGAAGGACGGTGCGGGTCCCATGACCGGAGCCAAGGCCCAAGGTTAACCCTGCCAATGAAGAGAGTTTCACTCCTCTCCTAGCCCCTAGAGCCAAGATCCTGATGGAGATTGAGGGCGAGCATTTCCTGCACCGACCCCCACCACTGAAGCCATATGCTGTATGGGATAAATCTCGATCTGTCGTTTCCATCGAGACTATGACCATGACCAGATGAATGCCGCTACCTGAAGAGGGAGATCGAAGAGCTGATCAAGCACAGCTACCTCGGCCAATATGTGGAGAGGGGAGTGCCCATGCAGCCCAAACTGAAGGGTCTCAGTCCCTCACCATCAACAACCGTCCCACCAAGAAGCCAGTTGGGATGATATTTTGGGGGCAAAAAAAATCCGAACAGGGCTACGGGGAGAGAGGGGAGTGATGATGTACTCCCCTGCATGGAAGAAGGGTCAGCTGGGGTAGACAATCCAAATAATGATGTTATCATCGTTGAAATGATGATAGCCAAATATTTTGTAAAAAAAATCATGGTGGACAGTGGGAGCTCCTCGGACATCCTTCTTTATGATGCTTTCGCAAGGATGAATTTATCCACTGACCAAATAAGGTCGATATTCACACCTTTGGTAGGCTTCATCAGAGACTCAGTCAGAGTCGAGGGAGAACTTACACTCCCAATAACTACTGGGACACCACCCCAGCAAAGCACCGTGCTGGTGACTTCACTATTGTAAAGCTTCCCTCACCTTACAATGCCATCCCGGGATGCCCGGGACTCAATTTGCTTGATGCCACCATTTCTACGAAATGCCTCCTTGTCCAGTTCCCAATCCCATGGGGGACCAGAGAGATGAGAGGGTCCCGGCAACCGGTGCAGCACTGTTGGTAGACCGTCCCAGGCCTAAGAGGAGCAGATTCTAGCCCTACCATAGACCAACCCGATCCGACAACACCAGAATCAAAGAGCGGGCCAGTCGAACCCATGTTATCTTTTCTTTTAGGGAAGGATCCCTCGAAGACGATATAGGTCGGGGCCTTGTTGACTCAAGAAGAAAGAACCCGTCTGCTCAGCTTCCTGTGGGCTAATGCAGATGTTTTTGCCTGGATCGTTGCCGACATGCCCGATATCCCACCGGAGGTGATAACTCACAAGCTAAATGTCGACCCCAATCATTGCCCGGTCCAATAGAAGAAAAGGAGCTTCACCTCGAAATGACAGAAAGCCATCAACGAGGAGGTTGATAAACTCCTTACGATGGGCTTCATCTGAGAGGTACGGTATCCTGACTGGCTTGCTAATGTGGTGATAGTCAGGAAAGCCTCTAGGAAGTGGAGGATCTATGTAGACTACACCGACTTCAACAAGGCATGCCAAAGGACAGTTTTCCCCTCTCTAAGATTGATCAGCTGGTGGATGCGACTTCAGGCCACAAGTACCTTAGCTTCATAGATGTGTTCTCCAGATATAATCAGATCTGCATGCATCCCGAGGATGAGGAGTGCACATATTTGTGGCCAACCGAGATACATATTAGTACAAGATGATGCCCTTCGGTCTTAAGAATGTAGGAGCCACCTACCAGCGCTTGGTCAGCACAATCTTCAAGGACCATATCGGCCGCAACATGCAAGTGTACATGGATGACATGCTTGTCATGAGCGGCTCGGAGGAGGACCATATTACTGACCTGGCGAAGGCTTTTGATAACCTCCACCACTATCAAATGAAGCTGAACCCCACCAAGTGCACCTTTGATGTGGCAGCGGGAAAGTTCTTGGGATTCATGATGACCCAGAGCGGGATAGAGGCCAACCCCGAGAAGATCCAGGCAATCACAGACATGAGGCATCCCGCCTCCAAGAAGGAAGTCCAGTGTTTGACTGGGCGCATCGTGGCTTTGAGCTGCTTCATCTCATGCTCTCCTGAGCATTGCCAGCCATTCTTCAAGGGCCTCTGGAAGATGAATGACTTCACTTGGACAGAAGAATGCTAAAAAGCGTTCGATGGACTGAAGAAGCTCCTCACCTTACCGCCACTACTATCTAGGTCGGAGTCCGAAGAAGAGCTCTCCTGTACCTAGCGGTCTCACCAGAGGCAGTCAGCTCTGTGCTGGTTCATGCTGACAAAGATGGCTCTCAACGACCAGTCTACTACACCAGCAAGCTACTCCGTGATCCTGAAACCAGGTACACCCGACCCGAGAAAATTATTTTTGCACTAATAACATCTACATAGCGTCACAGGCCTTACTTTCAAGTGCATCCCATCACCGTCCTTACTGATCAGCCCCTGAGGGCTATCCTGAGCCATCTCGATACTTCCGGGAGCTTGGTCAAGTGGGCATTGAAGCTCAGCGAATTCGACATCACCTATCACCCGCGGCATGCACAGAAGGCCCTGATTCTAGCCAAGTTTGTGGTGGAATGCACATGGGCCGAGGCAAGTTCAGAGGAGGTGAACCAACAGGCCGAGCTCGGGTAGGACCCGACCCCGATGGAGGAGACGTGGATACTCCACGTAAATGGTGCGTCCAATGTAGGAGGAAGCGGAGCTGCCTCATCCTTGCCAGTTCTGATGGGGTCATCGCGGGATGTGTACTATATTTTCTCTTCAAGGTGACCAACAACCAGGCAGAATATGAAGTGCTCCTTGTGGGGCTGAAGGTATCCCGTGAACTGAGCATCAAGAGGCTAAAGGTCTTCACAGGCTCACAGCTAGTAGCGGGCCAAGTCTTCGACGAGTACGAATCATGGGACCCCATGATGGTAAAGTACCTGGATCGAGTGCACTCTCATGCATCACCCTCCAGCACTTTGACATCTTCCATATCCTACGAGCAGAGAATGCCCAGGCTGACATCCTTTCCAGGCTGGCCACCCTGCCGGAGACCTCGTTGGGGCATGCTTTCATTGAATGTCTCAAGGCCCCTAGCTGCAAAACTGTGGCCAAGGTCCAACAAGTCTCCAATGAGGCCAACTGGATGGACCCCTACATTAAGTACATCACCATTGGCACCCTGCCAGAGGATCAAAAGGAGGTCGACCTTCTCAAGAAGAAGGCCACACGTTATGTGATTTTGGATGGGCAACTCTACCACAAGTCCTACTCCAACCCCCTACTGAAGTGCCTGAAGCCCTTAGAAGCCGCTTATGTGCTCCAGGAGATACATGAAGGCATCTGTGGCAACCATGTGGGGGGCAGGGCATTAGCCCATAAGGCAATTCGGCAGGGATACTTTTGGGAAACCATGCAGGAAGACACAACCAACTTTGTGAAGAAATACGACAAATGCCAACACCACGCATGCATCCAGTGGCAGCCGGCCACCCCTATCTTCCAGCTATCAGCCCCGTGGCTGTTTTCCCAATAGGGAATGGACATCCTGGGCCCCTTCCCTACAACATCTAGCCAACGGAGGTTCCTGATTGTGGCCATCAACTACTTCACCAAGTGGGTCGAGGCCGAACCTCTAGCACGAATAACAGAGATAAAGGTCCAGTCATTCTTCTGGAAATCCATAATCTGTAGTCTATAGATACGACCTCCTGCACACAATTATCACCGACAACAGGAAGCAATTCGACAACCGGCCCTTCAAAGAATTTTGCTCCGATCTCGGCATCCGCCATCGCTTCACCTCGGTGGCTCATCCTCAAACAAATGGGGAGGTCAAAGTGACTAGCCACACCATCCTGCAAGGGCTCCGTACGAGGCTGGACGAAGTCAAGGGTCGATGGGTAGATGAGCTGCCCAGCATGCTGTGGGCCTACCACACCACTCCCTGTACGGCCACTGGTGAGATGCCCCTCAACCTCATCTTTGGGACTGAAGCGGTGATCCCAGTGGAACTCAGCCTGCCCATGCTCCGGATAGAACAATACAATGAAGTCGAAAACCCGGTATGCCTCCTCCTCAACCTGGACTTGCTGGATGAGACAAGGGACAAAGCCTGACTCTGAATGAAAGCCTATCGGCAGTGAGTCATGCACTATTACAACTCCTACGTACAACCTCGTGATCAGGCGAGCGGAAGCATCCCAATCGGGGGAGTGAGGGAAACTCTCCCTAAATTGGGAAGGTCTTTACCAGGTGATCGAAGCCTTATCGGGCAGGGCCTACTACCTCGTCGGGCTCGACGGCGTCCGCTTCGTGTGAACCTAGAATGCTAGCAACTTAATGATGTACTACCAATAACGTAAGGCTCTTCCATGATAAATTCAAGTTTCTCTTTGGTGCAACCTTGTTTTTCACCTGTGCAGGAACTCATCCACCCCACTTCAAGCCCGAAGTTGCAGCGCCTCGTACTCAAGCTGAGACTTTTGAAGCCCCGCACTCAAGCCTGGAGCCACGGTGCCCCACACCAAAGCCGGGAGCCACAGCATCCCGCACCAAAGCCGGGAAACTTTCGAAGCCCCGTACTCAAGCTGGAAAACCTCCGAAGCCCCATACTCAAGCCTGGAGCCACATCACCCTGCACCAAAGCCAGAAAACTTTTGAAGTCCCGCACTCAAGCTAAGAAACCTCTGAAGCCCCGTACACAAGCTCGGAGCTGTAGCACCCCGCACCAAAACTGGAGACTCCTGAAACCCAGCACTTCGGGCCCAAAAACTTATGAAGCCCGGCACCCAAAGATAAGTAATTTCACCGCCCAGCTCATAGTCCGAAGATGTCAGATGGGAACCCCAAAGCAAGTCCCACCATCTATAGCCTGACTCGCAACCGGGCAACACAAAAAAGAAGAAGAAGAAGAAGAAAAAGTGGGAAGAAAAAGAAGCAGAATGATGGCCAAGGGGTTTCATTAATATGGTGGAAACTTCCTGTACATTCCCTACAAGGTGCCCCCAACAAACCAAAGGCCCTCCTTGACTTATAAACACAAACACAAAAAGGAAAGGAAGATCTAAACATCAGCCACCGGCTCCTTTCCAGATCGACGGGCGACCCCCTCCTCCCGTGAGGCACTTGGGGAGGCCTCTAGTCTCGTCTCAATCTCAGCCTCCTCTGACTCTGACTCCTCCTCGAAGCCAGGCTCATCCTCCTGCCCAGGGAACAGAATGAAAGGCCTAATGTTGTCTAGCCCTTTCAGCCCATAAAAGCAAAAGGCCTTGCTTTTGAAGTCATTGAATTCTTGATGGAAGGAGTCCAAGACAGCCTCGGCGATCTCATCCTTAAAGGCCTGGGATGCCATAAACTTGGGGATGGCCTCCGTCGCCTCCTTTTTGGCCATCTCCATCAATGCAGCAGCCGTCGCCGCCCTCTCAACTGCCATCGCGGCTCGAGCCTTCTCCTTCTCCAATTAAGTCTGGAGGGTCTGCACCCTCCTTTCCAGACAGGCCATCTCCTCGGCCTGAAGGGAGTCAGCGTCACCCTCCCGGGCCTTTGCACTGGGCTCTCCCTCTGGCTCCTCGATAGCAGCCCTCTTTCGAGACATCTCCCGGAGATCCTTGAGGCTAAACTTCATCCCTACAGTATAAAGAACGAAGATAAAGGTCGTACAGGTACCTGGAGACCATAGCAAGGGTACTCCCCCAACTCAAGAAGAAAAAGTGAAGAGAGAAGGAAAGGAGCCTAACTTGTCAAGACTTCACCCAAAGGGAAGGAGGAGAGTAGCTCTGGAGCAAAAGTCTCACCGCCTAAAGAATCTCTAAAGATTAAGGAGATGGATCCTATTTAACGGCCTGGAGTCCTGTCGCCTCGTGTCCGTAGATGACATGTGCCATATCTTGCACTGAGCCAACCGAGAGATGCCACGTATTGAAGAGATTCTTCGAACCCATAGTAGTTCCCTTGAAGCCGATATGGAATTAGTAACCGTTTTTTAGGAGAAAAGACATGGTGACACCCAGATGGCATGAAAGCATGACCACTCGAACGCTGGTGCATCCGGCATTGCTAACAGAAGGGGCGCACCCCCTCCATGCCAGCGCAACCATTACTCCCTTTGCCCTGAGCAGATGCTTCGTTCTAACCATTACTCCCTTTGCCCTGAGCAGATGCTTCGTTCTCCGGGCTCGAGAGTGGGGGGCACTGATATGGCGACATCCGCTAATGTGGAGCCTGCAAACTGATATGGCGACATCAGCTGACATGGAGCCTGCAGATGGCCATGATGGCAAGAGACCCGCTTCCTGGGCAAGGCTACATGATGAAGAACCAAGATGGACCACCCTATCGAGATCAACTCCCAACCGAGGTAAGGCTCATCGGGTGAGCCCCCTGTCTAAGGTCAGCTCCCGGTCGAGGTCGAGTCCATCCCTCCGAAGTGGACCCTCCTACCAGCAAGAGCATGGACTCCCACCAAAGGCGTAAAGAGGTCGGAATTCAAAACAAAGATGAGGGAATACCTGATCTTGCAGAATCTCCAAGAGGTGGCACAGGCCCCCTACGGCATGCCATGCGCACGATCTGCATGATCCAAACAACACCAGGCTCCTAGCCTTACAGTATATTGACACGTCGCCAACTGCACGACTGGGAGACTGCAACTTCCATGATAGGATGCCTAGACCCTAGGCCCTAGACCCTAGGCGCTGTGGTACCCGGGCGGCCTCCTTCAAAATGGCAACATCCCATTAGGGCTGAAGGCTCAAGCGCAGAACCGGCCTGATAGAGAGACGACAGTAGGTAACGGAAAGCCTCCTTCGAATGAGAAAACATGGAAGCCAACAAGAAGCCACTCACCTATATAAGACCCACACGAAAAGGTAAGCAAAAGCAAGGAAAAAATAACAGAGACTCTTTCATTTCATCATTATCTTTTCTCTTATCACCCTCTCGACGTAGAGAGTCCTCCAAGCTCTCAGCTAGAGAGGTTTCTGTTCCCTTCGATCGTCCCACTAACTTGATCGTCGGAGTGCCTTCACCAGAATTCCTGACCTATGATTTCCTCTATCTTTCAGGACCCCTGAAGCGAGCGAGCGAGCCGACCGCAGGGTGGGGAGTCAATCATCCCACAGGAATCTGACACGTCAGAGCTACGGGCCACGATGATCTTGGCAGCAACAGAAACTATGGACAACCATGGGTTTTTTAGCTAATCGACTACTAAGTCATTTTCAATTTTTGAATTTGTCTTGAAGACTACTAACAAAGCTACTTTTTGTAAAACAAAGGATGCAGTGAGGTTCAATGATATACTTGCCTAGGGACATATTAATGCATGTAGCATATTCAATATATAAGCTAAGAAAGATCCTTAAGGTTTTGTTATTAGATCATGGAACTAAATACCTTAGAGAAG
Organism: Areca catechu; assembly: GCA_021397845.1. NCBI lineage: Eukaryota > Viridiplantae > Streptophyta > Magnoliopsida > Arecales > Arecaceae > Areca > Areca catechu. The sequence continues at coordinate 200,402,499 of CM038039.1, read as the reverse complement.
ATTTCCAAAATTATCTCAAATTATATGGCATAATCTCATAATAGAATTTTCTTACATCTTAAGCTTGATGATGTATCCGAGCGGAGAAATTGAATCTGATTAGATATAGTTCAATCTATTATGGAAATCACTCATTTCTCTTTAAGGATTTGATTATATAACTCAACTGATTTATTTAATTGGGTTCATTCTAAATCCTTTTAATCATACTTATATGAGATATAAGTAAATGAGTTAGAGATTAGGTCACTAATAGCCTCGATCCTAGAGAGTTGTTAGGATATTTTTTCCTATTAGATCATAAATAGTTATGATCCAATATCTATATTAATGGTTAAATTATTTATTCAAATTTAGTAATAGAAGGATAATTAAGCTCGAATAGATAGTCTCAAAAGAGTAATGGATTGTAGAACCTATAAAATCCATTCGAGCAAAGCTAGTGCATGTAGTTTCCCTCCATCTCGTAAGTCTAGTAGGATCTCTTATCCTTCTAAAGGTATAGAGGTATGCTTATTGAGGATTTAGAAAATTTTTTTCTTGTGAGAGAAAGGAACATGGAGATGATCCCAAAAATTTACAACGAGATGATGTGAGACATCGATTCTAAGAAATGGTTGAATTCCATGAAATTAGACTTGGTGTGTTTCAACCTAGTATAGCTTTTAATAGATCCATCAAAAGGTATACTACCTAATGGATACAATGGATCTATAAAAGAAAATAGATGGAGATCTATAAGGCAAAGCTTAAGTAAAAGGTTATAGTTAGCATTGACTATAGAAACCATTTTATCTTGACCATGCTAAAATCTATATGACTGCTATTGTAGTAAACCATGATAAGATCAAGTAGATGATGGTGATAAGATCACAAGTGATGGGGACATCAAAACCCATCCGGGTTTTCCTTTTATTTTTTTTAATTTTTTTTTTATTTTAGTTTAAAAATATTTACCCCAGCTATTTCACCTATTCCCATTATCCTCACTTTATCCACATTTTATTCCTGACTTATTCCCCATTTATCCCTATCATCTTCAACCTCCCAAAACCTCCATTTTTTTTGTTTTTTTCTTCCCGTTTGACCCGAATCAGCCACGTCCGACCTCCGGAGCCACCCCGATGGCCGTCCGCCTCCCCTGGCGTAAATCTCCTCATGGGAACGCCGGCGAATCCCATGGGACCGCCCGTGGCCGTGCACCCATGCGGCTCCTCCCATGGCCGTCCGCCCTGCTGCTCCGTCCCTCTCTCTGCGACAACTGCCCAGCCACCGTCGTGCCGCCGCCCGTCCTCCACCATCAACTCCAGCACCGCCGCTCCGCCCGCAGCGCCCTCCTCCAACGGGCACAGCCTTGAAGCCATTGTCCGCTGCCCCTGTTCCATGGTCACAGGAAGGGAGGAGTTTTTTTCTGCACGGATCTAGAGCAGATAATTTTGCATGATTTCTAGAGTGCACGCTTCTCAAAGCAAGAATTTTTTGCCAAATCATCAGGCCTGCACAAACTTCAGAGCAACTCAGCATGGATCTTGATGAATTTGGATTTTATTTTATTTATTTTAAATCTAGATGTATGGACCAGTTAGGAAGTTTTTTTTAATTATTTTTAGATTAGGATTAGTTTTATTTTCCACTATATGAGGAGAATTGTTTTTAATTTTCTACCATGTTTTCAGGCTACAAAGCAGGTTTGGGTTGTTACTTTTTTTTGGGCTGCATGCCTTGTATTGTTTTCTTGGACCCCAAGTTTTGTAAGCCTATATAAAGGCACCCCCTCTCTTGAATAATGATGATGATTATGAATTTTTGAAAAAGGTGTTCCTGATTCTGCCTCCGAGCATGAGGCCCGTCTTTCCTTCACCTATGGGTGTCGAGGGATGTGAGGCCCCAATTATCTTCTTCCTTACTGAGTCCCCTCTATGATCTTGGAACTTCTCCTTCATGGCCCCAGGTAGCGATTTGGATGGGATGCCCTAGGCTCCGCATGTAGTGAGATGGGTGGGATGCCCTAGACTGCATGTAGTGGGGTGGGTGGGATGCCCTAGAGGTGTGACGTCTCTCTGTGAAGGTAAGTCCCAAGTCCATAGAGTATCCATGTTTTTTGCCCCCATATCTTTTTTTCTGCCTTTTTGACCCTAATCACAAGAGACTTCTCAGCTCTCCAACGATCCTCCTAGCCCCCCCTTTTGTCCCGCATCAATTTTGGTATCAAAGCTTGATCCCCCATCAATTTTGGTATCAGAGTAGGAGAGTATTAGTGTTGAAAAAAAAATTAAAAAATAAAGAGAGGAAAAAACAAAAGAAGAGGAAAAAAAAAGAAAGAGAGAAAAAAAAAATTGCAGCGAGCCTGACTCGACGGAGTCGAGTTTTTTCCATCCCAGGAAAATGATGGGGACATCAAAACCCATCTGGGTTTTCCTTTTATTTTTTCAGATTTTTTTTATTTTAGTTTAAAAATATTTAGCCCAGCTATTCCACCTATTCCCATTATCCTCACTTTATCCACATTTTATTCTTGACTTATTCCCTATTTATCCTATCATCTTCAACCTCCCAGAACCTCCATTTTTTATTTTTTTCTTCCCATTTGACCTTGATCCGCCACGTCCGACCTCCGGAGCCACCCCGATGGCCATCCACCTCCCCCGGCGTCGATCTCCTCGTGGAAACGTTGGCGAATCCCACGGGACCACCCGTGGCCGTGCACCCATGCGGCTCCTCCCATGGCCGTCCGCCCTGCTGCTCCGCCCCTCTCTCCGTGACCACCACCCAGCCACCACCGTGCCGCCGCCCGTCCTCCACCATCAACTCCGGCACCGTCGCTCTGCCCTCAGCGCCTTCCTCCAACGGGCACAGCCTTGAAGCCATTGTCTACTGCCCCTGTTCCACGGTCACAGGAAGGGAGGAGTTTTTTTTCTACACGGATCTCATAGCAGATAATTTTGCATGATTTCCAGAGTGCATGCTTCTCAGAGCAAGAATTTTCTGCCAATCATCAGGCCTGCACAAACTTCAGAGCAACTTAGCATGGATCTTGATGAATTTGGATTTTATTTTATTTGTTTTAAATCTGGATCTATGGACCAGTTAGGAAATTGTTTTTAATTATTTTTAGATTAGGATTAGTTTTATTTTTCACCATATGAGAAGGATTGTTTTTAATTTTCTACCATGTTTTCAGGCTGCAAACAAAGCAGGTTTGGGTTGTTACTTTTTTTTGGACTGCATGCCTTATATTGTTTTCTTAGGCCCCAAGTTTTGTAAGCCTATATAAAGGCACCCCCTATCTTGAATAATGATAATGATTATGAATTTTTGAAAAAGGTGTTCCTGGTTCTGCCTCCGGGCATGAGGCCCGTCTTTCCTTTACCTACGGGTGTCGAGGGGTGTGAGGCTCCAGTTATCTTCTCCCTTGCTGAGTCCCCTCTATGATCTTGAAGCTTCTCCTTCATGGCCCCAGGTAGCAATTTGGGTGGGATGCCCTAGGCTCTGCATGTAGTGAGATGAGTAGGACGCCCTAGACTGCATGTAGTGGGGTGGATGGGATGCCCTAGAGGTGCGACGTCTCTCCGTGAAGGTAAGTCCCAAGTCCATAGAGTATCCATGTTTCTTGCTCCCATATCTTTTTTTTCGCCTTTTTGACCCTAATCACAGGAGACTTCTCAGCTCTCCAACGATCTTCCTAGCCCCCTTTTTGTCCTGCATCAACAAGGTTTAAGCTGCAAAGGATCTATATAAATAGACTAAAGCAAATATCTCAGAATTAGAATTCTTGTTTTTATAACATGATCAAATCATTTGATTCTACCAAGAATGAGAAGAGAAAATACGTATTTATAGAAAATCGGTGAGAGTATGAAATTCTATGCATTATATGTACATAATATTCTTCTATTAAAAATGTGATTCTTATGCTAACCTAGGTTAAGTTATTATTATCTAGGTAATTATTAAATAAAGACCTTTAGAAAGCATCTTATATTTAGAATATAGATCTATGAGTTAGACCAAGAAGAATGCTAAGCCGATCACAAGATTATGCAATAAGAAAATGCTAAATAAGTTCAACCTAAAAACACAATAAGGAATTCGATTCCTTAGACATGGAGTTAATCTCTAAAATATATCCCAACATATTTGAAGAGATTTTAATATAAGCTAGATACTTTTGAGCTTTGGCTATAAGAAGTCTCATATAAACCATGCTATGGATATAATCTAATTTTTACTATGAATGTCACAAGCAAATGTCAATCAAATCTAAGCTTTGATTGTTAGATAATTATGATAATATTCTTTAATACTTAAAAAGTACTAAAGATATGTTTTAGATCTTTAAAGAGGGAGAATTGAGGGAATATGAATACATTTGATGTGTTCTTATATAATAGTGGTTTGTAACTGATCATTATAGGTTTGACTAGGAAGGCTGACTAAATCATTATCTCTATGGGTGTAAGGATGTATTATGATCAACAATTTGTTATAGATGAGTGTGATATCATTAGATGCCATAACACTCTATCATAGCAATAATAGTTCCATAACTCTAGCTAAGAAATTAAGATCTTACCAGAAATTTGAATACATAGAACAATGATTCAATTTGTGACTACTTTATAAAGGTATAGAGAGTAAACTTCATATAAGTTATGGCAAACCACTAGCTTAGTAAGCTTTGGTTGACTGAAATTGAAGTAGATGGGGCTGAAGTATATAGCTGATTGGCTTTAGTGCATATAGAAGATTATTACATGTATGCCTTAGAAGCTAACTGGCTTACATATTTTTATTTTTAGGATATAAAATTATATTTGATATTTAAAATTAGATAATTTTTTCATACATGATGTATCTATATGTCAACCAAGGAATTAATGGATAACAACACATTCTCAAAAGTTAAGAATTTGAGGCATATGTCATTATAGATTAAATTCTAAATGCTCTTGATCATAGAATATCATAGGAATGATGATTGATCTAATTTGATCAGTGCATGGATCGCTTCTTTTTGCATAGATGAGTCTCGAGTCTATAATGTAAGGATACTAGAACGGGAGTGTAGGTGGTTGTCAGAGAACAATGATATCTAATGTGACCATCATGAGAAGTTATATTGATGTCTACTCACTTGTTAGTGACTCTCTTGATACTGTATTTATGTGAGTAGTTCTTTGACCTGCAATGCCTTAGTTACTCATAGTAGGGTTATTGTAATTTGACAACACAAAATATTAGCTCTAACCATTCAGGCCCTTGCAATGTTCATTGACTACAGTAGATTTACTATAGGAATGGGAGTACACTAATAAGGAATCTATCAATCTTAGTAGTGAAGGTGCAGTCCTATATAATTTAAGAAGCTAAGTCTAAAAATCCATGGCCATGGCACGTGAAGAATGGAAAAGAGTTTCTATAAGTTTCACATTAGACTTATGTTAGTTAAATTTGACATATGACAGATGCTTAGAGTTTGGCAAGCTTCCATGAACTGCATCTTATCAGGACTTACGATAGAAGAACTCAATCATATAATAACTACATCAAGGGATTCATCCTCCTATTCTACTGGATTGCCATTACATGCTACTAAGTATCATTAATAGATTGTGAGAACTCACTAGGATCGTTTCGGATTAACGATCCTTGATGAGATGAGCTAGAATTATTCTAATTCATCTAAAGAGTTTCGATAATACTATGATGAAGATCATGGTATGTCTCACTACCGGTCAGAATTAAACCTGAGAAATCATACATAATAGAAGCTTTATCTAATTACATAGTTGGATCAATATATGTGAAAGTTGCATATTTAGAATTAGCTAATTTTGGCATTTACTAATTATTAGCATAAGGGACTGCATTGTAAGAGTTACAAATGCAATCAAGCTAATTGGATTTAATAATTCAGGTTAAAATTGAATTGTAATCCTAATTTGGTTAGGGTTGATAGCCTTTCAAATTTGACTCGAATTGGGTTAGAATTGAATTCTAAATTGATCCAATTTAGACCAAAAAGCCAGAGTCCCAATTCTCACCTCTCTACCTCATTTGGAGTTGAGTTGAGAAGAGGGGATGCTAATATAGCCCTCTCATTAGCGCCCCTCTTTCTTGATGCACGTGGAGAGAAGAGAGATGCTAATAGTTGTCACCTTACCTTCTCACTTGGGAGTCTCTCTCTTTCTGGATAAGGTTAGACTCTTATCTAATTTGAATTTAATTAAAATCATATTAGACTTTTAATTTTATCAAAAATTTTTTGGGTTATAGCATGGGATTTTTTGTGCAACAAAAACAAGTAGAGAGAAGGAAGGAATTAGTGCTAGATTTGATCTCACACTTTCTTGTTGCCTCTAATTCAATGCTCCTTTATATTTGAATTTGATTATGATAAGATAAGATATGATCTTACCTAGAGGAGTCCTGATTAGGTGTAGAGTTCTTTGGGGGCATAATACATTTTTGTATGACAAAAATTATGAAGAATGAGCTTAGCGCTATGTAGAGAAATAAGATTTCGCTCTTGCCAACCATCTTGATGGTAGTCCACCCCTCCTCCCTTCGTTCTAGTTCTTCAAGCCAAAACTTGAAAAAGAAATAGAGAGAATATGAGAGAAAAGGGAATAAAGTGTTCTTCTCTATAAGTTTTATATTTTTCCTTAATTCAGTGTGAAGCATTCATGCTAGGCTTTTGTAGGGGCTTCTTTTAGCTTTGAAGAAGAAGTTCAGATCCAACTACTGATGGGAGGCCTGCAAGGTGCTAGTCTCTGGTGCCTCAGAACTTCGATTAGGTTATCTCTGTATGGATACCAGCATAGGCCAAGTGCATGCACATCTCCAATGAAACCCAGGACATCCATCAGATCTAGTCCGATGAAGATGGAGTAGCATAGCAGATAAGTTAATTTGATCTACTTTATAATATTTTTTTTAGATATAATTTTTGTTCATGATATGGATCGATTATGCATGCTAAATTAGGTTTTATATTTTACTATAATTTTTTTAATTAAAATTTTGAAACCTATACATGCTACCCTAGGATCATGTGAAGATTCCTTCAAGCTAACCAATCCCATATCCCAAATGAGGGGCATGATCTCTGCCAGTACGATTCATGCATACCCTCCAATAATGCCCCACCGCCCTTGGCAGGAAGACCACTATTTTTTTCATAAATAGGGAGAGAAGGGGATCATAGGTAAGTCTCAAGTCCACATAAAGAGACTCTTCTCTACTCTCCGACTCTCTCTCTCACTCGGTTCTCTAGTCACTTATTGACTTGAATGTTGAAGGATCCCCACAGAAACACTTCCAATCAAGGACTTTCTTTTAAAATTCAGTCTTCATGTACCTAAAGTCCACTACTTCACCTTGGCTTGCCACATCCCAACTAACCTCAATGCTAGCTCAGAGATGGGTAACAACAGATTAGTGCTAAAGAAAGGACCATAGTGGCCCAACTTAAGGGAGAGAGGGTCCATCCTATTGCCATAAGATTATGAAGAGGGATTTCGAGTGGATTGCACTACTAAGCCTAAACCCATTAAGGTACCTTAGCCAACACCAACAATCACTAAGGAGCAGTTCAACCATCTCATCCAATAAGTATTGGCCTTCACTGTCATGGTACAAAGAATGCAACATGCAACTATAGCTCAACCACCACCTAATGCACAACACCATGACTATATTTAGCCCCCAAATCGATAATATCTCCCTCACAACCCAAGGCAGGGGTATCCAAGTCAATATAGTCAACCTGGAAGCCCTAACCAAGATAGCTAAAGATGCTTCCTAACCCCATAGTCAACAAAAGAATTCACTCCAAGACACTCCTCACCTCGACACCTAGATTATCACAATATCTAAAATGCAAAGATAGAAGATTTCAAGAGATACAACAATGGATCGAGGCATTGTAAAGCCAATGTTAATCATAGAATGGAGAGCTCGACTTCAATGCTGAGCCCCCATTCACTAGAAAGATTATGGATGAACCGATACCACCTTGGTTCAAAATGCCACAACCAAAACCCTATAATGAAACCATTGTTTCCATTGATCACTTGGAGAGTTTTAATGCCCTGATGCTCCTCCATAATGCTACCAATGGCATTCTCTATTAAGCATTGACTGACATCCACTCTTCAAAAAAATAACCTAATACGAGTACTCGAGTCTCTAGTTAGACCTGATCAACTCATTCAAGCAGCTCAATCGGTGTTTGCCATGCATTTTGTCAATAGCCAAAGACAACACCACTGCTCAGACTCACTCATCAACATCAAGAAAAGGGAAGGCGAGTTCCTTCGAGAGTACGTAAGTTGCTTTAATGCCACCATCTTAGAGGTTCGAGTCTTAAGCTAATCGATCATCATGTTCGCACTTAATGTGGATTTTGTAAAAATTATTTTCTCTTCTTCCTAGAGAATAGGTATCTCAAGGATTTTGCTGAAATGTTAGCCCGAATGGAAAAGTACATAAATGCTAGGAGGTATGGCCCAGCAAAGGAATCACCAAACAACAAGCCACAAGAAAAGAAAAAAGATGATGGGGACAAGAGTGGAGGACCGAAGCACGAAGCCTACTAAGATAAGAGAAGGTCATGGTGATTGTAGACTCCTTATCTCAATCGATTAAGAATTCCATCTCAGAATTTCCAATCTCAAACCCCACCTTGGAGTTTAGGATGTCCATCCCGCTTAATGCACTAGCCTAGATACTCATAAGCGGATCTGTCCCGGCATAAGAGAATGGTGACCTTATCTCACAATAGTAACATGATGAAGTATTATCGATACTACCATGACCACAGCTATGACATTGAAGACTGCAACAACTCCAAGACAACACCAAGATGCTCATCAAGCATGGATGACTTAGGCGATATGTCAATAGATGGCCAAATCAAAATGATGCCTAAGCTGAACCATAACAACTTAAAGGGAACCAAGAGGATAGGCTCATGGTTAGTATCCTCAACACCATCTCTAGGGACAGGTCGGTGGCTTGGTTAGAGATCTTAACCAAGAAAGATGGATAGATGCCCTGAAGAAGTGAAGAGTGGAAGATCTGATAACTTTCTCTGATATTGCCTCCAAGGGGTACAATCCTCCCATGACAATGTGGTTGCAGTATCTTTAATAATAACAAATCATGATGTACACCATGTCTTGACTAACAATGGAAGTTCAACAAATATTTTAGTTTATGATACTTTTATAAAAATAAGGTTGTTTCAAGATCGTCTAAGGAGGCTTGGCACTCCTTTTATCAACTTTTTTGGAGATGTGGTTCTTATAAAAAGGCTCATCTCCCTATGAGTGATCGCAAGTCAAGTACCGAGGCAATCGACCATACAACTTAACTTCTTGATCATAGAAGTCCTATCAACTTATAATGCGGTATTGAGCTGATTAGGACAAAACATGCTCTATGCTATGGTATCAACTTACCACTTATTGGTTAAATTCTCGACTATGAATTGGGTTGGAGAAATGTAAAAAGACCAAGCATTGACGAGGCAATGCTATATGATGACCCTACGAGGAAAGAATCAAGTGAATCCGTTACCTGTTGAAGGGCTCGAAGTCCGAGATGACTTGATGGAGCAATGGGGAGAACTAGTTGAAGAGCTCATCTCGATAACACTTGTGGAGGTCAACCCAATAAGAATAGTTCAAGTCAGCTTGAGCCTAGATAAAGAAGTTACTGGCATCTTACCTTATTTTTTTTAATCAAATCAACATCTTTTCTTGATTAGCCTCAGAACATGCCAAGCATAGACCCATAAGTCATAGTACAACAACTAAATATTGATTCAGAGTATTGACCAATCAAACAGAAAAAGAGAAACTGCATACCAAAATGCCAAAAGCGATTCAGGATAAGGTGGACAAACTACTAAAAGCCAACTTTATTCAAGAGGCAAATTATCTCAAGTGGCTGATGGACATGGCTCTCATCAAAAAAGCAAATAAAAAATGGTGCACTTGCATTGACTAGACAAATCTTAATAAAACATTCATGAATAATAGCTATCCACTATCCTAGATTGAGCAACTTGTAGATATCACCCTGGACCATCAACTTTTCTCCTTCATGGATGCTTTCTTCGGTTACAACCAAATCTACATGGTAGCCAAGGATGTGGACAAGACCGTCTTTAATATAACAAGGGTCTTTTTTGTTACGGGATCAAGCCATTTGGCTTAAAGAATGCAGGGATAATATATAAAAGGTTCGTGAACAAAGTTTTTAAGGAATAGATCGAAAGGAATATGAAGGTTTGCATGGATGACATACAAGTGAAGAACCAAGTTACTGATTATTATATAACTAGATTGGAAGAAACTTTTGCAATGCTCTGATAGTTAAATGAAGCTTAATCCAAACAAATGCATCTTTGAAGTCACTTCTAATAAATTTCTTGGATTTATGGTGTCATACAAGGGACCGGGATGAACTTTAAGAAAATCCAAGCACCATGGAAGATGACCTTATCGAGGATAATCAAAAAAATGCAATGCCTCATGGGAAGAATAATAGGTCTTAAAATATTTCTTTCCAAGTTGATCAAGAAGAGCCTACCATTCTTCAAAGCCTTCAAGCAAAAATAAAAGAATTTCCAATGGTCCAAAGAATGCCATACCATGTTTGATGAACTAAAGCGATACCTCGTTGCCCCTCTGCCTCTCAGCAAGCCCAAACCAAACATTAACTTGTACCTATATCTCACAGCCTCCCCCTTTAGTTGTTAGTTTGGTACTTGTCTAACAAGAACAGATGTTGCAAAAGTTGGTCTACTATGTGGTCCTCTATGATGTGGAAACCAGATACTTAAAATAGAAAAAGTGATGCATGCACTCATGATCTTAATAAAGAGGCTATACCATTTCAGGAAAAGAAGAGCTTGGAGAGCTTGATGTAAAGCACTACTCTTCACTAGCCTGAAACTTTAGGTTAGCTTGCCAAATTGGCCATCGAGCTCGGAGAGCTTGATGTAAAGCATTACTCTCGCCCATCCATCAAAGTGCAGGTATTTGTTGACTTTATCCTAGAGTGCACCATTTCAGGAAAAGAAGAGCCCAATGCCTAGCTTGAGATAGAAGAACATATAGAATGCTAGGTCTTTCATGAAGATGGGTTTTCTAGTGCTGCAGGTTTCGAAGCCAGGCTGATCCTTACTATCCCAAAAGAAGTGATCACAAAGTATGCTTTGCACTTTGGATTTGAAGCTTCAAATAATGAGACAAAATATAAAGCTTTGGTTGCTTGATTCGATATTACCAAAGAGCTAAAGGTGCAGCACCTAAAAGTTTATAATGATTCACAACTCATCATTAGGCAAGTATGAGGAGAGTATGAGACATGCGAACTCAACATGATAAAGTATTTACAAAAGAAATTATTTTCAAGTATACCAAGCAATAATGAGAGCTCCTCGTTCAAGCATGAGTTAAGAAAAACCAACCTTGGCCAACCAAATGCTCCTTATTTAAATACGAGCTGAGCAAAGGTCGAGTGTGAGTCTAGCCATTCTCGATCTTGGCCAACCGGTGCTTCTCATCCAAAATGAGCTAAGTAGAGACCGACCTTAACCAATTAGAGGGGATAACCTAGAGAGGACCTCTACTCTCTTCATCCAAGCTCAAGTAGAATCATTCTTGATCTAGATCAATTGATGCTCTCTATTCAAGTATGAGCTAAGTAGAGATGACCATGACCAGTTTGAGGGGATAACCTAAAGAGAACCCTTATCTCCTCACCTAAGTATGAGTCGAGCCATTTCCAACCTTAGCCAACTAGCATTTCTCATTAAAGTGCGAGCTGAGCTAAAGCCAACCTCAATCAGTTAGAGGGGATAACCTAGACTTATGCTCCTCATCAAAGCACAAGTTGAGCCATTCCCGATCTTGATCAACCGGTGCTCCTCATCTAAGTACAAGCTAAGCATAGGCCGACCTCAACAAATTGGAGGGGATAATCCAGAGTAGAACCTTATTCTCTTCAAGCCAAGTGTGAGTCAAGCCATTCTCAACCTTAGCCAACTGATGCCCCTTGTCCAAGTATGAGCTAAGCAGAGATCGACCTCAACTAGTTAGAGGGAATAATCCAGAGGAACCTTTATGCTCCTTATCGAGCATGAGGCGAGCCATTCCCAATCCTGGCCAAGTGACACTCCTCATTCGAGCTAAGAGAAGGCTAACCTCTACCAATTGGAGAGGACAATCCAAAGGGGACCCTATGCTCCTCGCTCGAGCATGAATAGAGCCATTCCTAACCTTAGCCAATCAGTGCTCATTCAAGTACAAGCTGAGTAGAGGCCAACATTGACTGGTTGGCAAGGAAAACCTAGAAGGGACCCCTATGCTCCTCGTTTGAGCATAAGTCAAGACAAAGATAGGAGCACCTCATCCATGTATGAGAATAATGGTGGCAAATTTCATCTAAAGCATGAGCTTAATGCAGGTCAGTTTGGGTAGAATAAGCCGGACCTAACCAAAGACTGACCTCAACCATTACAAGCCAACTCCATGAAAAATAGGGTGCCTATCATTTTGACCTTGGTTTGATCAGATAATAAAACATTATGGATGAAAATAACATATCAAATAGACTGAACATTAAATTACCTGAGGATGAACCCAGAAACCAAGAATGAGACACAAACATGGTAGAAATAAGAACATAAAGATGGAATTTTTTATTAGGTCAGGTCATTGGACCATAAAATTTGAATGGCCTTAGCCAAGTAGGGATATAAAAAAGAAGAATGAAAAGGGGTAAAGGCCTAATCGTTGGCATGTAAAAAAGGATCCTTAACTGGTGTGGTGGCAACTGGAGTCAAGGGACAGCTCCAATGGTCTCAGCTACCTCTATCAGCTCTACTCCCTCTTCCTCAGTTGACGAGGCCTTGTCATCACCATTGAGATAGTCGATGTTGGGGAATAGGCTTTGCACCTTAGCTTGGCGGTCCACCATTCCCTCCAAGTATGAATCAGTGGTGAAAATTGTTAAAGCCTCCCAATAGTCCTATGAAGAGTAAAAAGCCTCAATCATCCTCTTCCTCGCTGCTTGGAGCTCATTCTCTTATTGAGTCTTGATGGTGTGCAAGGCCTCAGTCACCTTGGCCTCAGCTTGTGCAACTTTTTCTTCAACCGAGCTAACCTTGGTTTTGATGGAGCTAATTTCCTAGCTAGCTTCAAGCAAGGCATTTTGGGCTTTGCCTTTAGCATCTAGCACTTCAAATACCTTTTGCTTAGCAATATGAGCCATAGCCTCAGCCTCGTCCACTAATAATCTAGACACCTTCAATTATTTGATAAAATATTCTAGGTGGTGAATGAGTTGAAAGGGAACATAGTCTAAACATGGTTAAGGAATGAAGAAAAGTAAGGCCTAGTTCGAGCTTACTCGAAAGAGTGACTCATAAGGATCCCTAATGTGAAACTTAAGACCTGGCCTTCAAGATCTCTACATCGGCCAACAAGATAGCTACCTAGAGCATTGAGCAACCTTGTAATTCTTAAGGCCTAATCTGGGCCTAGGCCCCCTGTCCAAACTAGATAAGGGTTGGTTGAGGAGTCAAGGTTGAAGAATTAGCTTGACAGGGAGAGCAATGTAATGAATACCAAGCTCTTGCTTCACCTTGGAGAGACGAAGAAGAGGTTACTAGTGTTGGTGGTCAGGTTCCTGGGGCGGCCACCTGAAGAGGGTTGACCATCTAATCCCCAAACGAAGAGCCCTCCCTTCTTCAATGCTGCACCTCAGACCCAAGTGTGAGAAGAATCAAGGGCTGGCTATGCTAAGACTGCCTTGACTTAGCCCTTCTTAGGCACTGAGGGTTCAACCAAGGCTTTCTTTCACTATTATATGGCATGGCACATAAATTCTAGTTTTTTAAGCTTCACCCTGAAAAAAATAGATCTGAACTAGAGGATTAGAACCTATCAAGCATGACTAAATCGAGATGAACTACATTATGCATTTATCATTGGGGTCAGTGGGACTCAAGGTGACCTTGAAAAGCATCTCCTTAGAGAGGAGCTCATGCAGAGTTGGAGTAATGCACCAAGGACTTCTCTTCGATATCAAATAGCCTCAAGACTGATCCCATGAGGTGTCTTTCAAATTATGAATAGAGGAAGGAGCTCTTCGGATGAGGCATCACCATATTCGAGGTGAGGCCTACCACTGCCCAATTTAGTGAGGTTGTTAACTCTAAGAATTGATTTTGATTAATAACAAAATATTTGAATATATAATATAACTAATAAGTTAAATAAGTTCATGTTTCAAGAAATGGCAACATCTTAAAAGAAGGATTTGAGAATAACAAATTTTAATATAGAAGATATATTTTTTGAAGCTCCAAAAAAAGGAAAAGCTAGTAAAATTCAAGCAAAAAAAATATATCAGAATGTATAACAAAAATCTTTTGAAGATTCAAAGTTTCAGCTTGGTATATAAAGAGTTCCAGCCAGCACACTACCAAGCCAGCCAAATGGAACCGAGTCAACTCGACAGGAAGAGCTGAAGATTACAGAAGCTATATTTTGGAGGATGGTAATCAAGTTGATCAAAATATCAACCGAGCCAACTCAGATAAAAATCGAGTCGATTCCAATTATCTGAGTCGATCCAATAGTGCTTTATGGAAGGTTAATTTTTTTATGGATTGGCAACCAAGTTAACCTCAATAATATGAGCCAACTCAATAATGAAAAATAATGAATTTTAATGAATTGAGATTGAGTCTACTCATTGGTGAAGAGAGCCAACTAGGATAGAATTTGAATCGACTCAATGATTGCTGATAACATAATAACTAGTTATGCAGAAAGTTCAGAATTGCCCAGTTTTATATTTAATGGCTCTGTTTCATCTTTCATTGGCTAGAAACTGATTTTTTGGCCCTGAAGACATGTTAAAAGCTCACCAAACTTATTGAAGAATAAGAAAACTTAGAATATTCTAAGAGCCATCAAGTGAGAGTTAAAAACAAAGAAAAAAAAGCCAAAAGAATATTGATATAAGAGCTTTCACTTCAAACCACCTGAAAACACTTTTAATCATTGGCTTTTCAATAACGAGACAAGCTTTAAAGATTCTATAGATACCTAGGAGTCTCCTTTTTTGGAATTATTAACTTTATTTCTATTTATTTCAAGAAGTTTTGTATTCATATTCTCCTTTCTTGATTTTTTAACTTTTTAATTTAATTGAAAATTAAAGTTAGGTATTTAGCTAAGGATTGGTTGTAAGGGTTTTAGATTATAAGCCCAGTAAAATAATTTGGCTATAATTTTGAAGAGATTATAGTGAAAATTTCTTAAAAGAGGCTTAGAGAGTGGATGTAGGTGTTGAGTATACCAAACCACTATAAACTTTCTATGTATTTGTGTGTGCTCTCTTGTTTATTTGCTCCTATTTTTAGTATTTTATTTTAGAAATGCCAAAGCACATATTTTTACTCATCATCACTCCATAAGTTTTCAAAGGCAGTACATATTTGATTTAAATTCTTGAAAAATCTAAGTCATCCCTCCCCTCTTGGATTGTCTAGCTGAAAAATAAGTGGTATCAAAACCTTGATACTTAACTGCATTTGATTCAATGATTAAGAGTTAAGATCAAATGGTAACCTAACTTAGCATGTCTCTTGTCGAAGGGCAATCTTCCTATCGACCCTCCTTATTTAATGAAATAAAGTATACTTATTGGAAAGCTTATATGTGGATTTATGTTTAAGCACTTACCTATTAACTTTGGAGAGTTATAGTTAATAGGCTATACACATCCATAATTAAAATAGATAGAGTTGATATTTTTAAATCTAAAAAAGACTGGGATGAGCAAGATATGAAGTTGATAGAGCTAAATACCATAGTTATGAATATCTTATGCTATATATTAGATGCTAATAAGTTCAATAGAATTTTAACTTGTAGCTCTGCTAAAGAGATTTTGGATAGATTGATGGTTATCCATGAGGGTGCCAATAAAATAAATAATATATTTATAAATAAGTATGAATTATTCAAGATAGAGTCTAATGATATCATTACTAACATGTATACTAAATTTGCTGATATTACTAATGGCTTAAAAGGTTTGGGAAGGACTTATTCTAACAATGATCTTGTTCAAAAATTCTTAGATCACTTCTAAAATCATGGAAAGCAAAAATAACTGCTATTTAATAGGCAAAAGATCTTAGTGCTCTTGTACTTGAAGAACTCATTAGATCATTTATGACTCATGAGCTCACAATAAGACAAAATGATAAAGAGGAGTTTAAGAAGAAAATCATTGTCCTAAAATCAACAATGGATGAAAATAAGGAAAGCAACGAGTCGGAGGATGAAGATGATGAAAAATAGCTCTTATTGCTCAAAAGTTCAAAAGATTCATGAGGAGAAATAAACCAAGTTTCAAGAAGAAGCCATACAAAGATGAAGTAAGAACAATGACAAAGAAAAAAAGAAGTAGCCCATTTGCTTTGAATGCAAAAAGTCTAGATATTTCAAAATGAACTGCTCTTAATTCAAGAAGTTCAAAAGGTACAAGAAAAAGGTACTGATGGTTACATGGAGTGATAGTGAAGACTTGAGTTCTGAAGAAGAAATTCAAGAAGTGGTCAACATATATCTAATGGCTCAAGAAAAGAAAATAACATCTAAAATTTTTTTTGATGATAGTGAATTTCAAATAGAATTTGTTGATATTTTAGCTAAATTTAAAAAATTATACAAGATTAATAAGGATTTAAATAATTAAAATGCTGAATTATCAAAAATGAAAATATTTTAAAAAATAATGAAAATATTCTACAAGAAAATCAAAATTTGAAAAATAGATTGTAAAAACTGAAACTTTTTGTTAAAAAATTCACTCTTAGCTTCAAAAAACTACAAATGACTTTAAGTGATCAAAGAGTTGTCTTTAACAAAGCCAATTTAGACTATAACACTCAAAATAAATAAAAAATATTTTAAATTTTTTTTTGATAGAATCCTTTTTAGTTCTACTTCAAATATCACATATTTTTGTTATGGAAAAGTAGGGCATAGAGTTATCTTTATAATTTCAAAAAAATTAATGGTAAAATGGTTAAAAAGGAATGGATTCTAAAAGGAACCAATGAGACTAATCCCCAAAATGACTTGAGTACATAAAGCTATGACTTGATTCTTTTATATAGATGTATCTATCTTGAGGTCTAAGGAGAAAAAAGAAAATGATATTTTGATAGTAGATACTCAAGATATATGATTGGTGTTAAGACTCAATTTATCATCTTTGAAGTAAAGAAATAAGGAATGGTTATATTTGAAGACAATGGAAAAAAGGCACATACATGACTTTGATAAAATTTGTATCATCCCTTCTATATTTGTTAAAAATATTTTACTAATAGATAGATTAAAACATAATCTTCTTAATATAAATCAATTATACAATAAAGGTTATAAAGTAGTTTTTGAATTATCTAAGTATATTGTATTTTATCTCATTAAGGATAGTATGGTATTTATTAGACACAGACATCTACATAATAGATCTAGATGATCCATCCTTAAAAAATGGTCAATATCTAGTTACAACGATACTTAAAATAATAAAATTAGTTAGTTGTAGCATCATAAGTTAGGACATGTAAGCATGAATTTACTTTCAAAATTTGTTAAAAGAGATCTTATACAAGATTTACCAAAATTAAAATTTAAAAAGAATCATATTTGTAATGCATGTTAATTTGGAATATAATCTAGAAATTTTTTCAAGCCAAAAGGTATGGTTTTAACTAGTAGACCTTTAGAATTTCTTTCATATAGATTTATTTGGACCTATTAAAACTACTAGTCTAGGAGATATATGATATGGACTTGTTGTTATTAATGATTTTTCTAGAATTACATGGATTATATTTTTAACACAAAAAGATGAAGTATTTTTAGTATTTACAAAGTTTTATAGCAAATTCTTAAATACAAATAATTTTTTAATTGTATTTATTTATAGTGATCATGGAATAGAATTTGAAAATTAAGATTTTGAAAGCTTTTGTAATAAAAAAAAAATTAAATATAATTTTTTTGCATCTAGAACATCTTAACAAAATAGAATAGTAGAAAGAAAAATTATACTTTAAAAAAAATGACATGTACTATATTGTATGAATGTGACTTTCCTAGATATTTTTGGATAAAAGCAATAAACAAACATATTGCATTTTAAATCATATTTTGATTCATCCATGTTTAAAAAAAAAACTATATGAGCTTTGAACAAAACGAAAACCTAATATTAGATACTTTCATGTTTTTGGATGCCAATGCTTTATATTGAATAATGGTAAAGATAATTTAGAAGAATTTGATGCCAAAGCTAGATGAGAAAGGCTTTTTAGGCTACTTATCATTTAACAAGGTATATAGAGCGTTCAACAAAAGGGCACTTATTGTTGAAGAATTAATTTATATTATATTTGATGAAACTAATATCAATCCTTCAAGAAAAAAAGATGATTTAGATGATCATGCAAGAATTTTAAGTAGAAAAGGTGGAGGACCTTATATTAAAAGTTTTATCCTAGAAATAAAGATGTAGGCTCAAAGGAGGATGATAAAAGCATAATAACTCAACAAAAGCAAGATGATTATCTAAGGAATGGAGGTATGCTTATAATCATCTAAAAGATCTTATTATTAATAATCCATCTCAAGGAATAAAAACTCAATCATTCTCAAAAAATTCTTATAATTACTTAGCTTTTGTATGAGCCTAAATCTATAGAAAAAGCTGAAAATAACTCTGAATGGAATAATGTTGTACAAGAAGAATTTAATCAAATTAAGAGATATAAAGTATATATGGACTCTTATAGATATACCTATAGACAATCCTATTATTAGAACTAAATGGATTTTCTGAAATAAATTAGATGAACATTATGTAGTTATAAGAAATAAAACTAGATTAGTTACGAAAGGATATAGTCAAGAAAAAAATATTAATTTTGATAAAAATTTTATACTAGTAATTAGACTAGATGCTATTAGACTTTTACTTTTTTTGCATATATTGTGGATTTCAAACTTCATCAAATGAAAGTTAAAAGTATATTTTTAAATGATTTTATTTCTAAAGAAGTGTATGTTGAACAACCATCAAGTTTTAAAAACCATGACCTTCCAAATTATGTTTACAAACTACATATAGTACTATATAGTTTAAAATAAGTCCCTAATACATATTATGAACATTTAAGCAGATTTTTATTTTAAAATAATTTTATTAGAAAAAATACAGAGACTACCTTATTTTTAAAAAAGAAAAATGATAATTTATTAATTGTTCAAGTTTATGTATATGATATTATATTTGGTACTTCTAATGATCTTTTTTATCAAAAAATTATCAAGTTAATATAAGGATAGTTCAAAATGAGTATGATGGGAGAACTTAACTTCTTCCTCGAGCTTTAAATAAAATTAATAAAAGAAAGAATCTTCATTAACCAAACCAAATATACAAAAAAAATACTCAAAAAATTTGAGATGGAGAACTCTAAGAAAGTTGGCACTCCAAGGAGCTCCTCATATAAGCTTGATAAAGATAAAAAGGTAAAAGTATAGATCAAAGACTTTATAGAGGTATGATTGAATCATTGCTCTACTTTATTATTAGTAGACCGATATTATGTTCAGGATATGTATGTATACAAGATATCAGTCTAACCCTAAAAAATCATATTTACTTACTGTTAAAAATATCTTTAGATATTTATATAGCACTACTAATGCTGGTTTATGATATTTAAAATAGTTTTCTATTGAACTAATTGAATATTCTGATTTTGATTATGTTGGCTATAAATTAGATTAAAAAAGAATTAATAAAACTTGTCAATTTCTTGGAATTAACTTAATTTCATGATTTAGCAAGAAACAAAGTTCAATAGCATTGTCTATGATCGAAGCCGAATATATTATAGTCAAAAGTTATTATACTCAGATCTTATGGATTAAGCAATAACTTAAAGATTTTGACATCAAACTAAATAAAATTCCCATAAGATGTGATAATATTAGTATAATAAACTTAGCTAAAAATCTAATTCAATACTCGAGAACTAAGGCATCATTTTATAAGATATCATATTCAAATTAATAATATAATGCTTGATTTTATTAGTATCGATAGATAATTAGCTAATATTTTTGTCAAGCCCTTAAATGAAGATATGTTTAGTATGATTAAAAGAGAATTAGGCATTTGTGATCCTTTTGATTAAATCTCTTTTTTCTTCTAAGGATCAAAATTTTCTTGTTTAAAAGAATTCTTACAAGATTGATCTTCTTAGAGTTCTCAAAGGTCATTTTGGAATCGTTCAAAATTTATTTTTAGCCGCTTTCTGAATTTTATCCCTGACCTAGATCCGAACCAACTTAAATTTTGAGTTTGAGTCGACTCTAGTCTGAGCCGACTTGGTAGTCCATTCGAATCGACTCAAGGATAGGTTTTTTATTTGAAAATAGGACCCACAAGCTCCCATTTTTTTGATCAAAAGGCCTTCTTCCAGTCCTAAAACAGTGTTTTCTCTTATCATGTTCTCTCCTTTATTTAGCACTATTTCCTTTGTTTTCCCTCAAATCCCTACCATTTTCGTGAAGAATGGGTCATAGGAAGCAACATGCTCAAAGATTGAAGCACCCTAGGTCAAAAATCATGCAGACCACTAAGAAAAGGAAAGGTAAAGGAGAGAGGCTGCTAGAGAAAGAGGAGCTCTATCAACCTAGCCTCAGACTGAGCCCACTGTCACTGTGCCAATACCTTCCCCATCTCGTGTCCTAATTGAAAGGATGGCTGATAGGGTAGTTATAATAGGAAAATAGGTAAATTTTAAGTTTTTGGATGATAGTGGATTTCTTTGTAGACATTGGATTAAAGCCCAGAGGTGGGAGGAGTTCTGCCATACCAATATTTTGACCTACCCTAGGCTACTAAGGAAATTTTATGAAAATTTGAAAAGAATTTCTGGAGGTGTTACTTTATTTATTAAAGGTACTAAGATTATACTGACCGATTCTATCTTAGGATAGATTATTTATGTATCCTCTCAGGGTATTGTACCTGAAAATTGGCTGAGAGGAAGGTTGGGTTGAGATGTGTACTGGACCGTGATGATGTAGGTGGGATTAGAAACTTTATGGCTAATACTTTATTTACTAGCTGAGACTTCTATATCAGATTGTTGAGCAAATTTTTCTTTTGAAGACTAGCATGTTTGACTTTGTTTCTAAGAGAGAGCTGGCCCTCATGTATCATATGATTCAGAGCTCTTTGATGAGTTTACATGGTATGATGCTAATTTAGATGAGAAAGGTAGCTAAGAAAGTGAAGGCCTGTCTACCTTATGGAATAATTTTAACTAGGATCTTTAAGACCTTTGGTATCTCTCTTAAAGGTGAGTCCTTCAAAAAATTATTGAGCCATGATGAGTATTGCAACTGGACGCTCCATAAGATGGGATACTAAAAGATTGGTAGCTATTGGGTTTGTAGGATATCTGTTTAGGAGAGACAAGAGAGACCAGAGTCATCTGCTCAGAAAGCCAAGCCATCCTCTCTACCTAAAGCCCTTGGTATAGCTCCAGCACTTGTAGTTCCAGCCTCATCCCCTAGAACTCCCGGTACTCTTTGCTACTCGAGCAGACTAGATGATCAGATAGTGCAGACGATTGCTTAGATAATGAGTTGATATATCAAGACTGAGATTCAGATATTATCTGGCAGAGTTGATGGGCTCTAGACAGAGATGAGATGACATTTTCAACAGTAGCCTGGAGGCTCCACAGTACCTACAGACACTGATAGACTCCGATAGAGACTTGATGATGGATTTTTAGATATTTAAACTGCCATTAATAAGCAAGGCATGTCTTAGCGCGCAAATCTTGATTGAATCTTTTATATTCTATCTTGCATTATTGAGATAATAGTGGTAGAGGCAGCTCCAACAGCATCTCCAGTGTCTTCTTCAGCAGTTGCAGCTTCTAGCAGGCCACTTCTCATGATCTCTCCTCACACTTCATAATTTATCTCTAGCTAGCCAGGACCTTTAGCCCTAGTTAGAACCTATCATAAATCTTTTACAAGATGTCCACATCTTGCCATAAGGCCAGCTACTAGGATTATGAGCTAGACACCTTATCCTTTTTTTATAGAGCAGGCTTCTCAGTCACCTTAGAGAACTGCTTAAATGACCAGAGCTATATGTTTAAGATCTCTTAGATATGTCATAGAATGATATCTATGTACTACTTTCTAATTTGCCTTTGGCACTATTTTTATCTATACTTATATCTCAATATACTTCTTGGATAGTATCACTTTTTGTATGCTGTGAATTTTTCATGTTATTTTATGATATCTTATCTCATTATGAAGGGTATCCATGATACTTTATATGATTTGTGTTTGCTTTATGACTGGTATCCGTCATATTTCTTATATCCATCCTAGTTTCTCCTAAAACTTTTATATAAGGAGAGCTATTTCACTTATGTCTCTCAGATGATGACAAAAAAGGGGAGCAAAATATATAAATGAGTTATCACAAGGCAAATGGTATAATATTAGAATTTTGAAATTGCAATTAGGTTATACTTAGATATTTTGATACTTATAACATGGTTTGATACCTTGATAATTATATCTTATAATATGTTTCGATACGTTGATACTATATTTGGATACTTTGACATTATGCACTGATATCCTGATACGGTCTTTGATACTATACTCTAGTACTCGATATGGATTTGATACATGTTCTAATACTTGATATGGTGATACTCAACACCGTAATATGCTCTGATACTAAATCTATAATTCATATACCTT
This sequence comes from Areca catechu, assembly GCA_021397845.1. Classification (NCBI taxonomy): domain Eukaryota; kingdom Viridiplantae; phylum Streptophyta; class Magnoliopsida; order Arecales; family Arecaceae; genus Areca; species Areca catechu. The sequence continues at coordinate 200,379,577 of CM038039.1, read as the reverse complement.
GATGCTCTGTGTAATTCCTTAAAAATTATTTTGATAGCTCCAAAATACTATAATATCTAAGTAATAAAAATCTATAAGGTAAATGATATCATTAAATTCTTATGATATTAATACTCATTGAGCTACTTTGACTTACTTTGAAATCTCCAAGAGTGCTATATCTATTTTGATATCATTTACTTATATACTCAAAGTTTTATCATCGCTATCAAAAATAGAGAGATTGTGGCTCCAAGGATTGATGTTGATAAAAAATAAAATATTTAAGTATATAATATAACTAATAAGTTGAATAAGTTCAGAAAATGGTAAAGTCTTAAAAGAAAGATTTAAGAGTAACAAATTTTAATATAAAAGATATATTTTTAAAGCTCCAAAGAAAAGAAAAAGTTAGTAAAATTAAAACAAAAATAGTGTATTGAGATATGAAATCAAAATTTTTTTGAAGGCTCAAAGTCCTACATAAAAAGTTTTGCTTGGTATACAAAAAGTTTCAGTCAGCACGCTGCTAAGCCAATCAAATGGAAACCAAGTCAACTTGATAGGGGGAGCTAAAAATTATAAAAGCTATATTTTGGAGGTTGACAATCGAGTCAACCCAAATATCAACTGAGTCTACTGTGATGGAAACTGAGTCGATCCTAATTATTTGAGTTGACTCAATAATACTAAACAAAAGGCTAATTTTTTGATAGATTGGATGGAATCCGAGTTGACTTGAATATGATCCAAGTCGAGGACTGCTGATAGTATGATGGTTAATTATACAAAAAGTTTATAATTATCCAATTTTGAATATAACGGCTTTATTTTATCTTTTAATGGCTAGAAACTGACTTTTTGGCCTAAAAGACATGTTAAAAGCTTACCAAATTTATTGAAGAATAAGAAGAACTTAAAATATTCTAAGACCATTAAGAGTTAAGAATAAAGAATAAAAGCTAAAAGAGTATTGATTCGAGAACTTTCACTCCTAATTACCTGAAAAGACTTCTAATCATTGACTTTCCAACAATGAGACAAGCTTTAAAGATTCCATAAATATCTAGGAGTCTTTTTTTTTAGTATTATTATCTTTATTTCTACACATTTCAAGGAATTTTATATTCATATTCTTCTTTCTTGGTTCTTTTATTTTCTAACTTCAATTAGAGATTAAAGTTAGGTGTTTAGCCAAGGATTGACTATAAGGTTCTGGATTGTAAGCTCAATAAAATAATTTGGCTGTATCTTGAAAAGATTATAATAAAAATTTTAAAGAAGAGGCTTGGAAAGTGGATGTAGATGTTGGATACATCGAATCACTATAAAATTTCTACATATTTATTTATACTCTCTATTTATTTGCTCTTACTTTCAGTATTTTATTTTAGAAAAGTCAAAGTATATATTTATGCTCACCATCACTCCATAAGTTTTCAAAGGTGGCATATATTTGATTTAAATTTTTGAAAAACTCAATTCATCCCCTCTTGGATTGTCTAACTAGGTAACAAGGGTGTTCCTTGAAAGTGAAACACGTCCTGAAGAGGTAGATGGTGGGCTTGACACCGAGGAGAAAACAATGAAAAAGAAAAGTAATTATCAATTATCATGAGTTTAATACTATTGAACATAGAATAATTATGAATAGCCTAAGGAGTTTAATAATGAAGGAATGGAAAGAAAATCTTAGGCTAGAGCTTAACCCAACATGGAGGAGGCTAGATATTCGGTCATCGAGATCTATGAGCTCTAATAGAAACTCAGGAGGGACTTGATATTGGACGTGCACAACCTCCAAATCTTCATGAGCAAGGATAGAGGCTACTCAAAAAAGGAACAAAAGTCAGCATATCCCCCACCTTGGAACCATCCAAAGAAGGATCATGGCCCTGAGGTGGAGAACTCTGATTACTTGATGGGTTAGTGTTTATAGATCAACTTCCTACCGAGGTGCTAGATTGGCTTATCTTAGAAAGACGAGACATGGAGGACGGACTAACCTATAGTGAAGAAAACCGAGGGAGAAATTTGATCGAATAACTTGGGATGACTAATGTCGGCACTTGATCTCATAGAGGTTAAACAGCATGGAGGTTTGGCTAAGGTAGCCGATGGCAACCATTGGTGACTTACTAAAAATCACCAAAGATGAAGCCTCCCCATGATGAAATGTAAAAGTGAAATGCAAGAAGGGGGAATCTATTTATAGGAGCTTATATTGTTGGCTTTGGCTCCTTGATTTTAATGAATAACAAAACATTGAGTATATGTTTGGACTAATGTTTCAATTGGAGTATGAATTTCTGGACATAGGTACATCAACTTCTTCACTCGAGAGTATCAAAATTACTAACATCAAAGCAAGATGAATTTTAATGTTTAAGTTATCTTCTCACCTTGGAATATTAATAAAATGATCACTTTGGTCCTTTTGAAGATGAGTCTAAGAGATTATTGGATAAAATTTATAATTTTCTAAGTTTGGTATTCATTTTTGAAATGGCGTAGAGCAAGTGTCGACTCAAGGTGTCGACTTATGGACTATGTATCGATTCAAGGTATCGACTCATGAAGAAAGTATCGACATTTCAAAAGTCTGGCACGCAGAGTTTCAGATGGCAGGCCAAATGTCGACTCACAAGTTAACTCAGTTTCAAATGTCGACTCATAGGTCGACTCATAGCCTGAGATAAAAAATGGACAGAACTATGTATTTTCTGGAATTTTTGTCAAGTGTTAACTCAAGAGATCGACTCATAGTCTCAAGTGTCGACTCACAAATTTCAAGTGTCGACTCACAAATATCAAGTGTCAACTCAAGAGATCGACTCACAGTTTCAAATGTCGACTCACAAATTCCAAGTGTCGATTCAAGAGATCGACTCACAGTCTCAAGTGTCGACTCACAAATTCCAAGTATCGACTCACAGGTCGACTCATAGCCTGAGACCAGAAGTGAAGTAAAATATTGGAAATTCAAATTTTTACTTAAATGTCGATCCAAGTGTTGACTCACAATTCCAAGTGTCGACTCAAAGATCGAATCATGAAAAAATTCAAGTATCGACACTTAATATAACGGCTAGTTTTTCATAAGTTCAGAATTGATTCCAGATAGCTATTTTCTTCACTATAACGATCTTCAATGGTTTTTTAGTAGTTTTGAGCTATTTATCACTTACCAGACTCATTGAAGACATGAACAACAAAAAGAGACAAAGTTTATCTTTTGAGAAAAGACAAGTGTGAGCTTTAAAGTAGATTCTACCTGAAAAAGCCTACTACTCACCTTTGAGCCTTCAAATCATTAGCCAAAAGTGTGCATTCAAAGATTTCAAGAAGGAGGCAACTCAAGCATTCAAGAAGAGCTTCATCGATATTTATTTTTGCTCATTTAGGAGCTATTTCTTGTTCTTATTTCTGTATGCTTGCTTTTATTTGTTGTTACTAGTTTCAAAGGTATTGAAACTAGTGTTAAAGGTTGTTGGTGAGCCTAAGAGACAAAACTAACTAGGGTTTGACTTGTGCACCTTAGAAAATAAGTTGGCTATAATCTTGGATATATTATAGTAAAAATTTTCAAAGAAAAGCTTGGAAAGTGGATGTAGATGCTTGAAGTGCACCGAACCACTATACATCTATGTGTTTATGATTGCTTGCTCATTCCTTTACTTGCTCTTTATTACTCTGCATTTAATTTGCTACTTCTACTGTATATCACATTGAGCACAATCACTTTATTACACAAGCACTCTAAGTTTTTAGCACATAACTGTTTAAATTTTTAAAATACCCAATTCACTCTCCCTCTTGGGTTGCTTCACTGGACAACAAGTGGTATCAGAGTCAGGTACTCTACTTGTAAGTCCAACGATCTTGAATTAAAGATCATGGCAGCCCAAATTAGTATTGGTATTGTAGAAGGACAAGCCTCAAACCATCCCCCACTATTTAATGGTACAAATTACACCTACTGGAAGACACACATGTGCATATATGTTCAAGCTATTTATTATAATATTTGAAAAACTATAGTTAAAGGCCTTCATTAGCCCACTGTCTTGGTTAATGGTATTCCCACCCCTAAGTTAAAAGAAGATTGGGATGAGAATGCATTAAGCAAGTAGAGCTTAATGCTAAGGCCGTGAACCTATTATTTTGTGCACTTGACCCAAGTAAATTTAATAGAATATCCAATTGTACCTCTGCCAAAGAAATTTGGGATATACTTGAAGTTATCCATGAATGTACACATCAAGTGAAGACCACCAAAGTAAACAAACTCATTCATACTTATGAAATATTTATGATGGAACCAACTGAAACAATTAGTAAAATGTATACTAGATTTATAAATATTATTAATGGCATGAAAAGTTTAGAAAAAGTAATTTCTAATGCTGAACTTGTCAACAAAATTCTCAGGTCTCTTCCAGCTTCTTGGGATCCAAAGGTCACAGCTATTGAAGAAGCCAAGGATGTTAACACCCTTTCACTTGAGCAGCTCCTAGGATCATTGATGACATATAAGATGTCATTGAAGCATAAAATAGTGACAATGACAAAAAGATGAAAGCTATTGCGTTCCAGTCTATAACCAAGGAGGAATCAAGTAATGAATCTGATGAAGATGAAGAGGAAGATGAAACATCACTCATATCAAGGAAATTCATGAAGAAGAGGAGGTATAACTATAAGAAAAGGCCTCAAAGAGGAGAGCGCAATAAGGAGAAAGAGAAAGAAAAGAAAAGAGAGCAACCAATATATTTTGAGTGTAAGAAACCGGGATACTACAAAATGGATTGCCCCACACTCAAAAAGAGAAAAAAGAAACTTAGAAAAAAGGCTATGATGGCAATATGGAGTGAAAGTAAAGATTCAAGCTCCGATGAGAAATAACAAGAAGTGGCCAACCTTTGCTTTATGGTCAATGATGATGAGGTAAGATCTGAAATTGAAAATGAATTTACTTTTGATGAATTGCATGATGTCTTTGATGAATTAGTTATAGAATATCAAAAACTTAAATTAAAAAACAAAGAATTGAAAAAGCAAAATTTAGAGCTTTCAAAATCAACTAATAAGTTTTTGATAGAAAATGATAGTTTGATTCAAGAAAATAAAAACTTGAATGAACAAATTATTGTCTTGAAAAACGAAAAAGAAGATCTTTTGAAAGAAAATGACACTTTGAAAATGGACAAAATTTTTGCTACAAATGAAAAACTTGCTAAACAAAATAAAATAAAGAGTTTTTACTAAAGAATAAGAGATGCAAAGAAGAACTTGAAAAAGTAAAGCCATTTATTGAAAAGTTTACTTATATTTCTAAAAAATTGAACATACTTTTAAATAACCAAATGGCAGTTTTTAACAAGGCAGCTTAGGCTTTAAACCACAAAAATTAGTAAAAATATTTCAAAAACTTCTATATACCTACATCTTCCAGCATTACTTATAATGCTTGTGGTAGATTAGGACACAAATCTTATATGTGTGATAAAAGAAAGTTAAATGTTGATAGAAATGTTTGGGTTCCAAAAAGAACCAATTCAACTAACCCTAAAGGACCCAAGATAACTTGGATACCTAAAGTTTCTACTTGATCTATTTTGTAGATGTGTCTTGCAACCAAGGATAAAAGAAGATTGTGATACCTTGATAACGGTTGCTCAAGATACATGACTAGGGATGTAAGGCAATTCTCATCTTTAAAAGCTTTAAATGGTGGAAACGTGACATTTGGTGATAATGGAAAGGGCAAAATTATCGGTATCGGTAAAGTCCATATCACCCCCTTTACTTATGTTTATAATGTTTTGTTTGTTGATAGTTTGAAATATAATATATTTAGTATAAGTCAATTTTGTGATAAAGAATTTAAAGTAATTTTTTGAATCTTCTATGTACATAGTATCTAGTCTAGATGATAATGGCATCAAGTTTATTGGTCATAAGCATGGAAACATTTATATGATTAATCTTGATGATCTACCTATGCAAAATGGTCAATATCTAGTGGCAAATGAAGCCAAGATCAGTGAAACTAGTTGGCTTTGGCATCGTAGACTGGGTCATGCTAGTATGCATTTGCTTTCAAAATTAAATAAAAAGAATCTTATAAAAGATTTTCCAAAACTCATCTTTGAAAATGATAAGATTTGTAGTGCATATCAACTTAGAAAAAAAACAAAATCTTCTTTCAAACCAAAAGAAGTAGTATCTACAACTAGATCCCTATAATTACTTCATATGGACCTCTTTAGACCAACTAGAATAACTAGTTTGGGAGGCAAGAAGTATGGTTTAGTGATTGTAGATGACTATTCACGTTTTACATGGGTGATGCTTTTGGCTCATAAAGATAAAACATTTTCAGCATTCATTAAGTTTCATAAAAAGGTTTCAAATGAAAAAGGTATTTCAATTATTTCTTTAAGTAGTGATTATGGTACTGAGTTTGAAAATTATAACTTTAAAATGTTTTGCAATGAAAATGGAATTAATCATAATTTTTCTGCACCTAGGACATCTCAACAAAATGGGATGGTAGAAAGAAAGAATAGGACATTAGAAGAAATGACATGCACAATGCTTTGTGAAAATAATTTATCCAGATATTTTTGGATGGAAGCCATAAACACTGCATGCTATGTTTTAAATCATATTTTAATCTGTCTGATTTTAAAGAAAACACCATACAAACTTTGGAAAGGTAGAAAACCTCTATTAAATATTTTTGTATTTTTGGATGCCGTTGTTTTATTTTAAATAATGATAAAGATAATCTCAGTAAATTTGATGCCAAGTCAGATGAGGATATCTTTTTAGGATACTCTACTTCTAGCAAGGCATATAGGATCTTCAACAGAAGAACTTTTCTAGTTGAAGAATCCATCCATGTTATTTTTGATGAAACTAACAAGACATCTTCTAGAAAAGAAGATGCTATTGATGATGAAACAGGTGTTCAAAAGATTGAAAAAATGACCATCAATGAAGGACCTTCCAAAGAGCAAGATGGTGATCAAGAAAATGAAGAACAAGTACAAGAAGTTGGAGCATCAACATCCAAGTCATTACCTAAAGAATGGAGGCATGCCCATGGACATCCTAAAGAACTTATAATTGGTGATCCATCAAAAGGGATAAGTACTCATTTCTCAATAAGAAATGTTTGTGATTATTTAGCATTTGTATCACAAGTAGAACCTAAATCAATTAAAGAAGCTGAAAAAGATTCAAATTGGATAAATGCCATGCAAGATGAGTTAAATCAATTTAAAAGAAAAAAATTTGGACTTTAGTTGAAAGACCTTCTAATATTTCAATAATAGGAATAAAATTGGTTTTCAAAAATAAACTTGATAAAAATGGTTCAGTAACTAGAAATAAAGCTAGATTGGTTACAAAAGGTTATAATCTAGAAGAAGGTATCAATTTTGATGAAATATTTGCACCATTGCTAGACTATAAGTAATTAGATTATTACTTGATTTTGCTTGCTTTATGGATTTCAAGTTATTTCAAAGGGATGTCAAAAGTGCTTTTCTAAATGATTTTATTGAATAAGAAGTGTATGTTGAACAACCTTCTGGTTTTGAAAATCATGAATGTCCTGATCATGTTTTTAAACTTCATAAAGCTTTGTATGGTTTAAAACAAGCTCCAAGAGTTTAGTATGATGATTAAGCAAATTTCTGCTTGAAAATAGATTTTTTAGAGGCAATGTTGACACTGCACTATTTTTAAAAAAGAAAAATGATGATTTATTAGTAGTACAAGTTTATGTTGATGATATCATTTTCAGTGCTACTAATGAAATACTTTATCAAGAGTTTGCCAAGCTTATGTAGGGTGAGTTTGAGATAAGCATGATGGGAGAGCTAAACTTCTTTCTCGGACTCCCGATCAAGCAAACCAAAGAAGGGATCTTCATCAACCAAGCTAAGTATATAAAGAAAATTTTAAAGAAGTCTGGGATGAAGAACACCAAGTCATTAGGTACTCCTATGAGCCCTTTCTGTAAACTTGATAAAGATGAATCAAGTAAAAATATAGATCAAAAATTATATAGAGGTATTATTAGTTCACTATTATACTTAACTACAAGTAGGCCAGATATCATGTTCAGTGTTTGTATGTGTGCTAGATATCAGTCTGCTCCTAAAGAGTCTCATTTATTGGCTGTTAAGCACATACTTAGATATCTGTCTAGCATAATTGATATTGGACTATGATACGCCAAAGATTCATCTATTAAATTGATTGCATATTTTGATGCTGACTTTGCTGGATGTAAACTAGATAAGAAAAGTACTAGTGGAACTTATTAGTTTATTGGAGTGAATTTGATCTCATGGTTTAAAAAGAAACAAATTTTAGTTGCTCTATCTACGGCGAAAGTCGAATATATAGCAGCTAGAAGTTGTTGTGCTCAAATTCTATGGATCAAACAACAACTCGAAGACTTTGGCATTAAATTAGTAAAACTCCCATAAGATGTGATAATACGAGTGCAATAAATTTAACTAAAAATCTAGTTCAACATTCAAGAAGCAAACATATTGAGATAAGACATCACTTCATAAGAGATCGTATGCAAAATGGTGTGTAATACTTGATTTTATATGTACTGATAGATAACTTGCTGATATTTTTACAAAATCCCTTAGTGGAGATAGGTTTTGCATGATTAGAAGAGAGTTAGGCATCATTGATCCCTTTAATTGAAGTCTCTTCATATTCTTGTTGAATCCTCTCAAATGCTCAAAAATCCTCTCAATTATATCTTATAATGACCCCTAGACACTTCTTGGATTTTTTGGGATTTTATGGAAATTTATTTTAAATTTTTTTTTGAAAATTGACTAAGTGTCGACACTTGGAAAATTGTCCAAGTGTCGACTCACCGAAGTGTCGACACTTGAGCAATTTTCAAGTATTGACTCACGAATGGTTGGTCTAATTTTTAGGATATCTTGAAAGTCTTTTTCTCTCTTTCTTTTCACCTTCCTCTCCTTCGTGTGGTCCCCAAAAACCATCCAAACCCCCAAGAACAGTGATTTCTCATTCTTAACCTTCCTTTTTAGGTAAATTTCTTCCTATTCTTCGTGCTTTGGTTCGGTTCAGTCCAATTTTTTTTTATTCTGTGCAGATTTTCTGTATTTCGGCCCGATTCCACTCATGTTTTTCTTTCCTCTGGCCTATCCTTCTCCTTTTTGGTCTAATTTCACTCTTTTGGTCCATTTTTGGTCCGATCCACCATCTCTTGGTTCTTTTCTTTTCCGGTTTACCCTATCCATTCCCGTTCCTCTACCCCTAGTTGCTTCTAGTGTTCATGGCACCCAAAAAGCAAGTGGTGTTTGATAAGAAAAGGTCGGCCTTCGAGCATGGGGAGCCGAGCTCCAGAGAAAGAAGGTCGAAGGCTTGTTAGGACCCAGCAGAGTAGCATGAGGAGTAGCCCCAGGATCTACCTGCTAATAGAGTTCCCCCTCCACAGGTTTCCCCTCCAGCCGAGAGAGTAGCAGGGAAGGTGATAGCATGTAGTAGGTGAGTTGACTTACAGTTTTGGGACTTTGAGGGATTCATTATTGGTGATCTTCTAAAAGGAGCAGGACTTGTACCCTTCTGCACCATGCTGGAGTACTACCCTTACCTGATCCATGAGTTTTATGACAGCTTAGCTACTAATGGTCTCAGGTGGAGTGCAGTGGTCAGGGGTGTTCATATTCCAATGACCACCAAGACCATTAGTAGAGTTTGGCAGATTCCTCTCAGAGATATAGCAGCAAACTGTGTAGGTAACAAGGATGCTACATTTAGATGTATTTTAGAGAGAGAACATCAGGGGTATATCAGGGGTATATCAGTGGTATCGGCAAACTAGCTATCTCTGGAGATGAGAGTTCTCCACCACATCATTGCTCGGATTCTAATTTCGAAGACTAGGAAATTTGACTTCATCATCGAGTGGGAGTTAGTTCTTATGGTGGCTCTGAGATAGCAGATAGCTGTCAACTTATCTATGATCATTGTCCATCATATGGGTGAGGCTGCTATACAGCACAGGTTATGTCTACCGTATGGTATGGGACTCACCTAGATTTTTAGAGAGTTTGGTATCCCATTGGAGGGCGAGGCCTCCAAAGAGATTATCCATATAGACACCTACGGGAAGAAATCTCTACATCATACGGGATTTAGACGAGTCAGTGGTAGGTGGGTTCGACGAGAGTCTGGGCAAGAGCTAAACGAGGAGGATGAGATTAGAGCAGCTGAGGCAGGGCCATCAGGACCTTCTCCATAGTTTACTCCCTCCAGACCTGCACCAGCTACTACTTCTGGATATGAGCCTTCTACACCAGCTACTACTCATGCTCCAGCCACAACTCCTAGAGATACTATAGAGACTGAGTCTATATTAGAGGAGCGGATCATAGCACAGATTGTTGGAGTTCGAGAGAAGGTTTTAGGGCTTTCTGTCAGGACCACCAGATAGCAGTTGAAGCTGCATGGATTGAGGACCCACACTGATGAGCAGCTCACTGGTATTCGACAGACGATGGAGTCTAGTTTTACAAAGATCAGAGACATGTTGAGATCATTATTGCCTCTAGCAGGACCTTTAGCTCCTCCACCTTCTCCTCCGCCAGCAGACAATGATGACCATGATGATACAAATGATGACACTGCCAGTGGTGATGCTGTTGCTGCTGCTGATGGTGATGGTGGTGCCGATGCTGATGGTGACGGTGACTCTGACAGTGACGGTGGTGATGAGACAGGAAATTATCGATTATTAGTAAGGAGGATCAGACACTAGTTATTCTTGATCAGACTCCGGATGCTCCTACTAATGCTCAGCTTGACTCTTCTTCAGCTTATAAGACTCCTGCAGAGACACTTGCTACCCATACCATTAGGACTACTAGAGTCATAGGCAGATCAAGCCCTTTCCTTAGGACTAGGAGCATGTTGTATAAGACTCCTAGATCCACATTCTCTAGGGTCATGGCACCTATAGTGTTAGAGTTCCCTTCTGATGAGGATTAGCCTCTCATATACTTATCTGTATTTCACATAGTTTCATTTTGGGTATCATGTATGTTCAGCATTTCCAACTTATGATTGTATTTTTCTTCAGTTCATGTTATGTCATGTTATGTTATATTCTGTCATGTTATGCCATGTTATGTTATGTACTTCCTATTGTACTAAAACTGTTTATCAATGAAAATTATCTTTCTTAATTACGAAATTTTCTTCATTACTCTCTTTTTGTCTATTTAATAATTTGTTTTAACAAATGCACTAATTTAGGGGGAGCAACCCCTTTTAATGCTTAATGATGATAAAAAAGGGGAGTAGAAAAGGTTATATAAGCAATATATAAGCAACATTGTCAAATTTTTTACTTAAAATAAGGGGAGAAAATGGAGATGTTTTGATTCCAATTTAGAGAAAACAAATCTTGGAACATTGAAACAAACCAATGATCTGATACTTTTCATCCAAATGCTTGCATGAACTTTGATTATGAAGTATATTTGATGAATTGATAAATGTGTAATGTGCTTAATTTTTTTTTTACAATAGTCAAATTTTGAACATAATTACTTACATACTCAAAGTTTTGTCATCATCAAAAAGGGAGAGATTGTTGACTTTGGCTCCTTGATTTTGATGAATAACAAAATGTTAAGTATATGTTTGGACTAATGTTTCAATTGGAATATGAATTTCAGGACATAGGTACATCATCTTCTTCACTCAAGAGTATCAAAATTACTAACATCAAAGCAAGATGAATTTCAATGTTTAAGTTATCTTCTCACTTTGGAATATTGATAAAATGATCACTTTGGTCTTTATGAAGATGAGTCTAAGAGGTTATTGGATAAAATTTATAATTTTCTGAGTTTAGCATGCATTTTTGAAATGGCGCAGAGCAAGTATCGATTTAAGGTATCGACTCATGGACTAAGTTCGACTCAAGGTATTGACTCATGAAGAAAGTGTCGATATTTCAGAAGTCCGGCATGCAGAGTTTCAAATGGCACACCAAGTGTTAACTCACAGGTTGACTCACAGTTTCAAGTGTCGACTCACAAGTCGGCTAATAGCCTAAGACAAAAAATGGACAGAACTATATATTTTCTGGAATTTTTGTCAAATGTCAACTCAAGAGATCGACTCACAGTCTCAAGTGTCAACTCACAAATTTCAAGTATCGACTCACAGGTCGACTCATAGCCTAAGATCAGAAGTGAAGCAGAACGTTGGAAAATCAAATTTTTACTCAAGTGTCGACCTAAGTGTCGACTCATAATTCTAAGTATCGACTCACAGATCGACTCATGAAGAAATTCGAATATCGATACTTAGTGTAACGGCTAGTTTTCCAAAAGTTCAGAATTGATTCCAAACGGCTCCAAATGGCTAGTTTATTCACTCTAACGGTCTCCAACTATTTTTGCAGTAGTTTTGAGCTATTCATCACTCACCAAACTTATTGAAGACATGAACAATAAAAAGAGACAGTTTATCTTTTGAGAAAAGACAAGTGTACGTGTTAAAGTAGATTCTACCTGAAAAAGCCTACTACTCAACTTTGAGCCTTCAAATTATTAGCTAAAAGTGTGAAAGATTCCAAGAAGGTGACAACTCAAGCATTCAAGAAGAGCTTCATTGACATTTATTTCCGCTCATTTAAGAGCTATTTCTTGTGCTTATTTATGTATACTTGCTTTTATTTGTTGTTACTAGTTTCAAAGGTATTGAAACTAGTGTTAAAGGTTGTTGGTGAGTCTAAGAGATAAAACCAACTAGGGTTTGACTTGTAAGCCTTAGAAAATAAGTTGGTTGTAATCTTAGATAGATTATAGTGAAAATTTCTAAAGGAAAGCTTGGGGAGTGGATGTAGGTGCTTGGAATGCACCGAACCACTATACATCTATGTGTTTGTGATTGCTTGCTCATTTCTCTACTTGCTCTTTATTATTCCGCATTTAATTTGCTACTTCTGCTACATATCACATTGAGCACAATCATTTTTTTATACAAGTACTCTAAGTTTTTAGCACATAACTGTTTAAATTTTTAAAATACCCAATTCACCCTCCCTCTTGGATTGCTTCGCTGGGCAATATAGATGTCTCCAATTTGGTGACAGTTCACCTAACCACCATGGATGTGCGCCATGAGATAATTTTAGATTGGGTATGACTGACCTTCCATGGATCATTGCCTTTGATGGCCCGGATAGGAGGATAATATTATTGGATGCACAAAATTACAACATATGGCCACTCCATGGGCTCACATGGTGAGGTGCATTTATTGTGAAGAGTATGGCTCCAAACTGCCCAACCTCGATTCTTGGTTTCAACTCTCTTCATCCAATCTCCGTTCAAGTTTGAGCTCGTGAGTGGGGGGCTAGTGGTACTAGTGTTCACCCTTACCTAACCTCAGTACCTCCAGTCTCGGTCCAAGGCAATGATCTTGAGGTTGGTGCATTCTTGGTTTCGACTCTCTTCATCCAATCTCCGTTCAAGTTTGAGCTCTTGAGTGGGGGGCTAGTGGTACTGGTGTTCACCCTACCCTAACCTCAGTACCTCCAGTCTCGGTCCAAGGCAATGATCTTGAGGTTGGCTAGCACCAACCTGACCTCCTAGTTCAAGGATAAGGAATAAAGTTGTCAACATGTCAGATTTGGATTAGATCCTAGATATCTAGGCCTATACTCAATCTTAGTTACTAGACTTGGACCCGGACCTAAATACCTGATGAGTCTGGTCTCGAAGTACCACATTTGGATCCTAATGGATCTCGAGTATCCGAACTTGGATATAGGATCCGAAACTCACATTCAAAGTTGGGGCAACATCGAGCCAGCGATGGGGGGATAATGTTCGGACAATCAACATCGAGAGGCAGCGACGACTTGGGCTGCCATCAGGGTGGCAACAAGTTGTGGCTTGGGGGAACATTGGGGCAGTGATGAGGGCTTCACATATGCGAGGAGGGCAGTGGCAACTGCCTTGGGGTGGAGAGGAGGAGAAGTGTGAGGGAAGAGGAGAGGGAGGAGATCATTGACGAGGTGGCAGGCAAGGTCAGGGAGGTAGAGAGTTAAAGAGGGCCAATAGGCAGAGAAATTGGAGGGCAAGGGAGGGGAGGAGACGACCGGAGCTTGGTTTGCTGATGGGTGGAGAGGGGGGAGCTGGTGAGAGAGGGCAGTGAGGGCTTGGCTAGTTATTGGCACTATCAGAGAGAGTCAAGAGACTATAAAGGTGAAGATAATGACCCAGGGCTTCTTTGCTTTTTTCTCTCCTCTAAAGATTTTGAGCCATTAGATCTCAAAATATTCTTTGATCTAATAGCTCAAAATATTCTTAATATATATCTATATATATTTATTATATTGTATTATTCAAGTCTCGGATCTATCGGGTCTGGATAGTAAATATCTAGATTCTATCCATTTATATTATAGTTAAACGTATCCAAATCTCGATTTGGATAAATGGGTCCTATGTTAGTACTAGACTTAGACCTGTTGGATAAATACTCATGGGTCTTAGGCCTGGACCTAGTTTGTTGACAGTCCTATGGAGGAGAGCATGATTTGAGCATGGCAAGTCAACAATTTTGAAAATCCATCATACTCCCCTGATCATGAAAAACTCGATAAGGCATCGATAATCAATCCAGATATGATCAATGCGATAGTTGGACAATGATCAGCCAACTCCATATCTTGAACATAGAGCGCTATCTTCGCCCATGCATTGCACACACATTTCAGTAATGGCCACTGTCCTTAATGAAAAAAATCACTATTTTTTCTATATAAATAGGAAGAGAAGGGGACCGCAAGTAAGTTTTTGAGTCCATATAAAAAACTTTTACTCTACTATTCCATTTTCTTTCTATTTTTCGATCACTTGCGAACCTGAGCGTTAAAGGTCCCCATCAAAAATACTTGTGATCAAGGACCTCTTTTTTTGCAGGTCTCAATCTTTGTGCACCAGAAATCTACTACTTCATCTTGGCCCATTACATCCTAGCCCATCTTAACACTAGTTCGAAGTAGTGGTAACAAGTAGATTACTTTATAAAATAAGTTTGCTAAAGCAAATTCACCTAATATTATCATATAAAAATAATATCTAGCACATGATTCATCTCATAAAACCTTGTTTTATACGCTTTATTAGTGGATTGACTGATTCATTCGGGTCGATAAGCAGAACCAGGTCGATAGGCAAAATAGTACATAAAGAAAGGGTTCCTTCCTTCCCAACGAATTTCGAGAGGAGGGAAGGCGTGCTAGCATGCTACACCTAACAGCCTCCTGAAAAATATAAGATTAACACGCCAAAGCAACCATAGTTTAAGTACTAGCATCCAACCCCAACACTGTTATACTTGATTTTCCCCCGCTTGTTGCTCATCTTAGCCAGACGTGATAAAGGTGGTGTTTGGTTGCCTTAAATCCATCTATAATAAGTCCTTATTCCAACTTATTCCATTAAACAACTATAGAAATCGAGATGAGCCATCCAGAATAAGTTGTTCTAGCCAACTTTTAGTATTTTAAAATAGCTATCCATGATGAATCATAGAATAGCTTATTTCAAGTTATTTTATTTTTATATGGTAGACTCCACCGTGATAATTATACTGAAATAAAATTATTATTTTATATTTTTAACTAAATAAAAATCTCAAATAATAAAAATAAATAATTATTTTTTAAAAATTGATATTTCTATTTTAATAATATTTTTTTAAATATTCAACCACCAGCAAAAGAGATCCACGCAAAGGACCCAAAGGGCCTCACCCATTCGAGCCCAGCTCCCCCTCTTCGAATACGCGGTCATAAGTTTAAAAGAAATGACAAGCGTTGGACGGGAACCGATTAGAGCTAACCATAAGGAGCCAACCCAAACCTCCCGTTTCCCTCTAAATTAAAAGCGGTTCGTCCGACGCTTTCATAAGGTGGTATGAATACGCGGTCATAAGTCCCCCTCTTCGAATACGCGGTCATAAGGTGGTGTTTGGTTGCCTTAAATCCATCTATAATAAGTCCTTATTCCAACTTATTCCATTAAACAACTATAGAAATCGAGATGAGCCGTCCAGAATAAGTTGTTCTAGCCAACTTTTAGTATTTTAAAATAGCTATCCATGATGAATCATAGAATAGCTTATTCCAAGTTATTTTATTTTTATATGGTAGACTCCACCATGATAATTATACTGAAATAAAATTATTATTTTATATTTTTAACTAAATAAAAATCTCAAATAATAAAAATAAATAATTATTTTTTAAAAATTGATATTTCTATTTTAATAATATTTTTTTTTAATATTCAATCACCGGTAAAAGAGATCCAAGTAAAGAATTCAAAGGGCCTCACCCATTCGAGCCCAGCTTCCCCTTTTCGAATATGCAGTCATAAATTTAGATGAAATGACAAGCATTGGACGGGAACCGATCAGAGCTAACCATAAGGAGCCACCCAGACCTTCCGTTTCCCTCTAAATTAAAAGCGGTTCGTCCGACTACGCGACGAATTAACTCTCAACCCACACCCTGTCGCGTCTCCGAGCCAGGCCGGAAAGGGCTCTTCCTCCCGCCCCCACCGCACCCCCCCCCCCCCCCCCCCCCACCCCAACCCCCATCTTCCCTGTTCTTTCTCCTCGACAAAGATCTAAAAACGCTTCTTCTCGCCCCCGTTATTCCCCCTTTCCCGTCGTCCCAACTCGTGACTTGGAAGAAACTCCACCCTCCTTTCCTTCTTTCCTGGAACCCTAGCTCTAGCTGTCTTCAATCCAAGCCGGCGCGGCCCCAACCGGGGTTCCACCGATCCTGGTAAGCGTTTCTTGTATTTAATGTTTAATTCTTGTTATTGTTCCTCTTCGGGTATGATTTTCTTGGTGATAGGGTTTCCAAGATTTTATTGGCCTAATTAATGGCTGAATTATTTCATTTAAATCCAGTGTTCCACTTTAAGTTTTATTTCTTTTAATGTTTTTGGTCAAAGTCCCTTTTTTATGGATTAGGGCAAACGCATTAAGTGGTTTATTATTATTTTTTTTGTACAATATTAAGTGGTTTATGTTAATCTTGAAAATAATTTAGAGAAATCGCTTGTTCTTTCTTTTAATGTTAGGCGGGCAAGCTTCGAGGTTTTGCTATCTTTTTTCCATTTTCTTTAAAAATTTAGGGTAAAACATAGTGAAGTGGGTTCGGAACTTTCTTTTAGTTTTTCACGCGGAAAGCTTCCATCCCCCCCCCCCCCCCTGTTCTTTTCTTTAGTACATTATTGTTTTTATTTTTTGCATTTAATATATTTTTTAGGAAATGGTTAGAATTACAAATAGAAGTGCCGCGGCAGGAAGAAGATTATGTTCTTAGTGGTTGCACTTATTAACTGAATGGGCTGAAAAAAATGGGTAATATTGGAAATAGTGGATCAAACTGCACTTGGAGTCTTAACTTACATTTTCGCTTTCTTAGGTGAATTTGCTATTGTGTAGACGAGTACTATCTGTTCTCTCTGGGACTGATTAATGAATCCCATTGTGACTTGGTTCTGTTCAGGCTTCTTCTCATCTAGTAATGGGAGCTATTTTCCTAATTTTGTCTTCGTAGTATTTCAACGACATCAAATTCCTTTCCAAGGATATCTACTATTTGCTAATGAAATTTTAAAGAAATGTAGAAACTATAATGATTAGTTCTAACACAGGTAATCGTGATTTAAGCACAATCAGGCCCCCTTTTTTTTCAATCTTTTTGCTTCATGTATAAAAAAGTTCTAGATGTCACTGTGGAATTAAGGTTATTTAAGCCATATGGCACATGCCACTTCTGAGTTTATATTGATGCATTAGTTTATTTATTCTTAATAACACCTGATCATAGTCAATTTGACTTGAGCAGACTTGGTTTCCCTAAATCATTGCCTTCCTTGGTTACTTGCCAATGCTTTTCTGAAGTATGCTAGCTTACACATTTGGAATGGAACATCCAAGAGTTGACCTTTCAAGAATCAAAGAGAAGAAACCTCTCTTTCTTTCTCTTTCGTTCATGTTATCCTTGGTGCTTGAGTATACATCATGTTATAGTATAGTCAATTTTCCTGGCATTTGTAGATTCTTCTAAACCAAATCTTTTATTGTGTAGTTAATTTTCTTCAGATTTTTGTGCAAAGCCGGAGTAGGAACCTTAGTTTCACAAATTGACTAGGTTTATGCTAAGGCTGGAGTAGGAATTCAATTTTCATATGGTTTACAAATTTTTGAGCTGATTATGCTATTAGTGAATAAATCATGAAAACATTTTTCTTCATAAATCTTCATTAACTGAAAAAGTGTCCTCTTATACTTTAGGGGTCAATTTTCTGGTTTGGAATTTGCCATCCATTGATTTGGGAGGGGAAAAAAAATCTAAATTTGCATGTATAAAAACCCAAATATGTTTTGTGTAATGCTTATAACTTTATATTTAGAAACATTCTTACCTTGGAACATTGAGTAAGATATCAATTTCATTGGATTCTAGGAAGAATATTGCTGTAGCCATGGTATGTAATTCATATCATTAGGCTTGGACGGATATAGGTATGAATAAAGTTGTTGACAGATCGAGGAGGCAGAAAAGCTGTCTGTGATGGAGATTATGAACTTGAATAAAAAAATTGATGGGTTTAATGGAATTCACAACTTGAATCCAATTTTGGGATGACAATTGGTAGAGCAATCATGAATATGGGCACAAAGAATTCAAGTTTCAGCAAAATCAGTTTGTTTAGATGTCGTTGCTGGTTCCAGCTATTCTTTTCAAGTAGCTTCTTCTTCTTCTTCTTCTGTTGATTGTTGCTGAACTCATTCAGAATTTGACAGGTTTCATGGTTTTCATTTTTGGTGCCCTATATTTTGCCAAGTAGACAACTGTTTCCTTCAAGGCTGTTTTGCTGCAACTGCAACTGCATTTCTGCATGATTATTACAATTTTCTCCCTTTTTAAGGCTGTCCTTATTTGTTGCCACTGAAAATGTAGAACTCAGTCTTTGTAAACATTGAAATATTACCACTCCTTTTGACAATTTATCTGCAAGCAGTGTGTTGAACATGGAAGTAGAGGATGATGAGGAAGAAGAAGATATAGACTTCAATCCCTTTCTGAAAGGGGAAACTCTGTCAGAAGCATCATCTGTTTTGAGCTCAGAGAATGAAGGTCTAATTAGTAAGGTTGACAAAAATCTACAGAGGTCGCAACACAAGAATGCTACTAGATCATCGAGGGCAAATATGGAGACACTCTGTTGTAGCACAGATTCTGGAAATGAAGATGAGGAGACTGTGATGCAAACTAGACTTGCATTAGAAGATTCTTATGGAAAGGAGTCCACTTCAGAAAAATCAATCACAAGGGAACTAACTACTTTCATTGAGCAGGGAGCAGGCTTGACATGTCATGAAGGATGCATCAAGGAACTGCACTCTAGAGATGGAAGTGATGCTGCTGATTTAACAAAAGAAGAGTTTCTGAAGCAGACTACAAGTTCTTTAAATCCAAGAAATTTTCAGGAGCCCATTGTAGAGATAAATGATGAGGATGCCATCTGCAAACGTACGAGAGCCCACCATTCCCTTGCACATTGTACACTTGAAGAACTGGAGGCATTCCTTCAGGAATCTGATGATGATGATGATATGCAAAATGCTGATGATGAAGAAGAATATCACAAGTTTCTTTCTGCTGTTCTGCTGGAAGGAGCTGATAATAAACAGACAGAACAGGAGGATGAAAATATAGATGAAGATGAAGAGAATGATGCTGACTTTGAGATTGAACTTGAGGATGCACTAGAAAGTGATGTTGATGAAAGTACTGATAATAACAGAGGGTTGAGCAACAAGAAAGGAGATAGACCAGAAACCAGGCAGAAGAAACGCCTAAGGGAGTCTGTCGAAAACAAAAAGTATTTTTTAGGGCAGGCAAACATGCCATTACGCCCTATATTGCCGTTTGTCTCAAATGCACAAGTTTCTCCTTTCGCAGCCTCTGGGTGGCAGTTCTCCTCTCCTAAAAGCTTTACTCATTGCCCATCATCATTTTCTGAAGCTGACTTAGTTAATGGTTTTACAACTGAGCAAATAGGCCAGCTGTACTGCTTAATACATGAGCATGTTCAACTTCTTATTCAGGTCTTCTCTGTTTGTGTTCTGGATCCATCGCGACAACAAGTTGCACTTCAGGTCCAAAAGATGATTATGGAGATAGTTGATAAACATGAAGAAGCATTAGCCTCTAGAAAAGTTCCTTATCCTCGCTCTTGCTTTCAGCCTTCAAATCTTTGTTCATCAGTGCATGTTGATTTTCATCAGATTCCTGACTTTTCTAATTGGACACCTTTACTTGATAACCTGGTGCTATCAGTTCTTGATGTTGCTCCACTTCAGTTGGCTAAGAGTTACATGACTGATGTTTCAGAGGGTAAGTGACCAAATATACTTGTGTACATCCGTATAGCTTGTTCGCAACCTAGCATTTTAAATCTTTCATAAAATTGATGATTGATTTGGCAGCTGTTCTGAGGTATAGACAAAATCATGTGCAAGATGCAACTGACAAAAGTCACTTTAAAAGAGTACCTCTTTTTCCACTTCCCATGTTTGCCTCTCATAGTGAAACAAATAATGATCACCTGGGGGGTGCTATTACCACGTGGTCAAAGACAGCTTCACCATCACCTGCTCAAGTACAGCCTAAAAAGTCATTGGCAGCTACACTTGTAGAAAGTACTATGAAGCAATCAGTTGCTCTTGTTCCACTGGATATTGCCAGATTAGCCCAGAAGTTTTTTCCTCTGTTTAATTTAGCACTATTTCCTCATAAACCTCCTATGCCAGCTGTTGCCAATCGTGTGCTTTTCACTGATGCTGAGGACGGGTGCGTTTGATTTTTTTCATCTTGTGATGACATGCGTTAATGGATTGGACTTTTCTTTTGCTTTCTATTTCTTTGCTGAAACTTTTGTTTATCATTGTGCAGCTCCTGTGTAACTTGTTTTTCATGTTTATGACAGTTAATGAAACTATTGGTTATTTTTAATTACTTTGGTAAACTTAATACAATAAATTGTTTAGGTTGCTTTGAAATGCTTGGATGCTTACCTACACTCTAGCTGCTAACAGTGGTATATCATGAAAATTCGATGGTATACTATGACAAAGAAAAGGGGTAAGTCACATTTGACTAAGTAACATGACCAGTGCAATTGAAGAAGTAATGGAGCTTCATACTATCTCACATGGTTTTTATCCATAAAGATCAGTCATCAATATTGTGTGCTGCCAAATACCTGATGTTTTGATTTGGTGGGCTAGTATATGTATTGGATAAGCATGGAAAGTAGTGTTTTCTTTTTGCCACTTTTCCTTTTCATATTGCCTTCATTTTTTTAATCAATGAATTGTATGTAAGAAGGAAGCAGAACATAATTCTAACCAAGAAGACGTGCACTAGATTTTGGAAACATCATGTGTTTATGCACATGTTTGTGAGGGTGGTGAGAAATCATGGGCAAGAAATAATGGTATGCTAGCTAGGGTACAAGACCTAGCCATGAACTCACTGATCCCCACTTTTTTTTTTTTTAAATATTTGTTGTGGTGTTCATTATCAAATAGACCTATTCATGGGTCGGACATGCTACCTTGCCTGCTCTAGCCTGAAGCATTTTGGACGGGCCCAGACCTGAAATATGAGCCTTCTTGTTACATGGACCAGACTCGGGTCTAGGTTATCCTGGCTTGAGGCCAGCCCAGCTCGGATTTTATATAAATATTTAGTCCATTCTCTGAATCCAAAATCCCTTGTTTCAAATCCCTAACTTTTGCTCTCATCGTTGGAGATGGTGGTATCTAGGAAGTTGACTGATGGCAAGCCCCAAGCCACTGGCGATGAAGGCTTCCTTGGCCATGGGTGCAACTCTCCCCTTCCACCCTGGAAGTTGGCCCCCACCATTTCTGCCTTGACATGGTGGTGGAGATCTAGAAGTACTAGGGGAACATAGAGCTCCTCATTCGCAAGTTCCCCTTCTAGTGGCTCATCCATTAGATCACCCCTTCGCTTCCAAAGCCCTTGCTGGTGCCCTCCGAAGGGTCACTGAGGCCTACCTCGGTGCTCTTTTTGAGGACACCAACCTTTTTGCCATCCATACCAAGCATGTCACCATTATGCCCAAGGATATCCAACTTGCCCACCGAATCTATGGCGAGAGGTCCTGATATCCTTCCCCAATCGATGCTATGCCTTTTTCTATGTAATTTTCCCATTGCTATGCCTTCTAGGTTGCTTGGTATTTGAACTAGTGGTGATTTGTTTGTAAAAATTAAGCAAAGGTAGTGGATGTATGTTCTAAAACCTTAAAGCAATGGATTCTCTCTATCAAAACAAAAAAAAACAAAAAAACAAAAAAAAAAAAGAGGAAAAGAAAAATCCAGGTAGCCCGAGGCTTGGCCAGAAGCTTGAAGCCTGAGTAAATATCAGACTCAGGCTTTGGAAGTAGGCGTGAAGGCCAGGCCGGGCTGAGCTCAGGCTTGATAAATTTTACTTATATCTTGGACTGATCCTGGTGCGAACTCGACCTGGCCTGCCCATCAAATGGTTCTACTATCAAATTGGGCTTCTTTTTTTTATTTCTGTAAGTACATAAGCCATATGTTTTCTCTTGTTGACAATTCTTCTTTCTGTTGTTTTTGAGTTAAAAGAGAACAGGATGATAGACCGAACAATTGATGGGCCAAGGCATTTGAATAGACCCTTAATGCAGTACTTTAAAAGACTAAAGCATAAGTCACTAAAAGTCACCATTATACATAGTTATAACTTTTTTATTATATAAAGCAAGATATAACATTCTATAATTACATTCATTTAATTAAGCAGTCAGCTATTTTTTTTTTTCTAAATGATAAAGAAATCTATAAATTTAGCATGATGAAGACAGTCATAACCAAGTATTCAAAAGCTTTAATATTATTGAATGTTATAAATTTTTTAGCAGCTTATGTTAAAGAAATCAATAATCTACATGTTTTTGGTTGAAAATATGGTACAGAGTGCTGGTGCTTCATGAAAAGACAGATAGGAACCCACCCATCACAAAATGTCTAAATGTTATGTAGCAATTTTTTGTCTTTTTATTTCTCTTCATTCTTTCAAAATTATAAATTCTTCTCCAGATTTTATGATCCAAACTTTAAAACTTAAGTGAAATTGTTAAGACAGCCAAAACTTAAAAACTGGTTCCAGAAGTCCCGCCAAAACTGAAACTGAAACTGTACTTAAAGCTTCCCCCAAGGAGCTCCCTAAAGTTTATAAAGGGACTAGGAATTGGGTTAGACCTATAAAGTTCATGTGGACTTTGTAATGGTGGAGAGGGGATGATTTGTTTTAAGGGTGTTTTGGTCAGGCATGGCTTGCTGCATTGCAAGTAGAAAGGAGTTGATATACGGGAAGATGTCTGGGGAGGGCTGGACAAATTTTGCTTCTTGTTTGTTTTTTTACAGGTGTTTCATTTGTGAAAAAGCAATATGAAACTAGTGCTTACAGCATGGGGATCCCAACATTCTTTTGACATGATGCTTTAAGAACTGGGGAGGGCTGGCCCATTGTTTTTTAAGTGAGGTGACATGGTGGTCTACTGTCTACTAATTCTGACATGATGACTGCCATCATGATGGTTTTTTTTGGAGGGTGTGGGTCAGGTGGCCATTGGATGGAGTGATGCCCCTTCGTAGGGTATGACTGTCAAGGGTGCTGCAGCATGATGATGAACTTGGTGCCAGAGATTTTCATGAGGATATTCAGAATGGGTTTAGGTCTTTTTGCTGCTTAAAGGACAGGATTAGCTCTTATCATTGCCTATATGTGCGGTTACCCTGTTTCCTTGAACTATGAAGTGCTTTAATATGGGTAGTAAGAGAGCTTTTAAAGAGACTGGATCTTAAAAACAACAATATGGTTAATCACGATGTTATATTGGAATGTTATTGGATTTGGGTAAGATGTTGGAGATTTTACAATTCTGATTTTGCTATTCTGCATCCGAGAGATAAGATCAACAACCAACAGTAAGATCAGTAGGTGCTTCAGGTCAGTAATTATGTGTGCGTGTTGGCTCAGTTGAGTGGTCATGCTATGGGTGGTTCATGTGTTTGAGATACTGGATCAGAGATGCCAGTCCACTGGGACCTGCTTAGTATTGATAATCTGTAACAGACCATAGGAACCAGCTCAAAGTACTTATGCCTGTAGGCCTGTTTATAGATGTTAGCCTTTGAAAACAACTTATAACTAATTTATGGATGTTTATATAATTTAAACATTGCTTATCCAAGAGGAGACCTATAAAACAGTAAGCTTGCTATGCATGATATTAATTTAGAGAGAAGAGGCTTAGATTTTTACAGAAAACAGTACAATATGTCACTTGCCTTGTGTGGTTAAACCTCTACTGAAACATCTATCTGGACGTGCAACCTGGTTTGGTTATGTGAAAGATTAGGACATATAGATGCCATCTAGTTTCCTTGGCTACTTTGAGATGACCCATTTTCTTCACTTTTTTTTTTTGTGTGTGTGTTTTTTTTTTTTTTTGTGGGGGGGCGGGGGGGTTTGGCTAAACTTCACTTGCTTTGTTGGAAGGGTGTAGTAGAATCAGCAGGGTGGTAGTTTGCATGGTTTCAAATCCTAGTGCTACGGACTATTATCCTGGGTGCCAGGATGGTGGTTCATCCTGTTCCATGGGAAAACTGGGATGGCATGTCCAATGGGACTTAAAACCTTAATAGATCAGCAGTTTGTGCTGCACTAATTGATATTATCTTCTTGCAGAAAGTTAATGCTACTAAAACCTCATTGTCATTTTGTAATGATCAAGTTGATTAAATACAACACTATTTTTTTTCAATCTACTTTTGATTTAGTGTAATGTCAGTTCTTTCATAAAAAGGTTGGTAGTATATGAACATATCATTGCATGAAATGGTAGATTCCCAACCTGCAGTTTCATTAGCCCTTGGAAAGATGCCTGCTCAAGCCACAAGGTTGCATGCAAGACTTAAAAAATTATAGGGAAAGTAACTGCTAAAATACTGCAGACAGGAATCTGTCCAGAATCTAATCCTCTCTTGGCACCATATTTTGAAATCTAATCCAAATTTTAAATCTAGGCTGGCTCTTGATGTCTTTTCAAACACCAGACTGATAAAGTCTCTCACATGTCCTACACTGCTATAAAACCAAGGTTCGAATTATTTCTATAGAAAAGTATCATGAACAGTTCATGTTATCTTGGACTTGTCGTATGGGGAACTTCTTAATCAAGTGACCTGGTGCTTTAAGGGTATCTTTGATTGCAAGGAAATCTGTGGAAAAGGAAAAAGGAAAGTAGAACCTTTCCATGGAAAGAAAACTTGAAGTATAGTAACAAACTTTCTGAATCTGTCAATTTTCTACGGGAAACAAACAAATGGAAAACTAATTTTCCCAAGAAAATCATCTTTCCTTGCAATCAACCATTTCCTAACTTGAACTAGATTTTTCCCCTTGTCTGAAAGACATGCTCACATTACCTACTCAGATATTCCATGTTTTAAAGCCTAGATTCTTGAGGTTTGCCTAAGGAAAAGTTGCAGAATCATCTTAGGCTTACCTGTTCAGAAAAGTAACACAACACTGTTTAAATAAGTGAATGAATCCTTTAGAGATATAAATTAATTTTAGCACTTTATTGCCTTGTGGAATCTCCTCTCCCATGCATATATAATGCTTTATTTTTCTGCATAATCTCGATAGTAGTGTTTTCATCAAGTTGAGTTGGACAATTGGAATGCCAACTTTGGTTTCTGATCTCATGCAGATTACTAGCAATGGGATTGATGGAGTACAATAATGACTGGGGGGCAATACAGCAACATTTTCTTCCTTGTAAAACTAAGCATCAGGTTATTTTCATTCCTAGGCTTTGATAGTGCCAGAAAAAAAGAAATTTCGTACACACACATTCATTTACTTTGCTTTAATTTTTTGAACCATTGTGATCATAACAAGAGCCGTTATATATCAACTAGCAAATTTTGTTGGATTTGTTATCTTTTTCATTTATTAGCCTTTATCTTGATTATTTTTTGTTCAACTGAAAGTTACATTTTTGATTTTTTTAGTTAAGAACAATTGGTTTTGGAAGTGAAGAAAACATATACAGAGAGTTTGTGGGACAACAGTATTTAAAAATATGAAGTATAAAAGATGTCAATATGCACTTCCATAGGGACTATGGAAAGAATGAAATACTGAAGTTCTTAGAGAAGATATCCTGTCAAAACTCTTGGTTTAGGAAAAAAAGTGAGAAAATATCCTGCTTGGTGGGTCATGCTGAGGCATCAACGTGGGGGTAAATTTTTAGTGAACATTCTTTTGCTGTGGGGATGATAAAATTCCTCACTTGTATGGATGGGAAATGATTGTTGAGAAGAATAGCTGGTGTTCTTACATGATGAATTTATTGCTGATTATGTGACAGGCAAATGCGAAATGTCCTACTATATGTGTGACCATGAAGTTGCCATGACACTCAATTTATCTTATTCATATCTGGAGGTTCAATCTATGTCACCTCCTGGGGTAGATGAGATGCCTTGGATGATTCTAATTAAAACTTGTTATCAGGGAGATGTAGAGAGAAAGGTCTCCACTGAAAGTAATTCATAGCCACAAGGTGCCAATTAAGTACATCATTACATACTGGTTTTTCCCCTGGAGTTCTTGTCTTTCTGACCTCTTCTTGTCTTGCTGAGTTTGAAATCTACTTTAGGGGCCTGGTGAAATTTCTTTATCTCATCTTTTTAAATTTTTTTTATGTTGATACTGGATGACTTTTGCCTTTTAGAGATTCTAACTTTATTGCATGAAGGTGGATAAATATTTTTAGCTTTACAGTCTTATGGAGTGTTCTTGAGAATTCAGACTTTATAAGTGACTCAACATATTGCTGAAAGCCTGGAACTGTTGACAATTAATAAGTTGAGAAGATCAAAATTTAGGTCTAAAATGGTGCAAACTTTGAGGTGAAGAGGAGATAATGAATCATGAATTAGGCAATGTAATTGCTTTTTAAAAAGGTTAAGTGCATTCCATAATCACTTTTCTTTAAGGGTGTATCACTTATGGAATCTCTCTTTTGACCTAGTAACAAGATGAGATTTAGTGTCAATTTTTTTTCTTTTCTTTTTTTTCTTTATTTCATGTTTATACAATTTGTTTGTCTTAAACCATTATTAAAAGGTAGTCATACTACTAGGCATAAGCTTCATGGATTTTCTTTTATACAATAAAAATATTAAATTGGGATTTATTGAATACAGATAGAATTTTTGAATGTTGGGCTATCCAAAGGTGCACAAAAGTATCGAGAACATAAGAAATTGTGATCAAAGTTGGCTTACAATCCTCAGAATGTCTGTGCAAAGCTCAAAGTGTTCAATGACATCTTACTAGATGCAATTTAGCATCTGAGTTCATAAACAAAACATTAAAAAAAACATTTACCGTGCCTCACCTTGTCTTATTAATACTCGAACCAAAGTCTAATATTTATGTGCCAATGAAAGGCACAGCACAAGGCATAAAATATCTGCCTTCCATCAGTCTATTTCTGCATATGCATCATTTTGCATAGCCTTGCTTCTAGGCCTCAACATTTTTGGAGAAAAAGACAATGTTTGAGAATCCTAACTCTCTTAGGTCAGTGCATACTGTACATAGACAAAGACTATGGGCTCTATAGTCACTGATTGATAAATGAAAACTTTTTACTATTAGTTTGATGGGAGAAGCTCCAAATGTTTAAGTAGTCTTATGATGCTTGTATCAGGAATCATAAGAAGTCCAACAAGACATTTCGCTCTTCTTCAAATGCCGGGCTTGGTCCTCCAAGCTTACAAGAGGGAAGGGGAAAGAGAGGGACAAGCTCTAAGTTATCCATAATTCAATTCTTTGCGATTAGTTTTTTTTTTTTTTTTGAATAATGTGACCAGAACTGAGTATCATTAACTTTTGAGATGGCACATGTTTTGTTTCGGTGGTGTCTAGCTCCTTGCATGTAACTTTTTATGGAGCATGATCTTCTCTCTACATTTGATCCTGGGCCATTTAGGGCCTGGTTACTGTCTATAATGGTCGAAATCTGCATTATGTTTTTTTTTTTTTTAATTTTCATATTGGACATTTCTCAGGGATCAGGAATGGATTCTCTGGATATAATTAGAAGATGCAAATTTCTTTATGGGTTTATTGTTTCGTTTCATGGTTGTTGTGCTACTCGTAGTTGTCATGGGGTATTGACAGGACAAGAATCCTTCTTTGTAATATTTATATATTGCTTAGTGAAATGATTTTCACCCTTTACCAACTATAATAACAACTCATGTAATTCCAATGCATGTTGTAATTGGGCTGGTTTGGAAATCTTTCTTTGATTAAAT
Organism: Areca catechu; assembly: GCA_021397845.1. Lineage (NCBI taxonomy): Eukaryota > Viridiplantae > Streptophyta > Magnoliopsida > Arecales > Arecaceae > Areca > Areca catechu. Next base: position 200,351,017 of record CM038039.1, on the reverse strand, counting down.
CTTTTTTTGTTTTTTACATTTCTCTTCTGGCAATTGTATTTACACATTAGTTAGCTGAAGCAGGAGCCAGTTCATGTAAAGTTACACATCAGGAAATCTCGCAAAAAGTTTGAAAATAAGGAAATGTATAGGAAATAGGTGCAGCAATGAGTTATCAAATAGATTCCAGAATGCGTGTGGCACGTTAATTAGAAGTTTCCAGCTTCTAAACTTCACTGTTGCAGGAAATAACATTTGGATCGCATTATCAACTTTTGGTGGAATCACAACATTGATCAGTTTGCTGACTGATTTTAAGATATACGAGAATTGCAGCTGTCATAGAAAGACAATTGTTCATTCGATAATCTAGATCAACTATCTTAAGAAGCCCTATGGAATCTTTTCGAATAAGTGGCCAAAGAATATACCAATTTCCAAATTTACATACTTAATACAAAATAGTAATAACCTAATCAACTTTGATAATCTCACTGCATGGTTGGAATAATTAAGATCCTTGTCGAGTACTAATCAAAATATAAACTATTGCTACTTAAAATATGTGAGGAGATTGATTTCCATGGCTAGTTAATGGACTTAATTCTCAAAAATTACATAATCCTCACAACAAACTAAGATTCGGAAAATGAATGTTTGAGTCCAGTCCAACCATTTGAACTTACTACTTTTTGAGTGATCCTCAGCCCACATTCTTGTTATAGAACAGTTTCCAAAATGTGGTAATGAAACTTTCAAGATGGATGATTACATAATTTCGAGCATGCATTCAGGGAAAAGAGTTATTGTTTATGATTTATTATGATCTTTGCTCATTATTGCCAACTGAAAATTAGCTTGAGTTCTTTGTGGGGATAGAAGTACGATGTGTTGCTATGAGTTTGTTTCATATGGCACTGATATCTTAAATGTGACTCTTACCTTGTGCATTGAACTGTATCTTTGGTGGTTTTAGAGTACTTTGTGTGATTCACTGTGTTTATAGACCGTTGACATAAGTTTAGCTGTCTAAAGAACTTTTTTCAAGCGGACTTTTATCATGGTTGCTTACCTAAAATGGCTTGTGCAATCAGTTATTATGATATTGACATCATGGGTTTTGTGTGTATTGTATTGTGTATATATTTTACTTTATGAATTATTGGTGCTTATATATCTGAATATTCGCAGCTGTCAGTGTTCTTCAACTAAAGCCTGATATTCTTATAAATTCCCATATATCCAAAATATATGGTTGGGGTCATCTCTGTTACTAGAGTAATCGCAATTATTCTAGTTTATTTGCTGTAATCTGAAGTTTTAACATTGTCTTTTCCATGGCATAGATTTTTGTGAGACAGAAAAATCGCAGTTCCTCCAAAGCACCTGAGAATCCAATCAAAGTAAGTATCTAAAAGCTTCTGACAAGGGAATGTAATGGCACATAATTTATCTTTGTTCCTTCTTTAGTTATAGTCCTTTTTTTCTTTGAACACCATATTTATCCTTTTATACTTTTCAGTTTTCACGAGCATTTGTATAGTGCAGCTGGTTTAGAAGTTAGACAATTGATAAATACAAGTTGATTCTTTATGTATTTAATGTCGTGTGAATCCTGTTTTTTTCCTTCATGATGGCTATTTTCAAATATGTTTCCAACCATGTTCTCAGGTCAATATGCTAGAGGTTTTTGACCCCTGTCTTCCCGGAAGGCATTTAGTCCAGTATTTACTGAGCAATATGACCATTTGATCCTTGTCTTCCCGATTAGATATTTAGTTCAATATTTTCAAATATGTTTCCAGCCATTTGTCTTAAACTCCCATTTGGAGACTGCTTATTAAACTTTGCTTGAGTTGTTCTGAGGTAATTTTCTAGATACTGATCCTCAGTATATGTCAACAGAGCAGAATATGACCATTTTGTTTAGTTATTCTAAGGCATGTCCCAACAGAATGCAAGTAAAAGGGCACTTTGTCTTGAGAGTTTTTGAGAATTTCATTTTATATTTTATCAATGTTATAGTGGATGCTCCTTTTGTGCAAATGAAAAAAATGCAGGAAATATTGAGCATTCCCAAAATAATTGGATGGTCATAGCTTATTTGTTTTAAATCCCAATAAATGACAGATGGTACTGGCGTATGAGTTGTTATAGTGCTTGTGTCTTAATTACTACAAACCATTTCCTTGCTCAATATTTGTTGACCACTGCTTTACGAAATTCTCTCCTGTGGATTTAGGCCCCCTTTTGGTCCTGGATTCTTTTGTTATGCCACCTCCTTTTTCAATGATTATACAGAACTTTGGTGTCTTAGCTTGCCCTTGGTAGAAGAAGAATTTGAAAGAATCAAAATATGGTAGTCTTTGTTGGTTGAGTTAATTTTCTTAATTAAATCAGTTTAAGTTAAAACTTGGCTTTCTTTTGGCACTTAAGCCTTGGTTATTTTCCTCTTTGTCTATGCTCTTTCCGTGTTAACTGTTAAGGAAATCTTAAATGGTTGCTCCTTGGCTTCATGACTCAAAGATAAAGTTGCATCACCATTATGGGTAGGTTTTGCTAGTAAATGACATTCTAGATTTCATAAAAGCCTTCTCTCCTTGCCAAATTTATCTTCTCTTGAAGTTCCATATTATTTTAGGAAATCAATGTTTGGTTGACGTCAGTCACAAAATGTTCTTAAACTTTAACATAACATATTAAAAACCACATAGATCCCATATAATTGGGGACAAGGCTTTGAGACAAAGTATAAGGTTGCCATTGTGTAGTGGAAAAAAATGTAGCTTCTTTACTTTAATTGTAGGAGAATGTATTCCAAGTCTAGCAAATATATTGGAGGATTCTAAGGCTGAAAAGCTTGAATTTCATTTTATTAGCGATTTCTCATCTTTGTTTTCACCAAGTTAGGCCTGGAAACTGAAGTTCAATTTGGTAATATTTGTAGACTTTTGAAGAGAATGAAAACAATTGGTGGAACTTAATGCCTTCCCGATGTTGTTTGATGGAACTCTTAATAATTTATCATTAATGATTGCATGGCTGTCTCCTCAGAGTTTTAAACAAGTGAATATTTTCACACTATGGGAAGCTATGCTCAAGAAAAATGGAGCCAAAAACTGTGCTAGGCTTCTTTTGGCTGGATAATGGGTACAGTTCTGTTGCTTGACTTTTGGATGGTAATGGAAGAGTTACTGAAGTTACATGATGTCTAGCTTCAATACCATGTATTGGTTTTCATGGGACTGGATAAAGGCAGGCATCTTTAAACCTTGGTTTAGGTTTTTCATTAATACTTTAATTTATGTCATGATTTTTAGGTTGCATTTGGATGTAATGCAGAATTTTGATATTTATGATTTATGTTTTTCTGAAATTGCGTGTTATGCTGTTGAATACGGGGTGTTCGGTTGTAAAGTGAAACTTCCATGAAATTTCTGATATCATGAAATTTCTACATTCATAGAATTTTCCAGGTTCTTGAGCTTTTCTTGCTTATCTTATGTTTTTCTGTATATGGACTTTCTTGCTTTAACAATCAAACAGCTCACAAAATATATTTAATCTTAAAATTAAAATGAATTAGTTGAAAGCATAGAATCATAAACTTGTAAACAGAAACCTCCCAAAATGGCATTTCTATTTCTTACCAAAACTTGCTTTCTTTTGCTTTTGTTTTATTGTATTTTAGTTTTGTTTGGCGTCTTGTTTCATATATTAACTTGATGCAGGCTGTGCGACGCATGAAGACCTCTCCATTAACTACAGATGAAAAAGCACAGATCTATGAGGTGACTTAATTGGATTATACTGCCTCTTTAACTTTTGATCAGTTTGGCTGTTATATGTCTTCATATTGTTTTTTGCTGACTAAACCAGGGACTCAAACTCTTTAAACATGACTGGTTGTCCATTTGGAAATTCTTTGTTCCCCATAGAGATCCATCTTTGCTACCCCGACAGTGGAGAATTGCAACTGGAACACAGAAGTCTTATAAGAAAAGTGAAGATGATAAGGAGAAAAGGCGATTATATGAAGCAAAGAGAAGAAAAATCAAAGCTTCAATGACTGAGAAGCAAGCTTCATTGGGATTGGAGGTTAGTTTATTGAAGTTGATGGCCAAAGAAATTGTGTACCTTGTGTATTCCTTCACTATTTTTGTTGGCTTCATTACTTCCAGGTTGATAATGGAGCAAACAGTGCAGATGACATGGACAATGAAGATGAAGCTTTTGTTCATGAAGCATTCTTGGCAGACTCAGAATGTGGGAGCTCCAATTGCATATCAAATGATATTTCTTTTCCAAACATTAACAAAAATAACGTGCAGCCTATTAATATGGTGCTGTACAAGGGTACTAAATCTTGTGAAAATTCTGCTGGTGGTACAGATAATTTTGAGGAATCAAGGCAGGAAAGTGGAACTGGGCATGAACTTGTTACATCTTCAAAGCCCTCAGTGAGTATGCTTCCTTTATCTCATTGCTCTGGTAGCAAATTCAGTGCTTCTTATCTGATTTCTTCCAAGCAGTTGTCTTCCACTTCAAAATCAAGGGCTAGAAGTCATTTAGGCTCACTGCCTTACCAAAGGCGTCGAAGAAAAGGTGTTCGGATTGTCAAGTTGGCTCCAGATTTGCCTCCTGTAAACCTTCCCCCATCTGTTCGTGTGATCTCTCAGTCAGCTTTCCAAAGTTGTCATGGTGGACCATCTTGTTTTGATATTGTTAATAATGAAAGAAAAATGCTTCTTTCAAGTTTCTCGCAAGCTGTTAAACCAAATGCTACTATGTCAAATCCCAGTAAGCAATTACATATGTCCTCCGATAATGGTCTTGAAGTTAGCAGTCAGCAAGATAGAGGGACCTCTGGGAATCAGTTGGCTGAAGAAAGTACTTCTGAATCAGATCTCCAGATGCACCCTTTACTGTTTCAGGCTTCTGAAGATCAATTTTCATCATATTATTCAATGAACTGTTATAACACTACGACGAGCACTTGCAATTTCTTCCCAAGGAGTCAACTTCAAACTGATCCCAATTTCTTTAAGTCGCCAAAGTTAGTTGGCACAACTAATTATGTTGATGCAACACCAAATCCAAAAGGACCACCATCAGATTTATGTACGATTGACTTTCATCCACTACTGCAGAGAACTGTTAGTGTAAGTGGCAACTCTGCTAATATATCTTCGATCAATCCACTATCTGGTGGTTCAGGAGCACAAGATAATTGTGACAGATTTGACCCATCTGAATGTCTCTTGAGAGAACCCTTAGTGGAGGATAGTGAGGTAGCAAATAATAGAGCAGCTCCATGCCATTATGGAAAAGAAAATAAACTTGATCTGGACATTCACTTAGGTTCCATGATGGACAAGGAAAATACAATGGGAGGTGGAGGTACAAATGAGCATCAGCATGTTGAGTCAGACAGTCCAACTTTGGAGCAAAGAATAAAAGCAAGTGGCATGCATGCTGATCTATCAATCAGCCACTGTAAAGATAAATGTCCTGATGTACTAGTTTCTTCAGACTCAATTATAAGTGAACAAGCATGCTCTAAAAAGTATTTTGATTCTGTAGCAGTTCAGTCTAGCAAAGGTAGTGCATGTGAATGCAGAGGAGATTTTCATGATGAGTCTGTTCCAGAGATTGTAATGGAACAGGAAGAATTAAGCGATTCTGAGGAAGAAAGTGAACAAGTGGAGTTTGAATGTGAAGAGATGGATGATTCAGAAGACAACGAGTTGGAAGCCACGCAACCTTCTGATATTCATGATAAGGTAATCCTTTTCCTCGTACCCATCTGCTGTGCCATTTGCTAAGAATATTTCAAAAATTTTATGCTTGATGCTGGAATTGCCACTGAGTAAGATGGAGCATAGCCTCATGTGAATTTACAATTGGCTACTTACACACAAGAACTTGATAATAAGTGATTGTTCTATCTAAGTTTTAATTGTATTCTCATGTTGGCGACATCAGCATGACTATTTTTACTTGTGAGTAACACACGCTGAAATTAGTTTTATCATACGAGATAAAACCATACTAATGTCATGTCACATATCAAGATTAAAAAAGACTCTGCACATGTTTGCTTTTCTCTTGTGCATTGGAGGCATTGGAGAGATGCCTAAAAGTTGAGCTTTTTTGTTGTTAGTGGTATTGGGATTCTCTTTCATCGAAAGGGGCTCCTATGAATGGCTTCTTAATGTTATAAGGGCAAAGGAGGTGACTGCCAAAAAAAAAAGGAGGCTAATGGTTGTTGCAGCACGGTGAAGTCATCAGATGCCAAAGTTGATTTTTTTTCCCTTCAAAACAAATCAAGGATTTGGCTGAGCTAGTTCACATTACAGCTTGTCATATTGGACCATATAGTCTGGTACAGGGCATATCATAACATTTGGGACTTAGTGTGCCTTCCAAGGATCACTGAACTGGTACTGGAGCCTGTATCGGTTACTGACCGGTATGGTATCATACGGTACCATACTGGTATATGTACTGATCTTAGTAAAAGCGAGAAAAAAACTTTCTCCTCCATGAATTTATTATCCGACCTGAACCGGATCCAAATCGACCGAAATGGACTAAACCGGTGTATACTGGACTGAATTGATGCATTCCGGTATGTATTGTACTGAACTATCCCGAACCGGTCTGGTTCGGATGTTTTTGAACTGTCCTACATCCTGGACCATTTTTCAAAGCCGAACCGTACCGGTTCTTGGCCTGTATGGTTTGGTATGCTCCGAATCGGGTGGTTCGGGATGGTTCTAAAAACCCTGATGCCTCCTATAACAACTTTTGGTACCAAAGTTTGTACTAACGTGTTATGGTGTGTACCAGTTGGGTATTGGTATAGAGTCCATTATCAAGACTGCAAACCATGGTTCGCATGATGAGGCTCAAGCAGATTATTGAAAATGTAGTTATTGTGGTAGGATTTTCAATCTAAAGAACCAAAAGAGACACATAGAAGAGGGTGGTAGGAAACAGTGTCACAGTAATGCAAGGCCAGTGAGTTTCAAATTTTCGTGATTTGGCTTTGAGAAGGAAATATATAATTATGAGAGGTTGTAGGCTTGATGAGGTAAGAGTCTTGTAGGAATTTAATAAGCATCCAGTATTTTGTTTGTTAACAACGTAAGAGTCTGGAACCATGGAAGGGATGTTATCCCTGAAGAAGTGACTTCAACCTCAAATAAAGAGGTGAAATCATACTAACACACTGTATGTAATTAGTTTAAGGAGGAGGCTGCAAAATTGTTGTGGTTTGAGTCTGTGAAGAAAATAGATGTAAAAAGGCAAGAAAAAGGATAATAAATTCTTTACTTGAAGAGAAAAAACAAGGAAATGACTCAAGCTCTTTCCTCGATCCCTCTGTGTCAGATTTAAGATTACGTGATCCTCAAAGAAACTAAACAAGATTAATTAGAGAAGATTTGGTGGATATATGAAGTTGAAAATTATAGTTGATTAAAAGCAGCTCTCGTACGAAAGCAACAAGCTTGGCAAAATCCCAATTTTTCGGAATTGCTGATCAGTGTGAACTTTTAAAGAACGTACTAGAGGTTATTATGTTTGTGGACCTCTAGGGGGTAAATAATAGTATTCCTGGGAAATGCCAGTAGAAACTTGAAGCAGCAATGATATATGTAGGAATGGGAGTTTTGAGTTTGATTTACTATCAAAGAAGTCTTGCTTGACTTGGTGTTGCAAGAATTAGTTGAGGGCCTGATGGTTGGATTATTGGCATGTTTCATTATGAGTGGTTTACAATTTTATATGAGAGAAACAAGTACTCTTCTAGGCCATCGCTTTAGAGTTATGTAGCGGATTGTGAGAGTTGATGTGCTTATACAACCTTATTAACTTGCCCTATTGGATTTGCATGGTTTATCAACATTTTAAATCCTTGTTACTGCTTCAACTCATATTCCCCAAAAAGTGGATCCCGCTCGAATAGCTCTGAATAAATTGAATACATGCATTAAGATACGAAAGCTTCTTATTTTACAACAACGAAAGTGCTTTTTCATTCTTTCATATACTAGGGGATTCCACTTGGAAAAGAAAATGTTCCATACTAACGTATTTGGGTCCATAATCATGGGTTCCAAGGGGCACCTTGGTTTTTCGATGGAATGGGATGCCTTGCATCCCGCCGTACCCTTGTGGCCATCTACAGCAAGCATCCCATTACTTGCTTGGGATGCCTTTTTATATTTTTCTAATTTTTCTTAATTTATCTTAAGTTTTTTATCGATATGTTTGTTTTTAAACATATTTGGATGGCTTTTGAGTTTTGATCATTTATGGGCATCAGTCTTCCCCAATCCTACTTCAAAACTCAAAAGGAAAGTAGAAACCTTGGGTCCCACTTTTTCAAAAAAATACATTAGGGTGGATGGCATGCCCGTAGCTGACAAAGGCAAGTGGAGTAGGTACCTCCATTTCTCTTCCCTTCATTCATTCTTTTTCTTCTTTTTTTTTCCTTTCTCCCTTCTTTCTTTCCCCTCTTTTTCTTCCTTTCCTTTTCATCTTCTTTACTCTTGTTTCTTCTTTCTTTACTTTCTTCCTTCATTGCTTTACTTCTTTCTTTTCTTCTCCACTTTGCTGATTTGAATGTCAGATCCAACTGGTCCATAAAGGAGTTCTATCCATAGATCAGAGGAGGTGGGGAACCATGGGGATCCTATCCATTTAGTTGCACCTGTGTTTTGGGAGTCTGACCACAAGATGGATTCGAATGAAAGGCGGGATGGGTGAGATATCTCATGTGCATGGGTTTTAGGGTCCTACCCTTGCTCTAATTCTTGTTACCTTATAGGAATGGGAGGGGATGGCCAAGCCTTCTCCTATCCCACCAATTTTTCAAACCTTGATTGTTAGAATATAAGTACTTGTCTAGCTCATCTTGCTTGCCTTCTAAGCTGCTTTAGTTAATTATGAGACCGAACAATTTGTACATTTGTTATTACTAGTTACTCTACATGCAAATGCACACTGTAGGAGGGGAAATATAAACAAAAGTCATAAATGATTATAATTAAATTATTCATCAAAAATTTTAGTATATTCTTCATATGTTCATGTTTGAATTTTGTGTTGTTTTGTTGAAATGTTAGAATTGTAGTTTTGTAAATAAAAATGTTTAACATACAATTATTACATTATTGCATATAATGTTTGGCCCTTCCAATTTGAGTGTTTGATCAATATTATAGAAAATCATGACCTGTAACCATAAGATTTACACATATACTAGTTTTAATTAATTTGAATTTGAATTTGAATTTTTTAATGGGGGGGTAACATATTCACATCAATCCTAGAAAGAAGGAACTCTGTCTCTTGTACATGCTTTGTTTCTAGGATGACCCGTGTGTATTGAGATTCTTAGTATCTCTCACATGCCACTTAGAAGAGGTTGTAACAGCTTGGAGCATAGGAAGCCATGAAGTGCAAATAGGGGGGCTGTGTGCTATATGTGTAACATATTTTTATTTTCTTGAGAGGTGATATGGCCCCTCTCTAGCCCTTTAGATTTGGCATGCCTGGTGATGTGGAATGGGTCCGGAGATTTGTTAAATCAAATGATCAAATTGTTGAAGTTTGCCAAAATCTACATGTCATTGACATTCTTTCAAAAGGTATAATTTATCACAGAAATATTGAGTTTTGATGATATTGGACTCATTGGAAATGTCTCTAAGAAATTTACAATTGATACCTCATGGCCCTGGGTGAAACTCCATTGTTTTCCCGGTCAAAAAGTGGCCAAAGGCTATATTGGTGATTTAGTGACTATTTTCTTCCAATTTTTTGAGTCAAGTGATATTAGGTGTCCAGGGAGTAGTTTAGATGGGCAGGATTTCTTAAATTAGATTCAAGGGCCATGATTGCTTCTGGTGGAAATTTTATTCATGCTTTTTATATATGGTATGGATATTATGATCTGTATAATGTAAATGTATTGAGGTCCAGTCATATGCATGATCAATGATACATTTTTGAAGTGTAGCGATCTGATCATCTTTCAGATTGAGGCAAATTTATGAAAACCGGTGCATTATGGGAAGTGGAATTATGTCATGAAACATATTCAAATGTGTTGCATTATCATTATTACTAAAAAATTGTTGCATCATCATTATTACTAAAAAATTGTTGCATCATTACTCTCATTAATTTAAAACTTTGTGATGAGTCCAGCTAGCTGTCAAAGTTTGTGTCCACATCCTCAATAAATCTAGGTGTATGATTCAAAGTTTCACCTAAACTTCAAACCCAAAATTGAAATGTTCAGGATTTAGATGGAATTGATTTTAATCAAGTTCCAATTTTAGAGTTTTGATCAAAACTGATATACGGGGCCAAAATAAGTCTGTATATGAGTACTTTATGCCAATTTATTACCACTTCTTTACTTCCATATACGGGTCAGGCCAAGGCCTAAAGCAGGCCCAGGACTAAACCCTTATGTCTGAGCCCAGCCTAGCCCAAACCTTGCCCAAGTTTCTCGGGTCCAAGCCCAGCCCAGAATGGAATGTTTTGAAGTAGGCCTGATTTTGGCCTGAATCAATTTATGAGGCCTGGCCCTGATATATGCATTTTTTTGGCCCTGCTTATGGAAGACATATATAACCTGTGATTATCTAACTGAAATATACAACAATTTCTAACAAAATCATTCATGGCAAAGTTAATGGATATCTAACAGAGACATACATAACTTGTGATTTTTAAATATGCAAAAACATACAACAATAACAACAAAAAGGAGTTTATATATATATACATACAAATAATATGATCTTTAGGAAGGGAGCAAGCTGAGCTCAGCAACTTAAACTAAATTCTTGATATCTAGCCTTGAAATTCCTGTCCAAAACCATACCAGTAGGATGCGTTTTTGTTCCTAATCCAAAATACAATAGTTCCCATGTAAAATTAACAAGTAGTTTGTACTTGCCCAAAGTTAACAAAATAATACAAAACATCTTGGCTGCAGAAACAGAAAATAAATTAATCAATGAAAAATCAGTTGCTAAAGCATCAATCAAAGTAGTTGCACTGGCTCTCAAGTGGAAAGACTTTCATTTGCATCCTCTTAAAATTAACCAAAGAAGTAAGAGAGTTTGCAATAACAGTTATATCTAGGTTTAAAAGAGATGAAATTAAAATTTACCATTATCTGTCTGCAAAGCTATCATCAAAGCCATTGATTGATCCAACTCCATTGCTAAAGGATGCCATATAAATATACAAGAAAAATTATTAATCAACGCAAATGAACTAATAGAAACTATAAATGGAAGAACTGATTCATTATAACATACCTCCAGCTGTAATGTAATCTTGACCACAAATATGGGCTTTGGCTGTTTTACTGTTCAATATGCTTCTAAATTGACCAGTCATTTGTCCTTCGGTGCTAAATGATGATTTAGATGCCGAAGTTGAAGCATGCCTGACTAGCAAATCATGTGCCATATATGGGTATTTTGGTGTGTTTGTCATCCACAAATTAAAAATATTGAAGTCATCTTTTTGAGTTAAGGCACACACTTTCAAGTATGCATCAAGTTCTGTCCCATGCTGATTACTTCATTATATATTTACATGGTTGCAATCCAACAATGGTTTGAAATCGTCATTTAGATTCTCATAGCTATCATCTCAAATGAAACCAGAAGTTATCACATGCTCAGCACTTGTGTTAGCATGTCCATGAAAAGCCCTCGTAAAACTTCATAAACTTTACAAATATATCTTTGTGCTTCACTACCAAATGCTTGGTTGAACAATAATACACAAAGTTATCTTGAATTGAGGATCTAATATAACCGGAATTATTAGACACAGGTATGAAGCCTTTTGATATTTGTTTATTTTTTTTTGCATTTCTATCATGCTTCTATTTGTAGAAGTTTCCTTATTTTTAATACAAGTTTAAATTTTATGGGATGGGATTGTCCCATTTTTTTTATGGAATAGGACATGCCGCCATCTTGCTCCATCCCGACATTTGGGACAAAGGATGTCTTGGGACATCCTGATCAAAACAGGGTTCGTCGAACCATGCTGTACTGGCCGGTTCGGGGTGTATCAAACCGGACCAGTGGCCGGACGGCACAGTTTGGGCATTTAAAACGGGTCGAGGGATGTCTCGGGTAAAAAGAAACCGGCTCGAACCGGTCCCAAACCGCGCCGAACCGGTCGGTTCGAATCGGTTTTTGTTTTTTTTGTTTAAAAAGCAAAAATCGATTTGGTCCGGTTCTTACCGGTTTTTGTTTTTGTTTTTTTTGTTTTCTTGTTTGGTACTGTAGGTGTGGGGGGGGGGGGGGGTTGGGTTTTAATAAAGAAAGAGGCAGAGAGCTCTTTTTGCTTCATTCTCTTCAACGAAGGAAAAAAGTCATTCTCCCCATTTCAAGCCAATCAATTATTAAGAAATTAAAGAGAAAGATAGATTCAAGGTATGTAGAACTTCAATTTCTCCTTTTTCCCTCTCTTTTTTTGGAAATTCATGAAAATTAAAAAAATTAAGAAAAAATGCTTTCAAAATTGTTTTGTTGGACATGATTTTAGAGTATGTGATAGATGTAGAAAATTTTTTGTTAAGTTTATAATTCTTTAAATTAAAAATTAATTTTGGATTAAAAATTAATAAATAATAAAAATAAATAATAATATTTTTTTAATTATATATTATTATTATTGGGCTCGTAAGCTACTTTTACTATAAATTTTTGATGATTTATCCAAGTTTTGATGCATCTTATGAATAGTGCTTTCGGTCTAAAATTGAAAAAAATGGCTTTTAATGCATTTTTAAGATCTTAAAAAAATATATGTAGCATCTATGATAGGATCCTATATGAATTTAAGATAAAAAATTTTTTATAATATTTTTAATTTTTATATTTTTAAATTCAAAAAACTCAAAAAATATTTATGTAAATAATTAAAAAAAATTAGGTTAACAAAGTATTAGTTAATATTTGTAATTATTGATCTTATGTGCAATTTAAATATTCAGGTATGGATCCATCGAGGAGAAGGATCCGGGAGCGTGACATTGGTTGATTGCATGGAGAAATGCTCTCGGATCGGTATCACTGGAGGTGTAAATGATGCAATATAGAATTCAAAGATAGGGGATAATAAGGTTGAAGCAGCACTTGGCTGGCGACTATTCTGAAGTATTCGTATGTCGACAGTGTCTACAAGAGGTCCGTCAGTTGATGAAGCATTTTGCTAATTTCAAAGCTGGAAAGGAAAAAATATCAAAGAAAAAGACAGGGATGGATCGCAGAGTCGCAGAACTATCTTATTACTTCAGGAAGTCAAAGGGAGCATATATTCCTTCTGATAAGGAGGTACATAAGGTTTATCATTCAGGCGAGCTTGTTTGAGTAAAGGCAATTAGAGAAGACGGCCAGGCAGAGACAGCGATTAGGACCATTAGCTTTTGAGTCGGGGTCGAGATCGGGCTCTGCAAGTATTGCAGGAGAGTTTGAGACAGTTTAGGAGGATCTCCTCAATTAGAGAGCCCGTCAGGAGAGGCACCAGCCGCCTTGCATCCATGTTGGAAGCATTTGGCAGTAGAAGGAAGTTTTCCAGGAATATTCTAGCAAGAGCCACTATCCATGATGTCGATCCACATGCCCTTTCTAGTAGAAATTCCAAGTAAAAGAGAATTGATATCATGCTGAAAAAGAATAAAAAGAAGAATATATGGCGGGCCATTGGATCCTGGTTTTATTTCAGTCATATCCTAGTGCACGCGGTAAATAATTCATATTATCGCTCTGTTATTTCATCTATACAGGCTACTCGCTGCAGGTGTAGATCTTCCAAGATTGAGGGATATTTATAGTTAGTTTTTGGACAGTAATAAGGAGAGCTAGAAAATTGGATTGCCTCCTATCAGAGCAAGTGGCTCGTGTATGGGTTGACAGTGTGATGGTTGGACTGGTTCTACTAGATGGAGCATCAACTTCTTGACTTATTATGATGGAAAGATTTTTTTTTATAAATTTATTGATGTTTCAAATCAAGTGCACGACAACAGTTATATCATCAAATTGATGGAGGAGGTGATTGATTAGGTGGGAGAGCAGAATGTCGTGTAGGTCATCACAGATAATAGACCACAGTACAGGACCATAGGGCAGATCTTGATGTAGCCACGATCGCATATTTTCTAGATCTCTTGTGCTACACATTGTATTGATCTCATGTTGGATATTGAAAAATTCATAGGGTACGGAAGATAGTTGAGTTAACACAAACCATTATTAGATTCATCTATAGCCATGCATGGGTCTTATCATTGATGAGGAGTTTTACTTGGAGAGAAATATTAAGACCAGGGATCATACGGTTTGTTACAAACTATATAGCACTTGATAGTCTTATTGGCAAGAAAGTAGAGCTGCGTCAGATGTTTGTCAGTTAGGAGTGGCAGCAGAGCAGATATGCCATGACAAATACTGAGAGAAGTAATATCGAGAATTTAGTGACGAGACAGACATTCTGGCAGCGAGTTGAGAAGATAGTGGAGGCTATCAAGTTCTATATGAGGTATTTCGGGTCGTGGATTCTGAGAAATATACTCAGATGGGCTTTCTATATTACATGATGCAAAGGGCAAAGAAAAAGATCCAAGAGACAGATCCATATGCTACTGAGTATATCCGGATCATTGATGAACGATGGAGTTATCAAATGAGTTCAATTTGCATCAGTAGGTATGCAATAATTTATAAGCTTCCTAAAATTTTAAATTAAATTATATTTGTACAAGTATATTTAAATAATTTTTAAAATATATGTATAGCTTACTATCTAAATCTGAGATTTCAATACTCCATATCGGATATTGCTATGGATGAATAGCTTATGCTTGCCCTACACAATGTTATATATAAGATGGAGTCCGATCCAGATGTCGCAGTTATGTGCCTAGAAGAAGTAAGTTGGGTTAAAATTGTTGAGTGATTTTTATTAGCACTAATTTCAATAAGTAATACATGATAACAACACTTTTTTTCCAGATGAAGTTTATTAAGGAGTGCACAGATTCTTTTGTATCCATTGTAGCCATCAGAAGTAAATCAAAGATGAATCCTGATAGGTACTACTAAGTACTAAGCCTAATATTAGATTCAGATTGATTTTTTAAATTTTGCTGAATTTAAAATTTAAATAATTTAATTTTTTTTGTAGTTGAATGGTGGGTGCATTTTGATGGATCTGCAAAATATCTGAAAGTTCTTGCAGTCAAGATCCTCTCCCAGACGGTGTCTACATTTGGTCTTATCCATTCCAAGCATAGGAACTGTTTAAAATAGAAATGCTTCAACAATCTTGTTTATGTATGCTATGATTTAAGGTTGAGACTAAAGTGTATTCATGAAAAAGTTGAATTGAAATACTCCGATTTCATGGCAAGTACATATGTTGATGAGGATGAAGATCTAATGATTTGATGGGTTGTAAATCAGCAGTAGGAGCCAGAGCTTGATGAGCCAGGATCGCCTCCTCGACTAGCCAGTTTTATAGCTAGCGAGGCTGGGATGGATGCTGAACAATGGATAACAAACAATATTCCTCACAGGGCTCTAGCAGATATAGCACATCATTCCTCCCCGCCATTTATTCAGTCCAGAGACAGGAAAAGGAAAGGCAATTGCACCTCCATTGAAGCACTCAGTTCATTCAAATTCAGATACCAGAGAGTGGTGCTAGTGCTTCTTCAGATAGTGAAGGATCTAGTGATCATGGAGGGACTGGAGGACAGGTATCGCAGTCATCTATTCATCTTCGATTTACTAGTGAGTCGCAGTTTAGCCATGCTATACAGGATACAGACCATGGAGCACCAGTTGGTAGATCTTGTGGTGATACGATTCCATATAGGCGACGGGCTTTGTGAGGTCGTTCGGGATACGATGCAAGCTGCATCTCTTGCACGTGGAGTAGGATCCATGGATGTATCAGGGTCATCCTTATATTCAGGATCCTCTTATCCGCAGCTACTGGCAGCTTGTGATCTATATGGTGCATCTGAGACATCATCTTCCAGTGGTTATTATCTCATACAGCCCGGAGCATCTTATGAATCTGAGTTTGCTATTGGCATATTTGGATGGGCCCCTGCATAGTCATATCATCAGTCTCTGGATATCTTTCAGAGTCGGGACCTCAGCGAGGGATCTGCGATGAGTTACGATCCATCATGCATACCTCCTGAGCGACCTTACATGAGTATCATGCTGCGGCTAGAGGGATTTACTGATCTTCCTACACTATATAAATGATCCCTATATTTATGGACATCAACATTTTACCTGATTCTACATATCGGTATGTAATTATATTTATATTTCATCTTTCATTTTCATTAATTGCTGATAATCTTTAATTATTATTTTATATTTTATTTTAATTAGAATTAATGTATTAGCATTTTTTAAATCCTAAATCCTAAACCTTGAATCCTAAACTCTAAATCTTAAATCTTAAAAGCCTAAACCAAGGTAGCTAGGCCCTAAACACTAAATCCTAAGGCCTAAATCCTAAAAAAAATTAAAAAATTCAAAATTCATTAACCAAAAAAAAGGCATGCCGGTATGAACCGGCATGTCCACCGTACCGTATATCAGAATGGTACGGTACTGGTACCATAGCGTACCGGTACGGGTCTCGATACCGGTAATGGAAATCTTGAATCAAAATGTTGGGACGATAGCATGATAGTCTTGTCCCGACACATGGGATGGTACTCTATCTTGGTGTCTCGTGAGATGTCCCATCAGGATCTGAATTCTTGTTTCAACATATCTTGAAAGCATTAAGTTTGAGATCAGATAATTGGAACCAAAGACCATGGCATGATAAGAGATCTTAAGCTTGCAAATAGTTTCAACCATTTTCCAACCTTGAAGAGAGGGTGCATATTTATAGTTAGAGTCCAATAAAGCCAAAGAAGAGAATGCTTTTTTGAAAGTCATAGTACTCTCCAACATGCTATATGTTGGGTTCTAACACGTTGGCATATACCAATGAGGACGTTTGTCATATGGCATCCCTAGTTGTTAAACAACTTCTTGAAACTTTTGTTTTCATGAAGTTGAACCCTTTTTATGCTTAACACCCTCTTTCTCTTCTCTCTCTTGCATTATGAATGATATCATGAACAAAGAGATTAAGTATATCAGCTGCACAATGGAAACGGAACAATTTCCCCTTGGCTGAAAGCATTTTTTTCCTAAAAAACTTCCTTGAGGAACAAAGCAACTGCATCATTTACTGAAGCACTATCCAAGATTCTACTTAAAACCTTGCCATTAAGATTTCAACCTCTGATTGCCTTTAAAATCACCCTGGTCAAAGCAATCATGGTGTGTCGAGATTCTACCGTACAAAATTTTATGGTTTTCTTTTGAAGCTTCCATTCTTTATCAATGAAATGAGCCATTAAGGACAAATATCCTATTGTTTGATTAGGACTCCACATATAAGTTGTTATGGGAACCTTCTCACATGAACTCATAATTTTTTTCAGAAGGCTTGCTTGATCATCATCAGCAAACTTGATGCGATCGTGTTTAGAAGTATTACATTATGGATTAAGACTTGCAACGGATCTTCTAAAATCATCATCCTCTACATTTGAAAAGGGTATTCATGTAAATAATCATCCTAGCAAGTTCTCTTTGAGTGACTTCTAAAATCATCATCCTCTACATTTGAAAAGGGTATTCATGTAAATTATCATCCTAGCAAGTTCTCTTTGAGTGACTTCTTGATCAAATTGCCAATTTTTTAATGTAGCCCCATCACTGCATGTTCATTGACAAAATGACAATCTACTCTGCTTTTTGGTGACCACCACATTTTTAGGACTAACCCAGGGTGCCGCTTCAAATGGCTTGTCCCTCCACTAGGTTTTGTTGAATACTCATTAAAATAGTGTTTCCATTTAGTAGTAAGAAGCTTTCCACCAACAAGGATTTTTTGAAAATCATCCCAAACTTCAGACTTTTCTTTTCTTTGCTTTTTACATGGTCTACACAACATTTTCAATGGTATCATCCTCTCCCTCTTCTTCCATAATTTGATTAACAAGTTCATTTTCATTTGACATGGCTAAGCATTTGGATAAAAAAAGATAATAACTAAGAAGCAAATGCACAAACCACTACTAAAACAAAATCAATAAGTGTGTGAATTAGGAACCAGAAACATTATTTAAAACTAAAAATTATAATGCAAAAATAAATACAAAATAAAAAAAGCAGTATTGCAATTTTTGCAAATCTATATGCCATGGTTTTTTGTCCTGATGGGCGCCAGGGCCATTCCATTCCGTTCTTATGGGAATAGGATCGGGACTTCAAAACCTATTCATGCGGGGAAAGAAGAAAATAGAAAAAGAAATGAAGAAAAGATTAAGGAAACAGAAAAGTGAAGAGAAAGAAGAAAATGAAAGAAAGAAAAGAAGGAAGGGAGAAGGAAAGCAAGGAAAGAAGGGAGAAAAGGAGAGGAGAAAAAGAGGAAAAAAAAGAAAAGGAAGGGATAAGAAATGAAACAAGAAGGAAAAGAAAGAAAGGAAGGTTGAAAAAAATAAAGAAAATAAAGAAATAAAGGAAAGAAGAAAGGAAGAGAGATGGAGGATATTTATTGGGATACATGACCGTTACTACTGTCAAGACGGGATGGGATGGTAGGGCATTCTGTTCCATGGAGAAACCAGGATGCCACCATCCCATAATTTAAAACCTTGATATATGCTTTCATATACACCATTCAAAGGAGAAAAAATCTATACAAAAACCCATTTTCATGTATGGACTCCCTCCATTACCTTATGAAACTCTTTTAGGGTTTATTTGGTTGGGGGTAAGTGGGTATAGAAATATAAATTCCATAAGATTACCATGTTCGGTGTAAAAAATGGAAGAGATGATAAAAAAATTGGTGGGTTCCATGTTTATTTTTCAGAAAAAAGAAGGTAAAACAAATACCATTAGGAGTTGATATTTGATATATTTCCAAATAGTCGTAATCCATACTTGATAGAAATGCTCTCAATAAAGTACATATGTAATCATTGAATTTATTTTGATGTCTTTCCAAATTCATCCAAGGGATCCTTTGCAAAAAAATTAAGATGCAAATGGCATTATGCAAAGGGCTACATGATTATAGTCATTACAATGCTATCCTGGGATTAAAAAAAGTATTTTATGTTCATGGATATATTTGTAAATTTGGCCATATTCCATATAGGATTACCTTCAACCGGATGTAGTTATCTTTTCCTAATGTCATTTTCTAGAGTAAATTTTTTGCCAATCAAATAATAAAAATTATTTTTCTTCGCAATCATTTTTCTAGATAAATGATTTCTAGGAATCATCAGATTATCGTATTATCTGACATACCATAACCAAATGGACCCTTAGAATCAAAGATGCTCTTTAAAAACTAAAGACAACTTAACTAACCTAAATTATAAAAAATAAGGCAGTTTTAGCCGATCCATTGAGTATCAAACCCAATCTAATAAAACATGGGGGGTATGGGTTCTAAAAAAAAATGCCAGAAGTAGGTTTAGGTTGGGTATGGATAATGGTATGTCCCGTGCCGAACTTAACATGATATAACCTTACTCTATAATTATTTTATAATGTTTGCATGATTAGTTCCCGACCTGACCCAACTCGATTGATGCAGGACCAGGCTAACTGTCCTAGATCTATGGACCTTTAATAAGATCATCAAATAAAATTGAATAAGTAATTAAAGTAAATGACAGCAAATTTCAAAGACAAGCAAGAACTAAACTAGGTAGATTCGATCATGATTAGGGTGTGATCTAGGAAGTGATCCGATCATCATACACAGTCAAGTATTTTTATAAGTTGGACCGTTGATCGTCAAGAAACGATCACTAGGCTAGGGCTAATTTTCTTAATTAATCCGGATCTAAAAGAATTAAAGAAAGGTAACAAACATAAATTGGAAATTCAGCATTGATTAAATTCTATTCTAATCCATGACCGAGATCTCACAGTACGGGATGTTATAGTGTCTTGGATAAGGGAGGTCAAATTAGAAGTGGTCGAGATGTCTGGCCAACAATTCACAAGCGAAGCAAGATGGAAGTTGCTGGATCTGGATCACTAAAATTCAAAGAGATTAGTCTAAACCAAGAGATGATCAGCCCCAATAAGTATAAAGAACTCAAGCCATCCCAAAGATCAAAGCACTGAAAGTTGGTAGAAAGGCTGGCTTTCACGATCGTGCAAGGCTTCCTGGGTGCTTTCACGATCATGCAGAAAGCTCAGAGGTGGAAGGTCGATAGGGGCTCGGCGGCGATGAGGCTGGCAGGGCTTGGCAGGACTTAGAAATAGAGTTCGACAGTTTGGTGGTGGTGGTCGCGGTAAAGGAAGGTCGTCGCAGTAAGGGCATCGATGGAACAAGCAACAACAAGACAGTGGCGTGGTCGTTCTTTGCGTGCATGGTGCACTCGGCCTGGGCGCACTCGGCCTGGGCGAGTGTCCAGCAGTGTCCGGTGATGGTGGCTACAGGCTGCGGTGGTCGTCGGTTGCTGTCAAGGAGCAAGGAGATCATAGTGGGAGGCATCGAGTGGCTGATTACTATAGCTCTGTCCGATGGGTGGAAGGTTTCACAGACGAAGGGGAAATCACGGACGATGGGGTCGACGTTGGGAGGTGATGGTGAAGGCCGGCGACGACATAGGCAGCATGGCCATGGGAGGTTGGAGGGCATTGGCATAGGCAGCATGGGTGGCACGGGATTGGCAGAGCCAGGAGTTGATTGGGGTGGTGGTTGGCATTGGCTGATGGGGTTGGCTGGTGTTTGGAAGCTAGGAGCTATTGGTTAGAGAGGCTTAGATTTTGGAAATTTCTGGAGCTTAAGTAGAAAAGTAGAGGAAGAAAGAGTAGAAGAGAAGCAAGGGTAGAGGAGAGCGAAGAAAACAGGGTAGGAGAAAACTCTCGATTCAAAATTTCTTCTCTTTCCATTTTCATTACAACAACCCATTTAATAGTTTCCATTTCTCCCTAACAACCAATTCTAGCATACTAACAATTCTAATAAACTAACTAAATAACAACCTAACAGACTAACTACTAACCAGCTCATGCTTTAAAATCCATGCATGAGCTGGAAACAAAGAAAATACACCCATTCCTCATACACCTGAATGTTATGGTACCAAATGCACTAGTATCACTCTCATTGGGAATCACTAGTGCGAAATACGGATTTTCGTTTTCAGGATCATGATTATTGGTACGATACTATAGAAGGAAGAGAAAAAAATAAAATAAAAGATAATTTATGCATGCAAGGTTTTACTATGAAAAAAATAAACTTACAACTTTGGAAAATCACTCTCAATCAACCTCGTACAAGTCTTTCAACAAGAAATTCCAAAATCTCTCTTATAAGCTCTCAACTTAATTGCTCTCTAGAAATCCTTCACCACTCTTGATCCTCACGCCTAGCCCCTATTCTCTATCCATGTTTTTATAGTCTTTGCTGCGAAGAGCGTCGCACCATGAGTCCAACGGTCCAAATAGTTTCCAAATTGAAGTTCTGTAGGTTTTCCTACATAAATTTGATTGTAGAGCTCTTTTTGACTATCATATTACCTTGATCGCACCGTAGATCGTGCAAATCAAGTCCAATACAAAGTTAGGCATGTTTCTGACCATTTGATTCTCCTGCAAATCCCATGCAGTCGCTTGATTGCATGAAGATCACATGCAACACCATGTGCGAGGAAAAAAAGAGGCCACAATAAAGGCCACTTGACATACTAAATGCTTGCCTCACTTTTGCTAGCATAAAGCATTAAATGCTCTCCTTGTTCACTGCCAATCTCTCTGCCTAACACAATTGCGTCAGGAGATGATCCATGTAGTCCGTGCAACAGAGAACAACAAAAAAAAAAAATGCCTGGGGAAGATCGCATGGGCTCGGGCTGCATTCACACTGTGCATCCTTTGCTGGGTATGGGTCATATTGAAACACATCCAATAACCTCCACCTCGACTCGATGTTCGGTCTTTATTTGACTTTGAGAGCTCTTGAAGGATCTCGTTTCCATGTCCAGGAACTAACACCTGCTAATCATAAATGGATAAACATGGAGGTCAAGGTAGGTTGCTCGATCCCATCTTCATCACGTGCTATGCTTATCTCGATCTGAGACTTGTTCAGGAAAGCATCTTGCGGTAATAGAAACTTCATCTTGCAATGTCGCTTGTCGTCCTTCCAAGATTCATCTCATGTCCAATCCACCTACTTCTGGAGTTTTATCTTGTACCGAGTTCCTAATATGCACCAGGGACTCCACCTTATATTAGACTCCCTGTCAAGAGATTGTGGCCTCACTTCTTTTCCTGTAAAATGATCCTACTGCGATGCAAAATCTTTAGAACTCCATCGGTTCTCCATATATAGTCGTTTGAATCTAGTTTGCTGAGAGATAAGATGTTTGCGAAAACTGGATATGCATTGGATCTCATCCAGTTTCTTCACTGTCCCATCATGTGTCTTTAAGTTGACTGTCCTGACACTCTCAATTGCATAGCTCGATCCATCTAGCAAGTGGACAGAATCTTTTTTGCTTTCTAGAAAGTCGAACAGCTCCTCTTCGTAGCAAATATAGTATCAATAGGTATAATTTATAATCTACTGGAAAGAAAGGGATACCTCATTGGATACCATAAATATATCATTAATGCATTCATCACTACCATTGGTCACTATCATAGTAGTCCTTGTCCAATTTTTGAGTTGCAAGCAATTTCTAACACGATGTTCTAGCTTGTTGCACCGGTAATACTTGATTTTGCTTGCATCCTTCAATCTGGACCGACCATCTCGCGATCCTCTGTCACTTTGTTTTTTATCGCCTGCTCTTCCAAAAACCATCAATACTGAGTTTTTATATGAACTCGAAGCATGGTTTTTCCATCCGAGAATCTTGTTTTGGAATAACATCGAGGTGATTTTCATCTTGATGGTGCTCTTTTTTACTAGAAGAGTAGTAATCGAGGACTTAAAGGATTGCGGTAAGGACGATAGCAAGATCAATGTTCTGGTCTTCTCAACTTTTTCATCAACACTAAGAAGATCGGTGAAGATCTTCTAAAAGTTAGATGCTTTTTCACGCTGTCCTTCGATCATCTATGGTTGGTAGAATTGCTTCCAAAGGAATAGCATGCTGACAAGGGACTTCTCCATATTGTCGAGCTTGTTCCATAGTACCATCGAAAAGTCTTGCTTAGTATATGGATCATCATATCATCTACTAAATAAAAGTGGATCATGCTCACCGCCTGTATCTGGAGCTGCTTTCAAGTCTTCTATGGTGGCTGGGTTCTCGCATATGAGAGCGTCGATCAACCCCTACTGGGTGAGCATATTTTTCATCCTTGCTAGAGAGAAATTGCTTTTCCCATCGACTTGGTTGATCTCTAACTTGATTGCGCATGTCCCCCATCTTTTTCAATCTCAATCAACATAAATAACGTGGACTCTGATACCAGTTGTGTACCACCTGCACTAATACCACTCATTGAAAAATTACTCATGCGGAATATGGATCCTGGTTTTTAGAATCACAATTGTCAGTGTCGATGCTGCAAGAGAAGAAAAAATAAAATCAAAGATAATTTGGGCATGCAAGGTTTTACTATGAGAAAATAAACTTACAAGATTGAAAATTTCCACTCTTAACCTTGTATAAGTCTCTCAACAAGAAATCCCAAAATTTCTCTTGCAAGCTTTCAACTTAACTGTTCTCTAAAGATCTTTTATCACTCTTTTGATCCTCATGTCTAGTCCTTATCCTTTGTCCATGTTTTTATAGCCTTTACTATGAAGAGTCTCATCAAGAACCCAATAGTCCAAACCATATCCAAATCAGAGTCCCGTAACTTTTTCTATATAAATTTGACTGTAGAGCTCTTCATGATTATTGGATTACCTTGATGCATTATAAATCATGCAAATCAGGTCCAATATAAAGTCGGGCATGCTCCTGACCGTCTGATTCTATTGCAAATCCCGTGCAGCCGCTTGATCATGCAAAGATCGCGTGCAACACTGTGTGGGAGAGAAAAAAGAGGCTGCAATAAAGGCCACTTGATGTATTAAATGCTTGCCTCACTTTTGCTAGCATAAGGCATTAAATGCTCTCCTTGTTCATCGTCAACCTCTGCACCAAACACCATTGCATTAGGGGATGATTAGGGGATGATCCATGTAGTCCATGCAACAGAGAACAAAAAAAATGCCTGGGGAAGACTACATGGACTTGGGCCACACTCACCATGCATCCTTTATTGGGTATGGTTCATATCGAGGTGCACCCAACATCATATATACATCCAAGTAAAATATATAAAAATAATAAAAAATATATTAATTTGTATCAGAAATAATGTTGGGTGTGCATCAAAAATAGTGTCGGATAATGTTTTCATCAACTTCCCCTAATGTGGGGAATACTCGACTTCGTCTAGTCAGGCTCCATACTGTCCTAAGGTACTTAAAAAGGTTTGAATCAATCCTCTGTAGCTCCTTTCGAGTAATCCAGGAATTCTCTAACTTTGGCCTGCTAGCGAACCAAATAGCGATGGTAGTCTCGATCCCTAGTGGACTTAATCTACTCATCTAGGATATGATCGATCTCATTCTACATTTCTCTCAATTGGGCTTGTGGGCACTCAAGGGGAGGGTTACTCTCAAAGGAAGGTATATGCTCAAATAAATCATAGGATATTAATATTGGTTCTTTATATTAAATTAGATCCAATATATTAAAAGTTGAACTAATCCCATATCTAGGCGGTGGATCAATAATGTATACATTAAGTCCAACTTTTTTAAAAATCTTGAATGGGCCTTCTCTTCGGGCATGTAGCTTCTGAACAGTTCCTTGTGAAAATTGCTCAAGTCTGATCCTAATGATGACATAATCATCCTCAGCAAAATCCTTGACTCGGTGAGAATCTGCTATTCATTTATATATTTGATTATTTATATTTATTTTGTCACTGATCTCTTTATGTAAACTCCTAACATGTTTTGCAAAGGATGATGCTGACTCTGAATTCTAACACAATCTTAAAAAGACTCGTATCAATAGATCTATTTATTGAACTATTATATGCAAACTTTGCTATAGGTAAAAGTAATCTAGTTCCTTACATGCTCTTTTACCAAATATCGAAATAAATTTTCTAAATTCCTATTTACAACTTCACTTTAGCCATCTCTTTGTGGGTGATAGGTAGATGGAAATTTTAATTTTGTTTCCATTAAGTGTCATAAGATTTTCCAAAAGTAGCTAATGAATCGAATGTCCCTGTCAAATATAATGGATTTTAGTACTTCGTGAAGCCTAACAATTTCATCAAAATATAGACAAGCAATTCTAGAAGCATTGGAAATCTTGGGGCAGGTAAAAAATGGGCCATATTGGAAAACCTATTTGCTACCATGCAAATAGTCATTTTTCTTAACTGTTCAGGGCAATCCTAAAACAAAGTCTACACTCATATCTTGCCACGAACAATCAAGTACAAGTAAAGGAGTGTATAAACCAGTATTTTGTTTGCGATATTTAGCCACAGCACAAGTACGACATCGTGCAACAATCTGGGCTACATCGTGCTTTAGACTAGGCCAATAAAACTGGGCCTCTAGGGCATCTATAGTTTTGTTCCTCTCAAAATGTCCAGATAAATCTCCGGTATGTATTTTCTAAATTAAAAAATCTCTCTCAGAACTCCATAGGATAGAAGCCTATTATTCTTAAAAAGGTAACCGTCCTGAAGGGTATACTCGCTAAACTCTCTATACGGTTCTTGCTTAGGTAGGTAATAATATTTTTGAAGTCCAGGCATTCATCATTACTCTTCTTTTAAATGTTCAAAGCCCGTAACTTTTATACTTACTGCCGATAAAAGGTTCACTATACGAGAGAGTACATCAGCAGCTTGAATTGGTTCAAAAGTTTCTATCGATAAAAGGTCCACTCTACGAGAGTGCATCAGTAGTTTTGTTGTCTATGCCCGTTTTGTGCCTTATTACAAAGGTGTAGGTCTGAATGAACTCAATCCACTTTTTATGTCTCGAATTAAATTTTTTTTGTGAATTGAGAAACTTGAGGGCCTTGTGGTCTGAATACAAGATAAATTTTTGTGGAAGTAGATGCTTCCAAAATTTAAGGGCTTGGACCATGGTGTAGAACTCTATCATAGGTGAAATACCTATGCTTGGAGTTATTTAGCTTTTCGCTAAAGAAAGCCATAGAGTGTCCTTCTTGACTTCAGACTCCAATTTCTACTTCAGATGTGTCACATGCAACTTTGAAAACTTTTGAAAAATATAGGAGTCACAAAACTGGAGTATGGGCCATTCTTTCCATTATCTCTTAGAAAGCTTGCCCAGCTGTTGGACTTAATTTCTTTTGTAAATTGAGAAATTTTAAGGTCTTGTGGTCCGAATACAAGATAAATTCTTATGGAATTTTGATGCCTCCAAAACTTAAGGGCTTGGACCATGATGTAGAATTCTGTCATAGGTGAAATACCTGTGCTTGGAGTTATTTAGCTTTTCACTAAAGAAAGCCATAGGGTGTCCATCCTGATTTAGGACTCCAACTTCCACTACAGATACATCACATGCAATTTTAAAAACTTTTGAAAAATCTGGGAGTCGCAAAACTGGGGGTTGGGTCATTCTTTCCTTTATCTCCTGGAAAGCTCGCTCGATGGCTTTAGTCCACTCGAAGCCTCCTTTTCATATACAATTAGTGATCGGGGTCGTGATAGTGCTAAAATGCTTGATAAATCGTCTATAAAAAGTTGAGGACATGGAAGCTTCGGATTTCGTGCATATTCTGGGGTGTAGGCTATTTAATTATAGTGCGAACTTTCTTAGGGTCTACTGATAAGCCATCAGGGGTTACTACAAATCCCAAGAAGATCACACTTTAGGTTTGCATAGAGGCTTTCGTTTTTCAGGACTTGAAAGACTTGTTGCAAATGGTCTAGGTGGTCTTCTTTGGTTCAGCTATAGATCAGGATATTGTCGAAGTATATGATCATAAATAAACCAATGAATGGTCGTAGTATCTGAATCAAAACCCTCATGAAGGTACTTGAAGCATTGAAAAGACCAAATGGCATGGCCAACCATTTATACAAGCCATTTTTTTGTTTTGAAGGTGCGGTCTTCCATTCATTGTCAGGTCTAATTATAATATGATGATATCCGCTCTTTAAATCAATTTTAGAAAAGATAGTGGATCCGGATATCATATCAATCATGTCATCTAACCTGGGAATAGGAAACCGATACTTCACAGTTATTTAATTTATTGCACGGCTATCCATGCACATCCTCTAGGTACCATCTTTTTTGGGATCAGAAGTGCGGGGACTGTACGAGGACTTAGACTCTCTCACAAAACCTTGTCTAATGAGCTCAGTAACTTGTCGCTGCAACTCCGTATGTTTATTGGGGTTTAAATGATAGTGAGGGAGATTGGGAAGAGTGGCTCTTGAAACAAGGTCAATAGCATGCTGGATATCCTGTATTGGGGGCAAATGGTTCGGGAGTTCTTCAGGGAATATATCTATAAATTGGTCTAGGAGGGTGAGCACCCCTTGGGGATACTGGTGCAAAGGAACTACATCTCCACTAGGTTCCTTGACTGCCAAAATCCAGACCAGAGAGCCGTCATTCAGTGGATTAGTGTCTACAATTTTCTTGGCAGTTCTTGGAGGTGAAGGGTATACGGTGATCTTTTTATCCTGGCTTATAGTGCAGGTATTGGATCGATCGTGAAGTGTGGCATCATGGTCAAAGAGCTAAGGTCTGCAAGGATGATACTACCAACTTCCATTGATAACACATCACACCAGATCTTATCTTGGCATGACTTAAATTTTATCAGGATTAGACACCTATGCCTAATAGGGATAGTGAAGCATCTATCCATGCCACATTGTATGGACTCGGTCCATAGGTGCTAAACCTAGGCGCGATATGGTGTTAATGGAAATGGCATTGATGCAGCTACCACTATTGATGATTACCTTGCATACTTTATTGCCATGATCAATAAATGTACGAAAGATAGCAGTCCTGTAGTAATCTTCACCTTTTTGGATTGGATCAGCATATATCTAACTACTTTTAGTCATTCCTTGGGTGCAGTCTCAATCTAGACGATGTCATACTCATTGCAAATGTCAGGTAAATCTGGGTCCACTATGTAGACTTTTCTTTAGGGGCATTTCTGGATTTTCATTTTCAGGTTCTCCTGTGTAGTGCTCTAGATGGACACTGACCAGTAAAATGACCTCTTCCATTGTACTTAAAGCATTGAATCTTGGAATTGATTTCCTGGGAAGTCTCTTTTATAACTCATTTTTCTTTGTCGTCCTTCTTGGTTGGCAATATCACGGATGGGGGACGATCAGCCGGAGTCTGATTCATACTTGTTGGCAATATCACAGTGGGAGGCGTCGAGCGATCGATTATTGTAGCTCTGTCCAATGGGTTGGAGGTTTCACGGACGGAGGATGGGGGGAAAATCGTGGATGATGGGGTCGGCACTGAGAGGTGGTGGTGAAGGCTGGACGGTGGCACAGGTGGCACTACCATGGGAGGGTGGAGGCACGAGTGTCGGCACAAGCGGCAAGGGCATGGGAGGCGGCACTGGGGCATGGGATCGACGGAGGCAAGAGCCGATTGGGGTGGTGGTTGGCCGTGGTGGATGGGGTTGGTTGGTGTTTGGAAGCTAGGAGCTACTAGTTAGAGAGGCTGAGATTTTGGGGTTTTTCGGAGCTTAAGTAGAGAAGAAGAAGCAAGCAGAGGAGGAAGAAGAAGAGAAGTAGGGGAGGGGAGGGGAAGAAGACATGAGGTAGGAGAAAACTCTCGATTCAAATTTTCTTCTCTTCCAATTTCCATTACAACAACCCATTTAAAAGTCCCCATTTCTCCCTAACAACCAATTCTAACATTCTAAGAATTCTAACAAACTACTAATTAGCTCATGCTATCCGTGCATGAGTTGAAAATAAACAAGAAAGAAAATACACTCATTCTCCATACACCCATATATATACACCCATGTAAAATATATAAAAATAATAAAAAACACATTCATCTGCATAAAAAATAGTACTTGGTGTGCATCAGGGTGATGTCCTCATCATCGATCCAACCCGACCTCTCTTATCTACCCAACCCATACCTCTTGACTCGACCTGACCCGAGGCTCGTATAGGGCAGCCATAGATATGAGATTTTTAATTGTGGGGTGAGTGTGGGTATTGGTCGAGCTGACTCATACCCGACCCGTTGCCATCCTTAATATAAAAAGCATATTCTCCTATGAAAATATAATATTACATACTTCCTCACAAGGGTCACCTAGAGATATTTTAATGTAAAACAAAAGGAGGAAAAACTGAAGAAAGATTTAGTAAGTACATTTATGCTTGTCAATCGGTCAATGTACTGTTGGATTAAAGAGGATCCATGGATAAGGGCTAAGACTGCTACATCTACATGAAAATGTCTAAACTAGTCTCTCAATATCTTGAGAACTGTCAGGTGGAAGAAACAGGGTTGTTTCATGCACCTCCTCCAAAATGCTTTACAAATTTGTGGGAATCAACCATGGGACAAGGGAGAGGACTAAGGAGAAGGAGAGAGAAAGGAGACGGAGAGAGTGGAGAGGGTTAGGGTTTTCTTCATATTAGGTTTTAGATGTTAATGGGGTGTTAAGTATACTCCTAAGTTTTGAAGTCCACTCTTAATATAAATAAGTATAACTTTGATTGTATTTTTAGGCAAGTGACTTTAGTATAAATAAATATACTATGGCTTGAGTTTCTTTAAAAATCTAGGCCCGAGTTTGGCCTGAAATTTATTCTGGACTCATCTTTCATGTCCAAGCTCGGTCTATAGCCCTAAAACCTGAGTTGGGGTCCAGTTTATTTGGGGTTGGGTCTTCAAGCCACTCGGGCTATCCAAGCAAGTGATTTCAAGTATCAATAGATTAAACCTAAATTTTGAGAAGATTTTAGGACATTGTAATGTTAAGTTCCAAAGAGATTTTTGTTTTTAACATGAGTTGCTATTCAAGAACTAAATCTCACATGCACTTGTGGTGTCATGAAATTTCTACATGTTTAAGCAGAACCATTGAAATGATTCATCTCAGGGTTCGCCAAACCGTGCCGAACTGGCCGGTTCGGGGTGTACTGAACGGGACCGGTGGCCGGCACGGTTCGGCTATATAAAATGGTTCACGCCCTTAAAAAATAAAAAAAATAACTTGTATTGGCCCGAACTGGTGTAGAACCGGGCCGAACCGGTCCTGAACCAGGCGAAACAAGGCCAAACCGCTCGGTTCGACCGGTTTGGCCCGGTTCGAACCGGTTCGGGCCTTTTTTTTGCTTTCCTCACATGGCTTCCTCACATGGCTATTATAGCCATGTGAGGATGGGGTTTGGGGGAATCTGTGAAGCCAACACAGTTGGCTTTTGAGTTTTAAACAATAGAGAGCTCTCAGGAGCTCTCTGTGTTCGTTCTTTTTCAAACGACGATGGCCCGTAAAAAAAAATCTTTCCATTTCAACGCAATCGAATATCCAGAAATTAAAGAGGAAGGTAAAATCAAGGGATGTATAGCTTCCCTTTCCCCTATTTTCCTTTTCCCTCTTTTTTTTGTTAAAATTCGTGCAAAATAGAAAATTAAGGAAAATTGCTATCAAATTTTTTTTGTTGGCTATGATTTTAGAGTATATGATAGATTTAGGATAGATCTATACAATGATACTAAGATTTCGATTTTTTTGTTAAATATATAATTTTTTAAATTAAAAATTAATTTTGGATTAAAAATTTAATTAAAAAATAATTAGTAAAAAAAATTATAATTATAAATTATTAATCTAGGGCTCGTAAGATACTCTCACTATAAATTTCATGTTGTTCTATCAAAGTTTTGATACGTCTTATAAATAGTGCTCTAGGTCTTAAATTGAAAAAAAAAGATTTTTAATGCATTTCTAGGATCTTAAAAAAATATATGTAGCATGTATGATAGAATCCTACATGAATTTAAGATCATTTTTTTTTAATTTTTTAATTTTTTGAATTTTTTAAATTAAAAACTTAAAAAAAAATAATTTAAATTTAAAAATTAGGTTAATAAAGTATTAATTAATAAATATTATTATTGACCATATATATAATTTAAATATTTAGGTATGGATCCATCAACGAGAAAGGATCCGGAGCGTGACATTGACTGGTTGCATGGAGAGATGCTCTCGGATCGGCATCATTGGAGGTATAAATGGTGCAATACTGAATTCAAAGGTGGGGGTAACAAGGTTGAAGCAGCACTTGGCTGGCGGCTATCCTGATGTATCTGTATGTCGACAGTGTTCACAGGAGATTCGTCAGTTGATAAAGAAAACTTTGTTAATTTTGAAGCTGAGAAGGAAAGAGCAGCAAAGAAGAAGGCAGAGGTGGAGTGCAGAGCCGCAAAACCACTTTCTTATTACTTCGAGAGTCAGAGAGAGCATTTATTCCTTCTGATGAGACACGGATGGATGCTGCTATTCAGACAAGCTTGTATGAGCAGAGGCAGCTAAAGGAGAGCCAGGCATAGACAGCGATTTCGGCCATCAGCTTTTGAGTCGGGATCGGGAGCTGGTTCTGCTAGTGTTGCAGGAGAGTCTGAGACAGTTTAGGACCTCAGTCAGAGAGCCCGTCAGGAGAGGCATCAGCCGTATTACATCCATGCTGGAAGCCTTTGGCAGTAGAAGGAAGTTTTCCAGGACATTCCAGAGGGAGCCACTATCCATGATGTCGATCAACATGCCTTTTCCAGTAAAGATTTCAAGCAACAGAGGATTGACACAATGTTAAAAAAGGATAAGAAGGATATGTGGCGTGCCATCTCCTGATTTCATTTCAGTCATATCCCAGTGCATGTAGCAGATAATTCATATTATCGCTCTGCTATTTCATCTATACAGGCTGCTGGTGCAGGTATAGATCTTCCAAGATCAAGGGATTTCTATGATTAGCTTCTGCACAGTAATAAGGAGCTAGAAGGATGGATATCCTCATATCAGAGCAAGTGGCCCATGTATGGATTAACAATGATGTGTAATGGTTGGACTGGTTCTACTAGACGGAACATCGTCAATTTCTTGATTTATTATGATAGAAAGACTTTTTTCAAAAGTCTGTTGATGCTTCAGATCAAGTGCACGACGCTAGTTATATCCTCAGATTGATGAAGGAGGTGATTGATTGGGTGGGAGAGTATAATATCGTACAGGTCATCATAGATAATGGACCACGGTATAGGACCATAGGGCAGATCTTGATGCAGCATCGATCGCATATTTTCTGAACCCCTTATGCTGCATATTGTATAGACCTCATGTTGATGGATATTGAAAAAATCCGCAGGATGCGGAAGATTGTTGAGCTAGCACAGTCTATCACCAGATTTATATATAATCATATATGGGTCTTATCATTGATTAGGAGCTTTTTAGGGAAGAAATATTGAGATCGGGGGTCACACAGTTTGCTATTAATTACATTGCACTTGATAGCCTTCTTGGCAAGAAAGCGGAGCTGCGTCAGATGTTTGTCAGTCAGGAATGGCAACAGAGCAGATATGCTAAGACAAATACTGAGGGAAGCAATGTGAAAAAATTAGTGACGAAATAGACATTCTGGTAGCGGACTGAGAGGATGGTGGAGGCTATCAAGCCTCTATATGAGATACTTCGCACCGTGGACTCCGAGATATATGCTCAGATGGGCTTCTTGTATTTCATGATGCAAAGGGCAAAGAAAAAGATCCAGGAGGTAGATCCATCACATGATCTGAGTATATCCGGATCATTGATGGACGATGGAGTTATCAAATAAGTTCGGATTTGCATCTAGCAGGTTCGCAGTAATTTATGAAGTCCCTAAAAATTTAAATTCAATTAGATATGTATAAATACGTTTGACTAATTCTTAAAATATATATGCAGCTTACTATCTGAATCCAAGATTTCAGTATTTCGTACCGGACATTGTCATGGATGAAGAGCTTATGTCTGCCCTATGCAATCTTATATATAAGATGGAGCCCGATCCAGATATTGCTGCTATGTGCCTAGAAGAACTAAGGTTGAAATTATTGAGTGATTTTTATTAGCATTAATTTCAACAAGTAGCACATGATAACAAAATTTTTCTGGCAGACAATTTTTTAGGAAGGGTACAAATTTATTTGGATCTACTGTAGCAATCAGAAGTAAATCAAAGATGAATCCTGGTAGGTACTACTAAGGAGTAAGTATAATATTATATTAGGATTGAATTTTTTATTATCAAATCTAAAATTCTAAATGATGTAATGTCTTTTGCAGCTGAATGGTGGGTGCATTTTGATGGATCTGCTAAAAAAATGAATGTTCTTGCTATTAAGATCCTTTCCCTTATGATGTCATCCAATAGATATGTATGCAATTGGTTTACATTTGGCCTTATCCACTCCAAGCAAAAGAACCGTCTGAAATAAAAACGCCTCAACGATCTTGTGTATGTACGCTATAATTTAAGGTTGAGGCTAAAGTGTATTCAGGAGGAAGTAGAATTGAAATATCCTGATCCCACTGCAAGTTCATATATTGATGAGGATGAAGATCCAATGATTGGGTGGGTCATGAGTCAGCAACGGTAGCTAGAGCTTGATGAGCCAGGATCGTCTCCTCAACCAGTCAATTTTATAGCTAGCGAGGCTGGGGTGGATGCTGAACAATGGACAACAAACCATATTTCTCACAGGGCTCCAGCAGATACAGCATATCGTTCCTTCCCGCCATCTATTCAGTCCGGAGACAGAAAAAGGACAGGCAGTTGCACCTCCATCGGAGAACTTAGTCCATTCACATTCAGATACCAGAGAGAGTGATGATAGTGCTTCAGATAGTGGAGGATCTAGTGATCAGGAAGGAACCGGGGGACATGAGTCACAACCATTTATTCATATTCGATTCACTAGGGAGTCGCAGTTTAGCCATGCCACACAGAATACAGATCATAGAGTACCATCTGGTAGGCCCCGTGGTGATACGATTCCATATAGGCGACGGGCTTCGCGAGGTCATTCGGGATACAATGCAGCTGTAGCTCTTGCGCGTGTAGTAGGATCCATTGATGTATCAGGATTATCCTCATATTCAGCTACTGGCAGCTTCTGGTTTATATGATCCTATGGTGCATCTGAGACGCCATCTTCCAATGATTATCATTCCATGTAGTCCGGAGCATCTTATTGATTTTGATTTTGCCACTGGTATATTTGGATGGGTCCCTGTATTGCTATATCATCAGTTTCTGGATAGCTCTCAGAATCGGGACATCAGCGAGGGATCTGCGATGAGTTATGATCCATCACGCATACCTCCTAGGATGACTTTAGAGTATCATGCTGCCTGGATGGAGAGATATATTGATCTTCCTACAGAGTATATAAATGATCCCTATATTCATAGACATCGACACTCTATCCGATTCTAGACATTAGTATGTAATTATATGTTTATGTTACATTTTACTTTTATTAATTGCTGATAATCTTAGTTTAATTATCACTTTATATCTTATTTCAACTAGAATTAATGTAATAGCATTTTTTAAATCCTAAATCCTAAACCTTGAAGTCAGACATATCCTAAATTCTAAATTCCAAGCACTAAAGGTCCTAAATACTAAATCCTAAACCCTAAACCCTTAAAAAATAAAATAAAAATCTTAAAAATCCAAAATCCAAGATGCAAAATCAAAAAAAAAAAAAAGGCATGCCGGTTTGTATCGGTATGCCCCGCCCTACTACGTGTCGGTACGGTACCAGTACCGTACCATACCGGCCGGCCGGCCGGAACCCTGATTCATCTAAATTCTAAAGTTCTCTAATAAAAATTAACATATTGTATAGCTGCTGTATTTTCTTTATTTTTGTTGTATTTTTTTTTTCCTCAGATTCTAATTGATATTTTCTTATAATTTCAATTGACAATGCAGAAATCAAAGCCAGAACTATGAGAAATCAAGACTCCTTTGCACTATAGCTAAAACAAGTTTTGATTTTTTTTTTTTTTTCTCTGACTGCACTCAACTTTTGTTAGAAATGTAGGGACACTTCCCTATCTTAATTTTTTGTATTTTTACGAAAAGAAATGGACATTATCACATGGTTCCAAGTGACCATAAGAATTATGAGAGAGATCTTGGAAAATACATCTTATCTCACTGTAACACTTGGGACAAATGAGTTCAACAACTTGTTAGGATCATAATGATTGAGAGAGGAGGCACTACCTTGTGAAGCTACTTCGCAGGAGTTCATCAATAACATTGTCCGCAAGAATGAAATAGAATCAAAATGGGAGAAGGATAGAGATAAGAATGAGAATCACCATTTCTATTTTATCCTTCATTTGTTTAGGCAGAAAATGAATTACATGAGAAATAAAAGACAATTCCATTTTACTATTTATTTAGCTAATCATATTTCAGCAGTAAAATGTTCTGCATTAATTTTTTGATAAGATCCTTGACCTAGTTATGGAATTGGCTTTTAGAATAATGACTACTTTAATTGTTTTGGAGGCATTCATTATATTATATGTACACATAATGGACTTCTAGTAGTGGTCAAATTAGTGTTATAGCTATTATTTTACTTATCATGATTTGTCTTAATAATATAATTTTTAAAATTTTAATATTAATTTAATCATATTCATTTCCATTTTCTACAATAAATGTTGCCAAGTGATTCATACCAAATATGTCATTTATTGTCATTTTATACCATAAATGTTGGATAGTAGTTCAGTTCACAAATACCATTCATATCCATTCCCATAGGAATGACCATTCCTCCCATGTAAGAGTGCTATCATAATTCCCCTCTTTGAGGAAATGATGACTTCAGAGGAGGTGTTTCCTTGTTCCATAGACCAAACATGGCAATGGGGCCAAACTTAGAATTCCTGTTTCATTCTAGCTCTAATTATGCATACCACATGTTGGATAAGATAAACAAGTTCTTGAAGGTTTCACCCATTCCTACGTAAGAAATGAAATGAATAACCAACAAGATGAATTTGTTACCTTTACCACCCTAACAATGTTTGATGGATTAGGATGCACGTAAGGGAGCTATGATTTGATGTGGATGTTAAGCCATTAAAGACATATCTGTCAGTTTAAGGGGGAAATTAAGTAAACTTCGGAGGACCAAAACTCTTCAATTTGATTACAGTCCAACATGAGGATTCATGCTTCTTTAGACCAATAAAGCCAACATGTGGTGTCATCCATGTCAAACATCTTATGTACAAGGTCAATTGACAAACATTTAATATCATCATATTCATCATTTTCCAATCACATCCCATCACCCTGTTATGAGAATTAAATTCGGTGCAAGTAAGAAAACTTTGGTTTGTACCAGAGTTAGCCTGGTTTTTAGGAATCTCAAATCTTGAATAAACCCAGCCTAGTTTAAAAGGTGCCCCAAGTCGGGTTTGACTCAAGCTTGGTCTAGGCTAGCATTTTAAAATGCGCTTCAGACTGTTGCATATGCACCTGCATATGTGCATGTGGTCCCTTGACTGCTTCATATGGCTTATATGCAGTACTATATGTGGTCATACTGCATAGAGACCAAAAAGATGGTCAACTTAGTATATGCATGGCTGCATATGTAGCCTGTTTAGTATCATATGTCCACTTGCCAATACGAAGCTACACATACAGCTTCTTATGTTGGCCCATGTAGGTGAAGTGAGTTTGAGCTGATGGTTAGGTTTGATATGGGCGT
This sequence comes from Areca catechu, assembly GCA_021397845.1. NCBI lineage: Eukaryota > Viridiplantae > Streptophyta > Magnoliopsida > Arecales > Arecaceae > Areca > Areca catechu. Next base: position 200,314,036 of record CM038039.1, on the reverse strand, counting down.
GATGCTGGTATTAATAGTGCTAAATGTTTATTATGCTATAATTATTGCTATTGGATGTTAGATACTAGTTGTTAGTTGTTGTTATTAATATTGTTGTTATCCATCAGGAAAGTATGCTATCATTTTTGCTGCTCTATTGTGCTTAATATAGTATAACTATTTTTAAATAGTTAAAAAATAGCAGTCGCATAAGCCTGCATATGCAGCCGCATACTGCATATGCACTATGCTGTCTCATAGCCGCCTGCATATTGCTGCTGCTTTTTAAAACACTGGTCCAAGCAATATCAAACTGAGGTTCAAGGTAAGATGTTGGCATGTTCTAGGCAAGTCCTGACCTTGCCCAACCAAGCCCATTGATAATAATTACTGCATTTTGGAATACTTTTGCAAAAGGGCATCAAAAGGGAAGGAAAAAAATGAAAAGAAAAAGACATTATAGTAGTTGAAATTCCACACACACCTATCCTCTTTGACCAGAAGGGCAAAGGATCAATTTAAAGTTCTAAAAGTTTCTGATATTCTTTATCTTTCACTTCATAAGATTTCTTCACAATATTGCATTCCAAATAGTTACCCATGATTCTATCCAAGAAAACCACAAGTATCAACTCACCAACAAAAAACTCCTTGAAAACAATGGTGAAGTCTCATTAAAGGCACTTCAAACATGAATATTTCATGTTTTGGGGAAGATGATTTTCATTTGAAACTAATTAGTTTTGGAAACTCCATGAACTTTTTGCTAGAAGGATGATGTTTCAAGTTCCAAGGCAGAATTAATTGCAGTGAGTATTCAATGCTCCAAGAGAGCGAAAAATGTATTTATAATTGTTATTTGCAGTCATGTTTTTGTGCATAGTTCCTTTTGAAAACTCCATGAACAAAGAATGATTCTTCAAGTTCCAAGTCACTTCAAATGAATTGTAGTGAGCATTCAATGCTTCACAATAAGAGCAAAAAACCTATCTATAGTTATTATTTGTGGTCATGTTATTATGAGTGCAACATATGGAAAATTAATGGTGCATGCATCAATAATTATTCAGGATACCATGAAAGGAAAGTAATTCTTGTTATATGGAATGTTGTAGTTAGTTATGGTGGAAGTCATCAATATTTGGTTTTATGCATTTTAGATATGATAACATAGTTTTTTAAGTTAGTTAGTCCATCAACGGATCTCGTGTAAAGTGGACGTGGTACATACACCTGCATGATGAAACCAAACTCATTCCTATAGTGGATTTGATGACCATTTTATAGGAGGGTTTCCCAGCACGACTAAAAGGGGTTCATGCCACATAGGCTAATATCAGATAATTAATAGAGTTTGGGGTGGAAGGGTTGAGAGATGTTTCATGTATATGTGCTTATTACAAGTAATAACTACTTATATATCAATGCAGGTGGGCTTGCACAAGAAAGGGATATGAGGGTGGTCCTTAATGTGATGTTTTTGCTTTGCATGCTCATATGCCTCATAAGGGTTTCAAAGTGGGAAAGCATCAGCACTTTTTACAATCTATATTTTGAGAAAAGAATCTCTCATTAAAAAAGGAGTCGAATTAGGGTGAGTTCTTGGGATACATGTGCATAAATATTTGGTAGGATTTTGCTGTCTTCATTTTTATTTATTTTTTTTAGGATTTATAATCCCTAATTTGATTCTGATGTGGAGTTAATTGCTCTAGGAATTGAGATGGTGTTGGTAATTTTGTGTGTGTATGAGAGAGAGAGAGAGAGAGAGAGAGAGAGAGAGAGAGAGAGGGATTAATAGGCCTTGTGAGTATAAGAGAGAGTTTTAGGGGGGGCAGGATGTTAATGGTCAGTGAGTGCACCAAAGTTTGAGTGTGATAAATGTTGTAGTCTACCTATTTAGGCTAAAATGGAAAACTACTCAGCAAGGTCTGCTGAACCAGTATCGGGACCCGTACACGGTACGGTGCGGTATGGTCCGTACCGTACCCGCTTGTGTACCGGCATGCTAAATTAAAAAAAAACAATCTCTCTCCCCCTCTCACTGAACCGACCCCGAACCGAGCCCGAACCGACCCGAACTGGGCGGTCCGTACCGGTACCATACCTTATTGTACCGATACGGAAATTTATTTTTCATTTTTTTTCAATGGTTCAGCGTCCGGACCGTTTTTTGGTGGCGGACCGTGCCGGCTCTTGGCCGGTACGGTACGGGACGGTACCGCAAACCATGCTGCTCAGAGATGACTGTGATTCATTTTGAATTGTATACGAGGGCAGAGCCAGTATTTTTCCCCTTGGGGGGGATCGGCATTAGTAAATCATAAAAGGTTGTGCCTGATTCACCAATTTATTCCAAACATTGGTTAAGATTGATTGTGATTCACATTGAACTATATCCATGGGTGGAGCCAAGATTTTTCCCTTGGGTCTCAAACATTGTTTTTAAGTGACTAACCAACCTATTTTAAATATTAGCATAACTTAACTAAAAATGTATATCATTTTTATTTCAAGACATCTCAATTAGATATAATAGTAATACTCAAATTTGGTAATGGAAAGTTAAATAAATAAGTAAATAATTAACCTTCCCTTTGCAAATGAATCCATTATGTTCATATGTAGAAAAGATACAATTGTAACTTTATTGATTGTTTATTGATAGGAAATGTTATGAATTCTTAATTAGAATAGTCACTCTATAAGGAAATAAAAGTGAAATGTTCTTATTTTTCCAGAAAGAAAGCTATGCAGCTTTTGCCATCTAGCCTTGTGTGATGCGGTGCTAGTGTAGCTGGGGGCAGAATCCTATGTTGTGCCACCTCTCATGTGAATTGCACTAATGCCCTTGTTCTGTGGTAGATGGCAACTAGTGAGTGATCTAGTGAATGCTCCATAGCAAAAGGTTTTGTATATTGGTATTGAATGCCATAGTAGTGTTGTCATGAAAACAATATGATACCGGTACAATTAGTATGTTGCTTGTGCCAAGACTCATAATCAATAAAAATGAATAGTGAGGGTATCAATACAAACCGGTATGATGGTACATAGTAGCAATGTTTACTGTACTGGTTCATACCATACTGTATTGATGCCGAATCAGTATGCAGTTTTGTACTGATGGTACCAATATAGGCTTTGGTACTGAGATGGCGAACTTGCATGCTAGTCAATTTGATTTTGGCATCTCGAATGTGGTACAAGTGCCAATTTTCCATGGAAGCAAGATGGTACCAACGGCATCCCTATTTCAATGATATTTGATTTCTTGCTTCATAGAATAACTTATATTGGGGCTGTGATTGTGGAAACAAAATTATAAAATTGTATTGGCAAATGAAGAAGTGCACTCAAAGATACCAAACTATGTATTTAATAGGGTGTGGCAGTGCCAAACAGAGCTGCTGGGAGGTAGAGAAACCATGGCAAGGGGCCATGGGATTTATTTCTTTTCCATTTGGGAGGAAGGGGTAGGGGCGGCTATTAAGGTGTAACCAGGTGTTCAAAAGCTAGATTTAGGAAGTGGACCTAACATTGATCCCTTTTGGTTGTACCCATCTACTCATGTATATAGAGTTCAAGGACAATTCAACTTGGGGCATAGATTCAAATTTCGACGAGGATGGAGAATTCACCATATTTTGCAAATGGATTTAATGAACTATAAATCATAAAAAAGCTAACACAGATAAAAACAATGTATGATAAATGGAAGTAAATGGATATATATATTTATTTATGTAAAAAGAATCATATGGGAGACCAAAACAACAAATAATAGCAAAAGATGATTGTTGCAAGCTGCAAAGCATCATTAGTTTTCAATAAATGGGAGTTGCCTATGCTTGCCATATATAAGCCATAAAGTTGCATGATATTTGAGTAATTAAACATTTCTTGATAAAGCCAGATTACAATGTTTTGCAGAAATATTTGATAAAGAAAAGGGACTTGTGAGTAATTGAAGATTTTTCTCAATATTTTGGAGACTATCGTTTCTATGATATGCTTTCATACTAAGATGGAAGCATATATTGAATCAGCTTTCAATGTTGACCTATTCATATTGAAATAGAAACATATTATTAGTAGGGATTCCTCCTTGTTGGGGATAGCTTAGTTTTTTCATAGTACACATTAATTTTGAGGTGGAGAACATGACTAACCAAAGGATTCCACAGAATCAGAAGTACCATGGGTTTTCAATAAAGTCAAGGATTTTGACTGGAAAAGACAGCACAATGGACCTTGGTTTGGTGTGGCACCAGTAAGGATTATCTACCTCAAACTACATGAAGTTTTCATATTGGTTAGAAGTTGAGCTTCTTTACACAATAGAATAAAGTCAACTTGAAAAATATGAGTTTGTTGAACATGAGTAGTAACTATCACATTAATGGGATAATGAATTTAGTGGATATAACCTGAAGGATAGAGTAAATGAGAGAAAAGAGGGCATGGTAGCAACAATATAAAATAGATGGAAGCAAAATATAGGGGCAAATATGTAAAAGGGAAAGGGATTTGTTTCATGAATAACTGGGAAAAAAGGTTTAAAGAGAGAATAACTAGATGATGATGTAGGACAGTCAGCACCCCAAGGCCATGACAACACCGATACATCTTCAATATTTTGGGCATAAACTTTTGACCTACGATTGTGGTGCTTCAAGATGTGCTGGAAAGTTAGCTGGATACTGAATGTAACAGAAGTGGTTCCATTCAAAAATTCCAGATGGGTTGATTTTGTTAAAATCGTATTTAGGACTGAGGTACATGAAGGTAGAATATTTAAAGGAAATTTGATCTTCAACACATTCTCCTATGCTAAGACTGCAGAACTTGAGCTTGCAGAAACCTTTGGGTGAGTTGTCTGATGTGCAAGACCTCATGGCTTGCAGGCAAACAGATTCAATGTTGTCTGGATCTTTGTACCGATTCACTCCATCTATTAGACCTCTTTGACTTGCACGACCTGTTTTTGGGCTTTAACATAGGGGATCCATCACCTGATTGAGGGGATCAACATGTCAGGGCTTGAAGGGTGGGGGGAAGAGGGGTGATTACTTTTGCATGTGCAAGCATGCGTGTGCATGACCACAGCTTTGTGCATGTGAATGAAAGAGAGGGGAGGGGGCCTGGCTTTCAACAGATCTAGAATGATATGAAACGAATGGCAATGGGGAGTAATAAATTCTCATTCTTTTTTTTAGTTTCTTGAAGTCAGAGGTCAAAGTTCCTCTTTTCCATAAGGTTTTGTCTCCTCTTGGCTTAACAATTCAGAGGTCCAAAAAAACTTTAGCTGTGGCTGAAGAATACATTGCAATATGAAGTCAGGGTAACTTTAGTGTAAAGTACAAAATGTGGTGGTCATATATTGTTCAGCTAGCAATAGATGTCCTCAAGTGATCTTCTTGAGTTGATTTCCTCTCTTCTTCACAAAGTCTTAGTGGTGCACAAAAACTTTCCTGTAGTCTCAACTTGAGAATTAGCACAAATCTTAATCATGACCCCAGTATCAAATTCAGTTAGTAAATAATACAAGCATGGGGACAAAGCAAGTCTTGGATTATGACTGAATCAAGGATCATGTTTGTTGGTTTTTCCATGGCCAGTTTGTTTATTTCAAAACTGAATGCGGTTATTTACCAAAAAAAAAGAAAAAATTGAATGTGGTTAGACAGATCATTGCTGACACATTCTTCTTCACAAAGTTTGTTTGTGGCTTAGGAGGCACTTGGCTTCTAGTAATCTTTGCTCTTAGATACTTTGCATGTACTACTGATCAGTGCAATATTGAAAAATTGAGTTGTAAACATTTCTTTCATCTCATGGGAACTTAATTCTTGTGAACAGGGGATTCGAGCCTTTGCTTCTGTAGGTGAGAAAATTCTTGGCAGTCACAATTTTAACCAGTGTCAGTCAAGATCTCTGACACAAGGATCAGTTTTTAAGGGCAAGAATTATGCTAGTCCCGTGCAGACATGTCCAGGTTCATGCCATGATAAATTATCATGGTTAAAGCCCAAAGATGGAAGTGCAACAAGAGATAGATCTCGTAGTTCTCCAAAGGTGCCTCACATACATCCTGGACGATCCAGCAAGGCACAAAATTCTAAGAACTCCAAGGTCACTCAACATCCCCACTCACAAGCAGTTAATGAACGCAAGACTGGTGCTTCCAGAAAACCTAGAAAACGTTCTGTTTTGAATTAACCCCGGCAAGTTGGGCTATTTATTACTGCATGCATACCCATTTTCTCCTTGCTGTTCTTGATATTTGTTGAGTACTCTGATTCGGTGGAACATATGCTGTTTGGTTGGTGCACCTTTTTAAGAACATCAAACAGTAGCAGCAGCCATTACAACAAGGCTTTTGTAGTGATTTTTTTGCTGTAATGTCAAGTGTATCAGCAAGGTAACCAAAGGAATGGTAAAGATTAGATTAGATCTGTGCATATGGTTTAAGAAATGTAGAATGGATGGCTCCTTGTACGTGCTCTGCATGGAGCTTGCTTGCTTATCAACTTTATCATGTACAGGCCTTGAACATTATTAAGTTCATTCTTTTGCGCTGTAAATGTGAGTCACCAAGCTATGACGTGTCCGTAAGTCAAAATAGAGGACCGTGTAGGCTTTTCTTGTTTTCATGTAAATAATAAAAAAAATGAATGCTGCCATTTAAGCTTGTCACTGACTGGATTCATTTGTTTTGGTTGAAGCACAATGGGGATATCAATCATACTAAAATTGTTCTGTAGTTTGGAGGAAAAAGGACTTGTTGATGAGTCATTGTAAGTCCTTTAGGTCTTAAAATCATTTGAAAATCTTGATTCTTTAATATGGATTACTACTATCATGCTGCAGTGAATGTCAAAGCTTTTCTATTGGCAATGGAAGTGAATGTGCCAAGCAGGCCTGGACCATGGTGATATGGTAGTCTTTTTTTAATGTTTGGATTACTGTAAGTTAACCGGAACCCCATTGGAGGTCCTTTTTTTTTTTTAATTTTATTTTTTAACAGCATTTTGTGACTTGCAGTTGGATGTGGCTTTTGGGGCATTTTGTGATGGGTTGATATCCCAACTAGGGCAATTGTTAGTTAAGACAATTAATACAGCTTTACTAATGCAACCAAATACGGTTACGTTTCTCATTGATGGGCAGGCAAACATAAATTTTATTTTATTTACTATGATTGCAAACTGACTGAACCAAATACTAGAAATGCAGTTTTAGGAGCAAGGACAACAACCACAGCAGGCCTAACCGCGTTTTCCTCAACTGCAGATATCCAAACACTGCCTATATGTTCTTGGCGCACAAATCTAGCGGTTGCTTTTCGTGATGAGTGATAATCTGAATGATGCACATTATAACTTGCTTAGTGCAATATTGTTTGTCTTCTCAGTTGGTTCAAAGTAACAAAAAATTATAATACATGTTTAAACATGCAAATGGACAATTCTATTCAGTTCTATATTTCGTGCATTAATTAAACTTTAAGTGATCGATACTCAAAAATTAACGAAAATGGTTTAAAACGACTTCTTATCAGTTTTGTTGTTGGCTAGAAATTGTCGACAGATCACTGATCTATATCTAAATTTATATAAGCAAGCCTCCATGGAAGATGCTAGTAAATTATTGGAAGGATTTAATTCATTTACCATGTTGAGAATTCCCAATTGTTTACTGATACAGCATCTGGAATTATAACAATCTGAGGGCTGTTGCCCTAGGATTCTTTTGTCAGCCCACGTTGCAAGCCTAAAGGCAGGGAACAACCATTCCAGCAATTATGTTTGTTCCATCTCCCGGTGGAAAAATCATTCGAAAAACTTACAAGCATAGAGAATCCAGATCTGTCCCTCACCTTGAGGAAAACAACGCTCCAGTCCGTGACGTGCAGGATACATGTCCAACAATTTAAGGGCAAAGCAAACTGCTGGTCCATTGCACGACATTGTCTCCAATTTGATATAGTCTAGACTAATAATAGCATGGACCTGGACCACTCTTTTCTGGCAAGCTGCCTGTTCTGGAAGAATAATAATAATAAAAAAAGCACTAGGCTACTTCCACGGCGGTTAATGGCCGCTTGTTTTTGTCTATTATATGCCTATTTTCCCTTGCTCGGCTGGGAGGATAAAAGATAGGGAAAAGGATCCACACCCATCAGAAAATATCAGGTCACGTCAATGCCGTGTCCGATGGGCTTCTTCACACGAAATGCCCCAAGAAATAGGTTTCTGGGCATTGGCAGAGTACTCGCACCTCTTAATGCCAGTATTGCACGTGAAGTCGACCCAACAGAAGTTGTGGCTTCAATGATTTTGGGGAGGCAGGTTTGTGGCCCGCACGCACACAAATAAAAGACCCAAGGCGTAATAATACTCCACAAGGAACAAAGCAAGGATCATTTTTACTTTGAGAGATTCCTGGCTTCTTCTGCTATACTTTCCTACTTCTGCTCGAGAAGAGCCATTTTCCTACTCACGAAACGGTGGCAAGGACACGGTATCATCATTTGAGAAGAGCTTCACCCAAAAGCTATCAGGCATCATTTGGTTGCTCGCGTCTCTCTTTTGGCAGAGGAAAGCATATCTTCCCCCCCCCATTTGCATATGTCACATGGAACCAATGGCTTTTCACCGGGGCACGGCCCTTCATGTTCATGGCCCGAAACGAAAATTTATGGGCTTGAAATCGAGTCCCCTGATCGACACAAAATTCTAAATTACAAAGATTTGGAACTAGAAGTAAAAGATGTAGCGAGAGATGGTGGAAACTGACAAGAAGCTGAGTGTTTAATCTTCCATTGTCAATGGTGGGGTCAATAGCAACGAGGTCGCCGTAGGACCACAATGCACTCGCAACTTGGATGATCCGATATCTTAAACAAAAATGACATACCATTCGCAAATACGGTAGACATTATCTGCAGGGAAAGCTGGAGACCTCTCCAATCTCAATCAGCGTCTCCCTCTCGATCCCATTAATGTAAGAATATTCTCTATGAAGCTAGCATAAAAGAGACAAGTACTGGAAAACTGAGCCCCTCATTATCTTCTGTCGCATTTTTGTGGGAACAAGATTCTACTAGCACAGTGCAAGTGGTTCTTAAAGCACTTACTCAAACTTCAACCCACTACCGGGAAATCCCTGCATCAACCCCCATTATAGCAATCCCAGCAAGATATTAGATACTACAACAAATAAAAAAAAAAAAAAAAAAAAAAAAAAAAAGAAAAAAAAAGAGAGAGTTAAAGCAGCATCCACTTCTCCACTCGGTTCGACGTCCGTGCACGAGCCTATCATGCAGCACCGTGAAATGGCCTTTTCTCGGGGCACCTACAGGGGCACACAAATCATTTATCAGAGCTTTTGTTAACTTTAAGAGAAGTAGCCAACCATAGCCTGAAGTGCTCCAGATACCCCACTGTTACTGCTATCACTATTTGATCCAACTGCACATAATATCAGGGGAATTAACAAGGATAAGTGCAAAAAGCATATGCATTCCTGCGCATCAGATGGTCCCCAAGGGAAAGCAAAAAAAAAAAGACAACAAAAATAAAAATCAAATGGATGGTCATAAGAAGCGAAAATCTAGTCGGATGATCATATAGTAGATGTGCCCGAGACAGCGGCAGAGAAACAATACACTCTTATATTATTTACTCTATTATTTTTTTTTTTTCTATTTTCTCACACTTTGATTGGTGGAGAACACCATTTCATATAAAAAAATTTCCACCCGCTTCTCATGATATATATATATATATATAGTGACAGCAGTTGATAAAATAGCTTTCTCAACATAATAAAAAAGACAAAAGATGTGAAGCTTGATGGAATTGTTGCTCCATCGTCAAACTTGTTATGATGGTTAAAAGAAGAGAACCATGTAAAGTGGATTGACCTGATGAGAAAAAAGATAGTAGGAATCTAAAGATTGATATGGGCAACAATGAAAATGAGAGGAGCACTGCACCAGGAATAACAAGTAGCACAATATGGACCACAGAAAAGAGAAACAGCTAAAGGTATCCAACATTTCCTTTCCATCCCGTTCCCTTTCTCCCTTACATCTATTCCAACTCCTACCATGTTCTTTTTAAATGAGATCAGCAACATCACAAAAAGCCCCTATGAATTCTAGCCCTTCTCTTCTAATAGCTCTTTTCTGAGACAGCTTCTCTGCTTTTTCCTTCATGGAGGTTGCAAGCTTCCAAATGGAACAGGAAAAAGTAAGAGCACAATCAGCAAATCCAAGATCAGAGCCACATACCAGCAACTACGATGATGAGGAAGTTGGTGACAAATCCGGAACATGGTTGAACCTGACTCTGGGCAGGAGCATCTCTTCAGCAGACACAAACTCTGATTCCCCGTCTAAACATGCTCCTCTCAAGGTGTTTTCATGCAACTTCTGCACGAGGAAGTTTTTAAGCTCACAAGCATTAGGGGGTCATCAGAATGCTCACAAAAGAGAAAGAGATGCTGCCAGAAGGTTTCGTCACTCCCAACGAATGATGATGGAGCTGCCTCTCAACACTGCTATCCTACACTCCCCGCGAGTGCAGCATCACTCAATGGCGACCAGGTTTGACAATGTCATGAAATGGGCACCCCATGCACTGAAGGAAGCAACAAATTTGAGGTGGCCTGGAAGCTATCAAATAAATTTGCAGCCACCCAAGCAACCATCGGAACTAAAAAAGCTTGATTTGAGTCTCCGGCTTTGATCTATCTATCAATTCGGTACACATTTGCATGCTGCCCATCTACTGTTCAGCTCCCATTTTTGAATAAATCAGTTGAAGAAATTAGTTACTATAAGCTTCAATCCACCGTTGAATGCTTAATTACTTCTAAACATCAAGATAAGTTGTCATGAACACAACCAAAAATAAGTAGAGCTTTATAGGATTCATGCAGATTATTCTAGCATAGCTGACTACTCTACTCGCCAGCCTCCAGTCGATGTTCTTTTTCCTCAGCACCCACCATTAGGCTTTTTCTCAGACACTAACGGAAATGGTTTCTAGATAATGTATCCATCATTTTGTAGTTCACTTTTGACTGCAACGCACTTTCTCCAGTTTGTTTGATTGAAAGATTGTCATAGTTATATAAATATCATAATAGCTATGGTGATCATGCAGGTGGAGGTCAGATTATGGAAAATATTATTTACTCTAATTTCCTTGATGCAAAATAGATGAGTGATAGATGATAAATTGAAGGGACAACTAATGGATTGCCAAAATTAACTAAAATAATGACACAGTTAAGGAGATCCATTGATTTTGTATGATTTATTCAACATCCACATATTTAAACAGGCAGCAAAGGAATAATTATAATACATTAGCAACCATCATGTCTAATAAGCTATACGCGGTCATGTTTCTGAACAAATTGTGATCTGAATATGGTCCATAATCAGCAACTGTAATCTCCGCAATTGGAAGAAAAGATGCTAAAAAGCAGAGTAGCACAATAACTGGACAATGTTTGTCCTGCTTAACCAATGAAGATAAATGGAGATCCCTCTGTTTCAGTTGTCATTTTGATCAACATTATTACGATAATGATCTTTAGAGAGGAGTCATATTTCAAATCGTGATGGTACAAATGGGTTTTGCATATAATCAGTTCGACCAATATAGCAACTGGCTCTTTTTGGTATATTTCCAAGTCAAATTTATTGCAAAGGCAACAAAATGTGTAAAACTAATGCCTGGTAGTGGCTAGGTTGAACGACATGCAAATGCTCACCTTTCCTCAGCTGGCTCAATTTCCCCATCCTACTTCTTCCACTGAATACCTTATTTTTCTGAGACACTGACAGCAGACGGTCGTCAAAATAAAACACTCCAAAATTAAAGCAGAAGATTCACACTCATCCATTTCAGTTCAAGAAAAGTGTAACCTTCAGTCTGCACTCAAATCAATGTAAAGAATCAATATAACTGCAGCAGAACTCTTGAGTAAGAGTTTACCAATCTTAAAAGTTGGCTGACTATCTAGAAGAGTCCCCATTGCAAATGTGAGCCAAGCTTGGGATTCCTACAGTCACTAAACATGTGTTTTTCTGGAATATTTCTTCAATAAGACACCTTAATTGCAATGCTAATCAAAATTTACTAACCCATTAGTTATCAAAGTATCCAGAGCATTTAAATAAGTTAATTGCATAAGTTTCCATTTGTAGGATAGTGAAAGTATGGTATAGTCACAAAGAGTTGCAGACTGTTTAGCATCTATTGTTTAGCAGTTCACCTTTTCCCAAGAGCCAAATAAGTATTCTTCATTTAATAAGAAAAGCAACATTATCTCGGAGGGAAAGGCATGCTTAGGAAAGAATAACCAGTCTCTTCAAAATTTCATTGACAAAGATCATTATTTCTTGTACACTGCCTTTAACTACCTGCATGGGACATACTAATTACTCTGGACAGGAACTTACTTTTTATATCATATAAAATGATATTCACACAAAAATGACCCCAAACATCATCTTTCTTAATTGTGTGAAATATTAATTTATATGGATCAGGGTTTTTTTTCTTGAGATAGCATATGGATCAGGAATTTTGGAAGTGCTAAATGAGACATCTTTGAGCACTTCCACCACTAGTGCTGGCAACACGTCTGATCATAAATGTCCAAACCCTACTTTAAATGAATATCCTAGAATCCAAACCCAGCATGGTATAAAATAGATCTGCATCCAGGCTATCTAACATACCAAATTTGCTTTCCTGGTTTTTGGTTCCCTAGAGTAACAGAAGCATGCATAGCGCATACTGGTTGAGCTAACAAGATGAACTTGGGTAAGGGGAATGGGATTGGGCCTGCTGTATAAGATGATATAAAGGGCTCATAAATTTGTGGCTTGTGGTTCAGGTGCATAGAGGCAGGCAAAGCCCTCACAACCCATGGGATGCACACATTGGAAAGAGAGGGCACCAACTCAATGTTAGTAGAGGGATAAATTTTCCAGTGATTGCCTGTCAATGTTGTATGAACATGGATATGAGAATCACATTCAGACATATCCAAGAATTTGTCTCAGCATGATGGGTGAAAGAGAGACAGGGCTATGCAGGATAACATAAATTTAACTAATCTATATATTTATAACTTTAAATATTATCTGTTTAAAGTTAAAACATTCAACAAGAAATGTTAAATATATTGTCTATCAACATCTTTCAATATACATGTTTCTCACCCAAAACTTCTCAATTAACTTAAGGATATTATCAAAATAATATTTTATATAGTTGTTTCAATACCTACATCCTTAGCAAATCTCTGAAAAAACACCCACCCAACTAATATCAAATTAGAGATTCAAACCCCTTGTTGAAAGAGTTCCAAATCATTCACTGTTGGAAGAGTTCAGCGCTCTAAAAGTGGCTACCAAAGAGCTTCATAAATATCCAACTATTTGATTATATGTATCAGACTTCATCGAAAACAAATCTTTGGAGAGAGTCCAAGTAACTGTTGCCTGCCACCTAAATCTTCCTCGATTTGCCAATCACCTTTTCATCTTCAATCACCAAAGAATGAAAATCAATCATGAAGATTTTTTATGTTGAACATATTTTTGTTTCAATGCTAAATATACGCCCAACTCCCTTAAATAGTTTAAAGAGGAGATTGATGCATTTATTAAACAAATGAATATGTCTACCACTCATTATATAATACAGACATCAGCCAAAAATCCGGTCCTTGAGTTATTCTCATATGTAAAACCCAGAACAATAATCTTTCCAAACTCCAAATTGAGATGCGAACCTAATAAAATAGTTCTAATAGATATCATTTCAAGCATGATACAACGTACCGTTCAGTACCGATGTAAACAAACTATACCATACCGTACTAATATCAAACTAGTAATGGTACAGAGGGCATACCAAGAGTTGGTATGCCAAATCAATCCCCTATACCAGGCATACCGACACTATACCAAGATAGTACCTCCACGAGGTCCAATACCAAGACGACAAACCTTGATTTCAAAGGATTCTAAGGCAAATAAATGACGTGAATCTGAATCAAGTTCTTGAGTTATTTACCTTCATTGTCATCCATAGTCAATTTCAACCTTGATTAATGTGTTCATCCATTTCTATGGAGATGAGAGAGTATTAGAAGGAATGCACAAGCCAACCATCATCCACTTGCTAAGCAACAAACTAATATGTGAACAAAAACTATAGCGTGGATAAAGTCATTGGCACTATTTTGTAAAAAGGTATGTGATTTCATACATATATGCAGCCCCAATATTAACTTGCATGGGGCATAAGTGGTCCAAATTTATAACTAGGCCACATGCTCATTATCTAAGTACCTAGGTGGCTGCAATTGTGAGACAAGAGAAAAATGCAAGTTAGGCACCATGTCATACCCCACTTCCTCCCCTTTACTCCCTCTCTCGTACTATACCTCCTTCCCTCCTGTCTTTCTCGATCTCCTTTTGCTCCCCCCTCATCCTCTCCTCTTACTGTCCATGTTGTCTCCTCCACCTTCTCCTTGCCACCTTTTTCTCTACCTCCCCTCATCTTCCTCTTCCTAGTGCCCACCTAAGTGCCTGCATATTGCCCAGGCATTATGCAATAACCCATTGCATGCTACTAGTGCTTATTAGTGTCTTGGTAATTAATGTGCAATCATGCTTGAACACAAATTAAAGAACAATACCAAGCCCATGGATGACGCTTCCTTTAAGATTTCACTTTAGCTTCTCCTGGTTTAAATGGGAACAAAGCTGTGTCAACACCTCACTCAACATGGGGTGGCATCCAAAAAGTTTTCCATTACCATTAAGTTGGTGCCCATGACCATGCCAAGCACACAAAGACTGAACACCACTTTGACAACATTCTTTTACTAGGGTATTAGTGTTAACTCCTATTTATATATAGCAGCTGGACAACTTCTTCTCACATGATTCCACCTCAGCTACAAACTAATTACAACCTAGTGCAAGTTTAAGGCCAAGATCGTAGTGTTAGAATATATGTACCATTGTATCATTTATGAATGTACAAACAATTCATTGTATTCCATGAGATACTCTATATCAGTCCACAGGAATAAATTACAAATTGCTTCTTAGCCTCCCTAATTACAAAAGTACCCAAGGAAATTTGAATGTTGAGCACCATAATGTGAAATTGCCACTCCAATCAGCATATAAATAGGCTTGAAGTAAGAGCCATAGCAAAGAGGACAACTGAGGTTAATAGTGCTAGTGGTTGTATTAGAGAAAATGAAAGACATAATCTTACTAAGCAGTCTGAAGCAGCGAAAGGAATACGGACATATATGTATGAATGTATGCATGGGTGTATGCATATAGATCATAGAGACAAAAAAAAACTAAAATTCATGCTGATATATGGTTAAGACAAACCAAACTCAACAAAACAGAAGTGTTAATGAGATACTAATGATTGGTCAGCAAGAGCTCAAAAGGAGCTTTATAGAAGTGTTGTCTAGAGGTTAGCCAATTTAGCAAGAAAAAAATTCCCAGCAATGCTAATGCACCGGAAGCATGTGTCCTAACATAACAGGGAACCCAAAGAAAAAAAAATAGTGGAGCCAAGGTCCTACTCCAAGTGATATTGAACCTGGAAGTGTTTCTTGACTTGGATAAGCATAGCCAGTAAGAAGAAAAAAATAGTGGAGACAATGTCCTACTCTAAGTGACATTGGACTTGGAAGTGCTTCTTGACTTAAATAAGGATAATCAGTATCATCCTTCCTAATATTTATTATGTTAGCAAACTGTCATAATAACCTCTGAAAACAAAGAGCATGTTGTTTACAGATAGGATTTGGAGAATTAGGAATGTGCTGTTGTAGCAAAACATTTACAAAGTCAACACAACTAAGATTTGTGATGCATAAGATATAACAAACAAGAGCACATAATGACACCTAAACAAAACATAACATCTGAAGAACTAGAAATATCCAGGATTTGGAGAATTCAAAACATTTACAAAGTCAACACAACTAAGATTTGTGATGCATAAGATATAACAAACAAGAGCACATAATGACACCTAAACAAAACATAACATCTGAAGAACTAGAAATATCCAGGATTTGGAGAATTCAAAACATTTACAAAGTCAACACAACTAAGATTTGTGATGCATAAGATATAACAAACAAGAGCACATAATGACACCTAAACAAAACATAACATCTGAAGAACTAGAAATATCCAAACATCAATGTATTAAGGTTGTCAAAGGTCAAAAAAACAAGGAGATATTTACATCATGAAGCGTTGGCTAGTTTCAGCAAGCTTATAGCATGGATATATAGTCAATACAGATGCAAATGCAAGACAATGAAGATTTTCATTAAATCATTAAACTGTGACCTGACAAATGGCCTTGCCTAGGTTCAGAAATTAGAAAGAGTGATGCAGAGAACACTCAAGACAGATGTTGTGGATGTGTGTGTGTGTGTATAAGTAGCACATGCAGAAAAGCCATCAAAATCTATGAATGGTCTCATCAACTACCTTCTGTGATAGACCTGCACAAAACATAAGTGAAATGATACAGTGTAGGGGTGATCATTTGACTATCTAAAATTTCATGGAAAAGAAGGGGAAAAAGCTATCCAAGACGGGAACAAAAATGTTCATACCAGAGTTGGAAATATAGAAAACAGAAGGCTTGATAGAAAGACCAAAAATATCAATCATAAGGATACCACTTCGCCAACAAGAGACATGTCAAGGAGCAGTATCAACATTACTATTCGTAAATGCAAACATGGTAAATGAGTCAGCATGGGGTTATCAAGTTTAATATGATGAGAGCTCCAAAATATAAAATCAAATACTTGAAAAGGCGAAGCCAAGACTTTCAACCAAAGAGCAAAAGATCAATGACAGACCAGCCATAAACTTCCATCCAAAAAGCATCACAAGCTAGACTAAGAAATTTAGATCTCAGTAAGCCTGGAGAGTTGCTGGTTCAGTTGTCACCATTAGTCCATAATCAGAACATTAAACTCCTAACAGATATAATCTGCTTGATGTGTGGTCTACATCCCAATTAGTTTGTATTACATGTAAGGTTTGATTGGCCATAGTAGGAATTCAAAATACCTGGAAACTTTCAGCTGTTGAGTCTTATGTGCAATGGCAGGGAGCCTCTGACTGATGAGATTTGGATCTCCATATGATGCAGAATCAGAAGGAAAACCTTTCTGCATAATTAAGAAGACAGGTCAAAACAATTAATCATGTAAACATAATTTACAATTTAAAATTGATAAGGGGAAAGAAAAGAAAAGAGAAAAAACCCGAAGTCAGAAAAGGTATGCAACAAAATTATATCATTGCATCCAAAAACATAAACAGCATGAATCAAAGGGTTTAAATGTCGGTACCACTGTACCAGTTTTGTCCTGAAACTGTAAGGTACTGATACAGTCAAGATGAACCGAGACTATTGGGTATCAATGGCAATAAAAAAGCAATTGGTATGGTTGATATGGACCGCCACAATGCAACCAGTATGGACCAGTACGGTTGGTATAGACGGTTCAAGAAAGAACTGGTGTCCCATTTGCGTACTGGTACCATTTTTCTGTTGCAATGCTATGCTACTGGTGATGCCATACCAAACCAGTAGTATTTATATCTTTGGTATGAATTATAAACTTAAAATAGAGCCACATAATATGCAATGACCAAACATATGACCTAATGAGAAAATAAGAAGTTTCATGACATGATGAAACTAGAGAATACAAGATAAGCTAGTCAATAAAGTGTAATCACATGTGCAGCAAAAGCAAATATACAGAAAAGTAACATTTTTTTTTTTTTTTGAATATTTATCAATACCAGCACAACCACATGTTAAATTAAGAAAATATGTATGGTTGTTGGTGACGGTTCATCAAAAGTGCACGAACATACAGCAGACAAACTCTGGATTGTTGCTTCTCTCCAGCAGCTCTCACGAAGAATGACAGGTATGGCTTTATGATCACTTACAAATGCACAATAAACTCGAGTATCCCTCAATCTCATTAGTACTCCATCAACTCTGAGCTGAAATGAGAACTTACTCAGTGGCTAGAAAGAACAACTAAGTGAAAATTCTTGTAATATAATATCTCTAACATAAGAAAAACTGCAGACAAAATTAACATAAAAGAGGAATACATTAGATAATCATGATAATTAATATCTATACAAGTACAATTTTGTAATAATTTTTTTGTTACAATTTCTCCTCACTACACCACATTTCATATACATGACAGCACTTCGCAGATCTCTGATAGAAAAAATTATTGTCTGGGCATGTACATTATGAAGCAAGCTAGATACACTTACCCAGAAGCGAAGTAGAAGAAACCAGCAACTTGGCATCACCCTCTACAAGATTAAGACACAAGGTGAAATCAACCATAAACTTCTAAAGTTTTTAAAATAAAAGCAACTGTAATCTAATGATTCATAAGCATAGAGTTTACCACTTTGACAGTTAAGAGTGATACTCCATTGTCAGCCAACTCATCTTCATACAGAACTACCTGTAACCATATACTTGTTAAAAATAGAAAGAAAGTGCAAATGCAACCTTCTCTATATTAAAGTTAGCAACCTCGTCATAGAAGAGAATTGGTTCTTTTGAGGACAGCGCAGCCAGATCAATTCGTTCATCACAGTCCTCCCAGCACAGGCTACAGCACCCATCTTCTGAAATTGCCTTTGTTCCAAGATATTCATGTAAAATAGTCACATAGATGTACTGAAACTAAACAAGTAAAGGTGCTTTAAGCATATGAGATGATTATTGTTTCATCATTCAACATTTGGATTCTTTGGAGCAATTAATCTCTTTTCTGTACCATTTGCAGAGCAACATCTAGTGCACCTACAGTTATAAAACAAGGAAAAGATTGACTGCTGGAACTAAAGAGTCATGACCGTTTGAGAGGCAGAATCCTAAAAAATCATTAGACATGACTAAAGAGTCACAGCATAGGTTCAATAAGGTACAGACCTGTACCATATTGATCCAACAGGTACCAAACTTGGCAGGGAGGAGAGAGAGAGAAGAGGAGAGAGAGGGGCCCACAGAGAGGGGGAGATGGAGAAGGAGGGAGGAAGGGGGAGGGAGGGAGAGCGAGAAGAGGGGTTTGAAGGGGAACGAAGGAAATGATTGCAGCTGTAGAAATAAGGGAGGACGGCGGAGAGGGAGAGAGGGGAGAGATAGAGAGAAAAAAAATGAGGGTTGGAGGGGTCAACAGCGATGATCACTACCGAAGAAAGGGGAGATGGAGAGAGAGAAAGAAGTGGGCTAGTGCATGATTGGGAGAACCCATCCATGGCACTGGCAGGGTGTGGGGTTGGAAACGACCAGTATTGCCAAATCATCCCTACTTGGGACTGGTTCAATTCGGTACAGACCAAACCACCCTGTTTGGATTGATTCTATAATCCATGTTGGAAGGTATTATAATTTGCTAGTTAGTGGGTCAAAGCAATGTAATTTCTGTCCTAGAAGTTCCACATTCTTTTTGCATTATCAGGCCTTAATCTAAGCTTTTGACTTTGCATGTATAATCCAAGACTTCATTTAACAATCTTGTAGTAGCCAGGCCAAAAACCAACCTTGGTCATCTGGCCAACTTAAAAAAAAAGTGTAGCCAGGTTTCTCTATTCATTGCTTATTCACCCTTCTTCCCATCTTCTCTTTTCTTTCCGCTTTCATCATGTTCTCTTATATTGTCTATCATACACTAAAATAGAGGCATATACAGGCATGTTTCTATAAAACTTAGCGGCCCATTAGTCTTCTCATTACCTTGCAAATGAACCCTTGCTTATCTTACATTGCCATTGATCTCTTTAAAAAAATGTATTATGCGATTAAAATTCTACTAGATGCACCATCACATCAAATTTGTCATCTCTTTTAGGAAATAACAAGAACAAAGGCACAATACCCTTCACAGAGACCTAGAACCCTTTTTATTTTGAGAGGAGACCTAGTACCATCTGATGGTTCTTCATCCTACAAAGTAGCATTTTCTAAACACATATTCCCAATTCTTTCATACCAAATAAAGGAAGATGCTATCTTGCCTAACTCTGCAAATTTGACATTACCTTCCCAATCATGTTTCACATTGCTTTTCCCTTGTCAAAACTAACGTAGGTAAATGCACTTAAGACTGTCCCTAAGGCCATGTTGCTCCCTGAATAGTGCTAGCACCCTCTATAAAATGAAAAAAAATAAAAAAAATACTCTAGGCACCATCAAGCACATGTCAAGCTTGTATAGCAAATATGGAAAGCAACATGTTTTCTCTTCCTTAACCTCCAAAAACTTTAGAGATTTTGTTGTGCTTCTAGCAGAAAGAAGAGGCATGCAAATGTCCCCTATATGCAGTTCAGTTTTATGTTACAGATCATTTTTCAATTATTGTCAATTCACTGGCTATTCGGCGGCCACATTGCCAAGTCCTTATTGGAGGATGCTTCTCCTGTCACCTAGCAGAATGCTGCATAGGAAGAAAAAAGGCACTCAAATATAGTGATAAAAGGGAATAGGTTCTTTTCTCAAGGTAAGTACAATGTGGTGTTTTTCTTTCTATACCATGAAGTACAAACCAATTTATGTTAGGGGGAGGTTAGAATCCAAAACTGTTGTCAAGGATATAGATAGACCTAATGAATACAGATCATTTAAACATTTTTCACTATTTACCAACAATTCAATTTGCATCATCATCTAAATGTAGCCACTGATCTAAATTAGTTGTTGTATCAGTGAGTCATGACAAATGCATCGACCGATGGACATTTACAAGAGGTCCAAATCAAGCTTCTTTGAGAATACTGCTTGAAGGGAGTGGACTAAGATGTACAGACTGAAAAGGTCAACCTCTAGAATAGAAGGGATCTCTTAGATATGAAGGCGAAGAAGTTAAGGTAATCAACCTCTAGCAATCATTCAAAGAGCAGAAGTCTTGACAAATTCTCTTGGACACGAACTGCAACAGTTTAAAGTGATCAACTTTAAAAATATAAGTGAAATATCTCAGACACCAAACAACCACCCATTTTTCAAAGATCTTCTAAAGGGGATCCTAACAAAAAATATCATCCCCAAACAACAATAAAAAAGATAGATCCTCACAATCCAGACTAAGATGTACAGACTGAAAAGGTCAACCTCTAGAATAGAAGGGATCTCTTAGATATGAAGGCGAAGAAGTTAAGGTAATCAACCTCTAGCAATCATTCAAAGAGCAGAAGTCTTGACAAATTCTCTTGGACACGAACTACAACAGTTTAAAGTGATCAACTTTAAAAATATAAGTGAAATATCTCAGACACCAAACAACCACCCATTTTTCAAAGATCTTCTAAAGGGGATCCTAACAAAAAATATCATCCCCAAACAACAATAAAAAAGATAGATCCTCACAATCCAGACTAAGATGTACAGACTGAAAAGGTCAACCTCTAGAATAGAAGGGATCTCTTAGATATGAAGGCGAAGAAGTTAAGGTAATCAACCTCTAGCAATCATTCAAAGAGCAGAAGTCTTGACAAATTCTCTTGGACACGAACTGCAACAGTTTAAAGTGATCAACTTTAAAAATATAAGTGAAATATCTCAGACACCAAGCAACCACCCATTTTTCAAAGATCTTCTAAAGGGGATCCTAACAAAAAATATCATCCCCAAACAACAATAAAAAGATAGATCCTCACAATCCCAATTTACATAAAGATGACTCACAACCCCTAAATAAAAAGAAAAAAAAAAGGAAAGAAGCACACCCCCCTAATTCACTTGATGTCTACAGCAAACTACATTTCTCCAACCAGTATGGTTCTTCCTATTAGACCCTAAGTCCCTCCACCTCAAAAGATCACAGCCTCCTCTAACCCCCCTTCTACAAAATCTTCTCAAATATTTTTTTTAAAATTATTTGCACATTCACAGTATTTCTAAACAAAGATAAGTAATTATTAAAGATGTTTAATATGTTCGCCGAACCGACCCGAACTGGACAATTCAAGGCATGCCGAACCACATCAGCGGCCTATTGGTACGGTTCTAGCATGGAATCTGGAACATTGAAGGAAAGAGAGGAAAAGAGACAGAAGGGATAAGGAAGGAGCGGGAAAGCCCAGGGAGGCCATTGAATGTCACCTGGCTATCGTGGCTGCCAAAGGGCCGTAGATGACTATGATGCATGGGAGATAATGAACCGGAGAGAGGAAGAGAGAGAGGGAGAGCCAATCATGGCTAGCAATGGCTACCAGAGGGCCAGAGAGGCCCTTGGAGAGCCCTCCCCCTTCATGCAGTTGAAACAGGGGCAAGTCACCCCTGTTTTCATTGTGAAATTGCAATGGATTTTTTTCACCCCTATGAAGTAATAAAGAAAAGAGAACATGAATTCACAATGAAAATAGGGTCTTACTGGCCGACCACGACTAGCTCTCTCTCTTTTTCTCTTTTCTCTCTCCAGTTCATCCTCTCCTACACACGGTCATTTGCACCCTCCAGTGGCAACTGTTGTGGCCGACCGACTCGCCTCTCCCTCTCCTTCCCCCCTCCCCCCGCTCTCTGTCTTTTCCTCTCTAGTTCTCCCTCTCCTCCACTTTCTTTGCCATGTCAGTTTAGACCAGGCATGAAGGCATACTGAATCGTACCACCAACCAGCCAACATGGGATCTGGTTCCAATTCGGCAAACCTTGTAATAAATTCAATGACAAGCCGCATTCCTCTCAAAGTGTTTCCCTCTTGACACCACAAGCCAGCTATCTACCAACCATTGGATCATAATCATTTTCTTCATTTTACCGATGCTAGAAAAACCCCAAGTATCTAATTCGAATCTTCTCTATCCAGAAATGAAATGCCTAGCACCAATCACCTAGCAACAAATCCTCAATCTTGGTACCAAGGATGATGTAATTATTTTTTACTTGAAGCCATGCAACTAATTCAAAATAACTTGAAATAATTTTACATTCAATGATTGAAGAAACATTAATTTTGCTTGGCACTGATAGCAATTATTTTCAGAAATGACATAAATACTATAGAGCGCAAGCATAATTCAGGAAAAAACATACATAAATAATATTAATAAAAATAGAAATTATTTTAGAATATAGTGCAACAAGATTCAAACCTTTTTTGGATTTGGTTCTATTGCCTCACTGCCACAATATGGTGTTGTAAATGTATAGTCATAATCAAGTATCACTTGCTGAAAAGGTTTACTGCAACACAACAAAAAGTATGGCGGAGTAACAAAATGTTATCATCCAGCATTAAACTTATGCCACAAGCATGTTTAGTCAAACATGATAGACTTTCTCCATACATGAGAAACTTATGATGAGTAATTGTAAAGATGAAAAATTTAAGGACCTCCTAAATTTCCATTTTGCTGCTGCAGGAACTTCAACAGGTGGCAATGGTTCCTGTTTCCAACCCTTCAGAGCATCAAATGCATTGAAGTGCAACTTAATACCACTATCCTCATGTAAAAGATATAAAGAACTCTCCCCAAAAACCATCTCAGGCAAGTGTGATGTCCCAAGCTTTTCTTCCCACCTGCAGGAAATAAAAAAGAACAAAATTAAAGCAGCAGCCATACATCTGAAACAGCTCAAATTTTTACATCTTGGTCATATAACATGGGAAGGGTCTTCAGATTGAACATGATATAATAGGATTTGTTATTTGTATAATTATTAAATATACAGAGTATTTATTTCCTTCAATTTCAAAAATTCCAACTTCGATTTTTTTCCAAAAATATAAGGAATAATTGATGATTTGACACATGGAAAACATACCCATGTTCAAAGGACTCAAGGATCCTAATATCCTCTCATAAGAGAAACTGTAAGAGTTCAAAACAAGAAAAGAATTGAAAGTTAGCAAGTTTTAAGAAAAGTTCTTTCCTGGTCCTGATCTATATGTAAAAACCATCTGAAGCATACCTCATGCCCATCCTTTACAAAAAAAAAAAACAAAGAAAGAAAGAAAGAAGGAAAAAGGAAAGAGAAAAAACCCAAGTGGTAAAGAATGTTTGCTAGTTAATCTCTAGGCTCATGACAATAATTACAATAACCCCCACATTACAAGTATAATTGTGTTCTGTATTTCAGTCCACCTAATTTTCAAAATAATATCATCTAAAAGCTACTTCCATCAATCAATCATCTACAATTAAAATACACTCCAAACCATTGTTTTAGTTAGAGTTGCAGATTGATCGGGATTAGCCTCATGTCCGGGAATCAAGCTTGCAAGATCACATATCATCATTCCATAAATGCATTTGAGAGAAGAAGATTAAGTTCAAGAAGATAATGTAAAAAGAAATTTGTGTGAACATGTGGGTGATATAGGTGAGAAAAAGAAAGAAGAGAGGAAAGAGAGAAATATATATATAACTCATGGTAATTCACTCAACTCAAGCACTTGCTCTTTTTACGACCCACTGCCTTCTGTGGCTGAAACCCATTGTTCTCTTGGGTTTGTAATGAAGTCCAGGCCTCAGGTTTACAAAAGAATCAAACCTAATTCTATTCCCACCACAACCCCATCCAACAAATCATTTACCTAGCCACATTAGATTTTGATATAAAACTGGAAAAAAAAAACTACCCACTAAATACATGTATGCTTGTCCTTTCGAAGTGGGAAATGTGAGCTTACCATCCACTAAGGCTTTTCCTTGTTCCTCTTAAATTCAAGGTTACAAATCCCGCTCGGACTTAAAACATGATCAACGTGGTACCAACTACAAATCTCAAGGCCATGACTCTAGGTTAAACACAAAGGTTTAGCTTGTGGAGTCCTTGTGATAAAATTTATCCCATTCTTGTGAAAATTCTAGTGAGGCTTTGCCCCTCCTTTAACCAAAAAAAATTAACACATGCATGTGCATCCATCACACAAACATTCTTGGCATCACAAAATAAAAGCACTCTTGGTAACATATCATGTATATATCACACAATACTGGCACTTTTGGTACACAGCATAAGTTTCGTTCAAAACCATGGAGAGTTTGTGTATGTCCCCTTTTGATTTTGAAATTTAGCCATTAGTTGAATTATTGAAATAGTTAATTGATCCACCTTGTTGCCCTCTTTCAGAAGTTCCAAATATCACAAATTGATTCCAAAATTATTTGTGCAATTAAACAAATCTCCTTTAATGTTGCAAGGTAGCACCACTACAATTACTTTTTTTCAATTCATTTTGCACTCGCATATCCTTAAGGCCCTTGTTTGGATACACAGGGGAGAAGAGAAAAGAAAAGAAAACAACGGAAAAGAGAGAAGAAGAGAGGAAAGGAAAATAATTATAAGTTCAAGATAAGAGAAGAAAAGAAAAGAACTTGGGACACAATGGAAAATAAGAGAAGAGAGAAGATTTTCTTCTCATGAATCTCTTCGCTTTTGGAGTGATCAAAAACAGGAAAAATATGCCATACCGTACCAAGACAGATGGTACAAAATATACCGTACCGTACTTATTTGGAATCAATGGTATAGGAGGTGCACCGACACTCAATATGCTGAACCAGCTCCTATATCAGGCATGCCAACATAGTGATAGGATAGCACCGGTACGGAGACCGGTACTAAGACAGTGTACCTTGAAACTGGGTTTGGAGAATGATTGTTTCTCTCTATTTCTCTTCCCTACCAATTTGCTATCTAAATGAGCAATCTTAAACTTCTCTTCTCCTCTCTTTCTCACATTTCTAACCAAATGACAGAAATTGGGTTTCTCTTCTCTACTCTTTTAACCAAATAGGAGAACTGTATTTTTCTCTCCTCCTTTACTTTTCTCTTCTCTCCAATTCTTTCAATCCAAACTGGGCCTAAATATTTAAAACTAGATTCTTTAATTGTACTATGCAATTTTTTTTGCATATCTTTACATTCTTCAATCAGCATCTCTTCTGATTTAAGGGTTTTACTTTTTAATCATTCTTTCTAAAATCATCTCTCCTATGTCTACCTTATCAGAATGAAGTTATCAATTATCGATGATCTCATTTTTTGACTTGTGATACTAACATTTCTCCTCTCTTAAATATTATTTCCATCATCCCATAACTTCAATGGTTTTTACTCTATTGTCCACGTTCTTTATGCACCAATGTCCTATTTGACACCCAACCATCCTATCCCTGAGATCTGATATTCCAGGCAAGAATTGCTATACAGACAAAAGGTAAGGATGAGAACAGATGAAGTAATTAATGTAGGCCATTGTTCCCCCAATCTCGAGTTTCTCATGATACCAGAATCCACATATGCAGGTAACTTCTGTCAGTCCCTGAAAATCTTTGGATTATGTTCATTCTTTCACCTTGCCTCTAAACACCTTCCTCTTCCCATGGGAGATATCAAGTGAATGAGTTGGTTCGCAATCCAGACAGATCCTTAATGTCATCCAGATCCTTAAGTCCGCATTTTCCTTGCCCACCCTTCTATAAGCTCTAAGATTTTTTTTTTTTCTTCTATTTTTCTGAATACCAGTGAATAGTTCCCAGCAACTCCACCCCGCCTATGGGGCATGGAAGTTTTAGACCTTTATTCAAAAAAAAAAAAAAAATCCATAAAGTTCCTTATTTTTAGCAATTTCTCGAATCACAACTTCTTCTGGCGAAATTGTGAACACTTCATAGCATTTTATCGATCACTTTGTGCCCCTACAACTAAAAGTTTCAGCTTTGCTATCCCCGTACGATCACTATAAATACTGCCACATATGGATTTGCCGAGAATTTCGAAACCGTCTTTATACGAACCAAGAACTAGGGCAAACATAATTCATATTAACACCCAAAAGGAGGCTCCTTTTGGAGTAAAATTTCAAAATTTGTTCGATATGATAAAGAAATTTTAGAGAAAGGGATCGATGGGCATCCCGCAAGAGATGGGAGATAAAGAATCGAATACTCTTGGAGGACGAGGGAGTTAAGAATGGGCCGCCTGGAGGACTCGATGTGCCAGCCTCTGAGACGAACGCCACTCCGCCCGTCCTGAAGCGCTTCCGCCCACGCCGCCTTGAGATCGCTCTCCGCCGCGCCGCTCCACACCGCCATCATGCGCTACCGCACGAAGCGATCCACTAAGCCTCGTTAAAGGCCCGAGAGTGGTCCTCTCTACCGACTACCGTCCGTACGTTAAATAGGAGGACAAATAAGTGCCGCCGCTTCATGAAACAGTCCTCGTTCAGGCTGGGAGCGTCTTTATGACTGAAAGTTTACAGTGAAAACTACTTTGTATTGTAGCTGGAGGTACATATTACCGTTTTCTTTTTTTCGAAAAAAAAAAAAAATTTCTTTTGTTACTATCATCCCAGCAATTATACATGTTTTCTACTATAGGAATTATAATTATAGCAACAAAATATACATGAGATAAATAAGAAATGTTGATGCTGAATCCCTGTCGACCGGATGGAATGACTCGTCCGCTGGTTCACCATCATTTGAAACCTGCAAAACAGATCTCCTGACCGGAATTCTTCCGGCGGGAGATTCTCCGATGCCAAAGTCGGCAAGAACTCAGGCAGCAGAATGGAAAGCTATAAAAGTAGAAAGGAAAAGGAAAGAATTCGAATTTCTAAAAGGAGCTTAGCTTACCTCGAGTGTCCCCTCTTACCAGTATTTATAGATTCCAACGTAACTACTTACAGTTATTGGAGTTGGCAAACGCAACCTCCTCATAACTGTAAGTAGTGGCGATCGGAAAATCAGTTATTTCGGAGTTTATCCAATCTGAGAATTTCGACCATGTGGATGTTGCAACAATCAAAACAGACTTCAACTATTTCGGGGTTGGAAAAGCCCACATGTTTAATATGCCACTCTTTTTTAGAGTATATTCGAAGTGAGCTCAACATTATCTTTAGTAGCGTTCTTAAAGGGAATGTTAGCTATACACTTTAGAAGAATTTATTTGGAAATAACAAAGAAAAATAGATAAACACTTACAGTCCTGAATTAAGATAACATGCTCTTCGAATTATGCTGAAAGAATAAAGCCGAGGATGTTCAATCGAAAGGCTTGGTCTTCGGACCAGGACAACAATACGAAGCCGAAGACATAAGGTTGATAAGCTTGGCCTCTGGACCAGACAAGATACGAAGCCCAAGACAGAAGATTGACAAGCTTAGTCTTTGGACCAAGATAAAGATACGAAGCCGAAGATATAAAGACGTTAGGCATACTCTTCGGGTCAAGATGAAGTTACGAAGCCGAAGATATAAAGATGTTAGGCATACTCTTCGAGCCAAGATGAAGATATGATGTCGAAGATATAAAGATGTTAAGCATACTCTTCGGGCCAAGATAAAGATACGAAGTCAAAGATATAAAGACATTCTTTTGTAGATCAGAATCTTTATCAAGTCTAGAAAATATTTCCCTTTGTATATTGATTTGACTAATAAACCAAAAATTGAAATTGGTTCAAAGAGTAGCTCAGTAATTAATTAAAATAAAATTAGGATATCATAACAGCTGCCCCCCACTTCCAAGTTCGACATGATTTAATTTTGAAAAATTTGAATATTTAAAATTTATCATTTAATAGTAACTGACAAGTAATGATGGTGCTAATTTATGACACATCTTTCGTAATAATTGCTTAGTGGCGTGAAAGATGTGGTGAAGACACGTGTCAACTTTTCACTCATTGTTTTGAAAGATCGTTTCGAATCTGGGAAAACTCTGAAAAATCTCTTTAAAAAAGACTTTTATTTAATCGAGGCAAGACACCTGGCGGTTATCTGATGCTTGATCATAGCTGAAAAGCTATCGTGGCCATTCAGTATTTCATGCGGATCACAATCACCGCCTTATTAATGGATGGTTTTTAGAAAACCGTACCGACGATCGAGGCCGTTGATACGAGGCACGATCGAAGAGATCTCCAAATTGCCTCGAAATCCCAAAACTTCACCTATAAAAGGAAGGAGAACTTCAAAGGAAGAATTTTCTTCGCATCCGCGTTCCTTCTTCCTTTCGCTCTGCGCTGTAACCCGCTATTTTCGTTTCTTTCGGAGGTAGAAATCCTTCTCTTTTTCTTTTTGTTTCTTTGCAATGTTGGAGTCTACCATGAATCCTTCCACTAGCAGGGGTTCGCTGGGAGGTGAAACCAGTAGGGGTTCGCCGGGAGGTGAAACAGTAGGGAAAAAAGTTTGGGTAGGAAGAGGAGTCTAGAGAGATCTCCCGATACTGTCGCCAGTTCCCTATCGCTTGCCAAGATAGAAACTATTAGGACCCGCTTTCATATTCCACGAACTTTCAAAACAATCCTCCCGAAAGCCGAAGAAAAGGTAGATAACCCCCCTATGAGATCAATTGCCCTATACGAAGACCACTTCAAGGCTGGTCTTCGGCTTCCACTTCATCCTGAAGATTTTCAATCTTTACCAAATAGTTCCGGCTCAGTTGACTCCGAATAGCTTCAGGAACATCTGCGGATTTCTAGTTCTTTGCAAGCTTTGGAACGTAGAGCCGAGGACCTCCCTATTTACTTCTCTGTTTATACTAAAAAGAGACTTCCATGGTAAGCGATAGGGGATCATAGGTCCTCAGCCAGGCCGAAGACTAATAAAAGGAATCCCTAGTGCCATACATGGATGGAAATCCTATTTTTTCTTTGTATACTACACCAACTGGGGATTTAATACTAAATGGAAAGCACCACGTTTGGATGCAAATGCTGGGAAGAGGGTTCTGAAAGCCGATCTCAAAGACTTTGAAACTTTATCGGAGCCAAAAATTTTCATGTTTAAAGAACTGCTGAAAGAAGAAAATCTTCACTGTGCCCATATCAGCGAAGGCTCGGTATTAGGTATAGAGATAGTGGTCTTCGGGTTTTTCTTCTCCATGTTTCTCTTTATATATATATATATGATGGAATCCTTTGACTGCAGGTGAACCAATGAGGCTGAAGCTTGATAAAGTTCGACTGGCTTCCAGGAAGAGGGCGGTGCCAGTTCTGGCGGAGTCCGGAGCTCGAAAGAAAGCAAGAGCTGAAGAAGGCTCGAGCACTTCTTCGATGAGATCCATATTGGATGAAGAAATACCTCCCACTTCCTTGCCAAGTCCACCTGAACCATCAAGGAGTCCATCTCCAAGGAGGCCCTCATCGATGAGTCCCCGTCCGATGCCCCCTCCGGAACAACACGATTCGGCATTCGATAGGGAGTCTCTTCTCGCACCTCCGAAGAAAAAAGGAAAAGGAAGGGCAAAATACCGCTCCGAAGATGACCCCAGGAGCGCTCCTTCGGACGAGGGTTGTAATGTGGACTTTACCATTTTTTCTGAGGGGCGGGGCTTGGAGAACCCCGAGTTAGCCAGGGAGCTGATGAAGTGCACGCTTCTTCACAAGGACTGGGACAATACCAGGTCTCGGTGTATCGAAGATGTCTCTGACTCAGTATATTCATCTGCACTAAAGGTAAGCATCGGACTTTTATGTTTCCAAGGTATAGATCTGCTGTTGCTAACCTTTATTTGTCGATGCAGATGATCCATGATATCACTATCATGGAAAAAAATATTTTTGATTTCAGAGAAAACTATAAGAAAATGAAGGAAAAGGTGAAAATGGCTGAGACCGAGAAGACAATAGTCAAGGAACAAAGGCAGGCTATGGATGAAAAGCTTGCCCAAAGTGACGCTTTTGTTCAGAGTCTAAAAACTGATGCGGAAAAAATCCAATCAAAGAATTCTGAATAAGAGGCAAAACTTAAGAAGAAGATCCAGTCTTTGGAATATCTACTCAAGGAAGCCCATCGAAGATCAAAGAGGCTGTTAAGAAGGCCGAAGAGGCCATTGGATGGGTCGAATCATCGACTGAAGAGGTTCGATCTTTGAAGGATCAACCGAGAAGGGCAGTAGAAGACTATAAGGCATCTTCGGCTTTTGAAAATGAAATGATTGAAGCAGGGTCTTATAGTTACAAAGGAGGCTTCAATGATGGAGTGAAAGAGGTGCAAAACCTCTATCCAAATCTGGATATTTTGGGAATTCAACTATTTGTTTCCGAAGATCCAAGTGAGCCTGAATCACAAGAAGGTCCCTCCGAAGCACCAGCAACAGCTGAAGAAATGACTAATCCGATCAACCTCACCCAAGCTGAAGATACTCTAGCAGAGGGTGATCTGTAACTTCTTCCTTTTCCCTTCTCCTTTTGAAAGAATATAAAATATCTTATCAATGAAAGTCTATTCCAATGAGACGCCTCTTTGTGAATGTACATGTGAGTGAATAGAAATTTTTTCAAGTATAAAGTCTTCGGATTAAAACACGATTGAAACCCTCGAAACATAAAATAATGTTAAGTCTTCGGACTTAGAGTAATATAACATTTTAAAAAATAGAATTCCAAAATCTAATTCAAGATTATATTGTATTGAATAACAACATCAGAATAAGAAAGGTATGAGATTTCAAGACACCAAGTCTGCAAATAATAATACCAAGTTTCTGGATCTGAAAAATGCACTAAGTCTTCGGACTTAGGATAATTCCAAGTATAAGAAGTAACATCAAGTATAAAAAATGCCAAGTCTTTGGAGCTGAAAATTCACTAAGTCTTCGGACTTAGAAAGATTCTAGAGAAAATAATACTGTCTCCAGATAAGAAATACAAAGTCTTCGGACTTGGAATAATTTCATATAATTAAGATAAGAGAATACCAAATCCAGATAAGAATGCCAAGTCTTCGGACTTGAAAATATGCTAAGTCTTCGGACTTAGGATAATTCCATAGAATTGAGATAAGAGAATACCAAGTCTCCAGATAAGGAAGTCAAATCTTCGGACTAGAAAATATGCTAAGTCTTCGAATTTAGGATAATTCCGACCGTGTGGGTCATTCGCATGTAAATGAGAGGTTAATTAACCTTCGGCATCTTTATAGGATAGATCTCTCGGACCATCCTTGTACCTCTTAATTAAGAATTAAGATAGGCTGATCGGGCCCACCTCGGCACTTCATAGAGTAGATCATGGAGATCATTCTCATGCCTTTTAGAAATAGGATTAAGACAGGTTGATCATGTCCACCTCGGTACTTTGTGAGGTAGATCACAGAGATCATCCTCATACCTTTTTTGATAAAGATGGACTGGTTAAGCCTAACTCGGCATTTCATAAGGTAGATCACGGAGATTATCCTTATGCCTTAAAGAAAAGAAAATTAAGATAAACTGGTTAAGCCTACCTCGGTATTTTGTAAGGTAGATCACGGGGATCATCCTTATGCCTTTTAAAAAGAAAGATGAAGACAAAATAGTTAAATCTATCTTAATGACCTTGAATAAAAACTTTTATTGATAATACTTGCAGAGGTTTTGTACATTCCAAGGTCGAGGCAACAGAATACCTTCTAAGGTTTCCAACCGATAAGTCCCGGGTCGAATAACCTCTTTCATTCCAAATGGACCTTCCCATGTGGGAGAGAGTTTACCTTGTTCAGTAGGTTTGGATACTTCAGACTTTTGCAGAACCAGATCCTCAGGATGAAAGACCCGTTCCTTTACACGAGAGTTATAGTATTTTGCAATTTTTTGCTGATAGGCAACTATTTTCAATTATGCCTGAAGTCGTGTACCTTGTAGCAAATCCAAGTCAACTCTTCAGCGTTCAGAATTTTCGAGCTTTTTATAATGATCAATCCGTAAAGATTGTAAAGAGACCTCTATAGGAAGGACTGCTTCAGTTCCATAAGATAGATGAAATGGAGATTCACTGATAGCTGTTCTGGAAGTGGTTCGGTATATCCAAAGGACTGAGTTTAATTCATCGGCCCACGATCCCTTAGAATCATTTAATCTACTTTTAAGACCATGAAGAATGATTTTGTTTGTCACTTCAGCTTCTCCATTACATTGAGGATGTCCCACCGAAGTAAGCTTGTGAAGAATATGATACTGGGCACAAAAGCTCTTGAATCTCGGATTATCAAATTATCTTCCGTTGTCAGTTAAATAGAATAGAGAATTCCAAAATGAAAGATGATAAAATTTTTCACAAAGTTCTTAACTTTTGCTTCGATGATTTGTGCCAATGCTTCGGCTTCGACCCATTTCGTGAAATAATCAATAGCCACCATAAAAGATTTTTGATGCCCAGAAGCCGGAGAAAATGGACCAAGAATGTCCATTCCCTACTGTGCAAAAGGCTAGGAGCTATCAATGGAGTTAACTGATTCGCATGCCATCTTTGTATAGTGGAGTACCTTTGACAGCGATCACATCTTCGGACAAATTCTGCAGAGTCCTTCTGGATGGTCGGCCAATAATAACCTTGACGGATTATCTTGTAAGCCAAAAATCTGCCCCCTAGATGGTCTCCACATATCCCATCATGCACTTCCTTGAGTGCATAATCAGCATCGGATGGACCTAAACATTTTAGTAAAGGCCGTGTGAAAGACCTCTTATATAATGTTTCATTCAGGATCACATATTGAGAGGCCATCCATCGAAGCCGCTTAGCTTCTAGCTTGTCTTCAGGTAGGGTGCCTTCCTTCAAAAATTTAAGAATAGGATCTATCTATGAAGGTTCATGTTCAGCTTGACACACTTCAACTATGGGTTCTGATATGCTAGGATCTTCAAGATATTTCGCATATGTCTTCCCAAGAGAATCTGGTGCAGTGGTTGCAAGTCGCGAAAGGGCATCTGCTCGAGAATTTTTCATCCTTGGTACATGAACAATCTCAAAATGCTCCAACCCGGATTTCAGGCTTTGGACTTTTTCTAAGTATTGAATTATGTTTAGATTCCGGGCTTCGAAATCACCTTTTACTTGATTCACCACCAACTATGAATCAGAAAAAACTTTGATCCTCTTAATCTCTAGTTTTTGGAAGATTCTAAGCCCAGCAATAAGTGCTTCATACTCTGCCTGATTATTTGAAGCTTGAAAAGAAAATCGAAGAGTATACTCAATAACTTGTCTATTCGATCCAGCCAAAATTAATCTTGCCCCGCAACCATTGGCATTTGAAGCACTGTCTACATGGAGCATCCAAATAAATTCTAGACTATCTTCGGTGCTCTCCTATTCAGCTTTTAGCTGTTCTCTTCGGATCTCCTTGTACATTATGCTATGAAATCAGCCAAAATCTGTGCTTTCATTACTGACCTAGGCTGAAAGTCAATGTCAAACTCCTCCAATTTAACAGCCCATTTAGCTATCCTTCCGAGGTGTCAGGACAATGAAGAATGGCTTTTAAGGGCTGATCTGTTAGAACCACAATGAAATGGGCTTGAAAATAGGGCCGAAGATGCTTCGCTGCTATCACTAGAGAAAAGATAATCTTTTGCACTCTGGGATATCGAACTTCTGCTTTATGCAATACTTTATTGGTATAGTAGATCGGCTTCTGCAAATGAGTGGCATCTCTTTGTATCAGCACCGAACTAACTGCTTCATCTGTGGCGGATATGTATAAGTAAAGTGTCTCTCCTTCACAGGGCTTAGAGAGCAAGGGAGGATTCTCTAAGTATTCCTTCAGCTTGTCAAAGATAATTTTGCAGTCCTTTGTCCACTCAAAATTTTGAGTTTGACGAAGAATCTTGAAAAAGGATAAACACCTTTCTGCAAACCAGGAGATAAATTGGCTCAAAGAAGTAACTCTTCCTGTTAACTTCTGTACTTCCTTTTTGCAAGTGGGATGTCTCATTGACCGAAGTGCTTAGATCTTTTTTGGGTAAACTTCAATCCCTCGCCTGGTGACCAAGTATCCCAAAAATTTCCCAGAAGTTACACCGAAGATACATTTGGTTGGATTCAATCTCATCCGATGATGTCTAAGAGCATCAAAAGACTCCCTCAGATCTGTAATGTGATCAGACTTATGAAGACTTTTCATAATCATGTCATCAACATAAGCTTTCATATTTCTCCCAATCTGGTTTTTGAAGACTTTGTTGATGAGCCTCTGAAAAGTTGCCCAGCATTCTTTAAATCAATTGGCATTACTTTATAACAGAAAAGTCCTTTTTCTGTAATAAAGGTAGTTTTCTCTTCATCTTCGAGTTCCATTCGGATCTGGTTATAGCCTGAGAAGGCATCCATAAAGCTCAACAATTGGTGACCAGCTATAGTGTCAAATAATTGATCAATTTTTGATAAAGGGAAACTATCCTTTAGACATGCCTTGTTAAGATCTATATAATCTATGCAAATTCTCCATTTGCCGTTTGATTTTTTCACCATAACCATATTTGCCAGCCAATTCAGATATTGCATTTCTCTTATAAAGTTGGCTTCGAGCAGCTTATTAACTTATTCATCAATAACCTTCTGCCTTTCTGGAGCAAAACTTCTTTTCTTTTACCGAACATGCTTATAATGGGGGATACTTCTAGGCGATGCATAATTACTTCAGGTGAAATTTCAGGTATGTCCAAAGCTGTCCAAGCAAAAATATCAGCATTATCTTGAAGAAAAGTAATTAATTTTACCTTTAACTCTTCATCTAGTAAGCTGCCAATTTGTACAAACTTTGTTGGGTCATCTTCGGATAATGGCATAAATAGTGTCTTCTCCATCGGTTCTGTACAGTCTTCAGATTCATCTCTTGGATCCAATTGTTCAAGTGTTAGAGGTTTAGCTATTTGCTTATTTTGGATCATTAGACACTACTGAGCGATCCTTTGATCTCCCCTCACTTTTTCAATGCTTGTTCTGGTAGGAAACCGAACCAAAAGGTGGTATGTGGATACTATGGCCCTGAATTTATATAATGCTGGATGCCCCAATATTGTATTATAAGCCGAAGATGTTCTAGCTACAATAAAATTGATGGGAAGGGTTCTTTGAAATGGTTCAGACCTAAAGGTCACGGGCAAAACTGTTTCACCTTCAACCCCAACTTGATTTCCATCGAAACCAGTTATAGGAATAAAAGATCTTCACAATTCATGTCCAGACAATCCCATCCGAAAAAAGGCATCATATAGCAAGACATAAACTGAACTTCTATTATCAATCAAGATTCCTTTTACATAAAATTTAGCAATAACAGCTAAGACTACAACAGGGTCGTCATGTGGAAGTTGAACTCCTTGGATATCCTCATCGAAAAAAGTGATAGAGTTCTTCCCTTTGAACCTTTTAGAGATATTTTCTTCAGCTTCAATATCCCATGCAAACGATCGATGAAGCATACCAACATTCCCATCAGTTGATTTTTGGTGTGGCAGATCAGCTTCATCAGATATTCTTGGTAGAATTGTTGCTTCGGCTTGAGGTTCTAGGCGATTGATGTATTTTCCAAGATACCCCCTCTTTATCAGGTCCTTAATGGCATCCCGAAGCTGAAAACACTCCTCGATGTT
The DNA here is from genome assembly GCA_021397845.1 of Areca catechu. Classification (NCBI taxonomy): domain Eukaryota; kingdom Viridiplantae; phylum Streptophyta; class Magnoliopsida; order Arecales; family Arecaceae; genus Areca; species Areca catechu. The sequence continues at coordinate 200,277,590 of CM038039.1, read as the reverse complement.
GTGGCCATGATCTCGATGGAATCGGCAGTATTTGCTCTTGTCCCTTGCTTTTGCAGATGTCTTCAGGGGATGTGGCCTTTGAAAATAATTTTTCTTTTCAATTTCTAGCAGAATTTTCTTTCTTGGCAAGTTAAGGGGTGTGTAGGCATCAAACCGATTGTTCTGCTGCTTGGATCTGGGGCTGCATCTGGGAACCAAAGCATTGTTAGAGGATGTAGGCATGTTTGGTCCCTTAGCATTCTTCTTTTTAGAAGGGTACCTCCCTTATGTAAGTCTTCGGCTTGACGCTTGCTCCTCGACGGCAGCATATTTCTGAGCCCTCGCCAGTAGTTTGGCATAGCTCATTGAAAATCTTTTATCCAGGAAAAAAGTGAACCTGGATGACTTCAAGCCTTTCTTCAAGGCAAACATGGCCACATGCTTATTCAAATTCGGTATTTCCAAAGTGGCCGAATTAAAGCGATGAACAAATTCCTTCAAACTTTCTCCTTCATGCTGCTAGAGGAGAAACAAACTGTCTTTGTTGCGCGGCATCTTCTGGCACGTTCTGAAGTGCGAAATAAACTACCGCTCCAGTTCAGTAAAAGAGTGGATTGTCTTTGGTGGCGGGCTCGAATACCACATTCGAGCATATCTCTTCAATGTAGCAGGAAAAGCAAGGCAGTAAAGAGCATCAGTTGCTCCTTGCACCGTCATATGAGCCTTATAGCTCCCTAGATGGTCGAGAGGATCTGAAGTCCCATCATAAGCCTCTAGCTGTGGGATCTTGAAGTGCCTAGGGATAACTTCATCCATAATACGATTAGAAAAAGGGGCTGAGAGTTGAAAGCAATAACCTCATCATTCCTCCTCAGATCCGAAATTCTAGCTATTTCTTCTTGCATGGATCTGAATTTCTCTTCAAACTCGCAATTATTCTCTCTTTGCCTAGCTTCTTCAGGTGCAAAACTTCTAAAAGAAATAGAAGGAGAGCGCCTGACCCTCTTCTTTCCACCATGATCTCCTGTTTGCCGATCTGGTAGGGAAGCATAGCGGTCATGAGATAATCGAGTCCTTGAGTAACTAGGAGCGAGTTCTTGATGTCGATCTTCTTCTTTTTTAGGCTGATGATTGGGCTGTGGAACAGGTGGCGGACACTGCCTTTGAGCAGCAGCTTCTTGCAAGTTTTGAACCAATGACGTCAAGGCTTCTACCCTGTTTAGAAGGGTTTCAAATTGCTACTGCCCCACCATTATCATAGGAGGCTGCAGTTCCTGATCCGCTGGAAGATCTTCGGTTGGAAGAACCTGCTGGTCTATGCTTGTAGACGCATTCTGAGCTTTCCCTTTTACCATTTTTACTTAGGAAAACTCTCCTTCAAACAGAGAAAACAGATCTTCCCCCTTCCTGGTGCGCCAATCTGTTGACGCTGAATCCCTGCCGGCCGGATAGAGTGGCTCGCCCACTGGTTCACCGTCGTTTGGAACCTGCAAAATAGATCCCCTGACCAGAATTCTTCTGGCGGGGGACACCCCGATGCCAAAGTTAGCAATAACTCAAGCAGCATAATGGAGAGCTAGAAAAGCAGAGAGGGAAAGGAAATAATTCAAATTTTTGGAAGGAGCTTAGCTTACCTCGAGTGTCCCCTCTTACCAGTATTTATAGGCTCCAACGTAACTACTTACAGTTATGGAAGTTGGCAAATGCAACTTCCTCATAACTGTAAGTAGTGGCGGTCAGAAAATCAGTTATTTTGGAGCTTATCCAATATGAGGATTTCAACCATGTGGGTGGTTGCAACAACCAAAACAGACTTCAACTATTTCGAGGTTGGAAAAGTCCACATGTTTAATATGCCACTCTTTTTTAGAGTAGATCCAAAGTGAGCTCAACATTATCTTTAGTAGCGCTCCTAAAGGGAATGTTAGCTATACACTTCAGAAGAGTTTCTTTGGAAATAACAAAGAAAAATAGATAAACATTTACAGTCCTGAATTAAGATAACATGCTCTTCGGATTATGCTGAAGGAATAAAGCCGAGGATGTTCAATCGAAAGGCTTGGTCTTTGAACCAAGACAATAATACAAAGCCGAAGATATAAGGTTGATAAGCTTGTCCTCTGGGCCTGTTGCCCAGAAATGGAGCCCAAGAGGTGGGGTGAATTGGGTCTTTTAAAAAAATTTAAGACAATAAAGAGAGGGACTAGTGGTGCTAGTGAAAAATGATAAATTCAATGCAAGATATTTAAAGCGGTAGCAATAATCAAAGAGCAAGAGAGAAAGAGAGCAATCACACACAAATACAAGGTTTATAGTGGTTCGGTGCTAACCTAGCACCTACATCCACTTCCCAAGCCACCCTTGGGAATTTCACTATAATCCAAACTAGATTATAGTTGACTTGTTTTTCACAAGGCTCACAAGTCAAAACCTAAGTTGGTTTTATCACTTAGGCTTACCAACAAACCTTAACACTTGTTTTGTCTCGGGCTCACAAGTTAACCCTAGTTGGTTTTATCCCTTTGGCTCACCAACAAATCACAATAACCTTCTTTCAAGACACCCTTGAAAGCAAGGTCAAATCATAATGTAAAAATAGATATACAATTTTAAAACTAAAACAAACTCTTTTCAAGAGTAGAATGGAATCTTTGAAGCTCAAGTTGATGCTTTGTCTTGACTCTTCCTTGAAATCTCCTTCAAAATGCCTCTTTTGGAATGAAGTAAGGATAAGCTTGTAGGCTTTTCAAGGAATCAAACTAGAAGAGGCTTTTGATGTGAAGTATTTGAGAGAATATAGGCTTTTTGGCTTTTGAGTAGACTTGAATGCACTTCAATACACTTCCTTGTCTTTAAAATGAGGTTGGTGGAGGTTAAATACACCAAGAACCTTCCAAAAAATGATTTGTGACCGTTGGAACCTCGGAAATAGCCGTTTAGAGCTTGAAAAGCAAGTTCTACAAGCCAGAAAAATAGATCTGTTAGAGCTGTCAGGCTACAAGTGTCGACACTTGGCTGTCAGGTGTCGACACTTGGCTGTCAAGTATCGACACTTGATTTCTAGGTGTCGACACTTGAACTTTCAAGTGTCGACACTTGATGCACATGTGTCGACACTTGACACAAAAATCCTCAAATGACAAAGTTCTGTATTTTCAAAATTCTCAGGCCTTGAGTCGATACTTGGAAACCTAAGTGTCGACACTTGGTGTCGACACTTGGTTCTGGGTGTCGACACTTGGCGTGCCAAGGATTTTTGTCTGTGCCAAATGCTGAAGTGTCGACACTTGACTTTCCAAGTGTCGACACTTGAGACTGAAAAGCTCAGATTCAAGTGTAAATGGCCTCAAAAACATAAATATAATTCTTGAAATTTAAATGAATCATAAACACATAATATTTAATCATTTAGATGCCCTTTTTCAATGAAGAGGATGTCCGGATTTGTGAGAAATGCTCCGTGCCATTACGTGCCATAAACCATACGTTTTTGAGATTTTGAGGTGCTTTCTTCCTGAAAACTCATAACTTGAAATCCACATTAGTATACAATATGCACTCAATGTTTTGTTATTCATCAAAATCATTGGGTGGAGCCAACAATCTCCCCCTTTTTGATGATGACAAAATCTTGAGTAAAATAGCAATACACTTCAAACTTTAACTATTATAATTCATGAATATGACTTTAAGTCCATATGAGAGGCAAAAACATCATAGTTAGGAAGAATCAATCTTCCCCTTAATTAGATATTTATTAAAGTAAATTTCAAAGATTCTCACATATGCATCAACACAATCAATACTATTCTCTCCCTTTTTGTCAATCATTAGAAAGGGGAATAACCTCCCCCTCACAATGAGCATGGAGACAAAAAGATGGTAGAGAATCAAATAAAATAGGTATCAGAGCCAAAAATATACCAAGATAAAAGAGTATCAGAGCTGAAGAAGATAAATTGAATCATTCAAGCACAAATAATGAGCATTAAACTGAAATGTATATATAATAGACAAGTTTTTAGTACAAAATTTGCTGAGTCATCAGCAAGAATTGAAACATACAGATATCATCAGAGTCATACAAATATCAGAAACATACAACATATGAACTATAACAGACATCTATGAGGCTAATCCTCATCAGATGGAATCTCAAGACTGAATGGAGCACTGATCCTAGATCTAGTGGCTAAGGCCCTAGGAGGTACTAAAGCTCGACGATTCCTAGTGCGGCCAGAAGGACCAAAGGCGGGTACAACCCTAGATGATCTAGTGGAAGGGGGGGAGAGAAGATCAGCTGGTGTAACAAAGTCCGGTGTGGAATCAACCAGGGCAGTAGTAGCAGCTGGAGTAGTGGGAGGATCGTGACTGACCACCTCATAATCATCAGCACTGCCATCACTATCACTGTCACGGCCCACAACCTCTGTAGCTCTGTCGTCATCCATATCTGCCCGATCACCACCCTCAGCAGTATCAGCATGGTCGCTCTGGTGATCGCCACCACCACCACCACCATCATCATCATCATCATCAGATGGTACAACTGCAGGGGCTGTAGGAGGTATAATGGATCTCAACAGATCCTCAATACGAGAGAATCCCTCCTCCATAGATCTACGGATCTCAGCATGCTCCGAGGTAGTATGTGCTCGAAGAAGCTCAACCTCGCTACTTAGCTGAGTCACCTCACCCCTGATCTCAGTGAACTACTCTCTGGCGTGCTCCTCAAAAGATAGTCCAGTAGAAGGTGGAGGAGGAGCAGAAGTATCAGGAGTCAAATGCTCTGCCTGTGTCGATGGGATATCAGCGGGAGGAAAATCTGCTGGCTCAGATGGTCCTGCCTCTGTCTCTCGAAGCTCGTCCTCCTCATCTGGCTCCTGGCCAGACTCTCTGCGCATCCATCGACCTGCAACTAATATGTATCCCATACGGTGCAACGACCTCTCATCATATACATCTGTGTGTAGTATCTCCTTGGGGATCTCCCCCTCTAGTGATACTCCACAGGCTCTAAATAATCTGGTCAGTGCCATACCGTAAGGTAGACAGTGACGGCGCTGTGTCGCAGCATCATGTATCTGAGCTAGCATCAAGGATGGAAGATCAATCTGTCTCCTCTCTATCAGACTCGTCATCACCATCAACTCCCTCTCAGTGATGAAGTCAAATCTCCCAGTCTTCGGCAGAAGTATATGTGCCGTGATGTGGTGCAATAGGCACATCTCCAAAGATAACTGGTTCGCAGTAACTATGGATATACCGCGAACATCCTCTCTTTCAAGAATACACCTAAAGGCAGCCTCTCTGTCATCTATCGAAAAGACACAGATTCCCCTATGGGGGATCTCCCATACTCTGCTCAATAGCTCTGCTGCCAGTGAAATCTAAACGCCTCTGACTGTCATAGTCCACAGAAGTCGTCGACAATCCAACGCACCATAGAACTCTCTCACTAGGTGAGGATAGTACCTCTCCTGCATAGTACAGAATGGTACTAATCCTGCATCAGTGAGCACCTGTCGTAAACTGAAATGGTGCTTATCGAAACACTCTAGGTCGACTCTCCTCCTAGAGGCTACTAACTTCCCTGCCATCCTCTCTGCAGGGGGGAACTCGGTGTGGCTGAACTGCTAGCCTGAGCAGGGTCAAATCTGGCCTTCGACCTCCTCTCTACACCACGACTAGGCCTCTCCCTAACTGCAAGTCTCTTCATGGGACCCATTACAGCAAGCTGACCAGGGAAGAAGGAAGAAAGGTTTAGAACTATGGGACTGGCTACAGGCTGAGATAAGGAGAGTTTCATTTCTTAAAAAGTGTTCAGATAGGTTTTGAAAACCAGAATTAAACCAATTTTGGGTTGTAAAATACCTTAAACAACGTTTGGAAAAACTGTCAATCAGTTTAAAGGTGAGATTTTTACAACTTATACTTTGACTAAATGACAATATTCTGAACATATAATTATAGAAAATATTTTTGTTCGTCAAAATACATTTGAATTTTTGGAAAATACTTTTTGTAAGGCCAAAAAATCAAAATCCATGGAATTTGGGTCTAAATCACTTAGGGTTTTAGCAAAGAGGTGAAAATGTCGCAAAAACATCATGAAAAACCTTTCTAAAACAACAATAAATGGATTTAGTATATTTAATTTAGATGAAAACCCAAATTATTTCGGCCAAAATCAATAAAATAGTGTTTTTCCAAAAAATGGGTGAAATAAGCCTAAAAACGACCAAAAAACGTGGGAAATCCGAGAAAAATACTTTTAAATCACCATTCCCTCAAATGGAACTTTAGAAATCCACTAAAACACGTAAAAATTCTGTTAGAATCTTGAAAAATACCCGGAAAAACCCTATTCATGGTTGCACGGTTTGAAAACATCAAAAATAAAATGAAAAAGAAGAGAAATAGAGTAAAATAGAAGGGGGAAATACCTGATTTGTGATGGGTTAAAGGGTAAATTGAAGGATTTGGACAGAGGGGACCACTATTGCAAGAAATCAACGGGCGGAGAAAATGACAAAAACCCTCGGTCGGCCCTTTTTAAAAACAGTTTATGTTTCGCAAGTGTCGACACTTGGAATTTGTCAAGTGTCGACACTTGGTCTGGTGTCGACACTTGACAATTTCCAAGTGTCGACACTTGGCCAAAAAATTTGAGAAAATTCGAAAAAAAAATTTTAGAAAAATAAGAAACGTTTTAATCAGATTTCTGGGGCTTTAAGCAAGTGGTTTTGAGCGAAAGGATTTAGGTATAATTAAAACTAAGAGAGTTCTAGGAGAATGGATCAATGACACCTAACTCTCTTCTAATCAGACAGAACCTATCCTCACACAAAGGCTCGGTAAACACATCTGATAACTGTTCATCAGTATATACAAAATCAAGAATAACATTAGAGTTTTGTACATGATCTTTTATGAAATGATGTCTTATTTCAATGTGTTTACTTCTTGAATGTTGTACAGGATTTTTAGATAGGTTGATTGCACTAGTATTGTCACATCTTATGGGTGTCTTAGTTAGTTTAATGCCAAAATCTTTGAGTTGTTGTTTGATCCAAAGGATTTGAGCACAACAGCTTCCAGCTGCTATATATTCGGCTTCCGCCCTAGATAAAGCAATTGAGTTCTGTTTTTTGCTACTCCAAGAGATCAAATTTGTTCCAAGAAACTGACAGGTTCCACTAGTACTTTTACGATCAAGTTTACACCGAGCAAAGTCAGCATTAGAATAAGCAATTAATTCAAATGAAGAATCTCTAGAGTACTATAAACCAATTTCAATTGAACCAGATAGATATCTAAGTATGCGTTTAACAGCCAAAAGATGAGACTCTTTAGGATTAGACTGATATCTAGCACATATACAGACGCTAAACATGATATCTGGCCTACTGGCAGTAAGATATAACAATGAACCGATCATGCCACGATATAATTTTTGGTCAATAGACTTACCTGATTCATCCTTGTCAAGTCTACAAGTAGAGCTCATAGGGGTACCTAAAGGCTTAGTGTTCTCCATCCCAAACTTCTTGAGTATTTCTTTTGTGTATTTTGTTTGGTTGATGAAGATCCCCTCTTTGGTTTGCTTTATTTAGAGTCCGAGGAAAAAATTCAGTTCTCCCATCATGCTCATCTCGAACTCACCCCGCATTAACTTTGCAAAATCTTGACAAAGAGATTCATTAATAGCACCAAATATTATATCATCTACATAGATTTGTACTACTAAGAGATCATCATTCTTTTTCTTTAAAAACAAAGTTTTGTCTACATTACCTCTAGTAAAATCATTTTTGAGCAAAAAAGAGCTTAAACAATCATACCAAGCTCTCGGAGCTTGTTTCAATCCATACAAAGCTTTATGAAGTTTGTAAACATGATTTGGAAATTCAGAATTTTCAAAACCAGGGGGTTGCTCAACGTAAACTTCTTCTTCAATTAGACCATTTAAAAAGGCACTTTTAACATCCATTTGATACAATTTAAAATTCATGAAGCAAGCAAAAGCTAACAATAGCCTAATTGCCTCAAGTCTAGCCACAGGAGCAAAGGTTTCATCAAAATCTATTCCTTCCTCCTGATTGTATCCTTTGGTAACTAGTCTAGCCTTATTTCTAGTAACTACTCCATTTTCATCAAGTTTATTTCGAAAAACCCACTTTGTACCAATAATTGAAGTGTTTGAAGGCCTATTTACTAAAGTCCAAACATTGTTTCTTTTAAATTGGTTAAGTTCATCTTGCATAGCATTTAACCAATTACTATCACATTCAGCTTCCTCAATATTTTTAGGTTCAATTTGAGATACAAAAGCTAAGTAATCACAGATATTTTTAAGGGATGATCGAGTACTTACACCTTTAGATGGATCACCGATAATTAGTTCTTTTGGGTGTCCATGAGCATACCTCCATTCTTTTGGAATGGGTCAACTGTTGATGTGTTTTCATCACCTTGTGCTTGATCTCCTTCAGTGTTTTGATCATCGTTCTGTTCCTTGGTAAGCCCTTCATTGTTGTTTATTTCTTCAGTTTTCTTGCTACCTATTTCATCAGAAAGTACATCTTCTTTTCTTGAAGATTTTTGGTTAGATTCATCAAATACCACATGTATGGATTCTTCAACAACAAGTGTTCTTCTGTTGAAGACCCTGTATGCCTTACTAGATGTGGAGTAGCATAGAAAGACTCCCTCATCTGATTTGGCATCAAATTTACTTAAATTATCTTTACCATTGTTTAAGATGAAATAATGGCAACCAAAAACATGAAAATAATGAATTGAGGGTTTTCTACCTTTCCACAGCTCATAAGGTGTTTTCTTTAAATTCGGTCGAATTAAAACTCGATTTAAAACATAGCATGCAGTATTTATGGCTTCCGCCCAAAAATATCTAGGTAAATCATTTTCACAAAGTATAGTGCGTGCCATTTCTTCAAGAGTTCTATTTTTTCTTTCTACTATCCCATTTTGTTGAGGTGTCCTAGGTGCAGAAAAATTATGATGAATTCCATTTTCAATACAAAATTTATCAAAATCAATATTTTCAAATTCGGTTCCATGATCACTTCTCAAAGATATGACTGAAACACCTTTTTCATTCAAAACTCTTTTATGAAATCTAATGAATTCAGAAAAAGTTTCATCTTTATGTGCTAAAAACATGACCCATGTAAATCGTGAGAAATCATCTTCAATGACTAAACCATACTTCTTACCTTCCAAACTAGATGTTCTAGTTGGCCCAAAGAGGTCCATGTGAAGCAATTCCAAAGATCTAGATGTAGAGATTACTCCTTTTGGTTTGAAAGAGGATTTGGTTTGTTTTCCAAGTTGACATGCACTGCAGATCTTATCTTTTTCAAAATTAAGTTTAGGCAAATCCTTTACCAAGTTCTTTTTGCTAAGTTTTGAAATTAAATGCATGCTTGCATGTCCTAGTCTACGATGCCAAAGCCAACTAGTTTCATCGATCTTGGCTTCCATTGCTATTAGGCATTGACCTTTTTGAATAGGAAGATCATCAAGATCAACCATATAAATATTGCCATGCCTATGACCAATGAATTTAATGCCATTGTCATCTAGACTAGAAACAATGCACAAAGAAGATTCAAAAACAACTTTAAAGTTTTTATCACAAAACTGACTAATGCTAAGCAAGTTATGTTTCAAACCATCAACATATAAGATATTATCAATATAGAAAGAAGGGGTGATATGGACTTTACCAATACCGATAATTTTGCCCTTTCCATTATCACCAAAAGTTATATTGCCACCATTTTGATATTCAAGTGATGAGAACTGCTCCACATCTCCTGTCATATGCCTTGAGCAACCGCTATCAAGGTACCACATTCTTTTCTTATTGGTTGCAAGGCATACCTGCAATAAAGATCAAGTGGAGACTTTAGGTATCCAAGCCATCTTGGATCCTTTTTGGTTAGTGGCATTGGTTCCTTTCGGAACCCAAACTTTCTTAGTGTTACTTAGTCTTCTTTTGTTGCACATATAAGATTTGTGTCCTTTAGTACCACAAGTATAGCAAGTAATGGATGAAGATGCAGGCACAAAGAAATTTTTAAAGAGTTTTTGTTTCTTATGAGTTCTGAATCCTAAACCTGCTTTATCAAATACTGCTCTTTGGTTATTTAAAAGTAAATTCAATTTTTCAGAACTATAAGTAAATTTTTCTACAAAAGGTTTTAATTTTTCAATTTCTTCTTTATATCTTTTGTTTTCATTTAAAATTTCTTTGCTTTGTTTTAACAAATTTTCATTTGAAAGTGGGTCACTTTTCTTTTTCAAGACATCTTTTTCTTTTTCAAGTGCTACAATCTTATCATTTAATTTTTTATTTTGAATAAGAAGGCATTCATTTTCATTTGAAAGCTTGTTATTTGTTTTGGCTAGATCCAAATTTTGCTTCTTTACATCTTTATGTTTTGATTTTAATTTTTGAAATTCTATGACTAATTCGTCAAAAACTTCATGAAGCTCATCAAAAATAAATTCATTTTCTATTTCGGAACATACCTCATCATGATCAGCCATCAGACAGAAGTTTGCCACCTCCTGCTGTTCTTCCTCAGAACTGGAGTCTTCACTTTCACTCCAAGTTGCCATCATGGCTTTCTTTCTCAGCTTTCTTCTGCTTTTCTTTAGCAAGGGGCAGTCTATCTTGAAATGGCCGGGTTTTTTGCACTCAAAGCAAGTAGGCTGCTCCTTCTCCTTTTCTTTGTCCTTCTCTTTACTCGGCTTACCTTTCAGAGGTTTCTTTTTGTAGTTAAACTTTTTCTTCCTCATGAACCTTCTGAATTTTCTTGCTAATAGAGCCGTCTCATCTTCTTCGGAGTCTTCGCTTGATTCCTTCCTCGCAGTAGATTTGAATGCGATTACCTTCTTCTTTTTGTCGACCTCTCCATTCTTTTGTTTGAGGGAGAGCTCATAGATCATTAGAGAACCCAACAGTTATTCCAGTGGGAGAGTGTTGACATCCTTAGCTTCTTCAATAGTTGTGACTTTTGCATCCCATGAAGCTGGTAGAGACCTGAGAAGTTTGTTCACAAGTTCACCGTTAGAAATAATTTTTCCTAGGCTTCTCATGCCATTCACAATATTTGTGAACATAGTATACATCTCACTAATAGACTCGGTAGGTTCCATTTTAAATATTTCATATGTGTGAATAAGCATGTTGACCTTGATAGTTTTCACTTGGTGTGTACCCTCATGGATAACCTCAAGTGTATCCCAAATCTCCTTGGTGGAGAGACAATTAGATATTCTATTAAATTCACTTGGGTCAAGATCGTAGGCTGATGAGGACCTTTTACAATTGTCCTCCACAAATTATAATCAAGAGCTTGAATAAATATGCGCATGCGTGTCTTCCAGTATGTGTAATTTGTGCCATTAAAAAGTGAGGGACGATTTGAAGCTTGACCTTCAACAATACCCATTCCTATTGGGGCTGCCATGATCTTTTACTCAAGATCCTTGGACCTACAAGAGAGTACCGACGCTCTGATACCACTTGTTGCCCAAAAATAGAGCCCAAGAGGGGGGGTGAATTGGGTCTTTTAAAAAAATTTAAGACAATAAAGAGAGGGACTAATGGTGCTAGTGAAAAATGAAGAATTCAATGCAAGATATTTAAAGCGGTAGCAATAATCAAAGAGCAAGAGAGGAAGAGAGCAATCACATACAAATACAAGGTTTATAGTGGTTCGATGCTAACCTAGCACCTACATCCACTCCCCAAGCCACCCTTGGAAATTTCACTATAATCCAAACTAGATTACAGTTGACTTATTTTTTACAAGGCTCACAAGTCAAAACCTAAGTTGGTTTTATTACTTAGGCTTACCAATAAACCTTAACACTTGTTTTGTCTTCGGGCTCACAAGTTAACCCTAGTTGGTTTTATCCCTTTGGCTCACCAACAAACCACAATAATCTTCTTTCAAGACACCCTTGAAAGCAAGGTTAAATCACAATGTAAAAACAGATATACAATTTTAAAACTAAAACAAACTCTCTTTAAGAGTAGAATGGAATCTTTGAAGCTCAAGTTGATGCTTTGTCTTGACTCTTCCTTGGAATCTCCTTCAAAATGCCTCTTTTGGAATGAAGTAAGGATGAGCTTGTAGGCTTTTCAAGGAATCAAACTATAAGAGGCTTTTGATGTGAAGTATTTGAGAGAATATAGGCTTTTTGGCTTTTGAGTAGACTTGAATGCACTTTAATACACTTCCTTGTCTTTAAAATGAGGTTGGTGGAGGTTAAATACACCAAGAACCTTCCAAAAAATGATTTGTGACCGTTGGAACCTCAGAAATAGCTGTTTGGAGCTTGAAAAGCAAGTTCTGCAAGCTAGAAAAATAGATTCGTTAGAGCTGTCAGGATGCAAGTGTCGACACTTGGCTGTCAGGTATCGATACTTGGCTGTCAAGTGTCGATACTTGATTTCTAGGTGTCGACACTTGAACTTTCAAGTGTCGATACTTGATGCACAAGTGTCGACACTTGACACAAAAATCCTCAAATGACAAAGTTATGTATTTTCAAAATTCTCAGGCCTTGAGTCGACACTTGGAAATCTAAGTGTCAACACTTGGTGTCGACACTTGGTTCTGGGTGTCGACACTTGGCGTGCCAAGGATTTTTGTCTGTGCCAAATGCTGAAGTGTCGACACTTGACTTTCCAAGTGTCGACACTTGAGACTGAAAAGCTCAGATTCAAGTGTAAATGGCCTCGAAAATATAAATATAATTCTTGAAATTTAAATGAATCATAAACACATAATATTTAATCATTTAGATGCCCTTTTTCAATGAAGAGGATATCCGGATTCGTAAGAAATGCTCCGTGTCATTACGTGCCATAAACCATACGTTTTTGAGATTTTGAGGTGCTTTCTTCCTGAAAACTCATAACTTGAAATCCACATTAGTATACAATATGCACTCAATGTTTTGTTATTCATCAAAATCACTGGATGGAGCCAACAGGGCCAGACAAGATTGAAGCCCAAGACAGAAGATTGACAAGCTTAGTCTTCGGACCAAGTTAAGGATACGAAGCCGAAGATATAAAGACGTTGGCATACTCTTCGGGCCAAGATGAAGATACGAAGCCGAAGATATAAAGATGTTAGGCATATTCTTCGGGCCAAGATGAAGATATGATGCCGAAGATATAAAGACGTTAGGCATACTCTTCGAGCCAAGATGAAGATACGAAGCCGAAGATATAAAGATGTTCTTTTGCATATCAGAATCTTTATCAAGTACAGGAGATATTTCCCTTTGTATATTGATTTGATTAATAAATCAAAAATTGAAATTGGCCCAAAGAATAGCTCAGTAATTAATTAAAATAAAACTAGGATATCATAACAGAAAATAAAAAAATATTATTATATTAAAAATATATAATTAAAATAGAATATCAATTTTATATAGATTTATTGAACTATTAATATATAACAAAAATTAGTGAACAAAAAAATATAATTATAATAGAAGTATTAACTATTTTAGTAGTTCAAAATTAAATTTGAAAAGTAAATAAACAGTATGAAGAAAGGAGTCAATATCATTTTTATTATTTTTTTAAAATTTGATATTATATAATATATTGGGATTTGATAAAAATAAAAATAATTGACAAGTGTAATGTGATAATTATGGAAAGCTACAACTACAAACTAAAAAAAAAATTTAAAAAAAGGCTTAATGTGATATATATTCTATTTCTTTATTTTGTATCTTGCCCACATATTTTTTTTCCTTTCTATGTATGACTGTCAACCCTAAGATCAAATGAAATCCTTCTTCTAATATTTAATTTGCATGGATCTTATTTTTTAAAAAATACTTGCATCACAATGTCACATTAGAAAGTGGAGGCAGGGAGCTTGCAATTTTTATAGGTAGAGATATGTTTTCTTCAGTATTTTTATTTTTAAGATTTTAAAGAGTATCTCATTACAAAATAGTATGTTGTTTATAGCACCTATCTCTATGCTTGCTGAACATATTTGGTAATTTATTTCTTAAATTTTAAGAACTTTTTATTTTACAAATAAGAAATTTTCAAGAGTATTCTACTTCTCTTTTATTTTACTAGCATTTTAGATATGAAATGTACATGTTTTTTAAATAAAAAAATTAAATAAGTAAATATTATGGTGGAGTTAAGAGGGACAAAATTTCAGGGATAATATCGTAACAAGGCTCAAATATAAGATACTCTATTTGGAAGCAAACGAGTATAATCATTAATATAGAACTCAAGTCTTTAGTACATATTAGTCATGAATAAGAAAATTAATTCATAACTCGATGATGGAGTAGATTAAACCTTCTCGTCCCACCATCAAAGATAATTATGAGAGTCAAATGACAATATGAAAGAAGAAATCTAACTCAACCTAGTATATCGACAAAACATTTCTCAAACTTTTAATAGTTCATCAGCACACTTGTAATAAATTTTTAAAATCCTATTAGACCTCCTTTTTTTTATAATTTCTAATTAAGGGTAAGAGCCCATAAGCATTTTCTTTATTTTCTAGGTCCTAATTAAGAAGCCAAAATATATTCTATTAATAATATATTTAAATGAATAATAAGTTTTTATTATATATATATTTGAGTCTGCTGACTAAGGATGTCAAACAATAGCATGAGAGAAAAGCCAATCAAACTTTTTTTTTTGAATCTTCGCTATTTTTTTTAAAATTTATAAATTTCTTATCAAGGAAATCAAAAATTAAGATGAGTGAAGAGGATTAGCTTAATCTAGCCCTTTTTTTTGACAAAAATGTTTAATAAAGCAAAAGAGATCTCTATTAATGAGATAAACAATACTTGGAATTAAACTTTTTAACAAGGTAGTAAGTTTTTCATGTAACTAATATCTCTAACTAAAGATAAAGATCGGTTAGGGTTATTACATTTAAGAATATTAGAATAATGGATAATGTGAGCTATTTTTTTTATTTTTCTGATTTTTAGAAAGTGAATAGTTTTCTCTCACTCACCTATTTAATATATATCTAGTACTATAGCATCATTACTTAATTGATGGAGAATACGAAGCATTATACTCTTTCTCTCTCCCTCCCTTTTTGGCTCCATCCTTGATTTGTTTCTATCAACTAGAGGCATTGATGCCATTATGATAGTGGATTCTCTTTTCTATAGTTATTTCAGTAACTGCTTTAGCTATTCTTACCTTCCTTCACCATCATATTACATGCCCTCTAAATCTCCCCTTCTCCTTATTATTCGTATAATCCCAACCTCCTCATCATCACCTACTTGTCCATATCTTCTTCACCACTATTGCCATCCACCTTTTCCTCAACCTTCTCTTATATTTGTCCTTCTTCACCACTATTGCCATCATATTACATGCCCACTAAATCTCTCCTTCTCCCTATTATTCGTATAATCCCAACCTCCTCATCACCACCTACTTGTCCATATCTTCTTCACCACTATTGCCATCCACCTTTTCCTCAACTTTCTCTTTTATTTGTCCTTCTCTCTAGTAGTTGCTTATTTCCTTATTATCTTCTTATCTTGAACCAAGGGCTTTAATCAACTTCTTTACATCATCATTACCCCAAAACCCTCCTTATCCTTGACAGTCCAAATGCTAGGGATGAGCACATAAATCTCGATAAATCATGCAGAATGCAAGTCAACAATAGTCAAGTTTCTTCTTTATACGATAATGCAATCAGGGAGGATATAGGCGACTAGTCCTGAGTTAGCTTAGAAAAGAAAAGAAGTTTGTTTATGTACAAAAAAGCAAAAATGGCATGAGAGAGGAGACAAAAGAGGATAGTTATTATTTTTCAAATCTCAATGATTGCCCAAGTGGTGAAGCAAGCCACATTAGCATATTAACACGGCATAAGGGTTACATATATAAATTTAACATTACTTGCAAGTTGACTTATAGTGTTTGATTTACTATAATTAGCTCATTATAAAATATGTCTCATTAAATCAAATATCTTTAAAAGATTGGCTTGGTGCACAAGACTCCCCTACTGTGGAATCTAAAGAGGGTTAAATGTATGGCACTTTATCCTTGTATAAAGAGGCTAGTTCTATATTTCAAACCTAGGTTATAACAATTATTATTATACCAAGGTTCCTTCATTAAATAAAGAATCATTACAGATATTATATAACTTAATTATTGCATCTTATTTGACAAATGAAAAGGCCATAAATAAAAGATAGAAATGCTTTAGCCAACCATGTATCATGACAATAGTTTAAGAAAGTGATTGATAGGGTGCTTTTATCCTGCTATTACAAGATCTAGGAAAGGTTGGATGTATGATGCCTTATCTCTATATATTGCGAGGTTGGCTTCATGTTTCAAACATGTGACACATTTGTCATAATGGTTATTATTGAACCAAGGTTCCCCTTGATTAAATCAAATATCATTATGGAAGTCATTATCACACAACTTAAATATTGCATCTTATTTGATAAGTAAAATGGTGAGGACAGAGATGTCTCGGTCACCTACACATTATGACAATAATAAAAGAGTTAATGATTGATAGGGTGTTTTTGCCTCACCATTGTGAGATCAAGGGAAGGTTAGATGAATGTTGCCTTTGTTAGTATTTAGTGTAGAAAAATATAAATATAAATATATATATATATATAATTTTAAAAAATAGTTGAAAATAATTTTTGTGATGTATGTGGTAGAACAAATTTGGTGTAACAAATTAATTATAAATACAATAAAATAGATCAGGAAGTCTGACCTGAGAGGTGGATAGATCCACTGTCCCAAAGGAGATTTGGCTCCCTTCTCGTGCGAAGACTGATGGGCCACATGCTCTCCTCCAAAGTACAATCCAAAAGTCAAAACTTCAATGCCCGTCGATAGCACGATCTTGAATGGATGCCGATCACCTCGTCTTTAACCCAAAAAAAATTAAAAAAGAAAAAATACAAGAAATTGAAACAGAGAAATATATAGAGGGAGAACTTAGAATTTATTTTGGGATGCCTTGAAGGGCTAGGATAGAGGTTTATTTATAGGCCCAAAATTCTAAGGAAAATTTCTAACATGCCCTCAACTAGCCATTATGACAGTTATAAAATTAAATTCAAAAATTAATTAAAAACTAGCCATTATTTTATTAAATAAAAAATGAATAAAGTAACCATTATGATTGTTATAATTATAATTAAATACAAAATTAACTAAAATAAAAATGGTTAAAAATTTTGGAGGGTTGTTTTTATTTTGTTTTTAATGTACGATAACGTTAACAATCCCCCTCAAAAATAAAATAAAAAAAGTAAAAGTTTTAAATTTAGTAAATAATATAAAACTTTGAATTTTTACTGTGCTCAATGTAAATACCTTCTAGGTTTGAACTTGCATTTAGTATAAAATACACACAATATGAAGATGAGTTGATCATAATATGGAATAGTGCTATCTAGGCTATGTGCTTGTCTTGATTTTTCATGAGAGTTACTAGGTATTTGCCTGAGTCCCATAGCTGCAGCCTCACAACTACTTTCACTAAGATAGATCCTCCAAGGGTACGTGCAACGGAATCGTACCTCGCTGAACTTACAGTCTTTGATCTCTTAAGAGCTATGCTCAATCTAACCGTTATAATAGAGCACTATATCATAGGATGAGATGGAGATAGACTCCTAAAAATGGTGCTTCCAGATGTCACCTCAAAGATCGTTTTCCTTTGAACCTTAACCATGGGATTGCCATGATGAAAGGGGTCCACTCTGGTGACTAATATATGGGCTTAATCCCCATCTCCCTCGATGTCTCAGATACCGTAACTTTTGCAAGGCCTTTTGTCAAAAGACTTGTCCAACAGTAAATAATAGTCTACAAAGATTGCTGTTAATTATATATCTATGAACCAACAGAAATTATGCAAGTGTAATATAGTGCAGCAATTATTCCATATAATATAGGGCCAGATATTTATATTATTTGTAGATCATAAATTTGATCAATGAAAACATGGATCAATCATAATGGCAATTATAAGGATTCCTGCTATATCTGTTGACAGAAATTAAATATATGCATCGCAGACAATAAATATAATTATGTCAAAACTATCATTATTTAACATTGCCATTATTTCATCATATAAATGTTAACTTTGAATAATAAAATCATCAAATATATGATTCAAGAAAACATAGCATTGTTTTATTTCTATGCTAGTAATGATTATTCTATTGTAAAAATATTCAACTATAAAAGTAGGTTTATTACTTTATTTTTTCTTAGCCTCATGACTCATTAATAGTTATGACTAGGCATTAGAGTTTATAAATATTTTATGATCACGTGTCATAACAAACATGTAATAGGTCTCTTTTTATTATACATTATAATATAAAGAAGAATAATAAGAATGAGCATTATAATGTTTCAAAACATTAATTACAATTGACAAAATCTGGTTGTGATATAAATATAGCTGTCAGAATGCAAATTTCTAATTGGAGATAATGATGCAAGAAGAAATATGTGTAGAAATATGCAGAAAGAAATTTTAACTAGATTATCTACTATCACGATTTTGGGGCTATGCCAGATAATCGACTTTGATTGTTAACTATATCATTAGTCCTACTATTATGAGATAAATTTTTCCATCTAGAAAGTCTGACTGGTCCAGCAAAATGGTTGTTTTATTTTTAGATCGTGGAGTTCATCTTTATTTTATTGACAATTGGTAGTGACTCTGCCGAAAAGGAATAGGGTGCAGATGCACTAACATAAAAGGATGTCACATGATGCAACAAATATAGGTTATATAGGTTTATTTACTCATACCAAGTGCCAAATCGGTTCATAGCTCAAAACGATATTTTAAATCAAAGAGAAATTAGAGAACTCTTCCAAAATGGAATACAGCTCATCAGGAAAAAACTGTCGCACATCTGACTTTCTAGATCCATGTGATGGGAGAGAAAAGGCATAAATAGCTATTATTATTGCCTGTTCTGATGGAAGAATGCTGGGTAATAAAAAGAGGGTTACGAGGAAGGCATCAAAATATCATTCAGGTTAATAGCTTGCAAAAGATTGACATTGAGAACTTTTAGGAAATCTTCGAATATGGAAGATGATCCATCATGAAATGAACTACCATATGTGGATGTTCTACATGTCAAATTATTGTGTCTCAAAATGAGTCTTGCAAATTTGCACACCAGGTTGATGTCAAACCCTAAAATGATTATAAATTATATACTACAATTATGATCACGACATACAAACTAAATAATTATGCAAGAATACATTAAAAGGAAAGCATAAAGAGCTGGCTAGCCATATTAAGTATGAAATTCTGATTATCTTACGAGAAGTTCTTAAATTCTGCAAAAGTCTTGGTCCCTTGTTCATACAGAACTGAAAAACATAAAAACCACTACAATCACTAGAGAACAAAGAAACTTAACATGTGCATGAAAATATTCACTGACATTAAACCATACAATCACTAGAGAACCTATTATTATAATCACCTAAACATAACCAGACCATCTTATATAGTCCATGTAGGAGAGACCATCTCTAAGAATCCAAACCAAAATCTTGTATGTACATAACAGATAATCATTGAAAAGGTTTATGTGAGGCACATAATCTGACAGATCAGGGCGAGGCTCTCATTAGTGACCTTGATACTCATGAACATGCCATTGAAGGACAAATGCATCACATGGCGAGCCCCATCAAGGCACAAGCCTTACATTTTTAATGGCCGCAGCATGTTGAAGGGGTTAATCATTTTAAGTACAAAAGGAATGGTAATGGTTATTTTGCATCTCTTCTTGTATGGTTCTGTGAATGATCATAAATTCCAAACTTAGAAATGACAGGTTGTCATTGTAAAGCTTGTGCTTTACAAAAATAGCAGTAAATAAAATGAAATAGAAAGTCAAGTTCATCTCCTTTCTTCAAGAAATGGGCACACCTACTAGATCCTTAGCTAAATTTGGAAAGGTAACCAAGTTCTGACACAACAATGATAACAATTGTCAGTACTTTGGTTCTTTATAGCAAGCAAACCTCTGATATACAAAATTAAGTATCGAGTAGCTACACAGGTGATCAATGCTCAAAATAATGACCTTAAACATGAATACACCACAGTGATCATATCATCATAAGGTCATCAACTCTCTAAAGTGCACCTGAGACATCATTATGTAGGACAAATTAAGCATATCTCATTCATGATAATTGGATGCAGCACATCCATACTAGTATAAGACATGCAAAGAAATCATGATAAAAAATATCATCTTCTTAGCTGTTTCAATAAAAGGAAGCTGAGATATTATTCAGAATCATAAGAAGAATATTGAATTCTACCGACTGCTATCAAACAATCCACATACAAATCTATAATAGTATTCTAAGGATAAGTTTTTTCATGCAAATCTCCTTTAGACCGTTAATATTTAGTATAGAAAAATATATATTTATGTATATATTTATGTAATTTAAAAGAATTTTTGTAAATAATTTTTGTGATATGTGTGGCAGAAAAAATTTGGTGTAACAAATTAATTGTAAATATAATAAAATAGAATTAGGAAGTCTAGCCTGGGAGGTGTATAGATTCATTGTCTTAAATGAGATTTGGTCCCCTTCTCGTGCGAAGACTGATGGGCCACACGCTCTCCTCCAAGGTACAACCCGGAAATCAAAATTTCAATGCCCGTCGGTGGCACGATCTCGAACGGACACCGATCAACTCGTCTTCGGCCAAAAAAAATTTAAAAAAGAGAAAATACAAAAAATTGGAACAGAGAAATATAGAGAAGGAGAACTTAGAATTTATTTTGGGATGCCTTGAAGGGCTAGGATAGAGGTCTATTTATAAATCCAAAATCTCAAGAAAAATTTTCAAAAGGCCCTCAACTAGCCATTATGGCAGTTACAAAATTAAATTAAAAAAATTAATTAAAAACTAAATATTATCTTATTAAATAAGAAATGAATAAAGTGACCGTTATGATCATTATAAAATTAAATATAAAATTAATTAAAATAAAAATGGTTAAAACTTTTGGGAGTTGTTTTTATTTTATTTTTAATATACGGTAACGTTGCCTTAACCCCACATATGGAGGGGTCAGTTCAATGTTTTAAACCCATGATACCAAGATCATAATAGTTATTATTGCAAAAAGGTTCATCCTCATTAAATCAAGTATCATTACAGATATTACTATTACACTAGCCTTCAATTGTCGCACCAGTTTCCAACTCATGCTCGAGGAACAAGGTAATTCATAGGGGCATCAATTCTCTTTCCATGCCATTACATAAACAATTAATCAACATATCAAGAATGCCACATGTGATAATGTAATTTGGTTCATTTATATGTGATAATGCTTGTGAAGGTTGTCAATGGATCCAAATTCACTTGGTACAACTGCCAACGACTTTACGTATGCTGACCACCTTCAAACTAGCTTCTTCTAATTCACACCATAAAGTTTGCGGATTCAGCATGCAAATAAACTATTAAGTTACATATGAGCTTATTGTGGATAGCCCAAGTCTAAGAGATCCGAGAGGGAGCTCCAACCTCCTGTGCTAAGCGAATTTGGGTTAGCCCATCCAATCATCATCATCATCATCATCACCACATTTTACAGCCATTAAGATGTGAATAGGCTCATATAAGGCTCTGCAGAGTATATCAAAAGTTTTCTATGGCTGATCTGAAAGTCCAGCCAAACCACCATGCAGTCAGTCCCAAGGAAGTTCTACACAACTCTATTAGCATTGCTGTAGAATAAAGGGTTCGCTGTGCTTTGCATCTGAAGCATTCTTAGGTAAGTTAGGTTCAATATTCTTATCACGGCTACTTACTGCAGTTGCGCTGGAATACCTAAGCATCAGTCTAGTTCAGCAGAGTCGTGAAACTTTCAGCAAAGCTACTCTAAAGTCTATGATGAACTATAGAACATGCCAAAGGCTAGCTGGACTTAATTTCATGAAACTGCTCATCAGCACTATGGTTCACATAATTTAACCATGCTGACCATCAACAATCAAAAGCCTTGGCATCCTCGTGTCAATAGCATGCAAGCTTGCCCTTTCAGGCCTTGAACTTTTCAGTCCAAACTAAAATATGCTAGGTCTCCAGCAGCTCAACTAGGCTAAAAGAAATATTCTGTGACCTTCCTGGTTCATAATTGTCTTCAAGGATATAGACTGCCAAAATAATGCAGATAAAAGTATACTCATTAATAACCAAGGATAAATATAACTTGTGTGTCCACCATTTGTTTAATTGGTTTTGGCAACTAACACAAACAATCTCAAAGACCATTTGTTTCTTCTGGTAATACTTGGCACCCCAGGAGGAGCATCATTTGCTGGGCATTAAGAAAGAAGAATGTATTCTAAAACCTTCAAGCTGCATTACTGGATTATGGCATTAGGAGAAACAGACATTGTTCCCAACCCTTAGACACTGGCACATACAAAAACAGAAAATAAGCTGTAATGAAATGATAAAACCACACATCCTCAGTACTCTTAAAACAGTATCGCAAAACAAACCCTTGAAAAAGAGAGTTATCTTCTGAGCAGGCTCAGCTATCACACACCCTAGCCGTTCAATGCCTTCTTCAACTCAATTTCAATAGAAGATTTTGAAACATCCATATATACAATGAAAATGGACCAACTTATTATTATACTTCAACAAAAAAGGATGTTAGTTGGTTACATTTTCATATTGGAAAAATTGAGCAAATGATGTCTTAGAGACCCGGTTATGAGACTTACAACACAACACTACGTGATATTTTCCTTTCTTATCAAGTGCTGTCAATGCTGATGTTTTCTTGATTACTTCTAAGTTAGAATGAGAACTGCCCAGTACGTTTTGATGGTTTCTGACTGTATGTCCCATCTGTTTCGTTTCCTCAACTATCTCCTATGAATCATCCTTTTTCCCAGCCTAGGTATTTGATCTTGGAGCATCAATTCTTGTAGATCTATTCTTTGAGGTCTTCAAAATATGATGGAGGAATCTCTGAGGGAGGAAGCAATGCAGATACACACTTGAACTGTTCAACAAAAATGACTGCATGTCAGCCCAATGCAATTGAACTTAAGATTTTTAACCTTATGCTACTATGTAAATCAAAGGGCCTGTAAGAAGACAAAAACCTACCCTATGCTGCTTGTACTTATCTTTGATAGCTACCAAAGCAGACCCTTTCTTGTTCAATTGCAAATCATGTATAGCGTGGATGCACTCCTTCAGCTCATACGGCCGATAACCAGTGTAATGTTGAAGTGTTTCATCCTGGAAGATTGCATCAAGATGATTTAGCGCATCCAGCAAAGACACAGGCAGTATATGATTAAGAAGACCTACAACTGGAACCATAAACATATGGAGCAACATGCTCTTACCCAAGGATGTGATGCTGGATTAATGGACAATCTTGCAAGAAAAACAGCTGAAGCAGCAACTACTGATGGCAAGAACCGGACACAGCCATAGTCTAGCAAGCTCAACTCTGCCAGGTAACTGCTTAAGAACTCCAGTAGTAGAGCAGGATACTACAACAGATGGTAAAAACCACACTGAGTAAGCAAACCAGAACAAATGCAACCTCCGAGGCTAACATGCTATCAATAATCCCAAGCCATGGGGGCATAAAAACACTTACTTTGCCTTGTCCAGCTTTTGTGAACTGCCTGAACAGGACAAAATAAAAGCCCAATCAGCCTAAGCGAATGCTAAAGGGCATAATTATGATATGAGCCTATGAACTAACAATGTTGCATCCAAGCCATCATGAACCATGGATCTATAAACAAATAATTTTGAAGAAAACTCACAGGGAAACAAAGCCAAAAAAAACAAATGTTATCAATTTCCTCAACAATGTCAAAGCCCATACCTTAGAAAAATCCTACTAGTAGGATTTCCCATCTCAAACTTGAGAAATTTTAGTATGTCACTCTCCATCTTCACCACCTAACATACAAAACAAGGCAAATGCAGAAATTTACTAACTCCCCGAATCTAGCAGATAGAAATGAAGAAAGCAGGAGAAGAAAACACAAAAGATTACCTCTTGTTTTGTATAAGTATTATCAGTAATATAACAGAAGTCTTCCACATGAGGAGGGCTAATTTCTTCGTACTTCCTGTTTCATTGAACACCCAAAGCAATCAAAAGGAGAGAAAAAAATTAATTTTTACCGAAGAAGAAGAACAAAGAAGAACAGATCATACGAGGCAATGAGCATCGAAGACACCCCAAGAAGCTGCAATTTCTGCCTACTGAGGACATTGAACGAAAGAAATCTATCGATATACGAAACAGTGAGATAAAGAGTATCCGGGAGAAGCTTATACTCCTCCGCCACCTCGACAAGCCAATCCACCAAAACCCCTCTCATATTCGCCGTCACATCGGTCTGGATCGTCCCAATATAATTCACCAGCGGCCTTCTCTTCTGCTCCACCTGCATCCATCAAATCAACACAACTCCAAATCAAATCAGATATTCCAACCGAAAAATAATATCTCAACTGTGAGAAACCCCAGCTCGAAAACAAACCTCCATGGATCGAAGGTACTGATATATATCCTTCGCATAGTGCCCGCACATCTGCGGATCCTCCACATCGGGACCAATGTCGGTGGCGGCGGCAGAGAGATCCGCCGGCGGTACCTTCGAGACCTCGGCATCTTCTTCCTTCTTGGATCTATGCCTCGGCTTGGGAGGGGCAGCACGGAGATCAGGGGAGGGGCGGATGATGGCGTTGGATAGGGTCGGAAGCTCGCTCAATGCCACGCGCTTCCTCTTGGCCAGGGGCTGGTCCTGGGGTTGGGACCGGGAGGCAAAGGCGGAGGCCACCGCCCTCTTGGCCGCCGCGCGGGTGAGGCGGGGGACGATGTTCTCCTTGTCCGCCATGACTCCCTCCCGCTTCTCCTAATCCTTCCCTACGGCGAGAGAGAGAGGAGTCGGGGGTGAGTAGAAGGAAGAGGGAGGGGGAGGGGTTTGTAGACAGAGTTTGGGAGGGGAGGAAGACCGCCATTTCCATTTTGCCGAAGCGGTTCGAGAAAAAGGGGAAAAAAGAGTTGCGCGCTCGAAGAGGCCGGTCTCCATTTTTTGTCATTAAATTTGAAATGGGGAGATAAAGGAAAGCTCTGGAATTCGGCCTTTTTGGCTTTTTTTTGGTACCCCGAAGGAAACGACGTGCTTGGTGCTTGGGGGTCGATTGGGGGTTAAATTTTAAAAAGTGGCTGCTATGAGAAATGGGATGGCTTCTGCAGTAATCGAGCACCTGATTGATTTGATATAGGGTGAGGTGAAAAAGCCTTTGCGTATCTACAGTAATTTCAATGCGGTCCATATTATTTTTTTTATTAGTTCAAATATATTCACGATAGGATGGCAGGATGGAAGCTGATTAGCATTAATTATCATTCAGCTTTTATTTAAAATTTTCGTTCAGATCAAAATATCTTTCCCTCCAGTTTCTTGAACTAGGGTGTCGTGAGTTTTGAACTAGGATGTCGTGAGTTTTGAATTAGGATATCGTAGCTTTTGAACTATGGTGTCGTAATACTATTTTAGATTTTAATTTATATTTTCTGTATGTTATCATTTTTGAATTAGGATGTCGTAGGTTTTGAATTGGGCTACCGTAAGTTTTGAACTAGGATATCGTAATACTGTTTCAGATCATTTTTAAATTAGGATATCGTAGGTTTTGAACTAGAATGTCGTAATACTATTTCAGATCATTTTTGAACTAGGGTGTCGTAGGTTTTGAACTAGGATGTCGTAGGTTTTAAATTAGGGTGTCGTAATATTGTTTCAGGTCATTTTTGAACCAATGTATCGTAAGTTATGAACTAGGGTATCGTAGGTTTTGAACTAGGATATCATAAAACTGTTTCAGATCATTTTTGAACTAGGGTGTCGTAGGTTTTGAACTATAATATCGTAATACTGTTTCAGGTTTTAATTTATATTTTCTGCATGGTTGTCATTTTTGAACTAGGATGTCGTAGGTTTTGAACTAGGATGTCATAGGTTTTGAACTAGGGTGTTTATTGTTTCAGGTCATTTTTGAAATAGGATGTCGTGGGTTTTGAACTAGGATGTCGTAATACTGTTTCAGGTCATTTTTGAACTAGGATATCGTAGGTTCTGAACTAGGATGTTGTATGTTTTGAACTAGGATATTGTAATACTGTTTCGGGTCATTTTTTGAACTAGGATGTCGTAGGCTTTGAACTGGGATGTCGTAGCTTTTGAACTAGGATATCGTAAAGATATTTTAGTCTGAATAAAAATTTTAAATAAAAGCTTAACGATAATTAATGCTAGTCATCTCAGCTCTTGTCCCGTCATGCCATGGTGGATATATTTGGATTAATAGGAACCTATGGTGCAGGCCACGCTGGATTTGCTGCACCGTACGCGGTGTACAAAGAAATGCTTTCCAAATAAATGTCCATTAGCCAGCCATAGGGCTAGAACTAGACTCAAGGTTAGCTTGAAATCGGGTTGTACTTTAAATCAGGCTCAAAATAAATTAGACCAAGCCTGGATATAAAAATAAAGTTCATTCAATTTTTAGGCTAGGCTGAGGCTCATCTTTGGCCCAACCCAAAAATGGCCGGCCCCTTATTCGATATATTTAGGTTTCTACCATGTGTGTCATTTGTTCACAATATATTTCAATGGTTGGTCTCGAATACTTCCTATCCCTCCACCGAACTAGTAGAAAATAAATCATCTCCACTATCCCATCCATTTTTATTCTCTTCCCTTCGACCCCGAGGCCTGTCGATGCAGCTTCGGAGGATCATGGAGGCCTTCGAGAGCCTCGCTGGCATGGTGAGCTCCAGTACCATTGCCATCGAGGTTGCCCCCTTCTTTTACGCTTGCTCTCGGGTCTCCATCCTCTTGGCTGTCTCGAATCGCCTTCAAGTTTGCCAAGACGGATTACATCTCCAAGATAATCCCCCATCCCATCTCAATCTCTCAACTCTACATCTCCTACTTTCCGATTCGCAGATTTTGCCATTGCTGTTGCTCCCTGTCACTGTCCTCCAACAACTCCTTGTTGTTGTCATCGTCAGTGTCATCATGATTGAGGCGGGCATCGATAGGGAGGCAGCGATGGAAGTTGCGGTGGCAACTACAAGCGACGTAGGTGAGGGAGGTGGGGACTATGGGTTTTGTGGAGGGGGAAGGCTCATCTCGCAACAGTTGTTGACGGCGTGGCTATCGAGATTGGCAGCATGGTTCTGGAGGCACTCTCGGTATTGGTGGCGGTCATCTGCCATCACCACCGGTGGGGGAAGGTGCTTCTTTAGTGTGCCGCTAGGGAAGGAGAAGAGCTTGGGGGTAGGGTTTTGGGTGTCCAGGCCAAACATTCTTTTCCTTTCTTTTGGGCTCGTGCCAAGCATTTAAATCAGGGTGGCCCGATCGGGCTCGAGCTAAACTTGGGCCAGGCTCAGGCCAAATTTATCTAAAATAAATTGTGTTAAGCCCGATCTGAAGCCTGAAAAAATATTTTAGGCTGGGCTTGGACAGGAATATGACCTAGTTCAGTCCGGTCCAATTCCACCCTAGCTAGCTAGTGTATTTTACCGCATTTGGAAAGTCGAGGATAGATGTGGCGGCCTTAGAGGTTTTTACGTATAAACATGGAGGGAACCGGGGACAAAGAGAAATAGTAGAGGTAGTGCCTAAAATTAGATAATTCTAATTAAAAATTGACATTAAGAGTTTTTATTAAAAAAAACTAGTTATAAATAATACTTCATCACTTCAAATCATACATTTTTTTTTGTTGGTATGAAAGAGAAAATGTGCGCAAAGAAGCATGAGAGGTATAGCTTTTCTCAATTTATGATTTGTGACATATTAAGTTAGTAGATCAAGTTTTAGATCTTTTCAAAAGAGACGGTTCCTATGTGAAATGATTATAAATAAATAATCTTTGATTCCAATATAAACCGGCCAGTTTGATTGCTTTATGAAAATATCCAATTTTATTAATGTGATTATCCTTGTTATGAACTGTTGCTCGTTTTTAAGTGAAAAAATATCTTTTTTATTAATATCAAATTATAAATTGATTATAATATTTTTTCAGTATCTCTAATAATATTTTTTCTTATAAAAGCTAGATGGACCATGTAATTGCACTCCTCACTTTTATCACATTTTTAGTGGATGAGATCTAATCCAACAAATTATAGATCTTGACTTCAAAATCCTTTGAGTGTTAAGCCTATATATTTATGTTGGTGGAAGCTCTTTGTATTAGGGATGGCAATAAAATCCAAATCCATGGATACCCGATCCGATTGGACCGAGTAGTCAACGCTTTGACCGGGTCTGGACCGGGTTTGGATAAAACCCGAATGCCTAACTTTAGGTTTGGACCGGGACTCGGTAGATATACACCCGACCCGAACCCGGCCCGAATTATTTTAATATTTAAATAATAAATATATAATTAATTTATACTTTATTAAATATTAAATATTAGTTATTAAATTTTAAAATACTTAATTATTTTATAATTAATATATATTTTTTAAATTATATTTATGTTTTTATTTACTTCATAAGTATTGAATTAAGTCTTGTTGAATTTTATTTATTTAAGATAATTTAAATTTAATTTTGATTGAATATGAAATTAAATGCTATTAAACTAAAAATGTAGTTAAATTTTATTTGTTTAATGTTTGTATAATTTATAAAATGATAGATAATTTTAAAGTTGATAAAAATAAAAAAATATTTAATATGATTCAATTGGATTTGGGCTGGGTAAATTCGATTACCCGATACCCGATTGAGATGGGTTTAGGTAAAAAAAACCTAGTTCCGATAGGATTTGGGCCAGGTTTGTATAGTGTATTGAATATTTGGGTTTGGGCTTGGATAGTTATGAACCCGGTCCGAATCCGATCCATTGCCATCCCTATTTTGTATATGACAATGTTGCTTAGATCTTATTTTTCTTTTTATTTATTTATTTATTTTTTAAGATACAGAATAAGGATACCCACAATCTACATCCTTAAAAATAAAAAACCACACATGCATGCGTGCATATATATATATATATATATATATATATATATATATATGTATATATGTATGTATATCAACATAAACAAGTAGGTGAACATCTAGAGAAATAGACATAGCGAGAAGAGGGTTTTATCGTTGAAATCGCTTTATATCCACGAGAAGAGGGTTTTGGTGACAGTACGCTAGCGTGTTGATTACCTTTTATCTACTTAATGATTGTAAAGAAGTCTCCTTCAAGCCAAATCTTAGTAGCTCTAAGTTTTAAGGCTGCAACTGTCAATCCTATCCACTATCCATGTTGCTTTTAATTCTATTTAGGCACTACCGATGTTATGAAATATTTAGTTCTAGTTAGAATAATATTTTCATAATGATCTTGAGTTATAAAGTCTACACTAGCCTTCCCTTCTTTTCAAGATGCGTCAAAATTTGTCTTCTATGTATCACAAGGTGGGGGTATCCAAGAGAGCAAAGTTTGGTTGGAGTTAGTGAGTAACCTTCCAAATAAATTTACTAAGAATAATTCATTATCAATGCTTAATTTCAATGAAATATTGATATGACTTTCAAGATATCCCTTAGAAGTCATGGACATACATAAATCATAGAAGATATGTGGACTTTGAATTAATATAACCCACAATGCTATATTTATTGCTACTCATGTTGTATGATTTTTTTTGTCCAAATAGATCCTAATGGTTAGAGTTTGATGGTCGACACGATCATATTATTAGTAATTTAAGTTACAGGTTGATGAACCTAATTTTTTTTGTAATTTCTTTGTTTAATAAAATATTATTGCTCCAAAAAATAAATTGAAGCATCAACTTGTATTAAATTTGTTGCCAAGAGATATATGGCAACAAATGTTAGTAATAATGGAGATAGTTAATGAGCCACAATTTGTATTAAAAGATGGGTTACGGCATCTTAATAATGCACTTCTTTACTAAGCGGGCATGTGATCTTGATGTCGGGAATGAAGTATGTATTAAATATCAAAAGTGATAAATGAGGCCATGCTTGCATCAATTTCTAGTGCTATCAAGTAAAAAGATACGGGAATCTTTAGCTTAAAGACCATCGAGATCTTGAACTCCACGCATTCCAACATTGAAAAAAGATAATTCGAAGACAATACATGACAACTCTGATTAGATATCAAGGCAATATTAGCAACTACCTAGAAATATAGATATGGGGTCCTTGGTTAATGAATAAATAATTAACTGAATTCAGGGATGGCAATTGAGTCAAGGTCAAATATAAGTTGGATAACTATTTGCCAAACTGAATCCAATCTATTTATTAAACAAGTCAAACATCCAAATATATCCAACTTTCTTATTAAACAAATAACCTACCCTGATATGCATGACATATTTACTAGTAGGACAAATCAAGTTAAATAGGTTAAATTGGTTATCTGGATTTTTAAAGGGTTAAATAGGTTTAAAGAGATTAAAAAGGTTAAGCATATCAAGCTAAAGTTTCAAATACACTAAGTAGGTTTTGAATGGATTAAACATATCTTAAATAGGCCAAAGGGATAGGGTCACTCAATCTAGTTGTTAAACAGGTCAAAAGTCTATAGGCAAGCTAATCCATTTATAATCCGAAGTTGTTTATACCCAACTTGAACCTACTTAAAGCAAGTTGATTGTGGATGGAGTTAATAGGCCAGGTACTAAATTATCACCTTCTAATGGAATGTATTTCCTTGATTCTTGACTTGAGAGATAGAGCACTAGATGGTACAATCAGTATATTGGTGGAGAGATCCAAAATTGCAAATAGATGATTGAGTAGAGTTGAATCAAATAGCCTGAAATCGTTATTTATGAGTGATGTGGCAAGATCACTGACATGGAGTCCCCTTCAAATTCAGTTGGTAGCCATGCTGGCAGATATCGCCACATTAGTCCCTCTCTTCGAGCTCCTTCACCAGGCAGCTCCCTCGAAGTCGAGCCCACCTCAGTCGAAGTTGAGCCCACCTCAGTCGAAGTTGAGCTCCCGCTCTTCGAGCTCCTTTGCCGGACGACTCCATCGATGTCGAGCCCATCTCAGCCGAAGTCGAGCTCCCTCTCTTCGAGCTCTTTCGTCAGGTAGCTCTCTCGAGGTCGAGCCCACCTCGATCGAAGTCGAGCTCCCGCTCTTCGAGCTCATTCGGCAGGCGGCTCCCTCGAGGTCGAGCCCACCTTGGCCGAAGTCGAGCTCCCGCTCTTCGAGCTCCTTCACTAGGGGGCTCCTTCGAGGTCGAGCCTATCTCGACTGAAGTCGAGCTCCCTCTCTTCGAGCTCCTTCGTCGGGCGGTTCCCTCGAAGTCGAGCCCACCTTGATCGAAGTCGAGCCCACATCGGTCGAAGTCGAGCTCCCTCTCTTCGAGCTAGATGCACTTCAGTGAAAAGGTATGATGGCCCGAGGCCGTCCCAATGGCCAGGGTCCACCGCGCCTCAAGATACACTGAAGCAGAGAGAAAGGGATGTCACTACATCCCTCGGGCTGCGGGACACAGCCCAAGGCCCAAGAAGGGGAAATGCACCGGCTTACAGAGGGCTGCCTCCCCAGGGCACCGGGATCTCTCCCGCCATTATTTACACCAAATAGGAAAGGGTGCTCCAATCAAGGCACTACACTTCCCAACCGACCATTTGCACCACCCGGAAGAAGAAAGCCACGTCAAAGGATCCAAACTTGGAAGCGGCTACACCCGGATCAAGGTCCTGCCAAAATTTTTAAAATATGACGACCAACCAGGAGGTCAGAATTTGTGACATAACTCCCTACCATGAAAGGAGGGGGCACCGGGGCACGCCCCACGAGGTGCTACCGATCATTGAGCTTCGAGCACCCCTAGAGGGGGGAGAACCTGAGATGGGTATTGAGTAGATCCATGGCCTAAAAGGAGAGTAAGCGGGAGCGAGAGCACTTTGAGGCTATCGAAAAACTTGCCGGAAGAGTCTCGACGGACATAGCCACCATAGCTCAAGCCCTCCTCTTCCATTGCTGTTCCTACTCTACTCTTTCCTTTGAAAACTAAACCTCCTTCAAGTGTGGAGACTGGACAAGGATCCACCGAGGAGGATCTGTTTTCCTAGATCGTCCATTAATTTGATCGTCAGAGTGCCTCCGCTAGGATCCCCGGCCCGGGTCTATTATCTTTTGAAGGTTCAGGTGTGCGAGCTGGTTTCGGGTAACGAGGCTGATGTCCGGTGCCATGCCAAAGCTGCAGGCCACGGCGGTGTAGGCGGCAACAATGAGGATCTTCACATTTAATACATGAAATCTTATAACTCACCATAAAAATCAATAAGGATAGGATGACAAGAGGCTACATATTTAATATAACATGTGTTAATAGTTATCGACACTTATTAATGGATCTAGTTATTTTTATTTTAATCTATTTGAATCCAAAAAATTGAAGGTCCAACACATTCCTCAACTGATAACTAGTAACTTTGATTTTGTCTCCCAAGAATAAAGGTCCAACTTAATCTATTAAGTCATCATCTTCCATGAGAACCAACTCTTTATTGTGGAGGTTTGATTTAGCTGCCAAGTATATCTTTCTCTTCTCAAAATCATCTTGCTCGATTAAAAATTATAAATACAACTTATTTTCAATTGTTAATAAATCTGAACCATGAACTCATCAAATTGCAATCCACTAGACTCAATTTAGTTTCATAAGACTTAATTGAGACAATCAGTTTGAGTGATATGGGCTAGTTTTTTAGAGATTGAAGAGAAAAAAAGTTCAAAGTTGGATAAGATCTTTCTTATTAAAACTTGGTGGAAATTATGAAAGGAGAGGAATGCCATAATTCTTAAATATAAAGCCAAATCAAGCCAGCTACTAGCTTTTGAAATTATGTCCACTTGCTTTGCTTGAATATTTAGGTACTAGTAATTCATCAAAGCTTAATCATAATTTGTTTTTCAAATTTGAACTTATATGATATGAAATTATTTAAATCCTATAAAGGTAGTTGAAAAAAAAATTTACTTGCACCTCTTGTACTAGATAATTAAAGCTTGGAGAGAATAAAATATTTGGATATTCAAGAAAAGTCCTCCAAAAGAAGATAATTTAAATATACTAGAGTGCATGAACTACTTTTTTTCTATTTTTTAAAATTGCTATTATAATTATACCAATAAGCTTATTTGAAATAACTTTATTATGTGTACCAAAGAGAGCTGAATTAAACAAGTTTAGGTGATCAAAGGCTTATTAGGAAAGCTAGTTTTTCATACAAATTCTAAGTTTTTATTATTGGATTATGAAGTTTAGGTGATCAAAGACTTACTAGGAAAGTTAGTTTTTTACATAAATTCCAAGTTCTCATTACCGGTTTATAAAGAATGTTAAGATGCTTCAAAGTTGAGACTTTTCAACAAGTGCACCTACTCTCCTTACATCCTATTAGTTGATAATTAGGTGTTATTAAATCAGTTATCTATCAAATCTTATTTTCAATGCAATCCTTTTCTGATGTAAATTCTTCTTTTTCTTATATATATTTCATAATCTTGATGGAATAAATTACCAATAAATTTTTTTCCTATCTTTCTTCTCAAAATAGCTCGTTTTATTGAGATAATAGAATCCTTATCATCCAATCTAATCAACAAACTACTTAATAACCAATTCCCTTTGATCAATGAAGACATAGCACATCATGCATCTAATAACTACCTACATGGAAGATTAAAACCTTCAGACCAGTCAAAAAAAAGTTGGCCTCTATTAAGACAAAATCCATATCATCCAATCCAATTGACAGATTAATTGATAACTAATGCCTTTTTTGAGCTTCATGTGTTGAGCAATGGCATGCAAAAAAGGAAAAGGGTGGAGGGGTTAAAGGGCCGGCAATGACCAAAATGAACCTTGATCTAATCCATTCGAAGAAGGCTTCTTTTTCAAGACAAGTAACAGTGATTTATTCCTCCAAACTAGAAAACTCTCTCTTTGGTGATCTCTAGAATGTGAAAGGGATAAGAGAC
The DNA here is from genome assembly GCA_021397845.1 of Areca catechu. Taxonomy (NCBI): domain Eukaryota; kingdom Viridiplantae; phylum Streptophyta; class Magnoliopsida; order Arecales; family Arecaceae; genus Areca; species Areca catechu. The sequence continues at coordinate 200,243,392 of CM038039.1, read as the reverse complement.
CAAAAGTAGCTAGATCTTAATCCCAAGTGGTCAAGGTAGTTGCATGTTTCGCTAAGAGATAACACGTGCAAGGGTGGACAATATTGAGGCATTGGAAACTTGATTTTCATAGATGGTTGCCTTTACGGATGATAAAATCAATCAAACATCCAAGAAGTGGAAGTCGGCACTTATAGGTAAGTTCCTTGGCAAGCCTCTCCCTCCAAACTTTGTCCAAAGAAAAATGTATGTCCAATGGAATGCAGAAGGGGAGTTCAAGTTTTACCCCTTTATGAGGGGCTTATCCTCTTCCTTCTCTCATCCGAGGAGATCAAGATCAAGATTCTAACAAAAGAATCCTGAACTCTTGCTAGACAACTCATGGTCGTTGAAAACTGGAGGCTGGAGTTTATGCCAGGTCAGGATTAGATACAACATGCTTCTATTTTGATTAGGCTTTTAAACCTACCTCTCGAGCACTAGGATAAAGAAATGATTATGAAAATTGTGTATGTATCTGGAAAATTTCTATACCTAGATAAATGGAGAGAGGCAAGCTTAAGAATGAGATTTGCCTATGCTTATGTGCAGATCAATTTGTAGAAGATCATATTCCTTGGTGCCAATGTCTAGTTCAAAGATAAATCAAATTGGCAAGAGTTCATCTATTAAGACTTGCCAGACATATGCTATGCTTGGAAAAAATTAGGGCAAACCATAGATAAGAGCCTATGTCCAAAAGAGGGAGTAAATATATCCAAACCTTTACATGGCCCTTGGATTTGAGCAATAAGGGTGCTTGTAACCATGCCACAAGCACAAAGGGAATAAAAATCTCTTATTCCTACTCAACAAGCCTCTACTTCAGCCACAACAGAGACTTAATGATATAGAATAACAAAAAGATCCCACGTGAAGATCCTTATCCATGGAGCATGACAGAAAGCCATGGGAGTTGGCTTCTGGTTAACTCTATTAAAACATCAATAACCAGAAAAACAATACAATTCTCGAGTGATGGAAATAGTTCCAATGGCAGAACAAAGATTGGATCCTGGACAATTGAATATTGTTAAAGAAAAATGCAAGCGATCACCAATAAAGTATTCGAGATGCGTTACATCCTCAAGCTCTAATTTCTTACCTCAAGTAAAGGTTATGGTGGGCAGCAATCAAATCCAAGATCAATTGTCTCCATCAATTGCCTCCTCTAGAACTCTATTAGGCAAGTAGGAGATTTGGCATGTTATGGCGACTAACCATGATGACACTCCAGCAAGTCGAAAAGAGGGATCTGCCACTCATGCCATTTTATTTGTTGAGGCCTAATCAAACTATAAGTTAGTGGATAAATATTTCTACTCTAATGCTCTTTGCTTTCAAAGAATTTGTCACTCCTTATCAAGAGTTGAAGGTAGTTCAATGGAACAACCATCATAATTGAACAAAGTGTTAGAAAAACATGTCCCTTCTTATCTTAACCTTGGACAAGGCAAAGATGCTTCTAAAACAACTTAGGCTATGGACAAGTATGATATCCATAACCTAGCTCCAAATTCTTCAGGAATGTGTTAATTTAGAACTATAAGAGGGCTACCAAATCTTGCTTTGTCATATACTTTAAGTTATGCTTAGGCAACACCAACCTTCTATATGTTGTATATTAGAGACCATTGATAAATCACGTATTTATATATTTATTTTACATATTTTAAATAATTATTAATGTTAATATCTTCTAAAAATCCTAATTTCATAATTAAATTGAATCTTCTTACAAAATTAACTATTTTTAAAATACCTTTGAAAAAGATGAAATTAAAGCATAATTATGAAAAGTAGATGTCAAACCGAAGCACCATACATCCTGATATGGCGACATCCACTAACGTGGAGCCTACGGACTGATATGGCGACATCCACTGACGTGGAGCTTACGGACGACCACAACGACAAGAGATCCGCCACTTGGGCAAGGCTACATGACGAAAAATCGAGGTGGACCACCCAGTCGAGGTCAGCTCCTAGCCGAGGTAGGGCCCATTGGGTGGGCCCCCTGTCTGAGGTCAGCTCCAGGTCGAGGTCGAGTCCATCCCTCCAAGACGAGTCCCTGGCTGAAGACAGCTCCCGGTCAGGGTTGAGCTCATGCTTTCAGAATGAACCGCTCTGCCGAGGTCAACTCCCAACTGAGGTAGGGCTCATTGGGCAGGCCCCCCATCTAAGGTTAGCTCCCAGTCGAGGTCAAGTCCACCCCTCCGAAGCAGACCCTCTTACCAGCAGGAGCATGGATTCCCGCCAAAGACGTAAAGAGGCCAAAATTCAAAATGAAGATTAGGGAATACCTAATCATGCAGAGCCTCCAAGAGATGGCGCATGCCTAGCCATGGGCACAGGCCCCCCTGTGGCGTGCCGTGCACATGATCTGCAGGATCCGGACGACACCAGGCTCCCAGCCATGCGGTGTGTCGATACGTTGATGACTGCATGACTAGGAGAATACAACTTTCATGACAGAGTGCCTAGACCCTAGGGCTCTAGTCCCTGTAGTACCCGGATGGCCTCCTTCAAAATGGCAACATCCCGTTATGGCCGAAGACTCAAGCACAGAACTGACCCGACAGAAAGGCGACAGCAGGGAACAGAAAGCTTCCTTCGAATAAGAGAACCTAGAAGCCAACCAGAGCCACTCACCTATATAAGACCCGCACGAAAAGGTAAGTAAAGGTAAGCAAGCAAGCAAAAAAGCAAAAGCAAGGAAAAACAATGGAGACTCTTTCGTTTCCGCATTATCTTTTCTCTTATCACCCTCTCGACATGGAGAGTCTCCCAAGCTCTCTGCTACAGAGATTTCTGTTCTCCTCCATCGTCCCACTAACTTGATCATCGGAGTACCTTCGTCAGAATCCCCGACCCAAGGTTTTTCTCTATCTTGCAGGACCCTCGAAGTGAGCGAGCGGGCACGATTGCGAGGCGGGGAGCCAAGCATCCGACAGAAACCCGATGCATCAGAGCTACGGGCTACGATGATCCAGGTGATAACAGATTGGCATACCAGGTAGGGGGCACGGTAGCCAAAAGAAAGCATCGTCCCTCCCATAGCAAGAAAGACCGCTGGGACACCATCCCAGCTAAGCACCGTGTTGGTGACCTTCACCATTGTAAAGCTCCCCTCACCTTACAATGCCATCCTGGGATGCCCGGGACTCAATCTGTTTGATGCCACCATTTCCACGAAATGCCTCCTTGTCAGATTCCTGACCCGATGGGGAACCGGAGAGATAAGAGGGTCATAGCAGCCGGTGCAGTGCTGTTGGCAAACCGTCCCAGGCCTAAGAGGAGAAAATTCCAGCCCTGCCATAGACCAGCCCAATCCGGTAGCACCATAACCGAAGAGCGGGTCGGTCGAGCCCCTGTTATCTTTTTCTTTAGGGAAGGACCCCTCGAAGACGATACAGGTCAAGGCCTTGTTGACTCAGGAAGAGGGAACTCGTCTGCTTAGCTTCCTACGGGCTAATATAGATATTTTTACCTGGATCGCCGCCGACATGCCCGGTATCCCACCTGAGGTGATAACTCACAAGCTGAATGTCAATCTCAATCATTGCCCGGTCTAATAGAAGAAAAGGAGCTTCACCCCGGAATAACAGAAAGCCATCAACTAGGAGGTCGATAAACTCCTCACGACAGGCTTCATCCGAGAGGTATGTTATCCTGACTGGCTTGCTAACGTGATGATGGTCAGGAAAGCTTCTAAGAAGTGGAGGATCTATGTAGACTACACCGACCTCAACAAGGCATGCATAAAGGACAGCTTTCTCCTTTCCAAGATTGACCAGCTGGTGGATGCGACTTCAGGCCACAAGTACCTCAGCTTCATGGATGTGTTCTCCAAGTATAATCAGATCTGCATGCATCCCAAGGATGAAGAGTGCACAACGTTTGTGACTGACCGAGGTACGTATTGTTACAAGATGATGCCCTTCGATCTTAAGAATGAAGGGGCCACCTACCAGTGCTTGGTCAGCACGGTCTTCAAGAACCAAATCGACTGTAACATGCAAGTGTATGTGGATGACATGCTTGTCATGAGCGGCCCGGAGGAGGACCATATTGCTGACCTGGTGGAGACTTTCGATAACCTCTGCCGCTATCAAATGAAGCTAAATCCTGCCAAGTGCGCCTTTGGTGTAGCGGCGGGAAAGTTCTTGGGATTCATGATGACCCAGAGGAGGATAGAGGCCAACCCTGAGAAGATCCAGGCGATCACAGACATGAGGCGTCCCACCTCCAAGAAGGAAGTCCAGCGTCTGACTGGGTGCATCGCAGCTTTGAGCCGCTTCATCTCACGCTCTGTCGAGCGTTGCCAACCGTTCTTCAAGGTCCTCTGAAAAATGAATGACTTCACTTGGATAGAAGAATGACAAGAAGCGTTTGAGGGACTGAAGAAGCCCCTCACCTTACCGCCACTACTATCCAGGTTAGAGCCTGGAGAAGAGTTCCTCTTGTACCTAGCAGTCTCCCTAGAGGCAGTTAGCTCCATGCTGGTTCATGCTGACAAGGACAGCTCTCAGCGGTAGTCTACTATACCAGCAAGCTACTCCGTAATGCTGAAACCAGCATCTCAGGCCTTACTTTCAAGTGCACCCCATCACCGTCTCTATTGATTAACCCCTGAGGGCTATCCTGAGTCGTCCTGACACTTACGGGCTCTAGCATTGAAGCTCAGCAAATTTGACATCACCTATCGCTCGTGACAGGCACAGAAGGTCCAGGTTCTAGCCAACTTTGTGGTGGAATGCACCTGGGCCGAGGGAAGTTCAAAGGAGGCGGACTAACAGGCCGAGCTCGGGCAGGACCCAACCCCGACGAAGGAGACAAGGATATTCCATGTGGACGGCACATCCAATGCGGGAGGAAGCGGAGCTGGCCTCATCCTTGCCAGCCCTGATGGGGTCGTCGCGAAATGTACACTGCATTTCCTCTTCAAGGTGACCAACAACCAGACGGAATATGAAGTGCTCCTTGCGGGGCTGAAGGTATCCCGCAAATTGGGCGTCAAAAGGCTAAAGGTCTTCACCAACTCATAGCTAATAGCGGGTCAAGTCTCCGGCGAGTACGAAGTGCGAGACCCCATGATGGTAAAGTACTTGGACTAGGGCTGAAAATGGGCCAGCCCAAAATCCCATTATCTGGAACTGGACTGGGCCAGCTCAATAAACTTTGGTCCGGTCTGAAATCGGTTCAGGCTTCGGATCAAATTTTAAGTATATTGGACTAGTCTTAGGGCTGTAACATAGAGTCCGTTTAATTTTTGGACCAAAGAAATGCCCGAATTTGGTCCAAAATTTTTTAAAATATAGTCTTTGGGCCGGCCCATTTCCAGCCCTAACCTGGACCGGGTGCACTCTCATGCATCGATCCTCCTGCACTTCGACATCTCCTATATCCGGTGGGCAGAGAATGCCTGTGCCGACATCCTATCCAGGCTGGCCACCCTACCGGAGACCTCGTTAAGGCGTGCTTTCGTTGAATGTCTCAAGGCCCCCAGCTACGAAACTGTGGCCGAGGTCTAGCAAGTCTCCAACGAGGCTAGCTGGATAGATCCCTACATTAAGTACATCACCACTGGAACCCTGTGAAAGGATCGAAAGGAGGCCGACCTTCTCAAGAAAAAGGCCGCACGTTATGTGATTTTGGATGGGCAGCTCTATCGGAGGTCCTACTCCTACCCCTTGCTGAAGTGCTTGAAGCCCTCGAAAGCTGCTTACATGCTCCAGGAGATACACGAAGGCATCTGCGGCAACCATGTGGGGGGCAGGGCCTTAGCCCACAAGGCGATCCGGCAGGGATACTTTTGGGAAACCATGCGGGAAGACGCAACTGACTTTGTGAAGAAATGCGACTAGTGCCAGCACCACACATGCATCTAGCAGCAGCCGGCAGCCCCTATCTCCCAGCTATCAGCCCTGTGGTCGTTCGTCTAGTAGGGAATGGACATCCTAGGCCCCTTCCCTACAGCATCCGGCCTATGGAGGTTCCTGATTATGGCCATCGATTACTTCACCAAGTGGGTCGAGGCCGAACCTTTGGCATGGATAACAGAGGCGAAGGTCCAATCTTTCTTCTAAAAACCCATAATATGTAGATACGGCCTCCCGCACTCAGTCATCACCGACAACGGGAAGCAGTTCGATAATCGGGCCTTTGAAGAATTTTGCTTCGATCTTGGCATCCACCACTGCTTCACCTCGATGGCCCATCCTCAAACAAATGGGGAAGCCAAAATGACTAACCGCACCATCTTGCAAGGGCTCCATACGAGGCTGGACGAAATTAAGGGCCGATGGGTAGATGAGCTGCCCAGTGTGCTGTGGGCCTACCACACCACTCCCCGTACGGCCACTAGCAAGACATCCTTCAACCTCATCTTCGGGACTGAAGTAGTAATCCCAGTGGAACTCGACCTGCCGATGCTTCGGATAGAGCAATATGACGAAGTCGAAAACCTGGCACACCTCCTCCTCAACCTAGACTTGTTGGATGAGACAAGGGACAAAGCCTGACTCTGAATGGTAGCCTACCGGCAGTGAGTCGCATGCTTTACAACTCCCGCGTACGGCCCAAGGTGTTCCGCCCAGGCAACCTCATGCTCAAGTGAGCAGAAGCATTCCAACTGGGGGGGTGTGAGAAACTCTCCCCGAATTGGGAGGGTCCTTACCAGGTGATCGAAGCCTTGCCGGGCTGGGCCTACTACCTCGTCGGGCTCGATGGCATCTGCTTCACGTGAATCTAGAACACCAGTAACTTGAGGATGTACCACCAATGATATAAGGCTCTTCCATAATAAATTCAAGTTCCTTTTTGGTGTAACCTTGTTTTTCACTTGTGCAGGAACTCATCTACCCCACTTCAAGTCAAGAGACTTCCGAAGCCCCACACTCAAGCCGGGAGCCACAGCACCCACCACCAAAGCCGAGAAACTTTCAAAGCCCCGTACTAAAGCCGGGAGTCATAGCGCCCCGTACTAAAGCCGGGAGTCATAGCGCCCCGCACCAAAGCCGGAAAACTTCTGAAGCCTCGCACTAAAGTTGGGAGCCACAGTGCCTCGCACCCAAGTCGGGAAACTCTGAAGCCCCACACCAAAGCCGGGAACCTCTGATGCCCCACACTCAAGCTGGGAGTTACAGTGCCCTGCACCAAAGCTAGGAAACTCCTGAAGCCCTGCACTAAAGCCGGGAGCCACAGTGCCTCGCACCAAAGCCGAGAAACTCTTGAAGCCCCGCACCAAAGCTGGGAACCTCCGATGCCCTGCACTCAAGCCGAGAGCCACAGCGCCTTGCACCAAAACCAGGAGCCATAGCACCCGTACCAAAGCCGAAAAACTTTTGAAGCCCCGCACCAAAGTCGGGAGCCATAGCTCCCCGCACCAAAGCCGGAGAACCTCCGAAGCCCCGCACTCAAGCCCGAAGCAGCAGTGCCCCATACCAAAGCTGAGGAACCTCCGAAACCCGGCACTTCAAGTTGAAAACTTATGAAGCCCAGCACTCGGAGACAAGTAATTTCATCGCCCAGCTCACAGCCCGTAGATGTTAGATGGGAACTCCAAGCAAGTCCCACCATCTACCACCTAGCCCACGGTCGGGAAACAACCATAAAAAAAGAAGAAAAGAAGGAAGAGAAAGAAGTGGAATGATGGCCAAGGGATTTCATTGATATGAAAACTTCTTGCACATTCCCTGTGAGGTGCCCCCAACAAACTGAAGGCCCTCCTTGACTTATAAACACAAAAAGGAAAGGAAGATCTAAACACCAGCCTCCGGCTCCTTTCTAGACTGACGGGCAGCCCTCGCCTCCCATGAGGTGCTTGGGGAGGCCTCGGGTCCCACCTCAACCTCAGCCTCCTCTGACTCTGACTTCTCCTTGAAGCCAGGTTCATCCTCTTGCCCGGGAAATGGAATGGAAGGCCTGATGTTGTCTAGCCCCTTTAGCTCGTAGAAGTGAAAGGCCTTGCTCTTGAAGTCCCTGAATTCTTGATGGAAGGAGTCCAAGACAGCCTTGGTGACCTCATCCTTAAAAGCCTGGGAGGCCATGAACTTGGGGATGGCCTCCGTCGCCTCCTTTTTGGCCATCTCCACCAGCACAGTAGCCACCGCCGCCCTCTCAACTGCCGTCGCAGCCCGAGCCTTCTCCTTCTCCAGTTGAGTCTGGAGGGTCTGCACCCTCCTTTCCAAACGGGCCACCTCCTTGACCCAAAAGGAGTCAGCGTCGCCCTCCCGGACCTTTACACTGGGCTCCCCCTCAGGCTCGTCGATAGCAGCCCTCTTTCAAGACATCTCCCAGAGATCCTTGAGGCTGAACTTCATCCCTACGGTATGAAGAATGAAGATAAAGGTCGTATAGGGACCTGGAGACCCTAGCAAGGGTACTCCCCCAACTCAAGAAGAAAGAAGGAAGGATGCCTAACTTTTCAAGACTTTGTCCAAGGGGAAGAGGGAGAGTAACTCTGGAGCAAAAGTATCATCTTTCCACCGCCTGAAGAATCTTTGAGGATTGAGAAGATGGATCCTATTTAACGGCTTGGAGTCTTGTCGCTTCATGCCCATAGAAGACGTGTGCCATGTCTAGCGCTAAGCCAACCGAGAGATGCCACGTATCGAAGTGGCGCTTCGAACCTGGAGCAGTTCCCTTGAAGTCGATGTGGCATCAATAATCATTTTTTAAGAGAGAAGACGTGGCAACACCCAGATGGCACGGAAGCATGACCACCTGAACACCAGCACATCTGGCATTAGAAACGGAAGGTGCGCACCCCCTCCATGTCAGTGCAACCATTACCCTCTTCATCCCGAGCGGATGCTTCGTTCTTCGAGCTCAGGAGTGGGGGGTAACTGATATGGAGACATCCACTGACGTGGAGCCTACAGACTGATATAGCAACATCTGCTGACATGGAGCCTGCGGAGGGCCACAACGGCAAGAGACCCACCACTTGGGCAAGGCTACATGACGAAGAACCGAGGTGGACCACATGGTCGAGGTCAGCTCCCAATCAAGGTAGGGCCCATTGGGTGGGCCCCCCATCTGAGGTCAGCTTTCGGTCGAGGTTGAGTCCATCCCTCCATGGAGAGCCCCACGGTTGAGGACATCTCCTGGTTAGGGTCAAGCTCATGCTTCCAAAACGGACCGCCCTATCGAGGTCAGCTCCTAACCGAGGTAGGGCTCATTAGACGGGCCCCCCGTTTGAGGTCAACTCCCGATCAAGGTCGAGTCCATCCCTCCGAAGCGGACCCTCCTACCAGCACGAGCGTGGATTCCCGCCAAAGGCGTAAACAGGCCAAAATTCGAAATGAAGATGAGGGAATACCTGATCACGTAGAGCCTCCGAGAGATGGTGCATGCACTGCCATGGGTGCAGGCCCCCTACGGCACGCCGTGCGCACGATCTGCACGATCTGAACGATACTAGGCTCCCAACCATGTGGTGTGCCGACATGTCGATGACTGCACGACTGGGAGACTACGACTTCCATGACAGAGTGCTTGGACCCTAGGGCCCTAGTCCCTGTGGTACCCGAATGGCCTCCTTTAAAATGGCAACATCCCGTTATGGTCGAAGGCTCAGGTACAGAACCGGCCTGACAGAGAGGCGACAACAGGCAATAGAAAGCCTCCTTCGAAGGAGAGAACCTGGAAGCCAACAAGAATCCACTCACCTATATAAGACCCGCATGAAAAGGTAAGTAAAGGTAAGCAAGCAAGTAAAAAAGCAAAAGCAAGGAAAAACAATGGAGACTCTTTCGTTTCCGCATTATCTTTTCTCTTATCACCCTCTCGACGTGAAGAGTCCCCCAAGCTCTCTGCTATAGAGATTTCTGTTCCTCTCGATCATCCGATTGACTTGATCGTTGGAGTGCCTTTGCCGGAATCCCCGGTCCAAGATTTTTCTCTATCTTGCAGGAACCCTGAAGCGAGCGAGCGGGAACGACCGCGAGGCGAGGAGCCAAGCATCCGCTGGGGACCCGACATGTCAGAGCTACGGGCCACGATGATCCAGGCGGTAACACATCCATTAAAATATTTAATAAAAGTTTAATTCATGTTTTTTCTCTTTGGCAGGTATATTAAGATTGATGGAAAATTTTGAAACTCTAGAATCTAAAGAAATTAGTTGGATTACTGATTAAAAAGCTTGCCAACATGAAGAGCTTGATTTGTAAAATCCAATGGATCAAATGACATATAAATCAGAGTTCAAATAGGACTAGAATCAAGAAAAAAATCAAAATATCAAATTATGCATAATTTTAAAGCAACCGGTTTACCATGGACTGGCCATTTGGTCTACGTAAGCTTAAGTGGTCCACCAGCAGCCATGTTTTCGGTCCATAGCTTAGAGTCATAGACCATAGAAGGATTTCAGCCATCCCATCGCTGCCCAAGCCACCGACACCTTCCTCGCTAACCAGAAAAGCCATCGGACATGCCACCTCCCTATCCTGGCCCTCCTCCTAGCCCGATTTGCCATTCCTATGCCGCCTCATCGCCGTCGCCATCTTCCTCCTTCTACCTCTGTTGCCCAGCGAAGCAACCTAAGAGGGGAGGTGAATTGGATTTTAAAAAAAATTTGCAATGATTTAGACAAGTATGTGCCAATTCAAATATAATGAAGGTGCTAGTGATTCAAGTGTATGTGTGCTTGAAGATATGCAGCGAAATTAGTAAAATAAATGTAAAAAAAATAAGATCAAATAATAAAAGAGAGCAAGCAACCATAAATATAAAGATATATAGTGGTTCGGTGCATACCAAAGCACCTACATCCACTCCCCAAGATCCACTTGAAAATTTCACTATAGTCCCACTTGATTACAGCCAATTAGTTTTCCGGGCTCACTAATTATAACTCTTTGATTTTCACAAGGCTAACCAAAAAATCTCTTGGTTTTCTCAAGGCTCACCAAAAGTCTTTTGGTTTTCCAGGATAACCAAAAATATAGTTGATTTTCACACGGCTCACCAACAACCTAAGTTGGTTTTTGAAACAAGGCTCACCAACAATCTAAGCACTAGTTTCAAACTACTTGAAACTAAGAATAACGATAAAGTTGAATACAAAGTAATAATACAATCAAGCTTTCAAAAATAAAACAAATATCTCCTTGAAGCTCTTTGATTGCTGTTAAAGATAATTGTCTTCAAGTTGTTAAAACCTTAATGGTTGCTTGAAGAATGGACTTAAATGCTTTTTGAATGCTCTTGAATGCTTGAAGGCTCAACTTCACTCCAAAGCAATGAATACTCAATGAATGATCATTAGTTTCTCATTAGTTGCTTCCCTCTTGAGTTTGGTCCACTTTAAATACCTTTCAAAGCCTTAAATGACTATTTTTGACCATTGGAGAGGCGAAAATAGTCATTGAGGATGAAAAGAATCGTTTCTGCACTTCAAAAAACTAGTCATTACTGTTCATCCAGACATGCAAGTATCGATACTTCAGGTCATGAGTCAACACTTGAGTCGATACTAGATCAAAATAATTTTCTGAAGCTCTCTGGAATGCACTGGTGCGTTAACACTTCTTCTGGTAAGTCGACATTTGAGTCGATACTTTATCTTCTTGAGTCGATACTTGAGGAAAGACTTGAATTCAGCACGTTCTGTATCAATGTTGTCTCAGGCTTTGAGTCGACACTTCATGCATGCCATCTGAAACTTCTTCTGTATATTAGCACAAGCTTCTATGAGTCGGCACCTTGAGTCGACACTTCACTTCCATGAGTCGATACTTGGCTGAAACTTTCCTGAAACACTTCAGAAACTCTGCTGAAACTTCTTTAAACTTAAGATTTGAGTCCTTCAAGGTTATTCTTATATACCAAGGTCTATTTAACTTGAAATTTTATCCATAAAATTGACTTCTTTAACAAGATGACAGGCAATTGAATATGTGAGTACACTATTCTAATAAACATACTTTTAACACAGTTATTACTCAAATATACTTAAGTATTTTATTATTCATCAAAATTAATACAGGAGTCAACAGCCTCCGCCCAAGCCATGCCGTCTCGTGCCTCCCATACCATTGGCCTCCTCCCATAGCCTCTTCACCAAAGCCACTACCGAGATGCTGCCCAGTATGGCCGCCTTCTTCCTCCTTCCCCAGCCCCCTCATCGTTGGCTTTCTTCCCTTCATCGCCCCCAAGCCCAGGTCACCATCCTCCATGTCCATCACCCTCTCCCCTCTGCTCAAGATGTTATTGCCCATGCCTTACATGGCCACTATCCATCAGCAAAGATCTATCTAACGTCACCATCTTAAAGAGCCATTATTGACTCTGATCTTGATTTTGATGATTGATAAAATTTTTAAGTATATATAAGTACTAATTATATTTTTAAGTCTGTTTATCAGATCTTAGTACTCATCCATGTAGAATGAAGAAATCCATGTTTTTAGTTGAAGAAAGTCCTTAAATTAATGAAAAATAAAGTATATGGACTTTGGAATTGATATGGAAGAACTTGAAGAGGCTAAAAATCAATTTTGGAGAAGTTTCAACAAGTTTCAGCACTGGCACAAGTAAATATCGACTCATAAAGAAATTCAAGTATCGACTCAAGGCCTGAGAACAAAAAAAATATAGAATAGTGTCAAACCAGAATTTCTGTCTTGAGCTAACCTGAGTGTCGACTTAAGAGGTCGACTCATGGTGAAGTGTTGACTCAAGAGGTCGACTGTTGGCTTTAGCCCTTGATTTTGATGAACTAACAAAATGTTGAGTATATGTTTTATACTAATGTTTCAATTGTAGTTATGAATTTCATGATATAGGCACCTCAAATTTTCTATATGAAAGTATCAAGATACTCATTGGAAGCTAAGCAATTTTCACTATTTATGAAGTCTTCTCATCTGAAAAAGGTCTTAAAATAGATCAAACGGAGCTTTACAAAAAGGGTATTGAAGTTTCATTGAAGAACTTTTTGAATTTTGAAGGTTGGTACAATTTTTTTATCATGTTGCAGAGCCAAGTATCGACTCATGGCACGCTAAGTGTCGACACTTCAGAAAGTGGCATGCAGAAAATTCATGTGGCATGCCAAGTGTCGACTCACTGGAATCAAGTGTCGACTCACAGAAAAGAAGTGTCGACACGTGGCCTAAGAAAATTGAAGATACATAACTATACCATTTGGAGGTATTTTTGTTAAGTGTTGACTCAAGAAATTCAAGTGTCGACTCAGGAGATTCAAGTGTCGGCTCACATAGTTCAAGTACCGACTCAGCCTGAGAATAGAAAAATGACAGAACCCTGATTTTTTAAATGTTTATACCTTGAGTCGACTCATACTAACCCAAGTGTCGACTCATGAAGACTCAAGTATCGACTCACAGAAGTCAAGTGTCGGCTTATGGATTCTGATAGCTATAACGGCTATATTTTCTAAGAGGCAGAATTGATCCCTACAAGCTTCCAATGGCTAGTTTTGCTATACCAACGATCTTAAACTATTTTTTGAAAGTTTTTGAAGTATTTAAGCTTCACCAAACTCATTCATGAAGAATAAAATTTATAAGAGACAAGACTTTTCTTGAGAATTTCACTTTCAAAGTCAAAAAGAGAGCAAAAGAAAAGATTCCATTGAAAAAGCTTACAAGCCTTCATTTCAGCATTCCAAAAATAGTTTGTGAAGTGATTCCAAAGAGAAGACAACTCAAGCAATCATCAAGAGCCTCAAAGATTTTATATTCCACTCTATGAGAGAGTTTGCTTGTGCTTTAAATTTGTTTCTCTGAATTTATTTCTTGTACTAGTTTCAAGGATGTTTGAAACTAGGTGTTAGGCCTTTCCAAGCCTTGAATTGGAATCCAAGCCTAGGTTGGCTTGAGTAAAGGTTGTTGGTCAGCCTAAGTGAGAAAACCAATTTTGGATTTGACTTGTGAGCCCGTTGAAAATAAGTTGGCTGTAATCTAGATTGATTATAGTGAAATTCCTAAGGGGTTGCTTGAGAAATGGATGTAGGTGCTGGGCTTGCACCGAATCACTATAAACTTTTGTATTTGTGTGTGTGCTCTTTACTATTTTTCATTTACTACTTATACTCCTAGCATTGCATCTCACTCACTTGTTGCACACTTGTATTGTGTTATAAACACATTAATTTTAGTACATATCTGCTTTAATTTTTTAAAGAAACCCAATCACCCTCCTCTTGGGTTGCTACGCTGGGCAACAAGTGGTATCAGAGCCTGGTACTCAGTGTTTAGGTCTAACGATCTTGAGTCAAAGATCTAAATGGCAGCCTAAATCAAAGTTGGAATTGTTGAGGGACAAGCCTCAAATCGTCCCCCCTGTTTAATGGCACAAATTATATATATTGAAAAACACGCATACATATTTATATTCATGGTATTGATTATAACATGTCTAGGACTATTATTAAGGGTCCTCATCAGCCTACTACCTTGGTTAATGGCATTCTCACTCCTAAGATGGAAGATCAATGTGATGAGAATGACATTAAGCAAGTTAAGCTTAATGCTAAGGCTATAAATTTATTATTTTGTGCTCTTGACCCAAGTGAGTTCAACATAATCTCAAATTATCTCTCCGCCAAGAAAATATGGGATATACTTGAAGTTACCCATGAGGGTACTCATCAAGTGAAAACTACCAAAGTTAACATACTCATTCATACATATGAAATGTTTAGAATGGAACCATCTGAATCTATTAGTGAAATGTACACTAGATTTATTAACATTGTGAATGGCATGAGAAGTTTGGATAAAGTCATTTCTAATGCTTAATTGGTGAATAAAATTCTCAGGTCACTTCCTTCATCATGGGATCCAAAAGTGATAGCTATTAAAGAAGCTAAGGATGTCAACACACTACCTCTTGAGGTGCTTCTAGGATCTCTAATGACATATGAGCTGTCATTAAAATAAAAGGTTGTGAATAATGATAAGAAAAAAGATCATAGCATTCAAGTCTATAACAAAAGAAGATACAAGTGATGATTCCGATGAGAAAGATGATGAACATGAAACGGCTATCATCACAAGGAAGTTTAGGAGGTTCATGAGAAAGAAAAGGTATAGTTTCAAGAAAAAGCCTCAAAAGGGAGAGCTTGGCAAAGAAAAAGAAAAAGAGAAAGAAAGGGAGCAGCCTACTTGTTTTGAATATAAGAAACCTGGCCACTTCAAGATGGATTGCCCCTTATTCAAGAAGAGCAGAAGAAAACTAAGGAAGAAAGCAATGATGGCAATCTGACGCGAGAGCGAGGACTCAAGCTTAGATGAAAAGCAACAAGAAGTCACCAATTTTTGTTTAATGGCTAATGATGACGAGGTAAAATCTGAGCTTGAAGATGAATTTACTTTCGAAGAATTATATGATGTTTTTGATGATTTAGTTGTTGAGTATCAAAAACTTAAAATAAAAAACAAAGAGCTAAAGAAACAAAATTTGGAATTGATTAAAACAAATGATAAGTCATTGATTGAAAATGATTGTTTGCTTCAAGAAAACAAGAAGTTAAGTAATAAAATTATTTTTTGAAAAAAAAGAAGGAAGATTTGAGAAAAAGAATTGTTTGCAACAACTGAAAATTTTGCTAAACAAAACAAAGAACTTTTGCAAGAAAACATGAAGTATAAGGATGAGCTTGAAAAATTAAAACCATTTATTGAAAAATTTACTTATAGTTCTGAAAAACTCAATATGCTTTTAAATAATCAAAGAGTTATTTTCAACAAAGTAGGATTAGGTTTTAAACCTCATAAACAACAAAAAATTTTTAAAATTTTTTTTGTGCCTGCTTCATCTTCCATTACTTGTTATTCTTGTGGAAATGTAGGACATAAATTTTATTTGTGCAACAAAAAAAAATTGAATAAAGTTAGAAAAGTTTGGATTCCAAAAGGAACCATATCCACTAACCCTAAAAGATCCAAGATGACTTGGGTACCTAAAGTCTCCACTTGATTTGTCATTGTAGGTGTATCTTGCAACCAACAAAAGAATATTATGGTACCTCGACAGCGGTTGCTCAAAACACATGACTAGAGATGTGGAGCAGTTCTCTTCTTTTGAATATCAAAATGGTGGAAATGTAAACTTTGGTGATAATGGAAATGTCAAAATCGTTGGGATTGGTAAAGTCCATATCACCCTCTTTACTTATATAGATAATGTTCTTTTTGTTGATAGTTTAAAGCATAATTTACTTAGCATTAGTCAATTTATGACAAAGATTTTAAAGTTGTTTTTGAATCTTCCATGTGCATTGTCTCTAGTGTTGATGACAATGGTATCAAGTTTATTGGTCATAGGCATGGCAATATTTATATGGTTGATCTTGATGATCTTCTAGTATAAAATGGTCAATGCCTAGTGGTAATGGAAGCCAAGATCAATGAAAGTAGTTGGCTTTGGCATCGTAGATTAGGACATGTAAGTATGCATTTGTTTTCAAAACTTAACAAAAAGAATCTCATAAAAGATTTGCCAAAACTTAGCTTTGAAAAAGATAAGATTTGTAGTGTTTGCCAACTTGGAAAACAAACTAAATCTTCTTTCAAACCTAAGGAAGTTGTCTCTATATCTAGACCCCTAGAATTACTTCATATGGACCTCTTTGGACCTATTAGAACAACTAGTTTAGGAGGTAAGAAGTATGGTATAATTATTGTGGATGACTTCTCATGTTTTACATGGATAATTTTTTTAGCTCATAAAAATGAAATGTTTTCTGCATTTATTAAATTTTATAAAAGAGTCTTAAATAAAAGGGTGTTTCAATTATTTTCTTAAAATGTGATCATGGTACAGAATTTAAAAATCATGATTTTGAAAAGTTTTGTAGTGAAAATGGTATTCATCATAACTTTTCTGCACCTAGGACACCTCAACAAAATGGGATGGTAGAAAGAAAAAATAGAATTCTTGAAGAAATGGCATACACTATACTTTGCAAAAATGATTTGCCTAGATATTTTTGGACGGAAGCCATAAATACTGCTTGCTATGTTTTAATCTAGCCTATTTTAAAGAAAACACCTTATGAGCTTTGGAAAGGTAGAAAACCTTCAATTAAGTATTTTTGTGTGTTTGGATGCCATTGTTTCATTTTAAACAATGGCAAGGACAATCTAAGCAAATTTGATGCCAAGTCAGATGAGGGTATCTTTTTATGTTACTTTATATTTAGTAAGGCATACAGGGTCTTCAACAGAAGAACACTTCTTGTTGAAAAATATATCGATGTTGTGTTTGACAAGATTGATAAAAAATCTTCTAAAAAAGAAGATGTTCTTGATGATGAAACATGTATTCAAAGAACTGAAAAAGTGAACAACAATGAAGAGCCTTCTAAGGAGCAAGATGGCAATCAAAACAATGAAGGGGAACAAGTACAAGGAGTTGGTGACTCATCTACACCTAACCCATTACCAAAGAATGGAGGTATGCTCATGGACACCCCAAAGAACTTATAATTGGTGATCCATCAAAAGGGGTAAGCACTTGTTCTTCATTAAGAAATGTATGTGATTATTTAGCTTTTGTTTCTCAAATAAAACCAAAATCTATGGAAGAAGTTGAAAATGATTGTAATAGGTTAAATGCTATGCAAGATAAACTAAATCAATTTAAAAGGAATAATGTTTGGACTTTAGTTAAAAGACCTACTAATATTTCAATAATTGGAACAAAATGGGTTTTCGGAAACAAACTTGATGAAAATGGATTATTTACTAGAAATAAAGCTATGCTAGTTGCCAAAAAATACAATCAGGAGGAAGGGATTGATTTTGATAAAACCTTTACTTCTATTGCTAGACTTGAGGCAATTAGGCTATTATTAGCATTTACATGTTTTATGAATTTTAAATTATTTCAAATGGATGTCAAAAGTACTTTTCTAAATGGATTTATTGAAGATGTTTATGTAGATCAGCCCCCTGGTTTTGAAAATCATGAATTTCTCAATCATGTTTTTAAACTTCATAGGGCATTGTATGGTTTGAAATAAGCTCCAAGAGCTTGGTATGATAGATTGAGTTCATTTCTGCTTAAAAATAATTTTTCTAGAGGAAATGTAGATACTACATTATTTTTGAAAAAGAATAATGATAATCTCTTAGTAGTACAAGTTTATGTTGATGACTTTATATTCGATGCTACTAATGAATGTCTTTATCAAGAGTTTGCAAAACTAATGCAATAAGAGTTCGAGATGAGCATGATGGGAGAACTTAATTTCTTCATCGGACTCTAGATCAAGCAAACAAAAGAGGGGATCTTCATCAACCAAGCTAAGTATACAAGAAAAATATTAAAGAAGTTTGTAATGGAGAATACCAGATCATTAGGTACGCCTATGAGCTCCTCTTGTAAACTTGATAAAGATGAATCAGGAAAAAGTATAGACCAAAAGTTATATAGAGGTATGATTAGTTCATTGCTATATCTAACTGCAAGTAGGCCAGATATAATGTTCAGTATTTGTATGTGTGCAAGATATCAGTTTGCTCCTAAAGAACCTCATTTATTGGCTGTTAAATGCATACTTAGATATTTGTCTGGCACTGTAGATATTGGACTTTGGTACTCTAGAGACTCATCATTTGAATTAATTATATACTCTGATGCTAATTTTGCTGGGTGTAAAGTTGATAAAAAAGTACTAGTAGAACTTGTCAATTTTTTGGAGTTAATTTGATTTCATGGAGTAGCAAGAAACAAAATTTAGTTGCTCTATCTATGGCAGAAGTCGAATATATAGTAGCTGAAAGTTGTTGTGCTTAGATCCTATGGATCAAACAATAACTCAAGGATTTTGGCATCAAATTAACTAAGACACCCATAAGATTTGATAATACTAGTGCAATTAATTTAATCAAAAATCCTGTTCAACACTCAAGAAGCAAACATATTGAAATAAGACATCACTTCATAAGAGATCATATACAAAACTCTAATGTGATGCTTGAATTTGTTTGTACTGATAATCAATTAGTTGATATTTTCACTAAACCCTTGAGTGAAGAAAGATTTTGCATGATTAGAAGAGAGTTAGGTATCATATATCCCTTTGTGTAGGACTCCTTCAAATCTTGTTCTTGTGCTCAAAGCCATCTCTTTCATGTCTTAAACCCCTTTCTAGAAACCCCCCTTGATTTTTGAAAATTTTATTAAATTTTTTTGGCGATTTCCTGGCCAAGTGTCGACTCACACCAAGTGTCGACACTTGACCAAATTTGAAGTGTCAACTCACAGGCGGAAATCCAGTTTTTCTAGGGCATCACCTGTTCATTCCGAGTCACTTATCTTTTATTTCTTCTCTGCCCTAGTGGTCCCCTAACTCTTTGCTGACCTTGAAATAGTGATTTTCCTTAAGTGTCCCTCAAAATTCCGATATTTCTTCTCTTTTCCCTCTTTTGGACCGATTCTTCACTGTTTTATCCATTTCTTTCATTTGATTTTATCTGATTCCTCATGATTTTTTCATCGTGTTTCTCGTTGATTCGGTCAAACCCCTCCTTTCGATCTCTTTCCTCTTGTCGGTCTGTTCTTTCCCTTTGATTCCTTGTGGATCAGCCAAACCATTGCAATTTTTTTTACATTTCTCCCTCTTCTTCCGTTCCCTTGATCGATTCTTGCTTGCCTTCATTCTTTTCTTCCCGTCGAACACTTTTTCCTTCTTTTGGCCATTTCCAGTTCACCCTTTCTGCTTCTTAGTCTTTCCCTCTGTTTGGTGATCATGGAACCCGCAAGCAAGTAGTCTCTAAGAAAAGATTAAGTCAGGGTTCTATTGAAAGAAGAACCAAGGCTTGAAGTGATAGAGGATAGCAGTCTGAGCATGAGAGAGTGGCACCCCATCATTCCCCCATAGCAGATAGAGTATTAGGGAAGATTATCGCTGCTGGTCGACGAGTTGACTTAGCATTCTTTGACTGCGAGGATTTTCGTCTTGGACAGATTCTTGAGGCAGCCAGCTTGACCTCCTTCTATACTATGAAGGAGAAGTATTACCCGCACCTTATCAGAGAGTTCTATGAGAGTTTGGCTTGCGGAGGATTGATATGGAGCGCTACAGTCCGAGGCATTGAGATTCCTATTTCTGAGGCCATATTGAGCAGAGTCTAGGATATTCCCCATCGTGGGATTGTTGCCACCAGTGTTGGAGACAGAGAGGAGGCATTTCATCTTGTTCTGGAGCGAGATGATGTTAGCAGTGTGATTATAGTCACCGCGAATCAGTTATCTGTAGAGATACAGCTCCTTCACTTCATAGCAAGGATTCTTGTGTTGAAGACTGGTCGCTTTGATTTTATCACAAAGCGGGAGCTGATGTTGATGGTTTGCCTCACACAGAGGGCGGCTGTCAACCTCCCAGCCCTGATGATGAGCCAGATGAGAGAGGCTATGACCTAGCATCGATTGTGTCTTCCATACGGGATGGGACTGACTCATATATTCAGAGCTTATCATGTTCCTTTGGAGGAGGAGGCCTCCAAAGATATTCTATGCATTGATGTGTACGACGAGCGATCCCTACATCATATGGAATACAGGAGGGTGGCAGGCAGGTGGGTTCGTAGAGAGTCTGGTCATGTGCCAGATGAGGAGGATGAGTTGCAAGCTGCAGAGGCAGGACCATCTGAGCTTACTAAGCACTTGACACCTCCTAGACCCGCACCTGTTGCAGCTTCTGGATCTGAGCCTGTCACACCAGCACCAGTTTCTTTACCTGTTACCGCTCCTCGTACATCTACTGAGTTATCTTTTGAGGAGCATGTCAGACATGAGTTTGCTGAGGTCAGGAGTGAGATTGTTGGATTAGCTGTCCGGACTACTCAGCTTCGTTTTGAGATTGAGGGACTAAGAGCACATACTGATAATTAGCTCTCAGGGATTACACAGACTATGGAGACATGTTTTATCGAGATTCGAGATCTCTCTTTCCTCCGACTGCACCCTCTGGTCCACCTCCTCCTTCGCCAGTAGATGATGGTGACACTCCTGGTGATGGTAGTGGTGAGGCTGATGGAGGCACTGATGTCCTTGGTGATGACAGTGATGGCAGTGACGACAGAGCAGGAGATTATGAGATTGTCAACCAGGAGATTCAGACTCCTGATGCTACCATTGATACTCTTAAAGACACTCAGCTTACTACTTCACCTGTCTTTCTGACTCCAGCAGAGACTCTACCTCCTCCATCTATGAGATCTTTCAGGGTTATACCCCATTTTGGTCCTTCCACTAGGACTAGGAGCCATAGCACCCTTAAGACCCCTAGATCCCTTACTTCTAGGACTAGGATTAGTGCTCCTATTTGCTTTGAGCTTCCATCTGATGAGGAGTAGCCTCACATATGCTTATCATGATGTTTGTGTTTATGCATTAGTCTTGATGTTATCTACTATGTATTAGCTTATTAGTCATGTATCAGTTTATGCTATGCAAGCAATGTTGTAATGAAATTCTCTTGCATATATGAAAGCTTGCATTTATCTCATGATTACTCTCTTTTTTGTCCATTGGCTCTGATACCTACTGATATTTATTAATATATTATCGGATCATAGCCCCCAATCTACCTTGTATGCATTAATTCAGGAGGAGTTTACTCCTTTTAATGTTTAATGTTGACAAAAAGGGGGAGTAAAATAAATATAAGCATTTTAAGCATTTTCTATAAATTCTGAAATATTTCAGAACTTATCTAAAATAGGAGAAGAGAAAATAATCTTTTCAACCTTGTTTGGCACTTCTCCTCCATGAAACTATGTTGTATAAACCTTGATATGCTGAATTTAAAGTGTATGCTCACTTGAATAAGTATAATTGAATTTAAATGCTTATATACTAAAGATTTTGTCATCATCAAAAAGGGAGAGATTGTTGGCTTTAGCCTTTGATTTTGATGAACTAACAAAATGTTGAGTATATATTTTATACTAATGTTTCAATTGTAGTTATGAGTTTTAGGATACAGGCACCTCAAATTCTCTATATGAAAGTATCGTGACACTCATTGGAAGCTAAACAATTTTCACTATTTATGAAGTCTTCTCATTTGAAAAAGGCCTCAAAATATATCAAATGGAGCTTTAAAAAAAGGGTATTGAAGTTTCATTGGAGAACTTTTTGAATTCTGAAGGTTGGCACAAGTTTTTTGTCGGGTTACAGAGCCAAGTGTCAACTCATGGCACGCTAAGTATCGACACTTTAGAAAGTGGCACGCAGAAAATTCCTGTGGCATGTCAAGTGTTGACTCACTAGAATCAAGTGTCGACTCACAGAAGTCAGGTGTCGACTCATAGAAAAGAAGTGTCGACTCATGGCCTGAGAAAATTGAAAATATGGAACTATGCCATTCGGAGGTTTTTTTATCAAGTGCCGACTCAAGAAATTCAAGTATCGACTCAGGAGATTCAAGTGTCGACTCATAGCCTGAGAACAAAAAAAGGACAGAACCCTGGTTTTTCAAATGTTTATACCTTGAGTCGACTCATGCTAACCCAAGTGTTGACTCATGAAGACTCAAGTGTTGACTCACAGAAGTCAACTATCGACTCACGGGTTCTGACAGCTATAGTGGTTATATTTTTTGAGAGGTAGAATTGATCCCTACAAGCTCACAACGGCTAGTTTTGCTCCACCAACGATCTTAAACCATTTTTTGAAAGTTTTTGAAGTATTTAAACTTCACCAAACTCATTCATAAAGAATAAAATTCACAAGAGACACGACTTTTCTTGAGAACTTCACTTCTAAAGTCAAAAAGAGAGCAAAAGAAAAGATTCCACTGAAAAAGCTTACAAGCCTTCATTTTAGCATTCCAAAAATAGTTTGTGAAGTGATTTCAAAGAAAAGACAACTCAAGCAATCATCAAAAGCCTCAAAGATTCCATATTCCACTCTATGAGAGAGTTTGCTTGTGCTTTAAATTTGTTTCTTTGAATTTATTTCTTGTACTAGTTTCAAGGGTGTTTGAAACTAGGTGTTAGGCCCTTCCAAGCCTTGAATTGGAATCCAAGCCTAGGTTGGCTTGAGTAAAGGTTATTGATGAGCCTAAGTGAGAAAACCAACTTTGGGTTTGACTTGTGAGCTTGTTAAAAATAAGTTGGCTATAATCTAGGTTGATTATAGTGAAATTCTCAAGGGGTTGCTTGGGGAGTGGATTTAGGTGCTGGGCTTGCACCGAACCACTATAAACTTTTATGTTTATGTGTGTGCTCTTTATTATTTTCCATTTTTTGCTTATACTCCTAGCATTGCATCTCACTCACTTATTGTACACTTGCATTGCTTCACAAACACATTAATTTTTGCACATATCTGCTTTAATTTTTTAAAAAAATCCAATTCACCCCCTCTTGGGTTGCTACACTGGGCAAAATCAACTCATGAAAGAAAATTTAGAAAATTCAAGTGTCGACACTTGGTGTAACGGCTAGTTTTCAGAAGTGCGTAATTGATTCAAACTTGCTTTAAACAGCTAGTTTTTCATCCCCAACGATCATAAACAGTCATCTATGGTTTGGAAAGCAATACAAATACCAAAAATCAAATAGAAAAGAAATCCTTTGGTGAGATTATTGAATATCCTTCATGGATTCAAGTGTTAAGTGGTTCAAGCCTTCAAGCTTCCAAATATAAGAGAGTTGATCAAAGTTTACAACATCAAGTTTCATTCAAAGGCTTCAACAAATTGAAGACAAGCTTCTTCAATATCATCCAAGGGCTTCAAAGAGATACTTGCTTTATTTTAGAAAGCTTTAGTATATTCTTTACTTTCATTTTTACATTATTGTATCAAGATTTTTGGTGAGCCTTGGAAAACCAAAAAGGTTGTTGGTGATCTCGTAAAACCAACATAGGTTGTTGGTGATCCTGTAAAAACAACATAGGTTGTTGGTAAGCCCATAAAACCTTTGAAAGTTGTTGGTTAGTCTAAGTTAGAAAACCAACAAGGGGTTTGACTTGTGAGCCCGGTGAAAACAAGTTGAATTTTGATTAGTGAGCCCGGAAAACTAATCGGCTATAATCTTGATGATTATAGTAGAATTTTCAAGGAGAACTTGGAAAGTGGATGTAGATACCTTGGAGTGCACCGAACCACTATAAATTTATTATGTTTGTGTGATTGTTTTTCTTTGTGCATTTACTTTATTAATTCTGCTGCACATTATTTTGAAGCACACAAATACTTTAGCAAAACACAAGCACTTAATTATAATTAGCACAAACTTGTTTTATATCCATTGAAATACTTGTTGAAATAGTTTTATAAAACCCAATTCACCCCCTCTCTTGGGTTGCATCATCACTGGGCAACAATTGGTATCAGAGCCCGGGACCCAAAATCGTTGATATCTAGACTTGGTGCTTTGCAAAGAATCTAATGGTTTTGAGTTAAAAGATCATGGCAGCTCTAGAAGGTGCTTGTTTTTCTATAGGACATGCAACTAATAGACCACCATTTTTCAATGGCACTAATTATACTTTTTGGAAAACTCGCATGCGCATCTATATTCAATCTTTTAGTTATTATCTTTGGAAAATTATAGTTAGTGGTTCTCATATTCCTTCCATTTTGGTTAATGGCATTTCCATTCCAAAGCTCGAAGAGGATTTGAATGAATATGACATTAAGCAATCTGAAATTAATGCTAAAGCAATGAACTTGCTTTATTATGCATTGGACTCTAATGAATTCAATAGGATCTCCACATGTACATCGACAAAGGAGATATGGGACACACTTGAAATTACTCATGAGGGTACTCTTCAAGTAAAAAATACTAAAATTAATATGTTTGTTCATTCTTTTGAAATGTTTGAAATGCTACATTATGAATCTATATCTGATATGTATACTAGATTTATGACTATTGTTAATGAATTGAAAAGTCTTGATAAAGTCTATACTAATGCTGATTTGGTTAATAAAATTCTTAGATCTTTGCCAATATCATGTGATCTAAAGGTAACGGCGATCCAAGAAGCCAAACATATTGATACCCTGCCTTTGGAAGAGCTTATTGGTTCACTCATGACCCATGAGTTGAATTTATGGCATAGAGAAGTGGTTGCTGATCAAGAAAAGAAAAAGATAAAAGCACTCAATGCCAAAAAGAAATTCAAGGCAATGATGGCAACTTGGAACGACGGTGAAGATCTAGTTCGGAGGAAGAACAAGAAGTTGCCAATCTTTGCTTCATGGCAAATGAGGAAGAGGTATGTGCTGAAAATGAATATGATTTTACCTTTAATGAATTACATAATATATTTAATGATCTTATGCATGAATACAAAGTATTAAAAATTAAGCACAAGAAATTAAAAGACATGTAGATTCTTTTTCTCTTGAGAACACCAATCTTGCCAATAAAAATCATAATTTAAATATAAAGATTGATGTTTTAGAAAATGATAAGAATAATCTTTTTAAAGAAAAAAAAATTAGAAAAAGAAAATATTGATTTGAAAGATTTATATAATATGTTTTCAAATAAGAAAAATGTTTTATTGAGTGAAATAAAAATTCTAACAAGGTCCAAGATTTTTGTATCAAATGATGAGCTTTTAAAGAAAAACAAAAATCTTGACTAAAAAAACAAGAATTTCTTTGTTGATGCATCTTACAATCTAACTTATTTTAGATGTTGTAAAATTGGACTTAATGCATATCCATGTAGATTAGGAAAAATTTGGGTTCCAAAAGGAACCATAGTTACTAACCCTAAAGGATCCAAGAAAGTTTGGGTACCAAAATTGTCTACTTAGTGTGTTTTGTAGGAATGTCTTACAGCCCAACATGAAGAAAGAAGATTTTTTTGAAAGGAGGCTGTACAAGATAATACAAAGAGTGGACAAGCTATATTTTGGACTAAATGGTAAAGGAAGCATTAAACATATTGGTAAATTTTAAATATTTCCTTCCATAATTGAAAATGTAGTTGAATATTTGTTATAAATATTGCATCAATTACTTTGAAAATTATTTTAAATGATCAATTAAAATCAAGCTTAGACCTATGTCATTGGTTATGATCAAGAACTTTTTGATATTGATGAACTTCATGCTATCATGATTAAACTTATGATTATAAGACCTTCACTTGATTTTGATTTTGTATCTTAAATTACTTCATGAAAAATATTTTTAAAGTTGCATATTGCTTTGAAAATTATTTCAATTGATTAATTAGAATCAGTTTAGACTAATAGTCATTTGTTGTGATCATGAACTTTTTGATGTTGATGGATTTCATGCTCTCATGATTACACTTGTGATTATTAGACTTTCACTTGATTTTGATTAATATAGTTTTAAACCATTTCAAGTAAAATATTATGATTTATGTGTTTTTAGTTTCGGCATCTATGCTTAAGTTAAAAATGATTTGGATCAAGACTAGAACTAGTAGTTAAGGATTACATTTAAGAAGAATGTATGCATATTGACAAATCCTTGCTCCAGCAGCTAAACTTGATACTAAATTACTTCTAACTTTTGTATGGATAATCAAAATAATTTCAAATCATATGGTTTTCATGAAATGTATTCTATTTTGTATCCATGCTTAGATTAGAAATAATTTGGAACAAGTATAGAACTAGTAGTTAAGGGTTACATTTAAGAAGAAGGTATACATATTGATAAACCCTTGCTCTAGTAGCTATACTTGCTATTAAATTACTTTTAGCATCTGTATGGATATCAATTCATTTCAAATAAATTTGAAATCATGATGATCAATTCCTTGCATTTTGAAAATTTTGTATATCTTGGAAATTCAAATCTTTGCTTTCAAACTTAGTATTTATGTTCATATCTCAAATTATCTGAAATTATGATGCTTGTGCTTTCATGTTTTATTCCTCAATGAATGCGTATTTTTAAGGGGGAATAATATTTAGAGGGAGCATCCAAAGATTTGTTGTCATGTATGATGCTTTCAATATTTTCTTGATATTATACTTATGTTGCTCTAATACTCCTCCTTGTTTTCAAATCTAATCATTTGAGGGGAGTTACATTTAATTGGTATCAAGATTTATTAAGAATCTTAAAAAAAGAGAGAGAAGAGCTCCTAGTAACTGCTTCGGATTGGGTTAGTCACCATGGCCGTCCAGTCATAGGAGCTAAGTAGGCTTTAAAAACCCTCTTCCCATTCAATGGGATCTCTTATGACATGTTGGGGTGCCACTGTGACCTTATCCCATGAACAAGTGAGGTGAATGGACTGTTGTCTTGCTATTAGTTATGCATATTAGAGCTAATATATATTGAATTATTTTTTGTATGTGCATGTCATTTTTGTGGTATCATGTTCAATTAGTATCATATTTAATTGGTACCATAATTAATTGATTTCATGTATTGAATTTGATGATCTACTTGTTTTTTTTTCCTCCTTCATTCCCATCTTGTATTGCCTTTCACCCTTTTTCATGATGACAAAAAGGGGGAGAAATATATTAAGTATGAAAAGGAAAAAGATATGATAAACATAAAAAAATTATAAGAAAAATGAAAGAAAGTGCAAAAGGGGGAGAAGAAAGCAAAATATTATAATCTTAAGGGAAGAATTAGTAAGGAAGAGAAAATTAAATTTTTTTGCATACTTTGAAAAAATGTTTTGAAATCATATTTTGAAGAGAAGCTTGATACTTATTGATTTTGAGCTTACATGTTTATATTGTTGTTAATCTTTTTTAAGCTTACCCTATTCATATACTTAAAGCTTTTGTCATCATCAAAAAGGGAGAGATTATTGACTCTGATCTTGATTTTGATGATTGATAAAATATTTAAGTATATATGAGTACTAATTATATTTTAAAGTATATTTATCAGATCTTAGTACTCATCCATGTTGAATGAAGAAATCCATATTTTCAGTTAAAGAAAGTTCTTAAATTAATGAAAATCAAGTATATGGACTTTGAAATTGATATGGAAGAACGTGAAGAGGCTAAAAATCAATTTTGGAGAAGTTTCAGCAAGTTTCAGCACTGGCACAAGCAAGTGTCGACTCATGAAGATGTTCAAGTGTCGACTCAAAGCCTGAGAATAAAAAAAATACAGAACAGTGTCAAACCTGAATTTTTGCCTCGAGCTGACCTAAGTGTTGACTCAAGAGGTCGACTCATGGGGAAGTGTCGACTCATGAAGAAAATTTAGGAAATTCAAGTGTCGACACTTAGTGTAATGGTTAGTTTTTCAGAAATGCAGAATTGATTCAAACTTGCTTCAAACGGCTAGTTTTTCATCCCCAACGGTCATAAACGATCATCTTTGATTTGGAGAGCTATATAAACACCAAAAATCAAATAGGAAAGCAATCCTTTGGTGAGATCATTGAATATCCTTCAAGGATTCAAGTATTAAGTGATTCAAGCCTTCAAGCTTTCAAAGATAAGAGAGTTGATCCAAGTCTACAACATCAAGCTTCATTCAAAGGCTTCAACAAATTGAAAACAAGCTTCTTCAATATCATCCAAGGGCTTCAAAGAGCTACTTACTTTATTTTAGAAAGCTTTAGTGTATTCTTTACTTTCATTCTTACATTGTTGTATCAAGATTTTTGGTGAACCTTGGAAAACCAAAGAGGTTGTTGGTGATCTCGTAAAACCAACATAGGTTGTTGGTAAGCCCATAAAACCATCGGAGGTTATTGATTAGCCTAAGTTAGAAAACTAACATGGGGTTTGACTTGTGAGCCCGGTGAAAACAAGTTGGATTTTGATTAGTGAGCTCGGAAAACTAATCAGCTATAATCTTGGTAATTATAGTGGAATTCTCAAGGAGAACTTAGGAAGTGGATGTAGGTGCCTTGGAGTGCACCGAATCACTATAAATTTATTATGTTTGTGTGATTATTTTTCTTTATGCATTTACTTTATTAATTCCACTGCACATTCTTTTGAAGCACACAAACACTTTGGCAAAACACAAGCACTTAATTGTAATTATCACAAACTTGTTTTATATCCATTGAAATACTTGTTGAAATAGTTTTATAAAATCCAATTCACTCATCCTCTTAGGTTGCATCATCACTGGGCAACAGCCACCCTCTCCTCTGCCCAATGATGACATCCTCTTCCCCACCACCGATCATTTGCCATCTAGATGCTCGGCCTAGCTCTCGAGCAGACGCCACCATCTTGCCACCATTGCTGCCCCGATCTACCCGTTGCCACCCTAACATTGTTGCCCTCTTCATTGCCTCCTCACCATGCTGCCAGCATCACCACCATCACTGTCCAATGCCGATGCCTCCGCCCAGTGCCACCATATTCCCCATTTTGATTTGATGCCATCTCTGCCATCCATCCACTGATTCTCTTCCCATCATCATAACCATTTAGTATACTGATCCAATGGCTGATAGAGGACCCATCCTGAGATGAATTATTGAGATTGATTCATGCATGATCTATGGAAATTTTGACATGATTTGATCATCTGACAACCCAAGCTATTCTAACTTAATTTTAGTTATTTGATCATTATCCAACACCCAAAATAATTCCAAGAATTCTACTAAGAGTCTAATTCCTAGTCATATACTGATTTGACCTTCTCCAAGCCCTATTTAAAGGACCCCTGGGCTATAGAAGAGATCATCCTGGAGAAAAGGTATAGTACAGGGTAGAGGAAATAGCTTAGGTTGTGGGTTGGCCTCTAAGAGTGAGGTTTCTTAAAGGAGAGTTCTGTCCCTATACTATCTTCAAGCCTATTCCATCTCCAAGATCAAGATCCAAAGAAGAAGAAGAAGAAGAAGCCTAGTTCGCTCCATAGAGTATGACGAAAGAAGGTGATATAAACCAACTTCCTGATAAGGCTATGACGAATCAACTTCGGATACTTTGTTACCACTTTTCATAGTTTATTTAATTATTATTTTTAATTTATTGTAATTAGATTTTAATTAATACAAAATTTATTTTTATGTAATTTAAATTTTTGTTACTTATTTTTAATGCAAGTAGATATTAAAATCTGATTAGCAGATTGAATGTATCGAGTTTTAATTTTTTTGCACTTTTAATTTCCATTTTCCCGACTCCAACATATTTTTCTTTTCTTTTCTTTTTAAAATCAAATATTCTAAATTATTTTAAGCACTATCTTCTCTGTGGATTCGACTCGACTCGCTGCTTTCTATGCAAGTTTAGTTAATTAGAAGTTGAATTTTAAATTGATAATCATGGTATCTTAACGATAACATCACGATCTATCAAGTTTTTGGCACTGGTGTCAAGAAAGGCATGAACACTATTTTTTTTTATCTCTTTGATTTCTTGTAAATTTAATTTATTAAGAGGAGAGCAAGAAAGTTCTACAAATTTGGTGAGATCAACCCTAACCCCAAATTTATTTTTTTTTTTAATTTAGTTTCTTTTAATTAGTTTCCTCCTTAAATTAATGTAAAAAGAAAAAATACTTTTGTTTACTTTTAATTAGTTTCTTTCTTTTCAAACTAACCTAAAAAGAAAAAATCTTTTTTAGTTTCTTCCTTTTCAAATTAACCTAAAAAAAATACATAACTTTTTAATTAACTATCTTGAATACTAGATTTAATTTCTTTTCTTAATATTAGTTGCTTTATATTCGTAGTCAATTTTATTTCTCTCATATCTACCTAATCAAATTTAAAACCTACCTTTTATTTTTTTAACTTAAATTAACATAACATAAAAAGAAAATAAAAATATCACATAATACTTAACTAAAATAGAGAAACTAATTAATCTTTAAAAATTTACTACTTATTTTGGATATCTTTTCTTTTTGCATC
Organism: Areca catechu; assembly: GCA_021397845.1. NCBI lineage: Eukaryota > Viridiplantae > Streptophyta > Magnoliopsida > Arecales > Arecaceae > Areca > Areca catechu. The sequence goes on along the minus strand of CM038039.1, from coordinate 200,212,574 downwards.
TCATACTTCTATAAAATATCTTAAGGGCAACAATCCATAAACAATATAAGATAAGGATTTGATTACCCTTTCTTAGTCCACAAACTACTACCCTCCATCTTGTATTGATCCCAGCCTTTTAATTAAAATCGGTCCCTAAGATACTTGAGCTTAATAGGACAAAGCACTCAGAAGAGTTGACCAAGTCAGCATTGGCTAATTGACTGGTATCTAGGAAAGGGATTCAAGGATGATAAATACTTGAAAAAAGGTGATTTTTAATTGGTTTCGTTGACTAACCTAGCCAATCTGATTGGTGTCTAAGAAAAACAACAAGAGGACCCCATCGATCTTACCTTGGCCAATTGTTTAATTAGTTTCTGACTTGGAGAGCTCCAAGATGGCCTTGGCAGTTAGGTACTGTCTAGATTTAGAATAATCCTAGGATAGTAAGTCCATGCTATGGTAACTTGTTTATAAAAATATCAAATTCTAACTAATTTTTTTCTCTTCTAGCTCTAGAACTCCTTAGGTCCTCATCTTTAGAACTCTTTTCTATCTTTTTTCCTTCATCATCTCACCTCTCCTCTTTAAAAAAATAAATAAAATAAATAAGTATATAAATAAATAAGGATTGCTCTGATCTAAAATCTTGATTGCATATCTGAATAATCAAAATAATTCGATAAACTAAATCAGTACCATGAGTATGAATCATTATATTAGAGTACCCTTTTTGCCGACACACCAAGTTTATTCAAGTCTCACCCATTTTGTGAGTAAATGCCTAACTGTGTACTAACCTCTTCAGTTTATGTATAACCAAGTTTATCAAGATCAAGCCCAAATGACCTATAACTCGGAAAATAATCATACTTTAATACCTATAATTCAGGTTGGGGGACTCAACCAGATTTTTCGTGGTAGCCATATCCAGTGGTTACACTAGCAATTCAAGAATCTATGTTTGTAGATGCACCATATTATGATCAGCCCTATCCACATGTCATCCTTGTCTAATACCTATAGCCCATTATTTGAAAAGAAGGTTCAGCAAGCATCATATGCACCTTCTCTATAGACCAACCTAGATATTGATAGGTTTGCTCAAATTCAACAAATAATTATAGCCTAATAATAATTTATCGATAAGCTAATGGATCAAACTGAATAATGATTAATTGAACTTAATAAAGAGGAGGGAAGTGAATTTCCTAGTCAACCCAAGAGTAACCTAGAGGGATCATACATAGCTTAAAATTTTAATGACCCTCTACCTTTTCCTAAACAATCAACTCTAACCCCCGGGAATGAAATGGTCTTAGAACAACTCTGCACAACCATAAAGACCAATATATATAATTTGACTAAGGTAGAAAAATATATGAAAAAATTAAACTGGTAGGACAAATCAATTTCATCATTACCTTACTTACCTATTCCCCCAGTCTCTAGTGCCCTAGAATCATCCATGCCTTTTAATGGGATGGGAAAACAAGTAATGCAATGATAGAATTAGTTGATTCTTCCCAAGAACTATAATTACATAACATAATACAGGAAGCCACCCACATAGTTCTCTCCCAAGATTCAGTAGATCCATGTCCAGCTCATTTTGGGATGGGTAATTTTAATGTAGATGGATATACTTCATAAGTGAATAACTTAATACAAACACCCTACTTTGAAACCACCTCACTTTAGATTGATGAACAACAAGAGCCATCACCTACCCTACCAATAGCCTCTTGTTAGAATCACCACCTGATCTAGAGCTGAAATCACTTCCTGATGCATCCATTGAAGCTTTCTCAGTGAAACTTACCTAGAAAGCTAAACTTAGTGGTATTCTAAAAGCACATAAAGAAACTATTGAGTGGGATCCCTAAAATAAGAGATCAAGATTTTAAAATTTTTATAATTGATTTCTCCATATTTAGCACTAATCTTGATGACTGCCTCCAAAATCTTTTCATGATAATAAAATGATGTATGGAGAGGTTTAATATTAATCTAAAAAAGGTGTCTAGCTTTAAAATAGGAAGGGATATTGACCAAACACATCATACCCAAGAAAGAGAGTAGGGTAGATTAACTCATAAGTAAAGAAATTCTTAAACTATCACCTCCAATCTCAGCCCAACAAATACAATTCCTTCCTAATTATTGTATAAACTATAATAATATTTTTAAATCATCGAATAACATGCTTACCTAGTGTACTTTATTAATTCACACTAATCATTATAGAGTACTCTACAAATATTTTTCTACTATGATGATAAGACCTCTTGATTGGTCTTGTCCTTTTGATATCGTGAGGGACATATTAAAGTTAATTATCTATCGAACTCCCTCATAATATCCGGTTGAAGATGTTAAACTTAATGCTTATTAAGAAGCAACCCAATATTTATTTTTATACTTTTAAAAATAAAATAAAATTTAAAAAATCTAATCCAAATTGATTGTTGTAACATTTTATCTTGTTGACAAACTCCTCTTCTCAAGTAACCTCTATCCCTATATATTTTTTTTATCCTTATGGTTTGAATTTATTTATTTAACTTGTTTATACCATTAGAAACAATGATATTTAAGTTTGGGGTAGGGACAAATTTTTAAATTTTTTTTAAAAAAAATTAAAAAATTGAAAATCTTTGGAACTTGTTGAAAATTTTTAAAAAATTGAAAATCTTTGGAAATTATTGAAAATTTTTGAAAAATATTTTTAGATTTTTAAAGAGAAAGCTTTTATTTTGAATAAATCATGTATCAAGAAAGAAAATCTTAAACAAAATAGATTAGAAAAAAGTAATAGAGTTGGAAGGTATTTGCTAATGACTATAACGAGTCAAGGAGTAAACTAGTTGTTGATCTTCTGATAGCCTACTTAGATCATCTAAAGGCTATTAGCATTTTTGATTACACATGCACACTAACGAGACAAAGTAGGTGTTAGTTGTAAGGCTAATTGAGAACTCAATTATCACCAAAAATTGGTAATTAATATACACTCCAATTAAAGAAACTTGAATTTAAGAGAAGAGCTACCTACATAAAAAAATAAAAAAAGTCAGGCAATGTGAAACCTATCTTGAATTTAAGAAAAGAGTTACCTATCCGAAATAAAAGTGCAAAACATAGAGTATATATGGATTTCCCTAAGCTTAGTAACCAGATTTCTGCACCTAAGTCAAGTGTGGAGGTTCGTGTCAAACGGTGAAGAGAAAGCTATGATGCTCATCATTCAAAAAAAAAAAGTAGTGTGAAAGCTACTTTACATTCATAAGCTAAATTTAGGAATGTATAGAAAATTAACCAAAGTATTAAGCAAAGATGCATTTATCCTTTGCAAGCTAGCACCGAACTACCAAGTTAGTCATTACAAATATAAGTGATGTAGGTCTTTAGATGAATTCTAAGAAAGTTTCTAATAGTATTGACTGTGAAATTTGCTTCTGAAACTTAATACTTAGTTAGCGATACTTACTAGATCTTTTTATTTTCAATCCTAGATTTATTTTTGTAAAGGAATCTCTTAATGACACATGGTTATAATTAAATACTTATATATCTATTGCATTGCTAAGGGACTAGCAATGAATAAGTTGGGGGGTGTGATAAATCAAGTATTTATATATTTATTTTAAATATTTTAAGTAATTATTTGTGCTAACATCTTCTAAAAATTCTAATTTTATAATTAAACTGGACCTTCTTGCAAAATTAACTATTTTTAAAATACCTTTAAAAAAATAAAATTAGAGCATAATTATATAAAATAAATGTCAAGTCGAAGTATTATACACCCTTAAAATATTTAATGAAAAGTTTAATTCATATTTCTTCTTCTTTGGCATGTATATTAAGATTGATAAAAAATTTTGAAACTCTGAAACCTAGAGAAATTTGTTAGATTACTGATTAAAAAGCTTGCCAACATGAAGAGCTCAATTTATAGAATCCAATAGATCAAATGGCTTGTAAATCAAAGTTTAAATGAATCCAGAATCAAGAAAAAACTAAAACATCAAATATGCACATATTTTAAAGCAACCAATCTATCATGGACTAGCTGCTTGATCTATGGAAGCTTAAGTGGTCCACTGGTAGCCATGTTTTTGGTCTATGGCTCAGGACCATGGATCATAGAAGGATTTTAGGTATCCCACTGTCGCCCGAGCCATAGGCACCTTCCTTGTCGATTGAAGAAGCTGCCGGACATGCCACCTCCCCATCCTGACCCTCCTCTTAGCCCGATCTGCCATTCCCGTGTTGCCTCATCACCGTTGCCATCTTCCTGCTGCCTCTACCTAAGCCACATCGCCCCATGCCTCCCATACCACCGGCCTCTTCCCGTTGCCTCTTCACCAAAGCCACCACCAAGACGTGGCTTAGTGCTGCCACCTTCTTCCTCCTTCCCCATCCTCCTCATCACTGGCTTTCTCCCCTTCACCGCACCCAAGCCCACGTCACCATCCGCCATGTCCATCGCCCTCTCCCCTTTGCCCGAGATGCTGTTGCTCGTGCCTCCCATGGCCACCTCCCATGGTCACCATCCATTAGCCAAGATCCGTCTAATGCTGCCACCTTGATGAGTTGGCCCCTCTCCTTTGCCCGACATCGACATCCTCTTCCCCACCAACGATCATCGGCCATCCAGATGCTCAGCCCAACTCTCAAGGAGATGCCATCACCTTGCCATTGTTGTTGCCCCGATCTGCCCATTACCACCCTTATGTTGTCGCCCTCTTCATAACCTCCTTGCCATGCTGCCAACATCACCACCATCACTGTCTAATGCCAACACCTTTGCCCAGTGCCATCGTATTCCCCATTTCGATTCAATGCCATCTCTACCATCCATTCCACCGAATCTCTTCCCATCATCATAGCCATCCAGTGTATTGATCCAATGACTGATAAAGGACCCAGCCTGAGATGAATTATTGAGGTTGATTCATGCACGATCTATGAGAATTTTGATATGATTTGATCATCTGACGACCCAAGCTACCCTAACTTGATTTTAGTTATTTGATCATTATCCAATGTCCAGAATAATTCCAAGAATTCTAGTAGGAGTCTAACTTCCAGTCCTATATTGATTCGACTTTCTCCAAGACCTATTTAAAAGACTCCTGGGCTATAGAAGAGATCATCCTAGAGAAAGGGTATGGTATAGGATAGAGGACATAGCTTGGGTTGTAAGTTAGCCTCTAAGAGCGAGATTTTTTAGAGAAGAGTTTTGCCCCTACACCATCTTCAAGCCTATTCCATCTCCAAGATCAAGATCCAAAGAGGAAGAACAAGAGGAAGCATAGTTTGCTCCATGAAGTATGATAGAAAAAGACGAAATGGCATCAATCAACTTCCTAATGAGGCTGTAGCAAATCAACTTCAGATAATTTATTATCATTTTTGGTAGTTTATTTAATTATTATTTTTAATTCATTATAATTAGATTTTAATTATTACAAAGTTTATTTTTATATAATTTAAATTTTTGTTAATTATTTTTATTACAAGTAGATGCTAAGATCTGATTAGTAGATCGAACATACCAAGTTTTAAATTTTTTTTATACTTTTAATTTTTATTTTTCTGACTTCGAAATGATTTTTTTTTTAAATCAAAGATTTTAAATTATTTTAAACATTGCCTTCTTTGTGGATTCGACCCGACTCGCTATTTTCTATACAAGTTTAATTACTTAAAAGTCAAATTTTAAACTAATAATCATAGTGTATTAACGACATCGTGATCTATCAACCTTGCTTTCTATTCATTCCTTGTCTCAAATAAATGGAATGCTAGAGCTACTTTGGGATGTTTATATGATGCCTTTTGATGGTTTGTCAGGAGGCATTGTAATCACATGAAAAAAGATTTTGGGGATGTTTGCAAAGTTGTCACTCCTCAAAAGGCACTATGTGGGCTATGGATATTGTGTATGCCAATACTTGTGGGATTCAATGTAAGCTTATTTGGAATACTATGTCAAATGTTTTGTCTCTAGGGCTTCCTCTCTTGCTTATAGAAGACTTTAATTATATTCTACAAGCCAAATATATAGATATAAGAGGAGGCAAAGCCAGTATCAAATAGAGAATTTAGATCCTTTATCAAACATTCAGGCTTGATTGATCTTGGTTTTCAAGAGCCTAAATATACCTAGTATAGTAATAGACTTAGGCTAGCCAAAGTATGGGAATGATTAGATAGAGTCTTTGCTACAAATTCCTGGTCAGACATCTATCCTAAGTCCAAAGTGTAACATCTCACTAGATATGCCTCAAATTACTATCCTTTGCTGTTATCTATTAATAAAAGATCTGTATATAAGCCTCCCTTCATATTTGAAAAACTCTAGTTATTTTGGTTGGATGTCTACCAAGTTGTTAAGTAGGAGCATCATTTCTAGGGTATCAGGTTGATCCTATTGTTGCATACCACTAGATCAACTTTTCAAAAATAGAGCAAAAGGAGTGTCAACAATAATTTTAGAAAAAATGATGATCTCCAAAAACAAATTCTATCCTTTCAAAACATTGAGGTTGAACAAGAGAGGCCAGATATGCAAGATCATTTGAAGCTTCTAGCCATTCTATGACAATATCATCTTAAACTATACTTGTAGGAGGTGCTATGGAGATAAAAATTAAGAACCACTTGGATGCATGAGGAAGATACGAATACTAAATTCTTCCATCAATCTACTATGATAACAAGAAGAAGAAATAAAATAATGAGCTTATTGAATGTAGATGGCTCCATAATAGAAGCAAATATAGTAGTATAAAATAAATACTATTCTCCAGCACTTCAAACAAAAATGGTAGTGGCAATTGTAGCATGATGATCCATTATTACCTTCTATTTCTTCTCCTATCATGACTAAAAATAATTTTACCTTAATTCAACCTATGACGGAGATAGAAATAGAGAAGACACCGAAATCTATGAATTCTGATAAAGCCCTAGGGCCAAATAGTTTCTAAGCCATCTTTTTTCAATACTTTTGGCCTATAGTAAAACCTAAGATTATATAGCCATAAATTTTTTTTCCTCCATTCAACTATGCCTTCTTCTTGGAAACAAACTTTTATCACCCTTATTCCCAAATTTGCCACTCCTAATGCCGAGAATTTTTAACTTATCAGTTTGTGCAATGCTATCTACAAAATAATCACCAAAATCCTAGTGAATAGATTGAAGCCTATGTTGCCTCTCATTTTTTGGAACAAGGAGCTTTCATTCAAGAGGTACATTATGAAAAATATCTTGCTAGCCAAAGAACTAATGCATTCTTTAATGAAATCCCCTCATTCTTGACCCTAGATGATACTAAAGTTATATATGGAGGAAGCCTTAGATCAAATTCAATGGAGGATATCACACTCATTTCATCTAGTGGATTCAAGCATATATCTTGCAATCTTAGTATGTTGTACTAATTAACGACATCCCTGCCCTTTGATTCCATACTTCATGTGGTTTCAGGCAAGGATGTCTTTTTTCTTCATATCTATTCATTCTTTATTCTAAGATAAAGAGCCAATGCATTCTTTAATGAAATCCCCTCTTTCGCGATCCTTGATGATACTGAAGTTAGATATGGAAGAAGCTTTTGATCATATTCAATAGAGGATTTCACACTCATTTCATCTCCTGGATTCAAGCATGTGTCTTACAATCTTAGTATGCTATACTAATCAACAGCATCCTTATCCTTTGATTCCATAACTTCATGCGGTTTTAAGCAAGGATGTCTTTTTTTTTTACCGTATCTATTCATTCTTTGCTCTAAGATGCTCTAAAAAATTCTGCATAATGCACTAAGGAGTAAACTTTTGCATGTCTATCAACCAAAAGGTTGTGGATCACAAGTTTCTCATATATTATTTACTAATAATTGCCATTTCATGGCCCAAGCTTCTATTAAGAATGCTATTTTTTTAAAGGTGCTTCTTGATGTCTATTGTCATTACTATGGTGAAGCCATAAACATTGACAAATCATATATGATCTTTAGTCCCTCTATATCCACTGACATCAAAAGTCAAATTCGCTGCATCATTCCCATGTGAGTCATGCATAGCATTTTGAGATATCTTGGAGTCCCTTTATTTGGTGTTAAACTAAAAGCCATTGATTTCAATTATCTTCTAGACAAAGTGGCAACTAAATTAGATAATTGGAAATACTGGATTTTCTCGTATGTAGGCATAGAACCTTTCTAAAAGTTATGCTATATTATATTCCAATCTATACTATATCTTGTCTTTATATGCTTGCCTCAATTATCACCAAAATATAAAATAGTTTCAGGGCCTTTCTATGGGGGTAACCTTCTAGCAGAAGAAGCCTCCATCTTAGTGCATGAGACACTATTTGTTCTCTAAAGAATGAAGGTGGTAAGCTTAATTCCTCTAAAACCCATGCAACAAGTTTCATCCTGTAAATTAGTTACATCCATAGTTCCTCAACCTGACTCTCTTTGGGACCAAACGGTTCCAACCAAAATGGATTCAATGGCTCTTGGCTTTCTTGTAGGAGTCCAAGAAGCTACTCTCCTATTTGGTCTAAGCTATATCAACTCGGATATCATAACCAATTTCAATATATGTGGACTATTAGATCGAGAAAAAATATTCTGATAATGATTGATCCTTGGTTTTCTCAAATCCCCTTAAGCTACTAGCCTATATACATCAATATGGAGGGTGGTTTCTATTGGAATTAAACTTGATGTTTCCAAGGGATACATTGAACAAATAAACTTGATATTTTCCAAGGGATACCTTGAAAGAAGCAATCTTTGGAAAACCAAATGCCATCTTGGAACTAATTAATTTCATAGAAACTTGCAATCATTATTATGTACTTTGAACCAAGAGGTTTATGTATTTATTTCTGGTAAACAAAAAGTCATCTTGTAATTATAAAAGGCCATGTATCCTTTCACCATATGCATGTGAAGAAGAAGAAAGAAATCTGAAATACAATTCCTATTTGCTTGTCCTATTACCTTCTCTCTAAAATATTCTTGTTTCCTTCAAATTTGGTATCAGAGCTACAAAAAAAAAAAGAGAGATCTATGGCCTCCATGAACTTTGTTCAATCCCAAATATCCAAACTCATCAAAGACAACTATAACAACTGGTGTATCCAAATGAAAGCTTTGCTTGGATCCCTTGATGTTTAGGATATTGTAGAAGATGGCTACACAGAGCCAACTGAAGATGATGCAACGCTCACACAAGAGCAAAGAAAGCAAAATAATGAGTCAAAAAGGAAAGACAAGAAGGCCCTCTATACTCTCTATCAAAGTATAGATGAAGGCACATTCGAGATTATTGCCGAAGCTACAACATCAAAGGAGGCATGGAACTTGTTGCATAAGGCACATAAAGGAGCAGAAAAGGTGAAAAAGATTCGGCTACAGTCTTTGAGGTCAGAATTTGAATCTTTCAAAATGATAACCAGGAAATCAATTTCTAATTATTTTTCAAAGATGATGTCTATAGTTAATCAATTAAAAAGAAATGGTGGAGAAATTACTGATATTTGAGTCATGAAAAAAATTTTGCGTTCTTTAGATGCAAAATTTGACTTCATTATTGTAGCCATTGAAGAATCAAAGGAACTGGAGGAGATGACTATAGAGCAACTCATGGGCTCTCTACAAGCATATGAACAAAAACTTTCTAAAATGATGGAGGAGAAGCCCATCGAGCAAGTACTTCAAACAAAACTTACACTACAAGAGAAAGGTGATCTAAAAGACAAAATAAGTTTCCATGGTCGAGGCCGTGGAAGAAGAGGAAGAGGTGGAAGATTTCATCGAGATCAACCACAAAGAAGTCAAGGAGACACAAGAGACTTCTATGCTCGAGGTCATGGTAGAGGAAGATTTTCTAACCTAGAGGAAGAGGAAGGTATGGACAACAAGCATTACAATTTTTTATTTGCAAAAAATATGGGCACTATGCTAAAGATTGTTGGTACAAAGATGATGCTAATTATGTTGATGAAAAAATTCATTTTACAAAAGAGCAAGAAGAAGAAGTAACATTACTTATGGCCTACAACAATGATACTGATGTTGTCAAAAGAAGTACTTGGTATCTAGACACAGGTGCTAGCAATCATATGTGTGAGATAAAGGACATGTTTATTAAGATGGATGAAACCTTCAAATGCTCAGTAACTTTTGGTGATTTCTCTAAAAGACCAGTTGAAGGGAAAGGTAAAATTCTCATCAAGCTCAAAGATGGCACTCAAAATCTTATTTCAGATGTCTATTTTGTTCCAGATATTAAAAACAACATTCTTGGTTTGGACCAATTGCTTGAAAAAGGCTATGATATACATATGAAAGAATTGGGTCTTTCTATTAGAGACAACAACAACAATCTTATTACACATGTTCTTATGTCAAAAAATAGAATGTTTGAATTGAGTTTACATGTTGATGATTCCTCTTGTATGATGGCACAAACTCTTGATGTTTCTACTCTATGGCATCTTAGATATGGACACTTAAATTTTAATGGATTGAAACTTTTATCTAGCAAGAATATGGTGACAAGGATGCCTTGGTTGAAAATGTCAAAAGAAAAATGTGAAACTTGCATGATTGGAAAGCAACAAAGGAAAACCTTCATTTCAGGAAGATCAAGAAGAGCAATGAAACCATTGGAATAAATACATTTAGATGTTTGCGGCTCGATCAAACCAACATCTATGGGAGGTAACAAATATTATCTTTCTTTCACTGATGATTATTCTGGAAAGACATGGATTTATTTGTTACAAAAAAAGAGTGAAGTGTTTCAAAAACTTAAGGAATTTAAGTCACTTGTTAAGAAATAAAGTGGTTTTCAAATTAAAGCTTTGAGATCGGATCGAGGCGGCGAGTATTTATCCAATGAGTTTTCAAATTTTTTCAAAGAACATTGAATTTTTTATCAAGTTACCATGCCTTATTCACCTCAACAAAATGGAGTTTCAGAAAGAAAGAATCGAACTATTTTAAATATGGTTCAATATATGTTGAAAGATAAAAATGTGCCTAAAGAATTTTGGAGAGAAGTAGTTGCTTGTACAGTTTATTTATTGAACAGATTTCCCTCAAAGAGGCTTCACAACATAACACCTGAGCAAGCATGGAGTTCATACAAGCCTTAAGTTGATCATTTTCACATCTTTGAAAGTGTTGCTTATGTCAAAGTGCCTGATGAGAAAAGGGTCAAACTTGATGATCAAGGAGAAAAGTGCATTCTTTTAGGCTATGCTGAAAATTCAAGTGGCTATAAGTTGTATAATCCTATTACAAAGAAAGTGATTTTTTCAAGAGATGTTAAATTTGATGAAAAGCAAATGTGGAGCTGGCAAGATAACAATAAAATGCAAGAACATAAGGTATATATTAGAGAAGATGAAGAGTCACAGTATCAAGAAGAAATTTTATCAACTCCACAATAAAGTCCAAGATATCCATCTTCACAAGAAAGTCCACAGCTCATCCTCCAAAAGAGTACATAAAAGTCAGAGTGTCCAAGAGTTGCTCGACATCACAAGGCGACTAGATGCTAATGATTATACTATGTTTTGTCTTTTTACAAGTTGTGATCCAATCAAGTTTCATGAAGTAAATAAAGAAGAAAAATGGAGAAATGCCATGCATGAAGAAATTTCATCAATCAAGAAAAATGACACTTGGGAACTCACAAGTCTTCCCCAAGGTCATCAAGCCATTGGAGTCAAATGGGTGTATGAGACAAAGACAAATGCAAGTGGAGAAATTGAAAAATACAAAGCTCGCTTGGTAGTGAAAGGCTACAAACAACAATATGGTATTGATTATGATGAAGTTTTTTCTCCTGTTGTTCGAATAGAAACGATACGCCTTCTTATATCCCTAGCAGCTCAAATGAAATGGAAAATTTTTCAAATGGACGTAAAATCAGCTTTTTTGAATGGATATTTGAATGAAGAAGTCTATGTAGAACAACCTTTGGGTTTCATTTAAAAAGGACAAGTAGATAAAGTCTACAAACTTAGAAGAGCTCTCTATGGATTGAAACAAGCTCCACGAGCTTCGAATACAAGAATTGATAAGTATTTTGCTGAAAATGGTCTTCAAAAATGCTTTCTTGAACATTCTCTTTATATGAAGACTAATAATATTGGTGATGTTCTATTTATTTGCCTTTATGTGGATGATCTGATATTCACATAAAATAATCTTGCAATGATTGAAGTTTTCAAGGCTTCGATGATCAAAGAATTTGAGATGACGGATCTTAGCTTAATGTCTTATCTTTTGGGTATTGAAGTCAACCAATCAAATAAAGGCATATTCATTTTACAAAGCAAATATGCAAAGGAGGTTTTGGAGAAATTCAAAATGAAGAATTGCAATCCTAGCAACACCCCAATTGAATACAATACTAAATTGAGCAAAGATGGAGAAGGTGATCTTGTCAATCCAACATATTACAGAAGTTTGGTTGGAAACTTAAGATATCTTACAAATACAAGACCAGATATTGCCTATAGTGTTGGAGTTATAAGTTGTTATATGGAGAAACCAAGAATGAATCACTTAATCGCCGCAAAAAGAATCCTTTGATATATCAAAGGTACACAAGATTATGGTATCTTTTATTCATCTACTAACCCAATAAAGCTAGATGAATTTAGTGACAGCAAATGGGCAGGAGATATTGATGATAAGAAAAGTACAAGTTGATTTGCCTTTTATATTGGAAGTGTGGCATTTACATGGTCTTCAAAGAAGCAACAAATTATTACACTTTCATCTTGTGGAGTCTGTTGCAGTAGCAAATTATGTTTGTCATGCACTATGGCTACAAAGACTTCTACAAGAAATGAAGATTTCACATGAAGAGCCAACCAACATTTTTGTTGATAATAAATCGGCAATACAACTTGCTAAAAATCCAGTCTTCCATGATCGAAGTAAACATATTGATACAAGGTTTCATTTCATTTGAGATTGTATCAAAAACAAAGAAGTACAACTTCTCTACATTCCAACAAAAGATCAGATAGCTGATATCTTCACAAAACAACTCAAGATAGAGAAGTTCAAAAGGCTAAGGAGCATACTTAGAGTCATGTAGAATCAAGTTTAAAGGGGGGTGTTGGAATTAAACTTGATGTTTCCAAGGGATACATTGAAAAAATAAACTTGATATTTTCCAAGGAATACCTTGAAAGAAGCAATCTTTGGAAAACCAAATGTCATCTTGGAACTAATTAATTGCATAGAAACTTGCTATCATTATTATGTACTTTGAACCAAGAGGTTTATGTATTTATTTCTGGTAAACAAAAAGTCATCTTGTGATTATAAAAGGCCATGTATCCTTTCACCATGTGCATGTAAAGAAGAAGAAAGAAATCTGAAATACAATTCCTATTTGCTTGTCCTATTACCTTCTCTCCAAAATATTCTTGTTTCCTTGGACTTTTCTATTAATTCCCTCTTAACCCATGATAAAATAGTAGAATGCTTAGAGAATAGCCTCCTTTCTCTTAGCTAAAATGATGATCCCGTTGTGTAGAATCTCTATGATGCAGCATACAGCTAGTTTGGGGCTACAAGCCATTGTCCCAGGTTTCATTAAAAGATATAATTCATCCTTTGGGTCATATGGCCAATACATCCTTTAATCCTTCCTTCAAAATAGGTATGGCAAATGACTGTTCCTCTGAGGTTACTTTTAGAAGAAACTTCACTATAGATGCATCTTCCTAGTAAAGAAATTCTTTCTTACAAGTGTTTGATATCTAATGATGATCTCTATTGAGATCTTTGTATTGATATCATTGAAGATCTTAATCATATAAATGTTGCTTGTCCCTATGCTTTTCACTGCTTGCATTCAGTTAAGCCTTTCATATGCAATACTTAGTTTATATCGCACACTTTGCCGGCTCTCAAACATTTTATGTTTGAAGCCAAGGTAGATGCAGGTGCAAGCCATATATGTGTATTTGTCATGGCTGATTTGGTCAGCAAGGAACATTTGGTTGTTTTCAATCCTCAACCTTAACACTAACTAATTAATCTAGTAAGACAGATTATATCTTTTCTTACAACAGGTTATCTTCGCAACATCCAAAAATCAAATTTTGATGGAGCTATAAATAACTTAAATGTGGCCGTGCATGGACTACAAGGAAAAATTGTTAATGATCAGGAGAAAGCAACTTTCCTTAGGCTCTATGCCTAATGCAGAATTGAATGCTAGCTGCATAGCTAGGCATGGACATAACTACTAAGGCTTTGTAGATGGTAAAGGGACTTCGCAGTTGCAACTACATAGCTTAATTGTAATGCTGTAGAATTGTCTAAATAACATCCCTTGTTACAGGACATTTATGTTTGGAAGAGAATGCTAACATTTATACTGATTACCCATATTTGGAGAGGATGAAATATGGTACCAGATCGAGCAGCTCAATGGGCAATTCAGAAAGATTTTCATTCAAAGTTGAGTGACCCCACTTCCTTCCTCTTTGGCTAGCATTCTTAATGCATATGCTTATTACTAAACTCTATAAGCCTGGTGTTTTGGTGTTCTACCATTGTAAACTAATCTGTTTGCTGCATAAAGTCTGGTGACCGATGATCTATGTCTTCATTGTATCTTTGTTCTATAACCTCCTTGTTACTTGTTCTATATTCCTCTCTTATAATTTCCATGAGAGTTATAGTTTCCTTAGCTTCTATATGTTAGCACATAGTATGCTCACACATTCATGTATATAATTGTGGTCTACTCTTATATTCTGATACAGCTGATTACTCCTTATTCTATCAAAGATAAAAAACCAGTACCCTTTTAATTAGTGAAACAAGTTGACATAATATTTGTTTGTGTAAGATGAATTATCCTTACAAGAAGGACAAGCTTTTAGACTTGGATAAAAAACTTCCAAAACAATCCAAATTTTTAAAAATACTCTTTTGTTGAGATAACAGAATTCATAAAATTTAATTTAATTGATAATTAAGTCAATAGCACATCATGCATCGAACAAAGTGCATGGCCATGCTAGGAGAATAAGCTCATGCATGTGTAAGCTCAGGTATGATGCTCCCAAGCTTTAGGAGACCAAGAGAAGAGCCAAGGTGGTGGCTCCACAAAGCAAGAACGCTACAAAGGTCGCAAGGCCTTGGTTGGATAACACTAAGCATGGGCTATCAATTGGAGTTGCTAGGGCCTGGTTTGGTCCTAGGATGGAGGCATTTAGCCTTCACATGTCCTTAAGGCCTAAGAAAAAGTGGTCTTGAGGGGCTGAGCCACATTTTGAACTAAGTTTAGATCAAAGTAGGTGAGAGTGTGCAAGACATGGATGTACATAGGCTTGGATGAGTGCTTTCATAATATGGACTTAGGATGGAGTTTTTTGGATGTTCAAATTTCAAACCAAAAATTTGAAAACCATTTATATAAATGACATGCGGTGTAATCAAATTAAGAATGAGAAAAAAAACTTAATTTTTCTCCTAAAAAATCTCTCTCATCATCTCCCTCCCATCTCTAGTGCCTAAAACCCTGGTTGCCCAATCTAAGACCTAGATCTCTCCATTCCACGGCCCAATCCTATTATTTGACCATTTCTTCTCCTCCAACATGCCAGCAGCAACAAGAAAGATGCCTAAGAGTGCTCCCACACATGGTATCAAAGCCAGTGTTGCCCAGAAATGGAGTCCAAGAGGGGGGGTGAATTGGGTCTTTCAAAAGTTTAAATAATTATGTGCTGGTCTTAAAGTGTTTGTGAAGCAATGTGATTTAGCACTAAAAGATATGCAGCGAATAACAGCAAATTAAATGCAAGGAATGAAGAGCAAGTAATAGAAAGCAATCACACACAAATGCAAAGTTTTATAGCGGTTTGGTGCACTCCAAGCGCCTACGTCCACTCCCCAAGCCTCCTTTGAGAAATTTCACTATAATCTCTTCAAGATTACAGCCGACTTGTTTTCCAAGGCTCACAAGTCAAAATCTAAGTTGGTTTTGTCACTTAGGCTCACCAACAACCTTTACAACTTGTTTTGTCTTCGGGCTCACAAGTTAAATCCTGGTTAGTTTGATACCTTTGGCTTATCAACAACCTTAACAACCTACTTTCAAAAATCTTGAAAGCTAGGTCAACAAAGAATAAAGACAAAGATACAAGATAAAAGCATAATCAAACTCTCTTATAGAGTGGAATATGGAAGCTTTGAGTCTCTTGATGATTGCTTGACTTAACTTCTCTTTGGAATCTCTTCAAAGATACTTTTGGAATGCTGAAATGAAAAGCTTGTAAGCTTTTTTAGTGGAATCTTCTTTTTTTGGTTTTGGAAGTGAAGTTCTTGAGAAATATTTATCTTTTATGTATTCAATACTTCATGAATGAGTTTGATGAAGCTCAAATACTTTAAAAACTTTCAAAAAACTGTTTGAGACCGTTGGTGGAGCAAAACTAGCCGTCGGGAGCTTGTAGGAGTCAATTTTGGCTCTCAGAAAATATAGCTGTTATAGCTGTCAGAACCCGTGAGTCGACACTTGATTTCTGTGAGTCGATACTTAAGTCTTCATGAGTCGACACTTGGTTAGCACGAGTTGACACTTCAAACTCCTGAGTTGATACTTGAATTTTCTAAGTCGACACTTGACGCAAAAACCTCCGAATGATATAGTTTTATCTTTTCAAAAAATCTCAGACCTTGAGTCGATACTTGAAATCTTTGAGTCGACACTTGAATCTCCTGAGTCGACACTTGAGTCACCTGAGCCGACACTTGATAGAAAACCTCTTAAAATGGCAAGTTCTGTATCTTCAAAAAATCTCAGGCCTTGAGTTAATACTTGAAATCTTTGAGTCAATACTTGGCATGCCAGAGAAAATTCCTACATGCTAGTTTCTGAAGTGTCGACACTTAGTGTGCCATGAGTTGACACTTGACTCTGCAGCTTGTTAAAAACATGTACCAACCTTCCAAATTCAAAATGATCTTCAATAAAACTTCAATACACTTTTTGTGATTGATCTATTTTGAGACCTTTTTCAGATGAGAAGACTTCTTAAATCATGAAAATTGCTCAGCTTTCAATGAGTACCATGAAACTTTTATATTGAGAATTTGATGTGCATGTATCCCGAAACTCATAACTACAATTAAAATATTAGTATAAAATATGTACTCAACGTTTTGTTAGTCATCAAAATCAAGGGCTAAAGCCAACAGTCAGGTTATGCGTCTAGGGGGTGTACGGTGAAGGAGAAGAAGGTAATCCGCCCCCCTTCAAGATAACCTCTCAATTGGTCTTTGTGGTTGTTGTGATCGTGGTAGGTGCCAACCATGAGCAGTGATAGCATCAAAGTAGATTTTAAGAAGTTTAATGGGAAAGATAATTTTTCAATATAGAAGGTCAAGGTGGAGGATCTTTTGGTGCAAAATAAATTAGATCTGGCATTGAAGGATATGCTAGAGGGTATGATGGATAGGCAGTGGAAGTCATTGGAGAAGAGGGGTTGTTTGATTATTAGGGGATGCTTGGCTGATTCGGCCTTGTATAGTGTGCTAGAGAAGAGAACACCCAAGGCTTTTTGGACTAAGTTAGACACCATGTATATGGGGAAAAACATATATAACAAGATGATGCGAAGAAAAGGTTGGATATCCTACGAATGAGTGAGGGTGGTGACATTGTGGTGCATATTCTAAAGTTTGATCATGTTAGCACTGGTTACTGAATCTTCAGATGAAGATAGATTTGGAGTATAAGTCTCTACTCTTTCTATGCTCGCTGCCATTTTTATATGATCCATTGGTGACAACTTTGCTCTATAGAAAAGAATCACTGTACTATGAGGAAGTAGTTTCAATGCTCAAGTGTAATGAGCAAAGAAAATGATTGACCAAGGAGTTCCTCAGGAAGACTTAACCATATAGGAGAAACCTAGAAGAGGGAAGGAATGAAGCAAGCAAAAGGGGCAGTTCAAGTCCGAAAAAGGCAAGAAGAAGACTAGGTGCTTCAAGTGCAATGAAACAAGGCACTTCAAGAGAGATTATCCATTTTGAAAGAAGAACAAAGGAAAGAAGAAGGCCATGGATTTAGTAAGTGTCATGGCTAATCCTGAGATGAAGGATGACCTCCTGGTGGTTTTGGATGAACATAAAAGCAACGTAGACATATGGATATTGGATCCAACCTGTTCTCATCACTATATATCAAATCGATCTTTGTTTGCTACCTACACCAAAACCAAGGAAGTGTGACATTAGGGAAAATCATCCTTACAAGGTGACTGGAATAGGGACCATTAAGGTAAGGATGTTTGATGGGATGGTATGTCTCTTACAAATATGAAGTATGTCCTGGAGCTGAAGAAGAATCTAGTATCACTAGGCTACTTGGAGAGGAATAGTTACAACCTTAGCAGCCATTTCAAGAGTGGTATTTTGAACATAATTGAGGGAGCCATGGTTGTGATAAGGGGGAGGAGGTTGGAGAACAACCTATACCAAATGGAGGGGTCCATCATGTGTGGAGGATCCAAAATAGTTGCAACAGCACAAGAGCAACAGGATGAATACCTTTTATGGCATTTCCACTTTGGTCACATAGAAGATCATGGTATGAAAGTACTGAGCAAGAATGGAGTTATTCCAGACCTGGAAGGAAATGTTCCAGAGGTGCGTGAGCCATGCCAAATTAATAAACAACACCGGATGAAGTTTGCCATCAGTGCTGCATGGCCCAACTTACTTTCCTTGGAATACAAACCCAACCAGACCTGATGAGCTCGAGAACACTGCTTGAATACATGCTCCAATCTTTCAAGAGATTTATTACAAGTACCAATCTGACACAAATGCCTCCTTAAATGCTGCTCATTGGTAAGCATCAGGTTCCGATAGGGCAATCTAATGTCCTTGTCTTCGTTGCCATCCATCATGATCGTGATCACTCTCTTTGAGACGCTTAGAGGCTAGACTAGAGAGATGAGATGCCCACTGCCACTCAAGAGGATATAATCACTCTCTTTGATCACTCTCTTGAAGCGTCTAATTTATCGAGCTTGAACAAGGGGCTTTCCTCGCCCCCTCAGTCGCTTCGATAACATTCTCACCAACACAGCGATTTTTGACTTCAAAAGTATTGATAGTCCGCCTAATTGTCTCAATTTTGAACTAAGGCATAATGAAATTCAGGGATAAGTTGTAGCCAAAGTTTCTTAGAGCTAGTGCACATAGATGTGTTGGGGTCAACCCCTGTTTTGGCCAAAAATAGGGCAAAATATTTTCTAACCCTTATTGATGACTTTTTAAGGAGAGTTTGGGTGTTCTTCTTGAGGGAGAAGTCAGAGATTTTTTCTAGGTTTAAAGCTTAGAAGGCAAAAGTAGAGAAAGAGAAGGGTTGTAGTATAAAGTATTTGTGTTCTTATAATGTTGGCGAATTCATAAGTAGGGAGTTTCTAAAATTTTGTGAAGAATGTGGAATAAAAAGCTATTTTTTAGTTAAAAAAACTCTCCAACAGAATGAGATGGCCGAGAGGATGAATAGGACTCACGAAGAAGGCTAGGTGTATAAGATTGCAAGCAGAGCTTCCTAAGGTGTTTGGGATGGATGCGGTAGATGCAGCTTGCTATTTGATGAATCAGTCCCCTTATACTAAGGTAGATGGAAGGATTCCAAAGGAGCTATGGTCCAGGAAGGTGGAGTTAGGCCATCTTAGGATCTTTGGTTGCATGGCTTATATACACATTGATGCTAGTGAGCGAAGCAAGTTGGATGCCAAGTCGAAGAAGATGGCGTTCATTGGGTATCCGTATAGAGTTAAGGGATACAGATTGTGGAACCCCTTAGAAAAGAAGGCCATGATTATTAAAGATGTGATCTTTGATAAGAACTTAATCCTAAAGATGCAAAGGGCCATGAAGGAGCAATAGGAGGTCCAATCGGCTAAGGTTGGATAGCTAACCTCTTATACTATTTTGCCTTTTGCAAATGCACTAGGAGGATGTGAAAGTTGGGTGGAGCACCATTCTAAGGTGCCTCCACATGCGGAGGGAGGAGAGACATAAGGTCAAGGTTGAGAGGTGCAAAGGGAGGAGCTAAATCCCAGTACAAGTGTTGGTATTGTACTACATAAGCCTAAGTAGAATGTAAAGCAAACATAGAGGTATGGCTTTGGTGAGACCATGT
Organism: Areca catechu; assembly: GCA_021397845.1. Classification (NCBI taxonomy): domain Eukaryota; kingdom Viridiplantae; phylum Streptophyta; class Magnoliopsida; order Arecales; family Arecaceae; genus Areca; species Areca catechu. Next base: position 200,192,349 of record CM038039.1, on the reverse strand, counting down.
CTTATGCATTAGTAGCAGCAGATGGAGACCCTTGGAACTATGAGGAGGCCATGACAAACCAAAAAAGAGATAGGTGTGTCCAAGCTATAACAAAAGAGATGCAGTCCCTCTGAAAGAACCAAATATGGTGATTAATTGGTGCAACTGTCGAATGGAAAGAAACCCATAGAATGCAAGTGGGTGTTCCAAGTAAGAAATGACTTTCAAAACAAGAAGGGATCAAATTCAAGGCTAGATTAGTGGCCAACGAGTACTCCTAGAAGGAGGGCATTGATAACAATGAAGTATTCTCCTCGGTTGTCCATCATATTTTAATTCGGGTGCTGTTGAGCATTGTTGCGTTCCAAATATGGAATTGGAGAAAATAGACATCAATAGCATTCCTCTATTGGAATTTGGAAGAGATTTATACGGAGCAACCCAAAGTGTTCGGTGAGCCAGGGTCAGAGGAGAATGTTTGTTTGCTATAAAGATCTGTTTATAGGTTTAAGCAATCACCAAGATAATCATACAAGTATTTTGACATGCATGTGAGGAGTATTGGCTTGACCAAACATAAGTATGACTCTTGTGTTTTTGTTAAATTGCTTGGAATAAGTCTAGATTATATATACTCTATATCGATGATATGTTGATTGCTCGCAAGAATAGAGATATTGTAGATGACTGGAATGTTGCCTTGTCTCAAAAATTTAAGATGAAGGATTTAAGTCCAACCACTAAGATTCTAGGCATAGAGATCCTCAGTGACAAAACCAGGAGAGTATTACATTTATCTCAAGGAGGTTTCATTGAAAAAGTTTTAGAGAGATTTGGCATGGAAAGTGCAAAACCAGCAGCATAACCTTTAGTTAATCATGTAAGTTTTTCTAAGACTGTCACCCCAAACCAAGATGGAGATTGAGGAAATAGAGAGAATACCTTATGCTTCAGGTGTTGGAAGTTTAATGTATATAATGGTGTGTTTAGACTAGAACTTGCCTATACCATGAGCCAAGTCAGCAAGCTAATGGCTTATTCAGCAAAGGGCATTGAGAATACTCAAGGGTGCTTTCAAGTACTTAGCATAATTGGAGTTGGTATTTACTATGAACAATAAGCTAGCAATAAGAGAGTACCAACATATCCAAAGATGCTCGAGACCGAATGATTGAATTTGTAGATGCTGATTTTTGTGGAGATATGGATACTAGGCATTCAACCACAGGTTGTAGTTTGCTTAAATGGGATCCGATTTCATAGAGATCAAGCTTGCAACCCCTTATGGTTGTCTACAACTAAAGCTGAATATATTAGCATCTCAAAGGACTCTAAGAAGGCTCTATGGCTAAAGGATTTGACACTGGAGATGAGATTTGTATAAGAAATTATCAGGGTACATTGTGATAGCCAAAGTACATTATTTTTAGTTCAGAATCCGGTCTATCATGTAAGAACCAAGCACATTGATATTAGATACCATAAGATCAAGAAGCTAGTGAAATAAGGAGAGGTTGAGCTGGTCAAAGTTTGCACACAAAAAAACAAGCCAATGAACTAAGGCTCTTCTAAGGGATAGATTTCTCAAATGTATAGAGTTGATGAGTTTGATGGATCGAACTGAATTTGACAAGGTTTTGGAGCATCAAAGTGGAGATTATAAGCTCAAGTATGGTGCTCCTAAGCTTTGAGAGGCCAAAAGAGGAGCCAAGATGATGGTTTCATAAAGAAGGTTACAAAGGCTGCAAGACCTTGATTGGATAGCACTAGATATGGGCTGTCTATTAGAGAAAGAAGTCTTGAAGGACAGATTAGCATTTTGGACTATTTTAGGTCTAAGAAGGTAAGAGTGTGCAAAACATGAATGTACATGGACTTAGATACAAGATGAGAGTGTGCAAAACATGAGTGTACATGGACTTAGATACGTGCTTTCACAATATAAACTTAGGAGGGAGTATTTTAGAGGTTCAAATTTTAAACTAGAAATTTAAAAACCATTTGTATAAATGAAATGCAGTATACTCACATTTGGAATGAAAAAGGAAACTTTATTTTTCTCCCGAAAAATCTCTCTCATCACCTCTTTCCCTTCTTTAGCACCTAAAATCCCAGCCATCCGACGTAAAATCCAGATCTCCCCATTCCACCATCCAATCCTATCATTCAACCATTTCTTCTCCTCCAGCACACCACCAGAACCAACGAAGATGCCTAGGAGTGCTCCCACAGTATGCGCGCATAGTGTTTTGGCAGCGATTTTCATGATCCTTAATAAATACATCTAATTGAGTCCGGCAACAAAAGATCATGGAATTGCATAGAAATGGATGCGCAGGAATCCCAAATCATGGATGCGCAGGAACCCCAAATCACAGAGCCTGCATATATTTAGTAACATATCAGACCACCCAGTCTCTCATATTATCGACCTCTTTAAAGATACGCGTAGCCTTAAACGGATGCCAGCAGAAGAATAAGCCTTAAAGAATTGATACAAAAAAGCCTGCAAACAAATCTTGAATGGCTTCATTAACACTCCACATGCAACAATCCTAAAAACCTTGAATCACTGGATGAAGGTTCAAAACCCATGACATCCTGTGAACCGAGAGGCCGCAAGATTGAATCAAGATCAGCATCCCCTTGCTCACAGGTGTAGGTTAAAAAAAAAACGCTAGCATTGTCGTATTCTTTAATTATAAGCCAACGACAGACGCATAATCCAAAGCATAGGCTGTTTGAATAACAATCTTGATGAGAAAATTCAGGGTTTGAGCAAGGTGTGGCCATATGCTGAAGCAGCAATCAAGCTTCATTTTTTGTTTGCACTGCCACTTTCCAAGAAACTGAATTTGGGCATTGAAAAGAGCCTCAAAGCATCTTTGTCCTAGCATAAAATCTTTTGTCCACTCAGAGAAAGAACATGATAAACATCACAGCAACTGTTCTCAAAACGTGATTAAACTAAGAAACATGTTCTATTGGCGGTCCTCAGAAAGCTAGATATTGTTACACAGTTTTGTGCTTCTTCTCCCCAAGTGTACCTAACAAAATTAGTGCACATAAACACGGAGGCACTTGAATTGGCTTGATTTGCTTCCACTTTTTAGTAGTGACACAAATTACTTGGCAAAGAGGTCTGGTGCAGCCAACACAAAAAATTATTAAGCATATACCATCAATGGTCTCTTGCCAACAATTAGTGATAGATATGCCATGCATGCTCCTTCATTAAGAACTTTGCTGACAATATTTGCCCAGTGGCTTCTCCAAAATTCACTGATTCCGCAACCTTCCACCTGGTATACACACCCAAACTCTTTTGAAAGAATACAACAAATTTCATGCTCGGGGAAGCCAGGCCATAATCAGATGATTCCCCGGTAATGTTACCTACTCCTCCTCGTCTTTCTCAGTTCACGTTCTATTGCTTTCTTCCGGCTATTCTCCTGTGTATCTTCCATTTTTTTTCCATTGCCTCCAGCTCCAACCTCATCATTTCTTTTTCCGACAGATTTTTTCCCTTTGCTTCCATTGCTAGCACAGTTCTTAGCTCTCCCCTTGTCAGGCTTGTCATTGTTTCTTTTAGCCTTGCTTGAGCTGGTGCCTTCATCAGGAGTAGAGATTACTGCATGATTGGCTTCCTTGGCGGAGACTCGCATGCTGTGGCGTGCATTCCCAAACCATTTACCAATCTGTAAGCACATTAGCAAAGTGAGGTAATCATGATGTGTGCGTCTGTGTGTGTGTGTGTGTGTGTGACAGAGAGAGAGAGAGGGGGGGGAAGGGCAGAGAGAGTTGTTTTGTGAGAGATCATACCTGCCGACTGGTTATCCCAATTTCTATTGCTAGCCTCTCTTTTGTCTCCCGGCTAGGATATTGGTTTTCCTTGAAGGAATCAAGAAGTTTCTGCCAAGAAAAGAAGAAGAAAATAACTATAGGTCGTAAGCATTCTTTTAAGAATTGGGCGGGCAGAGAAGACACAAAAATAAAGGTTTTCTTCGTCCCAATTCACTTAAGCTTTGTTCCTCCCAAATCCCCTCCTGTAACCAGAACTTTTCAGATCAGTCTGTCAAAATAAGTGCAGACCTTAGCCACCAGCCACAACATCGGGATATCAAGGACAGGATGAAACAGGAGACTCCATCATCTCTTCACATCCTTCTTGGCAGACACTCATGAAAAGCGCTCGAGTGAAGAGATATCATTTGTCACGATACAGACCCTTACCGAAAAGGCAAGCTGAAAAGTGTTATTTGAGTTCTTCGTTCCTGTATAAGCATGCAAGACCTGCCTGGTAGATAGCTGATCTAGGTCTAAACACACGCCCGCAAAGGTCCTCTCATAAATCAAATTGGAAACAACTTGCAACAAGTTTGCTCAAACAGGCACATCCTTATCAAAAACTTCTACGGCCAGATGGTTTAAGGAAATTCACTGCACTAGCAACTTAAAGCGGTCATCGAGTCTTCACCCCAAAAAGATGAACATATTAATTCTATTTAGTTGAGGAAAAAATCTTCAACAAATAATTGAAGAAATTATCTTCCTCTTAAGAGAGAGGATTAGAGCTATGCCCAGTGGCAGAAGCAGGAGATTCTAAAATTCGAAAACTCCGTATGGAAACCCCAAAATCACTATATGGCCTCCAAGAAATCCCTCCATTGCAGCATGGCCCCCCTCTATCCAAAATTCTGGTCTGGTCCGTGCATTTCAGCAACTACTCAAGAAATGAGAACATTGGTCAGATCACAACTGTTGTTGTTCATTGTATGTAAAATGATTTTTTGGAGAGAAATTTATAGCCAGAATTTTTTACCATTCCTAAGAAGCATGTGTTTAGAGTCTTCCTTTAGATAGTATGAGACTTCTTTTAAGGCTTGACAAATTCCTGATTGGAGGGAACACAGCAGCCACATTAGTTTTCACATTTTATCTCCCTAAATCTATATATTATTTCACCTTCTACACTCATGTTCCTGAAGTCTTTGATTTAAGGGGACCAAAAATAGCCTAATTAATTTTCACATTTATCTATGTAAATCTTCACCTTTTCTATACCCATGTTCCTGGAGTCTTTGGACTCTCTCTCTCTCATCCCAATTGGTGAGGATTCAATAGTCTCATTTCCGAACAGCCTCCTTTCAAAGTCTTCCAGATCCACTATAATTCTGCCAGTATATATTCAATAAGATCTGTAACTTACTTTCTCTTGTCAAATGTATAAAACTTGGTTAAGTATTTTTTATAGTGCTATTAAAAATGTTTTTTTTTATTAAAAAAAATCATCCCTAAAAATCTTTTATATTCTTTAAGCATAAAAATACTTTTCATTTTATGGATAATGTTTATTAAAGTTAAAATTGATCAAACACCTGCATGATATTCCATGTGGTTATGCACACAAACTTCTAATTATAGTGCTTTCTACATAATGCTTTTATGTTCATTCGTTTGTTTATACATATGATAGATGTACTTGTCAAAGCAGTAGAATAGAAATTAATTAGAAAAGAGTTTTTGAATAAATAATAAGGAAAAGCTAGGGAATGCCATATAAATGTTAAAATTTTAGAACTTGAATCCCATTGGCATCGTAGCTTTTAGAAATAATTTTATAATCAAATCTTTCTATGATAAGGGATGTCTTGCTTTGGCATTCATTTTCAGTTTTCAAACATGACAGTTGTTGTGCACCCCCCACCCCCACCAAACAAAAAAAAGAAAAACCCCAAAAAAGGATGAAACTCCTGGTCCTGCCCCTGGCTACCTCATCAATTAAGCAACAGAAGATCTCCTCATTCATTATGAAGTTCAGTTTGCTCATATCTTTTTCCTTCTTCCCCGCTCTATTTATCTCACTGGTTTTCGCTCTCCTCTTGTTTCCTCTTCTCCATACATTCTTCATTTTCTTGATTAACACTGATTCTCTCTCTCTCTCTCTCTCTCTCTCTCTGCACGTGCCTTTTTTCTTTCTTTCTTTTTTTTTTGGGGGGGCGGGGGGCGGGGGGCGGGTGGCGGTTCCAGGGGCATAAAATTAAATGGCTAGATCCAAGCAATCTTCTTAAAGCTACCTCTTGAACACGGTAGAAATGGAATAAGCCTCGAACATGAGACTTCTTCTCAAAAAATGGTATTCCAATGAAATAGGAACATAACATTATGGAAGCATGTTATTCGTGTTAAAGCACAATGTTCAGGCAAAATACAGACTCATTAGATCTTGAAGAAACTGGTTTGTAATCTAACACGTGGCAAAACCAGGTGAATGAGTTGAATATGCATCTAGCAGAGAAACCAACAGTAGGATAGTGAGCATGTCAATGGCAAAATGCAACCCTTCTCGTCAAGCCCATAGTGAAGATTAACCAAACATGATCCACTTGTGCAAACATGTCAAAAACCACAAACCCATACTTAACTCATCTACTTTCACCAAATCTGATATTATTCTTGACATTCATAAAAATATTCAACTTGCTCTTATGCTTTCAAGCCAGTTTAAAAGGTGATGTGATCTGCCAGTCAAAACTGAAGTAATGGCATGATTGCCTGCCTAACAAATTAGCTTCAATGCATTAAAGGTATTTTGCAAAAATGGCTGCACACATTTTCAGATTTGCAGATCATCCCTTTTTTTCTCCAGAGCTGTAAGATCAACCACTTTTTAAAATTTTCTGACCAAATCGCCCCTGGCCTCATACATAGATTCAAGGGGCCTTGTGCATATATTTTACAGTTTACATAGTTAGACTAATTAGTGCACACATTTAGACTAGGTATGTTTAACAGGTGGTTTAATCTTAAATAATTAGCTGCATACATTTAAACTATTTGGTGCTCATAGATAAATAGGTAAAAAATGTGCGGTAAACACATTCAAACAAATTAATGCATTATAAGATATGCACACATTTAAACTAATTAGTGTACACAATCACTGAGATAAACAAATGTGGAGAAACAAGGTGATTCTGCAATTATGAAAATGTGCATGGTCATTTTTGTAAAATGCCCATACAATGATGCACCACTAAAGACAAATAAGAATTTGTGCCCATAAACAAATAATGAAATATCAGCCAGTCAGACATAAAAGCACATTCAAGATCACTCCAGCTATGATACCCGTAGATTTCACCAAGGAAAAATTTTTACTCTGACCCTACTTGGGACTAAAGGTGCCCCGAGGTGCTAAGAGTTCACAACTTGACATAGGTATTATCAAAGCTCTAATAATACTAAATCACCCCCACATAAAGATACCTATAAGACATATCATATTTCTACCCACTTTTACTCAATTCACCCTTCCCACCCAGATAGGCTCTACTTGACCTCCTTTTTTGCAACTGTCCTTGAAATTAGAAGGAAAAAAGGTGACAAAAAGGCCTTTTTCAGCCACCATGTCCCATGCTTTATGCAATGCATCACCTCACCATGAAGAATTTATTTTTATGTCTCCAAGTTCCAACCTCACCCTCTCACCCTTGACCAACTTATCTTTATCACATTTACAACTTATCTTCCAGTTCATTTGTTCCAACATAGCCCAATGAGCTTCTCATTCTGTAACCTTATATAGTAAACAATGTGAAATCCATCATTCAACAATTAACAATACCCACACTCAAAAATAACTTCTCCACACTGCATGGCTCTTAAATGGTGACAAAAATGTCAATTTTCATTGGGCCACATTCTATGGCTAGGCATAATCGTGCCATATATACTATAAATCAACTAATGCAACAAGAGAGAGTGGTTGATTATTAAATAAAAATTGGAATGCAGTCAATCATTTCCCCTTCAGAAATAAGGATTCATTTGATCGTTTGGCCACATAAACTTTACCTCAGGCAAGGGCATATCCCTGAATTTTTTCTTTATTAAAGAAATTCCCGACTTGCTCAGAACATTAAAGTCCCATGGGTAAAAGTAGAATCTGTGCTCTGCTCCAGATTGCCACCATTCTCCCCAGAAGGCTGTCCAACTGGTCTGGTACATGGAAAAGCATGACCAAACAGGCCTAAGATCCAACACAGAAGAGACCAGCATGGGAAGTTAGCAGACACCAAGTGACATGGCATTAGACAATAATACCAGCCAGAAACCCATCAGTCAGATTAGTGACTTGAACTTAAGCCAGGTTGAAAATAATCCAATGCCCAAAAATGGCAGCTTTGCATACATTTGACACAAACAAGGGCTAATGTTAAATACTTGCATGAACCTGAGATCAATGGATGTGGTTATGGATTCACGTTCAAGTTTAATCTAGACCAGTTCAGTTCCAAAGCAATGCATCAATCTACTTGATTCAACCTTGATAATAACTCAGTAGAGCTGATTTAGTTTTAGGAACTAACAACACATGACTAGGTGTCCAATCTACATGACCTCATTATTTATAAGATGTCGAGTAAAAGGATTTGGTCTGCTATCAATTTTAGCCTGGTGATTTTGCCTTCCTTTTTTATGTCAGTGGAGTTGTAGCAACCTATGACCTGTAGCATGAGTCCTACGTCATGGAGGGAGCCACCGGAGACCATAAATGAAGTCCTCATATCCACTTTTGTGTGCAAACACTTTAGTTTGTTCCTTGAATGCAACATCGTAAGATGGAAGTCTGTGCCAACACCCAGATAACTCATAAATGGCCCCTCCATGAGCCATGGTGCTGACTTCACGAGAGTTAACAAAGCCTATCCTCCTTCCTTCACTTTTTTCCCTTTCTTATATACTTTGTTTGCTTTCACTTCTCTTGTTGCTTATGCTACACCTTTATGTATCACTTCCACTTGCTAGCCCAAATCTCATACAACCTGCAAACTCAAGTCCTACATCAGTCAACTATCATCAACCTAATGGAACATTTAAATTATGCATCAAACATTTCTTACAAAGAATAATAATAACTTTTCAACTTAATTAGCAAATCCTATGCTATATCAAATGGCCACTAAGCAATAGTTGTCTACCTGCCAAACATTAAAACAAAAAAAAGCTAAATCTGTTACCATCAAGAACCCTCCTTTAGTTGTTCATTCATTATTGATTAAAGAATCCAAATTGGTTGTCCTGCCTTAGCTTTCCTCCTATCATGTCCAGACCCCATATCACCCATTGTCACTTCCTCACCAGAGGGGAGAAATCTTAGTACTTCTATCACCAGACTACAAAAGCACCACCAGCAAAGCGACAAAATCAACTCATGACATGATAACCACTTGATGCACTTCCCTACAACTCACCTCTTAAAAACTCTTTTTGAGATCTTTAAATTCACATTCAATCGCATATTATCATGAATTTAGCAACCTTTAACAGCAACATCTTCCTCGATGCTGATACTCAGCAAGAAAATCCAAGGAAGAATACAAAGAATTCAAGTCATACCCAACATAAGAGAACAGCAGAACAGTAATATTTGCCTTCACGAACTGCTGTACAAACTGCCCTAAAAGGCATCTGCAGCCTAAGGAGTATGCTGCTCCACAAGTCCATTGAGAGACAGACCACTCCTGGAACAGCAATATAATTGCACGACCCTTTCCCTTGTAAAATCTAAGAAGGGAAAGTGGAACATCAATCTCCCCCCAAGTACCAAAAGCACCTTTGATGACTGCATAATTGACAGGATTAGACTTCCAAAAACAACCCACTGGGAGAACATAACAAGTCAATAATAGAACACAAATCCTGCATTTCAATCAAATGCAAACCGCACATTTCCAACTGAAATAAATTATGGATATGTTCAAACACAGGAGACATTCTAACATACCAAATTTCATACATGTAGGGTTTGAACTATTTGAAACAGAGACACCCCATGTACGCATTTGAGAAAGGGATTTCAACCATTGAAATCATTTGGCAACTTTTAGGCTCACAGTAATGTGATAGGTTAATCTTGTTACAAAGTACAAGTAATCCAGTATAGAAAACCATTGACCATCAGTCACTTACGTTATTAAAATGGTCAAGTACAGACAAGTATATCCACAAATGTGTTTCATAAGTAAAACTCACAAAATATCAATATGATTGGATCAAACAATGTTGGTATACTACAATGGTAAGAGCTTACCAAGCTAAAGTCTTTGGTAGTTGTATCAAAAGACCTAGGATTGAATCTCAGCTTACCAGGGGTTTGGTGTGTGTTGTGTGTGTGTTGGGAGGGGGGGCGCAATTGACTATAGTAGAGTGTCAATGGATCAGATCCGGCCCGAGGGTGTTCACCCAACGGATCCGGGTCTGGTATTAAATTTGGACCCGTTTACCCAGACCCGGACCCGTTTAGCTATAATTAAATGGATCCGGGTCTGGATATTAAATATCCATACCCACGACCCGATTATATAAAATAATATTTTATTTATTTATATTAATATTATTATGAACCATTAGATCAAAGATCTAACAGTTAAAAATCACTAGTGATTTTAATATAAAAGGCCTCCGATTACAACAGCCCTAAAACCTAAATCTTTTCCATTCTCCCTCGGTCCTGTCCCTCCCCCTCGATAGCTGACCGCGGACACCTCCCCCCTCTAAGTCTCCAGTCCAGATCGGCCTCCCTCCGTCCTTGGTCCCGTCCCTCCCCCTCGACGGCCGACCACGGACCACCGACGCCTCCCCCTTCTCTAAGTCTCCAGTCCAAATCGGCCTCCCTCCATCCCTCGGTCCCGTCCCTCCCCCCCGATGGCCAACCGCGGACCGCCAATGCCTCCCTCTCCAAGTCTCCAATCTAGCCTCCCTCGATCCCATCCCTCCCTCTCGACCGACCCCTTGCCCTTAATCATTCTCGTGGTTTCATTTTCTTCTTGAACGTTTTCTAGGGCTTTTGCTCTTCGATACGTTTCGTTACAGGAGAAGTCGAGAGCATCGGAAACTTCGTCCCAATTTGGAACTTGGTGCTCGAAGATCGGAGTGGATCAGAGCGGATGGAGAGCTCGCAAACAAAGGAAGCGGCCTCGGCTTTGTGTGGGACATTGCGCCTCCCGAACGACGAGAGGTCCATCCGTGTTTAGATGCTAGGTTTAGGGGTTGGGATTGCGAGGAGGTAGAGGGGGACGCTAGGGTTAGAATTTAACTGTATGTTGGATTCTGAGCCAGTCTAGAAATGGTTCTTGACGGATTCTGTGTAGGATGCTATCCAAGATGAGACGGTGCCGGGCACGAGGGGTGCAGCCTCGCCTTAGTGGAGTGATGACGATCGGGAGACTCACTCCGCGATGTAAGATTCCTTCTTTATATTTCTCTTGCTTCCCACATCTTTTGATTTGAATCAGGAAACTGAAACGAAAAAGTATGTGTTTGTTTCTTTTTCAAATATTCATCAAGTCCGGAGATCTAATTTCATGAATGATTTCTTTCTTAGAAACCGTGAAATTTTTTTCACAATTTCAATTTGATGGTGATGTGCAAATCTTGGTGTATTTTGCCTTTGCAAGTATGATCTTTGAAACGTGATATTGAATGGATGAATTCATCCAATGGACATGCATAACAGGATGCTTCATGTAAATTCCTAAAGTCTGATAGCACAAGTGAGTGCATTATGATCTGGGAACTTATGAAAAATTTGTTGTCAAAAGGCTCGACGGCCTTCCATTCAGGTTCGGGTCCGGGTCTGGCATTTCAAAACTAGACCCGTCGGATATTCGGATCCAGGTCCGGGTCTAATAGCTAAGATCGGGTCCAGGTCCGGGTCTAATAGCTAAGATCGGGTCCAGGTCTGGATATCTGGGTTCCGACCCGAACCCGACCCATTTATAGCTCTAGACAATAAGCCCTTTTTATCGAGAAATGTTAGTATTCTAACAGTACACAATTTACTAATTCAACAAATCCCTATATGTATATATATACATGTACATATGTATGTGTGTACATACATTTCTCCCATGTGTATGTCATATTTAATGTGCTAATTTGAGAGAGCTTCTCTCTTTTTTAAATTGCCTTTCCACCTTTTTTTTTGCCCCCTAACATTTGGCATATTTCAGCTTTCTTTATTTGCTAGCTGCACATGGATCCCTAGTCAATTATCCATCAGCCATCAAAAACAACTTGGTAAACTTTTAAATTTCACCCTATGTGCAATGTAACCAAACCCATATATATGTGTATGTAGTTGGACGACACACTTTATATTAACTCCTTATACAAGGAGCTAATGATTATAAAATCAATGAAAGGCCATGTAAATTGAAGATGTTTTCCACTGGCCTCGGTAGTGGTGTAGCAACCTCTCCAACCCTCTGGAAGCCTCTAGTGGTCTCCTCTCCTCTCCTCTCCTCTCCCTCCCTCTGCCCTCTTCCAGCTTCCACTAAGCTTGGCAATGATGCACCGACCTCAGTTGCTCTCCAACAGCCTCTGAAGGTGCTCTCTCCCTCTCCTTCCCTCCACCCTCTTTCTCTCTTCCTCTCATTCTCCCTCCACCATCTCTCTGTCTGTTCGGGCCCAATACAAAACAGCACAGGGGCATACCGAACAATACCTCTAGCTGACTGGTCCAGGCCCAGTATTAGCACAATGAACCTTACCAAAAACCATCTATAATATACCAAACGAATTCAACAAAATAAACATAAAAAAAAAAACTCAAATAGCAATACCTGAGTGACTACTGGATCAAAACGCCTTTGAACAGAAGTAGTTGCCTCGTTTCCATTAGAATCAGGCTCCCGAGGATCACCAAGCTTTTGTTGATATGCATTTTTGGGAGTACCTTCACTCACTGCAAGTAACACTTGATTTTGAACTAAATCGGACTTTGTTACCATGTTTTCCACCGTAGCCTTTCTCTTGGCCCTTACAGAGCTGCTGTAATTCTCGATAGATTGAGATCTTGCCTTTGGCAAGACATCAGTCTCTTCTACATGATCATCTTTCTTTCCTTTTTTCAGTGCACTCTTATCAGACCAGTCTTCATCATCACTTGAATCAGAAGATGCTTTACCATAAGTCTCCTATAAAATTCAACAGGATAACATAAAAGCCATTAACAGAAAGATGTGCCAAATTGAAGCAGCATGTATAAAAGAACCAAATATTAAGTCATATCCATGAGCTAAGTGGACAATGCATATCTAAAAAAAAGAAAAACAGAATAAACACCAACGTGTCTTGCATAGATCACCTTAATTTAGAGCTGTTGACTAAAAAGAAATTCTCAAGAGAAATGATAATTAAAATATATAACACAAAAACATGCATCTGGATAAATATATAAAAGAGGGTCTAAATTCCAGCAACCTCAGGACCCATTCTCAGAAAGCAGACGGGTAGAATCATTCAAGGACAAAATTTGAATAAGCATCGGCTAGGATATGTCCAGAAAGCATTAAAGAAATAAGTCAGATATGCTTACCTAATTGAATGCAGAAAAGCCTATGTAGTGCAATACTAGATAATACACTAAAGTCAGACTTCGAGAAACATTATACCCCTCAAGAGGTGTAATAGGACCTTAGTTTGCCATTTCTCTTAATATACCAGCTTATTATCACTGTAACTAATCAATTTTCAAGAACGGTTATAAATATCACAGGATGCTTTTTCAATATCTTCTATCATCATACACCAATCTAGCATTTTATCTTGTAAAATAACAAATGCGATACGGCATATAGCCTTGACAATTACAACTGATAATGGCTTCACCACTTGGCCCTTAAAGTTATGTTATATTGGTCTGGAAGAAAAGAGATTCTCTTCCATATAGTAACTTCAAGATCAACTTTGGCCTTTTTTTGCTTTATATGAAACAAACCTACTTGGTCAAATTTGAGAGGGAGGATTTAATTCTGTTGACAGAGGCAAACCAAAGGAGGAATAATCTGGAAGAACACATACCATTAACCAAAATTAGAAGAATGCTTAACATTATGAATATAAATTATTGACAAGAACCTCATCTCATCTATTTGCAATCGTGCATATCCGTGTAATTATTAAAACGTATGATGGAAAAGACCAGAATAGCAATATCCCTGAAACTCCCGCACATGATATACAAAATTAGTATGGTGCTATTTACTTGAACTGAAACCTCATCTATATATAATTACATAGATAGATGCACAGATGAATACTTGAGTGTATGGACATCTGTATAATTACATACACACATATAAACATGCATGTGTCAGTATTTGAGGGAAGGGAAACTTACATCATATAGTTTCTTGTAATCTAAATGATCACGCTGCCTTCTTCTTGACACAGGTAAGGCATTCTTTTGGCTAAGGTCTGGCTCCAACATGGAAGGCAGCTCAGAATTTGTTGCATTTGTGTTTCGATCACTCACACATTCTCCTTCACCAGAAGGATCTAGTGGCTTGAGATTTGATAATGAAGATGCTGAAACTTCATCAGTACCTCCAATCTTGCTAAGCTCAGCACAGAAGTCATCGGAATCAGACGTGAAGTCTGATTCATCCGAACTTGAAGCTCCCTTCTGGATTTCCTTATCAGGATCTGGACCCTCAGGGTCATAATTATCATCTTCCGAATCATCAGAGGATAATCCAATATCATCATAATGCTTGCTCTTCTTTGAAGCCCCTGAATCCTCAGGTGAGTCAGTAAAATATGATTCTTCAGAACTTGATTTATCTTCATGATCCTCTTCAGAACTAGATTCTTCCATATGATCTTCCGTATCAACTTCAGAAGCATCAGGATCATAGTTGTCGTCCTCCGAATCATCTGACGGGAGATTGGATAAATCATATTGCTTGTCACTATTTGCAATAGCAGCTGCTTCAGGAAAAACTTCCTGCACAAAGTATAAGATATGCTGATTTGGAATATGTTCAACAGCTCTCAAAGAATGAACTGTCAATAATTCAATATAATGCAGTATAGCTATAAAAAAACTATACATACGAAGAATATGGCTTACGATCTGCACATAAAGGCTTACCTCCCACGAGTCCTCAATTGACAGATCACTTCCCTGAAATTCATTTAGCAAGTCAATGCAATCTACCTTGCAATCACATGCAGGACACAACCATCCATCATCTCCAAGAGGAACTGTGAGAGAGCAATTAAGCATAATTCAAGCAATTAGAAATATCACCATCATTTCAAAATGTTAAACCAGCAGAAATATAGGTTCAGATATTACTGTTTTCACTCAGAAGTGGGGGATTCAAACACTTCTGGTGAAACCCTCTATCACAAGCACCATCGCAAAGTATGATATCATTATCAACTGATAGCTCTTTCGAACTACATTTGGCACAAAATATCTGCAATATGATGGACAAATGTTTATCAAAAGTAACCCAAAGACCATAGAGTAAGACAGGACATTATGAAAGAGCATATACTTTGAGTAGGTCAAATGAGTTCACATACATCCTCACTGCAAATTTGTCCATCAGAATCAAATAAAGATTCCTGAAATCTGCCCTCAGAAAGCAAGGAGTCTAGACACCGAAATGAGTCACGAATTTTCAATTTGCAGCGTAAAATTTCACACTTGGCTCGTTCAAGCTCCTTCTCAGGCCTGATCTTTTCCAAGCTGCAAATTTGTGCAGTAGTTATACATTTTTTTTAAAAAAATGACAATTATTTAAGAGCACCATAATAGGCACATAGGAAGTAATGTGCGTAACAATAAAGCATGATTAAAAGAAGCCGCAAAAATTTAAGATGCTTCCTCTGCATGAAAGGGCTCTGGATGTAAATCAAACTATGTTCTCCATTAGTAATATTTAAATTCAGAAGAGAGAAACAAAGAAAGGAGTTGTTTGGAACCTTGTCATTGAAGTTGCAATACAACCCAAGTTGCATTCCAACTCAAGTTGCAATAGTTGACTTTACAAAAAAGCTCAATTTTTATGTTTGGAGGAGAGTTTGGGCATGTTTGACAGACATTCCATCAAACACCTTGCAAGCAACACCAAGCTGGAAAACTCAACATACATGGAAATGAGGAGTTCTAGAAGAAGAGATGAGCATTTAAGTTATCAATGGCAAGGGCATGGATGTGGACCTTGGCACTGATGGGAGGGGAGCGGGTGGCAATCAAGGCCTTGATGAGGGAGGAGAAGGTGAAGGAGAGGGATGTTGGTGGCAGGAGGCAGAGGAAGGCAAGGTGCAGTGGAGAAGGGTGGTGCAATTAAGTCCAAGGTAGAGGAGGTGGCTGTGGGCCTCCCGGAAGTGACACAGGCTGACAACAACATCAAGGGCAATGGTGGGGAGGGATTTGAGAGTAAGGTGGGGGAGGAGAGGAAAAGGGAAAAAGGAAGAGGAGAGTTTTTTTAAATTAAAATACCTACCTAACTGCTGTAGCCATTTTGACCACAAGTCACCCTACCATGAGATAACTGAGTTGCGGCCCAACAAGCAACTCAATTTATTACGCAATTCAAGTCGCATGCATCCAAACAAGCAGGTTGGCCTGCATTTGCAACTTGTATTGCCTGCAGCTCCACTTACAAGACTCCAAATCAGGGTTTCTTGAACCGTCCTGAATCACCTAGTTCGGGGCATACTGAACCGAACCGGCCATGAACCGACATAGTTCGGCCGTAGAAAATGGTCCAGACCCCCGGACCATCCAAATCCCACCAGAACCGGACCGAAACCATACAGTTCAGTCCCCAAACCGTGCGTTTTGTCCAATTCAGGTCCAGATTGAGTCCAGTTCTGTAGCAAAGTTGGGGGGTTATTTTTATTTTGACTGAGAGCATGAGTGGCTCTCAATTTCATAGAAAGCCTCCTTTTCGACCATTTTCCCCCATCCAATGCGTACAACTTGAGGAAAGCACAGAAAAATCTTGGAAAAACATCGATTAACGGCACGTAAATCCATCCTCTTCTCTCTTTCTCCTTCTCCCCTCTTTTTTTAAAAATTAATGAAAAATAAAAAATAAAGGAAAACTATGCCAAAATTTTTTATTTTTGCATGATTTTAGAATATGTTGTAGATCTATTAATGATCTGCACAATGATACTAAAATCATTATTTTTTGTTAAGTATATGATTTTTAATATTAAAAAAATAATTTTAGATTAAAAAATTAAAATAAATAAAATATTTTTTAAAAAAAAATGTAAAATAAGATTATGATTTTGGGACTTGTAAGCTACTTTCACCATATATTTTATGTTTATTTATCCAAGTTTTGATGCATCATGTGAATAGTGCTCTGGCCTAATTTTGAAAAAAAAGGCATTACATGCATGCCCACTATCTTAAAAAAATACATATAGCATCCAAGATAGAATCCTACGTGAATCTAAGATCAAATTAATTTTTTATAATATTTTAATTTTTAATAATTTTTATTCTAAAAATTATATATATAATCAATTTTAAAAAATAAAAGAATAAACAAAATTTATAATTTTATATAATTATTAAGATGATATGCTTTTTCAATCTTCAGGAATGGATCCATCGAGGAAGAAGGATCCAGAACATGACATTAATTGGGAGCATGAAATAATGCTCTCGAGTCAGCATCATTAGAGATATAAATGGTGCAATATGGAATGCAAGGATGGTGGGGTAACAAGGTCAAAGCAGTACTTGGCTAGCGGCTATTCTGATATATCTGCGTACTGACATTGTCCATTAGAGATCCATCAACTGATGAAGTATTTTGCTAATTTCAAAGTAGAGAAAAAAAAAATTAAAGAAGACAGAGATGGACCGTTGAGCCGCAAAATCACCATCTTATCACTTTAGAAAGTCAAAGAAAGCATGTATTCCAGAGGATGAAGAGACAGATCAAGGTTGCCATTATGCGAGCTTGTATGAGTAGAGGCAGCTAAAGAAGGTGGCTATAGAGAGCGATTTGAACCGTCAGCTTGAGTCAAGATCGGGCTCGAGCTCTGGAAGTATTGCAGGAGAGTTTGAGAGGCAGTTTCAAAGGACCTCAGTTAAAGAGCCCGCCATAAATATTGCATCCATGTTGAAAGCATTTGACAGTAGAAAGAAGTCATCCATGAACATTCTAGGAGCAACTATCCATGACGTGGATTCATATGCCTTTCCTAACAAAAATCCCAAACAATAAAGGATTGATTCTATGCTGAAAAAGGATAAGAAGAAGGATTTCATACAGGCTCCACAAGATCGTTCAAAACACAATGGAGCTACAAATGATCTTGCAAGTAGAGTAGAATTCATGGATGTATCAAGCCCATCCTCGTATTTTGGATCCTCTTACCCGCAAGCACCGACAACTTATGACGGATATGGATATGGATATAGATATATGATATGTCCAAGATATCGTCTTCTAGTGGTTAATATCCCATCCAGCCTGAAGCATCTTATGGATCTGATTTATTGCCAATATATTAGGATGGCCCCTTCCATAACCATATCATCAGTCTTAGGATATTTCTCAAAATTAGGACCTTAACAAGGGATCTTCGATGAGTTATGACCCAACACACATATCTTTTGGGATGATCGTAGAGGATTACAATGCTGCTTGGTTAGAGATATTTACTGATCTTCCTACTTAGTATATCAATAATCTTGATATTTATAGACATCGACACATGACTAGATTCTAAATATTGGTATGTAACTATGTATTGATTATTTATTTACAAATGTTGAATAATTAAAAATTCTATAATTGAGAATGATCGTCCAATTCCCTCTTCCTTCTACAAAGAGGAACAAAAAAAACGAAATAGAATGTTATAGAAGATGATACATCTATTTGGACATAAAAACATTCAATAAATCCAAACAAACTGATTTGAAATCACAATAAACAAAAAAATAAAAAAAATTAGCATGCTAGCCAGTTTAACTAGCATGCATATTGTACAGCCACTCCATAAAGTACTGTACCACACCAGCCAACGACCGATACGGATCCCGATACTGGTACAGCAAACCTTGCATCAAATAGCCCATAAATTATAAATAAAACAAGGCAGGATAATAATATTCCAAGTAACATCAACTAATATTACAGAAACAATAAAAAAAACTAATATTACGAAAGCAATAAAATTTGTTGAGTAAGAAATGCAGATGCATAACTCCACATTGATTTATTGGGTTTAGGCAAAGGTTGAACCAAGGTTTCTTGTAGAGTAGAACTTAGACATCTGCAGCTTGAAATGCATCTCGTTGGGATTACATAAGGTTGTAGCTGTTGCATTTGCAACATCTCCAATATTTGTTTCCATAATTTTGCCATTAGAGTAAGATAAAATCTCTAGTTAGTTTACATGTAAATGAGAACTGTAACTGTATTTGATCATACTATTAAAGTAGTATTAATTATGTCTCCACCAACAACTGTCCTTATTGGACTTAAACCTATCATAAAGATGCCTCTAAAGCTTTTTCCAAATTCCATATTTTGTCTTATGGCCAATTTGGCCGTGAAACATAATACTGTTAAAGGGTCGAATGCAGTTTGACTTACAGGATATTAGTCCAGTTATAGCAATCCAAACACTAGAAAAGAGCCACCTCTTGCAAGTTGCAACTGGGATTCACTTACACCCAACTGCAGGTACCCAAACACATTAGAGGCTATTTGGCTGGTAAGTTCTGTTAAAATGGGTATATAAAAACTAAAAATGAATGAGTTTCACCAAAACAATTGTTTGGTTGGGTTCCGCAAAAGATGTTTTCCCAAAATTGATAATGTCATAAAACCTGAAAATTGAGTTTTATGAAAAGAACAACTTTCCCCATACTTTCACAAAATCTTTATCATGGGGAATCATGTTTTATGGGTATTTCTTTTAGTAAAACTCATTTGCGACCAAACATCCCCCTGGAGACTTTAGAAAGACTGCAAATGTTACATACATGTCTCTGCTTCCTTGTATCAACAATTTTGGCAGTAGTTGTCAATTTAAATTTACCAATACATTATGTTTGATGTTTCTTGAGCATTTCTTATTGAAAACATGGAACTCTGAACCGACCCTAACTAGGTGGTTCAGCCGGTACCGAACCAAACCAATGCCGGCATAGGATGGTTCACTTGTTCAGAACTTCGGATCAGTTCCATTACAAAACCCTCCCCACCCCATTCTACCAAGGGTCTGAAAGTTTGACTCTCTTGCACTTGCATTCTCTCTCCCCACTCTTGGTCAATCGGTGCTTCTCTCCCCTCTTTGATGCTGATTGTGCCTCTCTTCGCCCTTCGATGCCGTCAAGTAAGTCATCTCTGTCTATCCCTCTCTCTCAAAAGGGTTCCAACACCAACCAACTCGGCTGCTCTCTCTTCCTCGACAGGGGTTCCAATGCCAATCTTTTCCACTCTCTCCTCCCTCACTTCTGCTATCTATCCCTATTTTAGTATGCCCCAGCAGGCATGGTATAGACCCATAACGTACCAAACTGGTTGCTAGCCAGTACAAGTCCTGGTACTGATCCAACAAACCTTGCTTGAAACAAGTATTTTAGTCTCACAACAAGATGGATGAAATAGATGACTTTGCAAAACAATATTTCAGCAAGAAACTTTACACATATTGGTCAAAGGAATGATAGCTGAAAACAATGCAAAAAAAAAAGTGGAAAATGTTCAAAAATAGGATATTATAAAGAACAAACCTTTGACCTTTCCATCCTTCACTAGAATATGCATCAATCAAGCTTTGCTCATAGTTTATTCGTGTCAACAAGTACCTTACTCGTTTCCTAGTTACTGAGAATTCATCATTTGAAGCACCCTTTACTTTTCTCTTTTTTTTCTTGTTGTTGTTGGATTTACAGGGGTAGTTACTGACTCAGCAGGAGTCTTGCTTTTCCCCTTTGACATTGATCGTAAAACTCTAACACCATCTAGTGACTCAGCAGGAATCTTGCTTTTCCCCTTTGACATTGATCGTAGAACTCTAACACCATCTGGTGACTCAGCAGGAGTCTTGCTTTTCCCCTTTGACATTGATCGTAGAACTCTAACACCATCCAGTGAAGATCTTAAGAAATATCTTTTGCCTCTCAGACTTTGAGAAGCCTTCTTATCCTTCTGTAATGTTTTTTTTGAGTTCCTTTTCAGACCATGCTTCATATCTGCCTTTTCAGATTTTGATTTGATGTTTTTGTCATGCTCAGCTAGGGCAGTCAATTTTTCAGAATCAACATGATCAGGATCTGCACGCCCAACTTCTGTAGAATCATTTTCCATACCTTCAGATTTGAGCCCTTGTTCCTGATGCCTAGAGTTGTGCCCATGGCATAAATCATTACTGTTATGGTCTCTGTAACCAACAGCAGAAGCAATATCCAAATGATCCATGCAGAAAATTCGGAATGCAGTTTTATTCACAGAAAAAGTCCAGATGTGTTGCTGCCAAACGTGATGTCACCAGTAAGGCCCACAACATAACAGCAAGACTTATTCCATCACTAAACAATGTCATGCCACCTGAAAGGTTGTCAAACAAAAATAAAAAGAACTGAATAAGCTAATTAGCAATAAAGACTAATATGCACAGCAGAGTGTACTTCACATGTTAGTTCTTTGCTTGCTTTCCTGTGGTTGTTCTTTATCAAGCCATTTTCTTTATGGACCTGTTAGGGTACTCTCAAGGACTTCATATTTGTACCAGTAATCTTGGAAACGACATTGTAATTTCTTTTTAGTAGATATTGTCTACTAAAGTACTAGGATCTCTTAGGGCTCTAGGGCATTAGAGTGAAAGAGAGGGATGCACCTGTTTCTCTCTAGATTATTCTCGTTTTGTTTAGGGGGAGAAGGTTAGCAATTTAGATTTCCCACCCCCTGCATAATCCATTCTTAACTTTTCCTTTACTGATGAAAGCCCTTCAAAGATTTTAGTAAGTATTTGTCCTATAAATCTGTACACTTTCATTCAAGGAGAATTATATTTTGTTGAAATCAAATAATTTCTTTCCGGAACTTTTTGTTTAAAGAAATATGTTGCATGTTAAGCATGTTCATTCTTCTTGTTTTCTTGTTTGGCCTGAATGTAGATGTATTTACATTTGTGGATTTCTAAACATAAATTGACTGGCACGTGCCAAGCATGTATATGCAAAGGTAATATGTTTAACTATTAAATTTGGTTCACTTAATGATACCTAATATCTATAATGTTACACCCAATTCAATCAATAAGCAAGATTTATACCAATAATCAAAATAAGATCTTCTTAACAATAAAAATATAAATTATGAGTAGCCAACTTGTACAAATAATAACTGCTTTTCTCTACCAACGTGAAGTAGAAATTAAATTTAAAAATATAGTGGCAAAACTCTATCAAGTTTGAACATATGAGCTTAGATTTGGATATGTTTTACATACAAGACAAATATAAACGATCTTTTTCTTTTCCAAATGCTTTCCACAAAGTATATAAAGTAATAAGATGACTGTGATATTGATATAGACTGCAAGCACACAACAAGAAAGCAGCGATAAGGACTTCAAAGCATGATTTTTGCATCCTTAAAATCATTAGTAATATATCTAACATACTATGTAGAGTATACTTTGTTGCTTTGAACTCATGAAGACAAATCTAAGTAGCATATTATAGGAACTGGGGATTTTTTAGCTGAAAACATCTCATATCTATATTAAAATTGCTTCACATTCAACTTTGGTTTTGTTCAAGATAAAATTAGGAGGCCCTTTGGATTTCTTTCTAATTCCCTCTAACAACATATAGAAAGCAATTAAGTGCATCTCAAATTAATACAGGCCGCAGGTTTAGAATAAAAACTTACCGATAAGACAAAGTTGACAATATTTTTCATTTATTAGCTGCTTGTACCATATCCAAGATATCTATTACATTAAATTTTAATTGGTTTGAGGTTATGGCATCAAAGCCAACTATATGTTTAAATAAAAGAGGAGGAAATGACATCATGAACATTTTCATCTCTGATTGTAGTCTTCTAAATTTTACATATGTGTGTGTGTGTCAAAATATGAAACTTTTCCAACTTAAGACACAAGTTGCATTCCAAGGCAAATTTTTAAGTCTGAACCTACAAACATGCAAAGTGCAATCCAATTAATAATAGGCACCAGGCAGATTCACTTCTAATTCAATAGCATCTACGAAAATAATAAATAGTGAAGTATGAAGAAGAATAATAAACTAGTTACAAGGCCATAAGATGCTCGCCTTATAATTCCATTTAATTGCCTTCACTTCCATTGATATTGTTTGTTTCAGTCAAAGTCCTTAGAAATACAGGCCCAGCAACTTAGGATCTTTTTTTTACTCAGGTTATGATACAAGTTGGGATGCTAACAATACTGGGTTCGGTTTGATCTGATTGGAACAAATTGGTTAATTTTTGTCCAGTTGTGTCAGCTCCAGTTTGATTGGATATCAAAATGGGTGGAAATAGGTATAGCCTGCTCAAAGTCTCAGTTTTAACTTTTAACGAAGTGGAGAGATTTAGAAATCAGGTGTGAGCTTTTGTCCACATTTCTGATGAAACAAATGCCCAAAATTGCCAGTTCTAAGTGAACTCTAGTTCAGTCCTGAGCTACACCAAAATAAACAGCCATCAAGTTTGATGGAAATCATGATGGGGTCAAAGTTTGCACTTGATGTAGTACATAAGCAATAGAAATCTTGGATAATATCTTGTTGACCATACGCTTTGATGTGGAGGACCCAAAGTCTAGTTTAGGTCTTGACTTATTTCAGCTTTTTCTTTACGGAGTTCTTTGTTTAGTACTTTCCAGTTTGAAACATTTTGTAATTAATCAGGGTTCTGGAGTTTAATTAGCAAATAAAAAAAAATAGAAGGGGATTACTTGCAAAAAGGGGCTAACTTGCAGAAGAAGCAACCAGCTATAAATTTGGTGGACTTGTTCCCCTGTAGTTTCTAGTATTTGCATATGTTTTCAAGAAAGACAATAAGCTGTTTCTCTCTCCTTTAACATGCATGTGGGTGTGAAATAGGTTGTGAAAGCTCATGAGGTTAATTATCCAAACCAGTCTTAAGATCAGTCTGCTTTCTTTTCTCTTCTCTTTCTTACTGCTATACATTCTTCTTTCTTTCAGAATTGTGCATTCAAATTATCAATTGAAAGGCAAGTAAACAAAGAAAAAATGTATATATAATATGAGCTAACGATAGTAACATCTGCAACCCAAAATCAGTCAAACAATCACTACCATCATCAATGATCATGCACAAGGCACTAGCTTACTAAACCATAGTTTCAACCAATTTTTATTTTCCAAAAAAAAAATAATAGCATGACATAAAGTGCAAGCTTGTTGCATGCACTTCCTGTGAGCGTTCAGCTTATTTCATTTGGTAAATCAATTTATCCTCTCTTTTCTTGGTGATCTAACAACACCTTAGTTAATAAAAACTAAAAAATGAAACACCTATCATAGAAAATAGTGTTCAGTTATCTAACACCATACCTATATTTTCAATATACTAAATTCTAAAATATTATACAAGTATTTAATTCAAAAAATAATTTTTAAAAATCAAAATAATTCCAAAGAGATTATTTTTATTAAGGGCTTTTGTAATTGGTCCCATGTGCACAATATATTAAAAAACTCAACTCAAACAAAAGTGTTCTTGCCAGAATGATTTGAAATTCATGATAACTTCCAGTCCCAGCTCAGGTAGAACCCTGGCATGTCCATATCGCACTAATATGGATCAAGTTTTGGTAGCTTTTACATATCACCGATGCAAACACACTACCTTTTTCCGGAAGTTGAAAAATTCTATCTAAGAAATTCTCAAGAATTTTTTATACAAAAAATCTAGCCCAGAAAATAACCTAGCAAAATTATAATTAGGCCCCTTCTTGACAACTGATCCGAAAATCAATCTGAACAAAAACCAGTTGCTCAGATTATTTTTGAATTTACACAAAATTTTGGTATAGATTTTTGGGGGATCAACCCAAAAGGCCAAAATTCATTAACCTGGTATCAGATTCATGCTTTACAGCATGAATACAATGATCAAATAACGTTTAATCTCAATTTCATGGAGTTCCCACTTAATTTCACCAATTAATCATCAATTAGTCAGATTATTGATGAAATTTGAAAAAGGCAAACGAAAGGAAATTGCCTAGCTTAGATAACCAAAAAGATGGTTCAATCCAAGATCAAAATCCCTATAGCAACTTGTCCCCTCTTCCATCATTTCCATTTTCAACTGGTCGAAAATAAGAAAGAATCACCCATTAACCCACTTTGATGCCGGGAAGGTGTTGAACTTCAGCTAAAAACTCCAAGAAGGGTATGTCAGCACAACCAATTCTGGCAAGGTAGAAACCCCACTACAGCACATATGACACAAGAAAGATAGTAACTAGAAGAGGAGCAGAGATAGATTACTCTCTTTCAAGACAGAAAACACTACCTTGGCAGGCCACTCCAAGGATATAGCTTTCATGATGCTCACTTGCAAATCATAATAATCCACCAAAAAGGAGGAGAGAAAGAGAACAGAAAGAAAACAAGGGACGAATAATTCCTGCAATAGAATTTTCACTACTCAATAATCTTCAGTAGTGATTACAAGAGGTGCCCCAATAGGGATATTTATAAGTAGTACAAAGGGACTCTTATCTTCAACTTTCAATGTAGGATTCCAAGTCCTATTCTAACATGAAAAATCCTAACTACCAACTTTCAACTCCATAGAGTTAACTACTAACATCATACTTTTCTACAATAGGAAAATAACGAATCAAAAACCAATCATGTATCATCATGCATCAAGACTCATGCGCATATGACCTGCTACCTATGTGGTTAGGTCCTGTGACCCATGCGGCCAGGACTGGCAACCCATGTAGCCGTCATGTGCGCAAAGCGCTCTGGCATCATATTCCTCTAGTTGAAGAAGACTTGCCACTGAGTCTAGGTCTTCTTGGTTTTTTGTCTTCGTAGTAAGGCAATATGTCAATTACGTTGAATGTTGTAGACACTCCATAGTCTCAAGGAAGTTCAATTTTATATGCGTAGTCATTGATGCATTTCAGAACTTTGAAAGGGCCATCAAATATTTTGTTACATGATCTACCAGTGGTAGGTTGCAGTGCAAAGGAATCGAGGTTGGCAATGAGCACAAGAAGTTTATAGAGTCCTCAAAAGTTTGATGAGAACAAAATCCAGATCCAGTGCAATTGAAGGATTGATAAAACCATTGCCAAGGTTGAACGGAGTGGAGGAATAAAGGAAATAAAGCTTAGGGCCTTACGACATGATAGGTTGTCCCCAATCAATATGCTTCTTGGCAGTGGTAAACACGGCAGAAGCAATCATGGATGCAATAGCATGCTGATCATCATCATTTTCTGCATGTTTTATTCCTGGAAACCTCCAACCTTCGGCATTGTTAGTATTCTTTAAAACTTTGGCCTCTAAACTGAGAATAGCTTCATTTAAGAGCCCCTTGCAAAAGAGCTCCAGCCATTCCTTCAAAGTCTTGGGATGTCCAACAGAAGGGTTCATAATAGAAAAGACTTATACCCCAATTGATGTACTGAACTGTTGCTTGAATACCAGGACTTGTTCATAAAGATACTTGTCATATGCATCTACCCAATTATCTGCAGAAATTTTTCCCAAAAAGACCTTCACTGACCTGATGCCCAAATTCCTCTGCCCAGTCAAGGACATGCAATTTGGAGAACTCATTTACCCATTGATCATCAGGTTCATGCTGTTGATGTTCCTTAACAAACTCATTTGCCCACTTATTCATTCCATGTGAAAGCTCTTCATGTACAAACTGATCAGCCCAAGAGTTAGGACCAACATTATATTGTGCTTGGTATTCATCAGCCCAATCAGCAGAGACGGATCCAGTAACTGGCTTGATTTGATTTGATTTTTATCAACTATAAGCCCACTATGGCTTATCCTTGAAACAAACTGGAGAAACTTTGAATTCTAAAATTTTGGGTTGGTAATTTGTGCTAAAGGATTTGCAAGCATACGGCTATGCTCCATGGCTGCTATATTGGACATGTTTCCACTCCTTATCTGACCAATTGATGCCATTCATGATTGTTCCCACTCAAATTCAGAAGCCCAACCATTAGCACCTTGTAGTTGTTCAAAAGAATGAGCCCAGGCCTCAGGGTCAACATTCTCCCATTGTTGATTAAATTCAGTAAGCCATCTATTTGATTCTTTCACATAGTGTGCCACCAGACTCCCATTTGAAGGAGATGAAAACATACCTGTACTAGGACTCAAATGTTGTGGGCTGACATGGCCACCAATTGAAACTGCAACTGGATTTCCAATTGAAACAGATATGCACTGGCTTAAGCTTCTCATTATCATAACAATGTCACATCAATATTCACAAGAAGTTCTTCCAACACTGCATAGATAGAAGAACTTGAGATAGGTCAATGCTTATTAGACCATTTGATGGTATGATGCAGCATCAGCCCTCAAATGGGTCCAAGATGCTTTGAGATTGATGCTCTTGATACATGGAGCAGAAATCTCATGGTCAGCCCCAATATCAAAACAATCTAAAATGTAAAAGAAACCCCCTAATATCCATGTCCACCATTCATCTCACATAAAAGAGGCCCTTCTCCTCCCTCTTCCCACCTTTTCATTCTATACTCCTCTTCTCCTAATTTCTCTCTCCAATGGCTTCTCTTCTCTCCTTGTTCTCTCTTCTCCTCCCTCTCTACCTTCTTCTTGGAGTCGATACATGTCCTATTGGAAAAGATGTAGCTGACACCCCAACATCCCACCTTGTTGGAGAACCTCCAACTCTCCTAGTGGAATGCCTCCAACCCACCCCTACCCTTGACACATCTTCCAGCGGCCTTCATCCCTCCCTTCCCCCAACCACAACTCATCACCGATCCCTCCATCCACCCACCCCCTCCCCAACCTCACTAGGTCCATCACCCCAAAGATCACCAACATCTCCTCCCTCCGATCCCTTTACATTGGTGTCAACTCCCTCTCTAGCAACTTCCTCTCAAGCTTAGCAACCACCCCTCCCCTACCAATATCAGCCTTGCTAGCAGCTCATTCAATAGCATGGCCTTTCATGGAATATAAAGAGCAAGCATGAACAAGAGTTTCTTTTCAATTCAGTTTATTTGGATATTGAGCCTGACTCATGTACTTTTGCCACATTTATCATGACCATCAATCTCAAAGGCTCCATCCCGATCCAATGAATAGTGCAGCAAAGGACCTATCTCAAACACCATATAAAGAACCTTCGAGTGGCATCGAAGGTAGTACAGAGACACACTAATGTGACAACAAGGGTACAACTCCTAGAAGAACACTTAAAAGAGCACCTCAAGCAAAATATTTATTCATTTCCCAAAAGAATAGAAGGGGTGTATTTATAGACTTTAGAGCCTCTATGACCTAAGACTCTTGAAGGTCTTAGAGGTCCTAAAAAATTAGAAAAATCAAAAACAGGCCAAGAATCAATCATAAGCATCATGGCTACCATAGAATGGTAATATCAGCAGATTTGACAGTTGTTAAATTAGTCAAAATATTTCCAATGTCTGATATCTGATTTGCAAGACATTAACTCCTGTGAAAGCTCATTCAATAAGCTGTTTAGATAAATTTTGTTGACTTTATATGCTTCATAAACTACTTTTGGTGATGTTATTTTTTGAATGTTGCCCGTCCTTAGCCTAATGAACCTACCATTCAACTCCTAATAAAACTGGAACTTCAACCAGAGTTTATAAATTAAAATTATATAACAAAAGTTCTATATAAAGAACTAATCATATAATAATGTCTGAGAAACTATGTATGCTAATTCCAGTTGTTGTGTATGACCAATGCATCCACTTTGGTTTTATGATGTGCTAGAATTGTTTATCTTCCCAAGTTGGATTCATTACCATGATCAAAAACAAGATCAGATGCTCTTGGTGCTAGATATACAGGGCTTCTCCACCTATACCATAGAAATTTAGTAAGCAAAATAATTCATAAGAAAAACAAGCATTGTATGATAATGCAGAGTTCTAAGCCTACTAAAACACTGCACATAGCCTGGCATAATTTCTAATGTCTTCCCTAAATCAAAGAATCCAACCACATCTTGATTACCATGTGTTACAGCCGTAACAGTGACGTGGCCAGGCTCAGGTACCATCGAATGCGCTCGGGCCACGTGGAGGCTTCTTCGGCCGAGTCAGCGCCACGTCTTCAAGACCAGGTTCGACAAGACTACAGCGCCCGACAATTCTCTAAGGCAAACTGCCCCCGCCGAGGTCGAGCTCGGATCGGAGCTCCTCTACCAACTCGATGGAGCCCAAGCCCGGAGATATCCGCCCAAGTGAGCTCGGCCGAAGCCAGGAGACCTCCTGCCACCTCGCCAGGTGTCCATCCGGGAGGAGTCCGCCCAAGCCGAGGTCGGCCGACCCTTCGCCCCTGCGCCAGGTGGCCTCCCGGAGACAGGTCCACCTCGGCCGAGGCCAGGCGACCTCCTGCCACCTCGCCAGGTGTCCACCCAGGAGGGGTCCACCTGAGCCGAGGTCGGCCGACCCTTCGCCCCTTCGCCAAGTGGCCTCCCGGAGACAGGTCCACCTCGGCCGAGGCCAGGCGACCTCCTGCCACCTCGCCAGGTGTCCACCCAGGAGGGGTCCACCTAGGCCAAGGTCGGCTGGTCCTTCGCTCTTCACCAGGTGGCCCCCGGAGACGGGTCCACCTCGGCCGAGGTCAGGCCGCCCGTACGAAGAAGATCTCAAGGAAGAGTTGCGGGCCCCGAGGCCATCCCTCGGGCCGTATGAATCCCAGACGGCGCCCCGTACGGAGGGCGGCGGCACGCGGAACATCACTTGCATCGGCCCGACAAGTACCACAGCCGAGGGGCACGATTCTGACAGAACAGGCCCTATAGGTGGATGGCGCCCACGCTTGGGAGAGAGAGCACTCTTGCTGGGCCCGAGGCCTGACCGGCCGCCTTGTCAGCGCCGCCCTCTCTTTTTCTCTCCTGTCTTTGCCTTTTCCCTGCTGGGCTCGGCGGACGAGGTCGGAAAACCGCCTGGCCCCCCTTCATCGAAAAGGAAAAAGAGAAGAAGACAGGGGAGGGGAGTCTCCCAGGAGGAAAAGACAAGCGCACGACGAAAGGAGATAAAGAGGGAGGAATCTGGGGACAACGGAGGTAAGCGAACAAGCCTGGGGACAAAGGAGAAGCAACGGCAAAAGGCCTCGCTCCGAAGAGTGAAAACCAGAGATCCCGAGAGGGAATCACTGGGCGTGAGCTCGGCAAGGAGGCCCAGCCAAGATTCTGGTCCCCAGAGCGTCTCTCTCACTAGTAAACTCTCTAAGTCTGGAACCCTTTCGGAGGTCCGTCTGGAGAGTCTGTTCCTTCTCGTCGTCTACTGACTTGATCGTCGGAGTTCCCTCGCCGGGATCCCCGGCCAGGGTTTTCTAATCCCTTTCTTGCAGGTTCGCCGCAGTCAGGGAGGCTCCTTCGCCAGGCGGTCAGGAGGGATCGGCGGATCCGTGGCACGGGCGCGACGACGGGAGCGGCAACACCATGATTGACTAGAATAATCATGGTCTCATAGTCACCCAAGTCCTCTCTTGTTTTCAAGCAATGCTTTGCACTATGCTTAAACAAGAGTGAAGAATATGGTGTCAATGATAAACAACGGGACCTTGTTAGGTCATGGTTAGCAAAAGTCAAGAGAACTTTGACTTGTCTTTCACAGCACAATCTCATGTCAATGACAGGAGAAGAAACATTGTATACTTGAATATCCATGATGTCAATCAAGGTTAATCCTAAATCCACTTTGAAAAAATTCATCCTGAGGCTTTAAATCTCATGGAAGAGTATTTCTTAAAACAAAAATTCCTAAAAATATCTTGAAGTATGAAAAAAACCTCAAAGGAATGAAAAGTATTTAAGTATTCTATTTATTTAAACTCTTGCACATCACATCTTCCATGTCTTATAACTCTTCATTCACCACTCACCTAAAAAGATTTCTATATATGCTTAAAGCCACTAGCAGGGTCTCATAACTTACAACTTTGCTCCAAACAAAAATAATGTCTTCTTGGTCCACTTCCTCACCCAACTCCCGTAGTTACTTTTGCAAGAAACACCTTCGCATCAATCACATTCATGATACTTCATGTACTTTTTCATATTTCTTGTTTCATTCTAGCAGCTAAGTATATTTTATAATACCATAAGAAAATGGAAGACAGCTTAAGCCCATATTAGGAACACAATTCTCAACTATATTTAAGCAAAAGCCAATAATTTCTGCCACATGCATGTTGCATAGAAAATTGGGAATGAACCTACTAAAACACCTTCATCTTTTATTGCTTGACAGGTGATCAGAAAATTATTTGTTCAGAAATAGTGTGATAAGTCTTCACTGTAAGTCTTGAAATTGGGTGTTATAGAAGGCCAAAGCACAAATCATGAATCTCATATAAAAAAGAATGCCAAGGCAATCCTATGGTAAACCTAGAGTGAATAGATTAAGCGATGAGTACTATAGAAAAGGCATAAAAATTTCAAATTTTCTAAGTAGTTGACAACAATAGGACATAAAATGTGCAAGGAAGATTTAAGCAGGCTATGGTAAGGATAGGAACAGGACTTGTATATAGGGGTCAAGGAGGAGCGCAAACCAACACACAAAAAAAAAAGGGCTATGGAAAAGAAATTGAATGGACAAATAATGACATCATATGTAGTTCTAATAGGACAAGTAGCAAAGGAGGATTTATAAAATTGATCTTGGATTGTAAAGTTAAGGCCTAAATTTTATGGTTACACTTTCTTTGAATGGTCAACCATTTTAAATTATAATTTGTTCTTAACCTAGCAAGTCATTTTACAAGTGGTTACACCTTATTTTAAAGGAATATAATGTACATGTGCCAAGATAACAGGATTATTTACTTTTAATACAAAATATGTGGGTGAACTCTAATTTGTAACTTTTGTTAACTATACGATACTTCACAAAATGCAACCAAGATCTACAAGATCTTGGTTTGAGCAAATCCTACAATCTTCATCAAGTTGAATTTGTGACCCTCGAGCAAGCTCAACCCAAAAGATCAAGAGATAATATCAATTTGGTGCCTCGAACTTTAGATAAGTGAATACATGTCAAAACTGTTTGGTTTTAATTGAAATATCAAAAGCATTCATAACTTAGAGGACAATAGGTCAAAATTACCAAAACTTTGAAGCTGTAAATTTTGACTTACAGACGTCTTCTATTTTCCAACAGGATAAACCAACGCACATTCTTTGTCCCCAAACATCCATTGACTCATATGTTCGGCATTTGTAGGCTGATGTTCTCTTTCATTTAACTCCACCTAAATCTGCTTTTAGACTTCCTTATACCAGTCTATAATGATAGCTAAAATCTAAGGCTCCTTATATAGAATAGAACGATTGATGATTTCAAGGACATCATTCCTCTAAAAACGACTATAGAGTATATCCACTGATGACCAAACCATGAGGCATCTACAATATGCACACCAATACAACGAACAAAGAAAGAAATAAATCCTCACTAGACTCCTCGAGAAACTACCTTCCATCTCCTTGCAAAATAAAATCTTCAAGAAAAATAAATCGACAATTTCTTAAACACATTCTTAAATATATTTTTTTTTCAAATATTCTTCTTCTTTCTGAAGTGATTCATTCATTCATATGATACAGCATCCAGTTTGGTCCTCGCACTACTTGATCTTGCACATATATCAATTCACATTCTCCCCCTCAATCAGATCAATGTATCACCCCTCCTCCTACCACTCCCCAAGTTATCCTCCCACAATCTAGATCTGACTTCTAGGGTTTTCAACATATGAATGCGTAGTTCACAAAAGACGCGGCTCCCAGAGCCGATGCTGTCATCCATCCAATCACCATCCATTCCTAGCCACAAACAAAACCATACACACCACCTTCCCCGCTCTTCCTCTCTCTTCTGGTTCTTTCCCTCTAGGGCAAATAGAGAACGCCACGCTTTCTCGCTAGAACCGAAACGACGAGCAACCAAGTAACAGTTAGAGCTAAAGAAACAAAACGGAAACAATTTTGAGCTAAAAAGGCTAAAATAAAACGAGGAGCAAAGAAAAGCCAGCGCTTTACCTTGATATTTACCGCACCGGTGACGACCGAGCTCTGCTCGTGTGAGCGGTGAGACAGAATAAAAATAGATCGAGAGCGGTGGTGTCCTCTTTTTCTCTCTCTTTCTTTCCTTCTTTTCTACTTTAATATTATATAAAGTCTAGATGGATGCGGCGCCGCAACATGCTGCGGGTTCCCGCCGAGCTAGTGATGGGGGGAGAGAGATGGAATAGGCGAAGACAAGATGGAGGGTAGGGGAAAAAAAAAAACGAAAAAAAATAAAAAAAAAGACGGAGAGAAAGAAATAGCTGGAAAGAAAGAAAGAACGAGGGATGGAGTGAGTCCGACTCCCAAAGGCTGGAGCCCTCTCGAAGCGTGGAGGGATCGAGGGCTTGGCTTGGCGTTTGTTCCTTTCTTTTTCTTTTTCTTTTTCTTGGTTGCCGAGGCAACGAACGGATTTGACGGGGCCAGCTGCGCTGCCGGTGGACGCGTTGGGTCACGCGCCCTGGCTCTTGGCCCAGACCGTCTTACAAATGACCTTCGCAGGCCGGACGGACTCGACGGACTTGGTCTTCGGCTGGGTTGATTGCGTCCGGGAACTCGGGGACCCAATGTGACCCATCGGATAATCAGGGGTCAATTATGAGAGCGCATCGAGGACCCTGGCCCAATTTTGCACCCATTGGAGAATAGATCTACTGCTATCCAACTCCAGTCTAAATCTGAGTCCCAGCACCACTGCACGGTCCAATTGTGTTTGGGGTCGGTATTTCTCTCACCCATCCTGTATCCATGACCCCTGCCCAGATCCATTTCAAGCAAATTTTAGACCGGGCCGGGTTGGATTGGATTTGATTAATTGGTTTGAGTACGATTGTACATGGATTTTAAGGGCATCATGAATGAGCACCGGTTGATTTTTCCTCGTATCAACGTTTTCGCTCCGTAGTGTTTTTTTTTTTTTTGGGTAGCAGTGGTGAAAATAAAACTAATGACATTAAACCGTAAAAAGGTGAAAAAGAAAGAGTAAAAAAAATAATAAAAGGGATAGTATTGCCGTCTAGATCATCATGATCTGCAGCTCTTACGTGGAATAGCTGAGTGGATTTCTGCCAGCATCACCGGGTTCGCCGATCAGAGACGATCAAAGGGAACAGGCCCTCCTCTACGGGACTTGGTAGAGACACCGTGTTTGGAGGGGTTGTTGTAAGAATGAGAGAGGCTTGGAATCGGTCATCTGTAGGCCTCTCCGGTGGGGAGGAATACTTCTCCCCCATCGCTCCTGATGAATGGAGACCTGCAAAAAGTCCCGGCCAGGGGTACCGGCAGGGACATTCCGACGCTCCGGTCAGTCGGGAGAACAGCCGGAGCTGTGTAGGAAAAATAATGGCCTGAGAGCCAGAATGAGCATGTGTTCGTTTTTCTTACCTTGGTCGAAGGTCCCTCTTACCTGTCATGAGATTGCTCCTGTCATTTGGGGAGGCGTGCTCTCCTTGACGTAGGCCTGCGAGGTTAGGATAGGCCTGTGAACCTACCTCTT
The DNA here is from genome assembly GCA_021397845.1 of Areca catechu. Taxonomy (NCBI): domain Eukaryota; kingdom Viridiplantae; phylum Streptophyta; class Magnoliopsida; order Arecales; family Arecaceae; genus Areca; species Areca catechu. Next base: position 200,157,735 of record CM038039.1, on the reverse strand, counting down.
CTGGGTGGTTCAGAAAGTTGATGAGAAGGTGCAGTGCATCGGGTGGGGTACTCTTTCCTGATTAGTGTAAACAGTGGCCGGAAGGCTTTAACGTAGTCCTCCTTTGCAGGAAACATGCTACATGACCCACGTGGATGGAGCTCCTTGAAAAGCGTGCCGGGCCCACGTGGATGGGGCCAAACTGTGCGATGCTCCCAGTGGTCGAATTGGGCTGAGATGCCGAAGTGCCGAATTGACTGGGGTGTGTGGTGCGAACCCACGCAATGCTCCCGGCCATCATCGAAGTGCTGGACAAGCTTGCCGAGGCGCCGGACTGTGCATGGATGTGCCGGAGTCAGAGCTGGACGGGAGCAGACGGAGTCGAAGCTGGTTGAGATGCCGTACGAGAGAATGCCATGCTGGTACCAGACCGGGTGCGGGCGTGCCATGCGGGAGTGCCGCGGTCGGTGCGGAGCTAGGCGCGGGCATGCCATGCAGGCGTGCCGCAGTCGGTTGGGGCTAGAGAGTTCCGCCACGGGGTAGGAGCTGGACCCCACGTGGGCTTAGCCATGTCATCGGAGTCACACCGCTCCCCAACGTGCCGAGCTGGTCTGGCACGGGCTGAGGAGGGGATGCTTGAGATGGGCAGAGCCGTGCCACTGAAGTCACGCCGCTCCCTAACATGCCGAGCTGGTCCGGCACGGGCTAAGGAGGGGATGCCTGAGATGGACGGAGCTGTGCCGCCAGAGCCACGCTGCTCCCCAACGTGCCAAGCTAGTCTGGCACGGGCTGAGGTGGGCGGAGCCGTGCCGCCATAGTCATGCCGCTCCCCAACATGCCGAGCTGGTCCAGCACGGGCTGAGGAGGGGATGCCTGAGGTGGGCGGAGCCGTGCCACCGGAGCCACGCTGCTCCCCAACGTGCCGAGTTGGTCCGGCACGGGCTAAGGTGGGCAGAGCCGTGCTGCCAGAGCCACGTTGCTCCCCAACGTGCCGAGCTGGTCCGGCACAGGCTGAGGTGGGCGGAGCCGTGTTGCCTTTCATCGAGCAAAGCCGAAGTGGACAGACTGGGCATGCTGCGGAGACGTGTCATGGGTGGACCGGAGTGGACAGACAGAGCCGGGCTTGCCACGGGCGTGCCGTGGGCGGATCGGAGCGGATGGAGCCAGAGCTGGCTGAGACGCCGTGGGCTTGAGCATGCCACGAGCAGACGGACGGAGCCGAGCCTACCGCGGGCATGCCACGGGCGGACCGGAGTAGATGGAGCCGGAGCTGGCTGAGACACCGTGGGCGGACGAACGTAGCTAAGCCTGTCGCGGGCGCTCCTACCATCGCTCCTCTCCCACTGGTTCACTTCGCGGGAGCTTGCATGGCTTGCCTCGACGTGCCTAGCTGGGGCGAGTGGAGCCAGAGAACTTCTCGGGGTGAAGTGGGCAACCTTGCACGCCTGGCTAGGCTCTAGGTACGACTGAAGCGGGCTGGCCAAGGTGCCGACCTGGCTGAGCTGGGCTCTAGGCACGGCCAAAACGGGCTAGCTGAGATGCCGACCTGGCTGCTGTAGGGGTCAATTCCCCTTAGAACAAGCGGACCCACAGTCTTCTCTTGATTAGAGACTTAGGAATACCCGTGAAGCACGTGGCCATGTCAGCCATCAAGGAGGATATCGTGTCAGGGCCGAATGGATTTTATTAATACTGTAACATGCCCCCACTCCCTGAGTCCAAAACGTTACTTCCCATCATTTTGGACGAAGGGAGTAGCTTTATCCATTCGGTTCTATGTTGTAGCAGGCCTTGTACTATTTGCAAGAAGTCAATCATTGAATGGAACTGAACTTGCCAGAGTTTAGTCGTTGGACTTTAAGAAAATAGATGAAGGCACCGAGTCACGGCTGTCCTCTTCACGAACACAGAGTGGTCTGCAGATCAAAGTAGAAGGTAGTGCTGTTGAAACTCACTTGCCTGTAGGTACTTTGACCGAAGGTTAGTTGGTGTTGCATGGTGATGGTGCTAGTGCTTCAGTCTGACTCCTCATTGGTCGGATAGGAGGTGGTGCCGAGGAGGATGAAGTTGGTGAGGAGCATGGCTCGGGTGAAAGCATACATGATCGAGCATATGGTTGACATGACCAGGCTTACAGCACCCCTCAGGGCCCTTGGCGAGGGCGTAGAAGCCATCGGAAGGGTCGAGGAGCAGGAGCTCGACCTCAGCCAGGGCATCTCGACCGTGAGGGAGCTAGAGCTAGCGAGGGAGCTGGAAGAGCAAGAGCTCGACCTCGACTAGGATGTCTCGACCTTGAGGGAGCCGGAGCTGGCGAGGGGGTTTGAAGAGCAGGAGCTCGACCTCGGCCAGGGCGTCTCAACCTTGAGGGAGCCGAAGCTGGCGAGGGAGCTGGAAGAGCACAAGCTCGACCTCGGCTAGGGCATCTCGACCTTGAGGAAGCCAGAGCTGGCGAGGGAGCTGGAAGAGCAGGAGCTCGACCTCGACCAGGGCATCTCGACCTTGAGGGAGCCGGAGCTGGCGAGGGAGCTAGAAGAGCAGGAGCTCGACCTCGGCCAAGGCATCTCGATCTTGAGGGAGCCGGAGCTGGCGAGGGAGCTGGAAGAGCAGGGGCTCGACCTCGGCCAGGGTGTCTCGACCTTGAGGGAGCTGGAGCTGGCAAGGGAGCTGAAAGAGCAGGGGCTCGACCTCGGCCAGGGCATCTTAACCTTAAGGGAGCCGGAGCTGACGAGGGAGCTGGAGGAATATATGCGGCTGTCATAAGCCCCAATTGGTGGAGATGTAGCCATCACAAGCTTCCACAGTGGTCGGCCCCTTGCATTCCGGTGGCCGAGGATGTTTGATAAGGTTGGTGACGATGGTGTTGCAGAAATCCTCAGGAGGGGAGCAGGTCGGTGCTGCATTTATTAGTTTTGTACCATGCATGCATTTATTAGTTTTGTACCGTCCAATGCCCATGTTGTATGGAGGAACAGGGTCACCGTTTGCATCATGTTTGCATGGAGTGGAAGACAAAATCCCACTTTACAGTCTCGCATGGTGTGCGTGAAGTGACGGGGCCTTCACCGCTTCCTCCTTTTGAGAATCGTACTCCGTTTGTTGCCTTCCCCAGCCATGGTGGGGGTCGGTCTTCTTCATCTCCAATGGGAGTTTGACCTCAGTAGGGAGCTCGGTCCTGTCGAAGAGCTTGACTTCGGTGAGGAGGTCGGCTTCATTAGGGAGCTTGGCTTCGACGAGGAACTCGGCCTCAACTCTGCTTCATTGAGAAGCTTGATTTCAGTGAGGAGCTTGGCCTCGATGAAAAGCTTGACCGACTCTTGGCTTGAACGCAGAGCTTCGGAAACTTCTTGGCTTTGATGGGGGGCGTTGAGACCCTCGGCTTGAGTGCGGGGCTTCGAAAGTTTTCCAGCTTGAGAGTGCTGGGCTTCAGGAGTTTCCGGGCTTGAAGTGCCAGGCTTCAAGAGTTTCCGAGCTTGAGATGCCGGGCTTCAGGAGTTTCCGGGCTTGAGGTGCTGGGCTTCAAGAGTTTTCGGGCTTGGAGTGCCGGGCTTCGGGAGTTTTCGGACTTGGAGTACTTGGCTTCAAGAGTTTCCGGACTTGAGGTGCCGGGCTTTATGAGTTTTCGGGCTTGGAGTGCCTGGCTTCAGAAGTTTCTGGGCTTGAGGTGCCGAGCTTCAAGAGTTTCCGGGCTTGAGGTGCCAGGCTTCAGGAGTTTCCGGGATTGAGGTGCCGAGCTTCAGGAGTTTCCGGGCTTGAGTGCGGGGCGCTGAGGCTCCCGGCTTGAGTGCGTGGCTTCAAAAGTTTCCTGGCTTGAATGCGGGGCACTGGGGCTCTCGACTTTTGTGCTTGTCAAGAGACCTTGCAGGCAGTGGCAGGCTCTAGTGGACTGTGATGCTTGCCCTTGATGATAGTATAGGAGCTTTTCCCGTAAAACTGGAACACAGTTTTTCACATTGCAAATACAGTAGGGGAAGGAGTTACCTGTTGAGCTCCGGTTGTATGAATAAAATAAGAATATGTTTCTTCCTTAAGAAGGCCAGAATTAAATTCGCCGACCATCATCTTAGGAGAGAATGAGACTCCGTTGCATGGGAGAATAGAACTTGGTTGCATGGACGGAGAGAACCTCGTTGCATGGGAGCGTGGAACTCCATCGCACGGGAGGAATGAGATCTTGTTGCATGGGAGAGATGGAACTCCATTGCATGGGAGCATGAGGCTCTGTTGCATGGGAGGAAAGAGACCCCGTTGCATGGGAGGAAAGAGACCCTGTTGCATGGGAGAGAAAGAGACCCTGTTGCATGGGAGAGTAGGAGCCCATTGCATGGAAGGGGAGGATCCCGTTGCATGGGGGAGATGGAACTCCATTGCATGGGAGGAATGAGGCTCCCGTTGCATTGAGGAGAGGATCTCGTTGCATGGAAGAGTAGGGGTCCTGATGCATGGGAGAGATGAGATCCTGCTGCATGGGAGAGTAGGAGCCTGTTGCATGGAAGGGGAGGATCCCGTTGCATGGGGGAGATGGAACTCCGTTGCATGGGAGGAATGATGCTCCCGTTGCATGGAGGAGTAAGGGTCTGAACATGAATATGTTGCATGGGAGAGATGAGATCATGTTGCATGGGAGAGTAAGAGCCCATTGCATGGGAGCATGAGGCTCCGTTGCATGAGAAGCACCTGGTGTTTGAAAAGACCATGAGCATGAATCTCTTCCTCTCTTCTTCTCTTCTTTTCTTGTTTTCTTGTTTTCTTCTTTTCTTGTTGAATAGGACTCCTGGAAGGTGGCACCGCCCGGCGGTGGCTCCATCTTTGGCTTGCTGCCCGCTACCTTGTCGAGGGTGACGATGCACCTTCACAGCTCGGGATCTTCTCTCGAGGCCACTCCTTGGAGTCCCAAGAGAGAGGGGAGCTCTCGTGCCCCCATCCCTATGCCCCCGATCTGCCCCCCGGGGACCAAGGACAAAGGTAGAAACTATTGTCCCACCCTGTTGAAGAGCATTAATCTACCACCTACCTGGCGCGCCAATCTGTTGCCGCATAGATCGTTGTGGCCTACAACTCTTACATGGTCCAGGTTAGTGGACTTCCCGCCAGCGTCACCGGGTTCGTCGATCGGAGGTGATCAAAGGGAACATGCCCTCATCTACGGGACTTGGTGGAGACACCGTGTTCGGAGGGGTGGTTGTAAGAATGAGAGGGGCTTGGAACCGTGCTAGTCATCCTGTAGGCCTCTCTGGTGGGGAGGAATCCTTCTCCCTCGTCGCTTCTCATAAATGGAGACCTAAAAAAAGTCCTGGCCAGGGGTACCGGCGGGGACACTCCAATGCTTCGGTCAGTCAGGAGAACAGCCAGAGCTGTGTAGGAAAAATAATGGCCCGAGAGCTAGAATGAGCATGTGTTCGTTTTTCTTACCTTGGCCGGAGGTCCCTCTTACTTGTCATGAGATTGCTCCTATCATTTGGGGAGGCGTGCTCTCCTTGACGTAGGCCTGCGAGACTAGGATAGGCCTATGAGGCTATGATGGGTTGGTGAACCTCTTCTGGGTGGTTCAGAAAGTTGATGAGAGGGTGCAGTGCCTCGGGTGGGGCACTCTTTCCTTATTAGTATAAGCAGTGGCCTGGAAGGCTTTAACATAGTCCTCATTTGCAGGCGGCGTGCTACAGGACCCACGCGGATGGGACTCCTTGAAAAGCATGCTAGGCCCATGTGGATGGGGCCAAACTGTACGATGCTCCCAGAGGTCGAACTGGGCTGAGATGTCGAAGTGTTGAATTGACCGGGGTGCATGGTGCGAACCCACGCGCTACTCCCAGCCATCATCGAAGTGCTGGATAGGCTTGCCGAGGCGCCGGACCATGCACGGGCATGCCAGAGTTGGAGCTGGACTGGAGCAGATGGAGCCGGAGCCGCTGAGATGCCATGCAAGAGGACGCCGCGCTGGTACCGGACCGGGTGTGGGCATGCCATGCGGGTGTGACGCGATCGGTGCGGAGCTAGGCACGGGTGTGCCATGCAGGCATGCCATGATCGGTTGGGGCTAGAGAGTTTCGCCACTGGGCTAGAGCTGGACCCCACGTGGGCTTAGCCGTGTCGCCGGAGTCACGCCGCTCCCCAACATGCTGAGCTGGTCTAGCACGGGCTGAGGAGGGGATGCTTGAGGTGGGCGGAGCCATGCCACCGATATCACGCCGCTCCCTAACATGCCGAGTTGGTCCGGCGTGGGCTGAGGAGGGGATGCCTGAGGTGGGCGGACATGCCGCCGGAGCCACACTGCTCCCCAACGTGCCGAGCTGGTCCAGCATGGGCTGAGATGGGCGGAGCCGTGTCGCCAGAGTCACGCGACTCCCCAACGTGCCGAGCTGGTCCAGCACGGGTTTAGGAGGGGATGCTTGAGGTGGGCGGAGCCATGTCGCTGGAGCCACGCTGCTCCCCATCATGCCACGCTGCTCCCCATCATGCCGCGCTGGTCCTGCACGAGCTGAGGTGGGCGGAGCCGTGCCGCCATAGTCACGCCTTTCCCCAACATGCCGAGCTGGTTCGACACGGGCTGAGGAGGGGATGCCTGAGGTGGGCGAAGCCATGCCGCCGGAGCCATGCTACTCCCCAACGTGCCGAGCTGGTCTGGCATGGGCTGAGGTGGGCGGAGCCATGCTGTCGGAGCCACGCTGCTCCCCAACGTGCCGAGCTGGTTCAGCATAGGTTGAGGTGGGCGAAGCCATGCTGCCTCCCATCGGGCGAAGCCGAAGTGGACATACTGGGCATGCCGCGGAGCCGTGTCGTGGGTGGACCGAAGCGGACGGACGGAGCCGGGCCTGCCGCGGGCAGACCGGAGCGGACGGAGTTGGAGCTAGCTGAGGCACCACGAGCATGAGTGTGCCGCGGGTGGACGGACGGAGTCGAGCCTACCGTGGGCGCTCCTACCATCGCTCCTCTCCCACCGGTTCACTTCGCGAGAGTTTGCGTGGCTTGCCTCGACGTGCCTGGCTGGGGCAAGCGGAGCTAGAAAGCTTCTCGGGCCGAAGTGGGCTACACTGCATGCCTGGCTAGGCTTGAGGTATGGTTGAAGCGGGCTGGTCGAGGTGCCGACCTGGCCACCGCAAGGGTCAATTCCCCTCAGAACAAGCGGACCCACAGTCTTCTCTTGATGAGAGACTCGAGGATACCCATGAAGCACGTGGCCATGTAAGTCATCAAGGAGGATGCCATGTCAGGGCCGAATGGATTTTATTAATACTGTAATAGATAGCTATAGCGGGTCCAACCCACGTGCAGCAGCATCCAAGAGTAAAGACAATTCTGGGTGGATTAAATCTTTTCCATGGATATCAAAAGTTTTCTTGGTATTAGCTGATTTCAATGGGCAACAAAATTTCATACCTTAGCACATGCCAGAATGTAACATGTTGAAGTGTAGCAATTAATTGGAAAATATCTTACAACAGTGGAAAGTGTGCCAAATTTTTTTTCTAAGGTCATTAGATTATAGTCAAAGAATCACCTTCTAATATAAAGCGAGGGGTATTAAGCTTTGAAATTATCGCTAGAATTGCTTTTCAAGCTGTCCAAGTTCAATAAAAAGAATAGAACAAGAGTGAAAAGATGTTGCACCACCAAAAGATAATCTACCAAAGTAATCAAAACTAGCACAAGAGATCCCATTTTTTATAGAGCCATCAAAATTTACCTTTAACCAATCATGGAAAGGGGCGCCCAAAACACCAATTGAGAAGTGAAAGGGGAGCTGCTAGATCACTAGGATTTGGTTATGACTACTCAAGAACCCTCCAATCTTTCAAGCAAAGAAAAGACAAAGAAGAATACTTTTAGTTTCTAGTGATTAAACTAACTTAAAAAGTAGTGGTAGATCTCTTTATATCTTATTTTTTTCAAAACTTTTAGTCATATTATTAATTTTTATAATTTTTAATTATTTTAATTATTTGATGAGTTATAAAGGTCGATTCATTTAGGCCATTTACATATAAAGGCCAGGACCGGGATGCCTATTTAATAGCCCATTTATTTTAATTTTTTGGCCCGCCGTTTGGCCGGCCCTCCATGGACCAGGCCAGCCCATTTTGATGGCTCTAAATATCGGTTCCTGAGCCACTTCTAAGTTCATACCTCTGGACCAAATGATCAAGTAACATCCGGTCCAATTAGCCATCTTGCCCTGTACAAATAATTCCTTTATGCAGGTCTCTGACTTCCTGAATGTTCTTGGTCTTTTTAGAGTCATTTTAGCTCAATTAGCTCCGAACTTATTTTGGTTGCTTTATTCTTTTATTGTTTTGTGTAGTATGCTCGGAATCTGATTAAAAATTTTCTTATTCCAAGCATTCTTCATCCTCCAAAAGCACCTCATGATGAAGGACTAGTGGTATGTCTGCCCTTGCCATGATTACTCTTTTATTCCTGATCTGCCTTCATCCATCTACGGATGGAAGAACATACTCTTTTTTGTCTTTTCTAATCTCCCTTGGGAGATCAACAGGGTTTTGGGGTAGCTCGACTAATCCCCAAATAAAAATGATGAGATCCTTGCTGCCGACGAGGATGACTACAAGAAGTTAAGAGGTGTTGTAATCCTCTCTTGGTGAAATCTGCTATTAGAACAGAACTTACATGATGCCGAGCTTAGTTTGGTAAACTCTTTCAGTAATTTTTCTTGTCTACCTTCTTTTCATTCTTATGTTTTTAATTTGCTTAAGTCACTTTCTTTGTTTTTGCAGGCACGAAGATTTTGATGGACTATATCAGAAATATAGTTCGAAAGAGCGATTCAACTTAGGTGGGACCTTCAAAAAAAGCATGTACCTAAGAAGTCTTGGGTGGGACCTTCTCTTGAAAGTCCCTGGACATTAGCAAGGGCTTCGACACCACAACCAAGAAATTCCACCACCCCTGTAGATGTTGATGTTGATGATGATGTGGTGATGATTTTGGCACCACCCCATATTGCTCGGGCACTAGCACCAAGGCATCCAAGTTTCTTGGTTCAAGTGGAGGCTAGTACATCCCAAGGGAAGGCACCAAAGAATCCCTCGGGTTTTGAAGTAGTACCTCCTTGCAAGAATGGGGAGGAAGTAGTTATGATAGGTGTATTGACTCATCTCTCCAAAGTGCCAAATTTGCTCGGGAGCTAGTCAAAACGATCCTCCTCCCTCAAGATTGGGATGGGCAGAAGTCTCATCCTTTGGACAAGATTTTTTCCTCACTTTATCCAACCCTCCTTGGGTTAAGCTATTCACACTTTGCAATTTTCTTCATCAAAGAAGTTTTTTTTTCCAAATAACTAACTTATTTTTTTTTCCTGAATGCAACTTGCCCCTGACATCACCCAGGTCCAAGAGGGCTTTTCTGGCTTTGCTCAACTGGGTCATTCTTTGGACGACAAAGTTAAAGTAGCCATGGCCTGAGCTGAGGTCACCAAAAAAGTCTTGAGGGTGTTTGAGGGACGGGAGATAAAACTTCAAGAAGAACCGATGGCCTCCTAGACTGCCATTTGAGAGCTTGAAGCTTGGGTGGCAAAGAAGAAAGACATGATTGCCAAGAAACGAGCATATGGTGCTGAATTGGAGGTAAGGCTTGGCATCACCAAATTAAAGCTTTTGGCCACCAAGGAATGGACAACTTCCACGGTTGCATAAGTGATCGAGATTTACAAAAATTCTAAGGACTTTCTTCAAGACATTGCTAAAGGTTCAGTAGAGGCATATCAGCTTGGATTCGCAGGTTGTAAGAAAAAAGTTGCTCAAGCCTTCCCATAATTATTCCTGAGTAAGATTGTCGATGTAGAATCTAAGGGAAAAGAGGAGGAGGCCATCAAAGAAGAAGCAACCGGTGCTAAGGGTGCTAAGGAGGTCATTGCCGAGGCACCAGCAACCGAGGTAGATGTTGGTGCTCTTAAAATTAATGTAACCAAAGCTTTCGAAGGACTGGCAGCCAACCTCGAAGGACAAACTTAGGTTTTTTTTTTTCTTGCTTTCTTTTTATATCTTTTACTTTTTCGAACTGAGTCCATCTTTTGTAAGAACCTCTCTTATATCAATGAAAGTATATTTCCTTTTTAATATTATTTTGTCAATCTTTTTTATTATAATATTCGCTAAGTACCTTAGTCAGAGAAGTAGTTTTAGTCGGATAAGACATATCTCTTTTGAATGCAATATTTGCCAAGTCTCTTAGTTGGTCAAATGGTTTGTCATCGTAATTGAGCATTATGTCTCAAATAAAGGAATCAAACTCCTGCTAATAAGACTTGGCATATTTTCAATCAATTGTAGATAGTTGGTTGTCACCTAAATATGTCGGTGCTTTTCTTTGGATGATCAATTATTAGTCAACCGCCATTGCTTTCGATAGCCACCTGTTAATTAGATATTGTCATTCTTGGCTAAGTTTGCTAATTCTTCTTTTGATGATTGAGTGTTAATCAATCACCTTGAATTCTGTGACCAAGTGTTATTTAGCCATTGCTATAACTTAGTCAGGTGTTGATCAACTAACTTGGCTATTCTTCTTTTTTGATAATTGAGTATCTTTGTTACTTTTTTAGCCAGATGTCAATTGGCTGCTTTGGCTATTTGCCGTGAATGATCAATTAATCATCTCTTTCTTCATTCGGCCAAGTGTCAGTTGACCATTATGGCTATTTGCCTTTGATCGTAGTGGCATTCATACCTCGGATCATAGTGGCATTTGTACCTTGGATCATTATGGTATTCATGCCTTAGATCATAGTGACATTCATGCATTGGATTATAGTCCTGATTTCTTTTTATAATCGAGTGTCAATCATCTACTTGGCTATTTGCCTTTTAGATGATTGGTTATTAATCAATTAATCAATCACCTTATGTCATCTTAGTATTAATCAGCCATTGCAATAGTTAATCGGGTGTTAATCAATCTGTTTGCTAGGCTTCAATAGATTTTTTTATGGCAATTGGACTTCAACGGACTCTTTTTTTGGCAATTGGATTTTAGTAGATTCTTTGGATTTTAGTGGATCTTTTGGGATTCAATGGTCATTTTTGGATTTTAACGGATCCTTTGGATTTTAGTAGACCCTTTGGGTTTCAATGGATCTTTTTGTAGTCTCTTAGATGGTCGGGTATTAATCAACTCAAGATTCATCTTCCACAATTATAATCAGCAAAATATCTTGTTGCATTGTTGAACTAATATTTGTACATCACTGAAAGTACATTCATAGATTCTTGGCATTCTAAGTCTGAGGGATCAGTGTCCCGTTAAGGTTTTTGATCCTATAGGCTCTTCATAGGAGGGCCTATTTTACTCGATAAGGTTCTTCTCAATTTGAAGATAGTTTTCCTTATTCAATCGATCTTGAGACCTTTATTTACCATAGCACGAGATCTCCCAGGTAGAAGGTCTTTGATTTTACTTGGGTATTGTAATACCGAGTAACTCATTGTTGATATATTTCCATTCTCAGATGGGCTTGATTTTGAATTTCCTCCAACAAGTCCAAATTGGCTTGTAGTCAACTTGAGTTACTTGGATCTTGATAATGCTCTATTCTTATAGTTGGTAGTCCAATCTCGACCAGAATCACTACTTTGGTGCTAAAAACTAAGTTAAAGAGAGATTCATTTGTCGATCTTAAGAAATTATTCGGTACGCCCATAATACTTCATGTAGTTCTTCTACCTACCTGCTTTTGGTTTCATCTAGCTTAGTCTTGAGACCTTGTAGAATTATTCGGTTTATAACTTTTGCTTCTTCCTTTGATTGTGGATGTTTGATTGATGTGAATCAATGTAGAATATAGAGTTCAGCATGTAATATCTTGAATACATTATTATTGAACTATCATCCATTGTCAATTATGATGACATGTGATAGTCTAAATCGATAGATAATTGATTTTTAGAGAACATCTTTGACTTTGCTTTTAGTGATTTGAGCTAAGGGCTCTGCTTATATCTATTTAGTAAAGTAGTCGATAGAAATAATAAAAAACTTTTTCTGCCTTATAGCTAGGGAAAAATGATCAAGTATGTCGATGTCCCATTGAGCAAAGGGCCATGGAGATAAAAATTGAGTTAGCTGACTAGCTAGTAGTTATCATTAAATATTTGCATGTCATTGGTATTGATCACATTTTCGAACATGATCCATAGCATTTTGCCATATTATGGGCCAATAATATCCTTGTCTCAAGATTTTATAGTCCAAGGACCTGCCCTCCAAGTAATTTTTCCATATTCCTTCATGAATTTCTCGGAGTAACTAATTAGCTTCAGTGAACCTGAAGAACTTTAATAGAAATAGAGAAAAAGATCTCTTGTAGAGTTATCCATCCAGTAGTACATATTGAGAAGCCAGTCACTTTAGTCATTTTATCTCTGAGGAATTATTCGGCAAGGCTTCCTTTATTAAATATTTGACTAGTGGGTCTATCCAACTTGGTTCATGATTAACTTATTGAACTACTCTAGCATCATTGTTGTTAAGTGCATCGAGATATTTAATATAGGTTTGCCCGAGAAATTTGTCAGCTGAAGTTGCAAGTCGAGAGAGTACATTTACCCGAGCATTTTTTTATTTTGGTATATGAGTATACTAAAATGCTTAAAAATTGATGTGATAGTCCGTACCTTATTAAGATACTTGATCATGGTTGAATCCTGAGCTTTATATTTACTAGTTGCTTGATCGACTACCAGTTGTGAGTCTGTGAATACTCGTAGGTTTTTTATCCCAAGCTCTTTAGCAATCTTTAGTTCAGCTAACAAGGTTTCATACTCGATTTGGTTGTTAGTTGCTTTAAAAGATGGAGTGTATATTCAATGACCATTTTTTTAGAGTTTGTTAGGATTAGACCAACTCCACTTCCTTGAAAATTTGAGGACCATTCATGTATAGGATCCAAGTTGTCTAAGGGTCTAGTTGTTCAGTTAGCCATTTATCAAGTTTTTCATCTGACCAAGTACATTCGACCAGAAAGTTGGTCAAGATTTGGACCTTTAAAAATGATCTTGGTTGGTAAGATATATCAAACTCCTCGAGTTTGATAGCCCATTTGGTTATTCTCACGGAAGTATCTGGTTGTTGCAGAATAGCCTTAAGCGATTGGTCAATCAACACTATAATTGAAAGAGTTTTAAAGTAAGGCCTAAAATATAGTGCACAAATACTAAGAGCATAAATAATCTTTTTAGGTTTAAAGTATCTGGTGTTAGTATCGTGAAGTACTTGGCTGGTATAATAAATAGGTCTTTGAGCTCCTTTGTCATCTACTCGAACAAGCACCGAGCTTTCTGCTTCTAGAGATACAAAAAGATATAAGTATAGCTCTTCTCCAACTTCAGGCTTAGAGAGCAATGGTGGAGATCCATGAAACTTCTTTAGTTCTTTGAAAGTCTAATGGCATTCCTTCATTTAAGTAAAGTTGTATATTTGTTGTAGAATTTTGAAGAAAGGTAGGCATCATTTGGTTAACTTCAAGATGAATTGACTAAGGGCTGCAATGCATCTAGTTTCTATTATACTTCTTTTTTAGCAGTTGGATGCTTCATGTCGAGAATTGCTTGGATTTTTTTAAAGTTTTTCTTAATGCCATGCCTAGTAATCAGAAACTCGAGAAACTTGCCAGCGATTACTTCGAATATGCACTTGTTTGGATTTAGCTTCGTCTGATGCTAATCGAGAGCATAAAAGGCATTATCCAGGTCTTGTATATGGTCACATTTTTTAGAGCTTTTGACGAGTATGTTGTTGATATGGACCTCTATATTCTATCTGATTTGATTTTTCAAGACTTTGTTGATCGGCCATTAATTGGTTGCTCCTTCATTTTTTAAACCAAAAGCCTTACTTTATAATAATAAATATCTTTCTTAGTTACAAAGGTTGTATTTTCTTCATCTTCAGGAGCCATCCTAATTTGATTATATCCAAAGAAGGCATCCATAAAGCTTGGCAATTTATATCCATAGATTGCATTAACAAGTTGGTCAGTCTTTAGAAGCAGAAAGCTATTCTTTGGACATGCTTTGTTAAGATCTATATAGTCAATATAGATTTATCATTTTTTATTGACTTTTTTGACCATCACGATATTAGCTAACCAGTCAAGATAATGAGCTTTCCAAATAAACTTGGAAGCTAGAAGCTTGTTAATTTCTTCATCAACGGTCTTCTGCCTTTCAAGAGCAAAATTCCTCTTCTTTTGTCTAACTAGCTTGTATTTCATATCGATATTAAACTCTTAAAAAACTTATCTATTTTTGTTGCCATTTTTTTGAGAATTTTTTAGAAAAAAATTAGTTTTTTTGTCTTCCCTCATTTCCATTTAGATTATGATTGGTTTGAATTAAATATGGATTGATTTGAATGTAATTAGTAGAGTTCTATTGGGAATAGAACATCTAGTTCTATTCAAATAGCATCATCTTATCTTAATCTAATCCCTCTAATCAATGAAATTTCATTTCAGATTTTCGTCATATATACATCATTAAGATAGTAATAACCATGAAAAATTTGAAGTAAAACTACCATGAAAATAAGAGAAAAGGAGAGCATGAATTCTGAATGGGAGTGAGAGACCTTCTTAGGTGCTAGGATTGAAGGAAGAAGAAAAAGAAGAAAAAAATAGTAGAAAGGGGTTTCTTATTTTTGATTTCCTTTCTCTTGGATCTAGACCTCTTAATCCTCTTCTTGGATTTCTTAGGAGGCTCAAGAAAGTCTAAGAAATAATTTATTTTCAGTCATCCAGTGGCCTTCACATGGATCTAGCAGTCTAGGAGGTTGATCACATTGAAGCTTTGCATGGATGATTCATTGAGGTTGGACATCCTCTATGGCTATGAAGCGACGTGGAGACCTCTTATCACGTGCCATCAATAATGGTGATCATCGATCCATGATAAGGTATGAAATTTGATTTCATATTATTTGTAGATTAGATATACTACATGCATCGGGTAGATCAATACATGCCGATTTTTTTCTATTGCATATCATATTACGATCCTACTTAGGGTTTATTAAAATTATTCTATATACATGTTTTCTATTTAAAATAATTTTAAAATAGATATTCTTTGGCTGTGCATTATTTAAAAAAAACTCATGCGTGAAACCCTAGGCATTTTTTTTCCAACACTTTGATGGATCTTCTTTCTTTAGTTGGAAATAGATCGATTGCTCGGCAAGTTCACCTCTATTCTCTAGTTGCCTTTGATCTAGTTGATCAGTTGTAGGTGTCTTATTGGCTCTTTGCACTTTAGTAATAACCATGAAACATTATCGGGCTAGCTACTACTGTCCATGAACTTCTTTGACTCCATTCTTTATGAAGAACTGGACAAGGAGATGATAAGTTGAGACAATTGCTTGAAGCAAATTCAACCCTAGTCATTCGAGAATGGCATTGTACACACTAAGGATACTTGGACAATCATAAATTTTAGCGGATTATACTTTATAAGGATGGCCTTCTTACTATGATGGAAAAAGTGACCTCACATTCAACCCTGACTATTTCTAAAAAACTTAATTAAGGGAGTCATAACTCTTCTCAATTGGTCCTTAGATAATTTCATCTGAGAGAAAGTATCATAAAATAATATATCTATGAAGCTTCCATTATCAACTAACACTCTTTTTATATTATCATTTGCTATTGTCATAAATAGGATAATAACATCATCGTGAGGACTTTGAATTCCTTATAGATCATCATCAAAAAAGGAGATTACATTGTCATCCTTTTGCCTCTTCGAAGAGCTTTCTTCATGCTTTATCCCCTAGACTACATGTCTTTAAAGATTATGTTGACCACTCTAACCTTTGATTGATTATTGATTTCTCATTCAACTTGCACTACAAAAAAGAAGGTTTTTCGCAACAAAAAAATTATCACAAAATGTCCAATCTTTATCATTAAAACTTTTTAAGATAAAAAATTCATTGCAAACTTGTTGTTAAAGCCCTATCGCAATAAGTCATGACTGACTTTTGGCGACAAAACTTATTTTATCATAAAAAAAGTATACTTTTAGCAACAAAATAACATTTTATCACAACAAAAATCTCATATAATGACAAATATTTTGTCACAAAAAGATGACAAATATTGTCATAAAACATATTTTTGTCACTAAAATGAATAAGATTTTATTCCATATGCATTATTAAGTGATAAATTTTTTGTCACTGAAAATCTAGTTTTGTAACAATATATTTAGTTGCTAAAAATTTTACTTTATGATGAAATGTTTTATCACAATAAATTCTTGAGTAATAAAATATTTTATACTTTAAGTGATAAAATATTTTATTACCAAAAAGGTAGTTTTAATGATAAAATGTTTTGTCGCAAAATGTTAGTTTGTAATTTAAAAATAACTTTTAGTGATAAAATTTGTTATCACAAAAAGGTAACATGCAAGTAAAAAGTTTTTTAGTGATAAAATATATTATCATAAAAATATTAGCCTATCATTAGTGGCAAAGTTTGTTATCGAAAAAAGTTAACCGATCATTAAAAAACAATTCTTAGTGACAAAACTTATTGTCACAAAAAGTTAACTTGTGATTAATGGCAAAAGTTGTTGTAACAAAAAAAAATTAACCTATCATTTTTTTCTTCTAATAACCAAGCAAAATATACTAAAATTTAAATCAATTAATCTATTCATAATAATTCAAATATCCTTAAAATGCATATGGGTAAGCCTTAAGTAATAACCACAAAGCCATAAAGCTTCTAAAAAGCTCTCATGTAAGTTAATTTTTTCTTGTTGCCCTGGCCGATAATTCAAGAGGAGATGAATTGGGTTTTTAAAAAATAAAATAATTATTTGCTTTTAAAAGCAAATGCAATATGTGGGCCAAGTGTTGTATTAAGTGATATGTACCAATGCTGAAATATAAGAGAGAAAGATAGAGAGACAAGCAAATATACAAACACAATATATTTATATAATTCGAAGCAATTCTAGCTCTTGCGACCACTATCCAAGGATCTTTTGGAATTTCTACTATATTCCTGCAAAAATACAATCAATTTATTTTATCCCAAGCTCACAAACCAAAATCCAAATATAACATTTGTTTTCTAGGCTCACAAATAATTCGATTGGTTTTCCAAGATCAACCAATCAAAATTTAAACTTAATCCTAAGTTTTAGCTCCTTGCTAAAACAAACAATACCTTAAAATACAAAAAATAGAGCAAATAAACAAACTCATAAAAGAGTAGAAGGTTACTGATGAAGCTCCTCTTAAAGACTCTTCAAGTCTTCAAGGATTGCTCTTCAATGCTTTCTAAAATCTTCACTTAATGCTTCAAGAGAGTTAGTGGAAAGGAGTAAAACTTTGCTTGAGTTTTCAGGTGATAGCACTTGAATTCTCTTGTTTACAATGATTGGAAGAATATTCTTATTAGTATTACTCCTTTAACTTTAATCCTCTCTTTTATACTTCTCCAAGTATTTTTTTATTGATCTTAGTTATTTCTAGCCATTTGGAGATGTTGGAAAGTGAAATATAACGGTTAGAAACCTTGGAAGTCGAATTCTGTAAATTCTGGAACTAGTCGGTACTATGAATTTTCATGGAGAAAGTCAGCTCGTTTTAGAGGAGTCGGATTTAATCATTAGTAACCAAAAATCACTTCTTTGTTATTTCTGAGATAGAAGGCTCATTGGACAGGAGTCGGTTCTTTTGAACTAGATCAAAAATTCATCCTTTTTGCCTGATTGAGAGATAAGGCTCTTCTAAACTGTGTCCAGAAATCATGTTCTCTACCTATCTAAGAGAAAAGGCTGAAGGAGTTGGCTTTCTTTAACTGTGCCAGTCAGCGTGTCGTGCCATTATGCCATGCTAGAGTAGGCTCTCTTGAAGAGAGTCGGCTTTTTCAGCTAGAACTTCATTTTTTTCAAGAATTTTGGATGCAAATTAGCTTCTTAATGCTTTTAAAAGTCTTCCAAGGATTTCTAAGGATTTCTGAGGATTTACATAGACTTTCTAGCTTTTAAATTATAGGAAATAAGCTCTCTAATCCTTCCATGATATAAAAACTCACTTAAAGGATTTTACCATGATACATAAAGTTTTGCAATAATTCTTGAGAGCTGACTTATCAATTTAATAACTCACAAACAATTCCAGTGATCTAAAGGGTTTTAAATTGAAGGTTATCCATTAGAAAGCTCTTTACAAAAATATTCTTATCAAATCAAAAGGCATTAGTATAGTATTCATGTTCCAATGTTTTGTAATCATCAAAATCATTCCTAGGATCAATAATGTCTCTTTTTTTAATGATGACAAAATATTGGGCTTGAAAATTAAAAGCTTTATAGTATAAAGAAATATATCAGAGTCATGTATATATTTATAGAAACTTTATAATATAATGTATCAAAGTTGTAGATATATCAGAATATTAAAGTTTTCTATAAGACGTATCAAGTTCTTGAAATCTTTTAAGTACCAGTGCATATATGTGGTATACCATTTAGGAAATAAAAAAATATCAGTGCTTTGAAATTTATACAAGTTAGAGTTTATGTTTGATGTATAACAAAGTATCGCAGCATACTAAGTTTGTATCAAAGCTTGGAAAAACATATCAGAGCTAAGATGGAAAGTATTAGAAATGTTAAAATATATACTAAGAAGGGGAATAAAGGTTTCATTAAAATTTGTAACACTCCGAATAATGCTCCCCCTTTAAATATCAATCAAATATGCATGAATTTTGGAGTTTAACTTCAAGTATATTCATGCACAAATTTCTACATATATTTCTTGCTCTCCCCCTTACTCTCATACAAATCATTAATTCATACACATGCCTCTTGTCCTAATCTCTCATGCACATTCACTCTTGCCTTCTCCCCCTTTTTGTCATCAGCAAAGAGGTTAAGAATGGTATGCACATTCACTCTTTCCATTTTGGTTATAAAGAGAGGCATGATACCATGATACAAGTATGGACATAAAGATACATATAGACGTATCGACATAAAAATACAAGTAATACTTCTTCTTTTCTTCTGTTGTATGGGACAAGTGATACCACAGATTTAAAGGAAGATAACATATATCATTAGAAAAAACATATAACTATATCATTCAAGAGTTTTAATGGTATAAAATTTGATACATCATAAGTATCAAGAATAACATACAACATAAAAATATAAAATGTTCACTATAATATAACATAAATATGAAAATACAAAAGCAAATATCCCAATATCTAATCACTGTCACTATCTTTTGGAATGTTGAAAGTAAATGGTGCATATGTCCTAGTGATGTGAATAGATAATCAACCGGCTGAACTGCGGGTCCGAGAAGCTAGTCATACTCTAAGTGGTGGAGGAAAGCCTGTGCCAGGTCTAATTGTGGCACTAAAGGGAGGCCTAAATGTAGATGCTGGCTTAGGTGAAGGCTATGGGTTAGTTTGGGTGCCTGGCTAAATAATGGACCAATACAGACCTAGAACTAGTGAAACCCAACAAAATACTATCTAGCTTGGACTTAATATGACGAATGCCCTGCTGAATAGATAAGGTGGTCTCTGCTTGCTCTCATATAAACTGATCATTGGCTCCTTGCATACGATCAAAATTTGCCCTCAAATCTGCTAGATCGGATTGATGATCACTTTGTCCTCTACTCCTGCTCAACTACCTCCATGCATAGTATGAGCTCTCTCAAGTCTTCTCTAAGCTCCTAATAGAATATGGAGATACTGTGATGGTTCTGAGTAAACTCCAGTCGAAGATCTCTAATCATGAAAGTAACTCTCTTAATCAGGGTCTCGGAAAGCCGAGTGAACTGCTCTAAAGCAATCCCGATGATAGTCGGTGTAGTAGGTAGTATAGAAAGTCTTACAGATGTCGATGTTGTGGAAGTCGGCTCGACCGGTGGACTCCGATTAGCAGGCTATCCAGAGGTCTCTCCAATAGAGGGTCTAGCAATAATAGGAGCCTTAACCTCATCATCATCCTCGTCATCATCATCTCCATCCTCCAATCATCGTCACCATCGCCAACAGTAGCAAAGTCCTTGTCAGAAAAATCATTTCTTACTGGCCTTTGACCTGAGAGTCTCTTCATCCATCTTCCATCTATCTTGTGATAGTCCATCCAGTGAAGTAATCTCTCATTATACCTATCTATATGCAACAGCCTCTTGGCATCCTCACCAAAGTAATCAACTCCAAGCTCCTCAAATACAAGAGTGAATATCATACCATAAGGAAGCATGCCCGCTACTTTCTGGCAACTTCCTTGATCTGAGATAACATTGAGAATGGCAGATTGATCGAGTGACCCTCGATCAAATAATGCATGAAAGCAATGTCCCTCTCAGTATATTACCCACTCAAATCATCCAGTCTTGGAAAGAAAATATGACCGACCATATTTTTCCAATGAAAGTTAATTTGCCTGTAAATTCTTAATTCTCCTTACATCTCTCCTCTCTAGTATAGTTCTCAATCCATCAATCCTCCTTTCTAAAGTTAGGTAACATCTCCCCTCTTTTGGTATTTTCAATAGGCAGCTTAGCTTTTTCTCATCCAAAATA
This sequence comes from Areca catechu, assembly GCA_021397845.1. Taxonomy (NCBI): domain Eukaryota; kingdom Viridiplantae; phylum Streptophyta; class Magnoliopsida; order Arecales; family Arecaceae; genus Areca; species Areca catechu. Next base: position 200,137,176 of record CM038039.1, on the reverse strand, counting down.
ATCAGTTATTTTTAACAGCAGAGTTGATAGAGTCATGTCTTATCCTTAAATTTTCAAAGAAAGTTCTAACCAAGGTAGGATAAATTGTTACCTCGAGAGAACAAAACCTTTTCCATCCTTGATTTTTAATCCAATCCCCAATATGAAGATGTTCTTGCTTAAGGAAGTCAAAATATATTATTCTTCAAGTGGTAACGGGTCGATTAGCCATTGAAATTTTTGGATAAGGTTGAGTCAGTGGAGCAACAAGGGCCGGCTTGGCATTTTAATACTTGGCTCATTGCTCGGTCTAGGTAGAATCTCTGGTTCTCCTTTTATGAGCCAATACTTTTCTCGGTTCCACTTTGCTTGGAATCACAAAAATCTAGAACTCACATTTTGTCCCCTAGGGTTTCTAGGGTCGTGGATATGAAGGGTAAAGGTAAGGTTCGGTTAAACAGTAATGGTAAGTATAACCTAGATTTTCAAAACAATTTAAAAAATAGAGCTTCCAACTTTCGAGTTGGCTTGCTTAGGCTTAGTTCTACTTGAGTCGGCTCAAGCAAAATCTTAGTTTTTGGATCCAAAAGGTTAAGAAATAAATTTTAGGGAACTTAAATATATGAGATAGGGTTGCATAATGCATAAAATGATGAGGATTAGCTATAGGAAATTTTTCTTAATTTTAAAAAATTTATAGGTAAAACTTCTAAAATATATCACAAAGTCCAAATTCTTCTTTAATCATAAAAATCTATCCTCACTAAGTAGTTTGGTGAATATATCTCCTAGTTGCTTATCAATACAAACAAATTATATTTCAATGTCTATATTTTACATATGATCCCTAATAAAATAATATATAATTTCTATATACTTTGTTCCTAAGTGTTGAATAGAATTTTTAGTCAAATTAATAGCATTGGTGTTATCACATCTGATTGGAATTTTAGTTTGTTTAATACAAAAATCTTCTAGTTGTTGTTTAATCCAAAATATTTGAGCACAATAACTTTCTACAGTCACATATTCTACCTTAATAGTTGATAGTGCTACAGAGTTTTGTTTCTTGCTATGCTAAAAGATTAAATTCAATCCTAAAAATTGATATATTTCACTAGTACTCTTTGTATCAATTTTACAATCATCATAATCAGTATCAGAGTAACTAATTAAGTTTAAAGATGAATGTTTTGAATATCATATCCTAAGTTAGATGTTTCTTTAAGATATCTTATGATCATTTTCATAGCAAATATATATGATTCTTTTGGATTAGTTTGAAATTTAGCACATATACAAATACTAAATAGTATGTCAGGTCTATTAGCAGTTAAATATAACAAGAATCCAATCATACCTTAATATAGTTTTTAATCAATGCTATTACCTTCTTCATCTTTGTCAAATCTGTAAGTTAGGCTCATTGGTGTACCAATTTTTTTTATGGATTTTATCTCAAACTTGTTTAATAGTTCCTTGATGTACTTGATTTGGTTAATAAAGATCCCTTTGTTTATTTGATTTGAAGTCCAAGAAAGAATGTCAGCTTACCCATCATACTCATTTCAAATTCATCTTGCATAAGCTCGACAAATTCTTGGCAAATATTTTTATTAGTTTCATCCAATATTATATCATTCACATAAATTTGTACAACTAATATTTCATCATCTTTTCTTTTAACGAATAAAGTTGTGTCTACACTACCTCTTGTAAAACTATTTTTAAGTAAAAATTTATTTAATTTTTTATATCAAGCTCTAGGAGCTTATTTTAAACCATACAAAATTTTATTTAATTTGAAACATGATTCAGAAGATTATGACTTTCAAATCTGGGGGGTTCATCGATAAAAACTTCTTCAGAAATATATCTATTTAGAAATGCACATTTTATATCCATTTGAAATAATTTGAAATTCATATGACATGCAAATATAAGTAAAAGTCTTATGATCTCTAATCTTGCTATGAATACATGAGTTTCATCAAAATTTATTCCCTCTTCTTGATTATATCATTTAGCCACTAATCTTACTTTGTTTCAACTATATTACCTTTTTCATCTATTTGTGGCTAAATACCTATTTGATATCTATAACAGGATACTCTTTAGGTCTACTAACTAGGATCCATACATTATTCCTCTCAAATTGGTTCAGCTTCTCTTGCATTGCCATCATCTAATTTAAATCTTTTTAGCTTTTTCTATGCAATTGGGTTCAATTTGAGAAACAAATATAAAATAATCAAAAGTATCTCTAAATGAAAACCTAGTTCTAACATCTTATGAAGGATCACCTATAATTAAGTCTTTAGGATGGTGATGTACATACTTTTATTCCTTAGGCAAGTCATCATGTTCTTTGCTTTTCTCTTCCTTCTCTTCTTTATTTTATTTATCTTTTAAGTTCAAATCTTTCATCTCTTTGTTTATTGTACCTATATCATTATCTATGCACTCTTCTTTTCTAGAAGGTGAAGGATTATATTTATCAAAAATGATATAAATAAATTATTCTACAATCAGGGTTCTTTTATTGAAAACTTACATACTTTACTTAAAGTAAAATAACCAAGAAAGATATTTTCATTAGATTTTGTATCAAAATTTTTAAGATTACCTTTTTCATTATTTAAGATCAAATATTTACAATCAAACACATGAAAATAACTTATATTAGGTTTTTTATCATTTCAAAGCTTATAGGAGGTTTTTTAGAATAGGTATAATAAGAACATGGTTAAGAATGTAACATATAGTATTCACAGTTTTAGTTCAAAAATATTTTGGAAGATTGCCTTTACATAATATTAATCGAACCATCTCTTTCAATATTCTATTCTTTCTCTCCACAACACTATTTTGTTATCATGTTCTTGGAGTTGAGAAGCTGTGATCAATGCCATGTTCATTATAAAGTTTTTCAAAATATTGATTTTCAAATTCTGTGCCGTGATCACTACTTATTGAAATAATTGATAGATTTTTCTGATTTGAAACCTTTCTACGAAACTTTTGAAAAATAGTGAATGCCTCATCTTTATGTACTAAAAATAATATCTAAGTAAATTTAGAAAACTCATCTACTATCATGAGTCCATATTTCTTACCTTCTAGGCTTGTGATTTTAGTTGATCCAAATAAATCTATGTGAAGTAGTTCTAAGGATGTAGATGTTAAAATAATATTTTTAGATTTAAAACTTTTCCTAGTTTGTTTACCAAATTAACAAGCATCATATACATGATCATTTTCAAAATTCAATTTAGACAAACCTTTAGCTAAATCTTTAGAGATAAATTTAGACAATGTATGCATACTAGCATGTCCAAGTCTTCTATGCCAAAGCCAACTAGTTTTCTTAATTTTAGCATTTATGACCACTAGACTTGTACTAGTCTTCATGGTTAGATCATTTAAATCTACCATGTATATGTTTCCAAGTCTATATCCTACAAAATTAGTACTTGAATCAAAATAATAGTAACTATACACGTTGAAGATTCAAACAAAACGTTGAAGTCTTGGTCACGTAATGAACTAATACTCAATAAATCATACTTCAATTTATCTACTAGCAGTATATTTTCAATGAATGTAGAAGGAATAATTTTGATTTTACCAATACCAATAATTCTTTCCTTACCATTATTACCAAGGGTTACAATGCCACATTCTTTATTTTCTAGGATATGAAAGTGTTCTTTATCACCCATTATATGCCTTGAACAGCTACTATTCAAGTATCATCTTCTTTTAGATCCCAGGGTTGCAAAACATTCCTCATCTTCTAGAGCCCTTACTATCACTCCATGTAACAACCATTGCATTCTTTTTTTTTCTTTTCTTGCAAGCTTTCTTTAAATTTGGATAGTCGGATAATAATGCCCTGATTTCTTGTACTCATAAAATATAGGTTGTTGATCCTTGTCCTTGTCATTTTATTTTTCTTTGCTTGGCTCCTCCTTAGCCAATTGTCTCTGTTTATACTTTGATCTATCCTTATTCATAAATCTCATAAACCTTCTCATCACAAGGGTCATATCCTCATCTCCTAACTTTTTTTCGGATAAGGGACTTTCTTCTTCTTTTTTCTCTTCAGTCATTGCCTTGAGAGCTATAGTTTTCTTTTTTCTTCCTCTTCACTATGGTGCTTCAAGTTTAATTCATACATCACTAGGGATCTAAGAAGCTCTTCCAATGATAAGTTGTTGAGCTCCTTTGCTTCCCGATGAATTGCAGTGACCTTTACATCCCATTTGTTCAGTAATGATCTAAGAATCTTATCTACCAAATCGCTATTAGGGTTGATCCTGCCAAGACTTTTGAGATTGTTAATAATATTAGTAAATTTTGTAAATATTTCAGAAATGGTCTCAGTGGATTTCATTTTGAATAATTCATAATTGTGTATAAGCAAGTTAATTTTTGAATTCTCAACTTGGTTAGTATCTTTGTGTATGACTGAAATCTACCTTAATTTTTTTTACGGAATTGTAAGTGGAAATCCTGTTAAACCATTAAGATCTAGTGCATAATATAAAAAGGTTCATGGCATAATATAAAAAGGTTCATGGCATTTACATTTAGCTCAGCGATCTTCGTATCATGATCATCCCATTCATCTTCCGATTTGAACATCAATACCATCAACCTTTTTTGTGGATGTGTGATGACCTTTAATGATTACTCTCCATAGTTGAAAGTCTATGGTTCGAATATAAATTTTCATCCTAGCCTTCCAGTAAGTGTAATTGATACCATTGAAAAGTGAATGTCTATTGCTAGATTATTATTCGACTAATAAAGTGCTCATGTGGGTTGCTATGATCTTTTCTCCTAATCGTTGGAGTAGCAATACCGAGATGTAACTCTGATATCACTTGTTGCCTAGACCGACAACCCTAGAGGGTGGTGAATCAGATTTTTGAAAAATAAAACAAGTATGTGCCTTTAAAAGCAAATGTAATGTATGGATCAAATGTTTGTTAAGTGATATGTACCAATACTGAAATATAAAAGAGAGATATAGAGAAGCAAATATACAAACATAAAAAATTTATAATGGTTTGGAGCAATCCTAGCTCTTACATCCACTATTCAAGAACCTTTAGGGATTTTCACTATTTTCCTATAAGAATACAACCGATTTATTTTATCCTAGGCTCACAAACCAAAATATAAATACAATATTTTTTTTCTGGGCTCATAAACAACCTGATTGGTTTTCCAAGATCAACCAGTCAAAACTTAAATCAATCCCAAGTTTCAGCTCCTTGCTGAAACAAACAACACCTCAAAACACAAAAAATAGAGTAACTAAATAAACTCTTAAATGAGTAGAAGGTTGTCAATGAAACTTCTTTTATAGACTCTTCAAGTCTTCAAGAATTGCTCTTCAATGCTCCCTAAATTTTTTACTTAATGCTCTAAGAGAGTCGGTGGAAAGGAGTAAAGCTTCTCTTGAATATTTAGGTATTTGAGTTCTCTTGTTTGCAATGATTGAAAGAATATTCTCACTAGTATTGTTCCTTTGACTTTAATCCTCTTTTTTATACCTTTTCTATTGTTTTTCATTGGTTCTCACACATTTCTAATTGTTTGGAGATGTTGGAAAGTGAAATATAGCCATTAGAAATCTTGGAAGTCAAATTCTGTAAGTTCTGGAATTAGTCATTACTATGAATTTTCATGGAAAGAGAGTCGACTTTAATCATCAGTGACCAAAAACCCACTTCTCTATTATTTCTAAGAGAGAATGCTCATTGGATAGAAGTCAGCTCTTTTGAACTAGATGGAAAATTTATCCTTTCTACCTGATTGAGAGAGAATACTCTATATCTAAGAGAAGGCTTTTCTGAGCTATATCCAGAAATCATGTTCTTATCTGTCTAAGAGAGAAGGCTTATCTGAAGGGAGTCGGCTCTCTTTAACTATACCAGTCAGCGTGTCGTGCCATTATACCGTGCCACAATAGGCTCTTTTGAAGGGAGTTGGATCTTTTAGCTAGAACTTCACTTTTTCAAGAATTTTGGATGCAAATTGGCTCCTCAATGGTTCCAAAGGTCTTCCAAGGGTTTCTAAGGATTTTTGAGGATTTACATGAACTTTCTAGCATTTTAATTACAAGAAAAGAGCTCCCTACTCCTTCCATGATACAAAAGCTTAAAAGATTTTACCATGATATATAAGGTTTTACAATGATTCTTAAGAACTGACTTATCAATCTAATAGCTCACAAACAATTTTAGTGATCTAAAGGGTTTTCAATTAAATATTGTCCATTGGAAAGCTCTCTACAAAAATATTCTTGTCAAATCAAAAAGCATAGTATAGTATTCATGCTTTAATGTTTTGTAATTATCAAAATTATTTCCGGGACCAACATTTCTCAACCACAAAAGCTATAAAGCTTCCACAAAGCTCTCATGCAAGTCAAATTCCTTCTCAATCACAAAAGCCATAAAGCTTCTACAAAGCTCCCATGCAAGTCAAATTCCTTCTTAACAATATATAATTGACAAATAAATAAATCCAAAAAATTAGAACAATATAAGAATACATGCAAACTTTTTAAAAAAATTTAAACATATATATATAAAAGATATTTTGAGTTAATTTATATGAAATCATTGCCAATATATCTATCCATTCAAAAATACAACAATGACAACCACCACCACCATAATCGTTTCATAATTATCCAACCACTACTATAACAACTGTATTAACTTTCAATTTTTAAATCATAATCACAAATAATCAACAATTATAATAATCAAATTATCATAACTAAGAGATGGTAAATAAATAATTTTACCATCAGAAAAGTAGATTACTAAGCTCGATTATGCCGCATCTCTCTCATGAATTGCTACAATTCTTTTAACTGATCTTTATAAGTCTTCATTTTTCTTCATATATGGCAATCTTCTCATTGGCTATAGTAATCTTCTTATTGGCTCTTTCTAGTTATGACTTAGTGGTAGCAAGTCGGTCCCTAAGCTCATATCACATGTGCTTGATACGTAGGATGAACTTGAACTTCCAACTTTAATGCCATGTCCCATCCCTCTCAAATATCTCAACTTCTTGCCAAGCACACTAAACCAAATCCAATTTTCTGACCTTTGATCTACACCTTTCTTCAAAGATTATTGTTGTAATTCAATCATTTCATCCTGTAAAGTTTTCAAAGATACTTTAGACCTCATGATAATTTTTTTCATAAATAAAAAAATATAAGAAGTGTATACTTATAATTTTGATTGAGCAAAATCATTAATGAATTCTTGACCACCCTTTTTTTTGTGTGTGTATCCTTGAAGAGATTATCCACACTTGGATTCTTCTTGTAAAGTTAGAATAAAAAAATAAATAATTCATTAAGCTTAATATAGGAGTTGCGAATGATTACTTGAATTTGTTTGTGATCGTTTCTGCAATAATAAGCAAAAAAATTAATAAAAGTATGAAAAATATGTAAACATATTATATATAAGTTACTATCTTGAAGTCATCATCCTCTATCTGATTACATACTGAAAACCAATCTTCCAATCTAACTTCTGGGCGTGGAGACTTTTCTCATGGATTAATATCTTTTGTCGTCATCTTCTTGTATTCTTTGTTAAGTGTGTCCTCTAGTACTTGTAATATGTTTAAAATGCTTTGTAAATACATTTCTTCACATGTAGAGCCAACTAATCCACAATTTCAAAGCATCTTTGAAATAATTAATGATAATGTCACTTAATTAATTTTTTAATACATTAATAATAAAACTAAGGGAAAAATGAATATAACTAATATAAAAATTATAATAACCTCTAAACATGGATAATAAGTTTTCTTTTGTTTCTCTAGGATTTCTTTTCATCTTCCTACATCATGAAGAAGTGCATATCTGAACAATAAATCCAACTCTTTTTGCAAAGTCATTATCATTCTCCAATAGTATATGCTCTTCTTCACCAAATTCAATCCTCATCTTATGTTCAAGCTATAACATTAAACCAAATATTATATTTTAAATATTTTTATAATATTAAAATATATAAGTGATAAGCTTCCTGACTTTCTTATCCAATTCATCGTAATGTACCAAGGAAGAGCCAAGAAATATAAATATAGTCAATATCAAGCATGCATATAATATTTTAAATGGATGTAATTATTCATTTATATATATATATATATATATATATATATATATATATATATATATATATATATATATATATATATATATATTTATTTATTTATACTCACTTTCACTACCCCTTAAAGTAGGACTGAGATCTTTTATAGGGGTATTTAAAATAGGGGAAGTCCCATTGCTATTTGGTAATATAGGTATAGTAGATGCCAAAGTTAAAGGAGGTGTCATAACATCTTTCTCTCGACCTACTATATTAGCATTTGATGAAGATAAACTTTGTGATCGATTATATCAGCCTCTTCCTGGCATAAATCTAATTATCCTATTTGAAAATGAACAACTTACATGCTCTTTAAACCAATGATAAGTTCCTTCCTGACATAATAAATATAAAAACCAAACTATAAATATTATAAGTTCCTTACTGACAGTATCAAATTATCCTATTTGAAAATGAATAACTTACATGCTCTTTAAACCAATGAGAAAATTATTTTTGTTGTCTTTCACTAATGTTGAATTGGCTTACCTTCAATAATTCTTGTCTGTGCATCTTATATATTATAAATTATTTTAGTAAATATTTAATTAATAATATTAAAATACTTAACAAAATAAATAAAAATAATACTAAAAAGTTTCTTACTTTAAGTATTTTGTGATTTCAACACAATTACTTAAAATATACTATTGAACCGCATCCAATTCCTTTTGAAATATTTCGGGTTCAGGTATAATAGATCTAAAAGGATGAGCCACTAAACAAAACACAAAAAACCCTCTAGATTATTGGTTTTGGCTTCCATCATGGCTCCTTCCTGGTTGATTGAACTTATTTTCATCATCCTTAAGATATATTGATAAGAATGTCATGCATTCATTCACAATGTATCTTTCCATGATTGAACCTTCGGGACGACCTCTATTACTAACTATATCTTTGAGAGAGCCAAGATGCCTTAATTAGACAAATAAGTAGAAGTCAAGTTCTTAATTATTTTATAATACTTAAATTAAAACTAGTAGAAGATACAAGTTAATTTCCCATGTAAGAGGATACATCCGTCATGGGCCTACCGGTCTGACAACTTCGCTTGCATAGACAGGTGAACAGCTAAGTATACCATAACATCGAATAAGGCAGGAGAAAATAGTCACTCTAACTTGCACACAATCACAAGTATGTTCCTCTCTAATCTTTTCCTGCAATGTTTAATAATGTTCTAAGTATATTATCATATATATTCTCTTCTATATACATGACATCAAGAGTATATTTGATTTTGAGTTTTTGCTAATATGGCAACTCAAAAAAATATTTTTCTTAATCCAATTCCCTTCATCACTAACACGCTTTCTTTTTCTCTTACTTGGATGTTTTCTAAATTTGTCAAAGACATCCTCCAAGCACTCTAATCATTGGAACACTTGTTCTCTCGACAATTCTAAGGATTCTAAATGATGGTGAACTTTTCCATTAAATGCTATTTTATTATTAAGCCAAGGGTGTTCTTGAGGTAAATAACGATGATGGCCTATGTAGCCTATCTTGCATCTTAACTTTTGTGAATCAGTCATATCAAAGCATATAGGATAAGTATTGTAGCCTTGAGTGACCCATCCAAATAAATAACCATAAGCTAGAAAATCACTTATAGTCCACAAAATTGCTGCATGCATTTGAAATCTTTTACCATTATAAGAGTCATAAGTTTTCACACCTTTATCCCATAATTGCTTCAACTCACCTATTTACAGCCTCATATAAATAGTTATATCCTTTCCAAGAGAATATGGGCCAGGAATTAATAGTGACATGAAATAATATGACTCTTTTTGAATATATAAGGTGGTAAATTATAAGGCACAAGAAAAACTGGCCACATGCTATAAGAGTTGCTCATATGCCCAAATGGCCGATTGAATCTATCACTAGCCAAAGTAAGCCTCACATTATGGGAATCTACTACGGATTGGGGATATTGCTTATCAAGCTCCTTCCATGCAGAGTATCATTTGGATGCCTCATGGTACCAAGCTCTTCAATATGCTTTTCACTATGCCATCTTACTAAGCATGAAGAGCCTTTGCAATATTGGTTTTAATGAAAAATACCGTAATAATTTGTGAGGAACCTTAGTACCCTTGCCATCATCAAACTTCTATCCTGGTTCCTTACATACTGGACAACATTTCTTTGTTTCATATTCTTTCCAAAAAAGCACACAATGATACCTGCATGCCTCAATAGGCTCATAACCCAACCCTATACTAGATAAAAGTTTACTAGCCCTATAATATGATGAGGGAATGATGCACCTTATGGTAGCAAGTCCTTTAAAAATTTAAGCAATATATTGAATGACTTATTGGTCCATTTATTGAGAACTTTTATATGGAGCATCTTGAAAATAAAAGACAACAACGAATACTTGGATGCTAAGTATAGTTCATGTTGTGCATCTTTAATTAATTTATCAAGAGAAGAAAATTTTATCCGCGATCTATTGATAGTGTCATCAAATTATTGTACTTCCCTCATCTCTCCCAACAACTCATATAAATCATCTATCAAGTCTTTGCTAAATTCAGCATTATTCATCATTTCATCATTGATATTGTTATCACTATTATGTATCGAGACTCTTTCTCCATGCAAAATTCAATCTCTATAAGTAAGTAAAAACCCTCACAGGTGAAAGTCATGTTTCACTTGACTAAAGGTCTTGTATATCTCATTTTGCAATTACGGCCAGGACAAAAAATCATATCATTCAGATGCCTCATATTTTCTTTCACAAAGATAAGAAAGTATTTAATGCATTTTTTTATATCTCTTACTAAAAAAAATATTATCATCAATCCAACTCTTATCCATATCCTATACAAAAAATTTCAAATTAGAAGCATGAAAAATCAAATTAGAGAGGTATATTAAAATCTAGAAGTAGTGTAATAGTGTAATATTAAAATCAAATGTCCACCTATTTTGCTTGCAACCGTGCCGGTGCCCACCTATTCCATCCAAAGCCCCCTCCGGTGCCTAGATTGCCGCCTCTAACTCCCTCTTGCAGCCATTTTTCTAGCTTTTGCTTTCAGGACTCCTTCATCGCACCCCTTTCGGTGCTGAGCTTGTCTTCCTGCAAGCTCACCGATGTCCAACTCTCTATCGAACCAGCTCTTAATTTTATTTTATAAGAAAATTATTTTATTTTATTTTAGATATTATTTTTTAATATTTTATTTTGGTTTAGCTTAGGTTATTGTTGTAATTTATCTTTTATTAAACTATAATTATATAATTTTTGATTTTGATTTAACTTAAGTTATTGTCCTTTTCTTATAAATTTTGATTTTGATATAGTTTATTTTCTGCACTAGGTGTTTTGGTTTAGCTTAGGTTGTTGTATATAATTTGATTTTGATTTTGATTTTGTGCAAACCAAATCAAAGGGCAACCTATAATTTTATAAATTTTGATTCTATTTGCATGTCAAAATGATTTTGGTGGTACATGTAAGTCAGATTCATTGATTCATTAAATATTTTAGTTTGGCTAATTAAATCTTGGATATCTATATTTGGGTTTGATTTGATTAGATCCGGCCATTTTACCAGTCAAGTTTCCTTACTTCTAGCTTAGTCTTGTCCCTTATTATGAGTGACCTTGCTCCTGAATTTACTTTTTCTACACCATCTCCTATACAGCTTACTATTTAAAATGACAGCATGACTCCATTCCTTAACCATGGGTTTTCCTCTACCACATCTACTTCTCCATCATTATCCTCATCAACCTTAGATTCATCACCTTCTTCTAGCAACCTATCTATATTATCTCAGTCAATACCCTTGCATCACTCTATTCGACCTACTAAGGGACCCACCTACCTAAATGATTACTATTGCTCCATGATCAATGTCTCCAAGCTCTCACACTAATAGTTCTCATCATCGGTGATTTTGTTCTCACAACTGTTTTGTATGCTATCGAATCCTCACATTAGAGAGAGGTAATGAAGAAAGAAACTTAAGCCCTTAAAGCAAATCATATTGGATCCATTACCATTCTACCTCCTGAAAAATAATCTCTTGGTTGTAAATGGGATCAAGGGATTTACACAGTAGGAAGGCATTGACTACCATGAAATCTTTATCGTAGTTGCCAAACTTTTAACAGTTTGGTGCTTACTTATCATTGATGCAATTCATGGTTAGGATATGTATCAACTTAATGTTGATAATGTATTTTTATATGGAGAACTTTATAAAGAAGTCTATATGAAAATTCCATCAAGTTATTCTCGCTAGGGGGAGAATCAAGTTTACAAATTGAACAAGTCATTATATGGGTTCAAACATGCTAGCATAAATTGGTTCTAAAAGTTCACTTAAGCCCTATTTGATGTTGCCTTCTCTCAGTCCTATGCTAATTATTCTTTTTTCTTTCACATTCAAGGCATATCTCAACTATTCATCTTAGTTTATGTTGATGATATCATCATAACAAGTAATAATATTGTATGTATTGATACATTTAAGTCCTATCTCCACTCCAAATTTTATATTAAAAAATTTGAAACTCTTGAAATATTTTTTTGGACATTGAGATTGCCCGATCTTCCAAAAGCATCTTTCTTTTACAATAAAATATACCTCAAAAATTTTAGAAGACATGAATCTCTTGAAAGCTAGAATTGCTGAGACCCCTATGTTGCTACTGTTGGCCAACTCATCTATCTTACAGTCATTCAACCTGATATGATTTACTCAATTCACATTCTTAGTTAATTTATGCATCAACCTTACAAGCCTCTGCTCGATACCGCATTTTGCTTATTTTGTTATCTCAAAGACATCCCTTTGCAAGGCATTCTTCTTTTTTCTTCAAACTCTAATGTATTGGATCTATAGACCAATGTTATTCTCCAATTCCTTTGTGTTCTAAATTGGTTGTTAATGTTAAAGAAATCATTTATGAAAACCTTACCGGTTACATAGTTATATTATGTTGATCTTGAAATATCCTATCATTTCGAGCTTGGCACAATTGCCATGTTAAATAGGTTACCAGAGAAGTTAGCTTCTTCCCTACCACATCATTTGAAATAAATTCAAACAATGATGGCAAAAAAGAAGGCTTGCATCTTTGGCATAAATTACTTAGCAAATCCCAACAATGCTGTGCAAAATTACATTGAATAAAGACATGATTAAGATTTTCAACTTGCTCAAAATTTAAATCACATCCTATCATAGCTTGAGGTATTAGATCTTTTGCATACAAGATCTTTTTATAGGGTAATCTGAGCCAATATAATTTCCAGCAAAAAAAATTTACTTTCATGAGCACCAATAGTTTCCATATCCAAGCAAATGAATTGCTATTACTTGCATTGGGTTTTATCAGATTTCACCAAGAGATGGGCTACTTAGTTTATTCGTTCCCCAAATAATCAGATCAATCCATGGACCAACAGGTAATTAAATCATAGTTCTATGAGACATTATATCAGGGGAGAATAGATGCAACTTTTTCCATGTCCCATATCCTTGCTTCAGTTATGAATTGATTTACCCAAGCATTAGTAGGATCCATGGCCAAGCATTTAATGGAATATTTAAACACCAAGGATCATAACGTGGATGAGTATTGGAATCAGATCCACAATGCACATAAATTGGATCAGGATACACTGCGCAACCACCACTATGTTCCTCCAAATGATTGAAGTGTGATGCATGGTTTTATAATTATAGTAATGGCCCATAAATTGATATTTTGTTGTCATAACTATTGCCCATAATTGGCACATTGATGCTTGTTGGTGGCTACAAAGAAATTTAAAGCCAAGTCTTCCTAGTGCTTTAGGAGTGCAGACCACTTCCAAAAAAAAAAAATTATGATTAGAAGCCTCCTACTTCCACAAAGAAAGCTTTGAAATCCTTTTCCAGTTTTTTTAAGATAATAATAGGCACAGATATACTTGACATTGTATAGACTGTCAATGATGAAATAACTAAATATAGTAAGATTTCTCTTCCTGCAAAGGAAAGAGCCCTCCACATCTTATCCATAAAAGAACTATAATGAGCAACAAAGAGCCTGCTACCAGATATAGGTATACCAAGATAACACCATATCCCTTCCTTGATAGGTAGACTATAAGATTTTAGCTTTTTAATGGCATCAAAAGTTATTACTACAGGACTGGAATATCATCGCTAAAACAATTAATAACGACCATAATGGTGCTGAGTAGAATGGTCATCACTATTAATTTCAGTAATGACTTATGCCTCTTCATCATAGAACCTCATATATATATATATGGTGACCGGATATCACCACTAATAGTAAAACAATTAGTAACAATAACTATCAGCATTATAAATCTTATTTGATACAACATGCCACTAATGATCTAACTTATCTATGATATTATTTTTTATTATTAAAAATGGAACTAATTATGATACTTAAAAAATTTTTGCTACTAATGTTTTAAGTACATACTTAAAAAATATGATGGACTGCAACAGACTTGGACCTTCACTTGTGTAGAGGCGGGAGGGCCAAATTTGATATAAGATTTTCCAATACTAACCATGTGCTTCGATAAATTGCGAAAAAAACCCAATACTACTTTTAGACACATGTTGTATCCCTATCTATCGCTATGGCCACCAATATGCAATCATCATCAAATAGAAGTGTTGCCGCCTAGATCGCCGTAGCCGGTAGCTCTTACGTGGCCTAGGTGAGTGGGCTCCGTGCCAGCATCACCGGGCTTGTTGGTCGGAGACGATCAAGGGGAACATAGTCGTAGTTGGGATGAAAGGGGCTTGGTACTATAGTGGCCCTCCTGTGGGCCTCTCCGGTGAGGAGTAATCTTCCTCCTTATTGTCCCTCCGTTGGGCGATACCTGCAAAACAGGGGAGACCTGCGTCGGGGATTCCGGCAAAGATACTTCGACGATCAAGTCAGCGGGACGATCGAAGGAAACAAGGGACCTCTGAGACGGAGAGCTTGGGGGACTCTCCGCTGCCAGAGGGTGATAGACAATGTAAGAATGAAGAGAGTGTGTTGTCTCTTACCCCTCTTACCTCTTCCCGCTGCTCTTATGTAGACGAGCGGCTCTTGGTGTTCAGAGAGGCACGTTCTTCTTGGTATAGGCCTGTGAAGCTTCTGCAGGCCTGGGAGGCTTAGGTAGTTTGGTCAACTTCCTCCTTCTTGATGGTTCAGGAGGTTGGTGGAGGAGCACAGCGCCTTAGATGTGGCACTCCTTCCTGATTGGCGTAAGCTGTGATGGGGGCTTTTAATATAGCCCTCATTCATAGACGGCGGACTCAGTTTGGCAGAGATGGTGACGTGTCGGGCTGCCATCTAGCCTTCCTCCGTACCTATATTTTGAAAAGCATACCTGGAATGGAATCAAATAAACCGTGGCACATGCTTCGAGATGAGGCAGGCGAGGCTCTTCGTGCACATGGTTCGAGGTGTCCCGCCGCGAGGCTAGGCCGCCTGGCTTCTCCATGCATGGCGAGGTCTGCAAGGCTAGGCCGCGTAGCCTCTCCATGCATGGCGAGGTCTGCAGAGGCCTCTACGCACACGGGTCGAGGTGCGCGGGGTAGTCGCGCGAGCCGAGGTGCGGTATGCAGGGTCTCTCCCATGCATGCAGTTCTGGGGGCCAAACCAAGCGGAGGGCGCTGCATGGATGTCCCTTGGCGCGAAGGCGAGGTGCGGACCCTGTGGGCGACCGGGTGTCGGAGCGGGTGCCTCGCCGGACTGGGCCGAACAAGATGGAGGTCCACCGAACCGAGCCGGACTGGGCACGGGATTGCCGAGCTGGCACGGGCTGGAGCCGAACTGGGCAGAGGGCGCTGCATGGATGTCCCCTGGCGCGGAGGCGAGGTGCGGACCCTGCGGGCGACCGGGTGCCGGAGCGGGTGCCTCGCCGGACTGGGTCGGACTGGACGGAGGTCCGCCGAACCGAGTCGGACTGGGCACGGGATTGCCGAGCTGGCGCGGGCTGGAGCCGAACTGGGCAGAGGGTGCTGCATGGCCGTCCCCTAGCACGGAGGCGAGGTGTGGACCCTGCGGGCGATCGGGTGCTGGAGCGGGTGCCTCGCCGGACTGGGCCGGACCGGACGGAGGTCCGCCGAACCGAGCCGGACTGGGCACGGGATTGCCGAGCTGGCACGGGCTGGAGCCGAACTGGGCAGAGGGCGCTGCATGGATGTCCCCTGGAGCGGAGGCGAGGTGCGGACCCTGCGGGCGACCGGGTGCCGGAGCGGGTGCCTCGCCGGACTGGGCCGGACTGGATGGAGGTCCACCGAATCGAGCTGGACTAGGCACGGGATTGCCGAGCTGGCACGGGCTGGAGCCGAACTGGGCAGAGGGCGCTGCATGGACGTCCCTTGGCGCGGAGGCGAGGTGCGGACCCTGCGGGCAATCGGGTGCCAGAGCAGGTGCCTCGCCGGACTGGGCCGGACCGGATGGAGGTCTGCCGAACCGAGCTGGACTGGGCACGGGATTGCTGAGCTGGAACGGGCGCGCCGCTGGCACTGGCCTGGCACGGGCGAAGTGCCGCACCAGAGCCGGAGAGCTCCGCTCCGAAGCCGCGAGTAGGATTCCGTTTGGGTGAAGCTGGAGATGTTCGTGCTGAACTGAGCCGCCGGAGCTAGCGGTGGCCTCCCGTGGGCGGTCGAGGTGCCAGAGAGGGCGGAGGCCTCTCGTTGGCCTCCCACAGGCGAACGCGTGCTGGATAGGACGGAGCCGAGGCGAATCGGTGCCGGAACGGGCGGAGGCGAGTCGGGGGGAGCTGGAGGCACCAGAGCTCGGAGGCGAGCCTCCCGCTGGCAAACCGGGCGCCTGGCTCAGGCGGAAGCCTGCTGCGAGCTCCCCGCAGGCGGAACGGGCGCCGGCCACGGGCGAGGTCGGGAGGAGCCGGAGGCGCTGGAGCTCGGAGGTGTGGTGGGCGTGGGGGCTCGTCGGTGGTGAGCGAGGCACTGCCGGGGTGCCGCCGGTCGTCACCCAGGCACCGGACTTCCACGGGCGGACGCGCGCTGGAGAAGGTGGAGTCGAGGCGAGTCGGTGCCGGATCGGGCGCCAGCCTGGGCGGAAGCCGGAGGCGCCGGAGCTCGGAGGCATGGCGGGCGCGGGGGCTCGCCGGCGGTGAGTGAGGCACAGCCGGGGTTCCGGGGTCGTCACCCAGGCGCGGGCCTGCCCTGGTGCAAACTTGTGCATGGGCGGTGTCCTGGCGCCAGTTTCCCCTGGCACAAGTGATGGACGTGCGTACCTCCCATGCGCGCGGACCGAGGCACGGAGAAGGTGCCGAGCTAGGATGATTGGAGCCGACCTGGGTTCGACCGAAGCGGGCTGATCGAGCTGGAGCTGACCTGGGCATGCCACGAGCATGCCGAGCTGAACTGAATGACCGAAGCTGGACTTCTCATGCCCGAAGTGAGGCCGGGATACCGGTTCACTGCCAAGGTGGGGTCGAGCTGGGTTGGACCGCCACATGGCCGAAGTGGGGCCGAGCTGAGCTGGACCGCCACATGGCCGAAGTGGGGCCGAGCTGAGCTGGACCGCCACATGGTCGAAGTGGGGCCGAGCTGGAGAGGTGCTTGGCCGAGGTGGAAAAGCACGTGGCCGCGCCAGCCTCCAAGGAGGAGGCGTGTCAGGGCCGAATGGATCTTGTGTATTACTGTAACAAGAAGGTAGAAAACTAACTGAATTTAAGAGGCTAACAAATTTTGACTCGTAATCACTCTAGACAAGATTTCAGAGCATATGATAAATGAAAAAGTGACGGTGGATAGCCGTAGATCCATTTATGGTTAAAACCATTTAGTTGGGGAACTATTAACTGAAATGTGAACCTAGAATTAAAGACACCTTGCTGAATCCTTAGAGTAAATATGGGATGTGTTGTGTCCAGATAAATTACAATGATGCTTGAGCTTGAATCAGATCGAAGAGAATCAAGTGGAGCTAGTTGATCTAGCTTTTCTTCATCTTCTTGGAGGTTCTGTGTGTTGAAATGCTTCCACCCTCAAGCTCGTCAATGAAGTCCGGACTAGATAGATGAGGTCCGAAGAAAAGTCGAGTAAAAGGTACTCTAGAATCTCCCTCCCCTCCTTTTACGTCACGTTCACTGGTATTTATAGATCTCAAACCTAACCGATTCCAGCCAACTCCAGCTGTAAACGGTTAGTTTGTTAAGACATGAGCACGTGCAACAATCGTTATCCATAGTTAATCGGCTATCTTTCGGATGTTGAACAACCTCACGTCTCTTGAGCAAAAATCAGTCTTGCGCCTCTTGGGCGTTGATCAGCTTCATACTTCTTGGATGTTGATCATCTTTACACCTCTTAGGCGTTGATCGATTTTATGCCTCTTGGGTATTGATCGGCTTTATGCCTCTTGGACATTGATCGGCTTTATACCTCTTGGGCATTGATCATCTTTACGCCTCTTGGGCGTTGATCAGCCTTAAGCATTGATCACTGACATATTAGTTGATCAACCATATTCAATCTTCACCAGATCAACATAAGTAGACCAAATCTATCGTATCCCAATACTAGTCCTCCTAGTTTCTGAATTCATTAATTGTATGTCAGAAACTGTTAGAAGCTCATATTCTTAGGCAGCACATTTCAATGACATGTCAATCTCCGATAGGAGAAGCGGTTACAAAAACTAACAGTCGTATCCTGCCACCATCATTACAATTTTTGAAATTTACAAAAGGCCAAAAGATCCTCATCATAGAATAAATGTGAACATTCCATCAGCAACACGTTGCCGTCAGATATGAATAGTCATTTCAACACTTCGAAAAACCATATCTTTTTGCCAGATATTACGGACATGTGGCATAATCTGAATTAATCTCGTTATTCGAAAAAAAAAATAAACTATCGAAAGGTAGTATACACCATCTTCTCCAGGAAAATAGGTTTTCCACAATTTTAGTTTCTTCACCTTAGGAGCAAAAGAACCTTCCAGGTCGGCCCCCTTTCTTCTTTACCTTCTTTTCAAGTTAATCTTCCTCTGTTCCTTCCTTTCTTTATGGCTGGAATATTAGAAATTAGTCGTACTGATAATCCCGAAGAGTCCACTTCTCAGAAAAAGAAAAAACTAGCCGAATCAGTAAGGATACATGTAGTTAGATCCTCCTTAACAGAACACCGAAACTTAGCATTGAAAAAATATTATAACATTTTTGATGATTATGCCATAGTTCTTCCAAACTCCGAAGAACAAATAGATCGACCTCCGCCCGGCAGCTTGATAATTTACGAAGAACACTTAAGAGCCGGACTTAGATTTAAGATCCATCCCTTCTTTCTTACGATCTTTAGGCTATATCGTGTATTACCAGCCCAATTAACACCCAATAGCATCCGAATAATTTGCGCCTTCTTGATCCTTTGCAAGGACGCAGATATAACCCCAAAAACTTCTCTTTTCATTGCTTTGTTCGTACTGAAATGAGCTTTCCATGGCCATGGGTGGTGGGTAATCAACCCACGCCATGGTCGAAAATTTATCCTTGGGCTCCCTTTGGCCATTCATGGCTGAAAGCCTTGCTTCTTCTACATTGTTTTTAGAATCCCTTGGAATTTCATCATTAGCCATAGGAAACCCCGACTAACTCCCAATGATGTCAAAAAGATCTTGACAACCGATAAAGAAGATTATGAGAAGCTTACGGGGATGGAAATTCTCCCGATAAAAGAGCTTCTCAATGAAAAAGGATTATATTCGGCTAAAATCAGCTCCAACCATACTTTAGATATTTTTACTATTGATGTTGTTATTTTTTCAATCGTTTACTGACGATCGATTCTAACATCCAACTTTTTGGCTATTGCAGATACTTTGGTCATGGTGGACGTTCAAAAACTTCGAAAGCTGTCGAAAAAAAGAAGAGCAGTAGCTACCCCATTTGACTAAGAAAAAAAAATAACCAAGAAACCAAAGAAGATAAAGCCAGCCGCTTCAACAGCTTCAGCCGTTTCAATAGATCTCGCATCTCCGATACTAATAGCTAGTGTATCGAAAGATGACGAAGTGCCTTTGTCAACATCTCTTCAACCTCCGGTGCAAAAAAGGCGATCAATCAGAACTTCTGAGACTGGTCCATCATCATTTTTTACCGACCAAGTTGATAAAGGGAAAGCTCCAATGACAAAGGAAGAAGAAGAGAGATTACCAGAGGAAGAAAGATTGCCAGCTGGAGATGTCACAGTTGGCTTCTGTGTCTATGCCGATGAGTCAGGTCTGAATGACCCAATACTGACTCGTCGCATTTTAAGATCCAACATCATTCCAAGGGACTGGGAAATTACCAAGTCCTAGCAGATTGACGATACAATTCTGTCGCTTCATCCAACTATGCTGAAGGTATGGAATTAAATTGTACTTTAAATAATTAAATAGTCGATCGTCCTTCTTTTTCTATCAAATCTGACCAATTTGACTTATAAATATGCAGCTTATCCATGGGTTCACCATCATGGATGAAAGTTTAAAAAACTTTGACCAATTCTGCCAGGCCATGTGCAACGAAGTAAATGTTGCAAAGGTGGAAAAACAGGTTGCTGAAGAACTAAAAAATGCTATGAAAAAAAAATTAGAGGAAAAAATAACTGAAACATTAGCTCTAGAAGCAGAGCTTAAAGAGGCACGATCGAAGATAAACATTATGGAATCAAAATTGAAGAAGAAGAAAAAGAAACTTCGATCAGCAGCTGTCAAACTAGAAAAAGCCAAAGAAAAAATTTTAGCAGCTGAAGATAAAGCTTTGACAGCAAGAAAAGAAGCAGAACAAGCTGTTGAAAAAGCTGTCAACGAAGCCGTAAAGAAATATGTTCAATCACAAGCTTTCGAGGACAAGCTTCATGAAGCGGGGGTCGAGAGCTATGACCTTGGCCGTGCCGACTGTTTGAAGAAAGTGAAACAATTTTATTCTAATCTAGATACTTCAAAAATAGAGGAAGATTTTGATGAAGAAGATTAGGTCGAAGAGCCGATTGAAAATCAACCTGAAGAGCCAACATTAGACCCCCAAATTCAAGAAGAAGAAACAACAACAGTTCCTACTGTAAATCAAATTAAAATATAAACAAATATGATTGAAAAGAATGTAAACGATCAGTCTATATGATGGATGTAGGAACTTGTTTTGCTTTTTATATGGAATGAAAAATCTTTTCCTTTAACAATGTCTGTTGGATTTTGAATAAGGCATATGCCTTTTCTTTCTTTTTGCTCTTTTTTTTTAAAAAAAAGAAGAAAGAAGACACGATAAACTTCAACAAATATCAAAGAGTCTAAATCCTTATAAACGAAAAATTTTCTAAGTATGGAATCATCGGATCATACAAAGAAATTTCCGAGAAAGACCAATTTAATCATGAGATTATTCGAATAAAACGAATGGTTATTCAATATCATTAAATTATAAACACCGATTAACATTCGGAGATATCCAACCAACTCAATTTTGGACAAATTCGACAAACAGAAATCCTTGACGAGATAAGTTGATTGGAAAATATAATCACCAACATCCCTTAAAGAAGAAATCACAACTTATTGAACATTTATGGGAGCTGATCTTTGAATCAGTCAAACCCCTAAGTTAATCATAGATAGTCCAATATTTCAATCGGATTTATCAAATATCTTTCTCTTTTTTTTCTTATATTTCAAGAAGAAGAATCCTTCATAAGAGGCTTTTCAAGATGAAATTTAATAAGTCATCATACTAGCTTTACCAAGTGTCACTTCCTATTAGAAGAGCAGTTGTTCTGCAAGTCGTATAACCGCATTTGTCAATGTTGCCGCCAAGATCGCTGTGGCCTATAGCTGCTGTTGGCATAGCTGCTGTTGGCGTCGAAGGGCACCTCCTTCGTGGCCTCGCCGTCCGGTAGTCCTGGACCTGCGAAACAGGGGGTTAGTGACCCGGGTCGGGGTTTCCGACGGGGGCACTCCGACGGTCAAGTCAGTGATGATCCAGGAGAACAGGTCCTCCTGGTCGGGCTCCTCTTAATGGACTCCGTACTATGAGGAGTGAATAGTGTGAGAATGAAGAGGAGAGCGTAGCAGGGGGAGAACAACGGCGGGGACAGAGGGGTTCTCTGCTTTGCCGCCTCTCCTTGTTTCCCTCGTTTTTTTCAGTAGTGGTAGTGATGGTGCTTTGCCCTCTTGGTTGAGCTCACACTTGTGTTGGTGTTGGTATTGTGTTACCTTCCCCCTTCCAGGGGTGTCGATCGTTCTTTGTAGTCGAAAAATGGCCGTTGGACGCTTGCCTCGGGATCCTCGCTGGTCGGGCAGGCGCCTGCGGCGGGATTTCGTGCCGTGGATGGGATGTCTTTCCTGACATGCGGTAGGGGAAGCTTCCATTCGCTCTGTCATCCTTTCCAGTCACCCCATTTTGGGAAGCTTGGTAGAGCCTCGATTTAAGAGCCACCGCCCCCAGGGTTCGTGCTCTCTGGTTGGCCCATCCCTCTGGTAGTACGGACGGACAGGCAGTTATTGCGGTATGGTAGGCGTTGCCCCGCAGTCCTTGAGATGACGGTGCCGTTCTCCCACGTTCACTCGGGCTAGTGGCCGAGCAGGGGTGGCAGGGCTCGGTCCGACTTGGACGCCCCAAGCCTGCGGGACCGCTCCTCGACGGAGGAGGGCAGAGGGCAGGCCCGGTCCAGAGGGCTCGCGCTCAGAGAGGCTCCACGTGGTGGAGGAGTGCTAAGCTCGACTCTGACCACAGGGCTTAACCTCCGAGGGTCTCGCTCTGGAGGGTAGCTGGCGGGCCCGGTCCAGAGGGCTCGCACTCGGAGATGCTCCACGTGGCGGAGGAGTGCTGAGCTCGACTACGACCACAGGGCTCAACCTCGAGGGTCTCGCTCTGGAGGGCAGAGGGCGGGCCCGGTCCAAAGGGCTCGTGCTCGGAGAGGCTCCACGTGGTGGAGGAGTGCCGAGCTTGACTCCGACCACAGGCTCAACCTCCGAGGGTCTCGCTTTGGAGGGCAGAGGGAGGGCCCAGTCTAGAGGGCGGGCCCGGTCTAGAGGGCTTGCGCTCGGAGAGGCTCCACGTGGTGGAGTGCTGAGCTCGACTCCGACCACAGGGCTCAACCTCCGAGGGTCTCGCTCTAGAGGGCAGAGGGTGGGTCCGGTCCAGAGGGCTCGTGCTTGGAGTGGCTCCACGTGGCGGAGGAGTGCTGAGCTCGACTCCGACCACAGGGCTCGACCTCCGAGGGTCTCGCTCTGGAGGGCAGAGGGCGGGCCCGGTCCAGAGGGCTCGCGCTCGGAGAGGCTCCACGTGGTGGAGGAGTGCTGAGCTCAACTCCGACCACAGGGCTCAACCTCCGAGGGTCTCGCTCTAGAGGGCAGAGAACAGCTCCGGCCTATGCATCCCGAGCTTGCGGGGTCGACCTGGTGGAGAGCGGAGCTTGGCTTGTTGTCCCGAATTGGCCCAGCTCAGCGAAGCAGTCCGAGCTAGGGAATTGACTTGGCGTCCGACACGGCAATCTCCTTTGACATGGCACCTGTCAGCTCCCCCACGTTAGCGACCTCGCCACATCAGTCAGGGCTGGGTCGAGGGCACATCAGCGGGCCCGGGTCGAGGGTGCATCAGCGGGCCCTGGTCGAGGGTGCATCAGCGACCGCCTGCGCCATGCCAGTCGCCTTGAGGAGGAAGGTTGAGGAGGCTCCTGCGCCGTCCACGACACCGGGGTTGAGTTAGCAGGCGGTTCGGAGGGCCGAAGTGCGGGCGAGGCCACGGGCCGAGGCCCCTGAGCTCGAGGCGGTCATCCGGGCTGGTGCTGTTGTTGCTGTCATATCCTCCCACTCCCCGAGCCCGGCGATGATTGAGGTCAAGGGGGGAGAGGCTCGTGCTAGAGCTCCTCCTGCAGCGGGGGTTTCACCTGCGATGGTGCCGGATCCTCGACCTGTCCCCGGGGGTCCTGCGGCTGGCGGGATGGGAGCACCTGCTCCCCCAGAGAGCAGGAGGGATGAGACAGGGCATCGTCTCTCGTTCAAGCTAGGGCCGGAAAGCTCCTTGCTTGACAACCGTGCCTTGGCCGCTCGCATGATGGATTTCTCCATCCAACCATGCGATAGGGAGGAGATGGATGGGCTACGGGTGGGAGATGTGGTTGATAGCATCTTCCCTCAGCTCTATATGGTGAGCAACTCTGTCTTTTTCTTTCTCCTTTCCTCCTCCTCTTCTTCCTTTTTTTTTTGACCTTTTATGTGGTCCAGGTCGGCGTCGAAGCCCTCTTCATCAGGGACTGCTGCCAAAATTGGGAGCGAGCTGAACAGCAACAGGCGGCCGAGATCGCGGTGCTGAAGGCTGATCTAAAGAGGAGGGCTGACTCCGATGAGGTGCTTGACCGACAGGTCAAGGACCTCGAGAAGCAAATCACTGGTTTTGAGGGACGAGCAAGGGAGCTTCAGGAGAGCCTCGACCGGGAATAGGGCCCATCGAGAAAGAAGATCGAGGAGCTCGTCGACGCCGAGCGGAGGTTGGGCATGTTCAACGTCGAGGCAACCCGGCAGAAGGGAATTGCTCAGTCCCTCCAGGCCCGGCTGGCTACAGAGAAGGAGAAGTCAGCCACGGCCCAGAAGGCAGCTGAGGAGGCGGCCAAGTCGGCTGGGGATGCCAGGTGTGAGGTTGTCGCGGCGAAGAAGGAGGCCGAGGAGGCGGTCGCAAGATACAGGGCCTCGGAGGAGTTCCTCGATGAGATCCAACAAACGATGTCGGACTCCTTCTATAAGGGTTTCATGTACCTGCATCGCCAGGTCGAAGGACTCGTCTCGGTTGAGGGCCATGGCTGCCTCAGTTACCCCGGAACCTCGAACCAGGAAGTGGGTGCTGAGGAGGCCATCGCTCCCGAGCCTTCTACACCAGCCGAGGTCGAAGCCGTACCGCCCGTAGTCGGAGCCGCACAGCCGGAGGTCCCTGCGGACGGAAACTCTCAGCCCCGCAACCCAGTTGAGGGGTCTATCGGGGGGTAGTTCCTTTCCTTTTCTCTTGTATTTTGTTTTCTTTCTATACTTGGTTGGGGTCACCCGGCATGTCGGGGGCCCATAGAATACTTGTAATTGATCCTTGATTAATAAGATCTGAACTTTCTTGCGACCCGTCTTCTATTTGGTTGTTCCCTCTTTTCTCTCTTTTTTTCACTCCCCTCTCTCTTTTTCTTCTTCTTTTCTTTTTTTTTTTTTTTTTTTTTTGAGCGGGGAGATCAGAGAGGAGGGTCTCACCTCGCTTGGGACTGAATTACCAGGCTTTGGTGTCGGCAAGTCAGGTGCAAGGTTCTGGCAGTTGTGAGCAGCTAGGCTCAGTGGTTCCTTGGCCGGAGAGCTGGGCCACGGTCCTAGGTGCCTGAGGAGTGGACTCTGGTCTTAGATGCCTTGAAGCTAGGCTTGAGGCCTTCCTAGCCAGAGCACTGGGTCCCGGTCCAGGGATTGCCTGAGGGTTATGCTCAGGTCTTCGGCACCTTGGAGCTAGGCTCGAGGCGTTAATAGGAGCTGCTTGGCTCGAAGATCCCATGGCCGAAGATCTGAGCTTCGGTCTTGGGCTGGCATCCTGGTGCTGGGCTCGGGGATGTTGTTGATTGAGAGTTGCGTGGCTCGGAGGTCCCTTGGCCGGATATTTGAGCTCCGGTCTTGGGTTGGCATCCTGGAGCTGGGCTAGAGGATGTTGTTGATTAAGAGCTGCGTGGCTCGGAGGTCCCTTGGCCAGAGATCTGAGCTTCGGTCTTGGGTTGGCATCCTGGAGCTGGGCTCGAAGACGTTTAAGATTGAGAGCAGCTTGGCTCGAAGGTCCCTTGGCCGGAGATCTGAGCTCCGGTCTTGGGTTGGCATCCTGGAGCTGGGCTCGAAGACGTTTGAGATTGAGAGCAGCTTGGCTCGAAGGTTCCTTGGCCAGAGATCTGAGCTCTGGTCTTGGGTTGGCATCCTGGAGCTGGGCTCAAAGATGTTGATGAGGTTCTCCTGCAAGACAGGCAAATACTTGCACAAGGAAAAACCATTATCATTATTGATGGGAAACCTTACATTATTGATAGTATTTCTGCAAGTTGCAGGCGTTCCACGTTCAAGGGAACCTGGTGCTGTCGAGATCTTCGAGAAAATAGGCCCCCTGCGAGAGGGCCTCAGCTACCTTGTAGGGACCTTCCCAGTTCGGCGAGAGCTTGCTGCGCTCCTGGGGTTGAGACGCCTCTGCCCGGCGCAGCACCAAGTCTCCGGGCTTGAAAGCTTTTGGCCTGACCCGGGCATTGTAGTACCGGGCTATTCATTGCCGATAGGCCGCCATTCACAGTTGGACTTTATCCCTTGCCTCTTCGAGGAGATCTAGGTTGAGCAGGAGGTGTGCCGAGTTCCGCGCCTCGTCATACTGCTGCACTTGTAGCGTGGGCACATCAAGCTCGACTGGGATGATCGCCTCGGCACCGAAAACAAGGCTGAAGGGCATCTCATCGGTCGCCGTCCTGGGCATTGTTTGGTAGGCTCACATAACGCTTGAGAGTTCTTCTGCCCACCTGCCCTTAGCTTCGTCCAGCCTGGTCCTAAGTCCTTGGAGGATGGTCCGGTTGGTCACCTCAGCTTCTCCATTTATCTGAGAGTGAGCCACCGAAATGAATCGGTGTTGGATGCCATGCTCAGTGCAGAACCCTTCGATCTCATAGTTGTCGAACTATTTTTCGTTGTCGGTGATGATACAACGGGGGAGTCCGAAATGGCAAATGATTGACTTCTAGAAGAACTGGCGGATATTAGCTTCCGCGATCCGAGCTAGTGGCTCTGCTTCAACCCACTTGGTGAAGTAGTCGATCACCACCAGTAGGAATCTTCACTGCCCTGGTGCGGGGAAAAACGGTCCTAAGATTTCCATTCTCCACTGGGCGAAAGGCCAAGGGCTAAGAGTTGGGAGATCGGTGCCGCCGGCTGGCGCTGTATATTTGCATGGCACTGGCACTTGTCGCACCTTTTGACGAAGTCGGCTGCGTCCTCCCTCATGGTTTCCTAGAAGTACTCCTGGCGAAGAGCTTTGTAAGCCAGCATTCTCCCTCCCACATGGTTCCCGCAGAGGCCTTCGTGTATCTCTTGGAGCACAAAGATTGCCTCGGCGGGCCTGAGGCACTTTAGGAGCGGATAGGAGTAGGATCGGCGGTAGAGCTGGCCCTCCATCAGAACGAACCGGGAGGCCTTCTTCCTTACGAGGGTGGCTTCTACGTGGTCCTCGGGTAGGGAGCCGTCAATGATGTACCGGATGTACTTGTCCATACAACTCAGCTTGGGGGTGACTTGATGCACCTCCGCCGAGCTCTCATAGCTGGGACTTTCGAGGTACTCAATGTAGGCGCGTCCTAGTGACGAGTCTGGCAAGGTCGCGAGCCTAGACAACGCATCCGCGCGCGCATTCTCTCTTCGAGAAATATGGAAGATGCTGAAACATCGGAGGCCTACCGTGCTTACTCAGACCTGCTCCAAGTACTTCATCATCTCGGCATCCCTCGCTTCATATTCTCCGAAGACTTGC
Organism: Areca catechu; assembly: GCA_021397845.1. Lineage (NCBI taxonomy): Eukaryota > Viridiplantae > Streptophyta > Magnoliopsida > Arecales > Arecaceae > Areca > Areca catechu. Next base: position 200,109,462 of record CM038039.1, on the reverse strand, counting down.
CCGACAACCAGCTGGGAGTTGGTGAAGACTTTTAGGTTTTGCACACCCAGCTCGTGGGAGACCCTTAGGCCTGCGAGGAGTGCCTCGTACTCTGCTTGGTTGTTTGTCGCGGCGAACTTGAAGCGGAGGGCACATTCCGCCACCACCCCATCGCTGTTGGTAAGGTGAGGCCAGCTCCGCTCCCGCCGGAATTGGATGCTCCGTCCACATGGAGGATCCAAGGCTCTTCTCCTGGGCCGGGCTCTGTTATTGTCTGCTCTGGCTCCTCGACAAACCCAGTGCACTCGACCATGAAGTTGGCCAGGACTTGGGCCTTCTATGAAGACTTCGGTCGGTACACTATGTCGAACTCGCTGAGCTGCAGGGACCATTTGGCCAACCTGCTAGAAGTCTCGGGTCGGCTGAGTATGGTCCTCAGTGGCTGGTCCGTCACGACCACTATTGGATGTGCTTGGAAGTAGGGCTCGAGGCGCTTAGCAGACATTATTAGAGCAAAAATGAGTTTCTTAGAGCGAGTATACCTGATCTCCGCATCGCGGAGGATTTTGCTAGTGTAGTATACCAGCTTTTGAGATTTGTCCTCGTCCGTGCGGACGAGAACCGAGCTGACGGCTCCTGGTGTACCCGCTAGGTAGAGCAAGAGCTCCTCCCCCTCCTCCGGCTTGGAGAGCAATGGGGGAGAGGCAAGGAATTTCTTTAGCTCTTCGAAGGCTGTTCTGCACTCCTCCATCCAGGCGAAGTCGTGCATCTTGCGCAACACCTTGAAAAATGGAAGGCAACGGTTGGCCGACCTCGAGATGAATCTGCTGAGGGTGGCGATACACCTCGTCAGGCGCTGGGCCTGCTTCTTGGAGGTCGGGTGCTCCATGTCGGTGATTGCTTGGACCTTCTCCGGGTTCGCTTCGATGCCTCTTTAGGTGACCATGAAGCCGAGGAACTTCCCTGCCGCCACCCCGAAGGCGCACTTCACCGGATTCAGTTTCATCTGATGTTTCCACAGGCTGTGGAAGGATTCAGCGAGGTCGGCGACATGGCTCGAGCTCGGCTTGCTCATGACGAGCATGTCGTCCACATACACTTGCATGTTATGGCCAATTTGGTCCTTGAAGATCTTACTGACCCGGCACTGGTATGTAGCTCCTGCATTTTTCAGACCAAAAGGCATCATCTTGTAGCAGTATGTCCCTTGGTCGGTGATGAAGACGGTGTGCTCTTCTTCTTCTGGATGCACACGGATCTGATTGTACCCGGAGAATGCATCCATGAAGGAGAGCAGCCTATGGCCAGAGGTGGCATCCACCAGTTGGTCGATCTTTGGTAAAGGGAAGATGTCCTTTGAACGGCTTTGTTGAGGTCGGTGTAGTCTACACAGATCCTCCACTTGCCATTGTGCTTCCTTACCATGACCATATTCGCCAGTCAGCTCGGATACTGGATCTCCCGAACAAAATCGGCAGCTAGGAGTTTATCAACTTCCTCCTTGATAGCTGCTTGTCTCTCTGGAGCGAAACTTCTCTTCTTCTGCCGAACTGGTCTGTGCTTCGAGTCAACACTCAATTTGTGAGTAATAATGTCAGGAGGAATACCTGGCATGTCCGCCACTGTCCAGGCGAACACGTCTACGTTTGCTCGCAGGAACTCCAGTAGTTGGTCCCTCTCCTCCTTGGGCAGTTGGGCCATGATCTGCACCGTCTTTATGGGATTGTCTCCAAGCAGGTAAAAGAGTAGACGTTCGACCGGGCCTCCCCTGGGGTCTTGGGCCCTTTGGTCGAGATCATCTACCTTGGGGTCATCCTCGGGGATCTTGGCCCCGGGGAGGGTTTGGAAGCAATGCTGCACCGGCTGGGGCGCTCCCCTCATTTTCCCGACACCGTAGGGGGTAGGAAATTGTACAAGTAGCCTCTTGGTGGAGACAACGGCATCGAGCAAGTTGAGCCCGGGCCGGTCCAAAATCATGTTATAGGCGGAAGGGAGCCTCACAACTGTGAAAGTCATCATGACAGTGCTCTGTCGAGGTGGGGTCCCTGCAATGACCGAGAGAGTGATTTCTCCTTCTACCCTTACGGAATCACCTGTGAAATCAACAAGGGGTGCATGCACAGGCCTAAGCTGATCGGGGGAAAGATTCATCCTGGAGAAGGTATCATAAAAAAGCACGTCTGTGGAGCTTCCACTATCAACCATGATGCGTTTTACAGGGTGCTTCGCGATCGTCATCTCGACGACCACGACATCATTATTTATATTTTTCCCTCCATCTTCCCCTTCCCTCATAAAGGGGAGTACATTCTCAGGGTCCCATGCCCCTCGGGCCCTCTTGAGCGCGCGCGCAGCTCCCCAGGAGATCATGCCCACCGGCTTCTCGGTGGGACGGTTATCGACGGCTGGAGTTGGCAAGAGAGCGACGAGCGTCTGGGACTCCGCCTGAGATCTACCCCCCACGAACCTTTTAAGGTAGCCCCTCTTGATGAGTTCTTCGATTTCCCACTTGAGATTGCAGTATTTCTCGGTGTCGTGGCCGTGGTCATGATGAACGTGATAATACTTTGTCTTGTCATGACCGGTGGAGGACATCAACGGAGGCAGGCATCTCAGGTAACCCTCACCTTTGATCTCCATGAGGATTTTTGTCCTCGGGGTAAGGAGAGGGGTGTAACCCTCCTCAGGAGCGGGGGCTCCTTCTGGTCTTGGCCAGTCCCTTTGGAAGTTCGGAGCCTGAGGCGCTGACCTCCGGGTCCCGGGAGTTTCGGTGGGGGCTGGCTTCTTCAGTGGCTTCCCATCGAGCTCCTACCTCGTATGATCTGCCTCCTCGGCGCGGATGTACTTTTGGGCTCAGAGAAGGAGCTCGGAGTAAGTCTTGGAGAGCTTCTTGTCCAGCGAGTAGGTCAGGCGGGAGGTCCTGAGCCCTCGCTTCAGTGATAGCATAGCGACCGGCTCATCAAGATTATAGATCTCCAATGCGGCAGCCTTGAAGTAGGCCACGTAGTCCCGCAAGGGCTTGCGGTCCTGCTACCGAATGGAGAAGAGGCTGTCTGCCTCTCGTGGCAACTTCCTATAAGTGTTGAAGTGAGCCACGTACTTCTGCCCTAACTGGGTGAAAGAGCTGATGCTCTCCAGCTCTAAACGAGTGAACCACACTCGGGTTGCTTTCTGGAGAGTAGTAGGAAAGGTGATGCAGAGAAGAGCGTCGGTGGCCCCCTAGACCCTCATGAGGGTCCGGTAGCTTTCCAAGTGGTCCAGGGGGTTGGTGGTTCCATTGTAAGGATCCACCTGCGGCATCTATCGGCTTCGCTTGGATTTCTTAGGAGAATGGGGGACGGATGTCGTAGCCCGCTGGCTCACTAGCTGAGCCCTGCATGTTGGCAAACCAGCGGGAAAACTCTGCCAGCTTACGCTCATGTTCCTCCAAGCGCTTCTCCACCGCGCGCCTGATGGCTTCATCAGTGGACCCCTCCACCGAAGGAGACGGAGAAGGTGACGTGGGTGCGCGGCACCCGTGGCGGGGGTTCTTGCTCCTTCTACCTCGGTGGGGTCTGGGCACCTCCCGCCCGAGGTTTGGTGAGCGGCTCTCCCTGTCGGCAGAGCCAGCTTGTTGTCTTTTTGTCGGAGCTTGATGGCTACCCTGGTTGTTAGTAGTGGCCCGCGGTTGCGAGGGCCTTCATTGGAAGGAACGCAGGCTGTCGCGGGGAGCTGCGACATGGGCCGCCGAAGTCCTTGGTGCTAGGGGGTAGCCAAGGATCGGTGCTGGTGCTGAAGCTGGTGCACCGCCGTAGCGAGGACTTGCATCTGCTGGACGAGTGCAGCCAGTTGAGATTCCGGCGGAGGTGGTTGAACCGGAATGGGTGGCTCCACTCTTGTTGGTGCGGGTTCCCCTGGGATGGGGAGTCCCCCACACGACTGGTGAAAGCCTCCCGCGCTCGTGTTGTCACCATCCTCCCGCAGAATTTGTCTGCAAAGAAATGGAGGGCTCGACTTGGATCAAAGATCGTTCCTTGTCCGCCCCTTCCTGGCGCGCCAATCTGTTGCCACCAAGATCGCCGTGGCCTGTAGCTGCTGTTGGCGTCGGAGGGCACCTCCTTCGCGGCCTCGCCGTCTGGTAGTCGTGGACCTACGAAACAGGGGGTTAGTGACCCGGGCTGGGGTTTCCGGTGGGGGCACTCCGACGGTCAAGTTAGTGACGATCCAGGAGAACAGGCCCTCCTGGTTGGGCCCCTCTTGATGGACTCTGCACTAGGAGGAGTGAATAGTATGAGAATGAAGAGGAGAACGTAGCAGGGGGAGAACAACGGCGGGGATAGAGGGGTTCTCTGCTCTGCCGCCTCTCCTTGTTTCCCTCGTTTTTTCTCAGAAGTGGTAGTGATGGTGCTTTGCCCTCTTGGTTGAGCTCGCACTTGTGTTGGTGTTGGTATTGTGTTACCTTCCCCTTCCAGGGATGTCGATCGTTCTTTGTAGTCGAAAAATGGCTATTGGACACTTGCCTCGGGATCCTCGCTGGTCTGGCAGGCGCGTGCGGCGGGATTCCGTACCATGGACAGGACGTCTTTCCTGACATGCGGTAGGGGAAGCTTCCATTCGCTTTAACATCCTTTCCGGTCGCCCCATTTTGGAAAGCTTGGCAGAGCCTCGATACGGGAGCTGCCGCCCCCGGGGTTCGTGCTCTCTGGCTGGCCCATCCCTTTGGTAGTACAGGTGGACAGGCAGTTATTGCGGTATGGCAGGCGCTGCCCGCAGTCCTTGAGACGACGGTGCCGTCCTCTCGTGTTCACCTGGGCTAGTGGCCGAGTATGGGAGGCAGGGCTCGGTCCGACTTGGATGCCCCGAGCCTACGGGACCGTGCCTCGGTGGAGGAGGGCAGAGGGTGGGCCCGGTCCAAAAGGCTCACACTCGGAGAGGCTCCATGTGGTAGAGGAGTGCTGAGCTTGACTCCGACCACAGGGCTCAACCTCCGAGGGTCTCGCTCTGGAGGGCAGAGGGCGGGCCCAGTCCAGAGGGCTCGCACTCGGAGAGGCTCCACATGGCGGAGGAGTGCTGAGCTCGACTCTGACCACAGGGCTCAACCTCCGAGGGTCTCGCTCTGGAGGGCATAGGGTGGGCCCGGTCCAAAGGGCTCATGCTTGGAAAGGCTCCACGTGATGGAGGAGTGCTGAGCTTGACTCCGACCACAGGGCTCAACCTTCGAGGGTCTCGTTCTGAAGGGCAGAGGGCGGGCCCGGTCCAGAGGGCTCGCGCTCGGAGAGGCTCCATGTGGCAGAGGAGTGCTGAGCTCGACTCCGACCATAGGGCTCAACCTCCGAAGGTCTCGCTCTGGAGGGTAGAGGGCAGGCCCGGTCCAGAGGGCTCGCGCTCGGAGAGGCTCCATGTGGTGGAGGAGTGCTGAGCTCGACTTCGATCATAGGGCTCAACCTCCGAGGGTCTCGTTCTGGAAGGCAGAGGGCGGGCTCGGTCTAGAGGGCTCGCGCTCGGAGAGGCTCCACGTGGCAGAGGAGTGCTGAGCTTGACTCCGACCACAGGGCTCAACCTCCGAGGGTCTCACTCTGGAGGGCAGAGAACGGCTCCGGCCTAGGCGTCCCGAGCTTGTGGGGCCGACCTGGCAGAGGACAGAGCTTGGCTTGTTGTCCTGAATGGGCCTAGCTCGGCGAAGCAGTCCGATCTGGGGAATTGACCTAGCATCCGACACGGCGATCTATTTTGACATGGCGCCTGTCAGCTCCCCCACGTCAGCGACCTCACCACATCAGTCAGTATTTCAGAAATCATATATGATTCAAATTCAAATTCAAATCAAATACTATATATATATTTTTTATAACTAACTTTCTGAAAATTAGAAACGGCATACGGATTCCCACCAAATTAGGATCTCAAACGTGTCATGATATCAGGATATTTCGAAATTTGGACCATAAATCATGTTCATTGATGCCTTCTATGTAAAGAGATTTCAGGCCCAAGTCTTGAGCCAATTTTGTCTCAAGTATTTTGAGTTTCTTCACCTTCAAAATTCTTTGTCTCAAGAGATACTTTAAGAAAGTCTTCATCGTATGTAAGAAGAATCCACTTGTCAAGAAGCACTTCTAATAAGCCAGAATCTCCCGAATATATTGCATCCTCATCCGAGGAAGAGAAATAAAAACCATCCGTTCCTCTTTCAAAAGAATCGGAATGTGGCCCATCTGTTAGACATACTTCAACAGAAAAAGGTAAAGCCCCTATAGATGAATCATCTGATTCGAACAATGATAAGGGCGTTCAAATGCTCGTCGCGGATACGAGTGTTAACAATCCGAAGCTAACAAAAACCATACTGCAATCCACCATCCTTCGGAAAGACTGGGAGACAATATCAAACATGGAGTAAAAGAGATTCTATCCTCCATTTATCCAGGAATAATGAAGGTAGATAACATTTCCTTCTTTTCAAAACAACCTATTCTTGTTCTAATGACATCCCGACTCTTTTGTCCAGTTTATCAATGACATTTCCATGATTGAAGAAAACTGGTATCAATTAGCTGACCTTCAAGCAGATCTTCAGAAGCAATTGACATTGGCCAAGGAAAAAAAAGACAAGGCTGATGCTCATCGAACAGCCTTAGAGTCAAGATTAGTTTGATCAACTGCAATGATATTGTCATTGAAGAATCAATTGAGAATAATTGAAAATCAAGCCATGCAGCTTGTGGCTGATGCAGAAAAGAGAAGAAAAATACTTCGACAGGCAGATATAGCTATAGAAGAGAAGACTCGGGCATATGAAGAAGTATTGAGCCAAAAGTCCAAAATGGAAAAAAAAATAGCATCTTTTGAGCAAAAATTGGAACAAGCTGAATGAGAGAATGCTTTGGTGATCCAATGGAGCCTTCTTGCAGTTAAAGAATTCAAAAATTCCGAAGCATTCGAAGATGAGATAGACGAAGCAGGGGCATAAAGCTATAGATTCGGCTTTGAAGATTGCATCGACAAGGTTAAGAAGCTATACCCTAACCTTGATATTTTCTCTATTTTCATAGATGAAATTATAGAGGAAGAGGAAACAAAGAAGCAAACCAATAATCCTATAATTTCTCTTACTAAGGAAATGTCCGAACAAGAGAAAATTGCCTGTAATCAAATCAATCAGGAAAAAGTTGAATAGTGCTTGTAGCAACTTTTGATGAATCAATGTTCGTTGTTGCTTCTTCTTCTTTTTTTAACAGAATATCAATGAAATCCTCTTTTCCTCTTTCTAATGTCATATAATCAGTGTATCAGGCCAACTATAATGATCAATTCAATACACCAAACCATCTTTCTAATATCTTTGATATTTTGAGGTAATAACATTAATAGAGTGGCAAATCAAACCAACTCTCATTACTTGTATCATGGTCGACTTATTAGGTCAACCTTCCAATCAATCGGTTATTCCGATGTTAATATACCGATGAGTTAGTGGGCATGACCAACTCTATTTGTCAGATTATGGTCAGCTTATCAGGCCAACCTTTTAATTGATCAATTATTCTAATCATAAAATACCGATGAGATGGTGGATCAGACCAACTCGATTTGTCGAATTATAGTCAGCTTATTAGGCCAACCTTCTTTTATTTTTTTTTTTAAAAAATGTTTCAACCTCATACTTTTCCTTTATATGAAAGGAACGGAAGAGAAAATCTCTCTATTGATAGTATTTACGAAGATTCTCTACATTCGATGGTCTAGCCATAGGATAACAATCCAAGCTTTCAAGTCGATAAGTCCCAAGTCGCACAACTTTAGTGATGCGATAAGGGCCTTCTCAATTTAGAGCAAGTTTACCCTGTTCAGTTGGTCAGGATACCGTTGTTCGGTGCATGATAAGGTCTCCAATCTGAAAGATTCGAGCCTTGACCCTTGAATTATAATATCGCACCACTCTTTGTCAATAGGCTGCCATTTTCAATTATGCCTATAATCTGGAACTTTCAAGCAGATCCAGGTCAATTCTCCTTTGGTCAGCATTATTCGACTCTTTAAAGCAATCAGTCCTTTTAGAACGAAGAACAATTTCTATAGGTAACATAGCTTCACTCCCATAAGCCAGGTTAAATGGAGACTCTCCCATGGTAGATCGGGGAGTCATCCGATAAGCCCATAGAACGAAGTTGAGTTCATCAGCCCAAGAACCTTTGGCTTCATTCAATCGGGTCTTCAATCCATGAAGGATTGTCCGATTGGTTACCTTGGCTTCTCCATTTGCTTGTGGATGTCCGACGTATGTCAATTTGTGAAGAATATGGAACTGAACACAGAAATCACTAAACTTCTGATTATCAAACTACCTTCCATTATCAGTAATGATAGCATAAGAAATTTCGAATCTATATATGATGGAGTTTCTAACGAACATTTCGACTTTAGCTTCAGTAATTAAGGCTAAGGCATCAGCTTCTACCCATTTGGTAAAATAATCAATGACAACAATCAGAAATTTCGTTGTCCAGAAGCTGAAGGAAATGGACCAAGAATATCCATCCCCCATTGAGCGAATGGCCATGGAGCCGTTAATTATGTTAGCTGACTAGCGGGACGCCTCTGTATATTCGCACACCTTTGACAGGAATCATATTTTTTCATAAAGTCTGCTGCACCTTCTGTACAGTCGGCCAATAATATCCTTGCCTTATGATTTTATAAGCCAATGATCTTCCTCCTAAATGGTCACCACATATTCCTTCATGCACTTCTTTGAGAGCATTGTCAGCATCTGAAGGACATAAAACTTCAGTAGTGGTTGGGATAATGACTTTTTATATAACAATCCGTCTAAAATAATATATCGAGAAGCAATCTTTCGGAGTTATTTGGCTTCTACATTGTCTTCAGGTAATACTCCTTCAGCCAAATATCTGATTATTGGATTGATCCAATTCATCTCTGGTTCTATTTGAAGAACCTTTTCTTTTTCATCCTCCAATATACTTGGATTTTCCAAATGTTCCACAAAGGTTCGGCCCATTTGATTAGATGTCGAAGTGGCTAGTCGAGATAATGAATCAGCTCGAGAATTTTCAGTTCTAGGAATATGACTAATATCCCAAGAGTCAAATAAAGCTCCAAGTTCTCGAACTTTTTTCAGATACAAAGCTAAAATAGTGTCATGAACTTCAAAATCTCCTTTTATCTGATTAACGACCAATTGAGAATCAGATAATACCTTTAATTTTTGAACATTCAATTCCTTTGAAATTCTTAACCCAGCCAGGAGAGCCTCATATTCAGCTTGATTATTAGAAACTTTAAAAGAGAATCGGAGTGCATATTCTGTGATATCCCTATTTGGACTGGATAAGATCAATCCAGCCCCACAACCAGAAGAATTTGAAGCTCCATCTACATGTAATATCCAAGGTACATCAGTCTTTTCCATTTCATCAGATGGTTGAGTTTCCTCTTCATCATCTGGATTCATTCATATCTGATTATATCCAGAGAAAGCATCCATGAAATTCAAAAATTTATGTCCAGCCGTTGTATCAATAAGTTGATCAATTTTAGGCAATGAAAAACTATCTTTATGACATGCCTTGTTAAGATCAGTATAATCTATGTATATCCTCCACTTTCCATTTGCTTTCCTTACCATTACTACATTGGCAAGCCAATCAGGATTGTGAACCTCCCTGATAGATCCGGCATCAAGCAATTTGGATACTTCTTCATTGATGACATTTTGCCTTTCTGGAGCAAAATATTATTTTTTTTGATGGACAGGCCGACTAAGTGGATCCACCTTAAGTTCATGCATAATTACTTCAGGAGGGATCCCCAGCATATCGGCAGCCGTCCATGCAAATATGTCAGCATTTTTTTGTAGAAAGTCAATCAATTCCTTCCTTTGATCTTCAGTAAGCGAACTTTCAATCAGAACAGTTTTAGTAGGATCATCTTTTATCAAAGGAGCATGAATGGTTCTTTCTATTGATATGCTTGCCCCTTCAATCAGATCACGCTGATCCATTTGCTCGGAAGTTGAGTTGTTGATTGATTGTTGATTTTGAATTATCAAACATTGACGAGCCATCTGTTGATTTCCTCTTACCTCTCCAAGTCCATTTTGAGTTGGAAATTTCATCAATAAGTGATATGTCGATACGATGGCTTGGAATTTATTCAGAGCAGGTCTTTCCAAGATTGCATTATGTGCAGAGGAAATTCGAACAACCATAAAAGTAAGAGGAAAAGTCCTTTGCTTCGGCATTGTTCCGAGAGTTACGGGAAGTGTAATTTCTCCTTCTACTCCTACAGAATTTCCGCCAAATCTAGTTAATGGCATATGAATTCTTCGTAGCTTGTCAATTGGCAAGTTCATCTTGACAAAAGCACCATAAAGCAAAATCTCATTAGAACTTCCATTATCAATCAGAATTCTATGTACATTATAATTCGCAATTATTGTGAAAATCACTACATGATCATTATGTGGTATCTGAACACCTTGTAAATCATCATCAAAAAAGCTAATGCTTCTTCGAAGCCTCTTGGTGCTCCGATCATCTTCATAATATGCTTGATGAATCATTCCAACTGATCCATCGGTTGGTTGTTGATTTGGAAGATCCGTCCCATCAGTGATCGTTCTTGGGGCCGTTGGCCTTGGCACTGCTGCCTCAATTGGCCAGTTTTGGTTTTGGTTTCGGACATATCTGCCCAGATAGTCATGTTTAATCAGATCTTTGATCTCGTCTTTCAGTTGGATACACTCTTCTGTAGTGTGTCCATGATCACGATGAAATCGACAGTATTTGGCTTTATTGCACACAGCAGGTGGAGCTCTCATTGGCCTTGGCCTTTGAAAGAAATTTTCTTTCTCAATTTCCATCAGAATTTTCTCTTTTGGAAGAGTTAGGGGGGTGTAAGTGTCAAATCTATTGACGTAGTTCCTGTCGACCAAGTTTTTTAGTCTTGGGACTTGTCGTTGAATTGGTCGGTCTCCAAGAGATCGAAATTCATCTTCTTTAGAATTCTTCTTGCTTGGCACCGATTTTCTTTCTACTTGTTGTCGACTCAAGGCTTGTTCTTCAGCCTGAGCGTATTTTTGAGCACCGGCCAATAATTTAGAATAATTGGTCGGAAACTTTTTGTCTAAAGAGAATGTGAACCTGGAGGCTCGCAATCCCTTCTTCATAGCTGACATTGCCATGTATTCATTGAGATCTGGAATTTCCAATGTAGCAGAATTGAACCTTGTTATGTAGTTTTTCAAAGACTCTACTTCTAATTATTGAATGAAGAACAAGCTATCAGAGTTTTTGGGCATCCTTCTGCTTGTTCTGAAGTGAGAGACGAATAACTTCTCCAACTGACAAAAAGAATGAATGGTTTTCGACTGGAGACTTGAATACCACATTCTTGCAGCCTTCTTCAAAGTTGCTAGGAAAGCAAGACAGTGGAGCGCGTCGACGCTCCTTGGATCAACATGTGGGCTTTAAAGTTGCCCAGATGATCCAAGGGATTAGCCGATCCATCATATGGCTCAACTTGTGAAATTTTAAAGTGGTGAGGAATTCTTTCCTCCATAATCTTCTTGGAAGAGGGAGGTAAGATGTCATAGCTTGGTGTTGGGTCCTCTATTTTTCTCTGCTCACCAATTTTGGCAATCTGCAGTTCCAGTCTTCTGAATTTTTTCTCAAAATCATTTGCACTTGCAAGATTTGGAGCTTGACCACTGTCAGGAGTTGATTCGCTAGAGGATGTTGAATAAGATCGCGAACATTTCCCCTTGTTTCGCCTCTTAGTGTGATGATGAGATCGGTGATGTTGCTTTGAAGGAGAATGTTGACCTGAAGAATGTTGACAAGGTGAGTGTCTTCTTGGACTAAGATGTCTACTTACCTGGAGAGAAGGTCGCTGACTACTTCTTGAAGCAGCAAGTCGCGATGGTTCACTCGCAGCAATTTCTTGGAGGTTTTGAACTACTGTAGTGAGCACTTCTATCTTGTTCAAAAGAGTATCTAATCTTTCTTGATCCATATTTCCGGCAGGAAGAACCCCCACCCCGTCAAGAATGGGATCATTCTCTCTTGGAGAATGAGGAATTTCTTCAACATGAAGATTCCAATTCCTACCTTTCACCATATTTTCTTTCAAATTTTTGAAATTCTTTCATTGAGTTTCCCCTACCTGGCGTGCCAATCTATTGTGTCCAGACAAATTACAACGATGCTTGAGCTTAAATCAGATCGAAGAGAATCAAGTGGAGCTAGTTGATCTAGTTTTTCTTCATCTTCTTGGAGGCTCTGTGTGTTGAAATGCTTCCACCCTCAAGCTTGTCAATGGAGTCCGGACTAGACAGATGAGGTCCAAAGAAAAGTCGAGTAAAAGATACTCTGAAATCTCCCTCCCTTCCTTTTCTGTCATGTTCACCGGTATTTATAGATCTCAAACCTAACCGATTCTAGCCAACTTCAGCTGTAAACGGTTAGTTTGTTAAGACATCAGCATGTGCAACAATCGTTATCCATAGTTAATCGGCTATCTTTTGGATGTTGAACAACCTCGCGTCTCTTGAGCAAAAATCAGTCTTGCGCCTCTTGGGCGTTAATCAGTTTCATGCTTCTTGGATGTTGATCATCTTTACGCCTCTTGAACGTTGATCGGTTTTATGCCTCTTGGATATTGATCGGCTTTATGCCTCATGGGCATTGATCGTCTTTATACATCTTGGGTATTGATCAGCTTTACGTCTCTTGGGCGTTGATCAGCTTTACATTTTTTAGGGTATTGATCATCTTTATGCCTCTTGGATGTTGATCAGCCTTAAGCATTGATCGCTGACATATTACTTGATCAACCAGATTCAATCTTCACCTGATTAATATAAGTAGACCAAATCTGTCGTATCCCAACAGGATGAAATCCTAGTTTGTACAAAAACTAGATTTAAAAATTGCTAATTGATTTTATCAAGGACTTTTTCCATGTTCCTTTTAATGGTCGAGAGATATTTTAGCCTTGGTATCCCATGAAGTGAATACGTAATCTCTTGTATTAATAATTATACTTTCCACTATGTTCCTTATTTGGGACAAATGCATCCTAATCAAATGATATCACAATAACTATAATGGCTTTAAGGCAATTAACAAACACCTTTGAAACAATCTTATAAATGTTGTTTACGTAAACTTATTGGCCTAGTTTTCCACACAAGATCATTGTCTTATATGGTACTTCTCCAAAAGTAGGTCCATTGGCATCATCTCAAATTTAGCCTCCATGACAAATCCTTGGCAATCTTGTCCATCCGTCCATCCTTGATCTTAACGTTAACTATGCCAAGTGATAAACTGAGCTTAAACCGATCTTAAAATAGCTAAAGAGAAAGCTTGGGAGACTCCAGTCCAACTTACCAAATCGTGACATCCATCTGGCATTTCTTATTTTCCACGTCATTCCATTTAAACCCTCCCGTTTCAACTTCAAGGATCCACCGTTTAAGCCCTGCGAGGACATCGCGGCCAAAGCCTCATACAGACCATGGGGAGTCCGCCCAGTTCGCGAAGGAAAAAGTCTTTGAGCAGCGCATACGGTGCAGTAAATTTAATGTAGCCTGTATCGTATTTTTTTATTGATCTAAATATATTTACGGTAGCATGACGGGATGGGAGCTAAGCTTGATCAGTATTAATTATCATTCAGCTTTTATTTGAGCTTTTTGTTCAGAATAAAATATTCTTCCTTTCAGTTCCTTGAACTAGGGTGTCATAAGTTTTGAACAAGAGTATCCTAGGATTTGAACAAGGATGTTGTAGCTTTTGAACTAGGGTGTCATAATATTATTTGAGGTTTTAATTTATATTTTCTGTATGGGTATCATAGGTTTTGAACTAAGATGTCGTAGCTTTTGAACTAGGATGCCGTAATACTGTTTCAGGTTTTAATTTATATTTTTTTGCATGGGTGTCGTAGGTTTTGAACTAGGATGTCGTAGCTTTTGAACTAGGATGTCGTAGCTTTTGAATTAGGATGTCGTAATACTGTTTCTGGTTTTAATTTATATTTTCTGCATAGGTGTCGTAGGTTTTGAACTAGGATATCGTAGCTTTTGAACTATGATATCGTAATACTGTTGCAGGTTTTAATGTATATTTTCATAGGTTTTGATACAAGAGATGGCAATTTTCTGGTTTTAATTTATATTTTCTGCATGGGTGTCGTAGATTTTGAACTAGGGTTTCGTAGCTTTTGAACTATGATATCGTAATATTGTTACAGGTTTTAATGTATATTTTCGTAGGTTTTGATAATAGAGATGACAATTTTTACCGATCCGATGGGTATCTGACCCGACCCGACCCTAATGGGACCGGTAAAACCCGACCTGATTAGGGGCGGATAAAACCCGACCCGCTTACTTTATACATGGATATGGGTTATATAAAAAAAAACCCGACTAGGGTTCGGGTCGGATACGGGTAGTAGTACACTCCGACCTGAACCCGACCCATTTATACATATAAAAAAATATGTTTATAAAATATTTAAATAGATTGGATATGGGACGGATATACCCGACCTGACCCGACTCGACCCGACCCGTTTAGTTTTTAAATAAATTATGTTTTATGAGACCGGGTATACCCGACCCGACCCGATCCATATGTGATTTTTTTATATCCGACCCGACTTGACCCGAGACGGGTATGGGGCGGACATTTTTTTAACGGGGCGGGTACGGGTTTTGGATGACTCGACCCAAACCCGACCCTTTGCCATCCCTAGGTTTTGAACTCGTAGTTTTTGAACTAGGGTATCGTAATACTGTTTAGGTTTTAATTTATATTTTCTGCATGGATGTTGTAGGTTTTGAACTAGGATGTCGTAGGTTTTGAGTTAGGATGTCGTAATACTGTTTCAGGTCATTTTTGGACTAGAATATCGTAGGTTTTGAACTAGGATATCATAGGTTTTGAACTAGGATGTTGTAATACTGTTTCAGGTCATTTGTGAACTAGGATGTCGTAGATTTTGAAATAGGATGTCCTAAATTTTGAAATAGGATATCGTAATATTGTTTCATATTTGAACTAGAATGTCGTAGGTTTTTAACTAGGATATCGTAGCTTTTGAAGTAGGATGTCGTAGAAATATTTTGGTATGGATAAAAATTTTAAATAAAAATTGAATGGTAATTAATACTAATCACCTCCTCCTATCCAATCATGTTATATATTTAGATCAGTAAAAATGTACGATAAAAATGATGCCCTAGATTTGCTGTACCGTGGTGCCCAAAGAATTACTCTTCGCGAAGGCCCCATGCTAGCCGTGAGAGAAATGAGCTTTGCTTTCGTCGCGGTGCCTTTTTCTACGGTCACAAATATGGGAGGCGAGCGACGCACGAAATCCAAAGCACATTCTTTTGCTTATGTTCGAAGCCCACGGTACCAACATGGCCTACTGAAAACCAAAAACTCACTTTAGCTTTTACCATTAAAAAACTAAATACTGCACAAAGGAGAGTGCATCTAAACCACTCCGGTGAAGAAAAAATATACTATATAACTTAATTTAATCAGATAAATTTTATTTTTTAAATATATATTTAATATTATAATTTTATTTTTTAAAAAATTAAATGTTTTATAAAAAAATTATGATATTCGTTGATTTTGATTGTGACATCTAGTGATTGGTTCATGACATTTCCATGTTCATAGATATGGTAGAATTAAAAAATATTTTTATTATTAAAAAAATTTAAAAATTTTTAATGACAAAAATCCTTTACTTTATAACACCTTGTTCATAAAATAGTGTCATTCAGGAAGGAGATTTTTATCATCCAAATACATTTAATGCTTATCATTTATTTTTTATTAAAAATTTTAAATGATGAAAATATCCTTTTCTTATAATACATGTTTGTGAATAGAATGTTATAAGACGAAAAATATTTGTCTTTGAAAAAAGTTAAAAAAATTTTCAATGATAAAAATATTCTTGACTTTATCGCATCCTATGAATAGGATTATGAAACCCTGTTCATAAACGGATATCATAAGAAAAGAACATTTTTATCATTCAAAAATATATTTAATATCTGTAATTTATTTTTTCTTGAAATTTTTAAATAATAAAAATATCCTTTCCTTATAACATCCATTTAATTTGTAAACAGTATCATAACCTTGTTCATAAGATATCATAAAATCAAGAATATTTTTATCTTTAAAAAAATTTTAAATTTTTTAATAATGAAAATACTCATCGATCTTATGACATCCTAGGAACATAGAGATGTTATAAGCTGGCCACTGGGTGTCATAACATAAATTAATAGGTATCATAATTTTATCATAACGAAGGAACATTTTCATCATCTAAAATTTTTAACGAAAAGATAAAATTATAAAAATTTAATATGTATTGAAAAGTAAAATTTACATGAACCTTATGTGATCTAATCATATTTGTCGATGTATTTTTTCCATCCGGTCCATAGTGCACAAAGAATCACTATGTACAAATTACCAAGGCCAATTTCTTAGGTGTGAGCTTATCTATCCCATTGCCACAAATCAAAGAAGTAGATGTTCTTTTAACCACCCCTCCCGCCCCCCCCCCCCCCCAACCCCCGGCTCCAAAAACAAAAAAAAAAAAAAAAAAAAAAAAAAAAAAAAAAAAAAAAAAGAAAAGAAAAAAAAAAAAAGACTCCAAAAACAAAAACAAAAACAAAAAAAAAAAAGAAAAAGGAAAAAAAGAAAAAAAAGTTGAATTTTAGCTTGTTATCTTTAACCGGTAAATTAGATCTCCATGAACTTTAGCATTATTTGCTCGGGACAATTCTTTGGTATTTCTTGCATCATGATACACAAAGTTTTCATGGTTTTCACCAATGGCTGCCGCAAGGATTTGGACACCTCAACATACAAATAATGGAATTAATATGCTGTTTGTTCCTTACCGGGATATAATGAACATAATCATAGCACGACTTACCATTTTAATGTATGAAATGTCATGTGTCTAGTTGGCATGATACAAATTAATTCAGAATACTTGTGAAAAAAACAAAGTGAAGTAAAAATTTAAAGCAATTTTAACTGTGTAAAAGTTTGCACAATTATCCATATCCATTCAAGGTCCAAGGCCCAAGGCCCAGGCCTGGCGTTGAGTTAGGATCCATACCCTCCACCAGACACAGCCCAGTCAGCATTCTAATAAAGAGAAACCCTTTGCACACCGCCTCCGGTGGAAAAAAAGAATAAATCACATAATTTAATTAGACCATGCAAGTCCACTTTTTAACAAAAATTCATTACTATAATTTTATTTTTTAAAAATAAATAATAAAAATATCTTTTTATGATAATATTATGATATTTATTGGTTTGGATTATAAGATTTCTTGATTTACGTTATGATATTTATATATTATAAGATCGAGAAATATTTTCATCATTAAAAAAAGTTTAAAAAAATTTTAATAATGAAAATATCTCTTATCTCATGATATCATGTAAATAGGATTATGATATCCTGTTTATAAATAAATATCATATAGGAAGAACATTTTCATCATTTAAATATGCATTTAATACATGTAGTTTACTTTTTATTAGAAATTATGAATGACGAAGATGTCCTTTCCTTATGACCCCCGTTTATGAATATGATATTATAACATTGTTCATAGGATATCATGAAATCGAGAATATTTTTATCATTGAAAAATTCAAAAAAATCTCAATGACAAAAATACCCTCGATTTTATAACATCCTATAAAGAGGGTCATAATATCCATCTTGTTAACAAATGAATGTTATAATGGAAGGACATTTTCATCATCCAAAAGTGTATTTAATGCCTACATCAATTTTTTCTTAAAAATTTTGAATGATAAAAATGTCTTTTCCTTATAATACCTCTTTATAAATATGGTACCATAATCCTATTCACAGGATGTCATAAAGTTGAGGATGTTTTCATCATTGAAAAAATTTTAAACTTTTCTAATGATAAAAAATATTCCTCGACTTTATAATACATGGACAACCTTAGTTAAGGAGTGTCATAATCCAAGCCAATGGATGTCATAATTTTATTATAAAAAAAAGATATTTTCATCATCATTTAAAACTTTTAACAAAAAAATAAAGTTATAGGTATTAAATGTATGTTGAAAAATTGGACTTACATAGCCCTTATATGGCCCAATAATATTTGGCAGTATATTTTTCTACACTGCCCATAGTGGACAAAGAATCTCTTTCAATAAAATGGTTTTTAGTTATAAAGATTAAGTGTAAAGAGGGCCAGAGATTGGCTTGCCAAAAGAGAAGTTCGGGATGTTTTTGTAACTCTTTTATGCACAATCTTTTATAAGAAATATTATTTAAAAAATAAATCATTTTTTTATTAATTAATTTTATGTTAATTTTTATATTTTTTTTAAAAATGGATAAGTTGCTTTTTAAATTGTATTTATCCATAAAATGGAAAGAAAATCTTATCCACATGAAGAGGTCTAAACCATTTTCTCACCGACCAATAAAGTAAATATTAAATTTTATTTATAAAATACTTTCATTCTCATTTCCAATATCTCTATTATTCAATGCTCAATAACTTAATTATTCATTACCATTTATATTTACAAAGTATAAAGTATATCATGAAAAATATGAATAAATTTTAACAACATATCTAGAAAATTAGTAATGCAAAAAACATGGATAATAAATTTAAAGCCGCTTTTTTATATACAAAAAAAGATGAAGAAATTATTTTCTTGTCTAAGTGTTGCTTTAGAAATATTTATTTAAAAAATATAGTTTTTTAGATAAAATTATTTACCATAAAAGAATGGATCTTTAAGGATATGTTTAGCCAGAAGGAGTTGAGTTATAGAATGAAAATAAAAATAAGTAATTCTTATTATAGCTGTTTGGTTAGGTCACATTGTTGTTGAACCCCAGATGGACGACTTCTTCAGCAGAGATGAAGGAATGGAATATGAGGAACATTGGCCGGTCACTTGTAGTACTTGCAAAATAAGTCCCTAATTGGAGATCTTCTGATGGAGGACTTTTCGATATTTAAGTTAGTAGGATTCTAGGAAACAGATGGAAAATCTTAGAGAAGTCGAGGTATCAGAGTTTTCTTAAGCATGGTGTTAACTTTCTCCCTTAAGATCTTCTCTTACCAGTATTTATAGTAACTAGATTATGTTGTTGAGAGAAACTTATTTTTATTAGCCTTAACAATATTTTGTTGGGGTTAACTTACTTCTGTTATAATGAATAGCTTATACAACCACATTTCCATTGTGATAGCTATTTCCTTATCCACACACTTGATCAGATGTTTTCGATTTATTGGCCAGTAAGCTTTGGTCATTGGTTTGTTGATCAGTCATTTCATTTTATTTGGTCATTTGGTTGTATAGTTTCTCGAAGGAGAGTTGATCTAGCCTTAA
This sequence comes from Areca catechu, assembly GCA_021397845.1. Taxonomy (NCBI): domain Eukaryota; kingdom Viridiplantae; phylum Streptophyta; class Magnoliopsida; order Arecales; family Arecaceae; genus Areca; species Areca catechu. The sequence continues at coordinate 200,090,017 of CM038039.1, read as the reverse complement.
CATCATTGGCTTTGCTTTGAGTTTCTCGGCCACTCCATCTTAGCATTCTTCAATGGCCAGTCACTTTTTGTTTATCGACCAATCTGATCGGTTAGTATAACAATTGCCCCCCTCTTCCAATTTTAAGATATTTTATCATCTTAGAAGAAGGGAGTACATAGCATTCATAAGTCTTTCCACCTCGTGCTCCTCTCTCCTTTTTTTTATGCAAGTTATCAATGTTCTCCTAGAAGGCTATGGAAAAAGTCTGCATTGCCATTTCATTATCAGAACTGCCATCATTTGAAGAGATGATTATTAATTACATGATCCGGCAACGATTCATAGAATCGAATTGCTTTTTCTTCAAGTGTTTTGTCTTCTCCACGTGTCGAACTTCTATTGATGGTAAAGTTGTTCTTGTGGATCAAGGTGACATGTCAGCATCTCAATAGAAGTGCGATGAACAACCATGCATCTTCTTTGACCGTGATCTATCCATGTGGCACAGTCAAGCACAGCTCCTATCGTTCGAGGATTGAATCATTATCGTTGACACCATCTATATAAGGGAGTCTTCTTCTCTCTTTAGGGTTCTTCAAATCCTAAAACTCTTTCGCTACTCTAAATGTTCTTCCTCTTGGGATCTCCATCTTCCTCAAGTTCTTTCTTCTCTAGGGCCATAGGTCAGGTTCTCTTCCTGCTTGTAGCTTTTTAAAAAAAAATGTTTAGAGGTTTAAGGGCCTTTAGGAATCCCTGCATATGTTTTTACCATAGACCTTCTTTATCCTCTTCTTTTATTTCTTGAAGAAGTTTTCTTAGACATGGTTTAGCTTTTGGAAGTCCCTCCTAAGGCTAGGCTTGTGCTTCTAGAGGGAAAGCTTCGTAGTGACATCCCGAGAATCCTAATTCTGTGAGGACGAAAGGTCCAAGTATTGAGGACCTTCATCCAGAGTAGGTGAAGGGTTCTTTTAGGGAGTCCAAAGTGGCTACCTTGTGAAATTATTATAAAATTATGTAGGATATTCAAGTATCCACTCTCAGACCTGATGATAAGATGAATATGATCCCTCCTGGTAGCATAGCAATATATGAGGACCACCTTAAGGCAGGGCTCTACTTTTCTCTTCATCCTTTCATCATTAAGATTTTTAATTTATGTATGGTTGTCTTGGTATAGTTGACTTTAAACAGTATTCAGATTATCCGTGCTTTCATCATCCCATGCCATGATCTTCGGATCAAGCTCAGGACCTCTATATTTGTTCCCTTTTTATGATTAAAAGGGATATCATGGTTGAGAATGGTGGGTCATCGGACCACACCATGGCTAGAAATTTATCAAAGGTCTCTCATTTATCATTCATGGATGGATACCTTACTTCTTCTTCTTATCATCCAGGTAGTCTTGGGGCTTTAATACTGAATGGAGGGAGCCTCTCTTAACCCCCAATGATGATAAGAAGCTCCTCGTAGCTGATAAAGAGGACTATGAAAAACTCTTGAAAACTCGACTCCCTCCGATGGAGTTGCTAGGTGAGCAAAGCCTCTTTGTTGCAAGAATTAGCATGATGCCTAAGTTAGATATAGCTCGATCAATTAGTCGTAGCTTTTTATTTGTTATCTTATTCATTGAACCAAATTGATTAGCTTCACTTTCTTCTTGTAAACAAAAATATGATACATGATACTCAAAAACTTCACAAAGCAGTTCGATAAAAGATATGTTGCTCCTATAGAGGCACCCCGTGAGCTGAAGCAGGCGCATATCATTCTAGGTGTTGGAAATTGTGTTCTAAAGCCAATCGTCTAGACTGTAGACGGTTATGCTACATTGTATTTTGTATATTAATTCTTTTTGATAAACAAAAGTTATTTATTTTTGGCTGTTCTTCATATTTACGTTTTCCTAAAATGAACTCTTGTATGATGGAGTTCTTAGAACTACATTATTTGATATAGAGAGGATATATCAAGTAGTTCTTAAACTGGTTCACAACCAAAGGATACATTGTTATAAGACGACGATGTATCAAGTGTTGGTTGTTGTATGTTATATTTGTTGGTTGTCCTCTTAACCAAGGAGTGTGGAGACACTGGTATGACATGCAAGTAAAATGTATGACATTTCACTAAATATGATCATCTGCAGAGCTCCCTTCTGCCAAAGGATTGCTTGTGAAGGGATATGGATATATGTATCCCTCAGACCTGAGGTCACCATGATAGCTTGCAAGCAACTCATTGTACTTTGATGCCGGACAACCTGAATTTCTAATCCAGTGATGGAAGGTTTCTGGGTACAGTCAAGTACTTGTGGAGCGATGGTGGATCAAGATGGAATTGATCCCTCCAAATAGTTTGGAGTGAATGACTCACTATGTCTCAATTTAGCAAAACCTTGGCCAGGGTAGTTCTTGTGAGGAGTCACAGAACTTGTGAGGTTGAGACATGATCTGGATAAACCAAATTAGGGTTGGCAGTCGAACCCTAGGTCATCCTGAGCATTATGAGGTCAAAGGGATGAATTATGCGGCAACCATATGCCAAAGGTTCTTATGAAGTACTCTGCATCTTCAACCTATCCGGACGTCGGGTATCATTGCTAGATGAGGACTTTGACTAGTACTGAAAATGTTCCAGTACTACCAGCTTAGTTTTCGAACCTATGGGGTCACATACCATAAAGGATTTCTATCTGATCTTAAGGCTAATCGATGATTGAGAATCGTTTACCATCACCGGAAGTCAATATGATTGACTTTGTTCCAATCGTCGACACTTGGAATTTTGTAGGTGTCGACACTGAAGTGTCGACACTTAGTAATTTTCATGAGTCGACACTTCCTGTGATGAGCAGAATTCTGGGAAGAGGTTTTTGGGAAAGATTTGACCTGGTTTGAATTTCGAATTCAAACCGTTTTGGCTCCAAACTTTGTTAGAATGATTGTCATTCCTTCCTAAAGAGTTTGGACCCATTTAGTATGACCTTGATCTTCTCCCCCCTTCTCTCCCCCAATCACTCCTCCTTCCTTTTTCTCCCTCTCATGGTTGCCCCTATAAATGAAGGTTATTCTAGAGGCTGCTAGAAGTTATGCTAATTGTTCTTTGAGAGGAAGAAGAAGGGCTTAGTGAGGACTTAGGATTGGGTGTGAGTAACCTAGCAATCAAGCTAGGTCTTGGGAAGAGAGTCTCTTGGAAAAGGGTTCCACCTCTCCTCCTTGTCTTCCTGGAAGAACAAGATCGGCCCAAGGATCCCAAAGAGCTAGCACTCCGAGGGAGTTGATCAGAGTCGAGCCCAGGTGTGGATTTCCTGTAGAGGCCAGACACGTGTGTGGCTCGAGCGCCCTCCTCCTTCCACAGCTTGTCTCAGGTATAAAGGTATGATACTTTTATATTTGTGTTCTTCTCTTGCTTTGATGTTATGTTGCATGCTAGGTCATTATGCTAGATCCTGTTACGGGCAGATCGATAAATTGTTTAGATCTATCTACCGAGCCTTCCACTGTGGATACTTTAAAATTATTTTAAAATGAATTCCTTCTGCCTTGTTTTTCCGCATATTGTATGCTTGGTGTAGGTGCTTTTCACCTTCACTAGGTTCATTAGCTGCTGGGGCTACACCAGCTCCATCTGCTCTAGCTACTACATTTGTAGAGACAATAGTGAGTTTTGATGATAGCATAACCGCCGTCAATCCTCGGCCAACAAGACCCACTTCATTGGCCTACCTGTCTCCTACATAGTCGTTCCATTTGCCGATGGCCCCTCTTGCTCTATGAGCTTGAGCTGATCAAGGAAAGGCACCTCAAGTTTTTGTGGAGTCTGAAGGAGACCATCGGGCCACCGAAGAGCCTAGATCTTATATCGACTTCAATATTTTCTTCGATAAATCAGGACTACAAAGTCCCAAAATGGCTCATCGATTATTGAAAGCTATTATTCTCCCAAGGGATTAGGAAATGACTGAGACTTACCATCTGGACAAGGTTATTTCCTCTTTGTATCCAAGCCTTCTCAAGGTAACAGTAATTCTTCTTCATTTGTCCTAATAGTTGTCTATTCCCCTAACTTGAAAATTTGTTGTTTCAGTTTATCCATGAAGCAGCTCTGATAGAAGAAGGCTTCCAGGGATTTGCATAACTCAATCAAACTCTTAGGGACTAACTCGAGACTACGCAGGCCCATAAGTGGCCAAAGGGCTGAAACAGAGCTTGGAGACTAAGCTCAAAAAGAGTGTTGCAGATGTTTCCCATTTGTAAAAAGAGCTAACTTGACATAGAATAAGTTGGTCAAAGTAGAGACCAAGCTAAAGAAGAAGAAACTCCTTTCTGGTAAGAAAATAATGGAGTTGAAGCAAAAAGTTGTTGATACCGCTGCTTAGGATGAAGAGGCCAAGAAAAAGCCAGAGTAGCCAAATAAAAAGTTCTGAGGGTAGTGGAAGACTATAAGAAATCATCTATCTTTTAAGATGAAATAACTATGGTAGGAGCCTTCAGTTATGAGATTGGCTTCAACGATTGCAAGGAAAAGGTTAAAGAACTCTTTCCATATGTGGACCTTAGTAAGGTCACTATCAGCAGAGAAGCAAAAGATGCAATTGAAGGAGATGAAGAGTAGGCTGAAGGATTTCCAGTCGAAGAACTTACTGAAGGTGAAAAACACCTACACCAAGCATATATTATGCAAGAAACAGGACAGAGAATATGCATTTTAAAATATTTTTAAGACATGCATAGCGGAAGGCTCGGTAGATAGATCTAAACCATCTACCGATTTGCCCACAACAGGATCTAGTATAATAACCTAGCATGCATATACACATCAAAGCAAGATAAAACATAAAAGTACCATACCTTTTCCACAAGAGAGAAGCCAAGGAAGTGCTTTGAGAAGGAGGAGGGTGCACGAGCAACACACGCATCTGTCCTCTACAGGATGTCCACACCTGGGCTCGACTCTGATCAACTCCCTCAGAGTGCTAGCTCTTAGGGATTCGTGGGCTGAACTTCTTCTTCTAGGAGGACAAGAAATAGAGCAGGAACCCCTTCCCAAAACCTCTTTTCCAAGACCTAGCTTGATTGCTAGGTGGCTCACACCCAATCCCTAAACCTCTCACAAAGCCCTTCTTCTTCCTCTCTTGCTGTTCATATGTAACCTCAGTAGCCACTACAAAGACCTATATTTATAGGGGCTGCCATGAGAGGGAGAAGAAGGAAGGAGGAGAGATGGAGGGAGAGAATGGAGGAGAATATCAAGGCCATTCCAAATGGGTCTAACCTAAAGAGGAAGGTATGACCTTCATACCATAAAACCTTGGAGCCAAAACTGGTTTGAATTTGAAATTCAAATCAGGTCAAAATCTGTCCAAAAAACCTTCCAGAATACTGCTCATCACAGGAAGTGTCGACACTCGAAAATGGTCAAGTGTCGACACTTCACCAAGTGTCGACACCTGTAAAATCCCAAGTGTTGACACTTGGAACAAAGTCAATCATATTGACTTCGGGTGATGAAAAACAATTCCTAATCATTGATTAGCCCAAAAGATCAGATAGAAATCCTCTATGGTGTGTGACCCCATAGGTTCAAACACTAAACCAGTAGCACTGAAATATTTCCAGTACCAGTCAAAGTCCTCATCTAGCAATGATACCTGATATCCGGATAGGTCGAAGATGCAGAGCACCTTACAAGAACCTCTGGCATATGGTTGCCGCATAATTCATCCCTTTGACCTTACAATGCTCAAGATGACCTAGGGTTAGACTTCAAACCTTAATTTGGTCTATCCAGATCATGTCTCAACCTCACAAGTTCTGTGACTCCTCACAAGAACTATCCTGGCCAAGGTTTTGCTAAATTGAGACATAGTAAGTCATTCACTCCAAACTATTTGGAGAGGTCAATTCCATCTTGATCCACCACCGCTCCACAAGTACTTGACTGCACCCAGAAACCTTCCATCACTGGATTAGAAATTTAGGTAGTCCGGCACCAAAGTACAGTGAGTTGCTTGTAAGCTACCATGGTGACCCAAGGTCTGAGGGATACATATACCCATATCCCTTCACGAGCAACCCTTTGATAGAAGGGAGCTCCGTAGATGGTCACGTTCAGTGAAATGTCATATACTTCACTTGTATGTCACACCGATGTCTCCACACTCTTTGGTTAAGAGGACAACCAACAAATATGACATACAACAACTTACACTTGATACATCATCGTCCTATAACAATGTATCATTTGGTTGTGAACCAGTTTAAGAACTACTTGATATATCCTCTCTATATCAAACAATGTAGTTCTAAGGACTCCATCATACAAGAGTTCATTATAGAAAAATATAAAATGATGGACAACCAAAAATAAATAAATTTTTTTTATTATTAAAAATTTATATACAAATACAAAATAGCATAACCATCTACATCCTAGATGATTTCATTGGGACACAATTTCCAACAACTCCCACTTGGACTAAAGCCGATCAGTACAGAATCTCATTCCCATTTTTCTTTTACAACAGTCGAACTCTTGAACTTCGATGGCTTTAATGAAGGGGTCAGCCAGGTTCTCCTTTCCATCGATCTTCAGAAGGTCAATGTCACCTCGTTCCACGATCTCTCGTACAAGGTGATAGCACCGTAGAATATGCTTTGTACGGTGATGAGACTTCAGCTCTTTGGCTTGAGCAATGACTCCAGTGTTGTCACAGTACGCCGAAACAGGACCATCCAAGGAAGGTGCCACTCCCAGCTCGCCAAAGAACTTCTACAACAACACAGCTTCCTTCGTCGCATTAGATGCTACAATGTACTCTGCTTCGCATACTAAGTCCACCACAGTAGGCTGCTTGAAAATTTTCTAGCAGACAGCTGCTTCGTTTAGGGTAAAGACAAAACCTGACACACTCTTGCTATCATCTTTATTTGACTAGAAACTGGAGTCAGTAAATCCCACAAGTTTCAAGTCAGATTCTCCATAAATGAGCCATTGGTCCTTAGTATTTCGTAAATACTTAAAGATAGTTTTTACCACTTTCCAATGAGCTTCACCTAGGTCAGACTGGTATCTGTTCACCACACCTAGTGAGTATGCCACGTCTGGTCTAGTACATGTCATGGTGCACATGATAGAACCCACCGTCGAAGCATATGAAATTCTACTCATACGCTCTCTCTCCTCAGGAGTTGTCGCACAATTCCTTTTGGAGAGATCAATTCCAGTGCCTATCGGGAGATAGCCCTTCTTGGGATTTTTCATGCTGAACCATTTCAGCACGGTGTCGATGTACGTAGACTGGGACAGTCCTAGAAGCCTCTTAGATTGATCTCTATAGATCTTCATACCCAATATTTAAGAGGCTTCACCCAAGTCCTTCAAAGAGAACTGAGATGATAACCAGACCTTTATTCCTTGCAGTGCTGTGATGTCATTCTCGATTAAAAGAATGTCATCCATATACAGTACAAGGAATACAATCACATAACCATTAGCCCATTTGTAAATGCAAGGCTCTTCTCCATTCTTAACGAAGCCATACGACTTGGTACACTTATCAAATCGCATGTTTCAACTCCTTGATGCTTGCTTCAATCTATAGATGGATTTTTGAAGCTTGCACACCTTTGACTCATCTGTGGATGTGAACCCTTCAGGTTGTATCATATACACCTTCTCTTCCAGCTCACCATTCAGGAAGGCTGTTCGAACATCCATTTGCCAGATTCATAGTCAAAGTGCACCGTTAAAGTAAGCATAATCTGAATGGATTTGAGCATTGCCACAGGAGAGAATGTCTCATCATAGTCAATATCATAACGTTGACGATATCTCTTGGCAACCAGATAGGCTTTATAGGTCTCCACCTGTCTGTCTGCGTCCCTTTTCTTTTTGAAAATCCATTTGCACCCAATGGGTTTTATCCCTTCAGATGGATCAACCAATGTCCATACATTGTTGATCTCCATGGACTCCATTTTGGATTTCATGGCTCCTAGCCATGACTCAGAGTCGGACCTCTGTAATGCATCCATATAGGTGATCAGATCTTCATTGTTCTCATCGAGTTCAATGGGATCACCGTCCTGGACCAAGAAATCATAATATTTGTCCGGTCGGCTCGGTACTCTACCGGATCTTTTTAATGGTTCTAGAGTGGGCTCTGGGTGTGATCTAATCACAACCGGTTCTATGTGATTGCTTAAATGTGTTGGTTCTTTTACTTGTTGAATTTCACTAAGTTCAATCTTAGTGGCTACAGTTCCTTCACCAAGGAACTCCTTTTCCAATAGCCCTAAGACTGATGAACAACTTTTGTTCCTCAGCTAAGTAGAAGTAATACCCCTTAGACTCTTTCGGATACCCAACAAATAGGCATCGGTCAGACCTGGGTCCAAGTTTGTCCATTTCTAAATGTTTTACATAAGCCGGGCACCCCCATACCCGAAGGTGTGAAAGTGTCGGCTTACGTCCAGTCCATATCTCATATGGTATTTTACTAACGGACTTACTTGGAGCCCTATTCAGAATGTAACAGGCTGATTCTAAAGCATATCTCCAAAAGGATACCGGCAGAGAAGCAAAGCCCATCATGGACCGACCATGTCTAACTGGGTTCGATTCCTCCTCTCAGACACTCCATTTAACTAGGGTGTCCCTGAAGGCATCCACTGAGAGAGAATCCCATTCTCCTCAAGATATATCAAAAACTCGCCGGAAAGGTATTCACTGCTTCGATCGGATCGAAGGGTTTTGATACACTTTCCAGTTTATTTTTCTACTTTACTACGATATCGTTTGAACATTTTAAACGACTTAGACTTATGTCTCATCAAGAAGACATAACCGAACCTCGAAATGTCGTCTATGAAAGTAATGAAATAAATGTACCCACCCCTGGCACTAACATTCATGGGTTCGTATACATTAGTATGTACCAGACTTAGAATTTCTTTGGCTCGTTCACCTTTTCCAATAAAAGGTGACTTAGTCATTTTTCCAAGAAGACAGGACTCATAGGTTGGAAGTGAACTATCTTCACTAAAATCGAGAAGACCCTCGGTTTTCAAACTATTTATCCTGTTCTTGTTGATATGACCTAGCCTACAATGCCATAGGTACGCTTCACTGATATTATCTATCCTAGGACATTTGCTAGACGTGTACATTACACTAATAGGCGTGATAGTACATAAATGCCATCATGCATTTATCCATTCAAAATTATAGAACCATTCAAAATGACTTTGCAAATGTCATTCTTTATTAATAGTTCATAACCATACATGGCCAACTGGCCTACAGAAATGACATTCAAAATGAAAGAAAGATAAAAATGATATTCATTCAAAATGACAGTACAGGACTCAAAAACTAGTTTAAGGACTCCTAATGCAAGAACTGGAACTCGGCTTCCATTTCCCATATTCAAGAATCTCTAGCCGTCCTCGAATCTTCTACTAACTTGAAGTCCCTGCAAAGAATTGCAAATATGAATAGGACTTCCTGTATCCAATACCCAGTTAGTAGTATCGCAAACAGAGAAACTACAATGTGTTATCATATAAATACCTTGTCCAGGACCATCCTGCAGCTTTCTCTTCTTGGACCTGTTTGGATCAAGGGACGCAATATAAAGAGGACAGTTTCTCTTCTAGTATCCCTGCTTCTTGCAGAAGAAGCACTCTGCATGACTCTGATCAGCCTTCACTTTCTTGGCTTGACTGGGTCCAGAAGCACTAAGCATCTTTTTTCCTTTATTCTTCTTCTTCCCTTTCTTAAAGGAACGACGCCTTCCTGAGGAACCTCCCACTAGATTCACCACCCCTTTATTCAACTGGAGGTCTTTCTCAAAAGTCTGCAGCAACCCCAACAGACCATGGTAGTTAACTACAGGCTTGTTCATTCTATAATGATCGAGAAAGTCTAGATAGGAGGAGGGGAGAGAATTCAAAATTACATCTTTCTCAAGCTGTTCATGCAAGGGACAGCCGAGCTTGCCTAGGCACTCAATCATCTCGATCATATACAATACATGATCAGTGATCGAGGCCTCATCACGCATCCGTGCGTTGTAGATAGCACAAGAGACCCTGTACCTCTCAACATCGTCTGGTATCCCGAAAGATTCCTTTAACTTTTGAAGGATTTCTTCTGGCTAGGCTTCCTTGAATTTGTGACTGAACTTGTCGTTCATCGTAGCTAACATAATGCATCGGATAGTGGTCCTGTCAGAGAGCCACTTCTGATAAGTGTCTCTAACCGAACCGCGAGCATTGGCAGTAGGGATCTCAGGTGCCGGATCCGATATCACATACAGGATCCGTTCGTGCTCCAGGATAATTCTGAGCCTTCGATACCAGCTATCGAAGTTGGGTCCATTGAGCTTCTCGTTATCGAGAAGAGACCGGAGTGACAGGTTGGAAGACATCTGAAAGGAAAACCTAAACCAATTAGTGTATATGAATAATTAACCTAAAGACATGGACTTAAGTCTAAAGGTCCCTCCCACTATTTTGCTCAAATTGGTAGCCTCTACCTCCAATCCGAGGGATTACTTTAATTCCTTAGCGGGTACTAGAGTCCAATAGATAACACATGAGCTCGACTTTGGCTGGCCTACCCATGCGTGTCTAAAGGTAGGTTCTTTAACCAATTACTTCTCCAAGTAATCTCTAGTAATTGGGTTTTGCCCCAAGATACACTTCAATCGGCCTTTGGGCCTCCTATTGAAGGTCCCGGTTAGGTCCAACTATTAACATGATAAAATTCAATGCTTCTAACTAATGAATGGTCAAGCCCGACTTTGGCCAGTCCACCTGACCACCGTTAAGAGAGTCGTACTGAGCCATCATATTAGGAACAGCAATTCCAATAGCCCGATGAACACCCGATCTTTGGATCTGTTGATGAATACCGAACTAATGGACACATTACTATCCCACTTAATGGGAGGCTAGAACTTGGTTATCTCTATAACTTTATCCTTTTAAGGACCTAATAATTTAGAGGGTTTTAATTAATATGATAGAAGAAGAGATAAGAAGACATGGATCAACCTCCCCCTGACCAAATCAACAAACAAGGAGGGTTACACATAACTAATGAACCATGGGCACCTAAAATCAGTCAAAACTGATTAACCTTGGGTGACAAGGATTAACACGAGTCAATGAGCTATCTAATCAATCCTGATTGACCACATTGGCCAGGTAAGTGAGATCATGGATTGGGTTCCGCCATTAACCGTCTTGCTTAGACACCAACAGAGTTGGCCAGGTAAGAGGTAGCCCCAAAGAACCATGATCATAATGCCAAACTTATCTCAACACCGATCGATTCATCAGACTCGATTAGACTAGCCTAAAGACTCAGGCTTTCCACTGAGCCATAAATTAGATCCATTTAGATTATGGACTAATCAATCTAACTATTAGATAGATCTAGAGAAGAAATCCTAACTCAACTTTTGATTAGATTAGTTCTCTAACTTGTCCAATAAATCTAAACTTAGGTCTAACCCAATCAAGGATCTAATAGAGGCTAACCCATGACCCTTAAGGCTTATTGAAATGACTTAAGATCTTTGAATCACATTCCTAGAGTTCTTAGTCAATCTTAATTCAAAATTAAGTTCAATGGCCTTAAATAAATTAAAACAATTTTAATTTATCATGTAAAATAATTTTATAATAAATTTAAAATTTAAATTCACTGTTTTCAATATTTTCTGCAGCCAAGTGTCGACACTTTAATAGCAAGTGTCGACTTAAGGCCTGAGACAGGGAACAGAAAATAGAACATATTTTCTGGCACGCCTCAAGTGTCGACACTCCAAGGGTCAAGTGTTGACACTTCAAGCTCAACACTTCAATAGCAAGTATCGACTCAAGGCCTGAGACAGGGAACAGAAAATAGAACAATATGTTTTCTGGCATGCCTCAAGTGTCGACACTCCAAGGGTCAAGTGTCGACACTTCAGGCTTAAGTGACGATACTTCAGGGACAAGTGTCGACACTCCCGCCTGTCTTAGTACAAAAACAGAAACCAGATCTCAGAAAATTTTTTCATGAGATGACACTTCAAAGGCCAAATGTCGACTCACAACCTGAGACAAAGAAAAAATGGTGATTTTAAATCTGATGTTTCACCAAACGTACAAACAAAAACCGATCAAAAATAACTTTTAGATCTTATCTAAAGTTGTTTTATGATCATGTCATTAGATTAAAACATTTTTAACATACAATTTTCTTTCTTCTTATTTTCTTTTTCATGAGCCTATCACAGTGGCACCCTTACACGCCATAGGAGACCCCATTGAATGGGAAGAGACGGTCTTGCAGCCCTACTTCTCTCCTATGACCGGATGGCCTGGTGAAGCACTCAATCCAAGTACTTAAGAAGAAAGGAGATGTTATTATAAGCACGCTAGCATCATTATACTACAAAATGAACCTGGCTCTGATACCATTCAAGGTGAAAAATACCTGTACCAAGCATACATTATGCAAGAAACATGGTAGAGAATATGCATTTTAAAATATTTTTAAGACATGCATAACGGAAGGCTCGGTAGATAGATCTAAATCATCTTCTGATCTGCCCGCAACAGGATCTAGTATAATAACCTAGCATGCACATAAACATCAAAGCAAGAGAAAACATAAAAGTACCATACCTTTCCATAAGAGAGAAGCCAAGGAAGTGCTGTGAGAAGGAGGAGGGCGCACGAGCCACACACGCATCTGGCCTCTACAGGATGTCCACACTTGGGCTCGACTCTGATCAACTCCCTCAGAGTGCTAGCTCTTCAGGATCCGTGGGCTGAACTTCTTCTTCCAGGAGGACAATAAATAGAGCAGGAACCCCTTCCCAAAACCTCTTTTCCAAGACCTAGCTTGATTGCTAGGTGGCTCACACCCAATCCCTAAACCTCTCACAAAGCCCTTCTTCTTCCTCTCTTGCTATTCATATGTAACCTCAGCAGCCACTACAAAGACCTATATTTATAGCGGGTGCCATGAGAGGGAGAAGAAGGAAGGAGGAGAGATGGAGGGAGAGAATGGAGGAGAAGATCAAGGCCATTCCAAATGGATCCAATCCAAAGAGGAAGGTATGACCTTTATACCATAAAATCTTGGAGCCAAAACTGGTTTGAATTCAAAATTCAAACCAGGTCAAAATCTGCCCAAAAAACCTCCACGAAATCCTTCCAGAATACTGCTCGTCACAGGAAATGTCGTCACTCAAAAATGGTCAAGTATCGACACTTCACTAAGTGTCGACACCTGTAAAATTCTAAGTGTTGACACTTGGAACAAAGTCAATCATATTGACTTCGGGTGACGAAAAACGATTCCTAATCGTCGATTAGCCCAAAAGATTAGATATAAATTCTCTATGGTGTGTGACCTCATAGGTTCGAACACTAAATCGGTAGCACTAGAATATTTCCAGTACTAGTCAAAGTCCTCATCTAGCAATGATACCCGACGTCCGGATAGGTCGAAGATGCAGAGCACCTCACAAGAACCTTTGGCATATAGTTACCGCATAATTCATCCCTTTGACCTTACAATGCTCAGGTTGACCTAGGGTTAGATTGCCAACCCTAATTTGGTCTATCTAGATCATGTCTCAACCTCACAAGTTCTGTGACTCCTCACAAGAACTACCCTGGCCAAGGTTTTGCTGAATTGAGACATAATGAGTTATTCACTCCAAACTATTTGGAGAGGTCAATTCCATCTTGATCCACCACCGCTCCATAAGTACTTGACTGCACCCAGAAACCTTCCATCATTAGATTAGAAATCTAGGTAGTCCGGTACCAAAGTACAGTGAGTTGCTTGCAAGCTGCCATGGTGACCCAAGGTCTGAGGGACACATATACCCATATCCCTTCATGAGCAACCCTTTGGCAGAAGGGAGCTCCGTAGATGGTCATGTTCAGTGAAATATCATCTACTTCACTTGTATGTCACACCGGTGTCTCCACACTCTTTGGTTAAGAGGACAACCAAAAAATGTAACATACAACAACCTATACTTGATACATCATCGTCATATAACAATGTATCATTTGGTTGTGAACCAGTTTAAGAACTACTTGATATATCCTCTCTATATCAAACAATGTAGTTCTAAGGACTCCATCATACAAGAGTTCATTACAGAAAAATGTGAAATGATGGACAGCCAAAAATAAATAACTTTTATTTATTATTAAAATTTCATATACAAATACAAAATAGCACAATTGTCTATAGCCTAGACGATTGGTTTTGGGACACAATTCCCAATACTTACCCCTCCAGTTATTGCTTTCAAAATACCAGGAATTACTTCCTTAGCAGCTACTCCTGAAATGCCAGCAAGAGTTGTCCTAGCTAAGGAGTTATTCTAGCCGAAGGAGTTATTTTAGCTGATGAAGTTGTCCCAGTAGCTATTGAACCAGAAGCAGTTGCTATTGCTGAGCCAATTGGAGAATCCCATCAATTGACCCTAGCATCTGAAGGTTGACCTTGAGAGGATTTCTCTCCCTCTTTGTCTCTTTTTTCTGCTTTAGTGATTTTTATTTGTATGAAGGTTTGTTTGCGTTAGTTTTGACTATTAATCCTTCGTAAGGATTGTTAACTTTATACAAAAACTTGTAGAAACTCTCTCTCTAAATAGACAAATGTCAATAAGATTTGTTTCCTTTTCAATATGGTTCCTTCTTGTTGTTCTTTTGCTTGAAAACTTTTAAGTATCAAATCTTTGACCAAAGTATCGATTAGCCAGTCTTCTAATATTGACCGATTAACTAAGACTTCATTTCTTTTTCTACTAGTAAATTCTTTTGCAATGGTCAACTTAACTTTTCGGTAATCATTTTGTTATTTAGCCATCTTTGAGATGACAATTGAATGTATTATAGAGATTTGGATGATAAGCATCAGCCATCTATTTATCATTGTCGGGCATATCGATTAGTCAGATGATTAAGCCAAGTATGTATAACTTATCGGACATATCGATGAGCAACTAAGCCAACTATTTTATTTATCAGACATACCGTAGAGTTGGGTAATCAAACCAACTATTTTATTTTTTAGATATACCGATTAGTTGGACAATCAAGCCAACTATTTTATTTATCAAATATATCGATAAGTTGGATAATCAAGCCAACTATTTTATTTATTGGACATACCGATGAGTTGGACAATCAAGCCAACTATTTTATTTATTAAACATACCGATGAGTTGGATAGTTAAGCCAACTATTTAATTTATCGGACATACCGATAAGTTAAGTAATCAAGCCAACTATTTTATTTATCAAACATACTGATGAGTTGGATAATCAAGCCAATTATTTTATTTATCAGACCGATGAGTTGAGCAATTGAACTAACTATTTAATTTATCAGACATACCGATGAGTTGGATAATCAAGACAATTGCATGACATTATCAGATATATCAATTAGTTTTAGATAGCTGGGTATCAGTTAGTTATCCATTATAAAAGCACTCTTATATAATGCAAAAAGGTAACTTTATTAAGTCATTAGTAATACATGTGTAAATTTTTTACATTTCATGATCAGGCAACACAGTATCCATCCAAGCTTTCAATCTGATATGCTTTAGGATATATTATCTTGGTGATTCGGTATGGTTCTTCTTAATTTGGAGAGAGTTTTCCTTATTTATTGGATCTAGATATTTCAGTTCTTATAATATCACCTAGCCGAAAATCTTAGGATTAACCTAAAAATTATAATATCGGATGACTTTTTATCACTAAGATGCCATCCTTGGATGAGCTTGGAGTCTTGTTCCTTCCAACAGTCTAGGTCTATTCTTTGTTGCTTCGAATTACCGGGTTCTTTGAAATGTTCAACTCTTATGGATTACAGGTCAATCACCACTGGTATGATAGCTTTGGTTCCAAATATTAAGTTGAATGGTAATTTTCTTGTTGGGATCTAAAGAGTTGTTCGATATGCTCGAAGTACTGAGCTTAATTCTTTAGTCCAAAGTCCTTTTACTTCATTTAGTCTTATCTTTAAATCCTGAAAAATTACTCAATTTGTCACTTTAGCTTTCCATTTGACTAAGAGTGCCCTATAGAGGTTAATTTGTGAACAATGTGATATTAAGTAAAAAAATCTTTGAACCTTTGATTGTTGAATTACCTTCAATTATCAGTGATGATGGCATGTGGAATTTCAATTATGTGGGCCAAGGGTTCGGTCTTGATCCACTTGATGAAGTATTCAATGGTCATAATGATAAACTTTTTTTTGCTAAAAGCTAAGAGAATGGACCAAAAATATCCATCCCCTACTAAGCAAATAGCCAAGGAGTTGTTAGCCGAGTTGGCTGATTTGCAGGATGCCTTTGGATGTTTGAGAATCTCTGGTATTGATCACATTTTCTGATAAAATCAACTACATCTTTTTGGATAGTTAGCCAATAGTATCATTGCCTTATTATTTTATAGGCTAGAGATCTGCCTCCAGGTGATCACCACATATGCCTTCATACACTTTGAGGGCATAATCGGCATCCATTGGACTAAAACATCTTAGGAGGGGTAAGGTAAAAGATCTTTTATAAAGGACTCCTATAATTATATATTATGAAGTCATCCACTTAATTTGTTTGGCTTTGACATGATCTTCAAGCAAATTTCTTCAATTAGATACTTGATAATTGGATCCATCTAGTTAGTTTCATATTCTACATGATATATTTTTGCACTTCTGTCAATGCTAAGAGTCTTAAGGTGCTCAATATATGTTCGACCGTGAGAATCGATTGCTATCATGGCTAACCAAGAAAGTACATTAGTCCAGGCATTCTCGGTTCAAAAAACATGAAAATTCTCGAAAGAGTAAAACTCAGGTACGAGAGTTCATACTTTCTCTAAGTATTTTGCCATGATTGTATCTCGGGCTTCAAATTCTCGCATTATCTAGTTAACTATCAGTTGGAAGTCTATGAAGGCCTTAAGCTTCCGAACCTTAAGTTCTTTGGTAATTCTTAATCTGACCAGGAGTGCTTCATACTCGGCCAAATTATTTGATGCTTGGAAGGCAAACTATAGAGCGTATCTAGTAATGACTCCTTCAAGGTTTGCCAAAATTAATCTTGCTTCACTGCCGAATGAGTTAGATGCTCCATCTACATGGAGTATCCATACAGGTTCTTGACATTCTTCATCAGCCATTTCTTGATTAACTTCTTCTTCGATTGTTTTTTAATTATCTTCTTAGGTAGTCCAAGTGCACTTAGCGATGAAGTTCACCAATATTTGAGCTTTTACCACCGGACATGATTGGTAGGATATGTCAAACTCGTCCAATCTAACAGCCCACTTCGTTATTCTTCTCGATGTATCAAGTCATTGTAGGATAGCTTTTAGTGATTGATCTATCAGCACTGTCACTAAATGAGCTTGGAAGTATAACCTTAGCTATTTTTTTGCTACCACCAATGCATAGACTAGCTTTTCTACCTTTGAATATCTCGTCTTTATATCATGTAGGACCCTACTGGAATAATAAACTAGTTTTTATGCACCTCTACTTTTCTCTTTGACGAGCACTGAACTAACTGCCTCATGTGAAGTAGAAAGATAAAAGTATAAGGTTTCAATTTTTCAAAGGCTTGTCGACAATCATCTAACCACTCAAAAGTTTTAGTTTGCCACAATATTTTAAAAATGGCAGACATCTTTTAATCGACCGAGAGATGAATTGGCTTAATGAAGCAATGCACCTGATTAACTATTGTACTTTCTTTTTGTTAGATGGATGTCTCATGTCGAGAATTGCTCTTATTTTTTAGGATTGGCTTCAATTCATCAGTTAGTGATGAGAAATCCAAGAAACTTTCCTGATGTCGCTCCAAAAATATACTTTATCGGATTTAGTTTTATTTGATGATGTCAAAAGCTTATTCTAAGTCCTCAATATGATTCGATGTTTGGGCACTCTTTACTAACATATCATTGACATAAACCTCCATATTCTTTCCAAACTATTTTTCAAAGACAGTGTTGATTAGCCATTGGTAAGTTGTCATAGTATTCTTTAAATTGAATGTCATCACTTGATAGCAGTAGAGGCCTTTCTTAGTTACAAAGGCTATCTTTTCTTCATCTTTAGGATTCATGCGGATTTGATTGTAACTCGAGAAAGGGAAAGCTTTATTGAGGTCCGTATAATCAATAAAGATCTTTCACTCCTTATTTAAATTGTTAACCATTACCACATTGGTGAGCCAGTTTAGGGAGTGAATTTCTCTAATAAACTTAGCATCGAGGAGCTTGCCTATCTCTTCATTGATGGCTTTTTATCGCTCAGAGATGAAGTTTTTCTTCTTCTGTTGAATGGGCTTACACCCATGGTCGACTTTCAACTTATGAGTAATTATTTTCTGAGAAATTCTAGGCATGTCCGTAGCTGACCAAGCAAAGACATCAGCATTGCACCAAAGAAAATCCACCACCTATATATTTGTTTCCTTATTTAAAAGGCTCTTAATTTACACAATCTTCATCAGATCTTCTTCTTTCAATAGCACAAAAATAATCTTCTTAGCTGGTACACCATGTCTTTCAATTTCCCTTTAATCCAACTGTTCAAGTATCATTTCATTCATCGACTACTTGACCTGGATCAATAGGCATTACCGAGTAAGTTATTGGTCTCCCTTTATTTCTCCAACTCTATTTTTGGTCAGGAAATGTACCATAAGATGATAAGTTCAAACAATCGCTCAGAATTTATTCAATGCCGATTGTCCTAGTATGGCATTGTATGTTGAAGGTACTCAAATGATCATGAAGTTATATAGAGGGTTTTTGTTGGGGTTTTATCCCAATAGTTGTAGAAAGTGCGATTTTTCCTTCGACTCTAACTGAGTTCCCACCGAATCCAACTAATAGTGTTGACACTTTTCTTAGTCTATCCTGAGAAAGATTCATCATAACAAAAGTATTATAAAATAATACCTCAATGAAACTTTCATTATCTATCAAAATCCTTCTTACATCATAATTAGCTATCATTGCTGAAACAACGATAAGATCATCATGGAAGATTTGAACCCCCGAAGGTCATCATCAAGAAAACAATAATATTATTGCTCTGGTACCTTTTCAAAGCATCTTCCTCAACTCTCACCCCTCTTGAGCTTGCCCCCCAATGTATTATGCTGATTAACCTATAAATGTGCTGTTGGTTGGCAAGTTTTGGTTTAGATGCAGCTACTTCATTCTGATAATCTCTATTGCGTACATATTTTTCCAAATAACCATATCTAATTACGTCCTCTATCTTATCTTTCAACCGAACACATTCTTCAATTGTGTGGTTGTGATCGCGATGGAACTAACAATATTTATTTTTATTCCTCGAAGTTGGTGGTATGCATGTATATCAAGTCCTTTGTAAATAATTCTCTTTCTCTATCTCTTTTAGAATTTTCTTTTGAGAAAGAGATAGAGGAATGTAATTGTCAAATTTGTAGGTCAAGTTCTTCGATTTCAGACTTTGTTATTGAGCCTGGGCATCTTTATCATTGCGGGGTTGAGAATCGCTATCTTCCTGATTCTTCTTCTTCTTCGGTACCGGTTTTTCTTTAGCCTGGCATTGGCTTGTAGCTTGTTCTTCAGCTAGTGCATATTTTTGAACATGCGCCAGCAACTCCTAATAACTTCTAGAAAGCTTTTTATTTAGGGAAGGTTAGTCTGACGATCGAAGCTCTTTCTTCTTAGCTGATATAGCTATAGATTCATTAAGGTCTGGGACTTTGATTGTGGCAACGTTGAAGTGCACTATATATTCTCTCAAGGTCTCTCCTTTTTGTTGGATGAAGAAGAGACTGTCTGAATTACGCAGTATTCTTCGACTTGTTTGGAAGGCTACAAATTGATCTTCCAACTGGCTGAAGGAGTAAATGGTACCTGTTTTAAGGCTTAAGTACCACACATGTGCAATTTTTCTCAGTATTGCTGGGAAAGCAAAACAGTAAAGGGCATTGCTTATGTCTTAGATCATCATATAGGCTTTGTAAGTGTCCAAGTGATCCAGTGGATTACTAGTTCCATCATAGGGCTCTAAATGAGCATTTTAAAGTGAGATGGAATCACTTCCTCCATGATTCACCGAGAAAATAGGGGCCAAGAATTATATCCAAATAATTCATCGATTCCTTGATTATCGTCCAGCTCTGCAAGTTGTCCCTCTAGCTTCTAGAATTTTCTCTCGTAGTTATCATATCGATGGGTTTTTTGACCCCGCTGAATAACTCTGGGGTGGAGTCTTCTCTCAAGGATTCTAAAAGAGACCTTGGATACTTCTCTCTGCATTGACTACCTTCCTGTTGATCACATTTGAGGCATCGCGGAGGACTTTGTCGGATCGAAGATCATCAGTTCGGAGAGCATCGATAGAGGGAAAGTCAAATTGTCTGCGATACCAAGATTCTCTTAGAGATCGTCGGCTATGTTTGGAGGCGATTGTCAGAGCAGTCGGCTTTGCTGGTCATTACTGATTATTGATCGCAACTTTCTAAAAACTTTGGACTATAACGATCAAGGCTTCTACCTTATTTAAGAGAGTGACGAATTATTGTTGTTCCACCATTATCACTAGAGGTGTATTATTGGCCTCCAATGGCTGGTTGGATGGATTGTCTCTCCTAGATGATTGACGACCTTTACTAGTTGAAGCATTATGTGTTTTTTCTTTAACCATTGCTTACTTTCTCTAAGTTTCCCTTTGCAGTTAGGAGATGGGTGAATGGCCATGTGGATCCCCTACTTAGTGCGCTAATCTATTATTGCTAAATCCCATATGACCGACTTTTTCAACAAAGATGAAGTAATGGAAGATGAGGGACATCGCCAGTCACTTGTAGCACCTGAAAAATAAGTTCCTAACAGGAATTTTTTTCATGGAGGACCCTCCAATATTTAAGTCAGTGAGATTTTAGGGAATAAATAGAAATTTTATAAAAGTCGATGAATCAGAGTTTTTCTAAGCACAGTATTAGCTTCCCCGTGAAGGTCCTCCTCTCTTATCCGTATTTATGGACATTTGCAGTAACTAGATTTTATCGGGAGAAACTTCTTTCTATTAGCTTTAACAATATTTTGTTGGGCTAACTTACTTCTATTATAGCGAACGGCTGGTGCACCCACATTTTTATTATGATAGTTGTTCCTTTGTCCACGCACTTGGTCGGGTGTTTCCGATCGTTGGCCAGCAAGCTTTGGCCATCGATTTGTTGATCAGCCATTTCATTTTGTTTGGTCATTTGATTGTCTAGTTTCTCGGAGAAAAGTTAATCAGGCCTTAATATCATCAGCTTTGCTTTGAGTTTCTCGGCTACTTCATCTTAGCATTTTTTGTTGGCTGGTTACTTTTTATTTATCAACCAGTCCGATCAGTTAGTATAACAGGTAAGAATAGGAATATCCCGATCTTCAAAATCTAATTTATATTTTCCAATAGTATTAAAATCCTATCTCGATTATGAATTAAACGCGTTAGAAGATATGTCCATCCTGATTTCATTTTAATCTATTCCAATTCCACTTCGGTTACGAACCCAACATGACCTTATTTTTTTTTTTTAAAAAAAAAAAAACTGGCTGAACTAATGCAACACAATTCAAGTCTAGAAACAACTCTTTGGGACCTGGCATGCTCCAACCATGGCCATTGGTAAGCTAATCATCGTGGCGGCCACGTGGAGCTATTTGCCATGCTAATGGATAGTACATAGGGAAGCATCTATCATCAACCGATAACTCTACGTCCAATGGACCAACTGTTCAAGCTCGAGACCATCCACAAAAATGTTTTAGTAACTGAAAAATATCACCATTCTGGTGCATTGAATTCTCATAACTCTCTTCGAATTGTTGATTGTGTCATACAATAAGTAACATGAATGGTGGAAGACCATTGAATGACTTTCTTTTAGTGATTTTTCTGAGCTACCGTAGCATTACTGGACTCTTCATGCATGACAAAGCGGTATTTTTACAACACAAAATCATACTTTTCATAGCAAGTCAGGTAGGTTAGTTGTGAATTGGATCAAGGAACACCAAACCTCCTGATCCTCCTAATCGATCAATCTACGCCTTCCAGATATCCGATGTATAGATGGTATGATTGATGCAGTGGAATTAATGAAACCACGTGTTTTGGTCAAAACATTGTATACATCTACGTACAATTATTTGTTTATAGATTGTAGAGGGATTCAGCCGGAGGAAGCGTAGCGAGGTGGTAGCTCATGTGTCCATCCACTCTCCTTGCCTTCCTCGTGACATAAAACTCAAGCAAATGATCTTTCATTCTAAAAATAGATTAGGCATCGATGAGAGTTTTAAAAAAAAGATATGGCAAGTTATATACCGTTATGGTTGGAGACATTATTAGTCCTAAATTAGTTACGAGTCAAGAAAGTCCTAATTTATGATGAGGGAATTGCGCTTACATTTTTGAATTAGAATTCAAAAAATAAAATCACGAGATTCTCGTGTTTGAATGGATAATATCTCATGTGCCGCCGCCGACGAGCCCTTGACTGCAATATATAGCAACATTGCTATGAAAAAATAAAAAATATTGCCCGTAAATGATATAAAATAACCAAATCATATAGCCGAATAAATTAAAATAGTGAGAAAATAATCCACGTTTCCCAATTTATTTTATTTTACCCAGCCAATCAATCTTTCATCGGGGAAGAAAAAAATAGAAGCTTAAAAAGAGAAATTATTTGGCCATTTATTCATTCTCCTCTTATTGGATATTCAGTATAAGATAAAGAACATAATACTTGCACCCTGTTGCTCAACTTTTGGTTTTTATAAAAAAAAAAAAAAAACGGTGTGGAGCCCCCCAATGGTACCTTCCTTTGCCCATGCAACTTGAATGATATTGACCTGGAAAGTAGAAAAAGGCCCAGATTTCCGCATTATAAGGAAAGCTTTTTGCTTTTCCAGTGACATTCTGCATCATGCTAGTGCCAGTTAATCCATGCCATAAAATTGTACTCCATCATATCAATTAATATGAGGCTCGGTCCATGCATGCATCCTTTACTTGCCTACGTTCCGATTTACCAAGCCCGTGACGAATAATAAATTACGTGCAATAATTTATGAATTATGAATGACACCTGATTTTAATTTTAATTTTTTTTGATTAAACACCTGCTTTTAAGTTTAAAACGAGAGTTTTGTTTTACCATATTAAAAGGTTAGCGGTGACATCACAGGATGTACCTCAAGAAATCGGACAGAGGCTTTTGGTTACTTTAACTTTTTTTTTTTTTTTTTTGGTTTATTATAAGCATAGGGTGTTCTATTTTTATGAGATACAAGGATAGATTGCCCGTCAAAACGGCCACGGATGTAGCCACGATGGTAGCACGTTTGATAGAGATACAGCTCTGTCTCTTTCTGATCATGAGATATGATTCTTCTTCTTCTCGATCATACATTCGAGACATTAGTTCATGGATGACTTGATTAAATTTTAATTTAGTGGAAGTACATGACTGGAAGGCGGGGCGGCTGCTACTCCGGCATCGTTATGGAATCGGGCTGACATATTCATCGATCGATACGGAGGGCACGTGAAAAAAATACGATCAGTATCGAATAATCGTTTGACGGGATGAGGGCCGAGCGGGGAGCTACACTCGAAATTTATCTACCCACAACCCTTTTTTTATCAAAAAATAATAAAAAAAATCGGCCACGGATGCTGGCTTGCCCCTCAACTCCCTTCCAATCTAGTATGTAAGAGTTGCTGACATGAGTTTAATTTTATTGCTTAATCATTAAAAGCTTTACCTGATAATTTAATTTTATTGCTTAATCATTAAAAACTTTATCCGGTAGTATGGTTGGTTAAGGCATGTCTCAGTTCTCGTGTATAATTTACTGGTCACGGACTTGATTAAAGTCAAGATTAATTCTAGGACACGTGACTGGGAAGCTGAACGACCGAAACTCCGGTGCCGTAGTGGGGTTAGGCTGATGTACTCACCCAGTTGATGGAAGGGCACGCGAAAAATTTACGATCCGAATCGAATAATGATCTAACAGGTTGGGGCCCAAGCAGAGAGTTACACCAGGAGGTTCGCCCCCCTTCCCTCATCTTTTTGTTCTATATTAAAAAAAAAAAAAAAAAAAAAAAATCATTAAAAGCTTTACGTTTTTACCGGCTCAGCCCGTTGAAGTTAAAAAAACCTACTTTGCTGTTTATAAAATTGGAGGGCTGGGATTTGATTTACCTAAAAGGTCCCATAAAGAAAAAATACATAGGCTCGTATTTTTCTATAACTTTAATTACTGGATCATACCTCACATAAATCTTAACACGTTTCGACCATTTCTTTCGCTAACCTGCATGGATCTTAAAGTGATCATTATGCGAGCAAAAGGTGAAAATTAGGGAAGAAGGTGAATTATTCTATGTAAAAGATGTAACTGGAACCCAAGATACATCAAGACAAAACTCAAACTAGCATCTCATAAATTCTTAATTATATACAAGCCACTAAATTAAATATCAAAAATATTTTACAAAATAATATATCATAAAAATATCTCTAATTTTAATTTATAAGTATTTTTTTGGTAAGTAATTTATAAGTTTCATTGTAGAAATTTTTTCAAATAAGAAACCTTTTTCAAGCCAGCTAAACTTTTATGTACTTTATTTTTTTTTAAAGAATTTTTATGTACCTTATCCAATTTTATGAGAAATTCTTTGTGCAATGGGGCAGTGAAGAAAAAATATTCCGCAAATACGATTGAACCGAATAAGATCATGTAGCTCTTACTTTTCAATATATATTTAATATTAATAATTTTATTTTTTTATTAAAAATTTTGAATAATAAAAATATATTTTTTATAAAAAAAATAGGGTGATTTAAATTATGATACTCGTAGTTTAGATTATGATATTCTCATGACTAAGTTATGAACAGGATATTATAATCATATTTATAGGATATCAAGAAATAAAAATATTTTTAATATTAAAAAAATTAATTTTTTTTAATGATAAAAATATTTTTCATTCTTATGATATTTCATGGACAAGTTATGATATCCTCTTTATAAATTTGATCATGAGATGTTATAAAGGAAATAATATTTTCGTTATTCAAAATTTTTAATAAAAAAATAAATTGCAGGCATTAAATACGTATTTAAATGATAAAAATATTCATTTCTTTTATGATATTCCGTGATCAAATTATGAACAGGATATCATAATTCTATTCAGATACTGTTATAAAGTTAAAAATTATTTTTATTACTAAAAAATTTTTAATAATAAAAATATAATATCATGTAAACATAATTACGATATTTTTTCATAACTTGGTCCTAAAGTGTCATAATTCTGTACATAAAATATCATAACCTAATCATAAAATATCATAATTTCAAAAAAATATTTTTATTATTTAATTTTTTAAAAAATAAAATTATAAATATTAAATATATATTTAAAAATAAGATTTATATTCTTAATTAGATTTTTTTTTGATGAACAAAAAGAAGAGAGGGGATAAATCCCGATGTAGCTACCAATCCCGTCAGGCAATGTTCCCCATCGACCATCAGTGAGTACGTCAGCCTGACACCATTAAGACATCGAAGTAGTGCATTCTCTCACCATCCCGATCACGTGCCCCAAGAAAATTTTTGGATTTAATCGAGTCACCCGTGAGGATCATGTCTTAAACCCATGATCGTTGGGAGGTGAGGCTAAGTCTCTATTAATCGAGCTACCATCTCAGCGATTAATTAGTTTTTTTTTTTTTTTTGATAGAACAAAATGATAGGTGGAGGTAAAACCCTCGGTGTAGCTCCCATTTTGGTCCCCAACCCGTTAGGCAATTGTTCGATTCGGGCCGCATATTTCCGCGTACCCTTCCCACCGACCGGTGAGTACGTCAACCTAACCTCACTGGGGCGCCGGAGTTAGAGCCGATCCGCCCTCCCAACCCGTTAGACGATTGTTCGATTCGGGCCGCATATTTTCGCATACCCTCCCACCAATCGGTGAGTACGTCAACCTAACCCCATTACGGGGTCGGAGTTAGAGCCGCTCCGCCCCTCAGTTACGTGCGCCCAGAATTTCTGGAATTTAATCGAGTCACCCTATTTTCGTATACCCTCCCTACCAATCGATGAGTACGTCAACCTAATCCCACTATGGGATCGGAGTTAGAGCTGTTCCGCCCCTCAGTTATGTGCGTCCAGAATTTTTGGAATTTAATCGAGTCATCCTATTTTAATGTACCCTTTCTATCAATCGATGATTACATCAACCTAATTTCATTACGAGGCCGGAGTTAGAGCCGCTATATTTTTCAATTATGTGTATCCAGAATTCCTGAAATTTAATCGGACCATCTGAAAGATCATTATTCATGATGGGACTGCGCGTTACCACCGTAGCGGTGTTAATTAGATTAATTAAATTATTCGATATAATTTTTTCTCCACTGCCCGTGGTGCGGAAAGAATTTCTCCGATTTTATTAAATAGGATTTGTTTAGCAGGGTTTTTGCCATATTGAAATGCGACTGGTCGGTATGGTGCGCACTCAAAGGTCTTGAAATCTTTAATATGTTTTCATCACTTCAAGTCTCTACATCAATCAACCAATATTTTTTCATCACTTTTTCAACATCAAAGCAACCACCCACTCTGCTCATCGCCTTGGGGAGGGGATGGTGCGACGAACAAATGGCAGAGCGTCAGCCAGAAAATATGTGCCAATCCACATAAAAGCCATGCAAGATATTATGGCTTCCATGCTCTTTACCCTTTTTTAGCTATTTTTTTAAGGAAACTCCGTTCTCTTTAAACAAATCCTAGCGCCAATAAAAGAAGAATACGTGGGTTACATGCTTTTAACTTATGATTGCTATAATTACGAACAATATAACTTAAAATAACGTATATCCTTTAGATATACTATCACACATAATTATTGTAACAGTTGCATAGAGTTTCTGGATCGATCGGTCAGAATCACTGTATCACAGGATCGCTCCCTGATTTACCTGTAAAATAGATTTCTTGCCGAAATTATTCCGGTAGAGGACACTCCGATGCCTAAGTCAGTGATGGATTCCAGCCACGGAATGGAGAAGGTGTCAAGAAAGAGTGAAAGAGTAAAGGCTCTTGGAGATTGCGAGTGTATGTGTACGAAATTCTTCGCCTACCTCTCGAGCAATCTTTCTTACCCTTATTTAAAGAATGCCTCCGGCCTGCGTCCCACTCTTTTTCTGGTGATCATGGGGAGCCAATATCTCTCATGATTGGTGATCGTGGATTGTCATTGAGCGGTTCCGGCCAGATCGGAGGCGTGGCTGCAGGAGTTGCGCGCCATGATCATGGCATGATGAGTATCGATTGTAACCGTTGGTTACAGTTGCCTTTCTGGAACAGATTGTGATCCAAGCTTCGGATTTTTCCTTTCGTGGGTCGAAGACTTGATATTTTTCCGAGGCCGGAGATTTTGTCTACGGCCGGAACCGAAGTTCGTGCCTTTGGAAGTCGATGAGTAGTTCGGACTTCAGCCGGGGTCGAAGTCAATACCCGAAGGTCCGGCCACCGGATGCTATAGTCCAGTATGAAGCCTTGGGTTGCCTGTAGTTGGCCTGTCCCGTGCTTGGTCCGAAGTCCGTAGTCCGGAGAAACGGGCTTTGACCAGTCGAACCGGAGTTTGGCTTATAGTTGAACCGGGATATCCCAATAGTTGTCCCCCTACTCTCAATTTTCGAAGCGGAGATTTGTCTCGAGAAGTGAGAGTAGTAATGCCTTGTCGTTTTCCTCTTGAGAGACGGTGCAGGGGATGATTATGAGATTCTTGATTGGACTGCCCATCACGATCTGAGAATCAGATGGTGGACACGTGTCACCCTGGATTGAGGAAGAGAGAAAAAGTGGGTGGCCCTGGGGCCACATTTTCTTTTCCCGTTGCACGGTGGTTGAGGCGATCTTTTGGTTGGGATTTGGATGGTTATGATGGCTGTCCTTCGTCCGTTGGATGAAGGGTATACCTTATCCTGGCGGTCAGTTGCAGGTGGGTTACCTCCCAGGGTAACCATGAGTCAAATTAATCCCGACGGGGCTCTAGAGGCCCCTACTTTTCTTTTGGGGAAGGTCGAAGGTCTGGTCAAGGAAGCTTCTTCAACCTCGTCTCATCCTGCGCCCAAGTTGTTCTGGACTACCCGTCTATTCTTCAGGTATAATCTTCTTTCTGTTCCTTCGCTTCGCTCCTTTATCATGGAAGAGACTATAGAGAGTCAGGGGAAACAGGTTGGGCCCTCGGGGGCCAGAGACATAGTAGGCCTGGAGTCGATTCCCAGTTCGGTCTCTCAGGGTAAGGTGGCCCTTCTTTGGGAATGCTACCACATCCTTGAGGAGTTTTCCTTCATCCTCCCCGCGTCCGAGGAGCGGGTGAACGAACCTCCCCCCGGGTGTATAGCCGTATACGAAGATCAGCTGAAAGTTGGTCTTCGGTTTCCCTTGCACCCTTTCTTCGTCAAGATCTTCCACTTATACCAAGTGGTGCCAGCGCAGTTGACCCCGAACAGCATCAGGAACATCTGTGGATTCTTGGTTATGTGTAGCATCGGAACATAGTGCATAGGACCAATCTGTTCACGGCCCTTTTCGTCCTCAAGAGGGATTTCCACAGCAACGGATGGTGGGTGACTGGCCCTAGATCAGGTCGTAGGGTTATCAAGGATATGCCCAGCGCCATCCACGGGTGGAAACCCATTTTTGTATTTGTGTTGTCTCTCAATCCATGGGGCTTCGATACGGTGTGGAAGAAGCCTCGCCTGACCGCCAATGATGGGAAGAAGGTCTTGGTGGCTGACCAGTCGGATTACGACCTCTTGGTCAACTCTGAAGTTGTTCCCATTCGGGAATTGTTGGAGGAGAGAAATCTTCACCGGGCGGGAATTAGCAGATTCCCCTCATTAGATATAGCAATAGGAATTACTGCTCCTCTTTCTTGGATTTATTGTAGCCCAATCAATTGAAGTAAAATCTTTTGCTTACAGGTGGTGGGATGAGGCCCGGCTTGAGCTGGCTCCGGCAGACTTCGAAAAAGAGGGTGGCACAAGCCACTCCTACCAGGTCCGTAGTGCGGAAGAAAGCTCGGATGGATGGTCCTGAAGGGAACCAAAGTACTTCGTCTTCCTGGGGGACCTCAGGGGAAGACGTAATAACTGCGGAAGGGGCTCCATCAAGACCCCATCCAGTCGAAGCTCCACCGGTGGCTGTTTCCCCAATGCGTACAATGGGGAGCCCGCCTCAGGGGGCGGAAGTGCCGCCATTTTGCCCCCTGCTACCATAGGGGTGAAGTGCAGCAAGCCGAAGGAGAGTTTGCGTATGGGGCTTTCTCAGTCGGAGTCCGTTCGACGAACTCCTCGGAGTTTTTACCTACGGGGGGACTGCTGGTCCCGGCCGCAGCCAGGCAGGCGCTGAAGGGTACACTTCTGCCTCACCACTTGGCTATTTTTTGGAACCGGAGCCTTCCTAGGGTGTCCGATTCTGCCTTCTCTGCTCTGCAACAGGTATGATCCTACCACTTTTCTTTGTCTTGAGGATTGTTCGATTCATGACTTTTCTTTTTTGATGTAGCTGGTCTACGACCTCACCTTCATGGAGGAGGGCCTGGGAAACGTAGACGGCCTTATCCACAACCTCAAGGAAGAGCTCCAGACCGCTAGGGCTGCCAAAGAAGTAACCGAGGAGCTGAAGCAATCCATGGAGGATCGTCTTGCCCGAACAAATGATGAAGCTCGCGATCTGAAGGTCGAACTGAGAAGTGCTTATGTAACAATGACAGGGCAAGAGGCAGAGTAGAGGAGGAGCAGGAAGCAAGTCGAATCCTTGGAGCAGGCTGCCAGGGAGGATCAGGAGAAAATAGGGAGCCTGACCAAGACGGTGGAGGAGGCTTCCAGGAGGGTCGAAGAAGCGATCCTGGAGTCCAAAGTTGCTAAGAGGGAGTCTACGTCTTTGAAAAAGCAAGTTGATGATGCCGTGGCGAACTTCAAGATGTCTCTGCAATTCCAGTCGGAGATCAATGAAGTAACCTTGTATGGTTACCAGCACGGTTTCAACGACGGACTCTCCAGAGTGAAGGAGGCCTTCCCCCACCTCGACCTTTCCAGCATTCCACCCTTTGATATAGCTAGAGAAGAAGAGGAAGTGGAGGGGGCCGAAACCGTGGTAGAGGCTGAGGAGGCGCCACGCCCAGAGGAGGAGGAGGCTGTTCTCTCAGTCGAAAATCTGGGGTGACCCCAACTCTGACCCCGGTCCAGGAGGAAACTCAGGCTGGAGGAGCCCAAGCTGAAGGTTCCCCGGTCCCGGTCCAGATTGACGAGGTCCTCTTAGAGCAGATCGATAAGGTGCTCCAGTCCTGTGGTGTGGAGCCTTCTTCTGTTGAGTGACTTGGGTCACTCTAGATGTATTTTCCACATTTCTTTTTTGCTTGATCAACGAACTTTGTATGATAACTTTTCTAAATTTTGGAATAAATTTTCCTTCCCTTGCATATACCATGTTGTGCTTCATGTGTAGCTCGAAACGGTTTTACCGTTCTTTCTTCCGCTTAGTCGAATAGCCATGGCCGAAGGCCGTTTAGTCGATAAGAATCGATTTTACCGTCCTCTTTCCTGTTTGGTTGAACAGTCGTAGCCGAAGGCTGCTCAACTGGTGAGGACGAACTCTGGAATGGACCAGGACTCTGTCGCCGAAGACCGTCGCATTCCTTCGGATGTCAAGTTTGTCCGTCGGGGCAGACAAGAGTTATTTCCCCGCCAATCAGTGATCAGGGAGATCTGATTATGATTATTGCTATCCACGTGGCACGTCGATATTTGTACAGTCGCGATTTCTTGCGCCTCGCGAGTCGTCGGGTCTCCTTTTTCCAAAAAAGAGCCATTAATGATGCCGTCGCACGATGAGGATTTCTCTGGATTCGAAGCGATGGCGGTTGTTGTCCCAGAGATGGCTCCGAGTGACTTTTCTGATTCTCGAAGCATCGCCTGGGCACGTGGCGCTTTCTGATGCAGCTGGGAAGGACGTGGAGCACGCTTCCCTATAGTTGGTCGTGGGTGCAGGGTTTCTATAAATAGGACCCTGCCCTCCGCTGTCAAAGGCCATCGTCCCCATAGGCTTTCTCAGCACTTCCGAGCTTAATAATGAGGTTCAGCACTTCCGAGCTCCGTCATGCGGCGAAGAGGAGGGCTATCGACCCCAAGAGGAAGCGAAGTCCGGAGTCACCTGGGTCAGGAGGCGAATTGAAGGAGCCTCTGGTGGACCATCTCGAGAAGAAGGTCCGCCTTCTGGAGGCTCGATTGAGGGAGGCCTGGGCTAAAGTCACGGTGGCGATCACGGCGACGGAGGAGGCAAAGAGGGAGGCGGCCGATGCCGTCGCAAACTTCAGAGCTTCTGCCGCCTTCAAGGACGAGCTCATCGGGGTGGCCCTGGACTCCTTCCACCAGGGGTTTTGGGAGTGCTGGAGGAAAGCCTCCAAGTTTTACAACTTGAAGGGCTTGGACAATATCAAACCCTCCGTTCCCTTCCCCGGCCACGAGTTTGATTCTGACTCCGATGAGGGGTTGGACTCGAGTTCGGACGGGAACCCCGGGGGCCCTTCGTCATCCCACCAGGTCTCTCCTCGACAATATGGGAAAAACCCGTCGGGGAGTTATTAAAAATTTTCCAGATTCTGCTGCTACTGCTCCTTTTTTTTTATATCTCTCTTTGGGAGAGTTTCTTTTTCTTTTTCTTACTCTCTCTTTAGGAGAGTTTCTTTCTTTCTTTTCTCTTTCTTCTTCTTTTTTTTGTGTAAAAATTTGAAAAGAAAGAAAAATCTTTTCTGTTACCTCTTCCGGTGTACTCTTTGCGATGTGTTGCATCACGATTTGTTTGTAATGTTGATTCCTTAGACCACTTTCGGTCTACAGGAAAGAAGTGAGGTCAATTGGACCGTTTTGAGAATGTTTGTTATTGACAGAAAGGACGACAGTGGTCCTTTTAGACACGTGTTCGGATTTCCCATAGGGTAGGGTGCATACACCATCCCTGTGCACTTTCTGTCGAAATTAAGGTAGGCTGTTCAGGCCCGCCTCGGCATGTGTTCGGATTTACCGTAGGGTAGGTTATGAGAACCATCTCTGCACCTTTGATCTTTTTGGTGGCCAGGTTGGACGATCCATTGCGCTCGTCGGGCATACCGATAAGGTAGTGGATTAGACTCTTCTTTGCACAGTTGACCGATTTTTCAGATCAGGTCATTCATGCTGTTGTCATTCAGTCGATGCAACTAGCCGTTCTGAGTTCAGTAGGGTTGAGCATCTTTGCACAGGAATTTCAGGAACTCTTTCATTGATAATATTTGCGAAGGTTTTGTACATTACATGGCCGGGATAGGACTTTCCCCTCCAGGATCTTGAGTCGGTATGTCCCTGGTCGAATGACTTCTTCGACTTAATATGGGTCTTCCCAGTTGGGGGAGAGTTTACCCTGTTCCATTGGCCTGGACACTTCTGCTCTTCGCAATACCATGTCCCCCGTGCGAAAAGTTTGCTCCTTCACCCTTGAGTTGTAATACTTGGTGACCTTTTACTGGTATGCCGCCATTCTTATCTGGGCCTGTAGCCTGGTGCTTGATAGCAAATCCAGATCAATCCTTCTGCGATCGAAATTTTCAGGCTCTTCATAGTTGTCAATTCTTAGGGAATGTAGGGAGACTTCGATGGGTAGTATGGCTTCAGTACCGTAGGCCAGGTTGAACGGAGATTCGCCGGTGGCCGTTCTCGGGATAGTTCGGTATGCCCAAAGAATGGAGGTCAGTTCTTCGGCCCAAAGCCCTTTGGTGGCATTCAACCTTGTCTTCAGACCATGGAGGATGGTCCGGTTAGTGACTTCGGCGTCTCTGTTGGACTGTGGGTGAGCAATGGACGTCAGTCGATGTTGGATATGGTACCGAGCATAGAAGTCCTTGAACTTTGGATTGTCGAATTGTCTCTCGTTGTCTGTGATGATGACATGTGGGATGTCGAACCTGAAGATGATAAAATTTTTCACAAAATTTTCCATCTTGCCTTCTATGATCTGGGCCAATGCTTCGGCTTCCACCCACTTCGTGAAATAGTCGATGGCCACTAGGAGAAACTTCCTTTGCCCTGATGCTAGTGGGAACGGGCCAAGAATGTTCATCCCCCACTGGGCAAAAGGCCATGGAGCTGCTAGCTGAGTCAAGTGATTCGCAGGTTGTCTCTATACATTGGCATACCTCTGGCATTGGTCGCACTTCCGCACGAAATCCGCTGAGTCCTTCTGGATGGAGGGCCAATAATACCCTTGTCGGATGATCTTGTACGCCAGAGATTTGCCTCTCAAATGATCACCGCATATGCCCTCGTGGATCTTTCTGAAAGCATAATCTGCATCGGTGGGTCCCAAGCATTTTAGCAGTGGCTGGGAGAACGATCTCTTGTAGAGGGCTCCGTCTAAGATGACATACTGAGACGCCATCCAGCGAATCTTCTTGGCTTCCACCTTATCTTTCGATAGTTCTCCCTCATTCAGAAATCTGATGATGGGATCCATTTAGCTTGGCTCAGTGTTGATCTGGCGCACCTCTACATCCTCTTCGGCCATGCTAGGAGTCTCAAGATGTTCAACAAAGGTGCGTCCGAGGGACTTCAGAGCTATAGTTGTCAGTCGAGACAGTGCATCCGCCCAGGAGTTCTCTGATCGTGGAACATGGATAATCTCAAAATGTTCCAGTTGGGAAGATAAAGCCCGTACCTTCTCCAGGTATTGCACCATGGTTGGATCTTTAGCTGCATATTCTCTGTTGACTTGATTCACAACTAGTTGGGAATTTGAGAAGACTCAAAGTTGCCGGACTCCAAAATTCTTGGCGATCCGAAGTCCGGCAAGTAGGGCTTCATATTCGGCTTGATTATTGGAGGAGTAGAAGGAGAAACGGAGTGCGTACTCTATAGTGTGGCCGTTAGGTTCGGCCAACATGAGTCCAGCTCTGCACCTAGTAGCATTGGAAGCTCTGTCCACATGAAGCACCCAAATGGAGTTCGTCTCCTTCGGGGCTTCTTCTTCTACCGAAGAGGCTTCATCTTCGGACTTCCAGGTGCACTCAGCCAAAAAATCAGAGAGCACCTGGGCCTTCATAGCCACTCGGGGTTGGAAGCTGATGTCAAATTCACTTAGCTTCACAGCCCACTTGGCTATCCTTTAAGAAATGTCCGGAGATCGAAGAACGGCCTTGAGAGGTTGATCAGTTAGCACCATGATGGTGTGGGCCTGAAAGTATGGTCGTAGTTGCTTTGCCGCAATCACTAAGGAGTAGATCAGCTTCTGCATCCTTGCATATCACGTTTCTGCGTCATGCAGGACCTTGCTGATATAGTAGATCAGTTTATGGGACCTGTCTTCTTCCTTCCGAACAAGAACCGAACTTACTACTTCGTCCGAAGCAGAGAGGTACAGGTAGAGAACCTTGCCTTCTTTTGGCTTGGAGAGCAATGGCGGGGTCTCCAGATACTTCTTTAGTTCCTCGAAGGCAACACGACAGTCTTCGGACCACTCAAAGCCCTTTGATTGCCGGAGCACCTTGAAGAACGGAAGACATTTCTCGGTTGACCGAGAGATAAATCTGCTTAGGGAGGCAATCCTCCCTATCAACTGCTAGACTTCCTTTTTGCAGGAGGGATGTCTCATATCTTTCAAGGCTTGAATCTTTTCGGGGTTCGTCTCAATCTCTCGTTTGGTGATAAGGAAGTCCAAGAATTTGCCCGAAGTGACCCTAAAGGCACACTTTGCCGGGTTTAGCTTCATATGGTAGCGCCGGAGAGCACTGAATGATTTCTCTAAGTCACGGATGTGATCTCTCCGGTGGAGACTCTTGATGATCATGTCGTTAACATAGGCCTCCATATTTCTCCTCAGTTGCTTTTCGAACACCTTATTGATGAGTCTCTGAAATGTTGTGCCGGCGTTCTTGAGGCCAAACAGCATCATCTTGTAGCAGTAGAGGCCCTTATCAGTAATAAATGCCGTCTTCTCCTCATCTTGTGGATCCATTTTAATTTGATTGTAGCCGGAGAAGGCATCCATGAAGCTCTGCAATTGGTTGCCAGCAGTCGCGTCGACCAGTTGATCAATCTTTGGGAGTGGGAAGCTATCTTTTGGGCAAGCTTTGTTGAGGTATGTATAGTCGATGCAAATCTCCACTTGCCACTAGCTTTCTTCACCATCACCACATTGGCCAACCACTCGGGGTAGTGGGCCTCTCTGATGAACCCTGCCTTGAGGAGCTTGCCAACCTCTTCGTCTACAGCTTGCTGTCTTTCGGGGGCAAAGCTGCTCTTTTTCTGCCGCACCGGCTTGTACCCAGGGGTTACTTCCAGCCGATGAGTGATTACTTTGACAGGAATCCCGGGTATGTCCGAAGCTGACCAGGCGAAGACATCGACGTTGTCCCTGAGGAAATGGATCAGCTCTGCTCTGGTTTCCTCATCGAGTGCGCTCCCAATCTGCACAACTCTGGAGGGATCTTCCTCTTTCAAAGGTACCGGGATGGTCCTTTCCATGGGCTCACCAAGATTTGTAGTTTCATCCCTCGGATCTAGTTGATCCGGGGTAGTCGAATCCTTGAAATGCCTGTCTTCAATCATCAGACACTGCCGTGCCATCCTCTGGTTTCCTCTAACTTCTCCAACACCATTCTTTGTGGGGAAGCGTACCAAGAGATAGTGAGAGGAGATTACGATATGGAACTTGTTCAAGGTAGGCCACCCCAGAATAATATTGTATGCTGAGGGGATCCGGACTACCGTGAAGTTGATCGGCAGTGTCTTTTGTCGAGGTTTGGTGCCGAGGGTTACAGGCAGCACAATTTCTCCCTCGGAAAAAACTTGGTTGCCCCCAAAACCAGAGAGCGGTATGGGGGATCTTTGTAGTTAATGTCTAGGCAAACACATTTTAGAGAATGAATCATACATCAAGACATCTGTCGAACTTCCATTATCTACAAGGATCCGCTGTACATCATAATTGGCCACTACGGCCGAGATTACAAAAGGATCATTATGTGGGAGCCGAACTCCCGCAAGATCATCGTCGGAGAAGAGGATGGCATTGTTGTCTTTAAGTCACTTTGGAGCATCATCCTCATTCCTTCTCCAGTTGGTGGGTCGGTGTATCATCCCTACGCCTCCGTTGGTGGGCCTTTGATTTAGCAATTCGGCCTCTTCAGGAGGTGGCTAGGGAACAGTTGCTTCCGACCGGGAGCCTTGGCGATCGATATACCACCCCAGGTACCCTCTCTTTGATGAGATCCTCAATTGCATCCTTCAGCTGGATGCATTCTTCTGTATTGTAGCCGTGGTCCCGGTGGAATCGGCAGTATTTGTTCCTGTTCCTGACGGAAGAGGAGGCCTTCATGGGACGGGGCCGTTGGAGATAGTTTTCTTTTTCTATCTCCATGAGGATCTTCTCTCGAGGGAGGTTGAGGGGGGTGTAGGAGTTGAATCTTCCTCCCAATGCTCTGGGCTTGGGAGGGCTTCTTTGGCGGTCTGCATATCTGCCATCGTTGTTATTAGAAGTTTGGGGACCTTGTCCCCTGTTATTCTTCTTCTTTGAAGGGGGTTTCCCTTCAACCAACCATCGATTCGTCGCCTGCTCTTCAGCATCATCATATTTCTGAGCCTTGATAGGAGCTCAGCGTAGCTTTTAGGGAACTTCTTATCCAGGAAAAAAGTAAGCCTGGAGGTATGAAGCCCCTTCTTCATTGCTGACATGGCCACGTGTTCGTTGAGATCCAGGATCTCAAGCATGGCCGCATTAAACCTGGAGATATAATCTCGCAGGCTTTCTCCTTCGTTCCGGTGAAGGAGGAACAGTGTGTCCATATTTCGAGGAGTCTTATGGCAGGTCCTGAAATGTAAGACAAACAGTTTTTTTAACTCAGAGAAGGAGTCGATGGTACCTGGGCGCAGGCTCGAGTACCACATCCGAGAGAACTTCTTCAATGTGGCTGGGGACGCTAGGCAGTACATTGCATCCGAAGCTCCTTGAATCATCATATGGGCCTTGAAGCTGCCCAAATGATCGAGGGGATCGGTGGTGCCGTCGTAGGGCTCCATCTGGGGAACCCTGAAGTGCCGAGGGATGACCTCGGCCATGATGCGGTCGGTATAGGATGGGCGTAGATCACCCACAATCAGGTTATTGGGATCCTTAAGATCTCGCATCCTGTGCCCTCGCGCCTTCGCCATCTCTGATTCGATGGCTCTGAACCTTCCGTCATAATCGGGAGTCTGCTTCGGCGCTCTCTCCACAGAAGTGGAGTCTCCGGAGGAGGGTGAGGGAGTTTGCCTAGGCCTCTTCCCTTTGTGCGGGGAATCGACGGACCTGGGCAACCTCAAAGTTCGGCCTTCAGGAGAGGGCCGAGAACGGGGGAGGGATGCGCGGAATCCTCCCGTAGAGCTCTCCTTCTTCGGGATCGAGAGCTATGCCTAGAAATAGCCGGTGGGTTTGCCACCAGAAAGGCTCTGTCTTGGAACTCTTGAACCATGGCCGTTAGATTGGCGACCTAGTTCATAAGAGCTTCAAATTGCTGTGCTTCCACAACAACCGTGGGAGGTGGAGCATCGTTCTCCTTCGGGGGTGCACCCCCCTGAGATGGAGCACGACTCCAGCTTGTAAAAGCGATTAGGGCTTTTCCTCTTGCCATCAAAGAACTTTTTTCTTCCCCTTGTCTGGGAGGGAGCTTAAAAAATGTTAATACGCCCCCCCACCTGGCGCGCCAATCTGTTGGCATGGAGTCCCTTGATCGGCCGGTCGGAGCCGCTGTGTCGCAGGATCGCTCCCTGGTTCACCTGTAAAACATGTCCCTTGCCGGAGTTGTTCCGGCGGAGGAACTCCGATGCCTAAGTCAGTAGTGGATTCCAACCACAGAATGGGGAAGGTGTCAAGAAAGAGTGGAAGAGGAAAGGCTCTTAGAGATGGTGAGTGTATGTGTGCGAGATTCTTCGCCTACCTCTCGAGCAATCCTTTTTACCCTTATTTAAAGAATGCTTCGACCTGCGTCCCGCTCTTTTTCCAGTGATCATGGGGAGCCAATCTCTTCCATGATTGGCGATCATGGGTTGTCATTGAACGGTTCCGGCCAGATCGGAGGCGTGGCTGCAAGAGTTGCGCGCCATGATCATGGCATGATGAGTGTCGATTGTAACCGTTGGTTACAGTTGCCTTTCTGGAATAGATTGTGATCTAGGCTTCGGATTTTTCCTTTCGTGGGCCGAAGACTTGATATTTTTCCGAGGCCGGAGATCGTGTCTATGGCGGGAACCGAAGTTCGTGCCTTTGAAAGTTGATGAGTAGTTCGGACTTCGACCGGGACGGAAGTCAATACCCGAAGGTCCGGCCACCGTATGCTGTAGTCCGGTATGAAGTCTTGGGTTGCTTGTAGTTGGCCTGTCCCTTGCTTGGTCCGAAGTCCGTAGTCCGGAGAAACGGGCTTCGACCAGTCGAACCGGAGTTTGGCTTATAGTTGAACCGGGATATCCCAACAGTAACTATTTATGACACCTCATAATATAATATATATGATTAAAAATAACTTAATTATTACAGTATGGTCAAATTAACTATAACGAAATTGCTATTTAAGTTTTTAATTGCTCTAAAATTAAAACATTATCTCCGAATTCAAATCTTGATATTAAGATATTATGTCACCATGCATAAGTATTTTAAAGAAGAATTCTAGATTTTTACTAATTAATATTTTTTATTATGCTATAAAGATAAAATAATGATTTCAATTGCATAGATAAATAAATATCTAAATAATATTATTAGATTGCTTCCCCGTGGTCCTTCTTCCATCCATGTATTGTGATCATCATTGTGATCCAAATTGTTTCCCTTCTAGCCATCACCTATTGTTTCTTGATTAAATCTAATTATTACCTTAACTTTCAACAAATTGTAGTTTTCAATCTTTTCCAAGAAAACAAGATAGAGCCAACTTGGTGTTTTGAAAGTACAAAATTTTTTTAGCGCACACCAAAAAAAAATTGTATGGAGTAGGATTCATTTTATGCTATGTCTCCTATAATATGCATCTAAATATGGAAGCCCAAAAGCCATAGTAGAATGGAACTCCTCTTACTAATAGAGTCCATATATCTCATAATCTTATAAGAAAAAAAAGAAAAAGCACATGACTAGTTAAGGCCTGTACCCATGTATATCCAATGATCTAATATATATTTTTAAATTAATCGATACATAATTTTAAAAATATAGTATTTTTTAGTATAAAATATATGGCCAAATGATATATACTTTGTATATTAATCATCCAGCGACTAATATATATCTCCAAGCAGATCAATACACAATTTATAGAATATTATATTTATCAATATATAGTATGTTGCCATCTAGATCGTCGTAGCCCGCAAAAGAAAGGAGACCCGGTGTCCAACACGTGTGCCCGGTCCTGCAAAACAAAGGAGACCCAGGCCGGGGATCCCGGAGAAGGCACTCTAACGGTCAAGTCAGTAGGACGATCTAGGGAAACAGATCCTCTGAGGTGGATCCCGAGTTGGTCTCTACTCTTAGAGGTTTTGAAAGAAATGAACGAAGTGAGAATTTTGGTGAAGGGAGAGAGCTTGAGCAATGACGGCTGTATCTGTTGGGACTCTTTCAATGAGTTCTCTGGTAGTCTCAGAGTGCTCTTTCTTGCTGCCCCTTCCTCTACCTGTTCTTGCTTACCTCCTTTGAAGGCCCCTTCTCTTTCTTATAGATAGAAGGTACTGTCTACTACCAGCCTCAGGCCCATCCTCTCCCTCCCTTCCTTCGGGGATGCTATAAGATCAACTATGGGCGATGCTTGGGGATTGCGCTCGAGCCCCCTCCTCCTTCGGGGTCGGAAGTTATATTGTGAGTTCTGACGCCTTGATAGGATGCCCTATTTGGGAAAACCAGATAAAACCTCGATCTGGGGGCAGATGCTCTAGGACTCGAGCCCTCTGGTGCAACCTTCTTCTCTAAGGTGGTGCAGACGGTCGGTGGAGGGGTGCGGTGCCTCAAGAGACGCATCCTTCCCCAACTAGTATAAATGGTGGCCTGAAGGGACCCTGGTACCCCAGCGAGATAGTTCCTTGTAGGTCAGCATGCTCTCCCTTCATAGGCTTTGGGTGGCGTGCCACTACCCGCCTGGTATACTAGCTTCATGGTCGACCTTGACCACGGGGTCAACCTCGAGCCGGGCATCCCTTCTCAACTGAAGGGTGCGCGACTCGAGGAAGCTCGACTTTAGCTAGGGACTCGACCTTGAGGGAGTCATCTGATAGAAAGGCTCAAGGCTCGAGGAGCGGGAGCTCGACTTCGACCGGGAATTCAACCCTGAGGGAGTCATCCTGGTAGAAGGGCTCGAGGCTCGAGGAGTGAAGCGGGAGCTCGACTTCGGCCAGGGACTCGACTCTGAGGGAGTCACCCCGGTAGAAGGGCTTGAAGCTCGAGGAGCAAAGCGGGAGCTCCTGCTAGGGACTTGACCCTGAGAAAGTCATCTCGACTGAAGGGCTCGAGGCTTGAGGAGCGGGAGCTCGACTTCGACCGGGGACTCGACCCTAAGGGAGTCATCCCGATAGAAGAGCTCGAGGCTCGAGGAGCGGGAGCTTGATTTTGGCCAGGAATTCGACCATGAGGGAGTCTCCCCGGCAAAAGGGCTCGAGGCTCGAGGAGCAGGAGCTTGACTTCGGTCGGGGACTCAACCTGAGGGAGTCACCCCGGTAGAAGGACTCGAGGCTTGAAGTGCGAAGCAGGAGCTTGACTTCGACCAGGGACTCGACCCTAAGGGAGTCACCCGATAGAAGGGCTCAAGGTTCAAAGAGTAAAGCGGGAGCTCGACTTTGGTCGCGGACTCGATCCTGAGAGGTCACCTCGGCAGAAGGGCTCGAGGCTCAAGGAGT
This sequence comes from Areca catechu, assembly GCA_021397845.1. Classification (NCBI taxonomy): domain Eukaryota; kingdom Viridiplantae; phylum Streptophyta; class Magnoliopsida; order Arecales; family Arecaceae; genus Areca; species Areca catechu. Next base: position 200,048,928 of record CM038039.1, on the reverse strand, counting down.
GAAGTGGGAAGTCCACTTCGACCGGGGACTCGAACCTGAGGGAGTCACCCTGGTAGAAGGGCTCGAGGCTCAAGGAGCGAAGCGATAGCTTGACTTCGGCCAGGAACTCGACCCTGCGGGAGTCATCCCGGTAGAAGGGCTCGAGGGATGGAGTGGGACTGGCATGGCGATCCCTGCCAGTGCGACTGCCTGCTGGGTTCAAGGAGGACTCCATGTCAGAGGTCTTGCCATATCATTTGCTCCCCACTTCCAAGTCCCGACGGAACGTGGCGCTCGGGTCGAAGGGAGTTATTGCGAAGCTGACATGGAAGAGTGAAAATCTGGTGCCATTAAATGCCACAATCGTTGTTGCTTCACGAATTGCATCTTGAAGCCAATGCGGGGGTGCCACCTCAGCAAGTCGAGGAAGTATGATGGTCGATGTTGGGCTCGAGGCAGTCTTCAATGCATCGAGGCACCATCCTTCGGCTATCCATCACACGTGGCACCCATCTTATGGTGAAAGCTCTGAAAAGATGTACGGTTACTATCTAGCCATTTTGAAAAAGGAGGAGACTTTCCTCAAACTATCTCTTTCGAATTCTCCGCGCCCATAGATGGCTAAAGTTTCTTCCTTTCTCAAGCTATCCTTTTCCTCCAAGGCAACCAGATTAGTCTTCCTTCCTCATCTTCTTCTTCTCTGGCTAGGATGAGTCCTTCACTGGATCTTTTAGTTCTTTAGCTTTCGTGTTCTTCCTTCTTCTCTACCTTAGATGGTTCCGTCGGGTCGGGTCCGTCGTTTCTCTAGCAACCTTGATGAGGCATGGCTTTCCCGGTTGAGGACCCCAACTTTTGATATGGAGGATGAGGTTCCTCTCCAAGTTCGTAGGAATCTCCGCCCGACTGGAATAGTTATAGGAGGACCCAGGGTACCCCCTTCTGCTTCTTCTGCTCCTGCAGCTGCTCCTCCTGCTCCCGCACCTTCTTCTGTACCTTCTGGTTCGATCGATCCCTCTGGCATTGCCTCGAGATGACCAAGTAGGACCTTTCCTTGATTCGGGATGCTTACGATATTCTGGACTCCATCTGGCTCTCGATCCCGGGATTGGGAAATGGGTCATTTCTAATGGCCCGAGTCGAATCGCCCTCTATGAGGAATTCCTCCTTATGGGGCTTCGTCTGTCCCTACATCCTTTCTTCCTTTCATTCCTCAACAACTATTGGTTTGTTCCTGCCTAGTTGCTCCAAACACCGTTAGGGTCATTGCCGACTTCATAGTTTTTTGTCACTTTCATAGGATTGTTGCATGTTTTTTCTTTGTTCAGGACTTTTTTCACCCTGAAGCACCACCCAACTGACGATGGGTGGTGGTTTCTTTCTCCCTGTCCGAAGGGCATAAGATTTGACCTCTCCTCTTCCATCAAAGGATGGAAGAGCAGATACTTCTTCGCTTCAACAGAAGGAGTAGACTGGGTCTGAAGTAATCCAGACCATATCCCAAATTGTAACTCTCAGGTGGAGGCTTCCGATCGGGAAGTGTATGACCAGCTCGTCTCCGACGAGATCCTTTCCCTCGAGGTTCTATTTTCGGAGCAGAAGCTATTTGATGCTGAGGCCAGCCCAATCCGGGAGTTAGGTGAGCCTCTTGAATTGCATCTCTTCTTCTCCCATGAGTCCTTTCAGATTTGAGGCTGACCAATATTCTCTCTTTTCTGCAGGTATGAAGTTCTCCATAGACTAGCTCTTGGAGTCCACTCAGAAGAGGAGCGCGTCGTCCGAGCCCAGGGGGGCCCCATCTAAGAGGGCTAGGGTAGAGCCCAGCTAGGGGCCTGGGTCTACCACATCATTCGGGCCAGAGGGAAGAGTGGCCAGATCGGCCTCCGAGTCTCCCTGGTAGTAGGTCCAACTCCCAGCCCGGAAACCTGGTGTGATCACGCGGACCCGACTTGCTGCTCCTGTCGAGGCCCAGATCCCAGATGTCATCGAGGTAGAAATGAAGAGAGAAACGGGGAGGGGGCAGCCTCCACCACCACCCGCACCATCGACCATGGCGGCGAGCCCCCCACCGATGGTTGAGGTGCCCCTGGTGACATTGCCTCCGGGCACTTCAATAGTCTTGGAATCGTCGAGCTTTGGGGCCCCACGGGCATCGATCGTGGTGTCGTCGAACGCGTCAGTCATCCAGGACCACGTGCTGGTTGAGCATATGATGGACTTCGCTATCCAGTTGTGCGACCGTCGTGAGAGGGAAGGCAGGCAGCTGGCGGAGGCCATTCTTGGCATCCTTCCCCACCTCTTCATGGTAAGTCCTTCTCATTATTGTCTCGATTGAAATGCCATGGTTGACACCCTCATTGATGCAGGTCTGGATCGATATTCTTTTGATCCGAGATTATTGCATTTAGTGGGTGAAGAGGGTGGCCCAACAAGAGTAGCAGATCAAATCGCTGGGGACCAAGGCCAAGGCACAAATCAAGAGGGCTCAGGTAGCAGAAGAATAGAACAAAGCCCTCCAAATGGAGGTGCTTAGGGCGGAGAAGCGGGCCAGGGACCTCGAGGTGTCCCTAGCCGCAGAGAAGGATCGATCCATTCACTGGGTGGAGGAGTCCACTACAGAGGTGGCTCGATTGGAGGAGCAGTCTCAAGCCCTCCAATCTCGCCTAGAGGTGGCATCGGTTCGGGCATCGACGGTAGCGGGAAAAGTGGCTGGGGTGGTGACATTATTGGAGGCCACCAAGAAGGAGGCCGTCAAAGTAGTGTTGAAAGTCAGGATCTTAGCAGAGTTCATCGATGAAGTCTGGGAGGCAGCTGTGAACTCCTTCATCAAGGAGTTCAAGGTCTGCAGGTCTCAGGTGGCATAGGCCTTTCCAAAGTTGAAGTTGGATGAGATTGTCATCCCCGGAGCTCCAGCGGAAGTTCGAGGGAGGCAAGGGCTCCAGTAGAGGTGATTGAGGCAGAGCCTGCAACCGTCTGGTAGACAGTTCCACCTATAGAGGTCCAGGAGGATACCGACGTGCCCCTCGCCATCCTGGGAAGGAGCCAGTGGGGTAGTAACTCCATGCTTAAGGACCTTTTCTTAGTATACTTTTTTGGCCCCTTGTACTTAGGAATTTTCCTCTTCTTTTGGCATCACCTGGCCTGTCAGGGGTCCTTTAATGATGTAATTACTTTGTTCTACTTCAATGAAGTTTCTCTTCTTCCAATGAATTTCTATGTTGCTTATTCTCCCGGTGTTCTTTCATAGTTGCCCGAGCACCAATCTTTGCTATGGCCACTCGTTCGGGGGTCTCCAAGCTCCAGCGCTTTCCCGGGAGGCCTCCAAAGTATCAAATAATTCAGAGAGAACTTAGAAGTTCTATGAGTTACCTTCACCATGCCGGGATCCTTGCTGGAGGGCCCCAATCATTTGCCAGGGGCTGGGTGCCCATCTTAGGGACTTCCTGGCCATGTCGAAAGTTGGTGGATAAGTAGAGGGGGCCTAAGAGGCCCAAGAGATCATCCTTGTCGGTTCGGGACTACATTGAGTTGGGGGATTTGGCTTGAGGAGTCTTAGAATTTCCATCACTAGTCCGGGGTCTGGCTGGCGAAGTGCGAAGCTTCTGAAACATCCTGTCTTGCCATCGATGGACTGGGAGTCCGGTTGATAAAGTACAGGGCTTCTGGAGTTCCCCGGCTTGTCATCACTGGACTGGTTGATATAGTACGAGGCTTCTAGAGTTTTCCAGCTTGCCGTTGTCGGACTGGGAGCCCGGTGGATATAGTGCGGGGCTTCTGGAGTTTCCCGGCGTGCCATCACCGGATTGGAAGTTGGTGGATGGAGTGCGGGGATTTTGGTGTTTCTTGACTTGCTATCGTCGACTGGAAGTTCGGTGGATAGAGTGCGGGGCTTCTAGAGTTTCTCGGCTTGCTATCATCAAACTAGGAGTTCGATGGATAAAGTACGGGGTTCTGGAGTTTCCCAGCTTACCATCACTGGACTGGGAGTCTGGCGGATAAGATATGGAGCTTCTGGAGTTTCCCAGCTAGCAGTCGCTGGATTGGGAGTCCGGCGGATAAAGTGCGGGACTTTTGGAGTTTCTCAGCTTCATGGTGTGGCACCCAGGGTTGGGCGATATTATTCCTACACGAGCAAAGACAACATTGTGCCAAAAAGAAAATTTTTCATTGATAGGAGAAGAGCTTACATCATTGGTAGTACATCCTAGATTGATGGCATTCCAAGTTTGCGGGAATCGGGCGCCACCAAGTTCGACGAGATAATAGGCCCCATGGAGAAGGGCCTCGATCACTCTGTAAGGGCCCTCCCATTTGGGGGAGAGCTTACCACATTCCCCAGGCTGGGAGGCTTCGATCCGCTGTAGTACCAGATCTCCCGGGCGGAAGGTCTTTGATTTCACTTAAGAATTGTAGTACTGGGCTACCCGGTACCGGTTAGCTGCCATATGAAGATGTGCCTTATCCCCTGTCTCTTCAAGGAGGTCTAGATTGAGTAGAAGACGAGCCAGGTTCTCAGCCTCATCATATTGCTCTTTCCATAATGTGGGTAGACCCAGTTTCACTGGAATTACGGCTTCAGTATTGAAGACGAGGTTGAAAGGCATCTCATCGGTGGCCTTCCGGGGCGTGGTGTGGTATCCCTAGAGGATGCTGGGGAGTTCTTCAGCCCACCTGCCCTTAGCCTGGTCTAGCCTAGCTCGAAGCCCTTGGAGGATTGTTCGGTTGGTCATCTCAGCCTCCCCATTGGTCTAGGGGTAAGCCACCGAGGTGAAGCAATGATGAATATTAAGGTCGGTGTAGAACTATTCAAACATCCGGTTGTCGAACTGCCATCCATTTGTCAATGATTATAGTGTGAGAGAGCCCGAAATGGCAAATGATCGATTTCCAGAAGAAAGACTTGACCTTGGCTTCGGTAATCCATGCTAGCAGTTTGGCCTCGATCCACTTGGTAAAGTAGTCGATGGCCACTATTAGAAATCTACATTACCCATATGTATGGGGGAAGGGACCTAAGATGTCCATTCCCCACTGAGCGAACGGCTAGGGGGTGGAGAGCTGGAAAGTGGCACGACCGGCTAACATTAGATGCAGGCGTGCCGTTGGTAGCGATCACATTTCTTTACAAGGTCGGCTGTGTCTTCCCTCATAGTCTCCTAGTATCCTTGGCGGAGGGCTTTGTATGCTAACATCCTACCACCCACATGATTCCAGCAGAGGCCTTCATGTATCTCCTGGAGCACGAAGGCTACTTCTGAGAGCCTTAAACATTTTATAAGTGGATATGAATGGGACCTGCGGTAGAGTTGCCCATCCATTAACACAAAATGCACATCTTTCTTCTTAATGAGGCCAGCTTCTAGGCTATCTTTAGGTAGGATTCCATCGGTGATATATCTGATGTATCAGTCCATTCAGTTGGGCTCCGGGATGACTTGCTGGGCCCCCTAGGGATCTCATAACTAGGAGCCTAAAGGTACTCGATGTAGGCATGCCCTAGAAATGAGTCCGGTAGAGTCACGAGCCTAGAGAGGGCATCTGCACGAGCATTCTCCCTGCGAAGAATGTGGAAGATGCTGAAGTGCCAGAAATCCACTGTGCTCGAGCGTACCTGCTCCAAATACTTTGACATTTGAGGGTTTCGGACTTCAAATTCTCCCGAGACCTACCTAGCCACCAACTAAGAGTTAGTGAAGACCCTTAAGTTGGGTGCACCCAGCTTGCTAGAGACTCTCAGCCCTGCGAGGAGTGCCTCATACTCTGCCTGGTTATTAGTGCTTTGAACTGGAAACAAAGTGCGCACTCAGCTATGACCCCATCATGATTAGCGAGGACGAGGCACGCTCCACTTACTCTCGCATTGGATGTGCTGTCCATGTGGAGGACCTAGACATACTCCTCGACCAGGAGCTCTGCCTGATCCCCCGACGGGGGTATCTTCGGTTCTTCACCCATGCCGGTACACTCGACTAAGAAATTGGCCAGCACTCATGCCTTCTGAGATAGTCTTGGCTGGTAGGTGATGTCGAACTCACTGAGCTTCAGTGCCCACTTAGCTAGATGCTCAGACATGTCTGGGCGACTGAGTATGGCTCTCAGCGATTGATCCGTCATGACCACGATCGGGTGAGCTTGGAAGTATGGCCTAAGGCATTGAGCAGACATAATGAGAACGAAAACTAGTTTTTCGGAGCGGGTGTGCCTAACCTCTGCATCTCAGAGGAGCTTGTTTGCATGGTATACTGGCCTCTGAACTCCGTCTCCATCTATACAGATAAGGACCGAGCTGACAGCCCCTGGAGTGACCGCCAGGTGTAGGAGGAGTTCCTCTATGTCTTCTGACCTAGAGAGCAGGGGAGATGATGGCAGAAACTTTTTCAATTCCTCAAAGGCTTCCTAACATTCCTCCATCCACGTGAAGTTATGCACCTTGTGCAGTACCTTAAAGAATGGTAGGTAACGGTCAGCGGAGCACGAGATGAACCGACTCAGAGCTACAATCCGGTCGGTGAGATGTTGGACTTGCTTCTTTGAGGTGGGATGCTCCATGCTGATGATTGCTTGGACTTTCTCGGGGTTAGCTTCGATTCCTCTCTGAGTGACCATGAAGCCGAGGAACTTTCTAGTTACCACACCAAAGATGCACTTGGCTAGGTTCAGCTTCATCTGATGAAGACAGAGGTTATGGAAAGCCTTCGCCAGGTCCGTAATGTGGTCTGACCATGGCTTACTCATGATGAGCATGTCGTCCATGTAAACTTGCATGTTGCGATCAATTTGGTCTTGAAAGACCTTGTTGACCAATCGCTGATATGTGGCTCCAACGTTCTTTAGATCGAATAGCATCATCTTATAGCAATACGTCCCATGGTTTATGATGAAGGCATTGTGCTCTTCATCCTTTGGGTGCATTCGGATTTGATTATATCCGAAGAACGCATCCATGAAGGAGAGCAAGCGGTGTCCTGAGGTGGCGTCTACCAGCTGGTCGATCTTTAGAAGAGGGAAGCTATCCTTTGGGCAAGCTCTATTGAGATTGGTGTAGTCCACACAGATTCTCCACTTTTCGTTAGCTTTTTTGACCATGACTACGTTCGCCAGCCAGCTAGGATACTACACTTTGCGAACGAAGCTAGCTGCAAGGAGCTTCTCCACTTCCTCGTTGACTGCCCTCTGCCTCTTCTAAGCAAAACTCCTTATTTTCTACCAGATTGGGTGGCACTTCGGATCAATATTTAACTTATGAGTAATGATGTCAGAAGGGATACTTGGCATATCTGCCGTGATCCAGGTGAATATGTCCTCGTTCACCCAGAGGAAATTCAACAGGCGTGCCCGCTCTCCTTCTTGTAGCGAGCCCCAATCTATATTGGATCTGTGTCGAGAGGGCACGATAATAGGTGCTCAATTGGGCCACCATTGGAGTCCTGCATTCTTTGGTCGAGGTCGCCGACATCGGGGTCTTTCTCGGCACTCTTGGCTCCAGGGATGGCTTGCAAGCAATGTTGAATCGGTTGAGGTGCCCCCCTCACCAAACCCTATGCTATAGGGGATGGGGAATTGTATCAACAACTGCTTTGTAAATATGACCGTGTCGAGCATGTTGAGCCCAGGGTGGCCAAGAATTATGTTGTAGGCCGAAGGGAGACTAACAATCGTAAAGGTCATCATGACCGTACTTTATCGAGGTGGTGACCTGGTCATGACAAGGAGAGTTATTGCCCAGTAAGCAATCCAAGAGGGGGGTGAATTGGGTCTCTAAAAATTAAAATTACTTTACTTGATACTAAGCAATGCAATCCAATTCAACAAGTAAATTAGCAAGGTACTATTAATTCAATTGTAATGCTCTAAAATAAAAGTGCAGCAGAAATAAAGAGCAAGAAGAGAGATCAAGCAATCACAAATATCAAGAAATATAGTGGTTCGGTGCTATCCAATGCACCTACATCCACTCCTCAAGATCTCCATGAAAAATCACTATAATTATACCCGATTATAGTTGATTAGTTTTGCGGGCTCACTAATAAAAAATCCAACTTATTTTCACAAGGCCAACAAGTCAAAATCTCACTTGGTTTTATGGGCTAACCAAGAACCTAATTGATTTTCAAAGGCTAACCAATAACCTCCCTTGGTTTTCCGGGCTAACCAAGAACCTTAGTGATTTTGTGGGCTAACCACCAACCTAATTGGTTTTGCAAAGGCTCACCAATAACCTCACTTGGTTTTATAATAGGCTAACCAAGAACCCTTACAACAAATAAAGTTTAGAAGTAATGAACCAAAGTAAGCTTTCTAAAATAAAGCGGGTATCTCTTTGAAGCTCGATGTAGAGATGCTTTGAACTTATTGAAGCCTCTTGAATGCTTAAGAATAGATGATCTTCAATGCTCTTGAAGGCTCTTGAATGCTTGGAGGCTTGCTTTAGCTTGAGAGTGGTTGAAACTTCAAAAAATAGGAGTTAAAGCTCACTTTTCTTCTCTCTTCTCAAAACTCTTTAATGGTCTTCAATAGTTCTAGTTTTGATTTGATTTGGAGCATATAAATACTTTTCCAAGGCCTCAAATCCTGTTTTTAGCCGTAGGACTTGAAAAACTAGCCGTTGGAGGACAAAATGGGTGAGTTCTGTGCTTGAAAAACTAGCCATTACTGTTGTCAGAATTATATGTGTTGACACTTCAGGCTATGAGTCAACACATAAAGTCGATACTTGAACTTCTTGAGTCAACACCCAGTTCAAATAGCTCCAATCAAATTTTCTGGAAATCTCAGATGTGTCGACACTTACTCAGTTGAGTCGACACCTTGCTTCCACTTGTCGACACGTCAGCTGTTCCTTCAATTTCTGTAAGTTTTGTGGCTTGAAAATCTCAGGCGATGTGTTGATCCATGTGTCAACACTTTGAGTCGACCCTTCAAGTCCATGTGTTGACACTTCATATGTGCCATTTGAAATATTCTTGCGTACCGGCCTGAGTTGATATTTCACTTCCATGTATCGATACTTCGTGTCATGTGTCGACATTTTGAGTCGACACTTCACTGAAAATATCACAGAAAGGCTGAACTTGAGCTGAAATACATTTTCACTTAACTTAATCATTCAATCAACTAACTCTTGAGTGTCCAAGTCTTCTTTGAGCAATTTTTTTTCATTCAAACTTGGCTTCTTCAAACAAATGGCTTCTTCAAATTTGTGAGCACCTTTTCCAACAAGAACACACTTAAAGGAAATCATTAGTCCTCAACTTATACTTAACCATTTTGCTTATCATCAAAATCAATAACGAAGTCAACAAGAGTGATCTCTCCTTCAACCTCACTGAGTCTCCAGTAAAACTGACAAGGGGGGTGTGCACTAGCTTTAGTTGACTAGAAGACAAATTTATCCCGGAGAAGGTATCGTAAAAAAAGACATCAGTCAAACTTCTATTGTCGATCATAATTTGCTTTACAGGATGCCTTGCTATTGTCATTTCGACAACAATGGCATCGTTATTTATATTTTCATCCCTAGGTCCCTTCTCCCTCATAAAAGGGAGTACATTTTCCGACCCCTCCCCCGCTTGGGTTCTCTTGGAAGTGTACTATTTTCCCAAGATATCATACCCACAGGCTTCTTGGTGGATTGGTTCTCAACCGGTGGGATGGGAGGAAGAGCTACGAGCGTCTAAGATTCTACAGGGACCTTGCCCCCCATGAACTTTTCGAGATAGCCTCTCCTTATCAGATCTTCAATCTTCCTTTTAAGGTGGCGGCAATCCTTGGTGTCATGACTATGGTCGCGGTGAAACTGACAGTACTTTGACTTATCACGACCGTTGGATGGCCTCAGTGGGGGAGGGCGGCGTAAGTAGTGCTCGTCCTTGATCTCCATGAGGATCTTTGACCTTGGGGTGAGGAAAGGAGTGTATCTTTCCTCCAGGATGGGGCCGCTCTTCGACTTCAGATCTGCTCGGAGGTTCGAGGTTGGCCCAGGCCTCCGTACTCCGAAGGCTGCTTCTTCGATGGCTTCCCATCCAACTCTCTCCTGGTGCAGCCCATCTCCTCTGCATGAATATACTTGTGGACTCGGAGGAGGAGGTCAAGTAAGTCTTCAGTAGCTTTTTGTCCAGGAAGTAGGTCAGGCGGGATGTTCTGAGCCCCCTCTTTAATGCCGCATGGTGATGGGCTCATCCAAATTGTAGATTTCCAGGACGGCAACCTTAAAACAAGCCACGTAGTCCTGCAAGGGCTCATGGTCCTATTGCTTAATGGAGAAGAGGCTGTCAGCTTCTTGTGGCACTTTCTGATAGGCATCAAAGTGTTCCACGAACTTTCTTTCTAGCTGTGCAAAAGAGCTGATACTTTCAGGCTCGAGGTGGGTAAACCAGACTCGAGCTACCTTCCAAAATATGGCCGGGAAGGCAATACAAAGGAGGGCATCCGTCACCCCCTGGACTCTCATGAGAGCCTTATAGCTCTCTAGGTAGTCCAGGGGATCAGTGGTCCCGTCATAGGGGTCCACTTGAGGCATACAGAACCAGTTAGGGATCACTTCCTCTTGGATCTCTCGGTGCCCCCTGGACTCTCATGAGAGCCTTATAGCTCTCCAGGTGGTCCAGGGGATCAGTGGTCCCGTCGTAGGGGTCCACTTGAGGCATACGGAACCGGTTAGGGATCACTTCCTCTTGGATCTCTCGGGAGAAGGGGGACGATCGTCATAGTCCACTAGCTCACGGGGGGAGCCCTGCATGTTGGCAAACTGGTGAGAGAGTTCTGCCAGCTTACACTCTTGTTCCTCTAGGTGCTTTTCAGCCAAGCGCCTGATAGCCTCATCGATGGAATCTTCTACCGAGGCTGTCGGAGAAGATGGGGATGTCAGCTGAGGGGGGTCATGATGGGAGGCCTTGCCTCGATGGTGTTTGCAATGCCTAACGGCATTGTGGCTGAAGACTAGAGACTGGCTCTCCCGGTTAGCCGATCCGCTCCACTGCCTCTTTGTCGGGGTTCGGTGGCTTCCCTGGGGATCAGTTATGGCCCGCGGTTGCGACGGCCTTCCTTGAAAGGAATGCAAGCTACTGCGGGACCCAATGGCTGGGGCTGTGGGTGTCCCCGGCTGTTGCTGGGTGGCTAGAAATTGATGCTGATGTTGTAATTACCGCACTACCGTGGTTAGAGTCTGGATCTATTAGGCAAGCATGGCTAGCTAGGAGTCTGTCGGGGGTGGCTGAGGCAGAGCGGGGAGTTCCCTCTCTGGGCTATGCAGGGCCCCATGAGAAAGAGGGTCCCCCGCACACTGGTGGAGGTATTTCCGTGCACGCATCACCACCATGTCACGGATGAAGCTGCTTTGAGGGACCAGTCTCCCCTACCTGGCATGCCAATCTGTTGCCGCCTGGATTGTCATGGCCTACAGCTCCTACATGGCATCAGGTTGTACCTTCTGCACCCGGTGTCTGACACATGTGCCTGGTCCTGCAAAAGAAAGGAGACCCGGGCCGGGGATCCCAGTGAGGGCACTCCGATGATCAAATCAGTAGGACGATCTAGGAGAACATATCCTCTGAGGTGGATCCCGAGTTGGTCTTCACTCTTAGAGGTTTTGAAAGAAATGAACGAAGTGAGAATTTTGGTGGTGGGAGAGAGCTTGAGCAATGGTGGTTGTATCCGTTGGAACTCTTCGACGAGTTCTCTGGTAGCCTCAGAGCGCTCTTTCCTGCTACCCCTTCCTCTACCTATTCTTGCTTACCTCATTCGAAGGCCCCTTCTCTTTCTTATAGATAGAAGGTACTGTCTGTCACCAGCCTCAGGCCCACCCTCCCCCTCCTCCCTTCCTTCGGGATGCTACGAGGTCAACAATGGGCGGTGCTTGGGGATGGCGCCAGCCCCCTCCTCCTTCAGGGTCTAAAGTTATATTGTGAGTTCTGATGCCCTAATAGGACACCCTATTTGGAAAAACCTGATAGAGCCTCGATCCGGGGGTAGACGCTCTTGGACTCGAGCCCTCAGGTACAACCTTCTTCTCCAAGGTGGTGCAGATGGTCGATGGAGGGACACGGTGCCTCAAGTGGCGCATCCTTCCCCAAATGGGGTAAATGGTGGCCTGAAGAGACCCTGGTACCCCGATGATATAGTTCCCCGTAGGTCAGCGTGCTCTCCCTTCATAGGCTTCGGGTGGCATGCCACTACCCGCCTGGTGTACTAGCTTCATGGTCGACCTTGACCATGGGGTCAATCTCGAGCCGGGCGCTCCTTCTCAGCCGAAGGGTGCGTGGCTCGAGAGAGCTCAACTTTGGCTGGGAACTCGACCCTGAAGGAATCACCCCGACAGAAGGGCTCGAGGATTGAGGAGTGGGAGCTCGACTTCGACCGGGGACTCGATCCTGAGGGAGTCACCCCGGTAGAAGGGCTCGAGGCTCGAGGAGTGAAGCAGGAGACTCTGAGGAAGTCACCCGGTAGAAGGGCTCGAAGCTTGAGGAGCGAAGCGGGAGCTCGACTTCTACTGGGGACTCGACCCTGAGGGAGTCATCCCAGTAGAAGGGCTCGAGGCTCGAGGATGGGAGCTTGACTTCGTCGGGGTCTCGACCCTGAGGGAGTCACCTTGGTAGAAGGGCTCGAGGCTCAAGGAGCGAAGCGGGAGCTCAACTTCGGCCAGGGACTCGACCTTGAGGGAGTCAGCCCGGTAGAAGGGCTCGAGGAGCGGGAGCTCAACTTTTACTAGGGGCTTGACCCTAAGGGAGTCACCCTAATAGGAAGGCTCGAGGCTCGAGGAGCAAAGCAGGAGCTCGACTTCGAACGGGGACTCGACCTTGAGATAGTCACCCTGGTAGAAGGGCTTGAGGTTCAAGGAGCAAAGCGGGAGCTCGACTTCGAATGGGGACTCGACCTTGAGGGAGTCATCCCAGTAGAAGGGCCTGAGGTTCAAGGAGTGAAGCGGGAGCTCGACTTCGGTTGGGGACTCGACCCTGAGGGAGTCACCCCGACAAAAGGGCTCGAGGCTTAAGGAGCAAAATGGGAGCTTGACTTTGGCCGGGGACTTGACCCTGCGAGAGTCACCCCAGTAGAAGGGCTCAAGGGATGGAGCGGGACCGGCATGGCAATCCCTGTCAGCATGACTGCCAGCTAGGTTCGAGGAGGACTTCATGTCAGTGATCTTGCCACATCATAGTATATTGGTGATACACACTCGTTAGATTTTTCATATATACTATAAACTTTTTAAATACATACTCGGCAAAATCCAATATAAATTGTTAGACAAATGTATATATAATTTTTAAAACATAAGATGTTCATCAACACATGGTCTATGATTTGATAATATATATCTAGTAAATTAATTATCTAGCAACCTAATATACATTCTTGAAAAGAAAAGGAAAAATTTCACTAATGGACAAAAGGGGACTTTGTGAGGAAGAGGACGGGCAACTTTAACTCTTCATACAGGTATTGTAATTTCTATTTTTATTTTTATATTTTTTTATAGTTACGAGATGATTGAACTCCATTAGTAATAGAAGTTTCATCATGGGAAAGATTAAAGTTTGTGGCAAAGCATTTGAAGGTGACATATGTTATTCTTAAAGGTGAGTCAATGACAATGATTCAATGGCTATTGCGACAACAATTACTTGTCCTCGATGAACCAACTAGATTGATGACTAAACCGGAGACAAATCTTGGCTGAGCAAAATAATCTTGGCTGAGTAGATCGACCTTACCCAAGCATAGCAACCTTGGCTGAGCAGAGGAGCCTTGGCTAAGTAGACCAACTTTGAAAGATAGAAGTGAACAAGTTACAACCATCTTAGCAGAGATCATGGTAGATAGATCCCAACAAATACTGCCATTCTAAAGAAAGATACTAATAGAAAAGATGCATAAGACAAGATTTTAATACCTAATAGAAATCTGTTATACATGTCAGAGGAGGCCACATCCCTAACGACATTCAATTACCTCGAGTAACTCTATAAAATTGGTAAGAAAGGACTCCCAATGAGGTAAGCCACCATTATCGCACTCTCACATTCTGACACTCTCTTGCCATGACTCTCAGCTTGCTGTTGCCCAAACTTCTCTCATTCACTTGAGCATTAGAGGGTCTCCCATCGGTAATCACCGATCAAGGAGGATTGTTCTTGCAGGTCTCTGTCCAAGAGATGCCTAGGAGCAGGGCCTCATCCCACTGAAGAAGGTAATGGGACCGCCCAGCATCGATGCAATTCCAGGGATGGGTGATTTGGCCATAAAAAATTGGCACACCAGGAAGGAAAAGAAGATTCAAAGATTGAGAGGATCATTGCAAGGACCAAAGACCAGTGTTCCTTAACCAGCGGATCAATAGTAGCTATTCACGAGCTTGGATGGGGCAGGCCAAGATCAGATGCACAAATGCCACCAAGATCAAAGGCACGAATGCCACCGAGCCCACATAAGCCCCTCCAGTCGGTAAAGATGGTTGCATTTTCATACCTTCATTTTCTATTTGGTTGCTTAATACTTGGTCACTGATAAACATGGCTGCATTTCTACACCTCCATCTTCTATCTAGTTGCTTAATACTCGATCACGAAGATAGCTGCATTCTTACACCTCAATCTTGGTCTCACTCCTATCCGATTGAAAAAGATGGCTGCATTCTCATACTTCCATCTTGGATCTTACTTCCATTTGGTTACTTAATACCTGATCGATGAAGATGGCTATATTCTCACACTTCTATCTTGGATCTCACTTCTATCCAATCACTTAACACCGATCGATAAAGATGGTTGTGTTCTCATACCTCTATCTTATTCGGGTCTCACTCCCATTCAGTTGCCTAATAATCGATTGACAAAGATAACTGCCAAGTTAGTTGACCCACACTTGACTAATTTTTGATAGTGAGTGAAAGATACTTGGCAATCGACTACTACTTGATCATCAGAAATAAAATCATAAGGTTACTCGGATTAAGCGAACGCCTGTCGATTGACCGCTGCACCTAGTTCAAGCAATCGATTTCTCACAATTAGGTTCCACTCAACAACTGACTTTCCATGGTTAGGTTTTAAGCAATAACTGACTTTCCATAATTAGGTTTTACTCACCAATCGATTTTCCACAATCAGGTTCCAAGCAATAACTAACTTTCCACAATAAGGTTTGACTCAATAACCGACTTTCTAAAGTTAGGTTCCAAGCAACACTTGATTTTCTGTAGTTAGGTTACACTCAACAACTGACTTTTCATAGTTAGTTCTAGTTAACAATTGACTTTCCATAGTTAGGTTCTAAGCAACAACCAACTTTCCACAATAAGTTCATCTCAACAATTGACTTTCCACACTCAGGTTCCAAGCAACCACCAACTTTTCATAATCAGATTCCACTCAACAACTAACTTCCCATGATTAAATTCCAAGCAACAACCAACTTTCCATAGTTAGGTTTCAAGTAACCACCAACTTTTCATAGTCAGATTCTACTAAACAACCAACTTCCCATAGTTAGATTCTAAGCAATAATAAACTTTTCATAGTCAGGTTCTACTTAACAACCGACTTTTTATAGTTAGATTGCAAGCAACAACTGACTTCCCATAGTTAGGTTCCAAGAAATAACTGACTTTCTATAGTCAGGTTTCACTCAATAACCAGTTTTTCATAGTCAAATTTTACTCAATAGCCAACTTTCCATAGTTAGGTCAATGTCAAAGAAGTGACACTACTCCCTTCATCCAAAAATAATAAAACAAAGCACTTAATCAACATCATTTCGGGCTTAGGAGTGGGGGTATCTATTGTGACAATAACTACTCGACCACGACGAACCAACCTGATTGACGACTAAGCAAGAGACAAACCTTGGCCCAGAGTGACCTTGGCCAAGCACAGTAACTTTGGCTAAGCAAAACAATCTTGGTCGAGTAGACTAACCTTAAAAGGTAGAGGAGAAAAGTTGCAACTACCTCGACAAAGGACATGGTAGATAGGATCCCAGTAAATGCTGCCATCATAATAGCAAGATATCAATATAAACAATAAAAAGACAAGATCCCAAGCCAACAAAAATTTGTTATACATGTTAAAGGAAGCCACCTCCCTAATGGCATTTAGTTACTTTGAGTAACTTTATAAAATTGGTAAAAAGGGACCCCCAAGGAAGTAAGCCAGCATTATCGCTTTCATATACTCATTCTGGCACTCTCTTGCCATGGCTCTCAGTTCCGTTGTTGCCCAAACTCCATATGCTAACTTGAGCATCAGAGAGTCCCCCACTGGTAACCATCAATCAAGAAAGATTGTTCTTATAGGTCTCCACCCGAGAGACTCTTAAAAGCAAGACCTCATCCCATCAGAGAAGCCAACAGACTGTTCGGGACCGACGTAGTTCTAGGAGCAGGTGATTTGGCCATGATAGTGGCTTTCTACTTAGTTTACTACAAAGGTTTGTCCTCATTTATTGTTAATAAATTGTTGAAGGATGATTGCTTTGTTAGAAAAAAAGATTTTTTTCTTATATTTTATACATCACAAAACTAATATTATTTACCTTAAGCCATTTCCATATAAGAAGCATAGCAAGTATTTCACCTTTAATTTCAACATCATTTTTGGTATAAGCATCTTGCATCTTTCCTCTCCTTTATACTCTCTTATATTTGTACTTTTGATGGCTATCATATAAATTGGCACGTATATAAAGAGAGGGACCAAGAGCCGTTATATAGATTGCGAAATAAGACTGCAAATGGATCAGGTTGACTTGTGACCCGATCTGACCCACTTAGACTCAATTCAATCTATGTGGCCTGGTGAAGCAATCCAAAAAAGGGGGTGAATTAAGTTTTTCAAAATCTTTAACAAGTATGTGCTGAATTTGAAAAATAGTGAAGTGATTGTGTTGCAATGTATATGTACAAATTATAACTATATACAATACTTAGAAAATGAAGAAAATAAAAGCAAGGCACAACAAGCACATAAGGTTTATAGTGATTCGGTGCATCCCAAATACCTACGTCCACTCCTCAAAAATCCCTTGAAAATTTTACTATAATCTTTTAAGATTACAACCCATTTATTTTTCAGGCTCATAAACTTAACCCAGATGATTTTTTCTTAAACTCACTAACCACAATCTTATAACAAGCTAATCCTAAGCTTGCAATATAATTCCAAGGCTTGGATATACTTTTTTTTTATCCTCTAGTTTCAATCTTCTTAAAACTAGTTACAACTCAAAAACAAAGTACAAGAAGGATGAAATCAAAAAGCTCTTTAAAAGAGCAAAAGAATGTTGATGAAACTATTGAAGGAATCTTTAAATTGTCTTTTTCAATGGAAAACCTTTAATAATTGCTTTTAAAAGTTGGTGATTAAAAATTGATTGCACACTGTTTAAGAACTAGATTTTTCTTTTTGAAAGTTAGTTTTTTGAAAGATTCTTTTGGAAGTACTTGACTTTCTCTTGGATTCTCTTACTTCTTCAATATATTTGGTGAAGAATAGATACTCCTAAAACTTAAAAAAATCTATTTATGGCCATTGAAGAGTAAAGACTAGCTATTTGAAATACTTCTAAAAATATAACAATTACTGTACTATCAAAAGTTAATGTGTCGACACTTCAATCTGTGAGTTGACACCTTGAATTGACACTTCAAGTCCAGGTATCAATACTTGAACTATTCTGAAAAATTATGCTCTGGATTATCCTATGACTTCAATACTTGGAGCATGAGCTAATCCTTGAGTCGACCTTGAATTAACACTTTAAGTCCAAGTGTCGATACTTGAGCCTGTGCCAAAAATTTTGCTCTCATTATTTACTGTGACTTCGACATTTGGAGCTTGAACTGATTCTTGAGTCAACACCTCATAACTAGGTGTTGACACTAGACCGTGTTGGCTGAAACTTTGCATGTTAAACTTCTTTCTTTTCTAGTCTTTTTTAAAAGTCGTGTTGACCCCTGGAATGATTTTGATGATTACAAAATATTAGTGCATGATTATGATACTAATGATCTTCCAGTGCTTTAAAAATTTTTGTTGGTAGTTCCAAGTGGAAGTTTGATAATTATACACTATTAAGACCATTGGCACACCTTCATATATCTAAAATAAGTTTAATGTTTTACTCTTATCATTTGAAGCCCTAAAGAATGATATTTTGTAAAATTTATGTAAAAATGGCAAAACAGTGCAATTCAATGTATTTTGTAAGAAAAACATGTTAGATTAGGTTTAAAATTAGTTTAGATAAAGTTTGAAAAAGTTTGTAGGCAATTTGAAGCTTTTGGAAGTGTGTCAACTCGAGCCGGCTCTATTGGTTCGAGTTGATACATGGGATGGCACGGCACGACAAAGAACTAAAGGCTAGCTTTGATATCTACTAGAGTTGACCCGACCAGAAGACCTGAGAATTAGAGCCAACTACTCCAAAGTGAAGAAAAATTTAGTTCTGGGAAACTAGTTAACCGAGCCGACTCAACTGAAGAGAGCCAACTCTGACAAAACTTTGGTTTTGCTTGTCTGAGCATCCGAGCTGACTCGAATCCCAGTTTTTCAAAATATAACGTCTAGTTGCAGAAATGCCTTTTTTAATCCAAAATGGTTCCTAACGGCCATATTTCAGTTTCCAATGTACTCCAACGGCCAAATCCACCTAGGTACACTCCAAGGAGATATAAATGATGGATTCAAAGCAAGAAAAAGAAGAAGAGAAGGAGAGCATTGAATATTCCAAGAACATTCAAGCAAGAACTCAAGTCTTCGACAACTTCCAACCAAATTCTTGAGTCAATCATTAAAGAAGCTTAGAGAGCCTTGAAGAGCATTGAAGAGGCCCTCATTCAAGAGCTTTAATTGCAACAACTCAGCTTCTTAGAGTTTATTTTTGTTACACTTTTATTACTCTATTTTTGGGTATTATAGCAAGTGCAGCAGGGGGCTGCAACTTGTGACTTTGTTTAAAGTTTTTGGTGAGCCTCAAAAACCAAGTTTGGATTGTTTGTGAGCTCGTGAAAATAAATGTTGTATTGGGTTGAGGATTGTGAGCCCGTGAAAATAATCCGGCTATATTCTTGAGAAAATATAGTAGAAATTCCAAGTGTGCACCTTGGGTAGTGGATGTAGGAGCCGAGGGTTACTCCGAACCACTATAAATTTATGATATTTGAGTGTGCTTGTCTCTCTACTCTATTCTTTTACTTTATTGCTTTTGCATTGCATTGCACACCACTAACACTTATACAATTTGGTGTTTAAATTACATATATTTGTTCAAAATTTTTAAAACACCCAATTCATCCCCCTCTTGGGCTTGCCAACTGGGCAACAAGTGGTATCAGAGCAGTATCTCTGTAACCCAATCTCTAAGAGAAAAGATCTTTGGCAAACTACATGAGCACATCTTTGGCTGAGGGCCAATCAAATAATAGATCTCCACTTTTCACCGCACAAATTATAGTTATTGGAAAGCTAGAATGAGGATTTATATTCAAGCTATTGATTTTCAACTATGAAAAATTATTTTAAAAAGATCACACACACCCACCATGAAGGTTAATAGAGTTGACATCCCAAAACCAAAAGAGAAATGGGATGATAATGAAATGAAAATGGGTGAGTTTAATGCTAAAGCCATGAACCTTCTCTATTGTGCCTTGGATGCAAATGAGTTTAACCAAATTCTCACTTGTGCTTCAGCAAAGAAAATTTGGGATAAACTTCAAGTTACACATGAAGGCACTAACCAAGTCAAAAAATCAAAAACTAATATGTTAGTACATAGTTATGAACTGTTTAAAATGGATCCCAATGAGTCTATATCTCAAATGTTTGCAAGATTTACTGATATTATTAATGGTTTAAAAAGTATTGGCAGGACTTATGCAAATGTAGATCTTGTTCAAAAAAATCTTACGATCCTTGTCGAACAAATGGGATCCTAAAGTTACTGTAATTCAAGAGGCAAAGGATTTGGACAATCTTCCATTGGATGAGCTTCTTGGATCCCTCATCACACATGAACTTGCGATGAAATTCCATATTGAAGATGATGAAAAAAAGAAGAAGGCCATCGCACTCAAAGCTGCATTGGAGGAGAAGAAATCTGAAGAAGTAGAAGAAGAAACTCCCTCCTCGGGTGAAGAACTCGAAGATGACGAGATGGATTTGGTCATGCAAAAATTTAGAAGAGTTATGGATAAAGATAAAGCAAGGTATAGGAAGAGATTTATATCTAAGGGTGAACAAAATAAGAAAAAAGAAAAGGATAAAGAACAACATCCTATATGCTACGAATGTAAGAAGCCCGGACATTACCGATCTGAATGTCCTACTCAAAAGAAGAGCTACAAAAAGAAGAAAAAGAAAGTTACGATGGCAACTTGGACTGACAGCGAGGAATCATCCTCAAGTGAAGAAGAAGATCAATCAAAATATGCAAATATTTGCTTGATGGGATTAGAGGATGAGGTATCTCCCAAACCTACTCTTGATTTCACTTATGATGAATTATATGCTGCATTTCATGCCCTTTTAACTGAGTATAAAAAGTCTGGCTCAAAAATTAAAACCATGAAAAATAATTATGATACATTATTGAATGAGAAAAATGAAACTTCTGAAAAGAACAAATATTTGCAAAAAGAATTAAGCTATATTTATGAAAAAAATAAAGTTTTACAAGTTGAAAAAGATGAATTCCTTGAAAAGAATAAAAGTTTACAAAATGAAATGGATAGACTCAAGCCCTTAGTTGATAAACTGACTTTAAGTTCAAACAAGCTTGAGCTAATTTTAAAAAATAAAAAAGAATTAAATAATAGAGCTGGAATTGGATATAACTCAATGCATACCAACAAGTTTTTAGCTTCAAAACTTTATGCATCAAAGTTTTCAGCATCCACGTCTTTTCAAAAATCAAGGGTTGTTTGCTTTTGCTGTAATGGTTTAGGTCATAAAGCATATGAATGTAATCTAAAATTAAAAAGGAAAACAAAACAAAGAAAATATGGGTTCCTAAAGGAACCAAGGCAACTAACCTTCAAGGACCCAAGAAAGCTTGGATACCTAAAAAATCTACTTGATTTGTTTTGCAGGGATGTCTTGCAGTCCAAAATCATAAAAAGAGATGGTATTTGGATAGCTGCTGCTCAAGACATATGACTGGTGACAAAGAATAATTTATCACCCTTGAGATAAAAGAAAGTAGAATGGTCACATTTGGTGACAATGGTAAGGGGAATATCATTGGCATTGGTAAGATTAAAATCACCCCTACCACTTTTATTGAAAATGTTTTGCTAGTTGACAAATTGAAGCATAATTTATTGAGTATTAGTCAATTATGTGACAAAGGCTTCAAAGTGATGTTTGAATCTTCTATATGCATAGTAACTAGCACACTTGATTCTAGCATTAGATTTGTAGGTCATAGACTTGGAAATATCTATGTGGTAGATTTAAATGATCTAGCCATGTCGAGTAATTCAAGTCTAGTGGCAATGAATGCTAAAATCAAAGATTCTAGTCTACTTTGGCATAGAAGATTAGGTCATGCTAGCATGCATACATTGTCAAAGTTGATCTCTAAAAAATTAGTAAATGGTTTATCGAAAGTTAAAGTTGATCTTGATCATGTTTGTGATGCTTGTCAATACGGTAAACAAACTAGAAGGAGTTTTAAATTAAAAAATATTATTTTAACTTTAAGACCTTTAAAGCTACTACACATGGACTTATTTGGACCAACTAGAATCACAAACTTAGGAGGTAAAAAGTATGGACTTGTGATAGTAGATAATTTTTCAAGATATACATGGATTTTATTTTTGGCACATAAAGATGAAGTATTTAATGTCTTTCAAAAGTTTTATCGACAGAGTAGAAATCAAAAAAACTTTTTAATTATTCCAATTAGAAGTGATCACGGTGTTGAATTTAAAAATCAATAATTTAAAAATTTTGCACTAAACATGGCATTGATCATAACTTTTCAGCCCCTAGAATATCATAACAAAATGGAGTTATTGAGAGAAAAAATAGAACATTGGAAGAGATGATCCGAACCATATTATATAAAGGCAATCTTCCAAGGTACTTTTGGGCAGAAACTGAGAACACTGCATGTTATATATTGAACCATGTTTTAATTAGACCTATTTTAAAGAAAACCTATATAAAACCATGTTTTAATTAGACCTAAGATCTTAGACAAGATTTGAATATTAATTACTTTCATGTTTTTGGTTGTAAATGCTTTGTATTGAATAATGAAAATGATAACCTTGGAAGATTTGATGCTAAATCTGATGGAGGAATATTTCTTGGTTATTCAACTTCTAGCAAAGCATATAGAGTTTTCAACAAAAGAACATTAACCGTAGAAGAGTTCATTCATGTAATATTTGATAAAACTAACTCCTCACCTTCTAGAAAGGAAGAGTGTATTGATAATGATGCAGGTACTATTGACAAAGCAATGAAGGATATGAGCTTAAAGGATAAACAAGTTGAAGGAGTGAAATGGTAAGTAAAGAGCATGATGATTTGCCTAAGAAATAGAGGTATGTACATCACCATTCCAAAGAATTAATTATCGAAAATCCATCTGAAGGTGTTAGAACTAGATCTTCACTTAGAGATGAATATGACTATCTTGCTTTTGTTTTACAAGTAGAACAAAATTACATAGAGAAATGATCCAAATTGAATGATGGCTATGCAAGAAGAACTTAATCAATTCAAAAGAAATAATGTATGAACCTCAGTAGCTAGACCCTCTGAACATCCTGTTATATGTACTAAATGGGTATGTAGGAATAAATTAGATGACAAAGGCAATGCAATTAGAAATAAAGCTAGATTAGTTGCCTAAGGATATAACTAAGAAGAAAGAATAGATTTTGATGAAACTTATGCACCTGTAGTAAAACTAGAAGCCATTAGACTATTACTTGCATTTGCTTGCTACATGAACTTTAAATTATTTCAAATGGATATGAAAAGCGTATTTTTAAAAAAATTATATTTCTGAAGAAGTTTTTGTAGAACAACCCCCCGTATTTGAAAATCATGCTTTACCAAATCATGTTTTCAAACTCAGTAAAACATTATATGATTTAAAACAAGCACCTAGAGCATGATATGATAGATTAAGTAAATTCTTACTTGAAAATAATTTTATTAGAGATAGTGTAGACACAGCTCTATTCATTAAAAGAAAAGAAGATGACATGTTAGTTGTACAAATTTATGTAGACGATATAATTTTTGGTGCAACTAATGAAGATTTGTATGGAGAATTTGCTGAGCTTATGCAGGACAAATTTGAAATAAGCTTAATAGGTGAGTTGACCTACTTCCTTGGACTTCAAATTAAGAAAATAAAAGAAGGAATACTTATCAACCAAGCTAAGTATATCAAGGAGATTCTAAAAAAGTTTGGTATGGATCAGCAAAAGAAATTGGCACACCCATGAGCCCTACTTGCAGACTTGACAAGGATGAAGATAAAATAACGTTGATCAAAAGCTTTATCGAGGTATGATTGGATCATTGTTGTACTTGACTGCTAGTAGACTTGATATCTTATTCAGTATTTGTATATATGCTAGATTTAAATCTAATCCAAAAGAATCACATATACTTGCTCTTAAAAGAATTTTAAGATATCTAAACTGAACAAGTAATCTATGTCTATGGTATTCTAAACAATCATCTTTAGAATTAATTGGATACATTGATGCTGATTATGATGGATGCAAAATAGATAGACAAAAGTACTAGCGCAACATGTCAATTTCTAGGGTTGAACTTAATCTCTTGGTACAGTAAAAAGCAAAACTTCATAGCACTATATACCACTGAGGCAGAGTATGTGGCTGTCGGGAGTTGTTGCGCTTAAGTATTATGGATTAAGCAACAACTAGAAGACTTTGGTGTTAATCAAACTAAGATTCCTATTCGATGTGATAACACCAGTGCTATAAATTTAACAAAAAATCCACTTCAGCACTCACAAACAAAACACAGAAATTAGACATCATTTCATTAGAGATCATGTACAAAATGGTGACATTGAACTTGAATTTGTTTGTACTAAAAAATAATTGCTGATATTTTCACAAAACTACTTAATGAGGAGATATTTAGAATGATTAGAGGAGAATTAGGCCTGTGTGACTCCTTTTAGATTTTTGACCTAATTTTTTTAAGAATTAAGAAAAATTTATCTAGAAGACCTCCATCACCAATCTAAGGACAATAACCACTTTAGCTAGTGTATTTCTAGGGATAGGAACCTTTTTGCCGAACTTTTGGATCCTTTTTCTTGATCTTTGCTCGAGTCGACTCGAGCAGATAAGTGTTCTAGCCAAGCCGACTCGGCTGACGGGCTCATGCTTTTTTAAAACCCATAGGCCCCAAAACCTAGGTCTCATTTTTCCTGTTGAACCCTAGCTAAAGAACAAAAATCCCTTTCTAAGCCTTAGGAACCACACCATTCTCCCATTTTCCTTTAGATCCATGATCTATGGCTCCAAAGAAGGCTCTAGCTCATTGAACAAAATGGAAGGTTTTGAGCTCAGGCATAGTAGAAAGGAGAATCAAGAGTTGCCATGAGAAGTCTACTCGAAGTGATTTGCCCATTTTTCCTCCAAGACAAGTTATTTTCATGAAAAATCGTCCGATTACTCCTAGAAGAAAGGTAATCTTTGAATTCCTTGAGCAAGAATATTTCAGGATTGGGGATTGGATCACATTTCAAGGATGGAAATTTTTTAGTTCTTTAGATGTACCTACATTTCCATATTAGTAAGATCTTTCTTCGAAAATCTAACACTTGGACCAGATCAAATCATGTCTACTATTAAAGGTATAAATATTATTGTGGATGAACAAGTTCTAAGTAGAATTTTACATCTTCCTACTGCTGGAAAGTATTATATGACTTTGAAGAACAAGTTGGCTGCTTTGAGGATAGTTTTAGAGAGAGAATGCAAGTGAAATTATAAATCTTCAAAACAACTCTCTTTAAAAATGAGGCTGCTACATAATTTTATTAGTAGGATATACTTGTCCAAAATAGGTAGATTCGATTGGGTGAGTGTTTATTAGTAGGATATACTTACCCAAAATAGGTAGATTCGATTGGGTGAGTGAGAGGGATATGATTTTCATGAGCTATCTGATTGAGGGGGAGCAGATTAACCTACCCTTTATTATGTTGACACAAATGAAGGATGCTGCCATGAAAGCCAGAGCGTGCTTACCATATGGCATGGCTTTTACATTGATATTCAGGAATTTTGGTATTGATTTGATAGGAGAGGATGCTAAACCTTTGTTATACACTGACAGATACACTGAAAAGTCTCTTCACCGAATGGGATATCACAAGATTAAGATATCACAAGATTAAAGGATAGTGGGTGAAGAGTGAAGGAAAAATTAGTGCATCGGATACCTACCCTAGGCATGCTACACCAAGGAGTAGGTATTGCATAATTAAATTTTTTAAGCAAGTACAATAATTATAAACAACATGATAAAATATAGATCTAAGCATGCATGATAACAAAATAAATAATATACCTTTAACAGCAAATCAGATCTAGAAGAGATCGATCCAATTTTTTGAGGTATCCAAATGTCTACTTTTTAAAGTATCTACGCACGGACTCTTGCTGATCTAACTTCCAGACGGGTGCTAGTCCTTTTAGAATCTAAAACAGGTCACGTAAAGGTAGAGCAGGGAAAGCCAAAATCCACACGGACGGTTTTCTCCCGGACCGCCCAAACACCACGAAGAGCACACTTAAGGAAAACAAAGATCACGGAAGAAATACAAGGGACGCTCAACGAAAATTCTGCACTCAGATTTTTTCCAAAAAAAAAAACTCATTCATGGCTCCTCTCAAATGCCCTGTTACTTCCCTTGTTTCTTCCCCTCAAAAACTTCTCTCACGGATTAATGAATAATCGCTCTGTTCTTCACCTCTCAAAAACCTCTCAACTCCTTCTCATACGGCCTACCACCCCGAAATCAAAGATGCTGAGAAAAAACATGAAAGCCAGGAAAGACGTTGGAAGAGGTAGAGAAAAACCCGTTTGAAATTGGCAATTGATCAATTGGAATGCAGGGAACCGAATGCATTGGAAGAGGCTGAAAACAGCATGAAAAACGAAGTCCGAGAGCCAGGAAAGACATGCGGGAGGAACGACTCCTACCAATTCACGGTGCAAAGGATTACAATCCGAAATCCCAAGCATCATCCGATCGCAGGTGGTTCTTTTCCCTCCACACGGAAAAAACAGGGTTGCGAAAACAAGGGAAGAAAGGATGAAAACAAACACCGTGAAACAAAAACTCCGAGTAAACAGCCTTTGTTTAAACCGGTTCGATAAACCCTTGTCCGACCAAACCCAATCAATAAAAAAAATCGGGTCCAGTCTTGGTCTACCAAAAATAATTTCTGGTTGATCCAAACCAATCCTGATCAATCTAAATCAGACCAGGTTGACCAGAAAAATTCAATGTGTGCTCAATTAGACCGTTTGACCTAAATACCAAATGATTCCCAATCGTTGATCGGTTCCTGGATCAGGAAGAAATCCTCTATGGCGTGTGACCTTATAGGTTCGAACCTAAATGATAGCACTGAAACACTTCCAGTACCAGCACGAGATACCATCTAGCAATGGGTCCCGGCGTCCGGATAGGCCGAAGATGCGAGAGCAATCTATCGAACCTCTGGCATATGGTTACCATATTATTCATCCTTTCGACCTTCAATGCTCAAGATGACCTAGGGTTAGACTACCAACCCTAACTGAGTCAATCCACAATATGTCTCAACATCGCAAGTTCAGTGACTCCTCTCTAGGACTACTCCAGCCGAGGATTTGCTAAATTGAGACACTGCGAAACATTTAATCCAAACAACTTGGACTGGTCAATTCCATCTTGGTCCACCACTGCTCCATAAGTACTTTCCTGTACCCAGAAACCTTCCATCACTGGATTAGAAATTTGGGTAGTCCGGCACCAAAGCATAGGAAGTTGTTTGCAAGCTACCATGGTGACCTCAGGTCGGAGGGACACAAATACCCATATCCAATCACGAGCAATCCTTTGGTAGAAAGGAGCTCCACGGAGTCACGTTCAATGAGATGTCACACATCCCACTTGCAGATCACATCAGTGTCACCACACTTCTTTGATCAAGAAGATAACCAAACAATGTGAACCACAACAACCTATACTTGATATATTACCGTCCTGTACAATGTATCCTTTGGTTGTGAACCTTTTAAAGGACCACTCGATATATCCTCTCTATATCGAAGTTAGTGCAGTCCTAAGGACTTCATCATATAAATAGAGTTTATTACAGGGAAATTAATAATGTGATGAGCTACCAAAATAAAATTTTATTAATTCATCTACAAATTACAATACTGAGCACAACCGCCTACAGCCTAGGCGATTGGCTTTGGGACACAATTCCCAACAACTCCCACTTGTACTAAAGCCAATCAGAACCGTATCTAATATCTATCTTTCTTTTACAATAGTCGAACTCTTTGATTTCGAGGGCTTTAGTGAAGGGGTTGGCCAGATTCTCCTTTCCATCGATCTTCATAAGATTGATGTTGTCTCATTCCACGATCTCTCATAGAGGTGATAGCACCGCAGAATGTGCTTGGTGCGGTAATGAGACTTTGGCTCCTTGCTTGAGCAATGGCTCCTATGCTGTCACAACACACAGGAACAGGACCATCTAGGGAAGGTGCCACCCTAGCTCTCCAAGGAACTTCCACAACCACACGGCTTTCTTTGCTGCATCTGATGCTGTAATGTACTCTACTTCGTTTACCGAGTCTACAACAATTGCCTGCTTGGAACTCTTCCAGCAGATCGCTTCTCCATTCAGGAAAAATACAAACCTGATACACTCTTGCTATCATCTCTATTTGACTAGAAACTGGAGTCAGTATACCCTACAAGTTTCAAGTCAGGTTCTCCATAAATCAGTCATTGGTCCTTAGTATTTTTCAAATACTTCAAGATGGTTTTAACCACCTTCCAATGCGCCTCACCTGGATCAGACTGGTATCTGCTCACCACTCCTAGTGAGTATGCCATGTCTGGTCTAGTATATATATTAGCATACATGATAGAGCCCATTACTGAAGCATAAGGAACTCTACTCATGCACTCTCTTTTCTCAGGAGTTGTCGCACAATCCTTCTTGGAAAGAGGAATTCCAAAACCTATCGGGAGATAGCCTTTTTTAGAATTCTCCATGCTGAATTGTTTTAGCATGGTTTCAATGTACATAGACTGGGATAATCCCAGAAGCCTCTTAGATCTATCTCTATAGATCTTCATACCTAGTATGTAAGAAGCTTCACCCAAGTCTTTCATGGAGAACTGAAATGACAACCAGATCTTTATTCTTTGCAATGTTGCGATGTCATTCCCGATTAAGAGAATGTCATCAATATATAGTACCAGGAATACATTCATAGAACCATTAACCCACTTATAGATGCAGGGTTCCTCTCCATTCCTAATGAAGCCATACAATTTGATATACCTATCAAATCGCATGTTCCAACTTCGAGATGCTTGCTTGAGTCCATAAATGGACCTCTGCAATTTGCATACTTTTGACTCATTTATGGATGTGAACCCTTCAAGCTATATCATATACACCTCCTCATCCAGCTCCCCATTTAGGAAAGCAGTTCGGACATCCATCTGCCAGATCTCATAGTCAAAATATGCTGCCAAAGCAATCATGATCCAAATGGACTTAAGTATTGCCACAGGGGAGAAGGTCTTGTCATAATCGATACCATATTGTTGACGATATCCCTTGGCAATTAGACAGGCTTTATAGGTCTATACCTTCTCATCTGCGCCCCTTTTTCTCTTAAAAATCTACTTGCACCCAATAGGTTTTATCCCTTTAGGTGGATTAACCAATGTCCATACATTGTTGATCTCCATGGACTCCATCTCAGATCGCATGGCTCCAAGCCACGCCTCAAAGTCATATCTCTAAAGTGCATCCATATAGGTGATTGGATCCTCATCGTTCTAGTCGAGCTCAATGGGATCACCGTCCTGGACCAAGAAACCATAGTATCTGTCCGGCTGACGTGATACACTATTAAGACCATTGGCACACCTTCATGTATCTAAAATAAGTTTAATGTTTCACTCTTGTCATTTGAAAGTCCTAAAGAATGATATTTTGTAAAATTTATGCAAAAAGGGCAAAACAATGCAATTCAATGTATTTTGTAAGAAAAACATATTAGATTAGGTTTAAAATTAGTTTAGATAAAGTTTAAAGAAGTTTGAAGGCAATTTGAAGCTTTTGGAAGTGTGTCAACTCGAACCGGCTCTATTGGTTCGAGCTGATACTTGGGATGGCACGGCATGGCACATAATTGAAGGCTGGCATTGATATCTGCTAGAGTCGACTCGACCAGAAGACTTGAGAATTAGAGCCGACTCCTCTAGAATGAAAAAAACTCAATTATGAGAAACTAGTCAACCGAGCTGACTCAACTAAAGGGAGCCGACTTTGATAGAACTTTGGTTTTGCCTGTCTGAGCATCCGAGCTGACTCGAAGTCAACCAAGCCAACTTGAATCTCAGTTTTTCAAAATGTAATTTTTAGTTGTAGAAATGCCTAACAAAATGGTTCCTAACATTATTTGTTCCCAATGGGACTCCAACGACCAAATCCAAGGGACACTCCAAGGAGATTAAATGATGGATTCAAAGCAAGAAAAGAAGAAGAGAAGGAAAGCATTGAATATTTTAAGAGCATTCAAGCAAGAACTCAAGTCTTCAACAACTTCTAACCAAATTCTTGAGTCAATCATTAAAGAAGCTTAGAGATCCTTGAAGAGCATTGAAGAAGCATTGAAGATTCCCTCATTCAAGAGCTTTAGCTACAACAACTCAGCTTCTTAGAGTTTGTTTTTGTTGCACTTTTATTACTCTATTTTGGGTATTGTAGCAAGTGCAACAGGGGGCTGCAACTTGTGACTTTGTTTAAGATTTTTGGTGAGCCTCAAAAACCAAGTTTGGGTTGTTTTTGAGCCCGTGAAAACAAACGTTGTATTGGGTTGAGGATTGTGAGCCCATGAAAATAATCTGGCTATATTCTTGAGGAAATATAGTGGAAATCCCAAGTGTGCACCTTGGGTAGTGGACGTAGGAGCCGAGAGTTGCTCCGAACCACTATAAATTCGTAGTGTTTAAGTGTGCTTGTCTCTCTACTCTACTCTTTTATTTTATTGCTTCCGCATTGCATTGCACACCACTAATACTTATACAATTTAGTGTTTAAATTGCACATACTTGCTCAAAATTCTTAAAACACCCAATTCACCCCTCCTCTTGGGCTTGCCAACTGGGCAACAAGTCGACTCACCACTTACTTGAGTCGATTCTTGAACTATGCCACCTAAAAAATGCATGTCAAACATGAATTTTTGAAGCTTTAACATGATTTTTTTAATTCCAACTTTCAAGTTTTCAATAACTCATAATTTTCTTAGCTTTTTTATATTATGAAAACATCCAAAATTATACAATTATCTTGCTTAAGGATTGATTATTTTATCCTGTCTTTCATTTGATTTGAAAGGTACCTAAAACATTGGTCTCAAAACTCTAATAAAATATTAATATCTCATATATACTCAAATATTTTGTTATTCATCAAAATCAAGACTGGAGTCAACAATCTTTCCTTTTTTGATGATAATAAAACTTTGAGTATATAAGCATACAAAGTTTGCAGTATTAGAGCCTGTAAATTTTAGTTATGAATCTTAGTATCAGAATGAGTTTGATTTTTCAATTTGTCAAGGAATCAAAGTAATTTATTAATAATGTTCTTTAAAATATCAGAGTACGATCATATAGGAACATAATTGCTTATAATAAACTGATGTATCAAAGCATTAATGTCTTAGAATTATAAAAACATGCTTGAATATTAATATTTCAAGGCATTTACCTATGTATCAGTAACATATCGAGGGGTGTATTAATGTATCAGATCAAATATTGATATATTAGAGCATGTATTGTAGATGTTTCAACATCTATCCGAATATATCGAGGTATATCACTTTTGTAACAGACTGGATCAAAAGATGAAAAAAGGTTTAAATTTTCAATTTTTCTCCCCCTTTCATATGTATATATGCATTTAACTTTTATTTACTTGTATACAATACTTCTACTCCCTTTTATCATCATTCGACTAAGTAATGCAGTATCTTAAATTTTTGCTTATTATTACCATTTCTACTCCCCCTCATTTTATCATTAGCTCTCTTTGTTTATGTGTATAATTAATTGACATTAAAGAATTTTATTCATATAGAGTATCAGAACAATCATTTGAGAAAGAATTTCATTCACATAGAATTTCATGTATACAAAAATGAAGATAACATAATATATATAGATATATGTATCAGTACAAAATCGATATTTTGTAGATACCAGAATATAAAATGCATGTACTACAAGGCATTAAGATGCAGTTAATAGACAAAGACAAGATCTAGGATCTTATGGATAGTATCTAAGATGCTAGTCCTCGTTAGAAGGGCAATATATGATTATAAGGGCCATGACTCTAGAAGCTGAATGTCTAAGCTTCTTATAAGTCAAGCTTCTGGTCCTACTAGAGGGACCAGAGTAGTGAAAGTTAGGTGTGTGGAAACCTGGAACCCTAGAGACTGGTTGGGTAGGATGGTTAGGTGGTAGATCTAACTGATCAGTAGAATAGTCTGCAGGAAAACTAGGATTTGTTGCCGGAGGTGGCTGATTTGCTGGAGGTTGATCTGCTAAAGGTGGTGATGGTGGAGAGTTCGAAGGAGGATCAGAAGGACTGGCTAGAGCTAGAGTGGGTATCAGTCACTGGATGGCTGCAAGTATCTTCGCGAACCCAGCCTCTACTCTTTCCTTGAGCTACTCCAAAGAATCATGTCTTTGTTCTCAAGCTCTGAAGGTTAGTATGCAAGACATCCACTCTACCAGATAGAACATCCACTCTGCCAGATAGAGCCTAAACATTTGTCCTAACTGATCCAATCACCAAGTTAACAATCCTCTCTACTATATAATCATCTGGTCTAGTCTGGAAGTGAGGAATGCCCGGTGACCTGGGGGTGAAGTTGAAGGGACGTCTGATGGACTGGCTGCTAGAGGAGTGTCGGGTTCGAGCTACTGTGTTGCTATCTCAAAGTTGGCAATTTTTTTCTCGAGCTTGGCACAGCTCATCTTGAAATTCCATTAATCGAGCAACAATTTTCCACCTTGCTTCCCTAGATGTGAGTAGTGACTCGAGGGCAAAAATTTTCCTATGGGCTAACAAGAGCTGGTTCCACATCTGAGCCATCCTAGCAGTTGTGTCCTAAATCACCTTGGAGATCTTCTCTGATAATTTTTTTAATTTCTCCTTGAACCTGGTCTTCTCAAAAGCATGCAATCTGACCATTGTATGGAGGTATTTAATCTCCTCGTCCACCTTTTCTAGAGCTTCCTATGCCTTCAACGATCTCCTTTTCCGACAGGTGGCTTTCTTTTCCACTTCTTGGGTTTTAGCTTATTGCTCCACAACATAGGCTCTGATTTCTATAGCACTATGGAGGTGTCTGGTAGGCATAGACTTGTCCAATGGAGGTCCAACAACTTGAACGTAGACATACTATTAAAATAAATGCATGACGCAAGGCATAGAAGGGAAACTTCATTTCATTCCATCAAATATAAGTGTTCTTACATGGATAAAGAATAAAAGAAAGAAAGGAAAAATTACAAGTTTAAAGAAACTATAGGCTCAAAGGAAAAACAAAAATTACAAGATCATCTACGGGGTCGGCAGTGTCAGAAAAGGGCACAACCCTAGTAACAGGATCATCCAATGGAGGCTTGGTAGCAAAGTAGGAGGAACAATCAGAGTGGCTTCAGGTGCAACCATGGGCTCAATAAAGGGGGCTTGGTGAAAACAGGTTCAGGCACAAAAATAGGCTCGACAGGAACAGCCTCAGGTGCTGCAAAAGATTTACCTACGAAAGCTTCAACCAAGGCAAGTGGAGTAATAACCTCACCATGATTGGAGGATTCCCTTTTGGACTCTCCCCCTTTATTTAAGAATGAAAGATCTAGTCCTTGGTAATGGTCGATGACTTGGACCCAGCATTCGGACCTGCCTAGTTCATGGCCCTTCTCAAAAGCTTACTGATTGAACACAATGTAATAGTCAGAAAACTCTTTAGATGCCTGAAAGGTTGCCACCACATAAGCCTTCTCGGCTACAAAATTTGAAGAAATCTAGTATTTTTTCATAGTAGTTTTGACCTCCTTCTTCACTTTAGCTAGTTCCTCCTTCGCCCTTGCCACCTCTATCTCTCTATCTCTCTTTCTCTTCAAAGCTAAATCATCCTTCACCTCATCGAGGTTAACCTTTACTATGGTCAAATCGGCTTCTACCTTGGCAAGCACCTCCCTCAGGTGCTCAAAAGCAGCCTCGACTATCTCAGCCCTTCGATGAGCCTTGGTAGCAACATTCTTGAATTGCCCTTGTAGTTCAAGGGCTTTCTCACCTCTTTGGGCTTGGTTCAGTAAGTCCACAAAAAATGAGACAACCGCAAAAGCCGAGCATCAAAAAGATAAAAGATAAAAAAATGAAAGTGAGGGCTAAAGTAGGTAGTACCTCTTGAACCATCATCCAATTTGTTTCCTTAGGTCCTGAAAGTTCATTGCCTAGACCCTCCCTAGTTCCTCCAGGAACAAACCTCTTTCAGAAGAGGCCCAAGTTGTCTCCCAGTTTGGAAGGAGTGGACCCTCCAGGCCTCCTCCTGACAGGAGCTTAAGATCGATGCCCCCCCACAAGACTATCTCGACTAGAGCATTGGGAAGTGACAGTCGAGGAATCGGGATAGTTGGAGGAAGAATAGTGGCAGTCTTCGAAGCACCACAGCTACAACGAGGGCTGGCTCAGAAGGAACCTTCACCATATTAGGCTCAGTAACTTAGCCTTTTTTGAAGTGGAGGAAGATATTTTGGCCTTCCTTTTCTTCCGAGCCATGGTCTTCCTCAATGCCTCTAACTGCTAGGGCATCATATCTGCAAATTATGTCATTTGATTAGACAAAGGAGAATGGCTAAAATTGTGTAAGAAATAGAACAAAGCCCTAAACTCACCTGTAGGGAGCCAACTGAGCCCTGCTCTATAGAGAGTTTCTTTAGATAGAAGATGCTTCAGGTGAGGGACTTTGTAACCCCTAAGGCTTCTAAAATGACTCTCTTCCTCGATACTCAAATTGGGGAAATCCAAGATGGAGGCCTTCAGCTGACCCTAGCTCGGCAAGCCCTAGTCTTTTATAGAAGGCAAGAAATGAAAAGGAATCATTTCTTCCACCCCTTGATGGTGGAAGGAGAATCCTTGATCAAAGTCCCAACACCCTTTTGGGTTGTGAGGTACTACCAAACCTTAGAATATGGATGTTTTTGAGTAGAGAAGAAGGCACCAAATAGAGAAAAAGTAGGTTGAACTTCCACCAAGAAACAAACAACTAGAAATCCTATAATATGCCTAATGGAGTTTGAAGTTAGAATGCATAAACGAGCTCCGTAGGACTAGAGGAGCTTAAGAATGAATGGATAGAGAGGAAACCTTAGTCCTATCTCAAATGCTTTCTCATAAACCCTAAATCAACTAGGAGGAGGATTGTTAATTCCGGCATTGGGGCTAGACAGCTTTAATTCAAAATCCTGAGGGATACAATATGCCATCCGAATAAGGATAGGTATTTCTAGTCCATTGTGGATCGATACCTCTCTGGGCCAAAGGTTTCCAGCATGGCACACTCTTTACATGGGGTGCCAGGATCCTTTGATGCTTCTCTCAGTGTCCCCCCTTTTCTGACATCCCTAGAGTCTAACATTTGCTATAGATTTAAAGAAGAAAAAGAAAATATGGGAAGGAAAAGAAAGCCAACCTAGAACTTAAGCAAAACAGAAAACCAGAAATAATAGACCCCCTCAAAGAGAACCATAAAGGAAGAAAAGTGAATGAGAAGAGAGGAACTAATGGGCAGAGTTGGGGACGATAGTCAGAAGCCCTAGAAGAAGAAACTCCAAGTAAAAGCACAAAGAAAGCCAAGGATAATAGATGGAGTCATCTTTTCAAATAGGGCGTGTAGCCCCAAATTGTCTCAAGCCATTCGACTACCTCCATGCAGTGGATCCCTATTTGCACCTAGCAACCATTAGTCATCCGAAATAAATGATATGCGTTCATCAAAGCACCATCGAAGGCCATGAACTGGTGTTCATCATTGACCTTGTCTGCTCGAATCCATCTTGAAGGCAGTGCGCTCTTGGGTTTGGAAAAGGACCCTCATATCCCTGACCCTTTTTTCTCTCAGGGTACTTTCATGATCCGACTGAAGTCCAGATCAAAAAATAAGGGGGTATCTGTTAATAAGAATTATGTTCGGGCCAGTGACATAGGGCCCATGGTAGTGAAAGTGGCCCATCGATCTAGCAACCCAGTCACCGAATGATAGTACATGGTTCAAGAGCTGGTCGAGACCGACAGCCTATCATACCAAATTCTCGTAGAGGAGGCAAGGGTACTATTACTGCCAGGATCATCATGGCCTGTAGCTAATGCCGAGCTCGGAACATGCTCCTTCCGCTCGGGATCCTGCTCGGGCGCTCGGACCTGCAAAACAGAGTTAGTAACCCGGGTCGGGGATTCCAGCGGGGGCACTCTAATGCTCAAGTTAGTAACAACCCGGGGAACAGATCCTCCTAGTCGAGCACCGAGAGTGGACTCCATGCTAGGAGGAGAATATAATGCACCGGGAGAGTGTAAAGGAGTTGAGCACGGAGCAAGAGAAGTGCTGGCTGAGGAGCTGAGATGGCAGTATCCGTCAAGACCTTCTCGCAAGTCTTCGGTAGCCTGGAGTTCTCAGGCTAGTTTGGAGCTCTCATGTGTGTCTGGCTTGCTTCACCTCCACTCCCTCGTCTCCCTCTTTTGCTTACCTTCCTTCTGAAACTACGAGGAGTTCCTTTATACCGTTGGGGGACTGCCAGGTACTTGCCTTGGGATCTCCACACCGTTCGCTGGCACGCGCGGCATCACCTGGTGCCATGTGCGGGATGTCTTTCCCCATCCGTGAAAGGGGATGGTACCGCGTGCGCTAACATTCCTTTCGGTCGCTCCACTTCCGGAAGCATGGCAGGGCCTCGATCAGCGGATCGCCGCCTTCTGGATCCGGATCTGTTGGTTGACTTCCTCTTTTGGGGGGGGCGTGGATGGTTGGTGAGGAGTGCAAGACCTCGATTATGGGTCTCTTCCCATTTTGGTGTAAGTAATGGCTGGAACCATCAACGCGGCTTGGTAGGCATCTTTCCGCAGTCCTTGGGCATCGAGCCGCCATCCTGGGAGGGTGGCGACTTCCTTCAGTGGTGGATCTCTTCGTTCGAGGTGGAGCTGATCTGGAGAGGTGGAGCTCGACTTCGGCTTTGGTGTCTTGACCCAAAGGGAGCATGGCCGGGCGAAGGAGGGCGGAGCTCGACTTCAACCTCGGCATCTCGATTCGAAGGGAGCGCGGCCAGGCGAAGGAGGGTGGAGCTCGACTTTGGCCCCGGCATCTCAACCTGAAGGGAGTGCGGCCGAGCGAAGGAGGGCGGAGCTTGACTTCGGCCCCGGCATCTCGACCCGAAGGGAGCGCGGCCAGGCGAAGGAGTCCATGCAGAAGTGTCCCACGTGGTAGCTTCGTCTGCCGTGTTGCTTATGGAATCTGACATTGGTTCCACGTTAGCGATCCTGCTACATCATTTTCCCCCCACTCTCGAGTCCCATTGGCGCGAAGCGCTCGGGGAGAAGGGAGTTAATGTGGCGCTGACGTGGAAAGGCAAGAATCCGGTGAAATAATTGCCATGATTGGCAGTGCTTCGTAAGGCGGTTTATCAAGCCAATGTAAGGGAGACACGTGGCCACGTCCGAGGAATACTTATTGCTGGCATGGGATTCGGAGTAGCCACGGTTGAAACGAGGAGCCTCCCTTGCTGATAGCTGACACATGGTGCAAATCCATCAGTAAGGGTGCTGCGAAGGTACAGTTGGTGACCGGTCATTTCAAAAAGAAAGGCAATCTTTTCCCAAAATACTTCTTCTTTCAAACTTTGCATGCCCACCATCGTACCAGCACCCTTCTTCTTCTCTGGTTGCTCTTGTCTCCACAGTTAGCCAGGTTCGTCCCTCTTCCCCTTCTTTCGGCTAGGCAGAGACTCCTTCTAAAGACCAGACCTCTTCTACTCAAGCTTTCTTATTCTTCTTCGTTCCTCTTCATCCTCTTCTTTATCATGTCCCGCTTCGATCCAGGTTTCCATCCCACAACCAACCAAGGTGAGGCCGAGCCTTCCTGGCCAAGGTCACCTTCTTCCTCCGATGAGAAGGAAGAGGTGGCACGCTTTGAGCTTAGTAGGAAGCCCACACCCCAAGGCATAGTGATTAGGGAGCCTTCATCCAATGTTCCACCTCCTCCTCCACTTGAACCAGTCCCCAAACTTGCTCGGTCAATGGGTCCCGGTGGGGTCGCTTCAACGATCTCCGCCAAGGAGCTGGAAACCATCCGGGAAACCTATGGTGTCCCGGACTCCATCCGGCTTTCGGTTTCTCGACCCAGGGAGCGGGTTACTTCTAGTGGCCCACGTTGGATTGCCCTCTACAAGGAGACACTCACAGGGGGCCTCCGATTTCCTTTCCACCCATTCTTTCTTTCTGTTTTGAGCCACTACCGTCTTGTCCCTGCTCAACTTGTCCCTAATGTCGTGAGGACAATCTTTTGCTTCATAATCCTCTGCCATTTTTATGGGATTGTTGCCCGTTTTTCCTTGTTCATGGCCTTTTTCACCTTGAAGTGCCACCCTTCCAAGGAGGGGTGGTGGTCCATCTCTTCTCGGCCGAGAGGCCTAAAATTTGAGCTTCCCTCTTCCATCAAGGGATGGAAGAGTAAGTACTTTTTTGCTTCGGTAGAGGGGGTCAACTGGGCTTGGAGCGACCCAGATCGGACCCCAAACTGGAACTCCACGGTCGAGTCATCTGATCAAGAAATCTATGACCAGCTTCGTGCTGACCAGGTTCCATCCCTCGAGGTTCTGTTGTCAGATCAAAATTTGTTCGAGGTCGGGGTCAGCCCAATCCAACAGTTGGGTGAGTTCGGCTCGGGCACTATCTTCTTATGTCTACTATTCGATACTCCGAGCTCGGAACTAACCTTTTCCTTTGTGTAGATATGAAGTTCTCCTTAGACAATCTCCTCTCCTTTTCCCAGAAGAGGGTTGCACCGGAGGGGGCTAGCGAATCTCCTTCGAAGAGGGCTCGTGTGGAGGGCGACGCGAGGATTGCTCCTGCTGCACCAACCGAGCCGAGCAAGAGAGTGGCCGTGCCCAACCTTGAGCCGAACAGGGTGGCAGAGTCCGCTCCCGAGCCGAGCGGGACCTCCGTGTTCAGCCTCGAGGTGCCGAGGCGAGTCGACCTGCCCTAGTCCAGGAGCCATAGGTGAAAGTCTGGGCTAGATCCGCTACGGCCGCTATCGCAGTGATGTCTCCCCCTCTGGAGATCATCGAGGTCGAGGAGAAGGAGCAGCAAGTGACAGAGCCTGCAGTAGTGGCACAGCCCAAGGTGGCGTCGAGCTCCCAGCGCACCCCAGACACTCCCCCATAAGGAGGAGCAGATGATCCCGCATCGGTGGCGAGCAGGAAGGAGCAGGATGACTGCAGGGTTCCCTTCAAGCTGGCACCAAACATCTCCCTCGTTCGAGACCAGAAGCTTGCCGAGCACATGATAGACTTCACCATTCAATCATGCGACCGACAGAAGAAGTCGGGAAGGTTCCTTGCCAATGCCATCGACAGCACCTTCCCCCAGCTTTACTCAATGAGTGTTTTCTTGCTTTGTTATGCTTTATTCTTCTCAGCTTACCTTTGAGGTTGATGTTCTTTTCTGGTACAGCTCGGTGCCGAGATCCTCCTTATTAGGGACTACTACCAAAACTGGACATGCTGTAGGGAGCGGAGCTCGAGTCCTTGAAGGAGGAAGTAAGCCGCAGGAGTAGCGACGCCTGGGAGGCTAGCATGAAGATCAAGGAGCTTCGCGGCGAGGCGGCGAGGGCTGAGAGGCAGATTAAAGAGCTCGAGGAGTCTCTGGACTGGGAGAGAAGCCGGTCCTGGGGTATGTCGGACGAGCTCAAGGCCAAGGAGGCCAGGCTTAAAGAGCTCGATGCCGAGATCGCCAATGAGAAGGGACGAGCTCGGTCCCTTCTGGTGGAGCTGGAGGTGGCAAATGACTGGGCCACTACCGCCGAGAAGAAGGCCGTAGCTGTGGAAGAAAAGACTGCCGCAGCGGTCTGCTCGGCAGAGGTTGCGGAGAAGAAGGCCTCCGAGGTGATCTACCAGGCTAGGATCGTCAGGAAGAAGGCTGCAGAGGCGGTGGTCGAATATAAGGCCTCCAACGAGTTTAGGGCCGAATTCTGGGAGGCGGTGACAGATTCCTTCCATAAGGGATTCATGCATTGTCAATCCCAAGTGGAGGGTCTGGTCCCGGAGAAGCAATTGAGCACATTGAGAATCCCGGGTACGATGGAGGGCCAGCTGCTGCTGAGCAAGCCCTGCCACCGGAGGCCATCGAAGATGGGGCTCCACCACCGGAGGCTCTAGAGGATGCTGCCCCGATCGAACGCCCTGACGGAAAGGGGACGGCCGAGTAGGGTAGGCCC
The DNA here is from genome assembly GCA_021397845.1 of Areca catechu. Taxonomy (NCBI): domain Eukaryota; kingdom Viridiplantae; phylum Streptophyta; class Magnoliopsida; order Arecales; family Arecaceae; genus Areca; species Areca catechu. The sequence continues at coordinate 200,009,128 of CM038039.1, read as the reverse complement.
CTTGTAATTTTTCTTTTTTTTTTTCCTTCTTCTCTAGGCTACTCAGCCTATCAGGCCCGGGGATACTTACAAGAACCTTAGCATATGTCAATAGAACTTCTTCTTGATCATTTGGGTCTATGTTCTCCTTTTTTTTTTTTTTATGTGTTATTGAACTTTGCCAAGCTCGAACATGTGATGAAGTTAGAGATAAGTTGCCTCCACTTCGTTCACGAAGTGGATAAGTGCTTCTGAATGCTTTCTTTTTCTTTTTTGTATACATATATAGGATCCTTTCGGTCTCACCAGGATCAGCTCCAGGCATGCCGGAGAGCTGGACTCCGGGCTTCAGTATCGGAGAGCTGGGCTCCAGGCTTTGGTGCCGGAGAGCATGGGATCCGGGCTTGAGTGCTGGAGAGCTGGGCTTGGGCTTTGGTACAGGAGAGCTGGGGATCTGGGTTTGAGTGCCGAAGAGCTGGTCTCCGGGCTTTGGTGCCGGAGAGTGTGGGATCCGTGCTTGAGTACCGGAGAGCTAGGCTCCGAGCTTTGGTGCCGGAGAGCATGGGATCTAGGCTCGAGTGCCGGAGAGCTGGGCTCTGGGCTTTAGTGCCGGAGAGCATGGGATCAGGGCTTGAGTGCTGGAGTGCTGGGCTCCGGGCTTTAGTGCCGGAGAGTGTGGGATCCAGGCTTGAGTACCGGAGAACTGGGCCCCGGGCTTCGTTGCTAGAGAGCTGGGCTTCATTGCTGGAGAACTGGGCTTCGATCTTGAGTGCCGGAGAGCTAGGCCTTGGGCTTTGTTGCTAGAGAGCTGGGCTTCGATCTTCGGTGCCAGAGAGTTGGGCCCCGGGCTTCATTGCCGGAGAGCATGGGATCCGTGCTTAAGTGCTGGAGAGCTGGGCCCCGGGCTTCGTTGCCGGAGAGTTGGGCTCCGATCTTGAGTGTTGGAGAGCTGGGCCCCATGCTTCGTTGCCGGAGAGCTGGGCTTCGGTCTTCATTGTCGGTTGGGCCCCAGTCTTCGTTGCCAGAGAGCTAGGCTCCGATCTTGAGTACCGGAGAGCTGGGCCCCGAGCTTCATTGCAGGGAGAGCTGGGCTCCGGGCTTGAGTGCCGAAGAGCTGGGCTCCGGGCTTCGGTGCCGGAGAGCTGGGCTTCGGGCGAAAGTGTTCCTGCAAGGCAAGATTGATTTGCTCAAAGAGAATAATTATCATCATTGCTAGATTGAAAACATTACATTACTGATAATATATTCTCAAATTACCGGCATTCCATGTGTGCGGGAATCTAGCACCGTTCAAGTTTGCTAGATAATAGGCTCCATGAGGAAGGGCCTCGACTACTTTGTAGGGGCCTTCCCAGTTTGGCAAGAGCTTGCCGCACTCTTGAGGTTGGGATGCCTCAGCTTGGCACAATACCAGGTCGCCGGGTGGAAGGTCTTCAGCTTTACCCGTGCATTGTAATACCGGGCTACACGCTGTCTGTAAGCCACCATCCAGAGTCGGGCCTTGTCCCTAGTTTTCTCGAGGAGGTCCAGGTTGAGAAGAAGGCGTACCGAACTCTCTGCTTTGTTGTACCACTGTATCACAGCGTGGGAACGCTGAACTCGACTGGGACAATAGCTTCCGTGCTGAAAGTGAGGTTGAAAGGCGTTTCGTCCGTAGCCGTTCTGGGAATTGTGTGGTAGGCCCAAAAAATGGTGCGAAGTTCTTCTGCCCACCTACCCTTGGCTCGATCTAGCCTAGTTCTGAGCCCTTGGAGAATGGTCCGATTGGTCACCTCGGCTTCTCCGTTGATCTGAGGGTGAGCTACTGAGGTGAATCGATGCTGGATGCTGAGCTCGGCACAAAATTCTTCGAACTCCTGGTTGTCCAACTACCGCTCGTTATCGGTGATGATGCTGTGGGGAAGCCCAAAATGGTAGATGATCGACTTCAAGAAGAACTGGTGGACCTTGGCTTCTGTGATCCGCACCAGTGGCTCTGCTTCTACCCACTTGGTGAAGAAGTCGATGGCCACTATTAGAAACTTCTGTTTCCCTGATGCGGGAGGAAATGAACCTAGGATGTCCATTCCCCACTAGGCGAAAGGCCATGGGGCGGAGAGCTGGGAGAGTGGCGCCACCGGCTAATGCTGTATGTGGGCGTGGCACTAGCACCGGTCACACCTCCTCACGAAGTCAGCGATGTCATCTCTCATGGTTTTCTAGTAGTATCCTTGTCGGAGGGCCTTGTATGCAAGAGTTCTCCCCCCGACGTGGTTTCTGCAAAGGCCCTCGTGTATTTCTTGGAGTATGAAGGTGGCCTCTGCGAGCCTTAAGCATCTTAGGAGCGGATAGGAATAAGATCAGTGGTAGAGTTGTCCTTCCATGAGGACAAACCGCGAGGCCTTTTTCTTGATAAGGCTGGCCTCTGCTCGGTCTTCCGAGAGTGTGCCATCGGTAATGTACCTGATGTACCTATCCATCCAACTCGGCTCCAGGATGACTTGCCGCACCTCTGCGAGAGCTTCATAGCTTGGATTTTTGAGGTACTTGATATGGGCGTGCCCCAGTGACGAGTTCGGCAAGGTCGCAAGCCTTGACAGTATATCGGCTCGAGCATTCTCACCTTGGGGGATGTGAGAGATGCTGAAGTGCCGGAAACCTACTGTGCTTGAGCATACCTGCTCCAAGTACCTCATCATCTGGGGGTCTCTTGCTTTATACTCTCCGGAAACCTGTCCGGCCACCAGTTGGGAGTCGGTAAGGACCTTCAGGCTTCGTACACCCAGCTCGCGGGAGATCATGAGGCCCACGAGGAGTGCCTCATACTCCGCCTGGTTATTTGTCATGGCGAACTTGAAGCGAAGTGCGTATTCGACTACAACTCCATCGTTGTTGGCGAGGATGAGACCTGCACCGCTTCCGCCTGCATTGGACGTGCCATCAACGTGGAGGATCTAGAACTCCTCGGTTCCGGGCTCCATGGGTTGCTCCAGAACTGTCTGCACTGGCTCTTTGGCGAGCCCCGCGCACTCGACCAGGAAATCGGCCAGCACCTAGACCTTCTGTGATGACCTCGATCGATACACGATGTCGACTCGCTGAGCTTGAGCACCCACTTAGCCAAGCATCCAGATGTGACGGGATGGCTGAGCACAGACCCTCAAGGGCTGGTCCATCAATACCGTGATCAGGTGTGCTTGGAAGTGTGGCATAAGATGTTAAGCAGACATGATGAAAGCAAAAGTGAGTTTTCGGATTGGGTGTACATGATCTCGGCATCCCGAAGGATCTTGCTGGCATAGTACACTGGCTTTTAAGATCCATCCTGATTTGTGCGGACAAGGACCGAACTGATGGCTCCGGGGGTGATTGCCAGTATAGCAGGAGCTTCTCTTTTATCTCCGGCCTGGAGATCAGTGTGGTGATGCCAGGAAGTCATTAAGCTCTTCGAAAGCTGCCTTGCACTCCTCTGTCTAGGTGAAGCCATTCATCTTGTGCAAGACCTTGAAAAAGGAAAGGCATCGATCTGCTGACCTCAAGATGAACCGGCTTAGCATGGTAATCCGACCCGTCAAGCGTTGCACCTGCTTCTTCGAGGTCGGGTGCTCCATGTTGATGATTGCCTGGACCTTCTCGGGTTCACCTCGATTCCTCTTTGGGTCACCATGAAGCCAAGGAACTGCCCTGCTGCCATGCCGAAGGCACAGTTCATCGGGTTCAGCTTTATCTTGTGCTCTCAGAGGTTATGGAAGGCTTCGCGAGGTCAGCGACTTGGTCTGAGCTTGGCTTGCTCATGACAAGCATGTCGTCCACGTAGATTTGCATGTTTCTACCAATATGGTCCTTGACGACCTGATTGACAAGTCACTGGTACGTGGCGCCAGCATTCTTTAAGCTGAACTGCATCATCCGATAGTAGTACGTCCCTCGGTCGGTGATGAAGGTAGTGTGCTCCTCGTTCTCTGGGTGCATCTGGATCTAGTTGTATCTAGAGAATGCATCCATGAAGGAGAGCAAACGGTGCCCCAAGGTGGCATCCACTAGCTGGTCGATCTTTGGCAGAGGGAAGCTATCCTTTGGACATGCTCAGTTGAGGTCAGTGTAGTCCACACAGATCCTCCACTTTCCATTATTTTTCTTCACCATGATCACATTTGCCAGCCAGCTCGGATATTCTACTTCCCGAACGAAGCCGACTGCAAGGAGTTTGTCCACCTCCTCGTTAATCGCCCTTTATCACTATGGTGCAAAACTTCTTTTCTTTTACCGCATAGGGTGATACTTTGGGTCAATGCTCAGTTTATGAGTGATGATCTCTAGTGGGATCCCAGGCATGTTGGCAGCCGTCGAGGCGAACATGTCGGCGTTCGCCCGGAGGAACTCCAGCAGGTGGGTTCATTCATCATCTTGTAGCTGCGTCCCAATCTGCACCGTCTTCGTCGGGTCGATTCCGAGAGGGTATGATAGCAGGTGCTCGATCGGGCCACCTCTGGGGTCTTGCGCCCTTTGGTTGAGGTTGTCTGCACTGGTGTCGTCCTTGGCAGCCTTGGCCCCAGGGACGGTTTGGAGGCAATGTTGAATTGGTTGAGATGCCCCCTCATCTCCCCGACACCGTAGGGAGTTGGGAACTGCACCAATAGTCGCTTGGTGAAAATGACCGCATCGAGCAGGTTGAGCCCAGGTCAACCAAGGATTATGTTGTAGGCCGAGGGGAGCCTAACAACAGTGAAAGTCATCATGACGGTACTCTATTGAGGTGGCGTCTCGACAGTAACGGGGAGAGTGATCTCCCCTTCGACTCCTATGGAGTCACCAGTGAAACCAACATGGGATGTGTGCACGGGTCTGAGCTGAGCAAAGGAAAGATTCATCCTGGAGAAAGCATCATAACAACGCACATCCGTGGAGCTCCCACTATCAACCATGATGTATTTTACAGGATGCTTTGCGATCATCATCTCGATGACCACGGCATCATTGTTTACATTTTTATTTTCATCCCCCCTTTCCTCACAAAGGAAAGTACATCTTCAAAATTTTTCCCACCTTGGGCCTTCTTGGGAGCACGCTCGACTTCCTAGTGTATTATTCTCACCGGCTTCTCGGTAGGGTGGTTCGACAGCAGGGACTGGAGGGAGTGAGGCAAGCGTCTGAGGTTCCGTTGGGGTTATGCCCCTCACGAACCTTCCGAGGTAGCCCCTCTTCATGAGTTCTTCAATTTTTCTCTTGAGGTTGCGGCACTCCTTGGTATCGTGGCCGTAATCGTGGTGGAAATTGCAGTACTTCGTCTTGTCGCGACCATTGGATGGCTTCAGTGAAGGTGGGTGCCTCAGGTAGCGCTCACCCTCGATCTCCATAAGGATTTTCACCCTCGGGATGAGGAGAGGGGTGAAGCTCCCTTCTGGGATGGGGTCTCTTCTCGGCTTCGACCTTTGGTGGGAGTTCGGCATGGCTGGTCCGGGCTTTCGTGCCCCAGAGGTCTCCCTGGGAGATGGCTTCTTCAGAGGCCTTCCATCCAGCTCCCTCCTTATTCGGTCTGCCTCCTCGGTGCGGATGTACTTCTAAACTCGGAGGAGGAGCTCAGAGTAAGTCTTGGAGGGTTTTTTATCAAGAGAGTAGGTCAGGCGAGAAGTCCTGAGCCCTCTCTTCAGTGCCAGCATGGCGACTGGCTCGTCAAGATTGTAGATATCCAGCGTGACAACCTTGAAACGGGCTACGTAGTCCCGTAGGAGCTCGTGATCCTGCTGCCTGATGGAGAAGAGGCTATCCGTCTCTCGTGGCACCTTCCAGCAGGCATCGAAGTGAGCCACGAACTTTCACTCCAGCTGAGTGAAGCAGTTGATACTCTCTGGCTCTAAGCGGGTGAACCACACCCGAGTTGCTTTCCGGAGAGTAGCATGAAAGACGATGCAGAGGAGAGCGTCGGTAGTCCCTTGGACTCTCATGAGGGCCTTGTAGCTCTCAAGGTGATCTAAGGGATCAGTGGTCCCATCGTAAGGATCTACTTGCGGCATGCGAAACCGGCTCCTCTTGGACTTCTCGGGAGAAAGGGGGATGGGCATCGTAGCCCGCCGGCTCGCTAGCAGAGCCCTGCATATTTGCAAACTGGCAGGTAAGCTCTGCCAGCTTGCGCTCCTGCTCCTCCAGGCGCTTCTCTGCCATGTGGCTGATGGCTTCGTCTGTTAAACCCTCCGTGAAGGCTGCAGGAGACGGAGAAGGTGACATGAGGTGGTGTCCATGATGGGAGGTCTTGCCTTTTCGACCTCGGCGGGCTCTAGCTGTCACCCGCTCGAGGGTCAGGGACCGATTCTCTCGATTGGCAGATCCGGCCCATTGTCTCTTCACTGGGGTTCGGTGACTACCCCGATGGTCGGTGATGGCCCATGGCTGCGAAGGCCTCCCTTGGAAGGAATGCAGGCTATCGCGGGGTGCTACGGCATGGGCTGTGGGAGTCCCTGGCTGCTAATGGATAGCCAAGGACTGATGCTGGTGCTGGTGCTAGTGCTGGAGCTGGCGCACTGCTACAGTGAGAATCTGCATTTGCTGGGTGAGTACGGCCAGCTGAGCGTCTGTTGGAGGTGGTTGGGCTTGAGCGGGGGGCTCCCTTCTGGACTGTGCGGGTCTCCACGGGAAGGGGGATCTCCCGCATGGCTGGTGGAGACTTCTCTCGCTTGTATCATTACCATCCTCCCGGTGAGCTGCTTGCAAGGGATTTGGGTTGGATCAAAATGCGTCCTGCCCTCGCCCCTACCTGGTGCGCCAATCTGTTGCTGCCAGATCGTCATGGCCTGTAGCTAATGCCGAGCTCGGAACGCGCTCCTGCCGCTCGAGATCCTGCTCGGGTGCCCGGACCTGCAAAACAAAGTTAGTAACCCAGGTCGGGAATTCCGGTGGGGGCACTCTGATGGCCAAGTCAGTAACAACTCGGGAGAACATATCCTCCTGGTTGAGCTCCAAGAGTGGACTCCGTGCTAGGAGAAGTATATAATGCACTGAGAGAGTGTAAAGGAGTTGAGCGCAGAGCAGGAGAAGTGCCGGCTGAGGAGCTGAGATGGCTGTATTCGTCAAGACCTTCCAGCAGGTGTCCAGTAGCCTAGAGTTCTCATGCTAGTTTGGAGCTTTCCTGTGTGCCTGGCTTGCTTCCCCTCCGCTCCCTCATCTCCCTCTTTTGCTTACCTTTCTTCTGGAACTATGAGGAGTTGCTTTATGCCGTTGGGGGACTGCCAGATACTTGCCTTGGGATCTCCACACTGTTCGCTGGCGCGCGCGGCGTCACCTGGTGCAGTGTGCGGGATGTCTTTCCCCATCCATGAAAGGGGATGGTACCGCGTGCGCTGACATTCCTTCCGGTCACTCTACTTCCGGAAGCATGATAGGGCCTCGATCAGCGGATCGCCGCCTTCTGGATCCGGATTTGCTGGTTGACTTCCTCCTTTGGTGGGGGCGCAGATGGTTGGTGAGGAGCGCATGACCTCGATCAGGGGTCTCTTCCCATTTTGGTATAAGTAACGGTTGGAACTATCATCACGGCCTGGCAGGCGTCTTTCCACAGTCCTTGGGCATCGAGCCATCATCCTGGGAGGGTGGCGACTTCCTTCAGCAGCGGATCTCTTCGTCCAAGGCGGAGCTGATCTGGAGGTAGAGCTCGACTTTGGCCTCGACGTCTCGATCAGAAAGGAGCGCGGCCAAGCGAAGGAGTATGGGCAGAAGTGTCCCACGTGGTAGCTTTGTCCACCATGTTGCTCATGGAATCTGACATGGGTTTCACATTAGCAACCCTACCACATCGGATACAATACTAGGAGGCAAGGGTAAAATACTGACAGGTAATTTTAATTTTGGTGCACCGACCGGCCAACAACTAGATCCTTCAATTGAGAAAAGGTTGACGTTGATGCAATCAGCCAAGGTGACACCAATAGCATCCGACTGACCTTACCATTTAACCGACCCCCTATCGGGAGAAGTCTCCAAGTGACGATCGGCAGAATCTCCAAACAGCTCAACATGAGCAAGGCCCAGCTATGCACTTGCTATATGCCTTGGTCCCTCGGTGCCCACTCCACTTGGACAAGTCCCACTAAGCACCAATCCTTCGAGCATGCATACCCGGGAAAGCTTTGGCAGCATCCCAATGATAGACATCCGATCGACCAACCATCAGGCCAAACCAGATGGTCAGCATGCGGCAGCCTCTCCACCTAACTGCAAAGAATGCCATGTTCAGCCAAGCTGCATTGGGCATCATTGGTCTTCTCCGACTGAGCGAGCTCCAATGGTAACCAGTGCAAGTACCCGAGGACCCTTTGCTAATCGATCATCAGACATCGTTACACGCCCAACATATAACCCTCCATGCATCTGCTCGGGAAGAATCCCTCGATTGGTCAAACTACATCAGGTGCCATCGGACCGATTGGGTCCATCTGACCCAGCTTCCGTACGGACCAACCTCTATAGCCTGATGGTCCCAGGCTCCTCATGTGCATTCTTCTTTTAAATGGAGCTACCCCGAGCAAAGCTCCTCTGACTGATCAGACCCTAGATACCCTAGCTAGGGATGCTTGGACTAATGGGCCCTCAAGTAATACATCCATTCAAACATATAGCGGCACGGTCTTCTAATGCCCATCGCCATGATCTCCGACACGTGGCTAGCCCCTCCATCATATCTTAAAATTTTTAATCATTACCGGATTCAAACAATCAAGGAAAGCGTGCTTAAACTCATACAGCGGTGATAAGAAGCTTATTTTAAAAGATCCAGGCGATAACTCCTCGCTTCCCTACCTTCATTCATAAAAACTAAATAAAGGAGCAGGCATATACGCGAATATGACCATAAAGTTTGCTTAAATCATGTACATTTCCTAACATGCATGCTTCTTTTTTATCCAATGAAATTAAATTTGTATATAAAAAAAAACTGACAGCATAGTTGATCAGGCGACAACATATATAGCTAACACAAAAACTACCTTCTGGACTATTTCATCAAAGAATTTCTCAATTTTTTGTATATTTTATTTTTTGATTCACATCAAAGTATTTTTATTAGAATGGTTTAACAAATCTGGATTTATCCAAAAAAAAAAAAAGAAAAAAAAAAAGAAAAAGAAAAAGTTGGCTGCATATAAATTTGTATGGTGCGTGCACGGAGCAGTCGTGTCCGTTCTGAAACTTATCTGGTTTCGAAAAAGTGGCTGGGTACATATCTAGTGGGCAACCCACGCATGATCCGTACAAAAGGGGGCATGATATCTGGTTCGATTTCGAGCAAAAAGAGACTCGAGTCTCTCATTACTCGAAGAACGTATGCTTTATCCAATTGGGCTAACGTATCCAGTTCGAGCCGCTTCCTTTTCTTTGGCTACGGTCTTTTCCTCTGCTATGCCCATTTCCCATCCCCATTCGCCCAAACAACTCATGCGTTGTCTCATCCCTTACATGCAATCCCACGCGTGATCTAAAAACCAAGTGGGAATAATAATGGAGAGCCTCTCCCTTGCACTTCCATCATGGAACTATTTTCTCCATATTTCCTTTCAGAACTGAGTGCACTCCTGAAAGGAACCCTGAGAGGTAGGTGAGTGCAGTGTGACTCCAACTCGAATCAAGTTGCACTTCTAGCTTGTTGGGGGCTTTCATCACCTTGCTGCCAAGAAATAACGATATATAGGACTGGCAGTAGCGAAGAAAAAAGCTTCTTCTAGATTGGATGAGATGAGGAAAACATACATCATCCCGATCAATATATAGCTTGATATGATTTGGGAGTAGACCACCATGCAGCGGAAAAATATTATATACAATTGGCTGGACCAGATCCACCGGCTCGACTATATATATATAGACCGGTGCAACTATAAACCAACGATAAATTCTTGAATATGTAGACATGCTCAGTCTACCCACATATATTATAGACAAAGCTAATGAAAAAATATTTTATATATAAGCATTTTGAATTGAAAACTTTTATAAATATAGTCAAGCAGTAGTGTGTTAAAATGGTTGCAGAAAATTTTCAGTTCAGAATATTGATGTTATATTATTTTATTGGCTTTATGTTTGGTATATATGATAGACTAAGTTTATCTAAAATTTTTTTCTGATGATGATCATGCATGCATGCATGCATGTATATATATATATATATATATATCGTGCGTGTTGATTTTTGCTTGGGTTGGTGCACCGCTAAGTTGATGACTTTAGTCTAATCAATAATTTCTCTCCGGCGCCAAGTCTCGTGTATTTTGTACGCTATCGTTCTTTTTTTCTTCTACAACATGATTCAATCGTACATATCACTTGACTTTCCAGACTCGATATTCCCATTTCATGCGTGCAGTGTTTGGATTTGGACTTGACTTTGTGATCGACTTGGAACGGAGAACACACAGTCCTCCGTACGTCATTTTAATATGGTTTCCGCCTGATAGAATGTATCTATTTCTTCGTCACCTTGTTTTTTTTATTTTTATTTTTTTGAGCGAGGGGAAGGCGTGGGGATTAAACAAAGTGAGAGATTTCTTTAGCGTGATCGAAGAGGTTCCAGTCATCCTGAATGATAGAGACCAAAGTGGTCATGTCCCTATGGATTGGTTCCTGCTCTAGCTGCAAGAATTTTTAACACCTCGATACATGGCAAGCAATATAGAATAAGTTGCATGCAATCCAAAATATGTAGAGTACCTGCAGCCAACGGGGTGTTAAATTTATGATCACTGTCAAGGCTAGACGTGCATGTCAACAACCAGAGTCTTTTCATACGTTAAATAAATGCAATTTGCAAAATATAGCACCATGAAAGATGCTATCTTTATCGAATATAATCCTTGCCAAATTATATATATCAGGCCTACAATATTTAGCCCCATCGGTAGGTATCTGCCATTTTTTTTTTTTTTTAAATTTTGGAAAAATCACCCACCTTGGCTAAACTGAAGTACGTACTTGCAGGTATTTCCACGTTCAATATGCCTGTCTGTATATGTTCTTTGTTTGCATTTCGTATATATAAACAGTGTAGACCATCCACCTTTTCTTCCGAGGAAAAAGAAGGAAAATGCCAACCAAAGTTCCCACCCACTCTTATGGTTCAACCTGGTGGGTGCAACTTGTTTAGCAGGTATGGAATGAATGACTCTTTTGTGCTGGCAGCATTTTATCGATTAAGATCGGAACTAGACCCGGTCGGCTGAAATCGGGTCGGATTTTGGATCAGATTTTAAATAAATTGGATCGAACTTCGGACTTTAAAATAGAGGCTAATCAATTTCGGGCCGGACTCGGGCACCCTTTGAGTCGGCCCGGACCGGCCCAAAATAGGCCCGATCCAAATTCCTAATCCTAGATATTTTTCCCTCCAGTCTCCCTCTCTCCGTTCTCTTTCTCTCGGTCTCTCTCGTTTCTATCTCTCTCTCACAATCAGCTCCTAACGGCCAACGCCCCCTCGCACCCGACGGTCGACGCCCTCGCCCCCTGTGTGGCTGTGCAATCCTGCGGCCCCTTTATGGCTCTGCCACTCCGATCTCCCTCCTCGACCCCAGCCCCGTACTAGATGACCTCGTAGTCCCCCTCCGACTTCGATCCCCCCCTTCGGCTTTGATTCCTCTCCGTACGACCCCGCGGCCCCTCTCGAGCTCCGATCTCTCTCTCCCGGCCTCGATGCCGTCCTGTCTCCTGCGCGACGTCGCGGCTCTCCCTTCCTAGCTTGGCGGCTCCGATCTCTTCTCCGGTTCCGTTGCCCTCGCACCCACCGGGCTTCGGCCAGATCTTTTTTTGGGGGGTTCATTTGGACTTTTGCTCGGGCCGGCCTAATCAAGCTCAGGCTCGGGCTCGAGTTGGGCTCGGACTTGATATTTTAAGAAAGTTTCGGATATAAGCTCGGCCCAAAGTCCGAAATTTTTTTCGGACCGGGCTCGAATAGGGATGTGGCTCGATCCGACCCGATCCACTTCCAGTCCTATTGTTGATATAGGATGGATGTAAATTAGAGAGTATGGATCATCTTTGATATGCTGGACCATGCAGTCATGTGGATGGTTATTATCAAGAGATGATGGACGGTCATCAAAGGATAACTATCAAATAAGATGGTCGGCACGATGCATACTGTTGGATGGTCGATCATCTTTAATGACGGTCATCATCTATATTAATTTGTATAGTATTATATAGTATGTTCCATGCACCATCGAGGATCGTAGTTACACATCAGATGCAGAAGACTGATGATATATAGAGTCTCTTTGACTAAAAATTATACTCCTTCCAATAAGATAAAAATTAGATTCCAGAGTAAGTAAAGCATAACGAAATAAAAAGACCAGGCTGGGTGATTAGCTTTCCTCTCCTCTCATTCGAGTATATACCATTTCGGATTTTAGCAAATTCCAATAAGATTTTGTGGAGGGCTTGGATTTTGGTCTCTAGTTTTACATGAAGCAACACAAGCATGGGTTGCATGCACATACATGGAGCATGACGCAACTTGGGCATGGGTAGTGCACGAGTAGCTGATGTCAGTATGCTATCAGCAAACTGCTGTTGGACCGGATAAGCTCGGTACGTATATCGCTTTTTGAGGGAAGATATGCCAAGTATTTACCCAAAAAAAAAAAAAAAAAAAAAGAGAGAGAGAAAAAGATATGCCAAATATATCACAAGTGGGCTACTTTGTTATCATGGCTCGCTCGTTGCACTCTTTGTAACCAAATAACTAGAAAATAAAATAACGGAGAACGACAAGCATATGCCGATCATGTAACATAAATAAACTCGAAGTATTGTTAGAGGGGTAAGTAATGGCTAACAAATGTGGGTCGTTGCAACATTTGGCGAAGAAGTGACCTAAAAAAACTTTGAACTCTAATATCATTGCGCGCATTGATTTATCGTATCTTTTAACATTTATTTATTTCAATATTCATAGATATTTAACAAATTATTTTATATTATTTTATATTTTTCCAAGCAGAGGTCTACGTCCATTAAATAAAAATTAAGATCGATGTTTTCATCATGCGATATATATATTTGAATAAGAGAATTTAATGTCAGGGTTCGGGGACCGGACAGAATAATTTCTTGCTAACTGCTACTGCAATTGTTATTAATTCTTTGCCATCTATTCTATGCATGACATGCGGTTCATACATCTCTATCATTCTTTATGTATATTTTATGTATGGTTCCATGTGGTTAACACATCTCTATCACTCCCGTTATAAATTTAAACCCAATGTGGGTTTGGAGTGTTTAGCGTGAGAAAGACTAGAACCTCATAGTCTTTTCTCTTCCTTGCCGTCCTAGAACTCCTACAGAACCGTAGATTAATTCGCTGTTTGAACTCCAGATGTTTTTCTATTGAAATATTGAGACAGATCTCAACGTAGGAATTAGAGAACAAGTAGGACTTGACAAGGAACACCATGCCTAACCTGGAGTTTGGACCACCCTAAAAATTCTATATCTTTGGTGACAATATGGGTGCCATTATTCTGTTCATGTCTACTTTTCTTTTGCTCTAGTGGCTTGTTGATTAGTGTTTCTTCGTATCTGCTCCTTTGAAAACAAATAGATACCAGCACACACTAATGGGATTAGAAGGGAAAGAGACAGGTCAGCTTTCCCTATCAAGCTGATCTCTCCAATCACACCTCTCCAAATGATTAATCACCATTAGGAGTTGAGGATTCCCCCTAATAATCTAGATACCAATCCTAGCACATTAATGTCAAATATCATTTATTTCTAACTGTGATACAATTAATGTTTGGTGAATGTCATGGCCGTGATGGGCAACAAAGGTGGTCCACGGCACTTTGGGCATTCAAAAAGAAGAAAGATAAAAAAGGGAAAAAAATATACATTTGGTCTACAGTTGCCGCATCTTATGTCATCTCTATTTTTTTTTTTTTTTTTTTTTTGATAAAAAAAAAAGAATAGAGGGGGTTAAACCCGGTGTAGCTACCCCGCCAGGTAATGTTCGATGCAAGGTGCTTAGATTTTCGCAGCATTTTCTCATCTATAAGTAAGTAGGTCAACCTAACACCACTAAGATGCCGGTTGGTAGAACGGGAACAGAGAAGGAGAACATCGATCTCTCATTTAATCCAACTCGTCATGGACTCCAGGGAACAGTTATTGGATTTAATCGAGTTATCGTGCGTGGATCATGTCTCGAATCTTGACCAAATGAATATGAGGTAAGGCCTGTACCAACTGGATTATCACCTTAGCGGTTATCTCAATTTTTTTTAGTGGACTGGTTTGATGACTTTCTCAGAAGATGGAGAGATAATGACTAGCTTGGGCACTCCTGAACCCTTTAATAAGTCACACTTATTTGTCCAAACAAAATATGCAAGGACTTGATCATGAATTCACCGTACCCGTAACTATCATATCAATAATTGCTAGCTTTAATCGTCACCTCCATTTTGTTTTGAGAACAATTGCTATGTTTTATATTCTAACATTGCAGCAGCATTAAAATGTTTGATATGCTAGCTTGGAATTTTAGTGCACCTTTTGATTGATTCAGTTTGATGGTCAAATAATATAGTTGCTTATCTCTATCAAACTGAATGTGATCATGAAGCATCAAGCAAACAATTAACAAGGACTTAGCTCTATTTTCTCCGGATCAAGTATTCTAGCATTACATTCATCATTCCTCTGATGATTTCAGTCATTCCTCTGATGATGTCAGCACTTTCATACTGTTTTTAGTTTCATATTTCATGCCATCAATTAGATTAAAATATTAGCTTAGCATTGGTGCGAAACATAATTTAATTTGAATGTTCTAGTAATCCATCCATCCATCCTGTAGAAAAAAACATATTCCTCCAATTCACCAAGAAACGAAGTACTTAAAATATATATCCAAGTCCATGCATGTTCACGATCGACTAGAGTTCTTGAAAGAGTCCAATATTACTGCAGAAATGTCAAATTAGCCACCAAACAAGTAGATAAAAATAGTTATAGTGACCCATCTTTTCTTTTGTAGCATATTTGATGGCCTTTGTGTGCCATACATGATACATGATTATAATAGTTATTTTTTTGGTAGAAAATATTGTAGTCATTTGAGAGGTTAGATTTCTTGAAGGATTTAAATATTATCAGCTCGGTTAAGCAATAATCATCAATTCATAGACAAATGGATTTCTATCTTGAATTCTCAAGTATTCCATAATATATTCTTTCTTCCACCCATGCTCTGCTGATTTAAAAAGAGCAAGTACAAACATGGCTTTCGCGCATATATATATATATATATATATATATATATATATATATATATATATATATATATATATATATATGTATATGTATTCGTTGCTTAACATGCCTAGCATTGAAAAAACTGCTTGGAACTCGTTATCATGGATCATTAAACAACAAATTGTAAAGATTTTGTTATGATGTTGCATAGAAACCATCGACACTCGAAAACGATGGCTTCATATAGGTTTATAAATAAAAGAGACAATTCCCCCCCCACCATAATATCAAATCATTCACTTCAAAAGGTCACGCATTACCCACCTCATCTCCCGGTCCATGTCATGGCTAGGCTAAAATAGTACTCAATCTCATTGATTACCTCATATTTTACATCTAGCCTCCTCAATCCCACTCTCTTCGCACTCCACAAGTAACTCCATTCTCATCCTCTAGAACAAGAATCACATCGCAAGAAACACTTCACTTATAACATAGGTACACAAAGTCTCATTCCAAATTATAAAAAAAAAAAAAAAAAAGTTGCTAGGACCCTTGAGTTACCCTTCAACGACTGTGGGACTCTCCTATTACTCAATCTGTCAGCATAAACATCTTTAATTTTGTGCATCATTTTAAATGTCATGCTACTAAACAATACAAGGTGGCTGCCCTCCCAAAGATACAAAAGTATTTTTTTGGTGAGTGAGAGGAGACATGATCATAATCTCCTCCCCCCCATCGGTCCATCCTTATCATGGGCACGTCACGAACGACGGCAGCTGCCTGGGCCGCCGGCAGCCCATCCTTATCATGGGCCACCGCCCCAATCCTTCCCGTCTCTCCACGTGTCACCGTGACGTGCGCCACGACAGCCTCTGACCTGGCCCCTGACTACGTGGCCGAGAACCCGGACCCACATGTCCGCCTCGAACCAGGCCGGTGACGCCACTTCGGGCCATCCCCTGCCCCTGCCCGGCCCAACATCTCCCACGGCACCAATGCTTTCCCGTGTCCACTACGTGCATGGCTCCATCCCCCTCCGTCCCTCCTCGACCGGCCCCACCCTCCCCCCCCCCCCCCCTCTCTCTCTCTCTCTTTCTTTCCGCGCCAAGGCTTCGATCCCTTCTATAAATAGCCCACCCTTTTAGAACCCCTTTCTCCATCCCGTTCTCATCTTTCCTCCTCCTCCTCCTCCTCTCTCTCTCTCTCTCTCTCATTCACTCACTCACTCTCACTCTCTTTAGCTCTCTGTATCTCTCGTTAATCTCGAGATTAATTTAGTTTGTTAGAGATGGTTGTGGGGAGGACTACTGTTTCAACACCGCTGGGACCGGCAGCATGCGAGAATGATGCGAAGAAGCTCGAGTTTATCGAGGAGATGACGGCGAGCACGGATAAGGTACAGGAGAAGGTGCTGGCGGAGATCTTGAGCCGGAACGCCGAGACCGAGTATTTGCAGAGGTATGAGTTGGGGGGGGAGAAGGACCGGGACACGTTCAAGGCGAAGCTCCCGGTGGTGACCTACGAGGACCTGCAGCCGGAGATCCAGAGGATCGCAAACGGCGACCAATCGGCTATTCTCTCGGCTCACCCTATCTCGGAGTTCCTCACCAGGTGCACCACTTTTTTTCCCCGGTACTTGTTAGTTTTTGTTGATGATTTCGGAGCCATACGTGTTGTGGTGGTACTGACAAAAAAAAGATGGTGTTGGTGATGGTTGGTGTGGTAGTTCTGGTACTTCGGCTGGGGAGAGGAAGTTGATGCCCACCATTAAAGAGGAATTGGACCGGCGTCAGCTGCTCTACAGTCTTCTCATGCCGGTCATGAACATGTGGGTATATATATATATTAATTTCTTTTATTTCATTTGACCACCTCAATGGATTTTGCCCATGTAAAGGAGTGTCTTCTGTACCAGATATAAATTAATCTCGTTGTTAAATGTCTGATCCCTTCTCGATACCGAAAAAAAAAAAAAAAAAAAAGAAAAGAAAGAAGAAGAAGGTGGAAAAAGAAAGCTAGGCATCACCTTTATGTGATGAGAGAGTTTTAGGTGCGACCTGGACTAGAAGATCATGTTTATAGTCTCGGTGAATCGAACTTGTTTAGTAGTTATCCAATTTGGCTTTTACATCGGATCACCTCTTTGAGAATTAAAAGGCTAATTGTTAATCTATTTTTCAATTCATGGGAGTGATAACAAGGCCATCATCTAGTTGCAATTCATGAAGGGGTTGGTTGCATTCAACCAGAATCCTACGTACTACACAGGAAGCTTCTATCTTCTATGGTATACTAAGTTTTCACTTTGATCAATCCAATCTAACTCACGGCCTTCATTTATGAATATATACCTCGCAAGTTAATCAGGGATCATGTGCTAAATTGCATCCCAGCGACTTTTGCATAAAATCTTCGGCTTTGAATTGAAAGATGTCTGTTCTCTACCAGAACTTACGCTATTTAATTACTAAAGATTTTTTTGTTGTATATATATATATATATATATAAATATATATAGAAGAGTTTAATCTATTCATCTTTGAAAAATTATTGTTCTGTTTTTTTGGTGGGAGGAAAACTATAATGTCTATCCTAAAAATGGAAAGTGGATTCGGTACGCTTACCTTCAAAATATGAGAAAATCATGTATACAAAGAAAATATTGACATGAAAAAAATTAATTACCAAGAAGAATGATTCTTTCATTAATTCATTCCCAATTTTTCAAGTTGCTTTTTTAGTCCATGTTGCAAAGCTCTCAAAATGATTTCCTGTAATAGTATCAGCTGCTCTAAAAATTTGGTACGTGTGACGAGTACAGATACGTGCCTGGCCTAGACAAGGGCAAGGGCCTCTACTTCCTCTTCGTCAAGGCCGAGACCAAGACCCCCGGCGGCCTCACCGCCCGGCCGGTCCTCACCAGCTACTACAAGAGCGACCACTTCAAGCGCCGCCCCTTCGACCCCTACAACGTCTACACCAGCCCCACCGCCGCCATCCTCTGCGCCGACTCCTTCCAGAGCATGTACTCCCAGATGCTCTGCGGCCTCCTCCAACGCCTCGACGTCCTCCGCGTCGGCGCCGTCTTCGCCTCCGGCCTCCTCCGCGCCATCCGCTTCCTCCAGCTCCACTGGCAGGACCTCTCCAACGACATCGCCACCGGCACCCTCAACCCGAAGGTCACCGACCCCGCGATCCGCGACGCCGTGGCCGAGCTCCTCCGCCCCGACCCGGCCCTCGCCCGATTCATCACCTCCGTGTGCTCCACCGCCAGCTGGGCCGGCATCATCACCAGATTCTGGCCCAACACCAAGTACCTCGACGTCATCGTCACCGGGGCCATGGCGCAGTACATCCCGACTCTCGAGTACTACAGCGGCGGCCTTCCCATGGCCTGCACCATGTACGCGTCCTCGGAATGCTACTTTGGCCTCAACCTCAAGCCGATGTGCACGCCGAGCGAGGTCTCCTACACCATCATGCCCAACATGGCCTACTTCGAATTCCTCCCCCACGACCCCTTCTCCACCGGACTAAATTCCAAGCTTGTCGACCTAGCCAACGTCGAGCTCGGCAAGGACTACGAACTCGTGATCACCACATATGCAGGGCTCTACCGCTACCGAGTCGGGGATATACTAAGAGTGACCGGGTTCCACAACACGGCCCCGCAGTTCCGGTTCATAAGGAGGAAGAACGTCTTGCTGAGTATCGAGTCGGACAAGACCGACGAGGCGGAGCTGCAGGCGGCGGTGGAGAGGGCGTCGGCGCTGCTGCGGCCGTACGGGGCCAGCGTGGTGGAGTACACGAGCCAGGCCGACACGCGGGCGATCCCGGGGCACTACGTGATATACTGGGAGCTGCTGGTGAGGGAGGAGGGGAGGTGGCCGGAGGAGGCGGTGCTGGAGAAATGCTGCCTTGAGATGGAGGAGGCGATGAACACGGTCTACCGGCAGAGCCGTGTGGCCGACGGATCAATAGGGCCGCTGGAGATAAGGGTGGTCAAGGCCGGGACGTTCGAGGAGCTCATGGACTATGCCATTTCCAGGGGGGCTTCCATCAACCAGTACAAGGTGCCGAGGTGCGTGAGCTTCCCGCCGGTCATTGAGCTGCTGGACTCGAGGGTGGTGTCGACCCACTTCAGCCCGGCCAGCCCCAAGTGGGCCCCCGATAGGACCCAGTAATGCGTGTGGGGCCCGCAGGGCATCTCAACCAACCCCGAACGATCAACTACTACTACTACTACTACTCGACTAGTTATTTTAGTTGCATGTTTGATTGCTAATCGGTGTCGGCGATGCCGGCTACTTTAGGCTTCCGGATAACTTAAATCTGGTACTGGTTATGTAGTTCGTATGTTTGATTGCTGATCGGCGTCAACAATGCCGGTTTCTTTAGGCTTCTGGGTAACTTATTCCCGTGGTTCTTTTCTCTCCTGTATTAAGATTGTCGTGTTTCGTTGGGCTCTAGCTAGTGTTAATTATAAATTAAGTGCTGTCGTTTTGGGTCTCGATCTTGACAATATGTAATGGGTTTTGTTTTTTTGGTGGTGGTTAGGATGGATGGACAACTGTACTGGTTGATTTGAAGGGCTATCTATCATTTGAACTGAGATAAAGGGACAGACCTTGGCTACTTGAGATGCGGTTAGGTCTCGCTTGTTTCCGTTGGTGGGGAGTAGAGAGTGATGTGTGGAAAAGGACCCAGAGGACCGTGGAGGTTGCTCTCGAATTTGGGAAAACTCAAACGAAGTGGACAGCCCTTTAGACCTGCACCCGCGGACCAAGGGGAGAAGTACGTCGGGCGCGCTGCGATCACACAACCAGCTTTTCTTTCCTTCTGCGTCTCTAGCTACAACTGCTACATACATCGATGTGGATGTGTCCAAAGGACTGCAAGCACCCATGCAGTCAGTCCCCTTGGAAATATGATAATAATGTTGTAACAAAATCCAGATACTCCAAGCTGACCCACCTGCCGGTGGGTGCGTGGCTATTAGCTTTTATTTAACGCAGGCTGCGGGCATCCAGGGTCAACGGTAGGACTCCTAGCGGTCAGATTTGGAACAGTGCTACAAATAATGGAGCTTGGAACCACCGAGGTATATATATAGAAAGATTTTTCTTAATTTTTATATGTTAAATAGTGGTGCCATTCAAGCACGTAGGATATAGCCTATTGCTGTTAAGGTGTCTACCGATTGTAACGACTAAGATCTAGTTCCAGTCGACGAGCATTGCCTACCTGCACTTGTAGCTGTAGCAGTTCAACGGAAAGAGTATCTAATTAAAAACATTTATGAGCAGATGTACCCAAAAATTTAACCCAAAAATAAATAATAATAATAAAAAAGAACAATTACGAACACTCCAAGCATGCGTCAGGTGGACGATATCATGGCTTTAATTTGGCTAATAATAGGATAGAGGGGAATAATCTGGCTGTTCCAGCTTTCCTGAGCTGAAAGAAAAGGATTTTTTTTTTTATTTGCATTCGAGGTATGGTTGGCCAACGTAGGTTCCCAGCGCCTGAACCTAACGTCCACCTTAGTTTTTACATGGACCCAGCCTTGCGACTCAAATGGGACCAACATGAGAGTGAGAATTTGGTTATTAAAAAGTTTATACATGAGCCAGCACCTTGATGACATGGGGTTGACATACTCATAAAAGACTGTAAAATTTTAAACATCTTGAATCGAATACGGGATGAAAACCTATGAGAATAACTATACCAAAATTTACCCCTCTTTTCTTTACCAATATATATATATATATATATACATGCACAAAAAGGTGTACAAACAGGGCAGATGCAATTTTTTTCCCTTAAGCTGGATTTACAGGCAGCATCAAGCGCTCTCGGAGTGTACATTATATTGTCATATATGACAAATACATGGGAAAAAAAAAGAACTCGATAATAGATTGACCACGCTACAGACTACCTGAGAACAAACCCCTGGTTCACAAACTCCATCAGACTACCTCTGGTGCAGCTTCGGCATCACAATTCAAATGAAAAAATGCAGCTTGAGAATACCATGGGTAGTCAGAAACTGGATAACAAAATTTACAATGTTCATGTCCAAGTATTCAGAACTGTATATTTAAGAGTAGCATCTCTCAACCAGCATTTTCTAACATGATAGAGTGCATGAAATCATTCGATTCAGAACATGCACCTTATTTATTTCCCACAACCAAACATTGCCGAATGCTAAGTGCTCGCCTTGGTTGTATCTCGCAATCACTCAACTTCGGTGCCGGTGATCCTTTTCAGTGTGACAATAAAGGACCAAAGTGGCTCGTTTAGCACACATCTCTGACGAAGCAAATAAATAGATGAACTTGGAATCAGCTGTCAAGCAAGATTATGCATCACCAGAGACAGCAAAAAGTTGCATCAGCTGTAGCCGGTACTCCAGACCTCTAAGGTAGTGGCCCAAAAGCATGCACCTGTGACCATTGCAAAACCAAGTTCAAATTTCAAAATTTAAAAACCATGAGTTGCAAAACTACACAAGCAAGATGCTACTTGTACCAGAACAGAAGGCGTGCAAGATAATCTCGTGGGACTGATATTAGGGGTTGAAATTGAAGGGAATTGTTCTCCACAAGTTCTGCACAGTCATCCTTTCCAACATTTAAGGTTCCACCTATGGTACTGTCAGATTGAAGAGAAGGCACTGAATGTATTTTTGGAGAAAGAGTTGCAAGGAGGCCATGTACAACGGAGTGGATGGTCTCCTCCACCCCAGGGCAGGTTGGTTCAGAAAGTTCAGCAACCTACACAGAAAGCAATTTGAACTACATGAGATGAACCATTAACTGATGAAGTAAAAAACAAAGAGAAAAAAATCTACTGAATTGGTTGTCGAGCTCGATGTATATTGTCAACTCATTTCTTATCAGCTTAAGCTTTTAGGGTCAATTGGTTAACTAACATGGCATCAAAACTCAGTTTGTCAGAGTCTGTGCATACCCTCCAGTTCAGTTATTTATCTAATTATCCCAAATTTCTGTTTTCCTGCTTCTTGTCTGCCATCGGCTTGTCCCTATCTCAGCTTAGTTATCCCTCCACGTGCATGGACCGCAACACACATGAGAGGAGGTTTTTTGTTTGTCTTGGGGTGGGTGGGGACTGTGGTTTGTTTTTAATTCTGATATACATTGTTGATCTACTCCTCATCAGCTAAAGCATTTGAGGTCCATTGATTAGTTAACGATGGCCCCCTTTTGCTGAAAGACTCCAATGTCTAAAGAACAGAAAGTACAGGAGCATCACAAAATTAAAGGAAAAAAAATTCAGAGAACATTTTCCTTTCGTAGTTTAATAATTGTCTTATGTTATTGCATTAGGCTTTAATCCAACACCAAGAGTATGAATTAGCTTTAATTTTTGTAGCCTCCATTCTATTCCCAACTTTTGAAAGTAAACGTAGACATGCTTAGGTTAGATTTAACATTCATGATTGATATAACTGTATTACAGAGCATTAGCTTTAATTTTTGTAGCCTCCATACTATACCTAACTTTTGAAAGTAAACATAAACATGCTTATGTTATATTTAACATTCATGATTGATATAACTGTATTACAGCAGTCTACATGTTTCAATGCACCTTGGGTAGTGGCATGCATGCCTATCATGTGTCTAATCTTTGTCGCATGAAGACCAGCGCAAAGAAAATCAACTACTGATTATCACAGTAACTTGGTGCTCCATGGTAGGTGCAATGGTGATCAATGCACATTAAGGGGATTTTGTTTAGTCAAAACTTTCAATCAAAACTCATTGATCTATGCATGAGATCAAATGCATCAAGATTCATATGAACCACATGCAAGCATACATCAACATTAAATAACCCAGAAAGAAAAACTGTAGTCAGAAAACCAAATCACCATCTATTCTGGCATCACAAAAAAGCATCAATGAAACATTAGATGTATGCATTTGAATATTACCGCACATGTTTGAAACTTCATCCCACAAATATCTATATAGTCTGCTACAAGAGTACCAACATACTAAAATTTCAATCTCAGTCCAACATATAAAAGGGTAAAATAAAGATGTTAACCAAAAAGGGAAAAGGAGGCACAAAATTGTATCTGGAAATACCCTTCATGGCAGAATGTGCACGTTAGTTTTCTGAAAATTATTCTCCCTAAAACCCTGTGCAACCAGTATTCTGTCTTCACAGTGATGTCTGTAAAATCTGCAGGTGATGAACTAACTTTCTATTTGCACGCCTTTGTGTGCATCCTCATCGTCCCTTAGCTGTACCTCATGCTTTTCTAAAATTAAATGGAACATTGTTTTTTCCCCATTTTTGCAGAGTTGTCAGGTAAAGACTATTTAAGATCCAGTATGTTCATTATCACCTCAACCTGATACTTCACATAGTTTTCCACCTAGAGCATGCGACAATATAATGGACTTATGGTGCTGCACCACCACTGAAGATGATGTGTGTGGAAACAGACTGTCTCCTTGGGCATGTGGGTGCAATCGTGTCCATTTAGAGCACGTGATGCCAAAATCTACTTGATCAATACTTCACATAACTGCATCAGTAAACTCCAGATTCCTAACTTGACACTCTAGCTAGAACAACATCAGGAGCTTTGACCTTCTTTTCAGTTATGAAACATGGAGCATATTCTTTATAGATGGTTTATGAAAAATCTATTAAAATATCATAATATATCAATAACTCATCAAAGCTTGACACATGACCAAGAACATTGATTATCTAATCACACCAAACCCAGAGGGTAACAAAATGCTTGCCGGCAATTTTGGGTCAATACTTGTCCTACCAGTACTATCATGTTTGGTCATGGGACAAAATTCCATCAACATGGTTTTCAATTTCATTATAATTATTCAGTTATTTATTAAACTTAAAGTTCAGGGAAAACATAATACACTAAAAAGTCAATAGGCAAGAGTTCTTTGTAATTTTACTGAGAATAGCAGCAGAATGAGCTTAAATGCTGGAAGTCATCATGAGAGAGATCTCTAACAATTGCTAATTAACGGAAGATCAGAACAAGGGAACACTGTACACTTCCATAGCAGTAGATAGAACTATAACAGTCGAGACTCCAGAAAAACACCTGCTTAAACCCCGCTTAATTGCTTAGCATTAACTATTCATCAGTGGAAACAAAGGCAATAAATACCCTAGCATGGTTTTAAGAGTGATAGCCAAAAGAACTCATCAGTTTTACTATGGTGCAACAGAGAAATTACATCATAAATATTTCGAAATGCCTAACCTTCTCAGGTTGTAGTGATCTTAAATAGTCCAACAAGTCATTCTTTTCTTCTCCTACAAAGCGTTGCATTTGTAGTGCAGAGTTTTTCCTTTTGACGTCATGCAGTTCCTGTCAGTTTGGAACAACAAATGTTTGACAAGAAAGCCACATATGGTAAGCACAAAATGTCAAATTCATCTGAGAACCAAACATGACTTTAAACAATTGGCAGAAATGTGATCTGAAGAGTAGAACCAATTTAAAATGTACCATGTTTCCAATGATATTTAAAAATGGCAAGATTAAGAACATTCCTTGGGAACTGTAGAAATGAATAATGAATTGCCACAAGATCAGAGGAAGAGTGTAATGAGAAGAAATTCAACAAACAACATCTATCTCTTTGATTAGTAGAGAGAGAAGGTTTATGTTGACGAATGTGGACAAGAGCAGAATGCGGCTACGATGAAGCTGCATTACAGTCATCATACTAATGGATAACAACCATCAATAAAAATGTCCTGATAAAAATTGAAATTCAAGATAAACCTCACCAGATGATTATACATGAGTGAGATGGTCGGTGATGTATCTGTAATTGGTGCACCAAGTATTGGAATATTACAACAATGCAATGAATACCACACAAATCAATAGGTTTAGATATATAATAAAAATAGGCTATGATTGTCTCTATATAAAATGCAAAACACAAACAGCAACATATTATCACATGCTACTTTAAAGAAGAGGGAAAATGGGGGTAGGCATGAAAGGGAAACTCCGGCTTGATACAGTGCAGTAGCATCTAGGAAGTGTTTATACACAACAGTTGATGTATGAGACATGGCAAAAGATGCTAAATACAGCCTGATTGAGTGGCCTCATAACTAGAGCCTAGCTCATTTTCAATATGCACAAAACATAAATTACAAGATGACACGATTGATAGATTAGTATACAATTGCTTTGACCAAAAGTTACTGTGCACATTTGTTTTGACTTTACAAGAAGTGTCCATTGTGATTCAATGCCAATTGCATACCCCAATGGCATTCAGAACGGGAAGGCATTCCTCCATTTTGTCAAAACTTATCCTAATTTAACTTATATTACAGTTGCCCAGCAATGAAAAACTTGCATAACAAGCTTTACCACTGAGTGCTTGATCAAATGGTATCGCACTTTGCCACTTCAGCAAGGGGTTGGGGGTTTGTTTCTGGGTTGGAGTCAGCCCCAAGGGTGGGGTCAGTATGAGGTAGAAAGGCAGGGATTAGCCCCTACCAATCCCCAAAAAAAAAAAAGGTGTCGAACTATATCATGAAATCTTTAATTGAAATTTGAAATAAATATTGGAAAAATAGCACTTCAAGTACAAAAATTGGCTTATACCTTTTTCACAGACTTTAGACGAGATTGTAGGTGAAGAATATATTCTTGAGCTTCCAGAGTCATTTCCCCAAGACCTTCAATTCCCATATTCTCACATTTTGGCTGTTCTTCATTTTTCTCAAGGTTGGGTAACAGATTATTTTCTAACGAAAAATTGAACATCATCTTAGTTCTATCCACAATCTTCTCATGACTATCAACTTCTACAATTTTTATTTTTCTTTTCTCAGTACGTTCATCATTATCTAGGTTTCTTTCAAGGCATAGCCTATATTCAGCATTTCGCAAAGTATACCTGCAATTCAGATAGAGCATCTAAAAGTTAAACTTCTGCAACGATACTAATTAAATTAGAAAAAAGGAAGACATATAACTAATATATGCCAATGAACCATAAACATTAAACAAGATGAAGTACTTGACAGGTTGTCAAATGTGATCAAGGTTGAACATTTATGAGCTAAAATCACTACGGTAGATGGTGATTGAAAAAAAAGGGGGGGGTTAATGGCCAATAAGAGCTCACAAGCTCCAAAGTCATATGCCCATGAATGCCATTTCAAACAGGCAAGAAAAGGTATCTTCATACTGAAGATAACAGGATGAAGAAAACTTAGATGATCTCAGTTCCCAACCAGCAACCACCAACAGTTATGAAGGTGAGTAGACAGGAGGTCATCTTTATAAATATTGGATAGACATAAACACCTCCCCCATGCTTCAATAAAGTATTGCACAATCCCCCCCACCCACCCACACCCACCCCACCCCCGCCCCCGCCTCTGCTTCAATAAACACCTCTCCCATGTGCAGAAAAAAAAGGAAGAAAGATAAGACTGCATTTGGAATCACTGTCACCTTCTTTTATAGAAAAAATGGAAACAATCTACTTCTCATTTTTTCAAGATTTCTGACAACAGGAAATATGTTTATTTTACTCCTTTTTTATTTAAAAAAAGAAAAGAAAAGAAAAGGAAAGTACTAGCCAACAAGACTCTTAGGAGGGGAAGGGGAAGAGAGGCAGCAGGGTTCAAGACTCATCCTTGAGGACTTGGGCTTTGTTGCAGAGATTGGCAGAGACATAGGTGGTATGGCTGGAGTGGAGGGCATGGGTGAGGATGCCTTCCTCCTAGTAAGGGTCAAGCTTGAAGGATACCAAATTGGTGACCTAGACACACCACTCAACAGAATGGAGTAGCATGTTCGCCGGGTGCCAGTGGTGTACCAAAAAGGCCCTTAGTTTTTTTTTTTTTTTAATTGAAATACCAAAAAGAACCCAAGAGCAATCAGCACAAAAGAAAGGATTTTTTTTATTTTTATTTGTCCTTTCTTCTTCATTTCTCACTCTTTCTCTCTCCCCTCCATCTCCATTATTTTTGCTTTATTAATTACATCACTAGAGGATGAGGATGCAGATGAGAGAACAATCCGTGCCTTCAAAACCATCGCCAAACAAAGTCTCTAACTTTATCTATTTCTGCTTCTCTCTCCCCCTCTCTCCCTCTCCGAATCTCTCTTTTCCTCCTTCAATCCTTCTAAACCTCACCCATTTTAAGGCCCATTTGACAAACCTTTTGGCGGGCTAGAAAGTACTTTTGGATGATATAACGATGTTTAGCAAAAAATCAAGCTATTTTGGTTTTTTTAGAAATCTAAAAAGGTCTATTTGGAAAAAAATTCATTTTGAAATTTCTTCTCAAAAGTGCTTTATCACCAACGTTAAGAAATGATTTCAGTTTTAATAAAATTTTCCTAAGACTAAAATGCCCACCAACAAATCTTATAATTATATATGCTATCATATCATATCATCCCATATTATAATATTATAAATATAATATAATATAATAATAAATTAATAATATGTTATGTTATAGTATCTTATTACATTATAATAGCATAACGTATTATATTATTGTAAAATACATAATTATAACATAATATATTCTAATATTATATTATAAGCATAATATAACATATCATTAAAATAATAATATTATATTATGTATTTATATTATAATAATATATTATTATATTATATCATATCATGTTATTATGTTATAAGATTCAATATTATATTACATATATAATATAATAATATTTTAATATGTAATAATATATAATATTACATTGTATTATACTCTACTACATATGATCTTGCAATATCTTTTTTTTGTCATTTTAGCATACCAAATGCATTTTCTCATTTTGATTACCAAACACGTGTTAAAGTTCACAGCATTTTAGAAATATAGTTACCAAATAGCAAAAATCCTTTCATAAAAACTTTACTTCAAAAAGCTCTACTTTTAAAAGCTTCCAAAGCTCTACTGCCAATAGCAATTTCAAATAGGACCTTAGTGGTGCGAGCAGCAGGATCCGAAAGAGGCTACATTCGATTCAGACCAATCCGAGCCATTATGGATTGCAAATAATTAAGCTTTTAGATCCTGTCAGTTTTGTTTTTTCCTTAAGTTTATGTCCTGTACTTACATATTTGAGTCAATTTATTCTTTCTTCAGTTTATGTCCTATAATTTATTTTATTTGAGTCAAGTTTAACTCAAAAGGACAACCAACATAGACCCAAGTCAAGACCAAGAAGCATGACCACTGGATAGAGGACGCCATTTCACTCTCCATACAAGAAAAGACTCCAAAGGAATCCATTCCTTGCACCACCTCATCCTCCACATAAGATGGTCCCCACCCTTGGTGCCTAAAGCATGGAATTCAAAATTCAAATGGGGTGCACCATTTTTATCTCCACACCAATATGGAAGGTTTTTCAAATTCAAATGAGCCGTCCCACTTATTCCACCTTGATTAGTGCATGTAATCTCTCTAATTCAAATTTCAAAGAGGCTTGGGTCAACGATAAATACCCCTCCTCTTGTAATGGGTTGTTGAAGAATGAATGAAAAAAATATTTCTTTTATTTCCATTGCTCCAAGCATTGCCACTCCGTGAGGGAGAAGGGCATGAGGCCCAATCGAGTTCTCTAGTCTTCAAGACTCCACCGCATCTTTTTCTCCTTCCCTTGCTAATCTCCTTTTCTTTTCTTTTCCCTATTCTCCCCTTGGTTTCTGATTAATTTGTCTGCAAGATCCCTGGATGCCCAGAGCCAAAAAAGAGGTCCTCCTTGCCTTGGAACCATTGACGTGAAGCCAGCACATTCAAGGGATTCAGCCTTTTATCCAGACGTCCAATCTAGGAGTGTTGAGTGATCCAACTATTAAGAGAAGAGAAATCATTGTCGGGTAACAAGCCCCTTTTCTCTCTCTCGAACCTGAACTCTTGAAAGAGCTTGTCCTAATTCAAATGGTTTCTCAACCATTAGGTCCAATCAATTTATTGCTTAGATAGGACTAATCTGCGGGAAAGTAATCTAATCTTCTAGTAGTTTGCTTCAGTGCTCTTTTTATTCTCTTACGGAAGAGTTAAGCCATATTTTGGAATCATTGCTCATCTTAAATTCCTGCATTTCATTATGTTGATGTTCGCATCCTTGCACGTCCCGCATCAATTTGGTATCAGAGCATGGTTAAATTAGGACAAAATATGCTAGTTGCTGAAATTTCTATATTTTAAGGACTAGATCCGAAAGTTCTCGTAACTTTTCAGATCTAAGTTTATTAGTAATTTCTCAATTAATTTGCCAGATTCAAACCCATATCTGAAATCACTCCTATAGATTTCCAGATCTGAATTTTCTAAACTTATTTCCTTGTTTTCAACCTTTAATCTAAGATTTCATGCCTCCTGAGCGGGTATACAAAAGTATACTTATGACCCATGGGAGTAATGAGCTACGACCGGATGTGAGACCTTCTAGATTAGAGAGTTCGATGTGCTAATTGCATGCTTGCATGATTGAAGTTAGATTAGCGAATGCTTCGTTGAGTGATCTTTTACTGGCACAATGAATATTTTTTTTATTTTTCTGGCACAATTCAAATCTGAGTTCCCCCCAAGGAATTTTAGATTTGAAATTTCAAATTTGGAAATTTTGAATTCTTGAAATCTGAATTTTCAAATTTCAGTTTTGAAATTTCAAATTTTGAAATTTGAATTTTTGACATACCTGCCTATTATAGTCTTTGTGGTAGATCTTTGTTTATGCATTCATTTTAAAACACTTAAGTACAATCCTATCATAAGATAAGGGAAGGATCTCATCACATTTCCTTGGTCCAAAAATAACCAACCACATATTGCATTGACCCAAGCTTAATCTAAAACTGAGTAAGAACCAAAACTAGGGACACCAACAAGTCAAGTTCATGTTTCATGTTGAGACTTAGTATTGATTAATTCTGTATTTACTCCTCGAGATTGGTGTCTAAGGCTAGGGGTCCAACGGCAAACGCCTTAAATAGATTTGTGATTTTTAATTAGGACCTTGCGAAAGCAAGGGAAGCCTCTCACAATCCTACCTCTTGGCCAGTTGAAAGGGTGACTGCAGTCTTGATTGGTGCTTTGGTAATTCATGCTACATTGAGCTTCTAGGTCTAGGAGCCCTAGAAACTAAGAATTCTGTGCTGCATGACCACTAGATCAGGAACCCAATACCAGCAGTCCCAAACCCAGCCTAGTTCAACCATGGATCCAAATTTTGAAACACTCATAAGGACCATGACTGAACAGTTTGCCCAACTAAATAATAGGTTTGATCGAATAGAGGAACGTATCGAGATCCTAAAAGAAACCCATGTGACCCATGCTGAACCTGAATCACCTCTACTAATGCCCCTTAATCCTAGAAGAGCCCAACGCCATGAACCTACCTTGGAACATAACTAGAGACGACTATACCATGATTTTGTGGACCAGGATGAAAGAACCATTAGGAGCATTCGCTTAAAAGCACCTACCTTTGATGGAAGTCTATACCCTAAGGTATACACTGACTGGGAAGGCGACATGGATCAGTACTTTGAATGGTATGAGATGTCGGAAGGGAGGAAGTTTAAATTCATCAAACTTAGATTAGTCCGCCAGGCAAGATTATATTGGAAAAATGTTGAGCGCATATATCGTTAGAGAGGAGATATACCCATAGCTACCTGGAGAGCCATGAAGATTAAACTTAGGAAAAAGTACCTCTCCATGTCCTATCAACAGAGGCTTTTAGACCAGTGACAAAGGTTAAGTCAAGGCAATAGAACTGTATCTAAATACATTGCCACATTCGATGAGTATGTTATGAGATGTAGCATAGATGAGTCTGGGGCCGTGACCCGATCTAGATTTTGAGCTAGCCTACGTGAGAAAATTTAAAGGAAATTATTTTTGAAAGAAGTCCATGACCTAGAACAAGCCTATCAAATCACTAGAGACTTTGAGAGATTTCCGAGGGGACCCGTGGTCCATCAGTCTGAATCCAACAAGATTAGTACACCTAGATATAAGCCAACTTCAAGTCAAGTTCCTTCAACCCGACCCACTCCCACTACCCCATTAGGTCACAAGGATGATAGGGATAAGGGCCCTGAAGTTTAAAGAAGCAATAATCCTAATATTCATTGCTTTAGGTATCATAAAGTTGGTCACTATACTAGTCAATGTCCTATAAGAGCCCTACACATAGAAGAATTAAAGGAAAAAAATCCTGAACCCGTTGAAGAATTCGAGAAAGAAGTGTATGAAGCAGGATCAAACTTAGTAGATGAGTATGAGGGAGATGATAAAGCTATAGATCCACTTGAGTTACTGGGAGTCGATAGATATATTCTGACTCAAACTAAGGAACATGAAGATTGGCGTAGGACCACCATCCTACAAACTTTTGTCAAATTATGGAAGAAGATTTGCAAAATTATCATAGATAGTGGGAGCTGTGTTAATGCAATTTCTACTAATGCTGTCAAAAATCTAAGTTTGCCTACTGTTCTCCATCCCAGCCCCTATAAGGTATCTTGGATTGATTCAACTTCCATTTCCATTAAGATAAGATGCCAAGTTACAGTCCAAATCCAATCTTATCAGGAGAAAGTTTGGTGTGACGTTCTTCCTATGGAGGTTAGCAGTATTATTCTAGACCGACCTTGGTTGTATGATCATGATGCTATCTAGTACGGTCGTTCCAACTCCTGTTCCTTCAACCACCATGAAAAGAAAATTATCATAAACTCTTCACCACCTAAGGACAACATTAAAAGAGGGTCTAGCAATTTGAAGGGAAAGAAACGAGAATTACACTTAATCAATGTTAAGGATTTAGAATGCAAGCTTAATGAGGGTTCATCCATTTGGATATTGTCTACTAAGAAAATCCAGGTTCAACCCCAAAGAGAACAACCCCACATTAGATTCATGAGCTATTTTTGGAAAACTCCATGGCACATGTTAGGAACCAAGCTCAAATTTTCTATCCATACCACCCACAAACCAATGGTCAGACTGAAGTTGTGAATAGAAGCTTTAGAAACCTATTAAAGTGTCTTGTAGGCGAAAATGTTAGAAATTGGGACCTCTTGTTACCACGTGCTGAATCTGCCTACAATAGCTCAGTCAATAGGTCCACTGGAAAGAGCCCGTTTGAAATTGTCCATGATTACAAGCTTAAGAGACCTATAGATCTTATTCTTTTACCCATGCATGCATGAGTTCCTGAGTTAGCTCAGTCATATGCACTGCATGTTAGAGATCTACATAAGAAAATTAGCAAGAGAATTAATCTGAGCAATTAAACTTATAGATGTATGGCTAATTCCCGTAAGAGAGTCAAAGAGTTTACTGAGGAAGATTACATGATGATTAGGCTTAGGCCTGAACGGTTCCCCCTAGAACCATAAAAAAATTACATGCTCGTGGAGCTGGTCCTTTCAAAGTATTAAAGAAAATTGGACCTAATACCTATGTGCTCGAGTTACCACCCGAATTCGGCATTAGTTCAACTTTCAATATTTTAGATCTAGTTGAGTATAAGGAACCAGCAGTGATACCTAGTAAGCCTTTCGAACCTGATCCCTTTCTTGAGAGTGAACCTTCACCTGAATGTCCACCGGTCACTTTATCAGAATGGCGAGATCGGATTGAGCGTATTCTGGATGACCAGGCCATTACTATCAGGAATAAAGGCTATCAGCATTATTTGGTTCGTTGGCAAGGTTGACCCGAATCTGAGGACTCGTGGATCACTCGGGAGGATCTGCAACGCATTGATCCGGACTTACTAGAATAATATCAAAGCCAAGCTGACCCATACTCGACTGGGTCGAGTTCCTCCCTCCGGGAGAATTGGTGCGGGCACCAGGATCCGAAAGAGGCTACATTCGATTCAGACCAATTCGAGCTCATTATGGATTACAGATTATAAAGCTTTTGGATCTTGTCAATTTTGTTTTTTCCTTAAGTTTATATCCTGTACTTAGATATTTGAGTCAATTTGTTTTTTCTTCAGTTTATGTCTTGTAATTTATTTTATTTGAGTTAAGTTTAACTCAAGAGGACAACCAGCATAGATCCAAGTCAAGACCAAAAAGCATGACCACTGGATAGAGGATGCCACTTCACTCTCCATGCAAGAAAAGATTCCAAAAGGAACCCATTCCTTGCACCAACTCATCCTCCACATAAGATGGTCCCCATCCTTGGCGCCCAAAGCATGGAATTTAAAATTCAAATGGGGTGCCCCATTTGAATCTCCACACCAACATGGAAGGTTTTTCAAATTCAAATGCCCCATTTGAATCTCCACACCAACATGGAAGGTTTTTCAAATTCAAATGAGGCGTCCCACTTATTCCTCATTGATTAGTGCATGTAATCTCTCTAATTCAAATTTCAAAAAGGCTTGGGTGAATGATAAATACCCCTCCTCCTCTTGTAATGGGTTGTTGAAGAATGAATGAAAAAAATATTTCTTTTATTTCCATTGCTCCAAGCATTGCCACTTTGTGTGGGAGAAGGGCGTCAGGCCCAATCGAGTTCTCTAGTCTTCAAGACTCCACCGCATCTTCTTCTCCTTCCCTTGCTAATCTCCTTTTCTTTTCTTTTCCCTATTCTGCCCTTGGTCTCTGATTAATCTGTCTGCAGGATCCCTGGGTGCCCAGAGCCAAAGAAAAGGCCCTCCTTGCCTTGGAACCATTGACGTGAAGCCAGCACATTCAAGGGATTCAGCCTTTTTATCCAGACGCCCAATCTAGGAGTGTTGAGTGATCCAACTATTGAGGAAAGAGAGATCATTGTCCGGTAACAAGCCCCTTTTCTCTCTCGGATCTGAACTCTTGAAAGAGCTTGTCTTAATTCAAATGGTTTCTCAACCATTAGGTCCAATCAATTTATTGCTTGGATAGGTCTAATCTACGGGAAAGTAATCTAATCTTCTAGTAATTTGCTTCAATACTCTTTTATTCTCTTACGAAAGAGTTAAGCCATATTTTGGAATCATTGCTCATCTTAAATTTCTGCATTTCATTATGTTGATGTTCGCATCCCTACACGTCCTGCATCACTTAGCCTCCTGTTTCTTTTTTGGATGTATTCAGTATTTTGTGATGTCTTGATGGTAATCTCTTGGACGCAAAGGAAGGGCAAAGGAGTCATCAATGGGTTCGTGCATGCCACTAGGTGCCAAGTGGTGAAGCTCCACTTGTCGGTCACCACACATTCCTCTCACAAGGCTGAGAGCAAGAAACAAGGATGACAAAATTAAGGGAGAGGAGAGGTTGATTTCCACATCCAAGGTCACCACCTCGCCAGCAAAGAGCATGTTGGAGAAAAGGATGCAGTTGTTGGAAAGGTTGGGACAAGACCGGACCACCATCTAGGTCCCTCCTCCATCGAGCATCGCCTTCTTTGGCTTGGACAATTTTGTCACCTCCTTGTTGGTTGGGAAGAGGTCGAGGGCGATGGATCAGCCCAGAGGAAGGAGGTGTGAAGTGGTTGGCAGGGAAGTTGGGATGCATGGGAGGGGGGTACCGAATCTAAGAAGTCATTTTTTTAAAAAAAAAGTGGAAGTGAATAAATTTTCCCGTTCACTTTTTTTTTGAAATAATGAAAAATGTTCTTTTAAAAAAAATAGAAACAAGGTAACCAAACATGTTTTTTTTGTATTAGATCCCATGTTTCTATTGAAAAGAGAAAGGAGGAAAAACAATACCAAATAGGAACTAAAACTGGAACCTTAGGATTCAGCTATGTTTTAATGGATAAAATAAAATTTCTTAAAATTTTGAAAAAGCTACCCCTAAACATCAAGAAATAAATCCCAAACTTCGCAAGTGCCTTGTCAGCTTAAAAGTATGAATAACAATCATTCCATAAAATAAATTTATCATACAACGGTAAATAATAGATCTCAAAGTAAAGATTGGAAACAGAATAACTGAAAGATAATGGGAGCAAATGATTATGCAACTTAATTGACCCATTAGTCCTCTCAAGCTTATTAAGGTAATATTCCACTTGTTGAATTTCTAGAATAGACTGAATCAATAATGGACAGGCTTACCAAGACCAAAGCAGAGGAAAATTTGGCAATGTTCTCAAATAACTACAGACTGGATAATTCAAGCTAATTAGATACAGACTACAGAATAAATTTTTCAATTGTGTTTCCAATTGTATTTCGTCATGGTAACATGGTCACAAACCAAAAAGTTTGCAAAATTGACACTGTGTTAGAAGATAAAAATATGAAGGAATTGAATTGAATCAGAGCTAGAAAATGTAAATGTTGTGCGTGTTGCTGGTTAATATACATTCAACTGATGACATATTTTGTCTTTAACATCAGCAACCTCAGAGCTGAAATGATAAGAACTACTATCAATTGAGCACATTTTCAGACAAGACATCTAATCTAACTGAAATTAGCCTGTGCAAACTAGTACAAATTTCTAAAATCGACTGATACATTTCAAAAAATATCTAATATTCTTTGCTTGTCATAACCATCTTTATTTATTTATTAGTAATTTTAAAGTCCAGGGTTTTTCATTACTCATAGCCCTTATCAATTTACCTTGAAAATGCTTTCCTGTCCAGCTACATGAAAAGGATTATCCATTTAATTCCAGGACTGAGATACATCACACCTTGCAACTTTCAATCAATACTTCTTCCCCACAAATTACTCAATATATCAACACAAAAAAAGATCTTACTTGCATATACAAAACATCTTAGTAATTCC
Source organism: Areca catechu (assembly GCA_021397845.1). NCBI lineage: Eukaryota > Viridiplantae > Streptophyta > Magnoliopsida > Arecales > Arecaceae > Areca > Areca catechu. The sequence goes on along the minus strand of CM038039.1, from coordinate 199,973,118 downwards.
AGAAACAGTTGCTGCATAGGGTTACATTCCATGATCAAGCATTCCACAACTCTAAGCAACATTTAGTTTTACCATACAGGTAATTTGTTGTCAGAGACATGCTTTTAGATTATTTAACTGATGCAGTTTAACCAGATTGTTGAATGAAGTGAAATAAGTATTGTTAATATATACAAGGTATATATGCCTGACTAAATCCAGGATCAAATGTCTCAGTTTCACTAACTAGTTATTGTTGCCATGGCGGCTCCAGTACTACCACAATTGTTTGGCACTCCAATACTACTACTAATTTTATTTTCAAAACCATGAATCATCATTCATGGTTTTTTATTTAAAAAAAGCCATATCTATGCATAATATAGTCAAATATAATTTGTCAATACTTCAGTAAGGTGCAAAATCTTTCAATTACAAAACAAGCATACCCTGTCATCATTGAAGAAACCAATAACTTGAAGAGGGGATCCCAAAATGCTTCCACGAGGACATGAAACTGGTCAGATGGGAGCAGACCCAGCATGCCTGATATCGTTCTCTTCATTGCATCCACTGTATTAGCTGGGACATCTTTTTGGATCAGACTCACATCCAAAGGCTCTATTTCTTGTATCAAATCTGAAAGGATGGATTTCTGAAAGATAACATTCATGAAAATATCAGGAAATCTAAATATGTAGATTCTGCAAAATAAAACTTAATTGAATAATGAAACAATGCAAGATAAATATATTTTTAACATATAGAACTAAGTTGTAGAAAGTGAAGAGTCAACAAAGTACGTTATGACTATTTTGAATCAAGCACCCAATCACTAAAGGGCCAGAGTTTCCAAGAGAGGTCATTATTTTCAACTTGGATGATGCAACACTTTGTACTGCAACCAAGCATTCACTAATTCGACATCTCTTGTTCTCTCAGCTAAAATAGACCAATACATCACAAGATGCCAGCTGATTTCAATGCATCAGCCAAGATTTATTTTATCTTTTTTAACTAACTTTATTGGGTTTACTAATTATTACATTTTAGAAAAGATCCTTGAATGGTAGTTAGTCTCATCTTTACTAGTATGAACTGATTTTTCAATATCTAAGTTATTATACATCAGCCATGATATCAACATGTATTGGTTCTTCCAAAACTTCTCTGGCCTTTACTCTTGGCCGAAATAAACCAGCATTTCTGTTTATCTTGGTTTATCTTTCCCACTGAGATAGCTGAGGAGTTAGCCTTAAAAAACCATGAGACTCTTAAAGGTTAATCTGCTGACACCTTTTAGTGCCCTCGTCAAGCTTTTCATTCAGGCTTGGAGATATCAGAGAAATAGTTGGCTGATTCAATTCATACGGATTAAACATGGCACAGGCATATCTTGGTCCCCTACTAAACATGGATGAACCAACATAAACTTAAAACATTGGAAAATGGAGGTGGGAGAAATAGAAAGGAAATAGACAGAAACATGAAAGAGAAAGAAAGGAATTAAAAATGACATGGCAAGGCATGCTAATCAAAGAGCTTCTTAAAGATAGTAATTTTCTCAGGTAGGCTGCTAGAAATCCAGTCCCAAGGAGCAATGCTCAATTGATAACCTTAATTGGGCTCTACACCAACCAATTGGTTTACGGAATTAGAGGACCTAAACCAAATATGCAAGATTGAAAGAAGAGAACAAGTCTTGGAAACAGAATATTAGAGGATTTGTAAGAGTGTGTGTGTGTGTGTGTGTGTGTGTGTGTGTGTGTGTGAGAGAGAGAGAGAGAGAGATAGAGAGAGAGAGAGAGAGAGAGAGAGAGAGAGAGAGAGAGAGTGTTGCTTTCAGCAACTTTATAAATGTTCATGATTTTTTTTAGTACAAATAAAACATGTGCAGGACTTGCATATAAGTCAGCAGTGTAAAAACCTTCTCTTTTAAACATCATAACTATCTCGTACCCCTGGATTTAAACATCACAACTATATATACATATACAAAATGATAACATATATCCTTGCAGCGCATCTAAGTGCAGCTAAGTGCATCATGCATGTTCAGCATGTGCTTGACAAAAACTTTAATAAGCAACTGATGTCATGAATTAATATGCGACAGATAAAAGAAATAATGATTACAAACCATGAAGAGATATTCAACTATTTGAAGGGTATTTTTTAAGTATTGATTTGGAACTTTACAAGATGGTAGCATGAAGGAGAATATGATGGTTCAACCAATACATAGTTCATCAGTAACTTAAACAAAACTATGTCAGGTATAGATTCATGGATGAGAACACTTGTAAGCTGGAAGAAGATGCTACAGCCTAGAATAGCTTTGCAAGGAAATTTGTCAGCGACTGCAGAAATGATAAACACTGCAATCAAGTGATTTGGTATTCATCCATGTGCTCTTTGATAGACAGAGAGTGATCCACTCTGTCAAGCACTGAGTCTATTACGAAACGAAAGACCAACTATCAATGCCTTTTATCGTCAAGACTGGGAGGTTATCAATGACAGAATGGTCTAGAAAATAGTTTAACTCAAAAAGAGAATATTTGTAGGCATGATGAATGCAGTCACCACCTTGAAATTCAAGCTTTTTGTATGAATCTGATCTACATTGAAAAGGTTGTTAAATTATCATATGGATGAACTAATGAACGCATGTAAGAAAAAGGAGAAAGATGAAAAATAGTCAAGAGAAAATGGACATTGGAATTTCTTATTTAAGCATATGCCTTGGATTTGGTTCACCCGAGAACACCTTGTAGGGCATGTATATGGGCACTTGCATGCAATTTAAAGGTACCGTGTGTTACAACAGATGTTTTAATTCTTTTTTTAGATTGATGCTGGCATGTTTAACAAACCTTTGAACTAGAAAAGCCCTTCATCCTGGAGTGAGCATTCCAACCACACCTTTGGCTCTTTTTTATTTTGTTTCTACTAATTTCTAAACAAATGGATCTCCCCCTGCATGTAACCTGGTAACTGTTGAAAATATGTGTTATTCTCACTTTTCTTGCCATCTCCTATTTTATTGACATGCCTGATTTCACAAAACTAAAGCTAATCACATTGGTTCTTTAACATGGTCCAAAAAACTTGCCTGACTTATTGATATCTCAGAACTACCTTTGCTGTTAATTTTAGTTTTTATTTTCTAATACAATTTGGGGCAAATGAATCTGGACAAACTCCGGTTACAAAAACAAACATCTTCATGGAACCACTCACCACTCCAATCAAATAGAATACTCCCGACAACAAGACCGAGACTTTCTTACAAATTCAGGCCATCTCCTCCAGGAAACAATTTTCGTAAAATATAAACCAAACACCCACAATTACCAGATCCTCATTCGAGATTACCACGCAGCAACGCAACAAAAGCAGTCAATTTGATTTAAAATACCACGTTTGCGGAATTCTTCTGCAGATTGTGCATAGATGCAGGCCCACTCACGAAGAAATTAAGGAACCCTCTTGCATCTAACTCAAAACAAACCGGGGGAAACGGAGGCGAACCTTTGAGAGGCGCCGATCGGATTCGCCCTTGGCATCGAGCTCATCGAAGGAAGCGGCGGAGGCGGCGACGAGGACGAGGAGGCGACGAGGCCTGAAGAAACCAAGGCGGCGGAGAGGACGAGGAGGAGAAGAAGAAGGAAGCCTAGTCGGCCGGGAGGCGAGCAAGGGCGGAGAGCGAGGTCGCGAGGCGAACAGTGCCCGAGGGAGGAAAGAGGCGGCGGTCGGCATGCCCGTCACCGCCTCCGCCCCCTCTCTATATCTCTTTCTCTCTCCTCCCTTCTTCTATCGGCGTTGCTTTTCGCCTGGGTCGACAGTTTTGAATTTGGGGCTTTTCAAGGAAGCGACGGGGGTTGCGTCGAGGTCCAAGCTTGGAGCGCCAGAATCCTCAACGAGTGCCGCGTGGACGTTTGAGCTTGGGGCTGCGGTGCCGTGCGAGCATTCGCTGTTATTCTTGGGAGAAGCCACACCACCCTCATCCTATTTCGATGGGCTAGCTTGGCCATGGGACCACCACACCTACGGTGCGATCCATCCGTCCATGATTTTTTTCGTGCCACGCGGTCCACTCATACGGATTGAATGGATTAGCTTGAATTCTGCCCACGTATGCTCTGTCAGTAAATACGGAATTGTATTTAACCAATTTCTCCCATAAAAACTAATATTCTCTGTGCCAGGTAATGACAGAGACAATGATATAATTCTGCATGTTAGGATCGTGAAATTTATTTATTTATTTATTTATTTTATTTTTATTTTTTGATAAATAGAAAGGGGAAGGAGTTAGATCCTGGACATAGCCATCCCAAATGGTTCTTCAATTTTAGTCAAAAATATTCGATACATGGTGCATGTCAGAAACATGAGATTTATTCTTTATTCGTTGATTGGAGTGGCGAGGATATTTCTTCTCCTGTGATTCTATGTTTCTCTTGTCTATTAGTTTGTTATGATATTTATACTTAGAATTGCATCGGAATATTGTTGGCCGTTGATTGTTTAGAAATTTGATTGGTTGTTGATTTTGTTGTATATACGCCGTCATCCAATTTGCTGAATTTGGGATGCCAAATGAGATTTTAGGGATGGCAAATTCAAGCCATATTATCTTTCTTCCTAACCATCCTGTTGGACTAAAAATTTCCTGCTAACAGGATCTTCGAACAACTTGCATCGCGTACGTCGTTTCCACATCTGGGAAAGAGGTGCACGGTCATGTACTCATGTTGATGTTCCACGTGGATGGATGTTGATGTTCCACACTCTTAGAGGCTGATAACTTTCTCCCTTTCCTATTTTCTTCGCACTCTACATCACAACCGCACGATCATATTTTCATCGGTCGGATGGTGGTCTTGCGAAGCAAACCACCCACCACACTTCGATATGTGACAAGGGCCTGAATAGCCTGATGGATCTGGGAACGTGCCATCTTGGGTTCTTTGAGTACACTTAAATCAAATGGTCCAATTTATGTTTTGGTGCGACATGTATGTGAACTAAATAAATCGGATGTTCAAGTAGTATGATGAGTATGCTTCTTATCTTGGATAAGTTAACATGATGACATAACTTACGGGGACTAAGGGTGGCAATGCTTAATTTGGTTCAACCAGTTGTAAGTTTGGATATATCACCCGTTAAATAAAATGATCAGGTTCTAATCTGGATTATTGACACCATTTGATAAACAATTTGGATTCCGGTTAAAAGATCGAGTATTAAAATGGGATTATGCAAGAAGACAAGGTCTAGGCACGCAAGATGAGCATTGTATATATAGAAGAGCATACGGAGTGGGTTCATTTGATAGATCTTGTAGGTAGTTTAGGAGATCTTCTATTCGAGGACAGATTGTTAGAGAACTGTCTGATATGGTATGCCATGTGAAGCAAAGATCCAAGGAGGCCTCAGGTGAGGGTTATGCTTGAATTTTTCTAAAATGAGGAAAAGACCTTTACATTTAAAGAAGTTGGAAGAAACAACTCAGAACGCCGTGCACTTTTAGAGGTGGCCATTAATAGGAATAGTTTATTCGGCATAATTGACGATAGCAAAACAAAGGTGATGGGTTTGCTTGTTATGATTCATGGAATGTATTTCACTTCCTGACATTTTAAGATGTCCTGGTGTATTCCTCCACTTTTTCATACCATGTGTGCATCACATCTAAGTTTAGAGGTGTTACGGTCCTGTCCAAGACTTGGTAACATGGCTGGATATGGCTACTGACTTGGATGGGCTCTAGATTTCGCTCTGTTTGATTAGGGTGCTTTGAAACCTATAAAATAAGAAAGACATGTTCAACCACGAAGACAATAAAATGGTTCTCCATGGCGGACTCTTCAATATTTAAGTTAGTCTTTGATGGAAGCAAATAAAGAAGGCTTGGAGTCCTCTATGAAAATTAGAGTAGAGTAGAGAGAGAAATCAAAAAAGTAATGAAGGAGGGAGATAAAACGAAATCTATGAGAGAAGGAGTTCTCGGTGTGTATGGGTTCCACTCTTTAAGAAGATGGCACATGGGTGAATAGAGTTGCAGAGGCTGAGGCATTTTGGAGAAATAGAAAGTACGTATAGAATGGCATGCATAAATCTCATTCAGGTGGCGAGTTATGATAGACTCAATTCAAGAAGCTTTGAATGTACTTGGAGATGAGAGCAAGAAGATGATTCCTTTTTCTAAACAGAAAGGGCTTTTAGAAAAATGAGCTTTCGATTCCATCTCCATGGTCTCTCATTATCTTCTCCGTTTATTATGACTTTTATCCTCTTTCTTAAAGGATCCTCATGAAATAAGTTATAGACATGTACCTGATACTTAAAAACATGGAAGGTATGGTGTGCACTATAAGAGATTGGCCTCTAGCATGCCTTTGTAGGCACATTTATTACACGGACCATATCATGTTTGGTGGAGCAAGGAATGGTGAACTGGCATGGTATATCCCTTAGATAGAGAGCATTAATGGAAGCTATTTTCAAAGCATGCATGACTGGAGCAAGGAGTGGCGAAGCTGACAATGGTTGATATCTAGATAGAGAGTAGGTAAATGTGCAATTTTATTTTGGTTGATGCATGTCTAGCATGAATTGAAGCTTGCTTGCTATGCTGAACCGATAGATAGAATAGCTTGAGTTAATATGTAAAGTGACCTGAAACTAAATTGGTGGAAGAGATGGCGAGCCCTACAGGATTCATATAAGCATAGCTATTTTTAGATGCAACAAATGTTTCCCACTTTCTAGGGTGAGAAATCTATGAGAATTTTCTTGATTTGGGCTAACATTAATTGATATTTTTCTTTTATTAAAATCCGAGTTGATTTTATGGTCCATGTTGATAGACGTAGGTTGAGCCCATTGTTATATGATCATTGATTGGGCTAGAAGTACCTCATGTGATTTGGTATGGTTGAGACAGCATAGTATAGGCCTTAGCTCGACTGACTCATGATGGAAGGGTCAGTTAGGGTATTTTCATTTTATTGGCTATGTTCCCTCTCCGCTTCCTCTATTTATATATCACGTATATGGTGATTTTATAATATGGTGATTTTTTCCATCGAGAGCCATCTTTCTGAGAAAGATTGGAGAGAAGGACTTTGCCTTCGGTGTTCGAGTGTGCATCAGGATCAGGGAATTATGACGAATACAGGTATGTGATTATTTTTCAGATCTAATATATGATTCTAATTATTTGATGATCTTAGGGATTTAGGAATTATTTTTCTTACATTTGGTATCAGAGCCTTGGTATCATATTAGAATCGTGTTTAATATTTTAGATCTGGAATATAGCCTTATGTTCGTTCCTTCCTTCCCATGATCCGTTCGTGCCTCGTCGACTGTGGATGGGCCAACGGCAACATGAAACCGATCATTGCAGAGATGACCGGTGTTTATTTTTGGCATCCTAGAAATATAGAAAAAATAATAAAAAAAATTGGGTAGAAGGCCGATTGCATTAGGGAGGCTCCCGTGAGGTCGGCCGTCCTTGCACAGTGACTGGCGGTCGTGTATCCTACCGTTCCCTATGACTGGAACCCCCCCTCTTCTCTTCCTAGCGGCAATCCGTGGTCTTGATAACCGCCGGTGGCCCATCGAGCACGAAACAACAAAAAAAAAAGGAAGGGAGGATGAGGGCGGCTACTGTGTGATCGGACATCCCTGGGATTGTTGGAAATTGTATCCCAAAGCCAATCGTCTAGGCTGTAGACGGTTGTGCTATTTTTATATTTTGTATATGAATTCTTTAATAAATAAAAGTTATTTATTTTTCATGTAAAGAACTCTTATGTAATGGAGTCCTTAGAACTATATTGTTTGATATAGAAATGATATATCAAGTAGTTCTTAAACTGGTTCACAACCAAATGATACATTATTATAAGATGACGATGTATCAAGTATAGGTTGTTGTATGTCGCATTTGTTGGTTGTCCTCTTAACCAAGGAGTGTAGAGACACTTATGTGACATGCGAGTGAAATGTATGACATCTCATTGAACGTGACCATTTGCGGAGCTCCCTTCTGCCAAAAGATTACTCGCGAAGGGATATGGGTATATATGTCCCTCAGACCTGAGGTCATCATGGTAGCTTGCAAGCAACTCACTATACTTTGGTGCTGGACTACCTGGATTTCTAATCCAGTGTTGGAAGGTTTCTGGGTATAGTCAAGTACTTGTGGAGCGATGGTGGATCAAGATGGAATTGACCTCTCCAAATAGTTTGGAGTGAATGACTCATTATGTCTCAATTCAGCAAAACCTTGACTAGGGTAGTTCTTGTGAGGAGTCACAGAACTTGTGAGGTTGAGACATGATCTAGATAGACCAAATTAGGGTTGACAGTCGAATCTTAGGTCATCTTGAGCATTATAAGGTCAAAGGGATGAATTATGCGGCAACCATATGCCAGAGGTTCTTGTGAGGTGCTCTGCATCTTCGACCTATCCGGATGTCGGGTATCATTGCTAGATGAGGACTTTGACTGGTACTGAAAATGTTTCAGTGCTACGGCTTAGTGTTCGAACCTATGGGGTCACATACCATAGAAAATTTCTATCTGATCTTGTGGTTAATCGATGATTGGGAATCGTTTATCATCACCAGAAGTCAATATGATTGATTTTGTTCCAAGTGTCGACACTTAGAATTTTGCAGGTATCGATACTTGGTGAAGTATCGATACTTGGCAATTTTCGGGTGTCGACACTTCCTATGACGAACAGAATTCTGGGAGGATTTCGTGGAAGGATTTTGGGCAAGTTTTGACCTGATTTGAATTTTGAATTCAAACCAGTTTTGGCTCCAAGGCTTTATGGTATGAAAGTCATACTTGCCTTAATGGGTTGGACCCATTTGGTATGGCCTTGATCCTCTCCCCCATTCTCTCCTCTCATCTCTCCTCCTTCCTTTTTCTCCCTCCCTGCTACCCCTATAAATGAAGGTCATTGTAGTGGCTACTAATGGTTACAAGAACTGCAACAGATTTTTGGGAGAAGAAGATTGAGAAGGGTTATGAGAGCTTTAGGGATTGGGTGTGTGCTACCTAGCAATCAAGCTAGGTTTTGGGAAGAGAGGTTTTGGGAAGGGGTTCCTGCTCTCATCCTAGTCTTCCTGGAAGAAGAAGATCGGCCAAGGATCCTGAAGAGCTAGCACTCTGAGAGAGTTGATCAGAGTCGAGCCCAGGTGTGGATTTTCTATAGAGGCCAAACGCGTGTGTGGCTCGAGTGCCCTCATCCTTCTCATAGCACTTCCACTGCTTCTCTCTTGGTATAAAGGTATGGTACTTTTATATTTGTTATTCTCTTGCTTTTGATGTTATATGCATGCTAGGTCATTTTGCTAGTTCCTGTTGCGGGCAGATCGGTAGATCGTTTAGATCATCTATCGAGCCTTCCGCTATGCATGCTTTAAAAATGTTTTAAAATGCATATCCTTCTGCCCTCTTTTCTTGTATATTGTATGCTAGGTGTAGTCGTTTTTCACCTTCAATGGTATCAGAGCAACAGGTTCTTTTTGTAGTATAATGATGCTAGCATGCTAATAACTTCACCTTTCTTCTTAAGTACTTGGATTGAGTGCATCACCATGGCTGTCCGGTCATAGGAGAGAAGTAGGGCTGCAAGACCCTCTCTTCCTATTCAATGGGGTCTTCTATGGCGTGTAGGGGTGCCGCTGTGATTGACTCCTGAAAAAAAAAATAAGAAAGAAAATTGTAGGTTAAAAATGTTTTAATCTAATGACATGATCATAAAACAACTTTAGATAAGATCTAAGAGTTATTTTTGATCGATTTTGTTGAATGTTTGGAGAAACATTAGATTTGAAATCACTGTTTTTTTATTGTCTCAGGCTGTGAGTCGACACTTGGTCTTTGAAGTGTGACTCATCAGAAAATTTCCTGAGATCTGGTTTCTATTTTTCTTTTGAGACTGGTTGAAGTGTCGACACTTACTCTTGAAGTGTCGATACTTGACCCTGAAGTGTCGACACTTGACCATTGAAGTGTCGACACTTGAGTGCGTGTCAGAAAACATGTTGTTCTGTTTTCTGTTCCCTGTCTCAGGCCTTGAGTTGACACTTGCTCCTGAAGTGTCGACACTTGGATTGAAAATTATGCAAAATGGTGAATTCAAATTTTAACTTTTGTAAAATTATTTTATATGATAAATTAAAATTGTTTTAATTTATTTTAAGGCCTTTGAATTTAATTTTGAATTAAGATTGACTAAGAACTCTAGGAATATGATTTAAAGTTCTTAAGTCATTTCAATAGACCTTAAGGGTCATGGGTTAGCTTCTATTAGGTCCTTAATTGGGTTAGATCTAAGTTTAGATGCATTTGACTAATTAGAGAACTGATCTAATCAAAAGTTGAGTTAAGATTTCTTCTCTAGATCTATCTAATAGTTAGATTGATTAGTTCATAATCTAAATGGATCTAATTTGTGGCTCAGTGGAAAGTCCGAGTCTTTAGGCTAGTCTAATCGAGTTTGATGAACCAATTGGTATCAAGATAAGTTTGGCATTGTGATCATGGTTCTTTGGGGCTACCTCTTACCTGGCCAACTCTATTGGTGTCTAAGGCAAGATGGTTAATGGCGGAACCTAATCCATGATCTCACTTACCTGGCTAATATGGTCGATCAGGATTGATTAGATAGCTCACTGACTCGTGTTAACCCTTGTCACCCAAGGTTAATCAGTCTTGACTGATTTTGGATGCCCATGGATCATTAGTTATGTGTAACCCTCCTAGATTGCTGATGTGATCAGTGGGAGGTTGATCTATGTCTTCTCTTCTCTTCATCTGTCACATTATTTAAAAACCCTCTAAATTATTAGGTCCTTAAAAGGACAAAGTTTTAGAGATAACCAAGTCCTAGCCTCCTATTAAGTGGGATAGTAATGTGTCCATTAGTTCGGTGTTTATCGGCAGATCCAAAGATCGGGTGTTCATCGGGCTATTGGAATTGCTGTTCCTAATATGATGGCTCAGTGCGACTCTCCTAATGGTGGTCAGGTAGGCCGGCCAAAGTCGGGCTTAACCATTCGTTAGTTAGAAGCATTGAATTTTGTCATGTTAATGGTTGGACCTAACCGGGACCTTCAATAGGAGGCCCAAAGGCTGATTGAAGTGCTCATTGGGGCAAAATCCAAATACTAGAGGTTACTTGGAGAAGTAATCGGTTAAAGAATCTACCTTTAGACATGCATGGGTGGGTCGGCCAAATTCGGGCTCATGTGTTGTCTATCGGACTCTAGTACCCGCTAAGGAATTAAAGTAATTCCTCGGATTGGAGGTAGAGGCTACCAGTCTAAGCAAAATAGTGGGAGGGACCTTTAGACTAAAGTCCATGTCTTTAGGTTAATAATTCATATACACTAATTAGTTTTGGTTTTCTTTTCAGATGTCTTCCAACCTGTCACTCCGGTCTCTTTTGGACAATGAGAAGCTCAATGGACCCAACTTCGATAGCTGGTATCGAAGGCTCAGGATTGTCTTGGAGTATGAACGGATTCTATATGTGATATCGGATTTGGTACCTAAGATCCCTGCTGCCAATGCTCGGGGTTCGGTCAGAGACACTTATCAGAAGTGGCTCTCTGATAGGACCACTATTTGATGCATTATGTTGGCTACGATGAATGACGAGTTCAGTCACAAATTCGAGGAAGCCCAGCCGAAAGAAATCCTTCAAAGGTTGAAGGAGTCTTTCAGGACACCAGATGATGTTGAGAGGTACAGGGTATCCTGTGCTATCTATAACGTGCGGATGCGTGATGGGACCTCAGTCACTGATCATGTACTGTACATGATCGAGATGATTAAGCGCCTGAGCAAGCCCGGCTGTCCCTTGCATGAACAGCTTGGGAAAGATGCAATTTTGAATTCTCTCCCCTCCTCCTATCTAGACTTTCTCGATCATTACAGAATGAATAAGCCTACAGTCAACTATCATGGTTTGTTGGGGTTGCTGCAGACTCATGAGAAAGACCACCAGTTGAATAAAGGGGTGGTGAATCTAGTGGGAGGTTCTTCGGGAGGGCGTCGTCCCTTTAAGAAAGGGAAGAAGAAGAAAAATAATAACGGGAAAAAGGTGCTAGTGCTTCTGGGCCCAGTCAGGTCATGAAAGTGAAAGCTGATCAAAGTCGTGCAGAGTGCTTCTTCTGTAAGAAGCAGGGACACTGGAAGAGAAACTGTCATCTTTATATTGCATCCCTTGATCCGAACAGGTCCAAGAAGAGAAAGCTGCAGGATGGTCCTGGACAAGGTATTTATATGATAACACCTTGTAGTTTCTCTATTTACGATACTACTAACTGGGTATTGGATACAAGAAGTCCAATTCATATTTGCAATTCTTTGCAGGAACTTCAAGTTGGTAGAAGATTCGAGGATAGTGAGAGATTCTTGAACGTGGAAAATGGAAGCCGAGTTCCAATTCTGGCGTTGGGAGTCCTTAAACTTGTTTTCGAGTCCCGTACTATCATTTTGAATGAGTATCATTTTTGTCCTTTTATTTTGAATGTCATTTCTGAAGGCCAGTTAGCCATGTATGGTTATGAACTATTAATAAAGAATGATATTTGCAAAATCATTTTGAATGGTTCTGTAATTTTGAATGGACAAATGCATGATGGCATCTATGTACTATCGCGACCTGTTAACGTAATGTACACGTCTAGCAAACGCCTTAGGATAGATAATGTCAGTGAAGCGTACCTATGGCATTGTAGGCTAGGTCATATTAACAGAAATAGGATAAATATGATGAAAATCGAGGGTCTCCTCGATTTTAGTGAAGATAGTTCACTTCCAACCTGTGAGTCCTGTCTTCTTGGAAAAATGACAAAGTCACCTTTTACTGGAAAAGGTGAACAAGCAAATGAAATTCTAAGTCTGATACATACTGATGTATGCAGACCTATGAATATTAGTGCCGGAGGTGGGTACGGTTATTTCATTACTTTTACAAACGACCTTTCGAGGTACGGTTATGTCTTCTTGATGAGACATAAATTTGAATTATTTGAAATATTCAAACGATATCGTAATGATGTAGAAAAACAAACTGGAAAGTGTATCAAAACCCTTTCGATCTGATCGAGGAGGTGAATACCTTTCGGGTGAGTTTCTGACATATCTTGAGGAGAATGGGATTCTCTCTCAGTGGATGCCTCCAGGGACACCCCAGTTAAATGGAGTGTCTGAGAGGAAGAAATGAACCCTGTTAGACATGGTTCGGTCCATGATGGGCTTTGCTTCTTTGCCGATATACTTTTGGAGATATGCTCTAGAATCAGCCTGTTATCTTCTGAATAGGGCTCCAAGTAAGTCCATTAGCAAAACACCATGTGAGATGTGGACTGGACGTAAGCCAACACTTTCACACCTTCGGGTCTGGGGGTGCCCGGCTTATGTAAAATGTTTAAAAATGGACAACTTGGACCTAGGTCTGACCAATGCCTATTTGTTAGGTATCCAAAAGAGTCTAAGGAGTATTACTTCTACTTAGCTGAGGAACAAAAGTTGTTCGTCAGTCTTAGGGCTATCTTTTTGGAAAAGGAGTTCCTTGGTGAAGGAACTGTAGCTGCTAAGATTGAACTTAGTGAAGTTCAACAAGTAAAAGAACCGACATATTTAAAAGACAACATAGAACCGGCTGTGATTAGCTCACACCCAGAGCCCACTCAGGAACCATTAAGGAGATCTGGTAGAGTACCTAGCCGACTGAACAGATACTATGGTTTCTTGGTCCGGGACGGTGATATCATTGAACTCGATGAGAACAATGAGGATCCGATCACCTATATAGATGCGTTACAGAGGTCTGACTCTAATCATGGCTAGGAGCCATAAAATCCAAAATGGAGTCCATGGAGATCAACAATGTATGGACATTGGTTGATCCACCTAAAGGGATAAAATTTATTGGGTGCAAATGGATTTTCAAAAGGAAAAGGGGCATAGACGGAAAGGTGGAGACCTATAAAGCCCGTCTGGTTACCAAGGGATATCATCAATGTTATGGTATAGACTGTGACGAGACGTTCTCTCTTGTGGCAATGCTCAAATCCATTCAGATTATGCTTGCTTTAGCAACGCACTTTGACTACGAAATCTGGAAAATGGATCTCTGAACAGCTTTCCTGAATGGTGAGTTGGAAGAGGAGGTGTATATGATACAACTTGAAGGGTTCACATCCACAGATGAGTCAAAGGTGTGCAAGCTCCAAAAGTCCTTATGTGGACTGAAGCAAGCATCAAGGAGTTGGAACATGCGATTTGATAAGTGTATCAAGTCATATAGCTTCGTTAGGAATGGAGAAGAACCTTGTACCGTATGTGGATGACATTCTCTTAATCAGGAATGACTTCATAGCACTACAAGGAATAAAGGTCTGGTTGTCATCTCAATTCTTTATGAAGGACTTTGAGGAAGTCTCTTACATACTGGGTATGAAGATCTATAGAGATAGATCTAAGAGGCTTCTGGGACTGTCCCAGTCTATGTACATCGATACCGTGCTGAAACGGTTCAGCATGGAGAATTCCAAGAAAGGCTATCTCCCGATAGCCACTAGAATTGATCTCTCTAAAAAGAATTATGGGACAACTCCTAAGGAGAGAGAGCGTATGAGTAGAATTCTATATACTTCGGCAGTGGATTTTATCATGTATGCCATGACATGTACTAGACCAGACATGGCATACTCACTAGGTATAGTGAGTAGATACCAGTCTGACCCAGGTGAAACTCATTGGAAAGTGATAAAAACCATCCTTAGGTATTTACGAAATACTAAGGACCAATGGCTAATTTATGGAGAATCTGACTTGAAACTTGCGGGGTATACTGATTCCAGTTTTCAGTCAGACAAAGATGATAGCAAGAGTGTGTCAGGTTTTGTCTTTATCTTGAATGGAGGAGCTGTCTACTGGAAAAGTTCCAAGCAGCTTACTGTGGCGGACTCAGTATGCGAAGCAGAGTACATTGCAACATCAGATGCAACGAAGGAAGCTGTGTGATTGCGGAAGTTCCTTGGCGAGCTGGGAATGGCACCTTCCCTGGATGGCCTTATTCTGGTGTATTGTGACAACACTGGAGCCATTGCTCAAGCCAAAGAGCCAAAGTCTCATCACCGTACAAAGCATATTCTGCGGTGCTATCACCTTATACGAGAGATCGTGGAATGAGGTGACATTGACCTTCAGAAGATCGATGAAAATGAGAACCTGGCTGACCCCTTCACTAAAACCGTCGGAGTTCAAGAGTTTGACTATTGTAAAAGGAAAATGGGAATGAGATTCCATACTAATTGGCTTTAATCCAAGTGGGAGTTGTTGGGAATTGTATCCCAAAGCTAATCATTTAGGCTATAGATGGCTGTGCTATTTTTATATTTTGTATATGAATTCTTTAATAAATAAAAGTTATTTATTTTGGCTGTCCATCATATTTATTTTTTCTGTAAAGAACTCTTGTATGATGAAGTCCTTAGAACTACATTGTTTGATATAGAGAGGATATATCAAGTAGTTCTTAAACTGGTTCACAACCAAAGGATACATTAGTATAGGATGACGATGTATCAAGTATAGGTTGTTGTGTATCACATTTGTTGGTTGTCCTCTTAACCATGGAGTGTCGAGACACTAGTGTGACATGCGAGTGAAATGTATGACATCTCACTGAACGTGACCATCTGCGGAGCTCCCTTCTACCAAAGGGTTGCTCGCGAAGGGATATGAGTATATGTGTCCCTCAGACTTGAGGTCACCATGGCCGCTTGCAAGCAACTCACTATGCTTTGGTACCGGACTACCTGAATTTCTAATCTTGTGATGGAAGGTTTCTGGGTATAGTCAAGTACTTGTGGAGCGGTGGTGGTCAAGATGGAATTGACCTCTCTAAATAGTTTGGAGTGAATGACTCACTATATCTCAATTTAGCAAAACTTTGGCCAGGGTAGTTATTGTGAGGAGTCACAGAACTTGTGAGGTTGAGACATGATCTGGATAGACCAAATTAGGGTTGGCAGTCGAATCCTAGGTCATCCTGAGCATTATAAGGTCAAAGGGATGAATTATGCGGCAACCATATGCCAGAGGTTCTTGTGAGGTGCTCTGCATCTTCGACCTATCCAAACGTTGAGTATCATCTCTAGATAAGGACTTTGACTGGTACTGGAAATGTTTCAATGCTATCGGCTTAGTGTTCAAACCTATGGGGTCACACACCATAGAGGATTTCTATCTGATCTTGTGGCTAATCGATAATTAGGAATCGTTTGTCATCACCAGAAGTCAATATGATTGACTTTGTTCCAAGTGTCGATACTTAGAATTTTGCAGGTATCGACACTTAGTGAAGTGTCGACACTTGGCAATTTTCGGGTGTCGACACTTCCAGTGATGAACAAAATTCTGGGAGGATTTCGTGGAAGGATTTTGGACAAGTTTTGACCTGATTTGAATTTCGAATTCAAACCAATTTTGACTCCAAGGCTTTATGGTATGAAAGTCATACTTGCCTTAATGGGTTGGACCCATTTGGTATTGCCTTGATCCTCTCTCCCATTCTCTCCTCTCATCTCTCCTCCTTCCTTCTTCTCCCTTTCCCTACTGCCCCTATAAATGAAGGTCATTGTAGTGGCTGCTAATGGTTACAAGAATTGTAACATATTTTTGGGAGAAGAAGATTGAGAAGGGTTATGAGAGCTTTAGGGATTGGGTGTGTGCTACCTAGCAATCAAGCTAGGTCTTGGGAAGAGAGGTTTTGGGAAGGGGTTCTTGCTCTCATCCTAGTCTTCTTGAAAGAAGAAGATCGACCAAGGATCCCGAAGAGCTAGCACTCCGAGGGAGTTGATCAGAGTCGAACCCAGGTATGGATTTCCTGTAGAGACTAGATGCGTGTGTGGCTCGAGCGCCCTCATCCTTCTCACAGCACTTCCACTGCTTCTCTCTTGGTATAAAGGTATGGTACTTTTATATTTGTTATTCTCTTGCTTTTGATGTTATATGCATGCTAGGTCATTATGCTAGTTCTTGTTGCGGGCAGATCGATAGATCATTTAGATCTATCTACCGAGCCTTCTGCTGTGCATGCTTTAAAAATATTTTAAAATGCATTTCCTTCTGCCCTCTTTTCTTGCATATTGTATGCTAGGTGTAGGTGTTTTTCATCTTCAGGGATGTTAGCATCAGCCACATTTTTGGTTGATTTTCGTGATCGAAAACCCCCCCGCCTCCTCTTCCGGCGGTGATGACTGGTGAGCCACTGTCTCACCAGTGGCCGATCGAACAAAAAAAATAGGGAAGAGTCTTACCCGTCCCGCTGGCCATCGGAGGCGTTCCAACCTCCGGCGTGCTCACCATAGTCGGCGACCGGGCCTTCTTGGCTGGCCCCGGCAGTGGTCTTCCGGTGGCTATGCCGGCGAGGTAGATCCATGGGTTGGTGGCCGGTAGTTTTAGGGAAGAATCATGGTTTTTTGGTTCACTGGGTTTGGGGTTCGTTGGGGAGATAAAGTCTAATAGGCTTTGGGTTTAAACTCAAAATCCAATAACCCATTCCCCAATAAGTAATAATAAAAAAAGACTAATTTTGCACTAAAGTCCCTGGGTTTTCTAGAATTATATAGAAGCCCTTTTACACTTTAGTCCCTCCAAAACTTATAATTACTTTTGAGTCCAAAAGGCCATTTTGCACTTAAGCCCTTAGATTTTCTAAAATTATAAATTAGTCCTTTTACAATTAAGACCCTACAAAATTTATAATTATATTTTGGTCCAAAATAAAATGTTGGAGGGGCATGGGTGGATCCTATGATTATTTTATTAATGATGTACATTATGGAATGGAATAATATTTGTAAAATGGATCAATGGATATATGTTGATTAGTATCCTATTATGACTGATCATATTGGACATACATTTGTTTTGCGAGTATCCTTTTATTTTGACTTGGATATTTATTCCCTATATGCATAATTTTATGGGTTAGCACAAATATTTATCACTAAAGTGATTTGTTTGTATCAATTCATCGAATTATTCATCATGTAAGGGATATTTTCTGGTTATGACATACAACCACCTGCCCAAAGGGGGTTGTTGTATGTTTTAACTAGAAAATGTGGCATGGAGCATTTTGTTGCTAAGGTACTCTAACTTTCTTGGGCCTGTCTGTCCAAAGGGGATAGGTTCAGGAATGCTAGAATATTCGATTAGCCTGTGGCTTCATGTGTAGAGCACTAATATGTATTGCATATTCTGTCCAAAGGAAAATATATGATATTGTGTTTGTGCTCTTATTTGTTACTGTAATATGATATGTTTGTAATATGTCCATTAATTAATGTTTGGCATTCCTTATTTTGATTGTACAATTATTTTTGGTGTGAACAACAACAATGCTGTTGTTGAGGTGCTCACTGGGTCGAACTATAAGAAATGGAGGCAAGACCTAGAGTTTGCTCTTGGAATTGCTGACATTGATCTTGCATTACATGAGTCCAGACTCGATGATTTGAATAATCAAAGCACCATTGAACAGAAAGACCATCTTGCTAAATGGGAGAAGTCGAACATACTCAGTCTGATTGCAATTAAGAGGTTAATTTTGGAACATCTCCTGAGTGGTTTACCCAAGTATAACAATGAAAAAGAGTTGCTGGATGCAATTGAGCAGAGGTATCTCGTATCTAATAATGCTGATATCGGATCCCTGATGAACGAATTAACAACCATGACATACAATAATATTGAGGGTGTCAGAAAGTACATTCTGAAGATGGTTCATATACAATCTAAGCTCAAGGGTTTGAAGATTGATCTATCGGATTCCTTCATTATGTCACATGCCTTAAATTCCTTGCTTGTGAAATTTTCTCAAATCAAGATTGCCTACAATACTCTTGATGAAACATGGAATGTTAATGACCTGATCACTAAGTGTATTAAGAAGAAGAAAAGGTCAAGAAAGAGAAGATTGATAGTGCCCTCCTTACTCATCAACATCAAACTCAATCTGGCAAGTATTTGTATATAAGAAGAAGGGAAAGCCTATTGCTCCTAGACAGTCTCAGGATTCCAAGAGGGATGGAAGGGGTCACGATCAGAACCATTTTGTAGGAGGTCTTAAGGCTGCCATTAAGAAGAAGATCAAGTGCTTCCACTGTAAAAATAAAGGATACATAAGAAGTCAGTGCTTTAAGTTTAAGTCCTAGTTAGAAAAGAAAGAAAAATAAAGAGGTAAGCCCCTTGGTATGGTCTTTTGTGAATCTAATATGGTCAATGTCCCTATTAATTCTTAGTGGATAGATAGTGGAGCTTCGACTCATGTTGTTATTTCTCTACAGGAAATGATAAACAAACAGAAACCAAGCCTGAATGAGAGCAAGTTAAAGGTTGAAAATGATTATGAAGTCGAAGTAAAGTATGTAGGAGTTGTCAAGTTATGCTTAGAGTCTAGTTTTATAATTATTTTAGAAAATATCTTTTATGTACCTTCTTTTAGAAGGAATTTGATTTATGTTTCGTCCTTAGATAGGCTTGGTTATAGATTCATGTTTAGCAATAAAAGAGTTGATTTGATATTCAATTTGAAAATTGTTGGCTATGGTATTTTGGTTGATGGCTTATACAGATTGTCCCTGGCTACTGATGATTCTAATGCTTCTTTAAGTGTTGAAAATGTTGTTGCCAAACATCCAAGAACTAATGATAAATCCTTTATGTTATGGAATAAACGCTTAGGACATATTTCAAAGGAAAGAATTACCAGATTAATCAATGATGACATTCTGCCTATTTTGGATGTTAGGGACATTGAGACTTGTGTATTAAAGAAAAATTGACTAAAACCAAGAAGAAAGGCGCAATTCGGAGTTCAAACCTTTTGAAAATAATTCACACTAACATAAGTGGATCTCATTCTTCTACAATTTATAGTAATAGATATTTCATCGCTTTTATTGATAACTTTTCTTGATATGGTTATGTTTATTTGCTTAAAGAAAAGTCTGATGCCCTTTAAAAGTTTAAGATTTTTAAAATTGAAGTCGAGAAACAATTGAAAAAAGTTATTAAGATTGTGAGATCTGATCGTGGAGGTGAGTACTATGGCAGACATGATATGGCTGGGCAACAAATGGATCCATTTGCTAAGTATTTACAGGACTATGGGATTGTTCCTCAATATACCATGCCTGGAAGTCCTGAGCAGAATGGTGTGGCTGAAAGGCAGAATCGCACCGTTAAAGATATGATGCGGAGCATGATGAGTAGGTCTAATATGTTAGAATTTTTATGGGGAGAAGCTCTCAATACTGCTTTATATATTCTCAATAGAGTTTCTAGTAAATCTGTGTTGAAGACACCTTTTGAACTCTGGACTGGAAGAAAACCTAGTTTGAATCATTTTCGGGTTTGGGGATGTCCTGCAAAAGTAAAATTATACAATCCTTCAGAGAAAATGACTGATCCAAAAACAACTCGTTATTACTTCATTGGATATCTGGAACATTCTAAAGGATATATGTTTTATAGTCCAGGAAGAGGTAATATAATTGACTGATTAGGGTTAGGCAATTTAACCCTAAGCCATCCGGAGCATTCAAAGATCAAAGGAATAGTTCAGTGATATTCCATATTTGACAAGTTCTTGTTACTCTGCAACCTTTGACCTATCCAGACACTGGGTGTCATCGCTAGATGGTGACTTTGGCTGGTACTGAAAATGTTCCCATGCTATCGGATTAGTGTTTGAACCTACAGGATTACACACCATGGGATTTCTTCTTGATTTGTTGGCTTGGGAATGATTGGGAATCATTCCGGACTTGTTTGATAAGGAGTTGTCAAAATCCCACTCGAGTCGACTCGAGGCGAGTTGACTCGTCTGACGGACTCTATTAAAAATTGAAAATGTTTCATTGATTCCTGTAATGGTTATGAGAATTAATGCTTCATGTTATAGAGTTTTAATCATGTCAGTTGCTAAATTCCAAGGGTCTTATAACTTGCAGGAATCCCAAGAGACTCCAAAAACTCACCATTAATCTCTCATAACCTCCCCTTCATGGCTTGGTTTTAAGGCTTGTTTTTGGGTAAGCTGAAAAGAACCGAGGAAGAATTGTTCATCCTTTTTCAAGGTCGAGATTCTACCACTTTTGTTGTTAGAACTTATCTTTGACCTCTGAGAGATTATGAGATCAGATCTCATTCTTGGGAAGAAAGTGTGAGGTTTGGGTTTTGGGATTCTTGTGTGCTTACCTTTTGTTGAAGGTTTGGGACAGAGTGTTCCGGGAAGGGTTCTTCGATATTTTATCCCATTTCAATTCAGCGATCGGATCTTCAAGATGTTGAAGAGGGAGTCCGCCTCAGCCACGTCATTTCCGAAGAGGCTAGCACCTCAAAGGAAGGAGGAGAATTCCCTTATCCTGGTGTGAACCACCTGTAGAGGCGGACGTCTGTGCTACTCGCAGAGCTGGTGTTCCTTTTCGAGTGCTTTCCTTAACAGTGATTGTCACCGAGTACAAAAGGTTTGTACTCCTATCCCATGGGTCTAAAGATATGTTTTTCAGCACCCTTTTATGTGATTCATATAATAATTCTATGAGTTGCATAATTTGCATGGATGATTTCATACATGTATTACTCTATATGCATAAAGATCTGTATAGGACCAGTGTTAATTAGATTAACATATTAGATAAAAGCATTTTATCTTCTTTCACTGTGTCATGCATTTAGAAAAGTTTTAAATTACATATATCAAGGGCCCACCCTGGGTTCGCCTAATAGTGTATCAGAGCCACAGGTTGAATGCATGTTTAGTTTAATACTTTTGTATGAAATCGGCTTGATATCCTTCACATAGTACTTGAATTAAGGTGGATTCGCCATGGTTGTCCGGTCAAAGGAGAGAAGCATGGTTTAAGGGCCATCTCTTCCCATTCAATAGGGTTCTCCTATGGCGTGTAGGGGTGCCGCTGCGTCATGACCTTATGAAGAAGAAAGTGAAGGATTTGATAGGTTAAAATTATTTTAATCTATGTTTGTAGATCATAACTATGTTTAAATGCGATCTAAAAGATGTATGATCTAAAACTTTGAAAAGTTCAAGTGAAGAAGAGATGAATTTTAAAGTTACTATTTTTTGCCTAGTTAGACGAGCCGACTTGCTTCCTGAACGAGCTGACTCATTTCCTGAAGACAGATCGGTCTGTCTATTTTGTGTTCTATCCGAGCCGACTCATCCTCTCAAGAGTCGACTCAGATATGAGAACAAAGGAAAAGTTCCTTAAAACAGTAAAGTTATAGTTCATATTTTTGTGAAATTATTTCAAATCTAAGTTAATTGAAAATGTTTCGATTGGTATGTTACACTTACTTGAGAATTAAGTTATATTTTTGAAAACCTTTAAGATTTAGGATGTGATTCTAATCTTAAGTCATGATTGATAAACCATGAGTTGATTAGGTTAGCTAGAATCGGATCCTTAAATGGGTTAGACTTAGGTTTAGATGAATGGATAAATAGAAAAAAGACTAATCAAAAGTTGAATTAGGCCTCTCCTCTAAATATCTATTTAATAGTTAGTTAGACCAGTCCATACATCTAAATGGACTTGATTGATGGCTTCGTGGCGAGCCCCAGTCTTTAGGTTAGTTTGATTGAGTCTGATGAACCACTTGGTGTCTAAGGTAAGTTTGACATTGGTGATCAAGGTTCTTTGGGGCTAACTCTTACCTGACCAACTCAAGGTTGGTGTCTAAGGCAAAAGGCTTACATGACATAACCCATCCCTTGATCTTACTTACCTGGATAATGTGGTGAATCAGATCAGATTAGACTATCTATTGATTCGAGTTGACCCATGTCAACTAAGGTTAATCAGTCTGACTGATTTAAGGCGCCCATGGACCAATTTGATCTTGAAACCCTCTAAGAGTTTGGTGGGGGTCTTCTTGATCAAGGTCCATGCTTTCTTCTTATATGTCACAAAATTAAATCCTCTAAATTATTAGGTCCATAAAAAGACTAAGCTATATGATAGCCTAAGTCTTAGCCTTCCATTAAGTTGGATTGGTAATGCATCCATAAGTTGGGTGATCATCGGCAGTTCCAAAGAATGGGTGGTCATCACGCGAGTGGAATTTCCATTCAGCATATGATGGCTCGTTATGACTATCTTAACACATGGTCAGGTGGGCCGGCCAAAGTCTGGCTTAATTATGGGTTAGTTAGAAGTATCGAATTTGATCATGTTAATGATTGGACCTAACCAAGACCTTTAATAGGAGGCCCAAAGGCCGATTATGAAGACCCTTGGGGAAAAATGAATACTAGGAATTACTTAGAGAAGCAATTGGTATTGTACCTACCTTTAAATGCATATGGGTTGGCTGGCCAAAGTCGAGCTCATGTGTAGTCTATTGGATCCTAGTACCCGCTAAAGATAAATGTTATTCTTCAGATTGGAGTGTAGAGGCTACCAGTTTGAATAAAATAGTAGAAGAAATATTTAGACTAAAATTCATGTCTTTAGGATATTTAAAATAATTCATATACTAATAGGTCTTATTCTCCTTTTTTAGATAATGTTGACCACTTTATCGCTTTAATCATTATTGGATAATGACAAACTCTCTGGACCCAACTTTGATAGCTGGTATTGAAAACTCAGGATAGTCCTGGAGCACTAAAGGATCCTTTATGTGATAACAGATCTGGCACCTGAGATCCCAGCCCTCAATGCTCGTGGGATAGTCAGGGACACTTACCAGAAGTGGATCTCTAATTTCACCACTGTGCATTATATTATGTTGGCTGCGATGAATGACAAGTTCAGTCACAAATTTGAGGAGGCCAAGTCAGAAGAGATATTTCAAAGGTTGAAAGAGTCTTTTAGCACTCCGGATGACACAGAGAGATATCGGATCTCTTCCACCATCTATAACACACATATGCATGATGGAGCTTCGGTAATTGATCATGTAATGTACATGATCAAGTTATTTGAGCATTTGGGCAAACTTGAATGTCCTATGCATGAGCAGCTCGGCAAGGATGCGATACTAAATCTCTGCTCCCTTCCTACCAGGTCTTTCTCGATAACTTCAAAATGAATAGGCCTGTAGTGAACTATCATGAGATATTAGGGTTACTATAGTCTTATGAGAGAGACCACAACCTTAATAAGGGATTGGTGAATTTGGTGGGAGGTTCTAGAGCAGGGCATCGTCCCTTTAGGAAAGGAAAGAAGAAAAAGAATAAGAAAAATAAGAAGGTGCAAAGTGCTAGGCATAGTCAGACCAGGAGGGTGAAGGCTGACAAGAGTTAGGCAGAGTGCTTCTTCTGCAAGAAGCTAGGTCACTAGAAATGAAACTGTTCTGCTTACCTTGCTACTTTAGACCCGAACAGGCAAAGGAAGGGAAAGCAGCAAGCTATTGCTGGTTAAGGTATTTATATGATAAATCCTTGTAGTTTCTCCATTTGTGATACTACTAGCTGGGTATTAGATATCGGAAGTCTTTACCATATTTGTAATTCATTGCAGGGACTTTAAGTTAGTAGGAGATTCGAAAGCGATGAAAAATTTTTGAACATTGGGAATGGAAGTCAAGCTCTAGTTTTGGCATTGGAAACTATTTTTTTGTATTTCGAGTCTTGTATTGTCATTCTTAATGATTGTCATCTTTGCCCTTCCTTTTCAATGAATATCATTTCTGTAGGCCTATTGGCCAAAGATAGTTATGAATTATCTATAAAGAATGATATTTGCAAAATCACGTTGAATGGTTCTAATGTGATGATTTGATAAGTGAAGAATGGTGTACATGTACTATCATAGCCTATTACTATATTGTACACTACTAATAAATGCCTCAGGTTAGATACAGTCAGTGATGCTTATCTTCAGCACTGTAGGCTAGGTCATATAAACAAGAACAGGATAAATAAGTTGGTGGAAGAAGGTCTCCTTGATATTGATGAGAGTGAATCTTTACCAACTTGTGAATCTTGTCTGCTTAGAAAAATGACCAAGTCACCTTTTACTGAAAGAGATGAAAGAGCCAGTGATATTCTAAGTCTAATACATACTGATGTATGTGGAGCTATGAATATCATTGCAAGAAACATGTATAATTATTTCATTACATTCACAGACAACCTATCAAGGTACTGTTATGTCTACCTGATGAGACATAAATCTGACTCGTTTGAAATGTTTAAATACTATCGTAATGAAGTTGAAAAATAAATTGGGAAGTTTATTAAAACTCTTCGATCAGATTGAGGTGGTGAATATCTTTCTAGTGAGTTTCTGACTTATCTTGAGAAGAATGAGATTCTCTCTTAATGGACTCCTCCAGGGATACCTCAGTAAAATGGTGCGTCTAGAAGGAGGAATCGAACTCTATTGGACATGGTTCGATCCATGATAAGCTTAGCAAGTCTACCTAAATCCTTTTGGGGATATGCTCTTGAGTCAGCTTGTTACCTTTTGAATAGAGTTCCAAGTAAGTCCATTGGTAAGACACCATATGAGATATGGACTGGGCGCAAGCCAACTCTCTCTCACCTTTAGGTTTAGGGGTGTCCAGCTTATGTCAAGCATTTGTAGACGGATAAGCTAAAACCTAAGCCTGATAAGTATCTTTTTGTTGAGTATCCCAAAGAATCCAAAGGGTATTACTTCTATCTGCCTGAGGAACAAAAGTTGTTTGTCAGTCTTAGAGCGACCTTTTTAGAAAGGGAGTACCTTGGTGAAGGCATCCAAGCTACTGAGATTGAACTTGGAGAAGTTCAACAGATAGAAAAACCTTCTCACTTGAAGGCCATTATAGAATCGGATTTGATTAGATCAGATCTAGAGCCCATAGTGCAACCATCAAAAAGATCTGGTAGAGTACCACGTCAACCAAATAGACACATGGTTTCTTGGTTCGAGATGGTGATCCTGTTGAGCTCGATGAGAACAACGAGGATCCGATCATCTATATGGATGCAATGTCAAGGTCTGATTCTAAGTCATGGCTGAGAGCTATAAAATCTGAAATGGAATCCATGGAAATCAATAATTTATGGACATTGGTTATCCACTTGAAGGGATAAAATCCATTAGGTGCAAGTGGATCTTCAAGAGGAAGCGGGGTGCAGATGGGTAGGTGGAGACCTATAAAGCCTATTTGGTTGCCAAGGGGTATCATTAGCTTTATGGTATTAACTATGACGAGACATTTTTTTATGGCAATGTTCAAGTCCATTCGGATTATGCTTGTTATAGCAGCACATTTAGATTATGAAATCTGGCAAATGGATATCCGAATAGCTTTCCTAAATGGTGAGTTGGAAGAGAAGGTGTATATGATGCAACTTGAAGGGTTCACATCCACAGATGAGTCTAAAGTGTGCAAGCTTCAAAGATCCATTTATGGACTGAAGCAGGCTTCTTGGAGTTGGAATATGCATTTTGATAAGTGTATCAAGATGTATAGCTTTGTTAGGAATGGAGGGGAACCTTGTATATATAAATGGGCAAATGGTTATGTAGTTGTATTTCTTGTTTTGTATGTGGATGACATTCTCCTAATCGAGAATGATATTTCAGCATTACAAGGAATAAAGGTATGGCTTTCATCTCAATTCTCCATTAAAGACTTGGATGAAGCCTCATACATACTGGGTATGAAGATCTATAGAGATAGATCTAAGAGGCTTGTGGGACTATCCCAATCTATGTACATAGACATTATGCTGAAGCGGTTCAGCATAGAAAATTTCAAAAGAGGCTATCTTCCAATAAGTCATGGAATTACTCTCTCCACGAAGGATTGTGCAACAACTCCTGAGAAAAGAGAGCATATGAGTAGGATTCCATATGCTTCAACAGTGAGTTCTATTATGTATGCCATGTTATGTACTAGACCAGACGTGGCATACTCACTAGGGGCAGTGAGCAGATACCAGTCTAACCCAGGTGAAGCTCATTGGAAGGTTGTTAAGAATATCCTTAAGTATTTAAGAAATACTAAGGACCAATAGCTTATTTATAGAGATTCTGACTTAAAACATGTGGGGTATACTGACTCTAGTTTTCAGTCGGATAGTGATGACATCAAGAGTGTATCTGATTTTATATTTACCCTCAATGATGGAGCAGTTTGCTGAAAAAGTTTTAAGCAGCATACAATGGCTGATTCTATTTGCGAGGTGGAGTATATTGTAGCATCGGATGCAGCAAAAGAGGTTGTGTGGTTATGGAAGTTTCTAGGCGAGTTGGGAGTGGCACCTTCCTTGGATGGTCCTATTTTGCTGTATTGTGATAGCACTGGAGCCATAGCTCAAGCTAAAGAGCTGATGTCACATCAGTGCACCAAGCATATTCTACATCGCTATCACCTTGTCCGGAAGATTATTGAACGAGGTGACATCGAACTTCTGAAGATCAATAGTAAAGATAACTTGGCCGATCCCTTCACTAAAGCCATTAGAAAGCAAGAGTTCGATGACTGTAAATGAAAGATGGGAATCAGATTCTGTTTCGATTGGCTTTAGTCCAGGTGGGAGTTGTTGGAAATTGTGTATCCTAAAGCCAATCGTCTAGGTTGTAGATGGTTGTACGACTCATGTATATGTATATGTGTTGCCCAGGTGGCTTTTCCAAGAGGGGGTGAATTGGGAATTTAAAAAATTAATCAGATATGTGCTCTTTTAAATCTATTTTAGTGGTAGGTGCTATGTTTCAAATAATTAAGAGCGGAAGCAAATGCAAACAGAAAAGCACAATGCAAACATAGCAAATTTATAATGGTTCGGAGCACCCTCGCTCCTACATCCACTATCCAAGATACCACTTGAAATTTTCACTATATTCACTACCGGAATACAATCAAATTATTTTACCAGGATCATAATCCAAACCCAACTTGGTTTTTCAACCGGGCTTACCAAAAATCCAACACTTGGTTTTGAACAGGATCACCAAGAACCTAACCTTGGTTTTGACCGGGCTTACCAAAAACCCTTACACTGCTAGTTTTATAACGAGATCACTAACAACCCATACTTGGTTTTTAAACCGGGCTCACCAATAACCCACAAACTCACAAAGAGTTAAAAGAAAGAAAGCAACTAATGACAAACCAAAGTTATCTGATGGTTGCAATTGCAGCTCAAGAGAAGCCTTCTTAAATGGGTTTTAATGCACTTCAATGGCTTCCTCATCTTCTTTAATAAGTGCTTTTAACTTCTGGTAGGTGTTGGTGAAGACTTGAAGGCTGACTTGAATGTTTTTTTAGTGCTCTCTTGCTCACAAGCTCTTTTAGTGTTCAATTAAGCATTAGCTTCTTCAAAGGTTGTCCAAATCCCTCATTTATAGAGCTTGTACTCTTCTTGGGTGGATATAGACATTGTAGACCATTAGAATTTGATATTTGATTGTTGGAGCACTTTTTCAATTCAAAAATGAAGTTCTAGAACTAGCCGTTACCTGCCTGGAATTGATGTTTGAGTCGGCTCGGATTCTTAGAGAGTTGATTCTTCACTCTGGTCGAGTCGGCTCGCCATAATCGAGTTAGCTTGGATCCTCAGTGTCGATAATTTCTTAGTATGGTTGAGTCGGCTCACCTCAGTTGGGTCGGCTCGGATTCTTAGGTCTTCAAAACTGTGCTCTAGAGGAGTCAGCTTGGGTTTCTTCGAGTTGGCTCTTCTGGCTGTTCTCTCATAACTAATTTTTCTAGACTCTGGAGGAGTCGGCTCGAACTTCTGAAGGGTCGACTTGAATGCCTGACTGAATGGATGAGTCAGCTCAGACTTCTTTCGGGTCGGCTCGCCTGTCTGATTCAAGAAATGATGCACTGGATGAGTCAGCTCAGGTTCCTTCGAGTCAGCTCGGATCTCTGCATGCCAGAATCCTTCAACCATGCCAAGGATTAGAGTCGTCTCTCTTCATGCGAGTCGGCTCGAGTGAATTTTCAGTAAACACTTTAACTTTTTTCCAGAATTCTTTTAGCAACCCTTCAACACTTAAAATTCTTTCCAACTCAACTAATGACAAATTCTAAAGAATTTAAGCTTGTAAAACACATAGAAGTAACCCTTTTTCAAGAATACTACATCAATTTTTCTTTGGGTTCTTCTTTACATGACACATTTACAACGCAACACATAATATATAATAAGGTTGTAGGAGTTACAATTTGGCATTAAAATCATCCTACAAAAACTTGTAATTCACTTGAAAAGTTGTTAGTAAGACAAATACATGCTCTAATGTTTTGTTATCAATAAAATCACTCAAGGGGTCAACAATCTCCCCCTTTTTGATGATGACAAAATACCGGGCATGGAAAAACTTTACAATTACATGTATAAATGTATTTGAAAGTAAATATTAATATGTATGAGCTATATACTAAGAATATATTTGAAATCAATGTATCAGAGCTTGCATATAGATAATGTATCGGAGCTTTTGAAATAAGATCAATATGTATCATAATAAACAGTTATCAAAAGCTATTTTTGCCAGAAATGTATTAGAGTTTTAAGTTGGCAAAAGGTATCAAGTCTTGAAAAATTAATAAATGCTTGTAGCAAGTTCTAATCAGAGCAAGTTTGCACATATTTGAGAGTAATTGTAAATAAATTTAAGCCATTCAACAAATTTTTTTCCCCCTTGTTGTATGTTCTGAAAATTTTGAAACAACATGATTTCAATAAAAACATTCTTTTTCATTTGTTTCTTCTACCAATTTTCCATGTATTCAATATCAATACCATTCTCCCCCTTTTTGTTAATAATCAAAAAGGTATTCAATTAAAGTCATTCTCCCCCTTTATCAAGTACACAAATCTTGATTTTTAAAATAGAATGAGAAGATTGACAAGATTGTTTGAGATAATTTCACTTTGTATACGTATATCACATTAACAATACCATTCATTCCATAAATCACATTGCAAACATAAGAAACATAATTTCATTGCATTCAAGGATTTTCAATACATGTTACAAAAGTTTGAAAGCAAAAATACAAACATTAGCCTAGGCACTATCACTAGGCTCTTCTATAATAGGTTCTACCTTAATGTTTTCAGATCTAGGTATATTAGAAGGTCCTCTAGTGCTAGTAGATGTTTTAGGTAGTGGTCTGGAAGAGATAGGATCTGGATCAAATAGGCTAGGAGGAACAAAAGGTGGCCGAGTAGACTGAGATAGAGGCTGTCTAAAGTGTGGTGCAGGCTATCTAGGATGAGGTGCAGACTGACTAGCTGAAGGTCTAGCTACTCCAAGAGCCTGAATGTCTGAAGATAGCCTGGCTAGAAAGACCCACACTGTGCTCAGCTCGATCTGAATCTTTTTGTTCCCTTCTTGTAGAGCAATGAGCTCATTAGCCTGAGCTTTAGTAAATGCCTTTGCTGATCCTCTCATTCTTCCAAATTTTGCTATGAGAATTCCCACTCCTTTTGTGTAATCATCTTCCATCTTCTTTGTTGCTTCTAGTGAACCTATTATATAGATCATTTCTCTCAATTCAGTTATGAACTCATCTATGCTGTGAGCTACAATCTGTCTAATGTCATTTGAAACTAATGTGAAAGAGTCAGAAAGTGCTTGAATATCAATCTGTGGTTGTGGTCCAGTAGACTCAACACTGTTTACCCTGGAGTGCAGCTGTCTAATCTCACCACAGATCTCCTCAAGTTTGGTATCAACTGTTTGGCGAAGCTCGCCAAATATCGAACCAATGGAGCTGGTCAGAGTCTGAGATAGCTACCTCATCTGCTGGGCAAAAAATGCATGAGACACTAAAGGTGCAGAAGTATCAGCAGATGGTCTCGGAGTATCAGTGGATGGACCAGGAGCATGTGTATTAGTCACTGCAGGTGCTGGCACTAGAGGTACAGGTACTGAAACAGGTGGAGATGCTAGTGCTGGTGGAGATGTTGGTGTTGGTGGAGATCCTGGGAAAGTCCTAGGACTCCTCTCTCTATGCTCTAACTCCTCAACAGCAGTAGCAGTAAGCTCAACAGGAATAGAAGTAGTGGCAGTTTTCTCAAGTGTAGAAGGCTCAGCAGCAGTCCCAATCTCCTCAGGTAGCTGCTCCTCATCATCATCTGAAGATTCTCCAGCCCTCTGATCTGAACCTTTCTTCAACCAAGCCCCTTCAACCTGATGATAACCCATACGTTGAAGTGATTTGGCTGAGTAGGGATCAGTGGTGTAACAACCTACTATCCTCCCCATCAAGCACACACCAAAGTGTCTAAATATAAGTGTGAAGGCCATACCATAGGGTAAAAATGCCTTGGCCTTCCTAACTGCATCTCTCATCTGGGTTAGCATAATGTATGGGAGATTGAGGGCCTCTCCCTCAATCATATATCTCATAAAAACCAAATCTCTTTCGTTGACCTAATCGAATCTACTAGTGCGAGGCCAAAATATTATGTTGATAATGTTATGAAGTAGCCTCATCTCTGGGGAAAGGACATTAGCTTTTACATTAGCAATTTCATCCACAGTATTTGTTTCCAATATTAGCCTTAAAGTCCTTTGTCTTTCCCTCATAACCAGATGGCAACTTCCATTACTTGGCATATGCAGAACTTGGCTCAAACATTTCTCATTCACAGTCACTCTAACCCCTTTCACAGTTGAAGTAACTCCATTTTCTTCTAGGGTTAGGTTTTCATAGAAAGATCTGACTAGACTAGGGTATGTAGGCAAATCTAAAGTGCAGAAAAATTCCCAGCCCTGAGACTCAATCCAATTACCAATCAGGAAACTCTGGTTCTCTCAAAAAGTGAAATTGATCTTCCTACTAGTAGTCACCTGTCGGTTTCCCATCAAAATGATCAGTTGAGGCTGCACAGGGGATGGATTCCGATTTTCCTCACCGACTTCTTGTTCTTCCACTTCATCAGTCCGAGTCAGCTCTTCTTGCCATCTCTTTGTTCTTCTTTTTCTTTCCATAGTGGGCTCAGCTCGTCGAGTTCTCTTGGCAACAGCTTTCTTTGGAGCCATTAGCACCAATTAGGTTAGGATAGGATGGATTTTGAAAGAATGTAGGGTAAGAGTTTGTGAATCAAAGCTTGGAGATAATGAGCAATAGCTCAACTAGGATTTGAATGAACTTAAAGCTTTAAGAGGGGTTCTACGAATTTTTATATAAAAATGCTTACTCGCAATTCGAGTTGGCTCGACTTGAGCATTGTAGCTCGAGTCGACTTGAACCAAAATTCCATACAAGGTTCCAAATAATTCAAAAATGGTCTCAAATAAAAGGTATATACTAAGAGTACTGGTCATGATCCTTAATTTGATGTTGGAGGCTTTCTAGATAGTGTTTCCTTAGTTTTGAAGAATTAGGTCAAGTTTTCTAAAAAGGGTCACATAGACATAATTCTCCTCTAATTAATTTAAATCTATCTAAATTAAGAGATTTAGTGAAATTATCAGCAAGTTGATTTTCAGTAGGAACAAATTCAAGCATAATATCACCATTCAAAACATGATCTCTAATAAAATGATGTATAATCTCTATGTGCTTTATTCTAGAATGCTGAATTGGGTTTTTAGATAAATTAATAGCACTTGTGTTATCACATTTGATAGGAATTTTAGATTGTGTAACATCAAAGTCTTCTAGTTGTTGTTTAATCCATAATACTTGTGCACAACAACTTCCTGCAGTAACATACTCTGCTTTAGCAGTAGATAGTGCTACCAAGTTTTGTTTCTTATAGTGCCATAAGATTAAATTCAATCCTAGAAATTGGCATGTACCACTAGTACTCTTTCTATCTATTTTGCATCTACCATAATCAGCATCCAAAAATCAATTAAATTCAATGAAGATTGCTTTGAATACCATAGACCTAAATTACTTGTTCATCTTAAATATTTTATAATTATTTTTACAGCTAGCATATGTGATTCTTTTGGATTAGATTGAAATCTAGTACAAACACATACGCTAAACAAGATATCAGGTCTACTAGCAGTTAAGTACAATAGTGATCCGATCATACCTCGATAGAGCTTTTGATTAATGTTGTTGCCATCTTCATCTTTATCTAATATACAGGTAGGGCTCATGGGTGTGCTTGCTTCTTTACTTGTCTCCATACCAAACTTCTTGATGACTTCTTTGATATATTTGGCTTGGTTTATGAAGATTCCTTCTTTTATTTGTTTCACTTGAAGTCCAAGAAAGTAATTTAGTTCACCCATATGGCTCATTTCAAATTCACCCTACATCAACTCAGCAAATTCTCTACAAAGAGTTTCATTAGTTGTACTAAATATAATATCATCAACATAAATTTGTACAACTAACATATCATTATTTTTTTTTTGATAAAAAGAGTTTTATCAATATTTTCTCTTATAAAATTATTTTCAAGCAAGAATTTACTTAGTCTATCATACTAGGCTCTAAGTGCTTGTTTAAGTCCATACAATGCTTTATCGAGTTTAAAAACATGATTTGGAAAAGCATGACTTTCAAAACCTGATGGTTGTTCTACAAACTGTTCTGATATAAAATCATTTAAAAATGCACTCTTTAGATCCATTTAGAAAAGTTTGAAATTCATGTAGCAAGCAAATGCAAGTAGTAATCTTATGGCCTCTAGTCTTGCTACGGTGCATAGATTTCATCAAAGTCTATTCCTTCCTCTTGGTTGTACCCTTTGGCTACTAATCTAGCTTTGTTTCTAACTACATTATCTTGTTCATCTAATTTATTTCCATAGACCCATTTGGTTTCTATAATGGGATGATCTGAAGGTCTATCAACTAAAGTCCACACATTATTTCTTTCAAACTGATTTAGTTCTTCATGTATGGCCATCATCCAGTTTGGATCATTTTCAGCCTCTTCTAAATTATATGGCTCTATTTAATATACAAAAGCTAGGTAATCATGTGCATCTCTATGTGATGACCTAGTCCTAACACCATGAGAGAGATCACCAATGATTAAATCTCTTGGATGAGATTTTACATACCTCTATTCTCTTGGTAGATCAGCATGGTCTTTACTTACCATTTCTTCTCCTTCTTGAGTTGGTCTCTCTTGTATACTCATATCTTTCATTTCCTTTTGAAGTGCACCTACATCATTATATATGCACTTTTCTTTTTTTGAAGGTGAGGGTCAGTTTAATCAAATATAACATGTACTGATTCTTTCACAGTCAATGTTATTTTATTAAATACTCTATATATTTTGCTATGTATTGAATAACTAAGAAAAATTGCTTCATCAGATTTAGCATCGAATTTTTTTACCATTATTCAACACAAAGCATTTACAACCAGAAACATTATCTTTTCATTCCAAAATATTTTCTTCAAAATTGGATCAAAATTTCAAAATTTGTTCACCACTTCTGTTCAAAAGTACCTTGGAAGATTGTCTTCAAAACATTGTTCGAGCCATCTCTTCCATAGTCCTAAAACATAATTAAGTGGAAGTTGTGATTTTTCTATGTTTGAAAATTTTGTACTTTTAATTAATTAAAAGTTTTTCTAGAAACTTTTTTGTGAAAACTTTAAAAGTTTCATCTTTATGAGCAATAAACAAGATCCAAGTAAATCTAGAAAAATCATCTACTTTACAAGAGCATATTTCATACCACTTAGGCTTGTGGTCCTAGTTAGTCCAAATAAGTCCATGTGAAGTAGCTCAAGGGGTCTAGAAGTTGAAACCATATTTTTGACTTAAAACTCCTCTTAGTTTGTTTACCCATTTTGCAAGCATCGCAAATATGATCAAATCAACCTTAAATTTAGGTAAACTTCTAACAAAGATTTTTGAAAATTAATTTGGCAATAGTATGCATGCTAATATGATCTAATCATCTATGCCAAAGTAAGCAAGACTCCTTGGTCTTAGCATTCATTGCTACTATACTGGAATACTAGACATGGCTAGATCATTAAGATCTATCACATAAATATTTCCAAGTCTATGTCCAATGAATTTGTTACTAGAATCAAGAGAGTTTGTTACAATATACATAACTCAAAGACAACCTTGAAGCCTTTATCACACAATTGACTAATACTTAACAAATTATGCTTCAATTTATTTACTAGAAATACATTTTCAATAAAAGTAGAGGGGTTAATTTGATCTTACCAATACCGATTATTTTCTCCTTGCCATTATCTTCAAGGTTACCAAACCTCCTTCTTTCATCTCTAAGGTGATGAATTGATCATTGTCACCCATTATATGTCTTGAGCAACCACTATTGAGATACCATCTTTTCTTCATTTCTTAGGCTGCAAGATATTCCTCATCTTCGAGACTCATAAGACATAGATTGATAGTTTTTGTGGTCTCTTCTTTTTCTGTTGAAGTCGACTCCTCACTGTAGATCCAAGTTGCAACCATCGCTTTCTTTTTCTTCTTCTTCAATGTTTTCTTTAGTAAGGAACAATCAGGACAATTATGCCCTGATTTCTTACACTAATAGCATGTGGATATTTGTTCCTTCTCTTTTTCTCTTTTTTTGTCCTTACTGTGTTCACCTCTCTTATAAAACTTTCTGAAGTATCTTCCTTTCTTCTTTCCCATAAACCTTCTAAATCTTCTCACGACCATAGCGATATCTTCATCTTCTAAATCATCTTCGGAGAAGAAGCATTCATCTTATGATTCCTCATCTTGTTTCTTTGATTCCGATGTAGCTTTGAAGGCAATTATTTTCTTCTTCTTCTGATCATCTTCATTTTTATGCTACATGGCCAATTCATGTGTGATGAGAGAACCCATCAGTTCATATAGTGTTAATGTGTTTAGATCTTTGCTTCCTGGATGGTAGTTACTTTGGGATCCCATTTATCTGGAAATGATCTTAGAATCTTTTGTATAAGTCAGCATTAGAATAGACCCTACCATTTATCTGGAAATGATCTTAGAATCTTTTGTACTAAGTCAGCATTAGAATAACCCTACCAAGACTTTTTAAACCATTAATAATATCTGTAAATCATGAAAACATGGCAGAGATAGTTTCAGTTTGTTCAATTTTAAATAATTCATAGCTATGTACTAGAAGATTGATTTTGGAGGTCTTCACTTGGGAAGTTCCTTCATGGGTCACTTCGAGTTTATCCCAGATTTCTTTTGCAGATGAGCAAATAGAAATTCGGTTGAACTCATTTGCGTCCAAATCACAATATAGTAAGTTCATGGCTTTGGCATTTAATTCCTCCATTTTCATGTCGTGTTCATCCCAATCCTCTTCAGGTTTTGGGACATCCACACCATCAATTTTAATCATGGGTATTGTGGATCCTTAAGAATGACCTTCCACAACTAAAAATCAATAGCTTGAATGTATATTTACTTCTAGCTTTCCAGTATGAATAATTCATGCCAGTGAATAGTGGAGGTCTATTAGTAGATTGGCGTTCGACCAAGGAAGTACTCTGGGATACCAGTTGTTGCCCAGGTAGCTTTTCCAAGAGGGGGTGAATTGAGAATTTAAAAAATTAATCAGATATGTGCTCTTTTAAATCTACTTTAGTGGTAGGTGCTATGTTTCAAATAATTAAGAGTGGAGGCAAATGCAAACAGAAAAAGTATAATACAAACACAACAAATTTATAGTGATTCGAAGCACTCTCGCTCATACGTCAACTATCCAAGATACCACTTGAAATTTTCACTATATTCACTATTGGAATACAATCGAATTATTTTACCAGGCTCACAATCCAAACCCAACTTGATTTTTTAACCAGGCTCACTAAAAACCCAACACTTAGTTTTGAACAGGATCACCAAGAACCTAACCTTGGTTTTGATCGAGCTCACCAAAAACCCTTACACTGTTAGTTTTATAATGGGATTACTAATAACCCACACTGGTTTTTAAACCAGGCTCACCAATAACCCACAAACTCACAAAGAGTGACTCGAAGTTGTCTGAGGTTGCAGAGCTCTAGCCTTCTTAAATGGGCTTTAATGCACTTCAATGGCTTCCTCTTTTCTTTAATAAGTGCTTCAAGCTTCTGGTAGGAGTTGGTAAAGACTTGAAGGCTGACTTGAATATTCTTTTAGTGCTAACTTGCTCACAAGCTCTTTTAGTGTTCAATTAAGCATTAGCTTCTTCAAAGGTTGTCCAAATCTCTCATTTATAAAGTCTTATACTCTTCTTGGATGGATATAGTCATTGTAGATCGTTGGGACTTGATATTTGATCATTGGAGCACTTTTTTAATTCAAAAATAAAGTTATGGAACTAGCCGTTACCTGTATGGAATCGATATTCGAGTCAGCTCAGATTCTTAGAGAGTTGATTCTTCACTCTGGTCGAGTCGACTCGCCATAATCGAGTCGGGTTGGATCCTTAGTATCCATAATTCCTTACTTTGGTTGAGTCCACTCATCTCAGTCGGGTTGGCTCGGATTCTTAGGTCTTCAAAATTGTACTCTGGAGGAGTCGACTCGGTTTCCTTCAAGTTGGCTCTCCTGGCTATTCTCTCAGAACTGATTTTTCTAAACTCTGGAGTCGGCTCGAACTTCTGAAGGGTCGACTTGGATGCATGACTGAATGGATGAGTCAGCTCGGACCTCCTTCAGGTCTGCTTGCCTGTCTGATTCAAGAAATGATGCACTGGACAAGTCGGCTCGGGTTCCTTCGAGTTGGCTCGGATCTCTGCATGCCAGAATCCTTCAACCGTGCCAAGGATTAGAGTCGGCTCTCTTCATGCAAGTCGGCTCAAGTGAATTTCCAAGTAAACACTTCAACTTTTTTTCAGAATTCTTCCAGCAACTCTTCAACACTTAAAATTCTTCCTAACTTAACTAATGACAAATTCTAAAGAATTTAAGCTTGCAAAGAATTTAAGAAGCAAAACATAGAAGTAACCCTTTTTCAAGAATACTACATCAATTTTTCTTTGGGTTCTTCTTTACATGACACATTTACAATGCAACACATAATATATAATAAGGTTGTAGGAGTTATAATTTGGCATTAAAATCATCCTACAAAAACTTGTAATTCACTTGAAGAGTTGTTAGTAAGATAAATACATGCTCTAATATTTTGTTATCATCAAAATCACTCAAGGGGTCAACAATATGAATTATTGAATTGAATAAAAAGTTTATTATGGTTGTTCATCACATGACATCTTCCTAATTGAACTCTTGTGTGATGATGTCCTTTGAGCTATCTTGTATGCGATGTAGAGAGGATGCATCGTTTAGTTCATAAACTGGTTCACGATCAAAGGATACACTGTTTCAGCATGATGGTATATCGAGAGTAGGTCATTGATGTCATGTCTGTTGGTTGTCCTCTTGACCAAGTAGCATGGAGATGCTAGCTTGACATCAGGTATTTTGTTTGACACTTCATTGAGCGTGACTCCCATGCGAGATTCTCTTTCTGCCAAAGAGAAGGTTTGCATTAGAATGTGGATATGAATTGTTCCTCTGACTTGAGATCACTATGGCAGCTTGCAAGCAACTCACTGTGCTTAGGTACTGGATTACTCGGATTTTTAATCTGGTGATGGAAGGTTGCTGGGTATAGTCAAGTACTTGTATAGTGGTAGTAGGATCAAGATAGGATTGATCTCTCTAAATGATTTGGATTGAATGCTTAATATGCCTCAATTGAGAAAGACCTTGGCCAGGACATTCCTTGTAAGGAGTTACAAGGATTCTTTGTTAGAGACATATTGAGATGGACTGATTAGGATTGGACAGTTTAATCCTAAGCCATTCGGAGCATTAGGAGATCAAAGGAATAAGTTCAATGATATTCCATATTCGATAGGTTCTTGTTGCTTTACAACCTTCAACCTATCCAGATGCCGGGTGTCATTACTAGATGGCAATTTTGGCTAGTACTGAAATATTCCTGTGCTACTGGATTAGTGTTTGAACTTATGGGGTCACACATCGTGGGGTTTCTTCTTGATTTGTTGGCTTGGAAATGATTAGAAATTGTTCTGAACTTGTTTGACAAGGAGTTGTCAAACTGCTACTCGAGTCGACTCGAGGCAAGTCGACTTGTCTAATGAACTCTGTTGAAAATTGAAAATGCTTCATTGATCCCTGTAATGGTTATGGGAATTAATGCTTCGCGTTATAGAGTTTTAATCATGCCAGTTGCTGAATTCTAAGGGTCTTGTAACCTACAGGAATCCCAAGAGACTCCAAAAACTCACCATTAATCTCTTATAACCTCCCCTTCATGGCTTGGTTTTAAGGCCTATTTTTGGGTAAGCTAAAGAGAACCGAGGAAGAATTGTTCATCCTTTTTCAAGGTCGAGATTTTGTCACTTTTATTGGTTAGAACTCATCCTTGACCTCTAAGAGATTGTGAGATCAGATCTCATTCTTGGGAAGATAGTGTGAGGTTTGGGTTTTGGGATTCCTGTGTGCTTACCTTCTATTGAAGGTTTGGGACAGAGTATTCCAAGAAGGGCTCTTGGATATTTTGTCCCATTTCAGTTCAATGACCGGATCTTCAAGGTGTTGAAGAGGGAGTCCGCCACAGCCACATTGTTTTCGGAGAGGCTAGCTCCTCAAAGGAAGGAGGAGAATCCCCTTACCCTGGTGTGAACCACTTATAGAGGCAGGATGTCTGTGCTGCTCGCAGAGCTGGTGTTCCTTTTGAAGTGCTTTCCTTAACAGTGATTGTCACCGCGTACAAAAGGTTTGTACTCCTATCACATGGGTCTGAAGATATGTTCTTTGGCACCCTTTTATTTGATTCATGGAATAGTTCTATGAGTCGCATAATTTGCATGCTTGATTCATACATGTATTACTCTATATGCATAAAGATCTATGTTGGGCCAGTGTTAATTAGATTAATATATTATATAAAAGTGTTTTATCTCCTTCCGCAGCGTCATGCATTTAGAAAAGTTTTAAATTGCATGTATCAAGGGCCCACCCTGAGTTCACCCAATAATTACAAAATATTTACCTCCTAAGCCATTAACAGGACTTGGAGTTTAAAATAAATAAAAAATAAATAAAACTAGATCCTGACTTACAAAGGCTCTGTCTCTTAACTTACTCTGCTTCTCATATATTGGAAGGGTAGAAGAAAGTGGGAAGAAGAGGAGCAAAAAATATTTGAAAGTGGAAAGAAACAAAGAAAAAAAAATGGGTCGAGGACTCCTTTGGGGGAATCTCTCGAGAGTTAAGGGTTGATGTTTTTTTTATACACGACGAGGAACGCATCCTACTCGTGTGGGAATCACGTTGGTTTCCCATCCTCATCTCCTTAACAGCTTCGGTTTCTCAGTCTTATCCTACACACCCGCTCGCACGATCCTCACACCCGCCTAACCATCATGCCTGCTTTCTGTTTCCCAAAAACTAAACTCCGATGATCAAGCTTGTCTTTCTCTTTGGACATCCCGATAGATGCATCTCGGTCCATCCTCTTTTCAATGAACAATGGTTGCGATGAAGGATGAAGCGGTTGAAGGAAAACGGGGCAGCCGGTGGGATGGCAACCATGCTTGGCCGTGTCTTTAACCATGGCATTTGGGACAGCAGCTTCGACTGGTGGAAACTGCGATGATGAAGAAGATGCCCCTTAGTCTCAAAATTGGGAGGCTGATGTCATTGATCATGGTGAACTCGGCATAAAGGGCTGACTGCAGGGATGGAGAACTGATTTTTCGGTGGTGAGGAGGTTCGCTTGATAAGGAAGATGGCCTGCAGCAGCGACAATGACAGGAATGAATGGTGGTGCAGTTGTTTGGAAGCTTGAACGGTGAATTGGGAGGAAGAGGGTGATGGATCCGGAGGAGGAGGAGGCGAAGAGAAAAATTGGTGGATCAGACAGTGGTTGAAGGCTTCTCCGGCCGTGAGGAGGGTCCCAGCGATGAGGGAAGGAGCTCCGTTGTCTTCTCCAGCGTGATCTCAACTTGGAAAGGTTATGGTCCACGGATCTATTCGTGGACTGGCAGCAATGGCTGCTGTGGTTCATTAAGGGCTTCTGTGAACCATTCAGCCAGTCCATGGTGGACCGACTGCTCTAATATCCATGCTACATCATGATAATTAGTTTAAAATTCACTTTCTAGCTCAATTGAAGTCTAATTTAAGTGTCATTTATGCAATTGAACTTTAAAATTGAGCTCTTCATGTTGGCATGATTCTTTCATACAAGATACTGCATAAAAGTATTAATTTTAATTAAATAAAAATAATTTGATATATAAATTAATGCTTTTATGGTTAATATTTATGCACTTATCACTCCTCCGTGCACATACTTCTCGAGATAGCTACACCGAATAAGGTCCTCGATCTCTTTCTTTAGATGGCGACATTATTCAGTATTATGACCATAACTGTGATGGAATTGGTAGTACCGGCTTTTACCTTGATTAGTCGATGATGACTTCAGGGCAGGGGTCTATGGAGGTATCGCTTGTCCTCATATCCATTAAAATCTTGGCTCTGGGGGCGAGGAAAGGAGTATGCTTGTCATTCTTGCCAATAAAAACTTTTATCTTGGAGTCTTGTCAGCTAGGCGAGTCTGACTTCCCTGCCTAGGCTTCGTTGGACTCTCCATGGGCCTACTTCTTCTAGGGCCTCCCATCCTACTCCTTCTAGGTTTGGTCCCCTTCTTTACATGGATATACTTCTATGCACGGGTCAGCAGCTTTGAATAGGACTTGGGGTGCTTCTGATCAAGGAAGTAAGTGAAGCAGGAGGTGCGGAGCCCCCTTTTCATGGATAGCATGGCCATCAATTTATCCAAATATGAGACTTTTGGTATGGCCGACTATATAGTCTTCAAGTGACTCTCCATCATACTGTCGAACAGAGAAAAGGCTGTTTACCTCTCGTGGCATTTTTTGGCAAGTATTGAAATGCACCATGATCTTCTATAGTTATTTGAAGGAGTCGATGCTCCTCAATCAAAGCCGAAAGTACCAGGCTCAAGCCACTTTTTGAAACATAGTTAGGAAGGTGATACAAAGGAGTACATCGGAGGTGCCTTGAACTTGCATAAGAGTCTTGTAACTCTCGAGGTAGCCAAGTGGATTCATGGTGCCATCATATGGATCTAACTAGGGCATTCTAAATCGATTAGAGATCGACTCATCTAAGATTCGTCAGAAAAGAGATGGATGGGCTTCATAATCCATTAACTGGTGGTCCCTACCTTGGAAGTTGGCAAACTTGCGACTAAGGTCAGCCAACTTGCGATCATATTCATTGAGGTGCTAATCAACCAAACACCAAATCACCTCTTTGATCGACCCTTCTTCAGAAGAATTTGGGATCGAGATAGACAAAGACTAGGGATGCCAACATTTGGGTTCCTTCCCCGATCACCGTTCTTAACAAGAGGGGCCATCTCGGCATGGCATAGAGAACTGCATCTTAAGGGTGGTTTGATGGTGCTAGGATCTCCCATAGGAGATTTGGTATTTGGCCTGATGGGATGAGGGAGACCATCGATAAAATGTGCTCTACCAACGAGGTGAAAGGGATCATTGGTGAAGGTGGCCTGCCAATTGAAGGGCCTTCCCTGAGAAGATCATTTGCTGGTGCAAGCAATGGTGACAGGAATGGCTAGGGTCCCTAGCGTTGTAGTGTGGGCATCGAACATTGCTGATGTTGCAACTCCTAGACAGTTATTACCAACGTTTCAACTTGTTGGATAAGGACAGCAAGCTGGTCCTACTAGGTCAACGGTGATAGAGGTGGTGGAGCTGGTAGCTTCACCTATTGACTGTGTCGATCATCACAATGTGAAGGATTTCCCAC
The DNA here is from genome assembly GCA_021397845.1 of Areca catechu. Lineage (NCBI taxonomy): Eukaryota > Viridiplantae > Streptophyta > Magnoliopsida > Arecales > Arecaceae > Areca > Areca catechu. The sequence goes on along the minus strand of CM038039.1, from coordinate 199,930,287 downwards.
ATAGTTGGTGGAGGCGTCTTGAGCACGCATCACCACCATGGCTTCACGCTCCAATAAGTGGGCATTTGTTGTGTCATCATCGCTTGCTTGCAATCGCGGATGATCTTAGTTGATATATCGAGTTTTCCTTACCTGGTGCGCCAATCTATTACCATCAATTTATCCATCACGATATCCAACGATGGAGAGAGAATTCACTAGTCTTCTCCAGCAAGGACTGAGAGGCTTTATGAATCATTTTCTTTTCGATGACTTGGAAAAGATTCCTGGACCAGGGTTACTGGTAGGGGTACTTCGATGCTCAAGTCAGTAATAAAAAAATATGAGGCTACAGCAGCTAATGTTGAGAGCTTGTGGTGATCCAGTGACTACATGAGCAATCGTGTAGGAATGTACTGACATACCTAGGCTGGAGTCCCTCCTATCTATTTATAGGGTACGTGGTATAACAAAATATTATCACGGGGATGTTAATCTTTAACAGATGTAATAAACTTGATTGAGGTGGCGAGATCTTGCTCCCTGGTGTATTAATTTAAGTAATCTTTCCGTTATGATATCGGGGTTTTTTAGGATCATGTCTATCATGATTTGTGCCAAGATGGTTGTAGTCAGCCAAACCGCTGGTTACCTAGGCAATACAACCGCAAGGCGGGAAGGGGGACTTGTCTACATATCCGGCTCGTTGGATTAATACAACCGACTAATTGTAGAGTTGGAAAGGAGTCCGCCTGATGATAACTATCATTTCTCGCTACTTTTTACTTAGAGTCAATCAGTCAGCTCCTATGAAATTAGCCCACCGATGAACTTTGCTTATAGTTAGCAAGCGAAGGTGGACTAGTTGGCCTTAAGGTTTTGAACACAATTGCCGGTCTCATCGCATCGGCTAGATGTCATAATCCATCATGGATGGCGGCTCATCCGGTGGCCTGAGAGATCTCCAGGTTCATGTTTGTGGCCTCCAAATCAGTATGTAATGATTCTTATTAAAACCATCGGGACATTTCTTCCAATTGAACCTATCATTCCGAAAATAAATATTTATAAGGAAGTTGGAAAAGGTTTTTTTTTTGGACTGAGGATAAATATTTACTCCTTTTACTTCCTTTTGTGGACAAAAATATTTTCATTCCTAGAGTTATTCTAACAAGATGGGAACTCAACACCTGCTTGTTTTTTTAATTGCCTTTATCTTTAGCATTCACAAAATTATCATTTTATATTTAGTCCCAGTGCCTGACAGTTATGTGAAATTTTGTGAAAGAGACTCGTTAAATTTTGGCTTCCATATTTGTTTCTATGAGGTCCTAAATAGTCCAAAGCTCTAAACCATAGATAGGTTTCAACAAGTAAAATAATTAACCGTGCATAATATTTATCTCTATGCTTGTCACATTGCCGTTACATGCAGTTAGTTCTTTTCGAACGAAAAAATGCCGCAAGTCATTTGATTTAGCAAAAGAGAAAAGGCCATGCCCAACAAATTACTCTCCTGGATTCGCTTACAAAACCAAGCTGTCCAAATTAGGCGTGGGCTCCAAATGCTTTTGGATAAACGCAAGGTCCGCAATAAAACTAGCCTCAGCATGGTCCGGCAGCCCACGTGATAACCCCGTACCCAACATTAGAGGTAGAAAGGGATCGGATCGGATCCCGCTACGAGACACTCCGATCCAATCTAATTTCTTGATCGAATTTTAATATTAAATGCAAACCCAATCCAAAAGAAGACCGGATCAAGCCGAGTTAAGTCCATGACCAAATTTTATATCTAATGGATCATTCAGGTTGGTTGGATCAGGTTCATATATAATCCATTCCTAATCCAAAAAATTCAGATTTAGATAAGATCCAGATCAGATCCAATTTTACAACCTGATTCAATCATATATATATATATATATATATCTTTAAAATGAACCGAACGGATTTAAGTAGATCAAATTGGATCGGAGGTCTAACCCATTTGTAGCCTTAACAAAGTCAACGCCTTAAAACGGTCCCAGCTGCCGCATTTAAACGGGAGGCAACCTTACATTCCCATTTCCAGAATAGCGACACCAGCGAATGGTAGTTGGTACCCGCCTGCTGGTCCAACGAGCCCTCTTCCTTCAACTTCCATTTGAAAGTCTGGTGGCTTTTTATCCCCCCCCCCAAAAAAAAGTGTGGTGGCTCAAGCTCCTCTGCACCATTTCTCACAGCCCTTTAGCTCTCCATTCTCTCCTCCACCACTCCTTTCTAAGTAGCACTCTCGAGCACCTCCGATGCCGGCTTATCTCCCCTACCACTACCACATACCTCCTCACCAAGGCGAGCGCAAGTGTGCTCGAGCCCTCCTCCCTCTTCTTGTTTGGATCTGGGGCATGTAGCTCTATCCTTTCTTCTTTACTTGGTCACTCTTAAACACGCTTTCTTTCTCATTGCTAACCTTCTCTTGTTCTTTGAACTTTTGAAGCACAGTGGCTGTGGGTCTCCGCTATGGTTGCTATGGCAAACACCAGCTTGTTTTGGGACCAAACTCGTCGCGAATGATGGAGACCAGCTCGCTCTTTGTAGAGCAAGTTCAGGTGAAGGATAAAGCTAAGCAAGGGATACTGCTTTATGGGTTCAAGGAGAGACCAAAGCTTAGCTCGGAAAGCAACTGGACCGCGTCAAAATATCTGTTCGTCGACTCCTATGATCGCCGTGTAATAAGATCTCTGTTTTCTTTTCTTTTCTTTTCTTTTTTTTTTGTCCCCTTTCATTACTGAGTTGATAAGTGCTGTTGTTAACTAGTAGTAGTTTGCTATGGTTTTTAGGGATTCTCCATGTGGTTGAACAAAGGGTCTACCATTTGGATGGAATGGGAGGTGCCCGGTGGTGCTGGAAGCTATGATGACATGCTCGTGGTTCTGATCAAGGGTAAGTACATATACTATATATAGGCAGGTTAATTGCTTCATGGTAAGGTTCCTAATTGGCGCACGAGCTAGGTAATTTAGTATCAGTGCTTGTCGTTCTTTTTTTTTTTTTTTTTTTTTTTTTTTTTTTTTTTAAAAAAATTGGGCTAAAGCAAAATGCTATACTCCTTGTGCTTGTGTTTGTTGATAGGAGAACAGAGCTTGAAGGAGTTGCAAAGATACTACCCAGGCTCCCACTTTCATCCAGGCGATACTGGAGACGGTGAGTGGGTTCGTCTAAACCCAATAGGCCTCTCTTTGCTTTCCTCTTCTAGGACATTCGACAAGTTTTTTTTTTTTTTTAATAAAAAATATAATTTTAAATTTTATTTTTATTTTCCTCCCCTTCCACGCACTATGCCTACCTTTCTGAGGTTGGTTATACATATAATAGACAAATAATAAAAGAGCATAGCAACTAATTTCAATTAGGAGTATAAACTTAAAGAAAAAATTAAGAAAAACAAGTTTTCATAAAATGTTTTATGATTATCCATTCTAGAAAAATGGGGTGAAGAAGAGATCTTTAACATACCAACAAAATTAATGAGATCATGATATCACATCTGTCGATCTTTGTATCTTTGTGTCTATCCATCCATCTATCCACCTACTTCCTTCTTCTCCTCTTCCTCCCACCACCCTTTCCCCTTCCTCTCTTCCTCCTCCTGCTCCTTTCCAATTAATCATCTTTGTTGCTTGAACTAGCTAATGCTGGTTTTGTTGAAGTTTAGGATTTTTATATAGCATAACTGCATAAGCCATCATAAGAAAATTAAAACTTCTATACAATTCCCTCATACCTCAACATTTTCAACAAGTTCATGTAAAACTCTGGATCTGGTAGCTGGTTACTTTGCATTTCAGCTTAGAAGTGTGTGCATCAAAATGAACAATTTCGCCAGGAGGTTCTATGCAAAACTGCTAAGATATTTAGGATATAGTCCGTTTGTCCAACCCTTCTCCATTTTTAAGGAGGCTTCAGGTTTAATGATATAAGGTGTTTCCTGGATATTTTGGCTCGAGTAATAATTCCTTCATTTATCTGAAATGACTCTGTTGTGCCCCTAGATTATACTTTTTTTCAGAAAAAAAAGGAAAAATAAAAAAAAAAACAGCTGTGGTAACTTCTATAACTTTGTCACAATGGTTAGACATCAGCAATTCACAACTGATCCATGGTACCAGGGACCGTAAGCAAACCAAATTCTTTTCAGGGCAAGCATAAATGAGAACACCTAAACCAGCCTGGTTTTATACATCTTGTTGATCCAATGGATGAACCCGGCCTCCTGGCATTTATCAATTCTTCCAACGAAGCGTTGATACTAAATTTAATTGGCACCCGGTATGAGACTGGTTACTACTTAATAGTAACAAGCTTCCTTTTTTCTTCTGAATGATCAGGCAATAGAACAGCAGAGTACACCATTGCTGAAGATGATAGTTATTATTTTGGTGTCGTGAATTTAACTCCTCGAACAATGGTGATAATCTTGAAGGTTAATGTTACATCAAAGGTATACGATATCAGTCGAGCAACCAACATATGTTCGACGACCGATGGCTTGTGCAAGCTTGAGCTCCAGCTTCCAAGCAATTGCTACTACGTGTTGACAACACCAAATAGTGATGTAAGTAAGATCTATACCATCTCACCATCAACACCAAATAATAAGATTTTATCAACAGCTCTCTCAAAAGGAACTCACTCTAATGTAGTGGCTGTTTTTAGGTGGCTATCACGGGTTGGCAAGTTGAGCTTTCTTTTGTAGCACGGCTGGTCTCCTACTTGGCGGTCACAGGTAGCTCAAATCTCCATGGTTCCAGCAATTCTTTCTTCTCTTCCATGTTTAGTTGTTCTTATTTGGGATGTATATTGATATATAACCCATGTTTGGCTAATCCTAATCAAGATATTTTGGTATATCCTCGAGTGTATATTTAATGGAATGAATCCCAAGCATAATAAAATTATGAATTCAACTTTCTTCATTTGGTTTGTTATTTCTTATGATCTTGCAGGTTTTGTCATATTTGTTGTGTATATGGTTTTGAAATATCTCGGCGCTTGTGATTCCGAAGAAACATTACAAGTTCAAATGCAAACAGCGGCGACAGAGACCGATCCAATACTGCCAAGAAAGGAGATGGCTTGCACTTATGGAACAAATGAAGAGGAGCCTGAATCAAGTTCGTCTTGCTCTTCGGAAGACTTGTATGATGGGAAGATATGTGTGATTTGTTATGATGAGAGGCGCAATTGTTTCTTTACTCCTTGTGGACATAGTGCTACTTGTTATACTTGTGCAAAAAGGTAAGAGATCGTATGAGCTTGTAGTTAGTATTTTAATCTTCTTTTCTTCTGCTATATTACCCATTTATCAGCATTTTTTTGTTCGTTTTCCAGGATAATGGAGGAGGATAACAAGGTATGTCCAATCTGTAGAAGGCTCATTCATAAATTACGAAGATTGTATAGTTCCAGCGATGATCCACAGAGTGCAATGGGTGAAGGAGGAGAAAAACCTTAATTGTGAACCGAGCAATATCCTGATGGAATAGCCTCTCATTTATTTTGGGGAGATTTGATGTTTTGAGTCATGGAAGTGTTCCCAAGTATCAGGCCTGGATGATTTTTCCAACCAGATGTTCCTATCTCCTGCAGTAAAAGAAAAAAATATCTCCGCTTTGAAGATGACAGAAAGTTATTTGCATTTCAGATATTTATCACTCATAGGAAGCAGAACAAGATTTATTTTGTGGAGAAAGGCTCCTAATTTATACTTTATATCGCATCTCAAAAATAAATACCAACCATATCATGCATGCAAATGGCTTTTTGATGATTAATCCAGTCATCAGACATGCAGGCTGGGCTTAGCCCTGATGGTTTGGGTCTCTGCTCCTCTCGGACAAGATTCTAGGTCTGAATCCTTCGTATGTAGGTTGATGGAGATGAATGATTATATTTACGATACCGTGATGACAAACTTTGTTTATGTTTCCCTCTAAAAACTTTGTATATGCATGCATGGATCCGGAGTTGCACCTAAATTCAGATGTAGACCAATCATTTCATAATCTCATAAAAGTTTGACATATTCTCTCAAGCATTTAGGTCAGGTAGGTAAGAATCCAATCTAGACAGGTAGGTAAGAATCCAATCTAGATGAACCCAATCCCATCCCTCATGCACCTCGAAAGACACTAGCACTTGTGATCCACATGAGGCTTATCCCCCATTTTTCTCACTAGCTGACCTTGACCCCTATTTTGGGATCATATTCTTATTCTCGGAATGCATCTCTAAGTTGCTGCGAGGGTTGTCCATATACTTTTTTTTTTTTTTAATTTTTTTTAAATAATTTTATTTTATTTTTTTATAGTAATTTAAAAGGATTGGTAGTATTAAACCCGGTGTAGCTATCCCGTAGGTCCCTATCCCGTCAGGTAATATTCGATGCAAGGTGCTCAAATTTTTGCAGCGTTTCTCTACCTATAGATGAGTACGTCAGCGTGATATCACTAACACACCGGCCGGTAGAATGGAGACAGAGAAAAATAATATATATAGATAAAATAACATGTACTCATGACAAGATTTGATGCCACGATGCTTTGGGATGACACTATCCTTTATTAAAAGGATGATTAGGGTATTTAGAGTCAGGAACAGAGGAACAGGAGAAGGATGCGGTCAAAAAGGCATCGACGCTACTTGATTGATGATGCTGGCTATTATTCCTTCAAAAAGAGAAAATGCAGGTTATTTTATTTTTTTTAGTTAAAAAAAGCAGGCTATTTTAAAAAGATAGAAGAGGACGGTCTAGCGAGAGTCCGAGAGATTGTGGGTAGATGTGGGCATTGAGTCAAGACTTTATTACAGTATAAATAAATTATATATAACTCTCGCATACTTTGACAAATTTGGCTGTCCAATTATATTAGGCTGGCAACTTCCAAACCAAACTGGTCCCAATTCCAACCCAACTAGACTTAAGAAATTGCACCAGTGGAGATAAGCATGAAACACGCTTAGACCCATGAAAGTGTGGTACACGCTTCTTTGATTCTTCTGAAATAACATGCTTTCATGCTGTTCATGCACGATTATTTGCATTGCCAAGCATCACTCAGATCGAAGCAAACCTCTTTCAAACAGCAAAACGATTTCTGCGAATCTAAAGTGGATTTTTTTTTTTTTTTTTTTCACATCCAAGAACATGGCGAGCTCCGAGCAGAGGAACCTATTGTTTGGTATTTTACACCGGACAGGAGATCTATTTTTTCTGACAAAGCTATTTTCTTTTTTTTTTTTTTTGGATAAGCCGGTGCATTCAAGAAATAGTTCTAAAGTAAATATAGCCAAAAAAAAGTTAGAGAGAAAAAGATCACGCAGAGCCTCCGAGGCATCCCTCGAGGAGGTTCACAAAATTTCGCCCATATGGTGGGCAATACAGAAAGCAACCCAATCCACCGTCGAGTTCACCTCCCAGTATATATGCCGAACAACAATGCTGGAGCATCCCTGAAGAAATATTGCAATGTCTCGCAGGAGGGGATGCAAAGGGGAGGACCGAAAGTGCCTCTTGAATCAAGATGACGACCGTAGCAAAATCCCCCTCGAGAATGATGTAGTTAGCCTGAAGGACTCTCGTGGCATAGAGCAAACCCGCCCAGGCTCCTCGGAGCTCTGCAGTGGAGACCGACGGAGTAAAAAGGTGATACCCTCCCGCGGCCACCAACTGAAGACCCAGGTCCTGGATGACAAAGCTAGCTCCAATAGTGTCGCCGTTGACGCTCCCATCAAAGTTAACTTTGTAAAACCTCGGAGATGGGGGCTCCTAGGATATAAAAATCTGAGAAGACGCTCAAAGAGCAGGACGGAAGCTCCAGGTCTCGGAGGTAGGCGAAGTTAGCAAAGAAAACTCATGAGCATGAGCTTGGGCTCTTTCGACAACCACTATGGGTGAGGGAGTCGAAGAGTCAAACACAAAATGTGTTCCGGGTGAGTCAAATATGATAAGCTATGTAGGTCAGAAGAGTAGTAGAAGGATGAGCAGAAGGCGGCGAATGAAGACCATATAGGTATAACATGATCGACCATATTCTGAAATAGACTGTGAAAGCTGGCAAGCCTCCAAACCTGAGCAGCTCGAGGGTAAAGGAATAGTACATGATCCAGAGTCTCACCTTCCTGCTCACAAACCGGGCATGCAGATAGCACATGGAACCCTCTAGAGATGAGTAATTGTTGACCCCTTGAGTAATTTTGATGATAACAAAATATTGGAGCATGTATTTATGTTACTAACAACTTTTCAAGTATTTTACAAGTTTTTGTATAATGATTTTACTATTCATTTCCAACTCCTACATTCTTATCTTCTGTCATGAGTTGTATAGTAATTATCTTATGTAAAAGAAGTACCCATAGAAAAAGTTAAAAGAAAATCATGAAAGATGGGTTGCTTCTATGTTTTTCAAGCTTTAAATTTCTAAGATTCATTTGTAAGTTGAGTTTGAAAAGTTTGAAGTATTGAAGGCTTGCCGAAAAACTTCTAGAGAGGAGTTCAAGTTTTAACTGAAGATCTATCCGAGCCGACTCTGATCTATGGCACGGCTAAAGATTTCTAGTATGCAGAAATTCAAGCCGACTCGAAGAAATCTGAGCCGACTCGTCCAGTATATTATTTCTTGAATCAGACAGGCGAGCCAACCCGAAGGAAATCCGAGCTGACTCGTCCAGCGTATTATTTCCTGAATTAGACAAGCGAGCCGACCCAAATAAAATCCTAGCCGACTCTATTGCTCAGTCAGATATTCGAATCGACTCTTCAGCATCCGAGCCGACTCCTTCAGAGCCCAGAAAGAATAGTTCTAAGTGAACAGCCAGGAGCCGACCTGGAGGAACCTGAGTCGACTCTTCCAGAGTACAGTTTTGAAAGCCTGAGAATCCGAGCCGACTCGAAGTAAGGTGAGCTGACTCTTCCAGAGTAAGGAATCAAACTACTGAGAAATTGAGCTGACCCGAATGAAGAGAGGCGACTCGACCAGAACTACTCCGTGGATCCGAGCCGACCTGAGAAGATTCGAGTCGACTCGAAGGTCGATTTCAGGTAAGTAACGGCTAGTTCCAGAACTCCATTTTTAAATTTGAAAAATGCTCCAACGATCAAGTGTCACATCCCAACTGTCTACAACGATTAAAATCATCTGAGAAGAATACAAGACTTATAAAAGAGGGATTGGGACAACTTTTGAAAAAAAAAGAAGAGATTAATGCTTACTTAAGCTTGTGAGCTAGAGAGCACTATAAGAGCATTCAAGATAGACTTCAAGTCTTCACCAACTCCAACCTAAAGCTTGAAGCACTTATTGAAGAAGTTGAATAAGCCATAGAAGTGCATTGAAGTGCAATTAAGAGGGCTTCTCTCGAGCTACATCGGCAACCATCCGACAATATAGTTTGTCATTATTGTTGCTTACTTTCTTTTGCTCTTGTCAAGTTGGGTTATTGGTGAGCCCGGTCTAAAAACCAAGTGGGTTGTTAGCGATCCCATTCAAAACTAACTATGTAAGGGTTCTTGGTGATCCTGTTTAAAACTGAGAGTTGGGTTTTTGGTGAGCCCGGTTGAAAAACCAAGTTGGGTTTGGATTGTGAGCCCGGTAAAACAATCCGACTGTATTCCGGTAGTGAATATAGTAAGAATTTCAAGTGGTATCTTGGGTAGTGGATGTAGGAGCTAGGGTGCTCCGAATCACTCTAAATTACTATGTTTATGATTGTACTTTTACTTCTTTTCTTAATTGCTTCTTCTTTAAATTTCTGAATCACAGCACCTACCACATCAAAGAAGTTTTTAAAAAAGGCACATACTCTGTTAAATTTTTTAAATTTCTAAAGCCAAAGCCAACCAACAGTAATGCTTTGGTAGGTAAGTGTCGCCAGGTTACCTTCCACAGGAATAAGCTCACTTAAGATGGACTTGCAATCGCTATATCCAACCCAAATCAAGTGGCCTCTAAGGGGCTTGAGCAACGAGAAAATATAGATCAGAGAGAGCGCTCTGGGTTGAGTAGAAGATCCCCAGACTCTGAGATCAGCAGAGCCAGTGACAGGAAGGGCGATAGCTAGAACTTGAGCTCCAAGAATGTCCCCAAATAAAAGAGTCACCAGCTTGGCATTCCATGGAGTGTCATCAGGAGTAAATAAATCAGGGATAGTGAAAGACTCTGGTATGTAAATAGAAATGAAGGTTGGCCATCTAGCCAGGAAAATATCTAAAATCCAAGAGTCCATCATGAAGCTAATAAAGCGACTATTGCCCACCAACTACCTAGTTTGAGCAAGAACATCAGGAGCTCTAGTCACTATCTCCCTCCAAATGGATGAGCAATGCCTTCTAATATGAGGAGGGTCTGCAAAAGATATCAGGCCATACTTGGCTCGCATCATGGATGACCATAGACTGTCAGGACAAAGCGAGAACTTGACCTGGCCAGCAAGGCCTCCTGTATGGCGGAAAGGGAACAAATGCCCAGGCCACCATCCTGTAGTGGTTGGCATACTCACACCAATTGAGAAGATGAACACCCCGACCACCAGACCCAGGGCACCACAGAAAAGTACGTATGAGTTGCTTCACTTTCCTAACTAGAGAGATAGGGATGATTGCATTAGATAACATATAAATAGGTAAAGAGGATAAGACCGATTTAACCAAGGTGATCTTGCCCTTGAGAGACAGAACTCTCCCTTGCCAGCCCTCCACCCTCCTATACCGCCAGAAGCAGTCAATCACAATCAGCCCTAAGAAGGCTTCTACCAGTAATAGAAACCCCCAAATAGAAGAGCAACCCCCCATGCTCAGCAATATCGAGGATATCTTGAATAAGGTGCCGAATCCGAGCTGGTGACTTGGGGCTAAAATAGATAGTAGATTGTGCAAATTAACTCTCTGGCCAGAAGCTAAGCAATATCCCTCCAAGATCCTGCGGTATCCATGAGCACAAGGGATCGTGGCTCGGCCAAGGAGAAGGTAGTCATCTGCAAACAAAAGATGTGAGATGGGTGGGCTTCCCGGGCAGGAGCATAGGGGAGAATCTTTAGTCCCGTAGCCGCAACACACAAAGCTCATGACAAGGCATCAGCACAAATAATAAATAAATAAGAAAACAAAGGATAACCTTGGTGAAGACCAACATTGGAGTAGAAGAAATCCGTTGGAGTACCATTGATAATAATAGCAAAGGAAGGCCTGAGGACACAAGCTAAGATGTGAGAAATCCACCAAGGGTGGAACCCAAAATGAAGCAAGGAGTTCTCTAAGAAATCCTAATGCATACAGTCGTAAGCTCGTTCCATATCCAGTTTGATAGCTATCATACTACGCCGGATCAGGACCCTCTGCAGGTCAAACATGAACTCCTAGGCAATGAGCACATTATTAGAAATGGACCGACCCCCAACAAAAGCCCCTGTTCGGGACAGATAATATAAGGGAGAATAGGCTCCATCCTAATAATCATAAGTTTGGCACAAATTTTGTATAAAGTGTTGCACAGGCTAATGGGCCTGAAGTGAGCAGGTTTAGAAGCATCTTGCCTCTTAGGAATGAGAGTAATGAAGGTTTGTTTCCAAGCATCAGGCATCTGACCCATGATAAAGAACTCACGTACATCATGTACAACATCATACCAAATAATCCTCCAAAAGTGTCTGAAAAATATAGGGGGAAAGCCATCAGGACCGGGGCTTTATCTTCGGCCAAAGACCACAAGGCACCCCGCACCTCCTCCTCTGAAACATGTGAAGTGAGATGCTGATTATGTGTAAGAGACACCTTGTGCAAGGGAGGGGATAAGATGAAAGAAGTGGGTCCACCGTTAGGGACCATCCACATGGACCTGAAATAGTGAGTAAGCTCCTGTCTGATATCATGGTTCTCATCAATCCAATTCCCCTCGGCATTAAGAAGAGCTCTGATTCTATTTCCATGTCTTCTAACAATAATTGCCTGGTATTCTATTAAAAAATTGAGTATTTATATCCCCCTCCCTTATCTAGTGAACCCTGGACCTTTGCCTCAAAAAACATCTGCTAAGAGAGGAGAGAATGATGCACTGCCAACTAGCCTCGCAAGGTAGACATCTCATAATTATCCAGACCTCCTTTCCTTTCCTCCTCTTGTAGAGCATTTATAGATTGCTCGACCATCTCCAATTAAGCAAAGATATTACCAACTTCATCCTTGTCCCAACATCGTAGACACCTTTTAAGAAGCTCCAATCTATGAGTAACCCTGTACCTTGCATCACCCCGAATAGGGGTAGTCCACACTTCCTTAATAATCTCCTCAGCATGGGGTAGCCCAGCCAAAACTTCTAAAACCTAAAGGAAGGGTGGCTGGGTACAGAGGTATCAGTAGCAAGAAGAATCGAACGATGATCTGAAGCAATCCTAGGCAAGTGCCTAACCATGTGTGTAGGATGGTTCTGAATCCAGCTAGGCATAGTGAAGACCTTGACAATCCTTTCCCAAACCCTGGCTCCATCTGAGCGATTATTGCACCAAGTGAAGCGAGGACCAACAAAGTTGAGACTGATCAGACCACTAGATTGCAAGAAATGACCAAACTCTCGAGATGCCAGATCTTGAGTGAATGGTCTTCCCCCTCTTTTTTCTTCCTGGCTTAAGATATAGTTAAAGTCCCCCGTCATTACTGTCGAGGTGCCTTGGTCCACCAAAGCAGTGACTTCTTGCCAAAGGAGTATGCGCTGCCTATAACAGTACTGGCATAGACTACCAATAGAAGCCAGGTGGGCCCATTAAATTTAGAGATAACTATAGTGACATGCTATGAACAATGGTGGAAAACATCAATTGCAGCAACCCCACTGTCTCAGACAACTACTATACCGCTAGACAAACCCCGGGATTGTATAGCATAAAATCCCCACTTCCCCGAAAAATGATGGTGAAAGCATTCCAAAGCAGAACCACTTAGCCTCGTCTCCAAAAATATACACAGAGCAGGATGGTATAATTGACCCAATCTACAAAAACAAGGGAAGAATGCAGGCTTCCCCACTTCCCTAGTATTCCATATAAGAACTTTTATTTAGAAGAAAATATCAAGTTTAGCCTTGGCCTTAGAAGCCTTGGCATCAATAGAAGTTTTCTTACCCCCACTGTCTGGTCTAGTAGGCAAAGGTACATCAAACAAGGCCTCTTTTAATTGGCCAGTCACTGCTTCATGAGAACCTTGTGCTCTGGAAGGCTTAGCAACGCCACCCATTGACCTCCATGAGAAACCAGAGGGTCAGTGCAATCCACAGCCCCCACTGTCCCCCGGTCACCTTGAGAAAAGTCAACATTGACATCTTGGGCACTTCCCCCCACCAGCAACCGGGATGAAGGTTCAACAGAATCCCCTGCTCCCACCGAACTCTCCGCTCCCTTTGCTGAGTAAGCCCCTTTTCCCCTACCTGCTCCCCTTGTATCTCCCACCTTCAGAGAGGGTGGACTCCCTTCTGTAGCTCCCACCATCAGAGAATCAGGCTTGGGTACCACCCCATGAATGTCAGGACTCACTCATTTAGATGAGAAAGACTCTAGATATGAGATATTTTCAGGACTAGGGAGCACAGTGATATGATTATAGATGGCCTCAGGAGCATAGAGAGAGCCCTTACCCCCAGTTCCCCAATCAAGGTCGGAGCAGGTGGACATACTTGGACTGAGGCTGAAGCACTCAGAGAAGGAACATCCGAAGCAAGGTTGATAGTCTCCAGTATGGGCTTGGACGATTTAGGTGGGCTGCAGCCTCGCTTCAATGATCCAGCATCGTAGTCGATCATCTAGAGATCACGTGGGCCAGCATCGTCCACAAGGCCCACTTTCATGCTGTCTCCCAATGGACCCAAAATGCTGAAGATAGAAGGCAGAGCAAGCCCCTTCCCAGGATCATCGGCCACTTTCGACGGATGGCAGTGAGCCACCTTTGATGGTTTTTGCCAGCCATCAGAGTCAAGCAGTGAGTTTGGTGATGATGCATTGGCTATAGGTGAGCTCCGAGGTGGGGAAGAAGAGTAAGGATCCAAAGATGAGGGACAAGAGTCTTTCCCCTTATCAGAATCCCTCCTCCCCTTCACTAGAACCCTGGCTATTCGAGGCTACCAAATTTAGGAAGTAATCAGCCAAAGACCGAATTTTGGATGACCCCCTCCTGCATCTCCCTTCCCCTTAGGCATCAGTGGCATCGGAATTTCTATGGCACCCTCCCCTTCTAGTGCGACAAAGTTATGTGGCATCAGTGGATACTTACTTGCATCTAATGGAAGATCATCATCCGAGAACCTATAGGTCTATCCATATGACCAATCCTTTCACATCGGTAGCAGACAACTGGCAAGTTCTCATATACAAATTATTGCTAAACGGCTTGGTTCTTCCCTCGAATCAGGACTCCCTGTTTGAGAGGCTTGGCCGCATCGAGTTCAATCTTCACCTGGGCGTATCCTATTTTCCAAAGATGGTCGGTGAATTCATCAACTGCTAGGGGTTTACCTACTTCTGCAGCTATCACCGAGATAGCTGTTGGCTTCCAGTACTCTAGTGAGAGCTTTGGGAGTCTCAACCAGACCATCGTCTTGTGGATGGGCCTGTGACTGGGAGCGAAGTTAGGCTCCCATGGTTCGATAGCCAGCAGCTGTCCAGCTACAAGCCAGGGGCCTGCATGCCGGACCAAAGCGGAGTCCCTCTCTGCTCGGAACTTGAGGATGAGATGGTCGTTGGCATTGGAGAAAATCTCAGGTTCATACTCGAGCTTCATCTTCAGCCGGATCTCCTTGGAAACCCATTCTGCCAGTACTTTACGACCAAGGCTTCGCACAAGCACCGCCATCCTATCCCACTACCGGTGAGAGTCATTTAGCAGCTCCTCTGGTAGCTCGAGCACATTGGAGAAGAAGGCCTGGAGTTGATCTATCTCCTTTGGTGAGATCCTGTGAGCCATCCACGAGAGACCATGTGATGGTCCTTAACCACCCTCGCCCAGGTTCTATCAGCATCTCCATTCTCCTTCCCTCCAAGGCCACCATCCGGGCGATTTTCCTTCATTGGGGTCCATCTACCCCCACCATCCGGTCCATTAGCTCTTTCTTCCGCCATTGCCACTCACCAGCTCGAAGAAAAATCCAAATGAATAGAGGATGAGCACGGATATCAAGTTAGTGCCTAACAAGTGCACTCAGCAAACTTTTATGCAAAAGAGATAGCGACAAAGCTGTTTACTGTCACTCTAAAAATGCTAGCTGCCATGATCCCCACGTTATGATCATGAGGTATCTAGTTTCAAGATTAATCCACTTTGCTGGGTAGAGTACCGATGTGGCCAAAATTTAATCAATTCGGCATGTGGCCTGGCTGGGGATTAATGTTAGTGAGACTCTTATTCTTCGATTCAGACAAGAAAAACTAAGAGATAACCTTCTACATACTTAGACTTAAAGTTATGTTTGATAGCAGGCAATCCATCCAAACTGCCAGTAATTTAAAGAGACCTCATCATATTACTATATTTGGTATACTTTTTTTAATGATAATAATCTGGATCACCTCCTAAAAGGCCATCTTAAATATCTTTAAAAATGGTGGTAATCTAGATTACCATCTCCCAGATAATCTTTCAAATAATATTATCCTTCCCTTCTCCTTTTAATATAATATAATATAATATATATATATAATATTATAATAATATAATATAATATAATATAATATATTAATATATTTAATATTTAAATATATATTAAATATATTATCTATTTAATATATAATTTTTTATATTAAATTTATTTAGTATAAAAAATATTTTTAATTTTTTTATATAAAATATAAACATATATATTTTTAATAAATAGATAAAATATAAAAAAATATATTTTTATAAATAAAATATAGATTTAATTTAGAAGAATTTTAAAATTTTGATTTTATATTATGTAACATTACCTATATGTATCAAACATAATAATCTACATTACTTGCAATCTACATTACAGGTAATTTATATTATTGATAATCCATATTACCTTTCAAGATTACTTGGCAATGCACCAAATGCAATCTATGACCTATTATAAAGAGAATGATTTGTCCGATCTCAGATAAATGATAAGTGCATGTCAGATATGATTTGGATGACTTGGCAAGCATCACATAGATACATAAAGAGAGTATCAACTATCATCTGCTTTCAACTAAGTCTAAGGTTACATTTAGCACATCTTGGAAGGTAATGTGGATTACCTTCAAGATAGATTATTACCAATTAAATTACAAGTAATATTGATTGCTGTGTTTGATATAGGTAGTGATGCGGGATGAGATGAGGCGAAGGATAGTCGGCAAGCTGAGAAGTCATCAAAGATTAGGGTACCACTAGATTTTTTTCTTTACTCTAAGGAGGTGGTGAAAGAAACAATAGAGATGAAAGACATAAGTTTGGACTCTCATGGACTTTGGGATTACACTCACGGAGAAACCTCTCACCTCTAGGGCATGTCATCCATCTCACTACATAGAGCCGTTAGGATAAATCTCAAAGGTCATGAAGGTGGTAAAGAAGATGGAATCAAAAGGAAAGGGGATAACTAGATATGATGCGAAGCAACATGTCCAAGGATGCACCTCTCATGCTCTCCTTGCGGAATGAAAAGTGGGCCTCTCACCCTCTCCATGCAGAGCGAACGAAGAATCTCTCTTCTAAAACTCATCTTTTTTTTCTTCATCATTATTATCTTTTTTTTCAATTACATGGACTCACTTATATATACTTGTCTCAAATCCAAATACATTGAACATAGACTTATCCTAATTAAGAAGAACCTTGGATATATCATATATGAAAATATGGATGGATTAGGTAGGCTAGATTCAAGGGGTGTGGACTAAGGGCCTAGATAGGAAGGTGAATTTGAATTCAAACCAAATTTGAATTCAAATAAATTTGGATAAAATGAGAATTTAAAGAAGGGGTTTAAATGATGTCTAAATAGGAAGGATGGGTTATGGATGGGTTACGAGGATTTGAATGGATGTTGAATTTGGAAGTGGTGATGATGGATCCATTCAAAATTTGAATTCAAAATTTGAATTCAAATAAATTTAAATGGGAAGAATCCTTTCTAAGAAATTTGGGTGGTTTTGAAATATGGATGGTTATGGAAAGGAAGAAGTTGGTTTTGGAATATGGGTGGTTACGGAAAGAATCCTTTCCTGAATAGGATTCTGGGTGGGGGATGTGGATAATGATGGAATGTGGGGCAGTATAAAACATAGGGGTGGCACATATGGTTGAATGGATGGATAAGATCAAAGATTTTATGGGCTTCCAAATATAACCCAAATCCCAAATTAATAGCTAGCCCAAATCAACCTAATTAAACTCTCAACAAACTAAAGTGACTCAACCCAAATGAAATCCAAACTGGACTCGATCTATCCAAATACATAAGAACTCGAAATGAACTCAAATAAAATATAATAGACTCGAACAGACTCAATCAAATACCATCGGATTTGCTCCATGCTGATGCTCTAATCCAGATCTGATCATCGGATGGCTCCTGGATCATTGGATAGTTCTCGGGTCCCCATCATTTCCCTGGAGTGGGGAGAACTCGACCCTGTCGAGTTTGGGTTAGCGGTGACTTTGGTGGAACCGAATCCAATCAAATCAGGAAGATGAAGCATACGCTAATCCTCTGTCTTTGATACCAAAATTGATGCAGGACAAGATAAGATGAAGGATTGTCGGTGAGCTAAGAAGTCACCAAAGATTAGGGTACCACTAGATTTTTTTCGGCTCGGTGAACTGAGGAGGATGGGAAGAGATGGTGAAACAGGAAAGAAGGTGGTCGGCTATAATTGGATGGACGCCGGTGGTGGTGGATTGGATTAAGAGAGAGCTGGGATGGGGCGGTTCTCTAGTTGGCGGGAGGTGGCCAGATGGTGGAAGAGGAGGCTGATGGTGGAGAGAGCCTGGAACAGGGGACGAGTGGCCAAACGGTGGCTACAGGCGGTGGACGATGGTCTCAAACCATGGGCGATGGCTGGCGGGTTCTCCCGGTAGTGGGCGGTGACACGAGGCGACGATGGGAGGTGGCTGGAGGCAGCGACAAGTGACGGTGGTGTTTGAAGAAATCGGTGATTGGGCTACGCTCAAACAATGGTCGATGGTTTCTCCCGGCCATGGGGGGCCTCTCGACAACTTCTTCGGCATCGGGCAGTAACTGCGGGTGTCTTCGATGGCCGGGCAATGTGGAACGGTGATTGTGGTCCACGGGTTTGGGTCATGAACCGATAGCAATGGCTACCAGTGGACCGAGTTCCATTTCGTAGACCCAGCGGCCGGTCCATGGTGGACCAGCTGCTTCAAAATCCATGCCTTTATTACATAAACTTCAAAATTCAATTCTAGGCACGTCTGAACTCCGATTTGCATGCAGTTTTTACCGTTGGACTCTAGAAATTATTCTCTTTATAATGACGATCTTTTTCCTACAAATGATATATAAAAATATCAATTTGATATAAATAAAAATAATTTAATTATTAAATTAATACTTTTATATGTGTATATAATATGATTATCACAACCTCCAACTTGAACTTTGCTCATCCTCAAGTAAAGCAGATGAATTAGCTATATATACAAACTTATCCTTGAATTGAAAGTTGACTTAGGCAGTCATAAAGGTAGTTGATACCTGGCCAAACCATTAAAGAGGTACTTCAATGAATCATTGAGTCAACCTAATTAGTGGTTGAATATTGACCATAGAAGTCTTTAAAGGTCTTCCTTACTATCTTTCCAACTTATTCTTTAAATTCTCTAACTTGATTTGAGTCGGGTTTGTTGCCTTTTTACATTTTAGTCCTTTTGTTCCTTCTCTTTTTTTTTCTTTTTCTCTTTTCTCTTTTTCTTTTTTTTTTTGAGGAGTCTAGTGCAATGTCTTGACCTCTTAAGTATTAGCATCCTCACCTTTTGATGTGAACTATAATGCTTACTTAAGCGAGGGAGCCCGATTACTCATTAATGTGCCATTGCTTAACAGATCTCTTGACCTTCTTACCTTTTGATACGAAGCATAATGCTTACTTAGGCGAAGGGGCCCGGTTACTCAATAAGAGTTCAAGAAGTGCTCTGAGATTAGACAGACTCTCTTTTTTTTTAGACTTTTGTATATCTCGACATTTCCATCCCTACTCTCAATAAGCAGATTCTTTAATGAGATAAGAAGGGAAAGAGTTTTGGAATCACTCCTAAAATTTAACTTGGTCAACACCCTACTATTTGTCAGGTTTTCTTAGTGATTTGCCTCTTAGTATCTCTAAAACCATTTAGGCCATTAATCAATCATTGATTAGGGTGCCTAATTAACTTCAAATCGAGATAAAATTTGGATACAAAACTAACTACTTCTGGTCATACTTGAAGACCTAATTAGATTAATTATTTTTTCCTCCAACTTAATCGATATTGTCCTCAGTGGAGAAGGAAAATAAATGGTGCAATATATAAAAAATAATAGGAAAGAGTACACCTGGAGAAGATGTGCTTAGGAGTTAAAGAAGGCTTCGTGAAGTAGTAGGCTCATGAAGTATTGGCTATTGTACTTTCATCTAAGTTCATGTAATTATACTAAAAAAAGATAAAAAAAATTAGATTGTTGGGTTGTCTCCCAACCAGTGCTAAGTTTAACATATTTAGCCAGACATTATGAGGGAGTCCAATAGATAATTAACTTTATTATGCCCCTTATAATGTCAAAAGGACAGGACCAATCAGGAGGTCTTGTCATCATGACAGAAAATCGTTCATAGAGTACTCTATGATGATTAGCCCGAATTAGTAAGGTACACTAGGCAAGCATGTTGTTCCATAATTTTAAAATATTCTTAAAGTTCATACCATACTCAGGAAGGGATTGTGTTTGTTGGACCGAGATTAGAGGTGGTAGTTTAAAAATATCTTCAATTATGGGTTAGTCTACCTTACTTCCCTTGTTGGGCATAATGTGTTTAGTCAATGTCCTTTTCATTTTAAATTTGGGCACCTTTTCCAGATTAATATAAACATGTCTCCACACATTGTTTTAACATCATGGAAAGGTTTTGGAGGCAGTTCTCAAAATTGATGTCGAATATGAAGAAATCAACTAGAAATTTTTTAAAATCTTGATCCCTCATTTTAGTAATATCCCATCGATAGCTTCTTACATGCTTTTAAAACACTACTAAGTTGGGCTTCCTAGGTAAGGTTCACTAGAAGAGTTTCAATGGGTGCATCAGGAAGTGATTTTAGTTCTAGTTTAGGTGGTGATTCTAATGAGGGGACTATTGATGGGTTAGGTGATGGCTCTTATGTTCATCAATTGAAAATGGGATAATTTCAAAGTGGGGTATTGGTATTGGGTTATTCACTTCATATTGTACTCATCTACATTAAAATCACCTATCTTTAACTGAGCTAAATAGGGATCTAACAAATCCTAGAGGAGAACTGTAAGGGTGGCTTCCTCTCTTGAGTCATGCATTTGTGGGTCTTGAGAAGTCTCGACCAATTTCATCATTGCATCAATTTATTCTCCCATCCTATTAAAAGGCATAGATGATTCTAGGGTACTAGAAAATGGGGCCATAAGTGAGTGGGGTAATGATGGACTTGGTTCGTCCTACAAGATTAATGCCTCCATATATTTTTCTGCCTTAGCCAAATTATCTATGTTGGTCTTTATGGTTATGCAAAGTTGTTCTAAGACCAGTTTATTCTCGGAGTCAGAGGGTCAAAGTTGTTTAGGAAAAGCTAGAGGGTCATTAAAGTTTTGAGCTAGGTATGGTCCCTCTAGGTTACTCCGAATTGACTAGGTAGTTTACCTCCCTCCTGTCTATTGAGCTCAATCAATCGTTGATCAATTTGATCCATTAGCTTATCGATAGATTGCTGTTGAGCTACAATTATTTGTCAAAATTGATCAAACCTATCGACATCTAGGTTGGTTTGTAAGGGAGGTGGGTATGGTACTTGCTGAACCTTCTCTTCAAATGATGGGCTATAATTAATTGGAGAAGGTTGATAATGTAGATTGGGCTGATCATAATAGGGTTTCTCTATAAAATACATCCTTGGATAGCCAGGGTAACCACTGGGTATGGTTGCCACAAAAAATCTGGTTGAGCCCTTAACCTGAATTATAGGCATTATAGTATCGATTATCTCTTAAGTTGTAGGTCATTTAGATTTGAACCTATAAACTCGGTCATACCTAAACTCAAGAGATTGGTACCTGATGGGGCACTCACTCTCAAAGTAGGTGGGGCTCGAATGAATTTGGTGTGCCGAGAGAAAGGATATTCAACTATAAGGATTCATTCTTCTAGCACTGATTCAGTCTATTGGATTGTGCTGATCATTGGGATATGCAATCAAAGATTTGGATCAGAGCAATCCTTATTTATTTATGTATTTATTTATTATTATTATTTTTTAAGAGGAGTGGTGAGATGAAGAAGAAGAGTTCTAAAGAAAAGGGCCTAAGGAGTCCTAAAGCTAAGAGAGAGAAGAAGAGAATTAGTTAGGGTTGATGTGATTTATAAATAAGTTAGCATACATGGACTCTCTATCCTAGGATTATTCTAAATCTAGATAGTCATAACTATTAAGTTAATCTTGGAGCCCTTCAAGTCAGAAATTGACTAATCAACTGGCCAGGTAAGGGTGAAATTGGTGGGGGTCCCCCGTTGATTTCCTTAACACCAATTAAAATTGGCCAGGTTAGTCAACAGAATTAATTGAAAATGACCTTTCTTCAGGGCTACATCATCCTTGAACCCCTTTCCTAGACACCAATTAATTAGCCAATCTTGGCTCGGTCCAACTCTTTGGATGCCTTGTCCTATTAAGCTTGAATTTTTTAGGGCTGGCAACTAATTATTTTAATTATCAGGCTTAGGTCAATGCAGGATGTAGGGTGGTAGTTTGTGGGTCAAGGAAGGGTTATCAACTCCCTATCTTATCTTGTTTATGGGTTAATGCCCTTAAGATAGTTTATGAAAAGATGCAATGCAAAACAGGAAGATGTCCCAAACAAGTAAAAATCTTTTAAATTTTAATGAGTTACTTATTTTAGTTAAGTATTATGTAATGTGTTTTTTTTCTTTTAGGTTATATTAATTTAAGCAAAAATAATAGAGGGTAGGTTTTAATGTTTGGTTAGTTGTTAAATATGAGAGGAAGAAAACTAAATTAGGTTAAACAAATAAGGTAACTAGATATTCTAAACTAAAGTAAAAAATCAAATATAGTATTTAAGGCAGTTATTTAAAAGGTTTATTAATTTTTTATTTTTTTTAGGTTTATTTAAATAGGAAAGAATTTAAAAGGATTTTTTTTAGGTTTTTTTTTTCTTTTTATGTTAGTTTGAAAAGAAAGAAACTAACTAAAATAAATAAAATTTTTTTCTTTTTTTGTTATGTTGAAAAAGAGAAAACTAATTAAAAGAAAGTAAAAAATGGAATAACTCTGGGGTTAGGGTTGATCTCACCAAAATCGCAAAAATTTCTTTTCCTTTTTGTTTCCCTTTTTCCCTTTTTTGGGGTTTTTTTTCTGCACAAAAAAACAAGAAAAAAAATAGTATACTTAAATTTACAAGAAATCAAAGAGATCAAAAATGTTAATTTTCATGCCTTCCTAGGCAACGGCGCCAAAAACTAGATAGCAGCAAGTCGGGTCAAATCCATGGAGAAGGCAATGCTTGGGAGAGTTTTGAAATCCTTGATTTTTATGAAATAAAAAAAAAAGATTTTGAACCCAGGAGAATAAAATTTAAACATGCAAAAGAAAAGTAAAACTGGTACATTCGATTCACTAGTCGAATCTTAGCATCTACTTGCGAGAAAGCAAATAGCAGAAATTTAAAGTGCATAAAAATAGATATTACATTAATTGAAAGAGGAATTCAGTTATAAGAAATTAAAAGTAATAATTAAATAAACTAAGAAAAATAGGACAAAGATTCTGAAGTCGATTGGCATAGTCTCGTTGTGAAGTCGATTAATGTCACATCCCCTTCTTCCGTTGTACTATGTAGAGTGAACTTGGCTTCTGTTTCTTCTTCCTCCTTGAATCTTGATCCAGAGATCAGCATAGGCTTGAAGATGGCATAGATGGCACAACTTCTCTTTCAAGAATCTCACTCTTAGAGGCCACCTGCAATTCAAAATTGAACCTTATATCTTGTATCATACTTCTCTTTCTAAGATGCAGGGATCCTTTAAATAGAGCTCATTTAGGACTTCATCTCAATCAATTCGGATGCAATCAGGCTTGAGATTGGGTGAATATCTCAAAGAGAAATTTGGACCATCTAATGTATATCGTGATCGATGGTCGACGCTCTTCTTCCTTCTCCGGCTGAGGGAGTCCATATGGACTTCATTGGATCTCCGAATCTCAGAGTTTGTGGGACTTCTACTTGGATTGGAACTCCTCTCCATGGGTGGTGACGAGCAACAGCAAGCGGCGGCGCATGGGCGACGACGGTGGAGGAGATGGCAGGTGGCTCAGTGAACCGAGGAAGATGGGAAGAGATGGTGAAACAGGGAAGAGGGTGGCCAGCTACAATGGGATTGACGCCGGTGGTGGTGGACGGGACTAAGATAGGCCTAGGATGGGGCGGCTCTCCGGCTGGCGGGTGGTGGCTGGATGGTGGAAGAGGAGCCCGACGGTGGAGAGAGCTTGGAACAATGGAGGAGCGGCCGGACGGGGCTACGGGTGGTGGCTAGCGGGTTCTCCCGGCAGTGGCGGTGACACGAGGCGGTGATGGGAGGTGGCGGGAGGCAGCGGCAAGCGACGGTGGTGTTCGAAGAAATCGGTGATTGGGCTACACTCAAACGGTGGCCGGCGGCTTCTCTCAGCCGTGGGGGGCCTCTTGGCAACTTCTCCGGCATCGGGCGGTGACTGGGGGTGTCTTCGATGGCTGGGCGATGTGGAATGGCGACTGTGGTCCACGGGTTTGGGTTGTGGACTGGCAGCAATGGCTGGCGGTGGATCGAGCTCCATTTCGTAGACCTAGAGGCCGGTCCATGTTGAACCAGCTGCTTCAAAATCCATGTCTTTATTATATAAACTTCAAAATTCAGTTCTAGACCCGTCTGAACTCCGATTCATATACAGTTTACACCGTTGGACTCCAGAAATCGTGCTCTTTGCAATGACAATCTTCTTTCCTACAAGTGATATATAAAAATATCAATTTGATATAAATAAAAATAATTTAATTATTAAATTAATACTTTTATATATGTATATACTATGATTATCACAGTCCGTGATGGCTCGGTCGCTCAGTCTACGACTACTGAGGGCGGTCCACAGTAGCCATGAACCCCGGTCCATGACCCTGTCCATGGACCAACTCCTTCGTTTCATGTTGCCGACCATCGTAGCCACCTCCCGCTGCCTCTCGTCACTATCAACGCCATCAGTGACCACCTCTCACCGAAAAAGCTCATCGGAAAATCCCTTTTTTTGGACCGGCCACTCTGTCTTTCATCTTTTCTTCTTCCTCCTTCGTCCACTATCACCACCCATCACCGATCGACCATCCAAGACCTCCCCCTCGCCAGAGAAGCTCCCTCTAAGATGCCAGCATGCCCATCACCGTCATTGAGCCACCATGAGCCATGGGTTGCCACCCTCCTCTGTTCTCTGTTCGGTCATCACCATAGACCACCGTTGCACTATCCCCATTGCCGACCACCACCCAACACCATCGCCTGCCACCATCACTGGCCTTGCCGCCCATGGCTAGAGGGGTTGCCGAGAACCCATCAACCACTATTGTCGCCATCCTTTCCCTGTTGTTCGGCCATCACCATCTTCCAAGAACCCACCATAGGTGTCCACTATCCCTGCTCGCCACCAACATCACTGGCCACCAGTTGGTTGTTGCAGTTTGGCTAGAACTGGGAGAGGAAGCATTTGAGTTCGAATGGGAGGAGTTCCACACATCCGAGCTTCGATCTGGGATTTGATTCCAAACTCTATTGCCCAAGAAGGAAGGAATGCATCGATCAATCCATCAAGCAATAATCAATGGCTGAGATTTCTTCTCATAATATATGGCCGATCTTAAACCAGATTGACTCCAAATTTGATCGAAAGAAAGCACTAGATAAGCTCTATAAAAGAAGGACCCCGGGTAATAGTCCATGATCAATTCCATTAGTAATATTTTATTTTATTTTTCTTTTTATAATTAATTTAGGCTTGGAGAGAGAGAGGAATAAAGAAAAGAGATTCTTCAGGAGTGGAGGTGCTGTGACAGAGTTCTGAATCTCTAAGAAGATGTATCCAGGAGCCATGCTCGACTAAGATACAGTATGTAGGGAAGTACATGTTTCTATACTTTAGTTATGTATTTGTTTTCTCTATTCTATGTGATCAAACAAGCTTTAAATTCTTGTTACTCTTTCCTATTTGATTTCCTACAATCAATTTTTTAGGTGGAACGGATCATGATCCTAACATGATATGGTCCATGCTCAACATAGCTAATTGATTATAGAATTTTCATCCACTCATCTTGTTAGGATCTTTTTCAACTTAATCATTGGATAGCCATACTTGTGGGATGGGCCATGATCCTGACAAGATATGGTTTATACTCAGCAAGATAATCTATGCTATGGATTGTTTAAGAAAAGGGTTCCTTGTCCAAACCCTGAAGGATAGTGAAAATAAGAGTGTAGAACCACTCCACTGCATTGCACTATCATTCAAAGTTTGTCGAATGAGAAACCTACCAAAAGACAATCCTTGCAACCGTTGGTGGTAATTGATCCTCAATAATTTGATATCTTGGTCCAGCAAGTTCAAGCATTGACAGCCACTATGCACTTGCTTTAGCAAAATGTAGTGGAGTAATAGGCACCATGGCAGCTCCATCTTAACATAGCCACCAGTCATGCCCTAAAAGCCCTAAGTGGGGTCGTTGGCATTCATGCTTGCCTAATCTTGCTCCTCGATGATCCCCTTTCACAATTAAGGTCTTGGAGGGGAAGATTGTCACCACTGGTCTCTATCTCCTTGTCAAATTCTATAGAGAGGAGGGTATCGCTACCATTCCCTGGAGTCTTCTAGAGAAGACTTGAAGATGAAGATAACCTTGAGTGGAAAGTTTAAGAGTTAGAGCGATGGCTTGGCAAGGTCTAGATGGGAGCTCGATAATAGAATGCTGGCTTTGACTTTAACTCATAGCTTCCCTTTTTCTAGGAGATTCTGGACAATCAAATCCATAGTCAATTTCAAGATGCCATAGGTTGAGCTGTATGATGGCTCAACTTACCCATTTGATCACTTGAAGGGCTATACAACTCTCATGATATTTCAAGGGGCTTGAGATGCCTTATTCTACATTGCCTTCATAACCACTCTCAAGAAAGTGGAGAGAGTGTAGTTCTCTGGACCCCAACTGGGATCCATCTGTTCATTTAAGTAGCATGAGAGATAGTTCATTATCCACTTTGGTAGCTATCAACCTTAGTTGAAGAACATTGAATGGCAAGAACAAGTGAGCTCGTGGGAAGATCCGCAGAACTTAAACAAAAGAGAGTCCTAATCCTAGAAGAACTCGAGGCTAAGTAGTCGCCCTCGGTGCTTCAATAATTAGACCCCTTTAACTATTTCCCGAGCCCAGATATTGATGAAGTTGAATACTAGAAATATCATCATCAACCTTAGCCGATGAAATCTCCCTTGATGAAGAGAGACAAGAAGAAATATTACTTTCACCGAGATCATGGCCATGATACTGAGAGCTACATGCAATTGAAGGATGAGATCGAGATCCTAATTTGTTGAGGCTATCTTAGCAAATATATCTAAGATCAAGGAGGTCATTCAGATGAGCTACCTCAAACTCATCTCGATTAGGAAAATGACCATGGCAACTAACCAATGGCTGGCATCATCGGGCTTCATTGGAGACAGGGGATAAAAGATCAGGAGCTTATGAAAATGAAACCCTATATGGGATCCCTATTCCTCGAACAAGGAATGCCAATAATCTAAAAATGTATCATCAATAAGTTCTATATTTGAATACTCAATAAAAATCCTTAATCCTTCTTAAGCTTTTATAGGAAAAAAAATGACTAAGTATGGCAAAACCAATCTTACCTAACTGCATCAGTGATAAGCAAACACCTGACATCGATGAAGATTTGATGGGGGTCGGAAATGGGCCAACCCTTAGCCAAAAGTGATCTCAACTCTAGTCGGGATCTTTAGTAAACAATTAAAGATTCAACTAAGATCAGAGATGGTCCAACCCCAAGAGACATCCTAGCTTTGATCAGGATCTCTAGTAAAATAATTGAACATTCAACTAGGATTGGAAATGAGCTAACCCCCTAAAGCGATCTCAGTTCTAGTTTGGACCTTTAGTAAATAATTGATGATTTGACTAGGATCAGAAACAGGCCGACCCCTAAAGTCATCTTAACTCTAGTCGGGATCTTTAGTAAATAATTGAAGATTCGACTAGGGTTGGAGATGGTTCGATCCCCTAGAGATATCCAAGCTCCGGTCAGAATCTATAATAAATAATTAAAGATTCAACTAGGATTGGAATGGGCCAACCCCTAAAGTGATCTCTACTCTGGTTGGGATATTTAGTAAACAATTGAAGATTTATTGGGATTGGAAATGGGTCAACCCCTTAAAGTGATCTCACTCTAGTTGGGACCTTTAATAAATAATTGAAGATGCGACTTAGGTTGAGATATTTGGGCTATAGTTCAGATTTCTAGCTTCGACTATTGATTAGAATTTGATTGAGGATATCTAAGTGTTGGCATGGACCCCCTTGACTAGGTTAACCAAAACCAACCTCTTGGGGACATCTCAGTTCTAAAACTAAGACCTCCCAAAGGTTTATATTTGAGCTTATTGGGAGACAACCTGACCTAAGTTAGGACCTCCCTAGAATGTTTTGACTCAACTACTACTATATCAAATGACTTTTGATTAAAAACATATCAATTACAAGGAGACACCTCGACCAAGCTAGGACCGGCTCAAAACTATCTACCTCAAGCAACTTTGGTTGATAATTGATCGCTATGTCAAATGACTTTGGACTCTATATCAGATGACTTTGGATCAAGGATCCATCAACAACGAGGAAACACCCTAGCTTGGGCTAGGACTATCTCAAAATTATCCACCTTGACTCGAAAAACGACTTCAATTTCAAATTGACATCTATATGTCTCTTTGACTAAAATAACCATGCTATGGATTGTCATCTAAATTGACTTTGGTATCAATTGACTACAAGAAGATATCCCAAATGAGGTTGGGACCTCTAATATAAATCAAAGTGACAATAGCCAATGTGCGATATCACCAAGTATTGCCTTTTGGTAAAGTGAATTTGGTAATTCGACTTTGAAAAATTGATTTCGATCACATGTTGACCCAACTCAGAAATTAAAGATCAACTTTGGATATAGTCTGACCTCCTACTCGAATCACTCTACTACCATGGCTTTTGGCTATCTACTTCTTGTTCACTTTTGTATTATACCAACATCTTTCGATGACCTAAGTTGGCTCTAAAAAACTTATATTTAATCTTGTTTAGAAATAGGTCATCGATTCTATCATCCTACCTTGATCGGAAAGACTAGAGGGGTCCTCAATCAATAGCTCATAAAGTCGGACCTACTTTAGCTATAGGATGAAGTCAATAAAGAACAAAGGAGGCTTCGACAAAGAAAGATCTTCCATTTCATTAAAAAAAATATTACAAAGTTTCTTTTTATTGCAGAAGTTCTAAGAAATAAAAAGGAACAAGAAAAAAGTAAAAAAGTCAAGTCTCAATGGAAGCCTCAAGGGTGACCTCAATAGTAGTGCTGGGGCTTGATCGATGGCTAGATAACCTAAACCTCATTGTTGGCCATTATCACTCTCTTCGCACTAGAAGATATCAAGCATGGCATGGTTTATGTTGGTGCTGAAAATGGTCAAGCATCGAAGAAGCTGGTGAAGGTGTTGGAGTAGGTGATGAACCAGGAGTATTGCTGGAATGATAAAGATACTAGTGGATCTGGTGTAAAGTGATGGAATCTCGATGTGTTGCGTGAGGCTTACTTGTTGGCAGGGAATGCCTTATCCCTTTAAATGCAACCTTGTCATTTAGTTTAAGAGGCACCATGCCTCATTAATGGTGGCACGGATCACTATGCCGGCTTGAGCATGCTTCCCTCTATTGCTTAGATATGGCAATGATTTGGGATTTTGAGATGTGATGGAGAGTCCAGCAATGTGTTGAAGGCCTTAGTAGTGAGCATCAGAAGATTATGCTTGTGTGTGTCTAATGGGTATGTTGCCTGAGGATCCATTAGGCTAACTGTTCTTAGGGTATCCAAGGTTGATCAGCTAGAAGAACTTTGTTTAGAAAAGTTCCATCCAAGGAAATGGCATGCTTGGTGGGCCTAGGATCATCAGGTTGTAAGGGTCATCTCATTACTGGGGCTGGATCAAACAGAGTCAACTAGTGAATGTCATCCCACATCATTTGGTTGGGTAGATGGACCTTTCCAAATGAATATATAGGGAACTACCGCATGCAATGGGATCCGATAAGTGGTCGACAAGCATTTGTGGGGCCCTTGAGCACTATCGCCAACCGTTATCATGTCTAGTCAGATGGGGATAGCCGATGGTATTTGATGTAGCTCGGCCAATCGGGGCACCCCTCATGGATGGGTAGAAAGGTCACTGCTTGCCAAGAGCATGACTTGGTTAAAAAAGCAATCAATTGGTGCTTACTTGCTTGAGAGTTGCCAGGGCTTGCTTGGGTGAAAGTATCTGTTGATTGGCTAGGTTCGATTGGATGGAGTAGATATTTATTTTTTAGTAGATGATTGGATAGGCAAAATAGTCTAACATCCTGAGTACGTGGCTGAGCCTTGCTTTGATCGGGCTATTTAGAGACCCTGGTGCTCGCTCTATCAACGGAGCATTCCCCTTGTCGATGGAGGGTTAGCTGAAGAATAGGACCGATCAAAAGTCAGCACCATCATTTTACTTAATGACTCTAGAGAGTTTTCTTGTGGTTAGGACTCTCGTCAGATAAATGGTTTACGAATGTGTTGTTGAACTGTTGGACTATTTTTTACTGGTGTGGGCTCCATGTTTCTGACCCAAACATATTTTTCATCTATAAATACCCTCTACTTTTTGATCCAAGCTTCAGTCAGATCATGAAAGTATTCAGAGAGAAAAAGGGCCAGGTATATGAGGGTCCTTTCCTGAATGAAGGATTGCACAACCCTCGAGAAGGATCTAAATGGTTAGGGACAATAATGAGGCCTGATTTGCAGCTCTTGGTGGTGCTTTGGCTGCTTTGCAGCATTTACTCCAGACACTCAAATACTGCAGGGCACGAATAGGGTTCACCATGTGGCAATAGTCGAATGGCTCGGGGTGATTTGGGGCTACACACTCCATTTGAAAGGGCAGTTGTGCTTGTTGTCCCAACTTCTTTTATGCTCCCACCTCTAGAGTTTCTTTTTCTAAGGCATTTTGTCAGCATCCTGATTCTAGCCACCGATCCTTCTTTCTTTCCTATTTGTTCCTCCTTGCGGTCCCTTCAAAGAGCTCGCCACCCTAGGTCCTTTGTTCTGCCCTACCCCCAGGCTAGCTATTTCTTCCTTTTTTCCTTACTAGTTCCTTTTCCTTGGGTTTAGGATAAATGGCAAGCTCTAGGAGGGAGAAGTCATCAAAGAGGGTCACTAGAGGATAGTAATCAAAGGATCCCAAAGCACCACATAAGGAGCATACTATGCCAAAAACCTTAAGTCCAGAGGGATATCGGTCTACAATGGACCAAGAAGATCTATCTCTCATCCGTATAGGGTACTGCATCCTAGAAGACTTTGAGTTAGAGTTGCTTGGCCTTGATGCTCGGGTGGATAACCCTCCTCTTGGTAGACCTAGGGTCTATGAGGAGTCATTTGAAGTAGGGCTTAGATTTTTAATTTTCTCGTTCATCCTTGAATTACTTAGGTCTTATGGGATCCCACTATGTGTTTTGACTCCCAATTCCATTGGGCTTGTTATGGGATTCTTAGCCATCTGCTTCTTGGATGAGGTCTAGCCTTCTTTTTTCCTGTTCCGGGCTTTCTTTACTATCCAGAAGCATCCTTATACCAAAGTCTGGTGGTACCTCATGGATCAAAGAGGGGTTAAGCCATTGATTAAGGGTGCTCCTTCTATTATTAAAGTGTGGAAGCAGTAGCTTCTATTTATGTCATCCTCCTCCATGAATGATTGGCGTCTGCCAAGCTAGGGCCAATTGAATGCTCCTGTGCTGAGTGCTCCAAGGCTGAGCAATGTAGAGGAAGAGTATTTAAAGTCATTAGGGATTACAAAGTCTCTAGCCTATAGCAGCTTTTATCTGAGGATACCTTTATAGTACAGGACTTAGCCAACTCCCCAGGGGTTAGTTTAGGATTTTTATCTTCCCTCCTTGCCTCATCTATCCTTTTTTCTTTTTTGATTGGCAATTCAATGGTAGATATGATAACGAAGGATACAAAAGTAATGAGAAAGACCTTGGGCCAGAAAAGAAAGGCTTGGGCTTTGGCTTGCATATTGAAGGAGGTGAAATTTGCGAATCCCAAGCCAAGGGAGGCTCTGATCGAGTTAGATCCCCTTGAGATAACCAAGGCCACCTTGGAGGTTGAAGTCGATGCTCCCCCATCATCAGTTGCACCTTCTATGCCGATCACCCATCCATGGTCTTCCTCCATCCTGGTCAAGGAAGTAGTGGAGGACTCATGTGATCACTAGCAGGGGGGTTTGGAGGGTGTGACTCCTCGAGACTGGGAGACTGCCTGGGCTATTTTTCAAAAAACCTTATTCTTGGGAGAGATGGAGTGGATGCAGACACTGAGCTACTAGGATTTGGAGCATTAGATAGTGATGACACTGTAGTAGGTATTTTCCTCTTAGTTTTTGCTCTCTGGTCTTGGTTTTGTTTTTCCTAATCCTAGCTTTATTGCAGTTGTCCCAATTTTTGGCTACCTTGTTGAACCATATTGTGGATGGGGGAAAGGCCCTCGAGAAGCTTAAAGGCATTACCACAAAAGCATGTCAAGGGCGACATGGCAGAGGCAATGGTTGAGCGCTCAAAGGAGGTGCTCTCCAGAGCAAAGGTTGACTTGTCTACGGTGAGGGCTGACTTGGTCACAGCGAGAGCTGACTTGGCCTTGGAGAAGCAAAGAAGAGAGGCTAAGGTGATAGAGACCAAGAAAGAGTTAGTCGATGTAGAGAAGAGGGACGAGGAGGCCATAATAAAATACAAGGCCTCCAAGATTAATTTTGTCACCGAGATGGCCTGGGCTGTGGTAGATTTTTGCAAGTCAAAGGAGTTCTTTGCCATCTATCAGGCATTCGACCAAAAGGCCTTCAAGAAAGGCTTTGATATGGGGATGTCTGAATGTGGAGCCACAATCATGGATCACCATACAGGACTTGACCTCACCTTTCTAGATGAGGAGGGGGAGTTCGAGGGGGAGCCCTCTACAGCTACCGCTAAAGCCCCCTTAGCTGAACCTGTTCCTGGACCAAAGCTTGTCTGTGCCAATCTAGTTTGTATCCCTAAACCTCGATCGATCCTGCCATTGAGCTTGGGCCGTCTCCAGTCGAAGGGATCATTGCCCTTTTTGAGGATGCTCCTGGTTGATCCCATGAAAAAGGTTGGAGATTGATTTTTGCAGCTTTTTGCTTTTCTAGAACCTATAATTTTCTCGTTTCTTTCCTATCTTTGTAAGAACTCATTATCAATGAGATGAATGAAACTTAGGGCCTACATCAAGAAAACCTATACCTGCCAGGCATCTCTATGATGCTGTAGACATTAGGGCCTATGTCTTGGAGCAATAGACCAAGGCTAAAGCAAAAAGAAAGAAAGCTACTTACCAGAAGAAAAGATTATCGAAGGTGTAGGAGGTGCTTAGAGAGGCAAATATGGAAATCAAATGCCTTTGACTAGTGATCTTTCAAGAGGGAAAGGAGTATGTTTTTGAGAAGGCCATATTCATTGAAAAATTAAAAAAGCTATCAAAGAAAGTTGCTAAAACAACTTGGGATGTGGCTGTTAAGGTGGCTTTGATGCAAAGCCAGCTCTCACTGGCTCATGGAGAGATCGTTGCCCTAGAATCACTTCTTGCATCCAGGGAGGCAAGATGGGAGATTGTCATCCAGTCGCTTGAGCTTCAAGGTGAGCTACATTAAGCTCAAGAAGAGATTGCCAGTCTTGAGCGATTGACAAAGGGCAAGGAAGTGGTGACTGGCTTACAGACCAAGGTGGGAACTCTAGCGGTGGTCTCTTATTTAGCCAGGCTACCTCCAACAAGCTCGCACCCATCACCAAATAGACAGTCATAGATGGCTAGCCCCACAGTCAAATCAAAACAACTTGCCACAAAGGTCATTCGGCCAAGCAGGTCATCTCATGTAGAAACATATCATGCATTGGGTGTAGGTGTGATGACTGAACCTAAGACTGAGTGAAGGCAACAAACTGGGACCGCCAGCCAATAGAGTAGGTGATCTCAGTCAGGAAGGAGCCATCATGTGGCGATGGCTCGAGACATACGGGAGGCCTAGTTGGGGGACCTCATGGAAAGGACACTCACCATGTTTGCTTTTGGATATGGTGCTGGATACTACAATTGCTAGGATTTGGTCTGAGCCCTTTACCTATATCTTGATCTTTTTATCCCCTCCTAGGATAGACATGACCACCTTCTTCAAGGAGACCCATGTGAACGACTCCATCAACTTTTCTGGTGAGTTCATCATTCCTCACCATGTGCATAGGGTGCCACCTCTCGAGATAGAGTATTTGAAAGATTGGGTACTAGAGAAGATCAACTACTTGGGGAAGCACTCAAAAAGATGGGAACCGTGGACATAGAAGATGAAGGAGATTAGCCTGTGCTTCTGGTGATAACTTTTGTTTTACTTGTGCATGTTTAATTCTTTGTATTTGCCTTTTTATAGCCTTCAGGCATTTTCATCATGGTGCAATGAAACCATTTGCTTTTTCAATGGAGTTTTGTAGCCTGAGTATTTATCACCTTGAGTAGTTAGATGCTTTCCTTTTGGTTTAGGCCCAAGTGTGGGCTATTCAATTGATTGCAGGTTATCATAGTATAGAACAGACCGATCGATTGGTTCTTAAAACTTTATCTGATTGGTAGTTGTCGAGAGATTTAGGGCCATGAGTATCGAGTTTTCAAAGTTAGGGCCAGCCCGTGATGTATCATTTGGGACCATGAATGCTTATGGTATCTTTTAGACTCTGATCGACCCAGGGCTAATCCTTTGGAGTCATGGATGTTGATTATCTTAGGGCTCTAACTGATTTAGGGATAGTCACTTGGAGCCTGGGGTGTTGAGGTGCCTTCAGACCCTAACAATCTCAGGGTTGGTTTTTTGGTGTCATGGGCATTGATCACCTTAGGGCTCTGATCGATCCAAGGTTGATCACTTGGAGCTAGGGGCACTGAGGCACTTTCAGACCCTAACCGATCCGAGATCAATCCTTTAAAGTCATGATCGCCTTAGGGTTTGACCGATTAGGGGTCAATCACTTGGAGCTAGGGGTGTTGAGGCACCTTCGGACCCTAATTGATCGGGGATCGATCCTTGGAAGTCATGGGTGTTAATAGTCTTAGAATTGTTACCTAGTGAAGCAACCCAAGAGGGGAATGAATTAGATTTTTCAAAATTTTAAACAAGTATGTACTAAATTTGAAAGCCAGTGAAGTGTATGAACAGTAGAATATATGTACAAATTAAAGCTAAATACAAAGCTTATGAAGAGAAGAAAAGGAGGAGAGCAAGGCACTATAAATACATAAAGTTTAATAGTGATTTGGTACATCCCAAGCACCTACATCCACTCTTCAAGTATCCCTTAGAAATTTTACTATAATCCTTTAAAGATTATAGCCAATTTATTTTCTGGGCTTACAAACCAAAATCTAGTTGATTTTTTCTTAGGCTCACCAACCACAAACCTTATACTAAGCTAACCCTAAGCTTGCAATCTAATTTCAAGACTTGGATAAGCCTATCCCCTAGTTTCAATCCCCTTGAAACTAGTTATAGCACAAGAAATAAAATACACAAAAATTTGAAACCTAAAAGCTCTCTCTAAGAATAAAAGAAAGTTGATGAAGCTCTTGATAGAATCTTTAAGTTATCTTCTTATTGGAGATCCACTAATAATTGCTTTGAAAGTTGATGGTTAGAATTTATGGCACACTCTTTAAGAACTTGACTTTTTCTAGAAAATTTTTGCATTGGAAGATTCTTTCTTGGAAGTCTTTGCTTTTTCTTGGATTTTCTTGTATCTTCAATGAGTTTGGTAGAGAATAAATATATTTAGAACCTTCAAATGATAGTTTATGACTATTTGGAGGTGAGAACTAGCTATTTGATTCATTGTACAAGCTTTTGTATATTTGAAAAACTAGCTATTATGTACTGTTAGAGCTTGATGAGTAACTCATCGGATCTTGAGTTGACCCTTTAGTCGACTCACTAGAAGCTTGAGTTGGCTGACAGATTGAATCTAAAATTTTTTTTTGACTTACTGTATTTCCTGCAACTACAACTCATAGACCTTGAGTCATTTCTTGAGTTGACCCTTGAGTCAGCTCATAAACTGTACCAAAAATTTAGCATTCTGGATTTTCCTACAACTATGACTCATGGACCTTGAATCGATTATTTAGTTGACTCACCAATTCCTTAAGTTGGCTCATGGCTATGTTGGTTAAAACTTTAGCATGCCGGTCTTTTTTCTTTTCTAAGTCTTTTCTGGAGATCGATTCATCATTTTTTTGAGTCGACTCGTTACCCGTGCCCACAAAAATATACTTCAAAACTTGAATTTTGAAGTATTGACTTAATTTCTTCAATACCAACTCTTAAATATCTAATAATTCATGATTTCTTTGGCTTTTCCACTTTATGAAGATATCCAAAAATGTGAATCTTTCTTGCTTAATAATTAATCAATGTGGTCTATCTTTTATTAGGTTTGTAGAGTACTTGAAACATTAATCTCAACACTCTAACAAAATATTAGTACCCCATATATACTTAAACATTTTGTTATTCATCCAAATCAAGGTTGGAGTCAACAATCTCTCTCTTTTTGATGATGACAAAATTTTAAGCATATATGCATATAAAATTTGAAGTTGTTTCAAAAATGAATTTGCTTAGAACTCTTGGTGTCAGAGTGAGATTAATTTTCAATTTTCTTAAAGTATTAAAGCATAAGTTTAACAATATTTTCAAGGTGTCAGAACATAATTTTATTAGAGCATATTTTGCTTATTATTAATAAGTGTATTAGAGCATTAACATATTAGATTCATAAAAAGTTACTTGAATATCAATGAATTAAAGTATTTACTTGAGTATTGACAATATATTAGAGCATATAATGATGTATTAGAGCATATGTACCAGAATATATCGAGGTATATCAAGAAGATTAGATCATGTATCAGAGCATATCATCACATTATACTAATATATCAGAACATATCAAGAGATGATATTTTAGCTTAAATTTTCAATCAATTGCACTTTTTACATTTTGCTCCCCCTATTTCTTGTACTTATTTACTTTTTGCTTATATAATCAACTTTTAATTAATTAACTTTCATTTCTTCATGCTTTTAACATGCATTTCTTTTATCTAAATTTCATTTCTTTATGCTTATATAACCAATTTTCTTCTCTTCCCCCCTTGTCATCATTTAAATAACAAATAGTGCAAGTTTCATTTCTTCTTCCCAATATCAAATCATTGGAAGTGAGAAACAATCATTACAAATCAAAGCTTCATCCCATATAAAGATCCATATATAAAAATGTCCAAACATTGTATTAAAGCAAGCATTGAATAAAAAAAAATAAGAATTTCATTTCATATATATAATTGCATTTCATATAAGAGTCTCAGTGTTAAATGAATGCACTGTAGACACTAAAATATAAAAAGAATGTACTATAGAACACAAAGATACAAAAAGTCAGTCATACATAAGTAAAAGCTAAGATCCTAAAGATATAGCCTATAGTGCTAATCCTCATTTAAGGAAAAGTCAATGATAATGGGAGCCATAATCCTAAAGGTTAAAGGCCTAGGCTGTTGGAAATGTATCCTATAGCAAATCATTCAACTTATAGGCAGTTGAACTCTTTATAATTTATACATGAATCATTAATAAAATAAAAGTTATTTTTGGTAGTTCTTTTTGCATATTTTTTTGAACTCTTTTGAGATAAAGTCCTTATAACTACTTCAATTTGATAATGGATGATTTATCGAGTAGTTCTTAAATATGTTCATGACCAAATGATATATTGTTATCTAGGACGACAATATTTATCGAGCATAGGTTGTTATATACCATATGGATATGTTATCCTCATAACCAAGGAAGTGTGGAGACATTGATATGGCATGCAGGTAAGTGTAAGTATACACTGTACTGAACGTGACCAACTTTGTTAAGTACTCTACTATTAAGGGAATCTCATCAAAGGATATGGGTATAAGTATCTCTCTGACCTGATATCACTATGGTGACTTGTAAGCAACTCATTATATTTAGGTGCTGAACTACCTATATTTCTAATCTAGTGATGAAAGGTTATGAGGTATAGTCAAGTACTTGTTAAGTTAATGATGAATTAAGATGGGATTAACCATTTCAAGGTGTTAAAGAAAATGCTCTATTGTATTTCAATTTAGCAAGACCTTGGCCAGGGCAATCATTGCAAGGAGTCACAGGATTTGTTAGGTTGAGACACATCTTGATATAATATATAGGAGTTGGCAGTTGACTTTGAAATCATCATGAGCATCAGATCAAAGGGATGAATTATACAGAAATCATATGTCTGGGTTCTTGAATGTTACTTTGCAAGCATTCAACCTATCCGGACATTAAGCACCATTGCTAGATGGTTATATTGATTAGTTCAGGAATTGGTTTCTAGGCTACTGGCTTAATTTTTGAACATATGGGGTCATACACATAAGAAGTTTATGATCAATCATGATAGCTGATTAACGATTAATAATCATTCAGTGATAAAATTATAAGTATGATTAACAACTAACCTTGCATAAATATTATTAATTAATTATAAGAAGATTAATTAGTAATATAATTACTAATTGGCTTAATTTGATTGAGCAAAGAGGTCTTGGTCAAGCCTAATTGAATATGGTTCAGTTATATTTCACCCGATTAGGTTATTCGATGATCTAATTGCTAAGGATTTCTAATTTTGGTTTGATTTAGACTTGGACTCAGTAAATTCTATATTTAATTAAGTCTAATTATGATCTAATTGAATTAGGTTCAATATGGTTAAATTAGTTATAACCAAATTAATTTTGGTCAAATCTTGATCAAACCCTACGAAGTGGAGGTGATCTTCAAACCATGGACCTATCGGCTAAAGCAACTTGATGAAACTTCTATAGTCTGTTCTTGGAACTCAACCAATCTATGGATATATTATCAATAATGTGACCACTTACTCAATGAATGAAAATCCTTTTTTTCCAATGGCTATCTTTTACTGATTAATGATAAAGAGTTCCCTAATAAAAGCTTAATGAGTCACACCTTTGTGGACCGAGGGAACCCTCATTTAAGGGCCCATCAGATAGAAATTCCTGATCAATGGGGGCTTCTGATCAAGGGTCCGAAGGCTCATCGGATGAGGGCTTCCGATCGATGGTCTAAAGGCTCATCAAGTGGAGACTTCCTAATGGAAGTTTGAGAATCTGTCAAATGAGAAATCTAGTTTGGGAATTTATAGCTTGGATAGGGGTCATGGTTGGAAGTATACTTCGATCAGACTCCTCTAAAAAACTCTAACAAATCTCTATCGAATCATCAAGGGTGCAAAATGCAATCAAGCAATTCAAAGTGCAAACTACAAAAAGCAAATAACAATAAGAACACAAAGAATACATATACGAAGAATTTTTCATTCTCATCATTGTGTTTTGATTACATATGCTCATAGCCCTGCAACTATATTACATTGCTCCCTAGTTCCTTCTAAAGTATAGGAAAAGCGATGGTGCCCATCAAAGAACAAAAGGACTCCAGAACTCCCGAGTTCTTTTATAAAGCAAAGGATGCACTTGCATGCCCTAAAGGTAGCCCAGTACATCTCGACCTACAGCAGGATCACTAGTAAGAGGTTCATCATCAAGGCGAAAATGACTTGGGGTGTGGGCATAGCTCTCATTTCGGGAAGGCTAGTGTGATGAAGAGCACACACGGCTAGGCCACCCATGAGGCAGTGTATTGCAAGGTAGGGAGTCGGTGAGTCGAGAAAGCCAACCAAAAGTTGGAAAATGGCTCTCTAGAAATGCTTGGGTTTGTACTCCTACCTACTATGCGAGGTGCAGGCTTGCTATCCACCTTTCCATTGAGGCACAAGCAAATCCTGAGAAAGGTTTGGATGATAAGGTACTCAGACTGGCCCTCCTCCTCCCATTAAGTCTACCGACTAGCTATAGAATGTTGGCCATTCCTGATACTCCCATCCCATGGTCGGCATATGTTGGCTTACCTTCAGAATGATCCTCTTGGAGAAATCCCCTCCATCGAGAAAGGGAGCCCTACCATTCTAGTACCCATGTCGAAAGCTAGGAACAACCACCCCCCAAGCATTTTAGATAGTAGG
Source organism: Areca catechu (assembly GCA_021397845.1). Lineage (NCBI taxonomy): Eukaryota > Viridiplantae > Streptophyta > Magnoliopsida > Arecales > Arecaceae > Areca > Areca catechu. The sequence continues at coordinate 199,890,448 of CM038039.1, read as the reverse complement.
AAAGTATCAAGGAATCTCTACTATCTCTCCCTCTATTTATAGTGAAATTGAGAGAAACCCGATCATCCACTTATTCAACCAACACTTATCAGATGTCATCCTCTCAGGAAACCAAAGAGCATTGGGAAGAGAAATCGGGATGGTAAATGCCAGTGTTAATCCTTATCCTCCCAGGAATAGTGACCTGAAGAAACTTCTCGAGACTCTCTAGTCAAAACTCCTTGGAAATCAAATTCCATGACAAATGGTGTTTCTTGGCCATGGGACATTCTCGAGGGTAGGAAATATCAAGGCATCAACTAGATAAGCAACATATCAAAGCATGCTAAAGATGGACACCCTTGGCTCCAAGTGACTGATCCCGGATCGGTTAGAGCCCTAAGGAATGAACCTTAGATTGGTCAAGGTCCAAAGGTGGCTCAACACCCTTGGCTTAAAGTGATCGATCCCGGATCGGTCAGAGCCCTAAGGCAATCAATGCCCAAGACTTCAAAGGATCGATCCTCGATTGGTCAAGGTCCAAATGCACCTCAACACCCTTGGCTCTAAGTGACCAAATCTCAGATTAGTCAAGATCTAAAGGTATCTCAATGTCCTTGGCTCCAAGTGACCGAACCCCGATCAATTAAAGCCCTAAGGTGATCAACATCCATGACCCCAAAGGATCAATCCCAGATCAATCAGGGTTTGAAGGCAACTCAACTCCCCTGGCTCCAAATGACCGACCTTGAATTGGTCAGATCCCTAAGATGATCAACTCTCATGATCCCAAAGGATCGATCCTAGATCGATCAAGGTCCAAAAGCTTCTCGACCCTCTTGGCTCTAAGTGACCGACCTCGGATTGGTCAGAGCCCTAAGGTGATCAAAGCACATCACTCTAAAGGACAGACCCCTGATCAGTCAAGGCCCGAAAGTGTCAAACGCCCTAGCTCCAAGTGTTCGATCCTGGATCTATCAAAGCCCTAAGGTAATCAATACCTAAAATCCCAAAGGACTGACCTCGGAGCGATCAAGGTCTGAAGGTGCCTCAACACTTCTAGCTCCAAGTGACTGATCCCTGATCAATTAGAGTCCTAAGGCAATCAATGCCCATGACCCCAAAAAATTGACCCTGGATCAATCAAGGTCTAAAGGTGCCTCAACACCCCTAGCTCTAAGTAACCAATCTTGGATTGGTCAAAACCCTAAGGCAATCAATGCCCACGACCCCAAAGGACCACCCCAGATAGATCAGGGTCTGGAAGTGCTTCAACACCCCTAGCTCCAAATGACTAACCCCGGATCGCTCAGAGCCCTAAGATGATCAACGCTCATGACTCAGTCTGAAAGATGCTACAAGCATTCATGGTCCTAAATGATTGATCATGGGTTGGCCTTAACTTCCAAAACTTGATACTCACAGCTCTAAATCTCTTGACAACTACCATCAGATAAAGTTTTAAGGACCATTCGATCGGTCCGTTCTATACTATGATAGCCTCCAATCAATCTGATAGCCCACACTTGGGCTTAAACCAAAAGGAAAGCATCCAACTACTTAAGATGACAAATACATAGGCTGCAGAACTCCAATGAAAAAGCAAATGGTTCCATTGCACCATGGCAAAAATGCCCGAAGGCTACATAAAGGCGATTACAAAGAATTAAACATGCACAAGTAAAACAAAAGTTATCGCCCCAAGCATCGACTAATCTCCTTCATCTTCTATGTCCATGGGTCCCATCTCACCAAGCACCTCCCTAAGTTGTTGATCTTCTTTGGTATTCGAATCTTCCAAAGACTATCTTGGGAGGTGGCACCCCGTGCATGTAGCGAGAAATGATGAACTTGCTGGAAAAGTTGTATGGTTTCGGATCATTCACATGGGTTTCCATGAAGAAGGCAATCACATCTATCTTAAGAGGGGGTAAATGAGAAAGATCAAGAAAATAATAAGGTCCAGACGAAACCCCAGCAATTACAGTATCTGACACCATATCCAAAAGTGAACATGGTGCATATCCTTTCCATGAGGTCCCCTAGCTAGGCCTTTCATATCTCTCGAGCTGTCACCACATGGTGGCATCTTCCTGACTAAGAATTGCCTGCTTAGTCGGTTGGTGGTCCCCGTTTGCTACCTTCGCTCAGCCTTAGGTTCAGCCATTGCACCTGCACCTGATGCATGATATGTCTCTGCACGAGATGACCTGCTCGGCCAAATGACTTCCATGGCAAGATGTCTTGATTTGGGTATGGAGCTAGCTACCCGTGACTATCTACTTGGCGATGGGTGCGAGCTTGTTGGAGGCAACCTGGTCGATAGAGGGACCACTACCATATGCACCGCCTTGGTCTTTAAGATAGTCACCACTTCTTTGCCCTTTGCTGATCGCTCAAGACTAGCAATCTCTTCTCGAGCCTAATGCAGCTTGCCTTGAAGCTCAACTGACCAAACGACAATCTCCCATCTTACATCCCTGGCTGCAAGAAGTGATTCTAGGGCAAAGATCTCTCCACAAGCTGACAAGAGCTAGCTTTGTATCTGAGCCACCTTAATGACCACATCCTAGGTTGTTTTGACAACTCTCTCTGATAACTTTTTTTATTTTTCAACTAATTTGGCCTTATCGAAAACATACTCCTTCCCCTTTCGAAAGATCACCCGTCAACGGTGTTTGATTTTTATGTTCGCCTCCCTAAGCACCTCCTGCACCTTTGACAATCTTCTCTTTTGATCAGTAGCTTTCCTTCTTGCAGCTTTAGTCTTGGCTTGTGGCTCCACGATGTAGGCCCTACTATTTGCAGCATCACGGTGATGCTTAGCAGGCATAGGTTTGCCCGGTGATGGCCCAGCACCCTAGATACAGCCATACCCACGAATAAATAATGCAAGACATGGAAAGGAAGTTTCATTCATTTCATTGATAATGAGTTCTTATAAAGAAAGGAAAAGAACAAGAAAACTAGAAGTTCTAGAAAAGCAAAATGTTACAAAAATCAATCTCTGACCTTTTCCATAGGGTTGGCAGTAGCAGTAGCATCCTCGGAAGGGGCAGTGATCCCTTTAGCTAGAGAGGGTCCAAGCTCGATGGTAGAATCGATCAAAGCAAGTTTAGAGATAGCAACTAGATTGACACAAATAGGCTTTAGGCCAGGAATAGGTTCAGTTGGGGGGCTTTAATGGCAAATATAGTGGGCTCCCCCTCATCCACAAAAGTAAGGTCAAGCCCCTTATAGTGATCCATGATCACGGCTCGACATTCAAATAGCCCCATATCAAAGCCTTTCTTAAAGGCATCTTGGCTGAATGCCTATTAGACAGCAAAGAACTCCTTTGACTTGTAAAAATTTGCCACAGCCCAGGCCATCTTGATGGCAAAATCCTTAGAGGCCTTGCATTTCACTGTGGCCTCCTCGGCCCTCTTCTCCATATCGGTCAGCTCTTTCTTGGCTGCTGTCATCTTAGCCTCTCTCTTTTACTTCTCCAAGGCTAGGTTGACCCTTGTTGCAGCCAAGTTAGCCTTCACTATGGCCAAGTCAACCTCGGCTCTGGAGAGCACCTCCTTTGAGCATCCAGCCATGGCCTCTACATGTCGACCCTTTGATGTGCTACTGTATAATTCTTTTAACCTTCTCAAGGGCCTTTTCTCGTCCATGGTACGGTTCAATAAGGTGGCCACAAAGTGGGACAATTATGATAAAGCTTGGATTAGGAAAAGCAAAACCAAGACCAGAGAACAAAAACTAAGAGGGAAATACTTGCTGCACCAACACCACCATTTGCTACTCCAAGTCTTGGTAGCTCGACATTTACGTCCACTCTATCTCCCTCGAAAACAAGGTTCACTCAAAAATAGCCCAGGCAGTCTCCCAATCTCAAGGAATTGTGCCCTTCATACTTTCCTTCGAAGGGAGCTCATGATCAGGCAAGTCCTCCGCTCCTTCCTCAATTAAGATAGAGGAAGACAATGAACGGATGATTGGCTTAGAAGGTGCAACCGATGATAGGGGATCATGGCCACAACCTCCGAGATAGCCTCGATTGCCTAAAGGGGATTCGACTTGATCAGAGCCTCCCTCGACTTGGGATCTACAAATTTTACCTTCTTCAATATGGAAGCCAAAGCATGTGCCTTTCTTTTCTAGCTCAAGGTCTTTCTCATTGCTTCTTCATCGTTCAGCCTCATATCTGCAATCAAATTGCCAATCAAAAAAGAACAAGGATAAAAGAGGCAAAAAGAGAAGATAAAAGTTCTAAACTCATCCTTTGAGAGCCGGCTAAGCCTTGCACTGCAAAGGATCTCCTCAGATAAAAACCACTCCAGGCTAGAGACTTTGCAATCCCTAATGACTTAGAAATACTCTTCCTTCTTGGTGCTCAGCCTAGAAGTGCTCAACATAGAAGCATTCGGCCGACCCTAGCATGGTAGACCCCAATCACCTATGGAGGAGGATGACACAAATAGAAACCGCTCCTTCCATCCTTTAATGGTAGAAGGAGCATCCTTAATCAAAGGCTCAACCCCTCTTTGAGCCATGAAGTACTACCAACTTTGGCATAAAGATGCTTCTAGGAAGTAAAAAAAGTCTAGAATAAGGAAAAAGAAGGCTGAACCTTAGTTAAGAAGCAAATGGCTAGGAGTCCCATGACAAGCCTAATGAATTGGGAGTCAAAATACATAGCAGGATCTCATAGGACCTAAGGAATTCAAGGATGAACGAGGAAATGGAAAACCTAAGCCTCGTTTAAAATGACTCCTCATAGACCCCAAGTCTACTAGAGGAGGGTTATCCACCTGAGCATTAGGGCCAAGCAACTCTAATTCAAAGTCTTCTAGGATGCAGTACCCTATATAGATAAGAGACATATCTTTTTGGTCTATTATGGACTGATACCCCTCTGGATCTAAGGTTCTTGGTGCAATACACTCCTTACATGGAGCTTGGGGTCCTTCAACCCTCCCCTCCGATGATCCTCTTTGATGACTTCTTTCTCCTAGAGCCTATCCTTTACCCCGAACCCAAGGAAAAAGAACTAGTAAGGAAAGAGGGAAGAAAAAGCTAACCTAAGGGTAGAGTGGAATAAAGGACTAAGGGTGGTGAGCTCTCTGAAGGGATCGAAAGGAGGAACAAATAGGAAAGAAAGAAGGTTCGATGGCCGAAATTGGGGATAGTGACAAAATAACCTAGAAAAAGAAACTCCAAAGGTAGAAGCATAAAAGAAGCCAAGATAACAAGCAAAACTGTCCTTTCAAATGGAGCATGCTGCCCCACACTACCTCAAACCGTTCGACTATCACCACGTGGTGAATCCCTATTCGCACCCTATAGTATTTAGATGTCTAGATAAATGCCGCATAGTAGCTAAAGCACCACCAGAGCTGTGGTTCGAGCTCCATAATTGCCCCTGTCTGTCCAAGTCCTTCTCGAGGGTCCCACAATCATTTCTTTAGGAAAGGACCCTCATATCCCTAACCCTTTTTTCTCTCTGAATATTTTTGTGATCTGATCGAAACTCGGATCAAAAAGTAGGGGGTATCTATTGGTGGGAAATGTGTTTAGGCCAAGGACATGGGAACCACACTAGCAAAAAATAGATCATCAATTCATTAGCATATCCATCGATCGTTCATTGGACAAGAGTCCTAACAATAGGAAGGCTCTTTAATGTCGTTGAGTAAAATGATGTTGTCGACCTCTGATCAGTCCTATTCTTCAGCCAACCCTCCATCACAAGGGGAATGCTCCCCTAACCAAGTAAGCACCAGGATCTTTAGATAGCCCGGTTAGAGCAAGGCTCAACCATGTACTCAGGATGCCCGATTGTTTTGCCCATCCGATCGTGCGCTAGAAAATAATTATCTACTCCTCCCAATCAAACATGACCGATTGATGTACACCTACACTTGAGCAAGCCTTGGCAACACCCAAGCAAGTAGGTGCTAGCTGACCACTTTTTTAACCAAGTTATGCACTCGGCAAGCAGTAGCCTTTCTACCCATCCTTGAGTAGTGCTCCGACTAGCCAAACCACATATAATGTCATTAACTATCCCCATCTGAGCGGCCCTTTACAGTGATCAACAATAGTGCCAAGGGCCCCATAAATGCTTGTCGTCTGCTCGTTAGATGCTGTCGTATGCCTAGTGTGCAGTAGTTCCCCATAGATTCACCTACAATGGTCCATCTATCCAACAAAATGATGTGGGATGATGTTCACCACTTGACTCTATCTCATCTAGCCCCAGTGATGAAACAACCCTTGCAATTTGACAGTCCCAGGCCCACCAAGGCTCACTTCCTTGGATGGAACTATCCCAAATAAAGCTCTTCCAACTGATCAAGCATTGGATACCCTAAGAATGCTTAGGCTGGCAGACCCTCAGGCAAAAAACCCATTCAAACATACACAGGCACAATCTTTTGATGCTCACTACAAAGGCCCTCGACACGTGGCTGGACTTCCAATCACATCTCAAAATCCTGAATCATTGCCATATCTAAGCAATGGTAGGAGGCATGCCCAAGCCGCATAGTGATGTGTGCCACCATTAATGAGGCATGGCATGCCTTAAAGAAAATGATAATATTGCATTTAAAGGGATAAGACAATCCTTACCAACATGTAAGCCTCAGGCGATATGTGGGAGATCCCGTCACTTTACATCGATCTACCAGGATCTCAGTCATCCTAGTAATATCCTTGGTTTACCGCATATAAAATGGGAGTTCATGCAAGCCCCCCAAGGTATGCATTTTTCTTATTTGCACTTTTCAAATTATTGGCCTAATTACTGACTTGAGCATCGGAGTGCCTTCATCGAGGCCATCTCAGCAAGGCTTTTTTAAAGTACCATCTCCTGAAGAGCAGCCTTCACCATCTACTCCAGCACTTTCACCAGCTTCTTCGATGCTTGACCATTTTCAGCACCAATAATTTTCTTGGGCTAGATTGCCACTAGGATGTTGGAGCAATTCATTCAGCATGAAGAACTGGAGAATAGCAAGAAGAGCCCCAAAACACTTGGGGCATGGAGGCTTGGCCGATCAAAGAGAGAAAGGATTGATGCTCCCAATTTGAGTCACACGAGAAAATAGGGGGTGACAAGGAAGCCTTCTCACTTGGAGCATGATAAGTGCATAAATATTGACCATAAAAGCATTAATTTATATATCAAAATATCTTTATTTAATTAAAATTGATTCTTTTATATAGTGTTTTGCATGAAAAAATCTTTCCAACATGAAGAGCTTAATTTTTGGAGTCCAATGGTGCAAACGGCACTCCAATCGGACTTGAATTGAGCTGGAAAGTAAATTTTGAAGGAATAAAAAGATGTTGCACGAATATTGGAGTAGCCGGTCCACAATGGATTGGTTGAATGGTTCACAGGATGCAAAATGGACTGCTAGCAGCCATGTCTATGGTCCATGGAATAGAACACTGGACCACAGACCTTTTCAAGCTAAGATCTCATTGAAGAAGGTGCTGGAGACCTTCCTTTCATCGCCGAGAGCATCCTCACGATCGGAGAAGCCTTTTATGGCCAAAAAAATCCAAGAAACTGCCACTATTTTTGCCATCCAAGCACGGATCCGCCTTCTCTATGCCTCCATCATCACTGTCCTCCACGATCGACTACCATGGCTACTGCTGTTTTCACCGTTCAATCCCCATGCCAAGCATCTGCCCATGCCCACCACTACCATTCTGTTTAGCATCGCTGCAGGCCGTCTTCCATGTCGCCGGAGCTGCCATGATAGCCATCTTCTTTCGTAGCAGCCCTCGGTCATTTTCATTGAGCCATAGCCCCTGTTCTTCTATTCTTTCACCATCGAGCACCACATCAGCACTAAATTATCGGGAGATTGGATGTTTGGATGAGGAAGGGGTAGGAAGAAACAAATCGATCATGGAGGATGGATAGGCGGTGTTTAATTTTTGAGAAGGGATAAAAAGGAATACGGTTGCGAAGGTTAGACGGGTGCGACGATCTAGTAGATAACTTTGAGGAATCGAAAGTTGTTGAGGTGGATAACGATGGGAAACCAACGCTGTTTCCACATGGGCCCGATGCATTCCCCTCCACTGATATAAGAGCATCATTTCTTCGCTACTGGAGGATAATTCCGCATTCTAATATCCATCCGTAACCTCCCAATCCTCGAACATCCACTTCTCTTCTTCCCACTTCCTTCCACTCTTCCAACATACGAGAAGGAGAGTAAGCTTGGGAGAGAGAGCCTCTGTCCATCAAGTTTTATTTTTTTTATTTAACTCCAAGCCCTGTTAATGGCTTAGGAGTTAAATTGTTTGTAATTAGATTTGGTTAGCAATAAAAGTTTGTTTTTCTCATTTCAATTTATTGCTTATAATTTTTAATTTCAGCACTAGGATAGTTTAATTTCTTACAATTTACGTTTTGCAATTTAGATTTTTGCAAGTAGTGTAGTTTTTATTTTTGCATATGTTTAATTTCTGCAATTTATATTTCAGCAAGAGTGTAGAATTGATTTTATTTTTTAAATAATTTTTAAAGTTTAAATTTAAATCATGTTTGGCTAAGCGAATCTTCTAGGGTTGGCGATGAAGCTAGACCATGATTAGAAGCATTTTCCTTGGATCTCTTCTTGGACTTTAATTTTTAAGAGTCTTTCTTTCTTTTCAAATTCTTGCCAAGAGACTTGATGAACTATTGTTGGATTTCAATCCCTTTATAGTTCATACTTGATTCGGTGCAAGGAGATAATAGTTAGAAGGCTCTCAACAATATTTTTAAATTCTTTTCTCTTCTTCCTTGTAAAACCTTGATGGATTATAGTTGGATTAAAATTATGCTAGGTTTCCAACTCCCTTGGGGCTCCTTCAGGGTGAAACCTTGTGGGGAGATCTTGGGTTGCATGAGAGGGAGAGAGAGAGAGTTAGGTTTTGGGAAAAAAAGAGTTATATCAATTCTACAAAATTTTGGTTACATGACTTATGTATTTATATACAAAGGGGTTCCTATTTTGGATCCAAACCCTAACTCAAATGACTTCCATTGCTAATCTCACTGGAAAAGCACTCATCCAAACCCATGCACACCCATAACTTGTATGCTTTCACCCCCTTGGATCCAAACCTAGCCCAAATATGGATTAGCCCCTCAAGACTCAAATCTCTTAGCCTTAAGACTATAGAGGGTTGAACACCTTCACCCGAGGACCTAGCCGGCCCTAGCTTCATGGAGCCAACACCTTGGCCCCCTCACCTGGTCTCCCAAGGCTTGAGAGCACCACACTTGAGTCTACATAGGACCCATCCATCTTAGAGATATTCCTTTTGAAGTAAAGGTGAAAAGTACCTACACCAAGCATATAATAAGCAAGAAAAACAGGGCAGAAGATATGCATTTTAAAATAATTTTAAAGCATACGCAGCGGAAGGCTCGGTAAATAGATCTAAACGATCTACCGATATACCCGCAACAGGATCTAGCATAATAATCTAGCATGCAACATAATATCAAAGCAAGACAAAACCACAAATATAAAAGTACCATACCTTTATACCAAGAGAGAAGCAGTGGAAGGAGGAGGGTGCTCGAGCTACACATGTGTCTGGCCTCTACAGGAAATCCACACCTGGGCTCGACTCTGATCAACTCCCTCGGAGTGCTAGCTCTTCGGGATCCTTGGACCGATCTTCTTCTTCCAGGAAGACAAAAGAGGAGAGCTGGAACCCTTTCCCAAAGACTCTCTTTCCAAGACCTAGCCAGAATACTAGGTAACACACACCCAATCCCAATAGCTCTCACAACCCTTCTCAATCTTCTTCTCTCAAAAGTTTTTCTCAAAAATCTGTTGTAGCCTCTGAAATGACTCTCATTTGTAGGGGCAGCAAGGAGAGGGAGAAAGAGGAAGGAGGAGAGATGGAGGGAGAGAATGAGGGAGAGGATCAAGGCTATACCAAATGGGTCCAACCCATTAAGGTAAGTATGACTATCATATCAAATAACCTTGGAGCCAAAACTGGTTTATATTCGAAATTCAAACCAGGTCAAAACTTGTCCAAAATCCTCCAAAAAATCTTTCCAGAAATCTGCTCGTCATAGAAAGTGTCGACACATGAAAACTGCCAAGTGTCGACACTTCGCCAAGTGTCGACACCTACAAAATTTCAAGTATCGACACTTGGAACAAAGTCAATCATATTGACTTCCTAGTTTCAAAAAATGATTCTCAATCATTAATTAGCCTTAAGATCAGATAGAAATCCTCTATGATGTGTGACCCCATAGGTTCTAACATTAAGCCGGTAGCACTGGAATATTTTTAGTACCAGTCAAAGTTCTCATCTAGCAATGATACCTGACGTCTGGATAGGTCGAAGATGCAGAGCACCTCATAAGAACCTCTGGTATATGGTTGCCGCATAATTCATCCCTTTGACCTCATAATGCTCAGGATGGCCTAGGGTTCGATTGCCAACCCTAATTTGGTTTATCTAGATCATGTCTCAACCTCATAAGTTCTGTGACTCCTCACAAGAACTATCTTGGCTAAGATTTTGCTAAATTAAGACATAGTGAGTCATTCACTCCAAACTATTTGGAGAGGTCAATTCCATCTTAATCTACCATCGCTCCACAAGTACTTGATTGTACCCAGAAACCTTCCATCACTAGATTAGAAATCTAGGTAGTCCGGTACCAAAGTACAGTGAGTTGCTTGCAAGCTACCAGGTGATCTTAGGTCTGAGGGATACATATATCCATATCCCTTCACAAGCAATCCCTTGGCAGAAGAGAGATAAGCAGATGGTCACGTTCAGTGAGATGTTATACATTTCACTTGCATGTCACACTAGTGTCTCCACACTTCTTGGTTAAGAGAACAACCAACAAATGCGACATACAACAACCTATACTTGATACATCGTCGTCCTATAACTATGTATCCTTTGGTTATGAACCAGTTTAAGAACTACTTGATATATCCTCTCTATATCAAATAATGTAGTTCTAAGGACTCCATCACACAAGAATTTATTACAAAAAAATGTAAATATGATGAACAACCAAAATAAATAACTTTTATTTTTTAAAAAGAATTCATATACAAATACAAAGATAGCACAACCGTCTACAGCCTATACGATTGGCTTTGAGACACAATTCTCAACAACTCTCATCTGGACTAAAGCCAATCAGTACAAAATCCCATTCCCATTTTTCATTTACAACATTTGAACTCTTGAACACCGACGACTTTAGTGAAGGGGTCAGCCAGGTTTTCCTTTCCATCAATCTTCAGAAGGTCAATGTCACCTCTTTCCATGATCTCTTGTACAAGGTGATAGTACCGCAGAATATGTTTTGTACGGTGATGAGACTTCGTCTCTTTGGCTTGAGCAATGGCTCCAATGTTGTCACAGTATACCATAACAGGACCTCCAAGGAAGGTGCCACTCCCAGCTTGTAATGTACTCTGTTTCGCAAACTTAGTCCGCCATAGTAGACTGCTTGGAACTTTTCCAGCAGACAGCTCCTTCGTTTAGGGTAAAGATAAATCCTGACACACTCTTGCTATCATCCTTATCTAACTGGAAACTTGAGTCAGTATACCTCACAAGTTTCAAGTCAGATTCTCCATAAATTAGCCATTGGTCCTTAGTATTTCGTAAATACTTAAGGATGGTCTTTACCACTTTCCAATGAGCTTCACCTGGGTAAGACTGGTATCTGCTCACTATGCCTAATGAGTATGCCACGTCTGGTCTAGTACATGTCATGGCGTACATGATAGAACTTATTATCGAAGCATATGGGATTCTACTCATACGCTCTCTCTCTCTTCAGGAGTTATCGCACAATTCTTTTGGAGAGATCAATTCCAGTGCCTATCGGGAGATAGCCCTTCTTGAAATTTTTCATACTGAACCATTTCAGCACGGTGTCGATGTACGTAAACTGGGACAGTCCCAGAAGCCTCTTAGATCTATCTCTATAGATCTTCATACCCAGTATGTAAGAGGCTTCACCCAAGTCCTTCATAGAGAACTGAGATGATAACCATATCTTTATTCCTTGTAGTGCTGGGATGTAATTCCCGATTAAGAGAATGTCATCCACATACAACACAAGGAATAAAATCATAGAACCATTAGCCCATTTATAAATGCAAGGTTCTTCTCCATTCCTAACGAAGTCATACGACTTGATACATTTATCAAATCGCATGTTCCAACTCCTTGATACTGGCCTCAGTCCATAGATGGACTTTTGAAGCCTGCACACTTTTGACTCATCTGTGGATGTGAACCCTTCAGGTTGTATCATATACATCTCCTCTTCTAGCTTACCATTCAAGAAAGATGTTCGAACATCCATTTGCCATATTTCATAGTCAAAGTGTGATGCTAAAGCAAGCATGATCTGAATGGATTTGAGCATTGCCACAGGAGAGAATGTCTCGTCATAGTCAACACCATAATGTTGACGATATCCCTTGGCAACCATACGGGCTTTATAGATCTCCACCTGCCCGTCTGCGTCCCTTTTTCTCTTGAAAATTCATTTTCACCCAATGGGTTTTGTCCCTTCAGGTGCATCAACCAATGTCCATACATTGTTGACTCCATGGACTCTATTTTGGATTTCATGGCTTCTAGCCATTTCTCAGAGTTGGACCTCTACAATGCATCCATATAGGTGATCAGATCCTCATTATTCTCATCGAGTTCAATAGGATCATCGTCTTGGACTAAGAAATCATAGTATCTGTCCGGTCGACTCGGTACTCTATCGGATCTCCTTAATGGTTCCTGAGTGGGCTCTGGGTGTGATCTAATCACAGCCGGTTCTATGTAGTGCCTTAAGTGTGTCGGTTCTTCTACTTGTTGAACTTCACTAAGTTCAATCTTAGAGGCTACATTCCCTTCACCAAGGAACTCCTTTTCCAAAAAGATAGCCCTAAGACTGATGAACAACTTTCGTTCCTTAGCTAAGTAGAAGTAATACTCCTTAGATTCTTTTGGATACCCAACAAATAGGCACCTGTCAGACCTAGGTCAAAGTTTGTCCATTTCCAAACATTTTACATAAGCCGGGTACCCCCAAACCCGAAGGTGTGATAGTGTTGGCTTACGTTCAGTCCATATCTCATATGGTGTTTTACTAACAGACTTACTTGGAGCCCTATTCAGAAGGTGATAGGATAATTCTAGAGCATATCCCCAAAAGGATACCGACAAAGAAGCAAAGTCCATCATGGACTGAACCATGTCTAACAGGGTTCGATTCCTCCTCTCAGACACTCCATTTAATTGAGGTGTCCCTAGAGGTGTCCACTAAGAGAGAATCCCATTCTCCTCGAGATATGTCAAAAACTCACCGGAAAGGTATTCACCACCTCGATCGAATAGAAGGATTTTGATACACTTTCCAGTTTATTTTTCTACTTCACTACGATATCATTTGAACATTTCAAACGATTCAAATTTATGTCTCATCAAGAAGACATAACCGTACCTCGAAAGGTCGTCTATAAAAGTAATGAAATAATCATACCCATCCTTGGCACTAACATTCATGGGTCCGCATACATCAGTATGTATCAGACTTAGAATTTCTTTGGCTCGTTCACCTTTTCCAGTAAAAGGTGAATTAGTCATTTTTCCAAGAAGACAGGACTCACAGGTTGGAAGTGAACTATTTTCACTAAAATCGAGGAGACCCTTACATTTCAACCTGTTTATCCTATTTCTGTTAATATGACCTAGCCTACAATGCCATAGGTACGCTTCGCTGACATTATCTATCCTAAGGCATTTGCTAGACATGTACATTACACTAACAGGTCATGACAGTACATAAATGCCATCCGCATTTGTCCATTCAAAATTATAGAACCATTCCAAATGATTTTGCAAATGTCATTATTTATTGATAGTTCATAACCATACATGGCCAATTGGCTTACAGAAATTATATTTAAAATGAAAGATGGACAAAAATGACATTTATTCAAAACGACAGTACAGGACTCGAAAACAAGTTTAAGGACTCCCAACGCCAGAACTGTAACTTGACTTCCATTTCCCACGTTCAAGAACCTCTCGCCGTCCTCGAATCTTTTACTAACTTGAAGTCCCTGCAAAGAATTGCCAATGTGAATTGGACTTCCTGTATCCAATACCCAGCTAGTAGTATTACAAATAGAGAAACTATAAGGTGTTATCATATAAATACCTTGTCCAGGACCATCTTGCAGCTTTCTCTTCTTGGACCTGTACGGGTCAAGGGACGCAATATAAAGAGGACAGTTCCTCTTCCAGTGACCTTGCTTCTTGTAGAAGAAGTACTCTGCACGACTTTGATCAGCCTTCACTTTCTTGGCCTGACTGGGCCTAGAAGCACTTAGCACCTTTTTATCCTTTATTTTTCTTCTTCCCTTTTTTAAAGGGATGACTCCCTCCCGAAGATCCTCCTACTAGATTCACCACCCCTTCATTCAACTGGTGGTCTTTCTCATAAGTCTACAACAACCCCAATAGATCATGGCAGTTAACTGCAGGCTTATTCATTCTGTAATGATCTAGAAAGTTTAGATAGGAGGAGGGGAGAGAATTCAAAATCGCATCTTTCCCAAGCTGTTCATGCAAGGAACAGCCGAGCTTGCCCAGGCACTCAATCATCTCGATCATGTACAATACATGATCCGTGACCGAGGCCCCATCACGCATCCACGCGTCGTAGATGGCACAGGAGGTCCTGTACCTCTCAACATCGTCTGGTATTCCGAAAGACTCCTTCAACCTTTGAAGGATTTCTTCTGGCTAGGCTTCCTCGAACTTGCGACTGAACTCGTAGTTCATCGCAGCCAACATGATGCATCGGACAGTGGTCCTGTCAGAGAGCCTCTTCTGATAAGTGTCTCTGATCGAATCCCGAGCATTGGCAGCAAGGATCTCAGGTGCCAGATCTGATATTACATACAGGATCCGTTCATGCTTCAGAATAATCCTGAGCCTTTGATACCAGCTATCGAAGTTGGGTTCATTGAGCTTCTCGTTGTTGAGAAGAGACCGGAGAGACAGGTTGGAAGACATCTGAAAGGAAAACCAAAGCTAATTAGTGTATATGAATTATTAACCTAAAGACATGGACTTTAGTCTAAAGGTCCCTCCCACTATTTTGCTTAGATTGGTAGCCTCTACCTCCAATTAGAGGAATTACTTTAATTCCCTATTGGGTACCAGAATCCAATAGACAACACATAAGCCCGACTTTGGCTGGCCCACCCATGCATGTCAAAGGTAGGTTCGTTAACCGATTACTTCTCCAAGTAACCTCTAGTATTTGGATTTTGCTCCAAGGGGTACTTCAATCGGCCTTTGAGCCTCCTATTAAAGGTCCTGGTTAGGTCCAACCATTAACATGATAAAATTAAATGCTTCTAACTAATGAATAGTCAAGCCCGACTTTGTCTAGTCCACCTGACCACCATTAAGAGAGTCGCACTGAGTCATCATATTAGGAACAGCAATTTCAATAGCCCGATGAATACCCAACTATTGGACCCATTACTATCCCACTTAATGGAAGGCTAGGACTTGGTTATCCCTATAACTTTGTCCTTTTAAGGACCTAATAATTTAGAGAATTTTTAAATAATATGACAGATAAAGAGATGAGAAAACATGGATCAACTTTCCACTAACCAAATCAGTAATCTAGGAGGGTTACACATAACAAATGATCCATGGGCACATAAAATCAGTCAAGACTGATTAACCTTGGGTGACAAGGGTTAACATAAGTCAGTGAGCTATTCAATCAATCCTGATCGACCACATTGGCCAGGTAAGTGAGATCATGGGTTGGGTTCCGCTATTAACCATCTTGCCTTAGACACCAACAGAGTTGGCCAGGTAAGAGGTAGCCCCAAAAAACCATGATCACAATGCCAAACTTACCATTACACCAATCGATTCATCAGACTCGATTAGACTAGCCTAAAGACTCGGGCTTTCCACTGAGCCACAAATTAGGTATATTTAGATTATGGACTAATCAATCTAACTATTAGAGAGATCTAGAAAAGAAATTCTAACTCAACATTTGATTAGATTAGTTCTCTAATTAGTCCAATGCATCTAAACTTAGGTCTAACCCAATCAAGGACCTAATAGAAGCTAATCCATGACCCTTAAGGCTTATTGAATTGACTTAAGATCTTTGAATCACATTCCTAGAGTTCTTAGTCAATCTTAATTCAAAATTAAGTTCAATAGCCTTAAATTAAATTAAAACAATTTTAATTTACAGGTGTAAAACAATTTTACAAAAAAAAATTAAAATTTGAATTCACTGTTTTTGCATTCTGCTGCCAAGTGTCGACACTTCCAGGCCAAGTGTCGATACTTAACTTGAGACAGGAAAAATAGAATGCCAGAATCTGGCACAGACCCGTGAGTCGACACTAACAAGGCCAAGTGTCGGCTCACGAAACCCAAGTGTCGACACTTCCTGTCCAAGTGTCGACACTTCGCTTGAGACAGGGAAAAATAGTGGCTTCAAATCCAATGTTTCTCTGAACATTCAAAAAAATCGATCAAAACAATCATTTTAGATCTTATCTAAAGTTGTTTTATGATCATGTCATTAGATTAAAATATTTTTAATCTACAAATTCTTGCTTCTTATTTTCTTTTACATGAGTCAATCACATCGGCATCCCTAAATGCCATAGAAGACCCCATTGAATGGGAAGAGAGGATTTTGCAGCCCTACTTCTCTCCTATGATCGGACGGCCATGGTGAAGCACTCAATCCAAGTACTTAAGAAGGATGTTATTAGCATGCTAGAATCATTATACTACAAAAAGGAACCTATTGCTCTGATACCATTGAAGGTGAAAAGCACCTATACCAAACATACAATATGCAAGAAAAATAGGACAGAAGATATGCATTTTAAAATAATTTTAAAGCATGCACTACGGAAGGCTCGATAGATAGATCTAAATGATCTACTGATCTGCCCGCAATAGGATCTAGCATAATAATCTTGCATACAACATAACATCAAAGCAAGACAAAACCATAAATATAAAAGTACCATACCTTTATACCAAGAGAGAAGTAGTGGAAGGAGGAGGGCGCTTGAGCCACACACGTGTCTGGCCTTATAGGAAATCCACACCTGGGCTCGACTATGGTCAACTCCCTCAGAGTGATCGCTCTTCAGGATCCTTGGGCCGATCTTCTTCTTCCAGGAAGACAAAAAGGAGAGCTGGAACCCTTTTCCAAAAACTCTCTTTCCAAGACCTAGCTAGTATACTAGGTAGCACACACCCAATCCCAAGAGCTCTCACAACCCTTTTCAATCTTCTTCTCTCAAAAGTTTTTCTCAAAAATTTGTTGTAGCCTCTAAAATGACTCTCATTTATAGGGGCAGCAAGGAGAGGGAGAAAGAGGAAGGAGGAGAGATGGAGGGAGAGAATGGAGGAGAGGATCAAGGCCATACCAAATGGGTCCAACACATTAAGGTAAGTATGACTATCATATCAAATAACCTTGGAGCCAAAACTGGTTTGAATTCGAAATTCAAACCAGGTCAAAACTTGCCCAAAATCCTCCAAAAAATCTTCCTAGAAATCTGCTCGTCACAGGAAGTGTCGACAGATGAAAATTTTCAAGTGTCGACACTTCACCAAGTGTCAACACCTGCAAAATTCCAAGTGTCAACACTTGAAACAAAGTCAATCATACTGACTTCCTGGTGACGGCAAATGATTCTCAATCGTTAATTAGCCTTAAGATTAGATAGAAATCCTCTATGGTATGTGACCCCATAGGTTCGAACACTAAGCCAGTAGCACTGAAACATTTTCAGTACTAGTCAAAGTCCTCATCTAGCAATGATACCTGACATCCGGATAGGTCGAAGATGCAGAGCACCTCACAAGAACCTCCGGCATATGGTTGCTGCATAATTTATCCCTTTGACCTCATAATGCTCAGGATGACCTAGGGTTCGACTGCCAACCCTAATTTGGTTTATCTAGATCATGTCTCAACCTCACAAGTTCCGTGACTCCTCACAAAAACTACCCTGGCCAAGGTTTTGCTGAACTGAGACATAGTGAGTCATTCACTCTAAACTATTTGGAGAGGTCAATTCCATATTGATCCACCATCACTCCACAAGTACTTGACTGCACCCAGAAACCTTCCATCACTAGATTAGAAATCTAGATAATCCGATATCAAAGTACAGTGCGTTGCTTGCAAGCTGCCATGGTGACCTCAGGTCTGAGGGACACATATACCCATATCCCTTCGCGAGCAACCCTTTGGCAGAAGAGAGCTTCGCAGATGGTCACGTTTAGTAAGATGTCATACATTTCACTTGCATGTCACACCAGTATCTCTGCACTCCTTGGTTCAGAGGACAACCAACAAATACGACATACAACAAACTATACTTGATACATCGTCGTCCTATAATAATGTATCCTTTGCTTGTGAACCAGTTTAAGAACTACTTGATATATCCTCTCTATATCAAACAATGTAGTTCTAAGGACTCCATCACACAAGAGTTCTTTATAGGAAAATGTAAATATGATGAACAGCCAAAATAAATAACTTTTATTTATTAAAAAAAGTTATATTCAAATATAAAGATAGCACAACCGTCTATAGCCTAGACGATTGGCTTTGGAATACAATTCCCAACAAAGGACCCAAAAGGGCCTCTTAGGGATGAAAGATAACCTCTCTTTTTTTTGGTAGAATGGATGATAGCCTTTTAGAGAGGTCAAATAGACCTTCCTAGGAAGCTTGATGCTGTGAAGGCTCCATAACCAGTTGCTTGCCCTGACCCAAACCATGAGTTGATGCCATTCAATCAAGTATGTTGTTGCATCCTTAGTAGAACCTGTGAAGGAAGATGGGACTTTAGCAATGGCCCCACCAAGTATTTCACTCCAAAATTAGCAACCTTCTTAAAAGAAATATGACTGCAGTCTCTTAGCCGAAGTAGTGGCATTTTCTAATACCTCCCATGCCAAGGAGGAGCATTTGTAAGTGTCCCCTTCCTGAATACTCAACAGCTACCCGATGGGTGGGGAGAACCCCTCCATTGTACAGCAGATGCCAAGTACAATCATGACACTAGAGGGAGGTTGCAGTAGCAATGCCATCTTCTTTGACATCTTCATGTTCAAGGGAGCTGGGGGGGAATGGTCTAACCTCAAGTAACAACCCATTCTATCCATTTATAGGGAGCCTAGATAGGGGGATGCTTTTCTACCGCCCAGGTCATGTGCAAATGTTTCAACCCCGATAGCTCAGAAGATCATGCCCTCCATGGAAAAGGTGCCCCAAGAGCCCCTTTTTGCAATATTCCATTTTGGAGGACTATAGTATTAAAAGCTTCCCAAGGTTACTAGATGATGCAGATCTAGAATCACAGGGGGTGAAGTCAGCCGATTAGAGTTAGTGTAGGATACGGTGTGTTGGCGTAGAATCCCCTTCGACTGGTGCGGAGTTGCTGGATCATAGATTTGCTTCCCTGGTTCACCTACAAAATAGGTCCCTGGCCGAATATTCTCTGATGGGGGACTTCGATGCCTAAGTCAGAGACGGGTCCCAGCAACAAAATGGTGAGTATTCTGAAGAGGAGGGGGATGGCGAGGAAAAAAGGACTCTTATTTATGGCAGGGGACACTCCAAGGAGACAAAACTGGTCAGGCTGGAGGCGTTACGGTTGGAGTTAATGGCCATGCAGCCACTTTGATGTAGTTATGATTCAGAGGTGATAGCCATGTAGTTGATCGTAACCGTCGCGCCCACATTCGCGTGGGTTTGAGGTTGGTCGGAGATCTGCCTTTGGGCCTTTTCTTCAGGAGGGATCACCGTTGGACTGGAGAGGTATCTTTGTCCTGTTTTTCCTGGAATAGTTCGAAGACACCTCTGCTGTTCATGGAGAGGCTGTTCTTTTCAGGGTGAATCGTAGGGTGGAGCCCGCATATCTTCGGACCGTCTCCCTTCGGGCTGGCATCTTTGGCTGGGGTCGAAGACCGTATCTTCGGCTAAGGCTGAAGATCATATCGTTGCTTTGCGCTCTCACTTCGGCTTCCTCTGGGTGCTCCGGTTCGGAGAGTCTGGTTTGGAAGGGAGTGCATGAGCGGTTGAACCGGTGGTTGATTCATGCTTGAACCGACATATCCTAACATGGTATAAGACAAATCCAGTAGGGTAGCTAAAGACGAGCAGGCCACTAACACATGGTGCCTGGTAACTAGTTCAAGGATAATCTTGGGGATCAACCTTTCAAATCATTGCATCACTTCGAGTGGCACGTCAAATAAACCCTAGAAGAATCCATATCAAGCGAACTTCGAAGACTGAGATTGGGGTCCATGCTAAGGACCTACTTCCCATACCGAAGTAAAAAATTGCTTTAGACTGTGAAGTGAAGGGCAAATGTTATAGAGAGAATAATCTATTTGACCTTGAATGACATGGCAAGTGCATGTTAGATATGATTCGAATGACTTGGTAGGCATCATAAGTATATACAAAGAAGGTGTTTACTATAGAGCTGTCAATAGGCCGGATCCGGACTCAAGACTCATGGATATTTATCCAATGGATCCGAGTCCAGTACTAACATGGAACTCGTTTACCTAGGCCTGGACCCGTTTAATTATAATATAAATGGGTAGGGTCTGGATATTTAATATCTAGACTCGATAAACCTAAGATCCAAATAAAATATAATAATTATATATTTATATATATATATAATATTGTGAACCATTAGATCAAAAGATCTAACAGCTCAAAATCTTTATAGAAAGGTTAGATAAAAGGAAAACCTCATTGCCCCGTGCCCTCTCTCCCTGGCTCGACGGCACCCCCCCTTTACACCCACCAATAGATCGCCATCACCAAACTAGCGATCTCTTCTCCTCCCTCCTCCTCCCTTGCCCTCGAACACCTCTGCCTATCAGCCCTCCTCACATTTGAACCCTGCCAATGCCTCTGGTTGCCCCTTGTTGGCTATCGCTATCCCAATATCATCCCTTGCCGCTGCACTCCTCACATCTAAGCCCTACCGGGTGCCACTGCCTCTTGTTGGCCATTGCTGCTCTCCTCACATCAGAGCCTTGTTGGCTATTAAACATACCCTCCTCCTCTTGGAAGCCTTAGCTTTTCTTTCCTCTCCTATGGTTGATGAGCTCACCGTCGATGCTTATGCCCTCCTCCTCGCCCATAATGGCCCACTCTTGCATCATGCATGCTGGGATCGATTAACATATGACCAATTCCCCCATTTCCAAACCCTAAATCTCTCTCCCCTCTCTCCCACCATAAGCACCACTTTCAAAGTGGTGTGGATCTGCTCTTCTGCGGCATGGTAGTGGCTGTTGAAAGGCCCACCGAGTGGTGGTTGTCTACCATCAACCTGTTCCCTGTCAATTGGATTGGGCTCTTCCGGGGGTCGTGGCAGATGATGGGGCCAACAAAGGACTGAAAGGAGGGGAGAAGTCTCAAGGGGTTGGCAATCTCACTTTCTAAGGATGACGAAGGAGGTGGAGGTCTCACTTATAAGGACACCGGAGTGGATATTGATACCGGGATGGAGCTTATTCAGAGGATCTCCAAGATGGCCCCATGGATCAAAGCGTTTGGCGGTCTCTTCCCTTTGGATATCTCCTTTTCCTTAGTTTTGATTAGAATTTAATTCTATAATGTATATTTTTGATTAGAATTTAGTTCTATAACATGTAATTTTATCTTGTTTTGAGTTTTTTTAAGGGTTGTTTTGAGATTTTTTAAGGATTGGTTTTCGGATCCCGGATCCGGGTCCAGGTTTGGTACTTCAAGATTGGACTATTGGGTATTCGAGTCCGAGTTTAGATCCGATAACTAAAATCAGGTCCAAGCCTGGATATCTAGATTCCGAACCGAACCCGACCCATTAACAGCTTTAGTCGACTATCATCAACTTCCAACCGACTCTAAGGTCGAATTGCTACCGACCACTACAATCTGATATCCATCTCGGATCCCAATGGACTCCATAGAAAGTGGCCCAACTTACCATCAGACATCCTCAATAGCTATTCTACAACTTTGATATATGACCGACCTGAGGCCAAAATAGATCATGATTTCTTTTTTATTGTCATTAACACATGGACCACATTCCATCCTGCCTCATTCTATGGCTAATATTTTTGTTATAATAGGCTGGGATTCTTTTACTCATTCCGATAAAGATTAACCTCCTACAACCACCTTCCGGTAGTCCACTACTTCTAATAAACTCTGAATCTCTGGATCATGGTGGCAAAATGCCTAGTAAACCCTTGTCTATTTAAAGAAAGGAAGAGAGAATCCTTAGATAATACTCTCACTCTCCTATCCACTCTCTTTCTTATTGTTTTGGCTCTTTAACTGAATTAACAATCGAAGGGTCCTTGTTAGAGAAGAACCCTTGGCTAGTGTGAAGCGGTGAGAGAGCCATGTCAGCATCCCACCAATTTCCAACTTGGTAGGAGGCTGACTTCGTCATCTGGAAAGAGTCGCTAAAACAAGGCCTTGATATATAAAATATATATTCTTCTACATCTGGCTTTATTTTTTCTTCCATCATTTTAAAATCCTATTTAAGTTAGGCATCGAAGGATCCGGCTAGAACTAATCCAGCGAGCAGATTGATCAACACTGGCATCTTCATCTTCGGATCATCCTGGATTTTGGGCATCAACAAGTACGCACACACACACACTCCCTCCCTCTCTCTCTCTCTCTCTGGCATTTTTTTCTTTTTAGAATAAACTCTTCGGAAAAGTGGGAATTTATAGATCTCTAACAGGGAATAAGGTTCCCTACCAGTTTTCAGGACCACAAGGCCAACCATGATCGGTGTCGTGATGTCCCACCAACTTTCCTTCACTTCCTCGCCCTCCATCCACCATCCGCTCTCTCTGGATATTCGTTTATGTACATTCCCAACTTCCACCATCCAATCTCTTAAATGTCCTTAATTTCTATCATTAGCTATCTACACTCCCATGCTCCCTTTTATAGTAAAAATCAATTAAACTATATAAAGAAGGAAAAAAACGAACAGTTGAAAATATAATAACTAAACTTGGTAAGTGCCAGGCACTTGAGTGCTTGCATGACGTAAGGAAGAAACTTGCCCAGGAAGGAGATAAAAAGGAGGCAAGAAAGATCCAAAGGCGGCCATGATAAAAAAGAAAGGAGGCGATCCCGCCGATCTTTTTTCATTTCTGAATAAAGAATTCATATTCTAACGTAGATATTAAAATTATTAGGACGGTGGTAGAGATTTTGTTTCATTATCAACAGATTTTGGATTCGGTCGATTAAAATCCTGGTGACATACTCGTCATTCAATAAAAAAAAAAAAAAAAATTATAGAATTTGAGCATCTTGAGAAATTTATCCTCCCATCTTTTATATTTTTAGATATCAAAATATAATAACCTGATTAAAGATAGCTGGACTTGAAGTCTTAGCCAAAGATCAAGCCAAGACCCTTTATTGCGGTAAAGATTTTTTTTTTTTTTTAAAAAAAGAAACCTCGGATGCTCATTAGAAGTGGAATTAGAATATACTGTGGTGAACATCATAACCACCATCTATATTTTCATGAGCGATACCCAGTAC
This sequence comes from Areca catechu, assembly GCA_021397845.1. Classification (NCBI taxonomy): domain Eukaryota; kingdom Viridiplantae; phylum Streptophyta; class Magnoliopsida; order Arecales; family Arecaceae; genus Areca; species Areca catechu. The sequence goes on along the minus strand of CM038039.1, from coordinate 199,866,768 downwards.
TACCATCAAGAAAAAAACGGAGGAAGAAATTTCGTAGCAATACCACTCTCACTTGGTACGCACCCACAAAATCCTCATGGCCAAGTGAAAGAACCCCCATCCATGCCTGATTGTGTCCTACGAGCATGTTCTTTTAAATCTAGATACTCTCAATTATCTTGAGAGTGGTCGAGATACGGTAAGTAGAAAATATAGAAAGGATCATGATTTTTTCGAGATTGTAACCAATATTCACGGACCAAGATACACCAATATGATAAATCCAAAGATTAACAACTAAGTTGATTTTAAAATCCAATATTAATTTAAAAATACTTAACAAAATGAAATAATAATTAAAAAAAAATATTAGTATCGACCGATATTTTAAATCTTATTAATTTATGTGTGATGCAAGGCACTGATTTGGCAAAATAAAAAATCCCAATCATCTCATGCCGGATGAATCAATATCTTGGAACTCGTGTGGCAAGATTTTTCTTTCTAAGAAATTATTTTTTGAAAAATTACTTTTTGCTCGGAAATATGATTTAAGTATATCTGATTTATTATAAAAAATAATTTATTTTAAAGTAGTTTATGCATAGTTAAATATTTATTTTTTTAAAAAACTATATAAAAATATCATTTCTTCTGGTTACTGAACTCTATAAAAATATTAATATAATATACTATAATATTATTGTTAATATTTTAAATCATGTAGACAAGATTGTTTTGATTTTTTTTATAAAACAGGATATACTATCATTTGGTCTCATCATGATAAGGAGATAGGAGATATTCCAAGATATTTCAATCAAGATGTGGGACGCCGATGGAATGATCCTGTCTTGATATATAGAATAATATTTTATCAAGACCTAAGTTCTTGTATTGGATTATAATAATTTATTATTTTAATACAATATTAATATATTAAATAATACTAATATAATATTAAAATAATATTATAATATTATAATATTTGTAATAAATATAAACATAATATAAATAAAAAATTTAAAAAATAATATTAAAAATGTTCTTGAAAAAAAAAATATCAATTTTTATCTCACCAAAAATCTTAAAATTTATTATTTTTGTCATAACTTTTCACTTTTAATGAAAACGGATTTCTGGGCAGAAACTTTTTCAAACTCTTTTTCTTGAAAGTCCGATTAAAGACATCCTCCGCTCCTCGTATCCATGCCAGTGTTCCGCTCCTCTCATCCATCTCCGCGGCCGTTCAAACAAGGCGGTGAAGCCTTTCTTTTTTTCTTTTTTTTTTTTTCTAGAAAGTGGGTTAAAAAAGGACGCTTACAAAAGGCGAGGGTGGACGGACTTGCCGGCCTGACCAAAGAAACGTATGCCTCCCCCGACGGTGGATTTAGTTCTCCCCGTCCGAACTCCCACTTCCCCTGCCCCTCCCCCTCCCTCTCCCTCTCCCTCTCCCGACACCACCAATAAAAAGCCCTCCTTTTACTCTTTCCGTGTCCTCTCCTCCATGGCCTCCTCCCACCCATCGACGAGGAGGAGAGCTCCCTCCTCCCTTCCCGCTCCACCGATCCCGATCCCCACAATAACGAGGAAGACGACGCCGAGGAGCGCGCCTACGACGCCCGCGAGAAGATCGTCGTCCGGATCTCCGACACCGGCGACGACGACGCCGGCGACGTCCCGCCTTTCTCCTGGAGGAAGCTCTGGCTCTTCACCGGCCCCGGCTTCTTGATGAGCATTGCCTTCCTGGACCCAGGGAATCTGGAAGGGGACCTCCAGGCCGGCGCCATCGCCGGGTACTCGCTGCTGTGGTTGTTGTTCTGGGCCACGGCCATGGGGCTTCTGATCCAGATGCTGTCGGCCAGGCTCGGCGTTGCGACGGGCAAGCACCTCGCGGAGCTCTGCCGCGAGGAGTATCCCTTTGGGCAAGGCTGGCGCTCTGGATCATGGCTGAGGTGGCGCTGATTGGGGCCGATATACAGGAGGTTATCGGAAGCGCTATTGCTATCAAGATTCTGAGCCACGGGGTGCTGCCGCTCTGGGCTGGGGTCGTAATTACCGCCTTGGATTGGTGAGAATCTGGGTACTTTTCTCTCTCCTGGTTTAGACCTGTGCCGGTTCTTGTTGTTTTGGATGCCAAAATTCTACCTTTCTTCGGAGTTCTAGTTCTTTGAATGAGATAGAGAGGCTAAGTTCATGTTTTATGTCCACGGTTTTTTCTCTCCCTTTCTCCTTGTTAAAAAGATAGAGACTTCTGTGTCACCCAAAAAAAGAAAGAAGAAGATACAGACTTTTCAAATTATGCTTTATAAGAAGCCCTCTACGTGTGTGTTTTCTCTCTCTTGCAGGACCAAGATTACGCTAGAACTTATCTAATCGTCTATTATGTCTCTGGCTTTGCTTTTTAAATCATGAATTGCTGTTTAAGCTTAACTTGTTTTGAAGTTTTATCTTTTATGTTCAATCCTATCAAGACCTGGATAGAAACTTGGATCTATTTGATAAGTTTCACTTTTTATGGCTTCTTGCTTGATGATTTACAAACTTCACTACCTAGCTAGAGTTTCAGTAATTAAAAATGCAAAACTTCTAGGTTGCATTCGGTCCGGTAATTTTAAGTTGAGCCCACAAGATAACTATGTTTGGTATTTTGAAAAAGTGATAATCCAGATTATCTCTAATGAAACCGTCCCCTCCTCCCTCTCCTCTCGATGCCCGTCAGGATCTCTTCTTAATCCCGCAATAGATGATAGTCCTTTTTCTTTTTTGTTCCCCGACTTCTCCATGAGGGGGTTCCAAGATCTCTCTCCATCTTTCCTAGTCACATACAAACCCACTTGTCATCCCCGGGGCTTTTTTTAGCGATTATTCCATGTTTTCTCGTAGAAACTTTTCTTTTTTCTTTGACTTAGGATTATTTTGGGAATTTGAGTTTAGATTACTGGTAATCTATTTCTCATACTAAACACGGTAATCTATCATACTAAGAGATTACCTATGTATACCAAACACAGTAATCAGCACTACTGGCAATCTACCCGGTGGTAATCTATCTTGTAGGTAATCCAAATTACCATTCAGGATTTTCTAATGCCAGTTATAATTTCCGTCTATATTGTTAGGGTACACTACCAATCTTGATGTTTAGTGAAAGAACTTTCTGTTGAAGAACAAATTTGATAAGGTCCTCTGGTACCCTTCTACTTAAAATATAGGGCTCTACCACATTGAGGAGCTAGGAAGAGGGTTTGGATTAAACTAATAACTAGGCATGTGCAATACATGTTCAAGGAAGAAAAAATGGAAAAAAATATTATGATCTGACTATAAAATATTATTGCTATCTTCAGTCCATTTTATTTTCCTGCATAGATAGTGGTTTTTTTAGTCTAGTTCTTAAAATAAATATCATAGTAAACAAGGTTTGCCACCTTGGTAAGTGAACCTTGATAAAAAATTTTCCTTATTCTGATCATGACTTCTAAATTTCCTTATATCACTACTTCTTCAATTTTACAACCAGTCCATATGCACTCCATTTTTAATTCCTGGATGGATCACTGTTTTGAAGGTCTAAGTCTTTCTTAATCTAGAATTTTAGATTTTTGTTTTTGAAATTCTTCCTAAATAGACTAGCATTTTTTTCTTAAAATCAATGCTTCATTTGAAATCCTAGAATAAATCAGTTATTTCTGGAATTTCCAAATTTAATTAACTCAATATCGAATTTTGAATAATCTTCAAATATTCCTCGCTTGATCTGATTTCTTAAATCCTTCCTAATATCAGCTGCAAATGGTCCATACGTAGGCATTTCATGTGTTTATGAATAGTGATATGATATTTTTATTATAAAAAAAATGACAGATGGAATCTGAATGGAATATTCTGAGATCTTAACACTCATATTTTTGATGCATTTGAGGTATTTTTTCTGGCAAGATAGAATATCCTATAGATTTATGGTCAGTACCATAATCACTTCCATTGTTTGAAGTCCTACTTCTCTTTCATCAAAATTTAAGGTATGTTATAACATTGTCAATGGAGATCTTATATCCACTATGTTATTGGCAGCTTTACTTTTCTGTTCCTTGAGAACTATGGTGTGAGAAAGCTAGAAGCTGTTTTTGCATTTCTCATTGCAACGATGGCCTTTTCCTTTGCTTGGATGTTTGGTGAAACCAAGCCCAGTGGGAAGGAGCTTCTGATTGGTAGACACTATAATTTGTTATACATACCCTTTGCTTCTTGTGTTGCTTCCTTTTTCACTTCATCAAGCCCTTCAAGTTATGGTGGATTCCTTGTCTATTTGCAGGTGTATTGGTTCCAAAACTAAGCTCAAAAACTATAAGGCAGGCCGTTGGGGTTGTGGGCTGTGTCATTATGCCCCACAATGTATTTCTGCATTCTGCTCTTGTACAGTCGAGAAAGATTGATCCTAACAAAGAAAACCATGTTCGAGAAGCACTTAACTATTATTCCATAGAGTCTACTGTGGCCCTGATTATCTCCTTCACAATAAATTTGTTTGTTACAACAGTCTTTGCAAAAGGATTTTATGGTACCAAGGAAGCTAACAGTATAGGCCTTGAGAATGCTGGGCAGTTTCTACAAGAGAAGTATGGTGGAGGGCTATTTCCTATTCTTTACATATGGGGAGTTGGGTTATTAGCTGCTGGGCAGAGTAGTACGATAACAGGCACCTATGCTGGACAATTTATCATGGGTGGATTTCTGAATCTTCGCTTGAAGAAATGGATCAGGGCATTGATTACTAGAAGCTTTGCAATTTTGCCAACCATAGTTGTTGCTTTATTTTTTGACACCTCTGATTCTGCGTTAGATATTTTAAATGAGTGGCTCAATGTGCTGCAATCTGTTCAGATCCCATTTGCGCTTATCCCACTTCTCACATTGGCATCGAAGGCGCATGTTATGAGAAACTTTAGAATTGGCCCTATTATTCAAGTAATGAACATAATGCCTTTATTAAATTGTTAGTTAAGTATTGTGTTATTGCTACATGTATTTTGCTTTATGCCATGACTGTTTTTTGCTAGCTCCTTGATTCTTATTTCTTGGCTAGCCAGTGGTTTTTAGTTTTGCACTTAATCTTCTTGAAAAGAGTTTCATCATTCCAGTATGCAGTTTTAGAGCTTAAAAGAGAGCTATACGTCTGGTATAAAAATAAGGTAGTCATGGCAGACAATTTTCTTTTATTTTCAGATTTTCTGTAAGTAGCAAAATCATTCCAAGAAAAAAGGAGTGACGTACAGATGATCGAATCATGCTAATCTTAAAACCTTCCCTTGACGCATTTTGGCTTTTCTTTTAATATTTAATCCAATGTATTGTTCTTTCATGTAAACTTGATAAATCTTCATGGAAATTGTGCAAAACTTATTAATTTGCAAGAGCGTTAATTAAAATTGGATCTTATGTTAGTTTTGTTCATCAAATTTATTGGTTTAGAAGCACATCTATTTATCAGTATGAAGCAAGTAAAAGCAAATCCAGGATTTGTATCATCGAATTTCTTTCGTGGATCTTTCATTGCTTCAACATATCTATCATCATTGCTTCCTGTCATTCCACGTTGATGCATCCATAGTTTTGGGCATTTATTTTATGGCGTGTCTTTGTGTCACACCTTGATTACAACCAGCGCATTATGTTATATAATTTAAATCCCCTGGATATACCATAGCATCGGTACTTTATGGAAGTGGATCTAGCAACTTCCTTGAACTGAAAAATCTCCCTAGTATGGTAGTAACATTTCTTCAAACATTAATCATGCTTGTCAAACTTATCTTAATGGACAACACTGGGCTTATAACTATATCTACATACACACTTTGGAAGCCTGCTTGCATTATCTCATCATTTGCAAGTTTCTTCGTTTCAACTGGTTCAGTTGGTACCAGCACAAAGTGATGAGTATAGAGCTATTAAGCTGCCGAAGGTGCACTAGAGTACATCAAATGTAACACTTTCTATCTCACTTTGGAGTTGACATTAGAGAAGTTATGCCATAAAATTTGGATGTGAACTTCTGATAGTTTGAATCGTACAGCACAATCAATGGCATAACTGTAATAGTATCTTAAACTTTCCAGTTTAAGAGCTGAGACGAGTAACTACCTTTCTGCTTTTCTATGTTTGTATATTTATGTGTTTTTTTCAATTATTAACTGCTTTTTTCCCTTATAACAGAATTAGATCATGATATCGATCTCTAGTGATATGTAATTTACTGCTATTGCACTGGAATGCTGATTCCTTGTAGAGCTGTGTGTGTGTTTGTATTCATAAAACATTATTACTTATTAGCCACAGTTTTTTTATGCGTTGTTTTGGTTTTTTTTTTTTTTTTTTTTTGGCTGCAGATGATAACCTGGACCGTCGCTGCTTTGCTAATGATAATCAACGGCTACCTCTTGCTGGAATTCTTCTCTTCTGAAATAGATGGCCTGTTTCTTGGTTCTGTCGTGTGCATTGCCATAGCCGTATATGTAACATTTATAATTTATCTCATCTTGCATGGTAGTGAATTATCCACTCAGCTGGCATCAGCAATCCGCAAGATATTCTCGTGAGGATCGAACTCGGATGGGGATTGATTTTGCTCTACCACATCTAGAAGACATGGAAAATAAGTTTGCAATCACGTATTTGAGAGACTGGGGACAAATGTTATACAGCAAAGCTGCGGGAGTTGTGGGGGCTATATTGTTTTATTGGTCTTTCCATCATGCAAATCAGTCAACTAATCTGCCACATCATTGTTGTGTTTACAATTGGTTTACCGTACTCTGCCTTTGTGCTGAAGAGGCCAGTGGTGCTGTAATAGATGATGCTATGTCAATTTCACACGATCGGTTATTCCGGGCTATTTGCAGAAGCCTCTCTTTGGGATAGTTATCTCTAGAAAATTTTCTCCCTGTTACGAAGCAGGCGATGACAGGTAATCCGATCACAGGTGAATTCATTGTCATGTTGAAGAATTTGTACACGCATTGGATGAAGAAACGATTTCAGTAGTAGAAATAAGCAGACTGAATCTTGTAACCGAGTGATGGTTTTGTGTCCAAACTTCAAAAGCAGTTCCAAGGATAACTCAGATATGTCTCCTTTTTACCTCTCCTTTTTCCCAACCGTTGCCCTCTGATGACTTTTTCCAAGTCTAGTCCAAGATTTCCAGAGATTCCTTGGTTGCATGAATTAAGCCGGGCTTGCTTGTGACTGTAGCGGCTATAACTCTATATGTTGCAGGCTTGAGTGACGCCATTAACTTATCATGGATAAGGATTACATTAGGAGTTGAAATATGACCCTGTTCACTGTTTTACAGCTATCAGGTGGCTTATCTAAGGGTGGAGCTCATTTCTCTGATCGCTGGATCATTGAAGTGAACACCAAGAAAGAAACATATAAAAACACAGCTGTAGGGAACTTGGGGCAGGCAAAGTTTTAATCCCAACTCATAAGGGAAGCAGCAGAAGATGGACCGTGAATCAGGGAGGTTTTCTTTTGTTAATCCATTGAATTATGTGATGTGGGAGCATCAGTCTAATGTTAGAAATTTAGCTGACATGGTGATCTTTAGTCGGGTCTGTCTTGGAGAAAAGTAGACGTACTAAAATTACTGCATTGAAGGGAGAATATCTGGAGTCCTGGTCATCATTTAACTGAATTCAGATAAATGTGCTAAAAATAAAGGAGAATGGCCTAGTTTCTAAATTAATATGCAGTCATGATGCACCGGAATGTAGATCCTCTCTCTCTCTTCTTTTTCTTCTTTTTTTTTGTATTTTTTTTAATTTTTATTTATGGTGACCCCACCGAAACCCCAATTGATCATTATAATCGCTATAATGGCCATTATTTATCTCAAAGAGTAATTAAAATTTTTACTATTAAAATAATTACCGAAATACTATAATTATAACGAGAAATGATGAGTAATAATATAAAAAAATGTTATGTTTTTTCTCTCTCTTTTTTTTTTTTTATTTTTTGTTACAAATGGGCAATCGCAATAATATCGTGTGAATGCAATTCAAATGATCAGAGTATGAAATATCCTGCAATGTTTGAAGATAGATATTACTGTGATGTTAGCTCCAATCATCGGTATGGTCAGTGACAAAGGAGGCAACATAATTCATGGCATTGTCGGTCTCTTGAAAGACATGTTGAATAGTCATCATGATGGAAAGGTTAAGAAAGCTTCAAATATCATGGAGGATCAGATATGTATCTAGATACTTTGTCCTATGCCAGATTTAGCTAATAATAGTGGTAGAATCATCCTCGGGAATAATCTTCTTCACTTGCAAGTCCTGTTTCATGCGAATAATATCTGCTCAAGCAGCAAAAGCTCTATTTTTGGGATAGACAGTTCAAACAGGTGAGAGTCCCTCGCAACCAAGAGTCTGGCATTCGGATCATGTATGACAATGCCCGCACCATCCATACCATCCTTCATATTGCTATCAAAGTTGATCTTTACAAATCCAAACGGTGGGGACTCTCCAGAGATGAAAAGTACTCTCTGGCTTGCAGCAGGCATGATATGGGAATCTCAGGATACAAGGGCTTCAACAGACGAGCTAGTAATGCCGAAATGATGATACTTAGTAGCTAAAAAGAGAGTTCAATCAAGAACTCGATGGGCAGGTACAATTTCAGTATCAAAAATCAAACTGTTCCTAAAAAAGACTTTATACTCCCTTTATCAGGTGTAATAATACTTTTGAACTGTCCAACTATTTTTCTAAAAGAAAATACAAGTAAAAATTGTGACTGTTATTTGTGTTACAACATTCCATTTTGATAGAAAGTAATAGGTATTATATTTTTAATATTATTTGTTTTAATAATATCAGTGGAGGCGATCGGTCAAAGCATTTTTCTGAATTATTGCTAAAAAAACCTTATTTACTTGATTATAGTAATTGATAAACTATTTACCAAACTATAAGGATGCCATACCTAAAATTATAGATTGAATCCATAATATTAGACGGCTAGGTTACTAGAACGTTAGCACTTAAAATTATGGGTTAGAACCCTAAATTTCAAGTCCCAATTTATTTATTTTATGCTCATTGTCTCTTTTCCAAAACTAGGAAGAGTCCATTGCGCCCCCAGCCCTCGATGGCATCATCACACTCCCGGCAGCGACATTCTCTCCCCCCCACCCACCCCCTGCAAGCTCTCTTCCCTGCACCCCGAGGCGATCTTTTTCCCCACACCCAGGTGGCCTTTTCCCCCACCCCTCGACGGTGTTCCTGCCCCCCACCCACGGCAGCATTCTGTCAATGGTGTTCTTCCACCTGCAACCCTCTCTGGTGTTGTCCACCCCCCTCCCATGGCGATGTTCTCCCCCTCGGCGAGGTGGCGTACTCCCCCTCCAGGGCAGCATTCCTCTCCTCGTGGCGGCATTTTGTCGTGAGATGAACGGTTCAGAGTAGAATGCAGTAAAATTATGATGGGTTCAACCCATAATTTTATTTAGAAATGTAGTTACCCGGTGAAATACATTTAGAATGAACCGGTACTAAAATTCTGGGTTAAACCCATACTTCATTCTACCCATCGTACCACTAACTTCTAAAATTAATTAAATTTTGGTTTGAATGGACTATTATAGACCAGGTCCATAACTTCAGTTGTTGCCGATCTCGCCGCCGCGCCTGTGGCTTCGGAGCCACCGATCCGACTAGACCGTCTTGTCCCTGGGATTTCCTGGCTCTTCGAACCTGCAAGGCAAGATCAGAAACCCTGGTCGGGGGTCCCGGCGAGGGAGCTCCGACGGTCAAGTTAGTGAACGACGAGAGGAAACAGAATCTCCGAGACGGGCCCTCGAAGGAGTTCCAGACTTAGAGATTGTGCTAGTAAGAAAGATCTTCGGAATGATAGAAATCCGGCAGAGTTCCTCCGCCGAGCTCACGCCAAAGGTCCCCTCTCGGGATCTTGGATCCCGCTCTTGGAACGGAGTCTCCTTTTCCAGCCCTTGTTTCTTGCTTACCTTGTCGTCTATTCTTCCTTTCCTTTTAACTCCTTATGCTGTTCTTTTGTTTGCCGCCCTTGGGAGGCTCCTTCGTTGCTTCCAACCCCTTCCCTCCATCTCTTTCCCTTTCTGGATCACAGAATCAGGCGGCTTCCCCGCCTCGCTTGCCGAGCCTAGCGAGGAAAGAGCAAAAAGGGGGGCGCCGGTCAGACTGCCGACCAGACCTTGGGCTGAGCGCGAGCGCTCTTCTTCCCAGGCGCCGACGAAGCCCGTTGTCGGGTCCTGTTTTGTCAGGACTTCGCCTCTCGACTGCGGGACCTGTCGGGCCGATGTAAGCGATGTTTCGCGTGACGCTGCCGACCGTACGGGCACTGTTCTCGGGGTACGGCGCACACGGCTCGAGGGGCAATCTTGGAGCTCGTGCACCTGCTCCTCGGAAGTTTCTTCGCATAGGTTGGCCTGCTTCGGCCGAGGTGGGACCGTCTCAGGATGCCACCTGGCGAGGGAGCAGGGAGGCCACCGGCTTCGGCCGAGGTGGACCCCTCCTGGGTGGACACCTGGCGAAGCGGCAGAGGGGCGATCGACTTCGGCCGAGGTGGTCCCATCTCCGGGTGCCACCTGGCGAAGAAGCGAGGGGACCGGCTCGACCTCGACCGAGGTGGGACCGTCTCAGGGTGCCACCTGGCGAGGGAGCAGGGAGGCCGCCGGTTTCGGCCGAGATGGACCCCTCCTGGGTGGACACCTGGCGGAGCGGCAGAGGGACGATCAACTTCGGCTGAGGTGGTCCCATCTCCGGGCGCCACCTGGCGAAGAAGCGAGGGGACCGGCTCGACCTCGGTCGAGGTGGGACCGTCTCAGGGTGCCACCTGGCGAGGGAGCAAGGAGGCCACCGGCTTCGGTCGAGGTGGACCCCTCCTGGGTGGATACCTGGCGGAGCGTAGAGGGGCGCTCGACTTCGGTCGAGGTGGTCCCGTCTCCGGGCGCCACCTAGCGAAGGAGCGAGGGGCCCGGCTCAACCTCGGCCGAGGTGGGACCGTCTCAGGGTGCCACTTGGCGAGGGAACAGGGAGGCCGTCGGCTTCGGCCAAGGTGGACCCCTCCTGGGTGGACACTTGGCGGAGCGGCAGAGGGGCGCTCAACTTCGGCCGAGGTCGTCCCGTCTCCGGGTGCCACCTAGCGAAGAAGCGAGGGGCCCGGCTCGACCTCGGCCGAGGTGGGACCGTCTCAGGGTGCCACCTGGCGAGGGAGCAGGGAGGCCGCCGGCTTCGGTCGAGGTGGACCCCTCCTGGGTGGACACCTGGCGGAGCGGCAGGAAGGCCTGGACCGACCTCGACTTCGGCCGAGGCGGAGCCACACCTGATTTCGCCGAAAAAATTTCACATGGCTCGAATCACGCCCAGCAAAATCTGAGACATGCCATGTCATCGTTATGGCCATAACAGTTGCCCCCCATCCCCCCATTCCGTTGAGGCATCGAGGCTCGGAACGTGGGGATTTAATGCGGAGATGACGTGGGGGAGGCGAAGATCTCGCGCCATGATTGCTACGATCCTCGTCGCCGTTCCTCGTTGCGCCCAAAGCCCTATAAGAGGTCGCCACGTGTCACCTTTCCGGTCGCAATTAATGCGTCGCTTCGAAACAGAGGCCGTTTCCTTGCAACCGAAGCGTCGGTGTCGGGCGTGCATCCACGCGGCATCCATCCGATGGCCCGGAGCGGAATGACGGGTACGGCTACTGTCGATTGAGTTTGAAAAGGAGGGGACTTTCCGGAACGAGGCCCTTTTCCTTTCTCCGTCGGCGGTTTGCAGCAGGCTATCCCTCCCCCCCCGAGTTGCCGCCTCTTTTGCACAATGCATTTCGGTGAGTGCTTCTGTTTTCTTCTTCGCTCCGTCCCTTTCCTTCAGCGTTCTTTCCTCATCACCTTCTTCCCCATGGCGCGCCGCCGCCATGTTTCATCTAACCCGGACGAGGCCGGTCCGTCCCGGCCGAGGACTCCATCGTCTTCCTCCTCGGAAGCGGAGATAATCCTGGAGGAGACCCGCAGGCGACTCCAGCCTGGGGGTATCACCATAGGCATCCCTAGGGGTCTTAGGTCTCCCCCCGTCTTGTCTGCCCATCCTATCTCCTCTCTTCCGCCTCCGGCCCTTCTTTCTGTCGGTCCCTTCGGTCACGTTTCAACGATGACCGAAGGTGACCTTTCCTTGCTCCGGAAAGTCTATGGCATCCCGGGGTCGATCCATCTTTCTCTCCCGTGGCCCGGGGATCGTGTCACCCTGAGTGGCCCCGATTGCATTGCCTTCTACGAGGACTTCCTCCTTGGGGGTCTTCGGTTTCCTCTGCACCCCTTTTTCCTTTCTTTCCTTAGTCATTTCCGTCTGGTCCCGGCCCAGTTGGCTCCCAACGCCATCCGGGTCATCTTCTCCTTCATTGTTTTCTGTCATTTTCATGGGTTCGTTGCTCGTTTCTCCCTCTTCAGGGCTCTTTTCATCCTGAAGTGGTACTCCACCGATGACGGCTGGTGGTACATCTCGTCCCGGCCTAGGTATCTCCGGTTCGACCTCCCTTCCTCCATCAAGGGTTGGAAGAACCGGTTCTTCTTTGCCTCGATCGAGGACGTCGATTGGGCGTGGAGCGAACCAGATCGGTCTCCGAACCGGAACTCCCAGGTCGAACCGGCGGACCAGGAGGCTTACTCCCAGCTACTGAGCGATGTGGTCCCCTTGCTCGATGTTCTGCTCTCGGAGCAGAACTTGTTCGAGGCGGGGATCAGTCCCATCCGAGAGCCGGGTGAGGCTCAGCCATTTTTCTCTTACTCTGCACTTCTCCCCTTTCTCCCCTTCTTTCTTTAACTGGGCTGACCGACCTCCTTTCTATTGCAGGTATGAAATTTTCCCTGGAGAACCTCCTGGAAGGCGCGGCTCAGAGGGACACCGCCGAGGGAGACGAGCCCGTGGAGAAGAGGGCTTGCACCGAGGCGAGTCAGGAGGTCGTGCCGGCGCCCGCGCCCGGCCCAGCAATTGCAGCTCCCTTGCCCAGGCCACCTCGAGCTCGAGCCGCCGACGCCCCCGTCATGCGCCTTAACGGGGCCGCAGAAGAGGGAGGCCCGGTTCCCTCCCGGGTAGTGCCTGCTTCCATCGCAGCTCCGACGGCGCCGCCCGCGACTCCAGCTGCCACGCCGGTGGCAGCCCCGCCCGGGGGGGGTCGCTCCTGCCGCCGATCTCTCCGCCCCGCCATCGACCATCTCGAGTCGATGCTCCGTGATCCGCGACCAAGGGCTCGCGGAGAAGGTGATGGAGTTCGCCTGCACCTCCCAGGATCGCTGAATGAGGGGCGGCAGGGACTACACCGATGCTTTGCTCGGGATCCTCCCGCAGCTCTTCACGGTAAGTCCGAGCTCGGATCCTTTTCCTTTGTAATTCCTGCTAACCCCTTACTGACCAATTCACTTCTTCATGCATATCGGGACCGACGTGCTCCTGTTGAGGAATTTCCTTGCAGGGTACGCTAAGAAAGACGTCGAGAAGGAGGAAAAGCTCGGCAAGCTCGCAGTTGATGTGAAGGATCTCATGGAAAAGGGGGTCAAGCTGCAGGGGAGCAACCAGGCCCTGCAATCGGACCTGGCGCGCGCCGAGGGGCACGTCAAGGAACTGGAGTCCTCTCTGTCCGAGGAGAGGATCTCCAATCAGCGGTGCCTGGAGGAGGATGCGGCGGAGAGGGCTCGTCTCCGAGCTCAGTCGCAGTCATTGGAACGCCAGCTGGAGGAGGCCCGGAGGGAGGCGAGCGCGGCCAAGGAGCGGAGCGCTTACGTCAACGGGCTCCTGGAGGCTTCGAAGCGGGAGGCGCAAGAGGCCGTCCCGAGATTCCGGGCCTCCGACGAATACGTCTCGGAGGTCCGGGAGGCCGCCGTGGACTCCTTTCTGAAGGGGTTCCAGGTGTGCCGGGAGAAGGTGGGCTCCTTCTACCCTGGGCTCGACCTCAGTGGGGTGGTACTTGGTCATAGAAGGCAAGGGCCCACCGGCGAGGCTCCAGTCGCAGCGGGCGACATGGCTACAGCTCCAGCATGGCCCTCCGAGCAGCCAGTCACCGACGGCGAGGAGGGAGAGCGCGCGCCTCAGCCTAAAGACCCCGCCACCGCGCTGAACTAGGCCCCCAGTTGCATTCTCTTCTTCTTCTTTTTTCTAAGGACTCCCGGCCTGTCGGGACTCCTTCGTTGTAACCCCTTTCTTAATGAAAACTCAGATTTTGTTAAGTCTCGACTTCGTCTTTCTTTTCTCTCTCTCTCTCTCTTTTTGTGTCTTTGTGAGATGTTTGTGTTGAGTGCCGAGACGAGGTCCTGCGGCTTGCTCCAGGCTGAGTCCACAGGTAGACTGGGTTCCATCCAGCGTTCAGATCAAAGTTCGGAGCTTCCGGGTTGGGCGACCGTAGAGCAGACCTTGCGCGAGTCCTTCTGGCTTGCCGGCTGCCCTCCATGATTGCGTGGGCGAGCTGGGCTCTGCCCCGCCTTCCAGACCAAAGTCCGGGACTTCCAGACTGAACCCCGGGGCCGCAGGCTTTATCCAAGCCTTGCATGGCTTGCCGAGCTGTTCCCCGTGATCGCGTGGGCGAGCTGGGCTCTGCCCCGCCTTCAGATCGAAGTCCGGGACTTCTGGACTGAACCCCGGGGTCGCAGGCTTTATCCAAGCCTTGCACGGCTTGCCGAGCTATTCTCCATGATCGCGTGGGCGAGCTGGGCTCTGCCCCGCCTTCCAGACCGAAGTCCGGACTTCCGGACTGAACCCCGGGGCCACAAGCTTTATCCAAGCCTTGCACGGCTTGCCGAGCTGTTCTCCATAATCGCGTGGGCGAGCTGGGCTTTGCCCCGCCTTTCAGACCAAAGTCCGGGACTTCCGGACTGAACCCCGGGGCCGCAGGCTTTATCCAAGCCTTACGCGGCTTGCTGAGCTGTTCTCCATGATCGCGTGGGTGAGCTGGGCTCTACCCCGCCTTCCAGACCGAAGTTTGGGACTTCTCGCTTTCTCGGGTCTCCGGTCGCAGCCGTGTTTGCCGAACTCAGAGCCAGGCGCCTACTTTCCTACGAGGCGAGAAAAAATGTTTGAAGTAAAGAAATTTTATTACAGGAGTTGGAGGAACCTTACATTACTGATAATACATCCTTAAGTTTGAGGCGTTCCATATCCGAGAGAATCTGGAGCCTCCTAACTCCTCCAGGTAATAGGCCCCTTGAGGGAGGACTTCCACTACCCTATACCCTTCCCAGTTCGGGGAGAGTTTCCCACACTCCCGTGGCTGAGAAGCTTCAGCGCGCCGGAGCACCAGATCTCCAGGGCGAAAGGACTTTGGTCGCACCTGGGAGTTGTAATACCTGGCCACTCGCTGCCTGTACACCGCCGTTCAGAGTCGAGCCTTGTCCCTCGTCTCCTCAAGGAGGTTCAGGTTGAGCATCATCCTGGCGAGGTTCTCCGCTTCGTCGTACTGCTCCACGCGCAGGGTGGGTAGACTGAGCTCAATTGGGATAACCGCCTCGGCTCCGAAGACGAGATTGAATGGGGTCTCGTCAATGGCCGTCCTCAGGGTGGTGTGGTATGCCCATAGGATGCTCGGGAGCTCTTCTGCCCACCTGCCCTTGGCCTGATCCAGTCTCGTTCGGAGGCCTTGCAAAATGGTTCTATTCGTCATCTCGGCTTCTCCATTCGTCTGCGGGTGCACCACCGAGGTGAAGCGATGGTGGATGCCGAGGTCGTTGCAGAATTCTTTAAACTCCCGGTAGTCAAACTGACGCCCGTTATCGGTGATCACGGTGTGGGGAAGGCTGAAACGACAAATGATTGACTTCCAGAAAAACTTGGCGACGTTTGCCTCGGTGATCCACGCCAGGGGTTCGGCCTCAACCCACTTCATGAAGTAGTCGATGGCCACGATCAGGAACTTCCGTTGTCCGAACGCTGGGGGAAATGGTCCTAGGAGGTCCATTCCCCATTGGGCGAACGGCCACGGAGCCGAGAGCTGGGAGAGTGGGGTGGAGGGCTGCTGCTGCACCACGGTGTGCCGTTGGCACCGATCACACTTCTTCACGAAATCGGCGACGTCCTCCTTCATCGTCTCCCAGAAATAACCTTGATGGAGGGCTTTGTAGGCTAGCGCTCTGCCCCCCACGTGGTTCCCGCAGATGCCCTCATAGATTTCTTGGAGCACAAGTGAGGCCTCCCCAGGTCTCAGGAACTTGAGGAGGGGATAGGAATAAGACCTCCGGTACAGCTGCCCATCCATCAGGACAAACCGCGTGGCCTTCTTTTTGATAAGGCGGGCCGCTGCACGGTCCTCCGATAAGGTACCGCCGGTTATGTACTCGGCGTACTTGTCCATCCAGCTGGGCTCATGGCTGACCTGTTGGACCTCCACAGGGGTCTCGTAGCTCGGGGCCTTGAGGCATTCTACATGAGCGCGACCCAGCAACGAGTCTGGCAGGGTCGCCAGTCGAGAGAGAGCATCCGCACGGGCATTTTCCCCGCGGGGTATATGGGAGATGCTGAAGCGCTGAAACCCGGCTGTGCTCGTTTTGATGAGCTCCAGATATTTTGCCATTTGAGGGTCGTGCGCAGCATATTCTCCGAAGATCTGTCCGGCCATCAGCTAGGAATCGGTGAAGGCCTTGAGGTCGACTACGCCCAGCTCACGGGAGACTCTCAGCCCGACAAGGAGTGCCTCGTATTCTGCCTGGTTGTTGGTTGCGGTGAACTGGAAACAGAGTGCACACTCGATGACGACCCCATCGCCGTTTGCAAGAATGAGACCAGCTCCGCTCCCGCCGGAGTTCGAGGCTCCATCTACATGAAGGATCCACGCGTCCTCTTCGGGCTCCCCGGGGCCTGGTTTCAATTACGGACGTAGAGTGTCCCCCTCTGGCTCCTTGCCCAGGCTTGCGCACTCGACCAAGAAGTCGGCTAGCACTTGCGCTTTCATGGCCGACCTCGGCCTGTAAGCGATATCGAACTCGCTGAGCTTAAGTGCCCACTTCGCCAATCGTCTCGATGTGTCGAGTCGGCTGAGGATCGCTTTCAGCGGCTGATCAGTCAGGACGGTAATGGGATGCGCTAGGAAATAGGGCCTGAGACGCTGAGTGGACACTATTAACGCAAAAATGAGCTTTTCGGGCCGAGAATACTTGAGCTCCGCATCGCAGAGAAGCTTGCTGGTGTAGTATACCAGCCTCTGGACTCCCTGGTCGTCGGTCCGAACCAGGACCGAGCTGACGGCCTCCAGGGTGACCGCTAGGTAAAGGATGAGTTCCTCTCCTTCTTCGGGCCTGGAAAGTAGTGGGGGCGATGCAAGCATCTTCTTCAGTTCTTCAAACGCCTCCTGGCACTCCTCAGTCCCGGCGAAGTCGTTCATCTTTCTCAGCACTGTGAAGAAGGGCCGGCAACGGTCGGCCGACTTTGAGATGAACCGACTCAGGGTGGCTATCTGGCCGGTGAGTCACTGCACTTGCTTTTGGAGGCGGGCTGCTCCATGTCCAGGATGGCCTGAACCTTTTCTGGGTTGGCTTCGATCCCTCTTTGGGTTACCATGAACCCCAGGAATTTCTCGGCGGAGATGCCGAAAGTGCACTTCTCCGGGTTCAGCTTCATCTGATGGAGTTGGAGGTTGCCGAAGGTCTCCGCCAGGTCGGCAACATGATCCGAGAGGGGCTTCCTCATCACTAGCATGTCGTCCACGTACACCTGCATGTTGCGGCCGATCTGGTCCTTAAAGACTTTGTTGACTAGTCGCTGGTACGTGGCCTCGGCATTCTTGAGGCCAAATGGCATCATCCTGTAATAGAAAGTTCCGGTCGGTGACGAAGGCGGTGTGCTCTTCATCCTCCGGGTTCATTCGAATTTGGTTGTACCCGAAGAAAGCATCCATGAAAGAGAGGAGGCGATGCCCCGAGGTGGTGTCGACCAGCTGGTCAATTTTCGGAAGAGGGAAGCTGTCCTTCGGGCAAGCTCGGTTGAGGTTGGTGTAGTCTACACAGATTCTCCACTTGCCACTACTCTTCTTTACCATGACCACAATCGCCAGCCAGCTGGGATACTGAACCTCCCGCACGAAGCCGGCGGTGAGGAGCTTCTCCACTTCTTCATTGATGGCCCTCTGCCTCTCCGCGGTGAAACTCCTCTTCTTCTGGAGGATCGGGCGGCACCTCAGGTCCACGTTCAGCCTGTGCGTAATGACCTCGGGTGGGATGCCTGGCATGTCAGCCGCGGACCAGGCGAACACATCCGCGTTCATGCGGAGGAATTCCAGCAGGCGGGTCCATTCCTCCTCCGGGAGTTGGGCCCCTACCTGCACCGTCTTCAGAGGGTCCGAACCGAGGGGATAGGTCAACAGATGCTCCACGGGTCCTCCCCTGGGTTCCTTTTCCCTTAGGTTGAGGTCGTCGATGTCGGGGCCGAGCTTGGCACCCCGGGCACCTGGGACCGTCTGAAGGCAATGCGGGACTGGCTGGGTCGTCCCCCTCATCACCCCAAGTTTGGAGGCTGTGGGGAATTGCACTAGCAACTGCTTCGTAGAAATCATGGCATCTAGTTGGTTGAGCCTCGGATGCCCGAGGATCGCGTTGTAAGGCGAAGAGAGCTTGACGACGGTAAACGTCATCATGACTGTGGTCTGCTGAGGTGGGGATCCAGCGGTGACCGGGAGAGTGATCTCCCCTTCGACCCCAACCGAGTCCCCGGTAAAGCCTACCAGAGGGGTGTGCACCGGCCTTAGCTGATCATGGGATAGATTCATTCGGGAGAAAGCATCATAAAAAAGCACGTCAGCAGAGCTTCCACTATCTATCATAATTCGGTGTACAGGATGCTTCGCGATGGTCATCTCGACCACCACAGCATCATTATTTACATTCTTGTTTTCATTCCCCTTCTCAGAAGGGGGTACATCCTCCGGGTTCCTGACCTCCCGGGCTCTCTTCGTCGCCCGCCCGATTCCACAAGAGATCATGCCCACTGGCTTCTCCGTCGGATGGTTGTCGATCGCGGGAACCGGGGGTAAGGCCGCGAGCGGCTGTCCCTCCGTCGGGACCTCGTTCCTGATGAACTTCCTGAGGTAGCCTCTTTTGATCAGCTCCTCGATTTCCCGCTTCAGGTTACGACACTCCTCCGTGTCATGACCATGCTCGCGATGGAACTGGCAGTACTTCGACTTGTCGCGGGTGCCTCTTGGATTCTGAGGAGGAGGTCGGCGGAGGTAATGCTCGTCCTCAATCTCCATGAGGATCTTCGTCCGGGGAGCGAGGAGAGGGGTGAACCTTCGCTCCGGGGTGGCCTCGCCCTTCAGCTTCGGATTTGGACGAGGGTCGGCAGATGGCCCAGGCCGACGGGGCCCTGGAACGTCTCTCGGGGCTGGCTTCTTCAAGGTCCTCCCGTCCAGGTCTCGGCAGGTGCGATCGGCCTCCTCCGCTCGGATGTACTTGTGGACGCGGAGGAGGAGCTCGGAGTACGTCCTAGGGTATTTTATATCTAGGGAATAGGTCAGGTGGGATGTCTTGAGCCCGCGCTTCAAAGCCAGCATTGCAATGGGCTCGTCCAGGCTGTAGATCTCCAGGGCAGCGGTCTTGAAATGGGTGATGTAGTCCCGAAGCAGCTCTTGGTCCTGCTGACGGATAGAGAAGAGGCTGTCCACCTCTCTTGGCACCTTCCGACAAGCGTCGAAGTGCGCCACGAACTTTCCTTCCAACTAATGGAAGGAGCAAATAGATCCGGGCTCGAGGCGGGTGAACCAAACTCGAGCGGCCTTCCGGAGGGTAGCAGGGAAGGCGATGCACAAAAGAGCATCCGTGGCCCCCTGGACCCTCATGAGAGCCTTGTAGCTCTGTAGATGGTCCAAAGGATCGGTGGTCCCATCGTAGGGATCCACCTGTGGCATGCGGAACCGGCTCGGAATCGGCTCCGCCTAGATTTCTTAGGAAAAGGGGGGACGGGAGTCGTAGCCCGCCGGGTCTGCCGAGGATTTCTGCAGGTCGGCAAATCGGTGGGCGAACTTCGCCAATTTGTGCTCGTGCTCCTCTAGGCGCCTCTCAGCCTGGCGCCTGATGGCCTCGTCAGTGGAATCTTCCACCGAGGCCGCTGGTGAGGGGGGCGTCGATCGGTCTCGGTGCAGGGTCTTGCCTCGGCGTCGCTTGCTGCGACACGCCGTCTCGGCCTCATCGGTCGGGAATCGACTCTCGTGATCCGCCGAACCGGAATAATTTCTTTTCGCGGGAGTTTGGTGGCTCCCGCGAGGATTGGAGGCTGCCCACGGTTGGGATGGCCTGCCGTGGATGGAGCGCAGGCTCCCATGCAGCCTCGCGGCCCGAGCCGCAGGGGTCCCTAGCTGAGGCTGCGTGGCCAAGGAGCGCTGCTGATGTTGTAGCTGCCGAACTACCGTAGTCAAGGTCTGCAGCTGCTGGATGACAGCTGCAAAAGGTCCGTCTGCCGAGGTCGGCTATGGTGGAAGGGGAGGGGGAGCAGGGAGCTCCCTCTCCGGGCTGTGTGGCCCCTGAGGGGAGGGGACCTCCCCTACTCAGCTGGTGGATGCTTCGCGTCCACGCGTGACCACCATGGTTGGAGCATGCTTCGTTCACAAAAAGCTAGCTCCCACTGAGGGTGTTGTCCTGCCCCCTACCTGGCGCGCCAATTTGTTGCCGATCTCGCCGCTGCGCCTGTGGCTTTGGAGCCGCCAATCCGACTAGACCGTCTTGCCCCTGGGGTCTCCTAGCTCTTCGAACCTGCAAGGCAAGGTCAGAAATCCTGGCCGGGGGTCCCGGCGAGGGAGCACCGATGGTCAAGTTAGTGAACGGCGAGAGGGAATAGAATCTCCGAGACGGGCCCCCGAAGGAGTCCCAGACTTAGAGATTGTGCTAGCAAGAAAGATCTTAAAAAGGATAGAAATCCGGTCGAGTTCCTCCACCGAGCTCACGCCAAAGGTCCCCTCTCGGGATCTTGGATCCTGCTCTTGGAACGGAGTCTCCTTTTCCAGCCCTTGTTTCTTGCTTACCTTGTCGTCTATCCTTCCCTTCCTTTAAACTCCTTATGCTGTTCTTTCGTTTGACGCCCTTGGGAGGCTCCTTCATTGCTTCCAACCCCTTCCCTCCATCTCTTTCCCCTTCTGGATCACAGAATCAGGCGGCTTCCCCACCTTGCTTGCCGAGCCTAGCGAGGAAAGAGCAAAAAGGGGGCGCCGGTCAGACCGCCGACCAGACCTTGGGCTGAGTGCGAGCACTCTTCTTCCTAGGCACTGACAAAGCCCGTTATTGGGTCCTGTTTTGTCAGGACTTCGCCTCTCGACTGCGGGACCTGTCGGGCCGATGTAAGCGATGTTTCGCGTGTCGCTGCCGATCGTACGACACTGTTCTCAGGGTGCGGCGTGCACGGCTCGAGGGGCAATCTTGGAGCTCGTGCTCCTGCTCCTCGGAAGCTTCTCCGCACAGGTTGAACTGCCTCGGCCGAGGTGGGACCGTCTCAGGGTGCCACCTGGCGAGGGAGCAGGGAGGCCGCCGGCTTCGGCCGAGGTGGACCCCTCCTGGGTGGACACCTGGCGGAGCGGCAGAGGGGCGCTCGACTTCGGTCGACATGGTCCCGTCTCCGGGCGCCACCTGGCGAAGGAGCGAGGGGACCGGCTCGACCTCGACCGAGGTGGGACTGTCTCAGGGTGCCACCTTGCGAGGGAGCAGGGAGGCCGCCGGCTTCGGCCGAGGTGGACCCCTCCTGGGTGGACACCTGGCGGAGTGGCAGAGGGGCGCTCGAATTCGGCCGAGGTGATCCCGTCTCCGGGCGCCACTTGGCGAAGGAGCGAAGGGCCCAGCTCGACCTCGGCCGAGTTGGGACCGTCTCAGGGTGCCACCTGGCGAGGGAGCAGGGAGGCCGCCGGCTTCGGCCGAGGTGGACCCCTCCTGGGTGGACACCTAGCGGAGTGGCAGAGGGGTGCTCGACTTCGACCAAGGTGGTCCCATCTCCGGGCGCCACCTGGCGAAGGAGAGAGGGGCCCGGCTCGACCTCGGTCGAGGTGGGACCGTCTCAGGGTGCCACCTGGTGAGGGAGCAGGGAGGCCGCCGGCTTCGGTCGAGGTGGACCCCTCCTGGGATGGACACCTGGTGGAGCGGCAGAGGGGCGCTCGACTTCGGCCAGGTGGTCCCGTCTTCGGGCGCCACCTGGCGAAGGAGCGAGGGGCCCGACTCGACCTCGGCTGAGGTGGGACCGTCTCAGGGTGCCACCTGGCGAGGGAGCAGGGAGGCCGCCGGCTTCGGCTGAGGTGGACCCCTCCTGGGTGGACACCTGGCGGAGCGGTAGAGGGGCACTCGACTTCGGCCGAGGTGGTCCCATCTCCGGGCGCCACCTGGCGAAGGAGCGAGGGGCCCGGCTCGACCTCGGCCGAGGTGGGACCGTCTCAGGGTGCCGCCTGGCGAGGGAGCAGGGAGGCCGCCGACTTCGGCCGAGGTGGACCCCTCCTGGGTGGACACCTGGCGAAGCGGCAGAGGGGCGCTCGACTTCGGCCGAGGTGGTCCCATCTCCGGGCGCCACCTGGCGAAGAAGCGAAGGGCCCGGCTCGACCTCGGCCGAGGTGGGACCGTCTCAGGGTGCCACCTGGCAAGGGAGCAGGGAGGCTGCCAGCTTCGGCCGAGGTGGACCCCTCCTGGGTGGACACTTGGCGGAGCGGCAGGAAGGCCTGGACCTACCTCGACTTCGGCCGAGGCGGAGCCACACCTGATTTCGCCGAAAAAACTCCACGTGGCTCGAATCACATCCAGCGAAATCTGAGACATGCCACGTCATCGTTACGGCCGTAACATCAATCAAATCTAAATTTAAAAGTTTTACAATGGTCACAAACAGTCATAAAAAGTCATAGCGATCATAATGGTCAGAAATGGTCATAACAGTCATAAAGGTCAAAAATGGCTAGTTAGAGAGTCTATTTAATGTACTCTACCCTTCCATTCTAACTCATTATCATTTCCAAATCTCTCTTCTCCTTCAAAATACTTAAAATCCACTTTATTCCCTTCTAACTTTTCTTTATTTCCAAATCTCTTTTTTCCTTAAAATCCTTATAATTCTCTTTACTCCCTTGAATCATTACAATGGCTTCAAGAAAGGATGAATGTATATCAAAAATGAAAAGATCTTGAGTTGAGAAAGGAAAACAACATGCAAGTAGGTATGAAAATGATTTAGTTTTGAATAATGAGTGTAGCAAAAATTTTAGAACTAGTTTAGGAAGGATAATAGATTTAAATTGTTTTGATGATTTTCATATTTAATTTTTATTTGAAAGGATAAGTTAGATTTTTATGATTATGATGAACAAGTCAACCTATCCTACTCTAGTAAAATATTTTTATACTAATTTTAGTTTTGATATTAGAAATCGTTCTATTTCATCATACATCAAAGAAAAGGTTATTGAGTTTGACTGTATTAATCTTGGTCTAATATTAGGTATTCCATCATATAGTGATGAATACTTTAATATCACTTGTTGGAATCATTGTTGCTTAAATTAGCAAATCTCCATCAGAACTATTTATGAAAATAATACTTTAAGTCGAATTGCTAATCATAGAGATAATATATCGTTCCTAGATATTAATCTACTCATAATAATTATTTCGGGTGAAGGGATTAATTTACCATATACAATAATAAAATATATGAATGAATGCTCTCAAATTCTAAATTCTGTTTTACCATATTTGACTGCTATTTTTGAGACTTTTGATATCCCTATCACTGATGACGATGAAGTTATTAAGCTTAAATCCTCTGATACATATAATGGTTCATCTCCGAGGTATATGGATTATACACAATCTCTTGGGGTATGGAGATGTACTGATAAGGTGGATGAAAAAAAAATGATAATAAAGGAGAAGGTGGCCCTACTAGTATAGACTAACCTAGGTAGTTTGCTTAGTCTACATAGCTTGTCCATGCTGCTCATCTTGGCTAATCTGCTCAGTTTGATCAACTATCATCCGATGTACAAGTATTGTATAATAGAATAGTTGTACTTGAGATCTCCCTTATGGCATATCTGGATGAGAGATTTGCTAAATTTGATTGGTTTGTATATCACTTTCACCATCAGTTCCCTTCGCCACCATATGACCCTCTAGCAGATGATTAGGATCCTACATTAGTTTTTTTTAAAGCATTTGCTGCTACTCATCTTGTTATTATTTTTAGTCATATTGTGTAGTACGTTACGTTTAATTTGAAAAATATTATAAACTATTATGTAGTGATGTACTGGAATTATGGGGTTGTACTTTTTAAATGGAATTAATTTCTTAATACATACAATTGCTTACTTGTTCATATAAGGTATTGTTTTAAAGCAAAAGCTGATCCAATGCTATGGTATTCCAGCATCAAGGGTGAGAGACAAGAAACGATGATAGGAATACTACTTCCCATGTTGACAGAGGCATACCAAGAGATCATTGTTCATTTCCTACAACCAGTTTTAAATCCTGTGCAAGTTTTAAGATCACAAGGATAACTATATTAAGTTAGGCAAGGATAATTATGTTAAGTTACTTGCGAGCCCGCATTAAACCCTTAAAATTTTCTTTAAATTATAATATAGTATATCTACTTAACCTAAGAGATCATTGCAAGTATTGCACTACAAGAAAATAATATTTTAGCAACTGAAAAATCGGTTGCTAATAATTGAACATCGATTGCAAAATCATTTTACAAACGATTTTGCAACTAAAATACCTCGGTTATAAAAACATAAGTTGTAAAATTTTGTGACCAATTTTATTCAGTTGTAAAAATTTAGCAACCGATTTAAAGATCGATTATTTATTTTATTGGTATATTTATAAAATTTAATTTTTTTTTGAAATGATTTTCAAGTTGGAAAATCAGTTGCATGCAAATTTGGTTGCTAAGTAATTATTTTTTAAAAAAATATTTAAAAAAATCGGTTGGAAAATCAGTTGCAAATTAATAAAATATATATATAAAAAAATCGATTGCAAAATCAGTTACAAATTAATAAAAATTTGAAAAAAAAATTAAAAATCGGATACAAATTAATAAAAATTTGGAAAAAAAAATTGGTTGCAAATTAATAAAAATTTGAAAAAAATTAAAAATCAGTTGCAAATTAATAAAAGTTTGAAAAAAAATAAAAATCGGTTACAAATTAATAAAAATTTGAAAAAAAAATTAAAAAGTGGTTGCAAATTACTAAAAATTTAAAATCGGTTGCAAATTAATAAAAATTTGAAAAAAATTAAAAATCGATTGCAAAATAATAAAAATTTGAAAAAAAATAAAAATTGGTTGAAAATTAATAAAAATAAAAAAAAATAAAAATCGGTTGCAAATTAATAAAAATTTGAAAAAAATTAAAATTTGGTTGCAAATTAATAAAATAATTAAAAAAATAAATTTAAAATACTAATCTTTTCCTGTATTTTACAACATTACTAAACGTTGTCATATAACTATTGAAACATGGTATCAAAATAGTCATATAACCAACCAATTTCTTTAAATTTATCCCATATCAAGTGAATAAGAAATTGTCTTATGATTAGAGCAATCAATAATAATCAACCAATCAATAATAAAAGAAATTATCGCTGGGTTATGATTAGAGCAACCATGAACAATTCAATAACACTGAATCAGATACATCTAAGCCAATCAAAGCAATGATATGAGTGCATTTGTGGAAAACATGAGAATGAAATTGAGATGTTGATACCAAGGCAATAAAACAACAAAAAGAGAACAAAAGTGTCAAACTAGAAGATTGAGAGGCTCAGGGTTACCTATTTTTATACATTGAGAAGGGTCTAAGGCAGCAAATGGTTGCTTGCAACACTATTTAGATCTAGGCAAAATGGTTCGAGCCAGCATACACTTTTAGCACTTGAAGCATCATGAAGATACCAAGGCAACTCATCACAGCCTCTAACCGCAGATAACAAGGTAATATTAAGAGGTGCAGTTCATAATACAAAGCAAAACAAATAACAGTAAAATGTGCAACAAGGTAATATTAAGAATATGCTAATGCTCCTAGTCAGCTCTGAGTCGGCTCCTTGCTGCAGAGAGTACCCTGATCGAGTCAGCTCGAACCACTCAAGTTGACTTGGCCAGACCGCATGTTACCATTCTACAGATCCGAGCCGGCTCGAATTACTCGAGTTGACTCGGCCAGACCACAGTTACCCATTCTGTGGAACCGAGTCGACTCCGAGCAGAACCGAGTTGACTCTTCTCCCTGCAACCTGTTGTGCCAATCGATCCTGATTCGATCATTCTCAACCGTCAGATCTATTTAATCAGGAAAAATTTAAAGGCTCCTCAAGACGATGCGCACGTGCGAAGTACAAAGTGTGCCTACAAAGCATCCATTGCATCCTTGTCGCCCGTCGCACACACACATGCATGCGCGGGTGATGCTACACATCACCCTCAAGCTCTCCCCATATGGTGAGCCTAAATGCATGAGCAAGGGACAAGGTTTTCCTTTAAAAAGCCTAAACTTTTTTCAATCTTTTCATATGGGACTAAAAGTTCCCATCCCAAAGGGTAGTTTAGGAATAAAAATTTCTATTCACTTTTTCCAACAAAGGGTGGGGCTGAGGACACGTGCCAACAAAGAATTTAAGATATGTGCATATGTGCATGCCCCTATGTTTGTGTGCAACCACATCTTTGTCAATGCATACATGATGTATGGTAATGAAGCAATATTTCAAAATAACAATAGCAAGATATTGATATATCTATGGAGAAGTAAAACCAAAGGCACATAAATTTTTAAAAAAAGAAAGTTCAGGAAAAGAATAAAAAAGTATTTCATGTGAGGCAAAGCACGCTAACAATCATTTAGTGTGGCCAATGGATAAAATAACAAACTTTTAGATGAAAACAACTAACAATCAAACATGCTTCTTCTAAGATAGCATTGGTTTACTTAGTCAATGCTAAACCTTCGCAAATCTACAATACTACCCTATGTTTGAGGCGTCATTGCTTTCTAGGAAAAGAGACAGTATCAAAATTGACAATTGAAAATTCCTTCTAACAAGAAAAAATGGTTTCCATCAAGTTATTTTTTTGGCTCATTCTTTACATCCCATGGGGATGTTGTCCAACAAGCAATTGAGAAACTTCTTTAGTTCTTCAAAATTTCAAATACGAGATCTGCACAACTCGGAGTTTGGAAAATGTTATAGCACCAAAGGTTTTAAATCTCATCAAATGGGGCTATCCTGGTTTTTTCATGGAACGGGATGTGCCGCTATCGCCCCGTTCCAAAACTCAGGACAAGGGATGTCCTAACCAGAATGTTAGAATGTTGGCGGGACAACCCTGTCCCAACATAAGGAACAATATCTCATCCTGGTATCTCATGGAACATCTTGTAAGGACCTGAATCCTTAATAGCACCACAAAATTACTCCATGCACCCAGTATGGTACTATTACAAATGTCATCATCTATCTATAATTTTTGGAT
Organism: Areca catechu; assembly: GCA_021397845.1. Classification (NCBI taxonomy): domain Eukaryota; kingdom Viridiplantae; phylum Streptophyta; class Magnoliopsida; order Arecales; family Arecaceae; genus Areca; species Areca catechu. The sequence goes on along the minus strand of CM038039.1, from coordinate 199,839,259 downwards.
AACTTATTCATTATAATGAATTAATATGGATCTAGCATGGATTAATCAATTTACAGAAAATCTCAATAAAATTCATCAGATCTTAACCATTAACCAAGGTGTAGAATCAACAAAAGACCCATCACTAACATTATTATGGTGGATCAGACTCATTGCTAGAAGAGTTTAACTTACTGCAAATCTTTAAAATCTATTGTTAGAATCTAAAAGTCTTGAAAGTGCCGTATCTTTATTTGACTGAAATGGGTCTAGCATGGATTATTCAACTTATAAGAGAGAGTCCAACGAACATGAATCAAAACAGTCAAATCACATAAGTCTTTTGAAGGACAAAATCCCATATAATTTATAAACCTTTATTATTGCATACATAAAAAATAATGCATTTATCCAATTAAACAAAAGGGCCTGTCTTTTGGATGTTACTCATCTATCTAAACATGATAGTCCTCGAATAAAAGACATATTTTTACATACATATACCTGTATGGTATCCTAATTAATTATTAATTTTCTTTATAATGTTTCAGTCAGAAGTAGCAAGATCATAAGTTATTATACTTTCATATGTTTTCAATAAGTGAGAATTCTTCATTTGCAAGAATCATAAAAGAATTGGTAGCTATGCAAGAATTGATACATGTTTGGCACCAATATGTCCGGCATATAGACCCATACTTGGAGCTTAACCCTAAGAGAACCCCATACCCTGACCCATACTCGGAGCCTAACCTTAGGAGAACCCCACACCTTATACCAATCTTGGATCTTAGTGTAGAGAGAACCAACTATAAATTCACAGGAGCACCTACATTTGATGGTGATCCTAAATTTGAGGATTATCTTAATTGGGAAAGAAATATGGACTTGTATTTTGAAAAAAATATGGATCTGTATTCTGAAAGAGATCAGTTCAAGTTTGCTAAATCTAAATTAGTTCGCCAGGCTAAGATAGACTGGGATAAGTTTGAGAGAATAACTAGACTAGAAGAAGAAACACCCATAACTACCTGGAGAGCCATGAAAAGCAAACTTAGGAAAAAGTACCTACCTAGATCCTATGAATCTAGAACCTATGAACCCAGATCCTATAAACCCAGATCCATAACCCGTAGACTTGAGCCCATGTCCTATAAGCCCAAGGGACCCATGACCCTTAGTCGGCCTGAACCCCATAAGATTAGTACCCCTAGATATGAGCCAAGTATTAGTTCACTTCCCTTTAGTCGACCCACCCCTACCACCCCTGAGTGCAAGCCCAGTATTAATCAGGTACCCCTTAGTCGACCTGAGCCCATTAGGACTAGTGCCTCTAACCCAAGACCAGGTCCTAGCCAAGCCTACCCAAGCCGACCCAAGCCTACCCAAGCCGGCCCAGTCCTAGTACCCCACTAGCCCGTAGGGAAGACAAGGGTAAGGCAATTGAAATCCAGAGGAACCTGAGTCCTAACCTAAATACCTGTTTTAGATGTCATAAAATGGGACACTATGCTAGCCAATGCCCAACCCAGCCCCTGCACATAGGAGAACTCGAAGAGGAGATACCTGAACCCAACCTAGAGTTAGTTGACCCTACCCAGATTGAAACCAACCCAGAGTTAGTTGACCCTGACCACCCCTAGACTGAAGCTGTAGTGGAAGAGCAGTTAGAGGAAGAGAACCCAGATCCTGCTACTAGAGCACTACCTAAGGAAACCCTAGAAGAGAGACAAATTATAAAGCCCAGTCCAGAGATTCAAGAACCAAAGAAAATTAGTGAGGACTTAGCTTATTTAATCCAGTACCCTCAGGATAAATTTCCTTCTATAGTTTCCATTAAAAATCTCTTTCCTGAGATTAATGACCTATTCTTCCATAAGACAGACCCTGTAGATATACCTCAACCTCATAAGGTTAACCTCATTAGTCTAGGACTAATCCTCGACACCCCTTCTTACATCCTACTTTATTCGATCAACCCTGAACCCTCTTCTTACTTTCTATCCTACCAGACTAACCCTGAATCCACCTCTTATTTCCTGCCCTTTCCAGAAACTTCCAGTATTTCTAGGACCATTCGATTGCATTTTATAGAGGTTAGCATATTGCATACATTCATTGCGCCTGTTAGGTTTGCATCTTACTTATGGCATACTCTATGGCATTTATTAGGAGTACATGCACCATTCTTATCTGCATGTCACCCACCTGACCAATGGACAAACCCACAGTTGTAGTTTAGGATTTAGTTGAGTTTGCATATCAATAAGTATTGGCATGAGTCATTTGCCTGTATTAGGTGTTATGAGTTTTTGTACTGCATGATTAGAGATTTGCATAAGGAATTGGCCATAAGATTAATGTAAGCAATGATTTTTATAAAAACATGGTTAATTTCCGAAAAGAGTCTAAGAGTTTGCTAGAAAAATCTTGTGATGATTAGGCTACATACCTGTAGAGCTAGATCCATCAAAGTGATAAAGAATGCTGGACCTAGTGCCTAAGTTATCACCTAAATTAGGCATTAAGCTCAACCTCCAATATCTCAAACTTAGTTGAGTATAGGGAGCCAGTAATGATACCTATTACCGTAGTCACCAACCCATTCAGCCCCGGCATGGCACCCTCCATGATGGCTGACGCGGCCACATATTTCTCCACCATGGCCCCACCTCGGCCATGTACTTCTCCACCTCGATCCCACCTCGACCGCGAGCGAAGTCCCATTTCTTTACTATCCGATCTGCACTGGGGTCAGCCCCAGGTCAATCCCAGGTCGGCTCCTGCCGCGCCCAGCTCGGCGCCACGTCCATGCCTCGATCCGCGTGCACGGGAGGTGCACGCACCTAGACATTTTCACCAGGAATCATGTTCGTTCCAGGGGAAACCCGTGCACCAGAGCACGCCCGCAGTGCGCATCCGCCCGTGGGAAGCTCACCTCGGTGGAGCCCGCCTCAGCGCCAGTCCGCCTCGGCACCGCTGCCCCTGGCACCGATCCACCTCGGCACGACCGCCTCGGCGTCCAGGTCACAAGTGCCTGCCTCAGCACCAGGGCACGCCTGTGGTGCGCGTCCGCCCGTGGGAAGCTCACCTTGGCGGAGCTCGCCTTAGCGCCAGTCCACGTCGGCACCACTGCCCCTGGCACCGGTCCACCTTGGCACGACCACCCCGGCATCCAGGTCCGCCAGCGCCCGCGTCAGCGCTAGGGCACACCCGCAGCACGCGTCCACCCGTGGGAGGCTCACCTCGACGGTGTCCACCTCAGCGCTAGTCCGCCTCGACACCACTGCCCCCGGTGCCAATCCACCTCGGCACGACCGCCCCGGTGTCCAGGTCCGCTAGTGCCCGCCTCAACGCTAGTCAACCTTGGCATCGCTGCCCTCAGCGTCGATCCACCTCGGCTCCAAGCCCATGCGCTCCGCTCGCACCGCCTGGCGGCTCTCGGCTTTAATCCGGCAGCAATGGCGCTCGATCCACCTCGGCACGACCACCTAGGCGTCTAGGTCTGCCAGCGCCTGCCTCAGCGCCAGGGGATGCCCATGGTGCATGTCTGCCTGTGGGAAACTCACCTCGATGGAGCCCGCCTCAGCGCCAGTCTGCCTCGGCATCGCTACCCCTGGCGCCGGTCCACCTCGGCACGACCGCCCCAGCGTCCAGGTCCGCCAGCGCCCGCGTCAGTGCCAGGGCACGCCCGCGGCGTGTGTCCACTAATGGGAGGCTCACCTCGGCGATGCCCACCTCAACGCCAGTCCGCCTCGGCACCACTGCCCTCAACGTTGATCCACCTCAGCTCAAAGCCCGTGCGCTCCGCCCGCATCGCCTGGCGGCTCCTGGCTTTAATCTGGCAGCAATGGTGCCCAGTCCACCTCCAGCTCCGCCCAGCGCAGGAGGCGTGCCAGTCCACCTCGGCTCCAAGCTCGTGCACTCCACCCGCACCGCTTGGCATCTGCCCAGTTCGGCACGTCCACCTCCGGCTCTGCCCAGCGCTGGTGGCGCGCCAGTCCACCTCAGCTCCAAGCCCGTGCGCTCTGCCCGCACCGCCTGGCGTCTACCCGGTTCAGCATGACCACCTCTAGCTCCGCCTAGCGCAGGTGGCGTGCCAGTCCACCTTGGCTCCAAGCCCGTGCGCTCCACCCGCACCGCTTAGCGGCTCCCGGCTTTAGTCCGGCAACAATGGCGCCTAGTCCACCTCGGCTTCGGCCACCAGCCTCACGGCGCATGCGGGAGGCCTGCACCCATGCCTAATCCGGTTCCAACGACTTCGGCTCCGCCTTGTGTCCGCCCGTGTTCGGATCGGCTCTGGTTCCGATGGCCTCGGCTCCGATGGCCTCGGCTCCGCCCGCAGCGGCCCTAGCCGCGTCCGTGCCTGCTCCGCGTCGGCGGCATGCCCGGTCGACTCAGGTTCCGCCTCCACCCATGGCGCACCCGGCTCCAGTCCAGTTTCGTTCGGCTCCCCCATGCTGATCCGGCGCACCTCTGCCCGGTCCGGCACCTCGGCGAGCCCGTCTCCGACCCTATTCCGTCCGCTCCGATCGGCTCCACCCGCATGGAGTAGTGGCATGCCTCGATCCGAGTGCAGGGGGCCTTTGCTGCCTCGCTTCGGTCCATGCACGTGCGGGGACTTTGCGTGCTTCGTACCGTGCATCCCGAACATGTGCACGGCGGGCCATCTCGATCCGCACGCCATCATCCCAGGAACACTTTTCAAAGTACAGGTACGATGGTAGCTCGACACGTAAAATCATCATCCTGGTCACCCTCTATAGGGAGGGCTATATCAAAGCCCCCAAGATACAGTTTACACCAATTAGGAAGGGGTGCCCCATCCAAGGCACTTTGCCCCTTCACCAACCTCCTGAACCACTTGGAAGGAGAAGGTTGACCAACCTATCTAAGCCTCCTAGGCCTGCAGAAGACTCACAGGTCTATGCCAAGAAGAACACGCCTCCCTGAACACCAAGAGTCGCTCGTCTACATAAGAGTAACAGGAAGAGGTGAGGGGGGGTAAGAGACAACACACTCTCTTCATTCTTACATTATCGTCCATTTTCTATCACCCTCTGGCAGCAGAGAATCCCCCAAGCTCTCTGCCTTAGAGGTCTCTTATTTCCTTCGATCATCCCACTGACTTGATCATCGGAGTGTCTTTGCCGGAATCCCCGGTGCAGGTCTCCCCTGTTTTGCAGGTCCGTCCAACGAAGGGACGATACAAAAGAAGATTACTCCTCATCAGAGAGGCCCATAGGAGGACCACCACAGTACCAAGCCCCTTTCATCCCAACTATGACTATGTTCTCCTTGATTGTCTCAGACTAACGAGCCCGGTGATGCTGGTGGGGAGTCCACTCACCTAGGCCACGTAAGAGCTACTGGCCATGGCGATCTAGGCATCAACAATATCCAATGAGCCTATTGAGCCTGACTCTTTCTTTGAGAGTGAACCCAATCCTAAGTGTCTACCATCAAATTAGCCCATGAGAGGAAATGATTAAGCATTTCCTGGACGACCAAGCCATCAGTACCCAGATCAAAGGCTACCATATCACTTTGTTCATTAGCAAGGTCGACGGAGATCTGAGATTTCGTGGATCACTCGAAAGGATTTGCAATGCCTCAACCTAGACCCATTGGAGTAGTACCAGAACCGATTGATCTTTACTCGTCAGGTCGAGTTCCTCCCACCTTGAGAGAATAGATGGGGACATCAGGAGTAGACGATACTTTCAAGGTTCCATTTTGATCTCTAATTCATGTGTTGGTCAATTTTGTTGAGTCTTGTAATGAAGTCTAATTTTGAGTCCTGTAATAAAGTGAGCCAGTTGAGTTCACTAAGTCAGTTGTAGTCCCTTGTTTTAGTCCAATATGAGTCCTGTATTTTCCTTCAAGACAAGAACCAAGAGGAGATTCACCATGCCCTCCCCAATCAAAACTAGATTCCATGCACCTAGACCACTACTCAGGCCTCCCCAACAGTGGCGCCCAAGTACCTGGGCCCTTTCATGCCACTAAGCCCACAAGAGAGCACCCCAGTCCAAGCTTCAAGTGATGGTATCCCAGTCCACAAGATTACATGCATTTGGTGCCCTCCCCAACCAACCTAGGAAGTGGTGCCTCAGGCCCAAGCCCAAGCCCCTGGCGCCCTCATTCCTACCAGACCTTGACACCCCTCCTAACCCGACAAGTCTTCATGCCACCTAGTCCAAGTCCAGTACGGAGCCAAGCTACCCAAGTCCAGGAGAAAGAGGCTTTGACCTAAAGGATTTTCTTGGACCTCAAGTCAGGATTTCTTGGCCCTCAAGTCATGTAACCTAGGTGAATCTATAAATACCCATCCCTCCCCTCTTGTAAAAAAATCAATCTTTTCATGAATACAATTTGAGATTTTCTACATTGTTTTGTTGCCTCCGTGAGGAGTGGGTGTGAGACCCGTTTGCCTTTGTTCTTTGGAACATCAAGGGCCATGAGACCATAGTTATCAAACCCTAGCCCTTTTCTTTCCACCTCCCCTAAATCCTAAGATGCCCATCTACATCAAACCCTAGCCGCCCATCACCCCCTCTCCATCAAGGCCGCCCACATCTTCTTTCATTTAGGACGTCCCATACAACCCCCATCTAGGCCGCCACCCTCCACTCCTCTACAAACCCTAACGCCAGCCCATCTCTCCCCATCCAGGCCACCATCCAAGGAGCTCTCAGGCATCCCCTCATCAGCCCCTGGCAGCCCCTCTCCAGATCCAGGCGCCCCAAGCATCATCCTAGGCCGCCTGCACCCTGCAGCCTCTTTTCCACCAAATCTTCTTTTTTCCATTCGGTTTCTAATTTTTTCCTTATTCTACTTACCTAACCTTTGACGTTTGCAGGATCCTTCCGGTACCATGCCCTCTGGATGAAGGTCTTCTTTGCCCCGAACCAATCTGATAAAAAATCGACAGATCCGCGGGAATGTGACTTCTTCGTCCAGGCGCCGATCCGAGTTGAGAGATCTCTTCAGCGACTTTAAGAACATCATTGCCAGGTATGTAGACCCCATCCCATCTCACTTTTTCTATTTTATTAAAAATTGAACATGCACCTAATAGGCCTTCTTAGTCATAAGATCCTTTATTTGTTGTCTCTTTGATAGTTTTAGCATGTAGGTAAGATTCTAACCATTACACGAAACCCTAGCCTAGTCTAGTCTCCTTTTCAAAAATAAATCAATTAAAATATAAAAATCATTATTTATTTTAATCTGATTTATTTTTATATTCATCCTTCTCATGTCATTTCTCTGCATGCATCATGTTTAGAATCCCGTCCCACATTAGGTGACTTCCTTCTAGACCTGTGCAATCTCGAGTTAGTCCCTGAGAGTTTGACTAAACTTCGCAAACCCTTGGAAGCTCTATTATATTAGAGCTGGCTCATGAACAAACTAAAACAAGTAAAATCCCAAATTCAAAAAATAATTGATAGCATATATCAAGATGAACAAGAAAAATTTACCTTAAGAAGACTCGAATATAAAGTGGGAATAACCTCATCCAGACCATGAGTTTTAATCATCTACCAATCTTTTGAAAGAATAACAGTCTTCGGTAATTGATGAGCTAGCTCAGGGCTTTACAATCCTAACTCGTCGAAGAAAACATTGAGGTCAACGTAAGTTTCGAGCTCTTCAGTGGCCCAATGATCTCCTTCGAACTTAGCAGAAACTTGAGGTGCCTTTCCTTTATCGGCACAAGTGCGAAGAGTATGATAGCCCACCAGTAGGCTAAATGATCGTGCATGACACAGGCATGCCAACGAAATGGGTCTCATCAACTGAAGATCAGCAACAGTGACATCATCACTAGAAGTCACTGTTGTCTCTACATGCGCAGTAGCTGGAGCATGAGCGGTCAAAGTTGATGGAGCCCTGGAAGTTGATGAACTCGGAGTGACACATGCTCTTTTCAACTCATAGGGCACCTCTGTAGGAGTGACGTTCCTCTTTCAAACTGCTTGACAAATTTTTTGGGTATTAGGCCTCATATTCTCATCTGCAAAAGAAAAGCCGATCAACTTGGTCCGATGAACAAGATAACAAATAATAGAAAGCTATGACTAATTGATCGGATTGTACCTAAACTAGGTGTCATGCTAATTCTAGCAAGAAATAGGCTTTGCTCGCCCTTCAACTCCTTCATCAGAGGGACTCAAGTTTTTAAGAGTTTATCAAAATTTCTTTGTCAGCTACAAGGACCTTCTTACCATCATTAGGGATTAGGCGAGCCTCCCTTCATTCTGTATTGAAGCCCCAAGACTACCTAGATTATAAGAAGAAGAAGCAGGGTTTCTATCTATGAATGACGAATGGAAGATCCTTGATAAACTTTCGATCGTAGCATGGTCTGATGACCCACCATCCTCGGCCATGAGGACCCCCTTAATCATGAAAAGGGAACATAAAATGGAGGTCTCGAGTTCAATCCAAAGATCATGGCACATGATGATAAAGGCATAGATAATTTGAATACTATTCGAAGTCAACTGCATCGGGACAATCGTCTATAAATTAAAAATCCTAGTGATGAAGGCATGATGAAGAAAACGGAGCTCTGCCTTAAGGTGGTCCTCGTATTTTGCTATGCTACTAGGAGCCCTATTCATCCTATTATCGAGCCTGGGAGTAATACTTGAATATCCCATGAAATTTTATAGTGGTTCTATAGGCTGGTTACCTTGGACTCTCTAAGAGAACCCTTCACCAATTTTGGATGAAGGTCTTCAACATTTGGACCTCTTGTCTTTACAGAATTAGGGTCCTCAGGAGGCTGTTGTGAAGCTTTCCCTCCAGAAATAGAAGCCCTGATAGTAACAAGAACTTCCAAAAGCCTAACCATGTCTAAAAAAACTTCTTTGAAAAGGAAGAGAAGAGGAGGAGGAAGGTTTATGGAAGAAGACCTAACTTGTGGAAGGCCTAGAGAAGAAGGAACACTCGAAGAAGGTGGGGATACTAAGAAAGAACTTTTAGAGCAGTGAAAGAGTCCCAAGGTTTGAAGAACCCTGGGGAGGGAAGAAGACTTCTTTATATGGATGGCGCAACGATAATGATTTGATCCTCGGACACCAGGAGAGAAGAAGACTCCCTTAGATGGCATCAACGTAATGATTCGATCCTTGGATGATGACAAATGTGCTTGATCATGCCACATGGATAAATCATGGCCAAAGGAGATGCATGGCTGTTCATCGCACTTCTATTGAGATGCTAACATATCATCTTGATCTGCGAGAATGACTTTACCTTCAATGGGAGTCGACACGTGGTGAAGGCAAAATGCCTAAAGAGGAAGCGATTTGATTCTATAAATTGCTACCATATCCTATCATTAATAACCGCCTCTTCGAATAATGGCAGCTCAAATAATGAAACGACAATACAGACTTTTTTCATGACCTTATAGAAGAACTTTAATAACCATTATAGAGAAAAAGGAGAGGAGATCGAGGTGACAAAACTCAAGAATGCTATGTACTTCATTCTCCCAAGATGACAAAGTATCTTGAAATTGGAAGTTGAGGGCAACTGTTACACCAACTGATCGGACTAGCTGATCAATTAAAATTAATTGGCCAACAAAGAAGGCTCGAGTGGAGTGGCTGAGAAACTTAAAGCAAAGCCAACGATATTAAAGTCTGATCAACCCTCCTTTAAAAAACTAGATAACCAAATGACCGAACAAAGTGAAATGGCTAATTAACAAACCAACGATCAAAGCCTACTGGCTGATAAATCGAAAATATCCGACAAAGTATGCGAGCAAGGGAACAACTGTTACAATAGAAGTGTAGTTGCACCAACTGTTTGCTATAACAAAAATAAGTTAGCCCCAACAAAATATTGTTAAGGCTAATAGAAAAAAGTTTTCCAATGGAATCTAGTTACTACAACAGTCTATAAATACTGATAAGAGAGAACCTATAAAGGATAAGCTAATACTGTACTTGAAAAAACTTTGATACTTTGACTTTTCTATGATTTTCTATCTGTTCCTAAAATCCCTACTTAAGTATTGGAGGGTCCTTCACTAGAAAATCTTTGATCAAGAACTTGTTTTGCAAGTGCTACAGGTGACCAACCAATGTTTTTCATCTTCCATTTTTTCATCTCCGCCGAAGAAGTTGACCATCTAGAGTTTAGCGACAACTAAGGAGATTTGTTTTCCCTTTCTTTCTTTTACTTTTTTTTTTGAAAATGCAATTAAGAGATTAGGGAGGAAAGGAAGAATCTAGGGACTTATTTTGCAAGTATCATAGGTGACCGGCCGACGTCTTTCAACTTCTATTCCCTCATTTCTACTAAAGAAGTTGATCATCTAGGGTTCAACACTAATAGAGAAGATTAGTTTTTCCTTTCATTTTTTTTAAATTTCAGACCAAGAAAAAAAAAAAGTTTTTCTCGTATTCTTTTTTTTTTAAGAAAAAGGGATATGGGGGTTAAACCCGATGTAGCTACCCCGCAGGCCCTCATCCTGTCAGGCATGTTCGAGTCAAGATGCTTAGATTTTCGTAATCTTTCCATTCAATTCAAGATACTTAATTTTCGCAACATTTTTCTACGAGGAAACAAAGAACGAGAATCCTGATCCTCCACTCATATCAACTATTATGACAAGTCCTGAAAAATAATCCTGAATTCAAATATATTATCGTCTCGAATCTATGAACCATGAGCCGTTGATAGCGATGCAAAATCTCGGATACCATCCTAGCAATTATTCTTTTCTTTTCGTTTATATTCACTTCGATGCAAAATGAACCTACTTGATGTACGAGATAAGTGGACCCGCCAGCATGTGGTAAGTGGTTTCTATTTGCGTAGTATTTATTTTCCAACCGGAAACCTGGCAGAGATTTTTCAACTAATCTTTTGTCAAATAAAGGAAAACTTTGCGTCCGGAATCCAACTTCTTCCCAGTTCCCATCTGTCCGGCACAGTGATTGATTCCCACCGGTCTCATCGGCTCTCATTTCTTCACTTCCTCGCAATGGCTACGACTTTTTCCCCCTCGTTCTTATTATAGATCGAAGGGAGCTTGAAAACTGCAGCTCCACAGAGAGAGAAACGAAGACAGCCCGATTATCGGAGCTCCGCTTATATTAAGTTAAAATGGGCGGCGATGTGGTGGAGGAATCCGCGGACCCGGCACCTGGCGGTGGCCCGCGGGCTTCTCCTTCACGGCCGAAGCTGACCGTCCTCCCGCTGATTGCCCTCATCTTCTTCGACGTCTCCGGCGGTCCATTCGGCGTGGAGGACTCCGTTGGCTCCGGCGGCGGCCCGCTCCTCTCCCTCCTTGGCTTCCTCGTCTTCCCCCTCCTCTGGTCGGTCCCGGAGGCCCTCATCACAGCGGAGCTCGCCACCGGCTTCCCGGCGAATGGCGGCTACGTTCTCTGGATCTCTTCTGCCTTCGGCCCTTCTGGGGATTCCAGGAGGGCCTCTGGAAGTGGGCCAGCGGCAACCTCGACAACGCCCTCTACCCTGTCCTCTTCCTCGACTATCTCCACCCCTCCCTCTCCCCCGCCGCCCGCGCCGCCTCCCTCGCCGCCATCACCGCCGCCCTTACCTTCCTCAACTACCGCGGCCTTCACATCGTCGGCCTCTCCGCCATCCTCCTCGCCGCCTTCTCCCTCTCCCCCTTCGTCGCCCTCGCCCTCCTTGCCCTTCCCAAGATCCAGCCTCGCCGCTGGCTCGCCCTCGATCTCCGCCGCGTCAACTGGCGCGGCTACTTCAACAGCATGTTCTGGAATCTCAATTACTGGGACAAGGCCAGCACGCTCGCCGGCGAGATCGAGGACCCTACCCGTACCTTCCCCCGGGCACTCTACGGCGCGGTGGTCCTCGTCGTGGCCTCCTATTTGATCCCGTTGCTCGCCGGCACGGGAGCAATGGATGGGTCGACGACAGGGGAGTGGATCGATGGCTACTTTGCTCAGGTCGGGATGGTGATCGGGGGACCCTGGCTCAGATGGTGGATCCAGGCCGCCGCGGCGATGTCGAACATGGGATTGTTTGAGGCTGAGATGAGTAGTGATTCGTTTCAATTGCTCGGAATGAGTGAGATGGGAATGCTACCGGCGTTCTTTGCTATAAGGTTGGTTGATTTTCCTCTTCTCTTCCTCTCATCTGATCCAGATTTTGCTAAAAATTGAAGCTTTCGATGGTAATTCTCTAAGTAAGATCAGTTTTTTTTTTTTTTTTTAATAAAATGGACAATGCCTTTTATTCAAAAAAAAGAAAAAAGAAAGAAAGAATTACAAGGACAAAGCCCAAGGGCAACAGACGTGGGTGATCCAGAGGGCAGTAACAGCATACAACAAAAGAAACTACAGTGGCACCATTAAAGGATAAACCTAACATCTAACCTCATCAACAAAAATGGACCAAAAAGATGGACAACATGGGCAACAAAAACATGGTTGTCCGAAACAAACAGGTTCTTTTTGTCTCTAGTTTGTGCATTGGTTATTAACGAGTTCCTCTATAAAGAAGTTTTAGGTGAGGATATGGTTAAAAAAGGAGTTATACTTGATTTAAATTTAGGACTGCTTGAGTTCTTAGATGAAATTCATATAATTCTTCTTGCAATGAAAGTTTAGACAGTTTCTCTTTTCTATTCAAACTAATCTGTAGAAAAGCTGATAAGGGTTTACCTGACTGTGGAACTTTCTTAATGGCAATTTCTTATGTTGCAATTTGCTTTTGTTGACACTGTTATTTTACAAAATTGATGTTATGAGAGCTTAAAGATAACTTATCAGATTTTTTTTGATTGCTTAGAATTTGATGAACTAGTTACTAATATAGATCCACTAAAACTCGGGTATACAATTGTAAATTCTATTGTAGATTAGCATTTGGGAGGAGTATCGGGTTTGGGTAAACCTTACAGATAATTTGAGTTCTCAAGAAAAATTTTGAAGGCCGTGATTCGTTTTCTTAGTATTATTTCTTTGTAGATTTCATGTAGGAAAACACTTGAAACTTAGCAATGACATGACCTTTTGTTTTTCCTTTTTGTCTCAATGATGCTTTTGTAGATCAAAGTATGGAACCCCAACCATTAGCATCTTATTCTCTGCAACTGGGATTATTTTCCTGTCATGGATGAGCTTTCAGGAGATTCTAGAATTCCTTAACTTCCTATATGCTTTGGGGATGCTTCTAGAGTTTGCTGCCTTTATAAAGCTCAGAATCAAGAAGCCAGATCTTCACAGGCCATATAAAGTTCCAGTTGGGACATTGGGCGCAGTGCTGCTTTGTTTGCCACCTGCTTTCCTGCTCATTCTTGTCATGTGTCTGGCCTCCGCCAGGACATTTATTGTGAGTGGAAGTGTAATGCTATTCGGGGCTCTTCTATATCCTGCCATTGAATACATGAAGAGAAGAAATTGGGTTAAATTTATTTCCACATCTGTGCCTTCTCAGAGTAGTGTTGAATCTGGCCAAACACAACAGCAAGTTGTAGATGCGGCTTCCGTGAATCTTTTGTCAGAACGTTCATCCAGCAAAACAGAGTCAGAAGACCCTGAAATCGGCATGGAAGGGGTTTTAAAAGTAGAATGGTAAAGCCATGTACACTTACATGAATCTTTGCAGAATTGCTTTAGCCTGTAAGGTAATGTACTGTGTGCAAATGTATCTATTTTTTGTAACTGAAGAAAAGGTTTAGTACGAGTCAGATGACTCATTGTATAGATTTATCTCTCTCCTTTTATTTATGTTTTGCATATCTTGGTTTTCAATGAAACTCTTGATTTCTGGTTCATGTGCATGAACTCTTTCAATTAGTTGTTTATAAGTTCTGACCATTCTGTAAATAACATATTTATCAAGTTATATTTTAACCTTTTCTTAATTTTTGCAATTACTGCAACATAAAGTAGTTAATCTCAACTGGTAATATGTGCAGTGCCATGGATTATTAACAGTTAGGGTGTCTCCTGGGAACAAGTTCCAAGCAAGCATGCCCAGTTTGAGTGACAAGATAAGTGTCCATGCGTCAAAAGGAATGAGGAAAAATAAAGAAAATAATACCACAATAACAGAAAATAATCAAATTGGCTGGGAGATAATAGAGAAAATTAATACTTGTAACTGCAAGGAGAGTCAACATTTTATGGCTGTAACCAACCAAATGAAAAAAAAAAAAGGAACAATACAAGGACAATTAATGATGCAATGCATGTATACATGATTAGTGATAGATTGGCACATATTTAATTATCAAGAACTAACTTGTTGGGATGCAATACCATTGAAAGAAGTGTTTTTTTGTTTTCGTTTATTATTGTGTTTCCTGTCCTTAAAATTGAATGATTGCATGGGAGCTACATAAGAGGTTTCATGTAATGTTTGTGGGAAGTTCATGAAAGAAGGAAATATGATGATTTCCTGTACATGAGATCGCTCTGTGGAAAGGTGCTTCGAGGTGATAGCATTAGATAGATTAAGCCGATTGTTGCTAGATGTTTCCATGATTTGATTTATCCCTTAAATGCAAGCTAGAACTATGTAGTTTTTTTTTTAACTAGCAAAGGCAGATAGAATTGTGGTGGACACCCATTGCTTGAAAAGATAAAAAATGTCCATGAAGTTACTTTGGATGAGGTAGCTAAAAGTAGTTGTTGCCGCTCTCGTCGCCGCGCCCGTGCCGCGGATCAGCTGATCCTTCCTGACCGCCTGGCGAGGGAGCCTCCCTTCCCGCGGGGAACCTGCAAAAAAGGGGTTAGAAGACCCTGGCCAGGGATCCCGGCGAGGGAGCTCCGACGGTCAAGTCAGTAGACGACGAGAAGGAACAGACTCTCTCACCCGGGCCCTCGAGAGGGTCCCAGATTTAGAGAGTTAATTGTGAAGGAAGCGCTCTGGGGACCGGAATTTCGGCTGGGCTTGCTTGCCGAACTCACGCCCAGTGTTCCCCTCTCGGGATCCCTGGTTTCTCTCTCGACGCAAGGCCTTGTGCCGGTGCTCCTCCCTTGTCCCCAGGCTAATTGGCTTACCTTGTAGTCCCCAGATTCTTCCCTCTTTATCTCCCTCCATCGTGCGCTTGTCCTTTTCCTCCTCGGAAACTCCCCTCCCATGTTTTCCTTCTTTTTCCCTTTTTGGTGAAGGAGGCCAGGCGGCTTTCCGGCCTCGTCCGCCGGGCCCAGCAGGGAAAAGGCAAAGACAGGAGAGAAAAAGAGGAAGGGCGGTGCTGGCAGAGCGGCCGGTCGTCATGCCTCGGGCTCTGTGAGAGCGCTCCCTTCCCCGAGCGTGGGCGCCATCCGTTTATGGGGCCTGTTCTGTCAGGATCGGGTCTCTCGGCTGCGGGACCTGCCGGGCCGATGCAAGTGACGTTCCGCGTGCCGCCGCCCTCCGTACGGGACGCCGTCTGGGGTCTGTACGGCCCGAGGGGTGGTCTCGGGACCCGTCTCTCTCCCCGGGGGCCTCTCCGTACGAGCGGTCTGACCTCGGCTGAGCTGGACCCGTCTCCGGGGGCCAACTGGCGAGAGGCAAGGGATCGGCCGACCTTGGCTCAGGTGGACCCCTCCTGGGCGGACACCTGGCGAGGCGGCAGGGGGTCGCCTGGCTTCGGCCGAGGTGGGCCCGTCTCCGGGTGGCCACCTGGCGAAAGGCGAAGGATCGGCCGACCTCGGCTCAGGTGGACCCCTCCTGGGCGGACACCTGGCGAGGCGGCAGGGGGTCGCCTGGCTTCGACCGAGGTGAGCCCGTCTCCGGGTGGCCACCTGGCGAAAGGCGAAGGACCGGCCGACCTCGACTCAGGTGGACCCCTCCTGGGTGGACACCTGGCGAGGCGGTAGGGGGCCGCCCGACTTCGGTCGACCTCATTCGGTCGGAACCCTCCGGGCCCGGGCGCCGATGAAGTGGTAGAGGAACTCCGGGCCGAGCTTGACCTCGGCGAGGGCGGTTTGCTTTAGACAGTCGTAGGGTGGTGCGGTCTTTGCCGCTCCTAGCCATGTGGACGTGGCACAAAATCCGGCGGGGAAACTTATACGTGGCTTGCTCTCATTCGGCGATACCTGAGCCTGTCCACGTCACTGTCACGGCTGTAACAGTTGCCCCCCAGCCCGCCGTTCCGTCGGGACGTCGTAGAACGGGACGTCGGGATTAAATGCGGACATGACGTGGGGAGGCGAAGATCTCGCATCATAATTGCCACGATCCTCGCTCGTCGTGGCTCGATGCGGCTGAAGACCTATGGGGAGCCGCCACGCGTCGTCCACTTGCCCGTAATCAATGCGTCGCTTCGAGGCAGAGGCCGTTACTCTGCTAACGAGGCGTCGGTGTCGGGCGTGCGCCCACGTGGCGACCATCCAGTGGTCGGAGGCGGAATGATGGGTACGGCTGCTGTCGGCTGAGTTTGAAAGGGAGGGGACTTTCCAGAACGAGGCCTTTTCCCTTGCTTCGTGGGCGGTTTGCTGCAGGCTAACAACTTCTGCTGCTCGCGCTCGTTTGTGCATTTTCGGTGAGTGCCTCCTTCTCCTTCTTCGGCCCCCCTCCTTCTTTCGCATTCTCTGTCCGATTTCTTTGTCCTTTCCTTTTCCATGGCGCGCCGTCGCCATGTCTCCTCCAATCCGGACGAGGCCGGTCCATCCCGGCCGAGGACTCCATCTTCTTCCTCCTCGGATGAGGAGGTAATCCCAGAGGAGGTCCGCCGGCGTTTGCAACCCGGGGGTGTCACTATTGGCATCCCCAGGGGGATCCGGCCCCCTCCGGTTGTGCCTGCCGTGCCCCTCCGCTCTCTTCCTGCCTTGCCTTCTCTTCCTGCTCCGCCATCTCTTCCCGCCGGTCCCTCCGGTCATGCTTCTACCATGACCGAAGGTGACCTTTCTCTGCTCCGGGATGCCTATGGCATCCCGGGGTCTATCCGTATCTTTGCTCCGCGGTCCGGGGAGCGCGTCACCATGAGTGGCCCCGGCCGCATTGCTTTCTACAAAGACTTCCTCCTCGGGGGTCTTCGTTTTCCTCTGCACCCTTTCTTTCTTTCCTTCCTCAGCCACTTCCGACTCGTCCCGGCCCAGCTGGCTCCTAATGCCATCCGGGTCATTTTCTCCTTTATTGTCTTCTGCCACTTTCACGGGTTCGTTGCCCGTTTTTCTCTCTTCAGGGCCCTGTTCACCCTGAAGAAGTGCTCCACCGATGACGGCTGGTGGTACATCTCGCCCCGGCCTAGGTGTCTCCGGTTCGACCTCCCTTCCTCGGTCAAGGGATGGAAGAGCCGGTTTTTCTTTGCCTCGGTCGACGACGTCGATTGGGCCTGGAGCGAACCGGACCGGTCGCCGAACCGGAATTCCCGAGTGGAGTCTGCGGACCAGGAGTCCTACGCCCAGCTCCTGAGTGACGTGGTCCCGGCGCTCGAGGTTCTGCTCTCTGAGCAGAACCTTTATGAGGCCGGCATCAGTCCCATCCGTGAGACTGGTGAGATTTGGCCCCGCATTGATTTCTACCTCCCCCTCTTTTTTTTTTTTTTTTTTTTTTAAGGTCGAGCTGTCTGACCTTCTGTCTTTTTCATTTTGCAGGGATGAAGTTTTCTTTGGAGAACCTCCTGGAGGGGGCGGCCCAGCGGGACGCCGTGGAGGTGGACGAGCCCGCAGCGAGGAGGGCTCGTACAGAGGCGAGCCGGGAGGTCGTGGCGGCGACCGAGCCCGACCCAGATGCTGCCGTTTCCCCGCCCAGGCCACCTCAGGGCGGGGTTCCTGGTACTTCGGCCACGCGACCTGGCGGCGCCGCGGAGAGAGCTCCAGCGCCCGCCGCTCCGCCTGTCTCCGGGCCTGTCATTGCCGCCAGCCTGACAGCGCCGTCTGTGGCAACCGCCGGCCCGTCGGTTGCGGCTCCGGCCGAGGGGGCAGCTGCCGCAGGGGTCGGCCCGAAAGGTCCGGCACCGGTGATCTCCCACCGGGACTCGGTCATCCTCGACAGGGGACTGGCGGAGAAGATGATGGAGTACGCCTCCACCGCTCGGGACCGCCGAGCTCGGGGCGGCCGAGACTATGCGGACGCCCTGCTCGGCATCCTTCCTCAGCTTTTCACGGTAAGTGCGAGCTTCCTCTTCTTTCTTTTTTTCAACCTCGAGGCTTTTCTGCCTCTGCTCTGACAGGTGTTGCCTTTGTATTGCAGATCGGGAACGACGTCCTCTTACTGAGGAATTACCTCGTAGGGAATGCCAAGAGGGACTCCGATCGGGAGCTGAAGCTCGGCAAGCTCGCGGCCGATGTGAAGGATCTGATGGAGAAGGGAGCCGAGCTGCGAGCCGAGAAGCAAGCCCTCCGGTCCGACCTGGCACGTTCCGAGGAGCGGAACAAGGAGCTGGAGGCCTCCTTGTCGGAGGAGCGGGCCTCCAACCAGCGCCGAACCGAGGAGGAGGCGGCAGAGAAGGCCCGCCTGCAGGCCCACTCCAACTGGGTGGAGCGCCAGCTGGAGGAGGCCCGACGAGAGGTGGCCGCGGCGAAAGAGCGGAGCGCCTACGTCAACGGGCTCCTGGAGGCGGCCAAGCGGGAAGCGCAAGAAGCCATCCCCAAGTTCCGAGCCTCCAACGAGTTCACGGCGGAGGTCCGGGAGGCCACCGTGGACTCCTTCCTGAAGGGGTTCCGGATGTGCCGGGAGAAGGTGGGGGCCTTCTTCCCCCACCTGGACCTGAGCGGGGTCGTCGTCGGCGGCCGGAAGCCAGGGGGCGAGAGCAGGGTTCCCGGCGCGGCCAGAGCAACGCCTGCGGCGCCGTCGACCAGCGATGCCGCGGCCCCGGAACAGCCCCAGGAGCCGGCAACTGCAAAGGTTGAGGAAGCAGCGCCCGCGCCTCCGGCAGATGGTTCCGAACCCGCGCCCCAGTGACCCGGCACCATCTTCTTGTTCTATCTTTGTAGTTTTTGTTTTTTGGGGAGTCCCGGCCTGTCGGGGCTCCCAGCTTGTAACAACTACTTATATTAATGAAGATCCAAGCTTTATCGAAACCTCGTTCGTCGTTTCGTTATACTTTTCTCTTCTTTTCTTTCTGAGATGTCGGTCTGGAACACCTGAAGTAACTGCAGGCCTGGTCCTTCCATTGCTCAAATCGAAGGATGGGGCCCGCTGAGCCACGTCGCAGCGAGGCAAACCTTGAGCAGGTCCGATTTTGGGTTGCCTTCATGCTTGGGCGAACAACACGGTTTCTGCACCGTCTTCCAGACCGAAACTCGGGATCTCCGGACTAAGCTTGGTGCCGCAGGCTTTCTCAAGCCTTGCGCGGCTCACTGAGCTGTGCCCCGGGCTCGCGTGGGCGAACTGGGTTCGGCGCCACCTTCCAGGCCGAAGCCCAGGATCTTCCGGACTGAGCTCAATGCCGCAGGCTTTCTCAAACCTTGCGCGGCTTGCTGAGCTGTGCTCCGGGCTTGCATGGACGAACTGGGTTCGGCGCCACCTTCCAGGCCGAAGCCAGGATCTTCCGGACTGAGCTCAATGCCGCAGGCTTCCTCAAACCTTGTGCGGCTTGCTGAGCTGTGCTCCGGGCTTGCGTGGGCGAATTGGGTTCGGCGCCACCTTCCAGGCCGAAGCCCAGGATCTTCCGGACTGAGCTCAATGCCGCAGGCTTTCTCAAACCTTGCGCGGCTTACTGAGCTGTGCTCCGGGCTTGCGTGGGCGAACTGGGTTCGGCGCCACCTTCCAGGCCGAAGCCCAGGATCTTCCGGACTGAGCTCAATGCCGCAGGCTTTCTCAAACCTTGTGCGGCTTGCTGAGCTGTGCTCCGGGCTTGCGTGGGCGAACTGGGTTCGGCGCCACCTTCCAGGCCGAAGCCCAGGATCTTCCGGACTGAGCTCGATGCCTCAGGCCTTCTTGTCGAAGTTTTGGAGGGAGTGTGTGAACTGGGGAAGCTTTGTTATAGAAACTGGGAGCCTTACATCACTGGTAGTACATTCTCAGGTTCGAGGAGTTCCAAGTCCGGGGGAACCTGGCACCTCCCAATTCTTCCAAGTAATATGCTCCATGAGGGAGGGCTTCCGCCACCCGATATGGGCCTTCCCAGTTGGGTGAAAGCTTGCCGCATTCCCGTGGCTGGGAGGCTTCCGCGCGTCGGAGGACCAAGTCCCCGGGACGAAAAACCTTCGGCTGCACTCGGGAGTTGTAATATCTGGCTACACGCTGCCGGTATGCCGCCATTCGGATTCGGGCCTTGTCCCTTGTTTCCTCGAGAAGGTCCAGGTTGAGCATCATCCTGGCCGGGTTTTCTGTCTCGTCATATTGCTCCACACGCAGTGTGGGTAGGCTGAGCTCGATCGGGATGACTGCCTCGGCTCCGAAGACGAGGTTGAATGGAGTTTCGTCGGTAGCCGTCCTTGGGGTAGTGTGGTATGCCCAAAGAACGCTGGGAAGCTCGTCGGCCCACCTGCCCCTGGCTTGGTCTAGCCGCGTGCGGAGGCCCTGAAGAATGGTCCTGTTCGTGACTTCGGCTTCCCCGTTGGTCTGAGGGTGCGCCACCGAGATGAAGCGATGCTTGATGCCGAGGTCGCTGCAGAAGTCTCCGAACTCCCGACAGTCGAACTGGCATCCGTTGTCGGTGACCACGGTGTGGGGGAGGCCGAAGCGACAGATGATGGACTTCCAGAAGAACTTGGCGACGTTTGCTTCGGTGATTCTCGCCAAGGGCTCGGCCTCGACCCACTTCGTGAAGTAGTCGATAGCCACTATCAAGAACTTCCGCTGATCGGACGCCGGCGGGAATGGGCCCAGGAGGTCCATCCTCCACTGGGCGAACGGCCAGGGGGCTGAGAGCTGAGAGATTGGGTTGGAGGGTTGCCGCTGCACCGTGGCGTGACGCTGGCACCGATCGCACTTCTTCACGAAGTCGGCGGCGTCTTCCTTCATTGTCTTCCAAAGTAGCCTTGACGGAGGGCCTTGTATGCCAATGCCCTGCCCCCCACGTGGTTCCCGCAGATGCCTTCGTGAATCTCCTGGAGCACAAGCTTGGCTTCTGCGGGTCCGATGCACTTGAGGAGGGGGTAAGAGTAGGATCTTCGATATGACTGCCCGTCCATCAGGACGAACCGCACGGCCTTCTTCCTGATGAGGCGAGCCACCTCTCGGTCCTCCGGCAGGATGCCGCTGGTGATGTACGCAGCGTACTTGTCCATTCAGCCGGGCTCCTGGCTGACCTGATGGACCTCCACCGGTGCTTCGAGGCTTGGGACCTCAAGTCGCTCCACATGAGCGCGTCCCAGCATCGTGTCCGGCAGGGTTGCCAGCCGAGAGAGGGCATCCGCGCGGGCGTTCTCCCCGTGGGGGATATGGAAGATGTTGAAGCGCCGGAACTTGGACGCGCCCGCCTTGACGAGCTCCAAATACTTCACCATCTGGGGGTCGTGCGCGACGTACTCCCCGGACACCTGCCCCGCCACGAGCTGGGAGTCAGTGAAAGCTCTGAGGTTGGTCACGCCCAGCTCGCGGGAGACTCTCAGTCCGGCAAGAAGTGCCTCGTACTCCGCCTGGTTGTTTGTTGCGGGGAACTGGAAGCGGAGTGCGCACTCGGCGACGACCCCGTCGCCGTTGGCAAGGATGAGCCCAGCTCCGCTTCCGCCGGAGTTTGAGGCCCCGTCCACATGGAGGATCCAGGCGTCCTCTCCGGGCTCGTCGGTGCCGATCTCCATCGGCCGGGCCGGGGGGCCCTCCTCGGGCTCCTTGCCCAAGCCTGCGCACTCGACCAAGAAATCGGCCAGCACCTGCGCCTTCATGGCCGACCTCGGTCGGTATGTAATGTCGAACTCGCTGAGTTTCAGTGCCCACTTGGCCAATCGTCCTGAAGTATCGGGTCGGCTGAGCACCGCTTTCAGCGGTTGGTCCGTCAAGATAGCGATGGGGTGCGCTTGGAAATAGGGCCTGAGACGCTGGGAAGACACTATTAGCGCAAAAACAAGTTTCTCGGCCGGGAATACCTGAGCTCCACGTCTCGGAGGAGTTTACTGGTATAGTACACCGGTCGCTGGAGCCCGTGGTCGTCGGTTCGGACCAAGACAGAGCTGACGGCCTCCGGGGTAACCGCCAAGTAGATGGTTAGCTCCTCTCCCTCCTCGGGCCTGGACAGCAAAGGTGGGGACGCGAGCATCTTCTTCAGCTCCTCGAAGGCCTGCTGGCACTCCTCGGTCCAAGCAAAGCCATTCATCTTCCTCAGCACCTTGAAGAAGGGACGGCAGCGGTCCGCCGACCTGGAAATAAAATGGCTAAGGGCCGCAACTCGGCCGGTTAATTGTTGCACCTGCTTCTTGGAGGCGGGCTGCTCCATGTCCAGGATGGCCTGGACCTTCTCCGGGTTGGCCTCGATTCCTCTTTGGGTCACCATAAACCCCAGGAACTTCCCGGCGGAGACGCCGAAGGCACACTTCGCCGGGTTGAGTTTCATCTGATGGCGCCGGAGGTTGCCGAATGTTTCCGTCAGGTCGGCCACGTGGTCCGAATCGAGTTTGCTCATTACCAGCATGTCGTCCACGTACACCTGCATGTTGCGGCCTATCTGGTCTTTGAAGACTTTATTGACCAGACGTTGGTACGTCGCCCCCGCGTTCTTGAGGCCGAAGGGCATCATCCTGTAGCAGAAAGTCCCGCGGTCAGTTATGAAGGCAGTGCGCTCTTCGTCCTCCGGGTTCATCCGGATCTGGTTGTATCCGGAGAAGGCGTCCGTGAATGACAGGAGGCGATGCCACGATGTGGTGTCGACCAGCTGGTCGATCTTCGGCAGAGGGAAACTATCCTTCGGGCAGGCTCGGTTGAGGTCGGTGTAGTCCACACAGATCCTCCACTTACCACTACTCTTCTTTACCATGACCACGTTTGCTAGCCAGCTGGGGTATTGGACTTCTCGGACAAAACCGGCGGCGAGGAGCTTTTCTACCTCCTCGTCGATCGCCTTCTGCCTCTCCATGGCGAAGCTTCTCTTCTTCTGGTGGACCGGGCGGCAACTTGGGTCCACGTTCAGGCTGTGCATGATGATCTCGGGCGGGATGCCCGGCATGTCGGCCACTGACCAGGCGAACACGTCAGCGTTGGCTCGGAGGAACTCCAGCAGGCGGGTTCGCTCTTCCTCGGGGAGCTGGGCCCCGACTTGCACCGTCTTCAAGGGGTCCGAACTGAGGGGGAAAGTTAGCAGGCGCTCTACGGGCCCTCCCCTGGGCTCCTTCTCTCTCAGATCGAGATCTTCGATATCGTGGGCGAGCTCTGCACTCCTGGTGCTTGGGACCGTCTGGAGGCAGAGCGGAACCGGTTGGATTGTCCCCTTCATTTTCCCGGGCCCGAAAGGCATGGGGAACTGCACCAACAGCCTCCTCGTGGAGATGGTGGCGTCCAGTTGGTTGAGCCCGGGACGCCCGAGAATGGCGTTGTAAGGTGAAGGGAGCTTGACGACAGTGAATGTTATCATGACGGTCGCCTGCCGGGGCGGGGATCCGGCGGTGACCGGGAGAGTGATCTCTCCTTCGACCCCCACGGAGTCTCCTGTAAAACCTACCAGCGGGATGTGTACTGGTTTCAGCCGATCGGGAGATAAGTTCATTCGAGAGAAAGCATCGTAAAAAAGTACGTCGGCCGAGCTTCCACTATCCACCATGATTCGATGTACAGGATGCTTCGTGATGGTCATCTCGACCACCACGGCATCGTTGTTTACATTGTCATTGATTTCCCCTCCCTCGGAGGGATTACATTCTCCGGAACTTCCCGGGCTCTCTTCATTGCTCGGCCGGGCCCGCGCGAGATCATGCCCACGGGCTTCTCCGTTGGGCGGTTGTCGATCGCCGAGACAGGCGGTAGGGCCGCGAGCGGCTGCCCTTCAGAGGGGGCCTCGTTCTTGACGAACTTCCTGAGGTAACCCCTGCTGATCAGCTCCTCAATTTCCCGCTTCAGACGGCGACACTCCTCCGTGTCGTGCCCGTGTTCGCGATGGAACTGGCAGTACTTCGATTTGTCTCGGGCGGCTCTCGGGTTCTGAGGAGGAGGTCGGCGGAGGTAGCGCTCGCCCTCGATTTCCATGAGGATCTTCGTTCGAGGTGCGAGGAGAGGGGTGTACCTCCGCTCTGGAGTGGCTTCGCCTCTCGACTTTGGATTTGGGCGGAGCTCGGCAGATGGCCCGGGCCTCTGAGCTCCCGGGATGTCCCTCGGGAGCAGCTTCTTTGGAGTCTTCCCGTCCAGCTCTCGACGGGTGCGGTCGGCCTCCTCCGCTCGGATGTACTTGTGGGCGCGGAGGAGGAGCTCAGAATACGTCCTGGGCGGCTTCTTGTCTAGGAAATAGGTTAGGCGGGACGTCTTGAGTCCGCGCTTCAAGGCCAGCATGGCGACGGGCTCGTCCAAGCTGTAGATCTCCAGTGCTGCGGTCTTGAACCGGGTGATGTAGTCCCGGAGCAGCTCCTGGTCCTGCTGGCGGATGGAGAAGAGGCTGTCCACCTCTCTTGGCACCTTTCGATAGGCGTCGAAGTGCGCCACGAACTTTCCTTCCAACTGCTGGAAGGAGCAAATGGATCCGGGCTCGAGACGGGTGAACCAGACTCGAGCGGCCTTCCGAAGGGTCGCAGGGAAGGCGATGCACAGGAGGGCATCGGTGGCGCCCTGGACCCTCATGAGAGCTTTATAGCTCTCCAAATGGTCCAGGGGTCGGTGGTCCCGTCGTAGGGGTCCACCTGCGGCATGCGGAACGTTTCGGGATTGGTTCCGCCTGGATTTCTTCAGAGAAGGGGGGGCGGGAGTCGTAGCCCGCCGGGCCAGCCGACGAGTTCTGCAGGTCGGCGAACCGTTGGGCGAACTCCGCCAACTTGCGCTCATGCTCTTCTAGGCGCCTCTCGGCCTGGCGCCTGATGGCCTCGTCGGTGGAGTCTTCCACCGAGACTGCAGGTGAAGGGGGCGCCGATCGGTCTCGGCGCAAGGTCTGGCCTCGGCGTCGCTTGCTGCGATGCGCCGTTTCGGCCCCATCGGGCAAGTACTTCTGCAGGAATAATGCATACAAGTCTTGACTTACAAAACAAGTTAATGAATGCTAGAGTACGAAAATTACATGGGGATGGAATTATTAGATATCCACTGCAATTGTGTAAATTTGTGTTAAGAAACCAAGTTGGCTTGGTCAACTATTCTATCTAGCTTTTTTTTTATAATTTATATACCTGTCTAAATATTAGGGAAGTACTTTCCTATCAGTATATATAAAAGCAGGGATGTGCCATACACGATTACTTTTATAATAAATAAACTTATGTGACATACCAAACAAGATGGTGGGATGAATATTAGACATGTGGCAGTGATCTAATTGCATTGACTTCATGCTACAAAGCTGACAATCTTCATCTTCTTCCTTGCTCCTACTTGGTCCTAAGCAGTTCTTTTTGTGGGGTTAAGTCCGGTTGAGGTCTAGAAACTAAGAACCTCGAACTAGGTTAAAATCTGGACCTTGAACCGACCACCTAGTGGTGTCAAATTTACTTTGGCTGAATTTGTACATGCGTATGTTTGTGTGCTTGCATTATCTCTTCATTTGCAAGTTTCGTCGTTTCAATTGGTTCATTTGGTTCCAGCACAAAGCGATGAATATAGAGCTATTAAGTTGCCGAAGTTGCACTAGAGTACATCAAATGTTATACTTTCTATCTCACTTTGGAGTAGACATTAGAGAAGTTATGCCACAAAATTTGGATGTGAACTTTAGTAGTTTGAATTGTATAGCAGAATCAATGGCATGACTGTAACAACATTTTAAATTTTATAGTTTAAGAGCTGAGACGAGTAACTACCTTCCTGCTTTTCTATGTTTATATATTTATGTGTTTTTTTTTTTTTTCTATTATTAAATGCTCGTTTCTCTTATAACAGAATTAGATCATGATATTGATCTCTAATGATATGTAATTTACTGTTATTGCACTAGAATGTTGATGCCTTGTAGAGCTGTGTGTGTATTTGTATTCATAAAACATTATTACTTATTAGCCATAGTTTTCTTATACATTGTTCTGGTTTTTTTTCTTTTTTTGGTTGTAGATAGCGTTGCTGATCACCCTCGGGTGGAACGAGGCAACATCGGGAAGTTCTCTTGTTATTTCCAACGAGTAGGGATGCTGCTCCTTGAAGTTCATGAATGGAGACCTGCTAAAAGTTTCTTGGGCCAAGGTTACCAGTGGGAACACTCCGACGCTTAAATCAGTGATGAGATGATGAAAGGGCAATAGCAGCCAGAGCTGAAAGCCCAATGACTATATGAGCACAAGTGTGAGGAGTGTGTAACAATCCTTATTGGGCATTCCTTTTATCTATTTATAACGTTACACGGGGTAATGAAAGGATTCTAGGAAAGTCGTCTTTGATAGAAATAACAAGTTTTTACAGGTTGTTAGGATCTTATCTTTTAGAGCCTTTGCCATTGATATATTTTCTACTGGTGCCATTAATCCTGTGAAGTTCTGTCTCCCATGAACTTGCCTACCATGATCCTACTAGCTACAACCATTGCAGGAACATGTGGGATGATTAAGATGGCTAGGACAAGCGATGCTGATTGTCGCCGAGCTTGAGTGCAAAAGGGGCCTGCCTGAGATAGGGTCGGTCAAGAGTCGGGACCTGCCCGAGAGAGGGTCAGGTCAAGAGTCGGGACCTGCCCGAGAGTTGGGAACTGGCCAAGAGAGGCTAGGTTGAGAGTCGGGACCTAGCTGAGAGAGGGCCAGATCGAGAGAGGATCCCGGGCCCCACAATGTGCTAGTGGGCCAGACTAAGGGTAGGCCTTTGTCGGGCTCGACTGAGTAGTCTTTCGGTGTGGGTGCTAGTGGCAGTTGATAATGCTTGGTGGTAGGGCTGGTGATGAGTGCACCACCTAGCCGTCCGATGGATGTTCCCAATTTAGTCGGTGACCCGATAGGCATCTTGAGACCAAGAGAAGAATTGCCATAATAAATGCCTCCCACTTGAGCCCAAAACAATGTCGAGTTGTTCCATTGAGGTTTGTCATTTCTAGGGGACAAGAGTAACCGCCTTGCTAGCCCCAAGAGTGGCATTTATCCTTTTGCTCTCCAAGCATTAATTTACACCTTGGGAATTGCTAGTTGCCACTTTGTCATTTTGGGCATAGTGCTTAGGCAATTTAGGTGAATAATTGGCATATCATTCGAAAAGCTGCACCACGACCCTCGACGATTCGCACGATCATCCTCGACCAACCAGGCTATGCCACATGGCCTACTAGCTATCAGCTTTAAATGATTTGCACAAAGCCCAGGACAGGGAAGAGATTGGTCAGTTAGGATCTCGAGGCAATCATGGTGGTGCTTGAGTGGGAGTGCACCATGCATCATGATCTAGTAGTCTCGGGAGCATCGACACCTCTATTAGAGCCGGTTGAATATTGTATAAATGGGACCCTTATTGTAGCAGTAGGGATTCTTGCTGGCCGAGAGGAAAGTAGAGAATGCAGAGGGAGAAAGAGAGGGAGAAGTCCATGCTCAACCCCCATGAGGTTCCCCCAAGTTGGTCCTCCATTCTCCTTGTGTTCCTCCATAGGTCCCCGTAGGATCTCGATAGCCTTGTAGAGGTCCAGTAGGCGTAGATATCTTCGTTCCTTCCTATTGCCTACAACTTTCTTTTCTTACGTCCATTTTCCTTTTGGCGTAGGAGCTCGATAGCCTTGTAGAGGTCCGGTAGGCGTAGATATCTTCGTTCCTTCTTATTGCCTGCAACTTTCTTTTCTTACGTCCATTTTCCTTTTGGCCAGAAGTATTTTCTCTTGTTTTCTTTTCCACCTTCCCATCCCCTCGACTAGCCTTGTACATTCAAAAGATGTTTTTTGGTGATGAGAGTCACTCTATGAGCAATCCTTTAGGGGCACAAGGGTCTGAGGGCTCTCCTTCCCAGGGGGACTGGATCGCCGAGGGCTCTTTTGAGGGTTCTTCTAAGAGTTCTTCTGAGTAGGTGAGCCTGGTTGAGAAGAACTTGGGCGAGAAAGAGGGCTCGACCGAGGGAGGAGGCTCGGCCGAGGAGGAAGTCCCTATTTCCAAAAAGAAGAGTCAGGCTGGGACCTCTAAGAGTTCAACAAGACCTTTGACGGGGCCGATGTTTGAGGTCTCGACCATGACCAAAGATTAGCTTGTCGAGTTTCAAGAGAAGTATCGGATCCTAGATGAGTTTCACCTTCATGTACCAAAGCATGAAAACCAAGTGACTTCTGGTCTGGCTAATAGTCTAGCCATGTACGAAGAGGACCTCAATGTCGGTCTTCATCTTCCTATGCACCCTTAGTTTGGGATGTTCTTCAATGATACAATATTGTCCCTACATAGCTTGCTCTAAATTCTTTTCATGTCCTTGCTGCTTTTGTAGTCATTTGTCACCTTAATCATTTTCAACCTTGACTAGGGTTGTTTAGAGCTTTTTTTCAATTGAACAAATTTCTCGGCTCAAAGGGCTAGATGTTCTTCGGTCCTCGAAAATGGAGGAAGCATTTTAAGCTTCCCAACTCCATTCATCACTGGAAGTCTTGATTTTTTTTTGTCTCTTTCGACCAATCTTGAAAATTTTGATTGAGTTGGAGAGAACAAACACCTCTCTTAACCAGAATGATCCTATAAACAAGTTGGATAAAGAGGATTTCCAAAACCTTTTTGATATAAAAGTCCTTCAGTTGGAAGGGTTTTAAGTTGTTCTTTATCTTTTCACTGGTCTTTCGATCAACCTGCATGCTTTTCCTCTTTCAGTCATGAAGATGGTCTCAGTGGACCAGGTTTGAGAACACTTGTAGAAAAGGTCAGCCCTTGGTGGAGGCCATAAGAAGAAGGAGCCGTTGTGAAGAAGTACTAGGTTGGAGGACCGTTCGTTGGGGCCCCCTCTACCGTCGCCAAGGCAAAGCATCCTCGAGTCACTTTTGGTATTCCAAGAGTATCCACCCAAAGTGATGAAGAGATGGAGATCATGGTAGCCCCTACCACTACAACTTGAGTGGTATCTCTGATAGTCCCAATCCTTGTTATGCTTGTGGATGTGCCTAGGAAGGCACTAGCTCTGTCGGGGATGGGTAAGATTCCCTCAGCCCCCTTGTTTATAAGGGGTGAAAGAGATTCTTCGACTCCGAGAAGTGCCGAGGCATCCTTGGCCCCGAGAGGAGCTAGGGTTGAAAGGAGGTCTACCGGGCATCATACTACTATTTCCTGAGCCAGAGCCAATGATGGATGTGTGCATCAAGTCCACATCGATGAGGAAGACTTGGTACTCCACAACTCCTTAGTTGCTCAAGAGTTGTCTCAAATAATGTTGCTCCTATGGGACATAGAAGAATTGAAGTCCCTACCCATGAGTGAAGTGATAAACGAGACCTTCCCGATCATGGTAAAGATGAGTCCATCACAGCCACTACATGCCAGTTAGAAATTGTTGCCCAAAGATGGAGCCCAAGAGGGGGGTGAATTGAGTATTAAAAAAAAAAATTAAGCAATTATGTGCACTTCTTAGTGAGGTTATGTAACTAAGTGATAGTGCTCAATGAATTATGTAGCAGAAGCAATAAATATAATGCAAGATAATAAAGAGCAAATAGAGAAAGAAGCAAGCAATCATAAATAACAAGATGTATAGTGGTTCGGTGCACCCTAGCACCTACATCCACTCCCTAAGCTTTTTCTTGGAGATTTTCACTATAATCTATTCAAGATCATAGCCGACTTGTTTTTCAAGGCTCACAAGTCAAAACCCTATGTTGGTTTTATCACCTAGGCTCACCAACAACATTTACAACTTATTTTATCCGAGCTCACAAGTCAAACCCAAGTTGGTTTTATCTCTTAGGCTTACCAACAAACCTCTTTAATTTTTCAAGGCTCACAAAAAATCTTTAACACTAGTTTCAAAATTTTTGAAACTAGCAACAATAAAAGAAATCAAGTATACAATAAATGAGCACAAGAAATAGCTCCTAAAATGAGCGAAAATTAAAGTCGATGTAGCTCTTCTTGAATGCTTGTGTTGTCTTCTTCTTAGAGTTTTTGAATGCACATTTATGGCCAAACACTTGAATGCTCAACAACTCAAAATTGAAAGCTTTTTTGTCAAAGGAATCTTTTGAAAGCTCTTTTTTTGTCTTTTCAAATGATTGGAGTTTGTCTCATATAAATCCTTACTTTTTTGATGACTTGAAGAGGTTTGGTGAGTGTTAAATACCTCAAAACCATTAAAAAGATCGTTAAAGACCATTAGAATTAAAAAAATAGCCATTTGAAGATGTTTGGAGATAATTCTGAAATTCTGAAAAACTAGCTATTACAACATGAGTCGACACTAGGAGCGTGAGTCAACCTCATGAGTCGACCTTTCAAGCTGAATCCAGAAAACTTGATGTTCTGCCCCAGAACTTGTCTCAGGCGATGAGTTGATCTTTTGAGTCGACACTTGAAGTGTGAGTCGATCTCTTGAGTCGACATTTGAGCATGCCATTTGAAAATTTATGTGTTTCTGAAACTTCTGAGTTTTTTTCATGAATCGACCTTGTGAGTCGATACTTGGCCTGTGGGTCAACCTCTTGAGTCAACACTTGATTTGTGCCATCCAAAAAAGCATGCCAAACTCTGAGTTTTCCAAGGATTTGTCCATTAAACCTTTAGATACTTTTTTATAAGAGCCAAAGTAGTTGTTTTGACAATATTCCAAGATTAGAAGATCAATTAAACATGAGAAATCTCTTACTTTCAAATTTGTAAACTTGATACTCTTTTAAGGCCTGAAACTCATACTTCAATTTAAACATTAGTCCAAACATATATACTCAACATTTTGTTATTCATCAAAATCAAGGAGCCAAAGCCAACAGAAATGGTATTACTGAGTAACTGACCCTGTTTGTTGCTCCTATGCAGTTCCTTCACAACCTAATGACTATGCACTCAGTGATCCTTAAGCATGCCGAGACTAGCAATACCTGGGAGACTAAGGTGAAGGAGGTAGAGGATCGAGCAGTGAGTGCTGAGCATCACCATGTGGAGGCCATTAAGCTGAAAGAGGAGATGGTTGCTCAGCTGAAAGGGAATGATGAGGAGCTTGTGAAGTAGCATGGGAGGGTGGCTCACGTGGCAGCCAATCTAGACCACTATGAGGTCCTTCGTAGGCTGGCCGAGGGTAAGGCTCAAGCAAATGAGGAAAGGGCTAAAGCCATCGAAGATTGAGCCAAGGCCATCAATGAACGAGCCAAGGCTACCAAGGAAAAGGCCACAACCGAAGGCTACCGAAGATTGGGCCAAGGCTACCAATGAAAAGCCACTTTAGATATTGCCCGAGCAGTCGAGGAGTACAAAGACTCCGACGCTTTCATGGCCGATGATATTGATGCTGCAATAGGCATTTATATGGTCAGGTTCAGCGATTACAAGGTGAAAGTTATCGAGGATTTCTTGAAATTGAATCTGCACCGTATCACCATGCTGGGAGAAGTGGAAGAAGAAGAGTCAGCTGAAGAAGATGGGGTAGCTAGAGGGCAAGTTGTTGAAGGAGGTGGGCCAACGAGGATGCCATAGGGGTGCCAATGGCGACGATAGTTGCAGTCAAGGTTCCTAAGGAAATGACTATCCTAGTCGAGGTGCAAGTTGCTGAGGAAGCGACAGTCCTGATCGATGTTCCCCAAGAGATAGCTGCCCTGACAGAGGTCCCTGAGGAGCCAGCTACTAGCTCGAAAGTGTAGACTAAGAAAAATCTTTCTCTATTTTTATTTCCTAGGTCATACAAATTTTAGTTTTTCTTTCCTTAAACTTGGAGTCTGATTTTGTAAAGCCTTGTTGAGCTTTGACTAAAACTTGTAAAGACTCATGTTGCTTTTAATGGAAGACTTACTTTTCTTCAATAATAGCATACCAGCTAGGTTCTATTTTTCTAAAACTTTTTCTAAGTACCAAGTCAGCACTATTCCCTCCCCCCTGACCTTAGGACTTTAGGATTTTTCTTTGACATTGCCTTAATTAGCATTTGGGCTAGCTTAGATGTCTCTCAAATGAAGGTGTGTCGGTCATGTTCTATCTGTCGTAGTTCTTTAAGAGTGAAAATTCTTCCAAGTCCTTGGTCAACAGAAGGTGTTGGCCTGGAGTTCTTGGGTCTCTCGGTGCAGACTCTAAGTGATTAAGAGTAAGTCACTCTTCGAAAGTCAGTGAGGCAAAGTTGATTGCATTCCATGTCGGGTGGATGACTTTGACCATCGTTGCCTAGTTCAAGGGTGAGTCGAGAGGTGAGCCATCTTTGAGAGCATCGTGCATTCAATGCATTGATTGTTGCCCTAATGACTACTGACCTCAGTCGACTGGGACATGGCATGAAGTGGGATTAATTGTCAGTTGCCAGTGCCAAACCCAGAGACATAAGTAAACGAGCAATAGCCAAGCGACAACTCTGAGGCGACTGCCTTGCCTGGCTACTTCAAGCATGCCGCATGGTAGACATGCATCAGCTTCTGACCACCAGCACCGGACTTAGAAGAAAAAATTTATGGGATCGAGATCCCAAGCATATGCTTGGTTGGCCCAATTTAGGGCTACCGCACGTCATCCTTTGAAAAGTAGGCCTAGACTATAAAAGGAAGGCCACTGCCTGGTCTTTTTGTTGTGCCTCTTGCTTTAAGCAAGGGTCTCTTGAACTGAGTGAGGTTCTGGTGATTTCTAGCAAGAAAAAGAGGGATGCCGCTGGTGGCTAGGATGCTCGAAGAAGAGTTAGAGTCCGGTGAGGACGAGATGGATGGCATGGAGATAATGAAAGACTGAAGGTATTCTTGGAGATATATGGTAAAGGCACCAAAGGTATCCTTAGAGATAGTTCTACCTGGAATAGCCGCCCTGCCAATAAAATAGTCCAGCATGACTATTCTGAGTGGAACCATGTTGTTGAAATTTCATTGCCTGATATTGATAATTGATCTAGTTGGTGGGATTTTTATTATTGAAGTTCCATCTTTTGTAGGTCGAGCACCAGCCATGGGTATGGAAGATTACTCCTGGCTACAAGTCGAGAGCTAGAAGGTCAGTGGGAATGGAGAAGGCGAAGAAGATTCTTCTTGTAACTTTTTGTTTTCTTTATCTTGTCCGACCTTGTAAGTTTTCGAGTCTAATTTTATATTGAGTCTCGGATATGATCCAACTTTGTACATCTCGGACTTGATCTGACTTTGCATGTCTTGGATTTATTCGACTTTGTCTCCTTCTAAATTATTGAAAAGGGATCATTTTTTAATACTCTGATTGTGCATAGATACTTACACTCTTAAACGTGACATTTTGTTGAGTGCCTCCATTCTCGAGTGTATCCATGTGTCAGATGAGTGTTTCCACTTTGGATTGCAGGATCACACTAAGTAGAATAATCGGCCACTTTTGTCAAAGGAGCACCATTTGGCCGAATGGAGTCAGCCATGAAGGGAGTTACCCAAATGGAGAGGGTAAATTTGTTGCCCTCGTTTACCCGAGTATCGATTGGTCGAATGGGAGTTACCTTTGTAAGGAGTTACCGGAATAGAAGTGGTGAGTCAGCCATCGCTCGCTTGGATGAGTGTCGGTTAGCTAATCAGGAGTTACCTTTGTAAGGAGTTCCT
Organism: Areca catechu; assembly: GCA_021397845.1. Lineage (NCBI taxonomy): Eukaryota > Viridiplantae > Streptophyta > Magnoliopsida > Arecales > Arecaceae > Areca > Areca catechu. The sequence goes on along the minus strand of CM038039.1, from coordinate 199,805,718 downwards.
AAGTAAAAGTGGTGAGTTGGCCACCACTCGCTTGGCTGAGTATCGGTTGATCGATTGAGAGTTACTTTTATGAGAAGTTGTCCAAATGAAAGTGGTGAGTCGGCCATCGCTTGCTTGGTCGAGTATCGGTTGACCAATCAGAAGTTATCTTCGTGAGGAGTTATCCAAAGTGAGAGTTACCTTAACAAGAGTTACCTTTGTAAGGAGTTGTCCTAGCGGAAGTTATCTTTGTGAAGAGTGATTGATAAGTACATAAAAATTAGTAATAAGTACATTAATTTATTAATTAAATTTATTTTATTTAATTAAAACTAATATTTTTATCTAGTGTTTTAATGAAAGAATCCTGTCAATACCAAGAGCATGATTTTAGGAGTTCAACTATGCGAACGGCGCATGAATCGGACTTCAATTAAGCCAGGAAATGAGTTTTGATATTATTATTAAAGAATTTGCACAGAAATTGATGCAGTTGGTCCACAGTGAGCCTGCCAAATGGTCCACGAAGCTTCAACCGGTCCATGGCTGCCATCGCAGCTGGTCCACGGAACAGATCCGCGGACCACAGGCCAAACCGAGATCCGTTTTTGCCGGGAAAATTGCCGGAACTCTTCCTCACATCGGCGAGAGTCTCCTCGTGGCTGGGGAACACGCCGAAAAACCTTCTCAACGCCGGAAAAATTCAAGGAAAGTCACGGTGATCTTCTTCCCATCTCCACGGTCATTTTCTTCCTCCTCTTACCGCCACTGCAGGTCGTCATTCACCGCCACGATGTCGGAGAAGCTCACGAATTTGCCCAGCACCGCTTGCCGCTCTTCCCTCCGCCGTGCATAGTCTTCTTTCCATCTTCTCCGTTCGAAACCATGCCTCCTCCCAACATGTCGGAAAATCCTAGATCCACCATTTTTATTTCAACCGCCGGTTTCCTCCTCTCAACGGCCTTCTTCTCACCTTCACCATCCATCGCCATCTCCGGCGTCGAGCTCATCGGTCCGAGATGTCATCGCCGGGGCCATCCCATTACCATCACAGGAAGCCATTGGCCGACGCTACCATCCTTCTCCTTCTCGGGATCTGCTGACATCTGCACTCCTTCATCACCGCCTGCACCGGTCGAGCATCATCTTCCTCGGCCGGCCACCGCTCCAAGCACTCGAAGAGAACCACCATCGTTTGATTTTTCCCTCTCAGTCGCTATTCACCCTGTTGCGGTCTGCCATCCGCCAGATCAAGCTTGCTGCTCTCCATTATCTTCCGGATCGTCACTGCATCACCATACCTTGATGTCGGTCGGAAGCCATGAGTCGGGAGCTTGAATGTCCGAATGGGATGTGGATAGGAAGGAGGGAAGACCTTCGATTACGGACTTACACGGATAACACCGAATGCCGTGGTTATTTTGGTCATGGAAACGAAGACAGAGAACCGTAAGAAATTGATACAGAGCCCGACGATGAATTCCCACGGGTCACGCGTCCGACTCTATTATAAATAATGACCCATCATCCAACACCTGCAGAAGAGTAGCCGAGAGGCAGAAGCTAAAGCCCGTCATTTTTTTGCCCTTCTTCTTTCCTTTAATTATTTTATTTTTATTTTTGTTTTAACTCCAATTCCCGTTAATAATTTAGAAATTAAATATTTTTTAATCAGATTTGATTAAAAATAAAAAATTATTTTTTTATTTTAAATTCGTTTCTTGCAACTTTTAATTTCTGCATCAGGATAGTTTCATTTTTTGCAAATTTATTTTATACAATTTATATTCCTGTAATTAGGATAGTTTTTATTTTTAGCATTTAAATCCTGCGATTTATATTTCTGCAAGTAGTATGATCGTTTTTATATCATTTTATTTTATTTTAATTTTTAAAGTTTTAATTTTAATCATGTCTGGCTAAGCAAATCTCCTAGGATTGATGATGAAACTAGACCATGATTAGAATCCCTTTTTTGGATTTTTTTTCGGGCTTTAACTTTAAAAAAATTATCTTCTCTTTCCAAACTTATTGCTAAGAAACTTAATGAGCTATAATTGGATTTCAATTCCTTCATAGTTTATGCTTGATTTAGTGCAATATTTCTTTCTTTCCTTATAAGATCTCGATGGATTATAGTTGAGTTAAATCTCTTCATAATCCATGGTTATTACAAAGGAAGAAGTTGAAAGGTTTTATAGAAAAGATCCTTAGAAAAGATTTCAAAATTATTGGTCTAGTGGATTCAAAAGTCCTAAATCTTTAAATTATTTATTGCATCGATTTAATTTATTTTTGTTCGTTCTTGTCAACTTATCTAGGCGAGGGTTTGAACGCAGTTCGAATACAAATTCCTCGTATGATTGACCCATACTCGCTGAACATGCTACTCTGCACACCGTGCGCTTGTAGTTATAACTTAAAGTTCACATCAAATTTTTGGCACCATTGCTGGGAAATTGGTTTGTTTTAAATTATGTTTTAAATTCTTGCTTTAATTTAATATGTCTAGTATTTATTTTTAAATTGGTGAGTGCTGGAAGCTAGGTATACAATCTAAACTATTCCTTTCAACTATCTTATTTTGATTTTAGTTTAATATTTGTATTTAGTTTAAACTTGTTTGATCTTTTTATTTATGCATAGCATTTTTAAATCATTTTAAGTGCACGAACCTAAACAAGATAAGGTGGGGATTTCATCATCTTTTCTTAGCCCACAAACAAGACTCCTTCATTTGCATCAACCCAAGCCTTTAAATAAAATTAATTAGATGCTGACCCTAGGAACATCCAAGCTCATTAGGATAAGGAGACCTAAGGGTTATACCAAGCTAGATTCAATCATTGAATTGGTGTCTAGGAAAGTGGTTCAGGGATTAAGTCTCGAAGAAAGGCGGTTACTTAATTGGTTCCATTCGCTGACACGGCTAATCTAATTAGTGTCTAAGAAAAGCAATGGGAGGACTCCCGCCAATCTTACACTTACCTGGCCAATTTGGTGAATTGGTTGAACTTGGAGTGCTTGAAGGTTGATTTATAACAGTTAGGAGCTGTCTAGTTCTAGGTTATCCCTAGATAGGATTAATTTTGTATGAAACTTGTTTGAAAATTTAAAAAAAAATTAAAAAATAAAAAAATTAAATTAAATTACTTTAGTTAATTCTCAATCTTGACTATTCTGATATAAGGTTGTCCTAGCATAATTAGAAGTTATGTTGCATGGTTGTCCTAGGGTATTAAAATGTTGAATTGATTTAAATTTTTTTTTAAGAAAGCTTCTAAATAAAAAATTAAAAATATATAAATATATAAAATTCAAAAAAATAGAAGAGATAGTAGATTTAGTGAATTCTCCAACTCCTGTGTGGAGAAGGATTTTGGGTCGACTTGTTAGAATCGATTTGATTCCTATTTCAGATCCTACGACCTCTACTATAATGGATTTGACTAATCAACCCCAAATCCTTAAGGATTTATGTTATCCAGTTGGTTCCGTCCAACCTTCTTGCATTAGGTTGTCTCAACCCACTGCTAATAATTTTGAAATCAAACCTCAAATGATTAATATGCTTCCAAAATTCATGGAAATAGAGGATGCATATATATTTATTAGAAATTTGAAGAGGTTTGTGCAACTATAAGGCTACAACAATTATCAGATGATGAAATCAAGCTGAGACTAATCAACTTTGCCCTTAAGGATAATGCCAAAAAGTGGCTTTATAGTTTTCCAAATCAATCTGTCACGACCTGGGAGGGCTTTATAAGAGTATTCTTAAAGAAATATTTTCCTCATCATAAAATAGCTAAGATTATAAATGAAATAAATCAATTTTATCAATTAACTGGTGAGTCATTTTGGAAATACTTTGATTGTTTTAAGAACCTCTTGACCCAATATCCATACCATGGAATAGAAACTTGGAGACTATGCCAAATCATTTATGAGAGTTTAGATTCCAATTCAAGAACCATGCTAGAGTCCATGTGTCGAGGCCAATTTATGTATAAAGAACTCAATGAAGCATGGCAATTCTTAGAAGACCTAGATGAAAAGAATCTATAATGAAAAATAACTAGGAAACCAGAAAAATCCACATCTTCAAGAGGTGGAATGCACCAAATGCAGATTTCCTTAGCTGCAGAGATTAAAATTGCAACCTTGACATGTAGGTTAGAGGCCTTAGAACTTCAGAGACCATCTAGTGTGAACCACGTGTCTGCACCAATGTGTAATGGGTGCAATGCACCAGACCATGTCCTTGAAAAATGTCCACTCCTGATGAACCCAATAAAGAATGGATGTGCACAGGTAAGTGCTACCTATTAGAGACCATTGAACAATCCTTATGCACCTACATATAACCCAGGATGGAGGAATCATCCAAATTTTTCATAATCACAGAACCCAAATGTAGGTGGTCCTAGCTTCAATCAACAAAACCCAAGGCCTAATCTTGTCATGAACAACCTACCACCACCAGGCTTCAGTAATAACAATGATAAGAAAATTAGTTCTTTAGAGAAAAGCCTGAAGTCTTAGCCAAATCCAATATTGACACCAGTGCTAAATTGAGTAATTTTATGCAAACCACGGGCCAACTTCTGAATTCAAACTCGCAGGCCATAGCCTGCTTGGAAATGCAGGTGGGGTAGCTAGAATCTACCATCAGTGAACGTGAATGAGGTAGGCTACCTAGTCAACCTGAGCCCAACCCAAGAAATCAAAATGATCGTCCATCCCAAGGAAATCAAGTTAATCAAGTTAATGCAATTCACACTTTAAGATCAGAAAAGCAAGTTGATAATAAGGTAGATACATCTGACATTAAAGAGGACTTAACTACTGAGTCAGCTGAGCCATCTAATGAACAACCTACCTTACAAACTTAAAATTCTGAAATTAATAGTCCACCAAATCAGGAACCCATAATTTCTAGAGCTCCTTTTCCAAATCGATTAAGGTCTAATTAATAATCGGAACATCTAGACAAAATGTTAGAGGTGTTTAAGCAAGTTCAAGTAAACATCCCTCTACTAGACATAATCCAACAGGTTTTGACTTATGCCAAATTCTTAAAAGATCTTTGTACCAAGAAAAGGACTACTAATATACCAAAGAGTGCTTTCTTAGCAACGAGTGTGAGTTCATACTTGTTGAGTCACATGCCTATACAATACAAAGATCCAGGATCTCCAACAGTTTCATGTGTTATAAGAGAAACCCTCATTAAGAAGGCATTGTTTGATTTAGGGGCTAGCGTAAATATCTTGCCATATTCAATTTATGAGCGTTGGGATTGGGAAAACTACAGCCAACAGGGATCACATTATAATTAGCAAACCAATCTTTTAGAATCTCAAAAGGAATGGTAAAGGATGTCTTGATCAAGGTTGAAAATTTTATCTTTCCTATTGATTTTATCATTTTGGAGACTGAACCAGTATCAAATCATAAAGGTCATATCCTAGTTATTTTAAGAAGACCATTCCTAGCTACTTCTAATTCTAAAATCAATTATCAGAATGGGCTTATGAAACTATCTTTTGGGAACATGACTATTGAGCTGAATATATTCAATTTGGAACATGAATCCACCAATCATGCTAATGTGAGTGTAATCCAAGATGAAATTTATGAATCCATATATATTAGCGATAAAGAAGTTGATCTTGAGTCTAGTATCTGGCCAACACATGAGTATGAAGACATTGATAAATTACTTGGAGATGATAAAAATAGCCAGAGATGGGAGCCTCCTACTGAAACACTTATGGTTAAATCATCAACCAAGCCATTTTTGGGTACGATACTGGTGGGGACACCAAGATCAGACATAGATCACTGGATCCTATTTGGTTTACTGATTAGGATTTTTTTTTTAGAACCTTAGTCATGTGTCATAATTTTGTAAGCAAGTAAGATTTGAGTCCTGTAATAGGTTGAGACTAGTTGATTGTGTCTCAACCCCAATCCAGTATCGAGTCCTGTATTTCAGTATGAGTCCAGTGAGAGTCCAGTTTTTGTACAAGAGGAGAGGATACACTACTTTGGAATTCCACCAGGCCTCATTCAGGAGCCAGAGGCCCTACATCAGCCAATTGGACCTTGTATGCCAACCCAGGGTCCAAGATTGCTAAACATGGGGGTTCATGATGCGGGACGACTCTAATATTACTAAACATGCAGGGAAAATAGTAAACTAATATTTTTTTATTTTTTTATAATTTGATTTGCATGCTAGATTCTCAAAATTAAGTAAGAACTAGCAGAAAGAGTAGCAATGCAAAGAATCACCATGATCGCAGGCATACTCATGCAAGATAATGAAAGTCAGGACCTGGGAATTGAGAAACTTCCAGTTTAGGATAGATTATCTTCAACAAATCAGATATCAAAAAAAGAAGGATGTTACCAGAGATTTGAAGAACTTCCGATGAAGAGATCACACAGCACTCTGATTGGAGCCTGGATGATGAAGCTCGGTTCCCTTGAATTTGATGACTGATTTGGACGGTCCTAGAGGCAAGGAAAGCCTCCTCCGGGGAGGTAAAATATCTCAGGGATCCTGCAAGCGTCAGAGATTAATCAAAATTGAAACTAAGGTTTAGAAGGGAATGGAACTAGGGTTAGGAGTGGACAGCTTTGGGAGGAAGCTCTTTGTCTTGGACGGCAACTAGGGCTTCCTTTCCTTGGGCATGGCTGATCTCCAAGGACATAAAAGGGTGCTAGGGTAGTAGGGATTCGGCCAGGGTACACAAGGAGAGCACTTAAAATAAAAGAACCAATACAAGAACACCAACACAAGGCAATGACTCAAAATTTCAGCAAAGTTGTATTCATAAGAGAAAAGTTATTACAAAGAAAGAGGGGTGGGGTATTTATAGAGCTCCCATGCCCTCTCCTAACTAAGGTTACACTTAGGTTAGGACTAACCTCTCCTTAAGGTATTACAAGTCTTCTCCTAGTTAGATTACAAGTCCTTCTCCTAGCTAGGTTAGAATTACAAGTCTTAAAACAATTAGGAAAATAAATCCCAACTAGGTTAAGAACTTTTACTAGTCTTCTCCTTCTCCCTTCATGCTTTGACTTGGTCAACATGTGAGGATGCCTACTCTTGCTTTGATTGGCGTGTGGGCTTCAAGGGGGCAGCAATGGGCCGGCTCCTCATGGGTTTGGGCGGCCTTGAATGGCATGGGCAGGGCTTGGGCCTCTTGGAATCTGGGGCGCCCTGTGGGAATATTCTGGAATAAAATGGCATCTTGGTTCTTATGGACCTGGGCCTTGAATCTTCTTTGGGATGGGGCGTAGATGGATCTCTAGAATCAAGTGAGGCCTTGTTCTGGAAATATTCTCTGGCATCTGGAGGGAATCTGGGCATCATGCAGGAATCTTGGATCCTGGGATGGCATACAAAGTCCAATTGGCTGAAGTGGGGTCTTCTAGCTCCTGGATGAGGCCTGGTGGAACTCCACAGTAGGGTATCCTCTTCTCTTGTACAAAATTGAACTCTTACTAGACTCATAACTGAAGTACATGACTCAATATACTGACTAGGATTGAGGGTTGAGACAAATCAACTAACCTCAATTTATTACAGGACTCAATCTTAATTGATTACAAAATTGTGACACATGATTAAGGTTCTAAAATTAAAACCTTAATCAACAAGTCATATGGGATCCAGTGATCTGTGTCTGATCCTGGTGTGCCCACCAATTCGATATAGAATAGAGAGAACCCTGTCTGATTGTAAATGCCGGTAAGAAGGTTCTAAAGGCTGACCAGCCAGACTTCATATTGTTGTCTAAGTCTGAGGTCACTTCTATCTGGAAACTGTTAGAAGAAAACAATCTCCATCTTGCTCAGATTAGCTAGTCCTCTTCGTTAGGTATAACCAGTAGATGGCTTCGGCTTTTATCCAGTCTTCATAGTTATCCCTGTTAGCTGACCTCGAGACTTGTTTCTGCTAACAGGTGGCAGGATGAAGCCTGGTGTCGGCTTGCTTCGCCAGTCTGCCAAGAGGAAAGCATTCCAAGCATCCCAAGTTCCTTCAATGGGTCAATAGCCCGAAAGAAAGCCCGGGAGGAGGGAGTCAGCAGGAGCATCGCTCCTACGAGGGAGTCATCAGGGTGGAGAGATGTCCCATCGACAAAGCTTCCACCCAGGGGGAGTTCTCCGATTCATATCCTAGAGAGTCCGACCGCAGCCCTGACCGTCGACTTGCCAACGCCTTGCCCATCTACGAGGGATAAGGGCAAGGCACCTCAAGTCAAAGAGAGTGATAAGGGATACTCCCCTAGATAGGGACTGTGAGATAGACCTCTTCCGCTTCTCGGATGTGAGGGGTCTGGCACTTCCCGATATGGCCAGAAATGTATTGAAGGCCATATTATTGCCCCGTAACTAGGCAACTACTCAGAATCTATGCCTTGCAGAGGTGTCCGATTCAGCCTTCTCTTCCATACTAAAGGTATGATGCTTTATCTTTCTTTGTCTTCTTATGGTGGTCTTCGACATAACTAATCTCATATTTTGGTGACTTATTGCAGTTAGTCCATGAGACCTTCATGGAGGAAAGCGTGGAAGGGTTCGACAACTTCCTCAAGAGCTTGAAGGAGGAGCTTCAAATGGTGAAGGCTGAAAAAGAAGTGGCCGAAGAGTTGAAACTGGCCATGGAAGAAAAGCTCAATAATAAGGATGCCAAAGTTCAGGGTCTAAAGAATGAGCTGAAGAAAGCTCAACTAAATATCTTTGAACAGGAGGCCAAGCTTCGAAGGAGGAAGAAACAGATTCGCTCCTTGGAGCATTCTACCAAGGAGTTTTAGCAGGAGGCCGAGAGGCAGCCAAGAGGGCTGATGAAGCAACCAAGAAGGTCGAAGCAGTGGTCAGGGAGTCTGAGGCTTCGAAGGAGCATGCGGTCAAGGCGATCGAAGATTTCAAGAAGTCTTCGGCATTCAAGGAAGAGGTAACTGAGTCAAGTGTGATCAGTTACAAGTATGGCTTCAACAATGGGCTTAAGGAGGTCCAGAGGCTTTACCCTGATCTCGATCTTTTGAGCATCCCGGCATATGAGATCGTCGAGGAAGAAGAAGGTGAAAGGATTATGCCCTAAAGGCCAATCGAAATGTTGTATTACGATGGGATTTTCTTTTGTATCCCAAACTAGTGTATTGACATTATCAATTAATAAAGGCATTTTATTTTCATCATATGCTGTGTCTTATTAATTGTATTATGATATGATGAATCCCATAGATTAGGGCTATGGTTCTAGGGTTATGATGAGATCATACCAGTGAGATCTAAAGCCTTAAAACCCTAATCTAAAATATTCCTGGTCGATGGGATATTGAGTAGGGGATCAATATTTCTGGTAAGACCAGCACATCCTATGTATACTTGGTGAAGAGGGTGACTGATCTCACAGTCACTTGTGTTTGACACTAATACTAGGATGGGGGTTCTCATTAGAGAATGAGTTCACTGAATGGATCCAGCTTGAGAACATCTAATGGAACCTTATCTGTTTGTCAATAGATAGTTCTCATAGTGGGAGTAGTGCATGTGGTCCTTTGACCTGAGACTGCCATGGTACCTTGTATGCATGAATCCATACTTGGTTCACACTCAATCATGACACAGAGTCATGCATGGGGTGATACTGGGTATGGTGGATTGCATATGGAGGTTGTGAGTAGGTCAAAAAGGAATCGATCAACCCTAGTAAGAGGGAAGCGCATCCAGATGATTTCAATCAAATGAAGATTCGAAAAATCTTTGATCAAAGTATGAACATTAGAAATAGTTTCTAATGGTTCATTAATGAATCATCATTATCAGATTGAGCAAGGAATGTGTTGGCTCCACCCAGTGATTTTGATGAATAACAAAACATTGAGTACATATTGTATTCTAATGAGGATTTCAAGATGTAAGTTTTCAGGAAGAAAGCACCTCAAAATTTCAAAAACTTATGGTGTATGGCACGCAATGGCACGGAGCAATTTTCACATATCCGGGCATCCACTTCAATGAAAAAGGGCTTATAATTACTTAACTATTATGTGTTTATGCATTCATGAACTTTATTTTTGATTTCGAGGCTTTTACACTTGAATCTGGATGTTTTCAGTCTCAAGTGTCGACATCTGGACAGTCAAGTGTCGACACTTCAGCATTTGGCACGGACAAAAATCCTTAGCACGCCAAGTATCGACACCTATATTCAAGTGTCGACACCTGTGCATCAAGTGTCGACACTTGAATGTTCAAGTGTCGACTCCCATAAATCAAGTGTCGACACCTGATAGCCAAGTGTCGACACTTGCAGCCTGACAGCTCTAACGGATCTATTTTTCTAGCTTGCAGAAACTGGTTTTCAAGCTTCAAACGGCTATTTCCAATGCTCCAACGGTCACAAACCATTTTTAGAAGATTTTTGGTGTATTTAATCTCCACCAACCTCATTTTAAAAGAAGAGATGTGAAGAGAAGTGAAGAAAAGAAAAGAAAAGAAGAGAGATGTCTATTCAAAAGCATTCAAGTCCACTCAAAAGCCAACAAAGCCAATATTCTCTCCAAACTTCAAATCAAAAGCCTCTTCTAGCTTGATTCCACTGAAAAAGCCTACTAGCTCAACTTTACTATATTCCAAAAAGAGGCAACTTGAAGAAGAGTGAAGTCAAAGCATCCTTTGGGCTTCAAAGATTCCAATCTACTCTTGAAGAGAGTTTGTTGTAGCTTTTAAATTTTATATCTGTTTTATTGTGCTTTAACCTTGCTTTCAAGGGTGTCTTGAAAGAAGGTTATTGTGGTTTGTTGGTGAGCCAAAGTGTTAAAACCAACTAGGGTTAACTTGTGAGCCCAAAGACAAAACAAGTATTTAGGTTTGTTGGTGAGCCTAAGTGATAAAACTAACTTAGGTTTTGACTTGTGAGCCTTATGAAAAACAAGTCAACTGTAATCTGGTGTGGATTATAGTGGAATTCCCAAGGGTGGCTTGGGGAGTGGATGTAGGTGCTAGGTTTGCACCGAACCACTATAAACCTTGTGTTTGTGTGTGATTGCTCTTTTCCTCTCATATTCTTTAATTAATTGCTATCATCTTGCATCTAATTTATTATTGCTCACAAGCACCACTAGACCTTCACTTTATTGTGTTAAATTTTTAAAGACCCAATTCACCCCCCCTCTTGGGCTCCACTTCTGGGCAACAAGTGGTATCAGAGTACCGGTACTCTCTTGTAGGTCCAAGGATCTTGAGTAAAAGATCATGGCAATCCCAATAGGCATGGGTATTGTTGAAGGTCAAGCTTCAAACCGATCCCTACTTTTTAATGGCACAAATTATACATACTGGAAGACACGCATGTGCATATTTATACAAACTCTTGATTATAATTTATGGAGAACAATAGTAAAAGGTCCTCATCAGCCTACAATGATGATTAATGGCATTCTCACCCCTAAAATGGAAGATGATTGGGATGAGAATGACATTAAGCAAATTGAGCTTAATGCTAAGGCAATGAACCTTTTATTTTGCTCTCTTGATCCTAGTGAGTTTTATAGAATATCAAACTGTCTCTCCGCAAAGGAGATTTGGGATACACTTGAGGTTACCCATGAGGGTACACACCAAGTGAAGACCACCAAGGTTAACATGCTAATTCACACATATGAAATGTTTAAAATGGAACCTACTGAGTCTATCAGTGAAATGTATACTAGGTTCACAAACATTGTGAATGGCATGAGAAGTTTAGGAAAAATAATTTCTAACGGTGAACTTGTGAATAAACTTCTCAGGTCTCTACCAGCTTCATGGGATGCAAAGGTCACTGCAATTGAAGAAGCAAAAGATGTCAACACTCTCCCGCTGGAACAACTGTTGGGTTCCCAAATGACATATGAACTATCCCTCAAACAGAAGAACAGAGAGGTGGATAAAAAGAAAAAGACAATAGCATTCAAATCTACTACCAGAGAAGACTCGAGCGAAGACTCTGAAGAGGATGACGAAGAAGATGAAACAGCTATGTTAGCAAGGAAATTCAGAAGGTTTATGAGGAAAAAGAAATTCAATTACAAAAAGAAACCTCTGAAAGGTGAGCCGAGTAAAGAAAAAGATAAGAAAAGAAGGAGGAGCAGCCCACATGTTTTGAGTGCAAGAAGCCAGGGCATTTCAAGGTAGACTGCCCCTTACTAAAGAAAAGCAGAAGAAAGCTAAGAAAAAAGGCCATGATGGCAACCTGGAGTGAAAGTAAAGACTCCAGCTCTGAGGAAAACAACAGGAAGTAGCAAATTTCTGTCTAATGGCCGATCAAGAAGAGGTATGCTCTGAAACTGAAAATGAAATATCTTTTGATGAGCTTCATGAAATTTTTGATGAACTAGTCATAGAATTTCAAAAATTAAAGTCAAAACATAAAGACTTAAAGAAGCAAAATCTGGAACTAGCTAAAACAAACAACAACCTTACAAATGAAAATGAACACCTTCTAATACAAAACAAAAATTTAAATGATAAGATTATGGCTCTTGAAAATGAAAAGAATATATTTGAAAAGAAAAGTAACTTACTTTCAAATGAAAAATTGTCAAGACAAAATGAAGAAATTTTAATGGAAAACAAAAGATATAAGGAGGAAATCGATAAACTAAAGCCTTTTATTAAAAAATTTACTTATAGTTCTGAAAAGTTAAATTTACTGTTAAATAACCAAAGAGCAGTATTTGACAAAGCTGGATTAGGATTCGGAACTCACAAGAAACAGAAACTCTTTAAAAATTTCTTTGTGCCTGCATCTTCATCAATTATATGCTATACTTGTGGTATTAAAGGACATAAATCTTATATGTGCAATAAAAGAAAATTAAGAAACACTAAGAAAGTTTGGATTCCAAAAGGAACCAATGCCACTAACCAAAAAGGATCCAAGATGGCTTGGGTACCTAAAGTCTCCACTTGATCTTTATTGCAGGTATGCCTTGCAACCAATAAGAAAAGAATGTGGTACCTTGATAGCGGTTGCTCAAGGCATATGACAGGAGATGTGGAGCAGTTCTCATCACTTACATATCAAAATGGTGGCAATGTAACTTTTGGTGATAATGGAAAGGGCAAAATCATCGGTATTGGTAAAATCCATATCACCCCTATCTCTTATATTGATAATGTTTTATATGTTGATGGATTAAAACATAACTTGCTTAGTATTAGTCAATTTTGTGACAAAAATTTTAAAGTTGTTTTTGAATCTTCTTTGTGCATTGTTTCTAGTCTAGATGACAATGGCATTAAATTCATCGGTCATAGGCATGACAATATTTATATGGTTGATCTTGATGATCTCTCTATTCAGAAAGGTCAATGTCTAGTGGCAATGGAAGCCAAGATCGATGAAACTAGTTGGCTTTGGCATCGTAGACTAGGACATGCTAGCATGCATTTAATTTCAAAACTTAGCAAAAAGAATTTAGTAAAAGATTTGCCTAAACTCAATTTTGAAAAAGATAAGATTTGCAGTGCATGTCAACTTGGAAAACAAACAAAATCTTCTTTTAAACCTAAAGGAGTAATCTCTACATCTAGACCTTTGGAATTGCTTCATATGGACCTCTTTGGGCCTACTAGAACATCTAGTTTGGGAGGTAAGAAGTTTGGTCTAGTCATTGTAGATGATTTCTCATGTTTTACTTGGGTCATGTTTTTAGCACATAAAGATGAAACATTTTCTGAATTTATAAGATTTTACAAAAGAGTTTTAAATAAAAAAGGTGGTTCAGTAATTTCTTTAAGAAGTGATCATGGAACTGAATTTGAAAATGCCGATTTTAATAAATTCTGTATTGAAAATGGAATTAATCATAATTTTTCTGCACCTAGGACACCTCAACAAAATGGGGTAGTAGAAAGAAAAAATAGAACTCTTGAAGAAATGGCACGCACCATGCTTTGTGAAAATGATTTACCTAGATACTTTTGGGTGGAAGCCATAAATACTGCATGCTATATTTTAATTCGTGTTTTAATTCCACCGATTTTAAGGAAAATCCCTTATGAGCTTTGGAATTGCAGAAAACCTTCAATCCGTTATTTTCATGTTTTTGGATGCCGTTGTTTCATCTTAAACAATGGTAAAGATAATCTAAGTAAATTTGATGCCAAATCAGATAAGGGAGTCTTTCTAGGCTACTCCACGTCTAGGAAGGCATACAGGGTCTTCAACAGAAGGACACTTGTTGTTGAAGAATCCATTCATGTAGTATTTGATGAAACTAACCAAAAATCTTCAAGAAAAGAAGATGTACTTTTTGATGAATCAGGTAACAAGAAAACTGAAGAAATAAACAACAATGAAGGACTTACCAAGGAACAGAATGATGATCAAAACACTGACGGAGATCAAGCACAAGGTGATGAAGATATATCAACTGTTGATCCTTTACCAAAAGAATGGAGGTATGCTCATGGACACCCAAAAGAACTAATTATAGGTGATCCATCTAAAGATATAAGTACTCGATCATCTCTTAGAAATATCTGTGATTACTTAGCTTTTGTGTCTCAAATTGAATCTAAAACTTTTGAGGAAGCTGAATGTGATAGTAATTGGATAAATGCTATGCAAGATGAACTTAATCAATTTAAAAGGAACAATGTTTGGACATTGGTAGATAGGCCTTCAAATACATCAATTATTGGCACAAAATGGGTTTTTCGAAATAAACTTGATGAAAATGGAATAGTAATAAGAAATAAAGCTAGACTAGTTGCCAAAGGATACAATCAGGAGGAAGGGATAGATTTTGATGAAACCTTTGCTCCTGTGGCTTGACTTGAGGCAATTAGGCTATTGTTGGCTTTTTCCTGTTTCATGAACTTTAAACTGTATCAGATGGATGTTAAAAGTGCTTTTTTAAATGGATTAATTGAAGAAGAAGTTTATATTGAACAACCCCCTGGTTTTGAAGTTTCTGAATTTCCAAATTATGTTTATAAACTTCATAAAGCCTTATATGGATTAAAGCAAGCTCCAAGAGCTTGGTATGAACGTTTAAGCTCCTTTTTACTGAAAAATAATTTTACTAGAGGTAATGTAGATAAAACATTGTTTTTAAAGAAAAAGAATGATGATCTCTTAGTAGTACAAATCTATGTTGATGATATAATATTTGGTGCTACTAATGAATCTCTTTGTCAAGATTTTGCAAGTCTAATGCAGGGTGAGTTCGAGATGAGCATGATGGGAGAACTGAATTTCTTCCTCGGACTCCAAATAAGGCAAACCAAAGAGGGGATCTTCATCAACCAAACAAAATACACAAGAGAAATACTCAAGAAGTTTGGGATGGAGAACACTAAGCCATTAGGTACCCCTATGAGCTCCACATGTAGACTTGACAAGGATGAATCAGGTAAGTCAATAGACCAAAAATTATATCGTGGCATGATTGGTTCATTATTATATCTTACTGCCAGTAGGCTAGATATCATGTTTAGTGTCTGTATATGTGCTAGATATCAGTCCAATCCTAAAGAGTCTCATCTTTTGGCTGTTAAACGCATACTTAAATATCTATCTGGCACAATTAGAATTGGTTTATGGTACTCTAGAGAATCTTCATTTGATTTAATTGCTTATTCTGATGCTGATTTTGCTGTGTGTAAACTTGATCGTAAAAGTACTAGTGGAACCTGTCAGTTTCTTGGAGTAAATTTGATCTCCTGGAGTAGCAAGAAACAGAACTCAGTTGCTCTATCTACGGCAGAAGCCGAATATATAGCAGCTGGAGCTGTTGTGCTCAAATCCTCTGGATCAAACAACAACTCGAAGATTTTGGCATTAAACTAACTAAGACACCCATAAGATGTGACAATACTAGTACAATCAACCTATCTAAAAATCCTGTGCAACATTCAAGAAGTAAACACATTGAAATAAGATATCATTTCATAAGAGATCATGTACAAAACTCTAATGTAATTCTTGATTTTATTTGTACTAATGATCAGTTAGCTGATGTGTTTATAAAGCCTTTGAGTGAGGATAGGTTCTGTTTGATTAGAAGAGAGTTAGGTGTCATTGATCCATTCTCCTAGGACTCTCTTAGTATCATTTTACCTAAGTCCTAAAGCTCAAAACCTATTGTTTAAAACCCCAAGAATTTTGTCAAAATTTTTCTTATTTTTTTCGGAATTTCTTGAATTTTCTTGGCCAAGTGTCGACACTTGAAAAGTGTCAAGTGTCGACACCTGACCATGTGTCGACACTTGACAAATCCGAAGTGTCGACACTTGCGAATCTGAACTGTTTTAAATGGACCGAACAAAGGTTTTTTTGAAAATTTTCTTTCCACAAATTTCTTGGAACAGTGGTCCCCCCTGTCCAAATCCATCCTTTCACCCCTCAATCCTTCACAAATCAGGTATTTTCCCTCTCTAATTTTGTTTTTATTTTTTTATGATTTTAATTTTATTGTTTTCAAACCAAACGATCATGTTTTAGGTTTTCCGAACATTTTTCTTGAATCTAACCGGATTTTTGCATGTTTTAGTGAATTTATAAAACTCCATTTGAGGGAATCATGTTTTAGATTTGTTTTTCTCGGATTTCCCTCATCTTTTGGGCGTTTTTCAACCATTTTTTACAAAAATCACTGTTTCATCAATTTTGGGCAAAATAAAATGGGTTTTCATCTAATTTAAGCATACTAAATCCTTTTATTGATGATTTAGAAGGATTTTTAGTAATACATTTGCAACATTTTCGTCTATTTGCAAAAACCCTAAGTGATTAAAACCCAAATCCCATGGTTTTTGATTTTTAGATCTTACAAAAATAATTCTTTTTGGGATTCAAATGTGTTCCACCTAACACAAATTTTTCCTACAAATTTTGCTCAAAAATTTTGTCATTTGATCAAAACTTATTGATTTTGGTTTTCGAAACCTATCTGAACTCTAATCTCAACCTATAGCCAGTCCTTTGTTCTAAACCCTTCTTCATTCTTCCTGGTCAGTTGGCTGATATGGGTCCTAGGAAGAGACTTGCAGTTAAAGAGAGGCCTAGTCAGGGTACTGAGAGGAGATTGAAGGCCAGATTTGATCCCGCACAGTAGAGCAGTACAGCCACTCCGAGCTCCCCCCTGCAGAGAGGATGGCAGGGAAGTCTGTAGCTTCAGGGAGGAGAGTTGATCTTCAGTGTTTCGACAGGCACCACTTTGGCATTAGGGAGATACTCACAGATGCAGGACTAGTACCCTTCTGCACCATGCAGGAGAGATACTATCCTCACCTGGTGAGGGAGTTCTGCGGTGCACTGGACTGTCGACGACTTTTATGGACGGCATCCGTCAGGGGTACACAGATTTCTTTGACTGATGAGCTGCTGAGCTGAGTATGGGAGATACCCCAGAGAGGAGTCTGTGCATTTTCTTTTGATGATAGAGAGGCGGCTTTCAGATGCATCCTTGAGCGAGAGGATGTTTGCGGTATCTCAGTGATTACCGCGAACCAGTTATCTTTAAATATGCGACTGCTGCACCACATTACCGCACGGATCCTTCTACCGAAGAATGGCAGATTCGATTTCATCACCGAGAGAGAGCTCATGTTGATGACCAGTTGATCGAGAGGAGACAGATTGATATACCCGCCTTGATGCTTTCTCAAATGCATGATGCTGCCACTCAGCGCCGACACTGTTTGCCATACGGGATGGCACTGACCCGTCTTTTCAGAGCTTGTGGAGTATCATTGGAGGGGAGATCCCCAAAGAGATACTGCACACGGATGTATATGATGAGAGGTCACTGCACCGGATGGGATTCAGGATGGTTGGAGGTCGATGGGTTAGGAGAGAATCTGGCCAGGAGCCAGATAAGGAGGATGAGATTCGAGAGGCTGAGGCTGGACCATCTGAGCCAGCAGTTCTTCCTCCAGTAGATATGCTATCGACACAGGCAGAGCACCTGTCGCCTGACGCTTCAGCTCCTCCACCTCCATCTACCGGATTATCTTTTGAGGAGCATGCCAGGGCACAGTTCACATAGATCAGAGGTGAGGTGACTCAGCTGCGTAGCGAGGTCGAGCTTCTACGAGCACAGACTACCTCGGAGCATGCTGAGATTCGCAGATCCATGGAGGAGGGATTTACACGCCTTGAGAGTCTACTGAGATCATTTATACCTCCTGCTGCACCTGCACTTGCTCGATCTGATGATGATGATGATGATGACGGCAGCGATCACTAGAGTGACCATGCTGATTTTGCTGACTGAGGTGATCAGGATATTGACCGAGCCACTGAGGTAGTGGGCACTGACAGTGACAGTATAGGCGGAGCTGATGCTTATGAGGTGGTCAGTCGAGATCCTCCTACCACACCTGCTCCTTCTACTGCACTGGTTGACTTCGTTCCGGATCCTGTTGAGCCAGCTGATCGTCTTTCACCTCCTTCTACCAGATCTTCTAGGGTTGTACCCGCTTTTGGCCCTGCCGACCGTACCAGGAGTCTTAGAGCTTTAGCACCTCCTAGGGCTTTATCCACCAGATCTAGGATTAGTGCTCCTTTCAGTCTTGATGTTCCATCTGATGAGGATTAGCCTCACAGATGTATATTTCAGATCTTGTTTTGTATGTTTGATACTTGACTGACTCTATTTATATATGTATGTTTCAGCTCTTATGTACTGAAAATTTATCTCATATATATATATGTGTTTTTGTTCAGTACCTTGTTATCTTGAAAATTTTGTGCTTCAGTTTATCATTCTTTAGCTCTGATACTCTTTATAATGATATATTTTTAACTCTGATATTCCTTGATATTAGCATAATTTCAGCTCTGATATTTATTTCTCTACTCTCTTTTTGTATCCATGCTAATTGTGAGGGGGAGGTTATTCTCTTTTCTTATGATTGACAAAAAGGGGGAGAACAAGTAATGATTTTAATCTTATTGAGAACAAGTAATGATTTTAATTTTATGGAGAACAAGTAATGATTTTAATCTTATTGAGAACAAGTAATGATTTTAATTTTATGGAGAACAAGTATTTGATTTTAGAATAAGTAATGATTTTAATCTTATTGAGAACAAGTAATGATTTTAATTTTATGGAGAACAAGTATTTGATTTAATGAAAAAAGGTGTATTATATTGATTATATTGATTTCACCTTGCAAAAATCTTTGAAGTTTATCTTAATAAGAAGTATCTAATTAAGGGGGAGATTGTTTTCTCCTATCTATAAAGTTGTTGCCTCTACTGTGACTAAAATTCATGTATATAAATTCTATGGTTAAAGTTTGAACTATATTGTCTCTTTTTCTCAAGGTTTTGTCATCATCAAAAAGGGGAGATTGTTGGCTCCACCCAGTGATTTTGATGAATAACAAAACATTGAGTACATATTGTATTCTAATGAGGATTTCAAGATGTAAGTTTTTAGGAAGAAAGCACCTCAAAATTTCAAAAACTTATGGTGTATGGCACGTAATGGCACGGAGCAATTTTCACATATCCGGGCATCCACTTCATTGAAAAAGGACTTATAATTACTTAACTATTATGTGTTTATGCATTCATGAACTTTATTTTTAATTTCGAAGCTTTTACACTTGAATCTGGATGTTTTCAGTCTCAAGTGTCGACACCTGGACAGTCAAGTGTCGACATTTCAGCATTTGGCACGGACAAAAATCCTTGGCACGCCAAGTGTCGACACCTATATTCAAGTTCGACACCAAGTGTCGACACTTAGGTTCCAAGTGTCGACTCAAGGCCTGAGATTTTTGAAAATACAAAACTTTGTTGGTTCAAGGGTTTTTGTGTCAAGTGTCGACACCTGTGCATCAAGTGTCGACACTTGAATGTCGACACCTGACAGCCAAGTGTCATACTTGCAGCCTGACAGCTCTAACGGATCTATTTTTCTGGCTTGCAGAAACTGGTTTTCAAGCTTCAAACGGCTATTTCCAATGCTCCAACAGTCACAAACCATTTTTAGAAGGTTTTTGGTGTATTTAATCTCCACCAACCTCATTTTAAAAGAAGAGATGTGAAGAGAAGTGAAGAAAAGAAAAGAAAAGAAGAGAGAGTCTATTCAAGAGCATTCAAGTCCACTCAAAAGCCAACAAAGCCAATATTCTCTCCAAACTTCAAATCAAAAGCCTCTTCTAGCTTGATTCCACTGAAAAAGCTTACTAGCTCAACTTTACTACATTCCAAAAGGAGGCAACTTGAAGAAGAGTGAAGTCAAAGCATCCTTTGGGCTTCAAAGATTCCAATCTACTCTTGAAGAGAGTTTGTTGTAGCTTTTAAATTTTATATCTGTTTTATTGTGCTTTAACCTTGCTTTCAAGGGTGTCTTGAAAGAAGGTTATTGTGGTTTGTTGATGAGCCAAAGTATTAAAACCAACTAGGGTTAACTTGTGAGCCCGAAGACAAAACAAGTATTTAGGTTTGTTGGTGAGCCTAAGTGATAAAACCAACTTAGGTTTTGACTTGTGAGCCTTATGAAAAACAAGTCAACTGTAATCTGGTGTGGATTATAGTGAATTCCCAAGGGTGGCTTGGGAGTGGATGTAGGTGCTAGGTTTGCACCGAACCACTATAAACTTTGTGTTTGTGTGTGATTGCTCTTTTCCTCTCATATTCTTTAATTAATTGCTATCATCTTGCATCTAATTTATTATTGCTCACAAGCACCACTAGACCTTCACTTTATTGTGTTAAATTTTTAAAGACCCAATTCACCCGCCCCTCTTGGGCTCCACTTCTGGGCAACAGAATGAATATGAAATTGGATTTGACAAGTATCCATATCCATAGTCATATTCAGGGTGCAAGTAGATCGAAGGACTGAATTGCCCGGTAACTCACTATTGAAGGGTATTTTGGTAAATCCACCAAAATTCCTCATCTTCCGGGTAGGCATGATACGTTGCTAGACATCAATCTTGTCTTGTAGGTCTTCATGAACCAATTGATTTGGTTTCATGAGTCAATTCGATGTGTGATTCGAATTGGACAATTAGGTGAGCCAATTTGATCTAATTAGGTCAATCGGGTTCGATCGGATCGAATCAGCTCAAACCTAAACCTACTGCTGGCTAGATGTGGAATCCAATGGGTCACACACAATAGAGACTTAGCCAAGGAAGTCATTCATGATTTAATTAGGATCATAGGATCCTAATTGGTTAGCCGGATTACATACTAGCATATGTAGGCTAACCAAATTCCTAATCCAATTAGATTGGGTCCGGTTGCTTGCTAATTGGGCTAACCTAATTATGGAAAACCTAAATTAGGTTGAGTCCTAAGTGGGGCTAGCCTAATCAGAGTTAAATCTGATTTTAATTTGGATTTAAGGCATTTTAGGTGCCATACATGAAGAGTCCTAATGGCATGGGACTCTTGGTACCTAAATGATACCTTAACTTCAAAAGGGCACAGAATGAGCTATAGTTCTCTGATTTGAATATAATTTATATGGTCAGAAAGAAAATTTTATGATCTTTCCAATGACACTCATATTGCCTATATTTTGACTAGTCAACATTCTTTGAAATTTTATTAAGAGAAAGATGTTTAATCTTCCTGAACATGAATGAAAACACACTTTTTTTTTCAATTAGATGAATTTTTCTCTAAGTATGAAGTCATCGGATGCATTGTGATCCTCGAGTAGGTAGTCACCCTTTGAAACATATAATAACTTTTAACTTGAATGTAAACTTTCTAAGTATGAGGTCTTTGGATAGGTAGCCGCTTCCGAATATGCATTAACATTCAAATGGAGTGTAAATTCTCTAAGTGTGAGGTCTTCGGATAGGTAGTCACTTCCAAATATGCAATAACCTTCCACTTGAATGTAAATTTTCTAAGTGTGAGGTCTTCGGATGGACTAGGACCTTTTAGATAGAGATTCACTTTCGGGCATACGAATGCCTTCAGTTTGGATTTAGGTTTCTCCATTGCCCAGGGTTTTTAAACTGGACTTCGGCAAGATCGCTGATCTTGGTGGCAAGCTGATCATTCTGGCTTCTTGTCGGGTTAGCCTTTTCCTGCTCACGAGCCAGCTTTTCATAATTAAGGAATCTTGATATTTGATGGAGATCCTGGCTCACTAACCAATGCGATGCCCTGTTCCTGCCAGATGTCCAACCATCGTTGGCGAGGCAATTATTGCCAGGTCATGGGATTGCGATGACCAGAGTCATTAAGGCTGTGCATGTCAGGGATCATATCAGTCATGGCTCCTAGACTTCTCGCAACCACCTTCACGTGAATCGATGCCTCTATAAATTAGGATGAGCACACGTGGCATAATCGAAGGGCGGCCCGTAATATAGGCAGTCAATCTAAGCCATTGATAGGCTTTATATATGAGACTAACACCCCCATAGATCAAACCTTTTTAGGTTTTTTGGCAACGTCGCCCCTTGTGCGATCTTTCCTCCTCTTTTTTTTATAGCTAGCTTCAAGAGTCCTTGTTAACAATGAGGCTAGACATAACACAGCTCTGATGGGCGACGGGTTAATGGCCGGTGGGGGCCCCTCTAATGCGAAGGTCAGACCAGAAATGGACCTACGTCCTAGTGCTTCCACGAGTTCGGATCGATGGTGGCATTCCTATCAACATAGATTCTTCCTCGAAGGAGCATTTCCCTTCACGTGGATGTCTAGCTAGACATCCGGCCGGGATCACTCTTGTAGGGCCATCGAGGGAGTGAGGCCCGCTGGACACGAGCGGAGCTCCCATCACTGTTGGGAACATCAAGCCCGAACTTCCAACTGTAAAGGGAAAAAGTTCGGGGAGATTCGGCGTGTCCATTATCGATGCTGGTTGTAGCGATCCGAGGTAGGTGATGACTTCAACCATCTCCCAAAAGGACGAGAAGGAGGCTAAGGAGCAAGGGCCAAGAGACCCTTTTTCCTTTATTTATCCCAAAATGCAATAAGTGAGTGTCGATGTAAGTACTGTAGGTACATCAGCATCGGTCAAACTGACTTTATATGTGTTTATCTTTGATAGGTTACCCATGATGTTTTTTTATTAGAAGAGAGCATTCATGAGTCCATTGACTTTGGCTAAAGACTTCATAGTCAATTGGCTATGGCCGTAGCCGAGAGAGAAGCGGTTGAAGGGCTTCGGGCTACCACTGAAGAAAAACTAGACAAGGCTGTCACCATGAATAGTTCCTTGGAGAAGGAGTTGAGGACACTCGAGATGTATGCTGTTGAAGTGTTGGCGGAGTTGCAAAGGAGGAGGAAGAAGGCAATTTTGGCTGAACTACCGATGAGAGATTGCCTTCGTAATGCTAAGGTAGCAACGACCCATAAGGCTGAACTAGAGAACAAAATCGCCCAACTGGAGGTGGATTTTTCATCAACCAATGAGAGGGCAGAACATGCTAAAAAGAGTGCTTCCCAGGCAGTCAAAGCTTATAAGAAGTCAAAGGCCTTTGGCAATGAAATGCATGAAGTTGAGATAGTGAGCTACCTTCCTGGCTATACGGACTGCCTGAATAGAGCCACAGAGGCTTACCCAAATCTGGATGTTTCTTCTTTTACCGTACCAGGCGAGGAGATGGAGGAAACAAAGCCCGTTAGCAAGGCAGCGTCAGCCCCTCCATCCGAAAAGGTCGATGAGGGGGTCTTCGCTCTTGATGCTGAAGAAAAATAGCTTCTTACTGTAGCTCTAGCTCTGTTTCTCTTTCTTTCTTTCTTTTTTTGACGATGTAAGTCAGTTGATTATACTACTTTTCTATTAATGAATTAAGATTCTCTTTTTTTTTTTGAAACAGAAGTCTTGGCTCGATGGGCAAACACATCCCGAACAATGCTAGATGTGAAATATTCGGCTTCATAAATATTTGGATGATGTATTCACAAAGAATCTTGAGATTTCACGTCGACTCCATTTTCTTCTTGGGCTTAGGAGTCAGAGCTCACAGAGGTCGTAGAGAAGCTTTTCTGCTCATGTTGATCGGACTCACCACTAGGGTAGGCCGATGGGACCATCCTTAGATATTTTATTGATAATAAGGTAGGTTGTCTAGACCCACCTCAGCGTGTCTACGGATTTACCGTAGGGTAGGCTGCTTGAGCCATCCGTGTGTCTTTGATTAAGAATAAGATAGGCCAATTAGGCCCTCTTCGGCATGTTAGGGAATTTACCATTGGGTAAGTTACTTAAACCATCCCTATGCCTTTGATTAAGAATAAGATAAGCTGATTAAGCCCTTTTGGCATGTCAGCAGATTTATCGTAAGGTAGGTTACTTGACCATCCCTGTGCCTTTGATTAGGAATAAGATAGGCTGGTTAAGCCCTTTTTGAATGGACTTTTTAATGAAATCTCTCCAAAAGGAGACTTGTGTTGATAGTACTTACAAAAATTCTCTACATTCCAAGGCCATCGTAGCATAGAACCAGCTAAGGTCTTGAGCCGATAAGTCTCTGGATGTATGACTTCCTTGATTCGATATGGGACTTCCCAATTGAGGGAAAGCTTGCCTTGCTCCATTGGCTTGGATACTTTAGATCTTCGTAGTACTAAATATTCAGGTCGGAAAGTTAATTCCTTCATCCTAGAATTGTAGTATTTTGTGACCCTACATTCGTACACCGCTATCTTCATCTGAGTATGAAGCCTGGTGCCTTGTAGCAGATCTAAGTTCACTCTTCGACATTCCGAAATATCTAGCTCCTTGTACCGATCGATCCTCAAGGATTGCAAAGTAACCTTCACAAGAAGAATCGCTTCGGTGCCGTAAGTCAAATGAAATGGAGACTCGTCGGTGGCCGTTCTGGGAGTTGTCCGATATGTCCAAAGAATAAAATTTAGTTCTTCAGCCCAGAGCCCTTTGGCATCATCAACCTGGTCTTCAGACCATGAAGAATGGTTCGGTTCGTTACTTCAGCTTCCCCATTAGCCTGGGGATGACCAACAGAAGTCAATTTTTGGAGTATGTGGTATTGGGCGCAGAAGTCCTTGAACTTTGGATTATCGAATTGCTTTCCATTGTCAGTGACTATGGCATGGAGAATTCCAAACTGGAATATAATGAAGTTTCTCACAAAGCTTTCGACCTTTCCTTCAGTAATGTGTGCTAAGGGTTCGACTTCGACCTACTTGGTGAAGTAATCGATGCAAATGAGGATGTCTTCATGGGGCGCGGTCGATGGAGGTAGCTTTCTTTATCTATCTCCATCAAAATTCTCATTTTTTGGGAGATTGAGGGGAGTATATGAATCAAATTTTCTGTCCAATGCTTTGGGATTGGGACTATATCATCGAGTGGAGTCATCGTTATTGGAGGGTGCGGGGGGATTTGGCCCCATGTTGCTTTTCTTCTTGGAAATAGATTTTCCTTCAATCAGGCACAGGTTTGCCGCTTACTCTTTGGCATCCATGTACTTCTAAGCCCTTGCCAGGAGCTCAACGTAGCTTGTCGAAACCTCTTGTCTAGAAAGAATGTGAGCCTGGATGATCGGAGCTCCTTATTTAGAGTGGACATGGCCACATACTCGTTGTGATCAAGGATCTCAAGAGTGGTAGAATTGAATCTCTCAATGTAGTCCTTGAGGCTCTTTCCTTCGCTTTGATGAAGGAGGAACAAGCTGTTGGTGTTCCGAGATGTCTTCTAGCAAGTCCTGAAATATGAGACAAATAGTTTTTCTAATTTAGAGAAGGAGTCAATGGTATTTGGATATATGCTCGAATACCATATTCGAGCTGCCTTCTTTAGGATCGCAGGAAAGGCTAAGCAGTATAATGCATCGGAGGCTCCTTAGATCATCATGTTGGTTTTAAAACAATCCAGATGATCAAGGGGATCTATGGTCCCATCGTAGGATTCCATCTGAGAACTTTGAAATGCCGAGGGACAACTTCCTCCATTATTCTGGAGGTGAATGGAGGCCGCGAGTCATAAGCCATGAACTTGCCATCTCTTTTCTGATCGCGAAACCTTACGATTTGCACTTCAAGCATCTTAAACTTTTCTTCATAGTCGTAGTGGGCTCCTTTCTGCCTAGCACTTTCGGGGGTAGAGTCTTCAGAGGAGACAGAGGGAGATCGTCTGGATCTCTTGCACATTGATCATTAATGCACTTCAAATGTCAGAAACTTCAGCCCTCGTGAGAGGGCCGATCCTGGAGGGAGCATCAAGTAGATCCATGGCAGTGGTCTCCCTTTTCTCTAGATCGGTGACTATGCCTAGAGGTGGCCGGTGGATGCCCCACCTGAAGGGCAGTCTCTTGAAAATTCTGAACCATGGTTGTGAGAGCGTCAACCCGGATCAAGAGGGCTTCGAACTGGTGTTGTCCCATGACCAGTATGGGAGGTGGCACATTATTTTCCATAGGGGATCATTCCTCTGAGAGGGTTGATGTCCCATGCTCGATGAAGCATTTTGAGCCTTACCTTTCACCATTACGGTTCCTTCGAACTCTTCTTTTCAAGAGGAGATGATAGAAAGACTTTTTCTACCTGGTATGCCAATCTGTTGGCATCGAACCTCCATAGACCGGACGGAGCTACTGGATCGCTGGCTCGCCTCTAGAGAATCTTGCAAAACAGATCCCCTGATCGGATTTGCTCTGGTGGGGGACACTTCGATGCCTAAGTCAGTGAAGGCTCGAGCAACAGAATGGAGAGTTCTCAGAGAGAGAGTGAAAGTGACTCAGAGAGTTTAGTTTTTGCTTGGATTACTTACCTTAGCTTGCTTGTTGAGTGCCCCCTCTTACTGGTATTTATAATGGGAGATGTGCTAGAACACAGTTAAGTCCACTTGTCTCTGATTAAGTGGGGTTGGTTAGCTTAATCCCTCCATAACCATAAGCGGTTACTGTCTGATTTTGGCCACCTTGATGTTGCTGGTACTGGAGTTAGTTGCCACGTGGCTAATCCTGGCCACCTTGATGTTGTTGGAGTTAGTGGCTACGTGGTTGGTTATAACAATCATATTTACGTCTGGAGATTGGAGATCAACGGGAGATTCGCTTCAGGGCCACTCCTTCGGAAGGGTCCAAGGTCGAATCGGCTGACTGCCTTACACCTATCCTCTTCGGGGTAGGCTGAAGACATCCCAGCCATTCGCATCAGAATGGCCTTCTTCAGAGCAGACAGGAGTTTTTCTTGGAGCAAGTTGGGGAATGAAGCGGCCATCTTCTTTCGACCAGTCTTTTTCGGAGTGGTCCGAAGAAGACTGGCACACGTGACAGCCTAGGTCAAGGATATGCTTCAGCACCGCTCTCTTTGGCGTAGTCCAAAGACTATTCCAATGATGAGACCGGAACGGTGATGTCGAGTTATTGCTTCTTCAGCTTGTGGAGTCATCTTTGAGCCTTCTGATATGGGCGAGCGATTCAGCAGGGGTTCAAATGCACCATTGAACGAACAATTAGTCTTTGCTGAACCAGTTTATCCCAACACAATCCAAACGGTCAGAATATAAAATATCCTGCAATATTCAAGGACAGACATTATTGTGATGTTAGCTCCAATTATCAATGTGGTTAGTGACAAAGGAGGCAATCTAATCCGCGACGCTGTTGGCCTTTTGAAGATATATCGAATAATCACCATGATGAGAAGGTTGAGAAAATTCTAGATATCATGGATGATTGGATGGGAATTCAGATGCTTTACCCTATCCTGGATTGATAGAATCATCCTCAAGAATAATTCTTTCCATCCCGAGATTCTAATTCGCAGATAATACCTGTTCAAGAAACAGAAACTCTACTTGTAGGATAGATGATTCAAACAGGTAAAAGCCCACCACAATCAAGAGCCTGGTACCTATCGTATATAATAAACTCTGCACCATCCTTACCATCCTTTACACTATCATTGAAATTGATTTTTACTAATCCAGGTGGCATCCCAAAAAATAAAAAATACCCTACGACTTAGCACAAAAAAGAAATTCCAGAATACTAGGACATCAATAGTCGAGCTGGTAGTATTAAAATGGTAACTAAAAGGGAGCTCTATCAAAAACTCGATCGGCAAGTATAATTTCAATATTGAAGACTAAATTGTTTCTTGCAAAGAATTTTGTTCTTCCTTTATTAGGTATAATAATACTCTTGGACTGGTGGCTGTTGTATTACAACAGTCTATTTTAACAGAAAGTAATGAGTGTTATATTTTTAACATTATTGTTTTAATAATATAACTAGAGGCGGCCTGTCATATCCCAC
Organism: Areca catechu; assembly: GCA_021397845.1. Lineage (NCBI taxonomy): Eukaryota > Viridiplantae > Streptophyta > Magnoliopsida > Arecales > Arecaceae > Areca > Areca catechu. The sequence continues at coordinate 199,777,506 of CM038039.1, read as the reverse complement.
CCCGAGATCTTTGGAGCCGCACCGACCCATCCAAGATCCATAGATATTTGTGTCCGTACACATATCAATGGAGAATGATGGGTGGGCCCTACCGCTCGTTCGAATATTCGAAATAGCATGCACGCATTCTACAGCGCAGCGCGACGGGACGAGAAAGATGGGCAAAAGTAAGAGAAAAAATGAACTTATCCCATACGAGAGTGCGCACGTGTAAGACTCCAAGCAATCATCAAAAAGACTCGGACCGCCAACTTCTTGGGCCCACGCTTTCTCTCGTCGCGAGGAGCAGTGCTCCGTCGCTCTTGGTTTGTAACTACATTGCATCAGTTTTATTAAATAAGAGGGTACGACGAGGGATGCAGTTGATTGTGAAATTTTTATCATAATCAATTAGAGTTTTGATTTAGATATATTTTTGATTAAAAAGTTTTAGAGATAAAATAAGAGTTCATGTTGATAATAGTGAAAAAGTTAGGGATATATATAATAAATTTTGTTTACTTGGCTGACACTAGTGATAGTCAGGTTGACGTACTCATCTTCGGATGGAAAATGGCTGCGAAAAAATCAACCACCTTCGGATGGAAAACGATCGTGGAAAAATTATCAACCACTTTCAGATGGAGAACGGTAGTCAGGTTGATGTACTCACCTTCGTGTGGGGAACGGCTGTGGAAAAATCAACCACCTTCGGATGGAGAACGGCTGCGAAAAAATTATCAACCACCCTCGGATGAGGAATGGCTGCGGAAAAATTAATATGTGCCATGTATCGAACATTTCCTGACTGAAATGGGAGACCGCCTGGGGGTGGCCACCCCCTGGGTCTAACTCCACTTCCCCTTTTGTTCTAGCAAAGAAGAAAAGAAGAAGAAGAAGAAGAAGAAGAAGAAGAAACCAGGTAAAGCCTTCCTCCTCTCAGGACGCCCCCTTTTATTTTTTATTACCTTCTCAATTTTTTTAAATAATAATTTAATTTTTTTAATTTTCAGTTTTTTCCGTTCATCTTATCTGTTTAAATCATGTCAAAATTATTAGATAGATCATATCAAATTATTAGATAGATCTGGTTTAGTGGACCAGTCCGATAATCCCTCATCATATTATCTCTTGTATTCAAATAATTCAAAATCAAATGAAAAATGCATGTATACGTGCCCAAGGGTTTGGACAAATGAAGCTGATCTATGTCATAATTTATTCCAAGTCCCGTGGGGATCTTGTCCGAGAGAAGAGATGGAATATTAAAATTTATCCAACCATGATGATAATTGGTCAACAATGAAATTGATTTTAACCTCGAAAGAAAATGTGAAATCCTGATCTTTGGGCCTTTTGGACTAAAGTTGGCAGTCCTTACCGATTTCGGTTCGAAAGTGAGAAAAAAAAATAGAGAGGTGGAGCAGGGGAGATTGGCTCTCCCTTGTCCGGTCAAGGTTTTCGCCGGAGATCTAGGGGGAGAAGTCGTGCAAGGAGAGGGAGGTGGTCGGCAATGTGTTGGGATAGGATGAACTCCGATTGGTGGGGTATTTGCTCCCCAAATGGCGAGGAGAACTCGTCAGAAGTTTTCTTTAAATCCTCTCACCATCGCTGAATCGAGCCCCAATGAGCCCTCCCACGCTGTCGTTCTCCTCTCCGGCGAGCACCCGAAAGTTCGTCGAGGCCCGGTGAATTTTAGTTTATTGTTTAGAAGGGTTTATTTCAATCTTTTTGGATTGATTCGGGTTGATTTTTATCTTGGGATTGTGGACTACCGGTGGCCGCGCCGCCGTCGTCCCTCTGGCTAGCTGAACCCCTTTTCCGATGACCATCTTTCATGACCGCCGTCGGCAACCGTGGGGGGGGGCGGTTCGATTGAGCTGAGGAAAAATAGGGGTTCGGGAGAAGAAAGAAAGAAAAAAGAAAAAAAAAAAAAGAAGAAGGCCTCTGTCTCGTGGAAAAAAAAGAAAAGAAAGAAAAAAAAAAGGAAAAGGAAAGAAAAAAAAAGAAGAAAAAATAATAATAATAAAAATAAGAGGAGAGAGAAGGAGAGCGGAAGAGAGAGAATGAAGATAGAGAGAAAAAGTGAATATGGAAAATTGAAAAAAAAATATCGAAAATAATGATAAAATTTGAATTGGATTATTTTGAAATTTAGGCCAAGACCCATATCGGACTAAGAATTATTTTTCTATGCTAGTTTATCTTAGATAGGAAATTGATTATATAATTGATCTTATCAGGGATGTCATCTTAGCCTATCGGAAGAGCAGTATCAGAGTTGATTCAATTAGGCATTATAGAATTTTTGATAAATTATATTGACCTCTGATATTATATACCAAATATATTATGTATTTATGAAATATTAAATATATGTAGTATATTTAAATATGCATTGAATTGTATTGGGTTGCATGTATTGTGTCGGTGTGGATGCTCTCTAGTCCGACTATGATCACACGAGGATCTAGTCTTCTTTTGGACCTCCAGTGGGGCAATCACTGGCGCATGACCGATAAGCAGTATGTATACACAGGAGCTAGTTGCCTTATTTTATTTTTAGCCATGCGCGGCAGTTGCTGGCACATGTTGAGGATGCATATTTTTTCGTGTGATATCAGAGATAGTTTCCTTCTAGGCCTCCAGTGAGGCGATCACTGGCACATGATCGATATATGGTATGTATAGTCAGGACTCTTTTCTCTTTCGGGGCTAGCCACGGGTCGATCGTGGTCATAGTCAGAGGGACTATGATAGTAAAGTAAATGGTTGGCCATCCATAGTCGTGTCGATTGCATTAAGTGTACATATTTACATAGTATTACTGGTTATAATATTTTGATGCTGGATATCTTGTTTGTATGATGTGTTGATCCTTGTTGTTTGTTAATGGCATATATATGTATGTATATTGGAGGTGATGATAACTTACAGAGCCTGTATAGCTCATCCCCGTTTGACTATATTTTTGTTATAGATTTGGAAGATCTAATGGAACTTTGGGACCAGCCAGTGAGGAACTAGGATTTAGGTATTAATACTTTAGTTTATAAGTTATCTAAAATTTTAGTAGAATTTTATCTACCTATTAATCTTGATGAAAAATTTTAGAAATAATGGATGAAATTTGTTCTTTACCATTGCTTGGATATTGAATTGAAGGATAGGCCTGGCATGATTTCTAGGATGATACCTAGGATTGTGCGGATGATCGCGTTACCGATTCCAGTACTGGATTTGGGACGTGACAGAGTGGTATCAGAGCAAAGGTTCAAGATCAAGATGCCTTAGTTAGTGAGAGTGGGGTAGAATTAAGGTTGATATGGCTACATCGCTGACATGGAACGTGTGTCAGATCCAGCTGGATGCTGCCGATGCCACATGGATTTTTCTTTCAAAATTCCCCGCTCGAGAAGTGGCGCCCCTGTTCCCTTACCAGGTGGCGCCCCAAGACGGGTCCACCTCTGTCGAGGTCGAGCCGGACTCTCCTACTCCTTCGCCAGGTGGCACCCCAAGACGGGTCCACCTCGGTCGAAGTCGAGCCTTCCTCTGCCACTTCGCCATGTGTCCACCCAAGAGGGGTCCACCTCGGCCGAAGCTGGCGGCCCCCCTGCACCCTCGCCAGGTGGCACCCCAAGACGGGTCCACCTATGCCGAAGTCGAGCCAGGCTCTCATGCTCCTTTGCCAGGTGGCACCCCAAGACGGGTCCACCTCGGCCGAAGTCGAGTCTCTCTCTGCCACTTCGCCAGGTGTCCACCCAGGAGGGGTCCACCTCGACCAAAGCTGGCAGCCCCTGCTCCCTTGCCAGGTGGCACCCCAAGACGGGTCCACCTCTGCCGAGGTCGAGCCGGGCTCTCCTACTCCTTTGCCAGGTGGCACCCCAAGACAGGTCCACCTCGACCGAAGTCGAGCCTCTCTCTGCCACTTCGCCAAGTGTCCACCCAGGAGGGGTCTACCTCGGCGAAGCTAGCAGCCCCTGCTTCCTCACAAGGTGGCACCCCAAGACGGGTCCACCTCTACCGAGGTTGAGCTGGGCTCTCCTGCTCCTTTGCCAGGTGGCACCCCAAGACGGGCCCACCTCGGCCGAAGTTGAGCCTCTTTCTGCCACTTCGCCAGGTGTCCACCCAGGAGGGGTCCACCTCGGTCAAAGCTGGCGGCACCCTGCTCCCTCGCCAGGTCGCACCCCAAGACGAGTCCACCTCTGTCGAGGTCGAGCCGGGCTCTCCTGATCCTTTGCCAAGTGGCACCCCAAGATGGGTCCACCTTGGCTGAAGTTGAGCTTCTCTCTACCACTTCGCCAGGTGTCCACCTAAGAGGGGTCCACCTCGACCGAAGTTGGCAGCTCCAGATCCCTCACCAGGTGGCACCCAAGACGGGTCCACCTCTATCGAGGTCAAGCTGGGCTCTCCTGCTCCTTTGCCAGGTGACACCCCAAGACGGGTCCACCTCGACCGAAGTGGAGCCTCTCTCTGCCACTTCGCCAGGTGTCCACCGAGGAGGGGTCCACCTCGGTAGAAGCTGGCAGCACACTGCTCCCTCGCCAGGTGGCACCCCAAGATGGGTCCACCTCTGCCGAGGTCGAGCTGGGCTCTCCTGCTCCTTTGCCAAGTGGCATCCCAAGACGGGTCCACCTCGATCGAAGTCGAGCCTCTCTCTGCCACTTCGCCAGGTGTCCACCAAGGAGGGGTCCACCTCGGTTGAAGTTGGTAGCCCCTGCTCCCTCGCCAGGTGGCACCCCAAGACGGGTCCACCTCTGCCGAGGTCGAGCCGGGCTCTCCTGCTCCTTCGCCAAGTGGCACCCCAATACGGGTCCACCTCGGCAGAAGTCGAGCCCCTCTCTGCCACTTCGCCAGTCGTCCACCCAGGAGGGGTCCACCTCGGCCGAAGCTGGCAGCCCCTACTCCCTCACCAGGTGGCACCCCAAAATGGGTCCACCTCTGCCGAGGTCGAGCCGGGCTCTCCTGCTCCTTCGCCAGGTGGCACCCCAAGACCAGTCCACCTCAATCGAAGTCGAGCCCCACTCTGCCACTTCGCCAGGTGTCCACCCAGGAGGGGTCCATCTCGGCCGAAGCTGGCAGCCCCTGCTCCCTCGCCAAGTGGCACCCCAAGACGGGTCCACATTTGCCAAGGTCGAGCCGGGCTCTCCTGCTCCTTCGCCAGGTGGCACCCCAAGACGAATCCACCTTGACCGAAGTCGAGCCTCTCTCTACCACTTCGTTAGGTGTCCACCCAGGAGGGGTCCACCTCGGCCAAAGCTGGCGGCCCCCTTCTCCCTCGCCAGGTGGAGCCCCAAGACGGGTCCACCTCTGCCGAGGTCGAGCCGGGCTCTCCTGCTCCTTCGCCAGGTGGCACCCCAAGACGGGTCCACCTCGGTCGAAGCTGGCTGCCCCTGCTCCTCCGCCAGGTGGCATCCCGTGATAGGTCCACCTCGGCCGAAGTCAGCCTTACTCTGCAAAGCCTCGGGAAGGCAGAGGCACAGTTCACGAGGTCACCACAAGAATTGACGTGCACTGTGTCCCGTATAGGGTGCCAATACGGCCTGTAGCAGTACGTGGAACCTCGTTTACATCAGTTAAGCAGGGCCCTGCAATCGAGGAATAAGATCCATGTGGTCAGGGGCCTGAAATACTGGAAGCCCACCGTCAACGCCCCGAAAGGAGGGCTCCTGTGCTTGGCTCGAGGTCCCGCCAGTTTTTCCCCTTTCGTGACACACGGCGGACGAGGCATGCCAGCCACTTAACTCCCGGACTTGAAGGAGAAGGGGGAAGGATCGAGAGATCTCCGAAAGTCTCCGGGGAGGGGACGGGGGCTGAAAGCGGTTCGGTGGTATAAAAGAGATGGTAAAAGCAAATGAAAAGGTAAGCGGACAAGAGGGAAGAGTACCGAGAGAACGATCCTAGGACCCCGGAAGTCCTCAGGCACGAGCTTGGTGAACCCAACGCAGGAAGCTGGGCTTCAACCCCTCTCTTCCTCACACTTCTTTCATCTAAATCTCCTCTAAGCACGGGGATCCTTCGGGAACCCATCTTAGTGGACCTGTTCCATCTTGTCATTCTCTAACTTGATCATCGGAGTACCCCCGCCGAAACCCCCGGCCCGGGTCTCTGACCTTGTTTTGCCGTGCCGGAGGCTTGGAGATCTCGAGGTAGGAGAATCCAAGGACCGGTGCCCGCTCACAAGCTACAGGCCACCGCGGTAAGATCTGCAACAGATTGGCGCAACAGGTAGGGGGCAGAACAGCAATCCCTGTACAAGCAAGCTCTCCGTAAGCAAGACTGTACATCAACCATGGTGGTGACGCGTGGGCGCGAAGCATCCACCAGCTGAGCAGGAGAGGTTCCCTCTCTCCCGGGCCCGCGCAGCCCGGAGAGGGAACTTCCTGCTCCATCTCATCCTCCTCAGCCATCCTCGGTGGACGGTCCTTTCGCAGCCGTCGTCCAGCAGCTTCAAACACTGACTACGGCCGTGCGGCAGCTACAGCACCAGCAGAGCTCCTTGGCCACCCAGCCCCAGCCGGGGACTCCCGCGGCCCGAGCAACTGGCCCCCGTAGAAGCCTGTGCTCCATTTAAGGCAGGCCTTCCCATCCGCGGGCAGTAACCAATCCCCGCGAGAGCCATCAAACTCCCACGAAGAGAAACCACAATGGTTCGGCGGATCACGAGAGTCGATCCCCGGTCGACGATGCTGAAGCAGTACGGCGCAGCAGGCGCCATCAGGGCAAGGCCCCTCGTCGTGACCGATTGGCACCACCTTCTTCAGCGGCCTCGGTGGAAGGTTCCACCGATGAGGCCATCAGGCGCCTGGCCGAGAGGCGTTTGGAGGAGCATGAACGCAAGTTGGCGAAGCTTTCCCGTTGTTTTGCCAACATGCAGAGCTCTCCAACCGAGCCAGTGGGCTATAACGCCCAACCACCCTTCTCCCGGAAAATCCAAGAGGAGCCGATCCCGAATCGGTTTCGCATGCCTCAGGTGGATCCCTACAATGGGACCACTGACTCCTTGGACCATTTACAGAGCTTTAAGGCTCTCATGAGAGTCTAGGGAGCGACGGACGCTCTTCTATGCATTGCTTTCCCGGCCACCCTCCGGAAGGCTGCTCGAGTGTGGTTCACCCGCCTCGAGCCAAAATCCATCAGCTCCTTCCAATAGCTGGAAGGAAAGTTTGTGGCGCACTTCGACGCCTGCCGAAAGGTGCTGCGGGAGGTGGATAGCCTCTTCTCTATCCACCAGCAAGACCAGGAGCTGCTGCAGGACTACGTCACCCGCTTCAAGATCGCCGCCCTGGAGATTTATAGCCTAGATGAGCCTGTCGCTATGCTGGCGTTGAAGCGCGGGCTCAAGACCTCCCATCTGATGTATTTCTTGGATAAGAAGCCCCCGAAGACATATTCCGAGCTTCTCCTTCGTGTCCACAAGTACATCCGCGCTGAGGAGGCCGACCGCACCAGGCGAGAGCTGGACGGGAAGCCTTCGAAGAAGCCTGTCCCAAGGGATGTCCTTGGGACCTAGAGGCCTGGACCACCTGCAAACTTCCGTCCGGGTTCGAAGCTGAAGAGTGGTGCTGCCCAGAGCGAGCCTTCACCCCTTCCCTCGCTCCTAGGACGAAGATCCTCATGAAAATTGAAGGTGAGAACTACCTCCGCCGACCTCCTCCTCAGAACCCAAGGAACACCCGTGACAAGACGAAGTATTGCCAATTTCACCGTGAGCACGGCCACGACACGGAGGAGTGTCGTAATCTAAAATGGGAGATCGAGGAGCTGATCAAGAGGGGCTACCTCAGGAAGTTTGTGAGGAGTGAAGCCCCGGCAGAGCACCAGCCACTCGCGGCCCTTCCTCCCGTCCCCGTGGTTGACAACCGTCCAACAAAGAAGCCGGTGGGCATGATCTCTTGGGGAATAGGACGCGCATCGAAGAGAGCCCGGGATGTGGGAGACCTGGAGAATGTACCCCCCTTTGAAAAGGGGAGTGAAAGTGAAAATGTAAACAATAATGCAGTGGTGGTTGAGATGACCATCGCAAAGCATCCTGTACATCGTATTATGGTGGATAGTGGGAGCTCTACTGACATACTTTTCTATGATGCTTTCTTCCGGATGAATTTGTCTCATGATCAGCTAAAGCCAGTACACACCCCTCTTGTGGGCTTCACCAGAGATTCTGTGGGGGTCGAAGGGGAGATCACACTCCCTGTTACCACCGGATCCCCACCCCGGCAGAGCACGGTCATGATGACGTTTACCGTCGTCAAGCTCCCATCACCTTACAATGCTATCCCGGGTCGTTCAGGGCTCAACCAGCTAGACGCGGTCATTTCCATCAAGAGGTTGCTGGTGTAGTTCCCTACCACCTTTGAGACGGGAGTGATGAGAGGGACGGCCCAACCTATCCCGCATTGCCTACAGACGGTCCCAGGGGCCTGGAGTGCCGAGCTCGGCTTCGACGTTGACGATCTCGACCTAAGAGCGCAAGATCCCAGGGGGGCCCCGTGGAGCGCTTATTGACATACCCCCTCGGATCATACCCTCAGAAAATGGTGCAGATAGGAGCCCAACTCCCGGAAGATGAGTGGGCTTGCTTGCCAGATTTTCTCCGGATGAACCTGATGTGTTCACCTAGTCTACTACAGACATGCCAGGTATCCCCTCGGAGGTTATCACCCACCAACTGAAGATTGATCCAAGGTGCCGCCCAGTCCGCCAGAAGAAGAGAAGTTTTGCTGCAGAGAGATAGAAGGCCATCAATGAGGAAGTGGAAAAGCTTCTCGTCGCCGGCTTTGTACGAGAAGTGCAATATCCTAGTTGGCTGGCGAACGTGGTAATGGTGAAGAAGAGCAACAGCAAGTGGAGGATCTGTGTGGACTACACTGACCTCAACCGAGCTTGCCCAAAGGACAGTTTCCCTCTTCCAAAGATCGACCAGCTCGTGGACACTACCTCGGGGCATCGCCTCCTCTCTTTTTTGGATGCTTTCTCCGGATACAACCAGATCCGAATGCACCTGGAGGATGAGGAGCACACCGCCTTCGTCACCGACCGCGGGACCTACTGCTATAAGATGATGCCATTCGGCCTCAAGAATGCAGGTGCCACGTACCAACGTCTGGTCAACAAGGTCTTCAAAGATCAAATTGGCCGCAACATGCAGGTGTACGTGGATGACATGCTGGTATGAGCAAGCCAACTTCGGACCACGTCGGCGACCTGGCGGAGACCTTCAGTAACCTTCATCTTCACCAAATGAAGTTGAACCCCGCGAAGTGTGCTTTCGGTGTATCCGCGAGGAAGTTCCTGGGCTTCATGGTGATCCAAAGAGGAATAGAGGCCAACCCGGAGAAGGTTCAGGCGATCCTGGACATGGAGCAGCCCACCTCCAAGAAGCAAGAGCAGCGACTCACTGGCCGAGTAGCCGCCTTGAGCCAGTTTATCTCAAGGTCCGCTGACCGCTGCCGGCCCTTCTCAAGGTGCTAAGGAAGATGCATGACTTCGCCTGGATGAAGGAGTGCCAGGAGGCATTTGAAGAGCTGAAGAAGACGTTGGCATCGCCATCATTTCTTTCCCAGCCGGAAGAGGGAGAGGAGCTCCTCCTGTACCTGGCGGTCACACCGGAGGCCGTCAGTTCGGTCCTGGTTCGGACGAACGACAGAGGAATGCAGAGGCTGGTGTATTACACAAGCAAACTTCTTCACGATGCAGAGCTCAGGTATTCTCGGTTTGAGAAACTGATTTTTGCGCTAATCGTGTCCGCCCAGCATCTCAGGTCTTATTTCCAAGCGCACCCCATTACGGTCCTGACGGATCAACCATTGAAAGCGGTGCTAAGCTGACCTGACACGTCTGGACGCCTAACGAAGTGGGCGCTCAAGCTCAGCGAGTTCGACATCACCTACCGGTCGAAGTTGATCATGAAGGCACAGGTGCTCGCTGATTTCTTGGTTGAGTGTGTAGGCCTGGACGAGGGGCCGGAAGAGAGCCCCCAAGACCGGTAGCCAGAGCTTGGATCGGAGGAAGATGTCTGGATCCTTCACGTAGACAGAGCCTCGAACTCCTGTGGGAGTGTAGCTGGCCTCATCTTTGCCAACGGCGAAGGGGTCATCGTCGAGTGTGCGCTCTGCTTCCAGTTCGCCGCCACCAATAACCAGGCGGAGTACAAGGTGCTCCTCGCGGGGCTAAGAGTTTCCCGCGAGCTTGGTATGGCCTGCCTCAGGGTCTTTACCGACTCACAGCTAGTGGTCGGGCAGGTCTCGAGAGAGTACGAGGCTTGGGACCCCCAAATGGCAAGATACCTGGAGCTCGTACGAACGAGCGCAGCAAGTTTTAGGCGCTTCAGCGTCTCCCATATTCCTCGTGGGGAAAGTGCTCGCGCAGATGCTCTCTCCCGCCTGGCAACCCTGCCGGACTCATCACTGGGCCGCGCTTACATCGAGCATCTCAAAGCCCCGAGCTATGAGACACCCATGGAAGTCCAGCAGGTCAACCCAGAGCCCAGCTGGATGGATAAGTACATCGAATACATCACCAACGGTACCTTGCCAAAGGATCGCGTGGCGGTCGGTTTGTATTGATGGACGAGCTACTGTATCGGAGGTCCTACTCCTACCCACTCCTCAAGTGCCTGAGACCCACCGAAGCCGCACTCGTGCTCCAGGAGATCCACGAGGGCATCTGCGGGAACCATGTGGGGGGCAGGACGTTGGCATGTAAGGCCCTCCGTCAAGATTATTTCTGGGAAACAATGAGAGAAGACGTCGCTAACTTCGTAAAAAGGTGTGACCGATGCCAACGACACGCTGTGGTGCAACGTCAACCTGCTGCTCCGCTCTCCCTACTCTCCGCCCCGTGGCCGTTCGCTTATTGGGGCATGGATCTCCTCGGACCTTTCCCCCCGGCATCCGGGCAACGGAAGTTCCTAATTGTGGCTATCGACTACTTTACGAAGTGGGTCGAGGCCGAGTCCTTGGCCCGGATCACGGAGGCAAATATCACCAAGTTCCTTTGGAAGTCAATTATCTGTCGCTTCGGTTTGCCCCACACCATCATCACCGACAACGGATGCCAGTTTGATTATCGAGAGTTCAAGGAGTTTTGTGACGACCTCAGAATCCATCATCGTTTCACCTTGGTGGCGCACCCTCAGACTAATGGAGAAGCCGAGATAACAAACAGGACCATCTTGCAAGGCCTCCAGACAAGATTAGACCAGGACAAAGGGAGGTGGGCAGAAGAGCTCCCGAGCATCCTGTGGATGTACCATACTATCCCAAGGATGGCCACGGATGAGACCCCTTTCAACCTCGTCTTTGGAGTGGAAGCAGTTATTCCAATAGAGCTCAGCCTGCCGACCTTGCATGTGGAACAGTACAACGAGGCGGAGAATCCGGTGCGGCTGCTACTGAACCTGGACCTTCTTGAAGAAACGAGGGATAGGGCCCGAGTTCAGATGGTGGCTTATCGGCAACGAGTGGCCAGATACTACAACTCCAGGGTGTGACCGAAGTCCTTCCGCCAGGGAGACTTAGTGCTATGCCGCGCTGAAGCTTCCTAGCCGTAGGAGTGCGGTAAGCTCTCCCCAAATTGAGAAGGCCCTTATAGGGTGGCGAAGTCGCTTCCCCACGGGGCGTACTACCTGGAAGAGCTAGGTGGATCCCAGTTCCTGCGGACCTGGAACGCCTCAAACTTGAGGATGTACTACCAATAGTGTAAGACTCCCTAAACTTTAGCAATAAAATCTTTTTTCACCAAATGCCTATTCTCGTCTCGTAGGACAATCGCCATTCAGCTCTAGTTTCGACGAGCAAGGGCAAGGCAAAAGATCCGCGAAGGCGCGAAGTCCCCTCTATCAAAAATCCTGGAGTTCAGTCCGGAATGTCGCACGGAATTAGATTTTGACATGCGACCCTGAAGTTCAGTCCAGAAGAGATCCCGGAGACTTAGGTCCCGATCCTACAAAATCCCAGAGCATAGCTCGGTAGGTCGCGCAAGGCTCAATTCCAGCCTGCAGTCCTGGGGTTCAGTCTAGAAGTTCGCATGGAACCTGGTTCCAAAGCGAAGTCCCGGACCTCGGTTTGGAAGGTGGAGCTGAACCCAGTTTGCCCATGCAATCCCGGAGTTTAGCCCGGAACGCACCACGGGACTCAGTGCCGGGGTTCAGTCCAGAAGATGCACAAAAAAAAAAGAAGAAAACAGAAGTGAGAAAAAGAAGGAACAAATTAATGGAAGAAGATCTTCATTTCTATTAAAAAGTTTCTTACAAAAGAGGGCCCGACAGGCCGGGTGATCCAAAGAAATAGGAAATGAGTTCATGATAAAAACAAAACAAATGGAGCCACAGGGCTACTTCACTGTAGCCGCGTCCTCCTCCGGTTGGGGGGCACCCTCTCTGTCGGCGGCGTCGTCAGAAGGCTGTTCGGGGATCGCCACCTCAGCAACCACCGTAGTTGAAGCTCCCTCGGTGGGCTCCTCCCTCCGGCCACCCAGGACGACTCCGTTGAGGTCGAGCTCGGGGAAGAAGGAACTCACCTTTTCCCGGCACACCTCGAAGCCCTTCAGGAAAGAGTCGACGACCGCCTCGTGCATCTCGACCGTGAACTCCTCAGACACCCGGAACTTCGGCACGGCCTCCTGTGCCTCCCTCTTGGATGCCTCCAGCAGCCCATTGACATAGGAGTTCTTCTCCTTAGCCGCGCTCAACTCCTTGAGGACCTCTTCGACCCAGTGCTCCAGCGACCGGGATTAGACCCTGAGGCGTGACACCTCCGCCGTGTCGTCCTCAGCACGGCACTGGTTCGAGATCCTCTCCTCCGATAGAGAGGTCTCGAGCTTCCTCACGCGCCCCTCGGCGCAACCCAGGTCCATCCGAAGGGCCTGGTTGTTCTCCTGCAGCTCGACCCCCTTTTCCATGAGGTCCTTGACGTCAGCTACGAGTTTGCCGAGCGTCTTCTCCTTCTCGGCATCCTTCTTGGCGTAGCCCGAGAGGAAGTTCCTCGGCAACAGAACGTCCATCCTGATCTGCATCAGAGAAAGAGATGGGATGTTAGAAGGATCCAACTGAAACTTTAAAAGATGAGAGCTCGGGACTTACCGTGAAAAGCAGAGGGAGGATCCCTAACAGCGCATCGGCGTAGTCCTGGCCGCCCCTCAGACGGCGATCCCGGGGCATGCTCGCGAACTCCATCATCCTCTCCGCGAGTCCTTGACACGGATAACGGAGGAGCTGGTGGTGAGACCTGGGGGTGGAATGCAAGCATCGGCAGCAGGCTGGGTGGCCATCCCTCTGCTGGGTGGTGCGGTCGTCGGTGGAGCTGCTGTCACCCTGGTGGCCATCGTGGAGACGATCGGCATAGTGGCCGGAGCTGGCATCGCCCGAGGGGGTTCCAGTCTCCTCTCTCACCCGACCCTATTGAGCTCGATGATAGGGACATCGAGTGCGTGAGACTGAGGCGGACCCGTTGCCCCGGGGACGGTAGCAGTAGAAGTGGGCGTGGGCCCCTGGCTCGCCTCAGTACGAGCCCTCTTCGCTGGGGCCTCCTGGGTCCCTTCAGCAGCGTCCCTCCTCCGAGCGCCCTCCATCAAGCTTTCAATGGAGAACTTCATACCTGGAGGAAAGAAACGGTTAGGTCAGTTTGAAAGAAAAGAAGAGCAGAGCAGAAAATGAAGGCAAAAGAAGGAGATCCGAGGTCTCACCCAACTCCCGGATGGGACTGATTCCTGCCTTGAATATATTCTGCTCCGAAAGCAGAACATCGAGAGCCGGGACCACGTCACCCAGCATCTGCGTGTAGACCTCTTGGTCCACCGGCTCAACATGGGAGTTCCGGTTTGGGGACTGGTCTGGCTCACTCCAGGCCCAGTCGAATCCTCAACTGAGGTGAAGAAGAAGTTGTTCTTCCAACCCTTGATCGATAAGGGGAGGTCGAACCTAAAGCACCTAGGCTGAGGCGAAATATACCACCAGCCATCATCGGTAGAATAGCGCTTCAGGGTGAAAAGGGCCCTGAACAGGGAGAAACGGGCAATAAACCCGTGAAAATGACAGAAGACGATGAAGGCGAAGATGACCTGGATGGCATTGGGAGCCAACTGGGCTAGAACAAGGCGAAAGTGACTGAGAAAAGAAAGAAAGAAGGGATGAAGGGGGAAACGAAGACCTCCAACAAGGAAGTCCTCGTAGAAGGCGACCCTCCTAGGGCCACTCGAGGTTACTCGGTCCCTGGGTCCTGGGAGTGAAAGACAGATTGAATCCAGGACTCCATAGGTATCCCGAATCCAGGAAAGGTCATCTCTAGTCATCGTCAATGCATAACCGGAGGGACCAGAAGAAGAGACCTCCACCACCGGAGGAGGAAGAGAGGAAATGGGATGTGCGGAAACTACAGGGGGAGACCTAGGACCCCAAGGGATGCCTATGGTCATGGCCCCTGATCGAAGTTGCCTCCGGACCTCGACCAGAATCTCTTCCCCCTTTGAGGAGGAAGATGATGGAGTCCTCAGCTGGGAAGGACCGGCCTCGTCCGGGTTTGAAGAAACAAGACGGCGACGCGCCATCGAGGAAGAAGAAGCAAGAAGAAGATGAGATTCATAGTGATGCAGAGTCGGGAGATAGAAGAAGAGGAGAAGATGTCGCAGGCACTCACCAAGATGTTTTGTATCGAAAGGTTGGCAACCCCTGGGAGATGAAGGGAGATCGCTGCAACTGCCGGCGAGGTGTGAGAAAGCAGAGAGACCTCATTTCCGGAAAGTCCCCCTCCTTTTCAAACTCAATCAACAGCGGTTGTATGCCTCTTTCCATTCCGAGCCATTAGAAGACCGCCACGTGGAGGCACGCCCGACATCGACGCTTCGGTCCGATGGAAATTACCTCGGTTTCGAAACAGCGTATTAATTGCCCGTCATACGCAAGCACGTGGCAGCGTCCCACAGGGTCTCGGGTGCAACAAAAGTGGCAGCAGCGATCATGGCAATTATGGTACGAGATTTTTGCCTTTTCCATGTCATCTCCGTATTAACTCCCCACGCCCCAAGTCGTGACGCTTCGATGGGACCTAGGGATGGGGGGCAACTAATATGGCTACATCACTAACGTGGAACGTGTATGAGATCCAGCTGGATACCACCGGTGCCACATGGATTTTTCTTTCAAAATTCCATGCTCGGGAAGTGGCGCCCCCGCTCCCTCGCCAGGTGGCGCCCCAAGACAGGTCCACCTCTGCCGAGGTCGAGCCGGGCTCTCTTGCTCCTTTGCCAGGTGGGACCCCAAGACGGGTCCTCCTCGACCGAAGTCGAGCCTTCATCTGCCACTTCGCCAGGTGTCCACCCAGGAGGGGTCCACCTCGACCGAAGCTGGCGGCCCCGTGCTCCCTCGCCAAGTGGCACCCCAAGACGGGTCCACCTCTACCGAGGTTGAGCCGGGCTCTCGTCCTCCTTTGCCAGGTGGCACCCCAAGACCGGTCCACCTCGGTCGAAGTCGAGTCTCTCTCTGCCACTTTGTCAGGTGTCCACCCAGGAGGGGTCCACCTCGGCCGAAGTTGGTATCCCCTGCTCCCTCGCCAGGTGGCACCCCAAGACGGGTCCACCTCTGTCGAGGTCGAGCCGAGCTCTCCTGCTCCTTTTCCAGGTGGCACCCCAAGACAGGTCCACCTCGGTCGAAGTCGAGCCTCTCTCTGCCACTTCACCAGGTGTCCACCCAGGAGGGGTCCACCTCGGTCGAAGCTGGCAGCCCCTGCTCCTTCGCCAGGTGGCACCCCAAGATGGGTCCACCTCTGTCGAGGTCGAGCCAGGCTCTCCTGCTCCTTTGCCAGGTGGCACCCCAAGACGGGTCCACCTCGGTCGAAGTCGAGCCTCTCTCTGCTACTTCACCAGGTGTCCACCCAGGAGGGGTCCACCTCGGTCGAAGCTGGCGGCCCCCTTCTCCCTCGCCAGGTGGCACCCCAAGATGGGTCCATCTCTGTCGAGGTCGAGCCGGGCTCTCCTGTTCCTTTGCCAGATGGCACCCTAAGACGGGTCCACCTCGGTTGAAGTCGAGCCTCTCTCTGCCACTTCGCCAGGTGTCCACCCAGGAGGGGTCACCTCGGTCGAAGCTGGCAGCCCCTTCTCCCTCGCTAGGTGGCATCCCAAGATGGGTCCACCTCTGCCGAGGTCGAGCTGGGCTCTCCTGCTCCTTTGCCAGGTGGCACCCCAAGATGGGTCCACCTCGGTCGAAGTTGAGCCTCTCTCTGCCACTTTGCCAGGTATCCATCCAGGAGGGGTCCACCTCGACCGAAGCTGGCGGCCCCCTGCTCCCTCGTCAGGTGGCACCCCAAGATGGGTTCACCTCTGCCGAGGTCGAGCCAGGCTCTCCTGCTCCTTTGCCAGGTGGCACCCCAATACGGGTCCACCTCGACCGAAGTTGAACCTCTCTCTGCCGCTTTGCCAAGTGTCCACCCAGGAGGGGTCTACCTCGGTCGAAGCTGGCAGCCCCTGCTCCCTCGCCAGGTGGCACCCAAAGATGGGTCCACCTCTGCCGAGGTCAAGCCGGGCTCTCCTGCTCCTTCGCCAGGTGGCACCCCAAGACGAGTCCACCTCGACCGAAGTTGAGCCCCTCTCTGCCACTTCGCCAAGTGTCTACCCAGAAGGGGTCCACCTCGACCGAAGCTGGCAGCCCCTGCTCCCTCACCAGGTGGCACCCCAAGATGGGTCCACCTCTGCCGAGGTCGAGCCATGCTCTCCTGCTCCTTCGCCAGGTGGCACCCCAAGATGGGTCCACCTCGGCCGAAGTCGAGCCCCTCTCTGCCACTTCGCCAGGTGTCCACCCAGGAGGGGTCCACCTTGGCTGAAGCTGGCAGCCCCTGCTCCCTCGCCAGGTGGCACCCCAAGATGGGTCCATATCTACCGAGGCCGAGCTGGGCTCTCCTGCTCCTTCGCCAGGTGGCACCCCAAGACGGGTCCACCTCGGTCGAAGTCGAGCCTGTCTCTGCCACTTCGCCAGGTGTCCATCCAGGAGGGGTCCACCTCGACCACAGCTGGCGGCCCCCTGCCCCACGCCAGGTGGCGTCCCAAGACGGGTCCACCTCTGTCGAGGTCGAGTCGGGCTCTCCTGCTCCTTTGCTAGGTGGCACCCCAAGACGGGTCCACCTCGACCGAAGCCGAGCCTCTCTCTGCCACTTCGCTAGGTGTCCACCCAGGAGGGGTCCACTTTGGCCGATGCTGGCAGCCCCTGCTTAATGGGGGACAGATGGGTAGGATCGTTGGTGAGCCTAGAAGTCACCAAAATTAGGGTATCATGTTTTTTTTTAGAATTTTTTAGGTAAAGGGTGGCGAAGGAATAGTGGGGATGGAAGACAAGGTTTGGAACTCATGGACTTTAGGACTCACCCTAACGAAGAGACCTCTCACCTCTAAGGCATTACACCCTCCTCGATACTTGGAGGCATTAGGATGGATTTCAAAGGCCACGAGGAGATAGAGAAGATGGAATGGGAAGGGGATAACTGGGCATGACCTCACATCATGTCCTGGGATTGGGCCGCACACCCTCTCCTCACGGAGTGAAATAAAAAAATCACTTTTTTCTAAAACTCATTTTCATTCCCAAAACTTGACTAAACTCCAAAAACTATTTTTTTACAAAGGACCGAGGGTGGTATTTATAGACTTGTCCAACCGTCATTTGAATTTGAATACAGGATAAAAAGATAGAGATGATTCAAATTCAAACACAAGATAGGATAAGATAAGCCTATCCATATCTAAATCCTAACCAACCAAATCATAATTCAAAATAGATAAAGATATATCCTAAATAAATTTATTGAAATCTGTGCTGCTTCGAGATCAGTGCTGCTCTGGGATCGGTGCTGCTCCGGGATTAGTGCTGGCAATGTCCCCATCATTCTCCTAAGGTGGGAAGAACTCGACTCCGTCGAGTCAAGATCAGCGGGGACTTTGGTGGAACCAAATGCATTCAGAAAGAAGTTTTGCTCTGAGATATGTGCAACTATGAAATCTGTGCAGCACTGCTTGTGTCAAAATCTGTGCAGCTCTGAGATCGATGCTTCACCATCTCGATTCATTCAAAACCCAACATTTCTTTTTTTTTTTTGACAGCCCTGCTTTGAGATTTGTGGAGCTTTGACATCCGTGTAGCTCTGAGATCCGCACAGCTTCGAAATTCGTATAACTTTGAAATGCGTGCAGCTCAAACTCGTGCGGGACTTGAAGTCGACAACTGGGGTTTCTTCTCCACGGATCGAAGGGGAACGGAGCAGGGGGTCTTCCGGAGGGCAGTCTGGTGGGCGTTCGTCGGCGGCGGCACTGGGGTGGAGACAACATGAGCCGGGGACTGGGAGGCCGAGGGCAGGTTGACGGGTGCGGGGGTAGGGGCTTCTTCTTCCTCGGCCGGTGACTGGGATTGGGGATGGAGGCCAGCGGCTGAGAAGATGTCACGGGAGGCAGTGGATGGAAGATGGGCTCGAACGGAGGGGTTTCGCCGGGGAATGGAGAGGCGGGAGGGGGGCGATGTTGGCCGGAGACTGACGCCGGTTGGGGGCTTCTTCCCTTGGGTATGATGTGGAGTCTTCGATCGGATCTGGGCGGTCCGGTGGCAGAGGTGAAACATCGAGTGTTGCGGCACAGATGCAGGGAGAGGGAGAAGGAGTTCGGCCGTTGGGGAAGGCTGGCATCATCTAGGAATGGAGGAGATGGCCGGTCGGACTCGGAGGCGGAAGGGCCGGCAGGGAGGGGGCGAGCGGTGGCTGGTCCCGATCGGTGCCTTGAACGATGAAGGGAAAGCACGGTTGGCTTGGTACGGGTGGGAGATGGACGGAGGCTGTGGAGGCTCCGGCAGCAAGCGAAGAGACAGTCGGCCGGAGTCTTTCACGGGCGGTGAACTTGGAGTCATCGGAGGGGTGGACGTGGGGGACGTTCTCGAGAGAGGTCTCGGTGGCTATGGAGATGATGAGACTGGACCTGCCGGTGCCAGGGTCGTCGATGACGACGATGTGGACACTAGTGCGACCACCAACGATCGCGGCGTTGGTCGCCATAGGAGGAAGGGGAGAAGGGGGCGTCGATCGCTGGTGCACGGACGGAGGGTTGGGCGGAGACTCAGCCACAATGGATCCGGGGCTGAAATTGGTGCCAGGGGTTCATCGACTGATGGAAGATCCGGTGGAGGTGCCGGTCCGAGAAACTTTGGTCGCAGAGAAAGATGGTGGCAATGAGCAGTGGAGCAAGAACAGGAAAGATGGAGAATGGCGAAACCGATGGGGAAATCTTGGTTTGGGGGAATCTGAGTTTGGGAAAGAAACGTACCCTAATTTGACCTAAAGCTCTGATACCAAAATTGATGGGGGACAAATGGGTAGGATCGTTGGTGAGCCTAGAAGTCACCAAAATTAGGGTATCATGTTTTTTTTAGAAATTTTTAGGTAAAGGGTGGAGAAGGAATAGTGGGGCTGGAAGATAGGGTTTGGAACTCATGGACTTTGGGACTCACCCTAACGAAGAGACCTCTCATCTCTAAGAAATTACACCCTCCTCAAAACTTGGAGGCGCTAGGATGGATTTCAAAGGCCACGAGGAGATAGAGAAGATGGAATGGGAAGGGGATAACTGGGCATGACCTCACATCATGTCTTGGGGTTGGGCCTCACACCCTCTCCTCACGGAGTGAAATAAAAAAAACCACTTTTTTCTAAAACTCATTTTCATTCCCAAAACTTGACTAAACTCCAAAAACTATTTTTTTACAAAGGACTGAGGGTGGTATTTATAGACTTGTCCAACCCTCATTTGAATTTGAATACAGGATAAAAAGATAGAGATGATTCAAATTCAAATACAAGATAGGATAAGATATGCCTATCCATATCTAAATCCTAACCAACCAAATCATAATTCAAAATAGATAAAGATATATCCTAAATAAATTTATTGAAATCTATGCTGCTCCGAGATCAGTGCTGTTCCAGGATCGGTGCTGCTCTAGGATTAGTGCTGGCGATGTCCTCATCACTGCTCCTCCGCTAGGTGGCACCCCTTGTAGGTCTACCTCGGCCGAAGTCAGCCTTACTTTGCAAAGCCTCGGAGAGGCAAAGGCACGGTTCATGAGGTCGCTACTAGAATCGGCGTGCACCGCATCCCGTACAGGATGCCAGTACGGCCTGCAGCGGTACGCGAAACCTCGTTTACATCAGTTAAGCAGGGCCCCGCAATCGAGGAATAAGATCCTCACGGGCAGGGGCCTGAAACACTGGAAGCCCACCATCAACGCCCCGAAAGGAGGGCTCCCGCACTTGGCTCAAGGTCTCGCCAGTTTTCCCCCTTTCGTGGCACACGGCGGACGAGGCGTGCCGGCCACTTAACTCCCGGACTTGAAGGAGAAGGGTGAAGGATGGAGAGATCTCCGGAAGTCTCCAGTGAGGGGATGGGGGCTGAAGGCGGTCCGGCGATATAAAAGAGATAGTAAAAGCAAATGAAAAGGTAAGCAGACAAGAGGGAAGAGTACCGAGAGAACGATCTTAGGACCTCGGAAGTCCTCAAGCGCGAGCTCGGTGAACCCAGCACAGGAAGCTGGGCTTCAACCCCTCTCTTCCTCACACTTCTTTCATCTAAATCTCCTCTAAGCACAGGGATCCTTCGGAAACCCATCTTAGTGGACCTGTTCCATCTTGCCATTCTCTAATTTGATCGTCGGAGTGCCCCCGCCGGAACCCCCGCCCGGGTCTCTGACCTTGTTTTGCAGAGCTGGAGGCTTGGAGATCTCGAGGTAGGAGAATCCGAGGACCAATGCTGGCTCACTAGCTACAGGCCACCGCGGTAAGATTGGCAACAAGGGTATTGAAAGATATTTGATGATTTGAGAAATTATATTAGAGTGCGTAGCAGAAGTGTGGTGGGCTAAAGATATTAAAGTGTATTGTAATGGAAGAATGGAGGTTCTTATTGGGATTACTAAATTTAGACAGAATGGTACTTGTGAGTATTGGATTATGTATATCTGAGTTTCAGAAGACTTAGATTTTTTTAAATTTCGAGGTCAAAATTTTTTATAGGAGGGGAGAATATGAAACCCCGGCCTTTGGGCCTTTTGGGCTGAAGTCGACAGCCCTTGCCGACTTTAGTTCGAAACTGAGAAAAAAAAATAGAGAGGCGAAGCAGGGGAGATTGGCTCTCCCATATCTGATCAAGGTTTTTGCCGGAGATCTCAGGGGAGGAGTCGTGAGGGGAGAGGAAGGTGGTTAGCGATGTGTTGGGTTAGGATGAACTCTAATCGGTGGGGTATTTGCTCCCCAAACGGCGAGGAGAACTCGTCGGGAGTTTTCTTTAAATCTCCCTCACCATCGCTGAATCGAGCCCCAATGAGCCCTCCCACACCGTCGTTCTCCTCTCCGACGAGCATCTAAAAGTCCGTCGAGGCCCGGTGAGTTTTAGTTTATTGTTTAGAAGGGTTTATTTCAATCTTTTTGGGTTAATTTGGGTTGGTTTTTATCTTGGGACTGTGGACTACCGATGGCCACGCCACCGTCGTCCCTCTGGCCAATCGAGCCCCTTTTTCGATGA
Source organism: Areca catechu (assembly GCA_021397845.1). Classification (NCBI taxonomy): domain Eukaryota; kingdom Viridiplantae; phylum Streptophyta; class Magnoliopsida; order Arecales; family Arecaceae; genus Areca; species Areca catechu. Next base: position 199,755,987 of record CM038039.1, on the reverse strand, counting down.
CCATCTTCCATGGCCACTGCTGGCAACTGTGGGGGGGGTGGTTTGATTGAGTTGAGAAAGAACATGGGTTTGGGAGAAGAAAGAAAGAAAGAAGAAAAAAAAAGGCCTCTATCTCGTGGGAAAAAAAATAAAAAGAAAGAGAAAAAAAGAAAAAGGAAAAAAAAATGAAGGAAAATAATAATAATAATAAATAAGAGGAGAGAGAAGGAGAGAGGAAGAGAGAGCTTGAAGATAGAGAGAAAATGGAAAAATGGAAAATTGAAAAAAAAATGTCGAAAATAATGATAAATTTTGAATTGGTTTATTTTAGGATTTAGGCCAAGATCCATATCGGACTAAGAATTATTTTTCTATGCTAGTTTATCTTAGATAGGAAATTGATTATATAATTAATCTTATCAAGGATTTTATCAAACCTATTGGAAGAGCAGTATTAGAGTTTATTCAATTAGGCATTACGGAATTTTTGGTAAGTTATCTTGACATCTGATATTATATGCTAAATATGTTATGTATTTATGAAATATTTAATATATGTAGTATATTTAAATCTGCATTGAATTATATTGGGTTGCATGCATTGTGTTGGTGTGGATGCTCTCTAGTACAACTATGATCACACGAGGATCTAGTCTCCTTTTGGACCTCCAGTGGGACTATCACTAGTGCATTACCGATGAGCAGTATGCGTACACAGGAGCTAGTTGCCTTATTTTATTTTTAGCCATGCGTGGCAGTTGCTGGCACATACTGGGGATGCATATTTTCTCGTGTGATTCAGAGATAGTTTCCTTCCGGGTCTCTAGTGGGATGATCACTGGCACATGACCGATATGCGGTATGTGTAGTCAGGACTCTATTTTCTTTCGGGACTAGCCATGAATCGATCGTGGCCATAGTCAGAGGGACTAGGAGTGTAAAGTAAATGGTTAGCCATTCATAGTCGTGTCGGTTGTATTAAGTGTACACATTTGCATAGTATTGCTGGTTATAATATTTTGATGCTGGATATCTTGTTTGTATGATGTGTTGATGCTTGTTATTTGTTAATGGCATATTTATGTATATATATTGGAGGTGATGATAACTTACTGAGCCTGTATAGCTCATCCCCTGTTTTCTTATATTTTTGTTATAGATCTGGAATATTTAATGGGACTTTGGGACTAGTCAGTGAGGAACTAGGATTTAGGTATTAATCCCTTAGTTTATAAGTTGTCATAAATTTTAGTAGAATTTTATCTACCTATTAATCTTGATGGAAAATTTTAGAAATAATGGATGAAATTTGTTCTTTACCATTGCTTGGATATTGAATTGAAGGATAGGCATGGCATAATTTTTAAGATGATACCTAGGATTGTGCTGCCGGTCGCGTAGCCAATTCCAATACTGAATTCGAGACGTGACAGAAAACTAGCAATGATAGTAGGTGCTTATCCTAAAAAGTAATGGACAACACCAAAAGGGTAATCAGACTCCGATAACCTGATCTCCAAGCTTTGATAAAGCTATACTATAATTTTATTGACCTACAAATTACCCCTGTTTGCATAATTTTTGGGTTGGGACGTAGCATCGGATAGTCTTGGAAAATTACTACTCTTTTCATCCAAGTTATTATTTAGCTTGAACTTGAAAGTTTGACGTAATTATTGCAAGAAAAAATTACACCTCAACCAAACTTGTTCAAAAAATACTGCGCCAGGGTATTCAATGCTGAGCCAAGGTATTTAGTTAGCGTATCCAGGAAATACTAATTCAAGATACTTCTATTACAAAAGCATATCAACATTATCGTTGGGAATAATGTTTGAAATATTATATCTGCTCATTAATAAGAATATCTCATCTGATAAGACAGGAAGTAACCATCAGATTAAATATCATACTTGAGAAGGTATGAATAACTATTTGATTGATCTCCTTTATTTTCATAATACCTTAGTCTCTATTTATAAATAGAAGCCCACAAGGGACTCCAAGGTGTGCAATCACAACTTCCCTTCTGTAATCATTTTTTTCAAATACTTACTCCTTCCCATTTATTTTAGAATCATAACTTGAATATCAAAGTGTCTTCACCATAGCCAATTATAGTTAGGGACTTCTTTAGCAAGTTTTATCACCGCTAGCCAGTAATCACTGTCAACCATCGGCTACTCCGACTTAAATTTTGTAGTAGATATTAAATCTAACATGAGAAAATCCACAGATAAATCATACAAAACCAAAAAAGAACCAAATCTAATCACGAAAAAACTAAAAAAAAATTGAATAGAACCAAAACAGGATAATATAAAGATATACTAGAATTTGGAAGAATGAAGAGAAGTACAACCACTGCGATATAACACAACGGTGGCATGAAAAATAGAAACATGTGATTTAGATTAGACAGCCCTTTTTCTCTCACTACCCTTATCTCTATGGGTTAGAGATACAATTGTTTTAGATAATAAGCTGCTAGAATATGAAAGACAAGAAGGGAAAAGGCAAGCAAGAAGAGCAGTAAATAGTGAGGACAAAAATTATCAAGGCATGTCCCGAGAGGGGGCCTGAACGAGGCACTACACCGGGATAAAACTTTCTTATCTTTTTATTCTATCAAAAAAAAAAAAAAAAAACCATCCCAAGATGCCATCTGTAGAGGAGGATTCATCTCCACCAAATGCATGGTTTGCTTGTGACTTTCTTCCAAGATACAACGATCTTTCCACAAATTATGCATGTAGTAGATGATACTCAAATTTCAAATAGTATTATAGCAATCATCTGGAACTAAGATAGAAGCAAGCTTAGAGAAGAAAGAGGCTCAAAACTTCAATTCCTAATCCGATAAAGACACTAATATTTATAGAGCAATGGTCTCACAAACATTCATTGATTTAGGCCACTCGGTCAAGGAATAACTAGTTCTTAATTAAATAAAGAGCTAGTAATTGAGCTAATCAAATCAACAAGCAAATATGGCAATCCCGTGTGAGTATTAAGAAGAAAAAAAGAAAAACAATATAATAAAATCAGGTTAAATCTGATTGATTGAACATTTTTAAAATTATGAAAGTAGAATGAGTCAAATAAGTTATACAAGGACATGAAGATAGCATTAGTCTACACGTGCCATGATATGCTATTCTTGCAGACACGTGTGGCTAATGCTATCAAGTCATACCGCATCATTCATATCACACGCGCGTACGCATGATGCTGCACCTCAAGATTTTAATATTCCTTAAGCACCTACAAAAATATTAATAAGAATATTGAAAATAATAAATGTGACAGGGATTATCAACAACACCTTGCTATATATTCTTTTTATCATCCATTATTTAGTGGAGTTAACTCAATCATAAAACATGTAAAAGATGAAAGCTGGGACAAATCATTAAACCAAAAAATGGATCTCAAGTGTGATTAAGGGGAAAATCCCTTCTTTAATCAGTTTTTTAATAAAGATGTTCACCTAAAGCCCATCAAGACTAAGAATAGGTATGATGATGGAAGGAAGAAAACTTCCTTTCAATCATGATATTAATTAATGAAAAAAAATTCACTAAAGGGGTTATTAGTGTTCAACCCAATGGCATGACACAAACTAGCAAAAGTACAAGTACAAGTAAAGCTAGGAATGCAACTGAGTTGAACTATTCAAGTTGGATCTGACTTGAGTAACATGATACTTTACTCAAAAGCTCGTGAATCTATATAGCAGAATACTTTATTTGTAAGTTCGTGAACTTATTTTAATTTATTTGTAAATATAATTTATGTATAATATATATTATTAATAGATTAAGGTTTAATTTTGAGTTTGAATTCAATTAAAATAAATCTAAGTTGACATTTGAGTTAAGCCAAATTATTTCAAGTTTTGTCTATCTTTTATCGAGCTCGAGTTTGAAGTATTGGATTCGAATTCTTTACTATACTTAAAAGTATTGTAGGGTACCATGCATGATTCAGTTTTATCCATCTTATGATGGATGGCTAGGCATATTCATACATGCATTAAAATATTAAAATAAAAAAAAATTTAAAAATTCTAGAGATATTTCGATAGCCGTTTATTTTATAATGAATGATATTGAACAATGCAAACACTGAGCAATATCCAGCGATACTCGGCAGTATAGTTATTAAAATATTAAGACTTGGTCGATCTGGGATTGATTTTTAAATTTAAATATTTTAAATTAAATTGGTTTGGCTCGAGATGCCGTGGATGGAATATCAGCGTACAATAGCGTACCATGGATGCACCTATTTGATGTACCAGATAAGTGGACCATCAGCACGTCATAAGTGGATTCTATTTGCGTAGTATTTATATTCCAACCGGAAAACAGGTAAATATTTTTTCAACTCATCTTTTGTCAAAGAAAAATTATTTATGCACCGGGACGATGTATATTTAATACTTATAATTTTATTTTTTATTAAAAATTTAAATAATAAAAATATTTTTCAACTTCATATCATTATGTTTATTATAAAATCATGTTCATAATCACAATATATTTAAAAATATATTTATCATTTAAAAATTTTAATAAAAAATAAATAATATATATTTAAATAATAAAAATATTTTTTTTCGTGATTATTATTCTATTTATAGTATATTATAAAATTAGAAGATATTTTTATTATTAAAAAAATTTAATTTTTTTTAATAATAAAAATATTTTTTGATAAATAAAATTATGATATTCTGTTCATCATATTTGATTTTAAAATATTATATTTTTTTTTATTAAAAATAAAATTTTTATTATTTAAAACTTTTAATTAAAAAATAAAAATATATATATTAAATATGGAATTTATATGTAATTTTTCTTTCTCTGCCGCGTGTGCAAAGAATTTCTCTTTGTCAAATAAAGCAAAAAAATTTGCGTTCGGAATCTACCGTCTTCCCGATTCTCATATGTCAGGAATAGTGATCGATTCCCCTGGGTCCCACCGACTCTCCTTCCCTCTCCTGTTCCTCGCAACGGCTACGACTTTTCTCCACTTGATCTTATTAGATCGAAGGGAGCGTGAAAACACCAGCTCCACGGGGAGAGGAACGGAGATCGCCCGCTTATCGGAGCTCCGCTTATATTCTGTTAAAATGGGCGGCAAGGTGGTGGAGGAATCCGCGGGCCCGGCGCCCGGCGGTAGCCCGCGGGCTACTTCTTCGCGGCCGAAGCTGACCGTCCTCCCGCTGATCGCCCTCATCTTCTTCGACGTCTCCGGCGGTCCCTTCGGCGTGGAGGACTCCATTGGCGCCGGTGGCGGCCCGCTCCTCTCCCTCCTCGGCTTCCTCGTCTTTCCCCTCCTCTGGTCCGTCCCGGAGGCCCTCATCACCGCGGAGCTCGCCACCGGCTTCCCGGCGAACGGAGGCTACGTTCTCTGGATCTCCTCCGCCTTCGGCCCCTTCTGGGGCTTCCAGGAGGGCCTCTGGAAGTGGGCCAGCGGCAACCTCGACAGCGCTCTCTACCCTGTCCTCTTCCTCGACTATCTCCGCCCCTCCCTCTCCTCCGGCGCCCGCGCCGCCGCCCTCGCTGCCATCACCGCTGCCCTTACCTTCCTCAACTACTGCGGCCTCCACATCGTCGGCCTCTCCGCCATCCTCCTCGCCGCCTTCTCCCTCTCCCCCTTCGTCGCCCTCGCCCTCGTCGCCCTTCCCAAGATCCAGCCTCGCCGCTGGCTCGCCCTCGATCGCCGCCGCGTCAACTGGCGCGGCTACTTCAACACCATGTTCTGGAATCTCAATTACTGGGACAAGGCCAGCACGCTCGCCGGCGAGGTCGAGGACCCTACCCGGACCTTCCCCCGGGCACTCTACGGCGCGGTGGTCCTCGTCGTGGCCTCCTATTTGATCCCGTTGCTCGCCGGCACGGGTGCAATGGATGGGTCGACGACAGGGGAGTGGACCGATGGCTACTTTGCTCAGGTCGGGATGGTGATCGGGGGACCCTGGCTCAGATGGTGGATCCAGGCCGCCGCGGCGATGTCGAACATGGGATTGTTTGAGGCTGAGATGAGTTGTGATTCGTTTCAATTGCTCGGAATGAGTGAGATGGGGATGCTACCGGCGTTCTTTGCAATAAGGTTGGTTGATTTTCCTCTTCGCTTCCTCTCATCTGATCCATATTTTGCTAAAAATCGAAGCTTTTGATGGTAATTCTCTAAAAGAATCCAAGTAGGATCAATTTTTTTCTTTTTAATAAAATGGACAATGCCTTTTATTCAAAAAAAAAAAAAAAAGAATTACAAGGACAAAACCCAAGGGCAACAGACGTGGGTGATCCGGAGGGCAGTTACAGCAGACAACAAAAGAAACTACAGTGGCACCATTAAAGGATAACCCTAACATCTAACCTCATCAACCAAAATGGACCAAAAAGATGGACAACATGGGCAACAAAAACATGGTTGTCTGAAACAAACAGGTTCTTTTTGTTTCTAGTTTGTGCATTGGTTATTAACGAGTTCCTCTGTAAAGAAGTTCCAGGTGAGGATTTGGTTAAAAAGGAGTTATTTTTGATTTAAAGTTAGGACTGCTTGAGTTCTTAGATGAAATTCATTATAATTCTTCTTACAATGAGAGTTTAGACAGTTTCTCGTTTCTATTCAAACTAATTTGTAGGAGCAGATAAGGGTTTACCTGACTGTGGAACTTTGTTAATGGCAATTTCTCATGTCGCAATTTGCTTTTGTTGACACTGTTATTTTACAAAATTGATGTTATGAGAGCTTAAAGATAACTAATCAGATTTTTTCTGATTGCTTAGAATTTGATGAACTAGTTACTAATATAGATCCAGTAAAACTCGGGTATAGATTTGTAGGTTTTCTTGTAGACTAGCATTTGGGAGGACTATTGGATTTGGGTAAAGCTTTCAGATAATTTGAGATCTCAAGGAAAATTTTGAAGGCTGTGATTTGTTTTCTCAATAATATTTCTTTGTAGATTTATATAGGAAAACACTTAAAACTTAGTAATGACATGACCTTTTCTTTTTTCTTTTTTGTCTAAATGATGCTTTTGTAGATCAAAGTATGGAACCCCAACCATTAGCATCTTATTCTCTGCAACTGGGATTATTTTCCTGTCATGGATGAGCTTTCAGGAGATTCTGGAATTCCTTAACTTCCTATATGCTTTGGGGATGCTTCTAGAGTTTTCTGCTTTTATAAAACTCAGAATCAAGAAGCCAGATCTTCACAGGCCATATAAAGTCCCAGTAGGGACGTTGGGCGCAGTCCTACTTTGTTTGCCTCCTGCTTTCCTGCTCATTCTTGTCATGTGTCTGGCCTCCTCCAGGACATTTATTGTGAGCGGAAGTATAATGCTATTCGGGGCTCTTCTATATCCTACTATTGAATACATGAAGAGAAGAAATTGGGTTAAATTTATTTCCACATCTGTACCTTCTCAGTGTGTTGAATCTGGCCAAACACAACAGCAAGTTGTAGATGAGGCTTCTGTGAATCTTTTGCCAGAACGTTTGTCCGGCAAAACAGAGCCAGAAGACCCTGAAATCAACTTGCAAGGCGTTTTAAAAGTAGCATAGTAAAGCAATGTACACTTACATGAATCTTTGCAGAATTGATGATACTTAGGCCTGTAAGGTAATGTACTGTGGGCAAATGTATCTATTTTTTTGTGACTAAAGAAAAGGTTTATCATGAGTTGGATGACTCATTGTTAATATATCCATCAAGTTATATTTTAACGTTTCTTTAATTTTTGTAATTATTGCAACATAGAATAGTGAATCTCAACTGGTAATATGTGCAAGGATTATTAACAGTTAGGGTGTCTCCTTGAAACAAGTTGCAAGCATGCCCAGTTTGAGTGACAAGATAGGGTCCATGCATCAAAAGGAATGAGGAAAAATAAAGAAAATAATCACAATAACAGAAAAAAATCAAGTTGCCTGAGGAGATAATAGAGAAATTGATACATGTAATTGTAAGGAGAGTCAACATTGTATGGCTATAACCAACCAAATGAAGAAAAAGAACACCAAGGAAAATTAATGATGCAATGCATGTATATATGATTAGTGACAGACTGATATCTAATCTTTGGCATCTTTTTAGCCAACAAATATTGCAATCAGTTCCTGTTTAACACAAATTAAATTTAAAGGAGGAGTATGAAGTAGTTTTGGGAGGAGATAGATTTGTTAGTGCAATCTTATGATAGATAGAGGCAGGATTCTTTGGGTTTTCTTGTTCTACTTTTAAAAATTGGATTTGATTAAGTTCATCTTTCAGATTTGATTTGTTGCATTTGTTGATAAATTATGTTATTTCCTATCATTGTCACCTAATTGATGGCTTAAGTCTAGAAATTATTGCAGTTACATTTTCTAATAATGCAAGGAGGGCCAATGTATTATTCAAAGTTTTAGCAACTCAAACAGAAGTTCTATCATGGCCTGAAGCAATTTGTTTGTCTATAAATTGATGCTATATGACCTACTTTGATTGCAAATTCATTTACTCATTTGGAAGTTTATATGCTTGATATTAAGCAATTAAGCTATACAACAACATCCATCCTATGTTGGGGCTAAGGAGCTCTCCCAAGTTTTACTAGATTATTCTAGGGTGCAGCAGCATTAACAAAGTTGGATCTCTTTTAAGGTTCAAGAACATGAAGATTATAGAAAAGCTTCTGCTGAGATAGTTGTTTCATGTGGGATTATGAATGATTTGATAAACTAAGAATTCTTGGAATACAATGAGCTATGGAGGTTGAGGTATGACTTGAAAGACATAATAACAGAAGACAATCTGATGGTTAGTCATGATGCTTTTAAGTACATGGGTGATGGCAATCTGACAGTTTTCCCTACATTATTAGAAGCAAGTACAAAGTTGAATTTGTAATTCTATTAATTATCAATGTCCAAGCCAAACTTTCTTTCACATGTAGAATTTTCCTGCCAAAAACAGTCAGACCCCCAAGTTAATAAATGAAACAGCAAATATGATTTGCCAACAAGAATAAATGAATGGCTATATTTTAGATCTTACATCAAGGTTTCTGTTTCAAAGAACATTAAAATAATAAATATTACTTTATCTGATGACATAGATTTCATTTTTATTATTTTCTATATTTGAGATGCAGAAGAAAGGCTATCACGGTCCCTTACAAAATCTTTCCAGTTAGATGAGCCGAATTATCAAAAGACAGAACTTCAACAATGAATAGAGGATACATATTGTCTCAATCCATATTAACACTTGTCTGCCTATCACAGTTTGCACTACAATCATTAACCCCGCTGGCCTATGGTAACCTTGCACAAAATGAACATGCTGGAAAGCCTTTATATGATCTCAGATATCATAAAATGTCGAATGACATAGATAGGACAGTTTTTTGTGGAGGATGTTTGTGCTTGAAAGAATGTACACAATACAGATATTCAGCAAGGAATGGAAGATACATGTCTTGATCCATACAAACCCTGACTGCCTAGCAAAAATTTGCGGTCCAATCTACCGCCCTATTGGCCTCTGGGTAAATATGTGCAAAATAGACATGTTGGATAGCCTTTGTAGGATCCAGATATCATAAAATGTAGAATGATGTAGTCACTACAATTTTCCATTGAGGATATTTTTGCATGGAAGTAGTGCGAGCAGCATATTTTCTGTTTGTTGAACCATACGTTCCATGTCCATGCAGAAATCTAACTCAAGCCGATTTCTGTATTGATTCTGTGTAGGTGACACATCCAAGCAAATAATGAATTTTGACCTGTTCTTGGTGGCAAACAGGCATTTAGTTCAAAAACATGCAAAGCACTTATAAGATATAAGAAACAAGAAACATATTTTAAGCAGATAATGAAACCAATATCTGACATGAGAAATATACTTGTTATCTCACAATAGAACACAGTTGTTATAGGGCTTACGGAGGTGATATTTCATGTTGCATGAGAAGAAAATTCAGTACATTTTAGCATTCCAAGATCTGAAAATATAGTATTCAGATTTTCCATGCCATGTTGTAAACATCTCTGAAAGCATCTTGCAAATTTAAATCTGGATCTTCATCTATGCTGAACTAAATGTTGTTATTTCCTCTCTATTCTTGCCTGAGTAGTGGATCCAAGGGAAAGGCTGATTCTCTCTGTCCTTGCCTTGATCTGTGTTTTTCCATATGCAGGAGAAGAGGATGGGTCCAACGTTATATCCTTTCTGTATCTCTTTCTTTCAAGGTTAGGCTGAGAGATTTAGATAATGAGCTGCACACAATACTGTTAGACATGTCCATTACTTATTAAACCCAAGTCAAGGGATTCAATAATCATCAACTACTTTGGATAATCTAATTTTATTATTTAAATCATTATCTAACATCAGTTTTGGTTAAAATTAGATTTATTATATTTTTGGGACAATATGCAACAGAAGCTCTTTCTTCTTTTAGCACTAATTGGAAAACATCCCAGATTAGAATTATAAAAGAACTAGTGGGTGGGTGTAGTTGTAAACATTGATTCATATGCTTGATGATTTCTGTCAAATGATTAGCTTTGTCAAATACTTTCATTAATGTGGTTCATGTCCGTCAGAAACCAACTTTTAATCGAGAGATAGCACGGTCTGTCCAGTGATATTGAGCATCTTTACATGTATGTTTCTATGTGGTCAAATCTAGGCATAACCTCTATATTGGTTATGCTCTGCTTATTCAGTATTCCTATTGCTTCATACAATTGGTTATGCTCTGCCAATTCAGTATTCTATTGCTTCAAACAAACACCGTAGCTTTTGTCCACGTCATCTGTGGCATTGGACTGAACTATCATTTAATGAACTTTAGTAGGTCTTTAAGTCATACTGCTCACCAAGTAGTAACCATGCCTTACTGTATATTTGTTCATTTATCAAAGGTCTCATCTACAACTGCAATTAGAGTGGCAGGCTAAATCGTACAGATCTTTTAATGTCCAAGTCTCTACTTCTGTCCAATCTCCAATATGATTGTAACTGCTCCTATGTAGATAAAATTGACACAAACAAACTAGAATGCATTGATATCAAGTTATTTTTCTAACAAGCAAAGCAGTGCTGTACTAAAAGGCTAGGCTTGCTCTTTGGCCATGGATAAAATAGAAAACATGACAGCCATTAAACAGCAGCATCAAGATGAGTACATGCTATTGCAGACCTTTCAAGTTACTCCTTTTGGTCACCCTGCTCTCATTATGTCTTTCTTGGCAATTATTCTTTTTGATGACATTAAAATTTTTGTTGAGCACGCTGTTTGAACCAAGGTTCCCGGTACCAGTACTGGAACCCGCACCGGTACCATACCGTACCGATTGTCAGTGGGCGTGCCGATTCATACACTGTCTGAGCCAAGGTTCCCGGTACCGATACCGGGCCGGTACGGTACCGGTATCGTACCGTACCGACTGTCGGTGGGCGTGCTGATATGATCCGACATGCCTAATTTTTTTTTTGTTAATTGATTTTAGGTTTTTTTTATTTTTTTAGAGTTTAGGGCCTTAGGATTTAGTGTCTAGACCTTTAGGATTTAAGATTCAGAGTTTAGGATTCAAGATTTAGGATTTATGATTTAAAAAATGCTAATATATTAATTCTAATTAAAATAAGATATAAAATAATGATTAAAATAAGATTATCAGTAATTAATGAAAGTGAAAGGTAAAATATAAATATAATTATATATCCATATCTAAAATTGGGTAGAATGTCGATGTCCATAAATATAGAGATTATTTATATACTGCGTAGGAAGATCAGTAAATCTCTCTTGTCAGGCAGCATGATACTCCTGTAAGGTCATCCCAGGAGGTATGCGTGATGGATCGTAACTCATCGCAGATCCCTCGTTAAGGTCCCGACTCTTAGAGGTATTCAGAGACTGATGATATAGGCCCATCCAAATATGCCAGCAACAAAATCAGATCCATAAGATGCTACGGGCTGCATGGAATAATAACCACTGGAAGATGATGTCTCAGATGCACCATATAGACCATATGGATCGCAAGTTGCCGGTAGCTACGAGTAAAAGGATCCTGAATAGGAGGATGACCCTGATACATCCATAAATCCTACTTCACGTGCAAGAGCTGCAGCTGCATCGTGTCCCGAACGACCTCGCGAAGCCCGTCGCCTATATGAAATCGTATCACCACGGGATCTACTAGCTAGTGCTCTATGATCTGTATCTTGTGTTGCATGGCTAAACTGCGACTCTCCAGTAAATCGAATATGAATAGATGGATGTGACTCCTATCCTTCAGCCCCTCCCTGATCACTAGATCCTCCACTATCTGAAGAAGCACTAGCACCACTCTTTTTGATATCTGAATCTGAATGAACTGAGTACTCCGATGGAGGTACAATTGCCTTTCCTTTTTCTGTCTCTGGGCTAAATAGATGGCGGGGAGGGACGATGCGTTGTATCTGTTGGAGTCATGTGAGGAATATTACTTGTTGTCCATTGTCTAGCATCCACCCTGCCTCGCTAGCTACAAAACTAGCTGGTCGAGGAGGCGATCCTGGCTTATCAAGCTCTGGCTCTTGCTACTGACTCAAGATCCATTCAATCATTGGATCTTCATCCTCATCAACATATGTACTTGCAGTGGAATCGGAATATTTTAATTCAACTTCCTCTTGAATGCATTTTAGCCTCAACCTTAAATTATAGTATACATAAACAAGATCGTTGAGGTATTTATGTTTTAAATAGTTTCTTTACTTAGAGTGGATAAGGTCGAATGTAGACCAGTTGTGCTTACATCCACTGGATGACACCGTCTGGAAGAGGATCTTGATTGCACAAACTTTCAGATTTTTTGCAGATCCACCAAAATGCACTCACCATTCAGCTGCAAAAGACATTAAATCATTTAGAACTTTAGATTCAATAAAATAAAAGAAATCAATGTGAATCTTGTTGGGAATTATGTCCTAAAGCCAATCGTCTAGGTTGTAGATAGTTGTGCTATTTTGTAATTGTATATGAGTTTTTAATGAATAAAAGTTATTTTTTTGGCTGTTCATCACATGTGCATTTTCCTGAAAAGAACTATTGTGTAGAGTCCTTAGAACTACATTATATCTGATATAGAGAGGAAATATTAAGTAGTTCTTAAACTGGTTCACAACCAAAGATACATTGTTATAGGATGACAATGTATCAAGTATAGGTTGTTGTATCTCACATTGGTTGGTTATCCTCTTGACCAAGGAGTGTGGTGACATTGATATGACATACAAGTGAAATGTATGACTTCTTACTGAACGTGACCATCTGTAGAGCTCCCTTCTACCAAAGGGTTGCTCGTGAAGGGATATGGGTATATGTATCCCTCAGACCTGAGGTTACCATGGTAGCTTGCAAGCAACTCACTATACTTTGATGCCGGACTATCTGGATTTTTAATCCAATGATAAAAGGTTTCTGGGTACAATCAAGTACTTATCTTGTGGAGCGGTGGTAAATCAAGATGGAATTGACCCCTCCAAATAGTTTGGAGTGAATGACTCGCTGTGCCTCAATTTAACAAAACCTTGGCTAGGGTAGTTCTTATGAGGAGTCACAGAACTTGTAAGGTTGAGACACGATCTGGATGAACCAACTTAGGGTTGGCAGTCAAACCCTAGGTCATCTTGAGCATTATAAGATTAAAGGGATGAATTATGCGGTAACCATATGCCAGAGGTTCTAGAAAATTGCTCTACAATCTTCGACCTATCCGGACATCGGGTATCATTGCTAGATGAGGACTTTGACTGGTACTGGATGTGATCCAGTGCTACCGGCTAAGTGTTCGAACCTATGGGGTCATACACCATAGGGATTTCTATCTGATCTGAAGGCTGATCGATGATTGAGAATCGTTTGCCGTCACTGGAGGTCAATGTGATTGACCATGTTTCAAGTGTCGACACTTGCAAGTGTCGACATTTGACTGTGACGAGCAGAAATACTGGAAAGATTTCTAGGAAGGTTTTGACTTCGAATTTTGAATTCGAATTTTGAAATCTGGCTGGTTTTGGCTCCAAACTTTCATGAAATGATAGTCATTCTTGCCATTTAAGCTTAAAACCTATTTTGTATAGCCCTCAACCTTCACCCCCAATCACTCCTCCCTCATTCTCCCTCTCATGGCCGCCTCTATAAATAAGGATTGTTTTAGGGCTGCTAAGCAGGATTAAACCAATTTTCCTGTTGAAGATTTTCTTGCTGCTGAGATTCTGAGAGGGAAGAGAAAAGGGGCTTGTGAGGACTAGGGTATTGGGTGTGTGAATACCTAGCACTCAAGCTAGGTCTTGGCAAGAGAACTAGTTAGGAAGGGTTCCACATCTCCTCCTCGTCTTCCGAGAAGAAGATCGGCCTAAAGGATCCTAAGGAGCTAGCACTCCGAGGGAGTTGATCAGAGTCAAGCCCCGGTGTGAACTACCCATAGAGGCCAGACACGTGTGTGGCTCGAGGGCTTTTTCCACAACATCCTTCAAAGGTATAACGGTAAGGTATCTTTATATCTTTGTTCTTTTCCTGCTTATGATATTTATTGCATACTATATTATCATACTAGATCCTATTGCAGGTAGTTTGTTAGATCATTTTGATCGATCTACCAAGTCTTCCACTGTGCTTATTTTAAAATACTTTTTTTTCTGCCTTGCTTGCTCATTTTGCTTTACCTTCAAATCTAATATTAGACTTAGTACTTAGTAGTATATACCAGGATTCATCTTTAATTTACTTCTGATCGCTATAATGGATCCAAAAGAATCTGTGTCCTTCGTAAAAAATTTCGTTTGTAAAAAAATAGTTTTGTTATTATGTGCTACTTGTTGAAATTAGTGCTAATAAAAGCCACTCAATAATTTTAATCTTATTAACTTTTTCTAGGCACATAGCAGCGATATCTGGATCGGGCTCCATCTTATAGGTAACATTGCATAGGGCAGACATAAGCTCTTCATCTATGGCAATATCCGGTATGGAGTATTGGAATCTCGGATTCAGATAGTAAGCTGCACATATATTTTAAAAATTAGTCAAGCATACTTGTACAAATCTAATTTAATTTAAATTTTTAAAGACCTCATAAATTACTGTGTACCTGGTAGATGCAAATCCAAACTTATTTGATAATTTCACCGTCCATCAATGATTCGGATATACTCAGTAGCATGTGATGGATCTGCCTCTTGGATCTTTTTCTTTGTCATTTGCATCATGTAATACAAGAAGCCCATCTGAGCATACCTTTTAGAGTCCACGGTCCGAAGTACCTTGTATAGAGGCTTGATAGCCTCCACTATCCTCTCAGTCTGTTGTCAAAATATCTTTCTTGTCACTAAATTCTCGACATTGCTTTTCTCAGTATTTGTCTTGGCATATCTGCTATGCTGCCACTTCTAACTGATAAACATCTAACACAGCTCTACTTTTTTGCCAAGAAGACTATCAAGTGCTATGTAATTAATAGCAAACCGTGTGATCCCTGGTCTCAATATTTCATCCATGTAAAGCTCCTTATCAATGATATGACCCATGTATGGTTAGATATTAATCTGGTGATCGTTTGTGCTAGCTCAACTATCTTCTGCACCCTACAGATTTTTTCAATATCCATCAACATGAGGTCTATACAATGTGTAGCACAAAAATCCAGAAAATATGTGGTCGTTGCTGCATCATGATCTGCCCTGCGGTCCTGTACTATGATCTATTATTTGTGATGACCTGCACGACATTATGCTCTCCCACCTGATCAATCACCTTCTCCATCAATCTGAGGATATAACTACTGTCGTGCATCTGATTTGAAGCATCAATAGATTTCTGAAAAAAAATTTCATCATAATAAGTCAAGAAGTTGATGATGCTCCATCTAGTAGGACCAGTCCAACTATTACACATCACTGTCAACCCATACACAGGCTACTTGCTCTGATAGGAGGCAATCTAATTTTCTAGCTCCTCCTTATTACTGTTCAGAAGCTGATTATAAATATCTCTCGATCATGGAGGATCTATACCTGCACCAGTAAGCTGTATAAATGAATTAACAGAGCGATAATATGGATTGTCTGCTCGTGCACTAGGATATGACTGAAATGAAACTAGAATCTGATAGCCCACCACAAATCCTTCTTTTTATCTTTTTTCAGCATAGTATCAATCTTCTATTGCTTGGAATCTCTGCTAAGAAGGGCATGTGAATCGACATCATGGGTAATGGCTCATGTTGGAATATTTCTGGAGGACTTCCTTCTACTGGCAAATGCTTCTAACATGAATGCAATACGGCTAGTGCCTCTCCTAACGGGCTCTTTAACTAGGGAGGTCCTCCTAAACTGTGTATCAGACTCTCCTGCAATACTAGCAGAGTCGGATTTCAATCTCGACTTAAAAACTGATGGCCCAAATCGTTGTCTATGCCCGGCCGTCTCCTCTACCTATTTCTGCTCATACAAGCTCGCCTGAATGATAGCCTCCATCTATGCCTCCTCATCAGAAGGAATAGATGCTCCCTCTAATTTCCTAGAGTAATAAGAAGGTGGTTCTGCAGTTCTGCGGTCCACCTTTGCCTTCTTCTTTGATATATTTTTTTCAACTTTGAAATTAGCAAAATGCTTCTTTATCAACTGACGGACCTCCTGTGGACATTGTCAGCATGTAGATACATCAAAATAGTTGCCAGTCAAGTGCTACTTCAATCTTGTTATCCCTCACCTTTGAATTCTACATTGCACCATTTACACCTTCAATGATGCCGACCTAAGAGCATTTCTCCATGCAACCAACCAATCTCATGCTCCGGATCCTTCTTTCTTCTCGATGGATCCATACTTGAATATTTAAATTGCACATAAGGTCAATAATTATGTATATTAACTAATACTTTGTTAACCTATTTTTTTTTTAATTTTTTATTTTAAATATATATTTTTTAAAATTTTTTGAATTTAAAAAATATGAAAAGTAAAAATATTATAAAAAAATTTAATCTTAGATTTATATAAGATCTGATCATAGATGCTATATATATATTTTTTAAGATCCTTAAAATGTATTAAAAGATACATTTTCTTCAATTTAAGATCTAAAGTACTACTCATAAGATGCATCAAACTTAGATAAATTGATACGAAATTTATAGTGGAAGTAGCTAACGAGCCCCATAATAATAATATATAATTATAATTTTTTTATTAATTTTTTTATTTTTTTAAAAATCTAAAATTAATTTTTAATTTAAAAAATTATATATTTAACAAAAAATCAAAATCTTAGTACCATTGTGTAGATCTATTGTAGATCTACCATATACTCTAAAATCATGCCTAACAAAAAAAATTTGATAGTATTTTTTCTTAATTTTCTAATTTTCATGAATTTCAAAAAAAAAGAGAGAGGAAAGAGGGAAAGAGGGAAAAAGAAAGCTCTATATGCCTTGAATCTATCTTTCTCTTCAATTTCTAGATGTCTTATTATCTTGAAATAGAAAGAAATTAATTTTCTCCTTCGTTGAAGCTAACTGCATAAGAGATAGAGAACTCTTTGCCTCTTTTTTCTTATTAAAACACCCCTCCACATGGCATGTACAGTGTCAAACAAGAAAAGCAAAAAAAAACTAGTTCGAACCGGTTTGAATCGAATCGAACCGGTCGAATCGACCGGTTCGTTGCGGTTCTGGCCGATTCAGGACCAGTTCGGGCCAGTTCTTTAATTTTTTTTATTTAGTAAATGCCGGGATCCGTTTTATATGGCCAAATCGTGCCGGCCGGCCACTAGTCCGATTCGGTATGCCCCGAAATGGCTGGTACGGTATGGTTTAGCGATCCTTGGCCTGAACTACATCTGTCTTTCAGCAAGATGAGATAAACCCCAATAAAATTTTCTTTTTCTTTTTTGTTTTGGTAAAGTACAAAATTTTCTGTATTAATCTTTGTTAATTCATCATAAAATCTACAATAGCAGGCTTTAAAAGAAAATTCTTCTCATTTTTCTGTATCACTAGTTTCAAATCAGTATTATATTCCACCTATGTGGCAGATGAAGTGCACGAAGTTACAAGTTCTTAATCACTTCTCCATCATACAATGTCATCAATGATCATGGAAAACATTCTTTAGCATGCTCCTTGCTGTTCTTACTCCCTGCAAAATCAGAAAATGATTACCCAATCACTTCTAGATGTGTTAGTCCTCTCCCGTACACAAGCATGAATTCTTTATTTATTTGGAGATGCTTCAGCACCATGTTTAGGATTTGGTAATGCCTAGCTTGCTTGATTCAAATCTAATGTACCACAAACACAAACTTGAGAAGACATTAGATTGCCAAACTGCTATGTATGAGGTGTGTTTTGTGAGAATTCTGTGTCATTTATTATCTGTTATGTATAACTAAAATAATATTATCGGGATTTAAACACTGCCAAGTGTCAAATTTTTGTAGTCCTTTTTTTTGCTCAAAATTATCCCTTCTATATAATAATGAAATACAGTATATAAAAATCAATTAATATAGGTTTGCATTAAAAATAGTTAATTAAGACAGCCAGGCAAGATTTTACTTTTTAAATTGTAAAATAGGAATTAAAAAAATAGTCCTTAAAATTAAAATTTAAAAGGGAAAAAAATTTTGTTTTCTCGAAATCTGCTAGTTTTTTATTTTTTTCTGCATTCTTTTATTTCTTTTCTTTTTTTCCATAGATTAACTAAATAAAACAGTAAGGAAATTAGAAAGAAAAATCCTACCAAGATTACAAGTAGTGCATCAAAATTAGGTAATGATTTTAAATATAATTATCTAATTTATATAAAGATTTATTTGAACAAAAAATTGAATCACTGATTCTACTTGATTTATTTTTATTTTATATTTAAGATAGCAAAAAATAATATCATATAACCTGTACATCGTACATACAAATCTAGTTTTTTGAACAAGATTCCTGGTTGAACTTTACCCTCTTAAGCTGAAAAAAAAATTCATCTTGAACTTAACCCAAGCTATTAAAAGCTAATCTGGTCTTATTCCCATCAAAATTTGTTCAGTGTCACGGAATCTTTTTATAGAAGTCAAAGCCTCCCTTTGCTTTATCCATGAATATATTTAAATTCCAGCACAAAACCTGTGCACCAGCTGACAATCCACATCTTGCATGGAATTCTTCGGCTGAAGACTTAGAATCTATTTTTCTGGTTGCCATATGATGGTTATCTTGACGGTTCTTGACTCAGTTCCAAGTCATGATGTGCCAAAGATACCATTAGTGTTGTTATAATCGTTTCTCTATCAATCCAATTACATTTTGCATGTGTGAAAAGTTCTCTGATGCCTATCCAACTTCAAAACATTATGGAGAAAAATATTCATTTTCTTCAACTGTAGTGTCAGATTCAAATTGAAAAATTTATAGGTTCATGCATCTGCTGTGCATCATGGAGCCTGGTTGACTTAAGGTTGCACTCTGCAGCCAACCTCATTTTGACAGGAAAAGGATTATGATCATCATGATATGCATCTCCCATATTTTAGTTCTAAACATCATAATTGATCTCTCTGTCGTGCTCTTAGAACTGTGTTCTTGATATCTTTGTTCCACGCCTGTATTTCTCCAGTCTTTTCTCTGACTAAATCCCCTTTGATTGTTTCTACCAAATGGTCCACTCTGACTGTTCTTTGTGACTTAATAATCCCTCAGGATCTTGAAAGTAGGGACCAGATTAGGAAGGCATAGGAACCTGATGTTTACTCTTGAATCTGCCAGATTGCCTTAAATGATTCCCTACAATGTATTTGTTGTTACTGCTTCAGAACACTGTTCTTGTGAAATATTCATAGAATATAAAAAGTCATGCTTCAGCTAAACATACAACTATTTGTAGATGATATTTGCAAGGGAGCTCTTCTAATTCATGAGAAACTCATCGTAAATAATTTCTTCATCAAAATGAAAGACAGTTTTCTTTTTCAATAAATTCCAGAGCCCAGTTTTTAGTAAATATTGAATCCTCAGTTTCCTTTTCCTTTCCACTCCATCTTGCTATTTTATCGGTTATGCTTAATGTTCCTTGTTCTTTCTTGCACCATTAAGGAAAGCCAAGTGTTCAGTGATTGCTGAATCATTGATTCCCTTTTCTTTTCCCCCTGCACCTTAGTGTTTATTCTTAAGCGTTTTGTTCCTCTTTCTATCTTGCACAATAAAGAGAAGCCTCTTTTTTACAACTTTTGGTCATGAATCACCTATGAATTCCAAGAGTTCTGAACAGGTTGAGGATTTGCAGCAGGGAAAACACTGGCCTACCATTAGCCTGCAGTAAATCAGCGAACCCAGACAAAAATTATGCGTGCTTTGTTTGAAAAGCCTTCATCGTGTTTGGTATAGACTGCCAGTCAATGGAGCAATGGAATGTTACACCGTTTGTCTAACAAATTTTGTATGCGATTTTTTGTTGTTATCCAAGCATTTTTCCATGCCTACACCTTGATATGGGCCAGAGTCTTTATTGCAGTTTCAGAAATCCTCTTTCTTTCTGCATGTCAGTTTCCCCTCCATACCAAGCTTATTCAATTTAGAGTGGGGACTTCATGCAAGTGCAAAGGTTTCATTTACTTTCTTTGGTGCAGCGTTCGTGAAGAACACTATCTTTTTAATTCAGGTCTTGTATAAGCTAGGTTCAGTATTTATAGGACTCGAACCGCAAGGGATGACTTCTGGTCTGTGAGGCTTGATTTCAGTGAAACGACCCTGTGGTAGTTCATTTAACTTGGCCAACAAACATTTCATGTCCATGTAGGCTGGCATGTATCAATTGAAATGGAAGGCCGAGTAACCTTGGTGCAGTTTTTGATCATGGAGATGATTATGATAATTAATTGTCAAGAACTACTTGTTATGATGCAATACCATTGAAAGAAGTGTTTTTTTTTTTTTTTTCGTTTATTATTGTGTTTTTTGTCTTTAAAATTGAATGATTGCATGGGAGCTACAGGAGAGGTTTCATGTAATGTTTGTGGGAAGTTCATGAAAGAAGGAAATATGAAGATTTCCTGTACATGAGATCGCTCCGTGGAAAGGTGCTCGGCAGTCTTGCAATAAGGAATCATCCAATAATGAAATGTGCAATAGAAGCGGTGGGGAAGAAAGAACAATGTTGCTAGATGTTTCCATGATTTGATTTATCCCTTAAATGCGAGCTAGAACTATGTAGTTTTTTTTTTTTCCCCCAGCGAAGGCAGCTAGAATTACGTGGTGTACACCCATCGCTTGAAAAGAAAATAAATATCCATGATGTTACTTTGAATGAGGTGACTAAAAGTAGTATTTATATATTTCATTATTCACACATAAAAAGACTTTTTTTTAAATGTCATGGTTTGGACCTTGGAACTTGTTCGGTTTGCAAGAAGAATTTTTTTTCATTGGATGCTTTGGTATACGGATGCTTGAAAAGATGATTTTTGTATATTAAGTTGATCATAAAAAAGTGATATATTTAGAATGTCTTTAGTTTGGTTAAGCATTTATTTTTCTCGGGCAGTTATGTAAAATATCTATTATATTACTAAAAGATTAAGAGTATATTTAGAAAAAATGAAAAGATCTTGTCATATTCTATCTGAAAGATTAAGGGTATATTAGAAAAAAAAATTATCTCTATTCCAACCATGGGAATTAGACATTCATATCCTATATGGATTTTTTTTCTAATGAAATGTAACAATTTGTTCACATGAGAATCGTTGCTTTTCTATCTCTTTCCTTTGAAAACTCTTATCAAATATGAGTCATTTCTCCATTTTTTCATTCCCCGAACTTATCCCTTGTTTTCTCGTCAACCAAATGAGTCCATTATTACATTGAACATGGATTTGATATTCTCTTAGGTGCAAAATACTAACTAATTACTTCAAGATTTATCCTCATAGTTTTTATGGTAATTCAAGTTGAGTTATTTCAAGAGTTTTTGTATTTTTTTTTAAAATTCACTTGCAATGAGAGACTGGAAACTAAAATAGGAACATGTATACAATATTGTAGCATTCATTCTCCTATGTATTATACGATTCAAATGTTTAAAGAAGAAAAATAAATAATTGATTCCTAGTTTTCTACATCTAGAGCTTTGAGATATTTCGCCCACTAGATGCAATTACTTTCATTCTCCGTAACTATTCTACTCAATCAAAAAAAAAAAAAATCACTTGCAATCTCAATAATATTGTAGAAAACTAAGGAATGGGCTCATCATGAGACTTAGGTCCTCTCCTTCCCCTCTGAGATCTCCAACTTCTCTTAGCAAAGGTGTTTGTAGCGGTATACCCTCTCTGGTGGTCAACCGACTGCTGAATAGCTCTTCGTTCCCTTCCTCTCTCTCTCTTCCCCTTCCACTCTCTCCTCTAGCTCTCTTTCTCCCTTTCCCTCTTCCTTCGCTCCCTCTCTTTCTTGTTCCACATGCTTTCCCCGTTCCTTTCTATTTCTCCCTCTTCCAACTCTCTTTTCATATTCCTCTCTCTTCCCCTAGTTCTTGGTGTCACTAGCTAGATCTGTCTATTGACCAGGTCCCTATTCTTTGTTTCTTCTTTAATTCTTTTTCCTCCTTCCTCCCTCCACTTTTCCTCTAGCTCCTTTTCTATTTTCCTCTTTTATGGTTTCCAGTACTTGACTAGCCACTGGATTTCCTTCTCTCTAGATCTGGTCATTGCCTTTGAAGGTAATCCTCTTGCCCTTCTCTCTACCTTTCTCCTCTCCCTCTAGCATGATAGCTACCCCACCACCAAAGCTAGCCCACATCTCCTAGCCGACATACACACTCTTTACCTCCCTCCCTCTCTTTTTCTTTCCCCGCTTCTTAGATCCTCACCTCTTGCCATGGATCACTCTATATCTCTTTTTTTTTTCCTGCTTCGATTTGGTGGCCCCCAATATCTTTTGCTACTAGCTATGGCCCCTCTCATGCTTCTTTTCCTTCATAATCTCTCTCCTAATGCTCTTAGCTAGATTCACTGAATTAGTTTCTCTCTCGTACGTGGGCTACCTTCCCTACTCTATTTCCTTTTGTATGGTTCTTGATTCAATTTATGCTATAGATGGTGAAGGAGGCCAACTGGGCGATCATGGGTGAGGGCAATCTCAACCAAGTTATTAAATTTAGCTTGATCGGCATTACTTATTCCAGAAATGTGGCAAAAATATGAAGGCTTGAGGAGAGCTTTTTTCCTCCCATCTCTCCTTTTTTTTTGACTTACTCCCTCCCAATCTAGATCAACTATTTTCAAATTCAAGTTTTTGTTTAGCTCCTTCACAATCTTCCTTGGGTTGCCTCCACCAAGAAATTATTTTGGTTGGTTCAGGATCCTTTTTTGAACCCATGCCTATAGGCCTAAATGCTCCTAAGCCTGGACTATGAAATGGCTAAGAAATAGAGCTAATTGGATGGTCCTTGTTTGAGGAAAGCCAAGAAGCACAATCAATAGATGGTACAACAAGGGTTATAGATAATGTTGATTCATCTGGGCACATAGACTCTTTGGTACAATGTGAAGTTATCCATTCTCAATATGAGGAGCTAGCAATTATCTACTAAAAGGTTGATCTCAACCGATCTTTTGAAGATGATTTTCCTAGCTTTAGTTCTGGATCTCTTCCCTCTTCTCGATTGGAGAGCCAAATAAGGTAAGGTTGTCTCTCTTTACTAGCATTTACCCTGACATCTATCATCCAACCAAAAGCCCTAGCTCCTTTGGCTGCCTCACCAAGCTTTTTTTTTTGTGCAAGACCTGGCTCGAGACTTCAAAGATGTGAAGTTTACTAGGTTGTCAAACTGGCCACCTTGAAGAAAAAGAATCTCCCCTTTTTTTTTTTGTTTCATTCCTATTTTGCTAAAAAATTGAGTTTGTAATAACTTTGTTTAATTATACTACTTCTTTTCTTTGCTTTCTGAAAGCCTAAGCTTGTAGCGATATCTTTTCTCTTCTTCTTTGTACTCCTCCATTTATATCATATATTCATATTCAATAAAAATATGATGGTTTTACCCCCCTTTCCATCAAAAAAAGAAACTTTAGTCAATTAATATTTTTAAATAAAAATATGATGGGGACCGAGAGTCTATTTTATTTTATTTTATTTGAGTCCATTAGTCCTGTGTCACTTGAGTCAAAGTGAGCCAATTGAGTCATGTAATAAAGTGAGACAACCGAGTCAGTTGAGTCCACTTAGTCAGGTCCAGTCATTTTAGTTCAGTCAAGTCCGATCGAGTCCATTCAGGTCATGTACAAGAGAAGAGTTCGTAGCCAGGAGATTCACCAGGCCCTCCCAACCAGAGCTGGCCTTCATGCACCTGGGCCCTTTCATGCCGCCAAGCCTGCAAGAGAGAGCACAAGTCCAAGACAAAGCCCCACTATTGACCAGGTCCACTAGGATTTCTTGGCTCACAAGTCAGGGTTTCTTAGCCCTCACGTCAGTACCATCGGGTGAATCTATAAATACCGCCCATCCCCTCTTGTATGAAGTATCTTTTTCCTATGAATACAAATTAAAGTTATCTTGATCTGAGTTTTGAGTTTTTCTCCGGATTGGAGTGGGTGTGATGCTCTGGATCCCTGTTCTTGAGTGCAAATCCTAATCCCTAGTAACTTCTACGCTCACCAGCGATCCGTCCCCATGCATTTGTCCCGCATCAAAATAGGTTTAAATCGATGATGTAGCATCATTATTGTCTAAATTTTGTGATTTATAACATAGAAAATGAACTTAAACAATTTAGATTTCTTAGATCAAATTAATGTATGACTGTAAAAATACAAACATGCTATGATGATTGTGTCCTTGATCCAAGAGCTTAGGCTGCAATTATATAATACCAATGTAACTAGTTGTGCTATGTGCTAGCACCATAGCATATTATAATGAATAATTGGCTATATTTGAATATTAGGTAATGATATTTTAATGCCTATTCACTTAAGGCAATTTATTGGTAAAAAATATTTTTTTAAAAAGTAATAATTTTTGAAAACTTCAACTAAAATGTCTCAGAAATTGTTTGTCCACTATCCCCGATGAAGAAAAAGGATTCTTCTATGAAAAGCACATTCGTATATGTAAATGTAACTTTCCACCATCAGATTGCATTGGGATTGTCCTAATACAATCTGGTGGTGGAAAGTCATATTCACATATGCGAATGGACTTTCCATAGATGAATTTAAAAAAATTATACTATTTCACCTGACTGGGTTATGTATCACAATTAATAATGGAGCTGCATCGATTTTCAACTCAACATTTTTTTCAAATTTTTCTAACAAAAGTGTCCTTTTTTGGATATCATGTTGGTTATTATGAATTATTGTTATTTCTTTATGATATCCAATTACTTTTTATGACTTTTTATATCTGTATTATGACATTTTGTTAGTTATTATGATTTTCTATTATTTCTTAAATCATTTAATTAATTTTTATGACTTCCTATGACTTTTTGTCTATGTATTATGGCTTCCTTTATGAAATTCTTTTATTACTTCTCAGATTTTTGGACGTGTGGAACTTTGAAGAAAGGAGGAGAGAGCACACGACAATTTTGAAGAGTGGTTTTGCACTGGGAAAAAAACTCTCATGCACAACTTTCTCATGCCTTCATAATTCCCATCACCCACTTAGAGTCCAAGCCCCAAACAACTCTGGATAAGATCTGATCTTATCTATCTGGAATCAAATTCAGATAGGATGGGGTGTTGAATAGAGGTGGCTGCAAGAAACATTTTGGCATGAAAGAAAATTGTGGGAGATCATAAAATGGCGCTACCTCCTTTCTCCCTTCTCATTTTGTCACACAAAATTATTTCCATGCCCAAATAAAGATAGAAGTGATCCTTAATAAATAAACACTTTATCAAATAAAGATAAACTCTATTCTAAAAAGAGAAACCCAGTAGAGAAGGAAAGCACTTATAATTGGTGTCCAAAATATTTCACACACATAAACAAAAGAGGAGTGCTAAAGTAGCACCCCCTTTCCCATTTTGGCATTAAAATATGAGAGAGAGAGAGAGAGAGAGAGAGAGAGAGAGAGAGAGAGAGAGAGAGAGAGAGAGAGAGAGAGAGAGAGAGAGAGAGAGAGAGAGAGAGGTGATAGAATCATGGTAGATTGAGACTCTAGCTTCTTGATATAATTAGGCTTAGTTTAAGATCAATTTCGAATCTGATTCGAACCCGAATCAAAAGGCTATCAACCTTAATCCAATTATGATTACAATTCAAATCTAACTTGAATTATTAAATCCAATTAGCCCAATTGCATTGTAACTCTTATAATGATATCCCTTGCGCTAACAATTAGTATGTGCCAAAATTAGCAGGTTTCAAATTTGTAACCCTTACAAATTTATAGTTTCTAAATATGTAACTCTTGTATATTTTGATCTACCTATATAATCAGGTCAAGTTTCTATTGCATGTGACCCCTCAGGTTTCATTCTACCTGATAGTAAGACATAATATAATCTCTATTATAGTATTATTGAACCCTTTTGATGGATCAAAATAATTCTAGCTCACCCATCAAGAATCGTTGATCCAAAATGATCCTAGTGAGTTCTCACAATTCACCAGTGATGCCGGTAGCATGTAGTGACAACCTAGCAGAATAAAAGGATAAACCTCTAGGTATAGTTACCATATGATTGAGTTCTTCTATTGAAAGTCTTAACAAGATGCAGGTCATGAAAACTCGCTAAACCCTAAGCATCTATCATATGTTAAATTTAATTAACCTAAATCTATTGTAAAACTCATGAAAACTCTTTTTTATCCTTCACTAACTATGGTCATAGATTTTTGAACCTAGTTTCTTAAAAGTATAGGACTATACCTTAACCATTAAGGTCGATAGATTCTTTATAAGTACACTCCTATTCCTATAGTGAACCTACTGTAGCCAACAAATACTATAAGGGCCCGAATGCCTAGGACCAATATTTTGTGTTGTCAAATTATAGTAACCCTACTATGAGTGGCCAAGGCACCGCAGTTCAAAGAACCACTTACATAAATACCGTATTGAGAAAGTCACTGATGAATGAGCAGATAACTATGTAACTTCTCATGATGGTCATGCTTGGTACCATTCTTCTCTAACAACTACCTGTACTCTCGTTCTAGTATTTTCATACTATAGACTAAAGACTCATCTATCCAAAGAGAAGTAATCCATGCATCGATCAAACTGGATTAATTACTATCCTCGTGATATCCTATGATTGAGAATATTTAAGAATTAATCCATAATGACACATGTCTCAAATTCTCAACTTTTGAAAATATATGTCATTATCCATTAATTCTTTGGATGATATATGGAACATCATATATAAAATAATTATCCAACTTTAAAAATTAAATATAATTTTATGTCCTAAAAATAAAAATGTATCAGCTAGATTGGCTTCTAGGATATACATTTAACAAGAAAATAATATTATTATTAGAAAAAATCTGAAAAAAGTTGATTAAAATTAAATGCTTTATTATCTATTATATATAACTAAAGTAGTACTAGTTGGATTTAATAGCTATCAAGTATCAAATTGTTGCCCAGGTGGCTTTTTCAAGAGGGGGGTGAATTGGAAATTAAAAAAATTTAAACAAAAATATGCTTTTTTAAATCTACTTTAGTGTAATAGTGCTATGATTCAAATAAATAAGAGCAAAAGCAGATGCAAATAGAAAAAGGCACAATATAAATACAGCAAGTTATAGTGGTTCGGAGCAACCCAGCTCCTATGTCCACTATCCAAGATACCACTTGAGATTTTTACTATATTCACCACCGGAATATAGTCGGATTGTTTTACCAGGCTCACAATCCAAACCGAACTTGGTAGTTCAACCGGGCTCACCAAAAACTCAACTTGGTTTTGAACAGGATCACTAAGAACCCAACACTTGGTTTTGAACAGGATCATCAAGAACCCAACACTTGATTTTTAACATTATCACCAAGAACCTACTTGGTTTTTAAACCATGCTCACCAATAATTTAACAACTCACAAAAGAGTTATAGAAAGTAAGCAACAAAATGACAAATTGATATTGTCTGATGGTCGCCGATGCAGCTCGACAAAAGCCTTCTTAACTATACTTTAATGTTCTTCAGCAACTTTTTCAACTTCTTCAATGTATGCTTCAAGCTTCAGGTAAGAGTTGGTGAAGTCTTGAAGACTGACTTGAATGCTCTTTTGTGCTCTCTTGCTCACCAGCTCATTTAATGTTCAACTAAGAATTAGCCTTTGAAAAGCTATCCTAATTCCTCATTTATAGAGTCTTGTACTCTTCTCAAATGAAAATAGTCATGGTAGACGTTGGGATGTGACATTTGACCGTTGGAGCTCTTTTCAAATTCAAAAATGAAGTTATGGAACTAATCGTTACCTGCTTGGAATCGACCTTCGAGTCGGCTCGGATCCCTCGAGTCGGCTCGGATTCTTAGAGAAGTTTTGGTTGAGTCACGTTGCTTCATTCGGGTCAGCTCAGTTCACAGTGGTCTTGATTCGTTACTCTGGATAAGTCGGCTCGCCTATATTCGAGTCGGCTTGGATTCACAGGTCTTCAAAACTATACTCTGGAAGAGTCGGCTTTTCTCATTGGAGCCAGCTCGCCTGGCTGTTCTCTCAGAACTGATTTTTCATGAACTCTGGAGGAGTCTACTCGGATCTTTGAAGGGTCGACTCGGATGTTTGACTGAATGAATGAGTCAGCTCGGACTTCCTTCGGGTCAGCTTGCCTATCTGATTCAGGAAATGGTACTCTGGACGAGTCGGCTCAGATTTTTGCATGCCATAATCTTTCATGCGTGCCATGAACTAGAGTCGACTCCCTTTACTCGAGTCGGCTCGGATGAGTTTTTCAAAAAAATCTTCTATTTCTTCTCCAGATTACATCCAGCAACATTTTTAACACTCAAGATACTTTACCACTCAACTAACAATTGAATATAAGAGATTTAAGTTTGAAAATACTTAGAAGTAATCCATTTTCAAAATTTTTTCTTTAATTTTTCTTTTGGGCTCTTCTTTATATGACACATTTATAACACAACTCATAATACATAATAAGATTGTAGGAGTTGTAATTGGGCATATAGATCATACTACAAAAACTTGTAATTCACTTGAAAAGTTGTTAATATGACAAATGCATGCTCCAATATTTTGTTATCATCAAAATCACTTAAGGGGTCAACAATATACCTCTTTTTGATGATGACAAAACACCGAGCATGGAAAACCTTTACAATTACATGTGTAAAAGTATATTTACAAATAAGTATAGACATGTATGAGTTATATACTAAAAATGTATTTGAAATCAATGTACCAAAGCTTGCATATAGATAATGTATCGAAACATTTGGGAGTATGTTCAATATATAACAGAGCTTTTGGTAATAAGTTTGATATATAATAGAGCTTTCAAAAAATGTCAAAGCTTGTTCATTTTTCAAAGAGTATCAGAGCTAAACCAAATTAAAGGTTGTTCAGAGCTAATAATAGATAGCCATTAACACTATATTAGAACACAGTAGTCAGAGAAAATTTATCATAGCAAATATAAGCAAGTTTCTTTGCAAAATTGATGTCAATTTTGTAAAATTCTCCCCCTTACTTGTATATCTCTTAATTGTACATTTTCCATGCATTGACAATATTTATATCATTATTCTCCCCCTTTTTGTCATTAATCAAACAGGTAATCAGTTAAAATCAATCTCCCCCTTTGTTAAGTACACAAAGCATGATTTTTGAAATAGAATGAGAAGATTGAAAACATAGTTTGAGATAATTTCACTTTTAAAAATATTTGATAATCTACTAAAGCAAAGATACCATTACAAACACAATAGGAGAGAAATAAATACTTTCATTCCATTCAATGATTTTCAATACACATTACAAAAGTTTGAAAGCAAAAATATAAACATTGGTCTATTCACTATCACTAGGTAGATTTACAACAGGTTCTACTGGTTCAACCTTAATGTTTGCACTAGTGCTAGTGGATGGTCTAGGTGGTGGCATAGAAGAGATAGGATCAACAAAAGGTGGCTGAGTAGATTGAGGTGGAGACTATCTAAGATGTGGTGCAGGCTGCCTAGGGTGAGGTGCGGTCTGACTAGGAGGAGGTGCCTGCTGTTTGGGAGTAGAAGTGTAGGCTGCTATAACAGTAGTGGATAGCTGACAAAGGGTCTCCCAGACAGAATTGAGCTCTTCTTCCATCTTCTTCATCCCTTTATTGAGTGCAACCATCTCACTTGCTTGGGCATTGGCAAATGCCTTTGCAGTTCCTCTCAGTCTTCCAAATTCATCTCTAAGAATGCCAACTCCTTTAGTGTAATCATCTTCTACCTTCTTTCCTTGCTCCATAGAACCCATCCTATAACTCATCTCTCTCAATTCAGTTTTAAATTCTTTAATACTGTGATCAACAGATTTCTTAATTTCTTCAGAAGCTGTCTTGAAGGAATCCGTGACAGGCTAAAAATCCACCTGAGGTATAGGTCCTGTGGACTGAACACTGTCCACCCTGGAGTGAAGATGTATAATCTCACCACATATGTCCTCAAGTTTGGTTTCGATTATTTGGCGAAGGTCGCCAAACATTGAACCAAAAGAACTGGTCAGGGTCTAAGTAAGTAGTCTCATCTGATCTGCAATGAAGTCCTAAGACACTGAAGCTCCTGATGTATCAACAGATGGTCCCTGAGCAGAAGTAGTCATAGAAGGTGCAGGTGGTAGAGCTAGTAGAGATGTAGGTGCTGCTAGAGGAGGTCTTGGAGAGATCCTGGGACTCCATACTCTCTATGCTCTGTCTCCATAGCATCATCAACAATAGGCTCAGTAGTAGCAGGCTCAACAACAGTAGAGGTAGTGGTAGTCTCCTCAAATGTAGAAGGTCCAGCAGTAGTATCAGTGATAATCTCCCTAGGTAGCTGCTCATCATCATCATCATCCTCATCACTGCTGGATGATCTAATATTTCTCAGATCTGATCCCTTTTTCCTCCAAGCTCCTTCAGTTAGTTCATATCCCATTCTTTGCAAAGATTTGGAGTAGGTATCAGTGTGGTGAAGGGGCCTACCATCTTCACCATCTAGGTTCACTCTGGAGGCCTGGAAAAATAAGGTAAGAACCATTCCATAAGACAAACAGGCCTTCACTTTCCTAACCGCTTCTTTCATTTGCAGCAACATAATGTGAGGTAAGTTGAGGGCCTCCCCCTCAATTACATGCCCTATAAAGCTAAGATCCCTCTCACTTATCTAATCAAACCTTCCAGTTATTAGGAGAAAGATCCTACCAATAAAATTGTGCAATAGTCTCATTTCAAGGGATAGTGTATTGGCCATTGCATTACCAATACCACTCACATTTGCCCTATTCAAAATTGTTCCGAGGGTTTTCTCCTTATCTTTCAGAATTAAGTGATTCAAACCCTCATTTGGCATGTCAAGTGTGCTACTTAGTCTTTCCTCCGTCATAATAAATCTCTTTTCCTTAACCATAGATTTAATATGCTGCTCTTCCAATATTAAATTTTCATAAAAACTCCTTACTAAATTTGGATAGGTTGGCACATTCAACGAACAAAAGAAGCTCCAACCCCAGTCTTCAATTAAATCTCCAATCCATAGCCCTAGCTCTTTCAAGAATGAGAAGATGATTCTTCTTTCACTTATCACGGGTCGGTTGGACATTGAAATAGGTTATCTCGAAGGAGGAGCTGCAATTGGTTCCATTTCTTGTTCTTCCATTTCAACTGACTGAGTCGGCTCTTCTTGCCGATGCTTCATCCTCCTTTCCTTTTCTGTAGAGGGTTCGGCTCAGATTGATCTCTTTCCGATAGCTCTTTTTGGAGCCATTGCCCGAGCTCAAGGAGAATGCTAGAGATCAAGCTAGAAAAGGGAGGTTTTGAAGGTTGGAAGGGATTTTCAGGTTGGAAGCAAGGGTTTTAAGCTAGCAAGAAATGAACAGTTAAGGTATAAAACTTAAGATTAAGTCCTATAGCTCTACTAAAAAACTGCTTGCCTAACATCCAAGTCGGCCTGACAAGCCCTAATTTGCTCGAGTTGGCTTGAGCTGACATTTAAAAAGACTTAATCCATAATTCGAATCGGCTCAACTTGAGCACAGTAGCTCGAGTCGGCTCGACTTAAGCACAGTAGCTCGAGACGACTCGAACCAAAACTCTATAGAAGAGTCAAAAAGGTTCAAAATTAAAATTTAATAGCAGAAATTTGCAAGAAAAGATGGTCAATGATCTTGGTTTGATATAGGAGGCTTTCTAGATAAGGTTTCCTTGATTTTGAAAAGATTAGGTTAGGTTTTCTAAAAAGGGTCACAAAGTCCTAATTCTCCTTTAATTATTTCATATCTATCTTGATTGAGAGGTTTAGTAAAAATGTCAGCAAGTTAATTTTCAGTAGGAATAAATTCAAGCACAATGTCACCATTCAAAACATGATCTCTAATAAAATAATGTCTAATTTCTATGTGCTTTGTTCTAGAATGTTGAATTGGATTTTAAAATAAATTTATAGCACTTGTATTATCGCATTTGATAGAAATTTTAGATTGTGTAACACTAAAGTCATCTAGTTATTATTTAATCTATAACACTTGTGCATAACAACTCCCAACAACAACATACTATGCCTCAGTAGTAGATAGTGCTACCAAGTTTTATTTCTTACAGTGCCTTGAGATTAAATTCAACCCTAGAAATTGGCATGTGCCACTAGTGCTTTTTCTATATATTTTGCATCCATCATAATCAGCATCATAAAACCCAATCAAATTTAATGAAGAATACTTTGAATACCATAGACCTAAGTTACTTATTCATCTTAGATATCTTATAATTCTTTTTATAGCAAGCATATGTGATTCTTTTAGATTATTTTGAAATCTAGCACAAATACATACGCTAAACAAGATATCAGGTCTACTAGCAGTCAAGTACAATAGAGATCTAATTATATCTCGATACAGCTTTTGATCAATGTTGGTGCCATCTTCATCTTTATCCAATCTACAGGTAGAGTTCATGGGTGTGCTCATTTCTTTGCTTGTCTCTAAACCAAACTTCTTGATAATTTCTTTGATATATTTAGCTTGGTTTATGAAGATTCCATCCTTTGATTGTTTTACTTGAAGTCCAAGAAAGTAGTTTAATTCACCAATTAGACTCATCTCAAATTCACCCTATATCAACTTAGCAAATTCTTCACAAAGTTCTTTGTTAGTTGCATCAAATATAATATCATCAATATAGATTTGTACAACTAATATATCATTATCTTTCTTTTTGATAAAAAGAGTTTTATCAACATTCCCTCTTACAAAATCATTTTCAAGCAGGAATTTGCTTAATCTATCATACCAGGCTCTAGATGATTGTTTCAAATCATACAATGCTTTATTGAGTTTAAATACATGATTTAGAAAAGCATGACTTTCAAAACTTGATGGTTGTTCTACAAAAACTTGTTCAAAAATAAAATCATTCAAAAATATGCTTTTCACATCCATTTGAAAAAGTTTGAAATTCATATAGCAAGCAAATGCAAGAAGTAATTTAATGGCCTCTAGTCTTGTTACGGGTGCATAGGTTTCAACAAAATCTATACCTTTCTCTTGGTTATATCCTTTGGCTACTAATCTAGCTTTGTTTCTAACTACGTTGCCTTGTTCATCTAGTTTGTTCCTATAGTCCCATTTGGTTCCTATGATAGGATGGTCTAATGGTCTCTCAACTAAAGTCTACACATTATTTCTTTCAAACTGGTTTAGTTCATCATGCATGGCCATCATCCAGTTTGGATCAGATTCAGCCTCTTCTAAGCTATATGGCTCTATTTGGGATACAAAGGCTAGGTAATAATGTGTATCTCTATGTGATGACCTAGTTCTAACTCTTGAGAAATATCACCAATAATTAAATCTCTTGGATGAGAAGTAACATATCTCCATTCCCTTGGTAGATCAGTATGATCCTTACTTACCATTTCTTCTCCTTCTTGAGTTGGTCTCTCTTGAATGCTCATATCTTCCATTTCCTTTTGAAGTGTACCTGCATCATTATCTATGCACTCTTCTTTCTTAGAAGGTGAGGGGTTAGTTTCATCAAAAATCACATGTACTGATTCTTCCATAGTTAATGTTCGTTTATTAAATACTTTATATGCTTTGCTATGTATTGAATAACCAAGAAAAATTACTTCATCAGATTTAGCATCAAATTTTTCTTGATTATCCTTACCATTATTCAGCACAAAGTATTTACAACCAAAGACATGAAAGTAATTAATATCATGTTTCTTTTCATTCCAAAGCTCATTTGGGATTTTCTTCAAAATTGGATGAATCAAAACATAATTTAAAATATAACAAGCAGTGTTCACTGCTTCTACCCAAAAGTATCTTGGAAGATTGCCTTCGCATAATATTATTTGGGCCATCTCTTTCAAAGTCCTATTCTTTCTCTCTACAACACCATTTTGCTATGGTGTTCTAGGAGCGGAGAAGTTGTGATCAATGCCATTTTCTATGCAATAATCATCAAAAAATTAATTTTCAAAATTTGTGCCGTGATCACTCCTAATAGAAACTATTGAAAGATTTTTCTGATTTAAAACTTTTTTGTGAAATTTTTGAAAAACTTTAAAAATTTCATCTTGATGAGTAATAAACAAAATCCAAGTAAATCTAGAGAAATCATCTACTATCACAAGAGCATATTTCATACCACCTAGGCTTGTAGTCCTAGTTGGTCCAAATAAGTCCATGTGAAGTAGCTCAAGGGGTCTAGAAGTCGAAATCATATTTTTGGATTTAAAGCTCCCCTTAGTTTGTTTACCTAATTTGCAAGCATCACAAACATATTCAAAATCTACTTTAAATTTAGGCAAACCTCTGACAAGATTCTTGAAAATTAACCTGGCAATAGTATGCATGCTAGCATGACCTAATCGTCTATGCCAAAGTAAATAAGACTCCTTGATTTTAGTATTCATTGCTACTAGACTGGAACTACTAGATATAGCTAGATCATTAAGATCTACTACATAAATATTTTCAAGTTTATGTCCAATGAATTTGTTGCTAGAATCAAGAGAGTTTGTTACAATACACATAGATGATTCAAAGACAACCTTGAAGCCTTTATCACATAGTTGACTAATACTTAACAAATTATGCTTCAATTTGTCTACTAGCAATACATTTTCAATAAAACTACAGGGGGTCAATTTGATTTTACCAATACCGATTATTTTTTCCTTGCCATTATCTCCAAAGGTTACTAAACCTCCTTTCATCTCTAAGGTGATAAATTGATCATTGTCACCCGTCATATACCTTGAATAGCCACTGTCAAGATACAATCTTTTCTTCATTTTTTGGGCTGCAAGACATTCCTGCAAAATAATCAATAAGTTTTTTTAGGTACCCAAGCTATCTTGGGTCCTTGCAGGTTAGCAGAGGTAGTTCCTTTAGGAATCCAAATTTTTCTTACTTTACTTTTAGCATTTCTAAAAATATTGCATTGAAAGGCCTTATGTCCCACCCCTTTGCAATCAAAACAAACAATTCTAGAATTTTGAAAGGATGTAAACTTTAAGATGCATATGTAAAAACATTTGACTTCAAAGATTTCTAATTTGAAAACATAGGAATATATTTTGAAGCTCTAGAAATGGATGTTGAAGCATTTGAAACAAAAGCATTTTGAGATAAACCTTTTGGAATGTAAGCTTTTGAAGGTATAAATTTGGTAGCTGAAATTTCATTTGCATTGGAAGAGTTGTAACCAATTCCAGCCTTATTGTCAGAAATTCTTTGTTCCTTTAAAATCAACTCAAGCTTATTTGAACTTAATGTAAGTTTTTCAACCAATGGCTTGAGTTTTTCAATCTCCTTTTTCAAATCATTATTTTCAATAGTCAAAGCTTTGTTTTTCTCAAGACATGCATTTTTCTCAATTTCCAAAGCTTTGTTCTTTTCAGAAAAGATACGTAAATCTTTTTGCAATAAATTGTTTTTTTCTGAAATCTCTTCCTTTTCTTTTAGTAAAGAATCATTGATATTCTTTAAAGCTCTAATCTTTATTCCAGTTTTTTTAAATTCAGATAATAAGTCATGAAATGCATAATTTAATTCTTCAAAAGTAAATTATATTTGATGTTCGGGGGATGTTATCTCATCTTCGAGACCTATAAGACATAGATTTATGATTTTTGTGGTCTCTTCCTCTTTTGTTGAAGTCAACTCCTCGCTGTCACTCCAAGTGGCAACCATAGCTTTCTTCTTTTCCTTTCTGAATATTTCTTTAGTAGAGGACAGTCGGGACGGATATGCCCAGGTTTCTTACATTCATAGCGTGTGGGTATTTGTTCCTTTTCTTTCTCTCTTTCCTTGTCCTTGTCCTTACTATGTTTCCCTTTCTTGTAAAACTTTCTAAAGTATCTTCCTTTCTTCTTTCTCATAAACTTTCTAAATCTCCTCACGACCATAGCGATATCTTCATCTTCCAAGTCATCTTCGGAGGAGGAGTAGTCTTCTTCCGATTCATCATCTTATTTTTTCGAGTCCGATGCAGCTTTGAAGGCAATTATTTTCTTCTTCTTCTGATCATCTTCAATTCTATGATGCATGACCAATTCATGTGTGATAAGAGAACCCAGCAGCTCATCCAGTGTTAGAGTGTTTAGATCTTTTTTTTTTCCTGAATGGCAATTACTTTAGATCCCATTTATCTGGAAGTGATCTTAGAATCTTCTGTACCAAGTCTGCATTTGAGTAAACCCTGCCAAGACTTTTCAAACCATTAATAATATCTGTAAATCATGAAACATGGCAAAGATAGTTTTAGTTTGTTCCATTTTAAATAATTCATAACTATGTACTAGAAGATTGATTTTGGATGTCTTTACTTGGGAAGTTCCTTCATGGGCCACCTCGAGTTTATCCCAGATTTTTTTTGCAGATGAGCAAATAGAAATTCGGTTGAACTCGTTTGCATTCAAAGCACAATATAGTAGATTCATGGCTTTGGCATTCAATTCTTCCATTTTTAAGTCGTGTTCATCCCAATCATCTTCAGGTTTTGGGACATCCATGCCATCAATTTTAATCATGGATATTTTGGACCCTTAAGAATGACCTTCTACAATTGAAAATCTATAGCTTGAATGTATATCTTCATTTTAGCTTTCTAGTATGAATAATTCATGCCAATGAACAGTGGAGGTCTGTTAGTAGATTGTCCTTCGACCAAAGAAGTACTCATGGGATGAGCTATCAATCTTTACTCTAGTAAATTTAGAGACACTGTTCTGATACCAGTTATTGCCCAGATGGCTTTTCCAAGAGGGGGATGAATTGGAAATTTAAAAAATTTAAACAGAAATATGCTCTTTTAAATCTACTTTAGTGTGATAGTGCTGTGATTTAAATAAATAAGAACGAAAGCAGATGCAAACAGAAAAAGGCATAATACAAACACAGCAAGTTATAGTGGTTCGGAGCAACCTAGCTCCTACGTCCACTATCCAAGATACCACTTGGAATTTTTACTATATTCACTACCGGAATACAGTCGGATTATTTTACCAGGCTCATAATCCAAACCTAACTTGGTTTTTCAACCGGGCTTACCAAAAATTCAACTTGGTTTTGAACAGGATCACCAAGAACCCAACACTTGATTTTGAACATGCTAACCAAGAACCTACTTGGTTTTTAAACCGGGCTCACCAATAACCCAACAACTCATAAAAGAGTTAAAGAAAGTTAGCAACAAAATGACAAACTGATATTGTCTGATGGTTGCTGATGCAGCTCGAGAGAAGCCTTCTTAATTGCACTTTAATGCTCTTCAGCGGCTTCTTCAACTTCTTCATTGTATGCTTCAAGCTTCAGGTAAGAGTTGGTGAAGTCTTGAAGACTGACTTGAATGCTCTTTTGTGCTCTCTTACTCA
This sequence comes from Areca catechu, assembly GCA_021397845.1. Lineage (NCBI taxonomy): Eukaryota > Viridiplantae > Streptophyta > Magnoliopsida > Arecales > Arecaceae > Areca > Areca catechu. The sequence continues at coordinate 199,717,907 of CM038039.1, read as the reverse complement.
CAAGCTTATTTAATGTTCAACTAAGCATTAGCCTTTGAAAAGATGTCCCAATCCCTCATTTATAGAGTCTTGTACTCTTCTTAAATAAAAATAATCATTGTAGATGTTGGGATGTGATATTTGACTATTGGAGCTCTTTTCAAATTAAAAAATGGAGTTATGGAACTAGCAGTTACCTGCTTGGAATTGACCTTCGAGTCGGCTCGGATCCCTTGAGTCGGCTCGGATTTTTAGAGAAGTTCTGGTCGAGTCGCCTTACTTCATTCTGGTCGGCTCGGTTCATAGTGGTCTTGATTCATTACTCTGGATGAGTCGGCTCGCTTATGTTCGAGTCGGCTCGGATTCACAGGTCTTCAAAACTGTACTCTGGAAGAGTCGGCTCTTCTCATTGGAGTCGGCTCGCCTGGCTGTTCTCTTAGAACTGATTTTTCATGAACTCTAGAGGAGTCGGCTTGGATCTCTGAAGGATCGACTCGGATGTCTAACTAAATGAATGAGTCGACTTGGACTTCTTTCGGGTCGGCTCGCTTGTCTGATTCAGGAAATGGTACTCTGGATGAGTTGGCTCGGGTTCCTACGAGTCGGCTCAGATCTCTGCATGCCAGAATCCTTCATGCATGCCATGAACTAGAGTCGGCTCCCTTTACTCGAGTCGGCTCGGATGAATTTTTCAGAAAATCTTCTATTTCTTTTATAGATTACATCCAGCAATATTTTTAACATTCAAGATACTTCGCAACTCAACTAACAATTGAATCTAAGAGATTTAAGCTTGAAAACACTTAGAAGTAACCCATTTTCGAGAATTTTTCTTTAATTTTTCTTTTAGGCTCTTCTTTACATGATACATTTACAACACAACTCATAACACATAATAAGATTGTAGGAGTTGCAATTGGGCATATAGATCATACTACAAAAATTTGTAATTCACTTGAAGAGTTGTTAGTATGACAAATGCATGCTCCAATGTTTTGTTATCATCAAAATCACTCAAGGGATCAACACAAATTTTTCTAGCCCTTTTTTCAGTTCAAAATTACACATTCTATATAATCTATTATATCTATAAAAGCAAAGAAATTAGGCTTTTAGAGAAAATTTTCTTTCCAAAACTTGCACTATATTTCTTTGACTTGGTTTTGAACAAAAATTTCAAACATCAAAATCTTGAATAGATTTAAAATAATAGATTTAATAGATTTAATAGATATTAAATTTTATTAAATAAATTTTAAATCATACTAAATATCAAAATTGTTATACTTCATGTGTCGCACGGGCCCACCATCTAGTTTATTAAAAAAAGCAATAATTTTTGAAAAAAAGTAATAATTTTTGGAAACTCTAATTTAAAAGCCCCAGACTAATTATTTGTCCACTATCCCTGGTCAAGAAAAAGGGTTCTTCTATGGAAAGCACATTTGCATATGTGAATGTGGCTTTCCACCATCAGATTTCATGGGATTGGGATTGGCAATTTTAAGATCATAATCCTAATTCCAATGCAATCTGATGGTGGAAATTCATATTCACATATGCGAACGAACTTCCAAATACGAACTCAAAAAAAATTATACCATTTCATCGGATTGGGCTATATGTCACAAATAATAATGGAGCTACACTGGTTTTCAATGCCATAGGCATTTAATATAGCTCAACATTTTTTTCATTTTTTCTAACAAAAATATCCTTTTCTTGACATCATGTTGGTTATTATGAATTCTTATTTTTCCTTTATGATATCCAAATAAATTTTATGACTTTCTTTCTATATCTGTATTATGACATCTTGTTAGTTATTATAACTTTTTGCTATTTCTTAAGTCATTTAATTTTTTTTATAACTTCCTATATTTATATTATGACTTCTTGTATATGTATTATGACTTCCTGCATCTATATTTTGGCTTCTTCTATATGTATGACTTTTTATATTTGTATTATGATTTTTGTGTTTGTATTATAACTTTTTGTATTGGTATTATGCAACCAGATATCATAAAGAATTATAATAATTAATAGTATGTCAAATATAAATACAGAAAGTCATGAAAAATAATAGATATCATAAACAATAACAAAAAGTAATAATCAATAAAATATTGTAATATAAGAAAGTAATATTTGTGTTAGATAAAAATTGAAAAAAATTGAGTCAAGTCAAATGCCTATTGTTGCCGCTGAACCCCAAATGATTGACTCCTTTAGTAGAGATAAGGAAATGGATTATGAGAGATGTCAGCTAGTCACCTGTAGTACCTATAAAACAAGTCCTTGACCAGAGATTCTTTGGTAGAGGACTTTCTGATACTTAAGTCAATGGGAGTTTTAGGAAATAGATGGAAAATCTTAAAGAAGTCAAAGTATCAGAATTTTTCTAAGCATAGTATTAGCTTACCCTTTGAAGGCCCTCTCTTACTAGTATTTATATATATTTGTAGTAACTAGATTCTATCGAGAAAAACTTCTTTCTATTAGCCTTAACAATATTTTGTTGGGGCTAACTTATTTCTATTATAGCAAACAGTTTGTGCATTATATGTCTATTGTGATAGCTGCTCCCTTGTCCACACACTTGGTCGGATGTTTTTGATTCATTGGCCAGCAGGCCTTGATTGTCGACTTTGTTGATCAGCCATTTCACTTTGTTTGATTATTTAGTTGTCTAGTTTTTCAAAGGAGGGTTGATCAGACTTTCATATCATCGACTTTGCTTTAAGTTTCTTAGCCACTATGCTTTAGCATTTTTCATTGGCTAGTCAATTTTAATTGATCAGCCAGTCTGATCGGTTGGTATAATAGTTGCCCCACACTTTCAATTCCAAGATACTTTATCATCTTAGGAGGAGGGAGCATATAACATTCATGAGTTTCATTGCCTCAAGCTCCTCTCTCCTTTTTCTTCACACTGGTTATTAATGTTCTCCTAGAAGGTTGCAAAAAAAGTATGTATTGTTGTTTCGTTATCAAAACTGCCATCATTCGAAGAGGTGATTATTAATGGCAGGATCTTGCAGCAATTCATAGAATTGAGTTACTTTTTTTTAGGTGCTTTGCCTTTGCCATGTGTCGAACTCTCATTGATGGTGAAGTCATTCTCGTCGATCAAGTGACATGTCAACATCTCAACAAAAGTGTGATGAACAGCCATGCATCTTCCTCAGTTATGATCAATCCATGTGGCATGATCAAGCGCATCTCTCATTATCCAAGGATCGAATCATTATCATTGATACCATCTATATAAGGAAGTCTTCTTCCCTGCCTAGGGTTATTCGAGTCCTGGGACTCCCGAAGAGCCTTAGGACTCCTTCGTTGCTCTAAAAGTTCTTTCTTAGGATCCCTATCCTCCTCGAGTTTCTTTCTTCTCCAGGCCTCCCATAAGTTAGGTCCTCTTTCTACCAGTAGCTTCCATTTTTTCAACTTTTTGGAGGTTTAAGGGTCTTTAGGAATCTCTATACAGGTGTTTACTAAAAACCTTCTTCATCCCCTTTTCTTTTCATTTTTTTCTAAAGTTTTTTTTCTTAGGCATGGTTAGGCTTTTAGAAGTACTCATTGTTGCCAAGGCTTCTGCTTCTAGAGGGGAAGCTTCATAGAAACCTCCTAAAAACCCTAATCCTATGAAGACGAAAGGCCCAAATGTTGAGGACCTTCGTCTGGAACAGGTAAAGGGTTCTCTTACTAAATCCAAGATTGCTAGCCTGTGGACTTACTGTAAAATTTCACAGGACATTCAAGTATCCACTCCTAGGTCCAATGATAGAATGAACAGAGCCCCTCTTGGTAGCATAGCAGTATACAACAACCACCTTAAGACAGGGCTTCGTTTTCCTCTCCATCCCTTCATCGTCAAAATTTTTAACTTGTACAAAGTTATCTCGGTGCAGTTGATTCAGAATAGTATTCAGATTATTTGTGCCTTCATCGTCCTATGTCATGATCTTTGGATCAAGCTTAGGACCTATATATTATGTTCCATTTTTATGATTAAGAGGGATTCTCATGGTTGAAGATGGTGGGTCATCAAACCATGCCACAGTTGGAATTTTATCAAGGATCTTCCATCCATCATTCATGGATGAAAATCCTACTTTTTCTTCTTATCATCTAGGTAGTCTTAGGGCTTTAGCACTAAGTGGAGGGATGGAGGGAGCCTTGCCTAACCCTCAACGATGATAAGAAGGTCCTTACAACCGACAAACAGGACTTTGAAAAACTCTCGAAAGCTCGAGTCCCTTCGATGAAAGAGCTACTGGATGAGCAGAGTCTCTTCCTTACCAGAATTAGCATGATGCCTAGTTTAGGTACAATCTAATCAATTAGTTATAGCTTTCTGATAGTTGTTGTCCTATCCGTTAGACCAAGTTAATCAACTTCTTTTTCCTTTTGGTAGGTAAAAATATGAGGTCTGATACTCAGAAACTTCACCAAGTAGTTCAAAAAAGATATGTTGCTCCTATAATGGTACCCCGTGAGTCGAAGCAAGTGCGTATCACTTTGAGTTCATTAGCTTCTAGGGCTCCATCACTCCATCCTCTCCAGCTATTATATATGTAGAGACAGTAGTGAGTTCTAGTGATGGCATCGTTGTCGTCGATTCTTAGCCGACAAGTCCCACTTCATTGGCCTGTCTATCTCCAGCATGATTATTTAGCCCATCGGTGGCCCCTTCTACTCTGTGTGCTCGTACCGATAAAGGAAAGGCACTGCAAGTTTCTATAGAGTCTGAAGGAGATCATCGGGCTCCAAAGAGTCCCAAACTTACGTTGATCTCAAAAAAATCTTCTCTAATAAGTTAGGACTGCAAAGCCCTGAGCTAGCTTGTCAGTTACTGAAGGCTATCTTTCTCCTAAGAGATTGGAAAATGATCAAAACTCATCATCTAGATGAAGTTATTCCCTCTCTATATCTGAGCCTTCTGAAGGTAATTCTTCCTTGTTTATCTTAATAATTGCTACCAATTACTTTTCTAACCTTGGAATTTTGTTTGTTTTAGTTTGTTTGTGAGGTGGCTCTAATAGAAGAGAGTTTCCAAGGGTTCACAGAGCTCAGTCACACTCTTAGGGTCCAACTTGAGGCTATGCAAGCCTAGAAAGAAGTCACTAAGGAGCAAAAATAGAGCTTGAAGACCAAGCTAGAAAAGAGTGTTGTAGATGTCTCTCGTTTGCAAGAAGAACTTAACCTAACTCGAGACAAGTTGGCAAAAGCAGAGGCCAAGCTGAAGAAGAAGAAAAAGAAACTCCTTTTTGATAAGAAAACAATGAAAGAGTTGAAGCCAAAAGTCATTGATGCCGTTGCTCGAGCGGAGGAGGCTAAGAAGAAGGCCAGAATAGCCGAAGAAAAAGTTCTACGAGCAGTGAAAGATTATAAGAAATCGTCCACCTTTGAAGATGAAATGATTGAGACAAAGGCTTTCAGTTATGAGATCGGCTATAATGACTACAAGGAAAAAGTTTGGAAACTTTTCCTGACCTTGGACCTCCGCAAGGTCATTGTTGGTGGGGAAGACAAAGATGTGGTCAAAGGAAATGAAGAATAGGCAGCTGAAGGAGTTCTAGCCGAAGAACCTACCCCTCTAGTTGTTGTTCTCTAAATGCCAGTAGAAGTTATCCTAGCCAAAGGAATCTTCCTAGCTAAAGAAGTTATTCAGCTAATGAAGCTGTTCAAGTAGCTGCTAATCCAGAAGTAGTTGCCACTATGGAGCTACTTGGAGAATCATCCCACCAACCAACCCAGCACTTGAAAGCCAAAAACTTTGTTAGGGCCTTTCTATATCTTTTTGCTTTAACAATTTTTGTCTATCAACCTTTGTAAGGGTTATCCAACTCTTTGTAGAAACTTTCCTTCTGAATGGGTGGACTATCAATGAAACTTACTTTCTCTTCCACTATTGCCTCTTTTGTTCTTTGCTTGGAAAGATTCTTTAAGTATTGAGTTTTCGACCATAGTACTGATTTAGCCAGTAAGCTATCATTGATTGACTAAGACTTTATTTCTTTTTCAACTAGTAGATTCTTTTGTAATGGTCAACTTCACCTTTTGGTAATCATTTTGTCGCCGACCATCTTTGAGATGATGGTTGAATGCGTTGGAGAAACTTGGAAGACTAGCATTAGTCAACTATTCAACATTATCAAATATACTGATTAGTTAAGCAATTAAGCCAACCATGTAATTTATCGGATATAATAATAAGTTGGACAACTAAGCTAACCATGTAATTTATTGAACATATCGATAAGTTAGGCAACTAAGCCAACCATGTAATTTATCGGATATACCGATAAGTTAGGCAACTAAGCCAACAATGTAATTTATCAAACATACTGATAAGTTGGGAAACTAAGCCAACCATGAAATTTGTCAGATATACTGATAAGTCGGGTAACTAAGCCAACTATGTAATTTATCAAACATACTGATAAGTTGGACAAGTAAGCCAACTATATAATTTATCGGATATATCGATAAGTTGGACAACTAAGCCAACTATATGACATTATCAGACATACTGATTGGTCTTAGATAGCTGGGTATCAGTTAGCTATCCATCACAAAGCATTCTTATGCAAAAAGTAATTTTATTAAGTCACTAGTAATACATGCATAGATTTTTTGCATTCTATGATCGAGTGACATGGTATCCATCTAAGCTTTCAATCCAATATGCTTCGGGACATATTATCTCAGTGATTCTATATGAACCTTTCTAATTTGAAAAGAGTTCCTCTTATTTAATGGGCCTACATACTTTAGTTCTTTGTAGTACAAGATCACCTGGCCAAAAAATTTTAGAATTAACCTAGAAATTGTAATATTGGATGACTTTTTATCAGTAAGACACCATCCTCGGATATGCTTGGAGTCTTATTTTTTTTCAACAAGTCTAGATCTGTTCTTCGTCGCTCTGAATTACTAGGTTCTTCAAAATGTTTGACTTTTATGGATTGCAAGCCAATCTCCATTGGTATTATAGCTTTGGTTCTAAATGTTAAGTTGAATGGTTATTATCCTATTGGGATTCAAGGAGTGCTTTGGTATGCCTAGAGTACTTAATTTAATTTTTCAATCCAAAGTCCTTTTGCTTCATTTAACCTTGTCTTTAAACCATGAAGAATTATTCTGTTTGTTATTCATCTTCACAATTTGATTGAGGGTGTCCGACAGAGATCAACTTATGAATAATATGATATCGAGCACAAAAATCTCTGACCCTTTGATCATCGAATTACCTTCCATTATCAGTGATGATGGCATATGGAAATCTAAATTGATAAATTTTATTATTTTTGACAAAATTTTTGACCTTCCTTTAGTTATGTGGGCCAAGGGTTCAATCTTGACCCACTTGGTGAAATAGTCGATGGCCACGATAATGAACTTTCTTTGGCTAGAGCTGAGAGAAATGGGTTAAGGATATCCATCTCGTACTGAATAAATTGTCAAGGAGTTATTAACTGAGTTAGCTAATTTGCAGGAAGCATTTGGATGTTTATCTTTAGCATTAATCATATTTTCTAACAAAATCAGCTACATCTTTTTGAATAGTCAGCCAATAATATCCTTGTCTTATTATCTTATAGGCTAGAGATCTACCTCCCAGGTAATCGTCATATATATCTTCATGCACTTCTTTGAGGGTATAATCGATATTCGTCAAACCCAAACACTTTAGGAGAGGTAAGGTAAAATATCTTTTATAAAGAACTCCTATAATCATGTATTGCAAAGTCATCTACCTAACTCATTTGGCTTTGAAGGATCTTTAGGCAAAGTTTTTTTAGTTAGATACTAGATGATCATATTCATCTAGCTAGTTTCATGTTCTACTTGGCATATTTCCATTCTTTTGTCAATGCTAGGAGTTTCAAGGTGCTCAATATATGTTCGACTAAGAGAATAGACCGTCATTATGGCTAATCAAGAAAGTACATTGGCCGAGCATTTTTGGCTTGAGGAACATGAGAAATCTTGAAAAAGCTGAACTCAAGTACATCAGCCCAAGTATTTTTGGCTCGAGGAACATGAGAAATCTTGAAAAAGCTGAACTCAAGTATGAGAGTTCGTACCTTCTCTAAGTATTTTGCCATGATTTTATCTTGGGCTTCAAATTCCCTCTTTATCTAATTAACTACCAGTTGGAAGTCTGTGAAGGCCTTAAGCTTTCGAACCTTAAGTTCCTTGGTAATTCTCAATCTGACCAAGAGTGTTTCATACTCAACCTGATTATTGGATGCTTAGAAGGCAAACTATAGAGCATATTGAGCAATGACTCCTTCAGGATTTGCCAAAATCAATCCTGCTCTATTGTCAAACGAGTTGGATGCTCCATCTACATGGAGTATCCACATAGGTTCTTAGCATTCTTCATCAGCCATCTCTCGATTAACTTCTTTCTCAATTATCTTTTGATTGTCTTCTTTGGCAGCCCAAGTGTACTCAGCGATGAGGTTTGCTAGAATTTGAGCTTTCATCGTTGGGAGTGGTCAATAGGATATGTCAAACTCGCCTAATCTAACAATCCACTCCACCATTCTTCCAGATGTATCAAGACATTATAAGATAGCTTTTAATGGCTGATCTATCAGCACCATCACTGAATGAGCTTGGAATCGATTCAATGAAGCAATGTGCCTAATTAACTGTTGTACTTCCTTCTTTTTAGAGGGATATCTCATGTAAAAAATTATTCTTATTTCTTTAAGGTTGGTCTCAATTTCTCAGTTAGTAATAAGGAATCTAAGAAACTTTCCTAATATCACTCTAAAAATGTACTTTATCGGATTCAATTTCATTTGATGATACTATAATGCATCGAAGCTTCTCCTAAGTCTATAATATGATCTGACGTTTGGGCACTTTTGACCAATATATCGTCGACATAAGCCTCCATATTTCTTTCAAGCTACTTTTCAAAGACTTTGTTGATCAGCCAATTGGTAAGTTACCTCGACATTCTTTAAACTGAATGGCATCACCCGATAAAAATAGAAGCCTTTCTCAGTTACAAAGGCTATCTTCTCTTCATCTTCAAGATCTTTGAGAATCTAATTATAACCTAAGAAAGCATCCATGAAGTTTAAAGGATTATACTTGGCAGTCGCATCGATTAATTGGTCTATTTTCGGCAAAGAAAAGTTATCCTTAGGAAAGCTTTATTAAAGTCTGTATAATCAATACAGTCATCCACTTTTCATTTGCTTTTCTGACCATTACCACATTGGTGAGCTAGTATAGGTAATAGATTTCTCTAATGAACTTAGCATCGAGGAGCTTGCCTACCTCTTCATCAATGGCTTTTTGTCACTCAAGGGTGGAGTTTGTTACCCAGATAGCAACCCAAGAGGGGGGTGAATTGGATCTCTAAAAATTATTTAAGACTAAGCTTGATAAACAAGTAGCAATTAAATCAATACAAGGTACTACAATTTAAATGTAAAGCTCTAATGTAAAAGTGCAGCAGAAATTAAAGGCAATGAGAGAATTATAAAGAGCTAGGAGGAAGAGACAAGCAATCATAAACTCAACAATATATAGTGGTTCGGTGCCAACAATGCACCTACATCCACTTCCCAAGATTCTCTTGGAAATTCACTATAATCTCCTCGATTACAGCCGATTAGTTTTTCGAGCTCACTAATCAAAATCCAACTTGTTTTACAAGGCTCACAAGTCACAACCTCCCTTGGTTTTGCGGGCTAACCAAGAACCTAATTGGTTTTCACAAGGCTAACCAACAACCTCCCTTGGTTTTCCGGGCTAACCAAGAACCTTCGTGGTTTTGCGAGCTAACCACCAACCTTAGTGGTTTTTACAAGGCTAACCAATAACCTCCCTTGGTTTTGCAAAGGCTGACCAAGAACCCTTTACAAGATATGAAGTATAAACAGAAGGAACCAATGTAAGCTTTCAAAGTAAAAGCAAATAAAACAATGTAGCTCGAAGTAGAGTTGATTTGTTCTTGATGAAGCCTTTTGAATGCCCAAGAAGGAATGATCTTCAATGCACTTGATAGCTTTGAATGCTTGGAAGGCTTTTCTTTGGCTTGAGAGTGGTTGAGCTTTGAATGAATTGGAGTTAAGGCTCTTCTTTCTTCTTTTTTCTTCAAACTCTCTTTTATATTCAATGCAAGTGCTTAGCTCTTCTTTTGAATTGATTTGGAGCCATTTAAATACCTTTGCAAGTCCCCAAAATAGAAATCTAGCCGTTAAGCACGAGAAACTAGCCGTTGGGAGACAAAAGAGAGAGTTCTGCTCAAGAAAAAACTAGCTATTACTGTTGTCAGAACTCCATGTGTCGACACTTGCTCTTCATGTGTCGACACATTAGGTCGACACATACTCTTCTTGAGTCGATACAAGTTCAAAATAATCCATTCAGATTCTCTGAAAAAATCATCTGTGTCGACACATTCTCAGTGGAGTCGACATATTGAGTCGACACATAAAGTCCATGTGTCGACACATCAAATGCTCCATCATCTTCTGCATGTTCTCCTGCTTGAGATTCTCAGGTGATGTGTTGATCCATGTGTTGACACTTTGAGTTGACACATAGGGTTCATGTGTCGACACATCATCTATGCCATTTGGAGTTATGTTGCATACCATTTGGAGTCGACACACCATCTTCATGTGTCGACACATCATCTCATGTGTCGACACCTTGAGTCGACACATCACCAAAAAGTTTGCAGAAAATAGCTAAACTTGTTTCTATTTTTCTTGAACATCCATTCAAACAATTTTTGAGTTTCCAAGACTTGATTTCTGCATTCATCTCACTCAAACTTGGTTCTTCAATATAATTGGGCTTCTTCGATTTGTGTGAGCATCCTTTCAATTGGAAACACACTTAAAGCAAAAAATAGTCCTCAAAATATACTTAACTGTTTTGCTTATCATCAAAATCAATAAGTGGAGTCAACAATCTCCTCCTTTTTGATGATGACAAAACCCTTAAGTATAAATTGTCATAAAAATAAAGCTTTAAGAGTAAAGGTCAAGATGCACTATATTGAAAGCATTAAGTATCAAACATTACTTAAAGATATAGTCTTTCAAACATAAGTAATGGAATTGTGAGCTTGTTTCAAAGATAGAGAGTATCAGAACTTTAGTTAAAACATTGAAAAAATATGTATCAAGATACTCTTGTAATGAAAATTTCAGCATATAACAAAGCTCCCCCTGAATTAATGACTTATAACAAAATTTGTGAGAATCTTTTCAAAAACATTGAAAGAGGGGTTTTGAGAATCAAAATTGACAAAAGGTGCAGCTCCCCCTTTCAAAAATTTAGGTTTTCAAAAATTAAAAGTTTCAAAAATTGAAAGATACTTACTCCCCCTTTAGTTTGGAAAAGTAAACACATTTATACTTATACGTACTACTCCCCCTTTTTGTTATCATTAAAAAGGTAGAGAAAAGTGATAAACACAAGAAATGCAACTTCCCCTTTCATTGAATAGTCATTGAAGAAACACAAGATGGAGAAATGTGATAAACATAAGATTTTTCATATATTAATATACCATCAAATTACACATAGAAAAGATAAAAAAAAATATGTAAGCATGAAATGAGACTATCTAGTAATACAAAAGTATCTAAAAATATAACAGTAATGTCCTAATCCTCGTCCATCGAGTCATCAGAAGATGAACCGATCTCGATCGGTCCGATATCAGTAAAATCTCATGCTCGAGGCCAAAGTGATCTCAAATCTCGAAGTTTGGTCCTGGTCGGCTGAAGAGGGGTACGATATCCACTTCCTCTATGACGAATGTAGGTCCGACCTCTGGCTGAAGTAGTAGAGGTAGAAGCTACGTCCTTCGCAGGAACTGAACTAATCGGACGAATCATCTCACCAACAGCAGGAGTACGATCAAATGAGGGACCTGAATCAGGATGCTGAAAGCCGGGTGTATAAAACCCAAGCTCTCGAGATACAGATAAGGTATGAAGAATAGGACTGTCAACAACAGGTATATCAGCTGATGATACAGTGTATCAAGAATGATAGTATCAGCTGAAGAATGTATAGGTGTATGAACAATAGATATGGGTGTCTGAATAATAGGTGTAGTAATATCAAGAGAGTCAATAGTAGATAAATCAATGATAGGGCTAAGAATAGGAATCGGAATAGGATCTGAAGTATGAATATCTGATCTGAAAGGAGAGGATGGAACAGGTGAAAAGGATGGATCAACAACTGGACTCGCAGGAACATCATCCGTCACCTCCACTAGCTCTGACGTAAGATCAGTAATATCAAACAGGTCTGAGTCAGTCATCTCATCCGAATCTCCAACAGCAGTGTCTCCAACTCGATCTCCAACAGTAGTGTCTCCAACTCCATCTCCAATAGTAGTCTCAGCACCAATACCAAAATCTCTAATGTCATCAACTGGTGCTGGAGCAGGAATATCCATAGATGCTGGAACTGTGTCAACAGCAGGAGCACTCGTAGAAGCTCTAGATAGGGTTGAGAGAATAGCCGAAATATCATCACTGAGACCTCTGTGGCTCTCTCTTGTCTCAACAATGAAAACATCCAAACGCTGTCTCATGATAAAGACATCTGTCTCTATGCGTCTGACTCTATCCTCCAGAGTATCTGACATACCATGTGTCTCCGTCTGCTCTGGCTGTGGCTAGGCAGAAGTATCTGGCTGAGCTGGCTATGCCACCGTCTCAGGTTGTATCTCGCTCGGTCTAGCCTCGCCTGACAAAATATGCTCCTCCTTTGCAGTGTCCTCATCAACATCAGCTGCATCCTCGGCCTGTCCAGATATCCTCCATGTCCACTGGCCTCGGATCAAATGAAAGCCCATACGATGCAACGACCTGATGTCATATACATTGTTGTGGATCAATGACCGATACGGCTCACTCGGAAACTAACTCCATATTCTCTAAACAATACAGTCAGTCCCATGCCGTATGGTAAGCAAAGTCGCTGACTAGACGCCGCCTCTGTAATCTGATGCATCATCAAAACATGCAAGCATATCGGCGTCCCCTAAATCAATAAGACCATCATGAGCAACTCCCACTTGGCAATGTAATCAAATCGTTCGATCTTCGGCAGAAGAATCCGGGCAACTATGTGATGAAGCAGTATCATCTTTGCTGAAAGTCTCGAGGCAGGAATGGTGGCTCCCTCTGGTAAGATGTCTGACTCAAAAATACATCAGAGTCCACCAGTTTTGTCCAGCAAACTCTCAATAATGGATCCAGTCAGGGGTATATCCCATACCCTGCTCAGTATCTTAGCTGAAATAGGAATGTCTCATCCTCTGATCTGAGCAATCCATCCATCTGCTCCGCGGGCGAGTGACCCATAAAACTCTCTCATCAGCCCCAGGAAATATCTCTCGCTAAGTGAGCAAAAAGATGCCAGGCCAGCATGTCGGATCCAGTCTCCTATCTGAAAATGCTGCTGGTCTAAGAATAAGAAGTCCACTCTGCGTCCTCCTACTACGGTCTTGGAGCTCATCCAGTTGGAGAGTGCGAACAACTGACGTGCGGGCGGATCTGGAGCCCTAGACTCATGTCTTGCCTTTGTTCTTCTTTCTTCCTCAAGCTATGACTGACGTGGTCGGCGAATAATTTGTTTTCGAGGTCCTATTGTTGATAAGAAAGGTTTGGGTAGGGATTTGGGTGGAAATGTGAGGTTTTTTGGGGTTTAGGTATTAAAACCTAAGAGGATTTTTTTTTAAAAAAAATGGCTACACACTATCCAAATCCAAGAAAACTATGGCTAATCATCAAGAAATAGTAGAATGAATTGTATGGGTACCTTGAAACGAAGCGTCGGCTCGGAGGGAATAGAAATTGGGGGAAAAAACAATCTGGAAACCCTTAAAATCTCAATTTTCCGTCGGTCATGTTTCGACTCACGAATGTGTTGACACCTTTTGGAGTCGACACATGATGTGTTGACACATCGACTTAAAAAATCAAAAATTCAGGAATTTCACTAAAAGATCAAAATCAATTGAATTAACAGGTTTGTGGAGTCAAATTATCAAAGATTAATCATAATTCATCAAAAATAAGATTGAAGGATCTGATTTTAGTCAAAATATGAAACGAAGATTTAATCAAATGGATTTATGATCCCGAGTTCACTTCTAATCATACTGAACCGATCTTCCAAGAGAGGTTTAGTTAAAATGTCAGCTAATTGTAGCTCAGTACAAACAAATTCAAGCAAAATATCATTGTTTTCAACATGATCTCTAATAAAGTGATTCCTAATTTCAATGTGTTTGCTCCTAGAGTGTTGAACAGGATTTTTAGTCAAGCAAATAGTACTTGTATTGTCACATTTAATAGGAGTTATAGCCAACTTGATTCCAAAGTCTTCAAGTTGTTGCTTAATCCACAGGATTTGAGCACAACAACTTTCTGCTGCAATATACTCAGCCTCAGCTGTGGATAGTGCAACTGAAGTTTGTTTCTTGCTAAACCATGAGATTAAGTTAACCCCAAGAAATTAGCAAGTTTTACTAGTACTCTTTCTATCTACTCTACAACCAGCAAAGTCTGCATCAAAATATTCAATCAATTCAGCAGAAGAATTTCTAGCATACCACAAGCCAATGCCAATAATACTAGATAGATATCTAAAAATACATTTAACAGCCATAAGATGTGATTCCTTTGGTTCAGACTGATACCTAGCACACATGCAAATACTGAACATAATATCTAGTATACTAGCAGTTAGATACAGCAAAGAGCCTATCATGACTCTATATAGTTTCTGATCTACATATTTACCATTTTCATCTTTATCTAATTTACATGAGGGGCTCATAGGCGTACCTATTGGCTTAGTAGTATCCATCCCAAACTTCTTAATGATTTTTCTTGTATACTTAGCTTAGTTGATGAAGATACCATCTGAAGTTTGCTTGATCTGGAGTCCGAGAAAAAAGTTGAGTTCTCCCATCATGCTCATCTCGAACTCACCTTGCATAAGCTTAGCAAACTCTTGACAAAGAAATTCATTAGTAGCACCAAAAATGATGTCATCAACATAAACTTGTACTACCAACAAATCAGTATCTTTTCTTTTCAAAAATAAAGTTTTGTCAACATTTTCTCTAGAAAATCCATTTTCAATAAGAAATTTGCTTAACCTTTCATACCATGCTCTAGGTGCTTGCTTTAATCCATAAAGTGCTTTGTGCAGTTTGAAAACATGATCAGGACGTGCATGATTTTCAAATCCTGGTGGTTGTTCAACAAAAACCTTTTCATTTATGAAACCATTTAAGAAAGCACTTTTAACATCCATTTGAAATAATTTGAAATTCATAAGATATGCGAAAGCCAGCAATAGTCTAATTGCTTCAAGTCTAGCAAAAGGAGCAAAAGTTTCATCAATAGTCTAATTGCTTCAAGTCTAGCAACAGGAGCAAAAGTTTCATCAAAGTCAATCCCTTCCTCCTGATTGTAGCCTTTAGCAACTAGCCTAGCCTTATTTCTTATGACAAAACCATTTTCATCTAACTTATTCCTAAATACCCATTTAGTGCCTGTTACGGCCGTAACGATGACGTGGCATGTCTCAGATTTTGTTGGGCATGATTCGAGCAACGTGGAGTTTTTTTGGCCAAGTCAGATGCGGCTCCGCCCTGGCCGAGGTCGAGTTCGGTCCGGGCCCTTCCGCCGCTCCGCCAGGTGTCCACCCAGGAGGGGTCCACCTCGGTCGAAGCCGGTGGCTCCCCCGCTCCCTCGCCATGTGGCGCCCTGAGACAGTCCCACCTCGACCGAGGTCGAGTCGGGCCCCCTTTGCTCTTTTGCCAGGTGGCGCCCAGAGATGGGACCACCTCGGCCAAGTCGAGCGACCTTCTGCCGCTCCGCCAGGTGTCCACCCAGGAGGGGTCCACCTCGGCTGAAGCCGGCGGCTCCCCCGCTCCCTTGCCAGGTGGCACCCTGAGACAGTCCCACCTCAATCGAGGTCAAGCCGGGCCCCCTTCGCTCCTTAGCAAGGTGGCGCCCGGAGACGGGACCACCTCGGCCGAAGTCGAGCGACCTTCTGCCGCTCCGCCAGGTGTCCACCCAGGAGGGGTCCACATCGGTCGAAGCCGGCGGCTCCCCCGCTCCCTTGCCAGGTGACACCCTGAGACGGTCCCACCTAGGTCGAGGTCGAGCCGGGCCCTTTTCGCTCCTTCGCCAGGTGGCGCCCGGAGACGGGACCATCTCGGCCGAAGCCGGCGGCTCCCCCGCTCCCTCGCCAGGTGGCACCCTAAGACGGTCCCACCTCGGCCGAGGTCGAGCCAGGCCCCTTCGCTCCTTCGCCAGGTGGCGCCCGGAGACGGGACCACCTCGGCCGAAGTCGAGCGACCTTTTGCCGCTCCGCCAGGTGTCCACCCAAGAGGGGTCCACCTCGGTCGAAGCCGGCGGCTCCCCCGCTCCCTCGCCAGGTGGCACCCGGAGACGGTCCCACCTCGGCCGAGGTCGAGCCGGGCTCCTTCGCTCCTTCATCAGGTGGCGCCCGGAGACGGGACCACCTTGGCCGAAGTCGAGCGACCTTCTGCCGCTCTGCCAGGTGTCCACCCAGGAGGGGTCCACCTCGGTCGAGGCCGGTGGCCCCCTACTCCCTCACCAGGTGGCACCCGGAGACGGTCCCACCTCGGCCGAGGTCGAGCCGGGCTCCTTCGCTCCTTCGCCAGGTGGCGCCCGGAGACGGAACCACCTCGGTCGAAGCCAAGCAACCTTCTGCCACTCTGCAAGGTGTCCACCCAGGAGGGGTCCACCTCGGCCGACGTGGGCCAGTTTGTACAGAGAAGGTCCCGAGGATGGCACGAGCTCCGAGGTTTCTCCTCAAACCGTGCGCACCGTACTCCGAGAAAGGTGCCCCGTACGGTCGGTGGCGACACGCGAAACATCACTTACATCGGCCCGACAGGTTCCGCAGTCGAGAGGCAAGGCCCTGACAAAACAGGACCCGATAATGGACAGTGTCGGTGCCTGGGAAGGAGAGCGCTCACGCTCGGCCCGAGATCTGGTCGGCAATCTGACCGGCACCCCCCTCCCCTACTCTTTCCTCACTAGGCTCGGCAAACGAGGCCGGAAAGCCGCCCGACTCTCTGATCCAGAAGGGGAAAGAGAAAGGGACGGAGGGGAGGAGATGAAAGCAACAAAGGAGCCTCCCAAGAGCGGAAAATGAGAGGGCAATAGGAGGAGATAAAAGGAAGGAGAGAATAGACGACAAGGTAAGGAAGCAAGCAAGGAACAAAGGCTGGGAAAGGCTGGAGCCTCCGCTCCAAGAGCAAGATCCAAGGTCCCGAGAGGGGGCCCTTTAGCGTGAGCTCGGTAAAGGAACCCAGCCGGGTTTCTATTCTTTCTGGCACCTTTTTTGCTAGCACGTTCTCTGAGTCTGGGACTCCTTCGGGGGCCTGTCCTAGAGAATCTGTTCCCTCTCGCCGTCTACTAACTTGACAGTCGGAGCTCCCTCACCGGAATCCTCGGCCAGGGTTTCTGACCTTGCCTTGCAGGTTTGATCAAGCCAGAAGACCCCAGGGGCGAGACGGTCTAGTCGGATCGGCGGCTCCGAAGCCACAGGCGCGGCGGCGGGATCGTCAACAGATTGGCACGCCAGGTAGGGGGGCAGGACAACACCCCTAGTGGGAGCTAGCTTTCTGTGAACGAAGCGCGCTCCAACCATGGTGGTCACTCGTGGACGCGAAGCGTCCACCAGCCGAGTAGGGGAGGTCCCCTCCCCTCAGGGGCCCCACAGCCTGGAGAGGGAGCTCCTCGCTCCCCCTCCTCTTCCACCACAACCGGCTTCGGTGGACAGACCTCTCGCTGCCGTCATCCAGTAGCTGCAGACCTTGACTATGGCAGTTCGGCAGCTACAACATCAGCAGCGCTCCCTAGCCACGCAGCCTCAGCCAGGGACCCCCGTAGCTCAGGCCGCGGGGCCGCGCGGGAGCCTGCGCTCCATCCAAGGAAGGCCATCCCAACCGCGGGCAGTCTCCACCCCCGCGGGAGCCATCAAACTCCTGTAAAAAGAAATTACTCCGATTCGGCGGATCACGAGAGTCGATCCCCGGTCGATGAAGCCGAGACAGCGCGTCGTAGGAAACGACGCCGAGGAAAGACCCTGCACCGAGACCGATCGGCGCCCCCTTCACCAATGGCCTCGATGGAGGATTCCACCGACGAGGCCATCAGGCGCCAGGCCGAGAGGCGCCTGGAGGAGCACGAGCGCAAACTGGCGGAGTTCGCCCATCGATTTGCCGACCTGCAAAACTCCTCGGCGGACCCGGCGGGCAACGACTCCCGTCCCCCCTTTTCTGAAGAAATCCAGGCGAAGCCGATTCCGAGCCGGTTCCGCATGCCGCAGGTGGATCCCTACGACTGGACCACCGACCCTCTGGACCATCTGGAGAGCTACAAGGCTCTCATGAGGGTCTAGGGGGCCACGGATGCTCTTTTGTGCATCGCCTTCCCCGCTACCCTCCGGAAGGCCGCTCGAGTCTGGTTCACCCGCCTCGAGCTCGGATCTATTTGCTCCGTCCATCAGTTGGAAGGAAAGTTTATGGCGCACTTCGACGCTTGTCGAAAGGTGCCAAGAGAGGTGGACAGCCTCTTCTCGATCCGCTAGCAGGACCAGGAGTTGCTTCGGGACTACATCACCCGGTTCAAGATCGCTACCCTGGAGATCTACAGCCTGGACGAGCCCGTTGCCATGCTAGCCCTGGAGCGCGGGCTCAAGACGTCCCGCCTGACCTATTCCCTGAACAAAAAATATCCCAGGATGTACTCCGAGCTCCTCCTCCGTGTCCATAAGTACATCCGAGCGAAGGAGGCCGACTGCACCCGCCGAGAGCTAGACGAGAAGACTTTGAAGAAGCCGGCCCCGAGGGATATTCCAGGGTCCCGGAGGCCTGGGCCATCTGCCGACCCTCGCCCGAATCCGAGGTTAAAGGGTGAGGCCACCCCGGAGCGAAGGTTCATCCCTCTCCTCGCTCCCCGAACGAAGATCCTCATGGAAATTGAGGGCGAGCACTACCTCCGCCGACCTCCTCCTCAGAACCCAAGAGGTACCCGAGACAAGTCGAAGTACTGCCAGTTCCACCACGAGCACGGCCATGACATGGAGGAGTGTCGCAACCTGAAGCGGGAAATCGAGGAGCTGATCAAAAGAGGCTACCTCAGGAAGTTCGTGAGGAACGAGGTCTCGACGGAAGGACAGTCGCTCACGGCCTTACCCCCGATTCCCGTAATCAACAACCACCCAACGGAGAAGCCAGTAGGCATGATCTCATTTGGGATCGGGCGGGAAGCAAAGAGAGCCCGGGAGTTCAGGAACCCAGAGGATGTACCCCTTTTTGAGAAGGAGAGTGAAAATAAGAATGTAAATAATGATGCCGTGGTGGTCGAGATGACCATCGCGAAGCATCCTGTACACCGAATTATGGTAGATAGTGGGAGCTCGGCTGACGTGCTTTTTTATGATGCTTTCTCCCGAATGAATCTGCCCCATGATCAGCTGAGGCCGGTGCACACCCCCTTGGTAGGCTTTACTGGGGACTCGGTGGGGGTCGAAGGGGAGATCACTCTCCCGGTCACCGCTGGATCCCCTCCTCGGCAGACCACGGTCATGATGACGTTTACCGTCGTCAAGCTCCCTTCGCCTTACAATGCGATCCTCGGGCGCCCGGGGCTCAACCAGCTGGACGCCATGATTTCTACGAAGCGGTTGCTAGTACAATTCCCCACAGCCTCCGGACTTGGGATGATAAGGGGGACGACCCAGCCAGACCCGTATTGCCTTCAGACAGTCCCAGGTGCCCGGGGTGCCGAGCTCGCCCCCGATGTCGACGACCTCGACCTAAGGGAGAAGGATCCCAGGGGAGGACCCGTGGAGCGCCTGTTGACTTATCCCCTCAGTTCGGACCCACTGAAGATGGTGCAGGGGGGGCCCAGCTCCCAGAAGAGGAACGAACCCGCCTGCTGGAATTCCTCCGCATGAACGTAGACGCGTTCGCCTGGTCAGTGGCCGACATGCCGGGCATTCCCCCCGAGGTCATTACGCACAGGCTGAACGTGCACCCGAGGTGCCGCCCGGTCCGCCAGAAGAAGAGGAGCTTCGCCGCGAAGAGGTAGAGGGCCATCAACGAAGAGGTGGAAAAACTCCTCGCCGCTGGCTTCGTGCGGGAAGTCCAGTATCCCAGCTGGCTGGCGAATGTGGTCATGGTGAAGAAGAGTAGTGGTAAGTGGAGGATCTGTGTGGACTACACCGACCTCAACCGAGCCTGCCCAAAGGACAGCTTCCCTCTTCCAAAGATTGACCAGTTGGTCGACACCACCTCGGGACATCGCCTCCTATCTTTCATGGATGCTTTCTCCGGGTACAACTAGATCCGAATGAACCCGGAGGACGAAGAGCACACCGCCTTCATCACCGACCGTGGAACTTTCTGTTACCGGATGATGCCATTTGGTCTTAAGAACGCCGGGGCCACGTACCAGTGACTGGTCAGCAAAGTCTTTAAGGACCAGATCGGCTGTAACATGCAGGTGTACGTGGACGACATGCTAGTGATGAGCAAGTCCCTCTCGGATCACGTTGCTGACCTGGTGGAGACCTTTGGCAACCTCTGACTCCATCAGATGAAGCTGAACCCGGCAAAGTGCGCTTTCGGCGTCTCCGCCGGGAAGTTCCTGGGGTTCATGGTAACCTAGAGAGGGATCGAAGCCAACCCGGAGAAGGTCCAGGCTATCCTGGACATGGCACAGCCCACCTCCAAGAAGCAAGTGCAGCAACTCACCGGCCGGATAGCCGCCCTGAGCCGGTTCATCTCCAGGTCGGCTGACCGCTGCCGTCCCTTTTTCAAAGTGCCAAGGAAGATGAGCGACTTCGCCTGGACCGAGGAGTGCCAGGAGGCCTTTGAAGAGCTGAAGAAGACGCTTACATCGCCCCCACTACTTTCTAGGCCCGAGGAGGGAGAGGAGCTCATCCTCTACCTGGCAGTCACCCTGGAGGCCGTCAGCTTGGTCCTAGTTCGGACCAACGACCAGGGAGTCCAGCGGCTGGTGTACTATACCAGCAAACTTTTCCGCGATGCGGAGCTCAGGTATTCCCGGTCCGAAAAGCTCGTTTTTGCGTTAATAGTGTATGCTCAGCGTCTCAGGCCCTATTTCCAAGCGCATCCCATTACAGTCCTGATGGATTAGCCGCTGAAAGCGGTACTCGCCGACCCGACACATCGGGGCGATTGGCGAAGTGGGCACTCAAGCTCAGCGAATTCGATATCGCTTACAGGCCGAGGTCGGCCATGAAAGCGCAAGTGCTGGTCGACTTCTTGGTCGAGTGCGTGGGCCTAGGCAAGGAGCCGGAGGGGGACTCCCCGCACTAGCAGTTGAAACCAGGACCCGAGGAACCTGAGGAGGACACTTGGATCCTTCACGTAGATGGAGCCTCGAACTCCGGTGGGAGCGGAGCCGGACTCATTCTCGCCAACGGCGACAGGGTCGTCGCCGAATGCGCACTCCGTTTCCAGTTCGCCGCAACCAACAACCAGGCGGAGTACGAGGCACTCCTCACCGGGCCGAGGGTCTCCCGCGAGTTGGGCGTGGCCAACCTCAAAGCCTTCACTGACTCCCAGCTGGTGGCTGGACAGATCTCCGGAGAATACGCTGCGCACGACCCTCAAATGGCAAAATATTTGGAGCTTGTCAAAACGAGCACAGCCGGATTCTGGCGCTTCAGCATCTCCCATATCCCCTGCGGGGAAAATGCCCATGCGGACACTCTTTCCCGGCTGGCGACCCTGCCGGACTCAATGCTAGGTCGCGCTCATGTAGAGCGCCTCAAGGCCCCAAGCTACGAGATCCCAGTGGAGGTCCAACAGGTCAGCCGTGAGCCCAGCTGGATGGACAAGTACGCCGAGTACATAACCAACGGTACCTTGCTGGAGGACCGTGCAGCGGCCCACCTTATCAAAAAGAAGGTCGTGCGGTTCGTCCTGATGGATGGGCAACTGTATCAGAGGTCTTACTCCTATCCCCTCATCAAGTGCCTGAGACCCGTGGAGGCCGCACTCGTGCTCCAGGAGATTCATGAGGGCATCTGCGGGAACCACGTGGGGGGCAGGACGCTAGCCTACAAGGCTCTCCGTCAAGGCTATTTCTGGGAGACGATGAAGGAGGACACCGCCGATTTCATGAAGAAGTACGATCGGTGCCAATGGCACGCCGTGGTGCAGCGGCAGCCCTCCACTCCGATCTCCCAGCTCTCAGCTCCGTGGCCATTCGCCCAATGGGGAATGGACCTCCTAGGACCATTCCCACCGGCGTCCGGACAGTGGAAATTCCTGATTGTGGTCATCGACTACTTCACGAAGTGGGTTGAGGCCGAACCCTTGGCACGGATCACCGAGGCAAACATCGCCAAGTTCTTCTAGAAGTCGATCATCTGCCATTTTGGCCTCCCCCACACCGTGATCACTGATAACGGGCATCAGTTCGACTGCCGGCAGTTTGAAGAATGCTGTAGCGACCTCGGCATTCATCATCGCTTCACCTCGGTGGCTCACCCACAGACAAATGGAGAAGTCAAGGTCACGAATATGACCATTCTGCAAGGCCTCCGAACGAGGCTGGATCAGGCCAAAGGCCGGTGGGCATACCACACGACCCCGAGGATGGCCACCGACGAGACTCCATTCAATCTTGTCTTCGGAGCCAAAGCAGTTATCCCGATTAAGCTTAGTCTACCCACCCTGCGCGTGGAGCAGTACGATGAAGCAGAGAATCCCGCTAGGATGATGCTCAACCTGGACCTTCTTGAGGAGATGAGGGACAAGGCTCAACTCCGAATGGCGGCGTACAGGCAGTGAGTAGCCAGGTACTACAACTCCCGGGTGCAGCCAAAGTCCTTTCGCCCCGGAGATCTGGTGCTCCGGTGCGCTGAAGCTTCTCAGCCTCGAGAGTGCGGGAAGCTCTCCCCGAACTGGGAAGGCCCATACAGGGTAGCGGAAGTCCTTCCTCACGGGGCCTACTACCTGGAGGAATTGGAAGGATCCAGATTCCCTCAAACATGGAATGCCTCGAACCTAAGGATGTATTATCAATAATGTAAGGTTCCTCCAACTCCTGCAATAAAGTTCTTTTGCTTCAAATGCTTTTTCTCGCCTCGTAGGGAAACAGGCGCATGGCTCTGAGTTCGGCAAACACAGTTATGGCCGGAGACCCGAGAAAGCAAGAAGTCCCGGACTTCGATCTGGAAGGCGGGGCAGAGCCCAGCTCGTCCACGCGATCACGGAGAACAGCTCGGCAAGCCGTGCAAGGCTTGAACAAAGCCTGCGGCCCCAGGGTTTAGTCCGGAAGTCCCGGACTTCGGTCTGGAAGGTGGGGCAGAGCCCAGCTTGCCCACGCGATCATGGAGAACAGCTCGGTAAGCCGCGCAAGGCTTGAACAAAGCCTGCGGCCCCGGGGTTCAATCCGAAAGTCCTGGACTTTGGTCTGGAAGGCGGGGCAGAGCCCAGCTCGTCCACGCGATCACGGAGAATAGCTCGGCAAGCCGCACAAGGCTTGAACAAAGCCTGCGGCCCTGGGGTTCAGTCCGGAAGTCCTGGACTTTGGTCTGGAAGGCGGGGTAGAGCCCAGCTCGCCCACGCGATCACGAAGGATGGCCCGGCAAGCCCGAAGGGCCCGCGCAAGGCCTACTCTACTATCGTCCAGTCTGGCTTGCTCCGAACTTTGATCTGAACGCTGGATGGGACCCGTTCTACCCGCGGACTCAGCCCGGAGCAAGCCACAGCGCCTCGTCTTGGCACTCGGCACCAACACCTCAACAAAAAAAAAAAAAGGAAAGAAAGAAAAAGAGAAAAGGAAGACGAGGCTGGGACTTAGCAAAATCTAAGTTTTCATTTATTTGAAAAGGTTCTACAATGAAGGAGTCCTGACAGGCCAGGAGTCCTCAAAAAGAAAGAAAAAAGAAAAGCGAAGGAAAATACAACTGAAGGTCTAATTCGGCGCGGTGGCGGGATCTTCAGGTTGGCATGCGCGCTCCCCCTCCTCGCCATCGACGACTGGTTGCTCAGAGGGCCGCTCTGGAGCTGCAGCCGCATCGACCGCCGCAACTGGGGCCTCGCTAGTGGGCTCCTGCCTTCTACCCCCAAGCACCACCCGACTGAGGTCGAGCCCGGGGTAGAAGGAGCCCACCTTCTCCCGGCACACCTGGAATCCCTTCAGAAAGGAGTCCATGGCGGCCTCCCGGACCTCCGAGACGTACTCGTCAGAGGCCCAGAATCTTGGGACGGCCTCCTGCGCCTCCCGCTTTGAGGCTCCAGGAGCCCGTTGATGTAGGCGCTCCGTTCCTTGGCCGCGCTCGTCTCCCGCCGGGCCTCCTCCAGCTGGCGCTCCAGCGTCTGGGAATGAGCTCGGAGGCGAGCCCTCTCCGCCACGTCCTCCTCCGTGCACCGCTGGTTGGAGATCCTCTCCTCGGACAGAGAAGACTCCAGGTCCTTGATGCGCCCCTCGGCACGTGCCAGGTCCAACTGAAGGGCCTGGTTGCTCCCCCGCAGCTTGACCCCCTTTTCCATTAGGTCCTTCACATCGGTCGCGAGCTTGCCGAGCTTTTCCTCCTTCTTGGCATCCTTCTTTGCGTACCCTGTGAGGAAGTTCCTCAACAGGAGCACGTCAGTCCCGATCTGCATGACAAGGAGAATAGGTTAGTAAAAAATTGACTGGAATCGAAAAGGAGAAGGATCCAAGCCCAGACTTACCGTGAAGAGCTGCGGGAGGATCCCGAGCAGGGCATCGGCATAGTCCCGGCCGCCCCGAAATCAACGGTCTCGGGAGGTGCAGGCGAACTCCATCACCTTTTCCGCGAGCCCCTGGTCATGGATCACGGAGCACCGGTTGGAGATCATCGACGACGGGGCTGTCAGGTCGGCTGCGGGGGTGACCAACCCCCCAGGCGGGACTGCCACTGTCGGAGCATCGGCTGGAGTCACGGGCGGCGCCGTCGGGGCTGCGGTGATGATGGGGCCAGCATGGGGTGGAACCGCTGCCGGTGGGCCTCCCTCTACGGCAGCCCCGTCAGGTCGGACGGCTAGAGCATCGGTGGCCTAGGCCCGAGGCGGCCTGGGCGGGGGAGCAGCAACTGCCGGACTAGGCGCGGGCACCGGCACGGTCTCCTGGCTCGCCTTGGTGCGAGCCCTCTTCGCAGCGGGCTCGTCTCCCTCGGCGGTGTCCCTCTGAGCCGCGCCCTCCAGAAGGTTCTCCAGGGAAAACTTCATGCCTGCAATAGAAAGGGAATCGGTTAGCCCGGATAGAAGGAGAAGAGAAGAAGGGGGGAACGGAGAAGTGAGAGAAAAGCTGAGCCTCACCCGGCTCCCAGATGGGACTAATCCCTGCCTTGAACAAGTTCTGCTCCGAGAGCAGAACATCGAGCGAGGGGACCACATCGCTCAGCAGCTGGGAGTAAGCCTCCTGGTCTGCCGCTTTGACCTGGGAGTTCCAGTTCGGAGACCGATCCGGTTCGCTCCAGGCCCAGTCGATGTCCTCGACCGAGGCAAAGAAAAACTGGTTCTTCCAACCCTTGATGGAAAAAGGGAGGTCGAACCGGAGACACCTGGGCCGGGGCGAGATGTACCACCAGCCGTCATCGGTGGAGTACCGCTTCAGGGTGAACAGAGCCCTGAAGAGGGAGAAACGAGCAACAAACCCGTGAAAGTGACAGAAGATGATGAAGGAGAAGATGACCCGGATGGCATTGGGAGCCAACTGGGCCTGGACCAGACGGAAATGGCTGAGGAAAGAAAGGAAGAAAGGGTGCAGAGGAAACCGAAGACCTCCAAGGAGGAAGTCCTCGTAGAAAGCTATGCGGCCGGGGCCACTCGAGGTGACGCGATCCCCAGGCCACGGAAGAGAAAGATGGATTGATCCCGGGATGCCATAGACCTCCCGGAGCAAGGAAAGGTCACCTTCGGTCATCGTCGAAATGTGACCGGAGGGACCGACTGAAGGAAGGGCCAGAGGAGGAAGAGAAGAGACAGGAAGGGCAGACACGACGGGAGGAGACCTAACACCCCTAGGGATGCCTATGGTGATACCCCCAGGCTGGGTCACCTGCGGGTCTCCTCCGGGATCACTTCCTCCTCCGAGGAGGAAGACGATGGAGTCCTCGACCGGGACAGACCGGCCTCGTCCGGGTTAGAAGAAACATGGCGGCGGCGCGCCATGGAAAAGAAAATGGTGAGGAAAGGACCCTAGAGGAAGGGGGTGGAGCGAAGAAGGAAACAGAGGCACTCACCGAAATGCACTGTGCAACGCGGGGGAGTGGGAGATAGCCTGCTGCAAACCGCCAACGGAGCAAGGGAAAGGGCCTCGTTCCGGAAAGTCCCCTCCTTTTCAAACTCAATCGACAGCAGTCGTACCCGTCATTCCGCTCCGGGCCATCGGATGGATGCCGCGTGGATGCACGCCCGACACCGACGCCTCGTTAGCAGGGAAACGACCTCTGTTTCGAAGCGATGCATTAATTATGGCCGAATAGGCGACACGTGGTAGCCTCTTATAGGGCTTTGGGCGCACCGAGGAACGGCGATGAGGATCGTGATAATTATGATGCAAGATCTTCGCCTCCCCACGTCATCTCCGTATTTAATCCCCACGTCCCGTTCCACGACGCCTTGACGGAACGGGGGGGTTGGGGGGCAACTGTTACGGCCGTAACGATGATGTGAAATATCTCAGATTTCGTTGGGTGTGATTCGAGCCACGTGGAGTTTTTCGGCCAAGTCAGATGCAGCTCCGCCTCGGCCGAGGTCGAGTTCGGTCTAGGCCCTTCCGCCGCTCCACCATGTGTCCACCCAGGAGGGGTCCACCTCGGCCGAAGCCGGCGGCTCCCCCGCTCCCTCGCCAGGTGGCACCCTGAGACGGTCCCACCTCGGCCGAGGTCGAGTCGGGCCCCCTTCGCTCCTTCGCCAGGTGGTGCCCGGAGACGGGACCACCTCGGCGAAGTCGAGCGACCTTCTGCCGCTCCGCCAGGTGTCCACCCAGGAGGGATCCACCTCGGTCGAAGCCGGCGGCTCCCCCGCTCCCTCGCCAGGTGGCACCCCGAGACGGTCCCACCTCGGCCGAGGTCGAGATGGGCCCCCTTCACTCCTTTGCCAGGTGGCGTCCGGAGACGGGACCACCTCGGCCGAAGTCGAGCGACCTTCTGCCGCTCCGCCAGGTGTCCACCCAGGAGGGGTCCACCTCGATCGAAGCCGGCGGCTCCCCCGCTCCCTCGCCAGGTGGCACCCTGAGACGGTCCCACCTCGACCGAGGTCGAGCCGGGCCCCTTTCGCTCCTTCGCCAGGTGGCGCCCGGAGACGGGACCACCTTGACCGAAGTCGAGCGACCTTTTGCCGCTCCGCCAGGTGTCCACCCAGGAGGGGTCCACCTCGGCCGAAGCCGACGGCTCCCCTGCTCCCTCGCCAGGTGGCACCTGGAGACGGTCCCACCTCGGCCGAGGTCGAGCCGGGCTCCTTCGCTCCTTCGCCAGGTGGCGCCCGGAGACGGGACCACCTCGGCCGAAGTTGAGAGACCTTCTGCCGCTCCGCCAGGTGTCCACCCAGGAGGGGTCCACCTCGGCCGAGGCCGGCGGCCCCTCCTGCTCCCTCGCCAGGTGGCACCCGGAGACGGTCCCACCTCAGCCGAGGTCGAGCCGGGCTCCTTCGCTCCTTCGCCAGGTGGCGCCCGGAGACGGAACCACCTCGGCCGAAGCCAAGCAACCTTCTGCCACTCCGCCAGGTGTCCACCCAGGAGGGGTCCACCTTGGCCGACGCGAGCCAGTTTGTACAGAGAAGGTCCCGAGGAAGGTGCGAGCTCCGAGGTTGCCCCTCGAGCCGTGCGCGCCGCACTCTGAGAAAGGCGCCCCGTATGGTCGGCGGCGACACGCGAAACATCACTTACATCGGCCTGACAGGTTCCGCAGTCAAGAGGCGAGGCCCTGACAAAACAGGATCCGATAACGGACAGCGTCGGTGCCTGGGAAGGATAGCGCTCATGCTCGGCCCGAGGTCTGGTCGGCAGTCTGACCGGTGCCCCCTCCCCTACTCTTTCCTCGCTAGGCTCGGCAAACAAGGCCGGAAAGCCGCCCGGCTCTCTGATCTAGAAGGGGAAAGAGAAAGGGACGGAGGGGAGGAGATGAAAGCAACAAAGGAGCCTCCTAGGAGCGAAAAACGAGAGGGTAACAGGAGGAGATAAAAGGAATGAGAGAATAGATGACAAGGTAAGGAAGCAAGCAAGGAACAATGGCTAGAGCCTCCGCTCCAAGAGCAAGATCCAAGGTCCCGAGAGGGGGCTCTTTGGCGTGAGCTCGGCAAAGGAACCCAGCCGGGTTTCTATTCTTTCTGGCACCTTTTTTGCTAGCACGTTCTCTGAGTCTGGGACTCCTTCGGGGGCCCGTCCCAGAGAATCTGTTCCCTCTCGCCGTCTACTAACTTGACCGTTGAAGCTCCCTCGCCGGAATCCCAGGCTAGGGTTTCTGACCTTGCCTTGCAGGTTTGATCAAGCCAGGAGACCCCAGGGGTGAGACGGTCTAGTCGGATCGGCGGCTCCGAAGCCACAGGCGCGGCGGCGGGATCGACAATAGTGCCAATGATTGAAACATTAGATGGTCTTTCTACAAGTGTCCAAACATTATTCCTGTCAAATTATATTAATTCTTCTTGCATAGCATTCATCCAATTAGCATCTTTTTCAGCTTATTCAAAACATTTAGGTTCTACTTAAGATACAAAAGCTATGTAATCACATTCATTTCTAATAGAAGCTCTAGTTCTTATCCCTTTAGATGGATCACCTAAGATTAATTCCTTAGGATATCCATGAACATACCTCCACTCCTTGGGTAGATCATGACGCGCTAGAGTGTTATCTTCTTTTACATCCTTGTCTTGACTTTCTTTACATGGTTGAGCTTGATCTTCCAATGTTAATTTCTGAAGCTTGTCAGCACCTGCACAACTATCAGATGTTTCCTCTTTTCTCGAGGATAAGTTAGAACATTCTTCAAACACTACATGTACTGACTCTTCTACAACTAAAGTTCGTTTGTTGAATACTCTGTATGCCCTACTCGATGTAGAGTATCATAAAAAGATACCTTCATCAGACTTAGCATCGAACTTTCCTAAATGATCATTTCCATTGTTCAAAACAAAACATTTACAACCAAAAACTTGAAAATATTTCAAAGTTGGTTTTCTTTGGTTCCAAAGCTCATATGGTGTTTTCTTTAAAATAGGGAATATTAAAACTCGATTTAAAACATAACATGCTGTATTTATAGCTTCAACCCAAAAATATCCTGGCAAATTATTTTCGCAAAGCATAGTGCGTGCCATTTCTTCTAAAGTACGATTTTTTCTTTCTACTACCCCATTCTGCTAAGGTGTCCCAGGTGCAGAGAAATTGTATTCTATTCCTTTTTCATTACAAAAATTTTTGAAATCTTGACTTTCAAATTCTGTTCCCTGATCACTGCGGATACACACAACAGAAACACCTTTTTCGTTGAAAACTTTTCTATAAAACTTTATAAATACTGAAAACGATTCATCTTTTTGAGCTAAGAAGAAAACCCAAGTAAATCTCGAAAAATCATCCACAATAACTAATCCATATCTCTTGCCTCCTAGACTTGATATTCTAGTTGGTCCAAAGAGATCCATATGGAGTAGTTCAAGTGGTCTACTAGTAGTTACAAATCCTTTTGGTTTAAAAGAAGTTCTAACTTGTTTTCCAAATTGACAAGCTTGGCAAATTCTATCTTTTTCAAAACTTATTTCAGGTAAATCTCTAACTAAATTCTTTTTGCAAAGTTTTGAAATAAGGTACATACTAGCACGCCTTAACCTTCTATGCCATAACCAACTAGTCTCTTCTTTAGTTGAATTCATTGCAATAAGGCATTCTCTATTAGGTAAAGATAGATCATCAATATCTACAAGATAAATATTTTCATGCATTTTTTCAATGAATTGCACTCCATTCAGATTAGGACTAGAAATCATGCAATATGATGATTTGAAAATTACTTGAAAATCTTTATCGCAAAACTGACTAATACTTAATAGATTATGCTTTAGGCCATCTACTAGAAGTACATTACTAATACTATTAGAAGCAGTTATGTGAACCTTACCAATTCCAATGATTTTACCTTTACCATTATCACCGAAGGTCACACTACCTCTATTCAAAGCTTCAAAAGAAGTGAATTGCTTCACATCTCCAGTCATGTGCCTTGAGCAACCACTGTCAAGATACCAAGCACGTTTGTTTTTCTTGGTTGCAAGACACACCTGCAATAAAATCAAGCTTTGACTTTAGGTACCCAAGCTAACTTGGGTCCTTTAGGATTAGCATTTAAGATGGTTCCTTTTGGAACCCAAACTTTACCAGAAGACATAATTTTTCTAAAATTGCATTGGTATGATTTATGACCTAACTTCTTGCAAGTAAAACAAGTAATGCTGGATGATGCAGGTACAAAAAAAATTTTAAAATACTTTTATTATTTTTGGGGTTCGTATCCTAAACCTGCTTTGTTAAAAATAGCTCTTTGATTGTTTAAAAGTAAATTCAGTTTTTCAGAACTATAAGTGAACTTATCAATAAAAGGTTTGATTTTTTCAAGTTCATTTTTGTATTTCTCATTTTTAAGTTCTAAATCCTTGTTTTTCTTTAAGAGATCATTATTAGAAATAACATGTTTTGGTCTTTTAAGAACTTCATTTTCCATAGTTAAGGCATTATTTTTTTTTTCCAAAACATCTAGCTTAATTTTCAAAGAACTAACATCATTAAGCAAATAATTGTTTTCTACTGAAAAACTATTAGCATGCTTTTTCAGTTTTCTATTTTCAGATAAAACTACTTTATAATCATGCATTAATTCTTCAAATGCACTTCTTAGTTCATCAAAAGTAAAATCTAATTCAGAATCGGAACATACCTCTTCATTGTCCTGAAGTGCCATGAAGCAGAGATTTGCTGTTTCAGTCTGCTCTTCTTCTGAATTGGAGTCCTCACTGTCACTCCAAGTAGCCATCATTGCTTTCTTCCTTAATTTCTTTCTTGATTTCTTAAGGAGAGGACAATCAAATTTATAATGTCCCGGCTTCTTGCACTCGAAGCATATAGGTACTTCCTTCTCCTTTTCTTTTTCTTTCTCCTTTTCTTTTTCCTTTCCCTTTTCTTTGGATTGAAACTTCTTTTTATAGGTAAACTTCCTCCTCTTCATAAATCTTCTAAATTTTCGAGCAAGGAGGGCTTCTTCTCCTTCCTCTTCTTTATCATCATCGGACTTTTCAATCAAGGATTCTTCTTGAACATTTGATTTAAAGGCAATCCCCTTCTTTTTTTTATCCAAGTCCATTGATTTCTGCTTCAAGTTGAGCTCATTGGTCATGAGTGAACTACTAGCTGCTCAAGTGGAAGCTTTTCTACATCTTTTGCCTCTTGAATTGTGGTCACCTTTGGATCCCACGACGTCGGTAGTGACCTAAGAATTTTGTTCACAAGATCAGCATTACCAAGACTCCTCATATCATTTACAATATTTGTAAAACGTGTATACATATCAGTAATAGATTCATTTGGTTCCATTCGGAATATCTCATATGTGTGCACTAACATATTTATCTTGGTGTTCTTCACTTGATCGGTACCCTCATGAGTAACCTCAAGTATGTCCCAGATTTCTTTGGCGGACGTGCATGTAGATATCCTATTGAACTCACTAGGATCTAATGCACAATACAAGAGATTCATTGCCTTAGCATTGATCTTGGATTGTTTAATATCATTTTCATCCCAATCCTCTTCAAGTTTTGGGATGGAAACACCATTAACCACCATCGAAGGAACATGAGGACCTTTATCTACTACTTTCCATAAGTTATAGTCTATAGAATGCATAGAAATTCTCATCCTAGTTTTTCAATAAGTGTAATTTGTACCATTGAAAAATGGAGGTCTATTCGAGGCTTGTCCCTCGACTACACTAGTACCAATTGGGGTTGCCATAGATCTTTACTCAAGATGGTAAAGCCTATAAATTGAGAACAAGGCTCTGATATCACTTGTTGCCTAGATAACAACCCAAGAAGGGGGGGGTGAATTGGATCTCTAAAAATTATTTAAGACTAAGCTTGATAAACAAGTAGCAATTCAATCAATACAAGGTATTACAATTTAAATGTAAAGCTCTAATATAAAAGTGCAGCAAAAATTAAAGGCAATGAGAGAATTATAAAGAGCTAGGAGGAAGAGACAAGCAATCACAAACTCAACAATATATAGTTGTTCGGTGCCAATAATGCACCTACATCCACTTCCCAAGATCCCCTAGGGAATTCACTATAATCTCCTCGATTACAGCTGATTACTTTTTCGGACTCACTAATCAAAACCCAACTTGTTTTACAAGACTCACAAGTCACAACCTCCCTTGGTTTTGCGGGCTAACCAAGAACCTAATTGGTTTTCACAAGGCTAACCAACAACCTCCCTTAGTTTTCCGGGCTAACCAAGAACCTTAGTGGTTTTGCAGGCTAACCACCAACCTTAGTGGTTTTCACAAGGCTAACCAATAACCTCCCTTGGTTTTGCAAAGGCTAACCAAGAACCCTTTACAAGATATGAAGTATAAACAGAAGGAACCAATGTAAGCTTTCAAAGTAAAAGCAAATAAAATAATGTAGCTCGAAGTAGAGTTGATTTGTTCTTGATGAAGCCTTTTGAATGCCCAAGAAGGAATGATCTTCAATACACTTGATAGCTTTGAATGCTTGGAAGGCTTCTCTTTGGCTTGAGAGTGGTTGAGCTTTGAATGAATTGGAGTTAAGGCTCTTCTTTCTTCTTTTTTCTTCAAACTCTCTTTTATATTCAATGCAAGTGCTTAGCTCTTCTTTTGAATTGATTTGGAGCCATTTAAATACCTTTACAAGTCCCCAAAATAGAAATTTAGCCGTTAAGCACGAGAAACTAGCCATTGGGGGGCAAAAGATAGAGTTCTGCTCAAGAAAAAACTAGCCATTACTGTTGTCAGAAATTCATGTGTCGATACTTGCTCTTCATGTGTCGACACATTAGGTCGACACATACTCTTCTTGAGTCGACACAAGTTCAAAATAATCCATTCAGATTCTCTGGAAAAATCATCTGTGTTGACACATTCTCAGTGGAGTCGACACATTGAGTGAACACATAAAGTCCATGTGTCGACACATCAAATGCTCCATCATCTTCTGCATGTTCTGCTGCTTGAAATTCTCAGGCGATGTGTTGATCCATGTGTTAACACTTTGAGTCGACACATAGAGTTCATGTGTCGACACATCATCTGTGCCATTTGGAGTTATGTTGCGTGCCATCTGGAGTCGACACACCATCTTCATGTGTCGACACATCATCTTATGTGTCGACACCTTGAGTCGACACATTACCAAAAAGTTTGCAGAAAATGGCTGAACTTGTTTCTATTTCCCTTGAACATCCATTCAAACAATTTTTGAGTTTCCAAGACTTGATTTCTGCATTCATCCCACTCAAACTTGGTTCTTCAATACAATTGGGCTTCTTTGATTTGTGTGAGCATCCTTTCAATTGGAAACACACTTAAAGCAAAAATTAGTCCTCAAATTATACTTAACTATTTTGCTTATCATCAAAATCAATAAGTGGAGTTAACAGAGTTCATCTTTTTCTATCGAATATGCTTACATCCTTGGTCGACTTTCAACTTATGAATAATATTCTGGAAAAATTCTAGCATGTCCATAGCCAACTAAGCAAAGACATCGGCATTGCATTGAAGAAAATTCACCAGCTATATCTTTGTTTCTTCATTTGGAAGACTCCCAATTTGCAATCTTTGTTGGATCTTCTTCCTTCAATGGCACATAAATAATCCTCTCAATTAGTTCACCATGTCTTTTGACCTCCCTGTGATCCAGCTATTCAAGTGAGACTTTATTTGTCAATTGCTTGTCCTAGATCAACAGGCATTGCCGAGCAAGTCATTGGTCTCTCTTCATTTCTCTAATCCCATTTTTGGCTAGGAAACATACTAGAAAATGACAGGTTGAAATAATTGCTCAAAGTTATTCAAAGTTGGTCACCTTAGTATGGCATTGTATGCCAATGGTACTCAAATGACTATGAAGTTAAAGAAGAGGGTTTTTTATCGGGGTTCTGTCCCAATGATTACAGGAAGTGCGATTTCTCCTTCAACTCTAAGTTTCCATCAAACCTGATTAACGGCATTGATACTTTTCTTAGTCTATCATGAGAAAGATTCATCTTAATAAAAATATCATAAAATAATGCCTTCATAAAATTTTCATTATCAATCAAAATTCTTCTTATATTGTAATTAGCTATTATTACTGAAACAACGATAGGCTCATCTTGGGGGTTTGAATCTCTCAAAGGTCATCATCAGAAAAACTAATAACATTGTTACTCTGGTACCTCTTTGGAGCATCTTCCTCGACTCTCACTCCTCCTGGGCTTGCCCCTTAATGTATCATGTTGACTAACCCATCAGTGGACTATTAGTTGGCAAGTTCTGGTTCATGATGGTCTTCTTGGATACAGCTATTTCAGTCCAATATATTTGTTATGCACATTTTCTCAAATAGCCATGTCTGATTAAGTCTTCTATTTCATCTTTCAACTGAATACATTCTTCAATTATGTGACCGTGATAGCGATGGATCGATAGTACTATTCTTATTCTGCGAAGTTGGTGGTGCATGCATAGGTCGAGGCCTTTGTAAAAAATTCTCCTTCTCTATCTCTATCAAGATTTTCTCTCGGGGAAGAGATAAATGAGTATAATTATCAAATTTGTAGGTCAAGTTCTTTGACTTTGGACTTTGTTATCTAGCTTAGGCATCCTTGTCATTGCAGGGTCGAGAGTCATTATCTCCCTGACTCTTCTTCTTTAAGTTGGTTTTCCTTTAGCCTGGCATCGACTTGCAGCTTGTTCTTTAGCTAGTACATATTTTTGAGTACATGCTAGTAGCTTCGAATAACTTTTAGAGAGCTTTTTATACATGGATAAGGTTAGTCTGGATAATCGATGCCCTTTCTTTATAGCCGGCATAGCTATAGATTCATTAAGGTCCGAAACTTCAATTATGATAGTATTGAAGCACGCTACATTCTCTCAGGATCTCTTCTTCTTTTTGCTAAATGAAGAAGAGGCTATTTAAATTATACGGCATCCTTCGACTTGTTCAGAAATGGGCTACAAATTAATTTTCCAACTGGCTGAAGGAATGAATGGTGCCTAGCTTCAAACTTGAGTACCATACTCGGACAATCTTTCTCAATGTTGCTAGAAAAGCAAGGCAACGAAGAACGTCACTTGCACCTTAGATCATCATATATACTTTGTAACTATCCAAGTGATCTAATGAATCTGTAGTCCCATTGTAAAGCTCCAATTGAGATATTTTAAAATGGGATAGAATCACTTTCTCCATGATTCGTTGAGAAAACGGGGGCCAAGAATTGTATCTGAATTATTGTTGACTCCCCGATCGTTATCCAGTTCTACAAGTCATCGCTCTAGCTTTTGAAATTTTCTCTCGTAATCATCATATCAGCGGATATCTCGATCTCGCTAAGTAACTTCTAGGGTGGAGGAGTCTTCCCTCGAGGACTTCAAGAGAGGCCTCGAATGCTTCTCTCTATGCCAACTATCTCTCTGTCGGTCACGTTCAAGGCATAATGTAGGACTTCGTCAGACTAGAGATCATCGATTCGGAGAGTGTTGATAAAGGGAATGTCGAATTGTTTGCTGATACTGAGATTCTCTTGGAGGAGAATGTCAGCTTTGCTTGGAGGCAATTATCGGAGCAATCAGCTTTGCTGGTCATTACTGATTGTTGATTGCAACTTCCTGGAGACTTTGAACAACAGCGGTCAAGGCTTCTACCTTATTCAAGAGAGTGGTGAATTGTTGTTGTTCTGCCACCATTGTTGGAGGTATATTATTGGCCTCTAATAGCTAGTTAGGTGGGTCGTCTCTCCAGAAATAATTGACAGCCCCACTAATTAAAGCATTATATGGCTTTCTTTTAACCATTGCTTATCTTCTCTAGCTTTCCCTTCATAGTTAGATGCCTTCATAGTTAGATGGGTGTATGGCCATGTGGATCCCCAACCCACCGTGACAATCTATTGACGTTGAACCTTAAATGACCGACTCCTTTAGTAAAGATGAGGGAATGGATTATGAGAGACGTCAGCTAGTCACTTGTAACACCTGCAAAACAAGTCCTTGATCAAAGATTCTCCGATGAACCACCCTCCGATGCTTAAGTTAGTGGGGGTTTTAGGAAATAAATAGGAAATCTCAGAGAAGTCAAAATGTCAGGGTTTTTTCAAGCATAGTGTTAGCTTATCCCTTGAAAGCCCTCTCTTACTAGTATTTATAAGCATTTATAGTAACTAAATTCTATTAGGGAAACTTCTTTCTGTTAGTCTTAACAATATTTTGTTAGGACTAACTTATTTTCATTATAGTGAATAGCTTATACAATCACATTTCCATTATGACAGTTATTTCCTTCTTCGCACACTTGGTCAAATGTTTTCGATTTGTTGGCCAACAAATCTTACTCGTCGATTTTGTTGATTAATCATTTTACTTTGTTCAATCATTTGGTTACTTAGTTTCTAAAAAAAATTGATCAAATTTTAATATCATTGGCTTTGCTTTTAAGTTTCCTGGCCACTTCGCTTTAGTATTCATTGGCCAATCAATTTTAATTGTTCGGTCGGTCCGGTCCAATCAGTTAGTATAACACCTATAATATTATAAATTGAAACGGTTTTATTATTAATTATAATATATGATTCAATTTAATAAAATGATGTTTTTTTATTACCGAAAGTCGTGGATAAATTTTTTTGTTTAAAGACCCATCCACTTCCTTCTTGTCCGGGCTCGGAAGTTGCTCCGAACTCAAAAAAGTCCCGAACCACAAAACCGAAAAAAAACAAACAAAAAACAAAAAAACAAATACAAAACTCACGAGCCTTTGACCCAAAGTGCACGGTCGAAGCTTCCAAGCTCGGCCCAAAGGAGGCTCCTTTCCTTTCTCTGCCAATCAATCACCATCTCCTCTTCCCTTTTCTCTATAAGTAGTAGCAGAGCGGTGCGAGCGAAAGAAAGGGCAAAATCGAAACCCTTCTGACCCCTCTTCGCCCCGATCTCGCCGATCGAGTCCTCAAT
Source organism: Areca catechu (assembly GCA_021397845.1). Classification (NCBI taxonomy): domain Eukaryota; kingdom Viridiplantae; phylum Streptophyta; class Magnoliopsida; order Arecales; family Arecaceae; genus Areca; species Areca catechu. The sequence continues at coordinate 199,680,617 of CM038039.1, read as the reverse complement.
ACCGAGCTCTTCGGCGCCAAAGGTCCGTCCTTTCTTTCTTTCTTTTTCTCGTCATTCACTTCGTTTTTTTCTCGATCACCTGCTCGGTCGGTACCTTTAATTGATTTTGATCGCCGATTTCCAGTTAGGGTTTCTTTCGGAATCCGATTTTCCTCTCAGGAGTTCATTTGATTGGTTTGTTTGTAGCAATTGATTACTAGTTGGGTTAAATTAGTATAATTTTTCCTTTTTTTGACCTGGAATTTGATATCTGTTGCTCCTTTTTTTTGTACTTTTGATCATTGAATGATTTTATTCTAAAACCTAGTTCTTTTTCTGATTTTCTTGAGTTCTTTTTCTTTTTCTCCAGTGATCTGATGTGCTGTAACTACCTGAACACTCAGACTAGATTTGAGTTTCATGTTCTCGGAGACAAGAAGATAGCTTTACTATTAGGGTTTTGTTTTTCTGGGTTCTAATGGTCTGTAAGAGATAGATTAGGGAGCTGCATTTCGGGATTTGTATGACAATTAAAGGTCAAAATGCCATCTTATCGGCAGTTTTCCCGAGTTGATACTATGGAGCTCAAATCTCAGCTTTTTAAGAAGATTGGGCGGCAAAAAGCCGAGAAGTACTTCTATAATCTGAAAAGATTACTCAATTTGAAGCTTAGCAAGTTGGAGTTTGACAAGTTGTGCTATAGTACTATTGGGAAGGAAAATATTGCTCTTCACAATATGCTCATCCGCTCGATGCTTGGCAATGCATGTCTTGCCCTTGGCCCGCCTAGCAAAGAGACAGTCACAGGGAACTCGCGGACTAGTAAATTGTCGAGCTTTGGAGACACATTTCCAACATCCCCTCCAAGGGGAAGGTCTATAAGCAGCAGGGATCGGAGATGCAGTGACCGCCTGAGCCCCCTTGGACCTTATGGAAAGATGCCTCCCGGACATATGCAGGAAGTCACTAATTCATGTGACGTGCAGACATCACGAGAGCAGCAAAGTGCTCCAGAGTTGATATCTATTGGTAGTAAGGCTTTGTTAGAAGTTGCATCTGTGGAAGATGGAGAAGAGGTTGAACAAGTGAGAGCTAGTCCAAGTGTTCAAAGTAGAAGCCCCATAAGGGCACCTCTGGGAATTCAAAAGACTACTGGTGCTCTTCCCCATAAGACGTTTCGTAGTGGTTCTGTGGGTGGTTTTCATCTTTCTAAGGCATATGTTCCTGAGTCTTGTTGTGGTAGTTGTGAACTGCCTGATACAAGATCTTTAAAAAAGCAGTTGGAGTATAAATTGGAGCTTGAACACCTTGGTGTATCAGTGGATTGTACTAATTTGTTGAACAATGGTTTGGATGCATTTTTGAAGAGGTTGATCAAACCTTGTATGGACTTAGCTAGAGCCAGGTGCAGCAATAGGATGCTAGGTCGAGCAAATGAGAGGATTTTTCCTGGTATAAATGGTGTGCGGCAAGAGGAGCATGTGCAAGGGTCAAACCCATGTTATCATGCTTCATTACTAGATTTTCAGGTGGCAATGGAATCAAATCCTCGGTTACTTGGTGTTGATTGGCCTGTACTGCTTGAGAAGACATGCTTTCGTCTCTTGGAAGAATGAACCATAGCTTGCACATGATTTCCGTCTCACTGTTGCATTGACATCTCCTCTGCAAGTCCTACGTAAAGGATCCACTATCCTTATGAGACTACTGAAGCAACACAGTTCATCATTAGCGCACAAATTACAGAAAATACAGGAGTAGAAGACTGCAGAGTTTACTCACAAGTTACAAACAATTCATTATGCCTGCCATGGAGAATAAATTCCATATGCCTTCCCTATCAATCAAAGTGACAAATAGGCGTCACTATCGATGCGTCCATTTTATTTTTGTGATGGGTCCATGTCCTGTCCATCAAATGTAAACCTTTCGACCCAATTTATATTACTTTCCAGTTTATGAAATCGATATGGTTCTGAATCTTCTGATATACACCTTTTCTCTTTATGTTTCGTGTAAATAAAGTGCTAGTTGATTTTTGCAACTATATATAGTCTTATTTTTCAGTTTTGATAAGCTGATTATAAATTCTTTATTCTTGTATATTATATTAGAATTAATTTTACTACTATATGAGGATATATAATTGCTTATAATTTCCTTGTAACATGTATCCAATTTTGATATTTTGGATCAGCTACAAGCATATGCAGTTCTGCAGTGAGTGGTGCACTAAGTTGTGCAGTGTACTGTTTTATTTTTTTTGAAGAAAATCGTGATATTTTGGCATTTTTGAAATGCAGTCTATGGAGATTTGCTTCCAAAATCTTGTTGAGTTGCACTTAGTGGAGCAGCCTTTTTTTTTAATCCATTCATGAGATTTAGAAATTATTATTCAGTTGGCTACCAAAATTATTTGGCTAAGAGAAAGATTCTATAAATCACAAAAACATTAGTAACAATTCAGGAAGCATTGGAAATACATGATTCAATAGTTTACCTACTGTAAAATATTGATGGGAGCTACTCGTAACTTATTGTAGACTGTAAGATTATTAAGTATTAGGAAAGTCCATTGCTGTATATTTATTTCTGACACACTCATAGAATTAGGTTAGATTGAGAAATAATTGAATAGTTTTAGAATTTTCGGTTGCTTAAAAAAAAATGTCTGTCAGAAAATATTGAATACACCATCAGTTTGAATATCATCATGTATGACACCCATTGCAAGATTTCTTCTGTTCGTCCTTAAGACTTGCATCAGTTATGGCAGATTATTTGAATTTCATATCTAATCCATTTAAGGAGTTAGAATTCTATTTCTGTAAATTACCCTTGCCTCTTCTGCATCATCAATATGCTTTTCTTAACCATATATTCATTATTTTGGAGCCATACTTTCTGAAACCATCTTATTTGAATGATATGATATAATACAGATGAAAATTTGGAGGGTATGTTTTTAAGCTTAAACATTGATATAAACATATCCTACTAATGTGCCTTATTAGTGGATATATTGTTTATGGTACTTGTACAGTTTAACTTCTCATTTTTAGTGGCTACCATCTAGGTGGGTTGCAAACGTGTATTTTTCAGACTTCAGATCCAGCTTGGATCATGATATGCTGGTATATGGTTCATGATACAAAATCATTTTTTCTTGATAATGCTCTTATCTATTAGAACTATACATGACCAAGTCTACTAAATATACTTTAATCTGGATTGTATCTTTTTCAGGACAGTCGAAAACTATATGAAAGAGTACGTGTGACCCACACCCATCATAGGCCACATCAGTACCCACTCCTTGAACCTTAGATCCTTTACTAGCACCATGATTCTTTAGTAATAGAGCACAAGTAGCAAGGCATCAATTGACATGGTTAAATCACTGTATGTATTTACAAATATATAAAATCTATTTTCAACATATTTATTAATATATTATAGGTACTCGAACCTACAATTAGATAAATTAATTTGATTTATTTTTCAGATGTGTATATCATATAAAGTATCAGAATTCAGTATAAAATTGGATGCATAATGTTAAAACATTTTTTACATATTTTTGCAAGCATTGGAGTTTACCTTATAAAATGTGCTGCAATCTCTTAAAGTGTCGTATTGATGCAGTCGGTAAAAAGATGCATAGTTTTGCTATAAATTATCTTTTCATGTGTCTAGTGTCTCTTTTACAAAGCTTTTGTAATTCTAGTGCCAGATACAATTCAACACAGAAAAATGTTGGAGAACATGCCTTTTTTTAAATTACAAGTGATATATCATGCTGTAAAGCTTGTTCTTTTTTCCCCCCACTCACCACAATATTTTGCCAATGCCAATTACCAATTATCAAGAATCATTTATTACAATGTATAATTATTGAAACTTATTAGTAGCAAACTTTTGCTTAGGGTGTTGCATCTTCTTTAATCTCTTCAAAAAGTTCTCTTCATCCACTTCATAAGCATTTCTTGTTCTAAATCTTCTCCAGAGATTTAATTCCCTGCATTTGCACATGAATTTGCTCCTGGCTGCTTGTGCTTCAGGTAGCTGTTGAAGTGCTTATCTGGAACTGCTGGGCTTCCAAAACATACCTTTTGTGCGTACCAAGGATTTTGACCTACTGGTAAAGAGCACAGAGAATGAAAAGTATTACACCTGGTTTTCGCAAATGGAGTCGATCCATAGATGTTCGAGGTGCATCTCCATGGATGTTTACTTTATCATTCCAGCAGACAATCATGGGCTTGAACATTAATTTCTGGTAAAATTGCTGCATTGCATTCATTTATCTTGCATGAACTAAGAGAAATGGAAATCATGAATTGAAGGGCTAGTGCCATCAAAGAGGGAAAACGTTAAGAAGCATTTGATTTTTGTGCTTAATTATATTCTACTTTTGTTTTCGTTTGTCTGTAATCTGCAACTTACAAAACATTAGCAACATGGAAATAAATTATCCCAACAGCATAACATGACATACAATTTGCTGATTAGAGATGCAAGTCTTAGAAAATATTCCAATTTGTATTGGAGTATAAAAGTTTGGAGAGTACATTTCTAGCTGGTACGATCTGCATTCGATGGACTCAGTCCTAATAAATTGCCTCTTCAAAGGGTGATGCTTTGTGGCTTTACTCATTTTACTCCAAGTATTTCAGGTATTCTTCTCTCCTATTTCTTTTTATTGGACACAGTGCTGAAAAGCAATATTCATTAGTTTGGTCAATTTCTGTTTACTGGGAGCGGATCTGGACTTATGCTTAAGTTTCTTTTACTTGCCGCTTCAGCACTGTTTTTTAAATTATAATCCATTAATAACAAGCATGCTCATCTTAAGGTTTTAGCCATCTTCGATTTAGATGTAATTACCAATAAAACAGCAAAACATAAGCAATTGTTGATTGATATAATAATCTTCAATTGGTTACAGATATAATCCCAATGCAGTTGGCTTCTATGTTGAATTCATATGTTAAATCTCTACTAAAACTTAAGACTTTATAGACAGCTTGACCTGCATTGTGTTCTCATTATTAATTCAAGTTAGGCTTTGTGAATGGACTCTAAGATATTCATAATATTCTAGAAATTTGTTAGTGTAAATATATCCAAGAATCATTATCCAAGCTGTCAGGAGTCAGCATCATAAATCCTTATTCATTAATGATTTGTACTGAATCTGCTACCAAAAGAATTTTTATTAAAAGCGACCCTTGATTTCATGAGAAACTTTTTACAACTTCTTCAAGCAAGTTCTATCCAAGTTTCCTAAGTGTTTTTCTTCGTTGTTGACCTTGACTAAATTTTGTTGGGCCACCTCGCATCTTTTTTAATGTGCTTCTTCTTCACCTTGACCGTAATGTGTGCAACTCCTACTAGTCTAGCATACTTGTTTCTTACCATATCCTATTATCCTTTCTAATTAACCAAGATATCCAAATGAAAATCCTCATGTTTTCCTTTGTTCTTCATCTACTTGGACCCTCTCATTGCCTAGCATATCTTAAAGCCTTATTGCCATTATATAGATTTGTTTTTCCAAGATTATTGATCACAATATGGTATCTCTTTTTTCATCACCCTTTTTTTTTTGACTTGGGTGTCATTTAAATATTTTTAGTTTAATTGAAGACATTTGTATATGCTTAATGTTTTGCTGATTGATAGGTCCTTGTAAAGTTTTTCTTCATTGACCAACATTTGACCTTACTCATAAATTGACCACATGATATCCACAAACATCACCTTAATAGACATCTTTCTTTGTGGACATCAGGCAAATCATAAGTATCTGTGGTACATTATTTTTATTTTTGGTAGTCAGCGTGGTTTGTCAAAGCTGAAACTAGTATAGCCACTAAGATCATATTACGGTTTCTTCCTGTGGAAGGGGTGGTTTCATGGTTGAAAGGATTTGGTGAGCTCCATTGCATTAGATGTTATTGAAACCAAATAAAATGTTCATGATTAACGTGATCGCGAGGGGCACTGTTATCAGAAAACAATACTTTTATTTTCTGTGGACCATTAATTTGGAAGCAGCTTATTTGTTATGCCCACGTGTATTTGATTTTTATAGCCACTAATATTCAACAAATTGACAACCAAGAAGTATAGGAGGTTTTTTGGGTATCATGGACAATTTACACAGTCCAGTTACTACACGAGGACTTCTTGATCTAAGTTCCCGTACTGTATAGCAGTTTTACATGGCTTGTGGTGCTTTTCTAGTGATGTGGTTATGCCCTCTTTTAGGGTTCTTTTGTTTTTTGGTTATCATTCTTATTTTTACCCAAACTAATTTTTGTGGCTTTAGACTAGCACTCAAAAAACAATATTATAAATTTGTTCCTTTGGCAACACTAAATTTGTGGTTTAGATTGGGCCTCTGAAAAGCAATGTTTTATATACTTAACTCTTGCTATCACATCTTCTAAATGTACCAATTTGGTTGTACAGTTAAGAAATGATAATTTGAACATTCATTGACTGATAACATAGGCTGGTACCTATGGATGTATATACATACATATGTATATGTATAGGTTTGTATGTATGTATAAAGAAAATCAAGGAAATCATAAGACTCCCAAATATAATTTAATGACATTTAAAAGAAATGGAAAACCTGACATTCCATAGGGATGGCCTTTGAAGGAAAGAAATTGAAGTTGGAAGACATTTATTATGTTGAGTCAGATAACAGATCTTGTGAAAGAATTGCTAGCGAAGTTTGTGGAATTCAAGGTGAGAAGCATATTGTTGCACAATTGGATTTGTTCTGGTTAGATTTTTTAAAAGTGAGGGTGATATGATCTTTGAAGGTTGATGAAATCATGAAACCAATAAATTAATCTGGTTGGCAAGCTTGTGTGATGCCGTCTTGAAAATAAAGATGTCCTAAATGATTAAAAAGGATATTGGGATACCTTTTTGTAAGAAAAAGCAATATGCTAAATTGTACTAATGCTGTATGTTAATATATTGTTTATGCCACAGATTTATGGAAGATGGTAATGGGAAAAATGTCAATGTAAATGTGAACAGTGTATGGAATCATGTCAGCACTCTTTGTTTGGTCTATCATGAAGGTAATTTTCTTACTCGACCTGATGTATTTTTGGAGATAAGCAAAATAATCATTAATGGTTTTTATTGTCATGGAGGATGCTTATTGCAAAGTACTTCAAAAAGTAAACCGGTCAGAACTGTGGAAGAGGGTATACCACAGGCTATATAAAATTATTTACAGAAATGTTTGGAGTGTTGTATTGTCATGAGAAGCATATGGTTTTAAATTCAAGGGGCCTATATGAAAGACCAGAATACTTTAGATTAGTTATAGATGAACCTACCATTGATATCCAGGTGGAGTTCCTTGGTTAAGTAATTTAAAGTTAGTATGATATTAGTTGATATTCTAAGATTAAGATTCACTACAAATATCCATAGTTATGATTGAAGGCTTTGATGATAATTGCTTGAAAAAAATCAGCATGAGTAAAAGCATATGTAATGATGTTCTTATTGAAATAGAAATGAATATAAGGTTGCAATAAAAGTTGTTACATGTTATTCATATTATCAACAAACTTCTGTCGTTATGATTTATTTTCAGTATACTTGTGATGTAGTTTTAAGGTTACTGAATGTGAGCTAAACATAAATGTAAATGCATCCATGCACCCCTTTAACCATACACACATGTATCTGCGTGGATGCATGCATGCATACATGTATATGTATACATATTATTACATTTTCAGGGAGAGGATTGGCAGGAGAAAAAAACGGAGTCATATAGCAGGCCCCTGTGGGATAAAATTGTTATATGCTGCAGAGGCTTCACCTTTGCATGTTCAACTGTTACTATTTTTTTTATAAATAGTACACATATGTGTATGTGCATGTGTATCCATACAAACAAATATTTTTCCCCTGATTAGTAAGTTGGATCTCAGGATTTATTACCTTAAAAATACGCTCCTATTTCTGATTTCTCTGAATGTGTTAATGCAAGGACATATCATTGTTTTATACGTTCCTTTTCTCCTTAGAAAATTTTGTGCATTACTTATTTATAATTTCTTGTGAAATTTTGACAATCTTTTCGCATTTCCTTGACTTTCCCTGGCTGATTTTTCTCAAATGCTGTAACTAGTATGTACTTGAGTGGTGTGAGAGAATAACTTTCTGTTGTATTAAAAACCAAAATTATGTCCTACTAATATTCTTTTCATACTTGTAGCAAAGCTGTCTATATGGGTATCAAATGCATCCGATTTTCCCTGGCAGAACTCGCCCTAACATAATTATATTGATGCATATGTTTCCTCCGGCACTTCAGGTCATATGGGTGCTGGCATTGCTCATTTGTTCTTTTAAATTGGCTTTAAGGTTCCTTTGGAGCATATTGGATTCTGATTGATTGATTGCATCAAGCCCCCTAATATAATGTTCTAATTGTGATAATTTGTTTGGTTTGAGTTTGGTTATTGGGGCAGCCCTATTTGAAACTTTTGCAGCCAATTGTCGCTTATGTATGGTAGCTCTACTATCATAGAACAAGGACCACTTTGCCTTTTGGAACCGAAAAAAAAAAAAAAACCGTACCTCTTTGTCACCATTGGAACCTTGATCTTGATTCAGAGAGGCTATAGTCTGTTTTACCTGAAATGACTGGAACCTGTGCAAGCTCCGCAACTTGGAGAATAAAATCAGGATAAGTTAAGCTCCCCTCTCACCGATCACGGGTTCGAGGCGTGATCCTGTGGATGACTCGATTAAATTCAGGAATTTTCTGGAACACGTGATCGGGATGGGAAGAGAACGTATTATTTCGGTGTCATAGTGGTGTGATCGGGATGGGAAGAAAACGTACTATTCCGTTGTCATAGTGGTATCGAGTTGGCGTATTCATCGTGCTGGAGAGGGCACGAGTAAAACTTGCAATCTAAATCAAACATAGTTTGGCGGTGTTGGGGTCCGAAGGGGTAGATATGCTAGGATTTATCCTTTCTTTTTTTTTATTTTATCAAAAAAAAAAAATCAGGAAAAGTTTGGGAAGGACAAAGCTATTTCAAAAATATTTCATGACTTCACTCTTTCAAATAAGAATTGTGACTATAAGCTAATAGGGCGGTATAAGTTTGATGGCCTAAGTATTTGTCTTGGAGGGCTAAGATTGTAGATGTTACACCAAATGGAATGGCCATATCAAGTTTTTAAATACCGCGGAATGGAAAGTTTTTCTATTGAATGGACACCGCCATTCTACTTTGTCCCGGTATTTGAGGTAGGAAATATTCAAAAATATTTTGATAAAAATGTTCGAATGTTGATGAAATGTCTTGTCCCGATATATCAGATGGTATCCTGTCTCTCTTGCAAGACACTTACTGGAATGTGAATCCTTGATCCATATCATTGATATTCTTTTTGGTTCTTATTTTAGTAATAAGTATGTCAATTGAGCTTTTATCCATTATACTATCTTTTACTCTGATAAGTATGTCAATTGAGCTTTTATCCATTATACTATCTTTTACTCTCTCTCTCTCTCTCTCTCTTTTTAATGCAGAATAATTCCAAATAATCATTAAAGATATCATATGGTCCCTGCTTTGTTTATAGGTTGATATTTTGATTCTTTTTTGTCACGTTTTTTGGTGTTCCTGCTGTTGCCTCTCATTTCGGTTGCTCCTAATGCTTTCAAAAATACATGTATCAACCATTTGACATTCTTCGTTGTTGTTGTTGTTGAAAATTTTATCTTTTAAAAATAAGTGCAAAATCTGGGCAAATTTTCAGTCCCATCCCCTCAAGGGGAAAAACATCTCATTTCTACCACCACGACGATTCTTTTTCTAGCCGTATATTTCTTAAACTTCAAGGTTCTAAAATGAAGTGTCTTAAATCTTAATCATATTGGATATCTCATGGGGAGTAGTGGGGGTGTGAAGAGGGAGAGAGACGCCCGTAACCAAGTAATCACTCAACATAAATATTCTTCGTAGCAACCAAGTAATCAACCAAAAAGATTGTCGTGTGTTTAAGCGTATGAATAATTTGCTTGCTAAATTTTCTTCCTGTTTTTGTGATCATGAGTCCACGTCTATGGATTCTTCACGGCAAGCAAGTAATCACTCCAAAAAATTGTCGATTTGCTTGTTGAAATTTCCTGTGACTTATTGGCCACATTTAATTTTTTTGTAGATAAAATATATCTTTTTTTTAAGAGTAAATTACAAAAATCTTTCTTATATTTGTGTTCCTTATACTTACACCTAGAGTTTCACAAATCCATGCTTACACCCCTTAACTTTTTCTAAATTATAAAATGATCAAGTTCCCTTTCGTACTAAACTTGTGAAAAGAAGCAATCCCGTCCCCATTTTCACAGTTTTGTTCCTCTTTTCACAATCTTTTTTTTCTTTTTCACCAAAGACCAGGGTTTCGCCACCTCTGGTTTATAAAGTTCTTTCACTATTTTCGTTAAATCATAGAAGCACCTTCAATTAACGAAGCCCTTGGAAGCGATGAAGAACAAGCTATTTCTTATTTGAGATATGATATAGGTTTTTTTAAATTTTTTTTAAGATATATTTTTTTCATGATGAGTGCATTTTTCTTCAACTATATGTATGCCATCTTGACACGTTAACAGAGATCTTCTGATTTCTCTTCGATTTGGTTGCTTAAGTAGAGTTTCACTTAAAATTGCTTAAAAATAGTCACGGGTGAATTTTTTTTATATTGTATTGTAAATAAAGTGTAAGAGCTTGTAAAAGTATGGTTGGTGGCCTCCTTCATTTATTTGAATGTAACATTTTTTTCCTGTCTTTTTAGAATACTGGTGTGTGCTAGCTGGCGGTTGATAATTTATCTTTATTTTTAAAGAAAATTTTTAATGTTATATTACCTAAGTATATTTACATGCTCTCCTACAATAATGGTTGAATCTTAGGTCTCTCATGAAATATAGACTTTTTTATATTATAATTTGATAAATTTTTGAAAGTTCTATAGGGATCTACCGAGAAGAAGACTATGCAAAATGAGAGAATAATTCTTTACTTGCTCATTTAGCAAAACTAGAATCTATTTGGTTGGAGTATGTTAGATCATGGAATAATCTAATGATTCATCGGAATCATTTAGCTAAAAAAATGATTGCAGAAAAAAAATAATTTTTATTATATTTGATCGGTGAAAAAATTGTTGTAGGATATGATACTGAAAAAAGATTACTATGTTTGTTGAAGGTAATCTATATAGGAATGCGGTCAAGCTTACAAATATGTCTATTAACATAAAATATTTTTTTAATATGAAGATAGTATTATCATTTTCAATCAATTTTTATATAATAACTATAATCACATGACCCTTTGTATAATGCTATTTGTATTTTAATTATTTTAGAAAAGTTCTTTATTGAATGAATTTAGAATGAATTAAAATAAATTCAATGATAATATATATATATATATATATGCGCGCGCGCGTGTGTAGTACAAGATTATATATCTATTTTATTGAGGATATTTTTATCAAGTATGGATTACCATCATTCGGGAATTCATCAAATACCAATCTTTCATGATATTTGTTTTACCTTCTCTTTTCATAAAATAAACATGGGATCCATCAATTTTTATTATCATCTCTCTCTTTTACTTTTTATATCAAACATGATAATTTAATATAAAATTTATTTTTTCTTACCTGATTGTCCAAACCAAATAGATCCCAAGGAGAAATTATGATATGCTTATTGCTTTGTTTGTCGGTCTTAGAAGACCTCTTTTTATATGACCAGAGCAAAGGGCCTGGAGCCTAGAAAAAGCAATGCCAAGTGTGTTAAATAAGTGCACCAATCCTGTGTCCACAAATCTATCCTAACCAAAAAGTTAACGGCATTTCAATGTCTCAGAAATTTCAAGATGCATTAATATCTTTGAAATTTTCTCGCAACATTATTATTATTATTATTATTATTATTTTGATGAAATAAAAAGAGAAGGAAGATAAATCCCGGTATAGCTACCGGATAATATAATAGTTGGAACGGACATGTTGAGCACCGGTTGTACCAGGAGTGAAAGAGTCCGTCTAGTTAGCATCCTCTCAAGTTGAGAATCTGCTTGCAAAATAAGATACTTTATTATGAAAAAATTACATTAAAGTTCCGAACTTAGGAAGAAGCCAATGGTTAATGTGAACATGATAGCATATGTTATGGCACATGCTGTCTCAGTTTCGGAAACTTACTGGATCGTCAAATATACCACCTGACACGGAAGACCGGGATATTTAACTCAGACCTATCAAGCTACCGACTAGAAAGTTGACAATGAAGCCGACTACTTTATTACTTGCCAAAGAAGATTAGCATGAAAAAGATAAAAGCTGAGTAACTTCTCTTTCTATGAATAGAGATAGCATCAAATTACAAAAAGAACACCCAGAAAATCGTGGTCGATTCTAGCTTTCATCCATGACGTGTCGTTGAACCGGTCAAAAAATGGTGTGGTGGACTTAGTTCAACTATTTTTTTTCTTTTTCTTTTACAGCTTTGTGCATATGTTTTAGCTGAGGGCATGCTCACAGTTAGCACACTGTTTCGGCAAAATTCAGATTCAGGTTCCCCATGCTTGAGACAACAAGATAATGTTGCTGCCTGTATGTATTGGACTAACTGCATCCTTTACAAGTTGGTCTTAATTTTTTGTTTTTTGATGAGAAAGTTGGTCTTAAATTAATAAATAATAGGAACTTTTCAGATAAAAGGCATTATATATATTTTATTTCAAGCTTGGTCAATGGTTTTGCTGAGGAATTGTTCAACCTCTTGTGGTGCACAAATAGTGTTTCTGGAGCATGTGACCCTTTTATGGCTTGCTTTTATTTGTGTGCATTCTCACTTCCTTTGCCTTGTTCAGTGAAAGCGATTCTATGCTGCAGAAATTGTCCCAACGTGGAAAATATCAAAGCAATCATAAATTTCAGTAGTTTAAGAGTGTAAGTTTAGATTTGCTGACGTTGGTTTGATTTGATTTTGGATGTTGTTCACCAACCTGGACTTTTGATTTGTAACGTGGTAGCACCTTTTATAAATTTGTTTGGGAGTGTATTAATTTGTGCTTACCAAAGTGATTCTGAATTTAAAGCAAAATTTGAGCCAAAAATAACTTTGAATTGCATCAAAGATTCTAAAAACATGGTTTACATGAGACTAATCCTGATTTTTTATGGAGACGGTACCGCAATCTAAATATAGTTATTATTTTTTTAAAAAAATAACATGTTATCCTCTTAATATCCATTGCTTTGTTTTTTTGTTTCAACTCTTTTTTTTTTTTGTCAAATTAATCTCTTCTTATCTCTGTCTCTATTGATCTCCTCTCATCCCCATTAATATCCTCATCTCCTCTCATTCTCATCGACATGCTCATCCCTCTTTTCCAACTTCTTTTTCTTTCTTCGGATTAATCTCTTTTTATATTATTCCCATTTTTTACTTCTATATTAAAACTTTCTTTTTTCAAATTAATCTCCTCTCATCCTTATTCACACCTCCCAACTTCTTTGTCTATCAAGATTTTTTTAGTAAGACTATTTTTCTTGAGATTAATCTTGTTGATCCTGACATCTTTCAAATAAATATCTTTTCACTGATCTTTTATTTTATGAAAAATATGAATTCATCAATAATAATAATTCATATGCATTAGTAATTTTTATAAATAAGAAAGATAAGATTTACTTAGCTAGTATAGTTCATATTCCTTTGTATTTTTATTTTTATTTTACAAAGGACTAAGGTTTGGAACGACGAATGATTTAGGTTTGGCACTTGTACTAGTACAAGCTTGAAAGTTTTGGAGTTAAAATTAATTATTTGAATACTTATGAACCTGTAGTTAAATAATTATGAATTCTAAGATTTAGGTCTGGTATTTGATTTTGGATTTAGATGCTTTGAGCTAATGTTGGATTGAATAATGATTAGAATTGAATCTCTTATTTCTATTTTATCTGTGATAAATCTTTCTTTTACTTAAGATTATGAATATTTAGCTTCGTGGGTTACATCTCTCGATAGCATAACCATATTATGTTTTGGATTTAAGATGTAACATTTATCCTTTTTTATCATTTTATTATTTAAAACTAGCTTTTGGATTTGCCAACCAAATATACGATAAACTAATTTTATAGCTTTATAATATTGACAACCAAATACTTTATCCCAAAATAATTTTTAATATCAAAATTTAGCTTTTATCAAAAATTATTTTTTGGACAAAAGTTACTTTATCCCCAAACAAACTCTATGTATTGTTTGATCTATTATCGGCATGATGTGAAAAAATTATTGGTTGAATCAGACTTATCATGTCATCTTTGGATGAGTTGAATCAATAACCGGTATGTTAAATGGCATTTGATGTGGTAATTACTGACATGGCCTTAAAGGCTCCCAGGACCTTTCCTGTGCCGTTGGCCTTGGTGGATCGCGAGGCTCCTGCTCAGAGCAACCAAAATTGCCAACTAGGATGAAGGTAGAGTCGACTAGCACCTTGATGATGATGATGGACTAACAATGGGATCCATTGATTGATTGAATCTATTTAAACCGGCTAGCTGCATCTAGATTGGGTAGCATCGCCTCAATACACCTGACTAGCATAGAGACATGATGCCCGACTTATCCTAGTCTATAGGTCAAGTTCTCTTCTACCTGAGACCTGTGGTGTCCAAAGGACTGCCAATTCTTTAGCTATAGCTGACTTGGCATAAATTGTGATGGACAGAATCTTAATGAATCTTGACACCATAACAGAAAGATCCCAATAATAAAGATTATGGAAGGTACGATCCCACCATCTCAGCTCTATTTATTATACCTGTCAGATTTGATACCCTCGTAACAATATTTGATACACCACGTAACTATACAAATAGATAAAAGGCCTTTCAATCAGGCATGCTGACAAATGATCCTTTCATTCCTACATAATATGGGAAAAATAATTCCTAAATTCCTAGGATCAAACAAAATATAGAATCATATATTAGATCTGAATGATAAATACTTATCTATATTCGTCAATAATCCTGGTCTTGATCTTCATCTCGATGCTCACACGAACATCACAGGTACAGTCCTTCTCTCCGGTCTTCCTCGAAAAGATGGCTCTGGATGGAGAAAATCACCGTACCACAAAATCACGGTATACGTGATATATAAATAGAGAAAGCGGAGAGGGAACCTAGCCAATAAAATAGAAATACCCTAACTGACCCTCTCATCACAAGTCAAGTTGGGCTAAGGCCTACACTGTGCCGCCTCAACCATACCAAATCACGTGAGGTGCTCCTAGCTCAATCAATGATCACATAATAATGGGCTTAACCTATGTCTATCAACATGGATCATAAAATCAACCCGATTTTCAATAAAACAAAATTCCAATTAATATTAGCCCAAATTAAAGAAATTCTTACATTCTCCCACTTGGACTACATTAATTATAATTTTGAAAACGTTTTATTTTAAAAGCAGCACTCAGGTTAAAAACAACTTGTGACCACCATATGATCCATAGACAGCACCTACAAATGACTCGGTCCAATGGTATCCATGATGCCGAATCATGGGACCGTTGTACTACTTAACCAATACAAGACTTATCCATGGTTACAAGCATCATAAACACCACCGACATGAATCATGGTATGGTAATGTAGCAAGAAAATAGCATCAAGGTGATCAAATAAAACATGCTATTTTTCATTGTCAGTCCTCCAATTTCTCATCAACATGCTTAGAAACAAAATAAGCAAGAGAAATCGTGATGGCATCAAACAACAAGCCATCATGTCTCACATACTGAACAATAGTATCAATGACGAGACAGCACAATAAATCCGAAACTCGACACTAGGTCTCAGTCAGGTACATAACCAAAAGAGATATCTCATAATCAAAATAAATTAAATATATGTACCCTCAATCAAGATTTTTCTATAACCACATGCTATATCACAAGCTAGAGAAATCTCAGGACTTCAAAAGAAGTCTGTATGTCTCCAAACACAATGAGCTCTCATAATTATCAAAATGAGACATACCCATATAACTGTCATTCTCAAGATAAAATATATTCTTGAGATACTATGTTGTATTTTATTTCATATGTGCACATATAAAATCATATAGGAATGTAATCCATTAACTATCATGTCAACAATGTATATAAATGCACATGATAGAAAATCAAATGAAATCAAGCTTTATAATAATAAAGCAAAAATATAAAGTCATTCCCTCTAACCAAGACAATAAAAGAATTCAACATGTCCATATTTTCAACATGCTTTGTAAAGCATACGGGCTTCAAATTCTTGGTTAGAGGATCAGCCAATATAGATTTTATACATATGCACTCGACACTTATGTGTCGTTGGATTACAGTCCAGCAATCAATGATAACTAAAATTTATCAATCAAGTCAATGTATAAAACATCAAACTCCCACTAATCCAAAAAACAAAAGATTCTAAAATGTCCATATTCTTGACATGTTTATAAAAACTATGGATCTTAATCTTAATTAGGGGATTAACAAATATTGACTTTATATATTGTACAAAATATCTCCCTAACCTCTGACTGATAAAAATTCAATCTATACATAGAAAAGATAAAAACTTTTATTGTTCCTTTAAGGAACATAGCTGCCTAAAAATTAGAAGTGGTTTCAAGACATAATCAATAATTATAAGATCTAGGACAAAGTTCATAATGAAACAATATGAATTGTGACTTTACAATATGCCACAAACTTTGCCTGTATATCCAAAAATGCCACTATATTTTATTTTCTTTTCATATAATTTCTTTACTAGTACTACATCAACTAGTAATGAAGGTACTATAATTATTGTATATCTTTAATATTTCTCTCCTATTGTCCCCTGGTAGGATAAGAGCATCTACTTATTTTTCTTCAATATCATACTTCTAATATATAGAAGCATCTGTCATAATGCAAATTAGAATATATAAATATGGCATAATTTGACTCAATATTCTTTATACCTCTCTATTAGGATAGTAGAATTTGTATTCATTTAAAATTATCCGGATAACCAAAATAAACAATGTATTATTACAAAAACAAGGTTTATTTGCTGATGGATTATCAATGATTAAGAGTTGCAGGATAGCTCTAAAAGTTAAAAGAAATTGAGCTTCCTACAGATCTTTAACTCAAAAGGTATCTTGTATAACCTTTAACAAGAATTTTATTCAAAAAGTATATGGTAATCATTAGAATTATATATTAGAGATATCAAAATGAATTGCATCTATTCATCATACGCACACTATATCTTACAGGGTGCACATAGCCTCTCAATCATATCATTTATACTTAAAAATTTTAGGCATGGTGTATAAAATAACTATCCCATACTTATACTAATATTTAATAATAATATCTATTTACTATATATGGGATTCGAAAATGTAACTGATACACCATATAAATACCCTTATCCTTTTCTCAAAAGTATCAAAAAAACTTTTGAAACAGAATAAGAGATAATTTATTAATTATTTCATATATATGATTTTGAGATCATTAAACAGCACAACAGGATAACTAAATATGATGAGTAGCCTATGTATTAGAGATATAAATTTCAAAATACTAATTTTAGGTACAATTCTCTCTAGTTTCAAGATATAAACCTTAATACCATCATACCATCCAGACTTTCTTTTATCAGATTCTACATTTCTATCACAAATGAGGTCAAAATTAGATTACCATTCTTAAATACAACAATAAGAATGGAATCAATTATATAAATATATTTCAAAATAATTTACTCTTTACCACTTTTATAGGCATCTTTATTTTAGAGTACTCTAATAAGACAACTAAGAAGAAAGATTATTACATAATGTAATATCTATATTCCATCAGCCTTAGTGTTAGCACAATTTCAGTTTTTATATCTACATTTCAGTCAGAGTCATCATAATGGGAGCATTAACTCTATTGAATATAAAAATACTAACTGCTAAATAGTCTCTATGCAGTTAATCAATAGAGAATTATAACAATATATCTCTGAAAATCTTTATAAGTATTATTTTAATGAGAGTCTTTGGT
This sequence comes from Areca catechu, assembly GCA_021397845.1. NCBI lineage: Eukaryota > Viridiplantae > Streptophyta > Magnoliopsida > Arecales > Arecaceae > Areca > Areca catechu. The sequence continues at coordinate 199,662,429 of CM038039.1, read as the reverse complement.
CCAATGCAATAAAACTTTCTTTAGAAAGAAAATGACCCACATAAGGAATCTCTCTTTAACATATAATGCTTCATAATCCCTTCTAAAAGACTCACAGAAGGACCAAGTAAATATCAATGAACAGGCCACTTTAGTGGTCACCATCCATTGAAAATCACTAACCTTCCAAAGAGGGATCATCAAGTCATGATCTCTAAGATGGCATGAAATATCAATCAAGCTCATGCATGATGCAACATACTTAAGGTATAAACAATAAATCAATAAATGGCTTTGAATATAATAAGCCATTTTTGATAAATGTACCATGTGCATCATCATAAAACTCTCATATAGGCAGAGAATGTGATATACTTTTGAGCTTCACAAATGAGGTCAATACATAATTTTGAAAATGTGTCCATTTGGGTAAATAATAATTTTTTAAGGCCAAATATATATTTCTTTACAAAGAAAATAAAGGTTAACACAATGAGGATATAAGGCATTCAAAAATCTGTCCCTTTTGAGCAAACAAATTTTCTAAGTCCAATATATCTCTACCTTTAAAATTTTGACCCAATCAAAATTGAATAACATTATTATTAACATAAATAACTGTATAATGTCATTTATAATAAAAAAAATGGCAGGAATGCTAAATACTAGTTAATGGGCATATATCATAATGATATACAGGAGTCCAAAGGCAATATCACATGTTCTCCTTTGGGTAGAACATGCAATATGCATAAGTACTCTTCACACGAAGCCAGAAGCAAATAAAATATCCTAATAGTCACGAACCTATCCCCTTTGGGCAGACAAGCCCATGAAAGCTAGAGCACCATTGTAACACAAAGCCTATGCAGCCTTTCCGATTAAAACATACAATAACCCCCTTTGGGCAGGCGGTTGTATGCAATAACCAAAAACTCTCTCATAATGAAAAAATTCAATGGACTGACATAAACAAACCACTTTGGTGATAAATATTTATGCCAATCCACAAATTATTCATACAGAGAAGATAAATGTCCAATAAACAAAAAATGACATACTTTAACGACATGTATGCCATAAACGATTAGTCCAATATGGGATACTTTACAACATGCACCCCATTGATCATATTATTATATAATAATGCATTCCAGTTGCCACATCTATCAATAACACTTACTACATAACTATAAAATACCTTTGGACAAGAATTATAGTATATAATAAGTATCACAATCAATTACAGTCAATTTTAGATCAATAATTATAGAGACATCAATGTGCAATTTTATATAAAAGATGAGTCATTAGTCCTCAATAACTTTTATAGAGTGCTCCAAATCCTTTGAGGCTATGAAAAATACACTCGAACTATATGAAAGCGAGTAGAATTGCACATAAATAATTTTAAAACATGAAGAACTCTATCAAAATGTTTTTCAAAATATTATGAATCCAACAGTCCAAAAAAACTACTCAATTCGAACATAAAATGAGCAAGTTACATCAATTTTTATCAAAAGCAATAGTAGAGGACCAAATCATAAATTTAAGAAATTTATTTGGACTCCTATTTAATTTAAAGGGACTTAAGCTCAAAAAACTTCTTAATCCCAAAGCTAAAATATATCCAATGAAATTGGATCTAACCAACTTATCTATATAGGTTAACACAATTAATGGTTTGAGTTTTAATCTCTGGAAATATTAACAAACAAGAAAATATGCTAGAGATATAAAATGTTTCACCTCAATATCATTCTTAACATATTAAAGATCCTGTGAGCATGACTATGACACCAGGGATGACAAAAGAACCAAACATGGCAAATCAATGCTAGTAAATAAATATGGAACCCTCAAAAGGAAAGAGTCCATCTTATGATTTAGACACAAATGGTGCTTTGATCATTCAAATCAACGGGTCTAGCCTCACGCAATGCAAGATCAATGTCAGCAATTCCAAGAGCAAACTCTAGGTCTTGCCTCTATTTCTTATAGTTCGACCTAGTAAGCACCTCAACAACAGCATTGTTATTGTTCACACCAAAAATAACTGTACAATCAAAATAAGGAATGCAAACATCAATTAACAGACACACTACAAATATATCATATCACAATAACAAATGAGAGCACAAACATAATATCATATATATCATATATTCTCCTTTAGACAAAACATACAATATGTATTTGAGCTCTTCACATGAAGCTATAAGCTAATCAGATATTCTAGCATTCCTGAACCTATCCCCTTTGGGTAGACAGGCCCAATGAAGCTAGAGTACCTTAGCAACAAAATGCTCCATGCCACATTTTCTAGTTAAAACACATGACAACCCCCTTTGGGCAGGCGGTTGTATGTCATAACCAGAAAATATCCCTCAAATGATGAACAATTTGATGGACTGACACAAACAAACCACTTTGGTGATAAATGTTTGCACCAACCCACAAAATTATTCATACTGGGAATAAAAATCCAAGCCAAAATAAAGGATATGATTAAATATGTTGCCGCCAAGACCATCATGGCCCGTAGCTGCTGCCGGCGCCGGAGTGCGCTCCTGTCGCTGCCTGCCGGTCCTCTGCTCCTGGACCTGCGAAACAGGGGTTAGTGACCCGGGTCGGGGTTTCCAGCGGGGGCACTCCGATGATCAAGTCAATGACGATCCAGGGAAACAGATCCTCCTGGTCGGGCCCCTCTTGATGGACTCCGCACTAGGAGGAGTGGAAGATGTATCGGTGAAGGAGAAACACAATAGGAGGAGAGTGATAGTGGGGATAGAATGGTTCCCTGTTCCTTTGCTTCTCCTTGTTTCCCGGTGGTTTTCCCGCAACCGTGATGTTGATAGTGGCATTTTGCCCTCTTGGTCGAGCTTACGCTTTGTGTTTGTGGTGGATTATTGTTTCTGTGTTACTGGTGTGTTACCTCCCCCTCTTTGTGGGTGCCGATCGTTCTTTGTAGTTGAAAATTGGCCGTTGGAGCCTGCCTCGGGATCCTCGCTGGATTGGTAGGCGCATGCGGCAGGGTCCCGTGCCGTGGACGGGACACCTTTCTTGACAGGTGGTAGGAAAAGCTTCCATTCCTTCTGACATCCTCTCCGGTCATTCCATTTCGGGAAGCCTGGCAGAGCCTCGATCCGGGAGCCACCGCCCTAGGGGTGCGTGCTCTCTGGCTGGCCCATCCCCTGGAAGTACGGCCGGACAGGTAGTTATGGCGGCATGGGGGCACCGTTCCGCGGTCCTCGGGCGGCTCGTCGATGCCCTGGGATGGCAGGGTCTGCTCCGGTCTGGGAGCTCCGAGCTCGTGCGGTCACCTTAGTGGAGAATGGAAGAGTGCGGGCCCGGTCCAGAGGGGCGTGCTCGAAGAGGCTCCACATCGGCGGGCGAGTTCTTGGCTCGACCTCGACCGCAGGGCATTAGCCTCCGAGGGTCTCGCTCTGGAGGGCGGAGGATGGACCTGGTCTAGAGGGCGTGCGCTCGGAGAGGCTCCACATCGGTGGGCGAGCTCTTGGCTCGACCTCGACCACAGGGCACTAGCCTCCGAGGGTCTCGCTCTGGAGGATGGAGGACGGACCCGGTACAGAGGGCGCGCGCTCGGAGAGGCTTCACATCGACGGGCGAGCTCTTGGCTCGACCTCGATCGCAGGGCACTAGCCTCCGAGGGTCTCGCTCTGGAGGGCGGAGGACGAACCCGGTACAGAGGGCGCGTGCTCGGAGAGGCTCCACATCGGCGGGCGATCTCTTGGCTCGACCTCGACCGCAGGGCACTAACCTCCGAGGGTCTCACTCTGGAGGGCGGAGTACGGCTTCGACCTTAGCATCAAGTTCATAAGCTCGACCCGACGGAGGACTGAGCTCGACTCGCTGTCCTGAGGGAGCTCAGCCTAGCTCGATAGTGGGATCCGAGCTAGAGAGTCGACGTAGCGTCTTCCGTGGCGACCTCCCTCTCGATGTGGCGCCCGTCAGCTACCTACGTTAGCGATCTCGCCACATCATTTGCCCCCCACTCTCGAGACTCGTTAGTGCGCGGCGCTCGGGGCAAAGAGAGTAATAGCAATGCTGACATGGAGAGGCAAAAATCCGACACAATGATGGCCGCGGTCGCCACACCGGAGGGGCAGTTAATGTTGGCACAGAATTCTAAGCGGCTGAGACTCCTTTTTCACCGAGGGGCAGCATGTGGCGTAGATCCATTGTCGAGGGGGTCATAACAGCGCGGATTTGACAGGCCCTTTCTTCCTCTGCGATTTGCACCCGTTCTTCTCTCCTCTAGGGGTAGGCTTCTTCCTTCTCATTTCAGCATGTCTCGTCCGGAGTCTTTTGCCCAGAGGGTAGTGCTCTCCTCCTCCGACGAGGAGTCGGAGGGGGAGCAGTTTAGGATTAGCATGAGACCGGCCCTTCCTGCCCCCCCATGTCCATCAGGGAGCTAGAGGTCGTTTCTTCCCTTCCTACCAGTCCTCCTCTTCTGCTTGAACCAGCCCCTGAGTTTGTCCTGTCAACAGGTCCGAGCGGGGTCGCTTCGATGATTTCCGCCACGGAGCTGGAGGCCATCCGGGATGCCTATGGGATCCCGGCTTCCGTTCGACTCATGGTCCCCCGACCCATGGAGCGGGTCACTTCCAGTGGCCCGGGGTGTCTCGCCTTCTATGAGGGGACCTTCTCTGGGGGTCTTCAATTCTCCTTTCATCCTTTCTTCTTGTCTGTTTTGAGCAACTATCGTCTGGTGCCCTCCCATTTGGTCCCAAATGCCATTAGGATCATCTTCTCCTTCCTCATACTCTATCATGTTCACGGGTTCGTCACCCGGTTCTCCCTGTTCAAGATGTTCTTCACCCTGAAACACCACCCGACCGAGGACGGGTGGTGGTCTCTGTCTTCTCGCCCGAAGGGGATCAAGTTCGAACTTCCCTCTTCCATCAAGGGGTGAAAGAGCAAGTTCTTCTTTGCAAACGTCGAAGGGGTCGACTAGGCCTAGAGCGAGCCAGACCGGTCCCCAAATCGGATCTCCGCGATCGAAACAGCCGATCAGGATGACTACGATCAGCTTTGCACCACTAAGATCCCTTCTTTGGAGGTCCTGCTATCGGAGCAGAACCTTCTTGACGCCAGGGTCGACTCGTCAGCCGGGCTAGGTAGGTTCAGCTCTTTCTTCCATATGCATTTCTTCTTTTCTCCATTTTGGGCTGACTTTCCAAGCTCCTGTGTGTAGGGTTGATCCTTCCAGAGGGCGAGCCATCGCCGGTCTCCAAGAAGAGGCCGCCCACTGAGGTGGTCGCCGAGCCCTCTTCGAGGCGGGCCTGAATTGAGGGGACGCCGACGTCCGCTCCTACCGTGCCGACCGCCTCAAAAGAAACGGAGGTTGTTGGAGCCCCTGTGCGACGGGCGAGGCCACAGGCAGAACCCCCCGTCCCGGAGCCCGCGACGGCCGTCCGGACCGATGCTGAACTCCCTGTCTTAGAGCTGGTGGCGGTCATTCAGGCTGATGTCGTTGCTGCTGCTCTGCTTCGCCCTCCAGGTACAAGGATGGTCGAAGCTGAGGGAGGGGAGGCCCGCTCTAGAGATCCTCCGGCGATGGGGGCTCCGATCGCAACAGCGCTGGATCCTCGACCGGTTCTTGAGGGTCCCAATGCTAGAGAGACGGGCGTACCTGCTCCCCGGGAGAGCAGGAGAGATGAGGTGAGGCACCGCGTTCCGTTCAGGCTGGGGCCGGAGAGCTCCTTGGCCGATAACCATGCCCTGGCCTATCGCATGATGGACTTCTCCATCCAGCAATGTGACCAGGAGAAGATGGATGGGCTGCCGGTCGAAGCCGTGATCGACAGTATTTTTCCCTTTCTCTACACAGTAAACAGCCTCATCTTCTCCCTCTTCTCCTCTTTCTTCTTCTTCTCTCTCTGTTTTTTTTTTTTTTGACTTCCCATGTAATGCAGATTGGTGTCAAGGCCCTCTTCATTAGGAGTTGTTGCCGCAACTGGGAGCAAGCTGAGCAGCAACGGGCGACCGAGGTCGCGTCGTTGAAGGCCGATCTAAAGAGGAGGGCTAACTCCGAAGGGGCGCTTGGCCAGAGGGTCAAGGACCTCGAGAAGCAGCTCGCCAATTCTAAGGGGAGAGCGAAGGAGCTCCAAGAGAATCTCGATCGCGAGCAGGAGGAGTCGAGGAAGAAGACCGAGGAGCTTGCCGACTCCGAGCAGAGGTTGGACGTGGTCATCGCCGAGGCGGCCCGGCAGAAGAGGACCACCCAATCCCTCCAAGCTTGACTGACGGCAAAGGAGGAGAAGTTCGTCGCGGCTCAGAGGGCAGCAGATGAGGTGGCCAAGTCGGTCATGGATGCCATGCACGAGGTGGCCGTGGCAAGGAAGGAAACTAGGAAGGCGGTGGAAAGGTATAAGGTCTCGGAAGAGTTCCTCGCCGAGATCCAGCAAACGATGTCGGACTCCTTCTTCAAAGACTTCGTGTACCTGTGCCACCTGGTCGAGGAGTTCATCTCGGCCGAAGGCCGCTGCTACCTTGACTATCCCGGTACATCAGACCAGGAGGCGGGCATTGAAGAGGCCGCGTGGCTTCATGCCCGTGCTGATGGGGACTCCTGGCCCGATGACCCGGCCATGTATGCAAGTAATTTTGGGAGGTGGGGGCAGTCCACGGTGCTCTATACCTTTTGCTGCTGTTTATGAATGAGCTTCCACCAGGAAAGAAATAGAATATGAAAATTTGCACGCCAAGTGATTCAGGTAGAGTTATTGAAACTTAGAAGAGAGGTGTGATTAATGTGTAATATGAAGGATTTATCGGTGAATATAGGCAATTTCTAAGTGAGTTATATGATCGAGAATTCCTAGATGAGATGACATGTTTTTTTTTTTTAAAAAAAAAAACAAAGGAAAAAAAAAAAGAAAAGATATGGCATAATATCTGTGCTCCTTTTTCTTTGCTGGCCTTCTGGTCGGAGCATCCTTTATCATCTAGTGGTTGTTGGTATTGCGCTGCAGAAACCTCTTGGCTACTTTATTCGTATTCCATTGTCTTTATTTACGGACGAAGATGATAAAGATCAGCTTTTTAATAGGACCGAACCATTAGTAGAAGGGTGATTGCTGCCAGTACCTTGGATGTTGCAGACAAGGTTCCAATTTCCAATCAACAATTGATACGGACTTGCACAACATTTAAAACTTGCTGCTTTAGGAGAGAGTGCTAATAAGCCACCACTTTAGAAGAGATTAACATGCATGTACTAGACCTGGAAAGACATTAAAGAGCTGCCTAATAACTTACTGGTTGCATCTCTCTTTCGTTAAAAAGGATGTTTCTATATATTTCAAACCTGGAGAGAGATTTTTTTCAAACGTTTGACTCGGGTACGTTTACAACGACTTGTGTTACCCTTGCATTGACCGGTGTTTATGCTAAGATAATAGCCCGGTTGGTAGAGACTTAAATCTTTCATCCATCAATCACGGATTCAAGGCATGATCTCATGGATGACTCGATTAAATACAGGATACGTCTGAAGCACGTGATCGAGATGGAGGAAAAGCGCTGACTCGATTAATTTCGGGATGCACCCTGGAATATGTGATCGGGATAGAGGGAAAGTGCACTACTCCATCAACTTAGTGGAATCAGGCTGACCTACTCATCTATGATAGGGATGGCAAGCAAAAAATATGATCCGTATCGAACATGGTGATGGAAAGAGGATCCCGGTAGAGAATAGCTACCACAACAATGAAGGACTTACCAAGGAACAGAACGATGATCAAAACACTGACGGAGATCAAGCACAAGGTGATGAAAATACATCAACTGTTGATCCATTACCAAAATAATGGAGGTATGCTCATGGATACCCAAAAGAACTAATTATAGGTGATCCATCTAAAGGTGTAAGTACTCGATCATCTCTTAGAAATATTTGTGATTACTTAGCTTTTGTGTCTCAAATTGAACCTAAAATTATTGAAGAAGCTAAATGTGATAGTAATTGGATAAATGCAATGCAAGATGAACTTAATCAATTTAAAAGGAACAATGTTTGGACACTAGTGGATAGGCCTTCAAACACATCAATTATTGGCACAAAATGGGTTTTTCGAAATAAACTTGATGAAAATGGAATAGTAATTAGAAATAAAGCTAGACTAGTTGCCAAAGGATACAATCAGGAGGCAGGGATAGATTTTGATGAAACCTTTGTTCCTGTGGCTAGACTTGAGGCAATTAGGCTATTGTTGGCTTTTGCTTGCTTCATGAATTTTAAACTATATCAAATGGATGTTAAAAGTGCCTTTTTAAATGGATTAATTGAAGAAGAAGTTTATGTTGAACAACCCCCTGGTTTTGAAAATTTTGAATTTTCAAATCATGTTTATAAACTTCATAAAGCTTTATATGGATTGAAACAAGCTCCAAGAGCTTGGTATGATCGTTTAAGCTCCTTTTTGCTGAAAAATGATTTTACTAGAGGTAATGTAGATAAAACATTGTTTTTAAAGAAAAAGAATGATGATCTCTTAGTAGTACAAATCTATGTAGATGATATAATATTTGATGCTACTAATGAAACCCTTTGTCAAGATTTTGCAAGATTAATGTAGGGTGAGTTCGAGATGAGCATGATGGGAGAACTGAATTTCTTCCTCGGACTCCAGATAAGGCAAACCAAAGAGGGGATCTTCATCAACCAAACAAAATATACAAAAGAAATACCCAAGAAGTTTGAGATGGAGAACACTAAGCCATTAGGTACCCCTATGAGCTCTACATGTAGACTTGACAAGGACGAATCAGGTAAGTCTATAGACCAAAAATTATATCGTGGCATGATTGGTTCATTGTTATATCTTACTGCCAGTAGGCCAGATATCATATTTAGTATCTGTATGTGTGCTAGATATCAGTCTAATCCTAAAGAGTCTCATCTTTTGGCTGTTAAACGCATACTTAGATATCTATCTGGCTCAATTAAAATTGGTTTATGGTACTCTAGAGATTCTTCATTTGATTTAATTGCTTATTCTGATGCTGACTTTGCTGGGTGTAAACTTGATCGTAAAAGTACTAGTGGAACCTGTCAGTTTCTTGGAGTAAATTTGATCTCTTGGAATAGCAAGAAACAGAACTCAGTTGCTCTATCTACGGCGGAAGCCGAATATATAGCAGCTGGGAGCTGTTGTGCTCAAATCCTCTAGATCAAACAACAACTCGAAGATTTTGGCATTAAACTAACTAAGACACCCATAAGATGTGACAATACTAGTGCAATCAACCTATCTAAAAATCCTGTGCAACATTCAAGAAGTAAACACATTGAAATAAGACATCATTTTATAAGAGATCATGTACAAAACTCTAATATAATTCTTGATTTTGTTTGTAATAATGATCAGTTAGCAGATGTGTTTACAAAGCCTTTGAGTGAGGATAGGTTCTGTCTGATTAGAAGAGAGTTAGGTGTCATTGATCCATTCTCCTAGAACTCTCTTAGTATCAATTTTACCTAAATCCTAAAGCTCAAAACCTATTGATTAAAGCCCCAAAACTTTATCAAATTTTTTCATATTTTTTCTGGATTTTCTTGATTTTTTTTTTTTGGCCAAGTGTCGACACTTGGAAAGTGTCAAGTGTCGACACCTAACCAAGTGTCGACACTTGACATATCCGAAGTGTCGACACTTGCGAATCTGAAACTGTTTTTAAACAGACCGAACGAAGGTTTTTTGAAATTTTCTTCCCCCCTGATTTCTTGGAACAGTAGTCCCCTCTGTCCAAATCCATCCTTTCACCCCTCAATCCTTCATAAATCAGGTATTTCCCTTTTCTAATTTCGTTTTATTTTTCCTTGTTTTTAATTTGTTGTTTTCGAACCAAACAACCGTGTTTTGGATTTTCCGAGTATTTTTCATGAATCTAACCGTATCTTTGCATGTTTTAGTGGATATCTAAAACTCCATTTGAGGGAATAGTATTTTAAACTTATTTTTCCCGGATTTCTCTCATCTTTTGGCCGTTTTCACCCCATTTTCGCAAAAAACACTGTTTCATTAATTTTGGCCGAAATAAACTGGATTTTCATCTAAATTAAACATACTAAATCCATTTATTGATAATTTAGAAAGGTTTATCGTGATACATTTGCGACATTTTCACCCATTTGCTAAAATCCTAAGTGATTAAAACCCAAATCCCATGGTTTTTGATTTTTAGACCTTACAAAAATAATTTTTCCAAAAATTCAAATGTGCTCTACCAAACAAAAATATATTCTACAAATTTTGTTTGGAAGTTTGTCATTTAATCAAAATATATTTTCTACAAATATTATTTTTACAATTTTTCAAACATTGTTGATTCTGGTTTTCGAAACCTATCTGAACATTCTTCTAATCTCAAACCTGTAGCCAGTCCCTTGTTCTAAGCCTTTCTTCTTTTTTTTCCCCGGTCAGTTAGCTGTAATGGGTCCTAGGAAGAGACTTGCAGTTAGGGAGAGGCCCAGTCATGGTACTGAGAGGAGATCGAAGGCCAGATTTGATTCAGCACAGCCGAGCAGTACAGCCACACCGAGCTCCCCCCTGTAGAGAGGATGGCAGGGAAGTTTGTAGCTTCAGGGAGGAGAGTTGACTTGCAGTGCTTCGACATGCACCACTTTGGTATTAGGCAGATACTCACTGATGCAGGACTAGTACCTTTCTGCACCATGCAGGAGATGTACTATCCTCACCTAGTAAGGGAGTTCTATGGTGCACTGGACTGTCGACGACTACTATGGACGACATCTGTCATGGGTATTCAGATTTCTTTGACTTATGAGCTTCTGAGCCGTGTATGGGAGATACCCCAGAGAGGAGTCTGTGCTTTTTCAGTGGATGATAGAGAGGGGGCATTTAGGTGCATCCTTGAGAGAGAGGATGTTTGCAGTATATCAGTGGTTACCGCGAACCAGTTGTCATTAGAGATGCGCCTGCTACACCATATTACTGCACGGATCCTACTACCGAAGACTGGTAGATTCGACTTCATCACCGAGAGGGAGTTGATGGTGATGACCAATCTGATTGAGAGGAGACAGATAGATATTCCTTCTCTGATGCTGACACAGATGTATGATGCTGCCACTCAGCACCGACACTGTTTGCCATATGGCATGGCACTGACCTGACTTTTCAAAGCATGTGGAGTATCATTGAAGGGGGAGATCCCCAAGGAGATACTACACATGGATGTGTACGACGAGAGGTCATTGCATCGGATGGGATACAGTATGGTTGGAGGTCGATGGGTTCGCAGAGAGTCTGGCCAGGAGCCAGATGAGGAGGATGAGATTCGAGAGGCTGAGGCTGGACCATCTGAGCCAGCAGTTCTTCCTCCAGTAGATGTACCATCGACACAGGCAGAGCACCTGTCTCCTGACACTTCAGCTCCTCCACCACCATCTACAGGACTATCTTTTGAGGAGCATGCCAGAGCACAGTTTACAGAGATCAGAGGTGAGGTGACTCAGCTGCGTAGCGAGGTCGAGCTTCTACGAGCACATACTACCTCGGAGCATGCTGAGATTCGCAGATCCATGGAGGAGGGATTCTCTCGCATTGAGAGTCTGTTGAGATCCCTTATACCTCCGGCAGCCCCTACTCTTGCACGATCTGACGATGATGATGATGATGATGATGATGGTGGCGATCACCAGAGCGACCATGCTGATTCTGCTGAGGATGGTGATCAGGATATTGATAGAGCTACAGAGGTAGTGGGCAGTGACAGCGACAGTGTGGGCGGTGCCGATGCTTATGAGGTGGTCAGTCGAGATCCTCCTACTACACCAGCTCCTGCTACTGCCTTGGTTGACTCCACACCGGATCTTATTGCACCAGCTGATCGTCTTTCACCTCCTTCCACTAGATCTTCTAGGGTTGTACCCGCCTTTGGTCCTTCCGGCCGCACTAGGAGTCGTAGAGCTTTAGCACCTTTTAGGGCATTAGCCACCAGATCTAGGATCAGTGCTCCTTTCAGTCTTGATGTTCCATCTGATGAGGATTAGCCTCACAGATGTCTGTTTTAGCTCTTATATTGTATGTTTGATACTTGTTTGACTCTGATGATTTATATATGTTTCAGCTCTTGCTGATGTCTCAGCAAATTTTGTACTGAAAACTTATTATATATATATTTATGTTTCTATTCAGTACTCTTGGCAAATTTTGTGCTTCACTAAATCAGTTTACTATTCTTTGGCTCTGATACTCCTTTATCTTGGTATATTTTAGCTCTGATACTCTTTAGCATAATTTCAGCTCTGATATCTATGTTATTTGTTTCTCTACTATCTTTTTGTCTCCATGCTCATTGTGAGGGGGAGGTTATTCCCCTTTCTAATGATTGACAAAAAGGGGGAGAACATGTATTGATTTTGAGAAAAAGGTGTATTAATTGTATTGATTTTTTCACCTTGCAAGAATCTTTGAAGTTTACCTTAATAAGAAGTATCTAATTAAGGGGGAGATTGTTTCTTCCTATCGATGAAATTTTTGTCTCTATTGTGACTAAAATTCATATTCATAAATTAAATGGTTAAAGTTTGAACTATATTGCCTTTTTACTCAAGGTTTTGTCATCATCAAAAAGGGAGAGATTGTTGGCTCCACCCAGTGATTTTGATGAATAACAAAATATTGAGTGCATATTGTATTCTAATGAGGATTTCAAGTTATGAGTTTTCAGGAAGAAAGCACCTCAAAATCCCAAAAACTTATGGTGTATGGCACGTAATGGCACGGAGCAATTCTCACAAATCTGGGCATCCTCTTCATTGAAAAAGGGCTTATAAATGTTTAAATATTATGTGTTTATGTATTCATGAATTTTTATTTGTGTTTTCGAGGCATTTACACTTGAATCTGAAAGTTTTCAGTCTCAAGTGTCGACACCTAGACAGTCAAGTGTCGACACTTCAGCATTTGGCACGGACAAAAATCCTTGGCACGCTAATTGTCGACACCTATATTCAAGTGTCGACACCAAGTGTCGACACTTAGGTTCCAAGTATCGACTCAAGGCCTGAGATTTTTGAAAATACAGAACTTTGTATTGTTGAGGATTTTTGTGTCAAGTGTCGACACCTGTGCATCAAGTGTCGACACCTGAATGTTCAAGTGTTGACACCTGAATGTTCAAGTGTCAACACCTGACAGCCAAGTGTCGACACTTGCAGCCTGACAGCTCTAACGGATCTATTTTTCTGGCTTGCAGAACTTGCTTTTCAAGCTCCAAACGGCTATTTCCAAGGTACCAATGGTCAAACCATTTTTGGGAAGGTTTTTGGTGTATTTAAGCTCCACCAACCTCATTTTAAAGTAAGAGAAGTGAAGAAAAGTGTATTCAAGTGCATTGAAGTCTACTCAAGAGCCATAAAGCCAATATTCTCTCCAAACTTCACATCAAAAGCCTCTTCTAGCTTGATTCCATTGAAAAGCCTACAAGCTCATCCTTACTTCATTCCAAAAAGAGGCACATTGAAGAAAATTCCAAGGAAGAGTGAAGAAAAAGCATCCACTTGAGCTTCAAAGATTCTAATCCACTCTTGAAGAGAGTTTGTTGTATTTTTTAAATTACATATCTGTTTTTATTGTGATTTGACCTTGCTTTCAAGGGTGTCTTGAAAGAAGGTTATTGTGGTTTGTTAGTGAGCCAAAGTGTTAAAACCAACTAGGGTTAACTTGTGAGCCCGAAGACAAAACAAGTGTTGAGGTTTGTTGGTAAGCCTAAGTGACAAAACCAACTTAGGTTTTGACTTGTGAGCTTTGTGAAAAATAAGTCGACTGTAATCTATTATGGATTATAGTGAAATTCCCAAGGGTGGCTTGGAAAGTGGATGTAGGTGCTAGGTTTGCACCGAACCACTATAAACCTTATGTTTGTGTGTGATTACTCTCTTCCTCTCTTGCTCTTCAATTATTGCTAGTATCTTGCATTGAATTTTTCATTATTCACTAGCACCACTTGCCTCTCACATTATTGTCTTAAATTTTTTAAAAGATCCAATTCACCCCCCCTCTTGGGCTCCATTTCTGGGCAACAATCTTGGTGCCACCTCCGAGCTGTGAGTGAGGCTGGGGGCATCGAGCTTCTCGATTCGACATGCTTAGTCACGCAGTAGACGGCATCTTGGTGCCGCCTCTGGGCTATGAGCGAGACTGGAGATGCCGAGCCTTTCGATTTGCCATGCTTTGAGTCATGCGGTAGACGACATCTTGGTGTGCCTCTAGGCTATGAGCGAGGCTAGGGGCGCCGAGCTTCTTGACTCGCCATGCTTTGAATCACGTGGTAGATGGCATCTTGGTGCCACCTCCGGGCTATGAGCGAGGCTGGGGACATCAGGCTTCTCGATTCGCCATGCTATGAGTCATGCGATAGATAGCATCTTGGTGCCCCTACTAGGCTGTGAGCACGGCCATGATGCTATGGGGCACCGGACTTATAGGTGAGACAAGATATGAGTCATGATGTAGACAACACCTTGGTGCCGCCTCTAGGCCGTGAGCGAGGCCAGAGGCGCCGAGCTTCTCGATTCGCCATATTGTGAGTCACGCGGTAAACAACATCTTGGTGTCGTCTCTAGGCTGTGAGTGCAGCCATGAGGCTATGGGGCGCCGGACTTATATGTGAGCTAAGCTATAAGTCACGCGGTAGACGACACCTTGGTACCACCTCTAGGCCGTGAGCAAGGCCGGGGGTGCTGAGCTTCTCGATTCGCCATGCTATTAATCACGTAGTAGATGGCATCTTAGTGCCGCCTCTGGACTGTGAGCACGGCAATGAGGCTATGGGGTGCCGGACTTATAGGTGAGCCAAACTGTGAATCACACGGTAGACGACACCTTGGTACTGCCTCTGGGCTGTAAGCTAGGCTGGGGGTGCCGAGCTTCTCGAATTGCCACGCTGTGTCACGTTGTAGACGGCATCTTGGTACTTTCTCTAGGCTGTGAGCAAGGCCAGGGGTGCCGAGCTTCTTGATTCGCCATACTGTAAGTCACATGGTAGATGACATCTTTGTGCTGCCTCCGGGCTGTGAGCACAGCCATGAGGTTGTGGGGTGCCAAGCTTCTCGATTTGCCATGCTATGAGTCACACGGTAGACGGCATCTTGGTGCCGCCTCCAGGATGTGAGCACAGCCATGAGGTTGTGGTGCACCAGACTTATAGGTGAGTCAAGCTATGAGTCATGCGATAAATGGTACCTTGGTGCCGCCTCCGAGCTATGAGCGAGGCTGGGGGCGCTGAGCTTCTCGATTCGCCATGCTGTGAGTCACATGGTAGACGGCATCTTGGTGCCGCCTCCAAGCTCTAATCGCGGCCATAAGGTTATGGGGCGCCGGACTTAAAGGTGAGCCAAGCTGTGAGTCACGTGGTAGACGGTACCTTGGTGCCGCCTCCAGGCTATTAGCGAGGTTGGGGGCACCGAGCTTCTCGATTCACCATATTATGAGTCAAACGGTGGACGTCATCTTGGTGCTACTTTCGGGCTGTGAGCGAGGCTAGGGGTGCCGTGCTACTCGATTCGCCTTGCTGTGAGTCATGCAGTAGATGACATCTCGATGCCGCCTCTGGGCTATGAGCGAGGCTGATGAGGATAGGCCTGATGGAGGAGGCCTGCCTTGCTGGTGAGGATGCCGAACTATGAGTCAAGCGGCAAGTGGCGGGTTGCCCTGCTACCACCTCCGGGCTATGAGCTCGGCTGATGCATGCGGGCCAAATGGAGGGGCCCGCCTTGAGGGGGCCACACTATGGGTCAAGAGGTAGATGGCGAGTTGTCCTGCCGCCACCTCTGGACTATGAGCACGGCGAGGAGTGCGAGCCTACCAGGGGGCCCGGCTTGAATCCATCGGACTTTGAGTCGGACGGAGACATCCCTGCATAGGTGAAAGACAAAGTTATGCAAAAAGAGAACTTAGATAATCGAAAAAAGGTTTTACATCACCAGTAGCGCTCTTTTAAATCGCTCGTGTTCAAGGTTCGCGAGCATTGGGAGGCACCGGTCCGGCGAGGTAGTAGGCTCCGCCTGGTTGGGCTTCGACCCCCTCGCTGGGGTCCTTTATGGGGGTTGCAGTAGCATGCCATCCTTTATCGACAGGCTGCCCCCCGGGATCAGGCCCCGTCTCTTGTTGGTTTGCCCCGCTATGAGTCACGCGGTGGGTGGCCTCCTGCTACCACCTTCGAGCTATGAGAGAGGCGATGGTGCTTGCCATTGATGGTGATGCGGGGGCTTCTCCTATAGAATGGAGAGTACTGCGAAAGGTGGCAGGTGTTTGCAAAACCCATGAAACAAGCCCCTCTCTCCACCATCACCAGACCCGTCTCTTCTTGTTCTTTGGTTGGGCCCCCAAGAGGGAGCTCTCATGTCCCCCGCCTTCCCCTCAGGGAGGCGGCTACTGTCGTTTCGTTGGTTGGAGAACCTGGATCCTCAACCTTGGCCGAGATCCTCATAACTCATGAATCATCTGTCAGCCCCCCTTCTTGGTGTGCCAATCTGTTGCCGCCTGGATCATCGTGGCCTGTAGCTCTAGCACCGGTCGCCGCTGCATCGGGTGCCTCCTCCCATCGGGAGTGCTCCCTCCTCTTCGAGGGTCGCCTCTTCGATCCAATTAGCCTACAAAATAGAGGAGACCCGGATCAGGAATTCCAGTAAGGACACTTCGACAATCAAGTTAGTGGAACGATCGAGAAAAATAGAATCCCTGGGGTGGAGAGCTTGGGGGACTCCCTCGTCCTAGGGGGTGACAACATGATAATGATCAAATAGCAAAAAGAAAGAGGGAATAGAGAGCGAGGAGTGGGGAGGATCTCTCCGGTCAATCCCTTGGCCACTGAGCTTTTGGTTGCTTGCTTACCTCTCTCCCCCTCTCGCTCACTTACCTTCTTACTTACCTTCCTCCTCCTTTCTGGCTATGTCCCAGTGTCCTTAGTGTGCACCCTCGCGGTGTCTTCCTCGAAGGGGCTTGCCAATGCTCGTGGCTTCTCCTTCTTCCTCTCTTGGACTGGTCCTTCTCCCCCCCTCTCTTCCTCTCCCCCCTCTATTAGGGGTCTCGTATTTCTTCTCTGGGCACGTGCTATGCCATCGAGCCCCGTATCATGGCAGGAAGTTCTCATTCTTGGAGGGACCGTCCGTGCATTGCAGGGTATGTGTCTTTGACTAGATTCTCCTTCTATGAGAATTTTGGGTCTCGCATCGCGTGGGTCAGCATCCTTCGTCTATACGGTAGTGGATGTGGTGGCATGTTACAGGGCCCTAGGTATGACGGGGCGTACCTTGTGCAGAGCATGTGGGCGGCATGTCGTAGAGCTAGCATTGGTGGCAAGGCATGCACCATCTTTCGGAGGTTGCAGGTGGATAGGGACCTTCATGCCATGGTTTGAATTCCTGTTGGTCTTTCCCTCCTTCACGACTGGCAATAATTATGGCATTCGTATGGCAGGGAAGGACCTCTATTTGGGAGGTCTGCCTTCGGCAGCATGAGCATGATCCCGACCTGGAGCTGACCTCAAACGGAGGGCTCGCTCCATGAGCCCGGCCATGGCTGGGAGCTGATCTCAGCAGGAGGGCTCGCTTTACAAGCTCGACCCCGGCTAGGGGCTGACCTCAGACGAGGGGATCGCCTCAGCAGCGTGAGCATGACCACGACCGGGAGCTGACCTCAGACGAAGGGCTCGCCCCATGAGCCCGACCCCGGTTGGGAGCTAACCTCGGCAGTAGGGCTTGCTTCGGTAGCATGAGCACGACCCCGGCCGGGAGTTAACCTCAGTAGGAGGGCTCCCCTCGGCCTTCCACCCAGGGGGCCGCGTCCAGGTGGCAGTCCCCACCCATGCGGCTACCGGCTGGTGATTGTGTAGGCTCTACATCAGTGGATGTTGCCACATCAAATATATTATAATATATTTAAATATTATATATTTCATTAATTAAAATATTAGTAAGTATAACTAATTAATTATATATTTTATTATTATTTTATTATATTATTAGTAGGCATAATTAATTAATTAATTATATATATTTCATTATTATATATTTTATTATTATTTTAAATTATTATAAATTTTAATTTTTTTAATGATTTTTAAAATTTTTGATTTTTAAAATTTTAGGTTTTTTATATTTAATTTTTTAATTTTAATTTTCACATCTGACTGCAACCTTATCAAAACTACTCTAAAATCTAGTATGGAGGCACTCTTTGTGCATGTTGATGGTTATGTTGGTACTTTTATGGAACTGCTCCACCCTGGACACTCTTCTCGCACCTTCATTGTCTATATAGCATATCATACCTGGTTAACCAGGGATGATATTGTCTTTAATTCCTCTGATTGTTCTCCTAGAGTGATTGTTGAGAGAGCTCGGGCTAATGTTGAGGAGTATCTGATGACATCCATCTTGGCATCGAAGACCTGGGATTTCACTTTCGCCCTTTAAGCACTCTGTTGGGTTTTCATTTCTTGGGAGCCCCCTCCTCCGAGGTTTTTCATGGTCAATTTTGATGCAAATATATCGGGTACTCGTGGTGGTGCTAGCTTTGTCATTCGTGGACTGAGCCTTGGTATTTAGGCGGCCGGGGGACACTATCTTTTTGAGCTGACTATCTTGGCTTCAGAGCTGCGAGGTGTTTGGGCCCGCATTGTCTATTTCCAGAGGATCTTGCGGATGGACCATTTCATCATCGAAGGTGATTCTACTATTATCATTGCATGGATTCAAGAGGCTTGTAGATCAAGTTCGATGCACCCTTTTCTTTACGACATCGTTCTCCTTCTTTAAGACTGCTCTGTCTGTATTATTAGTGTTATGGTAATCCATTTTAATATAAAATAATTATCGGTCCATCGATTGGGTTGATTTTATTTTTGGCCCATTAAACAGATCAGTGCACCTGAAGATGATATTTTTTTTAATTTAGCGAGGACTACAGTCCATCTCAATGGAAATAATATATTATTACTTCATTAATATATACCTTATTATTTCATTCAGCTTATGTCTCAGCTTGATCCAAAGAGGCTACCTTATTATTTTATTCAGCTTATGTCATCAGCTTGATCCAAAGAGGCTACCTTATTATTTTATTCAGCTTATGTCATCAGCCTTACCTGAAGAGGCTACCTTATTATTTCATTCAGCTTATGTCATTAGCCTGATTCGAAGAGGCTACCTTATTATTTCATTCAGCTTATGTCATCAGCCTGATCCGAAGAGACTACCTTATTATTTCATCCAGCTTATGTCATCGGCCTGATCCGAAGAGGATACCTTATTGTTTCGCTCGACTTTATGTCTTCAGCATGGTCCAAAGAGGATATTTCTAGAATCTATTATTATTTCATTCGGCTTTATATTTTCGGCCTGGTCTGAAGGAGATACTTTTTGGAGGTATTATTCATCCCTTCGGCCCCCACGGTAAGCAGTTCTTTATTTTCTAGTTCACTCCGAAGGAGATAAACCTGAAGCAAATAGCTAACACCTCTTCGTACCAATCCAAGGAAGATAGTCCGAAGAGGTAGTTAGGCTCATTTCGGATCCCTCCTAAAGAGAGTGTATTTGAAACAAAAGAACAACCTTTTAACCCGAAACAGTTAAAGGCTGTTCTGGTTGTTATAACCACCCACATGGTCGATAGCTCTGGCTTAAGTAACCATGGAGTAACTAATTTCCGATTGCCACTACTCACTATTATGAGGAAGTTATATTAACTAATTTTCATAACCGTAAGTAGTTGCACTCACGCCTATAAATATCGGTAAGAGGGGACACTCGAGGTAAGCCAAATTCAGGCAAGTTAGAGTCAGTCTGCAACTAGCTCTTTCAATGCCATTCCACTGATCTTCTCCCTTTCCATTCTTCCACTTCTTTCTTCTTTTAAGTGCTCTATTATGCTACCTAAATTTTGCTAACTTTGGCATCGGAGTGTCCCCCGCCAGAAAAGTTTTGGTCAGGGGATTTGTTTTGCAGGCTTCCTTCGACGATGTACCAGCAGGCAGATCGCTCCATCTGGTCAGCAGAGATTTTGCTTCAACAGATTGGTACGCCAAGTAGGGAAAGAATTTCCTCTAGTAAAGGAGAACCTTAGAAAAGGCAAGAATGGTGAAAGGAAAGATTCAGAATGCTTCTACAAGCAGGGCGCACCCTGCCCCTCAGGCGAGCAATCCTCCAGTGGAAAGTGATATGCCACCTCCTATGATGATGGTGGGGCACAACAATTCGAGGCCCTTTTAAATCGAGTTGATGCTCTGACAGCTCTAGTCCAAACTCTTCAAGAAACTTCCATTCAAAGGCAGTGCCCTCAACCGCCTCTCAGCCTAGTCATCGAGCTAGGGGAATGGAAGATCGACGTCGGGAATCCACTCCAAATTCTTCACAAATTCGGTCTTCTCAGGAGCATTACAGATCCCATCCAAGCAGGCATGTGGAGGGTCACTATGGCAAGAAAAGAACCAGACGTTCCCTTTTTGCTTCTTCTGGAGATTCCACACCTGGAGGAGTCAGGCAAAGAGAAGTGAACTTTAATTTTGAAGAAAAGTTCAAATTGCTGGAGTCACAGATAGCCAGGCTTACTAATCAAAGGAGAGGTGACGAAGTAGTGAGTTTCAATTCTCAGCCTCCTTTCTTCGATCGAATCATGGCTGAAGTCATCCCTCGACATTTTAAGATTCTATAACTGGAGGCTTATGATAGAACTACCGATCTCCTTGATCATTTGGAAAGTTACAAAGCTCACATGATGGTACAAGAGGCATCTAATGCATTGTATTGCCTCACTTTCCCTGCTACTTTAAGGAAAGCTGCTTGAATGTAGTATTCAAGCTTATTGCCTAGGATAATCCATTCTTTTGCTGAGTTGGAGTGGCTGTTTATTTCATATTTCAAAACATGTAGAAAGATGCCGCATAACACAGACAGTTTGTTCCTCCTTCAATAGAATGGAGAAAGTCTTAAGGAATTTATTATCTGATTCAATTCAGCCACTCTGGAGATCTCAGATCTCAATGAACATGTGGCCATGTCAGCTTTAAAGAAAGGTCTTAGATCATCCAGGTTTACTTTCTCCCTGGATAAAAGATTCCCTACGAGCTATGCCGAATTGCTGGCAAGAGCTCAGAAGTATGCTGCTGCTGAAGAGTAGGCTGCGAGTCATAGACTCATCGAAGGGAGGCACCCTTCCAAGAAAAAGATCGTCAAGGGGTCAAATGTACCCACATCTTTCATTAATGCATCGATTCCTAAACGCAGTCCCAAGTCTAAGCAACAGAGCAATCAGTTTGACTCCTACACTCTCCTCAACCTCCCGAGAGAAAAAGTCCTATTGGAAATAAAAAAAAAAACTATTTACAAAGGCCACGTCCCCTGAAGACCTCTGTTAAAGCAAGAGAAAAAATAAATATTGTCGATTCCATCGGAACCATGACCATAATACAAAGGAATGTTTTCAGCTTCGAGATGCTATTGAGGACTTAATTAAAAGAGGTTACCTGGGGAAGTACATTAGTCGTTCGGAGCCTCAAGCCGAAGCAAATAAGAAAGACCCCTACCTCCTGGTGGGGACACCAAGATCAAACATAGATCACTAGATCCCAGATGGTTTACTTAGTCATGTGTCAAAATCTTGAAAATTTTGTAATCAATTAAGATTGAGTCCTATAATAATAATAAGTTGAGGTTAGTTGATTTACCTCAACCCTCAACCTAGTCAGTATTTTGAGTCCTGTACTTTAGCCATGAGTCTAGTATGAGTTCAAATTTTATACAAGAGAGGAGGTTACCCTATTTTGGAGTCCCACCAAGCCTCATCCAGGAGCCAGAGGCATTTACATCAGCTTATGGGATTTTGTTTGACACCCTGGAGCCCTGGATACCCTCCAAATGCTCTCCAGATACCCTGATTCCTTTCAGATGCTTTCCAGATGTCTAGATTCCAGTCCAGATGCTAGAGCATATTTCTAAACCAGAGCATCCATGATTTCAGAGGTCCATCTATGCCTAGCCAAGAAGAAATCAAGCCCAGGAGCCAAGCCCAAGCCCTTAAGAAGCAAGAATCCAGCCAGATTCCCTGGAATATGTCAGCCCATGTGCCCAGCCCTTGGAAGCCCACCTGGGCCCCTCAAAAATTCGTCCAAGCCCATGAAGGAGGCATCCTTGCTGCTGCCCCAAGGTCAAAAACTGAATTTATGGAGTTTGACCAAGTCCAAGCCAAGAGGAGGCGCCCATGAGTTGACTAGTCAAAGCATGAAGGGAGAAGGAGAAGACTATGTCAAATTCTTAATCTAACAAGGATTCCTATTCTTAAATTGTTTGGGTTTAGTTATTCAAACTCAAGTATGTAACCCTAGTTAGAGGGCATGGGAGCTCTATATAAAGCCCACCCCTCCCCCTCTTGTAATCAATTTATATTCATAATATCAAAAACCCTGGTGAAATTTATTTGAGCTTACGAGCTTGTGTTTGTGTTACTTTGTTTCTTTAGTTTGTTTGGTTCCTTGTTCTTGTGTTGGCCAACCATCCCTTGCAATCCTCCATGCCCACAGTAGTGAATTAAGCTTCCAAGCATCAGCCACGCCCTTGAGAAGCAGCCTTGAAGATGTCCCAGATCAAGAGCTTCATCTGCTTCCTTGCTGCTTAGCTTCTAAACCCTAACCTGATTCCTTCTAAACCCTAGTTCTTTCCTTTGTTAATTGTTATTTTGATTGACCCCTGATGTTTTGCAGGATCCTCGAGGTGTTTCACCTCCCTAGAGGAGGCTTTCTTTGCCTCCAGGACCGCCTAAATCAGCCATCTAATCAAGGGACCGAGCTTTATCATCCAGACTCCAATCAGAGTGCTGTATGATCTCTTCATTGGAAGTTCTTCAAATCACTGATTGGTAACATCATTCACTTCTTTTAATTTTTGATTTGATGAAGATAAGCTATCCTAATCCGGGATTTTCTCAATTCTCGGATCCTGGTTATTTATTATTTTGCATGAGTTTGCTTGCGATCATGGTGATTCTTTGCATTACTACTCTTTCTGCTAGTTCTTACTTAACTTTCAGAATCTAGCCTGCCAATTAAATTATAAAAAAATATAAAAAATTACTTTACTATTTTTTCCTGCATGTTTAGCAATCTTAGAGTCATCACACATCAGTTTGGTATCAGAGCGGGTTTAGGATAGCATTCATCTGCATTAGGATCACAAACCCTAATTTCTGCATCCTGCTAGCTGCATTAAGTATCTATTTTTCATCTGATTTTGACCACCTAGGAATTTTATTTTTCTATGAAAATTGCATGAAGTGTTTTGTGTCTTGTTCTCTATTTTATCATAATTTTTAATTAATTTTATAGAAATATTAATTCACTAAAATTTGGCATATTAGAAATCCTAACTGAAAACCTAAGATTTCTATATCAGTCATAATACCATAGGATTTGCATCATAATATGATTTTTTTTTGGCATAAAATTTGGTAGAGGTTATCAACACTATCCATCCTCTGTCCTAGAATTTTTATGATTTTTTTTTGATCGATAACTATGTCAAATCCTGCATCTTCTGAAATCCTAATTTTTTGAATTCTGCTATTTCTGCACCTTGACTCAACCTAAACTAATCAACTTCTATGCGCCCCAATCCCAAGCCCAATTTGTTTGCTAACCTAATCAACCTAAACCTAATTTACCCTATCATTAAACACACATAAAATATTTTATTTTTTTGATTGTTTTAGATTGTATCAAGACCATCGTTTGCCATCATCTTTAACCGAATCTTAAGGGCAACTCAATATCTCAGATCAGGGCAGGATTTCATCACCTATCCTGGGTCCAA
Organism: Areca catechu; assembly: GCA_021397845.1. Taxonomy (NCBI): domain Eukaryota; kingdom Viridiplantae; phylum Streptophyta; class Magnoliopsida; order Arecales; family Arecaceae; genus Areca; species Areca catechu. The sequence goes on along the minus strand of CM038039.1, from coordinate 199,638,587 downwards.
AACAACCATCATCATACTAACCCAAGCCTAATTAAAATCAATTAGACCTAATTTACCCTAGAGGGCTAGGTGACATCAACAAGTCAAGTCTGAGCTATGTGGGCCAACTAGTGCATTTAATCCTGTGGCTATTATTGAAATCTGGTGTCTAAGGCTGAGGGTCCAGAGTCAAACGACCTAAGCGGTGTTGTGATTTTTAATTGGATCCCTACGAAAGCAGGGGGGCCTCCCACACTTCCACCCTCTACCTGGCCAGAGGAAGGATTAACTACTAGGTTAGGTGTAAGTTAAGCTGACCCACCCAGTTTTGACTCTAGATCTTGGAAACCCTAGATTAAGCTAACCCATTTTGCTTGCTTGGCTGCACCATCTCATTCTGACTAATTGTTTGTGGTATGACCACTAGATTAGGAACCAAATATCAAAAGTCTACACCCCAACCCAGCTCACCCATGGAGTCCAATATAGAAGCCCTTATAAAAGCCTAGAGTGAAAAGATGGACTTCAAATTTGACCAATCCAACACCCAAACCCATAATCAATTAGCCCTGATGGACCTCAAACATGATCAAACCCAAACCCAGCTTGACTAGTTGACCACTTGACTCAACTAGATAACTCAAACCAACAACCAAACAACCACTAGGATCGACCAATTAACTACTAGACTAAACCAAGTAGAGAATCGACTAGAGACTATAGAGAAAACCCAAGACTCTAACGCTGAACCTAATCTTGACCCATCTTGTTCCACCTTTCATAGCCCTAAGGGAACCTTAAATCAAGACCAAGTTATGGAACTCAACCCTAGGAGGACCCAAACCCAGGTTCAATTCATGGAACCTAACCCTAGTAGAACCCAGACTCATGAACCCTTTGTAGAGCCTAACCATAGGGAAGTTCAACCTCAGGAACCATACCAAGAGCCCAACAATAGGGTAGTCCACAACCCTGACCCTATCCATGACCCAAATCATAGAAGGCCCCAACAGGAAGTCCATGATCGAGATGAAAGGGCCATGAGAAATATTAGGATAGAAGTACCCACCTTTGATGGAAGTCTTGAACCAAAGGCCTATGTAGATTGGGTAGGTGATATGGATTATTATTTTGAATGGTATGAAATGAGTGAAGGGATGAAATATAAATTTGCCAAGATGAGGTTGATTCATCAAGCTAGATTATATTAGTCTAATCTTGAGCAAACTAGGAGACAACGGGACCTTTCACCCGTAGCTACTTGGCAAGAGATGAAATTGAAACTCAAGAAGAAATACCTATTAGTATCCTACGATTAACAACTCTTAGACTAGTGGAATAAAATTTTTCAGGGTAATAGATCAGTGTCAGAGTATATTGCTGAATTTGATGAGTTTACTGTTAGGTGTAATATATCAGAGTCTAAAGATCAAACCCTGTCCAGGTTTAGAATTGGATCAAGAGAAGATATCAAAAAAGAACTATACATGAGAGAGGTACAAGATTTAGAACATGCCTATCAGATAGCTAGACATTATAAACAATTCTAAAGAGTACCTACATATCAGAAGTTTGAACCTGTTAGGAATAATACCTCATTCCCAAAGTCAAATCCAAACAAGGTATACCAGGGTAGACCAAATCCCAACCCTAACCCAGGTTGATTTAACTCCAACCTAGCTAGGCCAAACCCTAACCCGTCCGACCCAACCCTAATCCAACCTGATTCAATTCCAACCCAAACCATCCCAACCCTAACCCATCATGACCTAACTCGAGTCTGAGTCCATCTAGTTCCAGTAATTTTGCACCTGCTAGAATCGATAAGGGTAAGGCACCCATGTTTCAGAAAGCCCCAAGCCCCAGCCCTAATGCTTGTTTTAGGTGTAATAAGATAGGTCACAATGCTAGCCAGTGTCCCACCAGATCATTACACATAGGGGAGCTACAGGAACAAGAGCCTGAATCCCAAAATAAGGATGTAGAAGAAGAAGTTTAGGAGGCTGAACCAGACTTGATAGAGGAATATGAAGGAGATGAGGAGAAATTTGATCAAGTAGGGGCAGTTAGATGTATTTTAACCCAAACCCAACCTGAGGAAGATTAGCATAGGACTAGCATCCTACAAACTTTTTTTAAGATTGGGAATAAAGTATGTAAGATAATAATTGATAGTGGTAGTTATGTCAATGCCATTGCTACTGAGATAGTTAAATCTTTAGGCTTGACCCTAGTTCCACACCCCGACCCCTATAAAGTATCATGGGTAGATTCTACCTCTATGCCAATCAAGTCTAGATGCCAAATCTTAATTAAATTGCAATTATATGAAGAAAAGATTTGGTGTGATGTCCTTCTCATGAAGGTTAGTAGTGTCATTCTAGATCGACCATTGCTATATGATCATGATGGTGCTCTATCTGGTCGAATCAACATCTATACCTTTCATCATCATGGGAAGAAATTTGTGATTTATCCCACTCAGCCCAAAAATTCAATTAGGAGAAATTCTAGTAGCCTTAGAGCAAAACCAGGAGTTAATCTGATTAAGGTTAAATAATTAGAGGAAGACCTCTCTGAGCCTACTGAGGAATTCATGAGAATTGATCCTGAAATCACTATAATAATCGAGAAAGAAATAATAAAGCCAAGATCAAACAATGTAGGTAAAATTAATAATTTACAAGAGTTGTTCATAGAGGAAGCCCAGGATCTAATCCCTAAAGAACAACCAAAAAAAATAGGTGTATTTAATGAAACAACATCTGAATGTGAGTCCATAGACTCAATCTACTTGTCTGCACCTATACTAGCCTCTGCACAGCATATGCATCATGAAATTAGTCAAGAGCTGAACATAATTAATGAACTAAATAACAACTTGGCAAATTTCCAAAAGAAAGATGAAGGATTTTCTGCAGAGGAATATGTGATGATAAAGGAATTTTCTCGCGAAGCTAGCCCATCTAAAATAATGAATAGTAGTGGAGCCAATGCCTATGTACCTGAGATATCACCTGATTTAGGTATTAGCTCCACCTTCATCATCTCAGACTTTGTAAAGTCTAGGGAGCCAGCAGTGATACCCAGCGAGTCCCTTGAGCCACTCCCGTTTCTTGAGAGGGAACCCACCCCAGAGCGACCACATATAATTTGGCCTTTTTGTGAGATAAAGATTGAGAAAGCTCTGGATGATCAAGCTATCGGTACCTGGGATAGAGATTGTTAGTGGTATTTGGTCCGGTGGCAAGGATAGCCAGAATCTGAGGACTTGTGGAATGCTAGTGCGGATCTGCAGTACCTCAACCAAGACCTTCCTTGAGCCAAATTGACCCATACTCGACGGGGTCGAGTTCCTCACGTCCTTGGAGAATTGGTAGGAACACTAGGATCAGACACAGATCATTGGATCCCAGATGGTTTGCTTAGTCATATGTCAAAGTTTTGAAAATTTTATAATCAATTAAGATTGAGTACTGTAATCAGTTGAGGTTAGTTGATTTGTCTCAACCCTCAATCTAGTCAGTATTTTGAGTCCTGTACTTTAGCCATGAGTTCAATATGAGTTCAAATTTTGTACAAGAGAGGAGGTTACCCTATTTTGGAGTCCCACCAGGCCTCATCTAGGAGCCAAAGACATTTACATCAGCTTATGGGATTTTGTTTGACACCCCAGAGCCCTAGATACCCTCTAGATGCTCTCCAGATACTCTGATTCCTTCCAGATGCTTTCTAGATGTCTAGATTCCAGTCAGATGCCAAGGCATATTTCCAAACCAGAGCATCCATAATTCCAGAGGTCCATCTGTGCCCAGCCAAGGAGAAATCAAGCCCAGGCACCAAGCCCAACCCCTTAAGAAGCAAGATTCCAGCCAGATTTCCTGGAATATGCCAGCCCATGCACCCAGCCCCTAGAAGCCCACCTGGGTCCCTCAAAAATTCATCCAAGCCCATGAAGGAGGCATCTGCTAAGGCATATTTCCAAACCAGAGCATCCATAATTCCAGAGGTCCATCTGTGCCCAGCCAAGGAGAAATCAAGCCCAGGCACCAAGCCCAACCCCTTAAGAAGCAAGATTCCAGCCAGATTTCCTGGAATATGCCAGCCCATGCACCCAGCCCCTGGAAGCCCACCTGGGTCCCTCAAAAATTCATCCAAGCCCATGAAGGAGGCATCCTTGCTGCTGCCCCAAGGTCCAAAATCGAATTTATGGAGTTTGACCAAGTCTAAGCCAAGAGGAGGCGCCCATGAGTTGACTAGTCAAAGCATGAAGGGAGAAGGAGAAGACTAGGTCAAATTCCTAATCAAACAAGGATTCCTATTCTTAAATTGTTTGGGTTTAGTTATTCAAACTCAAGTATGTAACCCTAATTAGAGGGCATGGGATCTCTATATAAACCCCACCCCTCCCCCTCTTGTAATCAATTTTTATTCATGATATCAAAAATCCTGGTGAAATTTATTTGAGCTTGCGAGCTTGTGTTTGTGTTACTTTGTTTCTTTGGTTTGTTTGGTTCCTTGTTTTTGTATTGGTCGACCATCCCTTGCAATCCTCCATGCCCACAGCAGCGAATCAAGCTTCCAAGCATCAGCCATGCCCTTGAGAAGTAGCCTTGAAGATGCCCCAGATCAAGAGCTTCATCTACTTCCTTGCCGCCCAGCTTCTAAACCCTAACCTGATTCCTTCTAAACCATAGTCTTTCCTTTGTTAATTATTGTTTTGATTGATCCCTGACATTTTGCAGGATCCCCGAGGTGTTTTACCTCCCCAGAGGAGGCTTTCCTTGCCTCCAGGACCGCCCAAATCAGCCATCTAATCAAGGGAACTGAGCTTCATCATCCATACTCCAATCAGAGTGCTGTGTGATCTCTTCATCGAAAGTTCTTCAAATCACTGATTGGTAGCATCCTTCCCTTTTTTTAATTTCTGATTTGATAAAGATAAGCTATCATAATCCGGGAGTTTCTCAATTCTCGGGTCCTAGTTATTTATTATTTTGCATGAGTTTACCTGCAATCATGGTGATTCTTTGCATTGCTACTCTTTCAGCTATTTCTCACTTAACTTTGAAAATCTAGCCTGCAAATTAAATTATAAAAAAATATAAAAAAACTAGTTAACTATTTTTTCCTGCATGTTTAGTAATTTTAAAGTCATCCCGCATCACCTCCAGGTAAAAATAAAATAACTTGATGAAGGAGATTAATAGTGCATGACCAGAAGAGGAAGAAGAAGGTTTCAGAGAACACAGAAGTTCATTATATGGAGACGCCCCCTTTTTTATGAACGGGATGATAGGGTTTTTTCTCTCTCTTTTAGAAAACTGATGGTTTTATCAATCGTGTAGCGTATCGACATCGTTGATCATGGGTACGAATTACTAAGGGATGTCAATTAATGGGTTGTCAGTTACGATTCGCGAGAAATACCATGGATGGCCAGGATGAGTTTCCAGCATGATAACTGAGGCTCACGATGCCGCCAAGTGTACTTTCTTGATCAAATAAAAGTCCCATAAAAATCTCTTTAATGAGAGGATCGGCCAGATTTTTAAGTCTGCGCCATCTTTTTGAAGCATCAATAAAGGGCTGATACCTGTCCTTAGCATGATCTCCAAACCATATATCGGTTATTATAAGCGACAAAATCGGAGATTTGCCATCATTGGTCATTTTTTTTCATTCATAAGCGACAAACTATAATTACTTCCATTTTTTGAAATAAAATTATTTCGAAATTGGAAGTGGGGGACAGCTATTATGGTAATCTAGTTTAATATTAAATAATTACCGGTCCATTGGTTGGGTCGATTTTATTTTTGGCCTATTAAACATATCAGTGCACTTGAAGATGATATTTTCTTAATTTAGCGAGAACTACAGTCCATCTCGACGAAAATAATATATTATTACTTTATTAATATATACCTTATTATTTCATTCACTTATGTCATCAGCCTAATCCAAAGAAGCTACCTTATTATTTCATTCAGCTTATGTCATCAGCCTGATCCGAAGATGCTACTTTATTATTTCATTCAGCTTATATCATCAGCCTGATTCGAAGAGGATACCTTATTGTTTCGCTTGACTTTATGTCTTCAGCATAGTTCGAAGAGGATATTTCTGGAATCTATTATTATTTCATTCGGTTTTATATTTTTGGCCTGGTCTGAAGGAGATATTTTTTGGAGGTATTGTTCATCCCTTCGGCCCCCACGGTAAGTAGTTATTTATTTTCTAGTTCACTCTGAAGAAGATAAATCCGAAGAAAATAGCTAACACCTCTTCGTACCATTTCAAGGAAAACAGTCCGAAGTGGAAGTTAGGCTCATTTTGGATCCAACATAAAGAGTGTATTTGAAACATGTGAACAACCTTTTAACTTGAAACAGTTAAAGGCTGTTCTGGTTGTTATAACCACACACATGATCGATAGCTCCAGCTTAAATAACCATGGTGTAACTAATTTCTGACCGCCACTGCTCACTGTTATGAGGAAGTTATATTAACTAATTATCGTAACCATAAGTAGTTGCACTCACGTTTATAAATATCGGTAAGAGGGGATACTTGAGATAAGCCAAATTCAGGCAAGTTAGAGTCAGTCTGCAACTAGCTCTTTCAACGCCATTCCACTGATCTTCTCCCTTTCCATTCTTCCACTTCTTTCTTCTTTTAAGTTCTCAATTCCGCTGCCTAAATTCTAGCTAACTTTGGCATCGGAGTGTCCCCCACCGGAAAAATTTCAGTCAAGGGATTTGTTTTACAGGCTTCCTTCGACGGTGTACCAGCAGGCAGGTTCCTCCGTCCGGTCAGCAGAAATTTAGCGTCAACAATTAGGCATATCTACTAGGAGGCTAATTCTACGGTGGACTGAATAGCCTCCTTTGTTGCTAACCATTCTGGACCTATATTGTGGACCGATCTGAAATACTCCGTGACCATTTCATGATATAATTCTTTCTGGCTTTGTAGATTTATTCAGAACCTTATTTTGAATATACCGGTTTATCAAAAAAAAAAATACTTTAATATTAAAATATATCTAAAAATACATTATTTTTATAAATATTTTTTAAAAAAAATAATATTTTAAAAAAATTCGTAAAGGGTTGGTATCAGAGAAGCCTGACACGGCACTCCGTACACTGAGACTAGGGAGCCTGTCGGCGGGGGAGGACCACCAACTTTTAGCCCGGGTATTATACACACTGTCCAATTTGTGATGATCCTTCTCCAAGCAATCATAGGCCTACGGACACGTGTAAGGTCAGCTTCATGCATATGAAAGGGATCCAGATAATGAAAATTACTCTAGGTGTTATAAAAAAAAAAAAAAAAGGAAAGAAGATTACTCTGGTTGGCTTTAAACTTTGACCCTCTCTATCAAAACCAAGAAAAGTCTAATCTCTATGACAGTTTTGTCACGGTAATCCTATTTGGAATTTTTTTTTAATGTTAAAAAAAAAATTCTGAAAATAAGTACCGTACCATATATTTATGGAAATATGTATTTTTGGCTGACATGGATACAGAGCGCCAAAAATACCTGCCACGTGGTAGGTGGGTGGCCAGCTGGGTTGAAATCATCTTTGGAAAAAATGATTTCAGGCTGGGAAATCGTCTTTCCAAAAGACGATTTCAGCTCCCAGCCACCCATCCTGTCACCTCCAAGTCATGATGTGATGTTGTCCGAGAAATCTTATTCTGCAAAGGTAATTTCTCAAACCCAATCAATTTCTAAAATTTTCAAAATACCCTCCCATAAAATAAATTCAAATAACTAGTAATGACATTTTCCTAATTAACTGAATAGAATTTTTGTAATTAAACTAAATAATATGGAAGGCATTTTGGGAATTAAATTTTTGTTGCAGCGGGCCGATTTTAAAAAATTTAATTTTCAAAATACCCTTCATAATATTTAATTTAATTACAAAAATATTATTTATTTAATTACGAAAATGCTATTCATAGTTATTTCAACAAAGGATATTTAAAAAATTTAATAAAAATCTATCATAAATGCATCTCACATCTCATAAATGCTATTTTTTAATTAAATTTTAATATAATAAATTTTAAAAATATATCCATACCCATAAATACTAATTATTTAATTAAATTTTAATATAATAAAATTTTTAAAAATATATAACAAAATTTAAAAGATATTATAACATTAATTGAAAATAAAATTGATTAAAAAAATATTATAATAATATACCCGATACGGTCGCTGGTACGTTCGTCGGTACGGCCATCGATACGGTTGTCAGTCCAGGCCCGGTCCGGCCCCCGGTACAGCTGCCAGTCTAGGCCCGGTACGGCCCTCAGTACGATCGCTGGTCTGGCCCACATTACGGCTGCCTGTCTGGCCACCGGTACGGCCGCCGGTCTAAGCCCGGTCCGACCGCTGATACGGCCCCTGGTACGACCGCCGGTCCGGCCCACGGTACGGCTGCCGGTCCGGCCCCCGATAATATATTTTAAAATAATATTAATTAAAAATGACATTAATTAACCATATAAAAATAATATTAATTAAAAATTTAAAATAAAATTAATTAAAAGATATTAGTTCGGCCCCCGGTAGCCGTACTGGGGCCGTACAGGGGACCGGACCGGCGGCCGGATCGGGGGCCGTACCGGTGGCCGGACCGGGCCTGGACCGGCGATCGTACCGGTGGCCGTACCGGTGATCGTACCGGGATAGATTATTATAAAATTTTTAATTAATTTTATTTTCAATTAATGTTATAATATCTTCTAAATTTTGTTATATATTTTTAAAAATTTTATTATATTAAAATTTAATCAAAAAATTAGCATTTACGGGTGTGGATATATTTTTTAAAATTTATTATATTAAAATTTAATTAAAAAAACAGCATTTAAGAGATCTCGGGGATATTTATGATATATTTTTATTAAATTTACTAAATATCCTTTATTGTAATAGCTATAAATCGCATTTTCATAATTAACTGAATGATATTTTTGTAATTAAATCGAACATTGTGATGGGTATTTTGAGCATTAAATTTTTTAAAACCGGGCAGAAGCGATAAAAATTTAATTTCCAAAATACCCTCCATATTATTTGATTTAACTACGAAAATGACATTCAGTTAATTACGAAAATATTATTATTAGTTATTTGGATTTATTTTGTGAAAGAGTATTTTAAAAATTTTAGAAATGGATTGGATTGAAATCACGTTTTGCAAAGAAGATTTCTTGAACAACATCACATCACGATTTGGAGTGGTAGGGTAGGTGGCTGGGAGCTGAAATTGTCTTTTACAAAGATAATTTTTTTTAGCTCTAGCTGACCACCCATCTATTACGTAACAGGTATTTTTGGCGCTATGTACGATATTTATTTTCGAAATTTTTTTTTAAATATTAAAAAAAATAATTTCTCCCTTGTTCCTTTATATCATCCCATCTCTCTCTGGCGTAGGCTATCGGAATGCGGAAGAGAAGGAGAGAGTGAAGGATTCGAGGGATGGAGTGCTGGTTGGATCGGGTGGTGATTCCGATGAGGCAAGTCTGGATCAACGTGGCTACTCGCATCGGCGTTCGGAAAACCGGTAAGCTTCTGATGACACTTCTTTCCAGCGATCAGAACCCTCGGACTCGCATTCGACGGGAGTTGATTGGATTAGATTCATTTATTCGTCTATATGTTTGTCATAGGTTTGTGGAATCTGAGGAAGGAGGTGAGGACTTGCGAGTACGAGGACGTGCACGTGATGTGGGAGATGCTGCAGAAGACGGAGTCGGAGATCGGGCGGTACACGCAGGTGGGAATGGGTGGTGATAGCAAGATCCAACGGCGGAGGAGGAGGCATCACCGGATGGGGAGGGGGAGGAGCGGCGTGTGGACAGCCGTGCTCGGATGCACCCCTTATAACCTCTGCCGCACCTTCTAAGGAAATCGGAATATCTGATGAGCGAAAGAGCCGGAATCGGCAACAGAGTAGCCGTCTTTTTCTATTTTCTCACCTCCGCCTGCTCCTGCTACATGTGTGTCTCGCATCCGGTAGTCCCTCCTGTAATTCTCGGGTTCGCTCTTGTACATAGACAATCGATGGGCCGGGTTTGTTCCACCCCTGCTTTGTTTAATTGTTTTAGAAAGACACAAGAATGCCCCTCTTCTTATTTTAATACTCTTCTTCTAAAGCTTATTGTAACGCTTTGCTAATTTGCAATCGCCGCCGCTGCTTGGTGGCCGACATGATCGACCAATGGAATCTTCCAATGGAGTTGCTGTGGCCTTTCCAGGCGAGCCGGGGCCTTCAGCTTTCAAGAGCTCCAAAGAGTGCTGACTGAAAATTTCTAATTTTCTGTGATGGATGGACAAGGTGGTATTTCCATCAAAATTCAAATCATCCAAATGGGATGGAAATTTTTTTTTTAATATTAAAAAAAAAAAATTTGAAAATAGGTATCGTACCATATATTTACGGAAATATGTATTTTTGGCTGACATGGATACGGAGCACCAAAAATACCTACCACGTGGCAGGTGGGTGGTCAGTTGGGTTAAAATCATCTTTGGAAAAGATGATTTCAAGCTGAGAAATTGTCTTTCCAAAAGATAATTTCAGCTCCCAGCCACCCATCCTGTCATCCCCAAGTCATGATGTGATGTTGTCCGAGAAATCTTCTTTGACAAAGATGATTTTTTAATTTGAAATCATCTTTGCAAAAGACGATTTCAACCCAACCAATTCCTAAAATTTTCAAAATACCCTCCCACAAAATAAATTCAAATAACTAGTAATGGCATTTTCGTAATTAACTAAATGATATTTTCGTAATTAAATCAAACAATATGGAGGGCATTTTGGAAATTAGATTTTTGTTGCTTCCGGTCCGATTTTAAAAAATTTAATTTCCAAAATATCCTTCATAATATTTAGTTTAATTACAAAAATATCATTCAATTAATTACGAAAATGCCATTTATAGTTATTTCACCAAAGGATATTTAGGGAATTTAATAAAAATCTATCGTAAATGTATCCGACATCTCATAAATATTGTTTTTTTAATTAAATTTTAATATAATAAATTTTAAAAAATATATCCGCACCCATAAATACTAATTTTTTAATTAAATTTTAATATAATAAAATTTTTAAAAATATATAACAATATTTAAAAGATATTATAATATTAATTGAAAATAAAATTAATTAAAAAATATTATAATAATATACCCTCGATACGGTCGCTGGTATGTTTGCTGGTACGGCCACTAATACGGTCATCGGTCCAGGCCCGGTCCGGCCACCGGTACGGCTGCCAGTCTAGGCCCGGTCTGGCCGCCGGTAGGCCCCCGGTACGATCACCGGTCCGGCCCACGGTAGGGCTGCTAGTCTAGCCACCGGTACGGCCGCCGGTCCAGGCCCGGTTCGACCGCATGTATGGCTCCCGGTACAGCCACCGGTCCGGCCCCCGGTATAATATTTTAAAATAATATTAATTAAAAATAATATTAATTAACCATATAAAAATAATATTAATTTAAAATTAAAAATAAAATTAATTAAAAGATATTAGTCCGGCCCCCTACGATCGTACAGGGGATCGGATTGGCGGTTGGACCGGGGGCTGTACCGGTGGCCGGACCGGGCTTGGACCGGCGACCGTACCGGGGGTATATTATTATAATATTTTTTAATTAATTTTATTTTCAATTAATATTTTAATATCTTTTAAATTTTGTTATATATTTTTAAAAATTTTATTATATTAAAATTTAATTAAAAAATTAGCATGGGTGCGGATATATTTTTTAAAATTTATTATATTAAAATTTAATTTAAAAAACAGCATTTATGCGATATCAGAGACATCTGTGACGGTTTTTAATTAAATTCCTTAAATATCATTTACTAAAATTACTATAAATGACATTTTCGTAATTAACTGAATGATATTTTTATAATTAAATTAAATATTATGAAGGATATTTTGAAATTAAATTTTTTAAAATCGGGCAAGAAGCAACGAAAATTTAATTCCCAAAATGCTGCCCGTATTATTTGGTTTAATTATGAAAATACCATTCAATTAATTACGAAAATGCTATTACTAGTTATTTGAATTTATTTTGTAGAAGGGTATTTTGAGAATTTTAGAAATTGGTTGGGTCAAAATGATTTCAAATTGAAAAATTATTTTTGTCAAATACGATTTCTCGAACAACATACTGAAATCGTCTTTTAGAAAGACGATTTTTCTCGGCTTGAAATCTTCTTTTTCAAAGACGATTTTAATCTAACTGGCCACCCATCAATCACATGGCAGGTATTTTTGGCGCTCCGTATTCACGTCAGCCAAAAATATCTATTTCTATAAATATATGGTGGGATACATATTTTCGATTTTTTTTTTAATATTAAAAAAAATTCCTGTTACCGGCGCGCTGTTGGTCCCCATCGCGTGCTGTCAAGCGTGCCCCCACCGCCTCTTATCTTGACAGGACGCGCACGGCCTTCTTGACCATACACGTGGAAGATTCACGGGCATCATCGTACCGCGTGGTTCCGCAAAGATATTTGTGCGTGTGCGGTCGCGGTTTCGCCGCCTGCCGACGGGAAAGGGAGGGCCTCGTCGGATGGCGGCACGTGAGCTGATCCGCGTCGGATCGTACGGCAGAGATCTGAGGGGGAGGGAGGAAAGATCCGTGAGATCCGGGATTGTCGGGACGTCAGGGACCCTGTTGGACTGGTTAGATAGACAATTGGACGAAGGACACGTTTTTGCCGTTGGCCGTCGGCCGTCGGCGACCCATATTTTTTTTCGGATTTTTGAAACAGGAGCGCGGGTCTAACAGAAAAATGCAAAACATCTCCGCTCCTCATGTCGCGGTCAACATCTGATGACGCGGCGTCTCCTGATTTGTTCAGTTTATTATTAATTATATTTTTAACCAACTGCTGACGGCCACGTATGAGTAGTGAAAGTAGCGGCGATGGGTGAAACAACCCTGGCGTCCATTGTTGTCCAAACCTACACGCTTTCTTTCACACAGAAAGAGAGAGGGAGGGGGCGAATGGTGAACAAAAATTTGGGGCCAGTTTCCTCCCTCCCTCCCTCCCTCCCTCCTCCCAGTATTGCATCCATGATCCATCTTACAGTAATCAAAATGGAACAAAAATTTTATTGACCGAGTTCGTCCTAACTTATAAATAAATAAATAAAAAATGATGCCTTCGGATTGGGCTAGCCATGTCAATAGCCCTTTCACCCTTTGTTGCTAGATTTGCAACCAAGGCGCGCGATCCATCTTCCAAGGGCGATAATGTTGGCATCGGGGTGGAGTCACTGTTTGTTCCTCTCTCTCTCTGTTTTTTTTTTTATTCTTCGGCCTTACGCGCGCCAGTGGCTGCACCAGGGCTGTTGATGTCTCCAACGGTGGTGGATCCAACAACTTGGGCGGCGATCAAGGAATGGATTTGGAGGTGGGGATGCAGGGGAGACGGGCTGTGGGTGAAAAAAATGAGAAACAAGTATTTTATATCGTATGATATGTTTATTATATTATATATATTAGATAAATTTTGGGTTCGTGCTTAGCTTAGATCGAGTCGATGTTAACCTCAGCTAACCAAACCCAGTTTATCAGACTTAAAAATCAAGTCTAGGCTCGTTTGAAATGCTCCAGCTCGAGCAGGTTGTCCACTATTTAAACTAATCTTTTTTATGATCTAGCATACTTAATGATTATTTAGAAATTATTATTTTGAAAAAAAATCTCATGTGAAAGATAATTATGGGCAAATATTCTCGAGAACTTTTCCTCTCTCTTCACCAAAAACAGATGTAAACTGAGAAAAAAGTGATACCTTTAAAAAAAAAAAAAAAAAGAATAGAAGGGAAATACAGAAGAGGGTGTATTTACGTACAATGAATATTTGTAGATGCAATGGACGGACAAAGATGGGTGTGTGCTCTTATATATAGGGTTTTTGATCGAAATAATATATAAAAAAAAATATTTTTTAAATTAAAGCCGGTAAAATTTTATTTACGGGTCCGCAAAAAAAAAAACAAAAGGTGAAATCAACCCGCAATTTCAAAAAAAAACCAAAATGGCCGTCCATTTAATGAAGGTGGAATTTTTTTTAATTATCTAAATATTTTTTTGAAAATAAGCCGCTAATGATATTTTTATAATTAAATCAAATTTTATAAATGATATTTTTATAATTAAATCAAATATTACGAAGGGTATTTTGGGATAAAATCAAAATCACGATGATTTTGATTTTATTCTCAAAATACCCTTCGTAATATTTGATTTAATTACAAAAATGCCATTTGTCATTGATAGCTTATTTTTAAAAGATATTTAGGTAACTAAAAAAAAATCCCACCATCATTGATGCATGCCATGAAAATTCTTTTTTAATTAAATTTTAATCTAATAAGATTTTAAAAAATAAATAACAAAATATAAAATAATATAATAAAATATTTAAAATAATATAATAATATTTAAAATATTTAAAATAACATAATAAATTGATAATATTTAAAATATTTAAAATAATATAATAAAATCTAAAATTTTTAAAATAATATAATAAAATCTAAAATTTTTAAAAAATTAAAAAAATAAAAAAAAGTTACGGGCCACCCGGACTGGGTACCGATCACTGATCTAAATTTTTAAAAAAAAATTAAAAAGATTTTAAAAAACTCCAGCCACCGTTCGATCACTGATCTGATTGGGTACTGATACCGATCGAACTAGCAACCGGACTGGTATCGACTTGGTGACCGGATTGGCGATTGGATTAGAACTGATCCAATCGTCGGACCCTAGTGGCCGAATCGGCGGTCGGACTGGAGGCCAGATCCTAGCGATTGGATCGACCGTCAGACTGGTGACCGACTGTCAGATTAATAGCTGGACTGGTAGCTAAACCGGCGATCGGATTGGCACTGATCTAGCATCCGAACTGGTTGTCGGATTGATGGCCAGAGCCGGACTGGCTATCAGACCGGTGGCCGGATCGGCGATGCTGTCGGATTGATGGCCTAAGCCGGACTGGCTATCAGACCGGTGGCCGGATCGGCGATCGGACTACAAAATCATAGATTATAATAATTTTAAAAAATTATTAAGTATCATATTATTATTTTTTATTTTTAAATTTTATTTTTATTTTTTTATTAATTTTTCTAATTTTTTTATTAAAATTTAAAATAAAAAAATGAAGGAGAAATCGTAGGTTGAACCTACGATTTCTTGAAATCGCAGGTTGAACCTACGATTTCTTGAAATCGCAGGTACAACCTATGATTTCGAACATTTTTTTCATTTTATTTTTATTTTTTTTTTTGTTTTGAAATCGCGGGTTTTACCCGCGATTTCACTTTTCTTTCTTTTTTGGGGGGGGGGTCCGTACACCTAAATCGGTAAATAAAACGGGGCTTTTTTATTTTTTTTGTTTTGAAATCGCGGGTAGAACCGGCGATTTCACTTTTTTTGGGGGAGATCTATACACCTAAATCGGTAAATAAAATTGGGGTGGTGTTACTACGGCTGCTCCCAGACCGGGCTCGGTCAGCTGTGCTGGAGCACTCCTCTCTCAGTACCTGCAACAAAGTTCCCGAGGGCCGGTGGTGCTCCGGTGGGGAACACTCCGAAGCTTAAGTCAGTGAGAGCTTGAGAGCAACAGAATAGAGGAATTTGAAGGAGATATCAAATGGAAAAGGGAGAGAGTACTTAGCCCTGAAACGAGGTCCCCCGGTCACCTTATATAGGTGTAGAATACTGCCAAATTCTGTTAACGGATGAGCTGAAAATGCCTGATTTGCCTTTAAGAGAATCGAGATAGTGGCAAGATGGCACCAGGATGAGGCTACGTCGTGGCGTTCATTGAAACAGAATTCTGGTACCAGCTAGAAAGGACTTCTGGAGCCTTCGAGCCATTTCTGGAGTGAGGATGAGTCGATCGGACCTAACAGAGATAGGTCGTCCAGCCGAAGGAGAATGCCCGTCAAGACTTCTGAGGAAGCAGACCGGTCGGACCTCGACGGAAGTCGGTCATTCAGACCTCTATTTCCATGGGTCGGCCGGTCGGACCTCTGGTAAAATGGACCGACCAGACCTCTACTTCAGTGAATCGGTCGGTTGGACTTCTGGTAGGATCAGATCAACCGAAAACCCACCAGCATCGGTTGAATTCAGAAAAAATCGATTGAGTACAACGGATAACATTAATTTAAAAAATAAAATATTAAAAAATATTATTTTAAAAAAAATCCATATATATATATATATATATATATATATATATATATATATATATAAGTGATAGGACCGTCCGGTGGCAGGGGCTTATTATATCGCAGAGGAGGTGTCATCATCTAAAATACAAAAAGGAATTCTATTATAAAAAAAAAAAGCACTAAATATGTTTGACAATTGTGTTATTTTTCTAATCCCAATAAGCGACTCTGAGTATCGAAAACACATTGTTATAAAGCATCCAAATCAGTTGTCTCTTGTCATTATCTAAGTTCACATCCCAAGGATAAGAATACATATATACATACATATTTATATATATCGTTGTCATTCACTTGTAAATAAAACTGTGTTTGCGGTCAACAACAAGGATTGGGTAGTCGATTATATCACGTAAGAAGACAAAAGTAGGTGCCAAGAATCAAAAAACAAAAAAATAAAAAAAAGGTTAGAGGGTGCCGCTTAGTTTTAATTCCCGTCCGTTCCTCGTACGTTGGTGTGGCAGGGGTGAGGTAGGAAACCAAAACAAAGCCTCCAATTTCTCGTGAATGTCATATTGGACAGAGAACTCCATGACATTGTTTTCTCCAAAGATAAATTCACCAAAGTGATTGGTCATATTTCCATTCTTTGTGGCCTTACTTTTGTTTGAAATTCCAGGGCATGGATCAAATTGTCAAGATCTCGTCCTTTTCTTCTCCGTTTTACTTTATCACTTTTTTAAAAAACATCTTTTTTACTTAATTATTTTTGCTTATAATCTCAAAAAATTATAGTTTAAGGAGATAAAAAGAAAATTCCCCAAAAAAAAATACTTTTGAGAAAGAGGGAGTGTTGCAGCCAAATCACCTATCCCTAAAACTTTATCGGTATCAGACGGTCCTGCTGCCATCTCCGATGGGATGAGATCTTACTCTTAGATGTCTCTCAGACGAAGACTTGCAAGAATAGCCTCTCATAGCCGGTGGTTGCCGGCAGGGATCCTTCGATTCAAGTCAATTGGAATTTGGGCAACAACAGCAATAGCTTAGAGCCATGGCGAGTGAGTACTAGAATGAGCGCTTTATAGGGGATATGAAAAGGTACCTCGTTGTAATCCCCTCTTACCTATTTATCGAGTTATATGGGATAACTAAATACTGTTTGGAAGGTGACCTCCTCTAATATGTGTAACATATTTCTGTTACGTATTGGGATTTTGTCTCTTGTATCTTTTTTGTTGGCATCTTTCTATTAGGATGGCAGCATTTGTCAGGATCCTATTTGTCATGATCTTTACTGGGACAGCTATGGTTAGTCAGCTTCCATCACTTGCTCGGATGTTATAGACTTCAAGCATCAAGGGATGTCATCTCTACTTCTTACTTGGATATTGCAGACTCCAGGCATCAGGGTAGCTTGTTCGTTGCCGGTTATAGTAACCTTGATACTATTCTAATGCTGTCGGCTAATTTTGCTTTAGCAATTAATCGGGTCCAAGTGATTACTCGGACGCCATGCATCAAGGGACATCACGCCAATGGACTTGTAGTCGTTCATAGTTACTCGAACTTAAATGTCATACTCGGTTAAAATTACTCAGCCATGATTGCTCATCCAAGATTGCTCAACCCCAGTTACTTATTCATAGTTGTTTGTCCATAATTGCTCAGCCAAAGTTACTCGACTATGGTTGCTTAGTCATGGTCACTAAGTCAAAGTTGCTTGGTCAAAGTTGCTCGACCAAGATTACTTGTTATGGTTACTTGTGCATAATTAATCAGTCATGGTTACTCAATCAAAGTTACTCGAATAAAGTTACTCAATCGAGGTTTGCCTTTAGCTTAATCATTGATTTAGTTGGTTCGCTAAGATCGAATAGTTAAGTATTTTGTTATCATAACAATGAGTGTTTAGGAGTGTGTTATTCCGCCTCTTAAGATCTTATTCTCGTATTATAAGATCGTTTGCAAAGAGACCATCGAGCTCGCTTACTACCGACTTGTTCCACAATCATCCATAATTCCTCTTGCACATGTTAATTAGTATTTTTTGTAGTGATAATTTAGACACTAGTTCAGTTTTAATAGTACTATTATGGAACAAGCCTACCAATATCAGAATACGTCTGCAAAATAAAATTAAAACAATGTTATATATTATATAAATATAATTATAACAAGTGAAAATTAATAAATTTCGAAGTGTTTGATGATGCTACACAACCTGTGCCCTCTCGGAGAACCAATAGTGCACCAGCTCCATCCACTGATGAGGGTGAACATCAGGAGGATAGGTAGCTACAACCTGCTCCTCTGTCCTACCCTCTAGCTTGTAGTCTCTCTTCAACTTCGCCCTATATTCTTTCCACTTGTGATTGAGAGACTTAAGCACAAAATCAGATGAATCTGAAGGAAGAACGAACTTGCTATACAATTTAATTAAACAATAAAATAAATATTAAATAAAAAAAGCAATTCAATTGTTAAAACCCTAAGATATAAAATAATATATTAATTTTTTTACCTGCATAACTCGTAGCATTTCTATTTTATATGCAGGAAGCATGTCGTTCCACTTCGAATAATTCAGGGGACATAGCTGACCACGGTGTGCTACTGTCCCCAGAAAGCTAGTCAACAAGCTAGCAGCTTTCTTAATAGGCTGCCCTAGCTTGTTGCACTCTATCACTATCCTCTCACCCTCAGGTAACTGCCACACATCACGGACTAATGTGGGTCCTCGCCTACGCCTGAGTCTCCTGGATCCATCTACAAAAAAAAAAATACAGAACATTGTATATCAAAACTATTGCATATGCATGAATTGAAATGAGATATAATTATTAAATTATGTACCATGTATCTGTATATCATCGACGATAGGCTCGTCATCAGGATGATCCATAGAAGGATCGTGATGTGCGGACTCGGAGGGAATAACGTCGTCCTGAGGCTGATGTGCAGAAATAGAGGGACTGCCATCATACCGATGTGAAACTGATCGACTGCCCTCAGGCTGTTGTGTTGAAGAAGTACCAGCCTCGGTCTGGAAAAACTAAAACTGTACATCTGCTAATCGCTTCCTTCGAGGCATGGTGTACCTAACCTGCATTATTTAAAAACAAGTCAGTCAATATTATAATCAAATTATAACGGAAATGAATTGCAATTTAAAAGATAACATAATCATTAATGCAAAAAATGTAAACCATCTTATAAACTACTTACTTGTCATAATCAACCAGTTGTACCTTCCTCGGAATCCAACCTAACCAAAATGGTTGTATAATTATATGATCATCCAGTATAATATTATAAGGCATACACTGAGTGTAAGTATCATCATCTTCTTCTTCCACCCTTTTTTTCATGTCATACAAGTCTCTAGGTTTTGTCTTAATAACAGTAGCACATTCTTTATCTTTCGAGTCTTGTACATAAAAAACTTGTCGAGCTTGAGATGAAAAGATAAATAGATTATCCTTCAATAACACACCCGTATGTATCAATCTTGAAAAATTGACAAGTACGAATCTATTTGAGTCCTTTTTCAAACCCCTCGGTGTATTTATATCCACCCAATCGCATCGAAATAATACAACTTTAAAATTTTCATAATAATCCAACTCCAAAATATCTTTAAGTATGCCATAATAAGATTTTCCATCTGCTTCAACCATAACACCACTGTTCTGAGTTTTTCTAAGTTTCTCGCGCTCCTTGGTATGAAATTTAAAGCCATTTATAATAAAACCATTATATTTGTTCACAATATAATTTGGACCTCTGGCAAGTGCAATTAATTCTGCTGAACTATTTTTCTCCATCAGTATCGGTACCTAAAAAATATAATATCAATTATCAATTATTTATTCGATGTTAAAAATATATAAAATTATTATACGACTTATATATACTAACCTGATTGGCAAGCCAATTAAGGAATAACTCAACCAACCATCTTTGTTCAATCCTTGGATTAGGACGAGTGAAATGATTGGCTTGTCGTTGTACAGATAAAAATTCACTGCATGACAATCAAATATAAGTTTGACAACAACATGTCTAATATTTAGTATTATCCATGTGTAGATAGACTAACCTGCGATAGTTAGATATTATGTCACTATGTAGCAATACATAACGGTGTGCTTGTGACATGGATTTATGGTCAAGAACAATACTTTCAGCTTTTCCTATAAATCTTCCGGATGATACAAATTTGTATATATTTGTATTCTCCATATTATCACCATGACGTTGAGGTCGATTGAATACAGTCTCAACACCTTCGAGATATCTTGAACAAAATGTTAAACACTCTTCAGCAATATATCCCTCTGCTATTGAGCCCTCAGGATGGGCTTTGTTTCATACATAATCATTCAAACATACAAGATACCTTCAAAAAGTATGATATTTATATCATATTAAATAATAAAAAATTTATATAAATTATAAAATTTAAGTTTTACAGCATTACCTCTCGATAGGGTACATCCATCTGTAGTGTACCGGTCCATCATCTCTGAGCACCAATTCAAAAGCATCTCTGAGCAAACCCCTGATATCATCTCTTGCAAGATTTTTCTGTTGGTTACTGGATCCAAAATCAGGTATATGTTCCATGTTAGAGGTTTGGTTACATGTAGATTGTAACCTTGACTCTCCATGAAAAAATCACTCAGTATAACCTCTTAAAAAACCATTCCATACCAAATGTTCTTCAACAATATTTAGATATAGAGAACTGGAATTTACACATTTTCGGCATGGACATAAAATCTTCCCACTGATACTACTTCTCTCCATACCAAATTTAATGAAATTCTGTACTCCATCCAGATATTCTTTGCTATTCCTCGGTTTAGTATCCAACTCTTATCCATTGTAAGAAAAGGCTAACTGAAATAAATAAATATTTATAAGAACAGAACAAATTTAAAATAAGTTTATTCAATAGATCAATTACAGTATTATTAAATGCACCCTATCACCAACTAATAGGTAAAGAGGTCCTATCCCATTCAAGAATTGCATTAATTATATAGGTCATTTACAGTAACCAAAAGATACACAATAGAAGTTCCAGAAAAATTTTGGCAGCATTTTCTCTTAGTTCTCCCCATACAAATAAATATGTATGAAGAGAACTAAAAGGAAATGATATCCGAAATATATCTGAAACTCTATCTGTACCGTTTGATTACTGTAAGCACCTATAAAATTATTTGCAATTCTCGAACTGTCCAAACTGGACATTCAATTGACCACTGTACATATTTCTGCCATCCGTACAAAAATTAAATAATTGTACGGATCGTGTAGAATATGTACTTTAATCAATTGACGGGTCTATGTTTTAATGCAATGCAAGTTTTTAAAAAAATATATAAAAAATCATAATTGATCATAACAAAACTACAGAATTCAGAATTAAGTAGTAATAAATACACTAATTAAGGGTGCAAATAATTGAAAATTAATAACTATATTGAATAAATAGTGCACTAGACAATTATATTAAAACCATATTCTAAGATATTCATATTGAAGAACCTTTTACTTCTCTACAGAAAAAAAAAAAAAAGCTGATTGGACTCGAAATCCTTTACTACGAAAGCCTTTATGCATTTACAAATATCAAAAAAACTAAATTGAAAATGTTTATGTAGACTCTCAAATCCATGTTAGTAGCATCCTATTGTTGTCTGTTGCACCGGAAGCTTAGCAAATGGTCATAATAACAAGATCAGTAATTTTGTTGATAAGCTAATTAATTAAATAGCTGATGAGTTAGCAGCATATGCTATAGAACTAGATGGAATACGTGTTAGGTTTTTCTTTCTTTGAATGCGTGATTTTTAATATGTAACTTTTAATCCACAGATATGTTACTTTTTCAATCCATGGATATGTGACTTTTCAATCCATAAAATATATAATTCTTCAATTTAAATTGAAGTTTATATCCATAGTTTTATCTGAAACACCCATATATGAATTGAAGTCTAATACCGAAGATTATCTTAGTAGAGTGAAATATTTCTTCCAGATTTTAATTTAAATTGAAGTCTATTCGGTAAACATATCTTTTCAAGAAATCTTTTTGTAAAGCAACCGTAAATATCAATATGGCCCTTCATTTCTCTGCTTCATGTATTTTTGAGAGGAGACCGTATCGTACATCAATGGGCCTTTTCTTTCTTTTCTTTCTTTCTTTCTTTTAATTAAATATTACAATTATCCAACATTCCCATCCTAGATTGTAATATTAAATTTTCTTTAGCTTCTAATAATACAACCATATATGCATAGAAGTATCTTCCTATTCAAACCTCTAATTAGTATAAATATTTTAATGCTCTAATGAAGTTATTGGTGGCCAAAGCTTGAACTAACACTTTTGTATACGAGAACCGAAAACATTACACACATGATGATATTCAGTTTCAGCAAGAAATTTATAAACAAGTCTTCAATCTCATTTTAATTCATAGTGTAGCATCCTTTGTGCCATTACTTCAATAACTTTGAACTTTGGAAAAGAAAAAAAAAAACTTACCGAGCGGAGGAGGAGGATGAGGGGGGGTTCGGCAGCGGCTCGATCGACCAGGAGATCACGGACGGCTGCTGCGTCGGCGGACCGAGCGAAGGAGGAGGAGGAGGAGGGGGGGGGGAGGAGGAGGAGGAGTTGGGGGGGGGGGGGGGTGTTCGGTGGCGTGGCGGGGGGAGGAGGAGGAGGAGGAGGAGGAGGGGGGGGGGGAGGAGGAGGAGGAGGGGGGGGGGGGGGGGAGGAGGAGGAGGAGGAGTTGGGAGGGGGGGGGATGGGCCGCGGCGGACCGAGCGGGGGGGGAGGAGGAGGAGGAGGAGGAGGGGGGAGGAGGAGGAGGAGGAGGAGGGTTGGGGGGGGGGAAAGGGCCGCGGCGGATCGAGAGGAGGAGGAGGGGGGGGGGTTGGTTCGGTGGCTACAAAAATTAGGGCTCGGGAGGGTGCCAGGGTTTTGGGGGATGGCTTGGAGTCCGGCGACGCTTATAAGCATCGCCAAAAGTCCTGGACTTCGGCGACGCTTATATGCATCGCTAAATGACCTGGGAACTCTGGCGATGCTTATAAGCGTCACCAAATGTCCTGGAACCTATGGCAACGCTTTAAAGCATCGGCAAAGGTCCCGAACTTCAACGACGCTTAAAAGCGTCGGCAAATGTAGGATCCGGCGATGTTTATAAGCGTCGGCAAAGGTCCCATGACTCGCGACGCTTAAAAGCGTCGGCAAATGTGTAGTCCGGCGACGCTTAAAAGCATCGGCAAAGGTCCCAAACTCTGGCGACGCTTTAAAGCATCGGTAAAGGTCCTGGACTTCGGCAACGCTTAAAAGTATCGGCAAATGTCGGATCCGGCGATGCTTATAAGCGTCAGCAAAGGTCCCTGGACTCCGCGATGCTTATAAGCGTCGGTAAATGTCCCAAGTCTGGCGACGCTTAAAAGCGTCGGCAAAGGTCCCAGACTCTGGCGATGCTTATTAGCATTGGCAAATATCCCGGATTTCAGCGGGATGGTCCGGCGACGCTTAAAAGCATCAGTAAAACTCAGGATTAATTGCCGACGCTTATAAGCGTCGGCGGACTTTCAGTTTTGCCAACGCTTTCATAAAGCGTCGGTGGGTTCTGGTTCTTCCCAACGCTTCCAAGAAGCGTCGCCAGAAAAAGGTCGGGATAACCCTGTTTTGCTGTAGTGAGTATCACATTATCATGACGTTGCACAATTCTTTTTGCATGCTACGAGATCCATTTTGAAATGCAAGTAGGTTTCCGATGTTCCTTTTTTTTACCAGAAACAAATAAAAAGATCTATCAAGAAAAAAATAAAAATAAATAAAAACAAGGCATATATCAGAACCCTATTGTGATTTTTCCTCCGCCATGATATATGTATGGTAACCTGTCATTTGGGTTTTCAGTCACAAGAAATTTTGAAGGATATGTCATACATTGGGATGTTTATATACATTAATTGTCATTTAATGGTCATGTATATATATTTATATATTTCCTTATATATATATATATGTGTGTGGTGTGTGTGTGTGTGTGTATTTATTAATTATCATTTAATTGTCATGCATGTGTATTATATGTTTCCTCCTATACATACATACATACATACATATATATATATATATATATGTGTGTGTGTGTGTGTGTGTGTGTGTGTGTGTGAAGTTAGACTTGGCTCCTTTCGAAAGGATTTGGAGCTAAATCTTATCAAGTCCTCCGCCATCTGATTTGCATAGATAATCATGTAACAAAACTAAAAAGTTAATGATGTAAAATAAATATAAACAAAAATATTTTAAAATAAATACAAACTTTTTTACTTGCATTAATGCTATGTTAATGATTGCTAAAAAATTTGGTTGTTGGAAAGTTTCAGCAACCATTAATACATCATTATGTGAGTGGAAAGTTTGTATTTATTATGAAAAGTATGTGTTTATTCTGAAGCATTTTTTATTTATTTCTATTTGTATTTATTCTATACTATTAATATATCATTAACTTTTTAGTTTTACTGTAGGTGATCCATGCAAATCAGATGATAAGGGACTTGATCGAATTTGGCTCCAAATCCTTTCGAAAGGAGCTATGTTCAGTTATATATATATGTCATTAAACTAATTTTAAGGTGGTTAAAGTAATTATCATAATGATTATCATGAAAACATTACAGGATAGATAGTGTTGATGTAGATTTCTGGCTCGAGATCGAAGAGAAGTTTAACTGGTAGGAGTCGCTACCGGAGAAACTTGAAGAAAATTCATGGTTGAGGTTGGCTCTGGCAAGAACCCTCTGATGCTCAAGTCAGCTATCTATAAAATAGGAAAAAATATTGAATAAAAAGAGATTGCTTACTTGGATCCTCAAGAATCTGGCTAATTGTGGAAGATGGTTGAGAAACTATGTGATTCTGAGAGTGTTGGGCCATTAATTATACTATTATGAGCATAGGATTTTAGCTTTTATATGCTTCCCTCATGGAAGGTGGTTATTATTTTTGGCTTTATCTGCATGGTGTGGGAGGTTTTATATATGTTAGAAGGCCATTCAATTAAAGTTGTCAGAGTAGATCACATAATTGTGAGACTCAAATAGAATCAGGAACAATTAGCTAAGTGTGAAGATGCCTTGGTATAAAGGTCAACCACTTCCAAGGCTAACTGTTTGCCATCTGAAGCTGAGATGAAGATGCCTCCACCTGGCATAAATGTCAGCCACTTCCAAGATAGCATCCTGACTATAGGTCCGAGATTTTAAAATTACCTCCAATAATAATTGCCCCTACTCTCGGATCTGAGCTTAGAATGGGTCAAATGAAGAGAATATCATTGAAGCCATGCCTCGAACCTAGGGATGCTTGCTCACACCCTGGCAAGGCGTCACATCCTTCATTTAATGTAAGCGGTACTAGCATGTCATCACTTGCTGGCCACTAAGGATTGGTTGGCCATTACTCAAATGGCTTTATAAAATTAGCTTAGGAAGCTAAGATCGAAATTAAGAAAGCCAATAACGACAATGTTGCAGCGAAGGAGGCCAAGTAAAAGGCCAAAGAAGAGGCCTCCAAGGTCAGTGCTGATCATGAGGCTAAGATGGTTAAAATAAAATCGAAGGTTCTGCTTGAAAAAAGTGAAGCCGAGGTTATAACAGAGAAGAAGGAAGTGGAAGCCGATAGCAACGTTGAAGACCAAACCTAGGTCATTGCTTCAAGAACTCATTTTGGCTTGTAAATAGGCATGCTTAGGCAATTTCAATATGAGGAAATTGTCGAAACTTTAAAAAAGGCTTGCTTTGATGATGCCAATCTAAGATAGTGGCTTTTATATGCTAGCTTTGATAATGTCGAATTGAGATAGCCAGCTTTAACAATGCCAATCTAAGATAATTGCTATACTAGGCTGATTTTGATAATGTCAAACTAAGGCAGCTAGCTTTGATAATACCAATATAAGGTAATTACCTTACTAGGCTGGGAGAGAAGAACTCGAAGAAGGGTGTTTTTGGAACAAAGAGATAGTTCTTGAGTTTGAATAAAGAAGAAGCTTGAGAAGGAAGAAGCCTGGTTATATATAGTCGACTTCAATGGTGATGATCAAGTTCTGGACTGATGGGAGAATCATCAGATTGCGACACAGCATGATCAGGGTCGAAGAGATTATCCATCCCTTCATTTCATCCAGCATGTGATGATGACACATCAGCTAAATCCATATAGATGATGAAGCTCCAACAATGGTTCGACACGTGGTAAAATCGGAATAGCTAAGGAAAAGCTATTCAGATTTCTAGAATTGCTAATCGTACCTACCATAAATAACTATCTTCAACATGATGACCTGCAATCATAGCAGCTCTAATACTGAAATGATAAAATGACTCTGCACCACTTTTTGAATCATTATTAATGACTGCTAGCATGAAGAAATAGGTTGATGGAGCCTGAGGTTGAGTAAATTATTAATAAGACTCCCTTCTCCCAAGATGACAAGATACCTTGGAATTGAAAGTGGGGGCAACTGTTACACCATTCACTTAGACCTGTTGATTAAGGCAATAAATCAATGGCTAACTAAGTTACTCAAATCTGATTAAATGTCCTCCGAGCAACTTAAGCTGAGCAATTCTATTAATAGGAGATTGAATAACTATAAACAACTAAGTCGGCACTATGTTTAATGACACACAATGGCCAACTAAGTTACTCGAATCTGACTAAATGTCCAAGATAGATATATCCATTAGACTAAAGTAAATAGTTTCCAAGTATTGACCCCACCAGACTAACCCTGAACCCACCTCTTATTTCCGGTCTTTTCCAGAAACTTCAAGCATTTCTAGGACCATTCAGTTGCATTTTGTAGACGTAAGCATACTGCATATATTCATTGTGCATGTTAGGTTTGCATCTTATTTTTGGTATACTTTATGGCATTTAGTAGAAGTGCATGCACCATTCTTATCTGTATGTCACCCACCTGACAAAGGGTTAAACCCACAACTTTAGTTTAGAGTTAGTCAAGTTTGCATATCAATAAGTGTTGGCATGAGTCATTCACCCGCATTAGGTGTTTTGTCTGCATATCAATCGGAGTTGTTGTGTGTCATTTGCACTGCATGATTAGAGATTTGCATGAGGAATTAATCATAAGATTTATGTAAGCAAAGATTTTACAAACAAACATGGTTAATTCCCAAAAGGAGTCTAAGAGTTTGCTAGGAAAATCTTATGATGATTAGGCTACATACCCGTGAGCTGGATCCATCAAAGTGATAAAGAAAGTTAGACCTAGTGCATGAGTTACCGAATTAGGCATTAAGCTCAACCTTCAATATCTCAGACTTAGTTGAGTATAGGAGCCAGCAATTATACCCAGTGAGTTTGAGCCTGACCCTTTCTTTGAGAGCGAACCCAATCATGAGTGTCCACCATCAATTTAGCTTGTGAGAGGAAAAATTGAGCGTATCTTGGATGACCAAGCCATTAGTACATGGATCAAAGGCTACCATGTCACTTGGTTCGTTGGCAAGGTTGACCGAGATTTGAGGATTCGTGGATTACTCGAGAGGATCCGCAATGCCTCAACCTAGACCCATCAGAGTAGTACCCGAGCTAGATCGACCTTCTTACTCGATAGGTTCGAGTTCCTCCCATACCGGGAGAATTGATGGGGACATCAGATCAGACATAGACTTCAAGCTTCACTTTGTTCTCTAAGTCATGTGTTGGTCAATTTTTATGAAGTCCTGTAATAGGATTCTGAGTCTAGTAATTCACTAGTTCTGTGTCACTTATATCAAAGTGAGCCAAGTTTTGTAATAAGTTGAATTCATTGAGTCCTGAGTCCATTTGTAAGTTGAGTTTACTTGAGTCCTATAATTTTCAAGTACAAGAGGAGAGGATCCCTAGACAAGGAGTTTTATAAGGCCTCATCCAGGAGCTGGAGACCTTGCAACTGCACCCTACTGGACCTTTCATGCCACCCAAGCCCATGGAGCCTACACACTTGAAGATACCAGGTGCCTCATGGAATATTCCTTTTCTTAGGCATCCCAACCTAGAAGCTCATGAAGAAGTGGCACCCCAGATCCCTAGCCTTGGTGCCCTAGTCCAAGGCCCATAGCAGTTGGTGCCCCTCCCTAGCCCATTCATGTTGGCACCCCCCTCCCAGGCCTTTGACCAGTCAAAGAAGGTGTCATCCCAGCCCAACAAGGAGTGAAGCAGTCCAAGCCCAAGATGAGACCCTTTGACCAAGTCTAAGGAGGCCCAAGAGAAGACCGGGTCAAAAGAGAATATTCTTCTTCCAAGTAAACAAGGAATTGTAATCCTCTTCCTATCAAAATTTGGAATCCTCTTCCTACTCAAACCTTGTAATCCAATCTAAACAAGGAGAGGAATCCAATCCTAATAAGGAGAGGACCTGGGTGAAGCTATAAATACCCACCTCCTCCCCCTCTTGTAAAACAATCTCTTTTCATGAATTAAAACTCTGGTGAATTTTTCTTGTGATAATTTGTGTTCTTTGAAAATGTGTGTGAGACTTGTCTTTTTTTTCTTCTTACTAAATCCTAGCCATTGCCCATCCAAGAAAGAGCCCAAGATGCCCACCATCAGCCCTCCAAGATCCAGACACCCAAAGCTTCTTCAATTGGCTACTAGCCTCTCTAACAGCCCTCTCTTCCCTTCTTCTATTTTCTTCCAGTTTATTATTTTTCTCATCATCTGTGACCCTAACCCATGACATTTGCAGGATCCCTCTGGTGAAACCATCCTTAGATGACGTCTTCTTTGCCCTCAAACGAAGCTGATTAAAAGTCGACGGATTCGTGGGAAAGTGACCGGATCATCCACGCACCGATCTGAGTTAAGAGATCTCTTCTACAGCAACTAGAAATCATTACCTGGTATGCTAAACCTAATTCTCTTCTCACTTTTTCTAATTTCTTGAAGGTGAACATTCTCCTAATAGGCCTTCTTAGACCTAGGATCCTGGTTTTCTTTTCTCTTTAATTAATCTAGCATGTGGGTAGGATGTGAATTAATATAAGATAACACTAACCTAATCTAGGCTAGTTTTAGAAATCAAAATCATAAAAATAATTAAAAAAATATTTGCTTGCTTTAATATGATTTTCTTCATCTTCATCCCTTGCATATCATCCTGCATCATATTAGAATTTTGTCCCTCATCATGAAGCTTCCCGACTTCGAGGTGCGGGGCTTCTAGAGCTTCCCGGCTTCGAGGTACAGAGCTTCTGGAGCTTCCCGGCTTCGAGATATGGGGCTTCTGGAGTTTTTTGGCTTCGAGGTACATGGCTTCTAGAGTTTCCCGTCTTCATCCACTAGACTTGGGGTCGGGCAGCAATATCCCTGCAAGGTAAAGATAATTTTGCACCGAAAGGAATTCTTTTATTAACGAGAGGAAGTTTTATATCATTGGTAGTACATCCTTAAATTGTTGGCATTCCAAGTTCATGGAAATCGGGCACCATCAAGTTCGACGAGGTAGTAGGCTCCATGGGGAAGTGCTTCGACTACCATGTAAGGACCTTCCCAGTTCAGGGAGAGCTTACTGCACCCTCGAGGTTGAGAGGCTTTAGCTCGCCATAGTACCAAATCACCTGGGCAGAAGGTCTTTGGCCTTACCCGAGAGTTGTAGTGCTAGGCCACCCACTGTCGATCGGTTGCCATCCGAAGTCAAGCCTTGTCTCTTGTCTCCTTAAGGAGATCCAAGTTGAGTAGTAAGAAAGCTAGATTTTCATCCTCATCATATTATTCTACTCGCAACGTGGGCAAACCAAGTTCCATCGGGACTATGGCTTCGGCACCGAAGACGAGGTTGAAGGGCATCTCATCCATGGCCATTCGGGGTATTGTGTGGTAGGCCTAGAGAATACTTGGGAGTTCTTCGTCCCACCTGTCCTTGGCCTGGTCTAGCCTATCTTGGAGCCCCTAGAGGATGGTTCGGTTGGTCACCTCGGCCTCTTCGTTGGTCTGAGGGTGAGCCACCAAGATGAAGCGATGATGAATATTGAGGCAGGCGCAGAACTCTTCAAACTCCCGATTGTCAAACTATCATCCATTGTCAATGATGATGGTGTGGGGGAGTCCGAAGAGACAGATGATTGACTTCCAAAAGAATTGATTGACCTTGGCTTCGGTAATCCATGCTAGCAGCTTAGCCTTTACCCATTTGGTGAAGTAGTCGATGGCTACTATCAGGAACCTGCGCTGCCCAGATGCAGGAGGAAAGGGACCAAGGATGTCCATTCCCCACTGAGCAAATGGCCATGGAGAGAAGAGTTGGAAGAGTGGCACCACTGATTGACACTATATGCAGGCATGGCATTGGCAGCGGTCACACTTCTTCATAAAGTCAGCTGCGTTCTCCCTCATAGTCTCCCAGTAGTACCTTTGGCAGAGGGCTTTGTATGCTAACATTCTGCCCCCCACATGATTCCCGTAGAGGCCCTCGTGTATCTCTTGGAGTACGAAGGCCACCTCTGAGGGTCTCAAGCACTTCAGAAGTGGGTAAGAGTAAGACCTGCGATAGAGTTGCCTGTCTGTCAGTACAAAGTGCGTAGCCTTCTTCTTGACGAGGTCGACCTCTACGCGATCTTCCGGTATGGCACCGTCGATGATGTATCTGATGTACCGATCCATCCAACTGGATTTCGGGATGACTTGCTGGACTTCCCCAGAAGCCTCGTAACTTGGAGCTTTGAGGTACTTGACGTAGGCACACCCCAGCGATGAGTCCAGTAGGGTCGCGAGCTTGGAGAGGGCATTGGCGCGAGCATTCTCTCTACGAGAAATATGGGAGATGCTGAAGCCCTGGAAGCTCACCGTGTTCGAGCGTACTTGCTCCAAGTACTTTAATAATTAGGGGTCTCGGGCCTCGAATTCTCCTGAGACCTGTCCAGCCACCAGCTGAGAGTCGATGAAGACCTTCAGGTTGGGTACACCCAACTTGCAGGAGACTCTCAATCCCGTGAGGAGTGCCTCGTACTCTGCCTGATTGTTGGTGCTCATGAATTAGAAATGGAGTGGGCACTTGATGCGGAACTAAAATGCATGCATAAGTATTTTTGTATTTTTTTATATTAAGAGTTAGATATTTAAATCCCAAAGATCAAACCAAGAACCTAAGTAAAGAGTTCTATGCAAACAAGAAGCAATCGCATGCAAAATAGGACCTAAAAAGTAATAGAAAAGAGGACTGCCGATGTTGAGAAGTCTTGGTTGGGCTAGTTCCCCTTCAAGAATGCTACTGGCAAGCAGTAAGGGTGTACCTGACAATGGTTGAAGTGCCTGATCAAGATCGTATGCGAAGGGATCGCTCTCACTCCCGGATGCGGCCTGGATGATCAAGCCGAAGACTTGCGGATTCTCGACTTTCAACCCGATGATCCGATCACTGCCCAGTTGGAGTCGTTGGATTTGTAGACTTCGAGGGACCTACAAATAGCGTGTCAAGGGTTAGGAATTGAAGAAGGGATGAAGGAATAATTGAAAAATAGCAAGGGAAAAGTATGAATGATGTTGGGCGGCCAAGGCTTGGAGAAGATGCTTTTAGGGTTTGATGATGGCTGGAGACTGGGCCCAAGAGACAAGGAGGAAGGAGGGGCTCACACAGAATCCCCTTGGCATACAACAATAAGCGCACAGCAATTGGAAAACTCAATTATATTTATCAAAATTATCAAGTTTTCCAACAAGGAGTCCCTTATATAGAGTCATGAGACTTAGGGCCCAAGCAAAAGAAAACAAGGAAAATAAAGGGTACCCACTTTCTTCCTAAAGTGTGGGGCTGAATACATGGAAGAAAACACTCTCATACCATACAAAATCCCTCCAAACAAGGTAGGTAATGGGCATCCAAAGGGGGGGACCAAGGGGCGCCAACTTCTTACTTCTCTTGGCTTGGGGTGGACCACTTCTTTCCTAAGCAAGCTTGCATGAATCATGGGATTCATGTTTATCTGTTTTGACTTTCCTTCTTATCATGCTGGCATGTAGAGTTGGTGTGCTTGGGGTGTGGAAGGGATGTGCCGGCGTGTGGTCATCAACTCCTCATGCATGGGCCGACTTCATGATCCTCCAAGTAATCCTAGGTGGCAAAATCCAAGGTGTGACTGGGACTTCATGCGGCCGCTAAGGTGGCATATTGGGTGGTGTCCTTCACATGCTTGAGCCCTCTTCAATTGGGCTCGACTCAATACAGACTCAATACAACTGGACATGATTACAAGACTCAGAATATGATTAGCTCAACATGAGTTGACTTGACCGACTGATCCAAAATCCTAATGGTATGGATCAAATGCTACATACAGGACTCAATTGTGAAAAGGCCAAAAATATGACTCAGGGGCCAAAGTGGGGACTCAAATAGGCTAAGCCCTTATTACAAATTAGACTCAAACACTACTATGTAATCCACAGAGGGTTTAGAAGCCTCTGTCTTATTCTAATGCCTCTGGTATCTGCACCAGCACTCAGCTACGACCCCATTACCATTGGCGAGAATGAGGCCTGCTCCTCTCCCTCCCGAGTTGGATGCACCATCGACGTGGAGGACCCAAACCTCCTCCTCGGCCTCGAGCTCCGTTCGGCACTTTGAGAGGATATTCTATGACTCCTCGCCCATGCCTGCACACTCGACCAGGAAATCGATCAACACCTGGGCCTTCTAGGATGACCTCGATCGGTATGCGATATCGAACTTGCTGAGCTTCAGAGCCCACTAGGCCAGATGCCCGAACGTATTAGAGCGACTAAGTATGGCTCTCAATGGTTGGTCCGTTAGGACCACAATCGAGTGTGCTTGAAAATATGGCTTGAGGTGCTGAGCAGACATTATGAGTGCAAAAATTAGTTTCTCGAAGCGAGTGTACCTGATCTCCGCATCCCGGAGGAGCTTGCTAACATAGCACACTGATTTCTAAGCTCCGTCTTCATTTGTGTGGACAAGGACCGAACTAACGGCCCCTGGGGTAACCCCAGGTAAAGCAGGAGCTCCTTTCCATCCTCTAGCCTGGAGAGCAGCGGTGGTGACACCAAAAATTTCTTCAGCTCTTTGAAGGCTTCCTTGCGCTCCTCAATCCAATTGAAGTCATGCACCTTGCATAGCGCCTTGAAGAAAGATAAGCATCGGTCAGCAAATTATGAAATGAACCAACTCAGGGCTGCGATCTGGCCTATGAGGCGCTGGACTTACTTCTTCAAGGTGGGATGCTCCATGTCGACAATTTCTTGAACCTTCTCAGGGTTGGCTTCGATCGCCCTCTAGGTGACCATGAAGCCTAGGGACTTCCCAAGTGCCACGCCGAAAGCACACTTGTCAGGTTCATCTTCATCTGATGCAGGCGAAGGTTCTGGAAAGCCTCTGCCAAGTTCTCGACATGGTCCGACCTCGGCTTGCACATGACAAGCATGTCATCCATGTAAACTTGCATGTTATAGCCGATCTGGTCCTTGAAGACTTTGTTGACTAGCCGTTGGTACGTGGTGCTAGCATTCTTCAGGCCAAATGGCATCATCCAGTAGTAGTACATCCCCTGGTCTATGATGAAGGTAGTGTGCTACTCATCCTTTGGGTGCATTCGGATTTGATTGTACCCGAAGAATGCATCCATAAAGGAGAGCAAATGGTGCCCCGAGGTGGCGTCCACCAGTTGGTCAATCTTCGAAAGAGGAAAGCTGTCCTTTAGACAGGCTTGGTTGACATCGGTGTAATCTACACAGATCCTCCATTTTCTATTATTTTTCCTGACCATGACCATGTTCGCCAGCTAGCTAGGATACTATACTTCATGAACAAAATCAGCTGCGAGGAGCATCTCCACCTCCTTGTTAACCGCACGTTGCCTCTTCGGGGCAAAGCATCTCTTTTTCTGTCGGACCGGGCGGCACTTCGGATCGATGTTCAACCTGTGAGTAATGATGTTAGGGAGAATCCCAGGAATATCTGCCATAGTCCAGGCAAACATGTCCGCATTCACCTAGAGGAAACTCAACAGGCAGACCTGCTCTTCTACTTGTAGCTGGGCTTCGATCTGCACTATCTTTTTTGGATCCGTTCCAAGGGGATACATCAGCAGAAGCTCAACCAGGCTGACCCTGGGTCCTGTGCCCTTTGGTTGAAGTCATCGATGCTGGGGTCCTCCTCAGTACCTTTAGCCCTTGAGATAGCTTGCAAACAGTGTTGAATCAGTTAAGTGCCCCCCTCATCTCTCCTATGCCATAAGGAGTGGGGAACTACACCAGTTGCCGCTTGGTGGAAATGATCACATGGAGCAGATTGAGCTCGGGAAGGCCAAAGATCACATTGTAGGCCAAAGGGAGCGAAACAATCATGAAGGTCATCATGACAGTGCTCTGCCGAGGTGGTGATTCGGTAGTAACGGGAAGAGTAATCTCTCATTCAACCCCCGTAGAGTCCCCAGTAAAGATAATAAGGGGGGTGTGTACGGGCTTCAATTGAGCAGAGGATAAATTCATCCTGGAGAAGGAATCGTAAAAAAGGACATCAACCAAACTTTCACTATCGATCATAATCTGCTTTACAGGATGCCTGGTAATCATCATCTCGATAACCATGGCATCATTATTTACATTTTGGTTCCCAGATCCATCCTCCCTCATAAAGGGGAGTACATTTTCGAACCTCTCCCCCTCCTGGGCCCTCTTAGAAGTGCGCTACATTCCCTAGCATATTATACCCACAAGCTTCTCGGCGGGTTGGTGTCGACTGGAGGGACAGGAGGAAGAGCTGCAAGCGCTTGAGGTTCTGCCGGAGTCTTTCCCCCACGAACTTTTCGAGATAACCCCTCCTTATCAGATCTTCAATCTCTCTCTTAAGGTGGCGGCATTCCTCGGTGTCATGGCCGTGGTCACGATGAAACTGGCAGTACTTCATTTTATCGCGACTGTTGGATGGCCTCAGCAGGGGAGGGCAGCGTAAGTAGCGCTCGCCCTCATTTTTCATGAGGATTTTTGATCTCGGGGCAAGGAGAGGTGTGTATCTTTCTTTTGGGATGGGGTCGTTCTTCGGCTTTGGCCCTGGTTGGAAGTTCAGGGTTAGTCCGGGCCTCCGCATCCCGGATGTCTCTCCCAGAGGCTGCTTCTTCAGCAACTTCCCATCCAACTCTTTCCTGGTGCAGTCCGCCTCCTCGGTGCGAATGTATTTATGGACACGGAGGAGGAGGTCAGAGTACATCTTCGGTGGCTTCTTGTCTAGGAAGTAGGTCAGACGGGAGGTCTTGAGCCCTCTCTTCAGTGCCAGCATGGCGACGGGCTCATCCAAGTTGTAGATCTCCAATGCAGCAACCTTAAAGCGGGTCGCATAGTCCTGCAAGGATTCATGGTCCTATTTCCTAACGAAGAAAAGACTGTCTACTTCTCGTGGCACCTTTCGATAGGCGTCGAAGTAAGCCACAAATCTCCTTTCTAGCTATGTAAAGGAGTTGATGCTTTCGGGCTCGAGGCAGATAAACCAGACCCGAGCAGCCTTTCAAAAAGTGGTTGGAGAGGCGATGCAGATGAGGATGTCGATTATCCCTTGGACTCTCATGAGAGCCTTATAGCTCTCGAAGTGGTCCAAAGGGTCGGTGGCCCTATCGTAGGGATCCACATGGGGCATACGGAACCAACTCAGAATCGACTCCTCTTGGATTTCTCGGGAGAAGGGGGGATGGGAGTTGTTGCCGATCTCGCCGCCACGCCCGTGCCTCGGATCCGCCGATCCCACCAGACCGCCTTGCTCCTGGGGCCTCCTGGCCAGAGGGAACCTGCAAGAGAGGGTCAGAAGACCCTGGCCGGGGATCCCGGCGAGGGAACTCCGACGGTCAAGTTAGTAGACGGCGAGAAGGAACAGATTCTCCAAGACGGGCCTCCGAAGGAGTCCCAGACTCAGAGAATTTACTAGCAAGAAGGGTGTTGTAGGGACCAGAAACCCGGCCGGGCCTCCTTGCCGAGCTCATGCCAAGCGATCCCCTCTCGGGACCCTCGATCTTACTCTCGGAGAGGGGCTTTTTGGCCGCTATTTCTTCCTCGTCCCCGCTTACCTGGTCGCCTCCAATTTCCTTCCTTTTATCTC
Source organism: Areca catechu (assembly GCA_021397845.1). NCBI lineage: Eukaryota > Viridiplantae > Streptophyta > Magnoliopsida > Arecales > Arecaceae > Areca > Areca catechu. The sequence continues at coordinate 199,602,189 of CM038039.1, read as the reverse complement.
CTCCCGCTGCCTGCCTGTCTTCTGCTCTTGGGAGGCTCCCCTCTCCATCCTTTTCTCTTTCCCTTTTTGGTTTTGAGGGCCAGGGGGCTTTCCGACCTCGTTCGTCGAGCCCAGCGGGGAAAGGGTAAAGAAAAGGGGGGTGGCGCCGGCAGGGCGGCCGGTCAGACCTCGGGCCCAGTGAGGGCGCTCTCCTTCCTAAGTGCTGGCGCTGTCCGTTGATGGGCCCTGTTTTGTCAGAATCGCATCTCTCGATTGCAGGACCTGTCGGGCCGACGTAAGTGGTGTTTCGCGTGCCGCCGCCATCTGTACGGGGCGCTGTCTGTGGTGCGCATGGCTCGAGGGCCAACCTCGGAACCTGCACCTCCGCTCTTTGGGACCTTCTCCGTACGGGCGGCCTGATCTCGGTCGAGGTGGACCCCTCCCAGGCGGACACCTGGCGAGGTGACAGAGGGGCGCCTGGCTTCGGCCGAGGTGGACCCGTCTCCGGGGGTCACCTGGCGAAGGAGTGAGGGAGCAGCCGACCTCGGTCGAGGTGGACCCCTCCTGGGTGGACACCTGGCGAGGTGGCAGGAGGATGCTTGGCTTCGGCCGAGGTGGACCCGTCTCCGGGGGCCACCTGGCGAAGGAGCGAGGGAGCAGCCGACCTCGACCGAGGTGGACCCCTCCTGGGTGGACACCTGGCAAGGTGGCAGGAGGACGCTTGGCTTCGGTCGAGGTGGACCCGTCTCCGGGGGCCGCCTAGCGAAGGGGCGAAGGAGCAGCCGACCTCGGCCGAGGTGGACCCCTCTTGGGTGGACACCTGGCGAGGCGGCAGGAGGACGCTTGGCTTCGGCCGAGGTGGACCCGTCTCCGGGGGCCACCTGGCGAAGGAGCGAAGGGGCCCGGCTCGACCTCGGCCCTGGTGGGACCGTCTATGGGCGCCACCTGGTGAGGGAGCGGGGGAGCAGCCGACCTCGACCGAGGTGGACCCCTCCTGGGTTGACACCTGGCGAGGTGGCAGGAGGAGCCCCGTGCCGAACTCGACTTCGGCGAGGGTGGTAACATCTCGGGATATCACCTGGCGAGGTAGCCTGGGGGGGGCAAGGGCCGAGCTCGACCTCGGTAGCGTGGGAGCCGAGGCTGACTCGGCCGAAGAAACCTCCACGTGGCTCAATCATACCTGACGGAATCTGAGCCCGGCCATGTCATCATTACGGCCGTAACAGGAGTCATGGTCCACTAGCTTACAGGAGGAGCCCTGCATGTTTGCAAACTGGCGGGATAGTTCCACCAGCTTATGCTCCTGTTCCTCCAGATGCTTTTCGGCCATGCACCTGATGGCCTCGTCGGTGGAGCCTTCTGTCGAGGCCGTCAGAGGAGATGAAGTTGACAGCTGAGGGGGGTCGCAACGGGGAGCCTTGCCTCGATGGCTTTGGTGATGTTTAGTAGCAGTGTGCTCAAAGACCGGAGACCGGCTCTCCCGGTTAATTGACCCGGTCCACTATCTCTTCGTCGGGGTCCGGTGGCTTCCCCGAGGATTAGTCGCGGCCCACGGTAGTGACGGCTTTCCTTGGAAGGAATGCAGGCTATCGCGGGATACGGCGGCTTAGGCCATAGGGGTCCTTGGCTGTTGGCTGGTGGCTCGGGACCGGTGCTGATGCTGTAATTGTCTCACTGTCGCAGTCAGAACCTGCATCTACTGGGTAAGCGCGGCTAGCTGGACATCCACCGAAGGCGGTTGTGGTGGAGCGGGAGGTTCCCTCTCCGGGCTGTGTGGGCCCTCATGAGAAGGAGGGTCTCCCGCGCGGCTGGTGAAGACCTCCCGCGCACGTGTCACCACCATGCTTTGGGTGGAGTTGTTTGCGAGGGGATTGGCTTGAATCAGACTGTGTCCTGTCCCCCTTCCTGGTATGCCAATTTGTTGCCGCCTACATTGCCGTGGCCTGCAGCTCGAAGATGGCACTGGACGTCGACCTCGCCACCCAGAATCTTGCTCGCATGCCTGGACCTACAAAAAAGAAGAGACCCAGGCTGGGGATCCCGGTAGGGGCACTTCGACGGTCAAGTCAGTGGGAGATCTAGGGGAACAGATCCTCCATGATGGATCCCTGTCCGGTCTCCATGCTAGGAGGAGGTTTAGCTTTCAAAGAAAAGAGTAGAGTGGGAACAGTAATAGTGAAGGAGAGCTTGAGCTGTGGTGGCTATGTCCATCGAGACTTTTCCGACGAGTTCTCCAGTAGCTCAGAGTGCTCTCTCTCGCTAACTCTCCTCTCGCTCGCCTTTGCTTGCTTACCTCATTCGAAGCCCTTGGAAGTTCCTTTTAGGCCATGGATCCTCTAAACTACCCACCTCGGGTTCTCCCCCTCTGGGGGTGCTCGAAGATCAACGACCGGTAGCGCCCCGTGGGGCGTGCCCCAGTGCCCCCTCCCTTCATGGTAGGGAGTTGCGTTGCGGGTTATGACTTCCAGGCTGGTCGCCACACTTTGAGAAATTTGGCAGGACCTCGATCTGGGGGTAGCCGCACCCAGGTTTAATCCCCTGGCATGGCTTTCTCCTTCTGAGTGGTGCAAATGGTCGGTCGAGGAGTGCAGCACCTTGATTGGAGCAATTTTTCCTATCTTGTGTAAACAATGACGGATAAGATCCTGGCACCCTAGGGGGTGCCCCTTCGTAGGCCTTGGGCGGCGTGCTGCCGCCCAAAGGATGCAGTGGTGTCTCCTTCTTCCTGCCTTAGGATTTTTGAGGCGCGGTGGACCCTGGCCGTTGGGGTAGCTTTGGGTCGGTAGACCTCTCCCACCGAAGGGTGCTTGGCCCGAAAGGAGGGGGCTCGACTTCAGCCGAGACGGGCTCGACCTCGAGGGAGTTGCCTGGTGAAGGAGCTTGAAGAGAGGGGGTTCGACTTCAGCCTAGACGGGCTCGACCTCGAGGGAGCCGCCTTGTGAAGGAGCTCGAAGAGAGGGAGCTCGACTTCGACCGAGGCGGGCTTGACCTCAGGAGAACCGCCCGACGAAGGAGCTCGAAGAGAGGGATCTTGACTTCGGCCAAGGCGGGCTCGACCTCGAGGGAGCCGCCCGGCGAAGGAGCTTGAAGAGAAGGAGCTCGACTTCAGCCGAGGCGGGCTCGACCTCAGGGGAGCCGCCCGGTGAAGGAGCTCAAAGAGAGGGAACTCAACTTTGGCCGAGGTGAGCTCGACCTCGAGGGAGCCACCCGGCAAAGGAGCTCAAAGAGAGAGAGCTTGACTTCGGCCGAGACTGGCTCGACCTCGAGGGAGCCGCCCGGCGAAGGAGCTCGAGAAGAGGAGATGACATGGTGACATCTACCAGCGTGGCTGCCAACTGAATCCGAAAGGAATTCCACATCAGCAATCTTGCCATATCACCAAGTTTATCTCCCATCCCTTTTCTATGTAAAAAAAAATTGGTCACTTATCAGCCATGTGACTGATAATTACACGGATTTATTCTTGAGAACTTTTTATCATTCTTTTTTTTTTTTTTTTAATAGAACAAAATGGAGGGAGGAGTTAGACCCCGGGCATGGCCACCCCTAGACGGTCCCCCAAACCTAGCCAGGGAATGTTCGATACACGGCGTATATTAAATTTTCCATAGCCATTTCCCCACCCGAAGGTGAGTACGTCAACCTGACTACCAGGTAGCATTAGCCAAGTAAACGGGATTTATTATATATACATCTCTAACTTTTTTCACTATCACCGGCCAACAGGGGCTCCAGGATTATTTTATTAATTGTTCTCTTTTTTTAATTTTACTCCCTGACTATTTTTCTATTTTTTATTTTAACCTCGGACTTTCTCGTCAAAATATGTCCAAACCAAGACTCAAACCCCTGCCAGCTAGTTGTAAGAAAAGTCTCACAACCAATTACACCACTCATCAGTGGCTTTCCTCGTTCCCTTTACCAAAAGGAGATCTAAGAAAATCAAAACAAAAAGAAACACCTCATGGCAAAATTTTTTAAAATAATATTTTTTATTAAATATTTTTTTGATAGACTTATTATTAAATATTTAATATTTTTTATTAAATATTCATGGAACATACTCCATTCTAAACATATTTACAGATCTAGATTATTTTGAATATATTTAAAAAAAATACGAACAAGAAAAAAGGTATGAAAATTTTGCGGAGAACATGTAATTAAAGTCATAGCTACGAGTTCCCACTTTAAAACTTAATAAAAAACTTAAAAAATATTTTTTTAAAAAAACTAAAATTAAAAAATATATAATAATATGATATTATAATAATATATTATAATATATTATATATTATAATAAATATTTTATATTTTAAAAATATAATAAATATATTATAATATATTATATTATATATTATAATTATATTATAATATATTTGTTGATGCGTGTATATTATTCGTGGCAATGGTTGCAGCATCACATTAAATGCAATCGATGCAGCACGACGAGACAAAAAGTTCATCGAGCAGTGGGACTGGAGACAACAGGGCGCGAGTGCATTAATGTTGGTGTGAGCTGGGGGCATGATGGGCACCCGCCTGTCCATGCCCCTTCAGACTCAATCTCGTCACGCGATGAGTTCGGTAGCCAGGATGGTGTGGGCTCCACCGCATGTAGCATCCATTGGTATGGCAAGGATGATGGAAGTCATCGAGATGGTAACAACCACCTAGCACATCGGTGGCATTCGGCCTTGTGCATGTGCAGTCGCCCAGTTGCACCATTGGGGCATTCCTGGCTGTCACACCGTGCGATGGATCCGACCACCATAGAGGCGATGGCTCCACCGCACGTGGTCCTCAGGTGCGACAAGGCTAACGAAGGCCATCGGGATGGCAACCATCGCTCGAGGGTCGATGGTATTCGGCCTTACGCACGTGCAGCTGTCTGGTCACATTGTGGGGGTGTTCCCTCAATCACTTATTATGATGGGTCCAGCCATCATGGCGATGCATGGCTCTACTGCATGCGATGCTCGTCGTTACGGCGAAACCAATGGAAACACCCCATATTAAAATAATATACTATAATATAAATAATAATAAATATTATTATTTATATATTATAATATATAATATGTACCATAATAGATAATATATAGTATATTACTTATAAACTCTATGTAATATAATATATATTATCTATTATGGTATATATTATATATTAAATATATAAGTAATAATATATATTATTATTTATATTATAGTATATTATTTTAACATGAGGTGTTTTCATTGGTTATGTCGCATCGACCAGCATTGCATGCGATAGAGCCCTGTAGCGTCGTGGTAGACGGACCTGTTGTGCTATGCAATCAACGAGAATGCCCCCATGGCATGCCAGGCGACTGCCATCCTGATAGCCTCCGTCAGCCTTGCTGCATCGATGAGGGCTATGTGCAGTGGAGCCGCACGTCACCATGGCGGTAGGACCCATTGCATGGACGACCAAACAGCTACACATGTGCAAAGCCGGATACCACAACATGTTGGGCGGTGGTTGCCATCTCAACGGCCTCTATTAGCATTACTGCACCGATGGATGCTGCATGAGGTGGAGTCGTATGCCATCCTAACTGTCGGACTCGTCGCATCGCATGATTAGATCTCGAAGGACACGAGTGTCTAGTTCCATCGTGTGCTAGGCTTGCACCAACACCGACATGCTCGGTCCCATCACCTCCGATCCTGTTGCTCGACAGGCTTCCCATCCGGTCATGCCGCATAGATGGCATCGCGACCAGTGCACAAACATCAACAAATTACTATATTATAATATATAATATATAATTTAATATTTTAATTTATTTATTATATTTTAAATATAAAATATATTATAATATATTATTAAATATTATGTTATTATATTTTTATATTTTTTATATTTTTATTATTTTTTTAAAAATAAATTTTTATTTTTTATTAAATTTTAAGTGAGAACTCACAAGCTACCGTTGGGACTTGAATGAGAAATTGCAGGCACAGCTGTATTATCTTCACGTAATTTCCATATCTTTTATGTTTGTACTTTCCTTTTCACGTATCTAAAAATAGTTTAGATTTATAAATATATTTAGGGTGGCACTCATTTTGTAAATATTTAATAAAAAATATTATTTTTTAACAAAAATTAAGATTTTTTTTTTAAAAAAAAAAAAAAGGGAAGAAGGGAAATATAAAAGAGGGTGTATTTCTAGAAAAGGAATATTTGCAGGTGCAGTTGAAGGACGTAGGGGTGTGTGTTGATGGATAGATAGATAGACAAGTCGGTTTCCGGTGCTTATTACATGACAGATGACATGGCAGAGGAAGAATCATCAGCTAAAATGCAAAGAAGAAAATTATTTAAAAAACAAAGCAATAAATATTGGACTTTTTTTATAATCATAATGCAAAGCTCAAAAGGACCCAACACAGTATCGCAAAGCATCCAACTCAATTCTAGCTTTTGTCATGTTTAGATAGTGTTTGCATGATAAAAAATTATTCCTTAAATAGAAATAGGTATTCTTTAAAAATAATTTATTCTCGTTGTTATTTTTAATTTCTGTTTGGATGAAAATCCGATATTCCATCTTATTTCGATGCAATTAATGCTGTGTTATTCCAAATGATATTTGGATGATATAAGAATAAACCTGTATTCCACTAGGAATAGGAAAGGAATTTTTATAAAATTCTAATAATACCCCCGATCGATTAATAAGATAAAATGAATTATAAAATTTCTTTTTAATCATATATTTAAATAAATATAATTTTTTATTCATATTAATTTATTATTATGATCTATTAAAAAACTGTTATACTAAATAACTTACCAGTATGGTATATTTAAATAAGTAATTAAATTAATTTATTGATATTAAATTATGATTACGATGTATTAAATTATGATTATGAGTCGGGGAGAAGAGAAGAATGGAGAACATAAAATCGGGATGGCACTGCCCCTGGAATCCACAAAAGAAGAATAACGCTATTCCATGGGGACCGATGAAAAGCAATTATCCAGAATTACATGCATTGACAGGAATAAGCGGTATAAGTTATTTTTCATCGATAATAAGACTGTTTGACAGAATAAGCGGGACAAGATCTAATTCTACCTCATATTTCCCTTCTAAACACTGTCTTAAAGTTCACGTTGCAAGGATATGTATACTGATGTCATTGTCATTCAAGTGTAAATAAAACTCTATGTTTGCGGTCAGGATTTGCGAATCGATTATACATATCACATAAGAAGACAACAGCAGGTTCCAAGAAAAAAAAAGAAAAAAAAAGAAAAAAAAAAAAACACTAGAGTGTGCCACTTAGTTTCCCTGTCCGTTCTCCGTACATTGGTGTGACAAGGGCAAGATAAGATACCAAGACAAAGCCTCCAGATTCTCGCAGTTGCCATTGTTGGGCGAAGAACTCCATGCCATTATTTTCTCCAAAGATAAAAGCAGCATACTAAGCGGTTCATCCATTCCTTCAGGCCTTACTTTTGTTTGAACTTCCAAGGCATGGATCGAACAGTCGAGATCTTCTCTCTTTCTTCCCCGTTTTACTTTTTCACTTTTTTAAAAAACTTATTTTTTACTTAATTCTTTTCACTTACTATATATAACATCAAAATTTATATGTAGTTAAAATGGAAATTCTCAAAAAGAAAAATACTTTTGGGGAAGAGGGGTGTAAGATCCTTAGCAAAAGAGACCATCGAGCTCGCTTACTGCCGCCGACTTGTTCCACGATCATCCATAATTCCTCTTGCACATGTTAATTAGTATTTTTTTTATGCTGAAAATTTAGACACTAGTTCTAATTGTATCATTTGATAATGTTGCACAACCCTTTTTGGATGCCTTAGATCCATTTTGAATTGTAAGTAGGTTTTCTACGTTCCTTTTTATTTACCAGGAAGAAATAGAAAAGATATATCAATAAAATAAAAGAAAAAAAATAAATAAAAACAAGGCATATCAAAACCCTATTGCTTTGCTGATTTTTCCTCCACCTTAATATATGTGCCATTTCTCTCACCTTCTAGTAACCTCTCATTGGGTTAGGGTTTTCAATCACAACAAATTTTGAAGAATATGTTACAAATCGGGATGTTTATATTCATTATCTTGTCATTTAACTGTGTAAATATGAGGCATTAAACTACTTTCAGGGTGCTTAATTGCAAGAATAGTCATAATGATCATGATGGGAATATTGCATAAAAGATAGAAAGAAAGACAAAGGAAAATCAACATAAAAACATATCTTGCCTAGTTGCTAATTTTGCATGCAGTTGTCTTTAGATCTATAGAATAGAATATGGTTGTATTTTTATCTTCTTCTTCTTCTTCTTCCTTTCTTTTCTTTCTTTCTTTCTTTTTTTTTTTTTTTTTTTTTTTTTTTTTTTTTTTTGGATCAGATAGAAACATGGTTGATGAATTGTAATTTGCCAAAAGTCTTAGTCATCTCATCCATCCGATAACCACGTAAGCAATCAAAACTTGGGTAACGAAATTGTCGCACGTGAAAGGCTGCAAGTTTCAATTCAATATTGGTCTCACTCACCATTAGTTCCAAGTCAACTACCCGCACAAAAGCACGGTCCTTGATGGTTCTGCCTAATCCCTTCAAAAATTAAAAAAGAATAATTTATAGAGAGAAATATATATTCTTATATATTAGATGAGCTGTAAATATGAAATTAGTGGATCAGAATCTATAAATATAGAATTAGTAGACCAAGAATTGATCATAAGAGATCGTAGAGATCGTGAGATTTCATAGTTGACCAGAAATTATAAATATAGAATTAGTGGACTAAGAATTGATTGTGAGAGATTGTAGAGACTATGAGAGATTATAGGGATTGACATATTATGAGAATCTTTTACCTATTTTGTTTTTGCATAGATTGGCCAATATGGCATATATATATATATTGTATTTGATCTTTAATAACATCATGAAAGAAATTTCATCTTAATTTCAAATTTTACATGGTATCAGAGCAAAGATTGTGATATCAACGAAATCATAGTAGCCTTTTCAATCCATGACTTCAACTTACCATGGCTGATTAGAAGAAGTTGATAGAGATATCGTCATCATACCAGATGAATTCCTCGGATAATCTAGGAACCCTATTGGTCTACTGCTCCTTTACTAGTAGCAATAATTTGACATGGACAAGGACGATAAAGAAATCCCTACAAGCAAAGAACAAGCTCAGATTTGTTGATGAAACTTTGAAAAAGCCAGATGCTAATGCACCTGAGGCAAATCATTGGATGATTTGTAATTCAGTGGCTGCTTATTCTGCTCAAACCATAAATCCGATCCAAAGTTCGACCTGAATGGCCTCAACCTTCACCAACTAGCAATATCAACAACTTTTGGCACTCTTGAGATCAACCAAACAAATATCAAGCAAAAATTTTACTTACAATGATACCGTAGACTGGATACTAGATATGGAAGTCTCAATGCACATGACTAGATGACTAGAGTATCTTAATTAATGAAACCAACAAAGTAGAAGCATCACATCCTATACAACTCTTAAATAAGAGGATATTAAGTTCAGGCTAAGATGATGGGATGAGTGCAATTAGATCCAAATTTAATTTTGCAAGATCTTTTTTATGTTCCTAGTTTTACTTGTAGTTTGATTTTAATTGGAAAGTTGATAGTAGATCTAAATTTCTCGGTGATAGTTTTTTCAGATTTTTATCTTGTACGGGACCTTACCTCGAAAAAGCTGATTGGAGTGGATGAATTGCGGGAAGGGGTCAATAAGCTTGGGCACGTTGCACCATTGTTGACATGTCAAGCAACCATGATAGAGAACTATGGTTTATGGCATCGACAACTAGGTCATCCGTCTCACCATGCTTTAAATTTAATTTCTAGATTTTCAGTTAATAAGTCCTTTAGTAATTCCTGCAATATATGCTTACGCTCGAAATGAGTTAGAGCACCTTTTAATGTTAGTAAAAAAAAGCTACTATCATCTTTAATTTAATTCATTATGATTAGTGAGAGCCTTATAACATGGCATCCCTATTGGATGCACGATATTTCTTGACCATAATTGATGATCATAGTTGAGGAACTTGAATATCTTTTATGAAGAAAAAATATGAAATATGTGGACTACTGATAAAGTTCTATAATATGGTTAAAACTCATTTGGATACATAATTTAGATAATCATATCGGATAATGATCAAAAATTTATGTTGGGTCCGCTACAGCAGTTTTACTCAAATAAGGGGATAATATACCAAACCTCTGGCATTGATACTCCGCAACAAAATAGGAGAGTAGAATGAAAGCACCGACATATCCTTAATATAGCAAGGGCCTTGCACTTTAAGACGAGACTACCTGTTAAGTTTTGGGATGAGTATGTCTTAATAATTATTTATCTCGTTAATTATGCCCCAACATGTCTTTTATCAGGGAAGGCACCTTACGAGATTCTTTTTGGACGAAAACCAAATTATGATCACATTTAGAGTTTTGGATCCATTTGCTTTGCTCATTGGAAATCACAGGTTTGTGATAAATTTCATGAAAGGGCTCGGAATTGTATCTTCATTGGTTATTCATATGCCCAAAAGGGATGGAAACTATATTATCTCAATACACAAGAAGTTTTTATCCCAAAAGATGTAGTTTTTAGCAAAGAAAAGTTTATAGAATTTGAGGCTAATAATGAAAGTGGGCCAATCATGCCATTAGCATTTGAAAAAGATGATGTGATCGATTCAAGCTCAATACAAAATATGCATGGTTGCCAGATCTCTATAGATGAACCAGTAGCTTAACTAGACATAGTTCCTTTAATTAAGACCAGTGCTATCGAACTCAGTGAGGTGCCCAACAGTTTGCAAGTCTAGTCTGAATCAAGTCCAGAAATACAATAGCCTAACTAGAAAAAATTATGTTGGACAGGGCAAGCGAGCTTGAGGCACATGATGAGATGAATTAGATAGAGGCCCAAACTACAAGGCCCAGAATGATGCACAAAACACTAGCCCAAAACACTAGCCCATCTACAGGACTATGTGCCATACCACCAAGCCCAAAGACTCCCCATGCATGACACCTGGCTCCATAATGACTTCAGCTATGGTCCATCCCATAGAAAACTTTATTTGTTATGATAAATTATCTTAATCTCACAAAGCATTTTTAGTAGCTTTTGATAAACATGTTAAGCCCAGAAGTTAATCTCAAGCAATGAAAGATCCTACATGGCAGGATATTATGATCCAAAAAATAAAGACACTTGAAGATAATAGTATATGGACCATGGAGGACCTCCCACCAAATAAGAAATCCATCAATTACAAATGGATATATAAGGTGAAGCACAGGACTGATGCCAGTATGGAGAGTTATAAGGCTCATCCCATTGTAAAGGAATTCACTCAGATCGAGGAACTCAATTTTTATGAGACATTTATAATGGTTGCTAAATTGGTGAGTATACATTACATTCCGACTATCTCAATTTTTAAGAAATACTTCACTAAATAGACATACACAATGCATTTCGATATGGTGATCTTGAAGAAGAATACATGAGTATTCCACCAGGTTTCCATATTAAAAGGTAGGGCAAAGCTTACCACCTTCAAAAGTCACTTTACAGTCTCCAACAAGCCTCTAGAAATTGGTTTGCAATGTTTGCATTTGCCTTGCACGAATATATGTTCATTCAATCAGGGGCCAATCATTCCTTATTTATATATAATAAGGTGGTATACCTTCATGACTATTCTAGTCTATGTAGATGATTTAATATTAGCATGCAATGATTTAGATTAATATCAAAATTTCAAGACTTATCTGGGCACCTAGTTTCATATCAAGGATCTTGATCCTTTGAAATATTTTCTTGGCATTGAAATCGCTCAAAGCCCATCGAGATTATTCTTGTCCCGACACAAATATGCTTTGGACATATTAATCAAATATGGCATGCTTGGAGCTAGACTCGCCATTTCCCATGGAGTAGCAGCACCATCTATTAACAGATTCTAGCGAACCTATATCCGATCCAGGACAATACCAACACCTAGTGGGTTGTTTGATTTATTTGACCATCCAAGATCGGAGTTCTGCTACTCAGTCTATATCTTGTCTCAATTCATGCAGAATCCTTGATAGTTGCATTGTGTTGAAGCGATGCGAGTCCTTTCGATACCTCAAACAAAGTTCGGGATAGGGAATTTAAATTAGTACACCGACATCTTTGCAATTGACCACTTATTATGACTTGAATTAGGCTGATTGCCCAATGACGCAGCATTCCATCACTATATACTTTATTTTGCTTGGAGATTGTCTCATTTTCTAGAAGACCAAGAAGCAGACTACTGTATCCAGATCATCAGCAAAAACAAAATATAGATCCATGGTAGCCACCACTAGCGACTCCTATGGTTGCGCAACCTTTTGCGATCTCTCGGAATTGATCATGTTTAAGCCCATGTAGCTCTTCTACGATAATGAAGATAATTCTATCTTTCATAAATGAATGAAACATATTGAAATAGATTGTCATTTCATATGTGATCATCTAAAGCTTCGCGACATCATTATAGCTTATGTACCGAGCAAATTTCGGTTAGCTGATGTGTTCACAAAGGCCCTGGGATATGATCGATTTTGGTTTTTACTTGGTAAGTTGGACGTGATTGACATTTATGCACTAACTTGAGAGGAAGTATTAGATAAAATGTAAATATGAAATTAGTAGGCTAGAATATGTAAATATAAAATTAGCAGACGAAGAATTGATTATGAACAATTATAGGGATCGTGATTCCATAGTAAACCAAAATCTATAAATATAGAATTAGTGGATCATAAACTGATTGTGTCATTCCAATTTTATCGGACGTCTCCGAAGAGACGGTGCCCCCACTTCATTGCATCCATGGCATGACCCAGCTCTCCACTTCTAGCCATCTACTTGCCATATTCCACAATGCGTGTGCTTGTAGAGAAGCTCTAGTCGTTTAGAGAGAGAAGCTCCGGCGATGTCATTCTTAGAGAGAGAAGCTCCGGATGGTTGTAGAGGGAGAAGGTATAGCCATCCCCCTAAGGAGAAATCTTTGGGAGACATCAACGGAAGAGAGAGTACGCAGCGAGTAGCGAGTTTCTGGGGAGAACCCACGCCGATATGATGTTTCTAGGAATAGTCTATACAGGTCACCAAACCAACCAAGATGCCTACCTCTGATCTACTCGAACTTGTCAGCTTCTCGGAAGTTTATCAAGCCACCTCGACCGTCACCTGGTAGTGGGTGGACCACTGGTCCACTATCGAATGCAAAGTTCATCATGCTGTTAGGAGAGCGGGAAACCCACCCCAAAAGAGCTCTTTCACCAATGCACATCCTTTCACTGGTGCTCGGATGAGAGTTTATGGCCGGAAGAGATAGCTATCATTCTCCAACAATATCTCCGCCATGTTCCAAGGAAACAAAATGAATGGCTTGGACGAAACTCACCTTCCACCTTTTTCGGGAGTAAACCTCGTTCCCTTCCTTGGAAAAGAACCATACCCCAACCCGATCAGATGTTGCTGTTGGGAATTGATTCTTTTACTCCGAAAGTTATGTCTTATTAAATATCTTTTTATTTTCAATGAGCCTGCATGTCTTCCTCTTTTATTCTAGGAATATGAAACATATGTATTTCTCTCTTATCCTAGGAACGTGAAACGTATGTATTTTCTTTATTATCTTTGGAAGACTATGTAGAGATAACTAAGAAGAAATAAATGTGAGAAATACAAGTTTTTGTATGTAGTTCTTTCAGATTTTCTACATCTTATGTCTATGTTTTCTACTTATTTACCTAAGTTCAGGATTGGTATCAGAGCTCATTATCTTTCTTACGGGACCGTGGAAAAAGTTACCACAGGGGAGTTTGTTTTTCAGAATTATAAAAGATGGCTTCTTCAAATAGTTTCTCTCTTCCCTATATTCCGTTTTTCTCTGGTGAAAGCTATGATTTATGGGCAATCAAAATGAAGGCTTTCTTGATGGTAAATGATTTATGGGAAATTGTTGAAAATGGGTATGAAGCTTCGGTTGAAAATACTCAAATATCTGCCGAAGAACAAAGACTATTAAAGGAGAATTTTTCTAAAAATGCCAAAGCTCTCTTCTTCTTGCAATCTGTGATGTCATATAAAATTTTTCCAACCATAATGAATGCTTCTATAGCCAAGGAAGCCTGGTGTTGCCATCAAGATCATCGTGGCTCGTAGCTGCTGTCGACGTCGGATCGCTCATCATCTCCTTGGAGATGGCCTGCTCATTAGAACCTGCAAAACAGGATCAGATACCCGGGCCGGGGATTCCGGGGGGACACTCCGATGGTCAAGTCGGTGACGATCCAGGGGAACAGATCTTCCTGGTCGAGCCCCTTTAGATAGACTCCATGCTAGGAAGAGTGAATGGAGTGAGAGTGGGGGTGCAAGTGTGCTGGAAAAGATGGTGGCCGAGGTGGATCGGTCATCCTGTGTGGCCTCCTTTCCCTCACTTGCTTGGATGAGTGTTTGTGGTTTGTCTTGCGTTACCTCATCGCTGAGGGCATCGAAGGTTCTTTTAAGTCCAGGTGGTTGCTGAATGCCTACATCGGGATCTCTCCCGTGCTGGCAGGCACGTGCGGCAGTGTTCCGTGCCATGCTGTGGACGGGGCATATTTCCTGATTCATAATAAAGGAAGCTGCAATGCGCTTTGACATTCCTTCCGGTCGCTCCACTCTGGGAAACCTGGCAGGGCTTCGATTGGGGGGCTGCCGCTCCCGGGATTCAAATCCCCTAGTTGACTTCCTCTTCTGGATGGTGCAGGTGGTTGGTGGAAAGTGTGGCATCTCGGTCATGGGGCTTCTTCCTCTTCTAGTATAAGTGGTGGCTGCGGACAGTTATTATGATTTGATGGGTGCTTCCCCGTAGTCCTTCGGCGGCTCGCCGGTGCCTCGGGGAGGTGGTTCCGCCCCTTTGGTGGCCGACGGCATTGTCCGAGGTGGTTGCCGAGCTGGAGAGCTGGGACTCGGCTCTGGCCGGGGGGGCTCGACCTCCGAGGGGCTCTACTTGGTGGAGGAGGGCTGGGCTCGACTCCGGTCTAGGGGCTCGACCTTTGAAGGGCTCGACCCGGCGGAGGAAGGCTCGACTCCTGCTCAAAGGGCTTGACCTCGGAGGGGCTCAACCTGATGGAATAGGACTGAGCTTGACTCCGGTCCAGGAGGCTCGACCTCGGAGGGGCTCAATCTGGCGGAGGAGGTCAGCATGCGACTCCAGCTCAGAGGGCTCGACCTCGGAGGGGCTCGACCTGGCGGAGGAAGGCTGAGCTCGACTTCGGTCTAGGGGGCTCAGCCTTGGAGGGGCTCGATCCGGCGAAGGAGATCGCTTGGCTTCGGCCTAGGCACCCCGAGCTCGCGGGTGCCAACCTAGCAGAGGATGGAACTCAGCTTTGACGGGCCACCTCATCATTCTGGGAGAGCTCGGCCTGGCAAAGGAGTCCAAGATGTAGTGTCCACCGTGGTAGTTTTTCTGACATGGCATATGACAGAGATTACATGTCAGCTTCCTACAACATCATTTGCCCCCACTCTCGAGTCCCGTTGGTGCGGGGCGCTCGAGGCGAAGGGAGTAAATGCATGCGAACATGGAAAGGCAAGAATCTCGTGCAATGATGGCCATGATTGATGGCGTCTCGGGAAACAGTTTCTTCAGCCTACCCGGGGGAGCCACTTGGACACGTCCGAGGAGTAATTATTGCTGGCACAGAATTCAGAGTGGCCACAGTCGAAGCCAGATGCCAGTCCTGTCGATTATCGATACGTGGCGCGGATCCGAAGGTGGGGATCTATAACGGTATGGTCGGGCACTGGTCACTTCGAAAGGAAAACTAGCCTTTCTCGAAGCATACCTTCTTTCAAATCCTACATGCCCGCCTTCATACCGAGGCTCCCCTTTCATTCTCCCGACCATTTTTGTCTCCCAAAGTTCACAGTAGGTTAGTCTCCCTTCTTCTCATCTCGGTTGAGTAGGATCTACTTCCTATGGCCTGGCTCATCTCCGAACCCTCATCCACTTTTCCCTTCTTTCTGCTTCTTTCCTCCATCTTCTTCATCATGTCTCGCTTCGAACCATAATTTTGTCCCATAACTAAACAGGGTGAGGCCGGTCCCTCTAGGCCGAGATCGCCGTCTTCTTCCTCTTCCGATGAGGAGGGGGAGAAGATGCACTTTGAGCTCAGTAGGAGGCATCCCCTTAGTGGCATAGTCATTAGGGAACTTGGACCTGTCCCCGCTCCTTCTCTTCCAACCAAACCCGTTCCTGATCCTCCTTGGTCCACAGGTCCTGGTGGGGTTGCTTCGACAATCTCAACCAAGAAACTGGAGACCATTCGGGATGCCTACGTATTTGATCGATACCCCTAACCATTCTTACAAAAGAAACGTCACTGCTATAAGAGGCAGGTTTATCTCTCTTAAACAGGCAGCGCAGCAACCTCGGGGCACTCGAGTCGATCCCTTCGCCGACCCCCGCAAGAGCTACCCAGGGTACTAAATCTTGAGTCAGCTCGCTGGAGACGAGCACCGCAGCACCAACCAAGGGACGTTGACATGGCACCAGACCCAGCCTTACTAGTGGCACCCACATCCTCGTGGGCCCAGACCTTCATCCGGATGAACCACGAAGGTGCGAGCTGGCCCAGCCATCAATCCCCCCCAGCGAAATGACCAATTTTTTTCCCTGTGGAGACTCAAACCGAGACTTCGGCTCTGATACCAGTTGTTGGATCGATGCCCCTAACCATTCTTACAAAATGAATGTTCCTGTTATAAGATGCAGGTTTATCTCTCTTAAACAGGCAGTGCAGCAACCCCGGGGCACTCGAGTTGACCCCTCTGTCGACCCCCGCAAGAGCTACCCAGGGTACTAAACCTTGAGTCAGCTCGTTGGAGATGAGCACCGCAGCACCAACCAAGGGACGTTGACATGGAACCAGACCCAGCCTTACCGGTGGCACCCACATCCCTGTGGGCCCAGACCTTCATCCGGATGAACCACGAAGGTGCGAGCTGGCCCAGCCAACACTACGGCATCCTTTACTCCGTCCGGCTCTTGATCCCTTGACCAGGGGATCGGGTTACTTCTAGTAGCCCGGGCCAGATCATTTTTTATAAGGAGACCTTCTTAGGAGGACTCCATTTCCCTTTCCATCCCTTCTTCTTGTCGATGTTGAGCAACTATCGTTTGGTCTCTGCTCAACTCATCCCGAATGCCATAAGGACTGTCTTCTGCTTCATAGTGCTCTATCACTTCCACGGGATCGTCGCCCGTTTCTCCTTATTTAGAGCCTTCTTCACTCTGAAGCGCCACCCCACCGAGGAGGGGTGGTGGTCTCTTTTTTCTCGCCCAAGGGGCATCAAATTTGAACTCCCCTCTTCCATCAAAGGGTGGAAGAGCAAATTTTTCTTCGCCACCATCAAGGGGGTTGATTGGGTGTGGAGCAACCCAGATCGATCACCCAATCGAAACTCTATGGTCGAAGCAGCCGACAAAGATGTTTACGAGCTGCTCCACACTGCCCAGATTCCTTCCCTCGAGGTTCTGTTGTTAGAGAAGAATCTCCATGAGGCCAGGATCGGCCCAACACAGGAGTTGGGTGAGTTCGGCTCGAAAATCCCTTTCTTTCCTTTCTTTTCATTTTCTCTCTCTCTCTATTTTTTTTAAAGCTGACGTCTTCTTTCTCGGTTGTAGGCATGAAGTTTTTCATAGATGAGCTCCTCTCATTTTTTGAGGAGAGGAACCAAGCAGAGGGTGCCGGTGAGCTCGCCCCGAAGAGGGCTCGGGTAGATGCTTGTGCGAGGCCAATGCCAACCGTGCCTGTTGAGCCCGCTCCCGAGCGGAGGAGGATCACTGAGCCCCTCCTCGAGCCTCCGAGGCAGCGTGATCTGGCCCCGACACTGGAGTTTGAGGTGGTGACCCAGGCCAGATCCGTTGCCCCTACTATCACGGTGGCATCCCCTCCTCCGGAGATCGTTGAGGTCGAGGAGGAAGGGGAGCTGGAAGGTGTGGGACCGACATTGGTGGCGCCGTCCGAGGTGGTGCCGAGCCCTCATTCTGCACCGACAGCCTCTCCCATCGAAGGAGCAGATGATCCTGCACCGGCGACAGGCAAGAGAGATAGGACTACCGTCAGGCCCCTTTCAAGTTGGGGCCCAACGTTTTCCTTATCAAGGACCCAGCCCTCGCCGAGCAGTTGATGGACTTCTCCATCCAGTCCCATGACCGGTGAGAGAGGGGTGGGAGATTCCTGGCTGACATCATCAGCACATCCTTCTCCAACCTCTACACCGTAAGTAAATTTCTGCTTTGCCTCACTTCCCCCCGCTTTTTTCTTGGTGACTAACATCATCTCTGATGCAGCAAGGTGCTGAGCTTCTGCTGATCCGGGACTACTGCCACAACTGGGTCAGGAGGGACAAGAAGCGCGAGGCAGAGTTCGAGTCCTCAAAGACTGAGCTAAGACGAAAGAGTGATGAGCTCTGGGAGGCCAACATGACGGTGAAGGGCCTCTAGGGCGAAGTCACTAACATCGAGCGATGCTCCAGGGAGCTCGAGGAGGAGCTCAAGTCGAAAGGTGCTCGGTTGAAGGAGCTTCAAACCAAGCTGGAGGCGGCAAAGGAGCGGTCCGTCTTCGCCAAGAAGAAGGCCACGGCCGCCGAGCAGAAGGATGCTGAGGCAGAGAGAAAGATCTTCGCCGCCATCAGTTCAGCTGAGGCCGCGAAGAAAGAGGCCACCGAGGCCGTCCGCAAGGCTGAGAATGCAGACAGGAGGTCGATCGAGGTGGTCATCCGGGCAGAGATTGCCAGGAAGGAGGTCGCTGAGGTGATGGCCAGCTACAAAGCCTCTGAAGAGTTCAAACTGCACTTCAAGGAGGCAGCGATGGATTCCTTTTTAAAGGGGTTCGGGTACTGCCAATCTATGTTACGCCCGATGCTTTCGGACAAGCAGATGGCCTGCATCTATTTTCTGGGCTCCATGGCGATAACACCTTTGGCTTCTATGGCAGTGGCAGTAGAGGAGCATGCGATCGAGGCAAACCCAGCCTCGAATGCGGTGGCGGCTGATCCGACCTCGTAGGTGGCAGCGACCAAACTGATCCCACAGGTGATGGTGGACGAAGCGACTCCACCAGCGATGGTGGCTGAAGGAGAAGCCCCGGCCTCGAAGGTTGAAGAGGGTGAGGTTCCAGCTGGGCGCCG
Organism: Areca catechu; assembly: GCA_021397845.1. Lineage (NCBI taxonomy): Eukaryota > Viridiplantae > Streptophyta > Magnoliopsida > Arecales > Arecaceae > Areca > Areca catechu. The sequence continues at coordinate 199,582,907 of CM038039.1, read as the reverse complement.
TCCAGAGAAGGCACCGGCTGAGTAGAGTAGGGCTTCTTTTTCGTTGTAACCTCTTATTCTTGCTTTCCATCCTAGGCCGCCCAGTATGTCGGGGCTCAAGAGCAGTGTAACTACTTTGCTAAGTAATGAAAGTGCTTTTCATCAACTTGGATAGTTCTTTTCTTCTTCTTTGTACATGTGATGAAATCAGAGAGGAGGCTTCCCCTCTGCTTCTGAGTGTCCCAAGTTTCAATGCCAGAGAGCTGGGCTTCGGGCTTGATGACTTTAGAGTTGGACTCAAAGAATTGGTGGCCAGAGAGCTTGGCTCTGGGCTTTGATGTCTCGGAGCTGGGCTCGAAGACTTGGTGGCCGGAGAGCTTGGCTCTGGGCTTTGATATCTCAGAGCTGGGCTCGAAGACTTGGTGGATGGAGAGCTTGGCTCCGGGCTTTGATGTCTCAGAGTTGGGCTTGAAGACTAGGTGGCCGGAGAGCTTGGCTCGGGGCTTTAATGTCTCGAAGCTGGGCTCGAAGACTTGGTGGCCGGAGAGCTTGGCTCCGGGCATTGATATCTCAAAGCTAGGCTCAAAGACTTGGTGGTCGGTGAGCTTGGCTCCGGGCTTTGATGTCTCGGAGCTAGGCTCGAAGACTTGGTGGCTGAAGAGCTTGGCTCCAGGCTTTGATGTCTTCGAGCTGCTTTTGAGCGCTGGACCTGGGGTCGGGTGGAGATTCCCCTGCAAGGCAAAAAGTATTTGCACAAGGAGAACTTTGGTTATTGTTGGGGAAGAACCTTACATTATCAACGTCAGGGAGCCGGATCATAAGTTTCAGTGCCGTAGGGTCATGAGATTCGGGCTTAGAATGTCAAGAAGCTAGGCTCCTAGAGCCGGGGCATGGCCCGGTCTCTGAGCGCCGGACCTGGGGCCGGACGATGATTCTTACTATTGATTTCGGAGGGCTAGCCTCCGGGCTTGAGCATGCCGGGCCTTGGGGATGGCAGCATCATTCCTGTAAAGCAGAGAGCGGTTCGTGCAAAAGGAAACCTTTATTTATTATTATTGGAGGGAAGCCTTACATTACTGATAGTATCTTCTCAAGTTGCAGGCGTTCCATGTTCGCAGGAATCTAACACCATCCAGATTCTCGAGATAGTAGGCTCCTTGTGGAAGAGCTTCAACCACCTTGTAGGGGCCTTCCCAGTTCGGCGAGAGCTTGCCGCACTCCCGGGGTTGAGATGCTTTCGCTCGGCGCAGCACCAGGTCGGCAGGTCGGAAGACCTTGGGCCTTACCCGCATATTGTAGTACAGGGCCACTTGTTGCCGGTATGCTGCCATCAAGAGCCGGGCTTTGTCTCTGGTTTCCTCGAGGAGGTCCAAGTTGAGTAGGAGCGCCGGGTTCCGCACTTCGTCATATTGCTGTACCCACAGTGTGGGCACGTCGAGCTCAACTGGAACGACGGCCTAAGTGCCGAAGGCAAGGCTAAAAGACATTTCGTCCGTGGCCATTCTGGGCGTTGTGTGGTAGGCCCACAGAATGCTTGGGAGTTCCTCCACCCATCTGCCCTTGGTTTGGTCTAGCCTGGTTCTGAGTCCTTGGAGGATAGTCCGATTGGTTACCTCGGCTTTCCCGTTTGTTTGGGAGTGGGCCACCGAGATGAAATGGTGCCGGATGCCGTGCTCGGCACAGAATTCTTTAAACTCCTGGCTATCAAACTATCATCCATTGTTGGTTATGATGCAGTGGGAGAGTCCGAAGTGGCAGATTATTGATTTCCAGAAGAACTAGTAGCCCTTGGCTTCTGTGATCCGCACTAGTGGCTCCGCTTCCACCCATTTGGTGAAGTAGTCAATGGCCACCAGTAAGAACCTCCATTGCCCCGGTGTAGGAGAAAATGGCCCTAAAATGTCCATTCCTCACTGAGTGAACGGCCAAGGGGCGGAGAGCTGTGAGATTGGCGCAGTCGGTTGACGTTGTATGTGGGCATGGCGCTGGTATTTGTTGCACCTCTTCATGAAGTCGGTGGCGTCCTCCCTTATTGTCTCCCAGAAGTATCCCTGGCGGAGAGCTTTGTGCGCTAATATCCTTCCTCCTATGTGGTTCCAGCACAGGCCTTCGTGTATCTCCTGGAGAATGAAGGCTGCTTCCGTGGGTCTCAGGTACTTCAGGAGTGGGTAGGAGTAGGATCGGCGGTAGAGTTATCCTTCCATCAGGACAAACCAAGAGGCTTTCTTTTTGACGAGGCCGGCTTCCACGCGGTCCTTGGGCAAAGTGCCATCAGTGATGTATCTGATGTACCTGTCCATCCAGCTCGGCTCCAAGTGACTTGCTGCACCTCCTCCGAGGCTTCGTAGCTTGGATTTTCGAGGTACTCAATATATGCGCGCCTCAGCGACGAGTCCGGTAGGGTTGCGAGTCTCGATAATGTATCCACACGAGCATTCTCTCCGCGGGGGATATGGAAGATGTTGAAGCATCGGAAGCTTGCTGTGCATGAGCGGACTCGCTTCAGGTACTTCATCATCTGGGGATCCCTGGCCTCATATTCTCCGGAAACTTGTCCGGCCAGCAGTTGGGAGTCGGTGAAGACTTTCAAGTTTTGCATGCCCAGCTCGTGTGAGACCTTTAGGCCCACGAGGAGCATCTCGTACTCCGCCTGGTTATTTGTTGTGGTGAATTTGAAGCGAAGAGCACATTCCGCCACGATCCCATCGCTGTTGGCGAGAATGAGGCCTACTCTTCTCCCACCGGAGTTGGATGCACCATCCACGTGGAGGATCTAGGGCTCCTCCTTTGCTCCGGGCTCAACTTGATATTTTAGGGATGTCTACTCCGGCTCCTCGATGAGTCTGGTGCACTCGACCTGGAAGTTGGCTAGGACCTGTGCCTTCTACGATGACCTCGACCGATATGCAATATCGAACTCGCTCAGCATCAGGGACAACTTGGCCAATCGCCCGGATGTTTCAGGGTGGCTGAGTACGATACTCAGCGGCTGATCCATCACGACCACGATGGGATGCGCTTGGAAGTAGGGCCTGAGATGCTTAGTAGACATTATTAGAGAAAAAATGAGTTTTTCGAAGTGGATATATCTGATCTCTACATCATGGAGGATCTTGCTGGTGTAGTACACTGGCTTCTAAGATCCGTCCTCGTCTATACAGACGAGGGCTGAGTTGACGGCTCTGGGTGTGACCGCCAGGTAAAGCAGAAGTTCTTCTCCTTCCTCTAGTCTGGAGAGCAGCGGAGGGGGGCCAGGAACTCCTTCAGTTCTTCAAAGGATGTCCGGCATTCCTCGGTCCAGGTGAAGTCATGCATCTTGCGTAGCGCCTTGAAGAAGGGAAGGCAGCGGTCGGCCGACCTTGAGATGAACCGACTTAGAGCTGTGATACGCCCCATCAGGTGCTGGACCTGCTTTTTTAGATGTCAGGTGCTCCATGTCAACGATCGCCTGGACCTTCTTTGGGTTCACTTCAATGCCCCTCTGAGTGACCATGAAGTCGAGGAACTTTCTCACTATCACTCTGAAGGTGCACTTTCCTAGGTTCAGCTTCATCTGGTGCTTTCGGAGATTGTTGAAGGCCTCGGCGAGGTCGGTGATGTGGTTTGAGCTCGGCTTGCTCATGACAAGCATGTTATCCATGTACTCCTGCATGTTCTGGCCAATATGGTCTTTGAAGACCTTATTGACCAGGCATTGGTACGTGGCCCCAACATTCTTCAGACCGAAGGGCATCATCTTGTAGCAGTACGTCCCTTAGTCGATAATAAAAGCAATGTGCTTCTCGTCCTCTGGGTGCATCCGGATCTGATTATATCCTGAGAATGCATCCATGAAGGAGAGCAGCCGTTGACACGAGGTGGCATCTACCAGTTGGTCAATCTTCAATAGAGGGAAGCTATCCTTCGAGCACGCCTTGTTGAGGTCGGTGTAGTCTACACAGATCCTCCATTTGTCGTTACTCTTCTTCACTATCACCACATTTGCTAGCCGGCTTGGGTATTGTACCTCCTGGATGAAGCCAGCAGCGAGGAGTTTGTCGACTTCCTCATTGATCGCCGCCTACCTCTCCGGGACAAAACTTCTCTTCTTTTTCCGAACTGGCCTGTACTTTGGATCGATGCTCATCTTGTAGATGATGATGTCAGAGGGGATACCTGGCATATCGGTCGCCTTCCAGGCAAACACATCTGCATTCGCCCGTAAGAACTCCAATAGGTGGGCCCTTTCCTCATCTTGTAGCTGGGCCCCAATCTGTACCATCTTCTCTTGGTTGGCTCCGAGCGAATAAGACAGTAGGCGCTCGATTGAGCCACTCTTGGGGTCTTATGTCCTTTGGTCGAGATTGTCCACCCTGGGATCATCCTCGAGGACCTTGGTCCCAGGGAGAGTCTGGAAACAGTGATAATTCGGCTGAGGTGCACCTCTCATCTCATCGACTCCATAGGGAGTTGGGAACTGCACGAGCAGCCACTTTGTGGAAACAACGGTGTCAAGCAGATTGAGCCCGGGCTGGCCAAGTATCACATTGTAGGCCGAAGTAACCCTAACCACTATGAAGGTCATCATAACAATGCTCTGCCGAGGTGAGGTCCCGACAGTGACTAGGAGAGTGATCTCTCCCTCAACCCTCACAGAATCTTCCGTGAAGCCGACAAGGGGTGTGTGCACAGGTTTGAGCTAAGTGGAGGACAAGTTCATTTTGGAGAAGGGATCATAAAAAAAGTATATCTATGAAGCTTCCACTATCAACCAAGATACATTTTACAGGATGTTTTGCGATCATCATCTCGATGATCACGGCATCATTCTTTATATTTTCCCCCCATCTCTCCCTTCATTCATAAAAGGGAGTATATTTTCAGAATACCCTGCCCCCCGGGCCTTCTTGGATGCACGCTCGGCTTCCCAGCATATCATCTCCACCGGCTTCTCGGTAGGGAGGTTGTCGACTACAGGAACCAGCAGGAGAGCGACGAGCTCCTGAGGTTTCGTCAGAGGTCTGCCCTCCATGAATTTCTCGAGGTAGCCTCTCTTGATGAGTTCTTCGATCTCCTTTTTGAGATTATGGCATTCATCGGTGTCGTGGCCATGGTCGCGATGATAGCGGTAGTACTTTGTCTTGTCGCGGCCAGTGGATGACCTCATTGGAAGTGGGCGCTTCAAGTAAGGCTGACCTTCGATCTCCATGAGGATCTTCATCCTCGGGGCGAGAAGTGGAGTGTACCTCTCCTCCGGAATGGGTGCGCTCCTCGATCTCGGCCCCTGCCGGAAGTTCGGAGCTGAGGGCCCTGGCTTCCAGGTCCCGGGGGCCTCGACGGGAGTTGGCTTCTTCTGCGGGTTTTCATCAAGTTCCCATCTTGTACGATCCGCCTCCTCGGTATGGTTGTACTTCTAGGCTCAGAGGAGGAGCTCGGAGTAGGTCTTGGGAGATTTCTTATCGAACAAGTAGGTCAGGCAGGAGGTCCTGAGCCCTCGCTTCAGCGCCAGCATGGTGATTGGCTCATCAAGATTGTAAATCTCCAAGATGGAAACTTTGAAGCAAGCCATGTAGTCTTGTAGGGGCTCGTGGTCTTGTTGCTGGATGGAGAAGAGGTTGTCCATCACCCGTGGCATCTTTCAATAGGCGTTGAAGTTGGCTACGAACTTTCGCTCCAACTGAGCGAAAGAGTTGATACTTTCAGGCTCGAGATGGGTGAACCAAACCCGAGCCACCTTCCAGAGGGTTGCTGGGAAGGTAATGCAAAAAAGAGCGTTGGTGGTCCCCTAGACCCTCATGAGGGCCTTGTAGCTTTCCAGGTGGTCCAGGGGGTCGGTGGTCCCGTCGTAGGGATCCACTTGTAGCATACGGAATCGGTTAGGAACCAGCTCTTCTTGGATCTCTCCGGAGAAGGGGGGATGGGCATTGTAACCCGTTAGCTCATCAGTAGAGCCTCGCATATTTGCAAACTGGCGGGATCTCTCCTGCTCCTCCAGGTGCCTCTCAGCTGTGCGCCTGATGGCCTCATCAGTAGAACCTTATGCTGAAAGAGACGCATAAGGTGACATGGGTGCACAGTGTCCATGAAGGGGGGACTTGCCTCTTCGACCTCGGCGGGGTTTGGTCACTACCCACTCAAGGGTCAGGGAGCGGCTCTCCTTGTCGGCAGATCTGGCTCGTTGTCTCTTCGTCGGAGTCTGGTGACTATCTCGGGGGTCAATGATGGCCTGCGACTGCGAAGGCCTTCCTTGGAAGGAACGCAGGCTATCGCGAGATGCTGCGGCATAAGCTGTGGGGATTCCTCGCTGTTGATGGGTAGCCAAGGACCGTTGCTGGTGCTGGAGCTAGCGCACTGCCGTAGCAAGGATTTGTATCTACTGGGTGAGTGTAGCTAGCTAAGATTTCGTCGGAGGTGATTGAGCTAGAGCGGGTGGTTCCACTTTTGAAACGTGCGGGTTTTCTCAAGGAGGAGAGTCTCCCGCACGGCTGGTGGAAGCTTCCCTCGCTTGCGTCATGACCATCTTTTTGATGGACCCACTTGCAGATGGACTGGCTTTTGGAATAAAGGACCTACGTCAGTCCCCCTACCTTGTGCTTCAATCTGTTGCTGCCAAGATCATCGTGGCCCATAGCTGTTATGGACATCGGATCGCCTCTCGTCTCCTCGGGGATGGCCTGCTCGTTGGAACCTACAAAACAGGGTCAGATACCTGAGCCGGGGATTCCAGCAGGGGTACTCCGACGGTCAAGTCAGTGATGATCTAGGGGAACAGATCCTCTTGGTCGAGCCCCTTTAGATGGACTCTATGCTAGGAGGAGTGAATGGAGTGAGAGTGAGGGTGCAAGTGTGCTGGGAAAGATGGTGGCCGAGGTGGATCGGTCATCCTATGTGGCCTCCTTTCTCTCACTTGCTTGGATGAGTGTTTGTGGTTATTCTTGCGTTACCTCTTTGCTAAGGATATCGAAGGTTCTTTTAAGCCAAGGTGGTTGCTGAATGCCTACATCGGGATCTTCCTCGTGCTAGCAGGCGCATGCGGTGGTGTTCCATGCCATGGACGAGACGTATTTCCTGATTCATGATAAAGGAAGCTGCCATGCGCTCTGACATTCCTTCTGGTCGCTCCACTCCGGAAAACCTGGTAGGGCTTCGATTGGGGGGCCGCCACCCCCAGGATTCGAATCTTCTAGTTGACTTCCTCTTCTGGGTGGTGCAAGTGGTTGGTGGAGAACGTGGCATCTCGGTCAGGGGTCTTCTTCCTCTTCTGGTATAAGTGGTGGCTGTGGACAATTATTATGATTTGATGGGTGCTTGCCCGTAGTCCTCGGGTAGCTCGCCGGTGCCTCAGAGAGGTGGCTCCGCCCCTTTGGTGGCAGGTAGCATTGTCGGAGGTGGTTGCCGAGCTGGAGAGCTGGGACTCGGCTTCGACTCGAGGGGCTCGATGTTCGAGGTGCTCGACCTGGCGGAGGAGGGCCGGGCTTGACTCCGGTCCAGGGGGCTCGACCTCGAAAGGGCTCGACCCGGTGGAGGAAGGCTTGACTCCTTCTCAGAGGGCTCAACCTCGGATGGGCTCAACTTGGAGAAGGAGGGCTGAGCTCAACTCCGGTCCAGCGGGCTCGATCTGGTGGAGAAGGTCAGCACGCGACTCCAGCCCAGAGAGCTCGACCTCGGAGGGGCTTGACCTGGTGAAGGAAGGCTGAGCTCGACTTCGGTCCAGGGGGCTCAGCCTCGGAGGGGCTCGATCTAGCAAAGGAGGTCTCTCGGCTCCGGCCTAGGCACCCCAGGCTCGTGGGTGCTGACCTGGCGAAGGATGGAACTCGGCTTTGATGGGCCACCTTGTCATTCTGGGGGAGCTCGGCCCGGCAAAGGAGTCCGAGATGGAGTGTCCGTTGTAGCAGTTTTTCTGACATGTCATCTAACAGAGATTACATGTCAGCTTCCTGCCACATCACCTGGTTTTCTCTCAAAGAAGAATTTCAAGGCACAGAGAAGGTAAGACTCACTAAACTTCAAACTTTGAGAAGAGAATTTGAAAATATGAAGATGTCTAGTTCTGAATCTATCAATAATTATTCCTCTAGAATTGTGGAAGTTACTAATTAGATGAAATTGTATGGTGATGATATTAAAGACCAGCATATTGTTGAGAAAATGTTAATTACTCTACCTGGTAGATTTGATTATGTTGTTTCAGCAATAGAGCAATCTAAAGATATTACTAAGCTGTCTGTAACTGAATTAGTTGGTGCTTTGCAAGCACATGAGGAAAGAAGTAATCGAAGAAATGAAAATTCATCGGAAGAGGCATTTCAATCAAAGTATAAATTTACATATTTTAGCTCTAAAGGGGGTAAGAAACTAACAGATAAAAATTCTGGTGAAAACAAAGGTGTTGCAAGTGATAAAGATGCAAATAAAAAGGAATAACTTCCTTTATGTAGTATCTGTAAGAGGAACAATCATTTAGAGAGAGATTGTTGGTATAAAGACAAGCCTCAAATGCAATGTAGATACTGTAAAAAACTTGGCCATGTTGAGAAATTATGCAGGTTGAAATAAGGGCAAAGTTCTCAACAGTTCAAGCCTAGACAGCAGGCTAATATTTATAAATCCAAGATACAAGACATTCACCTATTTGTAGCAGTATTATCTTCTTAAACTGACAGCAAGGAAGCATGGTTTATTGATAGTGGATGCACTAATCACATGACCAACAATCCTAAATCATTCCAGAAGTTAGATGATTCAGTAAATGTCTTCGTGAGAATGGGCAATGGAACTATTGCCAAATCTTCTGGTATGGGAACTATTGTTGTTTCTACCAAGAACGGTACTAAATACATTAATGATATTTTGCTTATGCCTAAACTTGATCAGAATTTATTGAGTGTATCTCAAATGATTTTATATGGGTATCGTGTTGTATTTGAAGATAATTATTGTGCCATTTATGATTCTTCAAAAAAAGAAATTGCTAAAGTGGTTATGAAAGACAAAAGTTTTTCTTTTACATGGAAGAATTCTTTTGATGTTTTGAAATTTAAGATTGATGACACTTGGTTATGGCAAAAACGATATGGTCACTTTCATCTAAATGCTTTGAAGTTTCTTCATGATCATGAGATGGTGAAGAATTTGCCTCCCATTCATGTCCGTGATGATGTTTGTGAATCCTGTCAACGTGGAAAATTGTATAGGCAATCATTACCCATTGGTAAGGGATGGAGGGCCAAAGAAAAATTAGAATTGGTGCAGAATTGGTGCATACTGACATCTGTGATCCCATGAGGACATCTTCTCTCAGTCAAAATAAATATTTTATTCTTTTCATTGATGATTTTACTAGAATGACATGGGTCTATTTTTTCAGACAAAAATCTGATGTGTTTACTGTGTTCAAAAAATTTAAAAGTCTTGTGGAGACTCAAAGTAGCAGCAAAATTAAAACTCTCAGATCTGACAAAGGCAAAGAATATACTTCATCTGAATTTGAGCAATTCTGTGAAGATGAAGGGGTTCAAATCAACTCACTATTGGTTATACTCCTGAACAAAATGGAGTTTCTGAAAGAAAGAATAGAATGGTGATGGAGATGGCCAGAAGTATGTTATTTGAAAAAAATATGTCTATGAAATTCTGGGCAGAAGCTGTTAACACAGTTGTATATTTGTTGAATAGGTTATCTACAAGATCTATCAAGGGTATGACTCCGTTGAAAGCTTGGAGCAATCACAAACCATCTATCAAACATTTAAGGATGTTTGGTTCCTTATGTTATGTTCATGTACCATCTAAAAAAAGGCATAAATTGGAGGGAAAAGCAGAGAAAGGAATTTTTATTGGTTATAGTACTCAATCAAAAAGGTACAGAATTTTTATTTTGAAAACATAGAAGATTGTTATCAGTCATGATATAAAATTTGATGAATATGCTATATGGAATTGGGATGAGTCCCAAGTTGATCTAAAATCTGATTCTACTATTTCATATCAATTTTTTCAGCCTTAACCTCAGGATAAAGATGATGGAGAAACAAGCAATTCAGATTTTGATGATGTAGTTCCATATTCTGGTTCATCTAGTACTGTTTTTTCTTCACCAAGAGGCCAATCTTCTTCTTCTGAATCACCAATCAGAAAAACTAAATCAATTCAAGAACTTTATGAAAAATGCAGTTTAGCTATACTTGAACCAGAAAATTTTCATGAAGCTTCACATCATGAAGAGTGGATTTCTGCAAATAAAGATGAAATTAAAATGATTGAAAAGAATGACACCTGGGATTTGGTTAAAAAACCATCTCATGCAAAGATAATTGGTGTGAAATGGGTTTTTAAGACCAAATTGAATTCAGATGGCTCTATTAACAAGCATAAGGCCAGATTAGTGGCCAAGGCATATGTTCAAGAAGCTAGTGTTGATTACACTAATACTTTTGCTCCAGTTTCCAGGCATGACACTATAAGAATTATCATTGCTTTAGCAGCTCAAAATAGGTGGACTATTTATCAAATGGATATTAAATCTGCATTCTTGAACGGCATGTTAGAGGAGGAGATTTATGTCAACCAGGTTGATGGTTTCATTCTGAAAGACAAAGAAAATCATGTTTATAAGCTAAAAAAGGCCTTGTATGGTTTGAAGCAAGCTCCTAGAGCTTGGTACAACTAGATTGATTCTTACTTCACTAAGCAAGGATTCAGGAGGAGTATGAGTAAGCCAATTCTTTATGTAAAAATTTATGATAATTTTTATGTGATTATTGTCTCCTTATATGTAGATGACTTGTTGGTGACAGGCAGCAATGTGAAATTAGTTGATGTTTTTAAAAGGCAAATGAGAAGTATGTTTGAAATGACTGATTTTGGTATGATGAGTTATTTCTTAGGAATGGAGGTTCATCAAACAAAAGATGGAATCTTTATTTTCCAAAAGAAGTATACGGAAGAAATTCTCAAAAAATTTAAAATGCAACATTGCAAATCTGTAGCAACACCTCTTCATATTAATGTAAAATTATCTAAGAATGATGGTTATGATAAAGTAAATGAAAGAAGATATAGAAGCTTGATTGGTAGTTTGTTGTATTTAACAGCAACTAGACCTGATTTGATGTTTGCAGCAAGTTTGCTTTCCAGATTTATGAATGTTCTAAGTCAAGCACATTATGGAGTTGCCGAAAGGGTGCTGAGATATATTAGAGGCACTAATGATTATGGAATTTGGTTTCAGGCCAAAGAATGTGGTGAATTAGTTGGGTATGTTGATAGTGACTGGGCAGGTTCTACAAATGATATGAAAAGCACAACTGGTTATGTTTTCCACTTTGGATCGAGTGTTTTTTCATGGAATTCTAAAAAATAAAGTGTTGTTGTTCAATCTACTGCTGAAGCAGAGTTTATTGTAGCCTCTAGTTGTGTAAATCAAGCTATATGGTTACAAAAAATTTTGAAAGATTTGGATCAAGATCAAGAAGATGCAACTGTGATTAATTGTAACAACAAGTCTACTATCTCAATGGTGAAGAATCCTATTAATCATGGCAGGACCAAGCATATGAAGATCAAATTCTGTTTCATCCGAGATGCTGAAAAGGATAAAGAAGCGGATTTTGTTTACTGCACTACTGAGAACAATGTAGCAAATATGTTTACAAAAGCCCTTTCAAAAGCAAGATTTGAGTTCTTGAGATCACTATTGGGAATGTCAAGTAAAAGTATCAAAGAAGAGAATAATGGAAATTGATTCTTTTACTTGGAAAGTTGCCTTATTAAATATCTTTTTATTTCCAATGAGTCTGTATGTATTCCTCTCTTATCCTATGAATATAAAAAGTATGTATTTTCTCTCTTATTTTTAGAAGACCATGCAAAAACAACTAAGAAGAAATATATGTGAGAAATACATGTTTATGTGCGTGCTTCTTTCAGATTTTCTACGTCTTATGTCCTGTTTTCTACTTATTTACCTAAGCTCACGGTTGCACTCGTTGGCCTCTCATACGTCGCCTTTGCTATCTCCATTGGTCTATCATGGCCAAGGTATCCTAGGCTCTCCACCCATGATATCTCACTCTTTGAGTTCTGTAATTGCAGGATAGCATCTGGCCTACATCTATAAGCTAGAACTTATGCTGAGGTCATCTCAAGACCTTTACTGTCCGGAATGTTTCTCCAGCCTCAGCTCAGAAGACATATTCAACGGTTCCCACTACTCCAGGTACACTACTTCCTCCATCCCCAAACCACCTCCCCCTCTCCCTGAAAGGCTTCAAGAAGAGGTCGTGTTTTTGTTGTGGAGATCATGGCCACTCAAAGCAAGTTTGTAGAAATCCCATCAAATGCTTTGCATGTCATCATTTTGGCCACTCGTTCAAGAACTGTAGAGCTCTCAACTCCCCCAAAGATCAGGTCATTCACCAACAACCTCCCAACATGGAACCAGAGCCACATGAATATTCCCTTTCCGACCATCCTCTACCCGAGACTTCACCCGTACTCTAGAACCTACGGTATGGAGAGTACGAGCTCATGCTTGCTTAGAGAAACTCAAGAATACCTCATGCGAGAGGCGTACGTAGAGGCCGCAGATCGAGTTGAAGTCTAATGATGTCGGGTCCACCCTTGCCGAGGTTGCTGGTGTTCTGGGATCATGGACAACAAGAAAACTTATGTCAAAAAACTCCTTCTTTGTTGCTTGTCCTTCCTTTGAAGTGGTTCACAAGCTTTTAACCCTCGAGCAAATCCACGGGGAGGGGTTATCTCTATTTGTTGACCACCGGGATCATACCCATGAAGGAAATCCTAACAGCTTGAAGTTTAAGGTCTCTGCTAGCCTACTTGACCTCCCTCTGATGTGCTAGAACATTGAGCCTGTGGGTAACATATCCCTTCCGATTTCGGGGGAACCAAACTCCTCCTAGGACAATGACCACGTAGCCATGGACGAAGATGAGGAGGAGTTTTGATATGGCTCAGCCCGTTACAGGAACGAAGTTCTTTGGCTAGACGTCACACTCCCTCCACTGCCGCTAGTTTGCCAGAAAGAGGAAATCCACTACGTCAACATGGAAGCCATAGATCACCGACGCTAACATATTCACCCCAGCTTATCAGTTTCAGAGAAAATTTGCCCATTGCCTCTCACCGACCAGTTCCACAAGTAGTACCAAACCTGACAAACCTGGTCTTTTCTGTATGCTTACATTTATTGACACCGACTCCATTCAAATTGTATCATTCAACATCTCAGATTACCGTTGTAGGCATGTTAGGCCTCGATGTGGGCATTTCAAATTTGAAATATATTAATTACTCTATCAGCACCTGTTCGGCCATTGTCATGCACTAAACGGTCAGCTGATGCATCAACCAGTAAAACTGGTGTAATTGACAAAGCTTTGTATCTGCCATACACACCCTTCTCACTCCAACAACAGACAATTCTGATCCCAAGAATCTTCTCATACCTGGTAAATATACTGAAGAGGCTAGCTAATTATTTTCTACCGCATCCAAGCTGTACTTGTCGACATCTCCATCAATACCCAGCCACAAGAGAAGTGCTCATCTCCGGACCAAGAAAGCTAAGGCTCTTGGCATTGACATCGATACCCTCACGGATCAATTCTTTAACAACTAGAGATATAGTTAAATTGGAGGCTAAGTGCATGCGGTGTGCAAATCCCCACCCGCATGTTGAAGGATGCGGTGGCCAAGATAAAAACAAAGGAACGAGCCCACTGCAAATTACCATCAGCAGGGGAGGTGATGGCTGGAGCTGCTTAGCCTACCCACTTCCATTCCGTCTTGTCTTAGTTTCTGTATTTTGGATAGAAGATCCTTTAGTATCTCTGCATCAAGAAAATATGGTAATCACCCAGGAATCTAATTTTGGTTCTCTCCAGCTTTAGAACGTTAATTAGTAAGACCACTATTGGTGTAAACACATATGTTAGCTAGATCAAAAAATGCTGCACCATCTTGCTCTATATCATTTCTTTCTTCTCTGAAAAATCTGATATATTTACAATTCACAGCAAATGACGATACACTGCTGGAATGTTCGTAGGTTGGGAAAATCTTCTAAAAGTAAGTTAGTCAAATGCTCCATTTGTGAGTCTTTATGTGATATTGTTTGTTTACAAGAAATAAAACTCCAGACTTTCAATGACAAGCTTCTCAAGTCTACCTGCGGGAATAACTTTGACAGTTGGTATATAAAACCATCTGTTGGAGCAAGTGATGGGCTACTCACCTGTTGGAAAAGCTCCACCTATACAGGAGTTCCCTTCCACAAAGGTGATTTCAGTATCTCTACAAACTTCCAAAAACTAGACCGCAACAATCAACAATTTCTGGTTACTAACGTTTATGGACCTCTACATAGACAAGACTAGAAGTGCTTCTTCACGAAGCTCTCTAACCTAAAAAAAAGTACAGTCTCCATGGATTATTTTTGGGGACTTCAATATAACCCGTTTTCCAGAGGACAGAAAAGGTCTCCGTGGCTTCCAGTCTGGCCTTCAACAAACTGCTAAATGAATTGAAACTTATCAAGATTCATCCTTCGAATAGTAGAATCTCATGGTCTGACTTCAGAGTGCAAGTAAGCTTAGCAAGACTAGATAGGTGTTTCGTTAACACATCTTGGCATACTATATACCCATTAATATCTTGCCCCTTCCTCTCAAGAATAACTTCGGACCACACTCCTCTTAGAATAGACCTGCTGCAATATCCTAAAACAAACAAAGGTGTCAGGAAAACATTCAAGTTTGAAAATCTGTGGTACTCGTATACAAACTTCGAAACCACAATTAAAGACTCATGGACTAGGGGTTCTTCTTCAACTGATCTGGTTGCGACATTAGTCCTAAAACAAAGAAGGCTTAGGGTTGATCTTAGGAAATGGAGGGAAACAGTCGGAGGCATATTTCAAGCAAAAAAAGATCTAATCAACAAAATACAAACAATAGACAAACTGGAGGAAGATAATGTGGTCTCTCGACCGGGGAGGGTGTGCAGAGAACCTGGCTTAAATCAAAGCTAGCAGATATAATTTTACAGGAAGAAATGCATTGGTGGCAGAGATCAAGAGTTTAGTGGTTAAAAGATGGAGATCGGAATACAAAGTTTTTCCATATCAATGCACGTAATAGGAAGAGGAAGAATGAGATCTTAGAGATTCTCATGAACAGGCATCCCAGTCACAGATCAGAAAAAAATCCATGATGAATTCCTATCTTATTTTCATGAGTTGCTTGGAACCAACAAGCAGAATCTTGGCAAACCAAATTGGGACAGGCTCTGTCCTGAGGGACCAGTTGAACTAAATTTTCTAGATTCACCTTTCTTAGAAGAAGTCCAAAACACAATGTTTTCGCTGAACAAGGATAAGGCTTCTAGCCCTGAAGGGTTCCCTATTTCATTCTACTAACATTTTTGGAAAACTATCAAGGTGGATGTTATGAATCTATTTTATGGACCCAAGTAGTGGGAATACAAAATTTTTGAGACGAAATTAAATTATTCTCATATAGTTCTAATCCCAAAGAAAACTGAGAGACCTGATAACATCTCTAACCTATTACATGTGTCGCAATATGCTAATGACACGATCTTATTTTGTAACACATCAAGGCAATATAACTTAACAACTTTAAGATGTTGTTATATATTTATGAGCTCCATGAAGGACTAAAAATCAACTTCAGCAAGCCTTATGCTATGAGTTTATGTCTACAACATCAGAAACTTGAAGGATGTGTTGCAATATTGCATCATAGCACAGCATCCTTTCCTATTCTATATTTCGGCATTCTCCTGCACTGCAAGCCACTCCTAGTCACCTTTTAGAACTTTTTGGTCGATAAGGTGGAGCGATGGCTGACTGGTTCGAAAAGAAATTGCTTAACCATCGTCGAAAGACTAATACTGATTTATTCGATCCTTGGTACAATTGCGGGGTATCGGATGTCAGCGCATCTCTTACCACCCTCAACAACTAAGAAAATCGATAAAATTTAGAAATTTTCTGTGGAATGGAGGAACACAAAATAGCAACCTTAGGAACCTTGCAAGCTGGTCTTCGATCTACCATCCCAAGCAATTGGTGGGTCTGGGAATAACCGATTTACGGGTCTTCAATCAAGCATTGCTCCTAAAGTGGTGGGATTATCTTCTTACAAGCTCTCAGCGGCCATGGAAATAGCTGGTCATTCACAATTACCATATAGGAGAAGCATTTCGCCCATTGCGACGGTGATTAGCAGAGCAAAAGTTTTCCCATTTTGGAGAAACATTCTAAAAGTAGGTCACTTAATATATTCTTTCACCTCGATCTCTCTAGGTAATGGAGAAACCATTTCTTTTTGGAATGGCAGATGGGTAGAGAACATTGATTTTAAAGCTACTTTCCCAGCTTCATATGGGTTGGCAAAGGAGCAAGCTTGTAGTGTAGCTGCTTTTATGAGCAAAACAAACATTACAGGGAATTTTAGACAACCTTTTGATCCTACAGTCTCACCTAGATAACATTTCATTATCCGTAGATCAGGACAAAAGATATTGGAAATAGTTTCCCAAACAAGACTTCACAATTTCTGCTTGCTAAATAGATTTCTAATGCATGGAGGTGTCACTTCCCACTTTGGAAAGACAATTTGGAAGCTCCCACTCCTTAAGAAGTGTAAAATGTTCAATTGGCTATGCATTCATAACAAAACCTTGACTACTGAAGTGCTAGAAAAGAAGGGAGTGGCAGGTCCGAGCAGATGCACCCTATGCTACGAAAATGCAGAACATCTTTTCGTCAACTGTAATTACTCCATGTCTATCTGGAAATCACTCCATAGCTGTTACAATGTTAAGAAAATGCCTGACAATTTGATGGGTTTATGGACCAACTGGAGAAATAATTAGAGACTGACAAAATTTTGCAAGACATCAGACATTCTGACCATAATCACAGGCTGGATAATATGAAAGGAGAGGAACAATAGGATATTCTGTTCTAAAGCACGTTCGAGTAATGAAATATTTAGGATCATTGTACTCTTGGTAGTGGATTGGACAAAAGTACACATGGAACAACATATAAATGACAAGTTTCAACAAGGCCACCGTCACGGGTTCGAGGTACGATCCCAGCAGTGATTCGATTAAATCCAGAAAATTTTCTGAAGTCCACGATTGCTGGTGTGAGTGAGAAGTCAGAGTCTCTCTTTGTCCTGTTCTACTAGCCGGTGTCTTGGTGGTGTTAGATTGATGTACTCATCTTTAGGTAAGAAAAGATTGCGTGAATCTGAGCATCTTGAATCAAACATTACCTGGTGAGGCATGGGCTTGCAAGGATAGCTGCGCCCGTAGAAATTTAAGGAAACTAAAACATCTATAAGTTTTTTCAGAGCTACTTTGGCCAACATGAAGATTCTCTCTAAAACCACCTGAAAAAAAAAATGAGAACTAGAAAGTAAAGCGGAATACTAAATCTATCATGGGGAACGACTACCTTGGAAATTCCGACTGAAGAATAATCTGGTGCATGAAACAGGCTCGCCGATTTCTTTCAGGGATAAAAAAGGGGGGGGTCAAAAAAAAAAAAAAAAAAAAAAAAAAAGGAGAGAAGGGAGAATAGTAGCTGGAGTCTGTCCGGCAAACGATGAAAATTATGCTTTAAATGTCGAGAGCACGAACTGCTTCTCTGTCAGATCCGGGGCCAAAGAAGTTTCGATCAGAAAATTGTCTTCAAGTTATCTACAGACTTCTCTGGTACTGAAATATCATCTTCAGGTTTTTTTCAGTTGATACTATATGCGAGGGAACTGTTCATCTAAAAAATCATGCCGTCGGGGAAATTGTTTTCAGAAAGATTTAGAAGTTAAAGTTTTCTCCGTCAGACCTGGTCCCGAAGAGTATCCATCTGAAAAAACCTGACATCGGGGGAACTCATTTCAGAAAGTTTCAGAGGTTTGTGTTTTCCCGGTTAGACTCGATCCTAAACAGAGTACATCCAAAAAATCGATTTCACATTTTACAGGTTTTTACATGTCAAGACAAATACGGATGGAGTCAGTAATGGAGCAAAGTTAACAACAATCGGGAATGTTGATTCTATTATCTTTTAAATCCGGATATAAAATAGCAAACATCCTCAAATCCAGGAAGCATTCATTATCATCACTCCCCAATATCTCCTGTCAAACAAAATATATTCAGTGTCGTTTGTAAATGAGTTATTTTGATAGACAGATTCAATGTCCTTTACTTGATATCTATGGGCCCATCCTCCTACAAATGTAATTACTTATATTACTAATAAACGGGGATTTTTTTTTTTTTTTTTTGGTTTCATAAAAAAATTGGTTGCGAGAGATTGTAGGGATTGACAAATTATGAGGATTCTTTATCTATTTTATTTTTGCATAAATTAACCTATATATATATATATTATTTTATTTTATTTTGAGGAAATAGTACCGTAGCCTTGCTTATTATCAAGTTTGTCCAACCGACCAGCCAATCCTCCCATAGCTGTCAAACCTTTCTCCTTCCGTTCGATTTCTACAAACAAAGTTGCTCACAATAATTCCCTAATTAAAGGCACCACAATCCCGCCGAATGTTGCCATCGGAGCCGGTCTTGACTCCGACTCGGCCGAGCTTGGTGATGGCGGTGATGAATGCCTGTTGGAAGGCGAAGGAGCTTTGGGCCCAGGAGTTGACGGTGGACCTGGATCTAGAGTTGGTGAAGAGGACCTGGTCCGAGGTGAAGAGGCCCATTCCTTGTTGCAGGTTGAGGAAGTATCGGTTGTCAAAGATCCGAGGGGTGACGGGGTCCATGTTGATGGCTATAGTGGGGTCCACGTTTGGGGGACACATGGCCCGCAGCTGGGCGGCATAGGTCCCATTGAGGGTGGGGTCCACCGGGTTGCTTGTGCTGAAGTTGTAGACGCGTTTGGCGAACTTGTTGCAGTGGGAGAAACCCACGCTGTGAGCACCTGCAGCACAATCGGAGGTAAAAAAAAAAAAAAAAAAAGGAATTTACTTGGAAAAACAAACATGCCAGTAAATTAATTTTTTAAATTATTAGCAAGAAAATTTTCATATTATTTTGAGGAGAGAGAGAAAAAGAAGCATCAATAAATATATGGCTTAGAGAGATTTTTGTGTACTACTAGCACAAACTAATACCTATTTTAGGAGATAAATAGGCCCTTTCTAAAATATCATATTTAATTTCTTAAAAATAGGAACTAGTCAAGCTGCCAATATTTCTCAATAAGTTATTGACTTGATAAGATCTTCAAACATATCAAAGTTGTCAAACGCTCACGAGTAATAAAATTATCACCAGGGTGTCTTGAGCAGCCATTCATTTTAGTTATACCAGTTGCAGCAAATCCAATGCACTGCAAATATTTAATCTTTTAGTGTAAGGAAGGGGATTCTTATGTTTGGTTTAAGAGAAATGATGAGCATTACGGACAGGTTGGCTAGGCTAAATTTTTTTTTAAAATTTTATTTTATAGAAAAGTAATGCTTCTTTTTCCTGATTGAAAGAATGGGAGGTAATCCCCTGCATTACAATTACCAAAATTAAATACATTGGAGTTGGAGATGCACCTTCCAGGACTCATATCAAGAACCTTAGCTTGTTAACCGAGGTGGCATGAATACTAAAGCTTCATCCATGTCGCCGGAATAGCAATGCTCCAATCATCCATTTCTCACTAGCATCCAAATCTATGCGGTCCTACAGCTATTTTAGATGTACATAGGATAGAACCTTTCTGCAATGATAGATGTGAGGTTGGACCTATAATATATGTTAAGCCTAATATACGTTATTGACTTATTCCATACCTACTTAAAATATTGGAGTCAATGGATTGGTTAACATGATATTACTAAAGTTTGCAAGAGATCACAAGTTTCAATCCTTTTAGGATTTTTTTTTAATAAAAAAATCCCCACTTATCTACTATATATAGTTATCCCTCCAATCTGAAATACATTGTTGCTCAAATCTCCATCAACTTAGATCATGCTTATAATTATGAATAATATAAAATTGTTCATTATGTCATGACTCGTACAAAATGTTGCAACAAGACTTCACATAAGACATCGATGTTTTCATATCTTTTTTAACCATCAAGAGTTTAATTATTATTTAGTTCTACGTTGCCTAAGTGATTTTCTTTGAGTAGTCGGTAATGTAGACTAGCTATATTATCAAATTTTATTTGATGGATAACGGGGCCAGATATTATCCTTAATTTTTAAATACAAGTTGCACTTGGAAAAATCAAGATCGATGCATTATGTTCACGAGACCGTGTGATTGGCTATGCTCGCTTGGGATGTCCCACATGTCCCATGCAATGACAAACATATATATGCACCAACATGCAAAAGATTAACTGTCTTTTTGATCAAAAATCTTATGCATGTCTAACCACTGTAGCCCATCAATCTTTATGAGAGATCGACAGCGCATGCAAAGGAAGTTCTATAGCAATTACATGTAAATATTTGCTAAAATTTAATTTGGTTACGATCCAATCTCGATAATATAGGACTGTTGAAAATTTAGAATATGCATTGCCTTTGAGGCTTACATTTCTTCTGTATTCGGTTGCCATAATATTGGTTTCATTTCTATTTCTTTTTCTTTTTTCTCAGTTATTCCACAAGACAATTTCCTCCTCTCTTCTTCTCATATAGACCTACTACCTGGTCCAAGCTGACTTGCAAAGGATCGTTACCTCAAATAAATAGATAAATAGATAAATAGAGGATGGAGTCCGATCGACCAAGCACGTACGTAATTGTCAGACATTGTCAAAATATTAATTTCAAACATTGAAGTACCGAAATGGATAGAATAATGCATCCCACTCTATTTAACTTTGATGGTCTGACATTTAGAAGTGCCTAATGTCATCAAAGATATCAAGCTTCTCCTCCACTCTACGTGCCCAACATTAGCTTACTGAAATTCTCATGGAAATGTTTGAGTATTCTGAGCTACTAAATGTTTGGCTCTAGACTATAAAGCAGGAAAAGTTCAAAAATGGGTGAATTAGTTCTCATCTTTCCGTACCTGAAAGTGCTATCATATCAGTCTGAGTGAGTCCATTGGCCGCGAACATGGCGTTAAGCTTGTTCAGATCAAACTCTGGTTGCGGTAATTTCCCTTCCACGCTATCCGCGGTCGAGCTCAGCCCGTCCAACCTCCCCAGTTCCACCGCATAAGATGGCCCACCGGACTGATCTCGCAAACATGTAAACCAGCTCGTCGTTCAGACACCATGCCACCAAATAATCCAGAATTGATAGCAACCTTATCCCAGCGGAAGGTTTCGGGACTCGAATTATGGGTGTATATATTAAGTATGCAGAATATGAGAGACTAACCATCGATATCGCATCCCGAGTGGCCATAACGAGGATATCCGCGCAGGACACCCTATTCCGGCATTGTGGAACAGCGTCGACCGCCGCCTTGGCCTTCATAACGGTATCGAATCCATCTCCAGCCAGGGATAGGTTATCGGGATAGTCCTTCTCGGCTTTGTTACTCGCGGTGGATGCAATTAACACGGAAGCATCACAACCCTAACGTCAGAAGCGATGAATTAGCTCGAAGGAACCACCAGAAAGAACTTAGTAAACTTTCATATTAGAATCCATCAATCCAAGCCATTAATTTTTGTTCTGCCAAGATATCATTACCTGGACGAAACAGTCATGGAAAAGGAGGCGAATGGTCCCGGGGACGGTAACGAAGGTCTCGTCGAACTTGGTCTCGACTACGTTTCTTACGATGCTTTCAACGTTTGGGCAGATGTTGGCGTAGTAGTTCTGCCGGAGTTGAGCTGAGCCCAGCTGAGGAAAGAGCCAGATGCTAAGGATAAATAACAGCGAGGCCAGTCCAAGGTTTCCCATAAAATTGTATTCGAGGAGAAAACGGATGAGAGGCGGTGGGAGAGATCGACTGGGCTATATGAATGTTGGAGTGGGGAAACGTAAAAGCCAGGACTGAACTAATCAGCTGGTTTTAAATGGTTTACAGCTGAGCAACGAGAGAGACTTCAGAGCTTGGACGGGTTCCCACTTGCTCGGGTCTGACTTGGCCTTCGGCATGACAGCTAGTTGGCTTATATGAAAAAATGGCTGCCGAAATTTAAACGGACTGATGCTAAGCTAGGATTAGTTGGTGGAGGGTGACAAGAAGTAGCTTTTTTTGACGTAGGTTCAGGTGGCGGTGACTTGGTGAGGCTTCCTCTTGGTTTCTCGATTCTTTACTCGTTCTGGGGATCTGGTCTTTGTTATCTTTGCTTGTGGTTCTGGATGACTTCGAATACCCTTGGTTTTTTTTTTTTTTTTTTCCGGATAATAGAAACTTTGTCATTTAAATTGATCACCATTTTGAGGCAGGTTTTGGCTGCGAGACCAAAATTACAGAAGTTTTAGATGTTTAAGAACTTGGGACAAAAGCAAGATTTTTAGAGATTCCTCTGTAATTATTTTTTTTTTTTTACCGAACGTCTGTGAATTTTTGAATATGGGAATATATTAATTAACTAGTGTTTACAGTATTTTTGAGAAGGATGAATCGAATGGTATTATCTATTCAGGAATTAATAAGTGGCAAATATGAAACTTTTGCACTAGAAGTGTGCTAATCGAGATAATTTGAAGATTCAATAATTCAAGCGGAACGCTGAAGATTCAGAGGTAACAATTTTTTTCAGGAGTGCATGCCCCCATGACCGGTTCACATGTTAAGCCATTCATATGTGGAACCGTAATTCGAAGGCTCGAATATGAACGAGTAAAGGAACAAAATAACATTTTGAAAGGCCACTGATATATATATTCCATGAATCTGGATTTTTAGAGCATCATCCAAAATGTTGGCAATGAGCATTTCCTCATGATTCTCTCCAACGAAGCATGACTAACAAATGAGGGATGAAAAGAACTCTGCATCACAATTTCAAGTGACCACTCTAGAATCACCTTTTTTTAATTTTGTTTTGTATGTGATCTCGCTTATTTAATTTGTTGGGCGTTCTCAACAGCAACGATCTCTAAAATCTTGTTCAAACAAGCATAGCTTTCCAAACCCTCTGTTGTTTCCAAAATAACCCACTCTCAGTAGAGTAGACTAATTAATGGCGGCACGATCACGCCGGTGATGTTGCTGTCACGTCCCGAATCCAGCATCGGAATCGGCTACGCGACCGGCCGCACAAACTCTAGGTTTTATCCTAGAGATCATGCAAGATCTAGGTACACCAAAAGTCAACCATATCAAATTAAAACTAATATTATATAAACAAACAAGTAACAAGTGTACAATCCATTTATTAAGTCGATATTACTAATTGGTATACTGATTCACAAACATCAGTAACCGAAATTAATACTAACTAACTCAGCATATATGGAACTTTGTCTCACGCCCAGTCCAAATCCTGTCACTCATCCTGGGTCTCTGAAAAATCAAAAGGTAGGAAGTGAGCTTAACAGCCCAGTAAGGTATACATAAGATCACTCCAATTAATAATATAAATTTCTGAAATAATAATGTACCAGTATGTTATGTCATGCAATCAAATGATTTAGGCCTCATGTATTACACACCTTGATATCCTTACATTTCTCCTTTAGAATTCCCATTATTGAATCTTTATCTTTAGGGTTCTGGACTAGCCACGGTCATGTACCAGCCCATGACTGGCAACCACAAAGCGACCATGCATACTATGGTCGGTCCTGCTCACGTACTAAGCCCGTGGCTCGGCTGTCCCACGTACTATCCGCCCGTGGCCGGCTCCCACGTACAAAGCCCATGGCTCAGGCTGTATAACCATGGTGCTACCGTAGCATGGCTAGACCAAAAACCATATTTACTTCATTAACACTTGTCAAAACATATCTTTTATGACCTCTCGATAATCGGTATCGTGGTCCAACCCACTCGATAACCGATATCGTGGTCCAACCCATTTTAATAACCGATATCGTGGTCCCACCCACTCGATATCCAGTTTCATGATTCAACCTATTTAGCAATCCGGTATCATGGTCCAACCCATCCGGATATCAATTTTCTTTATAACATAATGCATGAAATACCGACAATAAAGAATGATAAAACCACAATGTCTATCTCAAGAAAACAACTATGCCATGTCATATAGTACCACACGTGCAAATACATAAAACATATATGCTTAGATCAAACCAGACCATAATAAATTCACGTATAAAGGAATGATCAGTACAAAATTCCTTACCTTAACACACTATTCTTAGTATATCCGATATTAGTCAATACCCGAATTTTACGCGATACCTCCCCGCTTAGAAGACTGATTCCCTGCATTAATAAATAATTTAATTAAAATCTAAATTTCTAAATTTCACGAATCTCGAGAAAATCCTTTGATTATCTCTCTTCTTCCTCTCTCCTCTTCCTTCTCTCTCCTCCTTCTCTCTCCCCCTTCTCTCTCCTCTTTCTCTCTCCTCCTTCTCTCTCCCCTTTCTCTCTCCTCTTTCTCTCTCTTCATTCTCTCTCCTCTTCCTCTCTCTTCCTTCTTTTATTATTATTATTATTATTATTATTATTATTATTATTTATTTATTATTTTTATTATTTTTTTCTTGGACCGTACAGAACACCCCTATCCCTTTTTTTTTTCTTCCTTTCTTTCTTCTCTTTTCTTTTCTTTCTCTCTTTCTCTTTTCTTTTCTTTCTCCCGAACGACTTCCCTCATTCAATCCTACCACCGTCTCCCCCAACCATCCCTCCACTGCCACTGGAAAAATGAAAGGAAAGGAACCATCGACGTCGTCGGCCATCCGGCCACTACCGGAAATCCAAAACCCATCCCCTCCTCCCATCCCGGTCGGACAATCCCAAAAGAACTCTCGTCGGTCACCTATATTCATGCCAACCCAAGAAAGGACGAGGCCAGAGAACTTACCAGCGAGGTCGACGTCCACCGGAGGGGTACGCGTCCCGAAAAGAGCCGCGGCACGCGAGAAGGCTTCGTCGGTGTTCACCACAGAAGAGAGTTTTTTTTTTTTTTTTAAAGATCGATCGAGGCACACGGAGGAATTTTTATAAGGATTAATCCCTCTCCCGCACGCCTCGATCTCCCCTCTCCCACACGCCTCTTCCCTCCGAGTCCTCCGGCGAAATCTTCGGCGAGCTCCCCCTCCCCTGTTTCGTCTCTTCTCCGTTCTTTTTTTCTTTTTTAACTGGTTTGGGTTGAAGTCGGCTGGGCCTGCCGACTTCAGCCCAAGCCTGGGTATTACATTCTCCCCCGGTTAAAATAATTTCGTTCTCGAAATTAGCTTGATTGAGATTTTTTTTTTTTTTTAAACCTTAAGAATAACCAACCCTCATGTCATTCGATCTCCAACTTCCAATTAGTCACCTCTTAAGTTACTTATTTTCCAAGTCTTATTCAAAACTTTATCCTTTTTCATTTATAATCCAAATTAATTTTTTTTTTTTTTGACATTCAAACCATATCCTAATCACTTATGTCATAGTTCTGAGTCCATGTTATGTCTTAACAACCACTAGGTGATTTCCAAATCACAAATTTCTAATCTCGAATAATCATGACTTGAATTCTGATATCACTCACATCTATCAAAAACACTTATACCACAGTTCTAAATCATCATAATCTAAGGTCTAATACTATTCTTATCATATCTTAATAATCACCATGTCAATATGATTTTAATCACTCGTATTACCATCCCAAATGGTCATAACTTACTCATACCTGTCACTACTGAATTTGATGCGTTGACATCCTGCTGGGTGAGTGCGTACACCCGTCCTTGGGTACCTAACTTCCGTTGTTCTCTTTGTTGAAGTCCATCACGCGATGCCTGAGGCACTTGACGCTGTGACCCTTGACCAAGACGACATACAGCTGTAGTGTGACCCTCCTTTCCACAATTGAAACATTTTTACTCCTGGCCAGGTGCAGTCTCGCTTAAGGTGCGGTCCACCACACCGGTAGCACTGGATATCATCCCTTTGTCTATTTTTGTCATCTGGTGCAGCGGTGTCAGGTTTCCTTATCTTTGCACTGATGTTTCCATTAAATTGATCCTGAAATCCTTCTGATCTGGATCTTTTCTTTAAAGCTTTTTCTCTCTCTGCTTGAGCAGCATCCAGTCCTCTTTCTACTATCAGTGCCTTGTTGACCACTTCCTTATAGGTGGTAAGCTCGAAGACAGACACCTGATGCTGAATTCGACCTCTCAGTCCATTTTCCAATTTTCTGGCCCGGATCCCTTCATCTATTATCAGTGATGGAGCATATCTTGATAATTCTTCAAACTTTGCAGCATACTGAGAAACAGTTAAACTACCCTGCTCCAAGCGATCAAATTCTCGGAATTTCTGTACCCGAACACTTTGAGGAAAGTATCTCTCATAGAAAACCTATCTGAAATATGTCCAGGTAAAAGGTGTATCATTTGGTCCTTGTTTCCCAAGCTCCAGCTCCCATCAAGCAGCTGTCTCATCTTGCAATTAAAAGGTAGCGAATGTAACCTTTTCCCCTTCTGGACACCGCAAGGCGTGGAAAACTTTCTCAACACTTTCAGCCAACCTTCTGCCTCCATGGGATCAAATGTTTCCTTAAATACTGGTGGCGCATATTTCTTGAAATCTATCAAAGTAATTGATCGTTCTCGTGGGATTCTAACTTCTGGTTGTTACGGCTGCAATAGTAGCTGCTGCATGAATTGCTGCTGTTGCTGTTGAGCTTCCATTATTCTCAGTGTATCAGCTCTTGCAATAGCTTGTTGCTGCACTAAATATTGCAATAGCTGAGGAAGACCCACCTGGTCCCTAGGCTGAACTCCAGACCCTCCCGGTGTTCCTGTTTCTGCAGTTCCAATCTCCGGGGTGTTGTCCAAAGGGTTTGGCGCCGGTTCCCGTGGATGCTCCTCATCACCAGTGTTGTCCATGGGATTGGGCGTTGGTTCTTGTGGATGTTCCTCATCACCAGATAGAACCCTAGTATCCTCGTGCTGCTCTATAGGATCCCAAGTATTTGCTCCATCCGCAAATCTTGTGGGTCTCCTAACACATCCACGCCCACTACTACGCGCCATGGAAAACCTACATCAATCATTATTAGTATACAACTAACACTCAGATGGTCAAAACAAACATGACATAATATCTACCCCACATATGAATCAACCCACACTCTCTCGATGAGCTTATATCCTAAGATCCTAGAACCTGGTTTGCTCTGATACCACTCTGTCATGCCCCGAATCCAGCACCGGAATCGGCTACGCGACTGGCCGCACAAACTCTAGGTTTTATCCTAGAGATCATGCAAGGCCTAAGTACACCAAAAGTCAACCATATCAAATTAAAACTAATATTATATAAACAAATAAGTAACAAGTGTACAATCCATTTATTAAGTCGATATTACTAATTGGTCTACTGATTCACAAATATCAGTAACCGAAATTAACACTAACTAACTCAGCATATATGGAACTTTGTCTCACGCCCAGCCCAAATCCTGTCACGCATCCCGAGTCTCTGAAAAATCAAAAGGTAGGAAGTGAGCTTAACAGCCCAGTAAGGTATCCATAAGATCACTCCAATTAATAATATAAATTTCTGAAATAATAATGTACCAGTATGTTATGTCATGCAATCAAATGATTTAGGTCTCATGTATTACACACCTTGATATCTTTACATTTGTCCTTTAGAATTTCCATTATTGAACCTTAGGGTTCTGGACTAGCTACGGTCATGTACCAGCCCATGACTGACAACCACAAAGCGACCATGCATATTATGGTCGGTCCTGCTCACATACTAAACCCGTGGCTCGGCTGTCCTACGTACTATCTGCCCGTGGCTGGGTCCCACATACAAAGCCCATGGCTCAGGCTGTATAACCTCGGTGCTACCGTAGCATGGCTAGACCAAAAATCATATTTACTTCATTAACACTTGTCAAAACATATCTTTTATGACCTCTCGATAACCGGTATCGTGGTCCAACCCACTCGATAACCGATATCGTGGTCCAACCCATTTTAATAACCGATATCGTGGTCCCACCCACTCGATATCCAGTTTCATGATTCAACCTATTTAGCAATCCGGTATCATGGTCCAACCCATTCGGATATCAATTTTCTTTATAACATCATGCATGAAATACTGACAATAAAGAATGATAAAACCACAATGTCTATCTCAAGAAAATAACTATGCCATGTCATATAGTACCACACATGCAAATACATAAAACATATATGCTTAGATCAAACCAGACCATAATAAATTCATGCATAAAGGAATGATCAGTACAAAATTCCTTACCTTAACATGCTATTCTTAGTATATCCGATATTAGTCAGTACCCAAATTTTACGCGATGCCTCCCCGCTCAGAAGACTGATTCCCTGCATTAATAAATAATTTAATTAAAATCTAAATTCCCAAATTTCACGAATCTCGAGAAAATCCTTTGATTCTCTCTCTTCTTTCTCTCTCCTCTTCCTTCTCTCTCTTTCTCTCTCCCCCTTCTCTCTGCTCTTTCTCTCTCCTCCTTCTCTCTCTTCCTTCTCTCTCCTCTTTCTCTCTCTTTTTTCTTTTATTATTATTATTATTATTATTATTATTATTTTTTCCTGGACCGTACAGAACACTCCCACCCTTTTTTTTTTTTTTTCTTCCTTTTTTTTCTTCTCTTTTCTTTTCTCACTCTTTCTCTTTTCTTTTCTTTCTCCCGAACGACTTCCCTCATTCAATCCTACCACCGTCTCCCCCAACCATCCCTCCACTGCCATCGAAAAAATGAAAGGAAGGGAACCATCGACGCCATCGGCCATCCGGCCACTGCGGGAAATCCAAAATCCATCCCCTCCCATCCCAGCCGGACAATCCCAAAAGAACTCCCATCGGTCACCTATATTCATGCCAACCCAAGAAAGTACAAGGCCGGAGAACTTACCAGCGAGGTCGACGTCCACCGGAAGGGTACGCGTCCCGAAAAGAGCCGCGGCACACGAGAAGGCTTCGTCGTTCACCACAGAAGAGAATTTTTTTTTTTTTTTAAAGATCGATCGAGGCACACGGAGGAATTTTTATAATGATTAATCCCTCTCCCGCATGCTTCGATCTCCCCTCTCCCACACGCCTCTTCCCTCGAAGTCCTCCGGCGAAATCTTCGGCGAGCTCCCCCTCCCCTGGTTGAAGTCGGCTGGACCTGCCGACTTCAGCCCAAGCCTGGGTATTACGGTTGCCACTACACCTGGTCCTGGTCGGTGATTTTAGCTTTTAGTTTTTTATTTTATTTTTTTTAAGAGAAAGGGAGGCTAGACCTGGTGGGTTATGAGAACTGATGGGTGGGAGAGGAGCTTTTATTCCAGGAGTTGACAGTGGGCCTGGATCGGGATTCAACAAGGTGCCTTCATCCGAGGTGAACAAGGCCATCCCGTTCTAAAGTTCTTGCAGTACCGGTTGTCCGAGGTCCAAGGGGTGGTGGCGTCCATGTTGATGGCTTTGGTGGGTCCACTTTCTTAGGGCATGCGGTCCGTAGTTGGGACGCATGCCCCTTGCTCGGTGCAGGGTCTACTGGGTGGTTCTGAGAGCCGAAATCTTTTTGATCGGAAAGGAGGTCTGGAACCCCCCCCCGCCCCCCATCATCCCGTTTCTTTACCACAAAAAAAAAAAAAAATCTAGAAGGTCCGCTGGAATTTATTAAAATGAAAAAAAGAAGTAAAAAGATATCTTGCTTATCAAAGAAAAATAGAAAACAGATAGAAAAGAAAATGAGATAGCCTAACAAGACGGGATAGCAAGATTGGACCTCAACTTAAAATTCAAAACTCAAATGAAGCCGGCTAAATTTGCCTTCTGGAGTATTTTTTTCATAGCCGTACTAATTTTACATTAACCTACGCATCATCCTTCATGTTGGGATATCAATTTATACTGGTATCACTCATATTGGGGATCTCGTATAGAATACAAATTCCCATTCGCAGGAATATAATCATTGATATTAATACCATAGAAGAAGGAAAAAGAAAGAATCAAGATCAACATTATGAGATCCTTCACCATTCATTTGATCCTCACACAACTAGTTTGCTCCTTTGCCCAAGAATTTATAGCCTTTACTATGAAGAGTATCTCATCAGAAGTCCATCGATCTAAACGACGTTCAAATTGGAGTCCTATAGCTTTTCTAATCAGTATTTGATTATAGATTAGCTCGTGACTATCCAATCACTGTTTATTGTACGTCAGATCGTGCACATAGGCCTACATCGCATCAGATTGCATGCTGGCCATCGGATTTCACTATGGATGGTGTGCAGCAATTGGATCCTCATGCAAGTCACGCGTTGCTATCAATTTTTTGTCAAAAATCGTGCAAGAAAAATGCTTCAAAGGGAAGCCGAGGCTTGGGCCTGGGCTGGCCATGCAACTGTTTGGGCGTGGGCCTATGTGAAACCCAGGTTTTATCTGGGCTTTTTGGTCTGAAGTCGGCAGGCCCAGCCGACTTCTACCCAGGTCACGAAAAAAAAGGAATGAGATGCTGAAACAGGGGATTTGTCTTATCCCTTATCCGGCTGGAGAGCTCGCCGGAAAAGTCACTGGGGAGCCGTGGTGGGGAGCAGGTGGTCGACGATGGGTTTGTGAGGGATTGGGACTCCAATTGACGAAGTCTTTCTTCCCCAAACAGCTAGGACACCGTCGGTATGTTCCCTTTAAATCCTACCTCACTGCTGCCTCATTGAGCTCCTTCCACGACGTCTTCCTCCTCTCCAACGAGCGACGTAGAGTCCCTTCCATGCCGGTGAGTATTCTCTTTCCTTATTTGGATCTTAGGAAGGATTAATAGAGTTTTTTGTTGACTTAATTTTGATTTGTTTGGGCCATAGATCAATGGTGGCCGCGCCGACGTCCGCTTTGGTCCACCGAGCCCTTTTCGGTGATCATCTTCCTTAGCTATGGGAAACTGATATGGCAAGATCACTAACGTGGAGTGATATGGTGAGATCGATGACATGGAGCATGCATCAGATCCAGCTGGCGGTCAAGCAGCGCCGCGTGGTGTTCTCTTCCAAGCTCTTCCATCAAGTGGCTTGACCAGCGGTCAAGCCCACCTCAGGCCGAGCTCGGCACCTCTGCCCCTTCGCCAGGTGTCGACCTAAGAGGGTTTCACCTCTGCCGAAGCGGGCCTGCCTCTGCTCCTCCGCTAGGTGGCACCCCCAGACGGGTCCACCTCGACCGGAATCGAGCCAGGCACCTCTGCCCCTTCGCCAGGTATCGATCCAGGAGGGGTCCACCTCGACCGAAGCAGGCTTGCCTCTGCTCCTCCGCCAGGTGGAACCCCCAGACGGGTCCACCTCGGCCGGAGTCGAGCCAGGAACCTCTGCCCCTTCGTCAGGTGTCGACCCAGGAGGGGTCCACCTCGATCGAAGCGGGCCTGCCTCTACTCCTCCACCAGGTGGCACCTCCAGATGGGTCCACCTCGACCGGAGTCGAGCCAGGCACCTCTGCCCCTTCGCCAGGTGTCGACTCAGGAGGGGTCCACCTCGACTGAAGTGGGCCTGCCTCTGCTCCTCCACCAGGTGGCACCTCCAGACGGGTCCACCTCGGCCGGAGTCGAGCCAGGCACCTCGGCCCCTTCGCTAGGTGTCGACCCAGGAGGGGTCCACCTCTGTCGAAGCGGGCCTGCCTCTGCTTCTCCGATAGGTGGCACCCCCAAACGGATCCACCTCGACCGAAGTCGAGCTAGGCACCTCTGCCCCTTCACCATGTGTCGACCCAGGAGGGGTCCACCTCGATCGAAGTGGGCCTGTCTCTACTCTTCCGCCAGGTGGCACCCTTAGACGGGTCCACCTCGGTCGGAGTCGAGCCGGGCACCTCTACCCCTTCGCCAGGTATCGACCCCGGAGGGGTCCACCTCGGCCAAAGCGGGGTTCCCTCTGCTCCTCTGCCAGGTGGCACCCCCAGACGGGTCCACCTCGGTCGGAGTCGAGCCGGGCACCTCTGCCCCTTTGCCAAGTGTCGACCCAAGAGGGGTCCACCTCGGTCGAAGCAGGCCTACCTCTGCTCCTCTGCCAGGTGGCACCCCCAGACGGGCCTACCTCGGCCGGAGTCAAGCCAGGCACCTCTGCCCCTTCGCCAGGTGTCGACCCAAGAGGGGTCCACCTCGATCGAAGTGGGCCTGCCTCTACTCTTCCGCCAGGTGGCACCCTTAGACGGGTCCACCTCGGTCGGAGTCGAGCTGGGCACCTCTGCTCCTTCGCCAGGTATCGACCCCAGAGGGGTCCACCTCGGCCAAAGCGGGGTTGCCTCTGCCCCTCTGCCAGGTGGCACCCCCAGACGGGTCCACCTCGGCCGGAGTCGAGCCGGGCACCTCTGCCCCTTTGCCAAGTGTCGACCCAAGAGGGGTCCACCTCGGTCAAAGCAGGCCTACCTCTGCTCCTCTGCCAGGTGGCACCCCCAAACGGGCCCACCTCGGTCGGAGTCGAGCCAGGCACCTCTGTCCCTTTGTCAGGTGTCGACCTGGAAGGGATCCACCTCGATCGAAGCGGGCCTGCCTCTACTCCTCCGCCAGGTATCGACCTGGGACGGGTCCACCTCTGCTAGTCATGGGCTGGAGCATGACCATGGTTAGTCCAAAATCCTAAAGAAGAAGGATGATTAAATTGAAACATAAAAAGGAAACATGGTTTTGATAAAAGGCTTTGACAAATATGATATTTGAGTTGCTTGGTTGCATGACATGATATATTCTATCTTCTTGCTATTTTTAAGTTATACTATTATTGGTGTGACTGTTTGGAATCCTTATTGGGCTATAAAGCTCACAACTCCGTATTTGTTTTCCCTTCTCAGAGTTGTGTAGGATCTTCGAGCTTGGTAGTGGATTGGATTCGTGAAGAAATAAGGAATAGCTAGAGAGTCATTACAATCAATTAGATGACTAAAGCATGACTGAAATTGTAATTATATGAGTTGTATTATTTTATTTGTATTAGGTATTTTTTTTATGAATTGTGATCAATAGTATTATGGAGCATTGAAGTTGGAATGAAGAATTTTTAGGCCTTGCATGATCTCTAGGATAAAATCTAGGGTTGTGTGACCGATTGCGTAGCCGATTCCGTTACTAGATTCGGAACATGAAAGAGTGGTATCAAAGCTTAGGTTATGATGACATGGGATCGTGGTATAAGTGATTAGGATAGATATAAGTGACATCGGAATTCAGATCATGATTGTTCGAAATGGTGACATAAGTAATTGAAAAATCACATGGTGGTTATTAGGACATGACTAAATGATATCAAAACTTAAATTATGATTACTTGAAACTATGATGTAAGTGATTAGAAAATGATTTGAATATCAAAATTTGGATAATGATCATTATGGATTATGACCTAGTATCATAACCAGTCAGGACATGATAAAAGTTACAAGAATGAATTTGAAGTTTGGATTTCTAATCTTTAGATATTATGTGTAAGATCTGATATACAATTGGTGCAATGAAGGAATATGATTTCTATCATTGATATAAGTAGTAAGATTGACCTAAAATGAGTGTAAAGGGCTGAATGATTTATAAGTATACATATATGATGGATATTGGAGAGTTAAATAGGATGTGTCTTTGTCTTTGATAAGTGTGTGGACCCAAGCATCAAGAGTACTGGCCTAAAAATATAGTACGTTAATGGGTTACACTGAATATATATTTATGTTTAATTTTGATTGGATGATTTTGAAATTCTAAATCTGATATAGATGTGGATCATGGTAACATACTAGCCCTATTGTTAATTATCGGATTAAAAATCTTGGGACCGCTATAAGAAGATGTTTAGAGTATAAGTTATGGAAGAGTTCAATGATATTAGAAAGTTTATGTTTTGATGAATCTGTATATGGATTGTGATTAAAAATATATAAGAAATAATGTGCTTAGGATGATGTATAGCTTGTAGCTTTCTATTGGTAGTTTAGATTATATTATATTGTCATGGCATACATAATTTGATAGAATCTTGATAGCCTATGTTAGCAATTTTAGATTGAATTACTGGATCTATCCTATAATTGTTGGGGATTATTGTTGAAAATATGTAATGAAAAAATATATTAGGATGAAGCATAAATTGGTAATTGTTATCAGTGGATTAAATTATATTATGTGAACATGTCATGCACATCTTGATAGAATCCTTGATGTCTTAGGTGAGTAGTTTGGGATTGAATTTCTTGATTATCCTTATATTTGTTGGAGATTATTTAGTATATTAATTCTGAGTTAAATTTAAGATTTATTAGAAGGTTTAAGTTATCCTACTACTGATGTTGTATTGAGCGAAGAAATTGATATTGAAAGACTTATATGGGTTCAACCTATGAGAGACAATATTTTAGGTAGTTTGTTAATTGATGCTAAGAGTTATGGTAAGATAACTCTATGAGCGATAATATGATTGATTCTATTCATAAGAACATTGATTGGAAGTCTCTTATCTTGTTAGAGTTAATGATAAGTTTTCTAGAGAAAAGATGATCTAGATTGTCTAATTGAAATGTTAAGGAAAATATAATTAATTCAGATTTAAAATAGAGTTATTGGTGTCTTAAAAGGATGATGAGATCTATGCAAGGATTTTCAATATAAAAATCAGGTCAGGATAAACCTTGATATGATATGCTAGAGATGTGAATGAGATAAAGAGGGTCAACAGCTTCACTTTAATAATTTTGGATCTTTCTGGTACCAAGTAAGATAAATTTTTTGATGAATTCATTTAGTGAACCTAGATGGTTAGGTAAATTTTATCAAAGTGCGCAGTGGAAGCGTAGTAGTCTGAGTTATCTTGAAATCTATTAAGAACGTTAATTCTAACTATAGAAGTGTTATGATGGGAGTACTGATTTGAAATTTAATAACAAGATTTAAGTATTAAATAAAAAGATAATGTCATTGATCTTAGACTAGTCTATCAGTGTTGCCATGCAATTTTTATCAATAGGTCCTCCTAGTGTATAGGACCATAGAAAAAATTTTGGACATCTCTAAATCTAGAATAAAGGAGTGATGATTCTAGTACCCAGCTAGGATCAGGGATATTGACACTAAACTCCTTTAGTTATGACATTATGATTTCTTTATTTAAGGAGAGCTTGTAGTTTCCATAAGATAAAAGACTGATTGTAAAATCATAAAGAAGCTTAAAAGAAGAAAGAATGCTAAAGATCATGGCAAGTGTCTAATGCTCAAGCCTTCTTCTAATTTTTGGTTAAGAATAGAGTGGACCGATTATGATTTTCATGTGAGAGTTAATCAAAAGAAATAAATTCAGGGGCAAAGAATTTTGTATTTCAATTCGAGGTTGAGGTCCTAATGTTTATTTGAAAGAAATTTATAATGTAGATAGATGATGCGATCAAAATGAAAAAGTTATGTCTTATTGTTATGAAAAGGCCATATGAAGAAAGCATTCTAAGAGCGAAAATATTAGAAGCTTGAGAATAATGTTAAATTATGTATATCCAAGGTTGGACATCATGAATTTTCTGTGGAATTAATTAAAGATAAATTAATTGTATTGACATCAAAAGATTAGTATTCTTTTGGAAGAGTTCAAGAAAATTCAATATGGATTGTAAATGGAAAAGATCAAGTTTTGAATGTTATATTAACTTCGTTGAGACTTGGAAAGCAAATACCTTAAAAGGTAGACTAATTGGGAGTTTGAGAGTAATAGGAAAGTTGGTTACTTTCAAGGTTTAAAATCTCAATCAAGCTAATTTCGAGGACGAAATTATTTTAATGTGGGAAGAATGTGAAACCCAGGTTTTATCTGGACTTTTTGGGCCGAAGTCGATAGGCCCAGCCGGCTTCGACCCAGGTCATGAAAAAAAAAGGAATGAGAGGCTAAAATAGGGGATTTGTCTTCTCCCTTATCTAGTCGGAGAGCTTGTCGGAAAAGTCACCGGGGAGCCATGGTGGGGAGGGGGCGGTCAGTGATGGGTTTGTGAGGGATTGGAACTCCGATCGATGAAGTCTTTCTTTCCCAAATGGCTAGGACACCATCGATATGTTTCCTTTAAATCTTACCTCACCGTCGCCCCATCGAGCTCCTTCCACAACGTCTTTCTCCTCTCCGACGAGCGATGGAGAGTCCCTTCCATGCCGTTGAGTATTTTTTTGTCCTTATTTGGATTTTAGGAAGGATTAATCAAGTTTTTTGTTGATTTATTTTCGATTTGTTTGGGTTGTGGATCACCGGTGGCCATGCCGCCGTCCGCTCCGGTCCACCGAGCCCTTCCCAATGACCATCTTCCTTAGCTGCTGGCAACTGTGGGGAGGCCAGTTTGGTCGAGCCAAGGGAGAAAGCATGGGTTCGGGAGAAGAGAAGAGAAGAAAGAAAGAAAGAAAAAAAAGGCCTCTGTTCCATGGAAAAAAAAGAGAAGAAAGAGAAAAAAAAGGAAAAGAAAAAAAAGGAAAAAAAGAGGAGAGTAAGGAGAGACAAAAAAGAGAGAGGAAGAGGAGAGAGAAAAGCAGAGAGAGAATGAGGAGAGAGAAATAGGAAAGAGAGGAGAGAGAAAGGAGAAGAAAAAAATAAGTATTGAAGGGGGAGATTGAAAAGATCTCTTTCTTGGAATTCATGAAGTTAGACTTTTATAAAAAAAAGGTTTTGATTTACCAAATTATCCTAGGATTTATTTATATTTAAAAATTATTGTTGTAAGGGGGCAGACTTCTGAGTAGGAGGGTGCTGGGCGAGCTCCGGGTACAGATTGATACCAAGCATTTAGGGTTAGCTCTTGAAGGTAAGGATCTCTGAACCTGATCACCAGTTATATAATAAGTATTTATTATGACATGATTTGATCCATACATATGAGCATTGGCATGCATGATTAGTTTTGTATGAAATAGTTTGACTTTTTATGTTGGACAATACGATTGTTATTGTTACTAGCTATATTCTTATATACTATGTTTTATCAAATAAAGTGATATTTGTATGGGTTGGACCATGATACCAGTTATTGGAAAGTTGTAAATGTTATGATTTGACATGATGATATGAAAGGATAAAGTAGAATTAAAAGAATACGGTATTTGGACTAACCATGCCACGGGATCGTGGTTACTGTATTGCCGGTCACAGGCAGAATCATGATAAATATTGCCTATCACAGGCATGGATAATGATATTGTCGGTCACATGTAGAATCATGATAAATATTGCCTATCACAGGCATGGACAATGACATTGCCGGTCACAGGCGAAATCGTGATAAATATTATCAATCACAGGCATGGACAATGACATTGCCAGTCACAGGCAGAATCGTGATAAATATTACCAATCACAGGCATGGACAATGATATTACCAGTCATGGGCTAGAGCATGACCATGGTTAGTCCAGAATCCTAAAGAAGAAGGATGATTAAATTGAAACATAAAAAGGAAACATGATTTTGATAAAAGGCTTTGACAAATATGACATTTGAGTTGCTTGGTTGCATGACACGATATATTCCTATCTTCTTGCTATTTTTAAGTTATACTATTATTGGTGTGACTGTTTAGAGACCTTTCTGGGCTGTAAAGCTCATAACCACCTATTTGTTTTCCCTTCTTGGAGTTGTGCAGGATCTTCGAGCTTGGTAGTAGATTGCATTCGTGAAAAAATAAGAAATAGCTAGAGAGTCATTACAATCAATCGGATGACTAAAGGATGACTGAAATTATAATCATATGAGTTGTATTATTTCCTTTGTATTAGTTATTTTCTTATGAATTGTGATCAATAATATTATGGAGCATTGAAGTTGGAATGAAAAATTTTTAGGCCTTGCATGATCTCTAGGATAAAACCTAGGATTGTGCGGCCGGTCGCGTAGCCGATTCCGGTACTGAATTCGGGGCATGATAGCTTGGGCCAATGCCTGTGCTAGCTAGCGTGCCCATGTTGGGCCACGCACTATGATGGCCGCGCTGGTGCAGGCTAGCACCTACGAGCCAAGGCCTTCAGGCCTATTCCAAGCTCCCCTTTTTTCCTCTTCTTTTAGGCTAGGCTTTTCACTTGGTCTTGTCCCCACTGGGCTTCTTCAAGGGCCAAATTGAGGCATTCAACCCAACAACCTCTACCTCAGCCTTCAATGGACTTTGAGAGCTTCTTAAAAGATTTTACACCTCCATGCTCTGGGATAAATACCTAAACATGGATGGGCAAATATTAGAGTCAAGCCACGTTGCTCAATCCCATCTCTATCACGTGCTATGCTCATCTCGAGTTGACACCTACTCGGGAAAGCTTCCTATGGTAATAGGAACTTTACCTTGTGACATTATCTATCATCTTCCTGAGTCTCGCATCTTTTGCCTGATCTACCTACTACTAGAGCTCCATCTCGTATTGGACTCCTATATGTACGAGGAACTCCACCTCGTACTAGACTTTTCATCAAAAAGTAGTGATCTCAATGCTTTTACCCCAGTAAAATGATCCACTACCGCACATGACCTTTAGAACTCCATCACCAACTGTCCACATGTAGCTATTTGAGTATAGTTTATAAAGAAAAATTAGATTTTGTAAAAATTGAGTATGCATCAGACCTCACCTAGTTTCTTCACTATCCAATCATGCACCTTCAAGCTGATTGTCTCGATGCCCATGATCGCACAACTCGATCCATTTGGCAAATGAACAGCACCCTTTTTGCTCTCGAAATAGTCAAACAGCTCATCTCTGCAACATTTATGATGTGGATATGCATAATCTAAAATCCACTAGAAGAAGGGGATACCTGGTTGGATACCATAAGTGAATCATCGATATATCTGTCATCGCTATCATCGACCACCGCCGTATCAGCCCTCATCCAATCTCTAAGTTATGGGCAATCTTTGATAAGATGTCCCAACTCGTCCCACTAAAAGATTTGATCTTGCTTGCATCCTTGACCTAGACCGCCAACCTCGTAATCCTTTATCGCTTTTTCTTTTATCGCCTGCTCCTCCAAAAACTGCTAATGCTAAGTTATTGCCTAAACTTAAAGCCTGGTTCTCTCGTCTAAGAACTTCATTCTAGAGTAATGTCGAGGTGACCTCCTCCATTTTAATGGTGTTCTTTTTTACTAGAAGAGCAGTCACCAAGGATTTGAAGGACTACGATAGAGATGATAGCAAGACCAAAGCCCTGGTCATTTCTTCCACCTTTTTACCTATGCTGAGAAGGTCGATGAAGACCCTCTGGAAGTTACTTAGGTGCTCCTCCACACTCTACCCCTCTGTCATCCATAGTTGGTAGAATTACTTTCAAAGGAACAACATGTTGGTGAGAGATTTTGCCATGTACAACTTCTCGAGCTTCGCCTATAGCACCATCGGGGACGTCTCCTACAGTATATGGATCACCATCTTGTCCTCCAGGTATAAGCAGATCATGCTTATCACCTATATCTAGAGCCACCTCCAAGTCTTCTCTTCCATGGTGGCTGGCCTCTTCTTACATATGAGAGCATCGATCAGTCCTGCTATGTGAGCACATCTTTTACCCTCGCTCGTCAAAAGAAAAAATTACTCTTTCCATCAAATCGGTTGACGTCGACTTTGATTTTCTTACTATCCTTTTCGATCTCGATCAATCATAGACAATCCGAGATTCTGATACTAGTTGTTGGGATATCAACTTGTACTGATACCACTCACGTCGGGGATCACTCGTGCATAATACAGATCCTCATTAATAGGATCATGATTGTCGGTGTCAATATCGCAAGAGAAGGAAGAAGAGAGAAATGAAATACAAGATACAATTAATTAGGCATGTAAGGTTTCACTATAAGAAAAAACAAACTTATAAGATTGGGAACTTCCACTCTCAATTCTATACAAATCTCTCAAAAAAAAATTCTAAAATCTCTCGTACAAGCTCTCAACTAGAGACCTTTCATCACTCTTTTGATTCTCATACCTAGCTTGCTTCTTTGCCAATGAATTTATAGCCTCTACTATAAAAAACATCTCACAAAGAGTTCAACCGTCCAAACGATGTCCAAATAGAAGTCATGTAGCTCTTCCAATTAGTATCTAATTGCAGATTAGCTCGTGATCATCCAATCATCATTCATCACACCTTAGATCATGCACATCAGGCCTACATCATGTCAAATTACATCCTGACCATCGAATCTCACCGTGGATGGTGCACAACCATTGGATCCTCGTGCAAGTTGCATGTTGCCATTAGAATTTTGTCAAAAACTGTGCAAAAAGAATGCTGCAAAGGGAAGTCAAGGCTTGGGCCTGGGTTAGCCTTGCACCCGCATGGGCCTGGGCTGACATTTATGCTAGTGCATGCAAGCCTGCCTAGGCAACACACCGTCCAGGCTGTGCTGGTTGGGGCCGACACCTGCAGGCCGAGGCCTGTAGGCCTATTCCAAGCTCCCCTCTTTATTTCTCTTCTTTTGGGCTGGGCTTCTCACTGGATCTTGTCTCCTACTGGACTTCTTCAGGGGCTGATTCAAGGCATTTAACCTAACAACCTCCAACTCAACTCGATATTTGGCCTTCATCTAACTTTGAGAGCTTCTTAAAGGATTTCATGCCCGCATGCCCTAGGACAAATGCTTGATCATGGATGGGCAAACATAAGAATTAAGCCAGGCCACTCAATCCCATCTCTGTCATGTGCTGTACTCACCTTGACCTGAGACCTGCTCGAGAAAGCCTCTTATGGTAATAGGAACTTTACCTTATGATGTCGCCTATCATCCTTCCAAGTTTCACGTCTTGTGCTCGATCCACTTACTGCTGGAGCTCCACCTTGTATTGGGCTACTGTTTGCACCAGGGACTCTATCTTGCACTGGACTCCTTATCAAAAAGTAATGACCTCCATGCTTCTTCTCTCATAAAATGATCATGCTACCGTGCAAGACCTTCAGGACTCCATCACCAGCTCTCCACACATAGCTGTTTAAGTCCAGTTTATTGAGAGAAATTAGATTTCTATGAAAACTAGATATACATTGGACCATACCTAGTTTCTTCACTGTCCCATCATGTATCTCTAAGCTGACTATCCTGACACCCGTAATCACATAACTCGATCCATTTAGCAAGTGGACGGCACCCTCTCTACTCTCCAGAAAGTCGAATAGCTCCTTTCTATAATATTTATAATACAAACATGTATAATCTAAAATCTACGAAGAAGGGAATACCTAGTCGGATACCATAAGTACATCATCAATGTATCCATCATCTCTACCATCATCCTCCACTATAGCAACCCTCATCTGATCTCTAAGTTATGGGCAATCTCTTATATGATGCCCTAATTTATTGCATCGAAAGTATTTGATCTTGCTTGCATCCTTTGACCTAGATTTTCCATCTCGTGATCCTCTATCACTCTACCTTCTACCGCCTGCTCCTTCAGAAACCATCAATACTGAGTTCCTGTCTAAACTTGAAACCTGGTTCTCTCTCTTGAGAATCTCATTTTAAAGTAACATCGAGGTGACCTCCCTATCTTGATGGTACTCTTTTTTACTAGAAGAGTAGTCACTAAGGACTTGAAAGACTGCGGTAGAGATAATAACAAGACCAATGCTCTGATCTTTTCTTTCACCTTCTCAGTATAACAAGACCAATGCTCTGATCTTTTCTTTCACCTTCTCACCTATACTGAGAAGGTCGGTGAGGATTCTCTAGAAGTTACTTAGATGCTCCTGCATGCTCTACCTTTTGGTCATTTATAATTGATAGAATTTCTTCTAAAGGACTAGCATGTTGGTGAGCAACTTTACCATATATAGTTTCTCAAGCTTTGCCCATAGACCATCGGAAAAGTCTCCTATAGTACATGGATCCCTACCTCATCCGTCAAGTATAAGTGGATCATGCTTACCACCTGCATCTGGAGTTGCCTCCAATTCTTCTTTCCCATGATGCTTGGCCTTTTCTTATACATAAGAGCATCGATCAATCCCTACTAGATGAGCACATCTTTCATCCTTACTTGCTAAAGGGAGAAGTTGCTCTTCCCATCGAACTGATTGATGTCAACTTTGATGTGCTCTCCATTTCTTTGATTTTGATTAATTACAAATATCTAGGACTCTAATACTAGTTATTAGGGTATCATCTTGTATTGATATCACTCATGTTGGAGATCATTCGTGTAGAATATGGATCCATGTTTCCAAGATTATGATTATCGGTGTCGATGTTGTAAGAGAAGGAGAGAAATAAAATATAAGATACAATTAATTGGGCATGCAAGATTTTACTATAAAAAAATAAACTTATAAGATTGAAAACTTTCACTCTTAACCCTGTATAAATCTCTCAATAATAAATTCCAAA
This sequence comes from Areca catechu, assembly GCA_021397845.1. Taxonomy (NCBI): domain Eukaryota; kingdom Viridiplantae; phylum Streptophyta; class Magnoliopsida; order Arecales; family Arecaceae; genus Areca; species Areca catechu. The sequence continues at coordinate 199,540,476 of CM038039.1, read as the reverse complement.
ATCCCTTGTATAAGCTCTCAACTAGAGATCCTTCACTATACTTTTGATCCTCACACCTAGCTTACTTCTTTGTCAATGAAATTGTAGCCTTTGCTACGAACAACATCTCACGAAGAGTCTAATGGTCCAAAAAATATCCAAATCGAAGTCTTGTAGCTCTTCCAATCAATATTTGACTGTAGATTAGCTCATGACTATCCAATCATCGTTCATTGCATCTCAGATCGTGCACATCAGGCCTACATCATGTCGGATTGCATCCTAGCCATCGGATCTCATCGTGGATGGTGCACAATTGTTTGATCCTCATGCAAGTCATGTGCTACCATCAGATTTTTGTCAAAAACAATGCAACAAAAATGCTGCAAAGGGATGTCAGGGCTTGGGCCTGGGCCGGCTGTGTGCTTGCCTAGGCCTGGGCTGGTGCCCATGCTAGTGCCTACACTCATGTTGGGCTGTGTGCCCACCTAGGTTGCACACCATGTGGGCTGCACTAGTGCGAGCCGACACTTGCAGGTCGAAGCTTGTAAGCCTATTCCAAGCTTTCCTCTTTTTTTGTTTTTTTAGGTTAGGCTTCTTATTGGGTCTTGTCTCCTATTAGACTTCTTCAGGGGCCGAATCGAGGCATTCAACCCAACACTCCAACTTCGATCTCCACCTCTCCTCCACTTATTGTCATCTCCATCTCCACTCTTCATTGCCACCATCTTTGCCACTGTTCCTCAATTTTTCTTTTGGCATACCTATGTATAGGCACTTCTCCACCGACCTAGCCATAAACTTGCTCAAAGCAACAATTTACCCTGCTAGGCATTGTTGTTCTTTCTTTGTTCTTGATGGGTCATCTATAAAAAAACTCGGATCTTCTTTGGATTGGTCTCAATCTCATACTGTATTATCATGAATTCAAAAAATTTCTCTGAAGTGACTTCAAAGGTGTACTTGCTTAGATTAAGCTTCATTTGGTACTTTCTCAAAGTTTAAAATGTCTCCTTGAGGTCAACTACATGTTGATCAGCCTATTTTTTTTACTTGTATATCATCTATATACACTTCCATATTGTCCTTGATCTAATCCTTGAAGATCTTATAACAAGGTGCTAATATGTAGCTCGTGCGTTCTTCAACCTGAAGGGCATAAATTTGTAGCAATAGAGCTCTTTAAAGGTAATGAAGGATGTCCTCTCCTCATTCTTGAGTACTATCCTGATCTAGTTGTAGCCCAAGGATACATCTATAAAGCTAAGCATTTGGTGCCTTAAGGTAGCCCAAATCTTGTTTGAGAATTCTAAGAATATGTGAAAGGAGGACATTAAATTATTACCTCGAAGTTAAAGGAGAAAAAAATTTATTGAATGCTACCCGATTAGGAAGAATTCTTCTTATGCCCTTTGATTGAGAGACTTCAGACTATCTCAATAAGAGGAAAATAGGGCTATTAGTTATCTTAGGAAGGGAAAATGTATGAGAATATGATTGTGTTTTCTAGTTAGCTATCATTAGAAATGAGACTATTGCATTATATGATTGGAAGGATTTTCTTTCAAAAAATTGGTAGATTTGATTTTATTTCATAAAGGGATATCATAGTCATGTATCACATTAATAGATCCCTTTAAACTTACTAGATCTAATGATTCGACAAATGCAAGAGATATTTGATATAGCTAAAAATGGTCAGACCTGTATGGACTCCAGCATGGCTTGCCACATCACCTACTAGCTAGTTTAGCACTAGAAGCAAGCTTTTCAGACCCAGCTATATGGTCCCCATAAGTCATACTGGAAAGCCTAATGCACTCGTCCCCCATAAGGGACTAGGTAAATCAATACCATGACTCTCTGGGATCGGCCATACCCATAAGCATAGGTACGCTATGGGAGCATGCCTGCCATGCAGACAAGCTCCGTGCCATTCCTAGCCACTCCAAGCAACTTTTCCAAGGGCATGTACTTTGTAAAGACATAGTAGCCACCACTCCCTATATTGCATAATGTTCCTTAGGCATCAGGTATTCCACATATTTGCCTATAAAGATTTATTTCTCTAACCCTTCATGTAAGTCCTTTCAGAAGGTTAATCTTCTTCCCAGATCTTTCTGCTTCTCGAATAAGCCTCTCGAAAGTCTCAATAGTTCTTTCATTGCCTTTCAAAGTCTCGAGCCAGAGCTTGGGCAAAGGGCAGGGCAACGAGATCCCAAGTGAGGTGAAGTATGGAGGTGAAATAGATAGGATTCTGGAAGGGAACACACAGAGCTTCCCCCACTCCATTGCAAGCCTCGCCGAGACTCCTTGAAGCCTCACATTCTTCATTGCCAGCCTTGCTTGCCTCGCCCAAGCCTTGCATATTCCCTCCTGCATTCTAGCTACATCCCACCATGTCTATCTGCCACTTTCATCGCTTCATCATACCTCACTTCCACTCCACCCTTTTTATGTTATCCATCCACACTCTACTATTTAGAAGCTATAGCCCCTCTCTCCTGTTTACTTTTCATAGAAGACTGACTTAGGCATCGAAAGGTCTACTATTGAGGAACCATCCTATTATAACCGGACTTTCATGTTTTCATTGTTTTGTAGGTTCCAGAATGCCCTTGCACCTTAGAAAGAAACCCGGAGCCATCCAACGTAGCAGCCACATCCAACCATATTAGTAAGTCTCAAGTAAAACTGTAATAGATTGGCACTAGAAAAATGGTCTTTGGGTCCAAGCAATTATCGAGAGGGCATGTAGCCTTCTCCCCTTTTATGTAGTTATGGTAAGGAAGAAAATGATGGCAGAATCCACCACTCCTCCCCTGGTAGAGGAGCCAACTACCCTGGCAAATCATCTCTGGACTCTCTTGTACCAAAGCATCGACAAGCCCTCATCTACTCATTTTGTCATGCATGAGTAGTTCCACCAACTCCAACTTCAGGTTCCGATGTTGTTTGCCACAATGCAGGGTTTACACCAATCCTTGATTCAGCCTTGCTCGATGCTAAACAGGTCCCTATTATTAGAAGCCCTTTCTTTGGCATGAGGGACAGGACAGGACGGTGTGCCCTGCCCCACTGAGGTGGAGGCACCCCTAGCTACCTTCCATCCAGCCAATAGCCCTGAGCAGGCTCCTCACCATTGCCCATCCCAAACATCGAGCCCCTAGGGGACACCTCACGTACACCATTCCTATCATCAGATGGGTCATTAAGGTAAGGATCATATATGTGATTTTCCTATTTCTCTCTCTTCTTCTTCATCCTCGCAGGATTCCTTAATGAAGGGATCATCGTACCATCGTTCAAAAAGGCATACTTGACAACGAGACAAGCTAGATCGAAAGCTCCATGAGATGAATGATTATCTGAAGGCCTTTCGATGCTAACAAACATCGCTAGTTGGTAAGACACTTTTCACCATGCATCCACCCATTTCTTGAGCTATCATGGAGGAGTCCATCCCTTATCATTTCAAGGCACCTTCCATGGAGGCCTACAATGGTTCCACCAACCTCTGTGACTAGTTGGAGAGCTTCAAAGCTCTCATGATGCTATAGAAGGTGTTCGATACCTTGATGTGCAAGTCCTTTCCTGCCATCTTCAGAAATGCAGCTCGAGCCTAGTATACTAGCTCCCACTAGACTCAATCAACTCTTTTGAAGAGTTCAGTCAAAAGTTAATCACTCAGTTTCAAAGTGGTCAAAAGCTTGAAAAGAACCCCAACTTTCTCTTCTCCATCTACCAAGAGGAAGGGGAGACTCTCCAAAGCTTTATGGGTCATTTTAGAGCAGCCATGTTGGAAGTTTGCAGCCTGGAGCCATTGGTCATGATGTCAGACCTTCTAAATGGGCTCAAAGAGGGAGGCTTTTTTCACTCCCTCCATAAGAGGTTCCTTCATGATCTTCCAGTGCTCTTGGCTAGCTCTGAGAAATATATTAATGCTGAAGAAGGCATGGTAGAGAAGAGAAAGGAGAGAGAGGAGGCCAATGCCTACAAGAGAGTCCCCCTCTTCCTCCTCAACCTAAGAAGCTGGGCAATGAAGCCAGGCCTTGTCACCGCTCCAAGAGCCCACATCGCTATCCTAAAGAGTTCACACTACCGAATGCTTCTTGGAAATAGATCCTGATGGAGATAAAGAACCAGGATATTGTTTGCTGGCATGAGAAGATAAGCAAGAAGACTGAAGGACCTCTCCAAATACTGTCACTTCTATCAAAAACATAGGCATGACACAGAGGATTGAAGGAGATTGAAGCCCTAGTTGTCGAGGCCACCTGCAGATCTACATCAACCAACCTAGGGATGTCGAAACCTACGGCCATCAATCCCAGTTTGCCATAGATCCTCTTGTGGATAATTGTCTCACTGGCAACTTGGTAAACACCATCACTGGAGAATTTCTTATGGGGTAGCCTCATCAATTGGAGAACCCCATGCTTGTGCAACTCTTGAGACTCCCTAAGCCAAGCAATGTAGCCAGGACAAGATCATCATCTTTTTAAGCATCGATGTAGAAAATATCCAAACCTCCAATGATGATGCCATTGTAGTTTCCCTTACATTGCAAACTATGATGTAAGGCATGTTTTGATTGATAATGGAAGCTCTGTAGATATTTTATTTTATGATGCCTTTAGCAAAATGAACCTCTTAAGCAATTGTCTATAAAAGACAAGTTTTTCCTTCATAAGGTTCTTAGGAGATGCTATTCCTGTAGAAGGTATGATTGTCCTACTTGTAATCACAAGCCAAGCACCAAGACAAGCAACGGTCATGTTAAACTTTCTAGTGGTGAAAGTCCCTTTAGCCTACAATGTCATCTTGGAAAGACTAGGCTTGAACAACCTATGTCCCATTGTCTCCACTTACTACTTACTAATGAAGTTCCCTACCATCCAAGGAGTGGGCAAAGTTTGAGGTGACCAAGCCTTAGCCTGACAATGCTACATAGCCACCCTCAAAGGCAAGAGGCTTCAAGAAGTATCACCCATTGACAGCCTTAATCTTAAGGATGAGTAGGACCAGCAGTAGGGTTGACCAGTGAAAAAGCTTCTATCAAATCTTTTGGACGACCATGACCTAACCTGAAAGGTTCAAATAAGGTCTCAACTAGGCGAGGCCTTGCATGCTTGATCCTTGCCTTGAGGGAAAATATAGACATCTTCTCTTGGACTGCCTCTAACATGCCCAACATCAAACTAGAAGTCATGGTGCATTGGCTGAACATTGACCTTTCACACAGACCAATGAAGCAAAATAAGCTTATCTTCAACCCCGAATGATAACTAGCTATTGAGCATGAGGTGGATAAATCACATGCTACCGAGTTCACCCGTGAGGTCAACTATCCAGAGTGGTTAGCAAATGTGATACTCATCAAAAAGGCAAGCAACAAATGGTAGGTATGTATTGATTTTATTTGTTTAAATAAAGCTTGCCCCAAAGATAATTTTTCTTTATCCCAAATAAATTAACTAGTTGATTCTACTTTAAGGCAAGTGTTGGTTAGCTTTATGAATGCTTTCTCTGGATATAACCAAATTTGGATGATCTCGAAGGATGAAAAAATATCCTTTATTACAAACCAAGGACTTTACTACTATAGAGTGATGCCCTTTGGACTGAAGAATGCGGTAGCCACATACTAGCATCTTGTCAACAATATCTTTAAAGACCAAATTGGTTGCAAAGTTGAGATGTATGTTGATGATATGCTGATAAAAACTTGATATGTAGAGCACCAAGCAGTAGACCTCGAGGAAACCTTCTATACTTTGAGAAAGTACTGCATGAGGCTCAATCCAGCCAGGTGTACCTTTGGCATATCCTCTGGAAAGTTTCTGAATTTCATGGTCTCACATCGTTGAATCAAAACTAACCTAGAGAAGCTTCGAGCCATCTTAGAAAAGTCACCACCAAGAACTTGAAGGAAGTACAATGCCTAGCAGGGTAGATTACCGCATTGAGCAGGTTCGTTGCTAGGTTGAGCGATAAATGACTACCTTTCTTCAAAATCCTGAGATAGATCAAGGACTTTTACTGGATGGAGGAGTGTCAGATTGCCTTTAAAAAGCTTCACACATACCTAGCTATTGATCCTCTCCTGACAAGGTCAGTAGAAGGAGAAATGTTATACCTATACTTGGCCATATCTTCAGTGGTGGTAAGTTCAATCCTCATCCAAGAAGATGAAGGCATATAGAAACCTGTGTACTATACTAGCAAGCTATTAAAAGATGTAAAGACTTGCTATCCAAGGATGGAGAAGGTCATATATGCTCTCTTGATCTTAGCTTGGTGACTCCGATCCTACTTTCAGGCACACTCCATCATTGTTCTGACATACCAGCCCTTTAAGGTCGATCTTGCAAAAATTGGACACCTCTAGGAGGCTCACTAAGTGGGTGGTGGAGCTTAGAGAATTTGACATTCATTACCATCCGCGACCCCCTATCAAAACTCAAGTGCTGGCTAACTTTCTCATAGAGTGTATGCTTCTTGAAGAGATCAAAGTAGAAGAGAAAGCATTGGACCCTATTCTTACAAGCAATGTTTAGATGCTTTACGTCAATGGGGCATTCAATGTAAAAGGCTCCAAAGTAGGGATGATCCTTGCTAGCTTGGATGGCATCATTGTAGAGCAAGCCCTCTGCTTCAGTTTTAAAATCTCTAACAACAAAGTAGAATATCAAGCACTCCTAGTAGGGCTACAATTGGCTCGCAAGATGGGGTATAGTACCTCAAAGCTCTTAGTGACTGCCAACTAGTCATTGGATAAGTTCACAGGGAGTACAAAGCCAAGGCCCTAGCCATGGAGAAGTACTTGGAGAAGGTAAAAGAAATAATCCCTTCTTTTCTCTCTTTTAAGATTATGCAGATATCTAGGATGGAGAACTCTTGGATGGGTCTTTTGTTGAAGTTGGCAACCGCGGAGTACCTAGAGATCCATCAAGGACTGCATGTGGAAATTTGGAGAAGCTCAACATTGAAGGTGAGCCAACCCCAGTGATGTAGGTGGACTGCGAGCCAGCTAGATGGACCTATTGATATGGTGCTTGAAGGATGGACAGTTACTTGAGGATTAGGCCGAGGCTCGAAGAGTCAAGAGTCACTCAGTCCAGTACATGATGATCTAGGAGAAGCTATATAGGTGATCCTATTGATGCTGTTTCTTCACTGTCTTTGACCCATGGAGGCTAATTATGCCCTACACGAGGTCTATGAAGTCATCTACGAGAGCCATCTTGGAGGCTGGGCACTAGCTTACAAGATCCACAAGGATGTGGTTGAGTTCATGCGATGCTACAACCATTGCCAATAGCATGCCAATATCCAACATCAACCATTAGCACCTCTTGCTCCTATCAATTCACCTTGGTTGTTTGCTCAGTGGGGAATAGACATTCCTGGTCTATTCCCTCCGACTATCGGGCAAAGAAAGCTTTTCATCGTCGCTAATGATTGCTTTACCAAATAGGTAGAGGTGGGGCCCTAGCATGGATCACCAAGAAAGAAGCTTGCAACTTTATTTGGAAGTCAATCATCTATCTGTTTAGCTTGCCTTGGATGATCATGAATAACAATAGCCAGTAGTTTGATAATGCATCTTTCAATGATTTCTATGAGAATTTGTAGTTCATTCACCGTTTCACCTCTATGGTGCATCCATAGACAAATGATGAAGCAAAAGTCACCAAATGACCATTTTGTAGGATCTAAAGACTGATTGGACAAATCCCAAGGGACTTTGGGTAGATGAACTCTATACTGTCCTTTAGGCATATCAGATGATATATGGACTTTGGACCAGGGAGATATCGTTCAACCTGGCCTTTAGAACTAAAGTGATCATCCCCTTGGAGCTAGGCTTGCCCTAATACAGGGTTGGGGCCTATGATAGGTGCTAGATTTTAGAGGATCTCAAGACAAACCTTGACTTATTCCAAGAAGTCTGAGAGAAGGCCCAGATCTGAATAGAGACATACTAGCGATGTGCGGCCCGCTACTTTGACTCTAGGGTCAAGAAGTAGTTATGTCCAAGAGATTTGGTACTTAGGAAGGCCATAATCTGCCAGCTGACCGAATGAGAGAAGCTTTCATCCAATTGGAAAGGACCATTTTGCATTGTCGAGGCTTTGGCACCTATCATCTGGAATAATTGGATGGGATGCCTATCCCACACACCTGGAACTCAAATAATCTCTGACTTTATTATCAATAAGGTGTGCTTCTTTAGTTTATAAGCAGATCTAACTTATGACAAAGGCATTCTCTACTCCATGCAAAGTGGATGAATGAAGATGTATCCTGAGCAATCTCTAGGTGAACTCCATATCCTAAGCAGGACAATATGGCCTTTCAAGCTCTGGTTAAGCTATAAGACTCCCAGTTCAAACTGCTACATCCTTAATTCTTGGTTAAGCGATAAGACTCCTAGGTGCAAGCCCTGGGTGAGCTACGCACCCTAACGGGATAATGGAGCCCTTGTCTAAGTTTTGGATGAGCTACTCACCCTAGACAGGATAATATAGACCTTGTCTAAGTCTTGAATGAGCTTTGTTTCCTAGGTGGGGCAATGCAGCCCTTAATAAGCTCTGCATCCAAGGCAAGGCAATACGGTCCTTCAAGCCCCGATTAAGTAATAAGACTCCCAGGTCAGATTCCTACACTCGTAATCCCTGGTTAAGCGATCAGCCTTCCAAGCATGGCATCTTTGCCATTCTAAAGCCCTAGTTAAGCAATAAGACTTCCATGTTAGGTTCTTATATTCATAATTCCTGGTTAAGTGATTAGCCTTCCAAGCATGGTATCTTTATCATTCTCAAGCACTAGTTATGCAATAAGACTTCCAGGTCAAGTCCCTACACTCGTATTCCCTGATTAAGCGATCAGCCTTCTAAGAATGGCATCTTTGCCATTCTTAAGTCCTGATTAAGCAATAAGACTCCTAGGTCTGGTTCCCATACTTGTAATCCTTGGTTAAGCGATCAGACTTCTAAGCAAAAATTAGATAAGCTATATGCCCCTAGGAAAGGTAATTTAGCCTCTTTAGCTTCATATCGGAGGTGAGTTAGGGACAACTCTAGTTTGCATTAGGGGACCCTCCTTCATCATGTAAGGTACACCCTGGAATAGAATACAAAGGTCATAGCATTATGCTTAGTCCATCTCCAAAGCCCTGCATATACACAGAGAGGGGTACTGACCCTCACGTAACCATGAGCTAGCCCTGACTCCCCTCTATTCCAAAGTCTTGGGCAAGCTTTATATCCCAGGTAGGGTCTTTACACCCTTTATTCTAAAGCCCTGAATAAGCTTTGCACTCCAGGCAGGGTTGGCGAACTTTCTATTCTAAAGTCTTGGACAAGCCTCATGCTAAAGGTAGGGTTGGCAAACCCTTTATTCTAAAATCCTGGACAAGCCTCGTGCTCTAGGCAAGTTGGAAAAGTCTCTATTCTAAAGTCCTAGATGAGCCTCGCACTCTAGACAAGGTTGGCAAACTCTTTATTCTAAAATCCTGGATAAGTTTTGTATCCCAGGCAGGGTTGGTAAACCCTTTATTCTAAACTCCTGGATGAGCTTCGCATCCTAAGAGGGTTGGTGAACCCTCTACTCTAAAGTCCTGGGCAAGCCCAGTGCTCTAGGTAAGGTTGGCAAATCCTCTATTCTAAAGTCCTAGATAAGCTTCGTGCTCCAAGCAGGGTTGGTGAACCCTCTATTCCAAAGTCCTGGACAAGCTTCGCATCCCAGGCAAGATTAGCAAACCTTCTATTCTAAAGTTATAGAAGAATCTTATTTCTTAGATAAGGTTGGTGAACCGTTTATTCTAAAGACCTAAACGAGCATCGCATCCCATTTAGGTTTGGCAAATCCTGTAATCTAAAGTCCATGGTGAGCCTTATGTTCCAAGTAGGGACGCCAAGCCTCCCTGAGGCAAAGATTAGTACCTCCATTTAGCTTCGCCAGGCAAGCAGATCCTTGAATGATGAGTCAAAGTCTCACATGAAGACATGGAGAACACAAGCAAGATATGGCAAAGTATTCAAAACATAGCAAGCAACATGCAAACACAAAATGAAAACATAAAGGAATAAAAATTTCATTGATAAATTCCAAGTTACACATGTTCGCGGCATCACAACCAAATTACATTGCTCCAAAGATGCTTGCAAAGACATCGATGAAGGACAATGATGAGCTACAGCCCTAAAGGGTGAAGACAACTTTCTAGAGCCCTGAAGTTCTTTATGTGCCTCACCAAAAATTATGAACACCTCCTCTAGTGATGAACTCTCTATCACAATTGACAATGGCTCTACTACTATTGGAGACACTGCCTCTTCAATTGCCTTTACCAGGGAAACCTTCGTGACTGCACCACCCTTGTCATGTTGATCTAAATCCTCAATTAGGATGCCAACACCCTCTGACTGTACTTCCTCCACATCCACAAATAGAACTGTCTCCAGAAGAGCCTCCATAATATTATGCAAGGACGAAGGTGCTCCCTTGATCAGATGATCATTGACTCTTATCTCCTCCTCCTCAAGACCTATGTTGCCCTCCTCAACAAGTTGGTCACTAACCCTCATCTCCATCTCAGCATTTGCCCTTGCCTCGATGGGTTGGTCACCCATCTCCTTCTCAGCCTCAGAGCTTGTCTCAGTTATTCCAAAAAGGGGTGCAATAATCGGAGCAACAAGGGCGGGGCTCACAGGGGCAGCCGATTCCATCTTCTCTTTTGTCACCTCGGTCCTAGCCTTCTCAGTGGCTACTTCATGACTACTACCTCTCTTCCTCTTCTTTGATGGTCAGATTTTCGACAACCTAACATGCAACTCCTTGCCGAAGAACTTTATTTTCTACACAAATAATAAACAGGGTGTGGAGGCTCGCATCAAAAGTTTCAAAAAAGAAGGCACACAAGGGGAAGATAAAGGCAAAAATCTCTTTATTTCATCCCATATGAATCCCTTTTTTCAAAAGACCCAACAGTCCATTTACAAAAAGGAGAAGAAACAACAAAAGTTAGAAGGTTGGTGATGTTGCTTTGCCATCCTTATATATGCTAGAGCTGCCAGAATTGCTGTTAGAAGATGACCTCTCTGAGGATATTATGTTGAGGTCGAGTTTCATGTAGTGATTTGCCACCTTCCTCTTATACCCCCAGGCATCCCTGGCATAAACATCTTGGCATGAATCCAGCAATTCTTGGTGGAAGTCGCCTCCCTTCTAGAAAGCCTCAACGGCCTTTGTAGCAGCTTTCGAGACCCAACATTTAGAATGGGAGGCCCTCTCCTTAGTTTTGGATAGTAACTTCCTCAGCTTGGTCATCTCTTCCTCCACTTGATGAATGAGGCTCTCAATCTGGTCACCTCACTCTCCACCTTAGTAAGCAAGACTCTCAGCCTAGTTACCTCACTCTTCACCACAACAAACAACCCCTTCAGTATCACTACCTCACCTTTGGCCCCGACTAGTCCATCCTTTAGCCAGGTGGCTTCATCTTGCCACCAGGCCGAATCATTTTTCAACCCATCAACCTCAATCTAGAGGTCCTAGACTTGCATTAACTCCACTACCAGCTCACTTCGAATCATCGTGCATACCTCTTAAATGTAGCCATGTGCATGATCTGATCAGATGTGACACTCCTGATTTTATTCAAAGTCAAGTGTAGCTCACACCACTAGAATCTAGTGCCCGCCTAGTACATGGTGAAGCATCCAATGCTTCGCCCACTAGAGTCGAAGTTAAACCATTTAGACTTCGGTAAGCATAGTTGCAATGTCGAGCCCCGCTACCTGCAACATCTATTTCCTATGCCCGAGGCAAAGGACATGCCTCATCCCAGGAAGTAGAGGGCAATGGATACAGCTAGAAATGGTCAAACCTACATGGACTCTAGTATGGCTCGCAACATCACCAACCAGCTAATTCAGCACTAAAAGTAGGCTCCTTAGACCTTGCTACATGGTCCCCAAAAGTTATGCTAGGAAGCCTGACATACACTTCCTCTGTAAGGGAGTAGGTAACTCAGTACCACAACTCTCTAGCACTAGCCGCTCCCACAAGTATAAGTATACTTTGGAGCATGCTTTCCATGTAGACGAGCTCCATGCTATCCTTAGCCACTCCAAGACACTCTTCTAGGGGCATGCACTTTATAGAAATGTGACAGCCACTACTTTCTGCATTGCAGAATGACCCTGATGCATCAGGTATTCTATATAACTGCCTATAAAAATTTGTTCCCTGGAAGGTAAGTCTTTTCGGAAGGGTAAGCTTCTCCATAGATATATTTGCTTTTGGAATAAGCCTTTCAAGAGTCTCAACAGTTCTCTCATTGCCAGACAAAGCCTTGGGCTAGAGCTTGGGTGAAGGGCAGGGCAATAAGATCCTAAGTGAGGTGAAGTAGGGAGGTAAAGCAGACAGGAGCTAGGAGGGGAATGCACAAAGCATCTCCCACTCCATATCGAGCCTCACTAAGACTCCTTGAAACCTCACATTCTCCATTGCCAACCTCGCTTGGCTCACCCAAGCCTCACCTACTTCTTCCTACATTCCAACTACATCCCGCCATGTCCATCTGCCACTTCCATCGCTTTACTATACCTCGCTTCCACTCCACCCTTACTATACTCTCCATCACCTAGAAGCTACATATCCCTCTTTTTTTTTTCTTCCATAGGAGACTGACTTAGGCATCAGAGGGTCCACCAATGAGGAACCACTCCATTATGGCCATATTTCCATGTCTCATTATTTTGTAAGTTTTGGAATACTTGAGCATCCCAGAGGGAATCCAGAGCTATCCAATATAGCGACCATATCTAGCCATGTCAACAAGTCTCAAGCAGAACCATAATAACATCTATTAGGACAAGGACCTTACTACCCTATAGGATGATCCTAACGTTGGTATTTAAAGATCATGACATGCCACTTGAAGGAGAGCCCTCATAAAAACTCAAATAGACTAATACTTATAATGAAAAGTCACATTAGCATATGAGGTATTTAAAAATAGATGGTCGGTCGACCTATTTAGGACTAGAGCAAGCAGAGGCTGAGAGAGATGAATTGGCAGCTAGGGATCCAAATGCTCCAGGACCATCATTTTCTATGCTGTTGCAATCTCTAGAGCTTGGTGGTGGTGTCAAATTGAGCAAGGGTTAGATTGAAGAAAATGTGCGAAGGGTTTCATAAAGGGTATTGGCTATTATGATAATGAGTTCCAACAGCTTGCGAATCTGAACATAAGAGGTCATGCCCCTTCTATTTCTTAGCTTCAAGATCCACCTATTCCACCCTTTGATGTTGTTGAGATTGGAGATCCCTTTTATTCTTCACACCCAAATCCTTCCCTCTAGGATCTTTTAGTACCTATTTTTTGGATGATTGACCCTTCTCCAAAAAAACATGAGTTGACTTCACTACAAGAATTGATCCTAGTAGGTTAAAAGCTAACTCCAGAAGAGTCTTAGGATGATAGACAAAGAGTAGCTAAAAAGATATTTTAGACTCGAGCTAACTCCAAAGTTTCATGAGTCAACTCCACTACAAGAGTCGACCCCTCTAAATTAAGAGCAAACTTTAGAATAGTCTTAGAGCACAGATAGAAAGCATCTTTAAAATATAAGCACAACTTGAGCCAACTCTAGAATTTTATAAGTTAACTCCACAAGATAGGTTGATCCCAATAAAAGCCAAGTCGACTCCAGAGTGACTATAGTTAGGAGAATAGAGAGATGCATTTTGAAACTATAAATGATGAGTTAAGCCCTGAAAGCTGAGTCAATTGTTGAAGTACTTGGGTTGACTCCTAAAGACTATGAGTCGATTCTTCTTATTTCTGACAGCATAATAGCTTGCTTTCAAGAAAAATCTCTAACGGCTAGAAATAGTTAGTTTGAGCTGTACAATAATTTTATCAGGCTTTTAAGATATTTTTGGATATATATAAGATAAGATTTCATTTTGAAAATAAGGTTTTTATGAATTTTAAAAAGAAAAAGGACAAAATAAGAGATAGAAGAGAGAGAATGATAACAACGTTATACACATATATAAAAGTATTAATTTTATATTAAATTATTTTTATTCCTTTAAAATTACTACTTTTTATATATCATTTACATGAAAGGAGATCACCAACATCTTGATTTTAAAAGTCCAACGGTGCAAACGACACTCAAATCGGACTTATAATGAGCTCAAAAATTAATTTTAAAGAATTAAACAAGAATAGCACGATTTTTGGAGTAGCCGGTCTACCATGGACGGGCCGCTCAGTCTTACAGTTCGGCTTATTTATGGTGGACGGGCTGCCATTACAGTGGTCCACGAAATAGAGCCATGGACCGCGGAGCTTGGTTTGAGCCGAAACTCGCCGAAGAGGCTGACCCGTCGTCGCCCAAGCCTCCGGGATGTTCATCGTCGATCGGAGAGGCTTCCCTTGGTTGGAAAATAGTCGGAAAGATCACTGTTCTCCTCCTTCTCTGCTGGTTCCCAGTTTGATTTAGCATCAAAGAGACCACCGGCGTTCTTCCCCATCTCTGCCCAAGCCTCCGGCGCCGCCCTTGCCGGTCGGAGAAGCTTCCAATGGCTGCAAAGACCGCCGGAAAATCACTATGCTACTCTTTCTTCTCTGCTGCTTCACGGTTCCTAAGTACCAGGTCTACCAAGCCATCGCACCTCATGCCCAGTTCACCGCCGGTCGGAGAAGCCGCTGGTGCCCTCGCCATCGCCACCGAGCATACCTCTCATCGCCAATCCCAAGCCATCGGTCACCTGCAGCATACCTCTCATCGCTGCCTATCGCCGGTCATGCCACGCCGTCCGTCATCGGCCACACCATGCTGTCCAAGCTACCTGCATACGATTGGAATGATGGGAACTAGAATCAGTTGTTCGTTTGGAGATCGGTTGGAGATTGTTGGAACGATAGGAACGACATGCAGTTAGAACACAACGAGTTCGGTTGGAACGGTGAAACGAATTTTCGTTGAAGAAACGGAAGATAGTCGGGGCTTACTGTCGGCAAAAGGGAGTCCAGGAGGGAGGAGTTGGGGATCCATCAGTTGATTAGAGTGGGGGAGTCCAGTCTAGAGTCATATGTTCCGTATTTCCCTATTCCTCCACTATTCCACCTCTGTTCCTCCTCTATTTCTTCTATTCCTTTGCTATTCTTCTCCTATTCCTCTTTTATACCTCTTCTCTCCCACCTCTCTTCAATCCCCATCACCTTGATAGGTGTCCACTTCCACTGCACTGGCTTGGTTCCCACTTCCACTGTACTGGCACTGGTTTCCAATCTCCACTTTCCATCTTCGGATATGCAGCTCACTCTAAAGCCTGTTTAGAAAAAAGGGATTTATATTTTAATATTCATTTGATGTATTCCTCATTTTATCAAATGAAAAGAGCTTTCAATTAATTCATGTTCTCTTCTTTTCTTTATCTTGCCTGAAGTAGGTTTATGAGTAGTGTAAAGCTTTAGAGATAAGTCACTCTACATGACTATAATCTTGACTAATCTATTTTCAAAAGGGATGGGCCATGATCTACGGGTACGGGCTATGCACTCGCTAAGATAGGTCATATCTTGATTATTTTCACTATCATTTTAACTAATCTATTTTCAAAAGGGACGGACCGTGATCTACGGGTACGGGCCGTGCTCTTGGTAAGATAGATCATTTCTAGATTACTTTCACTGCTAATTACTTGTTAATTCCCTTTCTAATTCTCTTTTCTATTGCACATGTCTGGATTATTTTATTTTTAAAATAACTCAAAGGTCCCTTGGATTCGACCTTTACTCCCACTACGCTTCGCAAGAATAGTGGAATTAAGGTACTAAATCAGTGCATTGTAATACTCATCAAATTTTTGGCACCATTGCCGGGAACCTTTTGGCATTATTTTTTTTTAAAAAATAACATTTGTTTTTCTTTTACTGCTTTTCTAATTGACTTACTGCTTTCAAATTTAATCTCCTAACCCAACTTAGTTTTCTTTTACTGGACATCTGTTTTCTTTGCATTGCATAATTCATTAAATATCTTAAGGGCACTAAACCCCTAAACAACATAAGGTGAGGACGTCATTACCCTTCCTTGGCCCACAAACCACTACCATGCATATTGCATTGACCTAAGCCTTAAAATTAAAATCAATTAGATGTTGGCCCCTAAGGATTTTCGAGTTCACTAGGATAAGAGAATCCAAGAGTTGTACCGGGTTCAGATCATTTAGTTGCTCAGTGTCTAAGGCAAGTGGTTTAAGGATAAGAGCCCAAAAAAAGATGGTTCTTTAATTGGTTCCATTAATTGGTACCTAAGGCAAGCAACAGGAGGACCCCCACCAATCTTACACTTACCTGACCGAATCAGTTAATTGGTCTTGGGCTTGGAGTGCTTGAAGGCAACTTTGGAACAGTTAGGAGATATTTAGAACTAGGAACCCTAGGATAGAGAGTCTGTTGACTGCTAACTTGTTTACAATTAACCTAGAACTCTAACTAATACTTTTTCTCTATCACTCTTAGCTTTAGGACTCCTTAGGCTCTCATCTTTAGTCTTCTATCTTTCTTCTCTCTTCTTTCCCCCTCACCTCTCTAAAATAAAATAAAATAAAATAAAAACTTAGAGAATGATTGCTTTGATTTAGAACCTTTGATTGAATATTCTAGAATCATCGGAACAATCTGATGAATTGGAGCAGTGCTAGGAACATGTATCCCAATAATGGAGTGGATAGGTTGTCCCATGCTCTCGATGCCATATCCTATAAACTTGATCTTCTACAAAATATTAGACACTCTTCCACTCAATCCTTTTTTCTTGCACAACCGGCATGCTGCACCTATCCGAGTCCAACTCACTTTGTAAAAGAGTGCCCAACCATGTATTAATTTCCTGAGTCTAGATATGACCAAGTTTATCAAGATCAATCTCATATGGCTTATAGACCAGGAGAAAACCTACACTACAATGCTTACAACCAAGGTTGGGGGACTCAACCAGATTTATCATGGCAACACACCTAATGGTTACCCTGGTACCACAAAGACCATCGTTTATAGATGGGCTTTATTATGATCAGTCATATCCATATTATCAACATTGTCCTAATTATAGTTTATCATTTCAAGAAAAGGTTTTGCAAGCCATAGACTGAATCAAATAAATTGGTCAGACCCCACTTCTTCAACAAATCAACCCAAATGTCGATAGGATTGATCATTCCAATAATCTATCGATAGGATTAGGCTTCAGCAGCAATCAATCATGTTTCAGCAACAATCTCTCGATGAACTTATAAATCATACTGACCATTAATAGCTGAAATTAATAGAGAGGATGTAGGAATACTGTCTAGTCAGTCCGAGAGTAATTTAGAGGGACACTATCAAGTTGAAGATTCTAAGGACCCTTTATTTTTTTCTAAACAATCAACCATAACTCTCGAAAATGAATTGGTTACAGAACAACCCTACACTATCATAGAAACCAATATGGATGATTCGATTGAGGCAGAATGGTGGGATGACCCAGTTCCATCATCATCTCACTCACTAATAGTTCCCTTTCCAAGTATCCTAGAATCATTACCTCCTTTTTATAGGATGGAAGAAAAAATTGATAATATGATAAAATTAATTGAGAATCCCCAAGAACTACAACAGAATGACATAACAGGGAAAGCCATACCTCTAATAGGGAGGGATACCTACTTGATACACCATATTTCAAACCCACCCCACTTTTGATTGAACAAGTTGAGCCAACACCTAGCCCCCAATAGCTCCTCCATTAGAATCACCACCGGATTTCGAATTAAAGTCGCTTCCTGTCACACCTACTGATACCTTACCAGTGATCTCTAATTAGGAAGACCAAATAGTCGATGTTCTAAATATGCATAAAAAAGCTGTTGGATGGGATGTTTATGAAATGAGGGATAATTATCTTAAAAATTTTATAGCTGATTTCACTATATTTGGCACTACTTTCGAGTATCGTCTCCTAAATCTATCTTTTATTCTAAAACAATATATAGAGACAGACTTACAATTAACTTGGTTAAAGTGCCATCAAGAAGGGATGATGTTAAGACACATTATACTTGAGAATGGGATTAGGGTAGACCTTTCTAGAATTAAAAGAGTTTTCATGTCCCCACCCCCGCTCTCGGCCCAACACATACAATCCCTTCCTAGTTATCAATCAAATTTAGGGATGGTAATGGGCCAGGTTCGGGCCGGATGCATAACTACCCAAACCCAAATCCAAATATTCAATATACTACCTAAACACTATCGGGACTGATTTTTTTTATCCAAACCCATCTCAATTGGATATCGGGTAATCGGGTTTACCCGGCCCGAACCCAACTGAGTCATATTAAATATTTTTTATTTTTATCAACTTTAAAATTATTTACAATTTTATAAATTATACATACATTAAATAAATAAAATTTAACTATATTTTTAGTTCAACAGCATTTAATTTCATATTCAATCAAAATTTATATTATGAAGTTGGTAAACTATTAATTATGAACTTATTTTGAATTCACCATGAATAGAATAGGATGAAAAAAATTTCTAATATATATATAATGATTAGGGTATAGGGTTCAAGTATTTTAAAACTTAATAACTAATAAGTATAATTAATAAAATATATATTAATTATATATATATATTAAAATATTAAAATAATTTGGGTCGGGTTCGGGTCGGTGTATATCTACCCAGTCCTGGTCCAAATCCAAAGTTAAGCATTCAGGTTTTATCCAAACCCGGCCCAAACCCAGTCAAAGCATTGACTACCCGGCCCAATCAGGTCAGGTTGGGCCGGGTACCCATGGGTTTGGATTTTATTGCCATCCTTAATCAAATTATAAGAATATTTTTAAATCTTGGTCTAGCATGCTTGCCCGGTGCACTCTATGGATCAGGGATAATCATCATCAAAAACTCTACGAATGTTTTTCTGCCATGATGACAAGGCCTCCTGATTGGTCTTGTCTTCTGAAAATCTGGTTATCCAAGTTGAATATCAGTAACACTCTCTCACAGCATCCGGCTGAAGACGTTAAACTTAGCGCTCCTGGAAGACAATTTAGTTTATACTTTTATTTTTAACTAGTTACTTTCTTTTCTTTTAAAAGAAAAAGAACAATAAAGTGAGGGGAGTACAGCAATAAAGGAACCCGCTACTTCATGAAGCCATCTTCATCTCCCAAAGCACATTCACTCTAGGTATATTCTTTCATATTATACCTTTTATTTTCTTTCCTACTCCATTGAGGACAATGTCAATTAAGTTGGGGAAGAGATAAACTTGACTTGCTTATATCTTTAAGAACGGTTAGAAATGATCATATTATGTGTACCTAATTATTGTCTCGAATTAGAGTTACATAGGCACCTTAATCAATGATTGATAAATAGTCTAGATAATGCTAGAGATGCTAAGGGATAAATTATTAAAGAAACTCAATAATTGGCAGAGTTTAGATCATAAATAATTTTATGGAATAATTCCAGAACCTTCTGACCATTGATCTCAATAAAAAATCTACTTTATGGGGTTATAAATCAAAAGGTCAAGTATGCTAAAGTTTTTCCCTTGAAAAAAAAAGTTAGTCCCACCTCACAGCTTTGCTTGAACTCTTACTGAGTAATCGGGCCTGTCGCCTAGGTAAGTATTGTAGTTCGCATCAAAAAATGAGAAGGTCAAGAAATCTATTAAGCACTGGTACCTTCCTGAGTAATCGGGTCCCTTCACCTAAGCATTATGGTCGTATAAAAAAGAAAGAATACTAATACTTAAGAGGCTTGGACATGACACTACAATTTAAAAAAAAAAAGGAAAAAACTGGCTGGCAAAAAGATACTTCACTAAACCCCTAGAAAGTTAGAGGATTCAAAGAGTGAGGTGGAAAGTCGGCAAAAGAAGAACTCTAGAAATCTTTATGATCTCCACCCGACCACTAATTAAGTTGAATTAATAATCCGATGAAGTATCTCAGTTGTGGTCTGATTAGGATCATTTGCCTTTAGGGCTACTTAGGGTAACTTCCAATTCAAGAATGGGTTAATATACATGGCTAAGTTATCTACTTTACTTGAGGATGAGCAAATTTTAAGTTGGGGGATGTGATAGCCACGTTATACACATATATAAAAGTATTAATTTAATAATTAAATTATTTTTATTTATTTAAAATTAGTATTTTTATATATTATTTATAGAAAAGGAGAGTACCAATGTAAAGAGCTCAATTTTAGAAGTCCAACGGTGTAAACGACACTCAAATCGAACTTAAAACGAGCTCAGAAATGAATTTCAAAGAATTAAACATGAATAGCATGAATTTTGGAGTGGCTGGCCCATGGAATTAAGCAAGAATATCATGAATTTTGGAGCAGTCGATCCATCATGGACCAGCCGTTCGGTCTACAATTCAGCTTATGGTCCACGGGCTGCCATTATCGTGGTCCACAAAATAGAACCGTGGATTGCAGAGCTTGGTTTGAGTCGAAACTCTCCGGAGAGGTTGCCCCGTGCCGCCCAAGCCTCCGAGATGTTCACCGCCGGCTGGAGAGGCTTCCCTTGGCCGAAAAATGGCTAGAAAGATCATTGTTCTCCTCCTTCTCCACTGGTTCCCAGGTTGATTTAGCATCAAAGAGACCACCGGCGTCCTTCCCCATCACCGCCCAAGCCTCCAGCACTGCCCTTGCCAGCCGGAGAAGCTTCCAATGGCTACAAAGACCACCGGAAAATCACTGCGCTGCTCTTTCTTCGCTACTGCTTCATGGTTTCTAAGTAGCAGGTCTCCCAAGCCATTGCACCTCATGCCCAGTCCATCGTTGGCCGGAGAAGCCGCCGGTGCCCTTGCCATCGCCACCGAGAAGGCCCCCATGGCCGATCCCAAGCCATCGGTCACCTGCAACATACCTCTCATCGTCGCCCGTTGCCAGTCACGCCACGTCGTCCATTGCCAACCATGCCACGTTGTCCAAGCTACCTGCATACGGTTGGAATGATGGGAACTAGAATCAGTTGTTCGGTTGGAGATTGTTGAAATAATGGGAACGAGATGCAGTTAGAACTCAACGAGTTTGGTTGGAACGGTGAAACAAATTTTTGTTAAAGAAACAGAAGATAGTTGGAGCTTAGTGCCTATAAAAGGGAGTCCAGAAGGGAGGAGTTGATCATCATCCGGGGAGGAGTCCAGTCTAGAACCATCATACCCTCTTTCTTCTCCTCTATTCCTCCTATTCCACTTCTATTCCTCTCCTATTCCACTTTCTTCCAACTCTCCCCGGAGTCCCTTAGAGCTTGTTGATGCGGAACAGACGGGGATAGGATCGTTGGTGAGCCTAGACGTCACCTAGATTATGATACTTTCTTTTTTTTGGATTTTTTTTTCTAGGAGGGTGGTGAAGGAATAATGGGATGAAAGACTTGAGATTTGGAACTCATGGGCTTTGGGACTCATACTCACGGAGAGATCTCTTACCTCTAGGGCATCTCACCCACCTCACTAATGGAGCCGTTAGGATGAATCTCAAAGGACATGAGGATGGTAAGGAAGATGGAATCAAGGAAGGGGATAACTGACATGACCTCACATCATGCCCTGGGGTTGGGCCTCACACCCTTTCCTTACGGAGCAAAAGAAGAATCACTCTTCTCTAAAAAAAATTTTCATTCATCTAATTCCTCCCTTACAAAGAGATTAGGGGCCTATTTATAACCTTCTAAGCCCCATTTGAAATTCAAACTTTACATGAAAAGAGGAAGAAATGTAGTCACAAATTTGAATTTTTAATTTCATAAAAAGGGGTGGCAAAATGCATGGGTGCCAAGTATCTCCTTGTGCTTGCCAAGTGTCCAAATCTGAAAATCTACATGCATGGGCACCACTTGGCATTCACGTAGGCATTATTGTGTCTTCATATGTTGGGCGCCACTTGGCATTCATGTGGGCATTCATGTATTGGGCGCCACTTGGCATTCATGTGGGGATCTTCTTATGTGGTGGATGAAATGATCTTCAAATTTATTTACATCGAAATTCATATTGCATCGTGATTCGTTCTGCTTCGAAATTCATGATGCTCCGAGATTCGTGCAATTTTCAGGATTCGTGCTTGCTCCGGGATTCGTGCAGGCGATGTTCCCATCATTTTCCTGAGATGGGAAGAACTCGACTCCGTCGAGTCAGGATTAGCGAGAACTTTGGTAAAACCGAATTCATTGAAAAAAAAACTCTGCTTCAAGATCTGTGCAACTCTGAAATCTATGCAGCAGTATTTATTGTGTCAAAATCTGTGCAGCTCTCAAAGTTATGCAGCTCGGAAAACTGTCCCTTTTTTTTTTTTTTTTTTTTTTTTTTTTTTTTTTTTTTTTTCCTCCTACTCTTGAAGTCGACAAAGGAGTGTGCGTCTTGCTTTAAAAAGCTTGCAGAGGGAGTCCTGCTTTGAAACCGGTGCGCTTTCACGTTCGTGCGCATCTGCCGTGTGGACCGAATGGTGGAACTGGGAAGAACTTTGGAGGGGAAAAAATCCAGCGGGGGAACTCGCCGGCATCTCGAAGGGCCCGTCGCCGGAGAAGGGGCGGTGGCGGAGACCGGGACAGGAGGACGGAGGCGGAGCCGGGGAGGTGGCGCTCGGGTTCTGGCGGTGTCCTATGGTCGGTGAGGTGTCACTGGCTTGGGCGGCACAGATGCGGGAAGAGGGGGAAGGAGTTCGGCCGTTCGGCGGCGGAGGTGAGCTCGATCCCGCGGGAGGCGAGGGCACCAATCCGGCTGTGTGGGCATCACGGAAGCAGGGCGGTGGGACGGGCTCGGCAGGAGATGGACGGCGGCACGGGCGGGGAGCGGAAAGGTGGGATTTTGGGAGGACTCGGAGGGATCGTAGACGGTGTCGAAGTAGAGGTCGTCGAAGAGAGACCAGCAGGGAAGTGAGGCGGGGAGATCGGCGGTGGGGAGGGATTGGAGAAGGCGCCCGCGGCCGAAGGAGAATTGGGTTGAGCAGGGAGGAGAGAAAGGTCGGGGCCGATGTCGCGCTCGAGGCCGAAGTTGGAGTGCTCGAGGAGGACGCCGGCGCGGAGGAGGCCAGGGCAACAAACGGAGAGCTTGAGGAGGGCGGCGGCCGAGGCGGCGTAATCAGCGGCAGCTGGCGACGGCAGCGGGCAGGAAGACGACGGCACGAGCGGCAACGGCGTTCGGCGGCGCGCTCGGCTTTCGGGAGTGGGAATCCGGTGGCTTCGCCGGCGTCAGTGGCAGCGGGAGGAACTGAAGGTGGTCTTGGGTGGCGACAATGGAGGCGCGTGGGGAGGAAGGGACTCCCGGTGGGCTCTGGCGGCTGTGGGGCGTCAACCGGAGGGAGGATGGCTGAGCGCTTGGGGTCGTCGATCCAAACGGAGGCCGAGGGGTGGCCATGGGCGCCGGTCTTGAACGGAGAAGAGGCCGAAGGGTGGTCATGGGCGCCAGTCTTGAACGGAGAAGAGGCCGAGGCCGGTGGACATGGGCGCCGGTTTGAACAGAGAAGAGGCCGAGGGGTGGTTATGGGCGCCGGTCTTGAACGGAGAAGAGGCCGAGACCGGTGGACCTGCCGTAGGTGGCGAGCGGATTAGGGACCTCCGGCGTATTTTCCCAAAGATGAGGATCTCCGGCGGCTTGCCACAGGGAGGAGACGACGGCAAGATGATGGGGATCCAAGTGATTGGGGGGGGGGCTGGCGTGGCTTGGACGCGGTCGGGACTCCCGGGATTGCGGTCGCAGTCGGTGTTCGATGGGAACCCGAGCAGGCGGCGGGCAAGCAGGGCTCGGATGCTGTCGGGCGGATCCGGTTGTGGGTGACTCAGAGCGGGAGACTGGGTCTCCGGCAGCTGTGGAGATGGTCGGTGCGGCTTCTGGGTGTTGACGGTTGGCGGCTGCTGGTGAGTGAGAAGACGGCGGGGTGGATGTCGACGGCGAAGACGTCCGCGATGCGGGACTGGAGGGCGAGGGCGAGAGGACACGGCGGAGATGGCGGTCGCCGTGGCAGCAGGGGTGGATCGGACGGCTGGGTGAGCTTCACGGAGGTGGAGGCGGCGGCATGGGGATCGAGAATGCCGGAGGAATCGGGCGGAGGGGCCGACTCGGTGGTCACCAGCAAGAACTAGAACCGGGGAGGAAGAATGACGGGCACGGTCGGCTCGGACATGGATTTGCGGCTTGGTCGGCGGAATAAAGGTCTCATCTGGAATCTCTAACCGTCTCTAGCAATTTGGTAAAATAATTTTCTCTGGTTCTTCTCATGTAGTCCTGTTCTAAATCTAGATAAGATTGCTATCTAAGACTTAATTATGTTGCATCTCATCATGAACTCATCAAACTTGGCAACATATTCGGATACTGTTTTATTTTCTTGAGTTAATCGTTGCCATTGATCCAAGAGTCTCTGTTCATAGGATATTGGTAAATACTTCTCCCTTAGACAAGATAGTCTCTATGCCAACCTCAAGAAATATAAATTCATGACCCATAGAGTTATCTTTCTATGATTTATTGTCACCACTGAAGGGGTGTCTGCCGACCCTGAAAATGTCAAGTTCATAGTCGAGTGGCTCGTACCCAAAAGCATCCATGATGTCCGTAGTTTCCACGGTTTAACCATATTTTATAGGAGATTCATTAGAGGATTCAGTACAACAGTAGCACTCATTATTGACTGCATTAGGAAGGGAACCTTTGAAAGGACAAAATCTGTCGATAGGGACTTCCTAGAAATAAAGAAGAAAATGACAAGCACCTATTTTGAGGTTATCCGATTTTTCAAAGGTATTTAAGGTTGCTTGTGATGTCTCTGGAGTAGGAATTTGAGGAGTTTTGAGTCAAGAGAGTCATCCAGTAACATTCTTTAGTGAGAAATTGAATGAAGCAAAGACAAGATACTCGACATACGATAGGAAATTGTATGCGGTAGTTCAGGCTTTGAGGTATTGGAGACACTATTTACTACCGCAGGAATTTGTTCTTTATTCCGATCATGAAGCTTTATGATTCCTTAATTCTCAAAATAATCTGAACCCTAGGCATGGAAAATGGGTAGAATTCATTCAGGCTTACACCTTTGTTCTGAAGCACCGTGCTGGCACTGAAAATAGGGTTGCAGATGCATTAAGCCGATGATCCATGTTTTTGACCTCAGTTAGCACCGAGGTTGTAGGGTTTGATAGACTAAAAGAGGAATACCCTAAGTGTCCATACTTTAGTGAAATCTACCAATCCCTCCAACAAGGACCATGTAGTGTACATAGTGACTATACTCTCCTAGATGGATTCCTTTTAAAAGGAAATCAACTGTGTGTTCCCCGAACTTCCATTAGAGAGTTTTTGATCTGGGAAGTTTATGCTGGAGGCCTAGTAGGTCATTTTGGAAGAAACAAGACCATCATAGCAGTAGAAGACCAATTCTTTTGGCCTGGCCTCAAAGGAATGTGGCCCAAGTTGTAGCCCAATGTTGAATATGTGCTGTTGCCAAGCAGTAAAGACAGAACACCGGTCTATACACTCCCTTACCAGTCCCTGATTATCCATGGTAGGATCTTAGTATGGACTTTGTACTATGACTCCCAAAGACCTCTAGGAGACATGATTCCATTTTCGTTATAGTCGATCGATTTTCTAAGATGGCTCACTTCATCCCATGTTCTCAAACCCTAGATGCTTCTAGAATGGCCAAACTTTTTCTTGACGAGGTGGTTAGACTACATGGTTTACCCAAAACCATTGTATCTGATAGAGATATTAGGTTCACTAGCTATTTTTGGAAGACCCTTTGGCATATGCTAGGAACCAAACTGAAATTCTCCACTGCCTATCATCCTCAAACTGATGGCCAAACTGAAGTAGTCAATCGGAGTCTAGGAAATCTGCTTAGATGTCTAGTTGGTGACAGTACATGAAATTGGGATCTTTTACTCCCTCGTGCTGAATTTGCTTACAACAGCTCAGTCAATAGATCTACTGGGAAGAGCCTATTTGAAGTGGTCCATTGTTACAAACCTAGGAAGCCCTTAGTTCTTATCCCTTTACCCACACAAGCACGAGTTTCTGAATCAGCTGAGTCATATGCATAGCATATTAAGGATATATATAAAGAAATTAACAAAAAGATCCAATTAAGCAATGAAACTTACAGGCATATGGCAAATTCACGTAGAAGAGTTAAAGAATTTGCTGAAGGAGATTATATTATGATAAGGCTTAGACCAGAGCGGTTCCCACCAGGAACCTTAAAAAAATTGCATGCTCGCAGTGCAGGTCCATTTAAAGTTATAAAGAAAATAGGATCTAATGCGTATGTGCTAGACTTGCCATCTAATTTAGGTATCAGCTCGACTTTCAATGTTTCAGACCTAGTAGAGTATAAGGAGCTGATAATGATACCTAGCGAGCCATTTGAGCCTCAGCCAATTATTGAGAGTGAATCCATCCTTAAGTGTCCACCAATAATTCTACCAAAACGGCGAGAAAAGATTGAGCGTATTATGGATGACCATGCCATCACCACTCGGAATAAAGGTTACCAACACTATTTAGTTCATTGGCAAGGTTGACATGAGTCCGAAGACTCATGGATTACTCAAGATGATCTACAGAGAATCAACCCAGACTTATTAGAGTACTACCAAAGTAAAACAGATCCCTACTCGACAGAGTCAAGTTCTTTCCACTTCGGGAGAATTAATGCGGACACCAAGGTTAAAAGAAGACTTCAATCAAACCTAGTCAATAACAATTCCTTATGGATTACAAATTGAGTTCTAACCTTGTTAACTTGTTCCTAGTCTAAGTCTTGAGTCAACTTAAGTCTTCTTGTATCATGAATTTTATGTTTGAGTCTTGCTAAGTATTAGGTCTTGAAGCCTTGGGTCAATTGAGTTGTAAGATTCAAATGTACTTAAGTCCAAATTGAATTGTAATTTTTCTTTTGAGCTTGAGTCAAGTCCAACCAAGGGAGCATATAATTGGACCATGGGATGAACCAAAGCTACATCAAGTAAATCTTCAAATCAAGGGTGCATGAAATAAGAGCAATTGAATGGAATGAAACTTTGATTGAAGCCACCTCACCAAACACCTTATCCAGGAGAATGGACACTTAGCCCCCATACATGAAGATTTTCAGATTTGGACACTTGGCACCCATACATGAAGATTTTCAGATTTGGACACTTGGCACCTATACATGAAGAATTTCAGATTTGGACACTTGGCACCCATGCATGCAGAATTTCATATTTGGACACTTGGCACCCATATATGAAGATTTTCATATTTAGACACTTGGTACCCATGCATGTAGATTTTCAGATTTGGTGCCCCATTTTAATGAATTTTAAAATTCAAATATGTAACTACATTTTCTCCACTTTTCATGTAAAATTTGAATTTCAAATAGGGCTTAGAAGGTTATAAATAGACCCTTAATTTCTTTGTAAAAGGATGCTTTTGAATGAATAAAATCCAGAAATTTTCTTTCTCCTATTTGTGTTTGCAAATGCCATCCGTGAGAGATTGAATGAGAGGCTCAACAAAGTGTTTTAGTTCTCAAATTCTAGCAAAAGTTCTCCCATGGACGCCTCCCACATCTTCAAGAGTAGCCGGCCACATTCCACCTAGATCTTCAACAACTCCTTCCTTCCTTCCATTATTTCTATTCTTTGCTATCTTCCATCTTCTCCACAACACTAATGGGTGTTCTTGCGGGATCCTAAGGAGTGTCCAGTCCAGGATGAAGTCCTCCTTGCCTTCAACTCAGCAGCAGGAGCCTCTACTTCCAATGGGTGGTTTGGTTTGATCTTTCAATCGCCAGTCTTGAGAGTTCTTATAGTAGGTTTAGTGTAGGGTCTTTAAAGTTCATTATTGGTCTTTAAAACCTATCCTTATCTCTTGAGGTCTGAAATTTTGAATAGGGTAAAGTCCTAATTGGATGGTTCTCTAGCCACATAGGTCCTTATTTTCTTAACTTAATCCAGATTTGCACTGCGAAGCATTTCGGCCTTCTAATTTAGTCTTCTTCAATGCATTTAAATGACTCCTCTATGAATGAATTCCGACCCCATATTTTTTGAGTTTAATTAGCTTAGTTGCTTTCTTCACTCATGCCATATTTTCTATAAATATGCCACATCACTTGTGCATAGGGGACAGGAGAAGATCAACTTAAAATGAGTTAGTGTTGAAGTATGGGAGGGAAAGTGCTAGTTCTTGGTCTTTTGTATTTCTCGTTCTGCAATAAAAGAGTATATTTTTTCTTTCTGCTTCATTTGCTCTCTTTTATTCACCGTTTATTATGCTTTAATATTAGATTGAGGTTAGGGACAGTTCTTACTTTTCGAAGATGCACCGTGATCCATTATGGATACAGGGCATGCCGAGAAAAGAGGAGTTGAATACCTAGTGCCTACCAAAGATGCACCATGACCTGCCACAGGTACGAGGTGTGCCAAGGGAAGACAGGTAAATCTCTAAAATCAATTACATTTTAGTTATAAGAGAAATACAATTTAGCACTACGCATTCACTCTCTCTCCTGAAATATTTCCTCTCACCTTGCCTTACCTTAGGAGTAGTTCATTTCTTGCTCACTTTTATTTTTACATAACCACAACTACTTTTCTTTTCTTTTTAAATCATAACTTAGCTCTAAGGTCCATGAGGATACGATCCCAACTCATCCTAGCTATAGAGTTGAGTTGGTGAATTATTTTTGATCACCTATGACAGCGATCAAATTTTGGCAAGAAAGCATTCATGTCCTTCAATTAAATTAAGTCAGTTGTTAATAGTTTGTTTTCATTGATTGTCCCAACCAACAAGAGAACTTTCTTCTAGCTTTAAATCAAGCTTTACTTAAGTATTCAAGGAGAAAGTCATTACATTCAAGCAAGTGCTTCACTGACATTTGGTTTTAAAGAGTTTTCATTTATTGAGATTTAGATTCTTGCTCTTGTATTCTTAAGCTTGTAATAAGTTTTGGATGAAAAAAAATGGAATGTAGGCCCATCTAGGCCCAAAATTAGGTGGTTGTTTTTAAGTAAGTCAAGAACATAGGTAGTAAGGTTTTGGTTGGTGGGCCTACTGATAGTCAATTAATTAGATTTTGATTAGCTTGGAAAAATAATCTTGATATAATCTCAAATAGATTATAGTAGAATTTCTAAATAGGAAAACTTAAAAAATGGATGTAGGTGCAGTGCTGGTATCGAACTACTCTAATTTCTAGTATTTTTGCTTGTATCTTAATTTGCTTTTCATGCTTGCATTCCATTTATTTAAAATTGTGGTTAAACATTATTATCTTTATCATTCTAGTTTATATCTATTGTTTGCTACACAAACAATGATTTTTAAATTGCCCAAAAGTTTTGAAATTCCAATTCAACCCTTCGCTTGGGTTGCTATTTTTAGGCAACAATTTTATGCCATTGGCTTTGGCACTACTAGAAATAAGGGATTCACCAACGGAATTTTATTGATGGACATGATTCATCAGAAATTTTTGATGGATTACTGATAAATTTCTATCAACAAAATAATAATAAAATATATTTAACATGTTTTAAAATCTCTAATAAATTTTTGATAGTTTATTTGTCAAAACCAATTTCATTAGAAAATATGTTAAATTTTTTTAAAAAATCAAAAAAAATATAAAAATCTTTGTAACGGATTTAGTGATAAATTATTTATGCCATCAAAAATAGTGTTTTAATAATTTTTAAATTATTATAATGGTCGTTTCTAACGGACATGCGGTCAAAAACATTTTAACAAATATAAAATCAAAATTTTGATGGATTATCCATTAAGAAATTGGTATTAATAATTTTTAAATTATTTGGATGGTTGTTTCTGATGGAAAGATAGTTAGAAATATTTTAAAAAATAAAAATTAATTTTTTTGATAGATTATCTTTCAAGAAATTAGTATCAATAATTTTAAAATATTAGAATGGTTGCTTCTGACAGAAACATGGTCAAAAATATTTTAACAAATATAAAATACATATTCTGATGGATTATCAGTTAAAAAATTAGTGTTAATAATTTTTAAATTATTGGAATGGTTGTTTCTGATAAAAAGGTGTCAAAAATATTTTAACAAATATAAAATAAATTTTTTGATAGATTATCCATCAAGAAATTAGTGTCACAAATTTGAATATAGAATCAAAAATATATTTTTCTAATGAACCGATTTTGATCCTTTTAAAGTTCTCATATTTGGAGGTTTCGGCAATGAAAATTTCTTGTATTAGAGTTTATATTACCAGAAATTAGCCTTTCACAAAGACATATTCCTGGTAAGATATTTTAAAAATAAAAAATATATTAGATAGGGAATTTTTATTAATATAAAAATAAAATTTATAGGTAAAATTTATATTATATACTTGTTGCCGACCTTATCGCTATGGCCTGTAGCTGTGAGTTGGCGCCGGACCTCGATCCCATTTACTCCAGAATCCTCACGCTCCCAGATCTATAAAACAAGGTTAGAAACCCGGGCCGAGGGTTCCGACGGGGGCACTCCAACGGTCAAGTTAGCGAGCGATAAAGTGGAACAGATCTACTAAGATGGATCCCCGCTGGGTCTTTGTACTTAGAGGAATCTTTTATTAGGAGATGAGTGAAAGTGGACAAGAACAAGAGGGGTCAGCACTCTGGCTCTTGTGATCGGGCTTGCCGGATTCGCTCCTGCGAGCTCTCCGAGCCTCTGTCTGAGAATCGCCCGTCTCTCCTCTCGTGTGCTTGTCCTCTTGGTTGCTTACTTTCCCCCTCGTTCGTTGGTGCCCCTTTAAGGTCATTGGGTGCTTCGGTACCTCGATTCTTCCCCTCTGGGAGCTTTGGAGGTTCGCGGTACTCATTTGTCGTTCCCCTAAGGTCGCCTCCCCTTATGGTTGTAAATTAAGTGGCGAGCTTATCCTGTTTACCGTGTTGTCACGAAAGGAGAAACTTGGCGGGACCTCGATCCCTGCGAAGGCACCCTCGGGCTCGAGGCATTGACCGTGGCTCTCCCTTTTGGAGTACCAGGTCACCAGCCACCGAATCTGGTACCTCGATCAGGGTATCCTTTCTAAACTGGTATAAACGAGGTTCCGTGTACCATTACAGATCTGGGAACGCCATACTGGATGCGCCGCCCTATGCACACCATCCTTAGTAGCATCCTTGGGGCTTGTGCCCTCGGTCCTTCTGTGCTCCACGGAGAAGGCTCTACTTCGATCGAGGTGGACCCGTCTGGGGGTGCCACCTGGTGGAATGAGCAAAGAAGCCAGGCTCGACTCCAGCCGAGGTGGACCCATCTAGGGGTGCCACCTGGTGGAGGAGCAGAGGCAGGCCCACTTCGGTTGAAGTGGACCCCACCTGGGTCGACACTTGGTGAAGGGGCAGAGATAAGCTCGACTCCTCATGGACCCGTTTGGAGGCGCCACCTGGCGGAAGGAGCAGAGATGCCAGGCTCGACTCCAGCTGAGGGGGACCCATCTGGGGGTGCCACCTGGTGGAGGAGCAAAGGTAGGCCTACTTCAACCGAGGTAGACCCCACCTGGGTCGACACCTAGCAAATGAGCAGAGGCAAGCTCGACTTCGACCGAGGTGGACCCATCTGGGGACGCCACCTGGTAGAAGGAGCAGAGATGCCAGGCTCGACTCCGACCGAGATGGACCCATCTGGGGATCCACCTGGCGAAGGAGTAGAGGCAGGCCCACTTCGACCGAGGTGGGCCCCACCTGGGTTGACACCTGGCGAAGAGGTAGAGGTGTCGAGCTCGGATCGAGGTGGGCGCGACCGCTGATCAAGCCACCTGGCAGGAGAGCTCGGAAGAGAACGCCATGTGGCACCACCTGGCAGCCAGCTGGGTTGACGTATTCTCTACGTCAGCGATCTTGCTATATCAGTACTGATACCAATTTTATCAAAAGAACTTTATCGTTCCTCTTTCTTTCTAACTTATTTACTGAAAGGCACCATAGAGGACCATTCAACTAGCATAGAGCACACCACGGGTTTGGGACTTGCCTCTCAGATGTCCATTGATTATATATAATATAATATATTTTTTTATAAAAATATATAAATAATTTAAGGAAGGGAGGATTTGAGCTTCAAATTTTTAGATAGTCTAACAACTATTTTAATCAATTTATTTTAAAATTAACTAATAATATATTCATCTTGTTTAGACTGTTGTACATAAATATCGATCGCTCTTAGCTTTCCATCCGATTGAAACTCATAAAGTTTTCTTATATATAAGGCTATAAATTGATTGGGTTGATCCCTGATCTGACCAGCATAGACCTGATCCAACCCATATTTAAGGATCCATGGGTCTAAGTTAGGTTATAAAATTAGACCCAATCTATTTTTTGGATCGAATATGGGTTTACCGAATTTGGATCCGTCCCAACCTGATCCAATCAAATCCGAACCATTAGAACTTTAACCTATTTGAGACTTTAAATTATGATTTAAGCTTACGTTATCCTTCTTTGTGCTTCTGTATTTCTTATTATAAAGTCGTATGTAGTTTTAGATCAATGAATGAAATATTTTTTTAATATAATATAAAATAAAAAATAACAAGATAAGAAGGTGGTTTTATTTTAATCAATTTTTCAACTTTCATTAAATATAAAAATTAAATTTAAAGGTATAAGTTTATTTCAATATAACCTACAACTATGTTTTCTTTAATATTTTCTACACCTAGCTCTAGAGGTAATTTAGACTGTGACTTATAAAAGTCCCCAGCCCTAGCCAGAATCATCCAAAGAAAGGACCCTCTACCTCCAATGTATAGCAAGGATATCCTGAAATTTATTTAGTTTGTATCATGTTAGATATAAAAGCAATGGTTGACGAGGTCCCATAATTTTTAACTTACCTAATCATTGTATTATGTTTATAACTTTGTTCTTCGATGATCTAAACTCAAACGTGTGCGATTATGTATCCAATTTGAGCCGACCAGCTCAGGCATACCTGACATTACTCGATCTATTTTATCAAAAAAAAAAAAAAATCCTATCCTATTTAAAAAATATATATATATATATTTTATTTGACTTGATATAACTTGAGAGGGGTATGGGATGGACATAGGATAGGATTTTTTTTTTTTTTTGATACAATAGATATAGATTTTGGATATCCTGATCTAAATCAGATCAATTGCCACCCTTAATTTTAAATAAATTTAGGTACCGGTAAATTTTGCAGGCCCCTACCCGTCGCCATCCCAGCATGGCACCGGCGCACTGGTTTACTGGCTGCTAACCGAAGCTCAGACTACTTCGCCCACCATTTGGAGTTCCTGATGTACTCTTGCCGCCTCCACTCGGTTATCTGGCCTAGGGCTTATGGGAATCCCGGCTGAAACCTCGAGGGATGGTACTCCCCTCCCATCTCCTATCCCTCCTCCCTACAAACCCCTCTCAGAGATTAATTTTTCTCTCGAATGTTTCAGATTTCCACCATCAATCCTTGAATCATCAATCCTCCGGCCGCCACAGGATGAGCAGACGAGCTGTGGCGATCATTCTTTCCCAATCTCTGGCTGCCTTCGCTTTCCTCGGAGCCAATCACTTTTTCCTGCCAATACAATCCTGGATTTCCCGGCTCCATCCGTTCACAAAACCTTGTGTTTCTTTCTTCAACAACGGCAGTAGATGTTCTTCCCCTGATGACGATTTGAATGCTTTCATCGTCCCCGAGTTCTCCCCTCCATTGAATGGAGAATCCCGGGATCGAGACGATCATCGGGGGGCCTCGGTGTCGCCGAAAGACTTTGCCTTTTTACAGGAAGCAATCGCAGAATGTGATGCTCTTCCTGGAAAAACCCTCTATTCGGGTAAGTTTTCTGAGGTGTCCGTTTTGATTGCCAAGGCAATTAGGGCTAGTGGAGGCATCTTCAGCGGCAAAACTGAGAAGTTTTTGAGGCAATTCAGAGGGAAGTTGGATGAATCGCTAGTGATCAGGGTGCCAAGACTCGTTAATGTTCTTGAATTGGGAGGCTTGGTGAAGCACAAGAGATATTTGTAAGAATATGGTTTTACTCCCAAGGCGTACACATGCAGCTCCTTGATTAACAGGTTGTTTAAGGATAGAAGACTTGATCTTGCATTGAAGGTTCTTTCGAAAATGCTCGAGAATTCTTGTGCTCCAAATGTCGTCACCTATACTGAGATGATTGATGTGCTCTGTAAGGCTGGTAAAACCAAAGAGGCTCAGAAGCTTCTTATAATGATGGAAGAGAAAGCTCTGTAAAGCTGGTAAAACCAAAGAGGCTCAGAATTAATTGTTCTCTTTTGCCTCATCAAAGGACTCCTCAGAGAGAATAAGTGGAATGAAGCTCTTCAACTTTGTTATAGCATATACCACATGTCTGTCTTGCTTTCTCTCCATATCTTTAAATTCTTTACATGTAATATTGCTCCCTTAATTAATTTTTCCATTTGGTTTGTTGGTGATTTTAACACACATAGAGGGATCCACTCAGTCCTTGATATTCGAGGGTTCCATTCCAGATGCAATTGTTAATGCAAGATAGCAGAAATAACTTTTTGTTGTCTACATTTCAGGTGAACTTAATGATAATCATGTAACAAAGTTGTATATTTAATATTTCTCTGACACTTCCTCCCAACTGAAGGAAAGACAATCTAATTTGTTGCCATGGTATGATTTTGTGTAGTGTGGTCTGCAAGGCCTGCACTATTACATTATAGGCCAAGCTCTTGTAATTGGAGTTGGGATTGGGGAAGCCATCATATAAGTCGCTGTTAGTAGTAAAATTATGGGAATATTTTAGGAAGGTAACTTCAGAGAACCACAAAATATACATTGGCCTGCTTTACATTTTTTGATATTCAACATTGTTTTCTGCTTTATGGAATCTTCTAATGTTGAAAATATTCATATTATCAATGAACTAATATTTGGTTTATTGATTTTATTTTGTCAGTTCAAAATGTGAATACTTTCATCAGTCAAAGCAAAAGTCATTGAATGAAATTCAACATTAATGAAATGAAACCTAGCTATGTGATCTCTGCAATATGTAGCTAATCAGAGCTGATCAGAATCAAGAGTTTCAGAATTGTTGAACTAACAGTAAACCATGAATCTGACATGGACTAATGAGCAATGTCTGTTACAAATATATGACAATATGCAAACTTAGAAGAACCTTGTATTGTTTAAGTAAGTTTCTAAACCTTGTCGCTTTGTGCATTCAATAAAGCAGTTTGGTTGAGCTATTTGTGCAACAACATTTATTTTGTATTCCTCATCAGCATTTCTTTTTCTTCCTTTGTGTGTGTCTATGTGTATGCATCATGGTTTATTGTATTGGCTTGTAATGCCTAGTACCATATACTACTGGTAAGGAATTAGTAGGGATTTTTAGTAAATATTGTTAAGTACCCTATTCAGCCCTATAGAAACTTAGAACTTATGAGGTTCTCATGCCTAATCTATTCAAGTAAACTCAAGAACTCAATTCCTTACAAAAATTAAAGCCTACAGTATGATATGCATGTTTTGTTTCTAAAACTGTTATCCTCTTCTACCTTAGCAGGTGGTGAATTGTCACGCCTCTTATTTTAAGGGGTCTAATTTACCTCTGGTAGTAGGAGCAATTCAGAACTTGAGATGTTCACAGTGATGATCTTCACATGCAACCCTGCCCTTGTAGAGTTCTATTTTTCAGTCAAGCGAAAAAAGTGAGATCGGATGATTAGTTCTCAGTCGATACTTTTTCATATTAAAATAAGTCTTAGTATAGCATTGAACTAGAATTTCATATAATTATGCATTTTTTATTACTTAACTTACCAACATACCTGATCCCTTGTAACTAAATAAATAAAGCCATGCTTTTTCTGCTATAAAGATGAAAATATCTCCATTTGGAACAGTCGACATGGGCAGATCTAAGTGTGAGTTTATATGCGTTGACATTTATTGTTGTCTTTGGTTGAGGTGTCTGATCAGTGATGCTAATGTGTGCTTTCATATCTCATGGTAGTACGAGGTGGTGCAAGTAACTCAGGGGAAGGGAGGAGAGGTGGTAGAGGATGAGGGGTGCACCGTCGTCATACTATCCATCATAACAATACATTTAGGACAATCCTTTATCCCATGCACAGAGCTTGTAAGGTACTTCTCTTTATCATTTAGGACAAAATAATACTACTAATATAGCAGATGATTTACTTATCCTATAGATGCTTTAGATGGTGATCCAGTATTATATCATATATCAAAGACTAGTCCGCCACCGTCTACATCCTCAAGGATAAGTGGGCTAAATCAAGGAACTCAAGAGCCTGCAGGTCCATCAATAAAGCAAGTGTATCACTGGAGAGGATGGAAAGTATGTGATGGTTAAATTACTTTTAGTTTATAAAAAATACTAGTATTATGTTATGATATTACATAAATAATTATGCAGATTTCATGATCCTAAGATCACTAGAGCATCACAGTTACAATTAAGGAGTTGTACTCCGATCCATGGCCTATATAAAGTTTAGTTGCAGAATGTACCAACAAACATGAGATTTGGCACTGGTTTCAAGTAAGTTGTCAAATACAAATATAAATATTTATGTTATATAATGCAAATCACTACTATTTATTAATTTATATTTTTTTATTGACATGATAATAGGCCAAATATACATGGACTCTAGAAATGTATGCACAGATTCTCGAAACATATCTTATGGCAACATTTAAAAAATTTAGAAGCATTGTCAATGATGAACGGAAAAAAGCAAAAGATAAGGTAAAGGAGCAGAAGGGCTGGGATTATAAGGTTCCTATGGTGGAGGAGCGATTGCAAACAAAGATTGTTGAGATACAAGACAAGTTGAAGCACGAGTTGTAGCTCAAATTTCTCATATGTTTGAAGTTTGGACACGTTCAAGGGGCATTAAGGCCACTGCCTTCAGATCAACTTTTGCCTTCCTCTTCTAACGATAATGATTTTGCAGTAGCTGATTGACTAGACTTTTTATATATATGATATAATTAATTGATGTTTTGGATTTAATATTTATATATGTAATGCACTTTTATAAGTATGTGAAGAATTTTTATTGTATAGTATTTGACATATTATAATATATTGATGGTAATCATTAGATTATTTAACATGTAATTGGTTAAATACTATTAGGTGAATTTTCATATTTTGTTTTGTAAAATTTGAAAATCGTAATTCATTTAGGTTTGTAAATTTTTGATAGATTTCTGACAGATTTATGATAAGTTTTTAGTCAGTAAAATTTGTAATAGATTATTTGTTAGTGAATAGAAGGAAACTTAAATATAATAATGATAGATTTTTTATAGATATTCCATCAAAATATCTTTTGACGAAAAATTTGTTAGAACAAGGGCCAAGTTGTAAAAAAGTTTTTTATGAATAATTTATCAAAAATATTTTTGATAGACTATCTATTAGAACTTTTTTTACAACCTCATTCTTATTTAGATAGATTTTTTGTCAAATTTTTTTTGACAGAATATATGTCAGAAATCTATCATTATTGTGTTTGAGTTTCTTTCTATTCATTGGTAGATAATTTGTCAAAACTATTTTTGATGGATTGTCTATCATAAAATCCCATCAAAATTATATTTTTTGACAAAAAATAATATTTATTGGAGAATGTAGAAAGCATTTTTGATGGATTATCTGTTGCAAATCCATTAGTAAATTATCTGACAGATACAACCTATCAAAAAAACTTACTGACATGATTTTTTCTAACAAATGAGAGTTATCAAAAAAACTTACTGACAATTTTTTCTAACAGGCGAGAGTTATTAGAAAATTCATCGAAAATATATTTTTGATGGATTTTATGAATTTTTTGATGGAATTATCCGTTAGTGAAGCCCTTATTTCTTGTAATGTGGGGAACCTTAGGTGTTAGGTGGAAATAATGGCAAGTGTTCAAGGTAGGTTGTCCAGTATGGCTTTGTAAGCTGAGGGAACCTTGACCACTAGAAAATGAAGCATCACCATGGCCTGCCTTGGCACCTTTTTAGCAATGACAAGAAAAGATATGACATCTTTTATAGATACCAAATCTTTGGAGAACCAACTAAGTGAGAGTTGATTTTCAGAAGTCGATCTTTTAGTTGATTTATTTTGCAAAAGGCATCATAAAACAAGATATAAACTCAGCTTCCATTGTCAACCAAAATGTTCATTACATCATGGTTAACAATGGTTAAGGAAACTATAATAGCATCATCATGGGGGGTTTAGATTCCTCAACATTGACATCTGAGAAGGAGATTATCTCCTTCGATATTTGCCTCTTCAATGCTCGAATTCCAGCCTAAGCTGTTCGGGCATAGATCTTCTAAATGGATGACATGGTACCACCTCCCAAAAACCGATCTACTACTGTTCGGGCATAGATCTTCTTGATACTGTGGACAACTGACATAGGCACTAAGAAAGCCCGATTTGATAAGAGTTTTGATCTCATGAATCAGTTGGTAGAAATCATTGGTATCGTGCCCATAGTCATGGTGGAAGTGATAGAACTTGTTCATATCTCTACAGACATTGGCTTCATTTTCTTTGGCCACTTATTGTGCTTTCGGTTCTTTATTTCTATCAATATTTGTTTTTGGGAGATGTTGAGAGGTGTCTATCTCTTGAACCACCAAGGAGGACTCCTGGATTGCCAAGAGTTATCCATATTTCTCTTGGGCTTCTTGTAGGGCTCATGTAGGTCATCCCCAGGCTTTTTATTCTTCTTCTTTCCAGCCTTCTTGCTACGCCACTTTACCATGGCCTCTTTAGCATTGATATATTTGTCTACTCAGGCTAGGAGTTTAATGCAGTTTTGAGGAAACCTTAAGGGAGAAGAGGAAGTAGCATGGCTTTAGCCCCCTCCTATAGGCTGACATTACAATTGAGTAGTTCAAGTCATTGATCTCTAGTATTGCTGTGTTGAAGCAACTGACAAAGTCTTAGAGGGATTCATCATCCCTTTACTTGATGGTGAAGAGGGTGTAAGAAGCCCTTCTCTACTTTTGGCTCCCTTCTTTACTTCTTAGAGGGATTCATCATGCCTTTACTTGATGGGCAAGAGGGTGTTGGATACCCTTCTCTACTTTTGGCTACTCTTGAATTGAACATCAAGATCCTGCCAAACTTCTCATAGGAGTAAATGGAGTCTAGCTCAAGCTTAGCATACCACATTCGGGAGGCCTTCCAAAGAGCAGCAGGAAAGGCCTTGTATAATACTGAGTTGATGGCCCTCTGGAGCATCATAAGAGCCTTGTAGCTCTCTAAATGGCCGTAGGGATTGGTGGTGCTATTGTAAGTCTCCAACTGTAGCATCTTGAATTGAGAATGAATGTGCTCCTCAACGATCCTCACCAAGAATGGAGGCTTGGTGGAAAACTTTAGATCACTCCTCAGGGCTGGTTGATGTAGTCATAGCAACTCAAGGCACCGCTCCACCTCTTACAGCTTTTGATTGAGGTTGTCTCATCTCATGGGAGCCTTCTCGAGTCAATGGGATAAGGATCCACTAACGGTATGTAGAGTCTTGCAAAGAAGAGGTGGAAGAAATGGAGGGTGAGTACTCCTTACCTTGTCCTGAGCTCCAAGGAAAAGAGTGGTGGCTGCAAGGTGCCTTCCTTGGACTCTTTGAGTGAGGATGGCGATGGTGAGAGGCTCGCTGTATGCTTTGATGAGAGGATCAATGCCCATGGGGAGCTCTCTCAAAGTTGAGGGAATAGGAGAGATGACTCCACTCCAGACTTCATGGGGAAGGTGGAAGACTCGTTTATGCCAAAACTCCATAATCACTTGGTACACATGTCTCCCACTACTATTGTGTAGCCACCAACTATAAGCCTTCCACTATTAATTGTGGTCAATATTTGGACCTTCTGTAAAAGGAGTTGGAACTGATCGGTGGTGACTATCAGGATTGTGTACACCTCTAGAGAAGGTAGAGCTCTCTATGGGCTATTAATCGAGCCATCAGATTGTGGGCACATTGGGATGAGTGGCGAATGGCATTACTTATGCCTTCCTGGATCCCATGCTGGTTACTGTTGAGTAGAACCTTTGATGATGGGATCAGGATCCTTCCTCTAGTGCCAATCTATTATTGTTGATTGATTCATCTTAGGCCGATGAGCTAGAAAGCTGGATGAAGTGGTCAAGGGACCTTAGTAGCTGGTCAAAGATCTTGAAGCAATTGATGGTGGCTAGATCTTCTCTCCAATGCCCAAATTGGCCATAAAATTGTACAAGCAGAGAAATCTATTTGCTAGAGATTTTTCGATGAAAAACCTTCCGATACCTAACTCAAATCACCTCAAAGTATAAAAAAGGTTCTAAGTGAAAGGCAGGGAGAGAGAGAAGGTGATTTAGAGCTAGTGTGTTTCGTGATGGAGAGAAAGAGTTGGCTCAGCTATTCTCTGCTCTGTACTTAATGTAAACTTAACTTTAAACACATTTAGGCTTACTCGGAGGACTCCTGGTAGTGGTTTATATAGGCGAGGGCCCGAGCCCATCGTGATCAGAATCTTGGGACATGCAATGGAGGCCATTGAGGATAATTACTTGCACACATAGAAGATATGATGAGATACATATGATTATGAAGGTTCTGCCAATATGGGCCAACTGTAATCAAATGGTGAGAGATTCAAACATCTCTATGTGCCTTTCGGAGTGGCCATGCAGTGAGAATTGGATGCCAAGGTGTGAGGACTTTACGGCTAGCTTGTGATGGGCTTTGATTCGAAGATTGCATCATGTTGGCTATGCTTGGTTCTGAGGTATATCAATATTGTTATTATCACTTTCTAATTTCTTAGAGGATTGTCTCAAGGGAAGGCATCAATTCACTTGTTGGTTAATTTGGACATAGGTCAAGCATCTCAAGTTGACTCTTTGATCACATATCTCTCTGAAACCTCATCTAAAAATGTCCCACAATGTATTGCAAGATTTGATACAAAAAGAAAACAAAATGGAGGAAGCAGGTCATATATGTTTTACTTTGCTGATTACTATTTGGATAAGTAAGACCCAAGATAATCTACATCATGGTACCTTAATGCGTCAAATACAAGACACCACACCACAAGGCGACCACAGCTCGAGTGCAACCTTGCATGTAGCGAGGGAATGATATAAATAAGCATAGTCATTTACATGTAGTGATGGAAGTATCTACTACTATCCTCGGTTCCTCATAAATTGGACTTGTTGAGAACATGCATCTAACATTTGTACATTTGAGTACCACGAACTTGCAATAAGACTTAGGGAGTCAAAAATCACATATTTGTATTAGAAACTTCCTTGATGATTTATTGTACTCGCAGCTTGCTAGATGTCCAAACTTCATTGCAATGCAGCAACCTATCATAATGGAACACTTCCTAGAATATCTTTATCCCATCTGCCACAAATAGAGAGGTTTGCTAGTTTGTCAGGGCACATCTTTGATTTTTTTGAAAAAACAAAGAGAAACCTAAACTTCCAATATCACAATTCCTGCATAGGCAATAATTTGGGTTAGGTTCCCCTTAACTTTCTACTCAAAATAATGCCCCCACAGGCCAATAGCTACATTTTCTTCTCATAATTCCAGCATGGTACAGATTGCATAAGACAATTTTTAATATCTTGTGCTGCTTGAGGAAAGAGTAAATATAGATAATTGTATTGCCCAAAAAGTAGAGTTCTTTGGAGTCTCTTGAAGTTTGGAGAGTCCATCCATGGCAGCCATTTTCTAAACCATGTACTGGTCATCCCCCGCTTTGATGCATTCCATTGTTTCCTATTACAACAAATTGGTACATTTAGATAAAGATGTAATATTAGCCATCTATCAATCAATTGACAAAGACAATGTCAAAATTTTAGAATTGTCATCCATTGTAATGCTCACATGAGAAGAGCAACAAAGGCATTGAGACATAAAATATAGGATCTGACAAAATGTAATTCCATGAATAACTTTCTATGTAGTCCAAAGAAACTTGAGCTATGACAATTTAAACTTTCTAAAAGTCAGAGATTCGTAGCTTCCTAGTTCCCATTCTTCTCATCCTATATAGGAAGTTGAATTCCTCTATAGCTTTAATGAGATGCCATTCCTGTTTTTCATTTCTAGAACCTGGTCACAAGCAAAGAAATAGGATCACATATGTAAGCATCAGGACTAAGCATACAAAATGGCACAATAAGTGATAGTTCTGCATCATTATGGACTTGTAGATAGCAACATAAACGACCATGGTTCTTCTAAGCTTCTGCTTCATTGGCAAGAGATAAACATAGATAAGTGGATCACTTGAAATTAAATATTCATTATATTTGAAACAAAGGTGCATATTGCAGGTAAATCCAACAGGACTTGTGGTAAATGCTGCAAAGTTATGATGTATAACAAAAGTCTCAACCATACATGGCAATTATTAAGATGAAACATTTTATCGCTGAAACAACAATAAGAAGAGCATTTTGTTTATTTAATTGTTTTATTTTTTTTATAATTTTTTATTATTTTTTTGGCCAGCCGTTGTTAATGCAATTGGTTGGCTTTACCCTAAATGCTTACCCCTTGGGAGGTCTAAGCTTCAAATCCTAGGTATTGCTCAAAAAGAAAGGGCATATACTCTCCTTCACATAACTTACAAGTAGAAAAGCGAACCTGCTTTTAATTGCTCAAAGCATTATAACTTATTGTTCAGTAAGCATACATTATAAATATTGCAAATTTGATGTCGAATTAAAATGCTTGACCTCTTTTATTTTGGTCAAGCAAATATTCTTATGCTTAGAAGCAAACATTCTTATGTAAAGTAGTCATTTGGCAGCTCTAGTATGTCAAATCCTTGTCCATTAAAGTCATTGATCACATCTGAGGATATAATATTTTACTTCTGGATGCAAGTGATGGATACTCGCTACATTTATATCTTCATTGTGACAAGTTTTGGGTTTCAGTATGAGGATTATGAGGATTTCTAAAGCCAGAAAGCCGCCATGGACCCCGTTAGACAGCCCTTGTAGGAATCGAACAGCTGCCAAATTTTTGAGGTTTCTAATGTGTGCCACAAGGAATTCTTCTTTAACAGATTATAGCTTCTCTGATGTTGATAATAATTGCAAATTTCCCTTGCCACTTCTCAGTAGAAACCAAATCCACAAGAGTAGATGTCGTCATCAGTAGCTAAAGAAAATTAAAGATCCAATTGCTAAGTTCAGTGGCTAAAAAAAAGCTTAGAGTCCCCGTTCTTCTAGATCATTGAGATGCTCTGCATGACAATTCTATCAATTTTTTCCTCAGAAAATTAATTTTAATAAACCTTTTCGATTATTAGAATCAATCAACATAAACTTTAAAACATGTATCAAGGGAATAAAGGGTTCAGCTTGCTGCAATTGCACTGTAAAGATGTCATAACATGTTGCTAGGATTTATGAATATAACTTGTCTCGAAAAGGAATGAAAGAAAAGAGACATAAATTGAAGACAGGTCAAGGCAGGACATACACCTGGAAAGAACTGTAACCATGGTTCAAAGGAAGCACGGAGGAGGCACGGATCACTGCTACTTTAAGGCATCTCGGAATGGC
Organism: Areca catechu; assembly: GCA_021397845.1. Taxonomy (NCBI): domain Eukaryota; kingdom Viridiplantae; phylum Streptophyta; class Magnoliopsida; order Arecales; family Arecaceae; genus Areca; species Areca catechu. The sequence goes on along the minus strand of CM038039.1, from coordinate 199,496,761 downwards.
TGCTGGTCGTGGTGTCGTTGAAATTTGCAGTGAAGCTGTAGGGGGACTTGTTATAGAAGACATGCTCCGATCTATCCGGTGAGAATACATACACCTGCTGGATGCCTTTGATTGTTGGCCACTCCGGGCTGGCCTGTTGGAAAATTTTTGTCATCAGTTCCACGCTGCACTGGATCTCCAGCTTCTCCAGATGTGCTGTCTGTGTTCTGTTCCTTTTCTTTTTACCTCCTTGCAACCCTTTCGGTAAGAATGATGGGAGTAATTTCATGTCATCATCGACCAGTTTCAGTGATCTCGAGGAATGAAGATTCTCCACCACTTGCAATTTCCGGCAATACTCAACCTCGAGGATTGTGAGCGCACGGAGGTCCGAAACTTTCTCCAAGTTGGGACTGTTCTTTATATACAATTCTCTAAGAAATCGGAGTTTCTCAATTGTTGCTAGGCTGCCGGCATTTGAGATCGTCAATTTTGTGAGAGAGCTTGCGTGGCTCAGGAGACCCTCGGGAAGAGACATCAACTTGGAGCAGTTACAAATGGTCAGTTCCTTAAGACATGGCATTGCTTCTGTTCCTTCATCCCAATGCCATTCCTGCCAATTAGGCATATTCTCGAACACCGGTGTCTCTAGACTGGGAAATGCATGCTTGGAGGTATCTACTCCTGCTCTGCCGCCACCACTACTACTGGCACCAGTACCATCCGAAAATTCAGGTCCAACATCTATGACCGACGCAGCACCATCCTTGATGGAAAGATATCGTAGGGCAGGGAGCAGCCCGCAAGGTTGGAGCCTCTCACAGTGATTACAACCAACTAGGTACAAGTAAAGCAAATCCGCAAAAAGTGATGTCTTTGCTATCCATTTTGGGAGCTCTCGGCCGAAATAACCATAGATAGCCAGTTCTACCAGGGAAGGTGCAGGCTGGAGCTCTTCAAACACCTCCTCGATTCTCCTCATTTCCTCCTCGCTGGGTTGAGGGCATGGCGTGCACTTTAGAGAGAGGGTATTAAGCTTGTGCTTGTTTCCAAGTTTGGCTGCTCTGGCCTCGGAGCTGCTGGATATACACTCCAGCCTCTCGATTGAGAGTCTTGTGAGACATGACAGGGATCCCAATTCTTCGATGGTGCACCATCCCTCTTCCCGATTTCTTTGCAGCCTAAATTCTGTCAGTGTATGAAGATTTTGAAGCCTTCTTAGCCCTGTCGGCATCCCGACCAGTCCCGTATCATAAAAATCGAGACTCCTAAGGTCGGTTAAATTCATGATACTGTTAGGAAGGCAAGAAAGGGACTGACTGCCCCAGATTTTCAAGAACTGGAGATTTCTGAGATTTCCTATTGATTCTGGTATCGCGCTTATCTCGGTTTCCGAGATATTTAGGTACCTCAAGTGTAGGAGGTTACCCAAAGAATCTGGCAACCTTCGAATTTCTGAGAAAGATATATCCAACACTCTTAAACGAAAAAGTCGGTTAAAAACAACATCCATCCGAGTTTCAGCCGTCAAGCTCCCCATCGACACTAGAGTCCTCAACGAGTCCTGTTTTACGAGGGCATCAAGGATGTTCGTCATTTGATCTTCTGCAATTTCAAGATCCACCACATTAACACGGCGCAGCTTCATTAGCCAGTTACTGCTGCCAACTTCGTGCACATTCGTGACAACCGAGGTCTCATCTCGTGCCAGATACCGAGCAAGATAGTGTAGGAGGTCATGCATTAGGTGGTATTCAACACCATCATGGTCGGAATGTGGCTGCAGAAGATTTCGCATAATCAATTCATCGTAATACCCCTCTGCTATCTCTTCCATCGTCCAACACCCCTCAACTTCCACAAATCCCTCAGCAATCCAAAGTCGAGTAATATCATCCCTAGACATTGGATAGTCTACGGGAAATAATGAAAAGTATAGAAAACATTGCTTCAAGTAGCTTGGTAGGTCTTCATAACTCAAATATAATCCTCCGTCAAACTCCTCTGGAAGCCAAGATGCGGACCATGCAGTGCTTTCAAGAACTCCATTCCAATCACTTCTGGACTTCTCCTTCGTGCATAGAACCCCTGCTTTAATGGCTAGAGGAAGGCCATCACATTTGTCAACAATCTTCATCCCTATGTCCTCGAGATGCTGGATCTTTCCCTCCTCTCCCGTTAAGAACACACTCTTACAAAGCAATGACCAACCATCTTCTAAAGACAGTTTGTCAACGTACTGGATGTGCACTGCCAACATCTGGTTTGCGATCCGTACATTTCTTGTAGTGACGAGGATCCTACTGCCAGTAGCACAACTTTGTAATGTATTACATAACAAGTCACACCAAACCTCTGCGGTCCAAACGTCGTCAAGAACAAGAAACAACTTCTTACCCCTAAGATTGCTCTCGACTTTGGGTTCAAGCGATGACTTACTCTTACCCCTAAGATTGCTCTCGACTTTGGGCTCAAGCGATGACTTACTCTGACCCCTAGCACGAGCTTTCTCGTTGCCGTCCAAGATTTCTTCCAGTACATTTATCTCATCAAACTCATCCGTTACGCGGATCCATCTCTTCATCAAGAACTCCTCTTGAATCCTCTGGTTATTATATATTTTTTCAGCAAGTGTGGTCTTGCCAATCCCCCCCGCACCCACAATTGCGAAAATAAGAATGTTTCTCCGTCTGTCATCCTTAATCAGCAAATCAACCAAGCTCTGAATGTGCTTTTCGATTTCAGATCCTACAATATCAATCTCACCTACAGGAGATGTCTTGCGACTAACTTTAGATGTCACTTCCTGCTTGTCATGGGAAGTGAGTTCGAGATTGAATCCAGACCTCCGCCTCCAAAGCTCCTCAAGTTTCTGATCGTGTTCTCTAATTTTCATGCCAATATCACGATCCTTTAGGATCCCAAAGTGAAAGGGAGACAGGAAGCGAACCAATTAAGATCCCCCGCTACGGTTGTCGTCTTCGATGCGACAAAGGTCGAGAGTGTCATCGATGTCATACATAACATCCTTAAGCTCCATGAGCCAGCCATCGATGGCCTCATCATTGTCCCTCTTCCTCTCTGCATCGACAAGAACTTTGCTAATCATTTGGAACTTGTTCTCGAGCTTTTTGATCTCACCATGCACACCAAAGAGTCTTTCAACCTTTTCCTTCGCCAAATCGAGTAGTTGTTCACCAAAATTGAAGACGAAGGCACTCAATATCATCGCCATTTTCAACCTAGACTAGTTGGGATGGTGAAGGGAAGAGATAGCTAGGTTCGGTTCCCCTCACAAGCTATCAGCGATCAGGTCCGGGAGTCAATGCAGCAATCTAATATGAAATCAGAACAACGGCATTGACTCCAATCAGGATCCTCTGCGGTGCATGTTTGCACCATACAGAATTGTATAGCATTTGGTCACCGCCACATCATCCATCACAGAGACGGACAGATGATGTGGCGAAAACTGAGGGCTGTACGGTGCCAAACATGCACGAAGGATCCAAACTCGACTCGATTTATTATCCCCAAAAGAAATTTTTAGCCACTCCCTCCCACCATTCAATAAAGCCCGCTCTCTGGCATCTCGGTAGTACCAGGTTATCCTATTCATCTTTAAATAAAAAAAAAAATGATAAAAATTTAATATTTAAAATTTAATATTTTTCGGCAAGATATGAAAAAAAAAAAAAAAAAATTCCGGTCGGCACCGCACTGTTGAAAAGGGACAAAGCATCAACTTAATGCATGTTAGGCTACTAATTGCAAAAGAAAGCGTTCCATTTTACAAATCTAGACGAGTCATAAACTTATCTTTCATATACTATAAATAAGTATAGTTAATCCCAGTACCTATTAACCACACACACAAATATCATCTCCTCTTCTTATCCCTAGATGGCAGTGGCTTTAAAACAACGTCTTTTTTTTTCTTTTTTTTTTTTTTTTTGTGCGTATAATAACACCAGTCGGTGTACGAGGGCAGCATGTAAACTTGTTCACATAAAATATGAAGGAGAGGTGCATAGAAGAAATGATATTATAACATGTATATATTATAAACGATTTTTTCTTTTGTATGATAGCATCAGGTGGTGTACGAGGACAACATGCAAACATGGATTTGTGCGCATAAAATGTGAAGGAGGGGTTGCATGGAAAAAATGATGTTATAACATGTATATATTGAAAATTGACTGATTTCTATTATCAAAAAATAATTATTTTGCCAGACAAATCTTGTGAAAAGGAAATTTCACGGAGAAATAAATGACTTGAATAACTCTGATAGAGCTCCGGATAGAAGTGGAAGAACAACAAGGAATGAAGGCAAGTGGACAAGAGAACAGAAAGCGTCGATGTAGTTTCTCTCACAGGCTATCGGTGACCGGGTCCGGGCGTCGATGTAGGGATCTGATATGAGATGAGATGAAAACAAAAGCATTGGCTCCAGTCGGGATCCACTGCAGTGTATGCTTGCACCTTAGAGGAGAGCTGTACAGCATTTGGTCACCGCCAAATCATCCATCACGGAGACGGATAGCTGATGTTGCAGCAACTGAGGGCTTATACGGTGCCAAACATACACCACAGGATCCAAACTCGACTCGATATCCCCAAAAAAAAATTTCTAGCCACTGTTTCCTACCATTCAATAAAACCTCGTCGGCACGGCACTGTTGGACAGAAAAAAAGCATCAACTTAATGCATGTTAGGCTTCTTGCGGAAGACAAAGCGTTCCATTCCGCGAATGTAGACGAGTCATTAACCTATATATCTTTCATATGCTATAAATAAGTTTAGTTAATCCCAGTACCTATTAACGGCACTCACCAATGTTTTCTCCTCTCCTTATCCCTAAATGGCAGTGGCTTTAGAAATTATCAGCATGAGGACGGCACGTAAACATGGATTTGTTCACATAAGATGTGATCAAGGAGAGGTTGCATGGAAAAAACGATATTATAACAAGTATATATTGAAAATTGATTGGTCTCCATGACCAGAAAATAATTATTTTGACAAAAAATCTTGTGAAAAGGAGATTTTACGAAGAAAGAAATGATGTGAATAACTTTGATAGAGATCTGGATAGAAGTGAAGGAAAAAACAAGGAATGAAGGTAAATGGATAAGAGAATAGAGCTCCAAAAAGCCCACTAGCTTTTATTTCTTCTATGCTTAAAGCCATGAAACACATTTGTTGAATCCTCGGTCGTTATGGGCACAAATAGTGTCACCAAAATATAAGTTTAATAGATCATGGTACAATTATATTAGAACATAATTTTAAAAAATTATGGATATGATTAAATAAACTAATAAAAAAATTTAATATATAAAAAATTATAAAATATTTACTTGAAATCATAAAACAATAAAATTAAATTAAATCCGGAAGCATGCGATGCACCTTTCTAAGACATATTTCCATCCTTCATGCAGAAATTATTGGAAACACTATCCCAATATATGATCAGGATTCCTCCACCTATGAGCATGATCGTGGAAGAGGTTGATAAAGACTCTTTCAGTATCCAGTAAAATGACTTTGAAACATGAAAGATTTGGAAAAGAAAATGCTAGATGAAAAGAAAAAAGAGTATAAAAATATAAAACAAAATTGTATCTTTAGATATCTAAAATGATCTTTTAATAGCCATCCAAAATTTGATCGTTTGGATTTTTATTGACCTATTAAAACCTATAATAAGAAGTCCAACAGTTAGAAATTAAAAATCCAACTATTAAATTATTAAAAGGTCTAATGGTCAAATAATTAAAATTCTAACGATCAAATCATTAAAAATTCTAACGGTCAAATCATTAAAAACTTCAACGATCAAATAATTAAAAATAAAATGGTCAAATAATTCAAAGTAAATTAGTTAATTAATTAATTGATTAGTGGAGAAAATCTTGAATTTTTTCAGCAATCCTCCTCAAAATTCAAATTTTTATTAAAGTAAAATATAAGTTTCTGGATATTTATACTGTACAATCGGTAAGGTGACTATAACTTCACTTAGTATGAATAGTTTCTATTTAAAGAAATCGGAGTGAACCAGATCTTGAACTATATTTCTTTGATCCAGACTTCAACTACCACATATATAGTATAAAATTCTTCATCGCAAGTCTATTCATTAATGGCCCTACACAGGCATCTTGATTTTTTATGAGAGCTTCTAAAAATTATCAATATCTCTAACCGTGGCCATGTACAGATACTCTCATATATGTGAATCCCTTCAAAGATATGTGTAGTATCACATCTCGATAAATACCTCTCGGATCTCATTCAGAGATAAACTCTTTCTAACCACTACATAGGAGCACTAATCATCATAGGGATGGAATGGAATCTATGACTCCTATATCAAATAAATCACATGTACTTCCTATACAATAAATCAGCTTGTTATTCTACATTGAATATCCTTCAAGGGATCTGCTATCATAGAGATTGGATTTTTATTATCAGAAGGTCCTCTATAGACTAAGCCCAATCTTTCTCGATGACTTTAGGATCTTAATCCTATTTAAGCCTTTAGTAAGGCAAATTTATAAAACTTTTTTCCAATAAATTTTTGGGATAAACAAAGAGTTAAGCTCTTATAACAAAGTTGATTCCAAACATCATTAGTAGATTTGAATTGCAGCAAATGCAAATATAGCTATTTACACATATACATGATCAACATAAAAAAGCAATGTTGCATGTGCATTCAATATATTGTATTAAATGATCATCTACAAAATTTGTATCAAAACATGCATACATATTGAATATATAAATCTATATAAATACAGTCATGTATATACATAAAGCATTAGTCAATATCCAAGTTTACTTAGATTAGGATATATTTGAATATCAGTAAAACAAACATAAGTAGCACATCATTGATCTGCTAATATTTTATAGTCCTAATTTTAAGTATTAGAAAATCATGTGCATCATCTTTCGTATATATCAAGTATTAAAAGAAACTAATATGTATTTCATAATTTATATGGTAGACTTCCTACCTATTAATTATTTGGAGGTCACATGACAAATTCCTTCTAAATATGCTTTGATCAAAAATCTCATGACAAACCCCATTTGCTTAGCTCATAGATGGCCAAATCCTTATCAACATCATATAAACATGTGATGTTTGCCTAACAAGCTATAATTTACTGATATAGATTAAATGTTATGAAATTTCTCATCTACTTAATTTTTGACCATCATATGTGATGTGGCAGAACCGCTGACGTGGAGTAGCTGTTAGATGCCACGTCAAAGAAAGCCGCCATGCCAGGCGCCGCGTTAGATTCCCAGCTCAGACTCCTTCGCCGGGCTGAGCTCCCTCGGGACAACAGGATCACCCATTGAAGCCGAGTTCTATCCTCCGCCAGGTCGGACCCACGAGCTCGGGATGCCTAGACTGGAGTCGAGCGGCATCCTCCAGAGCGAGACCCTCGGAGATCGAGCCCCATGGTCGGAGTCGAGCCCAGCTCTCCTCTGCCACGTGGAGCCTCTCCGAGGTCGAGCCCTCTGGACCGGGCCCATGCTCTGCCCTTCAGAGCAAGACCCTCAGAGATCGAGCCGTGGTCGGAGTCGAGCCCAGTCCTCCTCTGCCACGTGGAGACTCTCCGAGGTCGAGCCCTCTGGACCGGGCCCATGCTCTGCCCTCCAGAGCGAGACCCTCGGAGATCGAGCCTCGTGGTCGGAGTCGAGCCCAGCCCTCCTCCGCCACGTGGAGCCTCTCTGAGGCCGAGCCCTCTGGACCGGGCCCGTGCTTTGCCCTCTAGAGCGAGACTCTCGGAGATTGAGCCCCGTGGTCGGAGTCGAGCCCAGCCCTCCTCCACCACGTAAAGCCTCTCTGAGGTCGAGCCCTCTAGACCGGGCTCGTGCTCTGCCCTCCAGAGCGAGACCCTCGAAGATCGAGCCCTGTGGTCGGAGTCGAGCCCAGCCCTCCTCCGCCACGTGGAGCCTCTCCGAGGCCAAGCCCTCTGGACCGGGCCCGTGCTCTGCCCTCCAGAGCGAGACCCTCGGAGATTGAGCCCCGTGGTCGGAGTCGAGCCTAGCCCTCCTCCGCCATATGGAGCCTCTCCGAGACCGAGCCCTCTGGATCGGGCCCGCGCTCTACCCTCCTCCGCCGAGGCGAGCCCGCAAGCTCGGGACGCTTAGGTCGGAGTCGAGCCCTACCTTTCCAGTCCAGCCCCCAGCTTAGGCGTGAGCACCAGTGAACAAAGGGATAGCACGCCATCCCAAGACACCGGCGAGCCACCCGAGAATTGCACTGAGACATCCACCAGGCTGCAATGACCACCTGCGGTCGCTGGTTGCACTATAAAGGGAATAGGCCCACCAACCACCTGAACCACCCGAAAGAGGAAGTCAACCAAGAGATTCGAATACCGGGGACGGCGGTCCCCCGGTCGAGGCACCATGCTCCTCACCAACCACATGAACCACCTAAAAGAGGAAATCAACCAGGAGATTCGAATCCCGGGGGCAGCGGCCCTCCGATCGAGGCACTGCCAGGTTTCCCGGAATGAGGTGACCAGAAGGAGTGTCAGAACATATGACAGCTTCCCTTATCATGAATCGGGAAAGGCACCTTGGGACACTGTCGCACACGCCTGACAGCCCGGCGGAGATCCCAAGATAGGCGCCTAACGGTAACCTAGACTACAAAGCTCGAAAGGAGGTAGCACAATACAAGGACAATGTGGTAGGGACACCAGAGCTAGAAAGAAGCATCCATGTCATCTTATCTCTATTATTAAGTTGTAATTGGTTTAATTGGATCTCAATTGGGTCTAAATTGTTGTTTGGGTCTAGTAATTAGTCTAAATTGTTGTTTGGGTCTAAATTATTTTTGTATGGAGTTGACTAAGTCTATATAACATGAAGGAAGCAAAGAGGGGACCACATCCACATTTATTGGGTTATCTACTTGAAGAAAGGAAGCTCCACGCCTACTTTTTTCTCCAAGAAAGCCTTTCACATATTCTCTCACCAAACAAAGAATTAAAATCGGTGGAAGGAGCTTTAAAGATGGAGGGAGTTTCTTAAAGAAGGCAGTAATCAAGGATTCTTAAATAAAGAATTAAATGGTACAAGCTTTGAAGGCATTAAATGGCACAAGCTTTGAAGGCATTAAATGGCACAAGTTTTGAAGGCATTTAAGAGAGTTGGTTAAAGCTTTACTACTTTTTACAAATTCTCTTCCCTTCCCCACGAATTTTCTCTTGGAGGTGTTTTAAGTGGGCTCCACTCTCATTAAAATGCAGCAATTTAACTTCAATCGGCCAAGGAAAAAAAAGGGAGAAGATCAAATTGGAAGGTGGAAGATCAAGTCAAGATAACCATCTTTATAAAGCATTGGCACCTATTCCAAAACCTTAATTGTAATTCCCTCTTCTTTTATTTTGAATTTAAATTTCAACCCATCTTTCTACTTGTAATGAGGCTATAAATAGAGCCCAAAGCTCTTCTTTGTAAGCAATGATATTTTGAGTAATAAAAAGATAAAGTGCTGTTGCATTTTTTCCAATTCCTCCATAGCTAGTTTGCTTGAAGGTGCTAGGTGAGATGCCTAGAACAACTTGGGTGTGACGTTCAAGTTTCCAATTCCTCCATAGCTAGTTTACTTAAAGGTGCTAGGTGAGATGCCTAGAACAACTTGGGTGCAATGTCCAAGTTTCGTAGGGTGCGATGCTCTATAGTTATCGATTCCGGTTCTTTTATCAAGTTTGCCATTTGAAGGTTCCTTAAGGTCTACATCTAATCCTTTGAAGAGATTCCTGAAGCAAGTTTAAGAAGAAGATCCCGGAAGCATAATCAACCACCTTTTCGAGATCCAACTCTGAAGATCAGAGTCCTTGCTTTGGAACCGATGTGACTGGAGTCCAGACACCGGATCGGTCAGTTTTGAAGTCGGGTTCATCAACTCTAGAGTGTTGTGATCTAGATCTTCAATCGAGAGAATTTCAAAGCATATTGGTAAATCTAAACCCCTTCCCTTCCTCTAGATCTGAAACTTGAAAGTAGGTAACCTAGTCTAGGGTGGTTTCTCAATCACCGCGATCCTTCCTTACAGTTGTTTGACAAGATCCGCATGTGGGTAGGTAATTTCAATAACTAGTTATTTTATTTTCTTTAGATCTTCCTGTTTGCTTTTGCTGTTAGGATATTAGTTATTGCTCTCAAAATATAATATATATATATATATATATAATCAAGATAAGCAAGGCACATCACTCGTCACCATCCCGTCCCGCATCAAATTTGGTATCAGAGCATGCTTAGATTAGGTTATCATCATTGCATCTAGTTTTTGTTCTACATCTACTCATATATAGTATGATGTTTTAATTGTTTCTGTTTATAGGTAAGTCCAAAAATCATGAAACTTATTTTGTTGAATGCATCACATTTGAAAGTATTTTAATGCATTTTTCCATGATTTACTAAGTTTTGTGAAATTTTTCCTCTTCTATTTTCGGTCTAAGAACATATTCTATCAAAATTTCAGCAAGTATGATTTTGATTCATTATGGTTTGGGTTTTCATTAGTTTGCATGTTTGTCTGCTGCACTCATACATTAAGCGATTTTAAGGGCAATTCGAACATGTCAGATGGGGGGAGGAGCTGATAACCTTTCCCTAGCCCAAAACAACTAACATTGCATTCGAACCCAAGCTTTGAATTAAAATTGAGTAGAAACTTAATTGCTATTGCTCTAGAGAGTTAGGGACACCCACAAGGTCGAGTCGATCCAAGTGTCAAGCCAATTTAGATAACTTGTTTTTGTGTGCTTGTGTGTCTGGTGTCTAGGCAAGTGGTTCAGGGACAAGAGCCCGAAGGAAGGTGGGTTGGTCCGCTTACCTGGCCAATTTCAAATTGGTGTCTACGGCAAGCAAAGAGGGATCTCCACCAACCTTACACTTACTTGGCCAGGTGCCAAGTTACTACAACCAAGATTGTCATTTTGACCTAACATTTAGTTTGAGCTCTAGGTCTAGCTAGCTATAGTCGGTTGGTTTGCTTGAGTGCATCGAGTGATTTGCATGACTACTAGGACTGGAACACCATATCAAGTTCCCCAGGACCAACCTAGTACATCCATGGATTCAAACCTTGAAGATCTTATGAGATCTATGACTGAGTAGCTTAGGCAGCTTAGCACTAGAGTCGATCAGAGGTTTGATCAGATGAATAGAAGAATAAGTTCGTTGGAGGAATCCCATGTGTCTCAACTTGACCCTACACCCATTGGAGCTACCCCTCGGCATGACCTAGGATCCCAGCAACCAGAATTGACTCCTGATCCAATCCCTAGGTACCGAGCCCAGCATAGAGAGGTCAGACCTGACCAATTTCCTAGGCATCGAGTCCAGCACAGAGAAGTTATCCCTGATCCTATTCCTAGGAGGCCACAGTATGATATAGATGATCAGGAAGAGCGAGCCCTTAGGAGTATTAGATTTGATGCACCTACATTTGACGGCACCTTAGATCCTAAAATCTACTCTGATTGGGAAAGTGACATGGATCAATATTTCGAATGGTATCCTATGTCGGAAGCACGTAAGGTCAAATTTGCTAAGTTTAGGTTAATCCGACAGGCATGACTATATTGGGATACTATGGAGAGACTAAAGAAACAGAGGGAAAACCAACCTATAGATACATCGCAGGAGATGAAATACAAATTAAGGGCCAAATACCTACCTTTGTCTTATAAACAGAGGTTATTAGATCAATGGCAGAGGTTGACCCAAGGAAATCGAACCGTGTCCGAATACATCACTCTTTTTGACGAATATGCTATGCGGTGTGGTGTGTCCGAGTCTGAATCAGTTACTTTATCTAGGTTCAGAGCAGGTCTAAATGATGATATAAGTAGGGAACTATTTTTAAGAGAGGTACATGACTTAGAACATGCCTACCAGATTGCTCTAGATTCTGAAAGATTTCAGAGGAGACCTGTTACCCATCAACCTGACTCAACTAGATTTAATACTTTTGGAAATAGGCCAAATCAGAATCAAGTTCCTGTCAATCGATCTAGACCCAATCCCCAGTTTATTCATAAGGATGATAAAGGGAAAGCACCTATGGTTCGAAGGATAGGAACCAGACCACACTATGCTTTAGGTGTAATCAGACTGGTCATTTTGCCGCTCAATGTCCATCACGAGCCCTACACATAGCGGGATCTGAATTGGAGGAACCTGAAACTAAGGAGTCTTGTGATGAAGAGGTTTATGAAGCTGGAACTGAACTAATAGATGAGTACATGGAGGAGGAAGAAATCATCGGTATGGATCAAGTAGGAGTGGTTAGATGTATCCTGACTCAAGCTAAAAAGAATGAAGATTGGCATAGAACCAACATCCTACAGACCTTGATTAGAATAGGGGACAAGGTATGTAAAGTCATTATTGATAGTGGGAGTTGTGTCAATGCAATTTCTACTAATGTTGTTAAAAGCTTAAACTTACCAACTGTCTCACATCCAAACCCCTATAAGGTATCCTAGATTGATACAACTAGCATTCCCATCAGGTTTTGATGTAAGGTTACAATTCAGATACAATCCTACCAAGAAGAAGTTTGGTGCGATGTCCTCCCAATGGGAATCAATAGTATCATCTTAGGTAGACCTTGGTTGTTTGATCATGATGCCACCTTGTTTGGACAATCGAACTCGTGTGTTTTCCATCATCTAGGAAAGAAGATAGTGATTAATGCGGTTCCACCTAAGGACCATGTTAAGAGAGGTCAAGTCATTTAAAAGAAAAAGAGTTTGAACTAAACCTGATTTCTGCAAAGGAGCTAGAACGAGAAATAATTGGAGGGCCACCAGTTTGGGTTCTGGTTGCCAAGGAAGCTCAGGATCAACCCAAATTAGAACATCTTAAGGAGGTCCTAGACTTATTAGAAGAATTTAAGGATGTTTTCCCTGAAGATTTACCAGATCAGTAACCTCCATTAAGAGATATTCAGCATGCAATTGATTTAGTACTGGGAGTTAAGTTCACTAGCTACTTTTGGAAAACCTTATGACATATGCTAGGAACCAAATTGATATATTCTACTGCATACCACCCCCAGACTGATGGTCAAACTGAGATAGTAAATCGAAGTTTAGGGAACCTATTGAAAAGTTTAGTGGGAGGGAGTACCGCTAATTGGGATCTATTATTGCCTAGAGCCGAGTTTGCTTATAATAATTCAGTCAGTAGATCTACTGAAAAAAGTCTGTTCAAAATTGTTCATGGATACAAACTTAGGAAGCCATTAGATTTGGTTCCTTTACCTATTAATGCACGTATATCTGAGTCTGCTGAGTCACTTGCACAACACATAAAGAACTTGCATCATGAAATCATTAAAAATATTAAAGAGAGCAATGACTCATATAAACAAACGGCTGATTCAAACAAAAGGTTTAAAGAATTTAAAGTAGGGGACCAAGTTATGATCAGGCTCAGACCTAAGCGATTTCCTTCTGGAATGATCAAGAAATTACATGCCTGAAGTACAGGACCTTTCAAAATAATTCGTAAGTTTGGATCTAATGCTTATGAGATTGAGTTACCACTAGATTTATGCATAAGTCCAACTTTCAACGTATCAGATCTTGCAGAGTATAGGGAGCCAATACTGCTACCTAGTGAGCCATTTGGGCCTGATCCCATTCTTGAGAGTGAGCCTATCCCTGACTGTCCACTGACCAAAACTTCAAATCGGAGAGATAGGGTTGAACGAATTTTGGATGATAAAATGATCGTTACTCGGAATAAGGACTACCAGCGATACTTGGTCCATTGGCAAGGGCATCCCGATTCTGACGATTCTTGGATAACTCGAGAGGATTTGCAGAAGATTGATCCAGATTTGCTCGAGAAGTACCTCAGCAAAGCTGACCCTTACTCGACAGGGTCGAGTTCCTCCCACCTAGAAAGAATTGGTGGGGACACCAGAGCCAGAAAGAAGCATCCATGTCATCTTATCTCTATTATTAAGTTGTAATTGGTTTAATTGGATCTCAATTGGGTCTAAATTGTTGTTTGGGTCTAGTAATTAGTCTTTGGGTCCATTTTGGATTTTAATAGGACCTAAGTTATTTTTGTATGGAGTTGACTAAGTCTATATAACATGAAGGAAGCAAAGAGGGGACCACATCCACATTTATTGGGTTAGCTACTTGAAGAAAGGAAGCTCCACACCTACTCTTTTCTCCAAGAAAGCCTTTCATGTATTCTCTCACCAAACAAAGAATTAAAATTGATGGAAGGAGCTTTAAAAATGGAGGGAGTTTCTTAAAAAAGGTAGCAATCAAGGAGTCTTAAATGAATAATTAAATGGCACAAGCTTTGAAGGCATTAAATGGCACAAGTTTTGAAGGCATTTAAGAGAGTTGGTTAAAGCTTTACTACTTTTTACAAATCTCTTCCCTTCCCCATGAATTTTCTCTTGGAGGTGTTTTAAGTGGGCTCCACTCTCATTAAAATGCAGCAATTTAACTTCAATCGGCCAAGGAAAGAAAAAAGGGAGAAGATCAAATTGGAAGGTGGAAGATCAAGTCAAGATAACCATCTTTATAAAGCATTGGCACCTATTCCAAAACCTTAATTGTAATTCCCTTTTCTTTTATTTTGAATTTAAATTTCAACCCATCTTTCTACTTGTAATGAGGCTATAAATAGAGCCCAAAGCCCTTCTTTGTAAGCAATGATATTTTGAGTAATGAAAAGATAAAGTGCTGTTGCATTTTCTCTAATTTCTTCATAGCTAGTTCGCTTGAAGGTGCTAGGTGAGATGCCTGGAACAACTTGGGTGTGACGTCCAAGTTTTCAATTCCTCCATAGCTAGTTTGCTTGAAAGTGCTAGGTGAGATACCTAGAACAACTTGGGTGCGACGTCCAAGTTTCGTAGGGTGCGATGCTCTACAGTTATTGGTTCCGGTTCTTTTACCATGTTTGCCATTTGAAGGTTCCTTAAGGTCTACATCTAATCCTTTGAAGAGATTCCTGAAGCAAGTTTAAGAAGAAGATCCCGGAAGCATAATCAACCACCTTTTCGAGATCCAACTCTGAAGATCAGAGTCCTTACTTTGGAACCGATGTGACTGGAGTCCAGACACCGGATCGGTCGGTTTTGAAGTCAGGTTCATCAACTCTAGAGTGTTGTGATCTAGATCTTCAATTGAGAGAATTTCAAAGCATATTGGTAAATCTAAACCCCTTCCCTTTCTCTAGATCTGAAACTTGAAAGTAGGTAACCTAGTCTAGGGTGGTTTCTCAATCACCGCGATCCTTCCTTACAGTTGTTTGACAAGATCCACATGTGGGTAGGTAATTTCGATAACTAGTTGTTACTTTATTTTCTTTAGGTCTTCCTGTTTGCTTTTGCTGTTAGGATATCAGTTATTGCTCTCAAAATATAATATATATATATTGGCGCACCAGGTACGGGGGGAGCCTGTGAACAGTCTTTGACTTAGCTCCAACCTCCATTTTTTACAAGCGAGTTCCACGGAAGGATGGTGACAACACGGGCGTGAGAGGCCTCTACCAGTCGTGCAGGGGACTCCCCCTCTCAGGGGAACCCGCACAACCCAGAGACGGGGCGATCCGCCATGGTTCAACCATCTCCGGCGGAGTCTCAGCTGGCTTCACTCGCCTAGCAAATGTAGATCCTTACCATGGCAGTGTGCCAGCTTCAGCACCAGCACCGATCCTTGGCTACCCACCAGCAGCCAGGGACTTTTGTGGCCCATGCCATGGCCCCCTGTGATAGCTTGCATTCTTTCCAAGGAAGTCCTTCGCAGCCGCGGGCCATCACTGACAACCGGGGTAGCCATCAAACTCCAACGAAAAGATAGCGAGCCGGGTCTGCCGACAGGGAGAGCCGCTCACCAAACCTCGGGTGGGCAGCGTCCAAGCCCCACCGAGGTAGGAAAAGTAAGACCCCCCTCAATGGGTGCCATGCACCCATGTCATCTTCTCCATCTCCTTCGACGGAGGGGTCCACTGACGAAGCCATCAGGCGCGCGACGGAGAAGCACCTAGAAAAGCATGACTGCAAGTTGGCGAAGTTATCTCGTCGATTTGCCAATCTACTAGGCTCAGCTAGCGAGCCAGCAAGCTACGATACCCATCTTCCTTTCTCCCAAGAAATCCAAGAGGAACCGATTCCAAATCAGTTCCGTATGCCATAGGTGGATCCTTACGATGGGACCACCGACCCCCTGGACCACCTAGAAAGTTACTGGGCCCTCATGAGGGTCCAGGGGGCCATCGATGTGCTCCTTTGCATCGCCTTTCCTGTTACTCTTCGAAAGGGAGCCCAGGTGGTTCACCCACTTGGAGCCGGAGAGCATCAACTCTTTTGTCCAGTTGGGGCAGAAGTTTGTGGCCCACTTCGATGCCTGTCGAAAATTGCTACGAGAGGCAGACAGCCTCTTCTCTATCTGGCAGCAGGACCGTGAGTCACTGTGGGACTACGTGGCTCGCTTCAAGGCTGCCGCGTTGGAGATCTACAACCATGATGAGCCAGTTGCCATGCTGGCACTAAAGCGAGGGCTCAGGACCTCCCGCCTGACCTACTCGCTCGACAAAAAGCTCTCCAAGACTTATTCCGAACTCCTCCTCCAAGCCCAGAAGTACACCCGTGCCGAGGAGGCGGATCGTACAAGGTGGGAGCTCGACGGGAAGCCCCTGAAGAAGTCGACCCCCACCGAGATGCCCGAAACTCGGAAGCCAGAACCTCAGGCTCCAAACTCCCAGAGGGGGCCAATATCGAAAGGTGCTCCCATTCCCGAGGAGAGTTACACCCCCCTGCTCGCCCCGAGGATGAAGATCCTCATGGAGATCAAGGACGAGAACTATCTGAGGCGCCTGCCTCCAATGAAGCCCTCCACTGGCCATGATAAAATGAAGTACTGTCGCTTTCACCGCGACCATGGCCACGACACCGAGGAATGCCGCAACCTCAAGTGGAAAATTGAAGAACTCATTAAGAGGGGCTACCTCAAAAGGTTCATGGGGGGCAGACCTCAAGTGGAATCCCAAGCGCTTGTCACTTTTCCACCAGCTCTAGCAATCGACAACCACCCTACCGAGAAGCCGGTGGGTATGATCTCCTGGGGAGCCGCACGCGCGCCCAAGAAGGCCTGGGGGGCAGGGCATCCTGAGAATGTACTCCCCTTTATGAGGGAAGGGGAAGATGGGAAAAAAATGTAAATAATGATGCCATGGTTGTCGAGATGACGATCGCGAGGCATCCTGTAAAACACATCATGGTTGATAGTGGAAGCTCCACAGATATGCTTTTTTATGATGTCTTCTCCAGGATGAATCTTTCTCCCGATCAACTCAAAATTGTGCATACTCCCCTTGTGGGTTTCACAGGTGATTCTGTAAGGGTGGAGGGAGAGATCACTCTCCCAGTCACTACCGGGACCCCATCTCGGCAGAGCACCGTTATGGTGACTTTCACGGTTGTCAGGCTTCCTTCCGCCTATAACGTGATCCTGGGCTGACCCAGGCTCAACCTGCTCGACGCCGTTGTCTCCACCAAGTGACTACTTGTCCAGTTCCCCATTCCCTATGGTGTCGGGGAGATGATGGGAGCACCCCAGCCGGTGCAACACTGCTTCCAAACCCTCCCTGGGGCCAAGGTCCCCGAGGGTGATCCCAAGGAAGATGATCTCGACCAAAGGGCTCAAGACCCCAGGGGAGGCCCGGTCGAGCACCTACTCTCTTGCCCGCTTGGAATGACCCCACGAGGATGGTGTAGATTGGAGCCCAGCTACCCGAGGAGGAGAGGGCTCAACTGCTGGAATTCCTGCGAGCAAGTGTAGACATATTCACCTGGACGATGGCGGACATGCCAGGTATCCCTCCTGACATCATTACTCACAAACTGAGCATTGACCCGAAGCACAGGCTAGTTCGGTAGAAAAAGAGAAGCTTCATCCCAGAGAGGCAGGCGGCTATCAACGAGGAAGTGGACAAACTCCTAGCCACCGGTTTCATTCGGGAGGTCCAATATCCGAGCTGGCTGGCGAACGTGGTGATGGTAAGGAAGAACAACAGCAAGTGAAGGATCTGTGTAAACTATACCGACCTCAACAAGGCATGCTCGAAGGATAGTTTTCCCTTACCGAAGATTGACCAGCTGGTGGAAACCACCTCTGGGCACAGGCTGCTCTCCTTCATGGATGCATTCTTCGAAATATCAGATCCGTATGCATCCGGGGGACAAGGAGCACACCGCCTTCATCACCGACCAAGGGACGTACTACTACAGGATGATGCCCTTCGTCTAAAGAATGCAGGAGCCACGTACCAGTGCCTGGTCAATAAGGTTTTCAAGGACCAAATTGGCCGCAACATGCAAGTATATGTGGATAACATGCTTATCATAAGGAAGCCGAGATTGAATCATATCGCCGACCTCGCCGAGTCCTTTCACAACCTTCGGCAATATCAGATGAAGCTGAATCTAGCAATGTGCGCCTTCGGAGTGGCGGCAGGAAAGTTCCTCGGCTTCATGGTCACCTAAAGGGGTATCGAAGCAAACCCAGAGAAGGTCCAAGCGATCGTCGACATGGAGCACCCGACCTCCAAGAAGTAGGTCCAGCACTTGACGGGGTGTATTGCCGCCCTGAGCTGATTCATCTCGAGGTCGGCCAACCATTGCCTTCCATTCTTCAAGGTGCTGCGCAAGATGTATGACTTCGCTTGGACGAAGGAGTGCAGAATGGCCTTCAAGGAGCTGAAGGAAGAAGGGGAGGAGCTACTTTATCTGGCAGTCACACCTGGAGCTGTCAGCTTGGTCCTCGTCCGCACAGACGAGGACGGATCCCAGAAACTAGTGTACTACACCAGCAAAATCTTTCGCGATACGGAGATCAGGTATACTCGCTCTGAAAAACTCATTTTTATACTAATAATGTCTACTAAGCACCTCAGGCCCTACTTTCAAGCGCTCCCGATCGTGGTTATGATGGTTTAGCCACTGACGACCATACTTAGCCACCTCGAGACCTCCGGGAGACTGGTGAAGTGGTCCCTACTCCTCAGCAAGTTCAACATAGTATACCGATCGAGGTCCTCGCAGAAGGCCCAAGTCCTAGCTGACTTCGTAGTCGAGTGCACCGGGCTCGTCGAGGAGCTGGAGCAGATAATAACGAAGCGAGAAACTGAGCTTGAACCAGGGGAAGAACCCTGGATCCTCTATGTGGATGGCGCGTCCAACTCCGGTGGGAGCGGAGCAGGCCTCATCCTCGTCAACAGTGATGGGATCGTGGCAAAGTGTGCCCTTCGCTTCAGGTTTACCGCAATAAACAACCAGGCGGCGTACGAGGCGCACCTCGTGGGTCTGAAGGTCTCTCGTGAGCTAGGCATGCAGACATTGAAAGTCTTCACTGATTCCCAACTGGTTACCGGGAAAGTCTCCGGGGAATATGAGTCCAGAGATTCCCAGATGGTGAAGTTCCTGGATTGGGCTCGCTCCATCACGGCAGGCTTTCGATGCTTCAGCATCTTCCACATCCCTCAGAATGAGAATGCGCACACGGATGCACTGTCGAGGCTCGCGACCCTACCGGACTCATCACTAGGGAACGCCTACATCGAGTACCTCGACAATCCGAGCTACGAAAGTCCAGAGGAGGTACACCAAGTCACCCCTGAGCCGAGCTGGATGGACAGGTATATTAGATACATTACTGATGGCACCTTGCTAGAGGACCGGGTGGAAGCCGGCCTTGTCAAGAAGAAGGCCTCCCAGCTCATCTTGATGGAGGGCCAGCTCTACCGCTGATCTTACTCTTACCCGCTCCTGAAGCACCTCAGGCCCGTAGATGCAACCTTCATGCTCCAGAAGATAGACGAAGGCCTCTGCGGGAACCATGTGGGAGGGAGAACGCTGGCTTATAAAGCCCTTCACCAGGGGTACTTTTAGGAGACCATGAGGGAAGCGCGGCCGACTTTGTTAAAAGGTGCGACAAATGCCAGCACCACGCTCATATACAGCGCCAGCCGGTGGCACCGATCTCCCAGCTCTTAGCCCCTTGGCCTTTTGCCTAGTGGGGAATGGACATCTTGGGGCCGTTTCCCCTTGCACCAGGGCAACGAAGATTCCTGCTGGTGGCGATCGACTACTTTACCAAATGGGTCGAGGCAGAGCTACTGGCCCGGATCGCGAAAACCAATGACTACCAATTCTTCTGGAAGTAAATTATTTGTCGCTTCGGACTTCCCCGTTGTATCATCACTGACAACGGGCAATAATTTGACAATCGGGAGTCGAAGGGTTCTGCGCCGAGCATGGCATCTAACACCGATTCACCTCAGTAGCTCACCCTCAAACAAACGGGGAAGCCGAGGTGACTAATCGGACCATCCTTCAAGGGCTCAGAACTAGGCTGGACCAAGCCAAGGGCAGATAGGTGGAAGAACTCCCAAGCATTCTGTGGGCCTACCACACAATGCCTAGAATGGCAACCAACGAGATGCCCTTCAACCTTGTTTTCGATGTCGAGGCGATCATCCCGGTTAAGCTCGGCGTGCCCACGCTACGAGTACAGCAATATGACGAGGCACGAAACTCAGCACACCTCTTGCTCAACCTAGACCTCCACAAAGAAACGAGGGATAAAGCCCGGCTATGAATGGTGGCATACCGACAGCGAGTAGCCCGGTACTACAATGCCTGAGTCAGACCAAAAGTCTTCAAACCCGGGGACTTGGTGCTATGCCGGGCAGAAGCATCTCAATCCCGGGAGTGCGGCAAGCCCTCATCGAACTGGGAAGGCCCTTATAAAGTGGTCGAGGCCCTTTCACAGGGGGCCTATTACCTTGAGGATCTCGACGGCGTCAGGTTCCCTCAAACATGGAATGCATGCAATCTGCGAAGATACTACCAATAATATAAGGCTTTCTCCCAATAATAATAATAATGGTTTTTCTTTCGTGCAAGAATCTATCTGCCTTGCAGGAAAACCTCCAAGACGTCTTCGAGCCCAGCTCCGAGATGCCAAGACCTGAGCCCAGCCCTCATGCAACCTTGGACCGGGGCCCAGCTTTCTGGCCAAGGGACCTTCGAGCCAAGCTGCTCTCAAGTCATCAACATCTTCGAGCCCAGCTCCGAGATGCCAAGGCCTGAGCCCAGCCCTCAGGCAACCTTCGATCAGGGCCCAGCTCTCCAGCCAAGGGACCTTCGAGCCAAGCTGCTCTCAAGTCATCAACGTCTTCGAGCCCAGCTCCGAGACACCATGACCTAAGCCCAGCCCTTAGGCAACCTTGGACCGGGGCCCAGTTCTCCAGCCAAGGGACCTTCGAGCCAAGCTACTGTCAAGTCATCAATGTCTTCGAGCCTAGCTTCGAGACGCCAAGGCCTGAGCCCAGCCCTCAGGCAACCTTGGACCGGGGCCCAGCTCTCCGACCAAGGGACCTTCAAGCCAAGCTGCTCTCAAGTCATCAACGTCTTCGAGCCCAACTCCAAGATGCCAAGACCTGAGCCCAGCCCTCAGGCAACCTTGGACCGGGGCCTAGCTCTCTGACCAAGGGACCTTCGAGCCAAGCTGCTCTCAAGTCATCAATGTCTCAGAGCCCAGCTCCAAGATGCCAAGACCCGAGCCCAGCTTTTAGGCAACCTTGGACCGGGGCCCAACTCTTCGGCCAAGGGACCTTCGAGCCAAGCTGCTCTCAAGTCATCAACGTCTTCGAGCCCAGCTTCGAGATGCCAAGGCCTGAGCCCAGCCCTCAGGTAACCTTGGACCGGGGCCCAGCTCTCTAGCCAAGGGACCTTCGAGCCAAGCTGCTCTCAAATCCTCAATATCTTCGAGCCCAGCTTCAAGATGCCAAGGCTTGAGCCCAGCTCTCAGGTGACCAAGACCCGAGGCCCAGCTCTCCGGAAGAAGAAGCCTCGAGCCTAG
Source organism: Areca catechu (assembly GCA_021397845.1). Classification (NCBI taxonomy): domain Eukaryota; kingdom Viridiplantae; phylum Streptophyta; class Magnoliopsida; order Arecales; family Arecaceae; genus Areca; species Areca catechu. Next base: position 199,474,816 of record CM038039.1, on the reverse strand, counting down.
CTCTAAGGCATCCAAGCCCTGAGCCTAGCTCTCAGGCACCCTAGCCCAGGGCCTAGCTCTCTGGCACCAAAGCCTCGAGCCTAGCTTTAAGGCATCCAAGCCCTGAGCCCAGTTCTCAGGCACCCAAGCCCAGGGCCCAGCTCTCCGACACCAAAGCCTCGAGCCTAGCTCCAAGGCATCCAAGCCCTGAGCCTAGCTCTCAGGCACCCATGCCCGGGGCCCAGCTCTCCGGCACCAAAGAATTAAGCCTAGCTCCAATGCATCTAATCCCTGAGCCCAGCTTTCAGGCACCTTGGACTGGGGCCCAGCTCTCCGGCCAAGAAGTCTTTGAGCCCAGCTACTCTCAACTACCAAAGTCCTGTGCCCAACTTGCCGACACTGAAGCCTGGTGGCCAAATCTTATACAAGGTGGAACCCTCTTCTCTGATCTCGCCAATTATTTTTTAAAAAAAAAAAAAGAAGAAAAAAGAAAAGAAGAAGAAGGAGAGTGGAGGAGGAAAGAAAGAGGAAGAGAGGAAGAAGTTAGGCAATGCTCAGGAATAGAAAAACTCTCATTCCATTTAACAAAAATAAGCTACAAATGTTTTCGGGTCCCCGACATGCTAGGTGACCCAAACCAAATACAAAGAAGAAAGGAAAGCAAGAAGGAAACTCTAGCTGGCCCCCCGACTGGGTTGTGAGGCTACAAGGTCCCATCTTCGGGAACCTCTAGCTGAACGGCTCCGGTCTCGGTCGGCCCGATCTCAACCTCGGTTGGTGGGAAAGGTTCGGAGGCAACAGCTTCCTCAGCGCTCGCCTCCTGGCCCGACTTCGTGTCCGAGGCTAGAGGGTACCTGAGGTGACTGTGGCCCTCGTCAGGAATGAACATCTCGATCCGGCCATGCAGGAACATGAAGCCTTTGAAGAAGGAGCCCAACACCGTTTGGTGAATCTCAGCAATGAACTCCTCCGAGGCCTTGTACCTGGCGATGGCCTCTTCAGCATCCTTCATTGCCCTGTGGGCCTCCTTCCTTGCCTCGGTGACCTCCATCCTAGCCACCTTTGCTGACTTGGCCTCCTTCTCTGTCGCTTTCTCAGCCGTGGCCAACCTCTCCTTCTCTGTCGCCAGCTCTGCCTGAGTACATTGAGCGGTTTCCTTGTACCGAACGGCCTCATAATTGAACCACTACAACCTCTCTCAATGAGTACGAGCTCCTCGGTGCTCTTCCTCGAGCAGCCCTACTCTAGGTCGAGGCCCCCCCAGAGCTCCTTCGCTCGTCCCTTAGAGTCGGCGAGCTGCTTCTCCAGGTCCTTCATCCTTCGACCGAGCGCTCCGTTCGCCTCAGTCTTCTCCTTCAGACTGGCCTTTAGTGACTCGATCTCAGCCACCTGTTGCTGCTCACTCTACTGCCAGTTTTGATAGTAGTCCCTGATGAAGAGGGCCTCGGCACCGATTTGCACCATGTAAAAACGTTAGCAAAAAAAAAAAGAAAAAAAGGAAAGGAGAGCAAGAGAAGTGGAGCCATTTACCGAGAAGAGCTGGGGGAAGATGTAGCTAAGCACATCCCCCAGCCGCAGTCTGGCCATCTCCTGCCGATCGCGCGGCTGGATTGAAAAATCCATCATGCACTTGGCCAGTGTGGGGCTCAGGAGCAAGGAGCTATCTGACCCCAAATCGAATGGGAGTCAGCGTCGCACCTCCTCCCTCCTACTCTCTTCGGGGGTAGGTGGACTTGCCCCACTAGTAGCAGGGCCCTTGGGGACAGGCCGAGGACCTGGCATCTTTACAGGCGGTGCATCGGTCATGGTCTCGACCCCAACTCGAACCTCCTCATCCCCAACCGTAATCACAGCCAGGCTCAGGGGACTGGGGGATGCAGCGGCAGTAGCAGCGACCCTTGTCTGGGCAACCACCTCGGGCTCCGCGATGGGGGTCGCTCCCTGATGACGTTGCCACTCCGGGACTTTCTGGACCGCCCGCTGGACTGGCCCCGGTGCCACAGACGTCGCCCTCTCTACTGGTACAGGAGCAGTTTTGGTCGCCCTTGCACTGGCCTGAAGGACCATTCCACGGAGCGCCAGCAATTATGGCCATCATTAAGCCAGATCTTCACATTTCCATGTCAGCATCATAATTACTCCCTTCGACCCGAGCGCCATGCACTAATGAGCCTCGGGAGTGGGGGGCAAATGATGTGGCAGAATCGCTGACATGGAGTAGCTGTTAGATGCCACGTCAAAGAAAGCCACCGCGCCAGGCACCGCATCAGATTCCTAGCTCGGACTCCTTCACCGGGCTGAGCTCCCCCGGGACAATGGGACCGCCCATCGAAGCCAAGCTTTGTCCTCTGCTAGGTCGGACTCGCGAGCTCGGGATGCCTAGGCTGGAGCCGAGCAGCGTCCTCCAAAGTGAGACCCTCGGAGATCGAGCCCTGTGGTCGGAGTCGAGCCCAGCCCTCCTCCACCACGTGGAGCATCTCCGAGGCCGAGCCCTCTGGACCGGGCCCGTGCACTGCCCTCCAGAGCGAGACCCTCAAAGATCGAGCCACGTGGTCGGAGTCGAGCCCCGTGGTCGGAGTCGAGCCCAGCCCTCCCCTGCCATGTGGAGCCTCTCCGGGGTCGAGCCCTCTGGATCGGGCTCGTGCTCTACCCTCTAAAGCGAGACCCTCGGAGATTGAGCCCTGTGGTCGGAGTCGAGCCCAGCATCCTCCACCACGTGGAGCCTCTCCAAGGCCGAGCCCTCTGGACCGGGCCCATGCTCTACCCTCCAGAGCAAGACCCTCGGAGATCGAGCCTTGTGGTCGGAGTCGAGCCCAGCCCTCCTCCGCCATGTGGAGCCTCTCCAAGGCCAAGCCCTCTAGACCGGGCCTGTGCTCTGCCCTCCAGAGCGAGACCCTCGGAGATCTAGCCCCATGGTCGGAGTCAAGCCCAGCCCTCCTCCGCCATGTGGAGCCTCTCCGAGACCGAGCCCTCTGGACCGGGCCCGTGCTTTGCCCTCCATAGCGAGACCCTCAGAGATCAAGCCTCATGGTCGGATTCGAGCCCAGCTCTCCTCTGCCATGTGGAGCCTCTCCGAGGCCAAGCCCTCCGGACCGGGCCCGCGCTCTACCCTCCTCCGTCGAGGCGAGCTCGCAAGCTCGGGATGCTTAGGTCGGAGTCGAGCCCTGCCTTTCCAGCCCAGCCCTCAGCTCAGACATGAGCACCAACGAACAAAAAGATAGCACCGCTGTCCTAGGACACCGGCGAGCCACCCAAGGATTGCACTGAGACATCTACCAGGCCGCAGTAACCACCTACGACCGCTGGTTACACTAGAAAGGGGAGAGGCCCACTGGTCGAGGTGCCACGCTCCTCACCAACCACCTGAACCACCCGAAAGAGAAAGTCAACCAGGAGATTCGAATCCTGGGGGCGGCGGCCCCCCGATCGAGGCACTGCCAGGTTTCCTAGAATGAGGTGACCAGAAGGAGTGTCAGAATATATGACAGCTTCCCTTATCACGAATCAGGAAAGGCACCTTGGGACACTGCCGCACGCGCCTGACAGCCTAGCAGAGATCCCAAGACAGGCGCCCAACGATAACCTAGACTACAAAGCTCGAAATAAGGTAACACAATACAAGGATAATGCAATACCACTCAAACACAAAGTGTAAGTTCAACCGGCGAGCATAGCACCACAAGAAAATCCAAGCAAAGGTGGGCGGAAAGGCAACATGGAGAATCCCTTTGGCTCGGCCACTCTTCCCCCGTCACACTTGCTTCCCAATCTCACACCACTCACTCCTCCTAGCATGAAGTCCATCAAGAGGGGCTCGACCAGGAGGATCTGTTCTCCTGGATCATCACTGACTTAACCATTGGAGTGCCCCCATCGGAAACCCCGGCCCGGGTCACTAATCTCTGTTTTGCAGGTCCAGGACCACCGGATGGCCAGACCGTGAAGGGAGCGTACTCCGGTGCCAAAAGTAGCTATGGGCCACGACGATCCTGGCTGTAACAATATGTAAATGGGCTCTCATTAGAGTATGCCTAGTTTCTTACTAGATAAATTATAATATATAATATAAGTAAAAGCAATATCAAAAAAGGCTAATAGGTCCAACATCTATGGTTTGAAAAGATAAATTATGATTTTATATTATTGAATAACTTAATAGTAATTAAATCTTTAAATCAAATCAAATAAAGTAAAGTACACTAGAGGTAGAGATAACTTACTGAAATTGGTTTTATCATAAACACATGACTCGAACCCTAGATCCTCGGCACTCTCTTACCGATAAAGGTAATGAAAGCTCCTTTGATTAATACCCAATTAAATTGATTTCACAAAATTTAGATTTTTCTTTTTAAATATTCATTTATTTATTTTTACTCTTTCTATTATCTCTCCTCTCTCTTCTCATCTTCTCTCTCCTTTCTTCTATCCTCCTCTCTCACATCTTTCTCTCTCCTCTTCTCTTCTCTTTCTCTCTCTCTTATTTTCTCACCTCTTTCTTATTTTCCTTCTTTTTCTTTTTCTTCTTTTTCTTTTCTTCTTTTTTTTTTTTCCCTTCTTCTTTCTTTTCTTACTCTTCTTCCCTTCTTTCCGTTTCTTCTTCTTTGTTGGCTCAGCCGAACTGCTCTCCTACGATCCAGCAACCCAAGGAAGGAAAGAGGGGCTTTCATGGTAGTACTTGACGAAGCACTACTAGACAAAGAGGGGTCATGTGATGTGAGTTTTAATTTGAAACTGCAAGTGTACGGTATACATAGTAGCATGTTTAGCGAGTACGGGTCAATCCTACGAGAAATTTATATTTGAACTATGTTCAAATCCTTGCTTATGTAAGCTTTAACAAAAATGAACAAAAGTTAATTAAATTGAGAAGATAAATAATTTTTAAAGATCTAGGACTTTTGAATCTACTAGATCAATGACTTATAAACCTTTCCAATGATCTCTCTTATAACATCCTTTCAACTTCTTTCTTTGTATTAACCAAGTATGGATTATGAAGAGATTTTAACTCAACTATAATCCATCAAGGTTTGATAAGAACAAAGAGAAAAGAATAAAAAAATGTTGTTGAGAACCTTCTAACTATTACCCTCCTTACATCGAATCAAGTATGAACTATGAAAGGATTGTAATTCAACAATAGCTCATCAAGTCTCTTGGCAAGAATATGACAAGAAAGAAAGACCTAAAAATCAAAGCCCAAGAAAAGATCCAAGAAAATAACTTCTAATCATGGTCTAGCTTCATCGCCAACCCTAGGAGATTCACTTAGCTAGACATGATCTAAATTAAAGCTTTAAAATTATTTAAAAAATAATAATAAAATCAATTCTATACTACTTGCTAAAATGTAAATTATAGAATTTAAATTTATAGAAATTAAACTAAACTAATTACAAAAATTTAATTGCAAGAAATTAAACTATCATAATACTAAAATTAAATAAAAAATTATAAAAAAGATTTAAATAAGAAAAATATTTTTTTATTGTAAAAAATTAATTTAATTATAAAAGATTTAACTCCTATGCCATTAACAGGGCTTGGAGTTAAATAACAAAAAAAACCTGATAGAAAGATATTCTCTCACCCGATCTTACTCTCCTTCTCGTATGTTGAAAGGGTGGAAAATGTGGGAAGAGAGATTGGAAGGTGGCAAGAAGAAAGGAGTGGCAGAACATGGGTGGGAAGTAGTACGCATCAAGATAACCCTTGGTAGTGAAGAGATGATGCTCCTATATAGGTGAAAGGAAATGCATCGAGCCTGTGTAGTGTCATTCCTTTTATTGCAGCCTACACCATCATGGCTTGCAGCTCTAGTATGGCACCGGACATCAGCCTCCTTACCCGAAATCCATCATGCATACCCGAACCTGCAAAAGAAAGAAGACCTGGGCCGGGGATCCCGAGGGGGGCACTCCGATGATCAAGTTAGTGGACGATCTAGGAGAATAGATCCTCCTCTGTGGATCCCTATGTAGTCTCTATGCATGGAGGAGTTTTTAAGGAAAGAATAGGTTGGGAGTTGTAGCAAAGAAGGAGGGCTAGAGCAATGGTAGCTATGTCCATTGAGACTCTTCTAATGAGTTCTCCGGTAGCCTCAGGGTGCTCTCACTCGCTTGCTCTTCCTCTGGCTATTTTTTCTTACCTCTTTCGAAAATCCTTAGGACATCCTTTTTAGACCATCGATCCTCTTCGTTACCCACCTTGGATTCTCCCCCTTCTGGGGAAGCTCGAAGGTCAACAATCGATAGCACCCCATGGGTCGTTCCCCGGTGCCCTCTCTCTTCATGGTAGGGAGTTACGTCGTGGACTCTAACCTCCTGGCAGGATGCCATGATTGGAGAAATTTGATAAAGCCTTGATCCGAGGGTAGCCGCTCCTAGGTTTGAATCCCCTAGTAAGGCTTTCTTCTTTCAGGTGGTGCGAATGGTCGGTTAGGGAATGCAGTGCCTCAATTGGAGCACTTCTTCTCAATCAATGTAAATGATGGTGGAAGAGATCCTGGTGCTCTGGGGAGATGCTCTTTTGTAGGTCGGCGTGCTTCCTCTTCGTAGGCCTTGGGCGGCTGCCACCGTTCAATGGATGTAGTGGCATTTCCTTCTCTCTACCTTGCGGGCTTTTGAGATGCGATCAACCTTGGCCAGTGGGACAGCCTCGAGCTGGTAGACCTTTTCATCGAAGGGCACTCGGCTCGAGGAAAGGAAGCTCGACTTTGGTCAAGGTGGGCTTGACCTCAGGGGAGCCGCCCGGTGGAGGAGCTCGAAGAGAGGGAGCTCAACTTCGACTGAGATGGGCTCGACCTTGGAGGAGCTACCTGATGGAGGAGCTTGAAGAAAGGGAGCTCAACTTCGACCAAGGTGGGCTTGACCTCAGGGAAGTTGCCCGGTGGAGGAGCTCAAAAAGAGGGAGCTCGACTTTGGCGGAGGTGGGCTCGACCTTGGTGGAGCCGCCCGTCGGAGGAGCTCGAAGAGAGAGAGCTCGACTTCGACCGAGGTGGGCTCGACCTCGAGGGAGCTGACTGATGGAGGAGCTTTAAGAGAGGGAGCTTAACTTCAGTCGAGGTGGGCTCGACTTCGGGGGAGCTACCCGGTGGAGGTGCTCGAAGAGAGGGGCTAATGTGGCAACATTTTCTAGCATTGTCTCCAACTGGATCCAAGGGGGACTCCACGTTGGTGATCCCGCCACATCATTTGCCCCCACTCCCAAGTCCCGACAAAATATCACGTTTGGGGCGAAGGGGGTAAATACGGAGCTGACATGGAAACACAAAAATCTGGTACCATTAATGCCACGATTGCCACTATTTCATGAATTGGGCCTTGAGGCCAATGCGAGGATGCCACATCAGTGAGCCCGAGGAAGCATAATGACCGATATAGGACCTGAGATGGTTTTCGGTGAACCAAGGCATCGCCCTCGGTTGATCTTGACACACGACACCCATCCAATGGAGGAAGTACCAAAAGGATGCACGATCGCTGTCTTGCCATTTTGAAAAGAGCGGAAACTTTTCTCAAATCATCTCTTTCGAATTCTTCGTGCTCGTCGATGGACCAGAGTCCTTCCTTCCCCTCAACTACCCTTTTCCTTCAAGGCAACTAGGTTAGTCTCCTTTTATCTTCTCCTTCTCCGGCTAGCTAGGTCAAGTCCTCCTTTAGAGCCCTCCCAGACTCCATCTTTCCTGTTCTTCCTTCTTGTCCTGTCTTAGATGGCTCCCACGAGTCGGAACCATCATCTCTCTAGCAACCCCGATGAGGCAGGGCCCTCTTGATCGAGGACTGCAACCTTCGATGAGGAGGTTCCTCTCTATATCCGTAGGGATCCTCATCCGACCGGCATAATTATAGGAGAACCTAGGGCTCCCCTTCCTATTTATTCTGCTCCTGCGATCCCTTCTAGACCTTCCCGTTCGACCGGGCCCTCTGGCATCGCATCGATGATGACCAGAGAGGACCTCTCTATGATCCGGGATACTTACAGGATTTTGAACTCCATCCGGCTCTCGATCCCAGAACTAGGGAAATGGGTCACCTCTAGTGGCCCAGGTTGGTTCGCCCTCTACGAGAAATTCTTTGTTGGGGGTCTTCGCTTGCCTTTTTATCCTTTCTTCCTTTCCGTGCTCAGTCACTATCATCTTGTCCCTGCTCAGTTGGCCCCGAATGTTGTTAGGGCCATTAACTGCTTCATCATCTTCTGCCACTTCCACGGGATCGTTGCCCATTTTTTCTTGTTCAGGGCCTTCTTCATCCTAAAACACCACCCGACCGAGGATGGATGGTGGTTTATTTTTTCTCACCCGAAGGGCATAAAATTTGAACTCCCCTCCATCAAAGGATGGAAAAGTAAATACTTTTTTACTTCCATCGAAGGAGTTGATTGGGTCTGGAGTGATCCAGATCGAACTCCAAATCGAAACTCCCAGGTCAAGGCTATTGATCGGGAAGTATATGACCAGCTCATTTCCAACCAGATCCCCTTTCTTGAGATTCTGTTGTCAGAGCAGAACCTATTCGATATCGGGATTAGCTCAATCCGGGAGTTAGGTGAGTCTGGAACAATACTTCTTCTTCTTCTTCTACGAGCCTTCTTTGGTCTGAGGTTGATCTTTGTTTCCTTTTTCTTGTAGGTATGAAGTTCTCCGTTGAGCAACTCCTGGAGTCCACGCAAAAAAGGAGCGCATTAATAGGGCCCAGGGAGACCCCGTCGAAGAGGGCTCGGACTGAGCCCAGTCGAGGGCCTGGGCCAGCTATAGCCTCTGGCCCAGAGGGGAGGGTGGCTGAACTGGCCCCTGATTCATCAAGGCAGCAGACTCAGCTCCTGACCCATGAATTTGGCATAAGCGTGTAGACCCGGCCAATCGCTACCACCACGGTCTAGCCTTCAGAAGGTATTAAGGTGGATGCGGGGAAAGAGGAGGGGAGGGAGCGACCACTGATGTCACCATTGATCATGGCGGTGAGCTCCACCCGGATGACTAAGATGCCCTCAGTGACCCCTTCATCGGGCATAGCGATAGTCCCAACATCGTCGAGGACCATCATCCGAAGAGCATTGATTGAAGTGACGCCGAACTACTCGATCACCTAGGATCGGGCGATGGCCAAGCGCATGATGGAGTTTGCAGTCCAGTCACACGATCGGCATGAAAGGGGAGGCAGGCCACTATCAGAGGCCATTCTTGACATTTTTCCACACCTTTTCATGGTAAGTCTCTCTCCTTTTTTTTTGAATTATCGTAACTGACATTTTCATTGGTGTAGGTCAGGATGGACCTCCTCCTCATCTACGACTACTGTGTCTAGTGGGCAAAGATAGAAGACCAGAAAGAGCAGGAGCTCATGGTGCTGGTGGCCGAGGCCAAGAAAAGACTAAAAGGGCCCAGGTCGTGGATGAGAGGAATAGGACCCTCCAAGCAGAGGTGGATGACGTCGAGAGGTGGGTCAAGGATCTCGAAGTGTCCTTGGCCCAAGAGAAAGATCAGGCCAGTCACCATGCAAAGGAACTCAAAGCTGAGGTGGCCCGAGTGGAGGAGCAATCTTAGACCCTCTGAACTCAACTGGGGGTGGCACAAGCACGGGCTGTCGGTAACTGAGAAGAAGGCTGCTAGGGAGGTAGCCTTGATGGAAGCCACCAAGAAGGAGGTTGTCGAGGTGGTGCCCAAGTTCAGGACCTCGATGGAGTATGCCAATGAAGTCCAGGAGGTGGCCACGGACTCCATCAAGGGTTCTTCCAGTCTCGGGTGGCCCAACTCCTTCCGGAACTGAAGCTGGATGAGCTTGCTCTTCCAGGAGCTCCAGGTGGAGGTTCGGAGGAGGCATCGACTTCTCTCGAAGTGGAGGAGGCGAGGCCTGCAACTGACATGGAAGCAGCCCCTCCGGTGGAGGTCCGGGAGGTTGCCGGTGCATCTCACCATCATCCCAGGAAGGAATCAACAAAGTAGTATCCTCCGAACCTAAGGACTTTATTTACTTTAATTTTCTACTCTTTTCACTTTTCTTTTTATTTTGGGACCACCCAGCCTGTTGGGGGTCTTCCAATGATGTAATTATTCAATTTGACTTCAATGAAACTTCATTTCTTTTCATCAGACTCTTGTATTCTTGGTTGTCTCAGTTCTCTTTGGCAATTGCCCATGCGTATATTTCTATTATAGTGCTCCATCCTGAGGCATCCGACTTCCAGTCCTTCTTGGTAGGGTTTCGGATGTAGTAGGCAGCTAGGGAGAAAATTTAGGAACTTCACAAGTTACCTCCTCTGTGCCAAAAATCTTGTTGCAGGACTTTGTGCATCTTCTCGGAGCTGGTTGCATATCTTGGAGACTTTCTGGCCAAGTCGGGAGCTAGTGGATGGCTTAAGGGGGCCTGAGTGGCCCTGAGTGACCATCTCCGGGTGCTCGGGATGCCACCAAGCTGGGGAGCTTAGCTTGAGAAGTCCTGAAGATGTCCTCACCAAATCGAGAATTGAGTGGACTGAGTGAGGGGCTTCTGGAGTTTCTCGACTTCGAGGTGCAGGGCTTCTAGAGTTTCTAGATTGACATCACTGAACTGGGAGCTCAGCAAATTGAGTGCAGGGCATTTGGAGTTTCCCGGCTTGCTGTCGTCAAATTGGGAGTTCAATGGATTGAGTGCGGGGCTGCTGGAGTTTCCTGGCTTCGAGGTGCAGGGCTTTTGGAGTTTCTTGGCTTGACGTCGTCGAGCTGGAAGTTCAGAAATTGAGTGCGAGTCTTCTGGAGTTTCCTAACTTCGAGGTGCGGGGCTTTTGGAGTTTCCTTGCTTCGATTGCCAGACCTGGGGTCGGGCAATAATATTCCTGCAAGGCAAAGATAATTTTGCACCAAAAAAAATCCTTTTATTAGGAGAGGAAGCCTTACATCATTGGTAGTACATTCTCAAATTGTTGGTATTCCAAGTTCGTGGGAATCGGGAACCATCAAGCTTGGCAAAGTAGTAGGCTCCATGGAGAAGGTCTTCGACTACTCTGTAAGGGTCTTCCCAGTTTGGAGAGAGCTTGCCACATTTCCAAGGTTGGGAGGCTTCGACCCGCCATAGTACCAAATCGCCCGGATGGAAGGTCTTTGGCTTTAGTAGAGAGTTGTAGTATCGAGACACCCGCTGCTGGTAGGCTGCCATCCAGAGTCGATCCTTGTCCCTCATTTCTTCAAGGAGATCCAAGTTGAGTAGGAGGTGAGCTGGGTTCTCAGCCTCATCATATTATTCTACTCGCAACATGGGTAGACCCAGCTCCACCGGGATCACAGCTTCGGTGCTGAAGATGAGGTTGAAGGGTGTTTCATTCATAGCCATTCGGTATGTTGTGTGGTAGGCTCAAAGAATACTAGGAAGTTCTTCGACCCACCTACCTTTGGCCTAATCTAGCATGGCTCAGAGCCCCTAGAGGATGGTCCGATTGGTCACCTCGACCTCTCTGTTGGTCTAAGGGTGAGCCATCGAGGTGAAGCGATGATGAATATTAAGACTGGCATCGAACTCTTCAAACTCCCAATTGTCAAACTATTGTCCGTTATCAGTGATGATAGTGTGAGAGAACCCGAAGCAATAGATGATCGACTTCTAAAAGATCTGGCTGACCTTGGCTTCGATGATCCATGCTAGAGTTTGGCCTCGACCCACTTGATGAAGTAGTCGATGGCTACTATCAGGAACCTATGCTGCCCGGATGCGAGAAAAAAGGAACCAAGGATATCCATCTCTCACTGAGCAAATGGCCAGGGGGCGGAAAGCTGCGAGAGTAGCATGATCGATTGGCACTGTATGCAGGCATGGCACTGGCAGTGGTCACACTTCTTCACGAAGTTGGCTACATCCTCCCTCATAGTCTCCCAGTAGTACCCTTAGCGAAGGGCTTTGTATGCTAACATCCTGCCCCCCACATGATTCCTGCAGAGGCCTTTGTGTATCTCTTGGAGTACAAAGGCTGCCTTTGAGGGTCTCAAGCACTTCAAAAGTAAATAAGAGTAGGACTTGAGATAGAGTTGCCCATCCATCAGCACAAAGTGCGCAGCCTTCTTTTTGATAAGGCCGGCCTCTGTGCGATCTTTGGGCAGGGTACCGTCGGTGATGTATTTGATGTATCGGTCCATCCAGCTGGGTTTTGAGATGACTTGCTAGATTTTCCTAGATGCTTTATAACTTGAAGCCTGGAGGTACTCGACATAGGCGCATCCCAGCTATGAGTACAGCAGGGTCGCGAGCCTGGACAGGGTATCGGTGCGAGCATTCTCTCCACGAGGAATATGGGAGATGTTGAAGCACCAAAAGCCCACTGTGTTCAAGCATACCTGCTCCAAGTACTTTGACATTTAAGGGTCTCGGACCTCAAATTCTTCGAAGACTTGTCCAACCACTAGTTGAGAGTCAATGAAGACCTTCAGGTTGAGTACACCTAGTTTGCGGGAGACTTTCAGTCCTATAAGGAGTGCCTTATACTCCGCCTGGTTGTTGGTGACTGCAAACTAGAAATGAAGTAAGCACTAGACTATGATAGAATCAGGCCTGCTCCGCTCCCTCCCGAGTTAGATGCACTATCCACATGGAGGACCCAGACCTCCTTCTCGGCCTCGGGTTCCGTTTGGCACTCTTAGGGGGTTCCCTCTGGCTCTTCGCCCGTGCCTGCACACTCGACCAGGAAATCGGCCAATACCTGTGCCTTTTGGGATGACCTCGACCGGTAAGTGATGTCAAACTCGTTGAGCTTCAGCACCCACTTGGCCAGACATTCAGACGTATCAGGGCGACTGCATATGGCCCTCAATGGTTGGTCCATTAAGACCATGATCGGGTATGCTTGAAAATATGGCCTGAGATGCTGAGCAGACATTATTAGTGCAAAAATTAGTTTTTCAAAGTGAGTATACCTGATCAATATATCTCGAAGGAGCTTGATGTCGTAGTATACTGGTCTTTGAACTCCATCTCCATCTATGCGGACAAGGATCGAACTGATGGCCCCTAGGGTAACCGCCAGGTACAAGAGGAGCTCCTCTCCATCCTTCAGCCTAGAGAGCAGCGGTGGTGATGCCAGGAGCTTTTTCAGCTCTTCGAAGACTTCTCGACACTTCTTTGTCCAGGTGAAGTCATGCACCTTACATAGTGCCTTGAAGAAAGGTAGGCAACTGTCAGCAGATCATGAGATGAACTGATTCAGGGCTGCAATCCAGCCCGCGAGGTGCTAGACTTGCTTCTTCGAGGTGGGCTGCTCCATGTCGACAATCGCTTGGATCTTTTCAGGGTTTGCTTCGATCCCTCTCTAGGTGACCATGAAATCTAGAAACTTTCCAGCTGCCTCACCAAAGGCGCACTTCACCAGGTTCAGCTTTATCTGATATAGGCGAAGGTTCTGTAAGGCCTTTGCCAAGTTTGAAATGTGGTCCGACTTTGCTTTGCTTATGATGAGCATGTCGTCCACGTAAACTTGCATATTGTGGCCGATCTGGTCTTTGAAGATTTTGTTGACTGGCCATTAATATGTGGTGCTAGCATTCTTAAGCCCGAATGGTATCATCCGGTAGCAATATATCCCCCGATCTACGATGAAGGTAGTGTGCTCCTCATCCTCTAGGTGCATCTGAATTTGATTGTACCTGAAGAATCCATCCATAAAGGAGAGCAAGCAGTGCCCCGAGGTGGCGTCAACCAATTGGTCGATCTTCGAAAGGAAAAAGCTATCCTTTAGACAGGCTCAATTGAGGTCAGTGTAATCTACACAGATCCTTTATTTCTTGTTGCTTTTCTTGACCATGACCACGTTCACCAGCCAGCTAGGATACTGCACTTCGTGAATGAACCTAGCCATGAAGAGCTTCTCCACCTCCTCGTTGACTACCCACTGCCTCTCTGGGGTAAAGTACCTCTTCTTTTATCAGACCGGGTGGTACTTCGGGTCGATGTTCAACCTGTGAGTAATGATGTTGGAGAGAATCCCTAGCATGTTTGTCGTAATCCAAGCGAACACATCTGCATTCACCGGGAGAAAATTCAATAGGCGAGCCTGCTCTTCTTCTTGCAGCTAGGCCCAGATCTGCACCATCTTCAATGGGTCTGCACTGAGCGGATATGTCAACAGATGCTTAATTGGGTTGCCCCTAGGGTCCTGCACCCTTTGGTCAAGGTTGTTGATGCTGGGATCCTCCTCGGTACTTCTGGCCCCTGGGACAGCTTACAAACAGTGTTGGATCGGCTGAGGTACCCCCCTCATCTTTCCTATACCATAAGGAGTGGAAAACTGTACCAGTAGCTACTTTTATGGAGATGATTGTGTCGAGCAAATTGAGCCCAGGGTGACCAAGGATCACGTTGTAGGCCGAAGGAAGCTTAACAACCGTGAAGGTCATCATGACTATGCTCCGCCAAGGTGGTGATCTGGTAGTAATAGGGAGAGTGATCTCTCCTTCAACCCTCATAAAGTCTCTAATAAAATTGATAAGGAGGGTGTGTACTGGCTTCAGTTGAGTAGAGGATAAATTCATCCTGGAGAAGGTATCATAAAAAAGGATATCAGTCAAACTTTCACTATCGACCATAATCTATTTTGCAAGATGCATAGGAATTATTATCTCAATAACCATGGCATCATTATTTATATTTTCATTTCCAGTTCTCTCCTCCCTCATAAAGGGAAGTACATTCTCTGACCTCTCCCCCTCACGGGCTCTCTTAGATGCATGCTCTATTCTTTAGCATATCATATCCACAGGCTTCTTAGTGGACTGGTTGTCAACTGGAGGGATAGGAGGAAGAGCTGCAAGCACTTGAGGTTCTATCGAGATCTTGCCTCCTATGAACTTTTCAAGGTAGCCCCTTCTTATCTAATCTTCAATTTCTCTTTTGAGATGGTAGCATTTCTCGGTATCATGACCGTGGTCGCGGTAAAATTGATAGTGCTTTATCTTATCATGACCATTGGATGGCCTCAGCATGGGAGGGCGGTGTAGGTAGCGCTCGCCCTCAATCTTCATGAGAATTTTCGACCACGAGGTGAGGAGAGGAGTATATCTTTCTTCTAGTATGGGGCCGCTCTTCAACTTCGGTCCTAGTCAAATGTTTGGGGTCGATCTAGGCCTCCGCATCTTGGATGCCTCTCTTGGAGACTGCTTCTTCAGTTGCTTCTTGTCCACCTCTCTCCTGGTGTGATCCACCTCCTCGGCATGGATGTACTTATGGACTCGAAGGAGGAGGTCGGAGTACATCTTCGATGGCTTCTTATTCAGGGAGTAGGTCAGGTGGGAGGTCCTGAGCCCTCTCTTCAGTGCCAGCATGGCGATGGGCTCATCCAGGTTGTATATTTCCAATGCAGCAACCTTGAAGTGGGTCACATAGTCTCGCAAGGACTCATGATCCTGTTGTCTAATGAAGAAAAGACTGTCTACCTCTCGTAGCACCTTCCGACAGGCATCGAAGTAGGCCACAAATCTCCTTTCTAGTTATGCAAATAAGTTGATGCTTTCAGGCTCGAGGCGGGTAAACTAGACTCGAGCGACCTTCCGAAGAGTGGCTAGGAAGGTGATGAAAAGAAGGGCATCGGTCACCCCCTGGACTCTCATGAGAGCCATGTAGCTCTCTAGTTGGTCCAGGGGGTCAGTGGTCCCATCATAGGGGTCCACTTGAGGCATAGAAATTGACTAAGGATTGGCTTCTCTTGGATTCCTTAAGAGAAAGGGGGACGGGAGTCATGGCCCGTTGGCTCACGGGAGGAGCCTGTATGTTTGCAAACTGGCAGGACAATTCCGTCAGCTTATGCTCTTGTTCCTCCAAGAACTTTTTAGCCATGCACCTGATGGCCTCATCGGTGGAACCTTACATTGAGGCCATTAGAGGAGATGAAGATGACAGCTAAGGAGGGTTGCGACGGGGAGACTTGCCTCGATGACTTCGATGGTGCTAAACAGTAGCACGCTCGAAGGCCGGAGATCGGCTCTCTCAATCAACTGATCCAGTCCACTATCTCTTTGTCATGGTTTGATGGCTTCCCCGGGGATCAGTCATGGCCCGCGTAGCGATGGCCTTCCTCAAAAGGAGCGCAGCCTATCACGAGGTATGGCGGCTTGGGCTGCAGGGGTCCCTGGCTATTGCTGGGTGGCCAGGGATTGGTGTTGATGCTGTAACTATCGTACTGCCACAGTCAGAACTTGTATTTATTGGGCAAGCATTGTGAGTCAGATGTCCACCGAGGGTGGTTATGGTAGAGCGGGGAGTTCCTTCTTTGGGCTGTTTGGGCCCTCGTGAGAAGGAGGGTCTCCTGCATGGCTGGTGGAGACTTCCCGTGCACGTGTCACCACCATGCCTCGGGTGGAGTTGTTTGCAAGGGGATTAGTTTGAATCGGACTATCCTGCCCCCCTTCCTAGCACACCAATATGTTGCCGCCTACATCGTCATGGCTTGCAACTCTAGCATGGCACCGGACGTTAGTCTCCTTATCCATAATCCAGTATGCATACCCGGACCTACAAAAGAAAGGAGACCCGGGTCCAGGATCTCGGCGGGGGCACTCCGATGATCAAGTCATTGGGCGATCTAGGGAAACAGATCCTCCTCTATGGATCCCTATGCGATCTCCATGCATGGAGGAGTTTTTAAGGAAAGAATAGAGTGGGAGTTGTAGCAGAGAAGGAGGGTTGGAGTAATGGTGGCTGTATCTGTTGAGACTCTTCTGACGAGTTCTCTGGTAGCCTCAGAGCGCTCCATTCGCTTGCTCCCTCTCTGGCTATTTTTTCTTACCTCTTTTGAAGGCCCTTAGGATATCCTTTTTAGATCATTGATCCTCTCCATTACCCATCTTGGGTTCTCCCCCTTCTGGGGATGCTCGAAGGTCAACGATTGATAGCACCCCATGGGTCGTGCCTCGGCGCCCTCTTCCTTCATGGTAGGGAGTTACGTCGTAGACTCTGACCTCCTGGCAGGTTGCCATGCTTGGAGAAATTTAGTAGAGCCTCAATCTGGGGATAGCCACTCCTAGGTTTGAATTCCCTAGTGTGGCTTTCTTCTTCCAAGTGGTGCGAACAGTTAGTTGGGAAATGCAATGCCTCAATTGGAGCACTCCTTCCTAACCGATATAAATAACAGTGGAAGAGATCCTGGTGCTATGGCAAGACACTCTTCTGTAGGTCGGTGTGCTTCCCCTTCGTAGGCCTTAGGCGGCATGCCATCATCCAATAGATGTAGTGGTATTTTTTTCTCTCTGCCCTAGGGGCTTTTGAGATGTGATCGATCTTAGCTAGTGGGATAGCCTCAAGCTGGTAGACCTTTCCATCAAAGGGAACTTGGCTCGAGGGGAGCAAGCTCGACTTCGAACAAGGTGGGTTGACCTCGGGGGAGCCGCTCGGTAGAGGAGCTCAAAGAGAGGGAGCTTGGCTTCGGTCGAGGTGGGCTTGACCTCGAGGGAACTGCCCGGTGGAGAAGCTCGAAGAGAGGGAGCTCGACTTTGATTGAGGTGGGCTCGACCTCAGGGGAGCTACCTGACGAAGGAGCTTGAAGAGAGGGAGCTCGACTTCGGCCCAGGTGGGCTCAATCTCAGGAGAGCCACTTGATGAAGGAGCTCGAAGAGAGGGAGCTCGACTTCGATCGAGGTGGGCTCGACCTGGGGGGAGCCGCCCGGTGGAGGAGCTCGAAGAGAGGTAGCTCGACTTCGACCGAGGCGGGCTCGACCTCAGGGGAGCCGCTCGACGTAGGAGCTCGAAGAGAGGAAGCTCAACTTTGATTGAGGCGGGCTCGATCTCGGGGGAGCCGCTCGATGGAGGAGCTTGAAGAGAGGGAGCTCGACTTTGACCGAGGTGGGCTCGACCTTGGGAGAGCCACCCGATGGAGGAGCTTGACTTCGATCGAGATGGGCTCGACCTTGGGAGAGCCACCTGGCAGAGGAGCTCGAAGAAAGGGAGCTCGACTTTGGCCGAGGCGGGCTCGACCTCGGGGGAGCCACCCGGCAGAGGTGCTCGAAGAGAGGGGCTAACGTGGTGACATTTGCTAGCACGGCCACCAACGGATCCAAGGGGGACTCCACATCGACGATCCCACCATATCACCTTTCTCATAGTGATCCATCTCAATAGCTTCGGTTTCTTATCCTCATCCCTGCACCCGCCTAACCATCGTAACCATATTCTATTTTATCCCTTTTCAAAAATTAATCTCTGGTGTTATCCGTGCAGAGTCTGTAGTCGATCTTTCTTCCTTTCTTTTTCCATTTAGACATCCAATCTCCTGACAAAAATTAGTGCTGATGTGGTGCTCAGTGAAGGGGATGATAAGCGATGGCCATAACCATGATTTGTTGATGATGATGAAATATATCCGATGCAGTTCTTGGTCTTGACCCGAGGCAGGTTGGTACGGTGATGGAAAATGATATCCAGAGGGCAGCGCTCATGGGAAGGAGGCAATGGTGGTAATCCGAAAGAGGAGAAGAGACATGACGGAGACCAGTCGATAGCAGGCATGAAAGAACTGGAAGGCATGGTGAGTTGTGGCTGAGGAAGATGGTCGGCAGAGCATCACAGGACTCATTGGCACCATTCTGGTAGGTGTAAAGCTGGACGGTACCACCAGGTGGTGATAGACGGTGAAGATGGACACGATGAAGGGTGCCAGCGGACTACAGAAAAGAAGGTAGTGATGACTAGTGCAGGCGATGATGACCGGACATGGAGGAGTGTAGCAAACAGAGGACCAATGGTGGGAAGAAGACAACCAGAGCATGGCCATGGTGGAGCTAGGACGATGGAAGAATAGAATAAAATGGGGGATGATAGTGAATCTGGGTTTTTTCAGCCATTAAAGGTTTCTCCGGTCAGTGACAGGAGTGCTGGTGGCGGCGGGACGGCGGTGAGAAGCTTCCCCGACGACGATTTGGCTTGGAAAGGTTTGTGCTCCATGGATCTATTCCATGGACCGGCAGCAATGGTGGTGATGAACCATTTTGTATCCTATGAACCGGGCCATGGTAGACCGACTGCTCCAATATTCATGTAATATCTTATTTATTCCTTCAAAATTTACTTTATAGCTTAATTAAAGTCTGATTTGAATGTCGTTTGCACCATTAGACTCCAAAAATTAGACTCTTCACATTGATAGGGTTCTTTCATACAAAACACTACATAAAAATATTAATTTTAATTAAATAAAGATAATCTAATTTATAAATTAATGTATTTATCACTCCTCCCAACTTGAATATTACTCATCCTCGAGTAAAAATTAGTTCATGAATTACTTATTAGAAAATAATTAAGGAAGCTGCCAAAAACTCTTAATTCCTTACACAAGTTTACTCGGACTTAAAGGTTGTTCTCATACCCTTTTTATAAGTAGAAGATTTTTCTTGTTTTTTCAAGATAATTCTTGACCAACTCCTATTGTTATTTCTAAATCTTCTACTCCCTTGGAGTGGTGAGATATTATTTTAATGCAAGTGTGTTCCTCTTATTATTATACTTTTTTTTTTCTCTTTCATCTTTTTTTTTAATATAGACCGTGTAATGCCTTAATCTCATAAGCTTTCTATCTGACCCTTGTAATAAGTTTTTGATCAATATCTCCCAGACCAGTTGGTCTTAAGGCACTAGGTGTAGAACACCCCTCAAGCTTACTGGCTTGAGTTAGAAAGGCTACATATCAGAATTGGTTGTATAGCAAAGTTTCTTCACATCTCTACTTTTTGATGCAAGACTCAATCGCTTATTTAGGTAAAAAGGCTCGGTTACTCGGTGGAATAATGTTTAGAACTTATTTTTATTATCTCATTTTTTTCTTTTCTTTTTAATACAGGAACTTTGCATTTATCAACATCCACATACATCCAAGAAGTAGATTCTTCTTTGATACGAATAGGAGGGTTAGAATTATCTAGAAATTGATTTCATTCTTACTTACCATTTTTACTTGAGTCTATTAATATTTTACCCCTCAATATTTCAAAAATTATCTAGTCTGTTCAATCAATTACTTATCAAAAGTGTGTGATTTATTCTATGTCCAAGATCGATAAATATAAGAATAATAAGGTGAAGATAGCTCCAAATATATACTTATTTTACTTTTTATTCCTTCATGAATAAAAATAATTTCTAAATATATGTATGATATGTTATAAAATAAAACGAAGATACCTGAGGAAAAATTTTATGGAGTTCTCCCCCCAACCTAGCCAACAGAGCTCATTTGAGTTAGGATCTGAAAAACCTAACATATTAAAAAGAAAATAATTAGAAAGAAAGAAGCTATATTGCCTCCTAAGAATACTAATTTTAAAGTCTTCAGTCAGACTAAATGAATCTTTTAGATTATATCAGTTGATACATCCACTAAAGTGTTAGATATACCTAGCCATGATGGATGGTTGGACAAATTCCAATCAATAATTATTGCCAAGTAAGCAACCCAAGACGGGGGGTGAATTGGGTCTCTAAAAATTATTTACTTGATGCAATGCAACCTATAAAATCCAATCCAACAATCAATAAGGTACAAAGAAATCAAATATAATGCTCTTAAATAAAAGTGCAGCGAAAATAAAGAGCAATAAGTGAAAAGCAAGTAGAGAGATAAATCAACCACAAAGATTAAGAAATATAGTGGTTCGGTGCTATCCAATGCACCTACATCCACTCCCCAAGATCTTCTTGGAAATTCACTATAATCACACCGATTATAGTTGATTAGTTTTGCGGGCTCACTAATCAAAAATCCAACTTGTTTTTACAAGGCCAACAAGTCAAAACCTCACTTGGTTTTATGGGCTAACCAAGAATCTAAATGGTTTTACGGGCTAACCACCAACCTTCCTTGGTTTTTTGGGCTAACCAAGAACCTAATTGGTTTTCAAAGGCTCACCAATAACCTTCTTTGGTTTTATAATAGGCTAACCAAGAATCCTTACAACAAATAAGTTTTTGAAGTAATAAAATAATGAAAGCTTTCTAAAATAAAGTGGGTATCTCTTTGAAGCTCGATGTAGAGGTACTTTGAACTTCTTGAAGCCTCTTGAATGCTCAAGAATGGATGATCTTCAATGCTCTTGAAGGCTCTTGAATGCTTGGAGGCTTGCTTTTGCTTGAGAGTGGTTGAATTTTTAATGAATAGGAGTTAAAGCTCTCTTTTCTTCTCTCTTGAATGCTTCTATTTCATTCTCATCAATTGTTCTCTTTTTGATTTGATTAGGAGCATATAAATACCTTCCCAAGGTTTCAAATCAGGTTTCTAGCCGTTAGACTTGAAAAACTAGCCATTGGAGGGCAAAAGGATCGAGTTCTGCGTTTGAAAAACCAGCCGTTACTGTTCTCAGAACTCCATGTGTCGACACTTCAGGCTGTGAGTCGACACTTTAGGTCGACACTTGATCTTCTTGAGTTGACACCCAATTTAAAAATCTTCAATCCAGTTCTCTGGAAATCTCAGATGTGTCGACACTTCCTCAAGTGAGTTGACACTTTGAGTCGACACTTCTCTTCCATGTGTCGACACTTCTGTAGTTCTTCATTTTTAGCAAGTTATGTGGCTTGAAAATCTCACACGATGAGCTGATCCATATATTGATACTTTGAGTCGATACTTCAGGTCCATATGTTGACACTTCAGCCGTGCCATCTAAAACATTCTTTGCATACTGGCTTGAGTCGACACTTCACCTCCATGTGTCGACATTTGTTGTCGACACCAGGTGTCGACACTTTGAGTCGACACTTCATTGAAATCTTCTAAAAAATTCTTAAACTTGTGTTGAACCAAATTTATGCTTCAATCAGATATCCAATCAAGCAAATTTTGACTTTCCAAGTCCTCTTTAAGCAGTTCTTTTCATGTAAACTTGGCTTCTTCAAATAAATGAACTTCTACAAATTTGTGAGCACCTTTTTCTATGAAAACACACTTCAAGAAAACCATTAGTACTTAACTTATACTTAATCATTTTGCTTATCATCAAAATCAATAACAGAGTCAACAATCTCCCCCTTTTTGATGATGACAAAATCTTTAAGTATAAATTGCATAAAAAGCTTTTAAAATAGGTTCATCAAAGTGCATAGAGCTAAATACAATAGTTGTATCAAAGTAATTTTCAATATCGACAAGATGTATCAGAATAAGAATGATATAATGATTTAAGATTATCAAA
Source organism: Areca catechu (assembly GCA_021397845.1). Taxonomy (NCBI): domain Eukaryota; kingdom Viridiplantae; phylum Streptophyta; class Magnoliopsida; order Arecales; family Arecaceae; genus Areca; species Areca catechu. Next base: position 199,452,705 of record CM038039.1, on the reverse strand, counting down.
GCAAGTTGTAATGATTGAGAGTATCAAAGCTTTGGGATATATATGAAACATAAACACATGTAACATGATACTTTATAAGAAAACTCAACAATAAGTAAAGCTCCCCCTAAATTGATGATCCATAAAAGAATTTGTAAATATTTTTTCAAACACTTAAAGAGGGGTTTTAAGATGAAATTCACTTTAAAAAGGATTTTCAATGAAAACAAAGAATATCTCCCCCTTTATTAAGGAATTTGTAAATAATTTCAATTTAAGTTATCAAAATAATTTTCAAATTTTGCAAATACTCTACTCTTATTTATACATTGCACATCACAAATACACTTTAAATTTATACTTTAATCTTTACTACTCCCCTTTTTTGTTATCATTAAAAAGGTAGAAGGCAATAGAATTAAGATATTGACTTGAAGTGCAATGTAAAATCGTCATTCATTCATAAGGACAATTCATAAAGATAATGAAATACCAAGGAAATTTAAATCATTCATTCATTTAAAGTCATAAACATGAAGTACAACATGATATTTTATTTGAAGTTAGAATTTGTACAACAAAAGACAAAACATAGATGCATAAAAGAAACTATCTAAAAAAAATACATAGATATCCTAATTCTCATCCTTATCAGCATCATCGAAGACGATCCGATCTCGATCGATCCTGTATCAGTAAAAGATCGAGCTCGAGGCCACATCGATCTGAGATCTCGAAGTCGGGTCATGCTCGATTGTGGAGGGGTACGATGACCACGTCCTCTGTATCGTGCATACATCCGACCTCTGGCTGGAGCAGTAGAGGTGGAAACAATGTCTTCTGCAAGAACGAAACTGATCAAGTCGACAGTCTCTGCGACTGCCGGAAGTGGCGTACGATCAAAGGAAGGACCAAAGTCAAGATACTGAAAGCCAGGTGTATAAAAACCAAGCTCTCGGGTAAGTGAGGATGTGTGAATGGTAGGAGTATCAACAATGAGTGTATCAAAAATAGGCATATCAGCTAACGATACGATAGGTGTATCAAAGATAGATGTATCAGCTAAAGAATGAACGGGTAAGTCTATAATCGGTGAATCAATGATAGGAGTGTCAATCATGGGTGTATCGATAATGGGTGAATCAATAACTAGTGAATGAACAACAGGAGAATCAACTATAGGTGAAAGAATAGGAATCAGAACATGATTATCCGATATGGAAGGAGAGGATAGGACTGGAGTCTGGGTAGGTGAACTAGAAGAGTCATAAGTAGGACTCCTGGACAAGTCTGCCGTCACCTCCGCCATTGGCTCTGAAGTCAGATCTGGGAAGTCGAATCCGTCAGAGTTTGTCTCCTCATCATCTCCATCAACAACAGGTGCAGGAGCAGGTGGAGCAGTATCAGCAACTGGAGTACTCACTGAAGGTCTGGACAGTGCGGTCAGTATAGCTAAGATGCCATCGCTCAGTACATTATGGCTCTCTCTGGTCTCAGCTATGAAGCAGTCAAGATGCAGTCTCATGATCAGAATGTCAATCTCAATGCATCTGACTCTATCCAATAAGCTATTAGAAACACCCTGAGTCTCCATCTAAGCTGGCTAAGGCTGTGCTGAAGTAGTAGGATCAGATTGAGATGCAACCTCTGGCTGTGCTGCTGTCTCAGGCTGACTCTCGCTAGGTCCTGCCTCACCGGAGAGGATGCGCTCCTCCTCTGCAGCATCATCGTCATCAGCTCTATCCTCGGCCTGACCAGATATCCTGCATCTCCACTAGCCTCGGAATAGATGATAACCCATCTAGTGTAATGACCTGATGTCATACACATCAGTATGAAGTAACATGCGGAAGGGCTTGTCCTTAAAGCTGATGCCGACCTCTTTGAACAGAACAGTCAACCCCATCCCATAGGGCAAGCAGAGTCGCTGGCTCGTCGACGCCTCCATTATCTAGTGAATCATAAGCACTGGAAGGCAGACGGGCATGCACTGAACTAATGAGACTATCACTAGCAACTCCCGCTCAGTGATGTAATCGAAGCATCCAGTCTTCGACAGAACTATTCGGGCGACAATATGGTGCAACAATCTTATCTCTTCTGACAGTCGGGATGCGGGTATGGTGGCTCCCTCAAGTAATATATCAGACTCAAAGATACACTAGAGACCACTCATTCTGTCCATCAGGCTATCCACCACTGAACCTGTCATCAAAATGTCCCATACTCTACTCAGTACCTCTGATGAAACTGGGATATCCCGGCCTCTCACCTATGCCATCCATCCATCAGATCCACGGGCGAGTGATCCATAAAATTCTCGAATAAACTCGGGGTAAAATCTCTCACTCAGTGAGAAAAAAGAAGTCAAACCAGCCTATTGAATCCACTGTCCGATCCTAAAATGCTGCTAGTCGACAAAGCTGAAGTCTACTCGTCGTCCCCCGACGACGGTCTTCGAACTCATCCTGCTAGAAGCTACAAAAAGTGGTCGTGCAGGCGGATCAGGAGCTCTAGCCTCGTGTTTAGCCTTCATTCTTCGTTCTTCTTCCTGATTTGACAGACGAGGTCGACGGACTACTTGCTTTCGGGGTCCCATTGCTTAGAATAAGAATTTGGATAAGATTTGGATGAAAAGCTAGGGTTTCTAAGGCTCAAAATGCAAAAGGAAGCCAAAATGTAGCAAAATCCGAACAGGAAAGTGTCCGGAATGAAGAATCAACGGGTTTAAATCATGAAATAGAGTGTAGGAGTGAGGAATACCTTAGGTCAAGTGTTAGCTCGAGAGAGATGAAGAAATAAGGGGAAAAATGTTTCAGAATGCCCTTATTTTTGGTCTGCTGCCATTTATGTTTCGACTCATGAATGTGTCAACACATTCAGGTGTCGACACATCAATGTATTGACACATCGACTTAAAAACCGAAAAATAAGAGATTGAAGTGTTGATCAAAATCAAGCATAATTCAATGAAATTCAACAAAAAATAGCAAAGATTGAGCATGATTGATATCAAATATGATTGATTTGAGTCAAAGATAGGAAACATTTAATCAAAAGGATTTATGATCCCGAGCTCTCTTCTAATCATACAAAATCAATCTTCCAGAAGAGGTTTAGTTAAGATATCAGCTAATTGAAATTCAGTACTAATAAATTCAAGCACAATATCATTATTTTCTACATGATCTCCAATAAAATGATATATAATTTCAATATGTTTACTCCTAGAATGTTGAACAGGATTTTTAGTCAAACAAATAGCACTGGTATTATCACATTTAATAGGTATACTAGCCAACTTGATTCCAAAATCTTCAAGTTGTTGCTTAATCCACAATATTTGAGCACAACAACTTCCTGTTGCAATATACTCGGCCTCAGCTATGGATAATGCAACTGAAGTTTGTTTCTTGCTAAACCATGAGATTAAGTTAACTCCAAGAAATTGGCAAGTACCACTAGTACTCTTTCTATCCGATTTACAACCAGCAAAATCAGCATCAGAATATCCAATTAATTCAACAGATCAATCTCTAGAATACCATAAACCAATATCAATAGTACAAGATAGATATTTAATAATGCGCTTAACAGCCATCAAATGTGATTCTTTAGGTTCAGACTAATATCTAGCACACATGCATCACTGAACATTATATCTGGTTTATTAGCAGTTAAGTATAGTAAAGAGCCAATCATACCTCTGTATAACTTTTGATCTATTGATTTACCATGTTCATCTTTATCAAGTCTACAAGAGGGGCTCATAAGCGTACCTATCGATTTAGTAGTCTCCATCCCAAACTTCTTTATAATCTCTCTTGTATACTTAGCTTGGTTAATGAAGATACCATATTTTGTTTGCTTGATCTGGAGTTCAAGAAAGAAATTGAGTTCTCCCATCATGCTCATCTCGAACTCATCCTGCATTAGCTTAGCAAACTCTTGACAAAGAAGTTCATTAGTAGTACCGAAAATGATATCATCAACATATATTTATACTACTAATAAATCACTATCTTTTTTTTCCAAAAATAAGGTTTTATCAACATGGCCTCTAGCAAATTCATTTTCAATTAAAAATTTGCTGAGTCTCACATACCAGGCTTGAGGTGCTTGCTTTAATCCATAAAGTACTTTGGACAATTTAAAAATATGATCAGGATGTGCATGATTTTCAAATCCAGGTGGTTGTTCAATAAAAAAATTTTCTATTATAAAACCATTTAGAAAAGCACTCTTAACATCAATTTGAAACAGTTTAAAGTTCATAAAACAAGCAAATGCTAACAACAGTCTAATTGCTTCAAGTCTAGCAATAGGAGCAAAAGTTTTATCAAAATCAATCACTTCCTCTTGGTTGTAGCCTTTAGCAACTAGTCTAGCTTTATTCCTAACAACAATTCCATTTTCATCTAATTTATTCCTAAATACCCATTTAGTGCCAATAATAAAAATATTAGATGGTCTTTCTATTAATGTCCAAACATTATTTCTGTCAAACTGAATTAGTTCATCTTGCATGGCATTAATCCAGTTAGGATCTTTTTCAGCTTCTTCAAAATATTTAGGCTCAATTTGAGATACAAAAGCAATATAGTTATATTCATTTCTAATTGAGGCTCGAGTTCTTACCCCTTTAGATGGATCACCTAGAATTAATGCTTTAGGATATCCATGAGCATACCTCCACTCCTTAGGTAGATCTTGGTGCTTTGGAGTGTCATCACCTTTTTCATTCTTGTCTTGATCTTTTTCACTTGGCTGGGGTTGATCATTCAGTGTCAACTTTTGAAGCTTGTCAATATCTATACATTCATCAGATGTATCCTCTTTTCTAGAGGATTTGTTAGTAGATTCTTCAAAAATAAAATGCACTGACTCTTTTATAATCAAAGTTCTTTTATTGAAAACTCTGTATACCCTGCTTGATGTGAAGTATCCTAAAAGATACCTTCATCAGACTTGGCATCAAATTTTTCAAGATTATCTTTTTCATTATTTAAAATAAAATATTTACAATCAAAAACTCAAAAATACTTTAAAGTTGGTTTTCTCTGATTCAAAAGTTCATTTGGAGTTTTCTTCAAAATAGGGTGGATTAAAACTCGATTTAAAATATAACATGCAGTATTAATAGCTTCAGCCTAAAAATATCTAAGTAAATCATTTTCACAAAGCATAGTGCATGTCATTTCTTCTAAAGTAAGATTTTTTCTTTCTACTATCCCATTTTGTTGAGATGCCTAGGTGCAGAAAAATTATGTTCTTTTCATTTTTCATTACAAAAGTTTTTAAAATCTTGATTTTCAAATTCAGTTCCAAAATCACTATGAATGCAAACAACTGAAACACCTTTTTCATTTGAGACTTTTTGATAAAACTTTATAAAAGTAGAAAATGATTCATTTATATGTGCTAGAAAGAAAATCCATGTAAATCTCGAAAAATTATCCACTATGACTAATCCATATCGCTTTCCTCCTAGACTTGATATTTTAGTTGGTCCAAAGAGATCTATATGAAGTAGTTCTAGTGGCCTAGTAGTAGTGACAAAACCTTTAGGTTTGAAAGAGATTTTAACTTGTTTACCAAATTGACATGCTTGGCAAACTCTATCTTTTTCAAAATAAAGTTCATGTAAATCTCTAACTAAATTCTTTTTGCAAAATTTTGAAAGTAGAAACATACTAGCATGCCCTAATCTTCTATGCCAAAGCCAACTAGTCTCATCTTTAGTAGAATTCATTGCAACAAGGCATTCTCCATTAGACAAAGATAGATTATCTAAGTCTACCAAATAAACATTTCCATACCTTTTTTCAATGAATTGTACTCCATTTATATCCGAACTAGCAATCATACAATAAGATGATTTAAAAATGACTTGAAAACCTTTATCACAAAACTGACTAATGCTCAAAAGATTATGCTTTAAACCATTAACTAGAAGTACATTACTAATACAACTAGAAGGAGTTATGTGAACCTTACCAATACCAATGATTTTTCCTTTATCTTTATCCCTGAAGGTCACACTCCCTCCATTCATAGCTTCAAGAGAAGTGAATTGCTTCACATCTTCCATCATGTACCTTGAGCAACCACTATCAAGATACCAAAGTCTTTTGTTCTCCTTGGTTGCAAGACATACCTACAATAAAATCAAGCTTTATTTTTAGGTACCCAAGCCAACTTGGGTCCTTTAGGGTTAGCACTTAAAATGGTTCCTTTTAGAACCCACACTTTACCAAAAAAATTATTTTTTCTTAAATTGCATTGAAAAGATTTATGACCTAACTTTTTACATGAAAAACAAGTTATGCTAGAAGATGCTGGAACAAAAAAGTTTTTGAAATACCTTTATTATTTTTGTAGTCTAAAACCTAAACCTATTTTATTGAAAATGGCTCTTTGACTATTCAAAAGTAGGTTTAATTTTTCTGAACTATAGATAAATTTTTCAACAAAAGACTTTATCTTTTCAAGTTTATTTTAGTGCTTAGCATTTTCCAATTCTAAATCTTTATTTTTCTTTAAAAGGTCACCATTTGAAATAACATTCTTGGGTCTTTTCAAAACTTCATTCTCCATTGACAAAGCATTGTTTTTCTTTTCTAAAATATCCAATTTAGATTTCAAATCATTAACTTCATTCAGTAAAGAATTGTTTTCAAGAGAGAAACTATTTGTATGCTTTTTCAACTTTTTATTTTCACATAAAATTAGTTTATAATCATGCATGAGTTCATCAAAAGCATTGCTAAGCTCATCAAAAGTAAAATCTATTTTGGTGTCGGAATTTACCTCATCTTGCTCTTGATGTGCCATTAAACAGAGATTTGCAACTTCTGTCTACTCTTCATCAGAACTGGAGTCTTCACTGTCACTCCAGGTGGCCATCATTGCTTTCTTTTTTAATTTCTTTCTTGACTTCTTAAGGAGATGGCAATCGAACTTGTAGTGACCCGGCTTCTTGCACTCGAAGCATGTAGATATTTTATTCTCCTTTTTTTTTTCTTTTTCTTTCTCTTTCTCTTTTCCTTTTTCTTTTGATTGAAACTTCTTTTTGTAAGGAAACTTCCTCCTCTTCATGAATCTTCTAAATTTTCTTGCAAAGAGAACTTTTTCACTTTAATCTTCCTCTTCTTCTTCGGACTCATCTATTGAGGATTCTTCTTATATGTTCGATTTGAAAGCTATCTCCTTTTTCTTTTTATCCATATCCATTGATTTTTGTTTCAGATTCAGCTCATAAGTCATGAGAGATCCAACCAGCTGCTCTAGAGGTAGTTGGTCAACGTCCTTAGCTTCTTGAATTGCGGTCACCTTCGGATCCCATGATGTTGGAACTGACCTGAGGATTTTATTCACAAGATCAGCGTTAGACATTACCTTTCCAAGACTTCTCATTTCATTTACAATATTTGTAAATCTTGTGTACATGTCAGTGATTGACTTATTAGGTTCCATTCGGAACATTTCATAAGTATGCACTAACATATTCACCTTTGTATTCTTCACTTGATCGGTACCCTCATGGGTAACTTCAAGTGTATCCCATATTTCTTTGACCGAAGTGCATGTAGATATCCTATTGAATTCACTAGGATCTAATGCACAATAAAGGAGATTCATTTCCTTAGCATTGATCTCGGATTGCTTAATATCATTTTCATCCCAATTCTCTTTGAGTTTTGGGATAGAAACACCATTAACCAAGACTGAAGGAATATGACGACCTTTATCTACAACTCTCCATAAATTATAATCAATAGAATGCATATAAATTCTCATCCTAGTTTTCTAATATGTATAATTTTATCCATTAAAAAATGGAGGTCTATTTGAGGCTTGATCCTCAACTATGATAGTATCAATAGGGGCTGCCATAGATCTTTACTCAAGATGGTAAAGCCTATATACTGAGAACAGGGCTCTGATACCACTTGTTACCCAGTAAGCAATCCAAGAGGGAGAGTGAATTGGGTCTCTAAAAATTATTTACTTGATACAATGCAATGCTATGCAATCCAATCCAATAATCAATTAAGAGACAAAGAAATCAAATATAATGCTCTTAAATAAAAGTGTAGCATAAATAAAGAGCAATAAGTGAAAAGCAAGTAGAGAGATCAATCAACCATAAAGACCAAGAAATATAGTAGTTCGATGCTATCCAATGCACCTACATCCACTCCCCAAGATCTTCTTGGGAATTTACTATAATCATACTTATTACAGTTGATTAGTTTTGTGGGCTCACTAATCAAAAACCCAACTTATTTTCACAAGGCTAACAAGTCAAAACCTCACTTGGTTTTACGAGCTATCCAAGAACCTAAATGGTTTTACAGGCTAACCACCAACCTCCCTTGATTTTACGGGCTAACCAAGAACCTAATTGGTTTTCAAAGGCTCACCAATAACCTTCCTTGGTTTTACAATAGGCTAACCAAGAACCCTTACAACAAATAAGTTTTTGAAGTAATGAAACAATGAAAGCTTTCTAAAATAAAGTGGGTATCTCTTTGAAGCTTGATGTAGAGGTGCTTTGAACTTGTTGAAGTCTCTTGAATGCTCAAGAATGGATGATCTTCAATATTCTTGAAGGCTCTTGAATGCTTAGAGGCTTGCTTTTCCTTGAGAGTGGTTGAATCTTCAATGAATAGGAGTTAAAGCTCTCTTTTCTTCTCTCTTGAATGCTTCTATTTCATTATCATTAATTGTTCTCTTTTTTATTTGATTTGGAGCATATAAATACCTTTCCAAGGCCTCAAATCAGATTTCTAGCCGTTAGACTTGAAAAACTAGTCGTTGGAGGGCAAAAGGATCGAGTTCTGCATTTGAAAAACTAGAAGTTACTGTTCCTAGAACTCCATGTATCAATATTTCAGGCTGTGAGTCGACACTTTAGGTCGATACTTGATCTTCTTGAGTCGACACCCAGTTCAAAAATCTTTAATCTAGTTCTCTGAAAATCTCAGATATGTCGACACTTCCTCAGGTGAGTTGACACTTTAAGTCGACACTTCTCTTCCATGTGTCGATACTTCTCCATTTCTTCATTTTCAGCAAGTTCTATGGCTCGAAAATCTTAGGTGATGAGCTGAACCATGTGTCAACACTTTGAGTCAACACTTCAGGTCCATGTGTTGACACTTCAGTTGTGCAATCTGAAACATTCTTTGCGTACCGGTTTGAGTCGACACTTCACCTCCATGTATTGACACTGGTGTCATGTGTCGATACTTTGAGTCGACACTCCACTGAAATCTTCTAAAAAATTTTTGAACTTGTGCTGAACCAAATTTATGCTTCATTCAAATATCCAATCAAGCAAATTTTGACTTTTCAAGTCCTCTTTGAGCAATTTTTTTCATGTAAACTTGGCTTCTTCAAATAAATGAACTTATACTTAACCATTTTGCTTATCATCAAAATCAATAACGGAGTCAACAATAATATCCCATATGATATCTCTGTTATGTGTATCTATAAGATGTATCTCCTGATAGTAAGTACATGGAGATAGCTTGGTTAATGGTTTGTCAATTTCCATAAGTATTTTAGTAGGAGGCTCCCATCTCTGGTTGTTTTTATTATCTCCAAGTATCTCATCTATATTCTCATATTCTTGGGTTAGCCATATACTAGACTCAAGATCAACTTCTTCATTGCTAATATCTATAAGTTCATAAATTTTATCTTGATTTCACTTACATTATCATGCTTGGTGGATTCCTGTTCCAAATAGAATATATTTAGCTCAATAGTCATGTTTCCAAAGGATAGTTTCATAAGTCCATTCCGATAATTAATTTCAGTATTAGCAATAGCTAAGAATGGTCTCCCTAAAATAACTGGGATATGACCCTTAGAATTAATATTGGTTCGGTCTCCAAAATGACAAAATCTATAGGAAAGATAAAATTGTCAACCTTAATTAGGACATCATCTACTATTCCCTAAAAGATCGGTCGGCTAATTGTAATGTGATTTCTATTGGCTGAAGTTTTTCCAATCCCAATTGTTCATAAACTAAAGAGGGCAGAATATTTATACTAGCTCCTAAATCAAGTAAGGCCTTCTCAATGTAGGTTTCTCCTATAACACATGAAACTGTTGGAGACCCTGGATCCTTGTATTTTATGGGCATGTGACTTAATTAGTATGAACTCATACTTGTTGCTAAGAAAGCTCTCTTTGGTACATTGGTAGTCCTTTTCTTGGTACAAAAATCTTTTAAGAATTTAGCATAAGTCAAAACCTGTTGGATCATGTCTAGTGGAGAAATATTTACTTGAACTTGCTTAAACACCTCTAGCATTTTATCTAAATATTTTGATTGTTTATTAGACCTTAATCGATTTAGAAAAGGAGCTCTAAAAATTTTAGGCACCTGATTTGGTGGACTATTAATTTCAGAATCTTGAGTTTGTAAGGTAGATTATTCATTGGGTGGCTTAGCTGACTTAGTAGTAAATCAATGTTAGATGTATCTACCTTATTATCCACTTGTTTTCCTAATCTTAAAGAGTGAATAGCATTTACTTGATTAACTTGATTTTCTTGGGATGGTAGACTATTTTGGTTTCTTGTGTTGGGCTCAGGTTGGCTAGGTAGCCTACCTCGTTCTCTTTCATTAATGGTAGATGCTAGCTGACCCACCTATATTTTCAAGCGGGCTATGGCCTGGGAGTTTGAATTTAGGAGTTGGCATGTGGTTTGCATAAAATTACTTAATGTGATGTTGGTGTTAGCATCGGATTTGGCTAGGGCTTCCAGGCTTTTATCTAAATAACTAAATTTCTTATCATTGTTATTGAAGCCTAGTGGTGATGGGTTGTTCAACACAGGGTTAGGCCTTAGGTTTTGTTGATTGAAGCTAGGACCACCTGCATTTGGATTTTGTGACCATGATAAATTTGGATGATTCCTCCATCCTAGGTTATATGTGGGTGCATAGAGATTATTCATTGATCTCTAATATGTGGCATTTACCTGTATACATCCATTCTTTATTGGGTTCATTTGGAGGGGAACATGGTCTGGTGCATTGCATCCATTGCACATAGGTGCAGACACTTGGTTCACACTGGATGGTCTCTGAAGTTCTAAAGCCTCTAACCTATGTGTTAAGGTTATAATTTTGGCCTCTGTAACTAGGAAAGTCTGAATTTGGTATATTCCACCTCTCGGAAGTGTGGATCTTTATGGTTTCCTAGTTATTTTTCATTGTAAATTCTTTTCAACTAGGTTTTCTAGAAATTGTCAAGCTTCATTGGGTTCTTCATACATAAATTGATCTTGGCACATGGACTCTAGCATGGTTCTTGAATTCGAATCTAAACCTTCATAAATTATTTAACATAGTTTCCAAGTTTCTATACCATGGTGTGGGCATTGGATCAAGAGGTTCTTGAAATGGTCAAAGTATTTATAGAATGACTCACCAGCTAGTTGATAGAATTGGTTTATTTTATTTCTAATTCTAGCTATTTTATGATAAGAAAAATATTTTTTTAAGAACACTGTTACAAAGACCTTCCAGGTCATGACAGATTAATTTGGAAGACTGTAAAACCATTTTTTGGTATTATCCTTAAGGGAAAAATTGATCAGTCTTAGCTTGATTTTGTCCTCTGACAATTGTTACATCCTCATGGTTGTACAAACCTCTTCAAATTTCCTGATAAATATATATGCATCCTTTATTCCTATAAATTTTGGAAGCATATTAATCATCTAAGATTTGATTTCAAAATTATTTGTAATGGGTTGGGGCAACCTTATGCAAGAAGGTTGGACGGAACTAATTATGTAACATAAATTCTTAAGAATTTGGGATTGATTTGTTAAATCCATTATAGAGGTCATAGGATCTGAAACAGGAATTAAATCAATTATAACTAGTCGACTCGATATTCTTCTCCACACAGGAGGTGGAGAATTAACTATGTTCACTATAACTTTTATTTTTTTGGATTTTGTATATATATATATATATATATTAGTTTTTTAAAAGCTTTTCTTCAAAGGTTCTAAATTAATCAACCTTTTCATATCCTAAAACAATCATGCAATATAACTTCCAGTTATGTCAGGGCAACCTTATTTCAGGACAGTCAAGATTGAAAAATAAAAACCTAAATAAGATTTTTTTAATATTTTTAATTTTCAAACAAGCTTCACATAAAATCTATCCTGGAATTAGCCTAGAACTAGATAGCTCCTAACTATTTCAAGTCAACCTTCGAGCGCTCCAAGTTTGAACCAATTCACCAAATTGGCCAGGTAAGTATAAAATTAGCAAGGGTCCCCTCGTTGCTTTCCTTAAACACCAATTAGATTGGCTAGGTCAGTGAACAGAACCAATTAAAGAACCGCCTTTCTTCGGGACTAAAATTTCTGAACCACTTTCCTAGACACTAATTCAATGATCAAAACTAGCTTGGTATAACTCTTAGGTGTCCTTATCCTAATGAGCTCGGATGTTCCTAGGGTCAACATCTAATTAATTTTTTTTAAAGGCTTGGGTTAATACAAATGAAGAAGATACTTGTTTGTGAGCTAAGGGTAATGAACTCCCCATATTATCTTATTTAGGTTTGTGCCCTTAAAGTAATTTAAAAATGCTTATGTACAAACAAAAAGAACAAACAAGTTCAAAATAAATACTAAACTAAACTAAGATCAAGATAATATGCTGAAAGAAAAAATAATAATAATTTAATTATGTACCTGGCTTTCAACACTCACCAACGTTAAAAAAATATTAGACAGATCAGATTAAAGTTAAAGCAAGAATTTTAAAATATAATTTAAAACATACCAATTTTTTGGCAACGGTGACAAACTTGATGTGAATTTTAATTTGAAACTACAAGAACATGGTGTGCAGAGTAGCATGTCTAGTAAGTACGGGTCAATCTTACAAGAAATTTGTGTTTGAACCATGTTCAAACCCTTGCTTAGGTGAGCTTTAACAAAAATGAGTAAAAGTTAATTAAATTGAGAAGATAAATAATTTAAAGATCTAGAACTTTTGAATCCACTAGACCAATGACTTGCAAACCTTTCTAATGATCCCTCTTATAATATCCAACTTCTTTCTTTGTATTAACCAAGTATGGATTATGAAGAGATTTTAACTCAACTATAATCCATCTAGGTTTCACAAGGAAGAAGAGAAAAGAGTAAAAAAATATTGTTGAAAACCTTCTAACTATTACCCTCCTTGCACCGAATCAAGTACGAACTATGAAGAGATTGAAATCTAATAATAGCTCATCAAGTCTCTTGGCAAGAATTTGACAAGAAAGAAAGACTTAAAAATCAAAGCCCAAGAAGAGATCAAAGGAATGGGCTTCTAATCATGGTCTAGCTTCATCGCCAATCCTAGAAGATTTGCTTAGCTAGACATGATCTAAATTAAAACTTTAAAAATTATTAAAAAAATAATAAAATCAATTCTACACTACTTGCTAAAATGTAAATTGTAGAATTTAAATTTACAAAAATTAAACTAAACTAATTACATAAATTTAATTGCAAGAAATTAAACTATCCTAATGTTGAAATTAAATAAAAAAATTGTAAGAAAAATTTAAATAAGAAAAATAATTTTTTTTATTGGATAAAACTAATTTAATTACAAAAGATTTAACTCCTAAGCCATTAACAGGGCTTAGAGATAAATAATAAAAAAAATTGACAAAAAGATATTCTCTCTCCCTAGCTTACTCTCCTTCTCGTATGTTGAAAGGGTGGAAGAAAGTGGGAAGAGAAATTGGAAGGGGATAAGAAGAAAGGAGCGGCAGAACACGGGCTGGAAGTAGAATGCATCGAGATATTCCTCAGTAGCGAAGAGATGATGCTCCTATATAGACAAAGGAAAATGCATCGGGCTTGTATGGTAGTTGTTCCTTTCTCATCGTGATCTGCATTAATAGCTTCGGTTCCTTATCCTCCTCCCTGCACCCACCTAACCATCATAACTGCATTATGTTTTATCCCTTTTCGAAAATTAAACTCCAGTGTTATCCATGCAGAGTCCGTAGTCGATCTTTCTCCCCTTCTTTTTCCATTCGGCCAACCAATCTCCCGACAAAAATTAGTGCTGATGTGGTGCTCAGTGGAGGGGATGATAAGTGATGGCCATAAACATAGTAAAGTATACCAAAGGTAGAGATAATTTACTGAAATTGATTCCATTAGGAATATGCAATCCTAGATCCTTGGTACTTCCTTATTAATAAAGGCAATGAAAGCTCCTCCAATTAATGCCCGATTAAATTGATTTCATAAAATTTAGATCTTCCTTTTTAAACATTTATTTAGTTATTTTTACTCTTTTTCTTCTCTCTCCTCATCTTCTCTCTCCTTTCTCTCTCTCCTCTTCTGTCTCCTTTCTCTCTCTCCTCTTTCTTTTTTTTCCTTCTTTTTATTTTCCTTCTTTTCCTTTTCTTCTTTTCCTTTTCTTCTTTTCCTTTTCTTCTTTTTTCTTTTTCTTCTTTCTTTTCCTTCTTTTCTTCCCTTCTTTCCCTTTCTTCTTCCCTGTTGGCTCAGCCTGACTGGTCTCCCACGATTTGGCAACCCGAGGAAGGAAAGAGGGGCTTTCATGGTGGTGCTCGGTGCAGCACTACTAGATAAAGAGGGGTCAGGAAATGTTATTGGTGGTGATCCAATCACTAATAGAGAACTGAGAGAGGGGGTTCCGCCCCCTTGTTTCCATAATGGCAACGCCCAGAAAATCCAAGGTAAACTACCAAGGGAGGAGGAGGCTTACCCGTGACGGCGAGGAGGGATGGGAAAGAAGGTGGTGGTGGCTCAATTGGCTTAAGTTAAGACGATGAGGGATGGAATTTAAAGGATAATTTCAGAGAGGATATTCTCAGCTTACCATGGATATGGCCAGCCGTCCAAGAGTCCCGCACTCCCTCGATGATCCTTCAACCATCTCCTACCTCCCCATGACATCCTTCCGACTTATTCAGCGATGGTCTCGGTAAAACAGGCATCCCTTATTTCGCCATTTTTTTTCTGCTTTGAACTGAAGTTGGCATGCCCTGCTGACTTCAGTACAAAATGGCCTGCCTTTCACATTCTCCCCTTCTTAAATAAATTTTATCCTCAAAATTTTAAAAAAAATCTAAGTCTTCAAAAACTCAAAGTTGCTTGATCTAAAACTCACATATACCATTATGTCCAAATTTAGTAATTTATTAAATAGGACATATAATCTCATCACTTCAAAGCCAACTAACTATCCAAATACTTATACATATTTTTATTATCAAAGTACAATCTCTTCCCAAGATTATTTCATAATTTCATATCTTTATTCGACCAAAATCCTAATTCTATCCCACTCTCACTAAGTCATCTTGATTTTAAACGATTGCTCTGATACCATTAAATCTGTCACTTCCTGGCTCGAGGCTCGGGCCAGGCATACGATAAATGGCCATATATCTTTAGGGTTTGATCCTATTAAATATAAAATGCCTAGCCGTTAACTTTCAAATTCTTCAAAATACTGGAATAAGTCAAACTCATCAAAACTTCATTCAATTCCTAAACTTCTCACAGCATGACCCCAAGCCCCAGTTATTCCATAGTAGCTGAAAAAGGAAGAAAAATATAATGAGCTACACCAGCCTATTAAGTTATCAATCCTAGTTTATAAAATATAAATTTTAATGATTATTCATAAAATATAAATCCATGAAATAAGCCAAGTCAATCAATAATTTTTTTTAAAAAGAGCACAACCAACATAAAATTTTTATAATGCATAGTTGACAACAAAATATTTTTAAACAAAATAACTAAGGATGGCTATCTCCTTCCACTTCATTCTCCTAGTTCCTTTGACTACGGCCATGATCAGCTCATGGCTAGCCTTAAAAAATACTAGATCCTGACTATACCTGCTGCCCATCAGTCATATACCAGTGATTGCCCCACTGAAAGTCCAGAAGGATACTAGCACTAATATCATACAAGATAATATGCATTCGCAATATGTACCAGTGATCACCCCACCAGCTAGGTCCAAAAGAAAACTAGCTCCAACTACACATACCATCCATTGGTCATGTGCTAGTGATCATCCCATTAGAGATCCAAAAGAAAACTATAACCTAACTGATGTGATCATAATCAGACTAGAGAGCATAACAACCAACAAGCAACATATTTTTCGAAGCAATTTAATACAATCATTTTTAAAATAAAGCATGTTTAACTCAATATTTTACCAAAACATGTCCATGCATAGCATATATAAAGTACTTATTTGAATAACTTAATATTAATTAAATTTTAAAATCAAATCAAATATAGTAAAGTATAACAAAGGTAGAGATAACTTACTAAAATTGATTCCATCAGGAATACATGACTCGAACCCTAGATCCTCGGCACTCCCTTACGGGTAAAGGCAATGAAAGCTTCTCTGATTAATGCCCAATTAAATTGATTTCACAAAATTTAGATCTTCATTTTTAAATATTTATTTATTTATACTCTTTTTCTTCTCTCTCCTCTCTCTCCTCATATTCTCTCTTTTCTCTCTTTTTCTCCCTCTCTCCTCTTTCTCTCTCTTTCTCTTCTCTCTTCTCTCCTCTTTCTCTCTCTTCTCTCCTCTTTCTCTCTCTTCTCTTTTCTCTTCTCTTTATCTCTCCTCTTTCTTTTTTTCCTTCTTTATTTTCCTTCTCCTTTTTTTTCTTTTCCTTCTTTCTTTTCCATCTCTTCTTCCCTTCTTTCCCTTTCTTCTTCCTTGTTGGCTCAGCCCAATTGGTCTCCCACGATCCAGCAACCCAAGGAAGGAAAGAGGGGCTTTCATGGTGGTGCTCGACAGAGCACTACTAGATGAAGAGGGGTCAAGCAATGTTACCGGCGGTGATCCAGCCACTAATAAAGAGCTGATAGGGGGATTTGCCCCCTTGCTGCCATAATAGCAATGCCCAAAAAATCCAAGGTAAACCACTAAAGGAGGAGGAGGCTGACCGGTGATGGCGAGGAGGGATGGGGAAGAAGGCGATGGTGGCTCTGTTGGCTTAATTTAGGGCAATGAGGGATGAAATTTAAAGGATAATTTTGGAGAGGATATCCTCGGCTTACCATAGATATGGCCAGCCATCCGAGAGTCCTGCCCTCCCCCGATAGTCCTTCGGCCATCTCCTACCTTCCCACGGCATCCTTCTGACTGTTTTGACGATGGTCTCGGTCAAATAGGCATCCCCTATTTTGCCAATTTTTTTCTCTGCTTTGAACTGAAGTTGGCATGCCCTGTCGACTTCAGTCCAAAACAGTCCAAAAGGCCGGGTTTTCACATCTCCCCTTCTTAAATAAATTTTATCCTCTAGATTTTAGAAAAATCTAAGTCTTTTAAAACTTAAAGATGCTTGATCTAAAATTCACATGTACCATTCTATCTAAATTCAGTAATTTATTAAATAGGACATATAATCTCATCACTCTAAAGCCAACTGACATCCAAATACTTATACATATTTTTATTATCAAAGTACAGTCTCTTTCCAAGATTATTTCATAATTTGATATCTCTATTCGACCAAAATCCTAATTCTACCCCACTTTCACTAACTAAGTCATCTTGATCTTAAACATTTGCTCCGATACTATTAAATCTGTCACTTCTTGGCCTGAGGCCCGGGCTAGGCATATAATAGATGGCCGTATATCTTTAGGATTTAATCCCATTAAATATGCAAGACCTAGCTATTAACTTTCAAATCCTTCAAAATACTGGAATAAGTCAAACTTATCAAAACTTCCTTCAATTCCTAAACTTTCCACAGCATGACCCCAAGTCCCAATTACTCCGTAGTAGCTGAAAAAGGAAAAAAAAATAATGATCTACACCATCCTAGTAAGTTATCAATCCTCTAGTTTATAAAATATAAATTTTAATGATTATTTATAAAATATAAATCCATAAAATAAATCAAATCAATCAACATAAAATTTTTAAAAAGGTACAATCAACATAAAATTTTTACAATGCATAGTTAACAATAATACATTTTTAAATAAAATAACCAGGGATAGCCATTTCCTTCCACTTCACTCTCCTAGTTCTTTTGACTACGGTCATGATCGACCCGTGGCTAGTTCCAAAAGAGACTAGATCCTAATTATATATACTGTCCATCGGTCATGTACCAATGATTGCCCCACTAGGGGCCCAGAAGGATACTAGCTCTAATATCATATGAGATAATGTGCATCCTCAATATGTACCAGCGATCACCCCACAGGCTATACCAGCGATCACCCCACAGGCTAGGTCCGAAAGGAAACTAGCTCCTGACTATACATGCTATCCATTGGTCATATACTAGTGATCGCCCCACTAGAGATCTAAAGAAAGACTAGAACTTAATTCGTGTGATCATAATCAGACTAAAGAGCATAATAACCAACAAGCAACATATTTTTCAAAGTAATTTAATATAATCATTTTCAAAATAAACATGTTTAACTCAATATTTTATCAAAATATGTCCATGCATAGCATATATAAAGTACTTATTTGAATAACTTAACAGTAATTAAATCTTTAAATCAAATCAAACAAAGTAAAGTATACCAAAGGTAGAGATAACTTACTAAAATTGATTCCATCAGGAATACACAACTTGAACCCTAGATCCTCAATACTCCCTTATTGATAAAGACAATGAAGTCTCCTTCGATTAATGCCCAACTAAATTGATTTCATAAAATTTAAATCTTTCTTTTTAAATATTTATTTATTTATTTTTACTCTTTCTCTTCTCTCTCCTCTCTATCCTCATCTTCTCTCTCCTTTCTCTCTCCTCTCTCTCCTCCTTCTCTCTTCTCTCTCCTCTTTCTTTCTCTCCTCTTTTCTCTCCTCTTTTCTTTTCTCTTTCTCTCTCCTCTTTCTTTTTTCCCTTCTTTTTCTTTTTTTTTTTTTTTTTCTTTTCTTTTTTCCTTTCTTTCTTTTCCTTCTCTTCTTCCCTTCTTTCCCTTTCTTCTTCCTTATTGGCTCGACATGACTGGTCTCCCACGACTTGACAACCCGAGGAAGGAAAGAGGGGCTTTCACGATAGTGCTTGATAGAGCACGATCAAATGAAGAGGGGTCAAGCGACATTCCAGCAATGATCTGATCGCTAATAGAGAACTAAGAGAGGGGGACTCGCCTCCTTGCTGCCATAATGGCAATGTTCAAAAAATCCAAGGTAAACCATCGAGGGAGGAGGACGCTTATCAGTGATGACGAGGAGGGATGGGGAAGAAGGTGGCGCTCGATTTAAGACAATAAGGGATGGAATTTAAAGGATAATTTCAGAGAGGATATTCTTGACTTACTGTGGATATAGTCGACCGTTCAAGAGTCTTGTCCTCCCCCGACGGTCCTTTGATCGTCTCCTGCCTCCCCATGGCATCCTTCCAACTTTTCCAGTGATGGTCTCGATCGAATAGGCATCCCATGTTTTGTTAATTTTTTTTTGCTTTGAACTGAGTCGGCATGCCCTGCCGACTTTAACCCAAAACAGCCCAAAAGGTCGGATTTTCACAATATGCATTCAGTGTTGCCTTCTTTAAACTCTGAAGGTTGTGTTTAGTAATAGGTAATCTATCTAGATTACTGGTAATTTAATAAGGCCCCATCATATTATTATATTTGGTATATTTTTTAGGATGGCAATTTATTCTGTCTACTAATCTAGAGTACCTCTCAAGAGATAATATGGATTACCTATGAGAGGGGTGGTAATCTAGATTACCACATCTCAAGTAATCTTTTGGATAATATTATCCTTCCATTTCTCATTTTTCTTATATTATAATATAAAATAATAAAATAATAATATATTATAATAACAATATAATAATATATTATATTATTACATATATTATATAATAATATTTATATATAATATAATATAATATTTATATTATATAAATATATTATATTATATTTAATAATATATTATATAAACTTAATATATTTAAATAATATATTAAATATATCATCTATTTAATTTATAAATTTTTATATTAATGTTATTTAGTATATAAATATTTTTATTTTTTTAATTTTATTATAAAAATATAAAATATTTAATATTTAATATATTTTATAATATAATATATTAAAAAATATATTTTATAAATATAATATAGATTTAATTTATGAATATTTTGAAAATTTGATTTTACCTTATATAACATTACCTGCATATACCAAATACAATAATCCATATTATCTGTGATCTATATTGTTAACAATCCATATTACTAGTAATCCATATTACCTTTCAAGAATGTCTAGCAATACACCAAACATGACTTGAGGGTAATGCTATATCTTTTCAATGGATATAGAAAATGGAGGTGTCGATGAGGATTAAAATATCCAGGTGGAACTTGGTGCTGCAGAGATTACCAACTAAACAATTGTTGTGCCATAATAACATTATCTCTCAACAGCAGATAGTTTGTGATTTGTGTTCTCAAATCATTAAGGATTGCAACCGTGTAATTATAGAATGTTCTTATGCAGTGCAATGTTGGCAATAGCTTGAACAGATGGGAATTATCAATGGTCAGCCTTTGTATTTACAATACATTGAGACTATACGTTCATAGCAAAGGAAGTATATGTTCCTTGGCTGTTATGGAAGTATAGGAATGAACGCATATTCCAAGAGGCAAAACGTTCCGTCCTGTAATTCATTAGAAGTCCCTTAGCTATGATGTCTCATCAACATGGTCAGGGGTGGGTCAATCAGTATGAGAACCAATCACGGCACCCGGGTACTAGGTCTTCTAATTCATCTTAATATCCAAGTTCTAAAATAGTGAGGTGGTATCCTCCTCTTATGGTTATTCTTAAATTAAACTTTGATGTTTCTGTTTCATCTAATCGTACTATACTTTTATTATATCCAGGATTATACTCGACGATTGATCAGAGCGCAGGTAAACATGTGCAACCTTACTCTACGCCCTTTGCTGAATTGGTTTGTGTGTGGCTAGGAGTTAAAGTTGCTGTGTCATCTCAAAATTCAAATCCTTGGATGGAAGGTGATTCTTTAACTGTTGTAAAGCTGCTTAATTCCTCTACTCACAATATAGGGTCTGATGTAGGATTTACTTTAGTGGAACAAGGCGGTCAGATCTCTAAGATATCTCATGTGTACAGGGAAAAAAATCAGGTTGCCGATATGTATTTTTTTGATAAAACAAAAGGATAGGGAAGTTTTATCCCGGTGTAGCTCTCCATTCTGGCCTCCAGTTCGCTGGGTCTTTGTTTGATACAGGTCATAATTTTTCGTGTATCTTTTTCATCAACCGGTGAGTATATCAGTTTAGTCTCACTACAGTACCGAAGTATCAGCCGGTCCATCCCAATCACGTACATTCAAAAATTCTAAAATTTTAAGGTTGCCGATATATTGGCTAACACCGTTCAGTTAATGGATTTGACGTATCATCGAATGTCAATATTTGTCCTGAGATTGCTGCTCCATTGGTGAAAGGTGCCTATGGGATATCTGATTTGGCATATCATCGAATGTCAATATTTGCCCTGAGCTTGCCGCTCCATTGGTGAAAGTTGTCTATGGGATATCTGTGGAACGATAATGATGCTGACAGAAACAATAAATACTGGTGGCAGCAATCCCATCTGGGGATTCTTGACAATGCTATATGCACGGTGGTCATGCCAGAAAGTTATATGTATCTAACTTTGAATTGTTAATTTATCCCTGTGAGACCCGTGTTTTGGGCCTTGTGGGCTGAAGTCGGCAGCTCTTATGGATTTCACCCGAAACCCAGAAAAAAAAAAGAAAGACGGCGAACTGGAACAGGGGAGCTGGGATTAGCTTCGTCCGGCCAGCATTTTTGCCAGAGATTTCGGGAGAAGAGTCGTGGAGGAGAGGGGCAGTGTCGGTGATGAGTTTGGAGTGGGTTAAACCCCGATCAGCACGGTCTTCGCTCACCAAACGACGAGGAAACCATCGTGTTCCTCTTTAAATCCCTCTCACCGTCGCCCAAGCAAGCGCCGAATCGAGCCATGTTCCGCCATCTTCCTCCACTCCGACGAGCGTTTGGGAGTCCTTTTAAGGCTGGTGAGTTTTATTTAATCTGGATTTTGGTTTGATTTTTTTTATTCGGTTTGCTCGGACTGTTCACCGCCGGTGGCCGCGCCGCCACCATCTTCCCACCGGTCCGTCGAGCCTCCCCGGCAACCGCCTCCCATGGCCACTGCTGGCTACCGTGGAGAGGCCAGTTCGATTGAGAAGAGGAGTAGGGGGGGTTCGGGAAGAAGAGAGGAAGAAAGAAAGAAAGAAAAAATGTGGGGGGGGGGGGCGCTCTGTTCCGTGAGGAGAAAAGAAAAAGAAAAAAAAAGGAAAAAAAAAAGAAAGAAAAGATAAGAAATAAAATAAAGAGAGAGAGAGAAACCTACCTGGGAGTCTATCGCCGGGATGGTTCTCGATGGCCGAAGCTGCCATCTGTGGCTCACCCGTGAGGTCCCTCACCATCGTGGGAGAGAAAGAGGAGAGAGAACGAGGAGAGGGAGGAAAGGTAAATTTCAGACCAGGATTAGAACTAGATTGTGAGGAGAGTGCCCATGATAGTTTAGTTTCCATTTTAGTTTTATTAAATAGAAATTAATTATATGTTTAAATTGTTGGTCAGGATCATCGTTGTCCTTGGAAGATCAGATCTAGGTTTGAATTGTACTTGTTGGTGGATTCTTTTTGGTAAGTTATCTTGACTTCTAATATTATATGCCAAATATATTATGTATTTATAAATTATTAAATGCATGCAATATATTTTAATTTGTATTGGATTGCATTGGGTGCATGCATTGTATTGGTGTGGGTGCATTGTGTTGATGGGGGTGCATTGTGTCGGTGTGGGTGCTCTCTAGTCTGACTATGATCATATGAGGACCTAGTCTCCTTGTGGGCCTCCAGCGGGGCGATCGCTGGCACATGACCTATGAGCGGTATGTGAGTCAGGGGCTAGTTGCCTTATTTTAGCTATGCGTGGCAGGAACATGCAGAGGATGCATGTTTCTCGTGTGATACTCAGAGCTAGTTTTTCTTGTGGGCCTCCAGTAGAGCAATCACTGGTGCATGACCGGTTTCAGTATGTGAGTTAGGATCTAGTCTCTTATGGGACGAGACACGGGCCGGTCGTGGCCATAGTCAAAGGGACTAGGAGAGTAAAGTAAATGGTTGGCCATCCATAGTCGTGTCGGTGTCGGTTAAGATTAAGTATGCATATTTGCATCATGTTGCTGGATATATATTATTATATTGATGGATATCTTATTGTATGGTGTGTTTGTACTTGCTATTTATTAATGGCATATTTGTGTACGTGTACTGGAGGTGTTGATAACTTACTGAGCTTGTGTAGCTCATCCCTATTTTTCTATATTTTTGTTATAGATACGAAGATCAATGGGCTTTGGGACCGGTCAGTGAGGAGCTAGGGTTTAGGTGTTGATCTCTGAGTTTATATTGAATTTTAGTTAAATTTTATGAAAAATTCTTGGAATCAATAAATAATTAGTGAAATTTATTCCATACCACTACTTGGATGTTGAATTGAAGATTAGGCCTTGCATGATCTCTAGGGTAAAACCTAAGGCTTATGTGGCCGGTCGTGTAGCCGATCCTAGATCTGGATTCGGGGCGTGACAAAGTGGTATCAGAGCAAAGGTTTAAGATCAAGATGATTTAGTTAGTGAGAGTGGGGTAGAATTAGGATTTTGATTGAATATTCCAGAATAATTATCGATATTGAGAATTTATTTAATTCCCTTTGATAGGTGTATATTATAGTTTCAAGGATTTTGTTAAGTGTAGAAGGCTTGTACAAATAAAATGATTAAATTCTCTTAACTTAATTTTTGGAAGGATATTATCGAGACTAGATAATGGATATATGGAAGTGTATTTTGAGTTATGTTATGGATTTGATTTACTTTGGAAATCTTGTTTTGATATAATTAATAAGATGGTTATTAAGGCATGATTGATTGATATCGAAGTTTGGGTTATGATCACTTGAGACCAACATAAGTAGTTAGGATATGATTAAGTGATATTAAAAATTTAGATTGTGATCACTATGAATTGTGATATTTGAACTTAATATTATGACCAATTGGAATGGATTCAAAGTTGGATTTCCAATTCCTAGGTACTATGCATAAGATTTGGAATATGATTTTTGTAGAGATTGATCTTGGATGAGACTGATAGTTGATACTATTTGATCATGATAAGTAAGCATATTATGGATATTGATAGGCTAGATAAGATGTATATTTATCTCTGATAAATAGATTAGATCGAGCTTCAAAAGTGTTGACCTGGAAGTATAGTGTGTTATGTTATGCTGAATATGTATATTCAGTTCTTAATTGATTAATGTTGGGATCCTAAATTTGATATGGACGAAACAATTTTATGCAAGGGTTTTGAATGTAGAAAATGGATTGAAGTTTATATTTGATGTGATTTGCTCGAGACTTGGTAAGGATAAGAAAATTTAATAGTTATGATCTCGTTTTATTTGATGTAGATTCTAATGAAATGGAAATCGTTGTTAGAAATTCACTTAATGGAGTTAGAGGATTTGAAAATTTATATCAGAGTGTACGGCGAAAGTGTGGTGGACTAAAGATATTAGGATTAAAGTGTATTATGACATGTGAATGTGAGGCTCTTATTGGGATTAATGAATTTGGGCCAAATGATATATATAAGTTTTGGATCATGTATATTTGAGTTTCGGAAGACCTAAATTTGTTTTTAAATTTCGAGGACGAAATTTTTGTTAGGAGGGGAGAATATGAGACCCGTGTTTTGGGCCTTGTGGGCTGAAGTCGGCAGCCCTTGCCGACTTCACCCGAAACCCAGAAAAAAAAAAGATGGCGAACCGGAACAGGGGAGCTGGGATTAGCTTCATCCGACTGGCATTTTCACCAGAGATTTCGGGAGAAGAGTCGTGGAGGAGAGGGGCGGTGTCGGCGATGAGTTTGGAGTGGGTTAAACCCCGATCGGCATGGACTTCGCTCCCCAAACGGCGAGGAAACCATCATGTTCCTCTTTAAATCCCTCTCACTGTTGTCCAAGCAAGCGTCGAATCGAGCCATGTTATGCCATCTTCCTCCACTCCGGCGAGCGTTTGGGAGTCCTTTTAAGGCTGGTGAGTTTTATTTAATCTGGATTTTGGTTTGATTTTTTTATTCGGTTTGCTCGGACTGTTCATCGCCAGTGGCCGCGCCGCCACCGTCTTCCCACCGGTCCGTCGAGCCTCCCCGGCAACCGCCTCCCATGGCCGCCGCTGGCTACCGTGGGGAGGCTGGTTCGGTCGAGAAGAGGAGCAGGGGGGTTCAGGAAGAAGAGAGGAAGAAAGAAAGAAAAAAAAAATGGGGGGGGGGGGGGGGGGGGGCGCTATGTTCCGTAAGGAGAAAAGAAAAAGAAAAAAAAAATGGAATAAAGAGAGAGAGAAACCTACCTGGGAGTCTATCACCGGGATGGTTCCCGATGGCCGAAGCTGCCATCAGTGGCTCACCCGTGAGGTCCCTCACCATCGTGGGAGAGAAAGAGGAGATGGAGGAAAGGTAAATTTCGAACCAGGATTAGAACTGGATTGTGACAAGAGTGCCCATGATAGTTTAGTTTCCATTTTAGTTTTATTAAATAAAAATTAATTATATATTTAAATTATTGGTCAGAATCATCGTTGTCCTTGGAAGATCAGATCTAGGTTTGAATTGTACTTGTTGGTGGATTCTTTTCGGTAAGTTATGTTGACCTCTAATATTATATGCCAAATATGTTATGTATTTATGAATTATTAAATGCGTGTAATATATTTTAATTTGTATTGGATTGCATTGGGTGCATGCATTGTATTGGTGTGGATGCATTGTGTTGGTGGGGATGCATTATGTCGGTGTGGGTGCTCTCTAGTCCGACATGATCATACGAGGACCTAGTCTCCTTGTGGGCCTCCAGCGGAGCAATCACTGGCACATGACCGATGAGCGGTCTGTGAGTCAGGAGTTAGTTGCCTTATTTTAGCCATGCGTGGCAGTCACATGCAGAGGATGCATATTTCTCGTATGATACTCAGAGCTAGTTTTCCTTGTGGGCCTCCAGTGGGACGATCACTGGTGCATGACCAGTTTCAGTATGTGAGTTAGGATCTAGTCTCTTGTGGGACGAGCCACGGGCCGATCGTGGCCATAGTCAAAGGGACTAGGAGAGTAAAGTAAATGGTTGGCCATCCATAGTCGTGTCGGTGTCGGTTAAGATTAAGTATGCATATTTGCATCATATTGCTGGATATATATTATTATATTGATGGATATCTTATTGTATGGTGTGTTTGTGCTTGCTATTTATTAATGGCATATTTCTGTACGTGTACTGGAGGTGTTGATAACTTACTGAGCTTGTGTAGCTCATCCCTATTTTTCTATATTTTTGTTATAGATACCGAAGATCAATTGGACTTTGGGACCAGTCAGTGAGGAGCTAGGGTTTAGGTGTTGATCTCTGAGTTATATTAAATTTTAGTTAAATTTTATTAAAAATTCCTTGGAATCAATAAATAATTAGTGAAATTTGTTCCTTACCACTACTTGGATATTGAATTGAAGATTAGGCCTTGCATGATCTCTAGGATAAAACCTAGGACTTATACGACCGGTCGCGTAGCCGATCCTAGATCTGGATTCGGGGCGTGACAATCCTCTTGTCAGCTCTGAGTTCTATGGGTTCATACTAAAGGGAGCAATATCTTGGTGGTGGTATGTTGGTCTTCTGTTTACAAATGAAACTGGGCAGCTGCATGAGTCTTTTGAGGGGTATTTCGATATTTTCAATATTATGGGAGTTTTATGGGGCCTGAACAATGACGTTCTTGGGTTGAAACCATCCTTTAACTGCTATGCAGCAGGCCATCAGGTGAATGACAAGAATGGCAGTTGCCTTTTCTGCGTTCTGTTTGGTGGGATGGCCTTTCATTACATGCTATTCATGAAATTTTATCCCAATAGAGCCGAGTTCAGGGATTATGATGTTCTTAAGGTCTTTGTAAATCTGCTTTTCTGTTTCTACCATGGGCAAACAGTTTTGATGTGGTCTTCTATTGTTTTCAGTATTATATATGGGAGTTTAATGGGGCCTGAACAAAAATGATCTTGGGTCCAAACCATCCTTTAATTGCTATGCAGCAGGGTTTCAAGATATTGATATTAATGCCAGCTGCCTTGCGTGGGTTCTGGTTGGCGAGATTGTTTTTACATACATTCTATTATTGAAACTTCATCTCCACATAGCTGACTTCAGGGATTATGATTTTGTGAAGCTCCTTGTTGCCATGCTTTGCTGTTTCCACTATGGCCAAACTGGTTTTTTTTTTTTTTTAATTGAAAAAAAAGGGATGGGGGAGATAAATTCCTATGTAGCTATTCCCGCAGGCTTCCATCCCGTCAGGTAATGTTCAATTCAAGATACTCAGATCTACACAATTTTTTCTCATCTAAAGATGAGTACATTAACCTGATACCACTAAGATGCCGGTTAGTAGAACGGGAACAAAAAGAGAGAGCCTGACCTCTCACTCTTACTAACGGTCGTGGGTTTCAAAAAAATTTTTAGATTTAATCGAGTCACTTACGAGATCATGCCTTGAACCCGTGGGCTCCAAAAAGTTTTCTGGATTTAATCGAATTACTGTCTCGAACCTGCGATTGGTTGATAGTGACACTAAACCTCTACTAACCAAGCTACCGCCGTAGCAGTTATGACCAAAGTGCTTAGATGCAGTTGGTGCAGGTGGCATATATAACAGCAACTCCAACAAAGTATGGACTTTGATTTTCTCTATTCTGACCGTGGATGGTGGTAATTTTCTACATATATGGGAACTCGGAGCTGAAACATATATTTATCTGTTTGTCCATACATGGGATGCTGCGCAGCCTCTAAGAACATGGATGATGGGTGTTTACCTATGGTGTGTATCTTATTTCTGCTGATGCGCAGGGACCGTATTTGAATGGGACCTCTTGGGTAATGAGTCTTTTCCTGATTTTACTAATTTGATGCAGTCACGGGTGTTTTGGGCTTGTGGTTCTAGTATTTCTCCTGCAATGTATGCTCTCCCGTAAAACTATCTGTGGTGGACTATATCTATAAGCTAATGCTCCTTTTCCCTAATCAAAAAAAAAAAAAAAAAAAAAAAAAAAAAAGGCCATAAAACACATGACAGATATATATAGAATCATCCTTATGATGCATTATAAAGAAATATTTTATCTCATCTCAGATGATTGCAACTCATCACCACTGCGCATATGCTGGGGATAAGGTTGGAAGTTCAATCCTGGAAGTTTATCTCATGACAGATATATATAGGATCATCCTTATGAAGCATTCAAAGGAGCTACCACGTGACAACTGTTTGACTTGGACCCCTTCCTTTAGCAAACGAGAAAACAAAATTGTACAAAAAAAAAAGTACAATATCAGCTATTGTTTTCATTTTATTAGCTTAAGCATGCACTCTTGAGCCCATTCACTACAGGAATTCAAGTTTTTATTAATGAAGATTTGGTCATAAAATTTTTTACTTTCAACATTAAAAGATTGTAGTGACCAAAAATATTTCATCATTAGGTAGTCACTAAAGGCATTATGGCTAAAAGTTTAATTAATAAGCCATGGTATTTAATATAGAATACATTTTAATAATTTGTATTATATATTCTACTTAAATAATTTTAGTTTTTTATATATTATTAATATAAATCAGGTTGGATCGGTGATCTAAATCCTTGGTTAAATATTTTACATACAAGTTTTTAATAATTGCATCTTAGACCATTGCCTAGTCATGGTACATCACTTGTAGTATAGATAGTGGATTTCGTATTGAAAACTATTTTTTTGTAATTGTTAAACTATTTTGATTCATGTAACTTATTTATTAAATAGATCAGATCAAATCAAGTTCAAAATAAATATTTAATCTATTAAAGAATTTTAAGTAAAAACATGAGATGTAATAAACTTTATTAAATTAAACCTCAATGGGGCATTATATGAATCTCAGTAGTTTAATGGATTTGAAAAATCCATCAAATGTCTAAGTAAAATAATGTTAGGTATATCTCATCATCCTTCTAATCTCTACTCCAATTCTCATGTGGTTAGCTTGATTTTAGCATCACACCAACAAAAAATCAGGGCCATTCATTATTTTAATAATTAATATATAAATTTTTAAATATTATTATAATGGATAGTTTTCCTGATGATATCATTATTTCAATGATATCATTAAAATGATATCATTATTATCATGATATTATTGTATATGATTTTAGTGATAGCATAAAATATTAATACTATAGATAGATTTTTAATAACTACTCTATAAGCTCATCATTAGAGGTATATAATTATAGTGACTATTTTAAAATATCATTACTAAAAATATATACTCTAGTTATAAATGATAAAATCATCTTTAGTATATTAATTAATATTGATTTTAGTATCAAAAATTATGATACTTCTCCCACATCCACAAATGGAACCGTCTCCAGAAGAGCCTCCATAATATTATGCAGGGACGAAGGCACTCCCTTGATGAGTTGATCATCGACTCTTATCTCCTCCTCCTCAGGACCTATGCTGCCATCCTCAACAAGTTGGTCACTGGCCCTTATCTCCATCTCAACATCTGCCCTTGCCTTGATGGGTTGGTCACCCATCTCCTTCTCAGCCTCAAAGCTTGCCTCAATTATTCCAAAAAGGGATGCCATAATCAGAGCAGCAAGGGCGGGGCTCACCAGGGTGGTTGATTCCATCTCTCTTTTATCACCTCGGCCCTAGCCTTCTCAGTGGCTACTTCATGACTACTACCTCTCTTCCTCTTCTTTGACAGTCAAACTTTCAATAACCCAACATGCAACTCCTTTCTGGAGAACTTTATTTTCTACAAAATAATAAACAGGGTGTGGAGACTCGCATCATAAGTTTCTAAAAAGAAGGTGCATAAGGAGAAGATAAAGGTAAAAATCTCTTTAGTTCATCCCATATGAATCCCTTTTTCCAAAAGACCCAACAATCTATTTATAAAAAGGAGAAGAAACAACAAAAGTTAGAAGGCAGGTGATGTTGCTTTGCCACCCTCATCTATGCTAGAGCTACCAGAATCACTTCCAGAAGATGACCTCCTTGAGGATAATATGTCGAGGTCGAGTTTCGTGTAGTGCTTCGCCACCTTCCTCTTACACCACCGAGCACCCTTGGCATAAATATCTTGGCATGAATCCAGCAATTCCTGGAAGAAGTCGCCTCCCTTCCGGAAAGCCTCAACGGCCTACGTAGTAGCTTCCAAGAAACGACATTCAAAAAGGGAGGCCCTCTCCTCGATTTCGGATAGCAACTTCCTCAGCTTGGTCATCTCTTCCTCCACCCAATGAATGAGGCTCTCAATTTGGTCTCCTCGCTCTCCACCTTAGTGAGCAAGACTCTCACCCGGTTGCCTCACTCTTCACCTCAACAAGTGACCCCTTCAGTATCACTACCTCACCTTCGGCCCCGACTAGTCCATCATTTAGCCAGGCGGCCTCATCTTGCCACCGGGCTACATCATTTTTCAACCCATCAACCTCAATTTGGAGGTCCTTGACCCGCATTGACTCCACTACCAGCTCGCTTCGAATCATCATGCATACCTCTTAAATATAGCCATGTGCATGATCTGATCGAATGTCCACCCAGACATGGATGTTTTTTCAAATGTCAAGTGCAGCTCACACCACTAGAATTTAGTGCCCACCCAGTACATGGTGAAGCATCCCAATGCTTCACCCACTGGAGCTGGAGGTGAACCATCTAGACTTTGGCAAGCATAGTTATAATGTCGAGCCCCGCTACCTCCAACATCTACTTACTATGCCCAAGGCAAAGGAGATGCCTCATCCTAGGAAGTAGGGGGCAATGGATACAGCTAAAAATGGTCAAACTGACATGGACTCTAGTATGGCTCACAACATCACCTACCAGCCAATTCAGCACTAAAAGCAAGCTCCTCAGACCTAGCTACATGGTCCCCAAAAGTCATGCTGGGAAGCCTGACACACACTTCCCCCGTAAAAGAGTAGGTAACTCAGTATCACAACTCTTTGGCACCAGCCACTCCCACAAGCATAGGTATACTTTGGAGCATGCCTGCCATACGGATGAGCTCCATGCTATCCTTAGCTACTCCAAGCCACTCCTCTAAGGGCATGCACTTTGTAGAGATGCGATAGCCACAACTTCCTGCACTACAGAATGTCTCTTAGGCATCAAGTATTCTATATAACCATTTATAAAAATTTGTTCTGTGGAAGGTAAGTCCTTTCAACAGGGTAAGCTTCTCTCTAAATATATTTGCTTTCAGAATAAGCCTCCCAAGAGTCTCAACAGTTCTCTCATTGCTATCCAAAGCCTTGGGCTAGAGCTTGGGTGAAGGGTAGGGCAATGAGATCCCAAGTGAGGTGAAGTAGACAGGAGCTAGGAGAGGATGCATAGAGCATCCCCCACTCCATTGCGAGCCTCACTAAGACTCCTTGAAACCTTGCATTCTACATTGCTAACCTCGCCTGGCTTGCCCAAGCCTCACCTACTCCCTCCTGCATTGCAACTACATCCCAACATGTCCACTACCACTTCCATCACTTCGCAATACCTCGCTTTTGCTCCATAATTACTATGCTATCCATCCACTCTCCACCACCTAGAAGTTACATATCCTTCTTTTTTGTTTGCTTTCATAGGAGATTGACTTAGGCATTAAAGGATCCACCAACGAGGAACCACTCCATTGTGGCTAGATTTTTATTTTTTCATTATTTTGCAGATTCTAGAATACTTGAGCACCCTAGAGGGAATCCAGAGCTATCCAATGTAGCAGCCACATTTAGTCATGTCAACAAGTCTCAAGCAAAACTACATTAACATCTATTAGGACAAGGACCTTATTACTGTATAGAATGATCTTAATGTTGGTATTTAAAGAGCATGATGTGCCACTTGAAGGAGAGTCCTCATAAAAACTCAAATAGACTAATACTTATAATGAAAAGTCACATTGGCATATGAGGTATTTAAAAATAGATGGTCAGTGGACCTATTTAGGACTAGAGCAAGCAGAGGCTAAGAGAGATGAATTGGCAGTTGGGATCCAAATGCTCCAGGACCATCATTTTCTATGCTGGTGCAATCTCTAGAGCTTGGTAGTGGTATCAAATTGAGCAAGGGTTAGATTGAAGAAATTATGTGGAGGGTTTCAAAAAGGGTATTGGCCATTATGATAATGAGTTCCAACAGCTTGCAGATCTGAACATAAGAGGTCATGCCCAAGCTATTTCTTAGCTTCAAGATCCACCTATTCCACCCTTTGATGTTGTTGAGAGATTGAAGATTCCTTTTATTCTTCACACCCAAATCCTTCCCTTTAGGATCTTTTAGTACCTATTTTTTGGATGCTTGACCCTTCTCCAAAAAAACACGAGTTGACTCCACTACAAGAATCGATCCCAGTAGGTTAAGACCTAACTCCAGAATAGTCTTAGGATGATAGACAAATAGTAGCTAAAAAAGATATTCTGGACTCGAGCCAACTTCAAAGTTTCATGAGTCAACTCCACTACAAGAGTCGACCCCTCTAAATTAAGAGCAAACTCTACAATAGTCTTAGAGCACAAATAGAAAGCATCTTTAAAATATGAGCACAACTTGAGCCGACTCTAGAATTTTATAAGTTATCTCCACTAGACAGGTTGATCCCAGTAGAAGCCAAGTTGACTCCAGAGTTACTATAGTTAAAAGAATAGAGAGATGTATTTTGAAACTATAAATGGTAGTTAAGCCCTGAAAGTCGAGCCAACTCTTGAAGTACTTGGGTCGACTCCTAAAGACTATGAGTCAAGTCTTCTTATTTCTGACAGCATAATAGCTTGCTTTCAAGAAAATCTCTAATGACTAGAAATAGTTAGTTTTAGCTATACAGTGATTTTATCAGGCTTTTAAGACATTTTTGGACATATATAAGCTAAGATTTCATTTTGAAAATAAGCTTTTTATGAATTTTGAAAAAAAAAAAAGGAGAAAATAAGAGATAGAAGAGAGAGCAATCAAGAAAGCATTCATGTCCTTCAATCAAATCAAGTCAGTTGTTAAGAGTTTGATTGCATTAATTATCCCAACCAATGACAAGAGAACTTTCTTTTCACTTTAAATCAAGCTTTACTTAAGTATTCAAGGAGAAAGTCATTACATTCAAGAAAGTGCTTCACCAACATTTGGCTTTAAAGAGTTTTCATTTATTGAGATTTAAATTATTACTCTTGTATTATTAAGCTTGAAATAAGTTTTAGGATGAAAAAAAATGAAATTGAGGCCCATCTATGCCCCAAATTGGGTGGTTGTATTTAACTAAGTCAAGAACATAGGTGGTAAGGTTTTGGTTGGAGAGCCTATTGAAAACCAATTAATTGGATTTTGATTAGATGGGAAAAATAATCTTGATCTAATCTCAAATAGATTATAGTTGAATTTCTAAATAGAAAAACTTAGAAAATGGCTGTAGGTGCAGGGTTGGTATTGAACTACTCTAAATTCTGGTATTTGTGCTTATTTCTTGATTTGGTTTACATGCTTGCATTCCATTCATTTAATATTGTGCTTAAATGTTATTATTTTATTATTCTAGTTTATATCTGTTGTTTGCTACACATATAATGGTTTTTAAATTGTCCAAAAATTTTGAAAATCTAATTCAATCCCTCTCTTGGGTTGATACCTTTGGGCAACACTTCTATGCCATTGGCCCTAGCACTACTAGAAATAAGAGCTTCATTGACGGAATTTTTTTGATGGACATGATTCATCAAAAATTTTGGCAGATCACTGACAGATTTATGTCAGCAAAATAGTAATAAAATATATTTAATATTTTTTAAAATCTCTAATAAATTTTTGATAGTTTATTTAACAGAAACAATTTTGTTAGAAAATCTGTTAGAATTTTTAAAAAAATTAAAAAACTTAAAAATCTTTGTAATAGATTTAGTGACAAATTATTTGTCAATACCATTTCTAATGGAATATGCCATCAAAAATATAATTTTAATAATTTCTAAATTATTAGAATGGTTGTTTCTAATGGACATGCAGTCAAAAATATTTTAATAAATATAAAATAAGATTTTTGATGGATTATCCTTCAAGAAATTGGTGTCAATAATTTTTAAATTGTTTGAATGGTTATTTCTGATGGAAAGATAGTTAGAAATATTTTAACAAATATAAAGTAAATTCTTTGATAGATTATCCATCAAGAAATTAGTGTTAATAATTTTTAAAATATTAGAATGGTTGCTTCTAATAGAAACATAGTCAAAAATGTTTTAACAAATATAAAATATATATTCTTATGGATTACCCATTAAAAAATTAGTGTTAATATTTTTTAAATTATTGGAATGGTTGTTTCTAATGAAAAGGTGTCAAAAATATTTTAACAAATATAAAATAAATTTTTTGATATATTATCCATCAAGAAATTAGTGTCACAGTTTGAATATGGAATCAAAAATATATTTTTCTAATGAATCGATATTGATCCTCTTAAAGTTCTCATATTTTGGGGTTTCGTCAATGAAATTTTCTAGTATTAGAGTTTATACTACCATAAATTGGCTTTTCACAAGGGATATTCCAATTAGGATATTTTTAAAAAAATAAAAAAATAAAAAAATATTAGAGAGGGAATTTTTTTATTAATATAAAAATAAATTATATAGATAAAATTAGTATTATATACTTGTTGCCACCTGGACCGTCGTGGCTTGTAGCTCCGGTGCGACGTTGATGCAGAACAAAAGCTCTGATACCAAAAATGATGCAGAACAAAAGAAGAGATGATGCGATGCGGAAGCAAATTAAAATTAATGTATTTTTTTTTTAATATATTTTCAGAAGTCGACTTTGACTCAAAGGAAAGATAAACTAATGTTGAAAGAAACTAAGAAATGACAGAGAGCACAATTAAAAGGAGTGGATTATCAGAGTAACTCAAAAGTAGGATCGCTGGGGATTGAGAAACCCCCAGATCTAGGGTTTGCTCTGAGTTTCAACGAAACAGACAAAGTGAGAAGGGAAGGTTCTTGTTACCTAGCAGTGATATCTCTCGTTGCTTTAATTGGAGGACACTCTCGAGCAGATTGTAGGATCCTTGGAGACTGGGTATCTTCGCAATGGATCCTCGGATTGTAGTTCTATGGCAAGGTTGGCCTCCTTCTCGAACTCAGGATCTGGAAGAAGAAGAACAAAAGAAGAACCAGAAACTCAAAGAAAGACACTGACCTGAGGACTTAATGAAGATTGTTGGATGTAGAAGTTCCGGAGATCTTGATACTGATCTGACTCTCATTTGAACTGGCTCTGTAGTTGAAACAGTTGATCTGAACCTGGATGCTGGTGACCGGCTTCGATGTGGAAGAGAGGGGCCGTGGGATGAAGATGGAAAATTAGGGTTTGGTGGTGGTGGAGTAGAGATGGGTGGACTAAGCTAGGGTTTTGGGGTTGGAGATCTCACACCTCCTCAAGGTTCCTAGGGAACCCGGATTTACTCCCTCACGGAGCTCAACACCTGAATACAAGTGCGGAAGAGAGAAACACAAAGTTGCTCACAAAGAAATTGATTTCATTCATCATTTTTTTCAACTTACAAGAGGGATGTAATTTATAATGCTTTACAAGGGAGAAGGGTTTCATATTTTCCCATGTGGGACTAAAGGAGGGGATCTCCAAATTAGGGCAAATCCCTTACATATGGTTGGCCAAAATACAAAAAATTAGGATTTGGGTTATAAATGGCAGGTAGATGGCGCCACCTTGCTTGATTTTTTTCAAGAAAATTTTCTTCCTTCCCTGGATGAACTCTTTTGGACTCCTCCTTTTCTTCCTCCCTAAGTCAAGGCTCTTCCCATCTTTGTTTTAGGTGTTTTTGGCAGGTAATGGGCGCCCCTTGATATTCTCTTCCAAGAAAAACTTCTTCCCTTCTTTGCTTGGAGTCACTTGGGAAAGTCTTGGCCGCCCCCTTGATTTGTGCTCTTCTTTTTATTTGGTGCATGAAAGAAGGAGGTTGCCATCTGTGGAGTGGGGACCAAAGGCTGCTGGATGTGGATATGGCGCCCCCTGGACTGGGAGTGTG
Source organism: Areca catechu (assembly GCA_021397845.1). Lineage (NCBI taxonomy): Eukaryota > Viridiplantae > Streptophyta > Magnoliopsida > Arecales > Arecaceae > Areca > Areca catechu. The sequence continues at coordinate 199,416,400 of CM038039.1, read as the reverse complement.
GCTGGGAGTGTGGTGTCCACTTGCCAGGTCTTGGGAGAAAATGTAACATCCCCGGTTGAAACTCTAGTCCACTACTGAGTCAACATGACTCAACAAAATAAAAATGCAGGTAATGTAGACTCAAGCTAAATTGAGTTGATCTAGTCAACTCTTATTACAAACCAAAAACCCTAATTCTTCGGTCAAGGTTAATCAGAGATCCAGATGGAGCTCTGAAGTCTTCTTCTGAGTCTGGTACCCGCACCAATTCTCCCGGGGTGGGAGGAACTCGACCCTGTCGAGTAAGGCTCAAGTTGGCTCTGGTATCTCTCCAAGAGGTCTGGGTCCAATTCTTGTAATTCTTCTCGGGAGATCCAAGAGTCATCAGAATCTGGCCTTCCTTGCCAGCGGACCAGGTACCTTTGGTATCCTCGATTACGAGTAGAGATAACCTGATCATCCAGGATCTTTTCAATCTGCTCTTTCCTCACAGGCCAGTTTGTTGGTGGACACACAGGGCCGGGATCACTCTCAATGATAGGGTTAGGCTCAAAAGGTTCACTAGGAATCACAGCTGGCTCCCTGTACTCTACTAAGTCTGTAATGTTGAAAGTAGAGCTAATGCCTAGTTCTGGAGGCAACTCGAGCACATAGGCATTGGATCCTACTCTCTTTACCACTCTAAATGGTCCAGCTCCCCTAGCATGTAACTTTCTAACGGTTCCAGGAGGAAACCGTTCAGGCCTTAACCTAATCATCACATAGTCTCCCTCAACAAAAGATTTGACTCGCCTTTGAGTATCAGCCAACTTCTTATAAGTTTCATTACTTAAATTTATTTTGGCATGAATTTCTTTATGCAAGTCTTTTACATGCTGTGCAAAATTCTCAGCAGACTCGGAGACTCGAGTGTGGACAGGTAAAGGGACTAGGTCAAGAGGTGTGTGAGGTTTGTACCCATGTACAATTTCAAATGGACTCTTACCCGTAGACCTATTGACCGAGTCATTGTACGCAAATTCTGCCCTTGGTAGGTATAAATCCCAACTCCTGGTATTCTCACTTAACCAAAATCTGAGACAATGACCTAAACTCGACCGATGATGCATTCCTAAAGAATGGACTTTATTCAAAGGAACCCTAGGTCTAAACCTAACAAACTACGGCTCTCTAGGTTTGACCTTGGGTCGGAGGATGGCATGCAGAGCATGAAAACTTATCATGGGTACCTAGTAGGTGCCATAAGGTCTTCCAGAAGTAGGTGGCAAACCTAATAGGTTCTGACACGTGGTTCACTCTAAAGACTTCGACAAAGTATACTTGGATGGTGTAAGAAGCATTGGAAGTCCTAGAGAAAGGGAGGAAATATGAGGTGGAGTCTTGAATTACCTGCTGATTAAAGGTGGTGACCTGAAGGTTTGAATGGTGATCTATGAGTGTCAACTGGTCATCCTTACGAAAGGAAAAGTTTGCTATTCCTAGGAATGGATCAAGAGATGGTTCGGGAAGTAGCCTAGGAGATGTGATTGCAATAGTTAAGGTTTGTTCTCTAAGCAAACAATGATCCACTTTCTCAAGAAATGGATTAAAGAATGATTCATGGAAGGACCTATGGATGATGACCTCAAGACTTGAAATTTGACCTATGGGTGAGGAAAGGTATACTCTATAGAAGGGTAGGTCAGTCATGCGAAGGAAGGGGTCTGGGGTCATAAGGAGGACTTCTACAGGACTGGGAGAATCAATCCGCTCAAGACAAGGATGTTCAACTGAGATTACGGGAGAGACCTTAGTGGCTGGGCATGGGATAAGGTCCAATTGTAAGAGGCTTGATTCAGTCATCCTAAGGAGAGGATCTACCATAGGGTGGGCAAACTTAAACTGTTCAGTGCAAAGATCTTCAATTGGTACTTGGGGAATGACTATCATTAGAGGGTACGAACTGATAGCTCGGGCTAACACTATGAGTTCTTCCTGGGGGTATTTGACTAAAGGAACCTGATTCTCACAAATCTCTTGAATTTCTGAACTAGGTCCCACCACTTGGTTGCTCTCCAAGGTCTCCTCAGGTAAGGAACCAATAGTATCGATGTCATATTCTTCAAGTTCTTCCCCCTCATATTCATCAACTAGACTCAAGCCAGCATCATATACTTCCTCGATGCCATCTTCAATGGGTTTCGGGTCAGTGGTAATCGGGTCAACTGATTCTAGGCTTGTCATACCTAACCTTTCTTCCTCATTGGTAGGCTTGGGTTCTCCCTCATTAATGTCATCCTTAGGATTCTTACCACTTAGCTGTGCACAAGCCAGTCCTATGCATGGGCACTGACTAGATTTATGGCCTCTTTCTCCACAAAACAAACATTCTTGCGATATAGGAACCTGGGTCACACTAGGTTTCAAGCTAGTAGAGACCTTACTTGGGCATGGGTGTGGATCTAAATGGTTTGATCTAGAAGACTTGGGTTGTTGAGTGACTGGTCTAGAATATTGTAAGGACCTCTCATAGACACGATCCACACTATAGATATCATGGTTAGGCTTCCTAAGGTTATGCTCGGGATCACGGTATAAGGTCCTCCTAGGCTCCTGGTATGGATGAGGTTGGGGCCTATTAAATTTTGGATCAGGGATCCAATTTTGATGTCTACGTTTCTCAAGGACTTGGACTTGATCCCTAAGCTGGGTAAAATTCTCATGGACTTGTTCTTTACACTGGGTAACAGTAGCAGTCAAATCCTGGCTTAACTTGTTCATGCTCTCAGTAAGAGCTCTAACCATGGCCTCTAAATCAGGTTGGGTTTGACCAGGTTGATATGGCACTCCGTTTCTGGTAGACATGATGATTCAAGCAAGCACACAAAATGAGACTAGACTAAATCGACTACTGGATCACTAGACCTAGAGTCCAAACTAGATGTCCAATCAGAGTGGCAAGCTAGCCTGTAGTAACTCAGGACTCAGCCAGGCAGGTGTAAGGGGAGTGTTAGGTCCCTGATTGCCAATTCTAGACACCAATCAGTGATTGGCCAGGTAGGCGGACCAGCACACAAGCCCTTCGGGACGTAGTCCCTGAACCACCGTTCTAGACACTGAGTACAAAGCACACACAGAGTAACTAGACAAACTGACTCAACACTAGCCTTGACCCGACTTGTTGATGTCCCTAGCCCACTAGGGCAAATTAGGTCTAATCAATTTTTAGATTAAAGGCTTAGGTTCGAATGAGTGGGTGGTGGTTTTGGGCTAAGGAGAGGTTATCAACTCCTTCCCTTATCTTAGATGCTCAAATGCCCTTAAGATGAATTAAGAGATGAACACTCAAAAATAATTGGATTGCAGAACACAAAAACAGAGTTGCAGTAATTTAATTCTCAGAAATCGCACGGAAATCAATAAATTATAGGAAAATTATTCAAATTAGTTTCAATTATACTGGTTTCAGCAAAACAAAAATCACCAAATTTGGAGTTACCTGCAGTGAGAAATAATTCCTGCAACAGGTCAATTACGGGCTGAAAACAGAGCACTTCCCCGTTTACAATTCCTGCTACGAAGTTATAACCCAACGGATCCCCTACACGCCCTAGGAACACCCCGTGGAATGGGAAGAGGAGGTTTGCACCTCACTTCGTTCCTAGGACCGGACGTCCTGGGGAGTCTACTTCGAGCAGACAAAGTAAAAAGAGAGAGACTCAAACAAGCAATCAAACAGAAACCCTAGACAGGGCTCTGATACCAAAAATGATGCAGAACAAAAGCTCTGATACCAAAAATGATGCAGAACAAAAGAAGAGATGATGCGATGCGGAAGCAAATTAAAATTAATGTATTTTTTTTTTAATATATTTTCAGAAGTCGACTTTGACTCAAAGGAAAGATAAACTAATGTTGAAAGAAACTAAGAAATGACAGAGAGCACAATTAAAAGGAGTGGATTATCAGAGTAACTCAAAAGTAGGATCGCTGGGGATTGAGAAACCCCCAGATCTAGGGTTTGCTCTGAGTTTCAACAAAACAGACAAAGTGAGAAGGGAAGGTTCTTGTTACCTAGCAGTGATATCTCTCGTTGCTTTAATTGGAGGACACTCTCGAGCAGATTGTAGGATCCTTGGAGACTGGGTATCTTCGCAATGGATCCTCGGATTGTAGTTCTATGGCAAGGTTGGCCTCCTTCTCGAACTCAGGATCTGGAAGAAGAAGAACAAAAGAAGAACCAGAAACTCAAAGAAAGACACTGACCTGAGGACTTAATGAAGATTGTTGGATGTAGAAGTTCCGGAGATCTTGATACTGATCTGACTCTCATTTGAACTGGCTCTGTAGTTGAAACAGTTGATCTGAACCTGGATGCTGGTGACCGGCTTCGATGTGGAAGAGAGGGGCCGTGGGATGAAGATGGAAAATTAGGGTTTGGTGGTGGTGGAGTAGAGATGGGTGGACTAAGCTAGGGTTTTGGGGTTGGAGATCTCACACCTCCTCAAGGTTCCTAGGGAACCCGGATTTACTCCCTCACGGAGCTCAACACCTGAATACAAGTGCGGAAGAGAGAAACACAAAGTTGCTCACAAAGAAATTGATTTCATTCATCATTTTTTTCAACTTACAAGAGGGATGTAATTTATAATGCTTTACAAGGGAGAAGGGTTTCATATTTTCCCATGTGGGACTAAAGGAGGGGATCTCCAAATTAGGGCAAATCCCTTACATATGGTTGGCCAAAATACAAAAAATTAGGATTTGGGTTATAAATGGCAGGTAGATGGCGCCACCTTGCTTGATTTTTTTCAAGAAAATTTTCTTCCTTCCCTGGATGAACTCTTTTGGACTCCTCCTTTTCTTCCTCCCTAAGTCAAGGCTCTTCCCATCTTTGTTTTAGGTGTTTTTGGCAGGTAATGGGCGCCCCTTGATATTCTCTTCCAAGAAAAACTTCTTCCCTTCTTTGCTTGGAGTCACTTGGGAAAGTCTTGGCCGCCCCCTTGATTTGTGCTCTTCTTTTTATCTGGTGCATGAAAGAAGGAGGTTGCCATCTGTGGAGTGGGGACCAAAGGCTGCTGGATGTGGATATGGCGCCCCCTGGACTGGGAGTGTGGCTGGGAGTGTGGTGTCCACTTGCCAGGTCTTGGGAGAAAATGTAACATCCCCGGTTGAAACTCTAGTCCACTACTGAGTCAACATGACTCAACAAAATAAAAATGCAGGTAATGTAGACTCAAGCTAAATTGAGTTGATCTAGTCAACTCTTATTACAAACCAAAAACCCTAATTCTTCGGTCAAGGTTAATCAGAGATCCAGATGGAGCTCTGAAGTCTTCTTCTGAGTCTGGTACCCGCACCAATTCTCCCGGGGTGGGAGGAACTCGACCCTGTCGAGTAAGGCTCAAGTTGGCTCTGGTATCTCTCCAAGAGGTCTGGGTCCAATTCTTGTAATTCTTCTCGGGAGATCCAAGAGTCATCAGAATCTGGCCTTCCTTGCCAGCGGACCAGGTACCTTTGGTATCCTCGATTACGAGTAGAGATAACCTGATCATCCAGGATCTTTTCAATCTGCTCTTTCCTCACAGGCCAGTTTGTTGGTGGACACACAGGGCCGGGATCACTCTCAATGATAGGGTTAGGCTCAAAAGGTTCACTAGGAATCACAGCTGGCTCCCTGTACTCTACTAAGTCTGTAATGTTGAAAGTAGAGCTAATGCCTAGTTCTGGAGGCAACTCGAGCACATAGGCATTGGATCCTACTCTCTTTACCACTCTAAATGGTTCAGCTCCCCTAGCATGTAACTTTCTAACGGTTCCAGGAGGAAACCGTTCAGGCCTTAACCTAATCATCACATAGTCTCCCTCAACAAAAGATTTGACTCGCCTTTGAGTATCAGCCAACTTCTTATAAGTTTCATTACTTAAATTTATTTTGGCATGAATTTCTTTATGCAAGTCTTTTACATGCTGTGCAAAATTCTCAGCAGACTCGGAGACTCGAGTGTGGACAGGTAAAGGGACTAGGTCAAGAGGTGTGTGAGGTTTGTACCCATGTACAATTTCAAATGGACTCTTACCCGTAGACCTATTGACCGAGTCATTGTACGCAAATTCTGCCCTTGGTAGGTATAAATCCCAACTCCTGGTATTCTCACTTAACCAAAATCTGAGACAATGACCTAAACTCGACCGATGATGCATTCCTAAAGAATGGACTTTATTCAAAGGAACCCTAGGTCTAAACCTAACAAACTACGGCTCTCTAGGTTTGACCTTGGGTCGGAGGATGGCATGCAGAGCATGAAAACTTATCATGGGTACCTAGTAGGTGCCATAAGGTCTTCCAGAAGTAGGTGGCAAACCTAATAGGTTCTGACACGTGGTTCACTCTAAAGACTTCGACAAAGTATACTTGGATGGTGTAAGAAGCATTGGAAGTCCTAGAGAAAGGGAGGAAATATGAGGTGGAGTCTTGAATTACCTGCTGATTAAAGGTGGTGACCTGAAGGTTTGAATGGTGATCTATGAGTGTCAACTGGTCATCCTTACGAAAGGAAAAGTTTGCTATTCCTAGGAATGGATCAAGAGATGGTTCGGGAAGTAGCCTAGGAGATGTGATTGCAATAGTTAAGGTTTGTTCTCTAAGCAAACAATGATCCACTTTCTCAAGAAATGGATTAAAGAATGATTCATGGAAGGACCTATGGATGATGACCTCAAGACTTGAAATTTGACCTATGGGTGAGGAAAGGTATACTCTATAGAAGGGTAGGTCAGTCATGCGAAGGAAGGGGTCTGGGGTCATAAGGAGGACTTCTACAGGACTGGGAGAATCAATCCGCTCAAGACAAGGATGTTCAACTGAGATTACGGGAGAGACCTTAGTGGCTGGGCATGGGATAAGGTCCAATTGTAAGAGGCTTGATTCAGTCATCCTAAGGAGAGGATCTACCATAGGGTGGGCAAACTTAAACTGTTCAGTGCAAAGATCTTCAATTGGTACTTGGGGAATGACTATCATTAGAGGGTACGAACTGATAGCTCGGGCTAACACTATGAGTTCTTCCTGGGGGTATTTGACTAAAGGAACCTGATTCTCACAAATCTCTTGAATTTCTGAACTAGGTCCTACCACTTGGTTGCTCTCCAAGGTCTCCTCAGGTAAGAAACCAATAGTATCGATGTCATATTCTTCAAGTTCTTCCCCCTCATATTCATCAACTAGACTCAAGCCAGCATCATATACTTCCTCGATGCCATCTTCAATGGGTTTCGGGTCAGTGGTAATCGGGTCAACTGATTCTAGGCTTGTCATACCTAACCTTTCTTCCTCATTGGTAGGCTTGGGTTCTCCCTCATTAATGTCATCCTTAGGATTCTTACCACTTAGCTGTGCACAAGCCAGTCCTATGCATGGGCACTGACTAGATTTATGGCCTCTTTCTCCACAAAACAAACATTCTTGCGATATAGGAACCTGGGTCACACTAGGTTTCAAGCTAGTAGAGACCTTACTTGGGCATGGGTGTGGATCTAAATGGTTTGATCTAGAAGACTTGGGTTGTTGAGTGACTGGTCTAGAATATTGTAAGGACCTCTCATAGACACGATCCACACTATAGATATCATGGTTAGGCTTCCTAAGGTTATGCTCGGGATCACGGTATAAGGTCCTCCTAGGCTCCTGGTATGGATGAGGTTGGGGCCTATTAAATTTTGGATCAGGGATCCAATTTTGATGTCTACGTTTCTCAAGGACTTGGACTTGATCCCTAAGCTGGGTAAAATTCTCATGGACTTGTTCTTTACACTGGGTAACAGTAGCAGTCAAATCCTGGCTTAACTTGTTCATGCTCTCAGTAAGAGCTCTAACCATGGCCTCTAAATCAGGTTGGGTTTGACCAGGTTGATATGGCACTCCGTTTCTGGTAGACATGATGATTCAAGCAAGCACACAAAATGAGACTAGACTAAATCGACTACTGGATCACTAGACCTAGAGTCCAAACTAGATGTCCAATCAGAGTGGCAAGCTAGCCTGTAGTAACTCAGGACTCAGCCAGGCAGGTGTAAGGGGAGTGTTAGGTCCCTGATTGCCAATTCTAGACACCAATCAGTGATTGGCCAGGTAGGCGGACCAGCACACAAGCCCTTCGGGACGTAGTCCCTGAACCACCGTTCTAGACACTGAGTACAAAGCACACACAGAGTAACTAGACAAACTGACTCAACACTAGCCTTGACCCGACTTGTTGATGTCCCTAGCCCACTAGGGCAAATTAGGTCTAATCAATTTTTAGATTAAAGGCTTAGGTTCGAATGAGTGGGTGGTGGTTTTGGGCTAAGGAGAGGTTATCAACTCCTCCCCTTATCTTAGATGCTCAAATGCCCTTAAGATGAATTAAGAGATGAACACTCAAAAATAATTGGATTGCAGAACACAAAAACAGAGTTGCAGTAATTTAATTCTCAGAAATCGCACGGAAATCAATAAATTATAGGAAAATTATTCAAATTAGTTTCAATTATACTGGTTTCAGCAAAACAAAAATCACCAAATTTGGAGTTACCTGCAGTGAGAAATAATTCCTGCAACAGGTCAATTACGGGCTGAAAACAGAGCACTTCCCCGTTTACAATTCCTGCTACGAAGTTATAACCCAACGGATCCCCTACACGCCCTAGGAACACCCCGTGGAATGGGAAGAGGAGGTTTGCACCTCACTTCATTCCTAGGACCGGACGTCCTGGGGAGTCTACTTCGAGCAGACAAAGTAAAAAGAGAGAGACTCAAACAAGCAATCAAACAGAAACCCTAGACAGGGCTCTGATACCAAAAATGATGCAGAACAAAAGCTCTGATACCAAAAATGATGCAGAACAAAAGAAGAGATGATGCGATGCGGAAGCAAATTAAAATTAATGTATTTTTTTTTTAATATATTTTCAGAAGTCGACTTTGACTCAAAGGAAAGATAAACTAATGTTGAAAGAAACTAAGAAATGACAGAGAGCACAATTAAAAGGAGTGGATTATCAGAGTAACTCAAAAGTAGGATCGCTGGGGATTGAGAAACCCTCAGATCTAGGGTTTGCTCTGAGTTTCAACAAAACAGACAAAGTGAGAAGGGAAGGTTCTTGTTACCTAGCAGTGATATCTCTCGTTGCTTTAATTGGAGGACACTCTCGAGCAGATTGTAGGATCCTTGGAGACTGGGTATCTTCGCAATGGATCCTCGGATTGTAGTTCTATGGCAAGGTTGGCCTCCTTCTCGAACTCAGGATCTGGAAGAAGAAGAACAAAAGAAGAACCAGAAACTCAAAGAAAGACACTGACCTGAGGACTTAATGAAGATTGTTGGATGTAGAAGTTCCGGAGATCTTGATACTGATCTGACTCTCATTTGAACTGGCTCTGTAGTTGAAACAGTTGATCTGAACCTGGATGCTGGTGACCGGCTTCGATGTGGAAGAGAGGGGCCGTGGGATGAAGATGGAAAATTAGGGTTTGGTGGTGGTGGAGTAGAGATGGGTGGACTAAGCTAGGGTTTTGGGGTTGGAGATCTCACACCTCCTCAAGGTTCCTAGGGAACCCGGATTTACTCCCTCACGGAGCTCAACACCTGAATACAAGTGCGGAAGAGAGAAACACAAAGTTGCTCACAAAGAAATTGATTTCATTCATCATTTTTTTCAACTTACAAGAGGGATGTAATTTATAATGCTTTACAAGGGAGAAGGGTTTCATATTTTCCCATGTGGGACTAAAGGAGGGGATCTCCAAATTAGGGCAAATCCCTTACATATGGTTGGCCAAAATACAAAAAATTAGGATTTGGGTTATAAATGGCAGGTAGATGGCGCCACCTTGCTTGATTTTTTTCAAGAAAATTTTCTTCCTTCCCTGGATGAACTCTTTTGGACTCCTCCTTTTCTTCCTCCCTAAGTCAAGGCTCTTCCCATCTTTGTTTTAGGTGTTTTTGGCAGGTAATGGGCGCCCCTTGATATTCTCTTCCAAGAAAAACTTCTTCCCTTCTTTGCTTGGAGTCACTTGGGAAAGTCTTGGCCGCCCCCTTGATTTGTGCTCTTCTTTTTATCTGGTGCATGAAAGAAGGAGGTTGCCATCTGTGGAGTGGGGACCAAAGGCTGCTGGATGTGGATATGGCGCCCCCTGGACTGGGAGTGTGGCTGGGAGTGTGGTGTCCACTTGCCAGGTCTTGGGAGAAAATGTAACATCCCCGGTTGAAACTCTAGTCCACTACTGAGTCAACATGACTCAACAAAATAAAAATGCAGGTAATGTAGACTCAAGCTAAATTGAGTTGATCTAGTCAACTCTTATTACAAACCAAAAACCCTAATTCTTCGGTCAAGGTTAATCAGAGATCCAGATGGAGCTCTGAAGTCTTCTTCTGAGTCTGGTACCCGCACCAATTCTCCCGGGGTGGGAGGAACTCGACCCTGTCGAGTAAGGCTCAAGTTGGCTCTGGTATCTCTCCAAGAGGTCTGGGTCCAATTCTTGTAATTCTTCTCGGGAGATCCAAGAGTCATCAGAATCTGGCCTTCCTTGCCAGCGGACCAGGTACCTTTGGTATCCTCGATTACGAGTAGAGATAACCTGATCATCCAGGATCTTTTCAATCTGCTCTTTCCTCACAGGCCAGTTTGTTGGTGGACACACAGGGCCGGGATCACTCTCAATGATAGGGTTAGGCTCAAAAGGTTCACTAGGAATCACAGCTGGCTCCCTGTACTCTACTAAGTCTGTAATGTTGAAAGTAGAGCTAATGCCTAGTTCTGGAGGCAACTCGAGCACATAGGCATTGGATCCTACTCTCTTTACCACTCTAAATGGTCCAGCTCCCCTAGCATGTAACTTTCTAACGGTTCCAGGAGGAAACCGTTCAGGCCTTAACCTAATCATCACATAGTCTCCCTCAACAAAAGATTTGACTCGCCTTTGAGTATCAGCCAACTTCTTATAAGTTTCATTACTTAAATTTATTTTGGCATGAATTTCTTTATGCAAGTCTTTTACATGCTGTGCAAAATTCTCAGCAGACTCGGAGACTCGAGTGTGGACAGGTAAAGGGACTAGGTCAAGAGGTGTGTGAGGTTTGTACCCATGTACAATTTCAAATGGACTCTTACCCGTAGACCTATTGACCGAGTCATTGTACGCAAATTCTGCCCTTGGTAGGTATAAATCCCAACTCCTGGTATTCTCACTTAACCAAAATCTGAGACAATGACCTAAACTCGACCGATGATGCATTCCTAAAGAATGGACTTTATTCAAAGGAACCCTAGGTCTAAACCTAACAAACTACGGCTCTCTAGGTTTGACCTTGGGTCGGAGGATGGCATGCAGAGCATGAAAACTTATCATGGGTACCTAGTAGGTGCCATAAGGTCTTCCAGAAGTAGGTGGCAAACCTAATAGGTTCTGACACGTGGTTCACTCTAAAGACTTCGACAAAGTATACTTGGATGGTGTAAGAAGCATTGGAAGTCCTAGAGAAAGGGAGGAAATATGAGGTGGAGTCTTGAATTACCTGCTGATTAAAGGTGGTGACCTGAAGGTTTGAATGGTGATCTATGAGTGTCAACTGGTCATCCTTACGAAAGGAAAAGTTTGCTATTCCTAGGAATGGATCAAGAGATGGTTCGGGAAGTAGCCTAGGAGATGTGATTGCAATAGTTAAGGTTTGTTCTCTAAGCAAACAATGATCCACTTTCTCAAGAAATGGATTAAAGAATGATTCATGGAAGGACCTATGGATGATGACCTCAAGACTTGAAATTTGACCTATGGGTGAGGAAAGGTATACTCTATAGAAGGGTAGGTCAGTCATGCGAAGGAAGGGGTCTGGGGTCATAAGGAGGACTTCTACAGGACTGGGAGAATCAATCCGCTCAAGACAAGGATGTTCAACTGAGATTACGGGAGAGACCTTAGTGGCTGGGCATGGGATAAGGTCCAATTGTAAGAGGCTTGATTCAGTCATCCTAAGGAGAGGATCTACCATAGGGTGGGCAAACTTAAACTGTTCAGTGCAAAGATCTTCAATTGGTACTTGGGGAATGACTATCATTAGAGGGTACGAACTGATAGCTCGGGCTAACACTATGAGTTCTTCCTGGGGGTATTTGACTAAAGGAACCTGATTCTCACAAATCTCTTGAATTTCTGAACTAGGTCCTACCACTTGGTTGCTCTCCAAGGTCTCCTCAGGTAAGAAACCAATAGTATCGATGTCATATTCTTCAAGTTCTTCCCCCTCATATTCATCAACTAGACTCAAGCCAGCATCATATACTTCCTCGATGCCATCTTCAATGGGTTTCGGGTCAGTGGTAATCGGGTCAACTGATTCTAGGCTTGTCATACCTAACCTTTCTTCCTCATTGGTAGGCTTGGGTTCTCCCTCATTAATGTCATCCTTAGGATTCTTACCACTTAGCTGTGCACAAGCCAGTCCTATGCATGGGCACTGACTAGATTTATGGCCTCTTTCTCCACAAAACAAACATTCTTGCGATATAGGAACCTGGGTCACACTAGGTTTCAAGCTAGTAGAGACCTTACTTGGGCATGGGTGTGGATCTAAATGGTTTGATCTAGAAGACTTGGGTTGTTGAGTGACTGGTCTAGAATATTGTAAGGACCTCTCATAGACACGATCCACACTATAGATATCATGGTTAGGCTTCCTAAGGTTATGCTCGGGATCACGGTATAAGGTCCTCCTAGGCTCCTGGTATGGATGAGGTTGGGGCCTATTAAATTTTGGATCAGGGATCCAATTTTGATGTCTACGTTTCTCAAGGACTTGGACTTGATCCCTAAGCTGGGTAAAATTCTCATGGACTTGTTCTTTACACTGGGTAACAGTAGCAGTCAAATCCTGGCTTAACTTGTTCATGCTCTCAGTAAGAGCTCTAACCATGGCCTCTAAATCAGGTTGGGTTTGACCAGGTTGATATGGCACTCCGTTTCTGGTAGACATGATGATTCAAGCAAGCACACAAAATGAGACTAGACTAAATCGACTACTGGATCACTAGACCTAGAGTCCAAACTAGATGTCCAATCAGAGTGGCAAGCTAGCCTGTAGTAACTCAGGACTCAGCCAGGCAGGTGTAAGGGGAGTGTTAGGTCCCTGATTGCCAATTCTAGACACCAATCAGTGATTGGCCAGGTAGGCGGACCAGCACACAAGCCCTTCGGGACGTAGTCCCTGAACCACCGTTCTAGACACTGAGTACAAAGCACACACAGAGTAACTAGACAAACTGACTCAACACTAGCCTTGACCCGACTTGTTGATGTCCCTAGCCCACTAGGGCAAATTAGGTCTAATCAATTTTTAGATTAAAGGCTTAGGTTCGAATGAGTGGGTGGTGGTTTTGGGCTAAGGAGAGGTTATCAACTCCTCCCCTTATCTTAGATGCTCAAATGCCCTTAAGATGAATTAAGAGATGAACACTCAAAAATAATTGGATTGCAGAACACAAAAACAGAGTTGCAGTAATTTAATTCTCAGAAATCGCACGGAAATCAATAAATTATAGGAAAATTATTCAAATTAGTTTCAATTATACTGGTTTCAGCAAAACAAAAATCACCAAATTTGGAGTTACCTGCAGTGAGAAATAATTCCTGCAACAGGTCAATTACGGGCTGAAAACAGAGCACTTCCCCGTTTACAATTCCTGCTACGAAGTTATAACCCAACGGATCCCCTACACGCCCTAGGAACACCCCGTGGAATGGGAAGAGGAGGTTTGCACCTCACTTCATTCCTAGGACCGGACGTCCTGGGGAGTCTACTTCGAGCAGACAAAGTAAAAAGAGAGAGACTCAAACAAGCAATCAAACAGAAACCCTAGACAGGGCTCTGATACCAAAAATGATGCAGAACAAAAGCTCTGATACCAAAAATGATGCAGAACAAAAGAAGAGATGATGCGATGCGGAAGCAAATTAAAATTAATGTATTTTTTTTTTAATATATTTTCAGAAGTCGACTTTGACTCAAAGGAAAGATAAACTAATGTTGAAAGAAACTAAGAAATGACAGAGAGCACAATTAAAAGGAGTGGATTATCAGAGTAACTCAAAAGTAGGATCGCTGGGGATTGAGAAACCCCCAGATCTAGGGTTTGCTCTGAGTTTCAACAAAACAGACAAAGTGAGAAGGGAAGGTTCTTGTTACCTAGCAGTGATATCTCTCGTTGCTTTAATTGGAGGACACTCTCGAGCAGATTGTAGGATCCTTGGAGACTGGGTATCTTCGCAATGGATCCTCGGATTGTAGTTCTATGGCAAGGTTGGCCTCCTTCTCGAACTCAGGATCTGGAAGAAGAAGAACAAAAGAAGAACCAGAAACTCAAAGAAAGACACTGACCTGAGGACTTAATGAAGATTGTTGGATGTAGAAGTTCCGGAGATCTTGATACTGATCTGACTCTCATTTGAACTGGCTCTGTAGTTGAAACAGTTGATCTGAACCTGGATGCTGGTGACCGGCTTCGATGTGGAAGAGAGGGGCCGTGGGATGAAGATGGAAAATTAGGGTTTGGTGGTGGTGGAGTAGAGATGGGTGGACTAAGCTAGGGTTTTGGGGTTGGAGATCTCACACCTCCTCAAGGTTCCTAGGGAACCCGGATTTACTCCCTCACGGAGCTCAACACCTGAATACAAGTGCGGAAGAGAGAAACACAAAGTTGCTCACAAAGAAATTGATTTCATTCATCATTTTTTTCAACTTACAAGAGGGATGTAATTTATAATGCTTTACAAGGGAGAAGGGTTTCATATTTTCCCATGTGGGACTAAAGGAGGGGATCTCCAAATTAGGGCAAATCCCTTACATATGGTTGGCCAAAATACAAAAAATTAGGATTTGGGTTATAAATGGCAGGTAGATGGCGCCACCTTGCTTGATTTTTTTCAAGAAAATTTTCTTCCTTCCCTGGATGAACTCTTTTGGACTCCTCCTTTTCTTCCTCCCTAAGTCAAGGCTCTTCCCATCTTTGTTTTAGGTGTTTTTGGCAGGTAATGGGCGCCCCTTGATATTCTCTTCCAAGAAAAACTTCTTCCCTTCTTTGCTTGGAGTCACTTGGGAAAGTCTTGGCCGCCCCCTTGATTTGTGCTCTTCTTTTTATCTGGTGCATGAAAGAAGGAGGTTGCCATCTGTGGAGTGGGGACCAAAGGCTGCTGGATGTGGATATGGCGCCCCCTGGACTGGGAGTGTGGCTGGGAGTGTGGTGTCCACTTGCCAGGTCTTGGGAGAAAATGTAACATCCCCGGTTGAAACTCTAGTCCACTACTGAGTCAACATGACTCAACAAAATAAAAATGCAGGTAATGTAGACTCAAGCTAAATTGAGTTGATCTAGTCAACTCTTATTACAAACCAAAAACCCTAATTCTTCGGTCAAGGTTAATCAGAGATCCAGATGGAGCTCTGAAGTCTTCTTCTGAGTCTGGTGCCCGCACCAGACGTCAGGTGTCGTCGCCCTCACTTGGGATCCCGCGCGCATTCCTGAACCCCTGCAAAAAAAAAGAGACCCGGGCCGGGGATTTCGGCGGGGGTACTCCGACGATCAAGTCAGTGGACGATCCAGGAAAATAGATCCCCCTCGGTGGATCCCGGTCAAGTTTTCATATTCGGGGGTCATGATTTTGAGAAAAAAAAGAGTGTAGGGTGTTAGCAGAGAAGGATGGCTGGAGCATGGTTGTCTATATCCGTGGGATTCTTCCGATGAATTCTCCGATAGCCCCAGAACGTTGTGTCTGGCTTGCTCTCTCCTTCTGTGTGCCAACGATTACCTCCCTTACTCCTTGCTGGTTTTTGCCTCTTGTTCTCTCCTTTCTTCAGAGGTCCCTTTTAGTTTGTTATGGAGAGGCTGTGTGTGACCTCCTGCTTACTTTCTAGATGTTCTCCTTTCTGGAGAGTCCCAGGGAATGACATCTGGCAGCATGCAGGAACTGCGCGTGAGCTCCTGTTTGCCCTTTGAGGTGGGGAGTTATGTTGTTGGCTCTGATATTCTGGTTGGTTGTCATGTTTCAAGAAACTTGGCAGAGCATTGGCATGCGGGTGACCGTCCTAGGGTCTGAATCATCTAGCACGGCCTTCCACTTATGGGTGGTGCAGATGGTAGACTGGGGAGCACCACACCTTGAAGGGGACGTTCTTTCTTGATCGGTGTAAACTAGGGCCTGAGGGGTTCCTGGTGCTCCGGTGAGGTGCCCCCCCTCCATAGGCCTCAAGCGGCGGGCTGCCACCTTTCATTTATACTATCCCAATGGTAGGGTCTCAATGAGGGCAACTCTTTTTCCGGCCATGATTCGAATCTCCATCGCCTTCCCTCCTTCGCTTGGTGGCATCTTGAACTCGACCTCGGTCGAGAGCTGATCTCGATAGGGGACTCACTTCGGCCTTTGCTCGGGTGCCAGGCTTAGGTGGCACCTCCGTCTACCAGCTAACAACTGGCATCCAGATGGACTCCACATCAGCGGATATAGCCGTATCAGTTGGCCCCCACTCTCGAGCCCAGAAGACAATATGGTGCTCGGGACGTGGAGAGTAATGATCGTGTTGACATGGACTGGGGCATCTTTTATATCACCGACATCTCTGTGCACCTGCGCTTCGAAGACCATGCCTTCACATTGATTGGGGGTTTTATGGTGCTTCGACTTTCTGATGGTGGCCATAAATGCTTCTCCTGGGTTGATATGGACCCTCCGAGAACGAGGCATGCAGGTCATCCGGCACCGGCACGTGGCATCTTATGGCTAGCCTGGCAATTAATGAGGTGCGTATCTTCAATCAATATTAGGGATCGGCAGGATCCATTGTAGAGAGCCATCCCTCACCTTTTTAAGCACAGGTGGATGGGCCTTCACAGGACATCCTCTTCTTTCCAATACTCTTTGACTCTTCTCTCATGGCTTGTGCCAAGGGAGGTCTTTTGGTGAGCTTCAGGTCCGAGAGGCTGCATGATGCTTCTCCAGGGATGTCTGGTCGGCATCCAGGCAAGAGCATCCCAATCGGAGAAGAAGTCCGCTGAGCTCGAGATTTCCCTAAAAGAGGAGAAAGTGGAGAGGCCCCTAGGGATAGAAAAGGTGGTTGCTTGTGTGATAGGAGCAGCCTACCTGCGGACCTCCTAGATGTGCCTAGTCATGCGACTGAATAAGGAGATGGCCGCCATCGCAGTCATCGTGGAGAAGGCCATGGTTGCCATGGAGCTATTGAGAGTGGCCTAACGAAGAGCGGTCGCAGCTACTTTTGGAATCACCAGATTGGTAAAATCCAAGAAGGATGGCACGGTCGAGGAGGATGCATCGTTGTACCCCTTCCTCAGATGTTCACTCATGAAGGATACCCGCATCCTCCGGGTGGAATCGATGCCCGGCCCTAGAGACCTGGTGACTTCCTGGGGAGAATGAGCCGGTAGAGGTGGAGGCACCACCGTCCTCCTTCCCAGGAAGCCCACCTGAAAGGACTGGCCACCCCCAGTTGCTTCCGAGAGTACTGCCAGGGAGAATCCCTTCTTACTTGTAACTTAGATCTCTGGGAGGCTTCCTGGCCTATCAGAAACCTCTGTAGGATGTAAGGAACTTTTGATCAATGAAGGCTTTTGCTTTGACTACTGTGCACTTCTTCTTTTTGTCTCCTTTTCTACCTGAACTGCTCTGAAGGAGACCCATCGAGGGTCGCAACTGCACGCTCTACGAGTGTGCACTTTGGAAAAGCTAGCTCGACAGGAAGACTTGAAGAAAAATTCAGCTTCTATTGAATTCTCGACCTGGGAGGAGCCAGCCCAGTAGAAGAGCTTCGAGGTGGAACCGAGCTTCTGCTGGAATCTCGACCTGGGGGGAGCTAGCCCAATAGAAGGTGGAGTCTGACTTCGGTTGGAGTCTCGACCATGGGGGAGCCAACCTAGCGAAGGGACTAAAGGAATCAGGCTTTTGTTGGAGTCTTGACCTGGGAGGAGCCAGCCCAGCAGAAGAGCTTCGAGGTGGAATCGGGCTTTTGCTGGAGTTTCGACCTGGGGGGAGCCAACCCAGCAGAAGGTGGAGTCTAACTTTGGTTGGAGTCTCGACCAGGGGGAGCCAACCTAATGAAAGGACTCGAGGAATCAGACTTCTGCTAGAGTCTCGACCTGGGGGGAGCCAGCCCAACAGAAGGTGGAGTCTAATTTCAGCTGGAGTCTTGACCAACGGGGAGCCAATCCAGTGAAGGGACTCAAGGAATCGAGCTTCTGCTGGAGTCTTGACCTGGGGGGAGCCAGCCCAGTAGAAGGTGGAGTTTGACTTCGACTAGAGTCTCTACCAGGGGGGAGCCAACCTAGTGAAGGGACTCGAGAAATCAGACTTCTGCTAGAGTCTCGACCTGGGAGGAGCCAACCCAGTAGAAGGACTTGACAGGATAGAACTTATGGTTGTAATTTCCATCAAATGGATCCGTGCGAGATCCAGTGATGTCGTTTCTTCATTGGTCTCCTACTCCCAAGTCCTGACAAAATATTGCAC
Organism: Areca catechu; assembly: GCA_021397845.1. Lineage (NCBI taxonomy): Eukaryota > Viridiplantae > Streptophyta > Magnoliopsida > Arecales > Arecaceae > Areca > Areca catechu. The sequence goes on along the minus strand of CM038039.1, from coordinate 199,397,892 downwards.
TTGGGGCTAAGGAGGTAATTGTGGAGCTGATGTGGAAAGGCTGAGATCTGGCTCATTAAATACTACGATCATTGCCACTTCATGCACCATGCCTTGAGGCCAGTATGGGGGCACCACATCAGTGAGTCTGAGGAAGCATAATAGTAGATGTACGACTCGAGGTATTTTCATTGCATCGAAGCATCGCCTCCGACCGATGTTGCCACATGGTGCCTATCCGGCAACAAGAGTGCTAAGAGGACATATGGCTACAATTTGGTGGCTTTGAAGAGGTGGTAAGCTTTTCCCTCAATCGTCTCTTTCGAAACTTTCTCGCTCACCACCGAGCCAGAGCTTCTTCCTTCTCGTGATTGTCTTTTTCCTTAATAATCAGGTTAGTCACCTTTGGCCTTCTCTTTCTTCTTCGGCTAGGCTGAGTCTTCCTATAGGGCTCTCAGGTCTCCTTTCCTTGTACACCTCCTTTCTTTTTCTGGTCTCGGATGGCTCCTTCCGGTCGGCACCACCGCTCTTCTGGTAACCCGATGGGGCAGGGCCCTCTTGGCTAAGGACTCCATCTTCAGACGAGGAGGAGAAGGTCCCTCTCATCATCCATAGAAGCCTTCGCCCTATCGAAGTAGTCATCAGTGGGCCCAAGATCCCTTCTGCTCCTTCCATCTCTTCTACTCCCATTGCTTCTTCTAGGTCTTCCCATCTGACCGGGCCTTTGGCTGTATCTTCGATGATAACCAGGAAGGATCTCTTTGTGATTCGAGTAACCTACAGGATTCCGGACTCTATCCAGCTCTCGATTCCACGACCAGGGGAGCGGGTCACTTCTAGCAGCTCAGGTCAAATAGCCCTCTATGAAGAGTTCTTTCTCAGGAGCCTTCGCTTGCCTTTCCATCCCTTCTTTTTCTCCTTCCTGAGCAACTACCATCCTGTTCTGGTCCAGTTGGCTCCCAACGCCATTAGGGTCATCAACTACTTCATTATTTTCTACCACTTTCACGGGATTGTCGCTCACTTCTCCTTGTTCAGGGTCTTTTTATTCTGAAATGCCACCCAACTGAGGATGGGTGGTGGTGCGTTTATCCTCGCCCAAGGGGGATAAAGTTTGAGCACCCCTCTTCCATCAAGGGGTGGAAGAAGAAATTCTTCTTTGCTTCTATCGAAGGGGTGGACTGGGTCTAGAATAATCCGGACCAGACCCCAAACCGAAACTCTTAGGTAGAGGCCTCTGATTGGGAAGTATATGACTAGCTTGTTTTCGATCAGATCCCCCCTCTCGAGGTTCTACTGTCAGAGCGAAACTTGTTCGATGCTGAGATCAGCCCAATCCAGGGGCTAGGTGAGTTCGGAGGGGTATCTCTTCTTCAATGAGCCCTTTTCGGCCTGTTATTGAACTTTGTCTTGTTCTTCCTACAGGCATGAAGTTCTCAGTACAAGAGCTTCTGGAGTCCACCCATAAGAGAGGCCTGCCATCCAGGCCCGGGGAGGCTCCACCAAAGAGGGCCTGAGTTGAGCCCAGCCAAGAGGCGAGGCCTGCTTCAGTCTCTGGCTCTGCAGGGCAAGCGGTCGAACTAGCCCCTGGGCCTTCGGAGCAGCGAGCCCAGCTTCCAACCTGAGAACCTAGCACGTGCATGCTGGCCAGGCCGGCTGTAGCAGTTACGGTCCACCTTCCTGCAGTCATCGAGGTGGATGCAGAGGGAGAAAGGGTGGTGGAGTAACCATCATCGATGCCATCGCCTGCAGCGATGAGCTCCCCACCACCAAATGAGATGCCTTTTGAGGTGGCTCCCCTGGATGTGGAGGCGCCCCCAGCACCAAGGAGGGCTGCTGTTCGAAGGGCAGCACTTGGGGTGAGATCAAATTTGGCGATCACCAAGGATCTTGCGCTTGCAGAGTGCATGATGGAGTTTGTAGTCCAGTCGCACGACCGTTGCGAGAGGGGAGGTAGGATGCTGGTGGAGGCCCTTCTTGGCACTCTTCCCCTCCTTTTCATGGTAGTCTTCTGACTTTCTGTTGCTTCAGTCTGACTGCCATGGCTAACATCTTTGATGGTGCAGAATCGGGACCGACATTTTTCTCATCCGTGACTACTGCACCCAGCGGGAGCGAGAAATGATGTTGCTGGTAGCTGAGGCCCAGGAGCAAGTTGACAGGGCTCGGGCCTTGAAGGAAAATAATAGGATCCTCTAGGTTGAAGTGGTCGATGCCGATAATCGGGTCAGGGACCTCAAAGTATCCTCGACCAGAGAAAGGGATCAGGCCTCTCACCGGACAGAGGAGCTCAAGGCCGATGTTGCCTGGGTGGAAAGCTGATGAGTGGCCTCCAGGCACGGCTAGAGGTGATGTAGGCTCGACTGTCAGCAACCAAGGAGAAAGCTGTCAGGGCAGTGGCTCTAATGGAGTCCACCAAGAAGGAGGACGTTGAGGTAGTGCCCAGGTTCAGGGCCTCAGCGAAGTTTGCCAATGAAGTCCGGGAGGTGGCCACGGATTTCTTCATCAAAGAATTTGGGATCTGCAAATTCTTGGAGGCCTATCGCTTCCCAAGGCTGAGGCTAGATGAGATCATGGTCCCGAGCAACCTTGGTGGAGGCTCAAGGGGAGCTACGACTCACATTGCCATGACTGAGATGGAGCTTGACCTTGTCGCTGAAGAGGTCCCGCCGATGGGGGCTACGGAGGCCCAAGGGGATGCCGGCATGTCTACCCGCTATCCCGGGAAGGAACCTGCTGAGGGATAGGCTTGATCTCCTTCTAGAACCTGCCCTTCCTCTCTCTCTTTTTTTGCAGGACCGCCTGGCCTGTCGGGGGTTCTTTAATGATGTATCTTTTCATGCAATATTAATGAAGTCCTTTTCACTTCACTGAGTTTTTGTTTTTATGGTTACCCTGAACCTCTTCAGTTAAGCCAAGAGCTAGCGAATGGCTTGAGGGGGAGCCTGTGTGGCCCTGAGAGACCGTCAAGTTAGAGAACTTGACACGAGGGGTCTCGAGATTATCCTCACTAGCTCAAAGTCCGGCCAGTGGAGTGTGGGCCTTCGAGAGTGCCCCACTTTGCCATCTCTGAACAGGGAGTCCAGTGGGTTGAATGCGAGACTTCTGGAGTTTCTCAACTTAAGGTACCACGCTATGAGTCAGGTAGTAGATGGCGGAACTGCTAGGGAGTCCTGTTGACATCTCTGGGTTGTGAGCACGGTGACAGGTGCGGGGCTTTGGGAGTTTCCTGACTTGAGGTGCCGGGTTGTGAGTCATGCGATAGATGACAGACTTCTGGAGAGTCCCGCTGACATCTCCGGACATTGAGCACGGTGACAGATATGGGGCTTCGGGAGTTTTCTGACTTAAGGTACCGGGCTATGAGTCTGACGGTAGATGGTGGAACTTCTAGGGAGTCTTGCTGACATCTTCGAACTGTGAGCACGGTGACAGGTGCGGGGCTTCAAGAGTTTCCCGGCTTAAGGTGCCAAGCTATGAATCAGGCGGTAGATGGTGAAACTTCTGGGAAGTCCCGTTGACATCTCTGGACTGTGAGCATGGTGACAGGTGCAGGGCTTTAGGGTTTCCCAACTTAAGGTGCCGGCTGTGAGTCAGATAGTAGATGGTGAAACTTTTGAGGAGTCCCGCTGACATCACCGAACTGTGAGCATGGTGACAGGTGTAGGGCTTCAGGAGCTTTTTGACTTAAGCTACCGGGCTATGGGTCAAGCGATAGATGGTAGAACTTCTGGAGAGTCTCGTTGACATCTCTGGACTGTGAGCACGGCAATAGGTACAGGGCTTCAAAAGTTTTCCGGCTTAAGGTACCGGGCTATGAGTCAAGCGATAGATGGTGAAACTTCAGGGGAGTCCTGCTGACATCTCCATACTGTGAGCACGGTGATAGGTATGAGGCTTCAGGAGTTTCTTAGCTTAAGGAGCCGGGCTATGAGTCAATTGGTAGATGAAGAAACTTCTGGGGAGTCCTAATGACATCTCTGGACTGTGAGCACGGTGACAGGTGCGAGGCTTCAGGAGTTTCCTAGCTTGAGGTGACGGGCTATGAGTCAAGCGATAGATGGCAGAACTTTTGGGAAGTCTCGTTGACATCTCTGGACTGTGAACATGGTGACAGGTGTGGGGCTTTAGAAGTTTCCTGATTTAAGGTACCGTATTGTGAGTCAAGCGGTAGATGGCCAAACTTCTAGAGAGTCCTGCTGACATCTCCGAACGGTGAGCACGGTGACAAGTACGGGGCTTCAGGAGTTTCCCAGCTTAAGGTACTAGGCTGTGAGTCAAGCAATAGATGGCAAAACTTCTAGGGAGTCCTGCTAACATCTCTGGACTATGAGCATGGCGATAGGTGCGGGGCTTCAGGAGTTCCTGGCTTGAGATGTAGGGCTTCAAGAGTTTCCGGGCTTAGGTGCCGGGCTTCAGGAGTTTCCGGACTTAGGTGTCGGGCTTCAAGAGTTTTCGGGCTTAAGGTGCCAGGCTTTAGGTGTTTCTGGGCTTAGGTACCGGACTTCAAGAGTTTTCGAGCTTAGGTGCCGGGCTTCAGGAGATTTCGGGCTTAAGGTACCGGGCTTCAGGAGTTTCCAGGCTTAGGTGCCGGGCTTAGAAAGTTTTCGGGCTTAGGTGCCCAGCTTCGGGAGTTTTCATGTTTAGGTACCGGGCTTCGGGAGTTTTCATGCTTAGGTACCGGGCTTCGAGAGTTTCTGGGCTTAGGATACCTGGCTTCGAGATTTTCCGAGCTTAGGTGCCGGGCTTTAGGAGTTTTTGAGCTTAGGTGCGGGGCTTCAGGAGTTTCCGGGCTTGGGTGCCGGGCTTTAGGAGTTTCCGGGGTTAGGTGCCGGGCTTTAAGAGTTTCTGGGCTTAGGTGCCGAATTGTGAGCCTGATGATAAATGGTGGAATTTCTGGGGAGTCCCGCTGACATCTCCGGACTGTGAGCATGGAGACAGGTGTGGGGATTCAGGAGTTTCCCGGCTTGGATTGCTAGGCCTGAGGTCGGGCGATGGTTTTCTTGCAGGGCAAAGATAACATTACATTGAAAGAAAACTTTTATTGAAAAGGGAGGAGCCTTATATTTTTGGAGGTAAGCCCTTAGACTTTCATCGCTATCGATATTGATGAGGTGGTAGGCTCCAGGTGGAAAGACCTCGACTACTCCATATGGTCCTTCCCAGTTTAGGGAGAGCTTGGCCCCCAACACATCATGCCCATGGGCCTCTTGATGGGCTAGTTGTCAACTACAAGGGCAGGAGGAAGAGCCATAAGCGCCTGGGACTCTACAGGGGCCCTGTCCCCCACGAACTTCTCGAGACAGCCCCTCCTTATCAGATCTTTGATCTCTCTTTTGAGACGATGGCAGTCCTCGATGTCATGGCCATGGTCGTGGTGGAACCGGTAGTATTTCATCTTGTCACGGCCACCGGACAATCCCAGTAAGGAGGGTGGCATAGGTAGTGTTCACCCTCAATCTTCATGAGGATCTTCGATCTCAGAGCGAGGAGAGGGGTGTATGTGATGGGGACATTGAGCCAGTTCAGATCCAGCCAGTTCAGACCCAGCAGCCAACCCAGATCTCGGTGCCAGCCCAGTACGGATCTTGATGTATTTTTTTTTTATTTTTTTATTTTTATTATGGGTGTACGTGAGATTTGGGATATCTCCGAATCGGAGATTAGTTTTATTTAGAGTTATCGGAATCTCTTATAGTTCCGATTATTTTGAGATTATTTAGGGATTTAGCTTTAGCGATAGTTTCTTGTTTTGAGGTTTATTTAGGATCATTTTCTTGATGAAAAAAAACAGCGAAGATTATATTTGAGAAAACATCTGGGTGCGTCCCGACTCCTCCCCCTTCTCTTCTTCCCTCTTCTGGTTCTCCCCTCCTTCCCTCTCCTCTACCTGGGTCTCCTCTCCCTCTTCTCTATATTTTCCTCCCGGCTATTTCCTCTCTTCCCTTCCCGGTTCTCTCTCTCTTTCCTCTTTCTCTTCTCTATGCTTTCCCTCCTCTATTCCTCCTCCAATTGACTTCTCCCGAACGAATCAACCGAAGCCAGACCAACACCGTCCGACCACCGCTCTCCCACGGGATCTGCCCGACCGGAAGCCTCCAAACGAGCCAAGCCGGCCCTTCCGTCGCCATCGACGCCCTCTGCCACCGCCATCTAGTCTCCTGCGACGCCTTATCACCACCGGCCGACCGGAAGCCTCCAAACGAGCCAAGCCAGCCCTTCCATCGCCACCGACGCCCTCTGCCGCCGCCATCTCCGTTGACCGGCCAGCCGACCGACCGGAAGCTTCCAACCGAGCCAAGCCAGCCCTTCCATCACTACCCTCTGCAGCCACCTCCGTCGACCAGCCAGCCCTAAGCACGATCGACGCCTCACCTCGGCATCGTCTCCACCGCAGGCCTCCACGGACGCCTTCCGCCGGTCTCTTCCTCCCTTCCGACCGAGCATCTCCCTCCGTGAGCAGATCTGCGACCCGTCTTCGCCTGTGATGCCTCATCGGCGCCCACCCGTTCCCTATTGCAAAGATGCCCAACTCCCGTCAGCCCTGCCGATCGTCGCCTTTTTTTGCCACGCCAACGCCGGATTCTTAGGTCCCGGGTTCCCACGGCCATGGTGAATCTGCGATCGCCCGATTCCTCTTCTCACCAGCCGGAACCATCGTCGTCTTCCTCCCGGAGTCATCCACAGCCGGCCAACAACCCCTCTGCTGCCGATTTCTGCACCGCACGGATCCCAGAGCACACGAATCCCAGAGCGCACGGATCCTAGAGTGCACGGATCCCAGAGCATAGATTTCAAAGCATTGGATTTTAATTAAATTTTATTTGGAATTTATTCTCCACTTGAATTTTTTTTGGTGTTCCAGGTCCATCGGCTTCTGATCCACCTCACTCGTGAACTACTGGTCCGGATTTTGGACGATCTCAGGACGATCTCCCTCTTCCAAATTTCATGAGATTCCGTGTTTTCGGATGAGATCCATTTTGATAACCTGACTCAATTGATTGCTGGTATTTTTTTTTATTTAATTAGATTTAATTTAATTAAATTGGACATCCTAATCTAGAGATCGTTTCTTAACGATCAACGGTCCGACACCAGTCTTGATATCAGAGTGTACGGTCCCGCATCAGTATGCTTCTTCCGAAACAAGATTGCTCTTTGGCTTAGGTCTCGCTCGAAAACAAGGGTTCTGCCCAGGCCTGCATGCCTCTGGAGACTCCCTTGGAGCTTGTCTCTTCGAGGGCTTCCCATCCAGCTCCTAGCATGGTCTGCCCCTCAGCATTAACATAATTGTGAACACGGAGGAGGAGGTCAGAGTACATCTTCAACGGCTTCTTGTCCAGGGAGTAAGTCAACCAGGAAGTTCGGAAATCTCTTTTCAGTGCCATCATGGCGATGGGCTCGTACAAGTTGTAGATCTCTAGTGTGGCAACCTTGAAGCGGGCCACATAGTCTCGCAAGGGCTCGTGGTCCTGCTGCTTGATGGAGGAAAGGCTATCGGCTTCTCACGGTACCTTTCGGTAAGCATCGAAGTATGCCACGAACCTTCTTTCTAGCTCCATGAAGGAACTGATACTTTTGGGCTTGAGATGGGTAAACCAGACTCGAGCGGCCTTCTGTAGGGTAGCGGGGAAGGCTATGCAGAGAAGGGCATCTATTGCCCCCTAGACTTCCATGAGAGCCTTGTAGCTCCCTAGGTGGTCTAAGGGGTCTGTGATCCCGTCGTAGGGATCCACCTGAGGCATGCGGAACTGACTCAAGATCGGTCCCTCTTAAATCTCTCGGGAGAAAGGGAGATGGGCGTCATAGCCTGTCAGCTCTTTGGAGGAGCCTTGCATGATGTCAAACCGACGGGACAGCTCCACTAGCCTACACTCTTGTCAAACCGACGAGATCTTCTCGGTACCAGCCCAGCACGAATCTTGATGTATTTATTTTATATGGATGTCGTGGGATTTGGGATATCTCCGAATCGGAGGTTAGTTTTTAGTTTCAATTATTTTGAGATGTTTTAGGATTTATCTTTATCGTTGTTTGGTCGCTTTATAAGAGAATGTTTCTTCATGAATAAAATTAGCGAAGATTATTTTGAGAAAAAATCAGGGTGTGTCCCGATTCCTTTCCCCCTCTTCTTCTTCCCTCTGCGTCTTCTTCTTCCTTGCTTTTCCCTACTTCTCTATTTCTTCTACTTTCTTCCCCCTGTCTCTCTCCTCTGTTCTATTTCTTCCAGAAGGTATATTTCTCTTCCAAGTGACTCAACCGAAAGCATCCCACCGGATCCTCCAATCGAGCGGCCACCGAACACCACCATCTCCCTTCACCGGAGCCGCCATCGTGCCTCCCACTGCTGCCAATAGCCCGTCGATCCCATGTCGGCCACCACCAACTGCAGCCATCCCCTCCGCCAGTGTCACAGGTCCTCCCGACGCCGGAGAGCCATCGAAACCTGCTCGGCTCCCCATCTCCGCTCGCTACACCGGAAACCCACGTCCGGGACGATCCATGCCACCAGCCTCCTCCTCCATCGATCGGAGTCTCCCTTTGCTCCCAGCGGCTCCACGATCGTGAAGTCCCTCCGCAGGCCCTCCCATGCAAGCCGTCGCTACCATCGTGCCCTCCACATTTGCCGCACGCCAGCTGCCATCCACCACCGGGACCACCGTCGTCGCCACCCAGCCCCGTCACTGGCAATATCCCGCCGGTTCTGCCCTTCCACCCGATCCCCTGTTCTTTTTGGTGTTGATTCGTGGAGAGGAAAGAATAGCACGATTGTGAAGGTGATCCCGGTTCTTTGCTGTCGATTTCTGCACCACACGAATCTCATAGCATTGGGGTTAAATTAATTTTTTATTTGATTTGGAATTGATTCATTATTTGTTTTTTGGTGATTCAGGTCCGATGGCTCAGATCTATCTCCCCCGTGAACAGTCTGGTCTGGATTTTGGACGACCTCTAGACGATCTCCCTTTTCCAGAATTTGTGACATTCCGTGTTTCAGGTGAGATCCATTTTGATAACCTGATCTAGTCAATTGCTGGTTTATTTTTATTTAATGAGATCTAATTTAATTAAATTGGACACCCTAACCTAGTGATCATTTCTTAACGATCAACGGTCCCGAATCAGTTTATTTTAGGTCTAGGATTTGTCAGCCCGTCCTGCACTAGTCTTGGTATCAGAGCAATAGGTTAGGTTATGATCAATTTCAATTTTTAATTTTGCATGACAACTAGGTCAGGAATTAAGTATCAATCAAAACCTTCTTCCTTAAATAACAAAATGGATCCTAGTTTAGAAACTGCCCTCCAGGGAATCATGGGTAAACTCGAAGTAATTGATAGCAAGTTAGGATCTTTAAATGCAAGGGTAGGAACTCTTGAAGAGGAACAACTAGTGAACACCAATTATCCTATTAGGAACTCTTCATCAAGAGTTACAGATCCTAGAGTTACAGATCCTAGAGACCCTAGAGACCGGAATAACTACTCAGGTTATGATAGTGGTCATACTCGTATCCTTCGACCTGACCCTAGGGATCAACATGACTATCCAGGTTTTGATCAAATATTTAGACCTTATCGCAACCTAATTGATCAGGATGAACGAATTATGAGGAGTGTTAAGGTTGATGCCCCAAGTTTTATAGGTCGCCTGGACCCCAAAGAATATATTGATTGGGAAGCTGATATGGACCACTATTTCACTTGGTATGACATGACTGAGGATAAGAAAGTTAGGTTTGCCCAAATGAGGTTGTTGGGTCAAGCCAAATTATATTGGCACAATATCCAGAGATTAGCTATTCATAGGAGATAGGACCCCATTGAAACATGGGATGAGATGAAGGATAAGCTTCATGAGAAGTATCTTCCTACATCTTATCAACAGCGACTCCTGGACCAATGGCAAAGGTTGACCCAAGGCACCGGATCTGTAAATGATTACATTGATAAATTTGATGAATATCTTATGCGATGTAATGTGAGTGAAGACCCATCTGTCACTTTATCCCGGTTTAAAGCTGGTCTGAGAGTAGATATCCAAAAGAAATTATTTTTGAGAGAGGTTTATAGTCTAGAACAAGCATATCAATTAGCCCAAGACTATGAAAGATTTCAGCAGATGTCTATCACACGTAGACTTGAACCTTCTAAACCAGGAGTTTTAGGTCCAAGGCCTAGCATGAATCAAGCCCCAACTGGTCCACAACCTAATATGAGTCAGACCCCTGGTAATCAATCCCCGTCTACAACCCCACCAATTAAAAGAGTTGAAAAAGGAAAAGGGATTATAGGAGAGACTTCCTGAGGAAGTAGCTCTAAGATCCACTGCTTTAGGTGTAACAGAATAGGTCATGTGGCTAATCAGTGTCCATGTAGAACCTTGCATATAGGGGCACTTGAAGAACATGAGGATCTAGGTGATATCCTTGAAGAAGAAATATACACTGCTGACCCAGGATTAGCCGATGCCTATGAAGAATGTGACCATGAGGCTAGAGCTGAAGAACAATTAGGAGTTAATTTGATTAATATAAGTGATCTAATTGACTATGAAGAACCAGCATTGATACCTAGTGATTTATTTGAGCCTGCATCTTCCTTTGAGAGTGACCCTCCTCTTAAGAGCCCACAGTCCAAATGAGAGGGAAGCACAATGTGATCGAACATATTTTGGACGAGCAGATCAAGTCTTCGAGAAGTCAAAATTGCTACCGCTACCTGGTTCACTGGCGAGGCAGATCGAAGTCAAAGGACTCCTGGATTACTGAAGAGGAGCTACAGAACATGGATCCAAATCTATTTGAGTACCTCCAGCCTGACTCGACGGAGTCGAGATCTCCCCACCCCAAGAGAAATGATGGGGACATTGAGCAGATCCAGCTGGCCCAGATCTCGATGCCAGCCCTGCACGAATCTTGATGTATTTATTTTATATGGGTGTCGTGGGATTTGGGATATCTCCGAATCGAAGATTAGTTTTTAGTTCCGATTATTTTGAGATGTTTTGGGATTTATCTTTATCGTTGTTTGGTCGCTTTATAAGAGAATGTTTCTTCATGAATAAAATTAGCGAAGATTATTTTGAAAAAAAATCAGGGTGTGTCCCGATTCCTTCCCCCCTCTTCTTCTTCCCTCTGCATCTTCTTCTTCCTTGCTTTTCCCTGCTTCTCTATTTCTTCTACTTTCTTCCCCTCTCTCTCTCCTCTATTCTATTTCTTCTCGAAGGTATATTTCTCTTCCAAGTGACTCAATCGAAAGCATCCCACCGGATCCTCCAATTAAGCGGCCACCGAATACCATTGTCTTCCTTCATCGGAGTCGCCATCGTGCCTCCCACTACTGCCAACAGTTCGTCGATCCCATGTTGGCCACCACCGACTGCAATCATCCCCTCCGCCCATGTCGCAGGTCCTCCTGACATCGGAGAGCCACCGAAACCCGCTCGGCTCCCCATCTCCACTCGCTACGCTAGAAGCCCACGTCCGGGATGATCCATGCCACCGGCCTCCTCCTCCATCGATCACAGTCTCCCTCTGCTCCCAGCGATTCCACGACCGTGAAGTCCCTCCGCAGGCTCTCCTGTGCAAGTCATCGCTACCACCGTGCCCTCCATGGTCGTCGCATGCCAGCCGCCATCCACCACCGGGACCACCGCCATCGCCGCCCAGCCCCATCACCGGTAAGATCCCGTCGATTCTGCCCTTCCACTCGGTCCCCTGTTCTTTTTGGTGTTGATCCATGGAGAGGAAAGAACAACACGATCGTGAAGGCGATCCCGATTCTTTGCTACCGATTTCTGTGCCAAACGGATCTCAGAGCACATGGATCTCAGAGCATTGGGGTTAAATTAATTTTTTATTTGATTTGGAATTAATTCATTATTTGTTTTTTGGTGATTCAGGTCCGATGGCTCAGATCTATCTCGCCCGTGAACTATTGGTCTGGATTTTGGACGACCTCTAGACAATCTCCTTTTTTCAGAATTCATGACATTCCGTGTTTCGGGTGAGATCCATTTTGATAACCTGATCTAGTCAATTGCTGGTTTTTTTTATTTAATTAGATCTAATTTAATTGAATTGGACACCCTAACCTAGTGATCATTTCTTAATGATCAACGATCCCGAATCAGTTTATTTTAGATCTAGGATTTGTCAGCCCGTCCCGCACTAGCCCTCCACGTGACTGGCAAAGGCTTCCTATGCGCATGTCACCACCATGCCTCAAGTGGAGCTGCTTTTATGATAGGGGGACTAGTTTGACTGATATTTCAGCATCCTGTCCCCCCTACCTAGTGCACCAATCTATTGCCGCCTGGACCATCGTGGCCTGTAGCTCCGACGCAGTGTCGGGCATCGCCCCCCTCGCCTGGGATCCCATGCATGTTCTCGAACCCCTGTAAAAGAAAAGGAGACCTGGGTCAGGAATTCCGGCGGGGGTACTCCGACGATCAAGTCAGTCAGCGATCCAGGGGAACAAATCCTCCTCGATGGATTTCGGTGAGGTTTTCATATTCGGGGATCATGTTTTTGAGAAAAGAAAGCGATTGTAGGGCATTAGCAGAGAAGGAGGGCTAGAGTAGGGTTGGATGTATCCATGAGATTCTTTCAACGAATTCTCTAGTAGCCTCAGAGCATTGCATCTGGCTTGCTCTTCCCTTCTGTGTGCCAACGATTATCTCCCTTATCCCTTGCTAGTTTTTGCCTCTTGTTCTCTCCTTTCATTCAGAGGCCCCTTTTAGTTTGTCATGGAGAGGCCATGTGTGACCTCCTGCTTACTTTGCAGATGTTCTCCTTTTGGGGGAGTTCTAGGAGATGACATTTGGTAGCATGCGGGAACACGCGTGAGCTCCCGTTTTTCCTTTGAGATGGGGAGTTATGTTGCTAGCTCTGGTGTTCTGGTTGGTCGCCATGTTTCGGGAAACCTAGCAGAGCATTGACATGCGAGCGGCCGCCCAGGGTCTGAATCCTCTAGCACGTCCTTCCACTTGTGGGTGGTGCAGATGGTAGACTAGGAAGCGCAGCACCTTAAAGGGGACGTTCCTTCCTAATTGATATAAATGGGGCCTAAGGGGGCCCCGATGCTCTGGCGAGGCGCCCCCCTCCATAGGTCTTAGATGGTGGGCTGTCGCCTGTTAGTTGTATTGTCTCAACGGCAGGGTCTCGGTGAGGGCAACTCTCTTTCTCGCCATGATTCGAATCTTCGTCGCCTTCCCTCCTTCGCTTAGTGGTAGCTTGAGCTCATCCTCGACCGGGAGCTGACCTCGACAGTGGACTCACTTCGGCTCCTTGCTCGGATGCCAGGCTTAGATGGCACCTCCATCTGCTGGCTGATAACTGGCATCTAAATGGACTCCATGTCAGCAGATACAGCCATATCAATACCGATCTCTAATATCAATTTTATCAAAAGAACTCCTCTACCGTTCCTTTTTTTTCTAACTCTTTACTGAATAGGCACTATAGAGGACCATTCAACCAGCATGGAGCACACAGCAGGTTTGGAACTTGCTTGTCTGATGTCTATTGATTATATATAATATAATATAATTTTTTATAAAAAATATATAAATAATTTAAGGATGAGAGGATTTGAGCTTCAAATCTTTAGAAGGTTGACTAACAACTATTTTAATCAATTTATTTTTAAATTAACTAATAATATATTTATCTTGTTTAGACTGTTATATATAAATATCAATCGCTCTTAGCCTTTCATTTGATTGAAATTCATAAAGTTTTCTTATATATAAGGCTATAAATCGATTGGGTTGATTCATGATCTGACCCGCTTAGACCCGATCCAACCCATATTTAAGGATCCATGGGTCTAAGTTAGGTTCTAAAATTAGATCCGATCTATTTTTTGGATCAGATCTGGATTTACTGAATTTGAATATGATCCAACCTGACTCAACCCGATTTGAACCATTAGAACTTGAACCTATTTGAGACTTTAAATTATGATTTAAGCTTATGTTATCGTTCTTTGTGCTTCTGCATTTCTTATTATAAAGTCGTACCTAGTTGTAGATCAATAAATGAAATATTTTTTTAATATAATATAAAATAAAAGAAAATAATAAAATAAAAGGTGATTTTATTTCAATCATTTTTTCAACTTTCATTAAATATAAAAATTTAAATTTAAAGGTATAAATTTATTTCAATATAACCTACAACCATATTTTCTTTAATATTTTCTATACCTAGTTCTAGAGATAGTTTAGGTCGTGACTTGTAAAGTCCTTAGCCCTAGCCAGATCATCCAAATAAAGGACCCTCTATCTCCAATGTATAGCTAGGATATCTTGAAATTTATTTAGTTTATATCATGTGAGATATAAAAGCAATGGTTGACGAGGTCCCATAATTTTTTACTTACCTAATCATTGTATTATGTTTATAACTTTATTTTTGATGAACTAAATACAAACTTATATAATTATGTACAAGACTCAAATTGAGCCGACCAAACTAGGTATATCGGGCATGACTCAAACTAGATATAATTTTTATTATTTTTATTTTTATTTATTTTTTAACCATACTTGATGCAACCTGAGAGGGATATGGGGTAGGTACAAGATAAAAATATTTTTTTGAATGGATATTGATTTTGAAGGACCTGATCTAAATCGGATCAAGTGCAATAATTTAGGTATGGGTAAATTTTGCAGGCGCCCTACCCGTTGCCACCCCAGCATGGTACCGCCGCACTGGGTTACTGGATGCTAACGAAAACTCAGACTAACACTGCTCACCATATGGAGTTCCTGATGTACTCTTGCCGCCTCCACTCGGTTGTTTGGCCTAGGGCTTATGGGAATCCCGGCTGAAACCTCGAGGGATGGTACTCTCCTCCCATCTCCTATCCCTCCTCCCTACAAACCCCTCTCAGAGATTAATTTTTTTCTCGAGTGTTTCAGATTTCCACCATCAATCCTTGAATCATCAATCCTCCGGCCGCCACAGGATGAGCAGACGAGCTGTGGCGATCATTCTTTCCCAATCTCTGGCTGCCTTCGCTTCCCTCGGAGCCGATCACTTTTTCCTGCCAATGCAATCCTGGATTTCCCGGCTCCATCCGTTCACAAAACCTTTCGTTTCTTTCTTCAACAGCGGCAGTAGATGTTCTTCCCCTGATGACGATTTGAATGGTTTCATCGACCCCGAGTTCTCCCCTCCATTGAATGGAGAGTCCCGGGATCGAGACGATCATCGGGGGGCCTCGGTGTCGCCGAAAGACTTTGCCTTTTTACAGGAAGCATTCGCAGAATGTGATGCTCTTCCTGGAAAAACCCTCTATTCGGGTAAGTTCTCTGAGGTGTCCGTTTTGATTGCCAAGGCAATTAGGGCTAGTGGAGGCATCTTCAGCGGCAAAACTGAGAAGTTTTTGAGGCAATTCAGAGGGAAGTTGGATGAATCGCTAGTGATCAGGGTGCTAAGACTTGTTTACGTTCTTGAATTGGGAGGCTTGATGAAGCACAAGAGATATTTGTAAGAATGTCTGAGCATGGTTTTAGTTCCAATGTGTACACATACAGCTCCTTGATTAACAGGTTATTTAAGGATAGAAGACTTGATCTTGCATTGAAGGTTCTTTCGAAAATGCTCGAGAATTCCTGTGCTCCAAATGTCGTCACCTATACTGAGATGATTGATGGGCTCTGTAAAGCTGGTAAAACCAAAGAGGCTCAGATGCTTCTGATAATGATGGAAGAGAAAGCTCTGTAAAGCTGGTAATAAAACCAAAGAGGCTCAGAATTAATTGTTCTCTTTTGCCTCATCAAAGGACTCCTCAGAGAGAATAAGTGGAATGAAGCTCTTCAACTTTGTTATAGCACATACCCCATGTTCTCTCCATTTCTCTAAATTCTTTACATGTAATATTGCTTCCTTAATTAATTTTTCCGTTTGGTTTGTTGGTGATTTTAACACAGGTAGAAGGATCCACTCAGTCTTTGACATACAAGGGTTCCATTCCAGTTGCAATTGCTAATGCAAGATAGCAGAAATAACTTTTTGTTGTCTACATTTCAGGTGAACTTAAAGATAATCATGTAACAAAGTTGTATATTTAATATTTCTCTGACAATTCCTTCCAACAGAAGGAAAGACAATCTAATTTGTTGCCATGATATGATTTTGTGTAGTGTGGTCTGCAAGGCCTGCACTATTACATTATAGGCCAAGCTCTTGTAATTGGAGTTGGAATTGGGGAAGCCATCATGTAAGTCGGTGTTAGTAGTAAAATTATGGGGATATTTTAGGAAGGTGACTTCAGAGAACCACAAAATATACATTTGGCCTACTTTACATTTTTTTGATATCCAACATTGTTTTCTGCTTTATGGAATCTTCTAATGTTGAAAATATTCATATTATCAATGAACTAATATTTGGTTTATTGATGATATTTTGTCAGTTCAAAATGTGAATACTTTCATCAGTCAAAGCAAAAGTCATTGAATGAAATTCAAAATTAAAGAAATGAAACCTAGCTATGTGATCTCTGCAATATGTAGCTAATCAGTCAGCCGATCAGAATCAAGAGTTTCAGAATTGTTGAACTAACAGTAAACCATGAATCTGATATGGACTAATGAGCAATGTCTGTTACAAATATATGACAATATGCAAACTTATAAGAACCTTGTCTTGTTTATGTAAGTTTGTTTCTAAACCTTGTCTCTTTGTGCATGCAATAAAGCACTTTGGTTGAGCTATTTGTGCAACAACATTTATTTTGTATTCCTCATCAGCATTTTTTTTCCTTCCTTTGTGTGTGTCTGTGTATGCATCATGGTTTATTGTATTGGCTTGTAACGCCTGGTACCATATACTACTGGTAAGGTACTAGTAGGGATTTTTAGTAAATACTTTTAAGTACCCTATTTAGCGCTACAGAAACTTAGAACTTATGAGGTTCTCATGCCTAATCTATTCAAGTAAACTCAAGAACTCAATTCCTTGCAAAAATTTAAGCCTGCAGTCTGATATGCATGTTTTGTTTCTAAAACTGTTGTCCTCTTCTACCTTAGCAGGTGGTGAATTGTCACGCCTCTTATTTTAAGACGTCTAATTTACCTATGGTAATTGGAGCAATTCAGAATTTGAGATGTTCACAGTGATCATCTTCAGATGCAACCCTGCCCTTGTAGAGTTCTACTATTCAATGAAGCAAAAAAAGTGAGATCGGATGATCAGTTCTCAGTCAATACTTTTTCATATTAAAATAAGTCTTAGTATAGCATTGTACTAGAATTTCATATAATTATGCATTTTTTATTACTTAACTTACCAACATACCTGATCCCTTGTATCTAAATAAATAAAGCCAAGCTTTTTTTGCTATGAAGGTGAAAATTTTTTCCATTTGGAACAGTCGACATGGGCAGATCTAAGTGTGAATTTATATGCATTGACATTTGTTATTGTCTTTGGATGAGGTGTTTGATCAGTGATGCTAATGTGTGCTTTCATATCCCATGATAGTACGAGGTGGTGCAAATAGCTCACGATAGGGAGGAGAGGTGGTAGAGGAAGACGGGTGCACTGTCGTCATACTATCGATGGGGTTGACAAGAGATTGCGATTATATCCCACAAGGCATTTATTCCTTTATCCCATACACACAGGGTACTTCTCTTTATCACCCGGGACAAAATAATACTGCTAATATTGTAGATAATTCTACTTATCCTATAGATACTTTAGATGGTGATCCAGTATTAGATCATATATCAAAGACAAATCCTTGCATCCTCAAGGACAAGTGGGCTAAATCAAGGGACTCTAGGGCCTGCAGATCCATCAATAAGGCAAATATATCACTCAAAGGGTGGAAAGTATGTGATGGTTAAATTACTTTTAGTTTATAAAAATTACTAGTATTATATTGTGATATTATATAAATAATTATGTAGATTTCATGATCCTAAGATCACCAGAGCAATCACAGCTACAATTAAGGAGTTGTACTCCGATACATAGCCTATATGAAGTTTAATTGCAGAAGGTACCAAACATAAGATTTGGTACTAGTTTCAAGTAAGTTGTAAAATATAAATCTAAATATTTATGTTATGTAATGCAAATCACTATTATTCATTAGTTTGTATTATTTTATTAATATAATAATAGGCTAGATATACATGGATTCTAGAAATACATGCACAGATTCTTGAAGCGTATCATATGGCAACATCTGAAAAATTTAGAAGTATTGTTAATGAAGAATGAAAAAGAGCAAGAGATAAGGTAAAGGAGCAGAAGGGCTAGGATTATAAGTTTCCTATGGTGGAGTGCTTGCAAACAAAGATTGCTGAGATAGAAGCATAAGTTGAAGCACGAGTTGCAACTCAGATATCTCATATGTTTGAAGCTTGAGCACATTCAAGGGGCATTGAGGCACTACCTTCAGGCCAATTTTCGCCTTCCTATTCTAATACCAATAATTTTGCAGCAGCCGATTGACTAGACTTTTTATATATATGTTGTAGTTGATTGATATTTTGGATTTAATATTTATATATATAATGCACTTTTATAAGTATGTGGAAAATTTTTATTGTATGTTATTTGATATATTTTAATATATTGATAGTAATCATTATGTCATTTAATATGTAATTGGTTGAATACTATTAGGTGAATCTCTATATTTTGTTTTGTAAAATTTGAAAATTGGAATTCATTTAGGTTTGTAAATTTTTGATGGATTTCTGATAGATTTATGATAAGTTTTTTGTTAGTAAAATTTATGATAGATTATCCGTCAATGAATAAAAGGAAATTCAAATATAATAATGATAGATTTTTTATAGATATTTTATTAAAAAAAAATTTGATGGAAAATTTACAAGAACGAGGGCTAAGTTGTAAAAAAGTTTCTAATAGATAGTTTGTCAAAAATATTTTTGATGAACTATCTATTAGAAATTTTTTTACAACATAGCTTTTATTCAGATAGATTTTGTCAAAAAAAATTTTAACAAAATATTTGTCAGAATCATATCATTATTATGTTTGAGTTCTTTCTATTTACTGATAGATAATCTGTCAAAACTATTTTTGATGGATTATCTATCATAAAATACCATCAAAATAATATTTTCTGATGGAAAAATAATATTTATTGGAGAATGTAGAAAGCATTTTCTAATGGATTATCTTTCACAAATCCATCAGTAAATTTTCTGACAGATACAACCTGTCAAAAAAATTACTGACATGATTTTTTCTAACAGATGAGAAGTCAAAAAATCCATCAAAAATTTTTTTTAATAGATTTTATGAATTTTTTTTTTTATAGAATTATCCGTTAATGAAGCCCTTATTTCTAGTAGTACGGGAAATCTCAAGTGTTAGGTGGAAACAATGGCAAGTAAGCGTTCAAGGTAGGCTGTCCAGTATGGCATTGTAAGCTGAGGGGACCTTGACCACTGAAAAATGAAGCATCACCATGGCCTGCCTTGGCACCTTTCTAATAGTGACAGGTAGAGATATGACACCTGTTGGTGTGGAGTCCCTGTATCGGTCGGTCGGAGCTGCTGCATCACAGGATCGCTCCCTGGTTCACCTGCAAAATAGGTTCCTTGCCGGAGTCGTTCCGGCGGGGGACCTGTTTTGCAGGTGAACCAGGGAGCGGTCCTGTGGTGCGGTAGCTCCGACCGGCCGATACAGGGTGGGGGGCAACACAGTACTCTTTAGGCTCCCTCCTAAACAAGGGGAAGTAAGAAGTTCCTGATGGCGAGAGGAAGGACTCAGATAGCCTCCACAAGTCGAAGTTATGCTCCATCCCAAGGGGGCGCACCCCCGGGAGAGAACGACGTCCCACCTCCCACAGTTGTCGTGGGATTACAGTAATTTGAAGCCCTTGTGAACCAGGTTACCAACCTTACAGCCATGGTTCAAGACTTCCAGAATAAAGCTTTTTCGGTGGGAAACCCACCGGCCGCCTCCAGACATAACTCTCGGTCCCGAAGGAAAAGAGCCCCACGAAATGATTCCACACATCTCTCCCCCCGTTCTCGGCCCTCTCCTGAAGGCCGAACTTCGAGACTGCCTAGGTCCGCCGATTCCCCACAGAAAGGGAAAAGGTCTAGGAAAACTCCCTCACCCTCCTTCGAATACTCCACTTCCATAGAGAGGTCGTCGAAACATACTTCCGATTATGACGGGAGATTTAGAGCCATTGAATCGGAAATGGCGAGGGCACGAGAGCAGAGAATGCGGGATCTAAAGGATCCCGACGACTTGATAGTGGGTGATCGACGCCCATCCTACACCGATCGTATCATGGCCGAAGTCATTCCTCGGCACTTTAGGGTTTCCCAGATGGAATCCTACGACGGCACCTCCGATCCCCTCGACCACTTAGACAGCTTCAAGGCCCATATGATGATCCAAGGAGCTTCGGACGCGATGTACTGCCTCGCGTTCCCGGCTACCTTGAAGAAAGCCGCTTGGATGTGGTACTCGAGCTTGTGTCCAGGTACCATCGATTCTTTTTTCGAATTAGAGAAATTGTTTGTCTTGCATTTCAGGACCTGCCGCAAGATCTCCCAGAATACGGACACACTGTTCCTCCTTCACCAGAATGAGGGAGAAAGCCTGCGAGACTATATCTCCAGGTTTAATGCAGCCACACTTGAGATCCCCAATCTCAACGAGCATGTGGCCATATCCGTGCTAAAGAAGGGACTTCGTACATCCAAGCTTACTTTTTTCCTGGATAAGAAGTTTTCCAAAAGCTACGCTGAGCTCTTGTCGAGGGCTCAGAAATATGCCGATGCTGAAGAGCAAGCGGCCAACCGATGACTGATCGAAGGGAAACCCCCTTCAAAAAAGAAGAACAACAGGAGACAAGGTCCCCTGACCTCCAATAACAATAACAGCAAATATACGGACCGCCGAAGAAGTCCTCCCAAGCCCAGGACATCGGGAGGAAGATTCGACTCCTACACCCTCCTTAACCTTTCTCGAGAAAAGATCCTCATGGAGATAGAGAAAGAAAATTATCTCCAACAGCCCTGTCCCATGAAGGCTTCCTTTTCCGTAAGGAATAGGAACAAATATTGCCGATTCCACCGGGACCACGGCCACAATACTGAAGAATGCATCCAACCGAAGGATGCGATTGAGGACCTCATCAAAAGAGGATACTTGGGGGGTATATTGGTCGCCAAGGACCTCGGTCGTAAGCTACTGTTCCCCAGCCACCTCCTGAAGAGGCCGAACTACCAAATCAAAGGCCCACCAATGGAGGAGTAGGGATGATACATCGACCCATCGACTGGAGGAGGGATGAGGACGATGTCCCAAAGCGACTCAAGGATAATAACGCTATTCTCTTCTCCGATGACGACCTTGCGGGAGTCCGGCTCCCGCATGATGATCCCCTTGTAATCTCGGCCGTTGTGGCCAACTATGATGTACAGCGAATCCTTGTTGATAATGGAAGTTCAACTGATGTCTTGATTTACGATGCATTCTCTAAAATGTGTTTGCCTAGACATTAACTACGGAGATCCCCCATACCGCTCACTGGTTTCGGGGGCAACCAAGTTCATGCCGAGGAAGAAATAGTGTTGCCTGTGATCCTTGGTACTGAACCTCGACAAAAAACACTACCGATCAACTTCACGGTAGTCCGGACCCCTTCGGCTTACAACATCATTCTAGGGTGGCCTGTCTCGAACAAGTTTCAAACCGTGATCTCCTCTCATTATTTCCTGGTATGCTTCCTTACTAGGAATGGTGTCGAAGAAGCCAGAGGAGATCAGAGAGCAGCGCGGCAGTGCCTGATGATTCAGGACAAGCACTTCAATGATTCTACAACTCCGGATCTGCTAGATCTGAGGGATACAACTGCAGGCTTTGGTGAACCCATGGAAAGAACTATGCTGGTACCCTTGACAAAGAAAGATCCCACCAGAACCGTGCAGATCGGGAGTACACTTTATGAGGAAACCAGAACGGAGCTGATCCATTTTCTCAGAGACAACGTCGATGTCTTCACCTGGTCGGCTTCGGATATGCCCGGGATCCTGCCGAAGTAATCACTCATCGGCTGGAAGTACCCCTGGGTACAAACCAGTATGGCAGAAGAAAAGGAGTTTCGCTCTTAAAAGACAGAAAGCCGTGGACGAAAAAGTCAGCAAGCTCCTTAAAGCAGGGTTCATCCGAGAGGCCCACTATCCCGAATGATTGGCCAATGTGGTAATGGTGAAGAAAGCTAGCGGTAAGTGGAGGATCTGCATCGATTACATTGACCTCAACAAAGCTTGCCCAAAAGATAGCTTCCCACTCCCAAAGATTGATTAACTGGTCGATGCCATTGCCGGCCACCAATTGCTAAGCTTCATGGATGCTTTTTCCGGCTATAATCAGATTAGGATGGATCCACAGGATGAGGAGAAGACGGCCTTCGTCACTGACAAAGGTCTCTACTGCTACAAGATGATGCCATTCGGCCTCAAGAACGCTGGGGCAACATTTCAAAGACTAATCAACAAGATGTTTGAAAAGCAACTGGAAAGAAACATTGAAGCTTACGTCGATGACATGATCGTCAAAAGCCTCCTCCGAAAAGATCATATCCACGACTTGAAAGAGTCATTCAGTGCTCTGCGATACTACCGCATGAAGCTAAACCCGGCAAAGCACTAATCTGTTGGCGTGAAGTCCCTGTATCGGCTGGTCAGAGCTGCTGCACCACAGGACCGCTCCCTGGTTCACCTGCAAAATAAGTCCCTTGCCGGAGTCGTTCCGGTAGGGAATACTCCGATGCCTAAGTCAGAGGCGGATCCCAGCCACAAAATGGAGAAGATTCTCGAAAAGCAGAGGGAAAGGCTCTCTTGAATTCAAAGTATGCGTGTATGTATGTGTGCATACCTCTCTTGAGCAATTCTTCTTACTTCTATTTAAAAGGAGGCCTCCGGCCTGCGGCCTCGCTCTTCTCCAGCGATTACGGAGAGTTAATTTCTCCCCATGATTGATGATCGTGGATTGTCATTGAGCGGTTCCAGCCAGACCGGAGGCGTGGTAGCTGGAGTTGCGCGCCATGATCGTGGCATGGAGATAGTCGATAGTAACCGTTGATTACTTTGCCTATCTGGGCCAGATTGTGGTCCCATCTTCAGATTTTCTCTGTTTAGGAAGATTCTCGGTTGGAGATTTCATCCTCTGCATGAACCGAAGAGCATGTCTTCGGAAGTCGACGAGAAGCCTGGTATTCGGTTAGGGCCGAAGATGCCGAAGACCTTTTCCCCGAACCACTGACTTCGGACTAGGAAAGGTCAGGCCAACTACAGGTAACCCAAGACTTCTCATCGGCCTACAACATCTGAAGGCCAGATCTTCTGATGATGCCTTTGGCCCTAGCCGAAGACCAGGCTTCTCGTCGACTTCCGAAGACATGCTCATCGGTTCATGCAGAGGACGAAATCTCCAACCGAGAATCTTCCTAAACAGAGGAAATCTGAAGATAGGACCACAATCTAGTCCAGATAGGCAACAGTAACCAACGGTTACTATCGACTATCTCTATGCCACGATTATAGCGTGCAACTCTGGCTACCACGCCTCCGGTATGGCCGGAACCGTTCAATGACAATCCACGATCGCCAATCATGGGAAGAAATTAACTCTCCGTAATCGCCGGGAGAAGAGCGGGGACATAGGTCGGAGGCCTCCTTTTAAATAGCGGTAAGAAGAATTGCTCGAGAGAGGTATGCACACATACATACACGCATACTTTGAATTCAAGAGAGCCTTTCCCTCTGCTTCTCAAGAATCTTCCCCATTATGTGGCTGGGATCCGCATCTGACTTAGGCATTGGAGTGTCCCCTGCCGGAATGACTCCGGCAAGGGACCTGTTTTGCAGGTGAATCAGGGAGCGGTCCTATGATGCTGCAACTCCGACAGGCCGATACAGGGACTCCACGCCAACAACACCTTTTATAGATACCAAATCTCTGGAGAACCTAACCAAGTGAGAGTTGATTTTTAGAAGTTGGTCTTTTAGTAGATTTATTTTATAAAAGACATCATAAAACAAGATATATAATCAGCTTCCATTGTCACCCAAAATGTTCATTACGTTATAGTTAACAATGGTTAAGGAAACTATAATAGCATCATCATGGAGGGTCTAGATGCCTCAACATTGACATCTGAGAAGGAGATTATCTCCTTCAATCTTTTCTTCTTCGGTGCTTGAATTCCAGCCGGAGTTGTTCGGGCATAGGTCTTCTACATGGATGACATGATACCACCTATTTCGATACCACCTATTTCAAGTCCACACTTGATAGTTTTGATGACTCTAGCAATAGATCGGTTGTCAAGCAGTAGCTTGAGAGCAAGCTGCCCTCGACTAGAGTCATCTTGATATTATGGACAGCTGGCATAGGCATAAAGAAAGCCCCATTTGATAAGAGTTATGATCTCATGAATCAGTTGGTAGCAATCATTGGCATCGTGTCCATAGTGATGGTGGAAGTGATAGAACTTGTTCATATCTCTACAAGCATTGACTTCATTTTCTTTGGCCACTTGTTGTGTTTCCAATTCTTTATTTCTATTAGGATTTGTTTTTGGGAGGTGTTGAGATGTGTCTATCTCTTGAACCTCCAAGGAGGATTCCTGGCTTGCCAAGAGTTATCCACATTTTTCTTGGGCTTCTTGTAGGGCTCATCTAGGTCATCCCTAGACCTTTTATTATTCTTCTTCTTTCCAGCCTTCTTGCTGCGCCACTCTGCCATGGCCTCCTTAGCATTGATGCATTTGTCTACTCAGGTCAGGAGCTTAATGTAGTCTCTAGAAAACCTCTTCTTAAGGGAGAAGAGGAAGCAGCATGGCTTTAGCCCCCTCTTAGAGGCTGACATTACAATTTAGTAGTTCAAATCATTGATCTCTAGTATCGCTATGTTGAAGCAGCTAACAAAGTCTTAAAGGGATTCATCATCCCTTTACTTGATGGTCAAGAGGGTGTTGGATACTCTTCTTTACTTTTGGTTGCTCTTGAATTGAACATCAAGCCTAGCATACCACATTCAGGAGGCCTTCCGAAGAGTAGCTGGAAAAGCCTTGTATAATACTAAGTTGGGGGCCATCTAAAGCATCATAAGAGCCTTCTAGCTCCCCAAATGGTCGTAGGGATTTGTGGTGCTATCGTATGTGTCCAACTGTAGCATCTTGAATCGAGAAGGGATGGGTTCCTCAATGATCCTCACTAAGAATGGAGGCTTGGTGGAAAACTTTAGATCACTCCCCAGGACTGGTTGATGTGGTCAGAGCAACTCAAGGTATTGCTCCACCTCTTGTAGCTTTTAATTGAAGTCGTCTCATCTCAAGGGAGCCTTCTCGAGTCAATGGGATAAGGATCCACCAACGGTACGTAGAGTTTTACGAAGAAGAGGAGGAAGTGGAGGGTGAGTACTCCTTACCTCATCCTAAGCTCCAAGCAAAAGAGTGGTGGCTACAAGGTGCTTTCCTTGGACTCTATGGGCGAGGATGGCGATGGTGAGAGGCCCGCTATATGCTCTGATGAGAGGATCGATGCCCATGGGGAGCTCTCTTGAAGTTGAGGGAATATGAGTGATGACTCCACTCTAGACTTCATGGGGAAGGTGGAAGACTTAGCTATGCCAAACTCCATAATCACCCGGTACATGGGTCTCCCACTGCTATTGCGTAGCCGCATACTATAAGCCTTCCACTATTAATTGTGGTCAATGTTTGGACCTCCTGTAAAAGGAGTTGGAATTGATCGGTGGTGACTACCAAGATTGTCTACACCTCTAGAGAAGGTAGAGCTCTCTATGGGCTATTGATCGAGCCATCAGATTGTAGGCACGTTGGGATGAGTGGCGAATGGCATTACTTGTGCCTTCTTGGATCTCATGCTGGTTATTATTGAGCAGAACCCTTGATGATGGGATCAGGATCCTTTCTCTAGTGCCAATCTATTTCTATTGATCGATTCAACTTAGGCTGATGAGCTAGAGAGCTAGATGAGGTGGTCAAGGGATCCTAGTAGCTGACCGAATATCTTGAAGCAATTGATGGTGGCTAAATCTTCTCTCCAATGCCTAAATTGGCCTTGAAATAGTACAAGCAAAGGAAATCTACTTGCCAGAGATTTTTCAATGAGAAACTTTTCGATACCTAACTCAGATCACCTCAAAGTACAGAGGAGGTTCTAAGTGAAAGGCAAGGAGAGAGAGAATGTGATTTAGATTAGTGTGTTTCGTGAGAGAGAGAGTGTGAGCTCAACTACCCTCTGCTCTGTACTTAATGTAGACTTAACTTTAGACACATTTAGGCTTACTTGGAGGACCCCCGATAGTGCTTTATATAGGCGGGGGCTCGAGTCCATCGTGATCAGAATCTTAGGACGTGCAATGGAGGCCATTGAGGATAATTACTCGCACATATAGAAGATATGATGAGATACATATGATTATGAAGTTCGTTCTGCCTTTATGGACCAACTGTAATCAAATGGTGAGAGATTTGAACATCTTTATATGCCTTTCGGAGTGGCCATGTTGTGAGAATTGGTTGCTGAGATGAAGACTTTATGGCTAGTTTGTGATGGGCTTTGATTAGCCGATTGTATCATTTCTTAGAGGATTGTCTCGAGGAAAGGCATCAATTCACTTATTGGTTAATTTGGACATAGGTCAAGCATCTCAAGTTGACTCTACGATGACATATCCCTTTGAAACCTCATCTAAAAATGTCCCACAATGTACTGCAAGCTTCGGAACAAAAAGAAAACAAATGGAGGAAGCA
Organism: Areca catechu; assembly: GCA_021397845.1. Taxonomy (NCBI): domain Eukaryota; kingdom Viridiplantae; phylum Streptophyta; class Magnoliopsida; order Arecales; family Arecaceae; genus Areca; species Areca catechu. The sequence continues at coordinate 199,371,100 of CM038039.1, read as the reverse complement.
GGTCATATATGTTTTACTTCGCGGATTAGTATTTCGATAAGACAGACCCAAGATAATCTACATGATGGTACCTTAATGCGTCAAATACAAGACACCACACCACAAGGCCATCACAGCTCAAGAGCAACCTTGCATGTAGCGAGGGAAAGATATAAATAAGCACAGTCATTGACACCCAGAGATGGAAGTATCTACTACTATCCTCTGTTCCTCATAAATTGGACTTGTTGAGAACCTGTATCTAACATTTGTAAATTTGGGTGCCGCGAACTTGCAATAAGGCTTAGAGAGTCAAAAATCACATATTTGTATTGGAAGTTTAGATTTCTCTTTGTTTTTTCAAAAAATTCAAAGATGTGCCCTGACAAACTAGCAAACCTCTCTATTTGTGGCAGATGGGATAAAGATATTCTAGGAAATGTTCCATTATGGTATGTTGTTGCATTGCAATGAAGTTTGGACATTTAGCAAGCTGCGAGTACAATAATTCATCAAGGCACAATTCCTCCCTAGGCAATAACTGGGGTTAGGTTCTCCTAACTCTCTACTCAAAATAATGCCTCCACAGGCCAATAGCTACATTTTCTTCTCATAATTCCAGCATGGTACAGATTGCATAAGACAATTTTTAATATCTTGTGCTGCTTGAGGAAAGAGTAAATATAGATAATTGTATTGCCCAAAAAGTAGAGTTCTTTGGAGTCTCTTGAAGTTTGGAGAGTCCATCCATGGCAGCCATTTTCTAAACCATGTACTGGTCTTCCCCAGCTTAGATGCATTCCACTGTTTCCTATTACAACAAATTGGTATATTTAGATAAAGATGTAATATTAGCCATCTATCAATCAATTGACAAAGACAATGTCAAAATTTTAGAATTGTCATCCATTGTAATACTCAAATGAGAAGAGCAACAAAGGCATTGCAGATATAAAATATAAGAGCTGACAAAATGTTATTCCATGAATAACTTTCTATTTAGTCCAAAGAAACATGAGCTATGACAATTTAAACTTTCCGGAAAGTCATAGATTCGTAGCTTCCTAGTTCCCATTCTTCTTATCTTATATAGGAAGTTGAATTCCTCTATAACTTTAATGAGATGCCATTCCTGTTTTTCATTTCTAGAACCTGGTCACAAGCAAAGAAATAGGATCACATATGTAAGCATCAGGATTAAGCATAAAAAATGGCACAATAAGTGATAATTCTGCATCACTATGGACTTGTAGATAGCAACATAAATGACCATGGTTCTTCTAAGCTTCTGCATCATTGGCAAGAGATATACATAGATAAGTGGATCACTCGAAATTAAATATTCATTATATTTGAAACAAAGGTGCATATTGCAGGTAAATCCAACAGGACTTGTGGTAAATGCTGCAGAGTTATGATGTATAACAAAAGTCTCAACCATACATCGCAATTATTAAGATAAAACATTTTATAGCTGAAATAACAATAAGAAGAGCATTTTCTTTATTTAGTTATTTTATTATTTTTATAAATTTTATTATTTTTTTGGCCAGCAGTTGTTAATGCAATTGGTTGGCTTTACCCTAAATGCTTACCCCTTGGGAGGTCTAGGCTACAAATCCTAGGTATTGCTCAAAAAGAAAGGGCACATACTTCCCTTCAGATAACTTACAAGCAGAAAGGTGAACCTGCTTTTGATTGCTCAAAGCATCATAACTTATTGTTCAGCAAGCATACATTATAAATATTGCAAATTTGATGTTGACTTAAAATGCTTGACCTCTTTTATTTTGGTCAAGCAAACATTCTTATGCTTAGAAGCAAACATTCTTTTGTAAAGTAGTCATTTGGCAGCTCTAGTATGTCAAATCCATGTCCATTAAAGTCATTGATCACATCTTAGGATATAATATTTTACTTCTGGATGCAAGTGATGGATGCTCGCTACATTTATATCTTCGTTGTGACAAGTTTTGGGTTTCAGTATGAGGATTTCTAAAGCCAGAAAGCAGCCATCGACCCTGTTAGACAGCCCTTGTTGTAGGAACCGAACAGCCGCCAAGTTTTTGAGGTTTCTAATGTGTGCCACAAAGAATTCTTCTTTAACAGATTATAGCTTCTCTGATGTTGATAATAATTTGTGAATTCCCCTTGTCACTTGTCATTAATTAGAAACCAAATCCACAAGGGTAGATGTAGTCATCAGTAGCTAAAGAAAATTAAAGATCCAATTGCCAAGTTCATTGGCTAAAAAGAAGCTTAGAGCCCCTGTTCCTCTAGATCATTTAGATGCTCTGCTTAACAATTCTAGCAAATTTTTCCTTGGAAAAATAGATGTAGCAAACATTTTACATCATTAGAGTCAATCAACATAAACTTCAATGCTTGTATCAAGGGAATAAAGGGTTCAGCTGCTGCTATCGCCATGTAAAGATGTCACAACTTGTCTCGAAAAGTTATGAAAGTAAAGAGACATAAATTGAAGACAGGTCAAGGCAGGATATACACCTGGAAAGAACTGTAACCATGGTTGAAAGGGAGCACGGAGGAGGCATGGATCACTGCTACTTTAGGGCATCTCGGAATGGCTGCTGGTCGTGGTGTCGTTGAAATTTGCAGTGAAGCTGTAGGGGTACTTGTTATAGCAGACATGCGCCGATCTATCCGGTGAGCATGCATGCACCAGCTGGATGCTTTTGATTGTTGGCCACTCCGGGCTGCGACGTCGGGAAATTTTTCTTACCAGTTCTGTGCTGCACCGGATCTCCAGCCACTCCAGCTTCTCCAGATGTGCTGTCTGTATTCTTTTCCTTTTCCTTGTACCTCCTTGCACCTTTTTCAGTAAGAATGAGGGGAGTAATTTCATGTCATCATCGACCAGTTTCAGCAATCTCAAAGATTGAAGATTCTCCACCACATGCAATTTCCGGCAATACTTTAACCTCGAGGATTGTGAGCGCAGGGAGGTCTGAAACTTTCTCCAAGTTGGGACTGTTCTCTATATACAATTTTTCAAGCCGAAAGAGGTTCTCGATCGTTGTTAGGCTGCCGGCATTTGAGATCGTCAATTTTGTCAGGGAGCTTGCGTGGAGACCATCGGGAAGAGACATCAAGTTGGAGCAGTTACAAATGGTCAATTTCTCTGGACATGGCATTGCATTTGGGAGCTCACGGCCGAAATAACCATAGATATACGGTTCTTTTAGGGAACGTGGAGGCTGGAGCTCTTTAAACACCTCCTCGATTCTCCTCATCTCCGCTTCGCTGGGTTGAGGGCATGGCGTGCACCACCTTAGAGAGAGGGTATCAAGCTTGTGCTTGTTACCAAGTTTGGCTGCTCTGGCCTCGGAGCTGCTGGATATACACTCCAACCTCTCGATTGAGAGTTCAGTGAGACATGACAGGGATCCCAATTCTTCGATGGTGCACCATCCCTCTTCCCGGTTTCTTTGCAGCCTAAATTCTGTCAGTTTATGAAGATTTTGAAGCCTTATTAGCCCTGTCGGCATCCCGTCCAGCCCCGTATCCTTAAAATCGAGACTCCTAAGGTTGGTTAAATTCATGATACTGTTGGGAAGACGACGAAGGGACTGACTGAGCCAGATTTTCAAGAACTGGAGATTTCTGAGATTTCCTATTGATTCTGGTATCGCGCTTATCTTGGTCTCCGAGATATTTAGGTACCTCAGGTGTATGAGTTTACCCAAAGAATCTGGCAACCTTTGAATTTCTGAGAAAGATATATCCAACACTCTTAAACGACAAAGTTTGTTAAAAACAGCATCCATCCGAGTTTCAGCCATCAAGCTCCCCATCGACACTAGAGTCCTCAGCGAGTCCTGTTTTACGAGGGCATCAAGGACATCCGCCATTTGATTTTATGTAATTTCATGATCCCGCACATTAACACGGCGCAGCTTCATCGGCCGGTTACTGCTGCCTACTTCGTGCACGTTCGTGACAACCATGATCTCATCTCTCGCCAGATACCTAGCAAGACAGTGTAGGAGGTCATGCATTTGGCATTGATCCTCATGGTCGGAATGTTGCTTGAGAAGAGTTTGCCCAATCAATTCATCGTAATACCCCTCTGCTATCTCTTCCATCCTCCGACACCCCTCAGCTTTCACAAATCCCTCAGCAATCCAAAGTCGAGTAATATTATCCATAAAGATTGTACAGCCTGCAGGAAATAATGAAAAGTATCGAAAACATTGCTTCAAGTAGCTTGGCAGGTCTTCATAACTCGAATATAATGCTTCTTTAACCTCCTCTGGAAGCCAAGATGCGGACCGTGCAGTGCTTTCAAGAACTTCATTCCAATCACTTCTGGACTTCTCCTTCGTGCATAGAACCTTTGCAATCGCTTGTATGGCTAGAGGAAGGCGGCCACATTTGTCAACAATCTTCATCCCTATGTCCTTGAGATGCCGGATCTCTCCCTCCTCTCCCGTTAAGACCACCCTCTTACAAAGCAATGACCAACCATCTTCTAAAGACAGTTTGTCAACGTGCTGGATGTGCTCTGCGAACATCTGCTTTGCGATCCCTACATTTCTTGTAGTGACGAGGATCCTACTGCCAGTAGCACAACTTTTTAATGTATTACATGACAAGTCCCACCAAACCTTTTCAGTCCAAACGTCGTCAAGAACAAGAAACAACTTCTTACACCTAAGATTGCTCTCGACTTTGGGCTCAAGCGAGGACTTACTCTGACCACTAGCACGAGCTTTCTCGTTGCCGTCCAAGATTTCTTCCAGTAACTTCATCTGATCAAAATCTTTCGTTACGCAGATCCATCTCTTCATCAAGAACTCCTTCTGAATCCTCTGGTTATTATATATCTTTTTAGCAAGTGTGGTCTTGCCAATCCCCCCCACACCCACAATTGCGAAAATAAAAATGTTTCTCCGTCTGTCATCCTTAATTAGCAAATCAACCAACCTCTGAGTGTGCTTTTCGATTACAGATCCTACAATATCAATCTCACCTACCGGAGATGTCTTGCGACTAACTTTATATGTCACTTCCTGCTTGTCATGGGAAGTGAGTCCAGACCTCCGCCTCCAAAGTTCCTCAAATTTCTGATTGTGTTCTCTAATTTTCATGCCAATATGATGATCCTTTAGGATCCCAAAGTGAAAGAGAGACCGGCAGCGTACCAACGAAGCGTACCAAGGTCCTCCGCTACGGTTGTCGTCTTCGATGTGACAAAGATCGAGGGTGTCGTCGATGTCATACATAACATCCTTAAGCTCCTTGAGCCAGCCATTGAAGGCATCATCATTGTCCCTCTTCCTCTCTTCATCGGCAAGAACTTTGCTAATCATTTGGAACCTGTCCTCGAGCTTTTTGATCCGACCACGCACACCAAAGAGCATTTCAGCCTTTTCCTTCGCAAAATCGAATAATAGTTCACGAAAATTGGGGACGAAGGCACTCAATATCATCGCCATCTTCAACCTAGACTAGTTGGGATGGCGAAGGGAAGAGATAGCTAGGTCCGGTTTCTCTCACAAGCTATCAGTGACCATGTCCCGGGAGTCGATGCAGCAATCTAATATGAGATAAGAACTACGGCACTGACTCCAATCAGGATCCTCTGCGGTGCATGTTTGCACCATACAGAACTGTCTAGCATTTGGTCACCGCCACATCATCCATCACAGAAACAGCCAGATCAGGTGGTGGCAACTGAGGGCTGTACGGTGCCAAACATGCACCAAGGATTCACACTCGACTCGATATATTACCCGCAAAAGAAATTCTTAACCACTCCTTCCCACCATTCAATAAAGCCCGGTCGGCACGGCACTGTTGGAAAGAGACAAATCATCAACTTAATGCATGTTAGGCTACTTGCAAAAGAAAGTGTTCCATTCCACAAATCTAGACGAGTCATAAACTTATCTTTCATATACTATGAATAAGTATTGTTAATCCCAGTGCCTATTAACGGCAGTCACAAATATCATCCCTCTTCTTATCCCTAGATGGCAGTGGCTTTAGAAAACAACGTCATTTTTTTTTTTTTTTTTGTATATAATAACACCGGGCAAAGTACGAGGGCAACATGTGAACATCAATTTGTTCGCATATATTGCTGTCAAATTTTTTGGACCGGATTCTTTCAGCTTGGCTGGAGCGCTCCTCTCCCGGTTCCTACAAAGAAATCCCACAGACCGGTGGCGTTCCGATGGGGACACTCTGATGGCTAAGTTAGCGGGGGTCTTAGAGCAACAGAATGAAGGAATCCAAAAGGAGATAGATCATGGAGAAGGAAAAATTTTCTTACCACTCGGAGTCCCCCATTTACCTTATATAGGCACCGAACGTTACCAGAAGCTGTTAGGAACTAGGCTGGAAATGTCCGATCTGTCTCTTGAAGAATCAGGGTAGTGGCCGGGTGGCACCAGGACGTGGCAACATCGTGGGATCTGTTATAACAGAATTTTGGTATCAGCTGAAAGGGGCTTCTGGAACCTTCTGATTAGTATGGGTCTGGCTGAAGTAGGTCAGTTGGACCTCGAATGGATCGGCAGGACTTCAAGTAGATCAGCATGACCTTTAGTGGGTCGTTCGGACCTCTGATGGAGTGGGTCGGTCGGATCTCCGGTAGAGTGGGTTGTTCGGACCTCTGATGGAATGGGTTGTTCGGACCTCTGGTGGAGTGGGTCGGTCGGACCTCTGCTAGAGTGGGTCGTTCGGACCTTTGTTGGAGTGGGTCGGTCGGACCTTAAGCCGGTCCACTGAATCTTTGGTCCGGTTCAGAGAAAAGCTGATTGGGTATAATAGTTGCCCTCATTGCTCTTGGCCTTCGAAGGGACCTGCAGCCTCGAAGGACGAGAGCATCATTTCTTACTTAATGCGTCTGTCCTTGGGATGATCGCGGATCTAATCAGGCATACTGCGTCTGGTCGCGTCCCACTCCAGAATCCTGCGCTTGGAATAGGTGTCAGCCCCGCGTTGGAGGGGGGAGGTAGTTAATGCAGATGGGGTGCAATGATGAGCGTCCAACCTGGCCCGCCCGACCGTCGGGCTTCGGATGCAACCAATGCGACATGGCGACATCTGGGCGGTTGGCACTGCATTTGGGATGAGCTCTCCGCCACTGATCTAGCGACTACATGGATTGCAGCTCGAACGTGCTTCCTTCCATTGCATCGGCTTCCCCTACGTGGGGAGTTGCACCGCTTGATGGTTGGATCGTGGCACTCGAATGGTGGAAAACGGTCCTTCTAGGGACTATAAAAGGAGGCATTGAGAGCTCGGGGGGAGCTTCCTACTACATCCGTGCTTGAAGAGAGAGAAAGAGTGTCTTCTTCCTTCCACTTCCGTCTTCTTAGAAACTTATTTTTCAGGTTAGTCTTCCCCCCTCCTCTTTAACCTTCATTAGAATGGCCTCCGGTAGCCTTAGTTCCAGCCATAGGGAGAGGGAGGCAGGCCCCAGCGAGATTCGGTTTGAGATGACACGGGAGAGGGTAGAAGCCCTTAGGGTTAGATACAACATACCTTCAACCCTACATCTTACCATCCCAGACCGAGAAGGAAGGGTGATCGGACCGTTGAGGCCGGGAGCCCTCCCGATGTATGAAGACTACTTTAAGGCTGGCCTTAGATTTCCACTCTGCGACTTCTTTGTCGAGATCTTCCATTTGTATAGGATTACCCCTATGCAGCTGACCCCGAACAGCATTCGGGTGATCAGCTGCTTCATGATTCTATGCCGTAAAGCCAGAGCCGAACCTAGGACTTCTCTTTTTACCAATTTCTTCCTCCTGAAGAGGGACTTCAGGAGCCGGGAATGGTGGATGATCAGTCCCCATCCTAGGCGAAGAATTTTAGGAGATCTTCCGTCGGCTATCCACGGGTGAAAATCCCGGTTCTTCTACGTGGATAGCCTCCGACCTTGGGGTTTCGAAGTACCGTGGAGGGAACCAAGGCCGAAAGCCACCGATGGAAGGGCAGTGCTTATAGCCGACCAGGTCGATTTCAATGAGATGGAGGGAGTCGGCCCCACTATGGTTCTAGAGCTGCTTCAGGAGGATAGTCTCCAGTTGGCCGGAATCAGCCGCCACGAAAGCTTAGGTAGGATAGAAGCCACTGTCGTTGGTTCCTTTTGTACTTTACAAATTTTATCTTTTTTTGCACTCACTTTGGTTTTATCCCTGCAACAGGAGATAAGATGAAGCCCGACATGGCCAAGGTAGCAGAGTGGGCGGCAAAGAGGAGGGCTGCCCAGTCCGTGGGGTCGATCGTGATCAAGCCGAAGAAGCAACAGGTGGAAGAACGACTCGCAACAGTTGTGTCAGTGGACTCCGACGAGGACGACATACCTCTGTCGGAGCGACTGCCGACTGGCAGCGAGGGCATCGGGGCATTCATCCCCTATCGGGCAGTCGGTCTCCCGACCGGAGCAAGAGTCATCAGAGCTGATTGGTGCGGCGACGGCTCTAGCCTTATCATCAACAGGGCCAACGGAAGCGGCTCCCCCTATGGACAAAGGGAAGGGAGCAGCCGAAGGGGAGGAGGCCGACGACGTCCATTTTGAGACATATTGGCACTGGCGCGCCCTCCATAACTTGGGGCATGCCAGAGAGCTACTCAGGGGGTCCATATCGGAGGCCAACTGGGAGGAGTCCAGTCGGAGGAAGTTGAACGATGTGGGAAGGAAGCCTACCGCGACATGATGAGGGTAGGTCATCGTTCCCATACCTTCTTCTTTCCATTGTTCCTTCTCTGTGCATGATTAATTCAAATTTTCATTTGCAGCTTATCCATGGGATCTCGTTGATGGACGACGGACTCGACGAGATGCTATACGCAGCACAGGCCACGGCCAAGAAGGCCGAAGAGTCGGAGGCGGCCAAAAGGATGGCTGAGGAGAGGCTATCGGCCAGTCAGGCCGAAATCGAATCTTTAAAGAAGCAGGTAGAAGACCTGCAGATCTAACTGGCCGACCGAGGGGCCAGGCTAAAGAAAAAGAAGAAGAGGGTGAGCTCTCTAGTCCGTCGGCTGAGCGTGGAGGAGGGACAGTCCGCCGAGGCCGAGAGGAACTCTCGAGCTCACGAGGCCGAGAGGAACTCTCGAGCTCACGAGGCCGAGAGGAACTCTCAAGCTCACCAATCTGTGGCGGCAAAGTACATGGGCCTGCTAAAGGAGGCCAAGGAGCAGGCGGTGAAGGCGGTCGGCAATGCCGTGGTGGAATACAAGGCTTCCACCAGCTTCGACGAGGAGATGGAGGAGGCCGGGATGGTCAGCTTCGACTACGGCTATGAAGATTGCCAGAAGAAGGTGGCCGATGCCTTTCTGGAGCTTGATATGTCCGCCCTATAGCTATCGCCGCTAGTGGGAGAAGGAGCAGGCCCGACCTACACCAGGATCGATGCCCAGGCTGCTGTTGACACAGGAGGGGTAGGGGCCCCGTCAGACACCAGAGCCGATGCCCAAACTATTGCCGATGCGGGATCGACGGATGCCTCGATCGGGACTTCGGGTGTGGTGCAGGAGGCCAAAGCCGAAGTTCCTCCTATGTACTCACAGGGCCAGACTTAAGATCATTTGCAAAAGTCTGCCTTGTTTTTTGTAAAGAATGTTTGTCAAGAAATGAAAATGTTTCTTCTTTTGGCATGTGTCTTTAGTGTTCATCTTTCTGAATGTGGAACGGTCGGCTTGGTCCGAATTCATTTCTCTTAAAAATATTTCTAAGTGTTGAACAGTTGGCTCAGTCCAAACCCAAGTCCTTAGAAATATTTCTAAGTGTTGAAGGGTCGGTTTAGTCTGAACCCTTAAATTGGTTGCTTACAAGGTAATCCCTCAAATGCTTAAGGATTCCAAGTAAAATTTTTCGAGCGAGGTCAGATTTTTGAGTGGGCTGTCATAGAGCCTCTACTAACCGGGGTCGAACTTTCGGTGTGGGCTACCCTAGAGCATTTTTGCCGACCGGGATCGGACTTTCGGTAGGCTGCCTTAGAGCCTTTTGCTGACCGAGGTCGGACTTTCGATGGGATATCTTAGAGCCTTTGCCAACCGAGGTCGGACTTTCGGTGGGCTGCCTAAAAGCCTCTGCTGACCGGGGTCGAACTTTCGATGGGCTTCCTTAGAGCCTTTGCCAACCGGGATCGGACTTTCGGTGTGGGCTACCCTAGAAACTTTGTCGATCGGGGTCGGACTTTCGGTGGGATGCCTTAGAGCCTCTGCCGACCGGGGTTTGACTTTCGGTATGGGCTGCCCTAGAGCCTCTACCGACCGGGGTCAGACTTTTGATGTGGGCTGCCTTAGAGCCTTTGCTGACTAGGGTCGGACTTTCGGTGGGCTGCCCTAGAGCCTTTGCCGACCAGGGTCGGACTTTCAATTGGCTATCCTAAAGCCTTTGCCGACCGGGGTCGGACTTTTGGTGGGCTGCCTTAGAGCCTTTACCGACGGGGTCGGACTTTCAATGGGCTGTCCTAGAGCCTCTATCGACCAGGGTCGGACTTTCGATGTGGACTGTCTTAGAGCCTTTGCCGACCGGGGTCAGACTTTCGGTGGGCTGCCCTAGAGCCTTTATCGACCGGGGTCGGACTTTCGATGGTTGCCTTAGAGCCTTTGCCGACCAGGGTCGAACTTTCAGTGGGCTACCCTAGAGCCTTTGCTGACCGGGATCGGACTTTCGATGGGCTGCCTTAGAGCCTTTGCTGACCGGGATCAGACTTTCGATGGGCTACCTTAAAGCCTTTGCCGACCAGGGTCAGACTTTCGGTGGGCTGCCTTACAGCCTCTGCCAACCGGGGTCAGATTTTTTTGTGAAATGAATTGTTGCCTTCGTTGATAATACTTGCGAAGGTTGTCTACATTCCAAGGATGCGCTACTTGATGTCCATCCAGGTACTCGAGTCGGTAGGTTCCAGCTCGGATCATTTCAATTATCCTGTAGGGGCCTTTCCAGTTGGGGAAGAGTTTTCCTTGTTCGGTCAGCCTGGATATTTCAGTCCTCCGTAGAACCAAGTCTTCGACCCTGAAACTTCGAGCCTTGACTCGAGAGTTGTAATATTTGACCATCCTTTGGTGATATGTCACCATCTTCAGACCAGCTTGGAGTCGGGTCTCCTCGAGCAAGTTCAGGTTAATTCTTCTTTGCTCAGAATTAGCTGGCTTGGCGAAATGATCGATCTGAAAGGATTGCAGGGAGATTTTCACAGGTATGACTACCTCACTTCCATAGGTCAGATTGAATGGAATTTCTCCAGTTGCCATCCGGGAGGTAGTCTGATAGGCCCAGAGCATCGAATGAAGTTCTTCTGCCTAGAGTCCCTTAGCATCGTTCAGTCGGGTCTTCAATCCATGCAAGATCGTCCGATTGGAAATTTCGGCTTCTCCGTTGGATTGGGGATGTCCGATTGAAGTTAGCCGATGAAAAATATGGTATTACTGGTAGAACTCCCGAAATTTTGGGTTATCAAACTGTCTTCCATTATCGGTGATGATTGCATGTGGTATGCCAAACCGAAAGATAATGTAGTTCCAGGCAACATTTTTCACTTTCATTTTTGTGATTTGTGCCAGCGGCTCAGCTTCCACCCATTTGGTGAAGTAGTCGATAGCTACAATCGAGAACTTCCGTTGTCCGAAGGCTAGCGAGAATGGCCCAAGGATGTCCATTCCCCATTGTGCGAACGGACAAGGGGTGGTCAGCGAGGTTAGCTAACTAGCCAGTCATCTCTGAATGTTGGAATATCTTTGTCACATGTCACATTTTTTGACGAAGTCCGACGCGTCCTTCTAGATGGTTGGCCAATAATAACTAATATGGCAAGACCACTAACATGGAACGCTTGACAGATGCCACGTCGAAAAAGGCTGCCACGGTGGACACTCCTTCTCGGACTCCTTCGCCGGGTTGAGCTCCTTCGGCATATCCGAGCGGCCTGCTGAAGATGAGCTCCGTCCTCCACTAGATCGGGTCCCGCAAACCCGGGGCGCTTAGGCCAGAGTCGAGCCCTTCCCTCCTTCTCCAGGTCGAGCCTCTTCGAGGTCGCGCCCCCTCGAAGTCGAGCCCTATCCTCCTCCTCCAGGTCGAGCCCCTCGAAGGCTAGTGCCCCCTAGGCCGGAGTCGGGCTGCAATGCCCTCCGCCAGGTCGAGCCTCTTCGAGGTAGCGCCCCCTCGGAGTCAAGCCCTACCCTCCTCCTCCAAGTCGAGCCCCTCAAAGGCTAGTGCCCCCTGGGCTAGAGTCGGGCCGCCGATGCCCTCCGCCAGGTCGACCCTCTTCGAGGTCGAGCCCCCTCGGAGTCGAGCCCTGTCCTCCTCCTCCAGGTCGAGCCCCTCGAAGGCTAGTGCCCCCTGGGCCGGAGTTGGGCCGTCGATGCCCTCTGCCAGGTCGAGCCCTGCCCTCCTCCTCCAGGTCGAGCCCCTCGAAGGCTAGTGCCCCTTGGGCCGGAGTCGGGCCGCCGATGCCCTCCACCAGGTCGAGCCTCTTCAAGGTCGAGCTCTCTCGAAGTCGAGCCCCCAGCTCTTCAGTTCGGTCCCCACCTTGGACAAAGGCACTAGCCACCCAGGGGGGGCGAAGTTGCCCTCCCAGGACGTCGGAGAGCAACCCAAGGATCACGAGGAAGTCCCCTTCAAGCTATAATCACTATCTGCAGCTGCCACTTACACCAGAAGATGAAGAAGCACATTGATCAAGGTGCCACGCTCTCCACCAATCGCTTGTACCACCCAGAATGGGGAGCCAGCCAGAAGGCACGAATCCCGGGGGTGGTGGCCCGTCGATCAAGGCTCTGCCAAGTTTCCCGGAATGGGGCGACCAAAGGGAATGTCAAAATGCATGGTAGCTTCCCTTGCCACGTGTCAGGAAAGATGTCCCATCCATGGCATGGTACCTCGTCGCACGCGCCCGCCAGTACGAGGGAGATCCCGAGGCAGGCCAAGCTAGAAAACCCAGCAAGTGTAAGCCAAAAAGAGAGACGACACTCGGGCAAGTAAGGGAGGGGAGGCCATACTGGAGTAGCACTCTCCACCTCGGCCGTCATCTCTCCCAGCACACCCACACCCCTATTCTCATGCCATTCACTCCTCCTCACGTGGTGCCTATCTTGGGGCTCGACCAGGAGGACCTGTTCCCCTGGATCATCATTGACTTGACCGTCGGAGTGCCCCCACCGGAACCCTCAGCCCGGGTCTCTGATTTATGTTTTGCAGGGTCCCGCGGAGCATCCCATTCCCGAAGAGATGAAGGGCGATCCAACCCAGCGGGTAGCTATGAGCCACGAAGATCTTGGCATCAATAGATTGGCACACCAGGTAGGGGGAGGAACAATCTTTGACCCAACCCAAGCCCCTTGTAAGCAAGTCCATCGGGAGGATGGTAATGATGCGAGCGAGAGAAGCCTCCACCAGCCGTGCGGGAGAGTCCCCTTCCCGAGGAAACCCGTGCGATCCAAAATGGGACCGCCCGCTCTAGCTCAACCACCCCTAACAGAGTCTCAGCTGGTGGCACTCACCCAGCAGATGTAGTTCTTGCTATTACAGTGCGCCAGCTCCAGCACCAGCAACGGTCCTTGGCTACCCATCAGTAGCCAGGGACCCCCGCGACCCATGCCACTGCATCCTGCGATAGCCTACGCTCCTTCCAAGGGAGGCCTTTGTAGCCGCGGGCCATCACTGACCATCGGGATAGCCACCAGACTCCGGCAAAGAGACAACGAGCCAAATCCCCCGATAGGGAGAGCCGGTCCCTAACCCTCAAGCGGGTAGCAGCCAAATCTCGCCGGGGTCAAAAAGACAAGACCCCCCTCCATGGACATCGTGCACCCATGTCACCTTCTGCATCTCCCTTAGCGAAAGGTTCTACTTACAAAGCCATCAGGCGCATGACGAAGAAGTGCCTGGAGGAGCATGACCGCAAGCTGGTAGAGTTATCCCACCAGTTTGCTAGTTTACCAGGCTCCACGAGCGAGCCTGCGAGCTACGACGCCCGTCCGCCATTCTCTCGAGACGTCCAAGAGGAGATGATCCCAGATCGGCTCCGTATGCCACAAGTGGATCCCTACAATGGGACGACCGATCTCCTGGATCACCTTGAGAGCTACAAAGCCCTCATAAAGGTCCAGGGGGTGACCGACGTCCTTCTCTGTGTCACCTTTCCTACTACTCTCCGGAAGGCTGTCCGGGTGTGGTTCACCCATCTTGAGCTAGAGAGCATCGGCTCTTTTGCTCAGCTGGGGCAGAAGTTCATGGCCCACTTTGATGCTTGCCGGAAGATGCCGCGAGAGGCAGACAACCTCTTCTCCATCAGGCAGCAGGATCGCGAGCCCTTGTGGGACTATATGTCCCGTTTCAAGGCTGCCATGCTGGAGATCTACAATCTTGATGAGCCAGTCACCATGCTGGCACTAAAGCGAGGGCTCAGGACCTCCCGCCTGACTTACTCGCTTGACAAGAAACCCCTAAGACTTACTCCGAGCTCCTTCTCCGAGCTCAGAAGTACATCCGTACCGAGGAGGTAGATCGTACGAGACGGGAGCTCGACGGGAAGCTGCAGAAGAAGCCAATTCCCGCCGAGACATCCAGGATGCGAAAGCCATGGCCCCAAGCTTCGAGCTTCCGACAGGGGCCGAGACCGAGAAGCACTCCCATTCTCGAAGAGAGTTACACCCCCCTCCTTGCCCCTAGGGCGAAGATCCTCATGGAGATCGAAGGTGAGTCCTACCTGAAGCGCCCACCTTCGATGAAGCTGTCCACTGGTCGGGACAGAATAAAGTACTGTCGCTACCATTGCGACCACGGCCATGACACCAAGAAATGCTGCAACCTCAAGAGGGAGTTCGAAGAACTCATCAAGAGGGGCTATCTCGGACAGTTTATAGGGGACAGACCTAAAGCAGAACCTCAGGCACTCGTTGCTCTCCTACCAGTTCCAGCAGTCAACAATCGCCCTACCGAGAAGCCGGTGGGGAAGATATGCTGGGGAGCCGAGCGCGCATCCAAGAAGGCCCGGGGGGTAGGGCATTCTGAAAATGTACTCCCCTTTATGAGGAAAAGAAAAAATGGAAGGAAAAATGTAAATAATGATGCTGTGGTCGTCGAGATGACGATCGCGAAGCATCTTATAAAATGCATCGTGGTTGATAGTGGAAGCTCCACAGATGTGCTTTTCTACGATGCTTTCTCCAAGATGAATCTTCTCCCTGCTCAGCTCAGGCCCATGCACACACCCCTTGTTGGTTTCACAGGTGATTCTGTAAGGGTCGAGAAAGAAATTACTCTCCCGGTTACTACCGGGATCCTACCTCGACAGAGCACCGTTATGATTACCTTCACAATGGTAAAGTTGCCCTCAGCCTACAACATGATCCTTGGCCAACCCGAGCTCAACATGTCCGACGCTGTCGTCTCCACCAAGAGAATACTTGTGCAGTTCCCAACTCCCCACGGCGTCGAGGAGATGAAGGGAGCACCCCAGCAGGTGCAACACTGCTTCCAAACTCTTCCTGGGGCCAAGGCCCCTGAGGATGACCCCAGGGTGGATGATCTCGACCAAAGGGCTGAGGACCCCAGGGGAGGCTCAGTTGAGCACTTGCTATCTTATCCACTGGGAGCTGACCAGGCGAAGACGGTGCAAATCGGGGCCCAGCTACAAGGCGAAGAGAGGGCCCGCCTGTTGGAGTTCCTACGAGCGAATGTAGATGTGTTCGCCTGGACGGCGACAGACATGCCGGGTATTCCCTCAGACATCATCACCCATAAACTGAGTATTGATTCAAAGTACAGGCCAGTCCGATAGAAGAAAAGAAGCTTCGTCTCGGAGAGGCAAACGGTCATCAAGGAGGAGGTGGACAAACTCCTCGCTGCCAATTTCATCCGGGAGGTGCAATATCCGAGCTGGCTGGCGAATGTGGTGATGGTGAAGAAGAGCAACAACAAATGGAGGATCTATGTAGATTACACCGACCTCAACAAGGCATGCCCGAAGGACAGTTTTTCTCTGCTGAAGATTGACCAGTTGGTGGATGCCATGTCGGGGCACATGCTGCTCTCTTTTATGGATGCATTCTCCGACTACAACTAGATCTGGATGCACCCGGAGGATGAAAAGCACACCGCCTTCGTCACCGACCAAGGGATGTACTGCTACAGGATGATGCCCTTTAGTCTGAAGAATGCTGGGGCCACGTACCAGCGTCTGGTCAGTAGGGTCTTCAAAGACTAGATTGGCCAGAACATGCAAGTATACATGGATGACTTGCTGGTCATGAGCAAGCCAAGCTCGGACCACATCACCGACCTCGTCGAAGCCTTCCATAACCTTCAGAAATACCAGATGAAGCTAAACCTAGCGAAGTGCACCTTTGGAGTGGCAGCGGGAAAATTTCTCGGCTTCATGGTCACCTAGAGGGGCATTGAGGCAAACCTGGAGAAGGTCCAGGCGATCGTCGATATGGAGTACCCAACATCCAAGAAGCAGGTCCAGCACCTAACAGGGCGAATTGCGGCTCTGAGCCAATTCATCTCGAGGTTGGCCGATCGCTGCCTTTTCTTCTTCAAGGCGCTGTGCAAGATGCACGACTTCACCTGGATGGAGGAGTGCGGGGTGGACTTAGAAGAATTGAAGGAGTTCCTGGCCTCTTCGCCGCTGCTCTCCAGACCAGAGGAAGGAGAGGAGCTCCCCTTTTACCTGGCGGTCATGCCTGGAGCTGTCAGCTCGGTCCTTATCCATGCAAACAAGGACGGACCCCAGAAGCCGGTGTACTATACCAGCAAAATACTTCGCGATGCGGAGATCAGGTATACTCGCTCCGAGAAACTCATTTTTGCTCTAATAGTATCTACTAAGCACCTTAAGCCATATTTCCAAGCGCACCCCATCACGGTCGTGACGGACCAGCCACTGAGGACCATACTAAGCCACCTCGAAACCTCCGGGAGGTTGGTCAAGTGGTCCCTGATGCTGAGCAAGTTCGACATCGCATATCGGCCAAGGTCATCACAGAAGGCCCAGGTCCTAGCCAACTTCCTGGTCAAGTGTACGAGACTCGCCAAGGAGCCGGAGCAGACAATCCCGAAGCATCAAATCGAGCTCGGACCAGAGGAGGAGCCCTAGATCCTCCACGTGGATGGCGCGTCCAACTCCGACAGAAGTGGAGCAGGCCTCATCCTCGCCAACAGTGACGGGGTCGTGACCGAGTGCTCTCCACTTCAAGTTTGTCGTGACAATTAACCAGGCAGAGTACAAGGCACTCCTCGTGGGCCTAAAGGTCTCCCGCGAGCTGGGCGTACAGAGCTTGAAAGTCTTTACCAGCTCCCAACTAGTTACCGGACAAGTCTCTGGAGAATATGAGGCCAAAGATCCCCAGATGATGAAGTATCTGGAACGAGTTCACTCGAGTATGGCAGGCTTCAGATGCTTCAGCATTTTTCATATCCCCTGCAGGGAGAATGCCCGTGCGGATAGACTATCGAGACTCGCGACCTTGCCGGACTCGTTACTGGGGCGTGCCTACATCGAGCACCTCGAGCATCCAAGCTTTGAAGGCTCAGAGGAGGTGCAGCAAGTAACCCCAGAGCTGAGCTGGATGGATAGGTACGTCAGGTACATTACTGACGGCACCTTACTGGAAGACCGCATGGAAGCCAGCATCATCAAGAAGAAGGCTTCCCGGTTTGTTCTGATGGAAGGCCAACTCTATCACTGGTCTCACTCTTATCCACTCCTGAAGTGTCTCAGGCCCGCAGAGGCAGCCTTCATACTCCAGGAGATACATGAAGGCCTCTGTGGCAATCACGTAGGAGGAAGGATGCTGGCATACAAAGCTCTTCGCCAGGGATACTTCTGGGAAACCATGAGGAAAGATGCCGCCGACTTTGTCAGGAGGTGCGACAAGTGCCAGCACCATGCCCGCATACAGCACCAACCGGCAGCATTGATCTCCCAGCTCTCAGCCCCTTGGCCTTTCGTCCAGTGGGGGATAGACATCCTGGGGCCATTTTCCCCTACACCGGGGCAACGAAGGTTCCTACTGGTGGTGATTGACTACTTCACCAAATGGGTCATGGCAGAGCCACTAGCTCGGATCACAGAAGCCAATGTCCACCAATTCTTCTAGAGGTCAGTCATTTACCGCTTCGGACTCCCTTACTGTATCATCATCGACAACAGACGACAGTTCGACAATCGAGAATTTGAGGGATTCTACGCCAAGCATGGCATCCAACACCGCTTCACCTTGGTAGCTCACCCTCAAACAAACGGGAAGGTCGAGATGACTAATCGGACCATTTTTCAAGGATTCAGGACCAGGCTGGACCAAGCTAGGGGCAAATGGACGGAAGAACTCCCAAGTGTTCTATGGGCCTACCACACAATGCCCAGAACGGTGACGGACGAAATGCCTTTCAACCTTGTTTTCGGTGCCGAGGCGATCATCCCAGTTGAGCTCGGCGTTCCCATGCTGCGAGTGCAGCAATATGACGAAGCGCAGAACCCGGCGCACCTTCTGCTTAACTTAGACCTCCTCGAAGAAACAAGGGACAAAGCTCAGCTCCGAATGGCGGCATACCGACAACGAGTGGCACGGTACTACAACGCACTGGTAAGGCCAAAGGTCTTCTGATCCGGTGACCTGGTGCTACGCCGAGCCGAAGCATCTCGATCCCGGGAGTGCGGCAAGCTCTCACCGATCCGGGAAGGCCCTTACAAGGTGGCCGAAGCTCTTTCACGTGAGGCCTACTACCTCGGGGATCTAGACGGTGCCAGATTCCCTCGAACATGGAATGCTTGCAACCTGAGAAGATATTATCAGTAGTATAAGGCCTTCTTCCAATAATAATAAAGATTTTTTTTTGCATAAGTGGCTCTTTGCCTTGCAGGAATATCATTGCCCGGCCCGAGGTCCGGCACGTCCAAGCCCTGAGCCCAGCTCTCAGGCCATCAAAGCCCGGAGCCAAGCTCTCTGGCTACCAAGTCTTCGAGCCCAGCTCCAAGACATTAAAGCCCTGAGCCCAGCTGTTAGGCCATCAAAGCCCGAAGCTAAGCTCTCCGGCCACCAAGTCTTCAAGCCCAGCTCTCAGGCCATCAAAGTCCAGAGCGAAGCTCTCTGGCCACCAAGTCTTCGAGCCCAGCTCCAAGACATCAAAGCCCTGAGCCCAGCTCTCAGGCCATTAAAGCCCGGATCCCATGCTCTTCGGCACCAAAGCCCGAATCCCATGCTCTCCGGCACCAAGTCCTCGAGCCTAGCTCCAGGCCACCAAAGCTCGGATCCCATGCTCTTCGGCACCAAAGCCCGGATCCCATGCTCTCCAGCACCAAGTCCTCGAGCCTAGCTCCATGCCATCAAAGCCCGGATCCCATGACTCTCCGGCACCAAGTCCTCGAGCCTAGTTCCAGGCCATCAAAGCCCGGAAACCCTGGCACCTAAAGACCGAAAACCCCGGCACCAGGAGCCCAACACTCCAACACTTCAAGACCGGAAACCCCGGTTCCAGGAGCCCAGCTCTCCAACACCAAAAGCCAGACCCTGCTCCGGCATTAGGAGCCTAGCTTCCTAGTGACTGAAGTTTGGATCTCCCGCTCCTCTGACACCAGGGCCCAAGCTTCTCGAGGTCAAGAAGAGATGAGAAATCTTAACAATCCCTTGTCCCTTCAGCCGGACATGATCAAGCAAGACAAGTACATTTACATTATATATGGCCAAAGGGACAAGAGGAGATATTTGCATTGCAGAAATACAAGTGAAGGAAGAAGATAAACCAGACTGGTAAAAGTGCCCTTCATTGCTTGACAAAAATGTTACACCATTCCCAGGCCCCGACATGCCGGGCGGCCCAAGAACTGAAAACAAAAAGGAAGATTACACCTAAGGGGCCCCACTCCACTTAGTCGGCGCCTTCCTAGGATGATGCATGGATCGAACCTCGATCTCCTCGGCTTCCATGGCCGAGGTCCCTCCTTCGACTGTCGTCGCCAGCGGAGTTGATACAACCATCGATGTCGGCGGAGTCGATTCAGCCACCGACATCGGTGGAGTCGGTTCGACTGCCACCACCTGCGAGGTCGGTTCGGTCGCCACCACTTGCGAGGCCGGCTCAGCTACTATCGCACTCTCCTTCACTACAGTCGATGCCGGAGTTGAAGACTTTGCACCCTTGGAGCCCGGGAGTTGGAGGGTGGCCATCTGCTCCTCCGAGAGGATGCCGTAAAGATGGGACCAGCAGTAGGTGAACCCCTTGAAAAAGGAGTCCATCGTTGCCTCCTTGAAGTCCAATCAGAATGCCTCGGAGGCCTTGTAGCTAGCCACCGCATCAGCAACCTCCTTCCCGACGGCCTCCACCCGGCAGACCACCTCATCCGACTTCTTCTCTGCATCCTCGGCTCTACGAACGACCTCGGATGCCTCCTTCACCACCTCAGCTGAACTGACGGTGGCAGAAACCTTCCCCTCTGCCTCAGCAGCCCTCTACTCAGCAGCTACGGCCCTCTTCTCGGCAGAGGAGGCTCGCTTCCTCGTCGCTTCCGACTCGGTTTGGAGCTCCTTCAGTCGAGATCTTTTGGAGTTGAGCTCCTCCTCGAGTTCCTTCGAACATTGCTCGGCATTAGCGACTTCGCCTCGGAGGCCCTTGACCCTCATATTGACCTCCCAGGCCTCATCACCTTTCTACCTTAGCTCGATCTTCAGGGACTCGAACTCCACCTCCCGCTCCCTGTCCCTCCTGGCCCAGGTGCGACAGTAATCCCAGAGGAGTATGAGCTGCATGCCTTGCTGTGTCAAAGGTAATGTCAGTCATAAAGACAAGAAGTTCTGGAAGAAGCAAAGCAAGACAGAAGGATACTTGCTGCATAAAGGTTGGAGAAGGACGTGCCAACGATGTCGCTGAGTCTCCCACCCCTCTCTCACCGGTCGCAGGACAGGACGGAGAAGTCCATCATCCGCTCAGCGAGGGCCGGGTCCTTCATAAGGGAGACGTTGAGCCCCAGCCTAAAGGGGACCTAGCGATAGTCCCTATCCTTCTTATTTGCCGCCGCCGCAAGGTCGCTGGTGCCGTCGGTGGGAGAAGCTTCCAGAGCAGACTGGGAGCTCGGCACCCCCTCGGACGGTGCCGCCGACGTCGATCCTTCACCCTCCGGCTCCCCGTCATCCTCGACCTCGACGACCCCCGGAGGAGGGAACGCCACTACGACCGTGGCGGTAGCAGACCTGGCCCAGGTAACCACCTCGGACTCCGGTGCCGGAGCCAGATCACACTGCCTCGGAGGCTCGGGGATGGCTTCAGCAGCCCTCTTCCGCCTCAGCTTGGGCATGGGCGCAGCTGGCACGACCGGCGTCGCACTCGCACTGACATCCACTCGAGCCCTCTTCGAGGCGGGCTCGCTAGCCCCCTCCGCTTGGTTCCTCTCCTCGGAGAACGAGAGGAGCTCATCCATGGAAAACTTCATGCCTACACCAAAGAGAAGAGATGTTAGCTCCAAAAAAAAAAGAAGAAGAAGAAAGAAAAGAGAGAAAAAGGGATTTTTCGAGCCGAACTCACCCAACTCCTGTGTTGGGCCGACCCCGGTCTCGTGGAGATTCTACTCAGATAGCAGGACCTCGAGTGAAGGGATCTTGGCAGAGCGGAGCTAGTCATACACCTCTGAGTCGGCTGCATCGACCACAGAATTTCGGTTGGGGAACCGATCTAGATCGCTCCAAACCTAGTCAACTCCCTCAACCGAAATGAAAAAATATTTGCTCTTCCATCCTTTGATGGAAGAGGGGAGCTTAAACCTAATACCCCTCGGGCAGGAGGAAAGAGACCACCACCCCTCCTCGGTAGGATGGCATTTCAGGGTGAAAACGGTTATGAACAAATAAAAACGGGCGACTATCCCGTAGAAGTGGCACAGGACGATGAAGCAAAAGATCATCCTGATAGCATTCATGACGAGCTGGGCAGGAATGAGACGGTAGTGGTTTAAGATGGAGAGGAAGAATGGGTGGAACGGGAATCGGAGGCCCCCCGAGAAGGTTTTCTCATAGAAAGCTATCCTACGCGGGCCACTGGAGGTGACCCGTTCCTCCGATCGAGGAACCGAGAGCCAAACACCGTCTGGGATACCATAGGTGTTCCGGATGGTCGCGAGGTCCATGGCGATGATCCTCGAAGTGATCCCCCTGGGACTTGTTGACCGAACAGGTTCGGGAGCAGGCACGGGTTCGGGAGCAGAGAGAAGAAGAGAACGAGGGGGAGGAGAAGAAGCGGGTTCCTTAATCACTATCCCCTTAGGTGCGGGCCTTCGGCTAAACTCGAAGTGCACCGCATCTTCCTCCTCACCAGAAGAAGAAGAGGGTGCCCTCGGCCCCGAAGGCCCGGCCTCACCCTGGTTAGTAGTGGGGTGGAAGTTTGTTCCGAAGTGAGACAAGAAGAAGGTGAAGGCCAAAAAACAGAAAGAAAGAAGGGTAAAGATGGACAAGGGTCCAGGGAAGAACCTAGGAGAAGGTCTCTGCTCAGCTCGCACGAGGAAGAAAGAGACTAACCTGTTGAGAACTTGGGAAGACGAAGGTAGCCGGGAGAACGAAAGGAGAACTTCGAAGCAGTGGCGGGCATGCAAGATTTGAAAGGAGGTACATTTTTGAAAAAGTTGCCTTCCCTTTCGAAGTGATCGGTGCCCGACCATACCATTACAACTCCCCCATCGGTAGTCCACACCACGTGTCATCAATCGACAGGGCTGATGCTTGGTTTCAACTGCGACCACTCTGAATTCTGTGCTAGCAATAACTACTTTTCGGACGTGCCAACGTGGCTCCCGTAGATTGGCTGGAAGAACCACTCCACGAGGCGCCGGCGATCGTAGCCATCATTATGCTAGATTCTCACATTTCCATGTCAGCATTGCATTAACTCCCTTCGCCCTGAGAGCCCCGCGCCAACGGGCCCGGGAGTGGGGGGCAAATAATGTGGCAAGATCACTGACGTGGAACGCATATCAGATGCCATGTCAGAAAAGGTTGCCACGGTGGACACTCCTTCTCGGACTCCTTCGTCGGGCCGAGCTCCTTTGGCATATCCGAGCGGCCTGCCGAAGACAAGCTTCGTCCTCCACTAGTTCAGGTCCCGCAAAGCCGAGGCACCTTGGCCGGAGTCGAGCCCTGCTTTCCTCCTCCAGGTCGAGCCTCTTCAAGGTCGCACCCCCTCGGAGTCGAGCCTTGCCCTCCTCCTCCAGGTTGAGCCCCTTGAAGGCTAGTGCCCCCTGGGTCAAAGTCGGGCTGCCGATGCCCTCCGCCAGGTCAAGCCTCGTCGAGGTCATGCCCCCTCGGAGTCGAGCCTTGCCCTCCTCCTCTAGGTCGAGCCCCTCGAAGGCTAGTGACCCCTGGGCCGGAGTCGGGCTGCTGATGCCCTCCGCCAGGTCGAGCCCCCTCGGAGTCGAGCCCTGCCCTCCTCCTCCAGGTCGAGCCCCTCGAAGGCTAGTGCCCCTGGACCAGAGTCGGGATGCCGATGCCCTTCGCCAGGTCGAGCCTCTTCGAGGTCGAGCCCCCTCGGAGTCGAGCCCTGCCCTCCTCCTCCAGGTCGAGCCCCTCGAAGGCTAGTGCCCCCTGGGCCGGAGTCGGGCCATCGATGCCCTCTGCCAGGTCGAGCCTCTTCGAGGTTGAGCACTCTCGGAGTCGAGCCCCCAGTTCTTCAGTTCGGCCCCCACCTCGGACAAAGGCGCTAGCCACCCGGGGGGGCGATGTTGCCCTCCCAGGATGTCGGAGAGCAATCCAAGGATCGCGAGGAAGTCCCCTTCAGGCTGTAATCACTGTCCACAGCTGCCACTTACACTAAATAAGGAAGAAGCACATTGATCGAGGTTCCACGTTCTCCACCAACCGTCCGTACCACCTGGAATGGGGAGCCAGCCAGAGGGCACGAATCCTGGGAGTAGCGGCCCACCGATCGAGATTCTGCCAAGTTTCTTGGAATGAGACGACTGGAGGGAATGTCAGAACGCATGGTAGCTTTTCTTACCACGCATCAGGAAAGATGTCCCATCCACGACACGGTACCTCATCGCACGCGCCCGCCAGTACGGGGGAGATCCCAAGGTAGGCCAAGCTAGAAAACCCAGCAAGAATAAGCCAAAAAGAGAGACGACACTCAGGCAAGTAAGGGAGGGGAGGCCATACTGGAGTAGCACTCTCCACCTTGGCCGTCATCTCTCCCAGCACACCCGCACCCCTATTCTCACACCATTCACTCCTCCTCGCATTGTGCCTATCTTGGGGCTCGACCAGGAGGACCTGTTCCCCTGGATTGTCACTGACTTGACCATCGGAGCACCCCCGCCGGAATCCTGGCCCGGGTCTCTGACCTCTGTTTTGCAGGTCCCGCAGAGCAGCCCATTCCCGAAGAGATGAAGGGCGGTCTGACCCAGCCGGCAGCTATGGGTCATGACGATCTTGGCGGCAACAATAATCCTACCGGATAATTTTGTAGGCCAAGGATCTTCCTCCCAGGTGGTCACCGCAAATGCCCTCGTGTACTTCTCTGAGGGCGTAGTCGGCGTCCGACGGCCCTAGGCACTTGAGTAATGGTTTTGTGAATGACCATTTGTACAGGATTCCATCAAGGATGACATACTTTGAGGCAGTCCAACGCACATGCTTGGCTTCGGTCTTATCCTCTGGCAGGGTTCCTTGGATGAGGAATGCAAGGATCGGGTCCATCCAAGAGGCTTCCCACTTCACTTGATGGATTCCAACCATCTCTTCAGCAATGCTTGGGCATTGCAGGTATTCCATAAAGGTTCGGTCGGAGGAGTTGGTGACGACAGAGCTAGTCATGACAAGATGTCCACCCGAGAGTTATGCATTCAATGTATATGGAAAATCTCGAAGAATTTAAGTCGAGTCATGAGACTTTGTACCTTGCCCAAGTATTTGGCTAAGGTCAGATCTCTCGCCTCGAATTCACCCTTCAATTGGTTCACCACCCGTTGGGAATCGGAGAAGGTCCTGATCTGACTGATGCCCAGCTCGTCGACTATTCTCGGTCTTGCAAGGAGGGCTTCATATTTTGCCTGGTTGTTTGATACCTGAAATGCAAAATGCAAGGCATACTCCAGACTCTGTCCGTCGGGGTTGGCCAGGATTAGGCCCACTCTGCATCAAGCAAGGTTAGATTCCCCATCCACATGGAGCATCCAGGCGGGCTCTATTTCTTTAGCAATATCTTCCTCAGGTGTGTCGATTGATTATGGAGGTGTTTCCTGTCTCCAAGTACACTCCGCTATGAAGTCGGCGATCACCTGAGCCTTCATGGCCAACTGAGATTGGAAGGAGATGTCAAATTCACCTTGCTTGATGGCCCACTTGGTAAGCCGACCGGAGGTGTTGGGGCTTCTGATGATTTCCTTAAGAGGCTGATCAATCAGGACGATGATTGGATGCGCTTGAAAGTAAGGGCACAACCGCTTGGCTGCTATGATCAGGGAGTAAGCAAGCTTCTGCATCTTGGAGTATCTTGTTTCAGGGTCATGGAGAACTTTGCTAATGTAGTAGACGGGCCTTTGCTGGATGTTCTCCCCTATCCGGATGAGGATGGAGCTCACTGCCTCATCCAATACCGACAGATACAAGTATAGGGGCTCTCCCTCCACAGGCTTAGCAAGTAAGGGAGGGGTCTTAAGGTATTCTTTCAATGCTTCAAAAGCTGACCGACACTCATCAGTCCACTGGAAGCGATCCGACTGCCGCAGGGTTTTGAAAAAAGGGAGACACTTCTTAGCCGACTTGGAGATAAAATGGCTGAGGGAGACTATTCGGCCTGTAAGTTCCTACACTTGCTTCTTGTTGGTCGGATGCCCTATGTCAATGATGGCCCTGATTTTATCAGGGTTGATCTCGACTCCTCTCTACATGACCAGAAAGCCAAGGAATTTTTCAGAGGTCACCCCAAAAGTACATTTGGATGGATTTAGCTTCATCCGGTGATGCCTCAAGGCATCAAAGGATTCTTGTAGATCTTTGATGTGGTCAGCTCTTTGAAGGCTCTTGACTATCATATCGTCAACATACGCCTCCATGTTTTTTCCAAGTTGTCCTTCGAAAACCTGATTGATCAGTTTTTGAAAAGTGGCTCTGGTGTTCTTCAGACTGAAGGGCATCATTTTATAGCAGTACAACCCTTTATCAGTGATAAAAGTTGTCTTCTCCTTATCCTCCAAGTGCATTCTGATTTGGTTATACCCGGAGAAGGCATCCATAAAGCTCAGAAGTTGGTGACCGACAGTGGCGTCCACCAGTTGATCGATCTTTGATATGGAAAAGCTATCATTTAGACAAGCTTTGTTGAGGTCGGTGTAGTCCACACATATCCTCCATTTTCCATTAGCTTTCCTCACCATTACAACATTTGCCAACCAGTCGGGGTAATGGGCCTCTCTGATGAAGCCAGCATCGGAGAGCTTCTTAACCTCCTCATCAATCGCCCTCTGTCTTTCAGGGGCAAAGCTCCTCTTCTTTTGCCTAACAGGCTTGTAAGCTGGGTCCCTTTGAGCTGGTGGGTTATGACCTTCGACGGGATGCCTGGCATGTCCGATGCCGACCAGGCGAAGATGTCTGCATTATCCCATAAAAAGTTGACCAACTCTAACTTGGCCTCTTCGCTGAATATGCTTCCAATATGCAAGACCTTAGTGGGATCGTCTTCCCGAAGGGGTATGAACAGGATCTTCTCGACCAGTTGTCCGCAACAGTCGGCTTTAGCCCTGGGATCAAGTTGTTCCAAGGTGGAGCGATCTTCTGATTGCTTGTCTTGGATGGTCAGACACTGCCTGGCCATTCTGCGATCCTCTCTCATTACTCTAACTCCATTCTGGGTCAAAAATTTTGCCAGCAAGTGGTAGGTAGACACGATGGCCCGAAATTTGTTAAGTACTAGCCGTCCTAAGATGGCATTGTAGGCTAAGGTCGTGCGTACGACCACAAAATTGATAGGGAGAGTCTTTTGAAAAGGCTCTGACCTGATTGTAACGGGCAGAGTTATTTCTCCTTCCACGCCGACAGAGTTTCCCCCGAACCCTGTCAACGGCATTGGGGATTCTTGCAGCCTGGCTCTAGGAAGGTTCATTCTGACAAAAGCATCATATAATAAAACCTCCGTGAAGTTTCCATTATCTATAAGGAGCCTTCTTACATCATAGTTGGCAATCACTGCCAATACAACCACAGGGTCATTCCCAGGGATCTGGGCCTCTAAGAGGTCTTCGTCAGAGAAACTAATTACATTAGAACTCCTCTGGGGCCTCTTCAAATGTCTTGGTCTTCTTCATTCCTCCAGTCAGACCGACGGTGGAGCATACCCACATTTCTGTCGGTGGGGCATTGGTTGGGCAGCTCTATTTCCTTTGGGATGTCCCTGGCAGTAGAGGTTTCAGCCCGATTCCTCTGGGGTCGGACGTACTTGTGCAGGTACCCCCACCTGATCAGATCTTCGATCGCGTCCTTCAGTTGGAGGCAGTCTTCAGTGCTGTGCCCATGGTCGCGATGGAACCGGCAGTACTTGTCCCTGTTCCTTGATGCGGAGGGGCTCCTTATTGGGCGAGGTCTTTGCAAGAAGGTCTCGTTCTCAATCTTCATAAGGATTTTCTCCCTCGAGAGGGAGAGAGATGCATAAGTCTCGAACTTCCTGGGGAAGTCCTTTGGCTTAGGGCTACGGCATCGGGCCGAGTTGATGCCATCGCTGGGAGGTTGGACTTCGAGAGCCTTATCGCTCCGCTTCTTGGGGGCCGACCTTTCTTCAGCCTGGCATCGACTTGCCGCTTGTTCTTCTGCCATGGTATATTTCTGCGCCCGGCCAGCAGTTTGAAGTAGCTTGTCAGGAATTTTTTGTCCAGGGAGAAAGTGAGCCTGGACAATCGCAGCCCCTTCTTGAAGGCCGACATAGCTATGTCTTCATTGAGGTACGGGACCTCCATGGTCGCTGAATTGAATCAGGCCATGTAGTCTTGGAGGGTTTCTCCTTCCTTTTGCTGCACAAGGAAGAGGCAGTCCGTGTTCCTTGACACCCTGCTGTAAGTCCTGAAATGAGATAGAAAAAGTTTTTCCAGTTGGGGGAAGGAGTGAATCGTACCTGATCGGATGGCAGAGAACCACATCTGAGCTGCCTTCTTAAGTGTCGCAGAGAAGGCAATGCAGTGGAGGGCATCGGAGGCATCCTGTACCATCATATGGGCCTTGTAAGTGCCCAAATGATCCAGTGGGTCGGTGTTGCCATCGTAGGCATCCACCTGAGGAATCTTGAAGTGGCGGGGGATTGCTTCCCCCATGATTCTGGTGGAGAAAGGCGAGCAAGAGTCATACGCCTGCGCCTCGTCGGCCTTTTACCGATCGACAAGCTCAACAATCTGCTCCTCCATGCGCTGGAGCTTGCTGGTGTAGTCTCTCGGGTCCTCGCTGCGGCGCTGATCACCATCAGGAACCGAGTCTACGAAGGAGAGTGAGGCAGACCTCGCTTTCCATCACCGTGAGCCCCCTGAGACCTTCGGGGCTCCAAGGCTGCATGGGAGCGGAGCTGAGGGGCTTCTTGCTGTCGGCTTCCCTCGGCAGCAAGCGGACGGTTGGTTTGGGATGCTGCAAGGGGTTGCTGCCTATCGTTGGCCGCATCTTGGAGGTTCTGAACTACGGCAGCAAGGGTGTCAATGCGGTTCAGAAGAGTTTGGAATTGCTGTTGTCCCAGGGTGATGGTAGGTTAGGCGGCGTCGTTCTCCTTGGGAGGATCTTCCGATCCTGACGGCGAGTGGCCTCTCCTGATAGAGGTATTCTGGACTCTTCCTTTCACCATTGCTTTACTTAGAAGCAGATTCCTCCTTTTAGAGAAGGGAAACAAGAACGAAGGTTCAAGCCCTTCCTCTAGTGACAATCTGTTGCTATCAAATCTCCTGGACCGGGTTCTCTCGGCTTGGCTGGAGCGCTCCTCTCCCGGTTCCTGCAAAGAAGTCCCACGGGCCGGTGGTATTCTGGCGGGGACACTCCGATGGCTAAGTTAGCGGGGGCCTTAGAGCAACAGAATTGAGGAATCCAAAAGGAGATAGCTCGTGGAGAAGGAAAAATGCCCTTACCGCTCGGAGTCCCCCATTTACCTTATATAGGCACGGAACATTACCAGAATCTGTTAGGGGCTAGGCTGAAAATTCCCGATCTGCCCCTAGGAGAATCAGGGTGGTGGCCAGATGGCACCAAGACATGGCCACGTCGTGGGATCTATTGTAACAGAATTCTGGTACAAGCTGGAAGGGGCTTTTGGAGCCTTTTGATTAGTATGGGTCTGGCTGAAGTAGGTTAGTCGTACCTCGAATGGGTTGGCAGGACTTCAAGTGGATCGGCATGACCTCTAGTGGGTCGGTCGGACTACTGATGAAGTGGGTCGGTCGGACCTCTGATGGAGTGGGTCGGTCGGATCTCCAGAGGAGTTGGTTGTTCGGACCTCTGATGGGTAGGTTGTTCGGACCTCTGGTAGAGTGGGTGAGCCGGATCTCTGATGGAGTGGGTCGTTTGGACCTCTGATGGAGTGGGTCGATCGGACCTTAAGCCGGTCCGTCGGATCTTTGGTCCGGTTCAGAAAAAAGTTGATTGGGTATAACAACATAAAATATGGAAATGTGCATGAAAGAAATGATATTATAACATGTATATATTATAAATGATTTTATTTTTTATTTTTTATTTTTTTATTTTTTTTTTTTTTTGTATGATAGCATCAGGTGGTGTACGAGGACAACATGTAAACATGGATTTGTGCGTATAAAATATGAAGAAGAGGTTGCATGGAAAAAATAATGTTATAACATGTATATATAGAAAATTGACCCGTCTCTATTATCAAAAAATATTTATTTTGACAAACAAATCTTGTGAAACGGAAATCTCACGGAGAAAGAAGTGACTTGAATAACTTTGATAGAGCTCCGGATAGAAGTGAAAGAACAACAAGAAATGAAGGCAATGGACAAGAGAACAGAAAGCGTCGATGTAGTTTCCCTCACAGGTTATCAGTGACCAGGTTCGGGCGTCGATGTAGGAATCTAATACGAGATGGGATGAGAACAAAAGCATTGACTCCAATCAGGATCCTCTGCGGTGCATGTTTGCACCATGGAGAGCTGTATAGCATTTGGTCACCGCCACATCATCCATCACAGTGACAGATAGATGATCTGGCGGCAACTGTGGTCTGTACGGTGCCAAACATGCACCACAGGATCCAAACTCGACTCGATGTATTATCCCCCAAAAGAAATTTCTAGCCACTCTTTCCCACCATTCAATAAATCCCCGTCGCCATGGCACTGTTGCAAAGGGACAAAGCGTCAACTCTATGCACGTTAGGCTACTTGCAAACGACAAAGCGTCCCATTCCACGAGTGTAGACGAGTCATAAACTTATCTTTCATATACCATAAATAAGTTTAGTTAATCCCAGTACCTATTAACGGCACTCACCAATGTTATCTCCTCACCTTATTCCCTCGATGGCAGTCGCTTTAGAAACAATATGAAGACAGCGCGTAAACATGGATTTGTTCACATAAAATGTGATCAAGGAGCGGTTGCATGGAAAAAACGATATTATAATTAACATGTATATATTGAAAATTGACTACTCTCCATGGTCAAAAAATAATTATTTTGACAAAAAAGTCTTGTGAAAAAGGAGTTTTACAAAGAAAGAAATGATGTCAATAACTTTGATGGAGATGTGGATAGAAGTGAAGGAACAACAAGGAATGAAGATAAATGGATAAGAGAATAGAGCTCCAAAAAGCCTACTATAGCTATTGTTACTTCTATGATTAAAGCCATGAAACACATTTATTGAATCCTCCGTCCTTATGGCCACAAACAGCGTCAGCAAAATATAAGTTTAATAGATCATAGTATAATTATATTAGAACAAAATTTTAAAAAATTATGGATATGATTAAATAAACTAACAAGATTTTTTTAATATATAAAAAATTATAGAATATTTACTTGAAATTGTAAAATAATAAAATTAAATTAAACCTGGAAGTATGCGATGCACTGTCCTAAGACATATTTCCATCCGGAATTATTGGAAACACTATCCCAAAATATGATCAGGATTCTTCCGCCTGCGAGTACAATCATGGAAGAGGTTGATAGAGACTGTTTCAGTTCCAGTAAAATAACTTTGAAACGGAAAGATTTGGAAAAGAAAATACTAGATAAAAAAAAAAGAGAGTATAAAAATATAAAATAAAACATGTATCTTTAGGTATCGAAGATGATCTTTTTATAGCCATCCAAAATTTGACCGTTTGGATTTTTATTGACCTATTAAAACCTATAATAAAAAGTCCAACGGTCAGAAATTAAAAGCTTAACTATTAAATTATTAAAAGGTCTAATGGTCAAATAATTAAAACTCTAACGGTTAAATCATTAAAAATTTTATTGGTCAAATCATTAAAAACTTCAATGATCAAATAATTAAAAATAAAATGGTCAAATAATTCAAAGTAAAATGGTTAAATAATTAATTAATTAGTGGAGAAAATTTTGGATTTTTTCAATAATCTCTCTCAAAACTCAATTTTTTCTATTAAAGTAAAATATAAGTTTCTATGTACTTATACTACACAATCGGTAAGGTGACTATAACTTCACTTAGTGTGAATAGTTTCTATCTAAAGATATCGAAGTGAATAAGATCTTGAACTACGTTTCTTTGATCTAGACTTCAACTATCATATATATAGTATAGAATTCTCCATCGCAAATCTGTGCATTAATGGCCCTGTACGTGCATCTTGATTTTTTATGAAAGCTTCTAAAAATTGGCAATGTCTCTAACCATGGCCATGTACAAAAACTCTCATATTTGTGAACCCCTTTAAAGATGTATGTAGTATCACATCTTGAAAAATACCTCTTGAATCTCATTCAGAGATAAACTCTTCCTAACCACTACATAAGAGCACTAAGCATCATAGGGCTGGGATGGAGTCTATGACTCCTATATCAAATAAATCACATGTACTTCATGTACAACCAATCAACTTATTATTCTACATTTAATATCCTTCAAGGGATCTTCTATCATAGAGATTGGGTTTCCACTATTGGAAGGTTCTTTATAGACTAAGTCGATGACTTTAGGATCTTAATCCCATTTAAGCCTTTGGTAAGGCAAATTGGTAAAACTTTTTTTCAATAAATTTTAGGGATATACCAAGAATTAAGCTTTTGTAACAAAATTGATTCCAAACATCATTAGTATATATGAATTGCAACAAATGCAAATATAGCTATTTACACATATACATGATCATCATACAAAAGCAATATTGCATGTGCATTCAATATATTATATTAAATGATCATCTACAAAATTTGGATAAAAACATGTGTACATATTGATATTGTTGCCGCTCGGATCGCCGTGGCCTGCAGCTCTGACATGTCATGGAAGCATTGGGCTCCTGTAGGATGCTTGATCCTTTATTCCGGTGCGCTCCTTGGTTGGCTATCCTGCAAAATAGAGGAGACCCGGGCCGGGGATTCCGATGGGGACACTCTGATGATCAAGTGAATGGGACAATCTAGGAGAACAGAACCTCTATGACGAAGAGCTTAGGGACTCTCCGCGTAGAGGATGAAAGACAGTACTGAGATGTAAAGACAAGGTGGAGTTGGGATCAGAGAGCTTGTGAGGTTCTGCTGGCTGGTTCCTTGCTCGTTAGCTCTCTATTTTTTACCAATTATCCCTCCCTCCCTTTCGGGGATTATTTCTTCTATTTTATATGAGAACAATGGCCTAGACCAGGTCTGGGACTTCCATGAGATGTCTTTTTCTCTATGCCTCCTTTGGAGAGGGTCTTTTTGTTGCCCGTCCTGCTCTCCCCTTCGGATCAGTCCTTTCGAGGAGACCCTCCTATTGGGGGGTGTTCGTTGGCGTGGCATAGACCTTGTTCCCTTGGTGGTGCAGTTTCCTGTGGAAGGGGCGAGCATCATGTCACCGAGCCCCGAGCCATGGTGGGACATTTCTATTCCCGGAGGAACTATCAGAGCATCGCAAGGCCTGTGGCCTTAATGGAATACTCCTCTAGGAGGAGGTTCAGGTTTCGTGTCACGAGGGTTGAAACCCCCGGTTGCACGGTCATCGACGTGGAAACACGCTACAAGACCTAGGGCTTGGAAGAGCACCTTGCATAAAGCATGCAGGTGGTGCATTGCAGAGCTTGAATTTTGGCAAGACATGCACCTCCTCCTCCCCGAGGTTACAGGTGGTCGGGAACCCCCTTGCTATGGTTTGAATTTCTGTTGATCCTTCCCTCCTTTGTTGCTGGAGGAATTCTGTCTGCCTAGGGCAGGGAAGAGACTCGTTTCGGGAGCCTTACCCTCGACAACATGAGCATGACCCCGACCGGGAGCTGGTCTCAGACGGAGGGCTCGCCCTATGAGCACGACCCTAATTGGGAGTTGACCTCGACAGGAGGCTTGCCTTAGCAGCATGAGCACGACCCCCGTCGAGAGCTAGTCTCAGATGGAGGGCTCACCCTATGACCACAACCCTGGCTAGGAGCTGACCTCAGTAGGAGGGCTCGCCTTGGCAGCATGAGCACGACCCTGGCCGAGAGCTGGCCTCAAACAGAGGGCTCGCCATATAAGCATGACCCTAGCTAGGAGTTGACCTCGACAGGAGGGCTCGTCTTGGCAGCATGAGCATGACCCCGGTCAGGAGCTGGCCTTAGTTGGAGGGCTCACCCCATGAGCACAAGCCCGACTAGGAGCTGATCTCGATAGGAGGGCTCGTCTTGGTAGCATGAGCATGACCCTGACCGGGAGCTGGCCTAAGACGGAGGGCTCACCCTATGAGTACGACCCCGGTTGGGAGCTGACCTCGACAGGAGGGCTCGCCTTGGCAACATGAGCATGACCCCGGCTGGAAGCTGGTCTCAAATGGAGGGCTCACCCTATGAGCACGACCTCGATTGGGAGCTGACCTCGAATTGAGTGCTGGCCTTGGCAGCATGAGCACAACCCCGACAGGAGGGAGTTGTCCTCAAATGGAGGGCTCGTCCTATGAGCATAACCCTAGCTAGGAGCTGACCTCGATAGGAGGGCTTGCCTTGGCAACATAACCACGTCCCTGGCCGGGAGCTGGCCTTAGAAGGAAGGCTCGTCCTATGAGCACGATCCTAGCTGGGAGCTGATCTCGGCAGGAGGGCTCACCTTGGCTGCATGAGCATGACCCTGGCCGGGAGCTGGCCTTAGAAGGAGGGCTCGTCCTATGAGCACGATCCCAGCTGGAAGCTGACCTTGGCAGGAGGGCTCACCTTGGCAGCATGAGCATGACCCCGACCGGAAGCTGGCCTCAGATAGAGGGCTCGCCCTATGAGCACGATCCTGGCTAGGAGCTGACCTCAACAGGAGGGCTAGCCTTGGCTATTTGTTTGGCCACTATGTCCAGGTGGCGGGTCTCTTGCCAACACAAACGCCAACAGGGGCTCTACGTCAGCGAATGTGCCACATCAGATGCCCCCCACTCTCGAGCCTAGAGAACAAAGTGATGCTCGGGGCGAGAAGAGTAATGATCATGCTAACATGGAGGGACGCACTTCCTGTGCCATCAATAACTTGTGCACCAGTGCCCGGGAGATCGTGCCTCCACACCAACGGGAAAATTCCATGTTAGCCCTCTTCAAAAGCGGCCATAAATGCCATCGCCAGGCCCGAAGGAGCTACCTCCGAATCAAAGCGTCTCTCCCAACAGGTCCTGACACGTGGCATGCTCTAGCTGGTCTAGGCAAGATATGGCACATGCCTTCAACAGGTACGAGGCGACGAGGGCTTTGGGCCATTTGAAAGGAACTTGTCCTTTTATTGTTTGAAGGGTTTTCAAGCAACAAGGACAAGGCTTTCCCTGTAGAGCGATTTCTTCTCCCTCCATTCTCTTGATCAAGGTCGTGAGGTCTTTAGCAGGTTAGACCTTCTTGATATGAACTTAAGTTATAATCCCAAGCGCACGGTGTGCAGAGTAGCACATCAGCGAGTACGGGTCGATTCCACGAGAAATTTGTGTCTGAAGTATGTTCAAACCCTCACTTAGATAAGCTGACAAGAATGAGCAAAAGTAAATTAAATCGATAAAATAAATGACCTAAAGATCTAGGACTTTTGAATCCACTAGACCAATGATTTCAAAAACTTTTCTATGGATCTCTTTTATAAAACCTTTTAACTTCCTCCTTTGTAATAACCAAGTATGGATTATGAAGAGATTTAACTCAACTATAATCTATCAAGATTTTACAAGGAAAGAAAGAAAGAAAAATAAAGTATTGAGCTATCTATCTTTCATCTTTCTTGCATCGAATCAAGCATGAACTATGAAGGGATTGAAACCCAACTATAGCTCATCAAGTCTCTTGGCAAGAAGTTTAACAAGGAAAGATAAACTTTTAAAAATTAAAGCCCGAAAAGAAATTCAAAGAAGGGCTTCTAATCATGGTCTAGCTTCATCACCAACCCCAGAAGGTATGCTTAGCCAGACATGATTAAAATAAAGCTTTAAAAATTATTTTAAAAATAATTAAAATCAATTAACTACTTGCTGAAATTTAAATTGCAGAACTTAAAGGCAAAAATAAAAACCACCATAATTGCAAGAATTTAAATGGCATAAAATAAATTAAGGATTGTAAAAATAAAAAATACCCTAATTGCAGGAATGTAAATTACATAAAATAAATTTCAAAAAATTAGTCTAATCTAATGCTTAAAAAAATAAAAATAATTTAAATAAAGGAAATAATATTTTTTATTGCATAAAAAGTAATCTAATAATAGAATAGTTAACTCCTAAGCCATTAACCGGACTTGGAGTTAAAATAAAAATAAAGAGAAAACTAAAACTCTCTATGAAAAGATGGGAAGAAGAGATGGGAAGGAGAAAGGATGGGCTCTGGCTTCTGCTTCTTCTTGCTTCTTCGGGCTCTCGCTTCTCTCCTAGGTGTTGGATGATGGGTCTTTATTAATAGTAGAGTCGGATGCGTGACCCCATGGGAAATCATTGTTGGGCTCTGATATCAATTTCTTACAATTCTCTATCTTTGTTCCCATGACCAACACAACCACGGCATTCGGTGTTATCCATGTAAGTCTGTAATCGAAGGTCTTCCCTCCTTATCCATCCCATTCGGACATTCAAGCTCTTGACTCATGGCTTTCGATCGACATCAAGGTATGGTGATGCAGTGATGATCCAGAAGATAGTGGAGAGTAGCAAGCTTGATCTGGCAGATGGTAGACTGCAACAGGGTGAACAGTGGCTGAGAGGGAAAAATCAAATGATGGTGGATCTCTTCGAGTGCTTGGAGCGGTGGCCGGCTGAGGAAGATGATGCTCGACCAGTGTAGGCAGTGATGGCAAGATCTTGGAGAAGGAGCCATGGCAGAGAAGATGAGCAAGGCCAGTGACTTCGGGAACAGGGAGATGATGAACGACTGGTGGACAATGGTGCTCCAGTGGAGAGCTTTGTCTGTTCCTCGGCATGCAACAATGGCAAGAGGAGGAAGATGGCCATGGATGGAGGACGGGTGGACTGGGAAGGAGACCGATCCAAGAGGATGAAGCTCTAGCAGTTTCTGGGATTTTCTAGTGACTACGGCCTTCTCCGGCTGGCGAGAGGGGTCCCGGCGATGAGGAGATCATCTCCGGCATGTCTCCTGGTGAGCTCGGAGCTTAGGTTGACCTGTGGTTCACGGATCTGTTCCATGGATCGGTTGCAATGGAAAATGGTGGACCGACTCGCATTTTGTGGACCGGGTGGCTGGACTACAGTGAGCCAATTGCTCCAAAATTCGTGCAACATCTTAATAATTCCTTTAAAATTTCCTTTCCAACTCAATTAAAGTCCAAATTGTATGCGGTTTACACCGTTGGATTCCATAAATCACGCTCTTCATATTGACAAGATTTTTTCATTAAAACACTACATAAAAATATTAATTTTAATGAAATACCATGAATTTGATTAATAAATTAATACACTTATTATTAATTTTTATTCACTTATCACTCTTCCCAACTTAAATCTTACTCGTCCTCGAAGTAAAAATAAATAATTAAGGATACTACCAAAACTCTTAATATTTTACACAAGTTTACTCAAACTCAAAGGTTGTTCTCATATCCTTTTTATAAGTAGAAAATTTCTCATTAGATAGTAGATGAAATGGGTCAATGGGATATTAATAGCTTCAAATAAATTTGTTAAGTGCAAACTCCTCATTTCTCTAAATAATTCTTAACCAACTCCTACTATTATTTCTAAATCCTCTACTCCCATGGAGTGATGAGATATCATTTTAGTGCGAGGATGTGCCTCTTATTGCGATACTTTTCATCTTTTTTTTATAAATATAGACCGTGCAATGTATTAATCTCTTAAGCTTTCTATCTGACCCTTGTAACAAGTTTTCGACCAATATCTTTCAGACTAGTTGGCCTTAGGGCACTAGGTGAAGAACACCCCTCGGGTTTACTGGCTTAAGTCAGAAAGGCTATAGATTAAAACTGACTGTATAGCAAAATTTTTTCACATCTCCACTTTTTGATGCGAGACTCAACCATTTATTTAGATGAAGAGGCCTGGTTACTCGATGAAATAATGTTTAGAACTTACTTTTATTATCTCTCTTTTTTTTACTAATAAAGGAACCTTACATTTAACAACACCCACACACATCCAAGAAATAGATCCTTCTTCGATGCAAATAGGAGGGTTAAAATTATCTAAAAATTGATTTCATTCTTACTTACCATGTTTACTTGAGTCTATTAATATTTTACCCCTCAATATTTCAAAAATTATCTAGATTGTTCAATCAACTACTTATAAAAAGTATGTGATTTATCCTAAGTCTAAGATCAACAAGTGTAAAAATATTAAGGTGAAGATAGCTCCAAATATTTACTTATTTAGCTTATTATTCTCCCATAAATAAAAATTGATTCTAAATGTATGCATGATATGGTATAAAAGGAAACGAAGATACCCGAGTAATTTTCTTGAGCTCTCCCCCCAACTTAGCCAATAGAGCCTATTTGAGTCAGGATTTGCTAAACCTAAACATGCTAAAAAAAAATATTAGAAAGAAAGAAGCTGGGTTGCCTCCCAAGAGTGCTAAGTTTAAAATCTTCAGCTAGACCAAGTGGATCTTTTAGATTATGTCGATTGATACATCCACTAAATTATTAGATATACCTAGCCACGGTGGATGGTTGGATGAAGTCCAATCAGTAATATCCCACATGATATCTCTGTTATGTGTATCTATAAGATGTATCATATCAAGCGATAGCTTGGTTTATGGTTTATCCATTTTCATGAGTTTTTCAGTAGGAGGCTCCCATCTCTGGCTAATCTTATCATCATCAAGTAATTTATCAATAACTTCATACTCATATGTTGGCCAGATACTAGACTCAAGATCGACTTCTTCTTTGCTAATGTCTATGGATTCATAAATTTCATCTTGGATTACACTCACATTAGCATGCTTGGTGGATTCGTGTTCCAAATTGAATATATTCAGCTCAATAGTCATGTTCCCAAAAGATAGTTTCATAAGTCCATTCTGATAATTAATTTCAGCATTAGCAGTAGCTAGAAATGGTCTTCCTAAAATAACTGGGATATGAACTTTAAGATTTGATACTAGTTCAGTCTCCAAAATGATAAATCAACAGAAAAGATAAAATTCCAACCTTAATTAAAACATCCTCTACCATTCCTTTAGGGATTCTAGAAGATCAGTCTGTTAATTATAATGTGATCCCTGTTAGCTGTAGTTTTTCCAATCTCAATTACTCATAAACTGAATATGGCAAGATATTTACACTAGCCACTAAATCAAACAAAGCCTTCTCAATGTGAGTTTCTCCTATGACACATAAAACTATTGGAGATCCTAGATCCTTATACTTTATAGGCATGTGACTTAACAAGTATGGACTTGCACTTGCTACTAAGAAAGCTCTCTTCGGTACATTAATAGTCCTTTTTTTGGTACAAAGATCTTTTAAAAATTTGGCATAAGTCGGAACCTGTTGGATAATGTATAGTAGAGGAATGTTTACTTGAACTTGCTTAAACACCTCTAACATTTTATCTAAATATTTTGATTATTTTTTAGACCTTAATCAATTTGGAAAAGGAACTTTAAAAATTATGGGTACCTGATTTGGTGGACTATTAATTTCAGAATCTTGAGTTTGTAAGGTAGGTTGTTCATTAGGTAGCTCAGTTGATTCAGTAGTTAAGTCCTCTTTAGTGTCAGATGTATCTACCTTATTATCCACTTGCTTTTCTGATCTCAAAGAATAAATAGCATTTACTTGATTTACTTGGAGTAGATGACCATTTTGGTTTCTTGGGTTGGACTCAGGTTGGCTAGGTAGCCTACGTCTTTCATGTTCACTAATGGTAGATGCTAGCTGACCCACCTGCATTTCCAAGCAGGCTATGGCTTGAGAGTTTGAATTTAAAAGTTGTCCCGTTGTTTGCATAAAATTACTCAATATAGCACCGGTGTCAGCATTGTATTTGGCTAAGGCTTCCAGGCTTTTCTTTAAAGAACTCAGTTTCTTTTCATTAATATTGAAGCCTGGTGATGGTAGATTGTTCATCACAAGATTAGGCCTTGGGTTTTATTGATTGAATTTAGGACCACCTACATTTAGATTCTGTGACCATGAGAAATTTGGATGATTCCTCCATCCTGGGTTATATGTAGGTGCATAGGGATTGTTCATTAATCTCTGATATGTAACATTCACCTATGCACATCCATTCTCTATTGGGTTTATCAGGAGTGGACATTCCTCAAGGATATGGTCTAGTGCATTGCACCCATTACACATTGGTGCAGACACTTGGTTCACACTAGATGGTCTTTGAAGTTATAAGGCCTCTAACCTACGTGTCAAGGTTGCAATTTTAGCCTCTGTAGCTAGGAAAGTCTGCATTTGATGCATTCCACCTCTTGAATGTGTGGTTCTTTCTGGTTTTCTAGTTGTTTTCCATTGTAAATTCTTTTCAGCTAGGTCTTCTAAGAATTGCCATGCTTCATTGGGTTCTTTATACATAAATTGGCCTTGGCACATAGACTCTAGCATGGTTCTTGAATTAGAATCTAAACCCTCATAAATGATTTGGCATAGCCTCCAAGTTTCTATTCCATGGTGTGGACATTGGATTAAGAGGTTCTTAAAATGATCAAAGTACTTCTAAAATGACTCACTAGCTAATTAAAAATAATTGGTTTATTTTATTTCTAATTGTAGCTATTTTATAATGAGAAAAATATTTCTTTAAGAACACTCTTACAAAGCCCTCCTAAGTCGTGACAGATTGATTTAGAAGACTATAAAGCCACTTTTTAGTATTATCCTTAAGGGCAAAGTTGATTAGTCTCAGCTTGATTTCATCCTCTGATAATTATTGTAACCTCATGGTTGCACAAACCTCTTCAAATTTTTTAATAAATATATATGCATCCTCTATTCCCGTGAATTTTGGAAGCCCCATGAATTTTGGAAGCATATTAATCATTTAAGGTTTGATTTCAAAATTATTAGCAGTAGGTTGACGCAGTCTAATACAAGAAGGTTGGACAGAACCAACTGGATAACAT
The DNA here is from genome assembly GCA_021397845.1 of Areca catechu. Lineage (NCBI taxonomy): Eukaryota > Viridiplantae > Streptophyta > Magnoliopsida > Arecales > Arecaceae > Areca > Areca catechu. Next base: position 199,330,466 of record CM038039.1, on the reverse strand, counting down.
AAATCCTTAAGGATTTGGATTTGATTAGTTAAATCCATTATAGTAGAGGTCGTAGGATCCGAAATAGGAATCAAATCGGTTCTAACAAGTCGACTTGATATCCTTCTCCACACAGGAGTTGGAGAATTCACTAAATCTACTGTCTTCTATTTTTTTGAGTTTTATATATTTATTTTTTTAGTTTATATTTAGAAGCTTTCTTAAAAAATTCTAAATTAATTCAACCTTTTAATATCCTAGGACAACCATGCAACATAACTTCCAATTATGCAAGGACAACCTTATATCAAAGTAGTCAAGATTAAAAATACCTAGAGTAATTTAATTAATTTTTTTATTTTCAAACAAGTTTCACATAAAATTAATCCTATCTAGGGATAACCTAAAACTAGACAGCTCTTAACTATTATAAGTCAACCTTCAAGCACTCCAAGTTCAACCGATTCGCTAAATTGGCCAGGTAAGTGTAAGATTGGTAGGAGTCCCCCCGTTGCTTTCCTTAGATACCAATTTGATTGGCCAGGTCAGCTAACGGAACCAATTAAGTAACCACCTTTCTTCGAGACTTAATCCCTGAACCACTTTCCTAGACACCAGTTCAATGATTGAATCTAGCTTGGTATAACTCTTAGGTATCCTTGTCCTAATGAGCTCGGATGTCCCTAGGGTCAGCGTCTAATTAATTTTATTTAGAAGCTTGGGTTAATGCAAATGAAGGAGTCTTGTTTGTGGACTAAGGATGATGAAATCTCCACCTTTCTTGTTTAGGTTCGTGCCCTTAAAGTGATTTAAAAATGCTATGCACAACCAGAAAGACAAACAAGTTTAAACTAAATACTAATATTAAACTAAAATCAAAATAAGATAGCTAAAAGAAAAAGGAATAGTTTAGATTGTGTACCTAGCTTCCAGTACTCACCAACTTAAAAATAAATACTAGACAGATCAAATTAAAGCAAGAATTTAAAGCACAATTTAAAACAAACCAATTTTCCGGTAACGGTGCCAAAAACCTGATGTGAACTTAAGTTGTAACCACAAGCGCACGGTGTGCAGAGTAGCACGTCCAGCGAGTACGGGTCGATCCCATGAAAAATTTGTCTCAACTATATTCAAACCCTAACTTAGATAAGCTAACAAGAATGAGCAAAAGTAAATTAAATCGATAAAATAAATGATCTAAAGATCTAGGATTTTTGAATCCACTAGACCAATGATTTCGAAAACTTTTCTAAGGATCTCTTTTATAAAACCTTTCAACTTCCTTCTTTGTAATAACCAAGTATGGATTATGAAGAGATTTAACTCAACTATAACCCATCAAGATTTTACAAGGAAAGAAAGAAAGAAAAATAAAGTATTGAGCTATCTATATTTCATCCTTCTTGCACCGAATCAAGCATGAACTATGAAGGTATTGAAACCCAACTATAGCTCATCAAGTCTCTTGCCCAGAAGTTTAAAAAGAGAAGATAAACTCTTAAAAATTAAAACCCAGAAAGAAATCTAAAGAAGGACTTCTAATCATGATCTAGATTTATCGTCAACCCCAGAGGGTATGCTTAGCCAGACATGATTAAAATAAAGCTTTAAAATTTATTTTAAAAAATAATTAAAAATAATTAACTACTTGTTGAGATTTAAATTATAGAACTTAAATGCAAAAATAAAAACTACCCTAATTACAATAATTTAAATAATATAAAATAAATTAAGGATCATAAAAAAAATTATTCTAATTGCAAGAATGTAAATTGCATAAAATAAATTTCAGAAAATTAATCTAATATAATGCTTAAAAAATAAAAATAATTTAAATAAAAAATAATATTTTTTATTACATAAAAAGTAATTTAATAATAAAATATTTAATTTCTAAGTCATTAACCCGGATTTGGAGTTAAAATAAAAATAAAAAGAAAACTAAAACTCGGAAGATGAGTTGGGAAGGAGAAAGGATGGGCTCTGGCTTCTGCTTCTTCTTGATTCTACGAGCTCTCGGCTACTCTTCTGCAGGTGTTGGATGATGGGTCATTATTTATAATAGAGTCGGACGCGTGACCCGTGGGAAATCATCGTCGGGCTCTGTATCAATTTCTTACGGTTCTCTGTCTTCGTTTCCATGACCAAAATAACCACGGCATTCGGTGTTATCCGTGTAAGTCCGTAATCGAAGGTCTTCCCTCCTTCCTATCCATCCCATTCGGACATTCAAGCTCCCGACTCATGGCTTCCGACCGACATCAAGGTATGGTGATGCAGTGACGATCCGGAAGATAATGGAGAGCAGCAAGCTTGATCTGGAGGATGGCAGACCGCAACAGGGTGAATAGCGACTGAGAGGGAAAAATCAAACGATGGTGGTTCTCTTCGAGTGCTTGGAGCGGTGGCCGGCTGAGGAAGATGATGCTCGACCGGTGCAGGCGGTGATGGAAAGAGCTTGGAGAAGGAGCCATGGCAGAGAAGATGAGCGTGGCCAGCGACTTCGGGAACAGGGAGATGATGAACGACTTGGTGGACAGTGGTGATCTGGTGGAGAGCTTGGTCTGTACCTCGGCATGCAACAATGGCAAGAGGAGGAAGACGGTCATGGATGGAGGACGGGCGGACTGGGAAGGAGACCGATCTAAGAGGATGAAGCTCCAGCAATTTCTGGGATTTTTCGGTGACTACGGCCTTCTCCGGCCGGCGAGAGGGGTCCCGACGGCGAGGAGATCATCTCCGGCATGTCTCCCGGTGAGTTCGGAGCTTAGGTTGACCTGTGGTCCACGGATATGTTCCGTGGACTGGCTGGAACGGAGGATGGTGGACCGACTCACGTTTCGTGGACCGGGCGGCTGGACTACAGTGAGCCAATTGCTCCAAAATTCGTGCAACATCTTAATAATTTCTTTAAAAATCCCTTTTCAGCTCAATTGAAGTCCAAACTGTACACGGTTCATGCCGTTGGATCCCATAAATCATGCTCTTCGTATTGGCGGGGTTTTTTCATTAAAACACTGCATAAAAATATTAATTTTAATGAAATAACATGAATTTGATTAATAAATTAATGCACTTATTATTAATTTTTATACACTTATCACTTCTCTTTCCCTCTCTTTGTTCCTTCCTTTTGCTCTTCTCCTTCGGCCTGTGCTAGGGGAGAACCTCAGTTAGGTCCTCTAGGTCTCTTGTTCTTCCTTGCCTTCTTTCCTGCCACTTTCGATAAGTCCCTCCAGCAGAGGGCTTCGCCACTAGGGTTTTTCTGATGGGGCGGGGCCATCTCAGCCGAGACCTTCTCCCTCGGATAGCGAGGAAGAGGAAGTCTCGATTGCATCCTGTAGGGGTCCCTGCCCGATGGGGATTGTCATTGGACCCCTTACAGCTCCTCCCCCATCTACTCCTCCTGCTAGGGAGTTTGGTGGTCCCACCGGCATTGCTTCAGTGATGACCAACGAGGACATTCTCCACGTCTGGAGGTTGTTTGAGATCTCTAATTCCATTCATCTCTCTATTCCCGAACCGAGGGAACGGGTCACTTCTGGTGGCCCGGGCCGAATCATCTTGTATGAAGACTTCTTCTTCAAGGGTCTTCGTCTTCCCTTTCATGTTTTCTTCATTTCTTTCCTCAGCAACTACTTCCTGGTCCCGGCCCAACTTGCCCCCAACACCATCTAGATAATTTTTTGTTTCATCATCCTTTGTCATTTTCATGGGATCGTCGCCCATTTTTCCTTCTTCAGGGCATTGTTCACCCTGAAGCGCCACCCATCCGAGAGCGGATGGTGGTTCGTGTCCCCCTGCAAGGGAGCCCTCAAGTTAGGTCTGCCCACTTCCATCAAGGGATGGAAGAGCAGATTCCTGTTTGCTTCGGTTGACGGGGTGGACTAGGTCTGGAGTGACCTAGACCTCTTCCACAACCGGCAGTCTACGGTCGAGCCGGCTAATAAGGAAGTATTTGATCAGCTCATCTCCTCCAAGATTCCAGCCCTTCGAGATTTACTGACCGAATGGAATCTCGTTGATGCTGGAGTCAGCCAGGCCCAGCCCCATGGTAAGGCTTGATATCGGGCTCTTTTTCCTTTCTTCAGTAGGTCCAATTATGACATGAGACTAACTGGTCAGCCTTGTCTTATAGGTACAAGGTTCAACTTTGAAGAACTCCTGGGGATGTCGAAGAAGAGGGCCGCTGCTACGGCGCTAGAAGGAGAGCCCATGAAGAAAGCTCGGGAAGAGCCAGGAAGGAGGGTCAATGACGAGCCTGAGGTGAGGAGGCCAGCTGCCACGCCGGTAGCACCTGGGTCTAGGGCCAAGGTTCCGGCTCACAAGCCCAAGGACGAGGCCAAAGCCATGGAGGGGGCCCCACCATCAACCCTGGCAGCCCCTCCACAAATTGAAGACCCACCATAGGTAGAAGTGGTGGAGGTAGAGATACCTACTGCCATCGAGAGGTGCCCTTGCTAGCAACCGATCCGGAGCTACCAGTGACCGGTCGACCGGAGCTACCAGTGACCGGTCGATGGGTGCAGTGCTCTTGCTAGCAACATCCATATCCCTCTTGGCCACCTACAGCATCCAGCTAGATGGTCAAAAGGCTCTCAATCTTCCTCCCCCGAGATGCCAAAATAACCGAAGATGGGAAGATGGCGGAGGACATCCTAAACTCCCTCGTCCAAGCATCTGATCGGCAGGGCACGATCGAGAAGGCACTAGTGGAGCTTGCCATTGGGGTGTTTCCCCAGCTCAAGTCGGTAAGTCGACTCCAAAGTTGTTGCCCAGGTGGCTTTTCCCAAGAGGTGACTGAATTGGGAATTATAAAATTTCTTGTAAATATGTGCACAAATAATTCCTTTTAGTGATGGAGTGTTGTGTTAATCAGAGTTAGATACAGAAGCTGAAAAATAAGTAAAGCACAACACAAACAAGGCAAGTTTATAGTGGTTCGGAGCAACCCAGCTTCTACGTCCACTACCCAAGTTCACCACTCGGGATTTCCACTATATCCCCCAAATCGGAATACAGTCGGATTGTTTTACAGGCTCACAATCCTAACCTTTGGTTTTTAAATCGGGCTCACCAAAGAAACCCACACTAGGTTTTCACAGGCTCACCTAGAACCTCTACACTTTGGCTTTCAGTAGGCTCACCAAAGAAACCTATTTGGTTTTTACAACCGAGCTCACCAATAATCCAAGTATTCTAAGAGTAGAATAAAAAAGCAACAGAAATGACAAACTAGGTTGTCTGGTGGTTGCCGATGTAGCTCAAGTGAAGCTCAATTGCATGCTCTTCAATGCACTTCAATGGCTTCCTTGCTTTCCTCAAAAGTTGCTTCAAGCTTCTGATAAGAGTTGGTGAAGGCTTGAAGACTGACTTCAAAGCTCAAGTGCTCTCTCTCTTCTTACTTCAATAAATGTTCAATAAATGTTCAATAACTCATTAGCCTCTCTAAGGATGTTCTCATACCTCATATATAGAGACTTCAACTGCTTTCCATTAATTTTGAACATTGTAGACCGTTGGAAAGTGACAGGTTACCGTTGGAGCACTTTTGGAATTCAAACTCAGAAAACTGGAACTAGCCGTTGGAAGTGACACCGTCATTCCAGTCGGCTCGGACATTCTTCGAGTCGGCTAGGATCAGCTTCAGGTCGGCTAGGTTCCACAGTTGAGAAAAAGACTCACAATGGACGAGTCGGCTAGGCTGAAATCTAGTCGGCTCGGATCCTTGAGATTCTCATAATATTTTCAACTAAGTTCTGGACGAGTCGGCTAGGCTGAAATCTAGTCGGCTTGGATCCCTGAGGTTCTCAAAACATTCTCAACCAAGTTCTGGACGAGTCAGCTGGGACATGGTGCCAGTCGGCTGGGTTGGCGTGCCAGAGATCTTCTTTCTTATGCCAGTGCCAGAGTCAGCTGGTTCCTCCATCCAGTCGGCTCGAGATTGATTCTACACTCAGACCAATTCCAATTTTTCAGAACTCACATGTCAAGCTTTGAAGGCTTTCTTCAGATCTTCTTAAAACACAATTAAGAAAAATTGAAGCTTGAAATCTAGTAAAAGCAACCCTTTATATTTGATTTCAATGAGGAATTTTTTGTTGGGTTCTTCTTTACAAGATTCTACTTACTTACAACTCAACACAAAAAAGTAAAGGATATAGGATTTAAAAAATATATCAAAGTAGTCATCCTACAAAAACTTGTCAACCATTTGAAGATTTGTTAGATAACCAAATATATGCTCCAATGTTTTGTTATCATCAAAATCACTTCAGGGTTCAACAGAAGTCATTTCCATCTTTCCTTCCTCCCAAAGAAGGTACTGACCATCACCTTTTTATGTAGGTGATGGCCGACATCCAGCTCTTGTGAGACTCCTATCGGGTGCTACTGAAGCATAAGGACCGCCTCCGTCGAGAAAGGGATGAGGCCTGGGGTCAGGCCTGTTGACTATGGTTTTGATTTTGATGATTGACAAAACACTTAAGTATATATGAATACTAATTATATATTTTAGTGTATTTATCAGATTAAGTACTCATATCAGTTGAAAGAACAAAATACTTGTATTTTAGTTAAAGAAGCCCTTCAAATTCATAAAATTTTAAGTCATAAGGACTTTGGAACATAAGAAAGACTTGGAAGGACTTAAAGTTTGATTTTTAAAAAAAATTAGTAGAGTTTCAGTAGAGTTTCAGGAAAGTTTCAGCCAAGTGTCGACTCATAAAATAGCAAGTATCAACTCATGGAATAGTAAGTATCGACTCATGAATAGCAAGTGTCGACTCAAGGCCTGAGATAAAAATGATACAGAACATGCTGAATTTCAAGACTTCCCTCAAGTATCGACTCACTGTTTCAAGTGTCGACTCATTAGATGAAGTGTCGGCTCACCAGTTAGAATAAAAGACTTCAGAAGATATTTTTTGATCAAGTATCGACTCACTGTTCCAAGTGTCAACCCTAAGTGTCGACTCATGACCTGAAGTGTCAACACTTGAACGGACGACAGCTCTACAATGGCTAGTTTTCTGAAGAGCAGAACTTTTCCAAAATATTTGTAACGGCTAGTTTTTCTTCTCCAATAGTCTTTCATGATCATTTAAGGTTTGAAGAGCTATATAATCAACACAAATCAAATAGAAAGGTAATCCTTTGAGAGAAAAATCCCATACACTTCAAGGATTTATATTTTGAGTGATTTAAGCCTTCAAGCTTCCAAGTTTCAAAGAGAGCATCCAAAGTTCACATCCTCAAGCATCATTCAAGGCTTCAACAAATTGAAGATAAGCTTCTTCAATATCATCCAAGGGCTTCAAAGTGATACTTGCTTTATTTTAGAAAGCTTTATTGTATTCTTTACTTTCATTCTTACATTGTTGTATCAAGATTTTTGGTGAGCCTTGAAAAACTAAAGAGGTTATTGGTTAGCCTTTGTGTAAAACCAACATAGGTTGTTGGTGATCTCGTAAAACCAACATAGGTTGTTGGTGAGCCCGTAAAACCAACAAGATTTTTGGTTAGCCATGAAAATCAAGAGGTTGTTTGTTAGTCTAAGTTATAAAACCAACAAGGAATTTTGACTTGTGAACCCGGAAAAATAAGTTGGGTTTTGATTAGTGAGCCCGGAAAACTAATCGATTATAATCTTGATAATTATAGTGAAATATCCAAGGAGAACTTGGAGAATGGATGTAGGTGCCTTGGAGTGCACCGAACCACTATATATTCTTGTATTTGTGATTGCTCTTATTTATTGCCTATTTATTCTTGCATTTACTTTGTTAATTCTGTTTCATATTTTCACTAAGCACATAAACACTTTGACAAAATACAAGCATTTAATTGCAATTAGCACATACTTGTTTTATATCCATTGAAATAGTTCAAATAATTTATAAAATCCAACTCACCTTCCTTTTAGGTTGCATCATCACTGGGCAACAATTGATATCAGAGCCCAGAATCCAAAATCATTGGTATCTAACTTGGTGCTTTGCAAATAATCCAACATTTTTGAGTTAAAAGATCATGGCAGCCCTAGAAGATGCTTGTTTTGCTATAGGACATGTAACTAATAGACCATCATTTTTTAATGGCACTAATTACACTTTTTAGAAAACTCGCATGCGCATCTATATTCAATATATTAGTTATTATCTTTGGAAAGTTATAGTTAATGGTCCTTATATTCACTCCATTTTAGTTAATGGTATTTCCATTCCAAAGCTTGAAGAGGATTGGAATGAATATGATATTAAGCAATTTGAAATTAATGCTAAAGCAATGAACTTGCTTTATTGTGCATTGGACTCTAATGAATTCAATAGGATCTCCACATGCATATTGGCGAAGGAGATATGGGACACACTTGAAATTATTCATAAGGATACTTTTCAAGTGAAAAGTACTAAAATTAATATGCTTGTTCAATCTTTTGAAATATTTAAAATGTTGTATTATGAATCTATATCTGATATGTATACTAGATTTATAGCTATTATTAATGAATTGAAAAGTTTTGGCAAAGTCTATACTAATATTGATTTGTTTAATAAAATTATTAAGTCTTTGCTAATATTATGGGATCCAAAGATAACGGCGATCCAAGAAGCCAAAGATATTGATACCCTGCCTTTGGAGGAGCTTATTGGTTCACTCATGACCCATGAGCTAAATTTATGGTACAAAGAAGTGATTGCTGATCAAGAGAAGAAAAAGATAATAGCCCTCAAGGCCAAACAAAATTCAAGACAATGATGATAACTTGGAGCAAAAGCGAAGATTCTAGTTCGGAAGAAAAACAAGAAATTGTCAATCTTTGCTTCATGGCAAATGAGGAAGAGGTATGTTCTGAAAGTGAATATGAGTTTATCTTTGATGAATTACATAATGCATTTAATAATCTTGTACATGAATATAAATTGCTAAAAATTGAGTACAAGAAATTAAAAAGGTAGTTGACTCCTTTTCTCTTGAGAACACCAATCTTGCCAATAAAAATCATGATTTAAATGTAAAGATTGATATTTTAGAAATTGATAAGAATAATCTTTCTAAAGAAAAAGAAATTTTAGAAAAAGAAAATCTTGATTTGAAAAAGTCATGCAATAAGTTTTCAAATAAAAAAAATATTTTATTAAATGAAATAGAAATTCTAAAAAGATCCAAGATTTTTGTATCAAATGATAAACTTTTAAAGAAAAATAAAAATCTTGAGTTAAAAAATAAGAATTTTTTTGTTGCTACTTCTTTCAATATTGCATGCTTTAAATGTTGTCAAATTGGGCATAATGCATATCCTTGTAAATTAAGAAAAATTTGGGTCCAAAAGGAACCATAATTACTAATCCTAAAGGATCCAAGAAAGTTTGGGTATCAAAATTGTCTACCTAGTTTATTTTGTAAGAGTGTCTTGCAGCCCAACAAGAAGAAAGAAAGTTTTTGAAAGGTGACTATACAAGATAATACAAAGAGTGGACAAGCTACATTTTGAACTAAATGGTAAAGGAAGGATTATACATATTGATAAATTCTAAATATTTCCTTCCATAATTAAAAATATAGTTGAATATTTGTTATAAATGTTGCATCAATTATTTTAAAAATTATTTTAAATGATTAATTAAAATCAAGTTTAGACTTATAGTCATTGGTTATGATCATGAACTATTTGATGTTTATGAATTTCATGCTATCATGATTAAACTTATGATTATAAGACCTTCACTTGATTTTGATTAATATATCTTAAATTGCTTTATGAAAAAGACTTTTAAAGTTGCATATTACTTTGAAAATTATTTCAATTGATTAATTAGAATCAAGTTTAGACTAATAGTCATTTATTGTGATCATGAACCTTTTGATGTTGATGGATTTTATGCTCTCATGATTAAACTTGTGATTATTAGACTTTTACTTGATTTTGATTGATATAGTTTTAAACTATTTCAAGTGAAATGTTATGATTTATATATTTTCATTTTTGGCATCTATGCTTAAGTTATAAATGATTTGTATCAAGACTAGAACTGGTAGTTAATGATTATATTTAAGATAAAGGTATGTATATTGATAAATCCTTGTTCCAATAGCTAAACTTGGTACTATATTACTTCTAACATTTGTATGGATAATTTCAATCATTTCAAATCACATGGTTCTCATGAAATGTATTCTATTTTGTATCCATGATTAGACTAGAAATGATTTGGAACAAGTATAAAACTGGTAGTTAAGGGTTACATTTAAGAAGAAGGTATGCATATTGATAAACCCTTAATCCAGTAGCTAGACTTGATATCATATTACTTCTAGCATTTGTATGGATATCAAATCATTTCAAATTAATTTAAAATTATATTAAATTGAATCTTTAAATATCAACCTCCTACATTTTAAAAATATTATATATCTTGAAAATTCAAATCTTTGATTTTAGACTTAGTATGTATGGTCATATCTCAAATTGTCCGAAATTATGATGCTTGTACTTTCATGTTTTATTCCTTAATGAATGCATATTTTTAGGGAAGAATAATATTTAGGAGAATCATCCAAAGATTTGTTGTCATTATATACATGTATGATGCTTTCAATATTTTCTTGATATCATTTTATATTACTCTGATACTCCTTCTTGTTTTTCAAATATAATTCTTTGAGGGGAGTTACATTCATTTGGTATCAAAATTTATTTCATTTATAATCTTCAGAAGGTGGAGAAATTATTTCTTGCATGTGCTTATCATTTTACGGTATCATGTTTAATTAGTATCATATTTAATTGGTATCATAATTAATTGATTTTATTGATTTCGATGATCTCTTGCTATCCTTTCCACTTCATCCCTACTTTATATTGTCTTTCACCCTTTTCACGATGATAAAAGAGGGGAGAAAATTGTTAAGTATGAAAAGGGAAAAGATTTGATAAACACGAAAAATTATATAAGGAATAAAAGAAAATGCAAAAAGGAGAGAAGAAAGCAAAATATTTTAATCTTAAGGGAAGAATTAGCAAGGGGGAGAATGTTTAAAAATTTTTGAATGATTTTTGAAAATATTTTTGAAATCATATTTTGAGGGAGAGCTTGATACTCATTAATTTTGAGCTTACATATTTATCTTATTGTTAATCTTTTTAAGCTTACCATGTTCATATACTTAAAGATTTTGTTATCATCAAAAAGGGATATTTCTAGTCTTGATTTTGATGATTGACAAAATACTTAAGTATATATGAGTACTAATTATGTATTTTAGTATATTTATCAGATTAAGTACTCATATCAGTTAAAAAAATAAAATGCTTATATTTCAGTCGAAGAAGTCTTTCAAATTCATGGAATTTCAAGTTATAAGGATTTTGGAGCATTAGGAAAACTTGGAAGGACTTAAAGTTTGATTTTGGAAAAGTTTCATTAGAGTTTTAGTAGAGTTTCAGAAAAGTTTCAGCCAAGTATCGACTCATGGAATAGCAAGTGTCGACTCAAGGCCCAAGACAAAAATGATACAGAACATGCTGAATTTCAAGACTTTCCTCAAGTGTCAACTCACTGTTCCAAGTGTCGACTCATCAGATGAAGTGTTGGCTCACTAGTGCAGAATAAAAGACTCCAGAAGGTATTTTTTGATCAAGTGTTGACTCACTGTTCCAAGTATCGACCCTAAGTGCCAGCTCATGACCTGAAGTGTCAACACTTGAGCAGACGATAGCTCTATAATGGCTAGTTTTCTGAAGAGCGGAACTTTTTCAAAATATTTGTAACGGCTTGTTTTTCTTCTCCAATGGTCTCTAACGGTCATTAAAGATTTGGAGAGCTATATAATCAACACAAATTAAATGGAAAGGTAATCCTTTGAGATAAAAATTCTATACACTTCAAGGATTCATATTTTGAGTGATTTAAGCCTTCAGGCCAAGTTTCAAAGAGAGCATCCAAAGTTTACATCCTCAAGCATCATTCAATGCTTCAATAAATTGAAGACAAGCTTCTTCAACATCATTCAAGGGCTTCAAAGAGATACTTGCTTTATTTTAGAAAGCTTTATTATATTCTTTACTTTCATTCTTACATTGTTGTATCAAGATTTTTGGTGAGTCTTAGAAAACCAAAGAGGTTGTTGGTTAGCCTTTGTGTAAAACCAACATAGGTTGTTGGTGATCCCGTAAAATCAACATAGATTGTTGGTGAGCCCACAAAACCAATAAGATTTTTGGTCAGCCATGAAAATCAAGAGGTTGTTGGTTAATCTAAGTTATAAAACCAATAAGGTGTTTTGACTTGTAAGCCCAGGAAAACAAGTTGGGTTTTGATTAGTGAGCCCGAAAAACTAATCGACTGTAATCTTGGTGATTATAATGAAATATCCAAGAAGAACTTAGGGAGTGGATGTAGGTGCCTTGGAGTGCACCAAACTACTATATATTCTTATGTTTGTGATTGCTTTTACTTATTGCTTATTTATTCTTGCATTTACTTTGTTAATTTCATTTCAGATTTTCATTAAGCATGCAAACACTTTGACAAATTACAAGCACTTAATTGCAATTAGCACATACTTATTTTATATCCATTGAAATAGTTCAAATAATTTATAAAATCTAATTCACCCCCCTCTTGGGTTGCATCATCACTGGGCAACAAGGCTGCCCGGGCTCAAGAGTTGGAAGGCCAGCTGACCAGCTCCCAGGCAAGGGTGGCGGAGCTGGAGAAGAAGTCCGCCCAGCTCGAGGCAGCTCTGAAGGAGGAAAAGGGGGAGAGCTCACGCAGGGCCGAGAGGGTGGCATCTTTCAAGGCTGAGGTGGTGGGCTGGAGGGGAGGGTCCAGACCCTCCAAGCATAATTGGAGGAGGAAGTCGCTCGAGCTTTGATGGTGGAAGAGAAGGCTACGGTGGTGTTGCCCAGGTGGCTTTCCCAAGATGGAGGTGAATTGGGAATTTAAAAAATTTAAGCAATAATGTGCTCTTTGAAATCCCTTATAAGTGTTAAGTGCTGTGATAGGATAATTGAATACAGAAGTGTAATCAAATAAGAAAAGCACAACACAAACACAAGCAAATTATAATGATTCGGAGCAACCCAACTCCTACATCCACTATCCAAGATTATCACTTGAGATTTTCACTATATCTCCCACTGGAATACAGTCGGATTATTTTCATAGGCTCACAATCCAAACCTCTGCACTTTGATTTTTAAATCGGGCTCACCAAAGAAACCCAACTTCGTTTTACCAGGATCACCAAGAATCCAACTTGGTTTTAACAGGATCACCAAGAACCCAACACATGGTTTTAACACAGGCTAACCAAGAACCTATTTAGTTTTTAAATCGGGCTCACCAATAATCCAATAATTCAATAAAAAAAGTATAAAGAAAAGCAACATAATAACAAACAGATTTTTGTCGAATGGTTGCTGATGCAGCTCAAAAGAAGACCAATTGATTGCACTTCAATGTACTTGGTTGGCTTTTCACTTTCTTCAATAAATGCTTCAAGCTTCTGACGAGAGTTGGTGAAGGTTTGAAGACTATCTTGAATGCTCTTAAGTGCTCTCTTGCTCACAAGCTTTCTTGGATCTTCAATTAAGCATTCACTTCTTGTCTATTTCTTCAAAGTAGTTCAAATCTCTCAAATATATAGTCTTGTATCCTTCTCAAGCAGTTTAAGCCATTGTAGACCGTTGGGATGTGACTTTTTGATCGTTGGAGCACTTTTGGATTCAAATTTCTAATTCTGGAACTAGTCGTTATAAGCCTGAAACAGGCATTCGAGTTGGCTCGGATCCCCAGAGTAGTTCTGGTCGAGTCAGCTAACTTCATTCTAGTCACCTCAGTTGCTTAGTGTTCCGAATCCTTACTCTATAAGAGTCGACTCGCCTCAATTCTAGTCGACTCGAATTCTGGGGCCTTCAAAAATTCAGTCTGGAAGAGTTAGCTAACTTCAATCTAGTCAGCTCGGTTGGCTGTAGTTCTCAAAATACTTTTTTTTTTGACTTTGGAGTAGTCGGCTCGGATCTTAGAAGAGTCGGCTCGGATCCCTTTCTAGTTGGCTCGCTTGTCTGATGCAGAAAATCATGTACTGGAAGAGTCAGCTCGGATCCTTGTGTGCCAAAAATCTTCATGCATGTCATGTGCCATAGTCGGCTCCTTTGCTTTTAGTCAGCTCAGATGAGTTCTTTAGTGAATTTTCAATTCTTTCTCCAGAATTCATCCAGCATGACTTCAAGTATTCAAGATGCCTTCAAACTTTTCTAATAACACTTCTAAGAAATTCAAAGCTTGAAACACATCTTGAAGTAACCCATTTTTAGGATTTTTACTTAACTTTTTCTTTGGGTTTTTCTTTACATGATTCATTTACAACACAACTCAAAACTAGAATTAAAAAAGTAGGAGTTGAAATTGAGCAATGAATTCATCCTACAAAAACTTGTAAAATACTTGAAGAGTTGTTAGTAACATAAATGCATGCTCTAATATTTTGTTATCATCAAAATTACTTATGGGATCAACAATCTTCCCCTTTTTGATGATGACAAAATACTGGGCATGAAAAATTCTTTACAATTACAAGTATAATTGTATTTGAGAGTAAGCATCAACATGCATCAAAGCTAACTGTATTTCCAAGTAAGTATCAGAGCTTTTGTATAAAAAACTATATAGCATCAGTGTCAGTGCTTTTGTATGTATCAGAGTACAGAGCTTATATATTTCAAAGTATCAGAGCTAGTACAAAGGCACATTATCGGAGCTCAAGTTTACAATTATATCAAAATCTTTTGAAAATTATCAGTGGTGATTCTTGAAAAGTATCAGAGCAAATTGAAAAGAATCAGGTTGATTCTGAAAATATCAGAGCAAATTGAAAAGAATCAGGTTGATTCTAAAAATATCAGAGCTAATGCTTGAGAAGTATCAGAGATAATTTTACTTTCAGAGCTAATTCTTTGATGCATTCAATCAAATTGCAAGTTGTGAGAGCATGAATTAAAGCCATTTTCATTCAACAATTTTCTCCCCCTTTCTATAAGTTCTTAAAATTGTGAAACATTTTTGCACATATCATTCATATTTTCATTCATATTCTCCCCCTTTTTCATTTCTCCTCCTTTCTCATTTCTTCTCATTTTTTCATGCATTTATAAATATTCTCTCCCTTTTTGTCAGCAATCAAAAAGGTATACAATTAAGCTCAAGTTTTATAATAGATTGAGAAAGTTGTTAATGTTTATTTGAGATAATTTCACTTTCTCATGCTCATTTTGATAATCTAATTAAAATTTAGCATGGTACAATTAAAAGTATCAATGTAAAGCATTGCACAAGCTCAATTTATGCACAGAAGAAATGTCAAAAGTGCTTTCATTTCATAAGATTTTCAATACAAGTTACGGAACAATGAAGGCAATACAATTAATCGCTATCCACATCTACTCTAGAGCTAGTAAATGGATCAGGAGGTGGTCTAGATGAAATAAGTTCTGGATCAAACACTCCTGGAGGTACAGAGGAAGGATGTGAACCCTGAGGCCTAAGATGAGGAGCTGGCTGCCTAGGGTGTGGAGTATGGGTAGGTCCAGGCTGTGGTGCTGGCTGAGATCTAGGAGTAGCCAGTGCTGCAATGACTCTAGTGGAGAGCTGATCAAGCTTGAACTGCACTATGTTTATTTCTTCATCCAACTTCTTCACCTCAGTGTTTAAGGCAATTAATTCAGCAGCTTGCGCATTTGCAAAAGCTTCAGCAGAACCTCGCAATCTCCCAAATTCTGACCTCAAGATCCCTATGCCCCTTGTATAATCATCCTCCATCCTATTTCCCTGTTCCAATGATCCCATTTTGAACCTTATTTTCCTTAGCTCTGTTCTAAATTCTTCCAAAGTTTGATCAACAGTTTTCTTGATTGAATCAGAACCATATGAGATGGTATCAATGATAGGCTGCAGATCAGGCTGAGATGTAGGTCGAAGGTCTCAAGTGATTCAACTCTGGTGCGTAGCTCTCTGACCTCAATGCTAAGCAGATCTAGTCTAGTGTCCACTGACTGTGAAACTTGCCAAACATAGCAGTCAAGGAACAAGTCAATGTGTCTATCAATGACCTCATTTGCTGTGCAATAAATTCTTGAGTCACTGAGACTCCAATTGAATGTTCAGGTGGTACTGGAGCAGTATGTGCTGATGGAGAAGTAGGTAAGGGAGTCTCATAATCAGTGTGCACTCTCTCCATAGCCTCAAATGTAGCATGCTCAGTCTCGGTAGGTGCAAACTCATGTACAGTAGTCTCAGTAGCAGGCTCAGTAGTGGTGGCAGCAAACTCAGTAGCAGCAACCACACGAACATCAAAAATCTCCTCTGAAGCAGCAATAATGTCCTCAGGTGCAGAGGGTCCTACAGTGGAGATCTCCCTAGGAAGGTCTTCACTGTCACTAGCCTCAGTACTACTAGATGAGGCTTCTATTGCCCTTGAATCAGACCCTTTTCTTTTCCATATTCCTCTACTAAGCTCATAACCCATGCGCTGTAAAGTCTTGGAGGAGTAGGTATCGGTGTGATGTAATGGTCTCCCATCTTCTCCTTCCAAATTGATTATGGAGGCTTGAAACAACAAAGTTAGAACCATTCCATAAGATAGACATGCCTTAACTTTTCTGACAGCCTCCTTCATTTGCATTATCATGATGTAGGATAAATTCAATGCCTCCCCCATCAATGATGTGTTCCATAAAGCAGAGGTCACATTCACTTACCCAATCAAACCTGCCTATTTTGGGAAGAAATATCTGACTGATAACATTATGGAGCAATCTCATATCCAGTGAAAGAGTATTAACCATTACTGTTCCTACTCCACTAACATCTATCCTGCCCAGTATTGTTTGGAGAGTCTTTTCTCTATTTTTCAAAACTAAGTGCTTTGACCCTACTGCCAGCATTTCTAAGATAGTGCTGAGCCTTTCCTCTATCACTATAACCTGTTTTCCCTTGATTGTGAATTCAATGTGTTGGGGTTCAAACCTTAGATTTTCATAGAATGCTCTAACAGGAGTTGGATATGTAGATAAGTTTAGAGAGCAGAAGAATGTCCAACCTTGTTCATCAATTAAATCCCCAATTTTTAGTCCAATTTCTTCAAGAAATTTGAAAATAATCCACCTACCACTAGTAACGGGCTAGTTAGACATTGAAATCACTTGCCTTGGAGAAGGAGCAGCGGCCAACTATTCTGTTTCTTCTTCTTCCCTCTCAACTGCTCGAGTCGGCTCTTCTTGCTGACATTTTGTTCTCCTTTCTACTTTCACTGAGGGTGTAGCTCTTTTAGTTCTCTTTCCAATTGTCGATTTCGGTGCCATTGCAACACTTTTGAGAAGAAATATGGAATTGAAGCTTAAGGAAGAAGATTTCTGATGTTTAGGAAGTGGTTTTGAGTGGAGTTCTAGGGTTTAGAACATAAATAGAGAGCAAGAAAGTTCAGAAAAAATTTCACGGCTCTATTAAAAAACTATTTGCCCGATATTCGAGTCGGCACTAATAACCCTAAATTTCTCGAGTCAGCTCGACCAGAGCCAAATTGCTTGAGTCAACTCGAACAGAAACTTTCCACAAAAGTTGAAATGATTCAGAAATTGAAATTAATTCGATAAAATCTCAGAAAAAGTTGTTCAAAGATCTTGAATTGATGTAGGAGGTTTTCTAGATATTTTTTTCTTAATTTTGAAGGAATTAGATTTGGAAAATCTAGAAAGGATCACAAAGATCTAATTCTCCTCTAATCATTTCAAATCTATCCTGATTAAGTGACTTAGTGAAAATGTCAGCTAATTGGTTTTCAGTTGGGATAAATTCTAGTTCTATTTTACCATTCAAAACAAGATATCTAAAAAAATGGTGTCTAATTTCTATGTGCTTAGTTCTAGAATGATGAATTAGATTTTTTGTCAAATTTATAGAACTTGTGTTATCACATTTGATAAAAATTTTAGATTGTGCAACACCAAAATCTTCTAGTTATTGTTTAATCCATAACACTTGTACACAACAACTCCCTGCAGTAATATACTCTGTCTTAGCAATAGATAGTGCTACCGAGTTTTATTTCTTACAGTGCCATGAGATTAAATTCAATCCTAAAAATTGGCATGTACTGCTAATGCTTTTTCTATCAATTTTGCAACCAGTATAATCAGCATCCAAAAATCCAATTAAGTTCAATGAAGAATGTTTTGAAAATCATAGACCTAGATTACTTGTTCCTTTCAAATATCTTATTATTCTTTTAACAGCAAGTATATGTGATTCTTTAGGAATAGATTGAAATCTAGCACATACACATACACTAAACAAGATATCAGGTCTACTTACAGTTAAGTATAATAAAGATCCAATCAATATTAGATCTATCTTGATCTTTATCCAATCTGCAAGTTGGGCTCATGGGTGTGCTCATTGGTTTGCTTGACTCCATACCAAACTTCTTGATAATTTCTTTAGTGTACTTGGCTTGGTTTATAAAGATTCCTTCCTTTGTTTGTTTCACTTGAAGTCCAAGGAAGTAGTTAAGTTCACCCATTAGGCTCATTTCAAATTCTCCATGTATTAACTTAGCAAATTCTCTACAAAGAGTTTCGTTAGTTGCACCAAAAATGATTTCATCAACATAAATCTGTACAACTAATATATCATTATTTTTTTTCTTGATGAAAAGAGTTTTATCAATATTTCCTCTTATAAAATCATTTTCAATCAAGAAGGTGCTAAGTCTATCATACCAGGCTCTAGGTGCTTGTTTCAAACCATATAAAGCCTTATTCAGTTTAAATACATGATTTAGAAAAATATAATCTTCTAAACCTGTTGGTTGTTTTACAAAAACTTGTTCAGAAATGAAACCATTCAAGAATACACTTTTCATATTCATGTAGCAAGCAAATATAAGAAGTAATCTAATAGCTTCTAGTCTTGCTACAGGTGCATATGTTTTATTAAAATCTATACCTTCTTCTTGGTTATATCCCTTAGCCACTAATCTAGCTTTGTTTCTTACTACATTTCCTTGTTCATCTAACTTGTTTCTATAGACCCATTTGGTTCCTATGATTGGATGGTCTAAAGGTCTATCCACTAATGTCCATGCCTTATTTGTTTCAAACTGGTTTATTCTTCATACATGACCATCATCCAGTTTGGATTATTTTCAGCTTCTTCTAAACTATGGGGTTCTATTTGTGACACAAAGGCTAGGTAGTCATGTGCATCCCTATATGATGACCTAGTCCAAACATCATGTGAAGGATCACTAATAATTAATTCTTTAGGATGAGAAGTTACATACTTCTAATCCCTTGGTAGATCAGTATGATCCTTACTTACAGTTTCTTCTCCTTCTTCGATAAGTCTTTCTTGTATGCTCATGTCTTCTATTTCTTTTTGAAGTGTACCTACATCATTGTCTATGCACTCTTCTTTCTTAGAAGGTGATGGGTTAGTTTCATCAAAAATAATATGTATAGACTTCTTTACAGTAAGAGTTCTTTTATTAAATAATCTATATGCTTTGCTATGTAATGAATAACCAAGAAAAATAGCTTCATCAGATTTAGCATCAAATTTTTCTAGATTATCCTTACCATTATTAAGCATAAAGCATTTACATCCAAAAACATGAAAATAATTAATATTGGATTTCTTTTCATTCCAAAGCTCATAGGAGGTTTTCTTTAAAATAGGACGAAACAGAACGCGGTTTAAAATATAACAAGCATTGTTCACTGCTTCTGTCCAAAAGTATCTTGGAAGATTACCTTCACACAACATTGTTCGGGCCATCTCTTCCAATGTCCTGTTCTTTCTCTCTACAACATCATTTTGTTATGATGTTCTAGGAGTGGAGAAGTTGTGATCAATGCTATTTTTAGTGCAATAATCATCAAAAAATTGATTTTCAAATTCAGTGTCGTGATCACTTCTAATTGAAATTATTGAAAAGTTTTTCTGATTTGAAACTTTTTTGTGAAATTTTCCAAAAACTTTAAAAGTTTCATCTTTATGAGCGATAAACAAAATCCATGTAAATCTAGAGAAATCATCTACTATCACAAGAGCATATTTCATACCTCCTAGACTTGTAGTCCTAGTTGGTCCAAATAAGTTCATTTGAAGAAGCTCAAGAGGTCTAGAAGTTGAAATCATATTTTTGGATTTAAAGCTCCCCCTAGTTTGTTTACCCATTTGGCATGCATCACAAACATGATTAAGATCTACTTTAAACTTAGGCATGCCTCTAACTAGATTTTTGAAAATTAACTTGGCAATAGTATGCACGCTAGCATGACCTAATCTCTATGTCAAAGTAAGCAAGACTCCTTGGTCTTAGCATTCATTGCAACTAGACTGTGACTACTTGACATGGCTAGATCATTAAGGTCTACCACATAAATATTTCCAAGTCTATGTCCAATGAATTTATTAATAGAATCAAGAGAGTTTGTTACAACATACATAGATGATTCAAAGACAACCTTGAAGCCTTTATCACATAATTGACTAATGCTCAACAATTTGTACTTCAATTTATCTACTAGCAATACATTTTCAATGAAAGTACAAGGGGTTATCTTGATTTTACCAATTCCGATTATTTTCTCCTTGCCATTATCTCTAAAAGTAACCATACCTCCTTCTTTCATTTCTAGGATGATGAATTCGTCTTTGTCACCCATCATATGTCTTGAACAGCCGCTGTCCAGATATCATCTTTTCTTTAATTTCTGGGTTGCAAGACATTCCTGCAAAATAATCAAGAAGTTCTTTTAGGTACCTAAGCTGCCTTGGGCCCTTGCAAGTTAGCGGAGGTGGTTCCTTTGGAAATCTAAATATTTTTTATCTTACTCTTGACATTTCTAAAGATATTGCATTTAAAGGCTTTATGTCCTAACCCTTTACATGCATAACATTTAACTCTAGAATTATGAAAGGATGCTGAATTTGAAGTTCTAGATGTTGATGCATGAGATGCAGTTGTAACACCTTTTGATATGAAGGATTTTCTATTTAAAAATTTAGGAACATACAATGTAGCTTTAGAAGTAGAAGCAGAAACATTTGTTGCGAAAGCATTTTGAGATATGAATTTTGGAATATAAGCTTTTGGTGTCACAAAAGTAGTAGTTAAAATTTTATTTGAATTTGAAGAATTAAAACCAATTCTAGTTTTGTTTCCAGAAATTCTTTGTTCTTTTAAAATCAACTCAAGCTTGTTTAAAGATAATGTAAGTTTTTCAACAAGTGGCTTGAGTTTTTCAATCTCCTTTTTTAAATTAATATTTTCAATAGTCAAAGCTTTGTTCTTATCTAGACATGAATTATTTTCTATTTCCAAAGCTTTGTACTTTTCAGAAAAGATATGTAAATTCTTTTGCAATAACTTTGATGAAATTTCATCTTTTTCCTTTAGTAAAGAATCATTGATATCCTTTAAGGCTCTAATCTTTATTCCAGCTTTTTTGAATTCAGATAATAGATCATGAAAAGCAGAATTCAATTCATCAAATGTAAATTATGTTTGAGCATTAGGGGATGTTACCTCATCTTCGAGATCCATTAGACATAGGTTAGCTATTTTTGTGGTCTCTTCTTCTTCAGATGAAGTCGACTCCTCGCTGTCGCTCCATATAGCAACCATTACTTTCTTTTTCTACTTCTTGACGGTTTTCTTTAATAATGGACAATCTAGACGAATGTGCCCCGGTTTCTTGCATTCATAGCATGTGGACACTTGTCCCTTTTCTTTCTCTCGATCCTTGTCCTTGTCTTTACTGTATTTCCCTTTCTTGTAGAATTTTCTATAGTATCTACCTTTCTTCCTTCCCATAAATTTTTTGAATCTCCTCACGACCATTGCGATATCTTCATCTTCTAGATCATCTTTGGAGGTGCAGTCATCTTCCGATTCCTCATCTTCTCTTTTAGAATCCGATGCAGCTTTGAAGGCTATTGTCTTCTTTTTCTTCTGATCATCTTCAGTCCTATGCTACATGGTCAGTTCATGTGTGATGAGTGAACCCAGCAATTCATCCAGAGGTAGAGTGTTTAAGTCTTTAGCTTCCTGGATGGCAGTCATTTTAGGATCCCATTTGTCCGGAAGTGATCTAAGAATCTTCTGTACTAGATCTGCATTTGAATAAACCCTGCCAAGACTTTTCAAACCATTAATAATATCTATAAATCTTGAAAACATGGTAGATATGGTTTTAGTAGGTTCCATTTTAAACAGTTCATAACTATGTACAAGAAGATTAATTTTTGAAGTCTTCACTTGGAAAGTTCCTTCGTAGGTCACTTCGAGTTTGTCCCAAATTTTCTTTGCCGAAGAGCAAATAGAAATTCGATTAAACTCGTTGGCATCCAAAGCACAGTATAATAAATTCATTGCCTTCGCATTTAATTTTTCTATCTTCATGTCGTGTTCATCCCAGTCCTCTTCAGGCTTTGGGACATCCATTTCATCAATTTTGATCATGGGAATATATGGCTCTTTTAGAATGACCTTTCATAATTGAAAATCGATAGCTTGTATATAGATTTTCATTCTAGCTTTCAAGTAAGAATAATTAGTGCCAGTGAAGAGTAAAGGTCTATTGATAGATTGGCCTTCGGCCAATGATGTACTCATGGAATGAGCCATCAATCTTTACTCTAAATATATTCAGAGACACTGCTCTGATACCAGTTGTTGCTCAAGTGGCTTTCCCAAGAAGGGGGTGAATTAGAAATATAAAAAATTTAAGCAATAATGTGCTCTTTGAAATCCCTTATAAGTATTAAGTGCTGTGATAGGATAATTGAATGCAGAAGCATAATCAAATAAGAAAAGCACAACACAAACACAAGCAATTTATAGTGGTTCGGAGCAACTCAACTCCTACGTCCACTATCCAAGATTACCACTTGAGATTTCCACTATATCCCCCACTGGAATACAGTTGGATTATTTTCAAAGGCTCACAATCCAAACCTTTACACTTTGGTTTTTAAACCGGGCTTACCAAAGAAACCCAACTTGGTTTTACCAGGATTACCAAGAACCCAACTTGGTTTTAACAGGATCACCAAGAACCTAACACTTAATTTTAATACAAGCTAACCAAGAACCTATTTGATTTTTAAACCGGGCTCACCAATAATCCAATAATTTAATAAAGAATTGTAAAGAAAAGTAACAGAATGATAAACAGATTTTTGTCAAATGATTGCCGATGTAGCTCAAGAGAAGCCCATTTGATTGCACTTCAATGCACTTGGTTGGCTTCTTTACTTTCTTCAATAAATGCCTTAGATACCAAGCAACCTACTGATCTGAACCTGATCCAACTCTAGGGTTCCCTTGTCCTAGTGAGCTCAAAAATTCTTAGAGGCCAGCATCTAATTGATTTTAATTTTAAGGCTTAGGTCAATGTGATATGCAGGGTGATGGTTTATGGGCCAAGGAAGGGTAATGACATCCCCACCTTATGTTGTTTAGGTGTTTAGTGCCCTTAAGATATTTTATCAAATATGCAATGCAAAAAAACATATGTACAAATCTTGAAGTAATCAAACAAACAAAATTATACTAATTACTTTTTTTTAATTTGATGGTTAAGTTTCTAATCTCCTACCAAGTTATGAGGATGTCGAGGAAAAGAGTTTTTTTAATATTTTTTTTTAATTTTGATTTTTTTTGAAATAGTACCAAAAGGTCCCCGGCAACGGTACCAAAAATCTGATGTGCATCGCAACGCACCGATTTAATACCTTAATTTCACTATTCTTATGAAGTGTAGTAAGAGTAAGGGTCGAATCCACAGGGACCTTTGAGTTATTTCAAAAGTAAAATAATCCAGATATGTGCAATAGAAAAGGGAATTAACAGGAAATTAGCAGTGAAATTAATCCAGGAATGACCTATCGTAACGAGAGCACGGCCCGTACCCGTAGATCACGGTCCGTCCCTTTTAGGAATAGATCAATCAAAATTATATATTCACGTAGAGAAAGTTAGTAGTGAAAATAATCAAGATATTACCTATTTTAGCAAGCGCACGGCTCATCCCTTTTGAGAATAGATCAATCAAAATTATATTTACATAGAGTAACTTACCTCTAAAGTTTTTCACTGCTCATGAACCTGCTTCAAAGAAGATAATGAAAAATAGGAATTAATCAAAAGCCCTTTTCATTTCATAAAATGAGGAGTATATCAAATAAACACATCTAAAATATAAACTCCCTTTTTCCAAGCAGACTTCCAGAGTGAAGCTGCAGCATATCCGAAGCTACCAAAAGATGGAGCAGTTCGGTGACGCTGTGGAGAGCGGAGAGTAGGGAACCAAGGCCAGTGCAATAGATATGGGAACCTGTCAGGATGGAGAGGTGGAAGGGAGTTGGAAGAATGGAAGAGGTGGAAGCTAGTGGAAAGGAAAAATGGAGAAGATAGAGAGAAATGGAGTGGAGTGGAGGAAGGAAGTGAGAGTTTTGGAGAGGAAATGGACTTCTTCCTCTGATCTTGACTCCCCAACTCGATGGGCCAGCCTTTTATAGGCAGTGAGCTCCAACTATCTATGGTTTCTTCAACAAAAATCTGTTCCACTGTTCCAACCAATCCAATAGAACTTTAACAAAGTTCCAACGCTCTCAGCTTCATTATGTTCCAACTGAACTCACCGAACTCCGTTGAGCTTCCAACTGAATCCAACAAGCTCCCAACTGCATTCTATTTCAACCTCCAACAATCTCCAACAAACTCCATTCAGCTCCAACTGCGTCCACTGATCTCCGGACTGCTCCAACGGAAGATTCGCATCAGTCAACAGCTAGGAAGATGGAAGAAGACCGGCTGCAGCTCAAGAGGAAACAACAATGGCAACAACACATAGAAGAAGGTGGTGACGACCGATGCAGGTGGTGATGGGCAGACTTGGAGTGCAGCGAACGGAGGACAGGGCGGACGATGGTGGCGCAGCTGGTGTGATGGCTTTCTTGGAACCGAGAGCAGAGGAAGAAGAAGATGGTGCTGGTGCGTGGCGGGTTGTTAAGAAGCTTGGTCAGCTTGGATGGCGGCCTCCCCAACCTTAGGAACCTCCTCGGCGGCGAAGAGAGGGGCGCCGGTGGCTTCTCCGGCGATCTTGGTAGCTTGGGCAGCAACGAAATGCTGGAAATGAAGAGACCGGCGGCTTCGGTGATGGAGAGGACTTCTGGAGGCAAAATCCAGCGATCGGCATCTTCGGCGACGTCTCCAAGTGGAGGAGAGGGTGCAGGGAGCGTCTCCGACGAGTTCCACCTCAAACCGGGCTTCGCAGTCCACGGCCCTGTTTCGCGGACCGTGGTCATGGCATCCCGTGGACCACAAGCCATCCGTAGACCATTCAGCCGGTCCATGATGGACTAGCTGCGCCAAAATTCATGCTTTTTCTTGTTTAATTTTTAAAAATTTATTTCTGAGCTCGTTTCAAGTCCGATTTTAGTACCGTTTGCACTGTTGGGATTCTAAAATCGAGCTCTTATCATTAATGAGATCATTTTCTGCAAAATACTGCATAAAAGTATTAGTTTTAATTATATAAAGTTTGGTTAATTAAAGTATTTGTGATAACTATCAATAACCACCTTTTTGAGGTGGATGATGAGGGGGAGTTGCGGCCGATGTCCTCACCCTAAAGGCCAATGGCCTCGATAACCTCCTCGTCCTGATGTTAGGGATAAGTGTTGGCCAAGGTGCTGATCCCCAAATGATCGAGGGACAAAAGAGAGCCCCATCCAGACTAGGGTGAGTTGAAATATTTTCTTTTCAAATGTTTCATTGGAATGCTAGCTGCCATCAGTACCCACATGGAATTGTCTGAGCCGTGTCCTAATCGAGCACCTATCCTCATACAAGTCAATAAAGGTGCCAACACCAAGATTTGAACCGTTAATTTGAAAAACATGGACTCGGACTTTCAGACTTTTCTTGCCTCTACAATAAACATTGTTTGCAGAGTCTTGCATTTACTAAAGAAGTGCACTTGTGTTAGTTAATATAATATATACACTCCTACCTTATGTTTCTACAGTCCTCATCTATTTTTCTCTCTTGTGGGGTTATAAGAATTTCGAATGTGAAAGGAAGAGGGATGGCATATATCACCATTGCAGAATCAATATAGAGTAGCTTGTAGATTGCCAGTTGTGTGCTGCAATTAAAGAAGCTACACAATGAGTGACCCTCAAGTGCCCAGCCACCAAACTAGGCACATGAATGATAACCATGTGTAGGAACTCTGAAAGTAGCTGCAGGTACCTTTCCTATTGAGCTGCCCAAGCAACTTGGTGGAACTACTGGGTGCCTAGACACATCTTTAGCAACTGTACTTTCTGTTCCTCATCTAGCTATCATGAATTATAAGGTTTTGCTTCCTTGTACCTAGGTCAACAAGCTTATAGTAAAGTTGTTTTTAATGTAAAAATGCTGCATTCTTTTGTTACTATTTTTAGTAGGCTTAATGCACAGCTTTGCAATGCGAATGTTATTTTATACTTCATAGCTTTACTCTAATACAATAGCACAACTTTACTAGAAATGGATTGCAAGTGTTACTCTAAGAGAAGACATCATATTCTGATAGATTTGATAGCAACTACCTTGCTACACTTGTTAGGATTTAGGAAGCAAATTGGTCAATCTATCACTGCATAGAAGGATGTTCCAAATCATTTGAATTGTCTCTAAGTTTGATTTTTCCATTTGACTCTTTGCTCAGATTTGGGCTGAAAGTTATGGCCTAATCTGTTTTCGTTTTAAGTCAGATTGGTATGTAAGAACCATATTCGGTTGTTATGTATCTAGCTTAGAGGCTTTGAGCTGCCTTTTAATGCAAAGAACATCTAGTTTATTTGCAATGATGCCCATGATGTGTTATTTAATGCGCATATTATTATCATTTTTTAATGGGATCCTCTAGCTTGCTTCACTGTGAGATTACATAGAAGTGGTAAGTAAACCTGGATGCTTCGATTAATGATGTCTCTGATAATTAAATATTAAAATAGACATATATACATTTATTTTATATATTCTGTAACTGTAAATCTTCGATCACAGTTTGGACATGCATGTTTTGATCCTTTCTTGAGCAAGGGTGAGTAGGTATGTGTGCTGTATTGCATGCTGAACCTATGCTTTAAAATGATTGGTGCACCCATGGTGCGGTTCTTTTGTATTTTTTATATTTTTTGTTTCCATGCAATGTTTTCTGCAAGAAATTTTGTTTTGGTGTCCTGGTCATGGTCTTCATTGTGTGCTGACGTTTTGTATTGCTAATTTATTATATGGCATCCACACAACTTGAAATTATTAGTGCATTAAAAACATTTGTGTGTTAAAATTAACAATCGAGAATGAAACGGTTACAAGAGTCATTGAATTAGATGAAACATTTCTGTTTTCAAGTTGATGAAGCATATGAAATAATTTCTTAGAACGCATAGCATGCATATAATTGATGACTGTTGTGTTTGCAGTTTGATGAACCATGCTTGTTTATTCTTGATGAAAGTTATTGAATTCAAGATCAACAATTGAAACGATTCACGAGGATGAATTTTGTAGGTTCATCAAATCTGGAAAAACCTGTGGAATATAACTTGCAATTTTCTACCAATTATTCTTGATTTTGATGTTGGGTTTATTCTTTGGGGATTGTTTGTGTTAATCAAAGGTCATTAGATCCGCCAAGCCACCGACATCAAGAT
This sequence comes from Areca catechu, assembly GCA_021397845.1. Taxonomy (NCBI): domain Eukaryota; kingdom Viridiplantae; phylum Streptophyta; class Magnoliopsida; order Arecales; family Arecaceae; genus Areca; species Areca catechu. The sequence continues at coordinate 199,302,702 of CM038039.1, read as the reverse complement.
TCCGATGTTATTCTTTAAATCAAAAACCAAATAATCCTCAAATTCTTCGAAAAGATTAAAGAAGGGTGGAAATAAGATACCAAGCCAGAATACTTTTTCTAACCGGAATCTGTGAAAATTGCACCAGAGTGCTGCAAGCTGCTGCTTATATATTTTCCCACCTTGAGATGGTGGAGAACAAACACTAAATCATTCAAAACCCGTCCTGAGTGAAACTGAGGGTATTGCTTTGTTTGGGATTGGGTCAGCTTCATATGGTTAGAGTCAATCATGATACAGCTTGAGTCACCTTGATATAGATTGAGTTGGGCCCGATACATGCAGTTTCCCCTTGATTAGCATGATTATATACCACAGCCACTTGCTAATCTCCTAGTTTGTACTGTATGTGTCGACTAGTTTGGGGCCAGGACAGTTGGTTTCTGGAACTTTACTGTCAATATACAAGTAGCCATTGGATAAGTAATGCCTTGGTAACAATTCTATAACATAAAGGAAAAGGATAATTAATTTTCAATTCATACTTGATGCTACTCCATCACATAAAAAATAATAGAAACATTTTAATGAGTCAGTAGTGTTGATGTTTGGGAATACTTGAGTTATGCATTGGAACACTCTTTTTTCTACAAAGTTCCTCCCACCTCCATTGCAATATAATGTTTTCTCACATTAACTTTGGCAGGTTTATTATGATATATGGACTATCAAAATTCAAATAACAATAGAACTTCTTATGTGTACATGTACATATTCCATTGTTATGTTTTGAAAAGAATAGAAGATTTGAAAAATTGTGTTGATGCCTGTGCAGGTCATTGGTGAGCATGGCATGTACTGTCTGTCTCCCCTTACTGCTAACACATCCAAGTGGGTCAGCATGGTTGTCACAGGCGCTCACACCCTGTTCAATGGCCATTTTTGGCTGTTCACTGGGTGTCTCCCCTTTTTCTTATTGTTTTAAACCAACTCCTTGCTAGGTGGCCAGTATTTGGTGCATTAAAATGTTACTTTTATACAGTCATTTTGATTCAATCTATTGAATACATGTATATGCATCTCAACATATATAAGAAAATAAATACTAATGAAATTGCAAGCCAATTCATTATTAAAGAGAACATTTTGTTTAGAACTTGACTATCATCATCACGTACACAAATTCCACACAATCTTCACCTCGCTGCCCTAGACTGCATGGCAGGCTTGTAAATGTCCTCGTTGGTTACCGGGTTCTTGATGCATGTTAAATATAGTTTCAGATTATGAGTATGTGTACTTTGAACTCAAATTGCTCAAAAGAGTTGCTTGATTACGGTAGCGTGTGCATGATTTTATTTATAACATACTACCATTTTTTAAAAAATGTTACTTTTTAGTAATAATAAATGCTTCTTATAAAGTAAATTTTTTTAAGAAGTTCTAGTAGGGTACTAGAAACAACCTGAATGAAAATCATTTTGTTTTGTTTTTTCAAATTTAATGTACTTTGAGAAGTTCCTTTTGTGCAACCCAACATGCCTTCTTTTGCATGTCCTTTTTTTTTAATTGGCAAAAAGTAAATGACTGTGAACTATTTTCAAGATCTATAGTATTGAGATGTATACTAATTCATGTATGCAATAATTGTGCCTTTTATTAAACTATTTGTCACTAAACAGGAACATGTACGGGAGAGCATGGTGTTGGTACAGGGAAATTGAAGGTAAACATTTTCTTCTGTTTTTAAAATTCAGCCATTTATTATGCTTGACGTGGTATTTGGCATGGCATCATACTTAAGTTGTGTTCAAGCATTCAATTGTCATGGGCACATTGTTGCAAAATGTGGGAATTATCAAGTTAAAAGAAAGTATTTTAAAAAATAGAATGGAAAAATTAAGCCCATTTTGCAATGCCCAGAAAGAGTTTGTTTGGTATTTGGATTTATTGCAAAAATTGGAGAGGAGTTACTGGTAGTTGTATGCAAGGTTTTAAGTTCCTATGGTACAGAGGGCATCTCGGTCATTCATCTTGTTGTTACGAGAAAATAATGGGATTGGAATGGGGTTAAGACTCCAAAACTCATCCAGGGAAAGAAAGAAAAAAGAAGACGAAGGAAAGAAAAAGTAAAAGGAAAAGAGAAAAAATGAAAGAAAGAAATAGACATGAAAAGGAATGAAAGAAAGGAAAGAATGAAGAAAGAAAAGAGAAGGAAGAGAAAAAAATAAAAAATAAAAAAACGTAGGAAGTGATAAGAAAATAAAGAAGAAGAAAAGGAAAGCAAGAGGAGGAAAAAGGTAGGAAAGAAGGAAGAAAGGAAAGAAAGAAAAACAAAAAAGAAAGAAAAGGAAAGAAGATGGGGAGGAGGAGGGTACCTATGGGACTTTCGACCGGGACTACCACTAGGATAAGGTAGGACAGTGGAACACCCTTGTCTCACACGGTATTTAAAATCATGATTGTATGGATAATGATTTCTTCTTTCTTTTATTTTTTTCCTTTGATGATAAGAGAGCTCTAAGCCACCTAATGTTTAAGATAAAATACCAACATGCTGGAGATCAAAGCTTCTCCAAGTGCTAGTTCCCTTGCACCCCTTTACAATAGGTAGTGAACCTTTTTTCCATAAGACTACAAAACTTTGTGAAGCTATTTCCATTGTTTAAGTCAGCCAGTCCAAAAACATAGGGAGTCCCTTAAAGTCTCTTGACAAGAAGTCCCTTTCATGATAAAGATTCTTTTATCTCGTTCCTTCTAGATGCTCCAAATCACGGCAAAGACAAGTAGACCCCAAGCCAGTCTAAACTGTTTTAGAATTCTTTTATTCGTCCAAACTGTCCACAATGATGACAATGTGGGAGCTTTCCCTAAGATTTTTAAGGTCTCAAGGTTCGCAAAATCGGTATTGAGATTCATATCGGTACATTACCTGATTGGTACTGTTATCGTGAAAAATGGGGGGAGGACGTTTTGACCCGGTCAAATCAGGGTTCTCTCTCTTTCCATATCCGGTGCGGAGACGGAAGCCCCCCCTCACGCGGTTTCTATTTCCGCATGGGGGGTTTTCCTTTTTTGTTCCGCATTTTCTTTTTTGGTTGTAATGTGTGTGCTGTGCGAGAACTGCAGGAGTATGGCGCTCGTCGTGGACTAGAGTGCAGGAAGAGAAACTTGGAGTCCTAGGATTTTCTCTAAGATCAACCGGAATGGTGTAAGGTCGGTTCTCCATTGTATTCTTCTCTACATAGTAATTTTCTTTGGTGCTCTCCCCGTGGACGTAGGAGGTTTACCTCTGAACCATGTAAATTTTAGTGTTCTTGTATTTATGCTTGTTTGTGCTATGTGATTGCCTCGGTTATCTATTCTTCTTGCGATATATATATATATTATTTTTTGTTCAGATCATAGCTACTGAAACAACAAATTGGTATCAGAGCTCCAGGTTTAAGTGATTCTACATGGCAACATGGTTTGAAGTCCCAAAGTACGAGGGGAAGATCGACTTTGGGTTGTGGCAAAAGAGGATCAAGGCAGTCTTGGTGCATACTGATCTTCACAAAGCACTTATCGAAAAGGGGAAGTCAGGCAAGAAGGATGAAGATTGGACAGAGCTGGATCTCAAGGCCATCAGCACTATTCAGTTATGTTTAGCTAACGAGGTGATGTACAATGTCGCAGATGCAGAGACTACTATAGACTTGTGGAAGAAACTTGAACTCTACATGTCGAAGTCCCTTACCAACAAGTTATATGTGAAAAAGCAACTTTACAGTCTGCGAATGTCTAAAGGAAGTAATTTGTTAGAGCATATGAATGTGTTCGACAAGTTAATTTCTCAACTACGCAGTATGGACGTAAAGGTGGATGAAGAGGATCAGGCTCTTCTCTTACTGTCTTCATTGCCGAAGTTCTATGATCACTTGATGACGACAATCCTCTATGGCAAGGATACGTTGAAGATGAAAAAGTCAAGATCACTCTGTTGTCAAATGAGACAAGGAGTAAGACCTACCCTAGCATCAGTGAAGGTTTGCTAGTGAAGGGTAGTGACTAAGATAGAGGATGCTCTAAAGAGAAGCAAGAAGAAGTACAAGTTCGGGTCCAAATCAAGGGGCCGAAACAAGTGCCATATGTGCAAGGAAGAGGGTCATTGGAAAGCAAATTGCTCAAAGAAGAATAAACAGAAGGGAAAGCAACAAGAACCAGAAGAAACAGCAGTGGCTTCAGAGTCTGAGGCGGAGGGAGATGTACTCCATGTCTCCTCAGGTATAGATTCTTTTGATTCATGGATTCTTGATTCTGCATATTCCTATCATATGTGTCCACACAGGAAGTGATTTGACACCTACACAGCATGTAATGGTGGTCGTGTTCTCATGGGGAACAACTCTGAGGATAGGAAACATCAAATTTAAGATGTTTGATGGTGCTGAGGATTTTGACAGAGGTCAGGCATGTGCCTGATTTGAGGAAGAGTTTGATCTCCCTTGGTACATTGGAGGCAAGTGGTTGTTCGTATATAGGAGCAGGTGGAATTCTAAAAGTAAAGAAAGATATTTTAGTGGTCATGAAGGGAGAGTGAATTGGGTCCCTATACAAACTGGTGGGAAAAACAGTAACAGGTGATGCAGCAGTCTCTACTTCATCTGATGAGGATGTTACTCTGATGTGGCATGCTAGGCTTGGCCATATGAGTGAGAGGGGACTGCAGATAGATTTTTGTAAGGTCTTGCAAGATAGATTTTTGTAAGACATGTGTCCTTGGCAAACAATGCAGGGTCAAGTTTGTTACTTCTAGCAACAGAAACAAGCAGATTCTTGAATATGTGCACTCAGATGTGTGGAGGCCAGCCCCAGTGATATCACTTGGTGGATCCAGGTACTTTGTGATTTTTATTGACAACTTCTCAAGAAAGGTCTGGGTGTTTTTCTGAAGTACAAGTCAGAAGTGTTTGAGAAGTTCAGAAATTGGAAAACAGTTGTGGAGAAATAGACAAGTAAAAAGCTCAAGTGTCTCAGAATAGACAATGGTGGTGAGTTCACATCTAAGGAGTTTGAGGAGTTTTGTGCAAAGGAGGGTATCACAGGACATTTCAGTATTCCAAGTACACCGCAGCAAAATGGGGTATCTGAAAGGATGAACAGAACATTCTTGGAGAGAGCTAGATGCATGAGGCTGTTTGCCAACCTCCCGAAGCAGTTCTGGGCCGAGGCAGTAAGTACTGCAAGCTACTTGGTGAATCGGTCTCCCTTAACATCACTTGAACTCAAAACACCACAGGAGGTCTGGACAGGTAAACCAGCAAATTATTCTGGCATTCACATATTTGGTTGTCCTGTATATGTTCTTTTACAGGAGCAGGAGAGAACCAAATTAGATGCCAAGTTTGTGAAGTACATTTATCTGGAAAAGAAGGATGGTGTAAAAGGTTACAAGTTGTGGAATCCAACTATACAGAAAGTGGAGCTAAAGCGTGATGTAATCTTTGATGAAGCTTCTATGTTGAAGAGAACTCAACAAGCAGTCCAAGATGATGAGAAGAGTCCAAGTCCTTCAGTTCAAGTGGAGTTGGAGGCAGGCAGTGATAACAAAGACATAGTGACACTTCTAATCAGGAGGATGCAGAGGAGGTACAATCTAGAAAGACGGAGCAATATTCCATTGCAAAAGGAAGGACTAGAAGAGAGGTGCAAGTTCCACTCAGGCTGAGGGGCACAATAGCTTATGCTTTTCTTATGATATCTTCTGATTCAGGTTCCTACCAAGAGGCGATGGAAAGTAAAGACAGCTCCAAGTGACTAGTTGCTATGGAAGAGGAGATGGAATCTCTTCATAGGAACAAGACTTGGGACTTAGTGATACTTCCCAAAGGCAAAAAGGTAATTGGCTGCAAGTGGATGTACCGAAAGAAGGAAGCATGATCAGAAGGATAGTGCAAGTACAAGGCTAGACTTGTGGTAAAAGGCTATGCTCAGAGAAAGGGAGTAGACTTTGATGAGATTTTTTCACCAGTGGTGAAACATTGTTCAATTAGAGTCTTACTTGCGATGGTGGCTATGTGGGATTTAGAATTGGAGCAGATAGATGTCAAGACTGCTTTTCTACATGGCAATCTTGAAGAGGAAATCTTTATGTTGCAGCCTGATGGTTTTGTGAAGCCTGACAATAAGAAAAAGGTGTGCAAGTTGAAGAGGTCCTTATATGGCTTAAAGCAAGCTCCAAGACAGTGGTACAAGAGGTTTGATACCTTTATGGTGACACATGGCTACAGAAGAAGCAAGTATGACAATTGTGTCTACTTTCGGTTTCTTGCAGATGGTTCCATTGTAATGCTTATGCTCTATGTAGATGATATGCTTATAGCTTGCAGGTCAACTCATGAGATAAACAAACTGAAGCAAGAGCTCAGTTCTGAGTTTGAAATGAAAGACCTAGGTGAAGCTAAGAAGATGCTAGGCATGGAGATCCAGTATGATCGAAAAGAAAGCAAGTTATGGCTAACCCAGAAGAAATACATTGAAAGAGTGTTAGAAAAATTCAGCATGACAGATGCAAAGACAGTAAGTACTCCTATGGCACAACACTTCAAGTTAACATTGCAGCAATGTCCAAAGACAAAAAAAAAACATCAAGAGATGCTCAAGGTACCGTATGCAAGTGCGGTGAGATGTTTGATGTATGCCATGGTCTGCACAAGACCTGACCTGTCTCAGGCAGTGAGTATGGTCAGTAGGTACATGTCAAATCCAGGAAAACAACATTGGGATGCAGTGAAGTGGATTTTGAGATACCTGAAGAGTACATCAGACATTGGTTTATTGTTTCAGAGAGACTTTGGTGTGGATGTTCTTGAAGGGTATGTGGATTCTGACTATGCAGGTGACCTTGATAGAAGATCTACTTCTGGGTACATCTTTGTTCTAGGTGAAGGTCCGATCAATTGGAAAGCTACACTGCAGAATATTGTAGCATTATCCACTACCGAGGCATAATACATAGCTGCAGTTGAGATGGCAAAGGAGGCAGTGTGGTTAAAAGGTCTAGTGCACGAGCTTGGGTCACTCAGAAAAGTGTCCAGTTGCATTGTGATAGCCAGAGTGCTACATGTCTTGCAAAGGATCCAGTATATCATGCAAGGACAAAACATATTGACATCCGGTATCACAAGCTCAGGGAGTTCATGGCAGGTGACTACATAAAGCTTATCAAAGTATCAACAGATGATAATGTAGCAGACATGTTGACGAAGCCATTGCCAGCAGCCAAGTTCAATCATTGTCTTGACTTGGCCAATGTTCGTGCAAACTAGTAGAAGTGAAGGCCCCAGGGAGAGGGGGTGTTGCTGAAGACCAAGGAAATCATAACTGTAGGTGGAGAGTCAGTGGAGAGTCTCCCAATGTTGACCGTGTCAAAGGTGGAGATTGTTACCTTGAAAAATGGGGGGAGGACGTTTTGACCCGGTCAAATCGGGGTCCTCTCTCTCTCCATATCCGGTGCGGAGATAGAAGCCCTCCCTCACGCGGTTTCTATTTCCGCATGGGGGGGTTTCCCTTTTTTGTTCCGCATTTTTTTTTTTGGTTGTAATGTGTGCGCTGTGCGAGAACTGCAGGAGTATGGCACTCGTCGTGGACTAGAGTGCAGGAAGAGAAACTTGGAGTCCTGGGATTTTCTTTGAGATCGACCGGAACGGTGTAAGGTCGGTTCTCCGTTGTATTCTTCTCTACATAATGATTTTCTTCGGTGCTCTTCCCATGGACATAGGAGGTTTACCTCTGAATCATGTAAATTTTAGTGTTCTTGTGTTTATGCTTGTTTGTGCTGTGTGATTGCCTCGATTATCAATTCTTCTTACGATATATATACATATAATTTTTTGTTGAAATCATAGCTGCCGAAACAACATGGTACAATATGGCCTATATGCATAGTGTGCACCGTGTATTGAGAGAGACTTTCAATACTAATTCTCATTTCCAGCCATGGAACCACGTGAAACTGGATAGTATGGTTTGTTACCAGGTGATGCAGGGCAGTTCTTCTTGGTTTGGACCTGTATGGCCCAATTCAGCTCATATACTGAACCAAACCTCAGTACTGTATAGGCACTGGTATGGTACAGTGCAAGCAGCATGGGTTGGTATGGCAAACCTTGGTCTGAAATATTTCTTTCCAAATTTGTTCTAAAAAGTTGCAACCCAAAAATAAACAAGAATCTTTTTCCTCCTATTAACAAAATACACACTGTTCCGTTACCATCAATCCTTTGCTCATATTATTAGAATCCCATCATTAATAAACTTTGTACAGTTCTTTCACTGAAATCCTTCTTTTCAAATATCCTTTCTCCCTCACAATATGGCCCTCTGATAGAATTCTGGACTAGCTGCTTCCAAGAAATTTGCTCTGTACATTCTTCTTGTACCTCCTGGTTCAATAACCTGTGAACTGCAAAAGCCCAACCATTTTTTGCTTCTTCTAAATTGTGTTTAGCTATGGTGCAAGCCTTTTTCTCCACTGCCTGAAACAAAGATGGAGAAAAATTGCAAACTGAATTTCACTTAACCAGGCATTGATCCAAAATCTTATGGTCTTACCACCATGGGAGAAAGTTGATTCCGTAAATTACCAAGGTTCTGCAAATGTCTTTCTGTGAAGATAACATCTTCCTACAATGTTTACCTACAAAAGTCTTCAATCTGGTATTCCTATGATGGTTCAAATAGATCATTCTTTCAAATGAAACCTTCGGGTCTCAAATATCTCCATCCCTGTAATAGCAAGCAGAGCCATATTCATCCTCTCCAGGTTTTTTATCCTAAGCCTCCTTAGTTTTGCATACCGTTCCTTATTTAATGAGACAAAAGTTTTGCATACTGTTCCTTATTTAATGAGACAAGAAATCCCTGCAGCTTCTTTCTCTTCTTTCCAGAAAATTGTTTTACTAATACCATCAATTCTTTTAACCACCCAACTATTAGCTCACATACTGGCATCTGGTACACTGGAATAGCCGGTAGAAGTGAATTTACCATTGCTTGACTTTCTCCAAAGAAGAAAATTTTACCTTTCCATGCAGCTAGCCCTCCATCTACTTTGTTAATCTCTTCCAATTGTCTTTTTCAGTTTTTCCATCTGACAAGAGTTCAAGTTAATTAAAAGGTAGATTATTCCACTTGAATTTCAGAAGTGAGGACTAGGATTGCAACTCTTCCAGTGTGTTTCCACTCAACTTCACAGACTTTCACTGAAGTTGACTGAGAGCCTGGTTAGAAGTTCAAACGCATAAAATATAAGTTTGCGACTGGTACCTGTAATTTGACTCTCAAAACAGCATTCTAACATCTGCATATTGTAAGATAGTGGTACCTTGTCCATTTTTGTTCTCACCAATTCCTGCTAACCAACTCCCAATGCTTCCAAATACCATCTAGTGATCAATTGATGGCATTACCAGTGTTCATACTGGCTGATGTTATAGCCATTATGTTTTGATTTTTGGATACTGAAAATATTCGTTAAGTTAGCTTCCTAAACATGTTCCTTTAACCCTCACCCTCACCTTTGGAAACCCACACCCATAAAGGCACATTGCATTTGCAGAAATGACAGGATGACTCTTTTTTTCTTGTGGATTTATGACTAGTATAAATGATTCTAGATAGATTTTTCACAAATGTATATGTCTACTTTCTGTACCAAATTAATGTTTGTTCTCAAATCTGAAAGGTGGTTGTCAATAATTCTATAAGCATGTATTTAAACTTGTATTTGGGCACTGTACATTGCATCATGACATTTGGGTCAGGATAGAGTCTCAAGCACCAAACATGTTCGAGTTTTTCAGTCCAGCTTATTTGTTGATTTAAGAAATAGGAAAGTCTGAATTCCACTTTAAACTCTCTCATGCATAAGATTTCTGGATTTTATTGATTTCTTTACCCTTTGGTACACATGAGATATTCTGATCAGTATACTTGTTTTATTCTATTTAGTAACTCGAAGAAGAGCTTGGCATTGGGGCGTTGAGGACTACGAAAAGAATAAAAGCTGCATTAGATCCCAATGATATCATGAATCCAGGGAAGCTGATTCCTCCTCATGTCTGCATTTGATGCCATATGTCCATTTCTTACACATCCCTGTTCAGAACGAGTATTAAGAAAGCTTTTCTATTTGAATAAACTAAATTAAAGCTGTGCAGATGGTCAAAATGCGCCAGGGAGGTAGAGGCTTAGCCTTACCATCTACCGGTCATGGATTCGAGGCATGATCCTCGCGGGTGACTCGATTAAATTTAGAAATTTTTCCGGATACTCACCGGTGATGAGGAGGGTACGCGGAAAAATTACGGGTACGCGAAAAAATTATGGTCCGAATCGAACATAGCCAGATGGGGTTGGGGTCAAGTGAAGATAGCTACACTGGGATTTATCTCCCCCTCTTCTTTTTTTTTATAAAAAAAAAAAAAAGTGCCATGGGACCCATGCTCGTAGGAATGATAAGAGCCTCACAATCTCCAGAAAGTCACCAAAGGTGCATCTCAAAATGTAAATTCTAAGGAATCGTGTCTCCTTTTTTTTATAGTCAGTGCCTCTCTTGAAACAGCTTTGTCACAAGATATCTTGGTAGCTCTATGATAAATAAAAATTTCCGCTGACTGAATCAAAGGATATATATGAACTATTTCTCTGCCCCTATTAGCGGATTGTGCAGCATGAACTAACAGCAAACATAATCATCATCCAACTGGTGTTGCATGCTAACCAGTTATTATATTAGTTTTGCACTCTGACTTATTGCAAGATAATGGAATTAAAAAATAATTTCTTCATTTTCAAAGAAGACCCCTTCTCTTCCTCTATTTGGAGGTCCAAGCAAAACTCCAAGTCTTCTAGAATGTGCTCATAAAAGGGATGTGGGTTTTAAGACTTCGGATATGCTCACGAATTTGGTAAGGCATTACTCTTTGAAGAATTTTCAAATACACTTTGGGGAATTGAGAAATAGTATGTTATTTACATGAGTTGTGATGTTAATTGTATGTTTGTGAATCTGAACAGAGGTAGCAAATATATTAGTGTTGGTAATGGTTCTTTTCTCCTCTTTTTCATCTTTCTTCATACATTTTGTTTCACTATTAATTGCAAGTATGTGATAGAAAGTTAGGATGGATGATCAAACGGCCCATCTCCCTTTAAAGTTTGACCTCCTGATAATATTCAAGGTGTAGTAGGCAACCTATTCTTGTCCTCTGGCAAGTTCATCTTATCCCAAATGCATGTCGCACTTGCTGAAAATCTAACCTTCCGTTAATTCCCCTAAATGTTATTTGTAGGATAGGGCTGAATGGAGTCTGTTTATTTAGAATTTGGATAAAATGATATTGCGATATCTTAGGTATAACAGTATAAGTTTAAGAGTGGCGCTGTTAAATGATTTTAGGATATATTTGGTTGCACGGAAAATTACTTGAATTTTTTTGAAAAAAATGTCTAGTTTTCTATTTGTTTCAGTGAAAAATTGATGAATTTGAAAAGTTTATAACTTGATTTAAAAAAAAAAAGAAGTTCATAACTTGATTGCTATAGAATTTCTTCTCTTCCATGGAAAAGTTTTCCATTCTCCTGGTTGTATTTGCAACCAAAGATACCCTTAATATTTGTGCGATTATTCATCAATTATTCCGTAATTGTTAGCAAAGAAATTCGGAAATGATGATATTCATTGTTTCCTTATCCTATCATATCTAAATTATGATACACTGATTCAGAGCCTCTCTAAATTGTTAAAATTCGTTCTACGTTGCAAATATATAGTTCATATTAAATATAATTATCACTGGAACTCAAAACCCAAGAATGTGATAGAATTTGTCCATAAAACATGAAGAGTTACAGCTAACGTGGTCATCTGGTTGGTAGAGGCCGTGTCTCATTATCAATAGGTTGACGGTTCGAGGCATGATCCCGTGGGTGACTCGATTAAATTCAGAATTTTTTTAGGATCCTCGATAATTGGCGTGAGTGAGAGGTCAGGGTCTCCTCCTTTGTCCCCAATTGTCTCCAATCTACCGACGTCTTAGTGGTGTCAGGTTAACCTACTTACCAAGATTCTTCTTTGTCTCCAATCTACCACCTACTTACCAAGATTCTTCTTTGTCTCCAATCTACTGGCCGACGTCTTAGTGGTGTCAGGTTAATCTACTTACCATTAGGTGGGAAGAAGCTGCGCACGTCTTAGTGGTGTCAGGTTAATCTACTTACCATTAGGTGGGAAGAAGCTACGCACGTCTTAGTGGTGTCAGGTTAATCTACTTACCATTAGATGGGAAGAAGCTACGCGAATCTGAGCGCCTCGTATCGAATATTACCTGGCAGGATGTCAGGTCAATCTACTTACCATTAGGTGGGAAGAAGCTGCTCGTATCAAACATTACCTGGCGGGATGGGAGCCTACGGGATAGTTATACCAGGATTTATCCCTCCTATCTCTTTTGCTTTACCAAAAAAAAATAAATAAATAAAAAATAAAAAGTTAGTACTTTTAATTATAAAAAGATCCGGATATTGTGTGAGGTTGTGTGAAACTGTAGGGTCAAAATTGACTTGTAATTTGCATATACACAAATATAGGTGGCAATGCTAGCATGTTTAACTTGATTCAACTTGTTATACGACTTGAATTACCTGTTTAATAAAATAGTTAGATTTGGATTTGGATTTTTCATCCGCTTTATAAATAGGATGGCTTTGGGTTGACTGATTTTTCATCTGTATTTGATTTTGACTCGTATTTCATCCATTGTTGCCCTTATACACCAATATGATTAGATTTTTTGATTTAATGCAAAAATATATGTCGCATATCTATAAATTAATATATTAAAGGGCAGTCCATGGGAGTCTCCCAGTGCTAGCCCGCTACGTATCCAGTACGATTTTTTTTTTTTTTGGGGTTTGTTTCTGCCTTTTCCCATGCTCTCCTTTTTGTTTAAAAAAAATCTTAACTAGAACTTGAAAACCACTCCGATCTCTCGCAAGTACTGTCCCTTTCCATGGATTTTCGAAAAAAGAGAATGAAATGATAACAAAGTGAAGCAGAAAGAAAAAAAAGATTAATCTATGCAGGAAAATACCTTACCTTTTAATTTTTTAATTTTTTTTTTTTTTTATTTTTTTTATTTTCTTCTGATTTTTCTTCTATTTTTTTTATCCTCGATAGGGCTGAAAATGGGCCGGCTCAAAGACTATATTTTAAAAATTTTTTGACCAAATCCAGGCATCCCTTTCGTCCAAAAATTAAATGAACTCTATTTTACAGCCCGAAGACTAGCCCGATATGCTTAAAATTTGGTTCGAAGCCTGAACCAATTCAGACCGGCCCGAAGTTTATTGAGTTGGCCCAGCCCAGTTCCAGACAATGGGCTTTGGGCTGGCCCATTTCCAGTCCTAATCCTCGAGAGCTCCAATTGGGTGGAAGGCTTGAAGCGGCCGAATAGAGAAGCTTTAAGGATAACTAGGTGGCCTTTCTCCCTCCTTTCTTTCTTTCTTTCTTTCTTTTATTTTTCTCTTTTTTTATTTTTTATTTTTTTATTTTTTTTTTTTTTTGTTTTAATCCTCAAGCATCTCAATCGAGTGGGAAGCTTGGAGTGGTCGAATAAGAAAGCTTTAATCATGTGTGACATGTTTCAAGGAGCCAAATATAAAAGTTTTGTATAGGGAGGCTTAGAGCGGCCGAATAGGGAAGGTTTGACCATCGCAAGGCCTTTTCCCAATCTTCTCCTATTTTTTCTGTCCTCGAATCTGGTGGGAGGCTTGGAATGACTAAATAGGAAATGAGTCTCGGTCGGAAAGGAGGCTTGGAGCAACCAAATAGAAAAGCTTAGACAATGGCTAGGATTCATTTGTTCTATCCCAGTTTTTCCTTTTTCAACCTCTGGAGTCTCAATTGAATGGGAGGCGTGGAGCAAGCAAATTGGAAAGCTTAGACGGTGGCCAGGGTTTTGTATTAGGTATTTATTAAGAAGAGTTTAAAGAGTTGAAAAAAATCAAGATCTACTTTGAGGGATAAATATTATGTAAAAATTAGTCAATTTTTTTATTGACCAATTTATCCATATTCTTATATTTATCTAGATGGATAAATTATTTTTTCATGGATAACATTTATTCATTAAAAAGGATGAATTCTTCCCTACCTACCATGAGCTAAAAAAATAATTTTTTATTTTATTTTCAATATATATTTAACCATATAATAATAATAAAATATACTTTATAATATAATATAATATATATTATTATATTATTATATTTTATATTTTATATAATCTAATCTAATATATTAATATTTAATAAATTATTATTACGATGATATTTTAGATGTCACGGATATATCTTTGGGATGCGGTCTCAGAAATAGATACTTCATCCTCCGACCCATCCACCGACCTATCTATCAGCCTAAGCTTATCGCTGAGGCATCAATCAAAGCTCGTTGCTATCTTGTTTGCCAACCCATCGCGAAGCCAAGCCCTGAAGCATATCAAACTTGGCCGTTATCAGGTGCAGTCTTTTGACACGCTCCTAACATGACTCATCTTTAAGATTTCAAATAGCCAATCATCCAAATCATAAGAACAGCTATCTCATGCTAATGATATTGCTAGTAATAGCAACCTCCGCCATTTGTAGGAGTGAATCGGTACTATGAGACCACAACGACACAATCATTGCCCGATACTCTCAGAGTTGCACATTTTGCTCAGCCCTCTTCCAAAAAAAACTAAGGCCTTGAGGACCTTCGGTAAACAATCATTTTCTATGCTCACTACTTCCCATCTATTTCAGATCTCTGACTTGAGTGTTAGAGGATCTCATCGAAGCCAACTCTGGCTAAGAACTTTTTTGCTGGTTACTCCAACAATAACTCCAGCTGGTCAACATCTACTCCAATCTCAAGCTGAAATCTGTAGCAACAAATTGGTACTAGAAAAAGGGCCCCCGGCCCATATTAGGAAGAAAAGTGAGCAAAACATCTACAATGCCATCTAAGAATGCGATATCAAAGAATATTAGAGCTTGCTAAGGTAGCAAGGCTCTTGCACTTATATCACCACCAGCACAGCCATGGTGTAGCCACCCCCGCCAACCGCAGAAGTAATCATGTACCAGTTTAATGACCTGGTCTAACTAGTTCGTAACCTGACTACTACATTCCAGGGAATGTAGCAAAATAATGCCACCCAGCAAGAGGCGTAACCTACTCCTCCATAACAGCAGCCTTCTACTGTCCAACAATCTCAATTACCTCCTGTGGCATCCCATCCTCCATCTCTGGTCCCAGAGCCAGAGAGGTGGACGAGGTAGAGTAGGCCCCGAAGTCCATCCCAAGAGCAGAGACGGTCACCTACTCCCCACTTTGAAAGGGATTCCACTCCTAGGAGATCACCGCCACAACATTTCATGGCCTATAGTGATAGAGATGCCAATATGGAGCAGCATCTCCAGCAGATGCATCAATGGATTGAGGTGCTACAGAATCAAACCTTGACTCGTGATAAAGTGCTTGGCTTCAACATCAACCTGCCCTTCACTGCAAGAATAATGCAAGAATCTATTCCTACGAACTTCAAGGTCCCCCATTTGGATACTTATGATGGATTGGGGGATCCACTAGATCATCTTGAGAGTTTCCAGACTCTCATGCTTCTTTGCTAGGCTTTTGATGCAGTCCTCTACCAAGCCTTCCTTTCGGACCTCAAAGGGACAGTAAAGCATTGGTACTCTAGCTTTAAGCCTGGCTCCGTTGATCCTTCAAGGAGCTGAATCAACTATTCATCTCCTACTTCGCCAACAGCCAACGATATCATTAGGGGTCGGATTATTTGATGACCATCAAGCAGAGGGAAGGAGAATCCCTCTGCATGTACCTTAGTTGCTTCAATGCGGCCACCCGGAGGTGTGCAACTTGGACTAATCCATGGCCATGATAGCCTTGAAGAGTGGACTATAGAAGAATGCTTCCCTTTTCTCCTTGGAGAAGACTTATCCCAAGAGTTTCATCAAAATGCTGATAAGGATAAAGAAGTATGCCAATGTTGAGGAGGCGTATGACACACATCTAGTTCTCGTTGAGGCTAAGATGGACCAGAAGCAAGAAAGCTCAAAGCAAGCCCTTGCTAAGTAAAGCAATCAAAGAAACCAGTAAAGATCCTGTAGTCTGCCTCACCTTCGATCTAGAACTCCATCAAGGAACTAGCAGAACTGGTCTCCTCTTAGGAGGTATGACTTTTCACCCTTGAGGCATTACACCAGCTACACACCTCTAAATGTGCCTCAGCAACAAAGCTTGATGGAACTTAGGGAGCAACTACCTCCAGCAAGGAGGCTCCATGCTCAGCCCAATCATCGCAACCCAAACAAATACTGCCATTACCACCATGATCATGGGCATGACACGGAGGAGTGCATCCAGCTACAGGATGAAATTAAGCAATTCATCTAGAAAGGAAGGCTCAATCAGTTCCTTCGAAGAAGGGTACCACCATAACGGTCACCAACGAGGCCTTGATAGTTATCGTCGCCATTGCAACAACCATGTAAGGCTCCTGAATAGCCTCCCTAGCAGGAGAATAAAGAAAGGAGCCCACCTGCTCAAGATGTGAACATGATAAACATGGATATGGTGGATAAGGTCCGTTAGGAGCCAGAAGAGTCTTCAAGAGCTGTGAAGAGGTAGAAGACCGAAGAAGATATCACCTTCTCCGAGGAAGATGGAGCTGCTATCCAATTTCCACATACAAATGCAGTGGTTGTAATCCTAAATATTGATAACTACAATGTACACCGCATCTTGGTTGATTGTGGAAATGCAGTTGATATTTTATATTTCTTGGCCTTTTCTTGGATGAATCTTTTTGTGAACACTTGGAGAGGTATGGATCTCTCACAGGATTTTTTTGGTGACCTAATGCCTCCAGAAGGGGTAATTACTTTACCTGCTAAGGCTGGTACCTACCTCCAGTGCATCACTATTTTGATGAACTTTTTGGTAGTCAAACTCCCACACCTTACAATACAATCTTCGGACAACCGAGATTATATGCCCTTGATGTTGTGGTCTCTATCAAATTCTGGATAGTGAAGTTCCCAACTAGTCATGGAGTTAGGCAAATCAAAGGTAGCCAGACTATGGCATGATAGTGTTACAATGCCAGACTCTAAGTTGAGGCCCAGTCCAACCCATTTCTTATGGGGTTGGACACCAGAGATGAATTGTTTGAGGAGCATAGTGAGCCATTAAGTAATCTACTGGAGATCCCCCTCTCTAAAGGAGATCCTAGTCAAACGGTTTGGATCAGTTAAGACCTAAACAAGGTAACGAAGGAAAGATTAACTACTTTTTTACAGGAAAACATTGATGTATTCACCTGGTCTACTACTGATATGCTCGGGATAGACTCGGACATGATGATGCACTGATTGAATATTGACCCAACCTACCACCTAGTGAAGTAGAAAAAAATGGAGCTTTGCTATGGAGTGATAGAAGGCCATTATCAAAGAAGCTGACAAGCTAGTCAAGGTTAGATTTATTATGGAGGTGATGTACCCTGACTAGCTAGCAAATATGGTGCTCATGAAGAAGGCAAATGAGAAGTGGCATATGTATATAGACTTTATTGATTTAAATAAAGGCTGCTCTAAAGATAGCAATCCACTTTTTTAGATTAATTAATTAGTTGATGCAGCTTCTGGTCATGAGCTCCTCACCTTCATGGATGCCTTCTCTGGTTATAATCAGATATAGATAGCACTTGAAGATGATGAGAAGACTGGCTTTATAAGGTTATACCTTTTGGGCTCAAGAATGTGTTAGGTCTCATGTGGTGCTTCCAAGGCTTAAGAGACCAAGGCTAAGGCCAAGGTTCAATGATCATGGTTCTATCATGGAGTTTTTAGGGCTAGTTTGGGCCATAGGATGAAAGGTTGTTAGCCTTTCGGGTCTTGAGGTTCAGGGAATCTGGGCCTCAAGGGGCCAAATTGTATTGGACTAGTTTTGAGTCCTAGGTATGTATGATTGGGCTGAGTCAAGAGTGTACTTGGTTTGGAAACTTAATTATGCATTAAGTTGGCCTATGGGAGTTTTAGGGTTAGGTCATGTTGACCTAGTATATATATACTTTGTATATGGGTTTGATTGGAGCCATCATAGTGAAATAACATTTTCTTCCTGATATCCATCTTTTTCCTCCCTCTCTACCTCTTGGTTGTCGCTCTCTATCAGGGTAATATCAACATCCAAGCTGCCATACCCTAGGAAGGAAAAAATTTCTTAGCGCCTAGAGACTCCTAGTTGAAGTAGGATCCCTAACACAAGGGATTCTTGTGCCACCCACTTGCAAATCCTATTCCCATCAAACATAGTGATCTTAGGCCTCTTTAAGGTTGGTTCTAGGTCCTATTCAGAGGGGGATTAGATCTGGAAGAGATATGGTTAGATTAGTGGGCGTTGGAAGAAGATTGTCAAGGTTTTCTAGTCCAAGTAGGAAACCCAATGCTTAGCATCTTTGGAGTCATCCCTCTCTCTATGCTTTTGGAGTTCGACCAGGAGCTTTAGAGGGTTGAATCCTCACTAGTTGGAGGTCCCAAAAGAGGTGGTTTCACATCCATATCAAATCTAGAACGTTCGAGGCACTCTGAACAAGTTAGAAGATTTATGGATAAAAAGGTTGAATCCCTGCTAGGCAGATTGCTTCAATCCCCTGTTGCTGTCACTTCCAATATAATGTTCTGAGATTGGTTGCTAGTAGAAGGTTGTCCACACACCTAGAAACATGCTCCAACAAGTGGTATCAGAGCCTAAATTGTATGGAGTTCGTGGGAGACACCGGAAGTTTCATATCTTCAAGTGCTGAAATTTCAGCAAGGTTCCTGTCAAGGTATTTCTCAAATCTCTTGGTTTATTTGTTACGTGTTTGGCTTGGATCCAGCCATGGGTAGTAGCATGAAGGTTGATTTCAAGAAGTTTGATGGGAAAAGAAATTTTTTCATGTGGAAAGTCTGTGTGGAAGATCTCTTAGTTTAGTTAGATCTGGATCAGGCATTGGAGGAAAAGCCTAACGGGTTGTCAGAGAAGCAATGGATGTCCTTGGAAAAGAAGGCTTGTGCTATGATTAGAGGGTGTTTGGTAGATGCAGCTCTTTATTCGATGACAGAGGAGAAGACCTCGAAGGGTTTGTGGTCAAAGTTGCACAGTCTCTACATGGTGAAGAACATATGCAATAAACTGATGCTGAAAAAGAGGCTCTACTGTCTTCAGATGTAGGAGGATGAAAACGTAGTGGATCACATTCAAAAGTTAGACCAAATGTGCAACAAGTTGTTGAACATTAGAGTGAAGTTAGAGAAGGAAGACAAATCATTGCTTTTTCTTTGCTCGCTGCCCCCTTCCTTTGATTCATTGGTTACTATACTACTCTATGGCAAGGAGACCCTGGAGTATGAAGATATGGTCTCGATGCTGCGGTCTAATGAGTAGAGGGAGAAGTTGACCAAGGAAGGTATTCCCCAAGAGGGCTTAGCCGTGGGGGAGAGATCTAGAAGAAGAAGGGAAAAATCTAAGCAAAGGGGACGTTCAAAGTCCTGGAGGAAGAGCAGGAGCAAGAATGAAGCAAAGTGCTACAAGTGCAAAGAGATCGAGCACTTTAAACGGGATTGCCAACAGTGGAAGAACCAGAAGGGAGACAAAGGAGGATCTGATTCTTTAAGCACAGTAGTTGATAAAGAGGTGGAGGATGATCTCTTGGTTGTATCAGATAGTCACGGGCATCACATAGATATATGGACTCTTAACTCTGCCTGTTCGTATCACTACATCCCGAACTGGTCTTGGTTTGCGACCTATACCAAGACTGATGAAGGAAGCGTGACACTTAGGGATAATCACTCGGCAAGGTTGCTAGTATTGGAAGTGTTCGAGTTAGGATGTTCGATGGGATCATGAGGACTCTTACAAATATAAAGCATATTCCTGAACTAAAAAAAAATCTAGTATCATTTGGCTACCGAGAGCGGAGCAGTTTCAACTTTAGCTGTCGAGCCAGGAGTGGAGTTTTAAATATCTCAAATGGTGCTATAATAGTGATAAGAGGTAGGAGGTTAGATAATAACCTCTACAGCATGGAGGGATCAGTTGTGACTGAGGAGACTGATACAGCAACTACAGTAGAGGATTAATAGGGGGTTCATCGATTGTGGCACTACCACCTAGGCCACATGGGAGATCATGGGATGAAGGAGCTGAGCAAACATGGATTGATTCCAAATCTGGATGGAGGAGTTTTAGAGGTGTATGAGCCATGCCAGATGGAAAAAACAAAAGAGAGTTTAGTTTGTCAGTAGTTCAGCTCATAGTGCAGCCCCATTGGAACTAATTCACATGATGTATGGGGACCGGCTCCGATTTTAGCCAAAAATGGAGCGAGATACTTCTTGATCCTGATAGATGATTTTTCTAGGAAGGTTTGGATCTATTTTATAAAGGAAAAATCAGAAGTCTTCTTAAGATTCAAGGTATGGAAAGCTGAAGTGGAGAAGGAGCAGGGTATAAGTGTGAAGTATCTGCGGTCAGACAATAGTAGAGAGTACACCAGCAAGGAGTTCATTTTCTTTTTGAGGAGTGTGATCAAAAGATACTTCTTGGTTAGAGGAACTCCTCAGCAAAATGGGATAGTCAAACGAATGAACAGGATCCTTATGGAAAAGGCACGGTGCATGAAGCTGCAGGTAGGACTTTCTAAGGCATTCTGGGTTGACATAGTTGACGCAGCCTATTATTTGATGAATCGATCACCTCACACTAAATTAGATGGTGGAATTATAGAGGAGAGATGGTATGGAAGGAAGATTGGGCTGAGCCATCTACAGGTGTTTGGGTGCACGGCATTTGTGCATGTAGGAACTGGTGAGCAGAGTAAATTGGATGCTAGATCTCGGAAGATGATATTCTTGGGATATCCATGAGGAGTTAAGGGATACTGGCTATGGGGTCTCTTGGAGATGAAGGTCGTCATCAGTAGGGATGTAGCATTTGATGAAAATTCAGTTCTCCAAAGGTCAGGTGGCATAGGGGAGCAACAGGAGTAGTAGGCGATCCAGCAGAGCAGCACTGGACAACTCACATCGTTTTCTATTTTGCCACTTTCAGGTACATTTGGAGGACTTGATATTAGATGGAGCACTCCCAAAGGGTGCCTCCACATGTAGAGAGAGCTCAGACAGGTGATGGAAGCCAGGAGGACCAGTAGGAGTGGGCTAGACTCAGGAGGGATATCGGGTTTGCAATACACAAGCTTAAAAGGAATGTCAGGCAACCGGATCAATATGGCTTCAGAAAGATGGTGTCATACACCCTGGTGATAGCAAATGGAGATCCTTACACCTACGAGGAGGCTATGGAGAGCCAAGACAAAGAAAGGTGGGTCCAAGTAATGTCCAAGGAGATGTAGTCTCTCCACAAGATGATACATGGCAATTGGTATAGTTGCCACAAGGAAAGAAACCTATAGGATGCAAGTGGGTTTGCCAATACAAGGAGGGACCTTTGGAACAGGGAGGCATCATGTTCAAAGCTCGATTAGTGACCAAGGGATACTCTCAGAAGGAAGAAATTGACTTCAGCAAGGTTTTCTCTCCCGTTGTCAGACATACTTCCATCAGGAAACTACTAAACATTGTAGTAGCTCAAGACTTGGAGCTAGAGTAGATGGATGTCAAGATGGCATTTCTCCATGGGCATCTAGAGGAGTGCATCTATATGGAGCAGCCCCTAGGGTTCAAAGAGCTAAGATCAGAAGGAAAAGTCTGTTTGTTGCAGAAGTCGCTGTACGGGTTGAAGCAGTTACTAAGGCAGTGGTACAAGCGGTTCGATACTTTTGTAATGAGCATTGAACTTTCCAGGTGCGATCATGATTCTTTTGTTTATGTAAGGATTTTGGATGATGGCTCTAGAATCTATCTACTCTTGTATATGGATGACATGTTGATAGCATACAAGAGTAGAAAGATTGCGCAGGAACTAAAGGTAGCTTTGTTTCGGAAGTTTGAGATGAAAGATTTGGAGCCTGCAAGGAAGATCTTAGGGATGGAAATCTTCAGAGACTGAGCCAAGAAGTTACTGCATCTATCTCAGAGTGGTTATATAAAGAAGGTTTTGGAGAGATATGGGATGAAGGAAGCAAAACTGACAGAGCTGGCTATTGCCAGACACTTCAAACTCTCAAAGACCATGGCACCATAGATTGAGATGGAGGTTCAGGAGATGGAGAGGGTGCCGTATGCCTCTGGTGTAGGAAGTCTCATGTACACCATGGTTTGTCGTAGGTCTGATATCGTCCATGTAGTGAGTCAGGTTAGTAGGTTCATGGCACAGCCTGGCAGGGAGCACTAGCGAGTACTAAAGGAAGTTTTCAGGTACTTGGCAGGCACAGTTGGAGTTGGCATCTACTACAGACAATGAGGAGGTGCTAAGAAACTCTCCAACACATCCAAGGTGGCTCAAGGGCTGATAAGAGAGTTCGTGGATGCAGAATTTGGTGAAGATGTGGACACCTGTCGCTCGATGACAGGTTTTATTTTTAGCTTATATGGAGGTCTTGTTTCAAAGAGATCATGCTTGCAGCCCATTATGGCTTTATCAACCATGGAGGTGGAGTACATTGGTGTTACAAAGGCAGCAAAGAAGGCCCTATGGCTGAAGGGCTTAATGTTGGAGATGTATCTTGAATAGGAGGCTATCAGGGTGTACTGTGATATCCAGAGTGCACTTCTACTTGCACAGAACTCTGTCTATCATGCTCGGACCAAGCACATCGACATCAGATACCATTGGATCAAAGAGCTTATGAAGGATGGTGAGGTGAAGCTGGTGAAAGTACATACCAAGGAGAATCCAGCAAATGCACCGACGAAGGTTCTACCGCATTATAGTTTTTGTAAGTGTGTGGCACTGATGCAGCTTGTG
Organism: Areca catechu; assembly: GCA_021397845.1. NCBI lineage: Eukaryota > Viridiplantae > Streptophyta > Magnoliopsida > Arecales > Arecaceae > Areca > Areca catechu. The sequence goes on along the minus strand of CM038039.1, from coordinate 199,279,697 downwards.
GACAAGATGGAGTTGGCTGAAGCCTTGAAGCACCAAGGTGGAGATTGTTGGGTCTCATGTGGTGCTTCCAAGGCTCAGGGGACCAAGGCTAAGGCCAAGGTCCAATGATCATGATGCTGTCATGGAATTTCTAGGACTAGTTTGGGCCTTAGGATGAAAGGCTGTTAGCCTTTCGGATCTTGAGGTTCAGGAGACTTGGGCCTCAAGAGGCCAACTTGTATTGGGCTGGTTTTGAGTCCTAGGTATGTGTGATTGGGCTAAGTCAAGGATGTACTTGGGCTTGGAAAACTCAATTATGCATTAAGTTGGCCTATAGGAGTTTTAGGATTAGGTCATGGTGACCTCGTATATATATACTTTGTATATGGGGCTGATTGGAGCCATCATAGTGAAATAACCTTTTCTCCCTGACATCCATCTTATTTCACCCTCTCTTTCTCTTTGGTTGTCACTCTCTATCAGGGTAATATCAGCATCCAAGCCACCATACCCTAGGAAGGGGAAAATTTCTTAGCACCTAGGGACTCCTAGTCGAAGTAGGAATCCTTAACACAAGAAATTCTTATGCCCTCACTTGCAAATCCTATTCCCATCAAATGTGGTGATCTTAGGCCTCTTCAAGGTTAGTTCTAGGTCTTATTCAGAGGGGGATTAGATCTGGAAGAGATCTGGTTAGATTGGTAGGCGTTGGAAGAAGATTGTCAAGGTTTCCTAGTTCAAGTAAGAAACCCCGCACCTAGCATATTTGGAGTCATCCCTCTCTCTACCCTTTTAGAGTTTGACCAGGAGCTTTCAGGGTTGAATCCTCACTATTTGGAGGTCCCAAGAGAGGTGCTTTCACGTCCATATCAAATCTAGAATGTTCAGGGCACTCTAAACAAGTTAAGAGATTTCTGGACAAGAAGGTTGAATCCCTGCCAGGTTGATTGTTTCAATCCCCTATTGCTACCGCTTCCAATATAATGTTCTGAGGTTGGTTGCTGGTAGAAGGTTATCCACATACCTGGGAACGTGCTCCAGTAGCATGCTGGTGCAATAATTAGCACTTGATGAATAAATTTTTAAAGATCAGATTGGCAGGAATATAGAGGTCTACATGGATGATATGTTGGTCAAAAGTTGGTATACTCAAGACTATATTACTAACCTCCAAGAGACCTTTAACATATTGCACTAATATAAAATGAAGCTAAATCTGGCGAAGTGTGTCTTCGGAATGGCATCTAGCAAATTTCTGAACTTTATAATTTCATGCCAAGGCATTAAGGTGAACCTGGAGAAGATACGGGCAATCCAAGAAATGACCCCACTGAGTTTCATCAAAGAGGTATAGCATCTCACTAAGAAGGTGGTGGCCCTTAATCACTTCGTGTCCAGATTGACGAGAAGTGTCTCTTATTCTTCAAGATACTCAAGCAAACAAGGGACTTTTAGTGGATGATAGAGGCCCAGCAAGCATTCAAAGAGCTGAAGAGGTACCTTAGCTCCACGCCTTTATTGAGCAAGACTGACCTAGCAAGGAGCTTTTCCTCAACCTTGTTGTATGCTCGTTATGATAAGCACAATGCTGGTTCGAGAGGAAAGGAAGGTCTAAAAGCCTATTTATTACATCAGCAAGGTCCTCCATAATGCCAAGTCCAGATACACAAGGCTAGAGAAGTTTATCTTTACCATGATTACTTTAGCCAGAAAGCTCCAGCCATTTTTTCAAGCCCATGTCACCCTTCTCACCGATTAGCTCATAAAAGTAATCCTCCATCGACCGAATACTTCAGGAATGATAGCCAAGTGGGTGCTTGAGCTCTCCAAATTTGATGTAAGGTTCCATCCGAGGCCTTCAATCAAAGCTCAAATGCTCGCTAATTTTATTTTGGAGTGCACTATTGATGTGAACTTAAGTTGTAACCGCAAGCGCACGGTGTGCAGAGTAGCATGTCCAGCAAGTACGAGTCGATCCTATGAGAAAATGTGTTTTTGAATTGTGTTCAAACCCTTGAACAAACGAACTTTAACAGAGATGAGATACTCTACTTGAATCAAGAATTAATTAAACTAGAGAAATAAATAGTTTAAAGATCTAGGGTTTTCGAATTCACTAGATCAATGGGTTAAAAAATTGTCCTAAGATTTCTCTCATATCATCTTTTCAGTATCTTTCTTTGTATTAACCAAGCATAGATTATAAAGAGGTTCCAACTCAACAATAATCTATCAAGGTTTCTATAAGAAAGAAGAAAGAAAAGAACTTAAAAATATTATTAGCCTACTATCTGTTACCCTCCTCGCACCGAATCAAGTATGAATTATGAAGAGATTGAAATCCAACAATAATTCATTAAGTCTCTCAGCAAGAAGTTTGAATAGAAATAAAGACTTTTAAAAATAAAAACTCAAGAAGAATTTCTAAGAAAAATCTTCTACTCATGGTCCAGCTTCATCGCCAACCCAATAGGGTATGCTTAACCAGATATAATCTAAATTAAAATTTTAAAACTTATTTAAAGATCAATTCTATATTACTTACAGATATTTAAATTGCTAATCTAAAGATATGAAGAAATGTAACTATATTAATTGCAAAGAATTAAATAACAGAAAATTAAACTATCTTAATTGCAGAAATTAAAGTTTGCAAGATTATAAAAAGAATAAAAGAAAGCTATCTTTATTGTAAGAATATAAATAGCATAAAATAAATTTGCAAGAAATGAAACTATTCTGGTACTGGAATAAAAATAATTTAAATAAAAAATAATTTTTTTATAAAAGAAATAATTTAATTATAAAAAATTTTAATTTCTAAGTAATTAATCGGACTTAGAGTTAAAATATAAATAAAAATAAAAAAAAATTAAGCTCTCTGTGGAAAGGACATATATCTCTGTAAAAAGAAAAGACGGGAAGGAGAACCGCTAAGAGGAAAAAAAAAAAATAACGGGTTCCCTCAAATGATCGATCTCTCTTTATTTATAGAAGAGTCAGAGTGGAAAATCTTCGTTGAACTCTCCGCTCAGTTCCTTCCGGTTCTCTATTATCGTTCCTGTAGCCAATTCAACAACACGTATTCGGTGTTATCCCGCTTCCTTCAGTGTTATCCATCCTCGTTCGAAGGCATTATCCATCGACCCTGCTGCTCCTTCGGACATCCAGGCTCCCGACAACAGGACTGATGTGGTGCTTGGTGGAGAAGAACACGGTGGCAGTGAAGAGCGGCAAGCGGTGCTGGGCTTGGTGATGGAGATCGGCTATGAGAGGAAGATAACCGTGAAAATCTGGGGCAGATCCGGAAGGGAAGGCAGCAGCCGATGAGGAAGAGGCCGACGGTGGGTGCTTGGACGGTGCCTTGGCAAGCAGCAATGACAAGAGGCTTGGAGAAGGAGCCATGGTGGAGAACAGGGGCAGCAAACGGTGGACGGATGAGTTCACGGGGGAGAGATGAGACGGTATGGAAGGGGTGCTGGTGGCGGCGACTTGGTGAATTGGCGGGGATGCAGCAGCTTGGTCCGGTGACTAGCAACGACGGGACTGCTACTCCGAGCTGAGAAGATGGGAAGAAGAGGAGCATGAGAGGAGGAGACCGGCGGTGAAGATTGGAATTTTTCTGGAATTTTCCCGTATAGGAGGGTCCACCGGCCGGCGAGGAGGGTCCCGGCGACAAGAGAGGGAGCTCCAGCGTCTTCTCCGGCGAGTTCGTGGCTTGGGGAGGCCTGTGGTCCATGGGCAGTGGTCGTGGACCAGCGGCAATGGGGGATGGTGGACCGGCTGGCGATTCATGGACCAAGCCATGGGTTCACAGTGAACCATCTGCTTTAAAAATCGTGCTATAACTTACTAATTCCTTCCAAAATCATTTTCTGGCTCAATTGAAGTCCGAATTGCGCGCCGTTTGTGCCATTGGATCCCAAAAATTATGCTCTTCACATTGACAGGGTTATTTCATTAAAACACTGCATAAAAATATTAATTTTAATTAAATAACATGAATTTGATTAATTAATTAATACACTTATCACTAATTTTTATGCACTTATCAACTATACCGAAGGAAGACAAGATGCAGGCCAAGGGGATGATTTTCAGGTCGATCCAGAAAAATAATGGATGTTGCATGTGGATGGCTCATCAAGTTTTTCTAGGTCAGGTGTAGGGTTGATATTAGCTCATCTTGAAGAAGATGTTGTTAAGTATGCCCTACGATTCGACTTTTCCACTATCAACAATGAAGTAGAGTATAAAGTACTTATTACCAGAGTCAAGATTGCAAAAGAGCTGGGAGTTGGGCACCTCACTATTTTTAGTGACTCTCAATTGGTAGTGGGACAAGTTAAGGATGAATATGAAGCTCTAGAGGAGAATATGAAGAAATACCTTAGCAAGGTGATAGATCTGATTACATCATTCCAAGGCTTCGACATATAGCAAGTCCCTCGAGCCGAGAATGCTAAGGCTGATACACTTTCAAAGTTAGCAGTGCTCTTACCATCGGACCTTCAGAGGGATACATACTTCAAAGTGCTAAAGCAGTCAAGCCTTGAGGAATCTCAGCTGGTCCAGTGATTGACAAAGAATCGAGCTAGATTGATCCACTTTTCAAGTACCTCAAGCAAGGGAAATTATCTCTAGATCAGAAAGTGGCTTAGAAAATAAAGTGCCAAGCTCCATAGTACATCATATATGATGATAAGCTATATAAGCGCTCCTATTCCCAATCTCTGCTAAAATGCTTATGTCCATCCAAGGCAGGTTATGCACTAAGAGAAGTTCATGAGGGAGTCAGTGGAAGTCATTTGGGAGCCTGGTCTTTAGCTCATATGTTACTTTGGCAATTCTATTATTGGCCTACCATATAGTAGGATGCAGTTGATTTTGTACAGAAGTGTGATCACTACTAGAGGAACACTATTATCCAGCATCGACCAGTGTTGCACCTAACTCCAATTGCCACACCATAGTCTTTCGTTCAATGGATGATGGACATCCTTGGTCCATTTTTCTGAGCTACTGGTCAGTGCAAATTATTGTTGGTGGTGATTGATTACTTCACCAAATTGGTCGAAGCTGAACCACTAGCCTGTATCATGGAAGCCAAGGTGAAGGACTTTATCTGAAAATCCATCATCTATGGGTATGGTCTTCCCAAAGTGATAATCATAGATAATGGTTGCCAGTTCAGTGGTGCATGATTATACGAGTTCTGCCAAGAATTGGATGTCACTCAGTGATTTACTTCGATTGGGCTCCCTCAGGCTAACGGCAAAGCCAAAATCATCAACAGGACTCTCCTATATGGTCTGAAGGCTCAGTTGGGTCAGGAAAAGGGACATTAGGTGGATGAGCTTCACCTTGTGCTATAGACTTATTGAACAACCTAGAGAATCCTAACCAAAGAAACTCCTTTCAGCTTTGCATTCATAATTGAAGCTGTCATCCCAGTAGAGATCAACCTCCCTTTATTCAGTGTTAAACAATATAATGAAAACACAAATTCTGAATGGCTTCGAGTGAACCTGGACCTTCTTGAGGAACACAGAGAGTGTGCTACAATTAGAATGGCTTATTATCGCCAAGGGATGGCCATGTATTATAATACTCAAGACAAGCTAAAAAAGTTTAGAGTGGGTGACCTAGTATTATGGTAGGCCAATATTTCATAGCCTATCAAGCAAGGAAAGCTATTACTAAAACTAGGAAGGTCTATACCAAGTGGATAAGGTGATCCACCCAGGCACATATCAACTGAAACAATTGGATGGAACTCCTCTCACTAGGCCATGGAATTCCTTTGACCTCTTAATGTATTATCAATGATATTTGATTAAATAAATTTCTAATTTATTATTTAATGTGTATATTTTTTGCATAACGATCCACGTGCCATTAAGCAAATTTATCTCTAATGATCCTCGGAGAGATAACCACTTGATGGACCCTCTTAAGCAATTACACAAGTTGGAGGACCTAAATGCCCAAGAAATTGAAGACCACCTCAGAACTCAGTGAGAATTCCATAGAGGCTGACTCCCTCAAGGGTTGGTTCTAATAAAGACATGGCACTGTTCGAGCTACTTCTATACGGTAATTGTCTAAGCATGCCATGTAAAGCATCAACCTTAAAGACATGGCACTATCCCAGCTAGTTCTGTATGGTAATTATCTCAGTGTATTGTTTAAGCAGGCCATGTAAAGCAACTATCTCGAAGATATGGCACTATTTGAGTTGGTTCTATATGGTAATTACCTTAGCATATTGCTTAGGTAGGTCATGTAAAGTAGCTGCCTCTAAGATATGGTGCCAACTGAGCTAGTTATGTATAGTAATTATCTTAGAGCATTGTTTAAATAGGTTGTGTAAAGAAATAGCCTCGAAGACATGGCACTATCCGAGCTGGTTCTGTATGGCAATTATCTCAGTGCATGGCCTTAGCAAGCCATGTAAAGTAGTAGCCTCAAAGATATGGCACTCTCTGAGTTGGTTCTATACAGTAATTATCTTAGCACATTGCTTAAGTAGGTCATATAAAGCAGCTACATCGAAGATATGGTGATGTCTGAGTTGATTCTATATGGAAATTGCCTTAGTGCATTACCTAAGTAGGCTATATAAAATAGTAGGCTTGAAGATATGACACTGTCTGAGCTGGTTTTGTATGGTATTTACTTAGAGCATTGCCTGAGCAAGCCATGTAAAGCAGCAGCCTTGAAGATATGGTGCTATCTATGCTAATTTTGTATGGTAATTACCTTAGTGCATTGCTTAAGCAAGTCATATAAAATAGTTACCTCAAAGACATGGCACCGTCCGAGTTGGTTTTGTATGGTAATTACCTCAGTGCATTGCTTAAGCAAGCTATGTAAATAGCAGTCTCAAAGATATAGCATTGTCCGAGCTAGTTCTGTATGCAATTGTCTCAGTATCTTACTTAAACAGGTCATGTAAAGCAGCTACCTCGAAGATATGATACTGTTCAAGCTGGTACTATATGGCAATCTCAAGGTATTGCTTAAACAGGCTATGTAAAGTAGTTGCCTCGAAGATATGGCACTGTCATAGCTAGTTCTGTAAGGCAATTACATCAGTACATTGCTTAAGTAGGCTATGTAAAGTAATTGTCTCGAAGATATGATGTTGTCCAAGCTAGTTCTATATAGTAATTGTCTTAGCACATTGCCTAAGCAGGCTATGTAAAGCAGCAGTCTTGAAGATATGGCACTATCGAAGCTGGTTTTACACAGCAATTATCTTAATGCATTACTTAAGTAGCCTATGTAAAGTAGCTACCTCAAAGATATGACACTGACTAAACTGGTACTGTACGGTAATTACCTTAGGGCATTGCTTAAAAAGATCGTGTAAAGCAGCTACCTCAAAAATATGGTGTTGTTCGAACTAATTCTATATGGCAATTAGCTCAACGTATTGCCTAAGCAGGCCATGTAAAGTAGTAGCCTTGAAGATATGGCATTGTCCGAGATAGTTTTATATGGTAATTATCTCAGTGCATTGCTTAAACATGCCATAGTTGCCTCAAAGATATGGCATTGTTGTTATCCAGCGAAGCAACCTAAGAAGGAGGTGGATTGGATTTTTAAAATTTTAAACAAGTATGTATTGAATTTAAAAAAACAATAAAGTATATGTACAATAGTATATATGTGTAAATTAAAGCTAAATGCAAAGCTTATAAAAAGAAGAAGAGGAGAGCAAAGCACAACAAATATATAAAATTTTATACTGGTTCGGTGTACCCCAAGTACCTACATCCACTTTTTAAGAACCTCTTGGAAATTTAACTCTAATTCTTCAAGATTATAGCTAGTTTATTTTTCAGGCTTACAAACCAAAATTCAGTTGGTTTTTCCTTAGGCTCGCCAACTATAACCTTACAACAAGCGAACCCTAGGTTTGTAATCCAATTCTAAGGCTTGGATGAGCCTATTCCCTAGTTTCAAACTCCTTGAAACTAGTTACAACATAAAACAACAAAGTACAAAGAATGCTGAAACCAAAAGCTCTCTAAAAGAGTAAAAGAAAAATTGATGAAGCTCTGAGAGGAATCTCTAAGTTGTCTTCTCAGTGGAAAGCCACTAATGATTGCTTTGAAGGCTAATGGTTGGAATTGATGGCACACTCTTTAAGAACTTTAGCTTTTCTCTTAGAAGTTTTTGCTTTGAAAGATTCTCTCTTGAAAGTATTTGCTTTCTTTTGGATTCTCTTTTATCTTCAATGAGTTACGTGGAGAATACATATACTTAGAACCTTTAAAAATCCATTTATGAATATTTGGGAGTGAAAACTAGCTGTTTGACATAATGTACAAGCTTTGCACTTCTGAAAAACTAGCAATTACTATGCTATCAGAACCGGATGAGTTGACTCACTAGGCCTTGAGTCGATCCTTGAGTCAACTCACTAGAAGCTTGAGTCGACTCACAGCCTGCATTTAAAAATTCTATTTTGTGGATTTGCCTGAGACTACAACTCATGATGCTTGAGTCGATCCTTGAATCGACTCATAGTTTCTTGAGTCGACTCATAATCTATGCCAAAAATTTAGCTTTCTAGATCTTCTTGCAACTGCGACTCATGGACCATGAGTCGATCCTTAAGTGGACTCACCAGTTTCTTAAGTCGACTTAAGCCCCATGCTGGCTAAAACTGTGCGTGCCATACCTTTTTCTTTCGTGAGACTTTTCTGAAGATCGACTCATCAATTCCTTGAGTCAACCCATGACCTATGCCAACTGAAAAAAATATGTGCCAAGACTTAAATTTTGAAGTATAGACTTGATTCCTTCTACACCAACTCTCAAATATCCATTAATTCATGATTTTTTGGCTTTTCCACTTTATGAAGACATTCAAAAATGTAAAATGTTCTTGCTTAAAGACTGATCAATCTGGTCTATTTCTGATAAGTTTGTAGAATACCTGAAACATTAGTCTTAACACTCTAACAAAATATTAGTATCTTATATATATTCAAATATTTTGTTATTCATCAAAATCAAGGCCAGAGTCAACAAACTCTCCCTTTTTGATGATTAAAAAACTTTTAGTACATAAGTATATGAAATTTGTAGTTGATTGAAAAATGAATTTACTTAGGACTCTTGGTATCAGAGTGAGATTAATTTTTAGATTTCTTAGAGTATTAGAGCATAAGTTTAACATTATTTTAAAGATATCATAGCATAATTGTATTAGAGTATACTTTGCTTGTTAGTAATGTGTATATCAGAGCATTAGCATATTAGATTCAAGAAAAATTGCTCGATTATCAATGTATCAGAACATTTACTAGTGTATCGATAGTGTATCAGAGCATATAGCGATGTATTAGAGAATTTATTCACATATCAGAGTATATATTCTAGATATTTTAGTATGTATCAGAATGCATCGAGGTGTGCCGAGAACATCAAATTGATGTAGCAAAGCATAGCATCACATTATACTAATGTATTAGAGCATATCACGAGATTTAAATTTTCAACCAATTGCACATTTTGCTTTTTGCTCCTCCTATATATTGTACTTATGTACTTTTTGCTTATATAAATAGCTTTCAATTAATCCAACTTCTTCATGCTTATATAATCAACTTTCATTATTTCTCCCCATTTTTTTCATCATTCAAACAAATAATGCAACTTTCAAGTGTTCTCCCAAATATCAAATCATTGTAAATTATGGGCAATCATTTCACTACTACGTTCAATATATATATAAATGTTTAGACAATGTATCAAGGCAAGCATTGTATCAGAAGAAAGATGTGAATTTCATTCCATACATATAATTTCATTTCATAAAAGTGAAGATAACTATATATGAGTATCAATACAAAACAAATGTACCGTAGACACCAACATACAAAAAGAATATTCTGTAATACACCAAGATACATAAAGTTAGTCATGCATAAGCAAATACTAAGAACCTATAGATATAGCCTGTACTACTAATCCTCATCATATGGAAAATCAATAACTATAGGAGCCATAATCCTAGAGGTTGAAGATCTAGGTTTCTTATAGGTCAGACTTCTGATCCTGTTGAAGGACCAGAGCAATGAAATCCTGGGATATGGAACCTCATAGCTCTTGTAGTGGACAAAGTGGGATGATTTGATGGTGATGGAGTAAGTGGCTAACCCGTCTGACGGTTTGAAGGAGGTCTAGGGTCAGCTACTGGTGATGGCTCTGGTGCTGCTGGTGGCTGAGGAGTTGGTGGAGGCAAAGGTGGAGAATCTGGTGGAGGACCTGAAGAACTAGCATGTGCAGGTGTAGGGGTGAGTATTTGAATGGCTACCAATATATCTATGAATCCTGACTCTATCCTCCCCCTATGTTGTACCAGTGTATCATGAGTCTTAGTTCTCAAATCCTGGAGCTTTGTCCATAGTCTATCTACTCTACTAGATAAAGTCTGAACCTCGGTCCTGATAAAACTAGTCACCAATGTGGCTATCGTCTCCACTAACTGATCATCTACTCTGGTCTAGGGATGAGGAATGCTTGGAATCTTAGGAGGTTATGTGGCAAGAATGTTTGATGGTCCGGCTGCTGGAGGAGAGACAGGCTCAAGCTGCTAAGGTGCTGTATTAGTGGGTGGCTCTGAAGGCCCTGCTTTGATTGTTGGAATTTTCCTGTCTAAGTCTGAAGTTGCCTCCTATCCTGATTCTCAACATATCCACTGACCACCAATCTTCCAGTATCCCATATGGTGAAGGGACTGATCATCATAAGTATCGAAGTTTAGCAATTCCTTAAAAGGCCTTGCCCTCAAGCGGTACACGCTCTATGAATACACGGATCAGACCCATCCCGTAAGGTAATCACAGCCTCATGCTGCTCGTCACCTCCTACATCTATCCAACCATATTCCCCAATAAGTTCACGATTGGTCCTTCTGATGAGTGAAACCATCAGCATCAACTCCCTCCCAGTCATGATATCAAATCACCCAATCTTGGGCACTAGTATTCATGTAATCACATGGTGAAGTAGTCTCATCTCAACAGACTAGTTTGCCATCACTACAGAGATACCCCTCACATCCTCTCTCTTAAGAATACATCAAAACCTAGCTTCCTTATCGCCTAATGCATCTGCAAAAAGTTTGTGATGAGGAATACCCCATACTTGACTCAGCAACTCATCACTAACAGGTATCGAAATACCTCTAATAATGGCTATCCACCCATCATCTCCTCTAGCTAATGAGCCATAAAACACTTTGATAAGATGGATATAGTAGCTCTCTCTCTCTCATGGAATAGAACCCCTTACAACATGCAGTCCAAATCCATTGACCAATGGAAAAGCCCTCACCATCAAAATATCTAAAATCTATCCACCTCTCGCAAGCAATAACCGGACCGACAACCCTCTCAGCCATGGGAGAGGGAGGAGGGGTGCTCGAGGTTCCATCCTAGGTTAAGGGTTGTCCCTAGCCTTCGAATGTCGTTCACCACCACTTGAACCACCAGAAATAGGTCGAGGGCACTTTTCTCTATGGGCTAACTATTTTCTTGGCCTTATAGAACCTGGATTGGAAGTGATTGCATGAGATTTTGCCAAATAGAAGGTGAAGATCAAGAGATCTACTGCTAGGAGGACTAAGGAGGGTTTTAGGAAAGTTTAGGAGAGAGAAATGAGAGATTGAAATAAAAACAAGTATCGCGGGCCAACCCTAGAAAATGAGATTTTTGTTGGTGAGTCGACTCAAGGAATTAACCCATGAGTTAACTCAATGATGAGTCAACTCAAGGAAAAATTCCATGAGTTGACTCAAAGAATGAGTTTGAACAAAACTCAAAAATTCTTGAAACAAAGATAAGGAGGGTTCATCTGATGAGTTTAGGAGGTTTAGAATGATCAAAATAGATAAGATTCTACTCAAATTAAAATTATCAAGAGTAAGGATTGAGAAAAGATGAAGAGTCTAGTCAAAAAGATCTATGACTCCTAATTGTCTCCTAATCATATATAATCGATCTTTACTAAGGTGTTTGGTAAAAATATCTGTTAATTATCTATCGTTACAAACAAAATCAAGCAATACATTACCATTTTGCACATGATTTCTTATAAAGTAGTATTTTATTTCAATATGTTTACTTCTTGAATGTTGAACATGATTCTTAGTTAGATTAATTGCACATGTACTGTTACATCTTATGGAGATTTTGTTTAGTTTTCTGCCAAAATCTTCGAGTTATTGTTTAATCTACAAGATTTGAGCATAACAACTTCTGGTTCTATATATTTGGCCTCGATATTAGATAGTGCAACTAAATTTTGTTTCTTGCTAAAATAGGAAATTAAATTCACTCCAAAAAATTGACAAGTTTCACTAATACTCTTTTTATCTAACTTACATCCAGTAAAATCATCATCAGAATATGCAACAAGTTTAATTAAAAATTATTTAGAGTACCATAATCCAATATTAATAGTGCCAGAGAAATATCTAATATACTTTTAACAGCTAATAAATATGATTTCTTAAGGTTTGATTGATATCTAACATATATACACACACTGAACATAATATCTGGTCTACTTATAGTAAGATAAAGTAAAGAATCAATGATACCGCTATATAATTTTTAATTGATACTTTTTCTGTTCTCATATTTGTCAAGCTTGCAAGAGGGACTTGTAGATGTGCCAAGTGATTTTGTAGTCTCTATCCCAAACTTCTTTAATATTTCTCTAATATACTTTGCTTAGTTGATGAAGATTCCCTCTTTAATTTGCTTGATCTAGAGTCGGGGAAGAAGTTTAGCTCCCTCATCATGCCTATCTCGAACTCCGTCTGCATCAACTTGGCAAACTCTTGATAAAGAATTTCATCTATGATATTAAAAATAATATCATTGACATATTTGTACCACTAATAAGTCATCATTCTTTCTTTTCAAAAATAAAGTAGTATCAATATTTTCTCTTGTAAAATAATTTTCAAGTAAAAATTTGTTTAATCTATCATACCATGTACGTGGAGCTTATTTTAAATTATATAAAGCTTTATGTAGTTTATAAACATGATTTGGATAAGTATGATTTTTAAAACCAGGTAATTGATCTACATAAACTTCTTAGCTATGTATCCATTTAAAAAATATACTTTTAATATCTATTTGATATAATTTAAAATTCATGAAATATGCAAATGCAAGCAATAACCTCGTTTTTTCTAATCTAGTAATGGGTATAAAATTTTTATCAAAATCAATGCCCTCTTCTTAATTGTATTCTATAGCAACTAGTCTAGCTTTATTTTTTGTAACAGTTTCATTTTCATCTAACTTATTTCTAAAAATCCATATTGTACCAATTATAGAAAAATTATATGACCTTTCTACTAAAGTTGAAACCTTATTTCTTTTAAACTGATTCAATTCTTCTTGCATTGCATTAATCCAATTAGGATCTTTTTCTGCTTCTTCTATATTTTAGGTTCTATTTAAGTTACAACAGTTAGATAGTCACAAACATTTCTAAGATCAAGTTCTTATCCCTTTTGATGCTCACTTATGATAAAATTTTTAGGGTGTCTATAGGCATACCTCCACTCTTTAGGTAGATCATTTTATCTTGATGAAGTTTTCTCTTTCTTCCTTCTTCTTTTGATCTTCTTCAATCCTTGGAGGGTTCACTTTTAGTATCAAATTTTTCATTCTTTGAAGACCTGCATCATCATCCAAAATATCTTCTTTTCTAGAAGATTTGTCATTAGGTTCATCTAAAATAATATACATAGATTCTTTAACAACAAGGATTCTTTTGTTAAAGACTCTATATGCCTTGCTAGACATGAAGTATTCTAGAAAGATATCTTCATCTGACTTGGTATTAGTTTTTTTATATTATCCTTTATATCATTTAGTATAAAGCATCGACATTCAAAAACATAAAAATATTTTATACTTAATTTCCTATCTTTTCAAAATTCATAAGGTATTTTCTTTAAAATCAGAATGATCAAACATAGTTTAAAATGTAACATATTATATTGATGGTTTCCATCTAAAAATTTTTTGGAAGGTTGCTTTCATATAGCATGGTGCGTATCATTTCTTCCAAAATTCTATTTTTCTTTTTACAATCATATTTTGTTGAGGTATCCTAGGTACAGAAAAATAATGCTTAATATATTTTTCATTGCAAAATTTTTGAAATCTTAGTTTTCAAATTCAGTTCCATGATCACTACAAAAGAAAATAATTGAATAACCTTTTTTATTTGAAACCTTTTGATAAAACTTAGTGAAGGCTAAAAAAGTTTCATCCTTGTATGCCAAAAATATAACCTATATTAAATGAGAAAATTCATCAACAATAACGAGGCCATATTTCTTTCCTCCTAAACTAGTAGTTTTTGAAGGGTCCAAATAAATTCATTTGAATTAATTCCAAGGGTCTAGATGTAGAAACTATACCTTTTGATTTGAAAGAGTTTTTAGTTTATTTTCCAAATTGGCATGCATTGCAAATTTTATTTTTTTCAAAATTGAGTTTTGGCAAGTCTTTTACAAGATCTTTTTAGTCAATTTAGAGAGCAAATGCATGCTTAATATCCTAATCTATGATGTCATAACCAACTCATCTCATTGACTTTGACTTTCATTATAACTAGACATTGGTCACGTTGCATAAGAAGATCATCAAGATCATGATATAGATATTTTCATATCTATGTCCAATGAATATAATTCCATTATCATTGAGCCTAGAAACAATATATAATGATGATTCAAAAATTACTTTAAATCCTTTATCCTAAAATTAATTAATGCTAAGTAAAATATGCTTCAATCCTTCTACCAATAAAATAATTTCTATAACAGTAGAGGGGCTAATAGAAATTTTATCAATTTTAATGATCTTTCCTTTTTCATTATCACTAAAAGTCATACTTTCCCCATTTAGAGCTTCAAGAGATGTGAATTACTTTACATCTCCGATCATGCGTCTTAAGCAATCACTAACTAGATATCAAAATCTCTTTTTCTTTTTAGTTGCAAGACATACCTATAAAAGAAATCAAGTAGAAACTTTAGATACCCAAGCTATCTTAAGTCCTTTTGAGTTAGTAGTGGTGATTCCTTTTAGAATCCAAACCTTTTTAATATTATTCAATTTTTTTATGATCACATAAATAAGCTTTTATGTCCTTGTTTACTACAACAACAGCAAGTGATACTTGAAGATGCTAGAACAAAAAAAAATTGAAGTATTTTTACTATTTTTGTTGTTTGAAATCCAATCCTGCTTTATTAAAAATAGCTTTTTGATTATTTCTAGGCATTATAAGTTTTTCAGAGCTATAAGTAATAAAAAGTTCTCTTTTTTATTTCTTCTTTCAACTTTTATTTTTTTGGATTAGGATCTTATTTTCTTTTGAAAGCTTTTCATTTACTAAAATAGACTTTTGTTTCTTCAAATCTTTATTTTCCTGAATTAAGTTTTCATTTTCTTTTGATAATTTTTCTTTTTGTTGGTTAATTCAAGAATTTATTTCTTCATTTCCTTATTTTCTAGATTAAACTTTTTGAAATCATTCATAAGTTTAAAAAAAATTATCTTGAAGTTTTTCAGAAGTATAATAAACATCAGTTTCAGACCTTATCTCTTCCTCATGGATCATGAAGTACAGGTTTGCAACCTCTTGTATTTCCTCCTCGAAGCTAGAGTCCTCACTATCACTCCATTTTGCTATTATTGCCTTCATCTTATGTTTCTTTAAAGCTTTCTTGAAGAGGGGGTTGTCTATCTTATAATGTCTT
This sequence comes from Areca catechu, assembly GCA_021397845.1. NCBI lineage: Eukaryota > Viridiplantae > Streptophyta > Magnoliopsida > Arecales > Arecaceae > Areca > Areca catechu. The sequence goes on along the minus strand of CM038039.1, from coordinate 199,263,901 downwards.
GGCTTTTTGCATTCAAAATAGATATGTTGCTCCTTTTCGTTCTCCTTCTCCTTTTTCTTGCTTGGTTCTCTATAATGCTTCTTCTTTAAATAAAAATAAAAACTTTTTTAAGCTCGAAGAAGATACTGAAAGATGGCTCTTTTGAAGCTTGATTTCTTTTCTTTTGAAGCTTGAGAGGATGTAGTTGATGAAAGAAAAGATTTCTCTTGAAAGCTCATTGAAATCTTTGCACTAAATCCCTCTCTTTTTCCTTTTTTCCAAAGCTATTCAATAATGCTCTTACAAATGATATATTTTACTTTCTAATTCCTTAGTTTTCCTCTTTCAAATGATTCTTTAGCTTTTAAATAGGTTTAGAAGTGGCTGGAGAATAAGTTTTGACCACTGGAGAGAAAAACTAGCTATTTAGAATGAAAACTAGTAGTTGAAAGCTTGCAGAAATTAGTTGTTACAGCTTCTAGGTCCAAAGGGGTCGACAAATTTGCACACCTCTTGCAGAGGGCTTGGCAAATTTGCACACCTCTTTCAGAGGGCTCGGCAAATTTGCAAATCTCTTTCCATCTGCCTTCTATTTTTGGCCTTTACGGTCAATTTTGTCATCAACGATCGGCAAAGCTTAATAAGGGTGAGCAAGTTTGCTAACCCTTTTATCTAGGGGCCAACTTCTTTGGTGTTTCAAGCATGCCGAAGCCCAAAATAGTTTTCGAAATGAGATTTTCTTGATATTGTCCTTCAAAAACATGCTGAACTTGATTCCAAAAGGTCCAAAGTCAATCTTCAACCTCTTTTTATTCCTTTAACTTGGAAGAATTCATTCTTTGCCTTCTTTACTTTCATTCTTTGATCGTTCAAATTTACTTAGCCCCTATAAAATAATAACTACTCTAAGAATATAAAATTATTAGTACCATACTCAAAAGTTTTGTACCCATCAAAATTAATGTTTGGGTCAACAAGTTCTAATCAACGGAAGCAGATCTGAAGGTCTCCATCCTATTGAAGAAATTGCAAAACACTTGTCAGTAGGCTACAAAGGTCGAGAGGACGATTGTGTAGCCTATGAAGTGTGATCATTAGATCGGTCTGAAGAGTGGTTGCAGGGCCTTTGGAGGTGGCTGCTCGGTAGAGGTGTTCCTGTAAACACCTTTGGCTTTTTAAGGAGAGGCAACATGAGGTGGGGGTTGGATTCCTTTTGGATGTTGTAGGTTGTGAGAGTCCGACCATCCTCCAGCTACTTCCTAGCAATGATGATAGTGAGGTGTAGCATTTTATTTGGTAGTTAACCCAGCAAATCCCTTAGTAGACTTAGGCTTTTGATTTTTCTTTTGTAACTATGCTTGGACCTAAGCTAACCCCTTTGTAATCGGAACTAATTAATAGAAAAACTTTTGTTTTCCTATGTGTTTTGCTCTAATGGATGGTATTGTCGAATGATTTCTTGGTTAATCCACTACTTGAAGCTTGGATAGGCTTCCACCATCAAAGTAGCCTTTGGGGCTTGTCCCCTAGCCTTGGTCTCAATGGTCAACTATCAGGAGATCATTACGGGACTTGTCCCCCAGCCTTAGTAGGCCAACACCAAAGTGAGTACTTGGTGATTTCCTACCAGAAGCATTTGATTTCTGTGCTATCCATGCCTTGATTAGTAGGCCTCTACTTGGCTGGAATTCTGATCTAGATTGTTTAGCTCGATAAAACCAACTAGCTTGCCAGTTGCTTTTACTTGGGTTGTTCCATCCTAAAGAGGTTGGGTGAGTCACCAAGCCTTCAGCATGAGGCTCGGATGTTGTGCTCAGGCCATCCCACAAGTGTAGGTCAGTTGGTCACCAAGACTTTGGCATAAGAGCTGAAAGTGCTCAGGCTGTCCTGCCTTTGTAGATCGGTTGTCGCTAAGACTTTTTGATGCGAGGGTTGGAGGTGCTCAACCCATCCTACCTATGGAGGTGGGTTGGCCACCAAGGCTTTTCAGCACAAGGGTCAGACGTGCTCGAGCCACCATATTTGTGGAGGTTGGTTTGTCACCAAGGCTTTCGACGTGAGGGCTATCATGTCAATGCTATTAATTAATAGCGCATCCAACAGTCAAAGATTTTGCCTCCAAGGAGTCATTGGATGGCTCACTAGATATACTCCAAGGAGTGATTGTTGGCCTGATCCAACAATGTCTATAGACCCTATAGCATGGTTTTGTTGGTTACTTTAGCTTTCCCATTGGCTCGAGGATCCTAACTGAAGTAAACCAATGATAAATATACATGTTAGCATAGAACTTTTGGAATTGAGAGTTGTCAAACTACTTCCTATTATCAGTAATGATGATCCAAGGGAGTTTGAAGTAGTATACAATGAATTTCCAAATGAAGTCTTGGATATTCTTCTCAATTATCTAGGCTAGTGGCTCAAGCTCAACCAATTTGGTGAAGTATTCAATGGCCACTATCGATAACTTTCTCTACTCGATATCCTGTGGGAAGGTCCAATGATATCCATTCCTTACTAAGCAAAAGTTTAAAGAGAGCTGAGTAGAGCAAGCAAGGCTGCCAACCAATGTTGAATATGGGCATGTTAGAAGTGTTGGTTGCACATCTTCATAAAATTAGCTACATCCTTTTGAATGCTTGGCCAGTAAAGGCCTTGCCATAAATCCTTATAAGATAAAGCCCTACCCCCAAATGGTTTCCACAAATTCCTTTGTGGACCTTCCAAAGTTGTTGCCTAGATATGGTGCCCAAGAGGGGGGGTGAATTGGGTCTTTTTAAAAAATAAAGCAATATATGTGCTATCAATTTCAAATGTGAAGAGTGATAGTGCTCAAGTAATTGTGCAACGGAAGCAATGAAAGATAATAACAATTAAAGAGCAATAGAGAGTAAAGCAATGCAAACACACAAAACGTATAGTAGTTCGGTGCACCTAGCACCTACATCCACTCTCCAAGCTTCACTTGGGATTTTCTACTATAATCTTCTCTAGATTACAGCCGACTTGTTTTACAAGGCTCACAAGTCAAAACCTAAGTTGGTTTTGTTACCTAGGCTCACCAACAAACCTTACACACTTGTTTTGGCTTCGGGCTTACAAGCAACCCTAGTTAGTTTTATCAATTGGCTTACCAATAAACCTCACACTAGTTTCAAATTTCCTTGAAACTAGGCTAGCACAAATAGAGTATGAATATGATGAATAAAAACAAGAGAAACTCCTTTTTGAGCAAAAACAATTCAATATAGCTCTTGTTGGAGACTCTTCAAGTCTTCCTCTTGGAATCTTGGACCTCACTAAATGCCAAAGACTTGAAAGCTGGATTCCTCAAAAATGAAAAGCTTTTGGCTAAGGAATCTCTTGGATTTTCTCTCTTTTTGGTTTAGGATTGATTGAAAGCTTTGTACTTTTACTCTCTTCTTTTTCACTTTGTCTCCTTGACTTTTTTGAAGTTAGGTGGAGGTTAAATACTTCATTCAAGCTGAAACAACTCCACAAGACCGTTAGAATCAAAAATATAGCCATTTATGACCGTTAGAAATCAAATCAAAAGTTCAGAAAAACTAGCCGTTATGCCATGAGTCGACCTCATGAGTCGACCTCCAGTTTATCTTAGACAAAAATCCAGAAAATCATAGTTCTGCCTAGTTTGAATTCTCAGGTGATGAGTCGACCTCTGGTGTCGACCTCTGGACAGGTGTCGACCTCAGGTGGTGACCTTGAAGCGTGCCACTGAAATTTTGCCGTGCCGGCCTTGCTGAACTTTTCTTTTCTTCATGAGTCGACCTCTGGTGGTCGACCTTTGGCAAGGTGTCGACCTCTAGTGGTCGACCTCTAGTCTGAAATTTTCTGAAACTCTGGAGAGGTGCGTGCCATGCTTGAGTTTCTCTAGGCCTTTATTTTTTTTGTCAATTACTTCTTAATATGAAGGTCCAATATGAGAAATTTGATCTTGTTTAAGGTAGAAGAGCTCTTTCCCAAATCAAGCAAGCTTGGTTTCATCATTGTACTCTTGATACTCTTTTTGAATAACCTAAGGCCTGAAACTTTATCTTGAAATGAACCATTAGTCCAAACATATACTCAACCTTTTGTTAATCATCAAAACTAAGGAGCCAAAGCCAACAATCTCCCCCTTTTTGATAATGACAAAACCTTGAGTATATATGCAATTAAGTCCAAAAGCAAAATATAGCATTAAAAAATTTTCAAAGAAACCTCACATATATGAGTATATCATAAAAATTTACTTTTCATCTACTCTCCCTTTTTTTTGTGAAAACATTCTCATGAGTCAAAAAGTTAAGAACCATACAAGCTTTACTCTACTCTATGAAAGAGTCATAAGAACCATATATACTTTACTATACTCCTCCTTTTTGTCAAGAATCAAAAAGTGCATTCTTTGTAGTAAAAGAAAATTATGTTCCATTGCAATGAAGTACTTAGTTGCATAAAATACATGCTCCCCTTCAATTTATGCATTCGATATAGAAAAGACATTCTAACTTGAGGGTTTAAAAAGATAAATGCTAAGAGATGGCATCAGACAGTAAAATACCACAATGTAGATAAATATATAAATGAATGTATTCAGTTACAAAATTGCTTACATAGTAAGCATAAAACACTGATACATCAGAACATACAAAGCAAACTAGTACCTCAGTAAACATCATATATCAAGCAAATCTATGAGGCTACTCCTCATCAGAAGGTACATCAAAAGAGATAGGAGCCGAGATCCTAGATGAGGATTTTGGAGTCCTATGAGTGAGACTCTGTTGGCTTTGGCTCCTTAGTTTTGATGATTAACAAAAGGTTGAGTATATGTTTGGACTAATGTTTCATTTCAAGATAAAGTTTCAGGCCTTAGGTTATTCAAAAAGAGTATCAAGAGTACAATGATGAAACCAAACTTGCTTGATTTGGGAAAGAGCTCTTCTACCTTAAACAAGATCAAATTTCTCATATTGGACCTTCATATTAAGAAGTAATTGACAAAAGAAACAAAGGCCTAGAGAAACTCAAGCATGGCACGCACCTCTCCAGAGTTTCAGAAAATTTCAGACTAGAGGTCGACCACCAGAGGTCGACTCATGAAGAAAAGAAAAGTTCAGCAAGGCCGGCATGGCAAAATTTCAGTGGCATGCTTCAAAGGTCACCACTTGAGGTTGACACCTGTCCAGAGGTCGACACTAGAGGTCGACTCATCGCCTGAGAACTCAAACTGGGCAGAACTATGGTTTTCTAGATTTTTGCCTAAGATGAACTGGAGGTCGACTCATGAGGTCGACTCATGGCATAATGACTAGTTTTTCTGAACTTTTGATTTGATTTCTAACGGCCATAAACGGCCATATTTTTTATTCTAACGGTCTTATGGAGTTGTTTCAGCTTGAATGAAGTATTTAACCTCCACCTAACTTCAAAAAAGTCAAGGAGACAAAGTGAAAAAGAAGAAAGTAAAAGTACAAAGCTTTCAATCAATCCTAAGCCAAAAAGAGAGAAAATCCAAGAGATTCCTTAGCCAAAAGCTTTCCATTTTTGAGGAATCCAGCTTTCAAGTCTTTGGCATTTAGTGAGGTCCAAGATTCTAAGAGGAAGACTTGAAGAGTCTCCAACAAGAGCTACATCGAATTATTTTTTGCTCAAAAATAAGTTTGTCTTGTTTTTATTCATTGTATTCATACTCTATTTGTGCTAGCCTAGTTTCAAGGGAAGTTAAAATTAGTGTGAGATTTGTTGGTAAGCCAATTGATAAAACCAACTAGGATTGCTTGTAAGCCCAAAGCCAAAACAAGTGTGTAAGGTTTGTTAGTGAGCCTAGGTAACAAAACCAACTTAGGTTTTGACTTGTGAGCCTTGTAAAATAAGTTGGTTGTAATCTAGAGAAGATTATAGTGGAAATTCCCAAGTGAAGCTTGGAGAGTAGATGTAGGTGCTAGGTGTACCGAACCACTATACGTTTTGTATGTTTGCATTGCTTTACTCTCTATTGCTCTTTAATTATTGTTATCTTTCATTGCTTCCGTTGCACAATTACTTGAGCACTATCACTCTTCACATTTGAAATTGATAGCACATATATTGCTTTATTTAAAAAAAAAAAGAAAGACCCAATTCACCCTCCCTCTTGGGTACCATATCTGGGCAACAAGTGGTATCAGAGCACCGGTACTCTCTTGTAGGTCCAATGATCTTGAGTGAAAGATCATGGCCACCCCAATTGGAATGGGTGTAGTTGAAGGTCAAGCATCAAATCGTCATCCTTTCTTTAATGGCACAAACTACACATACTGAAAAACTCGTATGCGCATTTATTTACAAGCTGTAGATTATAATATATGGAGAGTAATTACTGAAGGGCCTCATCAGCCCACTCACTTGGTTAATGGCATTATCACCCCAAAATCTGAAGAAGAATGGGATGACAAAGACATCAAACAAGCTGAGTTAAATGCAAAGGTGATGAATTTGCTATTCTGTACACTTGACCCAAGTGAATTTAACAGAATATCAAATTATATTTCTGCTAAAGAAATTTGGGATACACTTGAGGTTACCCATGAGGGTACACACCAAGTGAAGACCACAAAGGTGAACATGCTCATTCATACATATGAGATGTTCAGGATGGAACCAACTGAAAGTATTAGTGAGATGTACACTAGATTTACCAATATAGTAAATGGTATGAGAAGTTTGGGAAAGATTATATCTAATGATAAACTTGTTAACAAACTTCTCAGGTTTCTTTCGGCTTCATGGGATGCGAAAGTAATGGCCATAGAAGAAGCCAAGGATGTCAATACTCTACCTCTTGAACAGCTTCTTGGATCACTGATGACTTATGAGCTTTCACTAAAACAGAAGACAGTGGACAATGACAAGAAAAAGAAAGCCATAGCCTTCAAGTCCACTACAAAGGAAGAGTCAAGTGATGAATCAGAAGAAGAAGTTGATGATGATGAGACAGCCCTCATTACAAGAAAATTCAGAAGATTCATGAGAAAGAAGAAGGGCTTCTACAAGAAAAGGCCACAAAAAGGTGATTACAATAAAGAGAAAGAGAAAGAAAAAGAAAGGGATCCACCCATCTGCTTCGAGTGCAAGAAGCCTGGACATTATAAAATGGATTTCCCTTTGCTTAAAAAGAGTCGAAGGATGTTGAAAAAGAAAGCCATGATGGCTACCTGGACTGAGAGTGAGAACTCCAGCAGTGATGAAGAGCAGCAGGAAGTCGCCAACCTGTGTTTCATGGCCAATGAAGATGATGAGGTAAATTCTGAACCTGAAAATGAATTTACTTTTAATGAACTACATGATGCTTTTGATGATTTAGTTATGGAATATGAAAAACTAAAACTGAAAAATAAGAAATTAAGAAAACTAAATTAAGAGCTTACCAAAAATTTAGACAAGTTTTCAACTGAAATTGAAGATTTAATTCAAGAATATAAGAAATTAACTGAACATGTAAAGACCTTGAAAAATGATAAGGACAATCTTATAAAAGAAAATGATTCTTTGAAAAATAATAAAAGTTTTGAAACTAATGAGAAAATTGAAAAACAAAACAAAGAACTGTTGCTTCAAAACAAGAATTACAAAGAAGAATTAGAAAAAGTGAAACCTTGTATAGAAAAGTTTACTTATAGTTCAGAAAAATTAAGTATGCTTTTAAACAGTCAACATGCAGTTTTTAATAAAGCTGGACTTGGATTTAAGTCACAGAATCAGCAAAAACTTTTCAAAAACTTTTTCATACCTGCATCTTCTAATATTACCTGCTATGCATGTGGTAAGTTAGGACATGAATCATATATTTGTAATAGAAGAAAATCAAGTGCCTTTGGAAAGATTTGGGTTCCAAAAGGAACCAATTTGTCTAACCCTAAAGGACCCAAGATGACTTGGGTACCTAAAGTTTCAACTTCATCAATTTCTGCAGGTGTGTCTTGTAACCAAAAATAAAAGAAGAATGTGGTATATGGACAGTGGTTGCTCAAGGCACATGACTGGGGATGTGAAGCAATTCTCATCACTAGTAGCTATAAATGGTGGAAACATTACTTTTGGTGATAATGGAAAAGGTAAAATCATCGGAATTGGTAAAATCCATATCACCCCTAATGCTTATGTAGATAATGTATTATTTGTTGATGGCTTGAAGCATAATCTTTTCAGCATTAGTCAGTTTTGTGATAAGGATTTTAAAATAATTTTTGAATCATCTTTGTGCATGGTGTCTAGTCTAGATGTCGATGGCATCGAGTTCACTGGTCATAGGCATGGAAAAATTTACATGGTTGATCTTGATGATCTAGCCATGGAAAGTGGTCAATGCTTAGTGGCTTGGGAAGCCAAGGCAAGTGAAACTAGTTGGCTTTGGCATCGCAGGCTAGGGCATGCAAGTATGCATTTGATTTCAAAATTAAGCAAAAAGAATCTTGTAAAAGAATTGCCAAAACTCACATTTGAAAAAGATAAGATTTGTGCTGCATGTCAATTTGGAAAACAAACTAAATCTACTTTCAAACCTAAAGGAGTAGTATCTACTACTAGACCCCTTGAATTATTGCATATGGACCTCTTTGGACTAACCAGAATAACTAGTTTGGGAGGTAAGAAATATGGGCTAGTAATTGTAGATGATTACTCACGATTTACTTGGATAATGTTTTTAGCTCATAAAGATGAAACGTTTTCAGCTTTTGTTAAATTTCATAAAAGGGTTTCAAACGAAAAAGATCTCACTATTGTTTCTTTACATAGTGATCATGGAACTGAATTTGACAATCATGATTTGAAGTTTTTTGTAATGATAAAGGCATTAGTCATAATTTTTCTACACCAAGGACACCTCAATAAAATGGGATGGTAGAAAGAAGAAATATGACTCTTGAAGAAATGGCACGCACAATGCTTTGCGAAAACGATTTACCTAGATATTTTTGGGCAGAAGCCATTAATACTTCCTGTTACATTTTAAATCGTATTTTAATTCGAACTATTTTAAAGAAAACACCATATGAGCTTTGAAAAAATCGAAAACCTAATCTTAAATATTTTCGTGTATTTGGTTGCCGCTGTTTCATATTTAACAATGGCAAAGACAATATCAATAAATTTGATGCCAAGTCAGATGAGGGTATCTTCTTAGGATACTCTACTTCTAGCAAGGCATACAGGGTCTTCAACAGAAGAACTCTTCTAGTTGAAAAAACAATTCATGTAGTGTTTGATGAAACTAACGAAAAATCTTCTGGAAAAGAAGATTCTATTGATGATGAAACAGGTACAAAGAAGCTTGAACAATTTGACAATCAATGAAGATGTGCCCAAAGGAAATGATGATCAAGAAAATGAAGAACAAATTCAAGAGATCAATGCAACTTCACCAAAACCTTTACCTAAAGAATGGAGGTATGCACACGAACACCCCAAAGAGCTAATTATTGGTGATCCATCAAAGGGAGTAAGTAGACGCTCTTCTGTCAGAAATATTTGTGATTATTTAGCTTTTGTTTCTCAAATAGAGCCTAAGTCAATTGAAGAAGCTGAAAAAGATTGTTACTGGATTAATGCCATGCAAGATGAACTAAATCAATTTAAAAGAAATAACGTTTGGACTTTAACTGAAAGACCCCCTAATGTTTCTGTAATTGGCACAAAATGGGTTTTTAGAAATAAACTTGATGAACATGGTATTGTAACTAGAAACAAAGTTAGACTTGTTGCTAAAGGCTACAACCAGGAAGAAGGGATTGACTTTGATGAAACCTTTGCTCCTGTTGCTAGGCTGGAAGCAATTAGACTTTTACTTGCTTTTGTTTGTTTTATGGATTTCAAGTTATTTCAAATGGATGTTAAAAGTGCCTTTTTAAATGAATTTATTGAAGAGGAAGTTTATGTTGAACAACCTCCTGGTTTTGAAAATCATGAATTTCCTAACCATGTTTTTAAATTGCATAAAGCATTGTATGGTTTAAAGCAAGCTCCTAGAGCTTGGTATGATAGATTAAGTTCATTTTTGATGAAGAATGATTTTTCTAGAGGTAATGTAGATAATACATTATTTTTGAAAAAGAAAAATGATGATCTCTTAGTAGTACAAATCTATGTAGATGATATTATTTTTGGTTCTACTAACGAATGTCTTTGTCAAGAGTTTGCAAAGTTAATACAGCGTGAGTTCGAGATGAGCATGATGGGAGAACTCAACTTCTTCCTCGGACTCCAAATTAAGCAAACCAAAGAGGGGATCTTCATTAACCAAGCCAAGTACACAAGGGAAATATTGAAAAAGTTTGGGATGGAGACTATCAAACCAATAGGTACCCCTATGAGCTCTTCATGTAAATTAGACAAAGATGAATGTGGTAAATCAGTAGACCAAAAGTTATATAGAGGCATGATTGGTTCATTACTATATCTAACTGCCAGTAGACCAGATATAATGTTTAGTGTTTGTATCTGTGCATGTTTTCAGTCTGCTCCTAAAGAATCACATCTCTTAGCTGTAAAACGTATATTTAGATACTTATCTGGGTCAATTAAAATTGGTCTTTGGTACTCTAGAAAATCATCATATGAATTGATTGTTTATTCTGATGCTGATTTTGCTGGATGTAAACTTGATCGTAAAAGTACTAGTGGAACTTGTCAATTTCTAGGAGTTAATTTGATTTCATGGAGCAGCAAGAAACAGAATTCGGTTGCTCTATCTACGGCGGAAGCCGAATATATAGCAGTCGGAAGCTGTTGTGCTCAGATTCTATGGATCAAACAATAACTCGAGGACTTTGGCATCAAACTAACTAAGACACCCATAAGATGTGATAATACTAGTGCAATCAATTTAACGAAAAATCCTGTACAACATTTAAGAAGCAAACATATTGAAATAAGGCATCACTTCATAAGAGATCACGTTCAAAACTCTAATGTGTTGTTAGAATTTATTTATACTGATTATCAATTGGCTGATATATTCACAAAACCATTGAATGAAGATAGATTTTGCATGATCAGAAGAGAATTGGGAGTCATTGACCCTTTTGCTTGAAACTCTTCAATTTCCTTCAAAATTCCTCAAAAATGATTTATAAATTCTCAAAAATATTTAAAACTTCTCTAAGAATTCTTTCTAAATTTTATCAATTTTTTTTATTTTACCAAATTTTATTTTGACTAGTTTATTTTCGAAGGTCGACACTTGAAATTTCGGAGGTCGACACTTGGGGTCGACCCCTGAATTTTTTGAGAGGTCGACACTTGGTCGGAAAACCTATTTTTAAAAACCCATCCACGATCCCTTTTCCTCCATTTCTTTTCATTTTCTCCTTCGTGTGGTCCCCCTCCAACATTCCTAAGCTCTAAATAGTGGATTTCCAACCCTCTCCCTCCTCTTTTTGGATAATTTTCTCCTCCCCTCACAGTTTCTCTTGGACCGAACCGGTTTTTACTGTGTTCCTCATTTTTGGACAACCGTAGGTTTTTGCCTCTATTTACCATGAATTATCGGTTGATATTCGATTGAAAATACTCATTTCTTCCCTCCATTTCGTGCATTTCCTCTATTTGCTCTCTTCTTTTTTTTTTTTCAATTTCACAAACCCTCACTTACCTTTTCACGGTTCCTTCATTTGCTCAACCGTGAATTCCTTTTCTCCTCTCCAAATTCTTGGTTCTTCTCTTTCTTAGCACTGCATTATCCTACTTCTCCCTAAATTACCCTCTTCCATCCATATGGGTCCAAGGAAGCAGTTAGCTGTAAGGAAAAGGAAATTGGAACAAGGCCGAGGTAGTACTGAGTGACGAAGAAAGACCAGACATGAGCGTGAGCCGTCCCTAGAGGAACCTGCACCAGTGCCAGCCAGCTTAGTACGGAAGAGCATTGCGAGCGAGAGACGTGTGGACATACCCTTCTGGGATCAGCATCACTTTTTTATTAAAGATGTACTGAGAGATGCAGGTCTGGTTTACTTCTGCACGATGACTGAGAGATTCTACCCAGACCTCATCAGGGAGTTCTATGCATCCATGGCCACTGATGGCATTGGATGGTCTGCTACTGTTCGTGGGATCGAGATTCCAGTGACACCGGAGGTCATCAGTCGTGTTTGGAGGATTCCACTTCATGGCACAGCCGCCACTTCTATCAGCGACCGAGAGCGCACCTTCAGATGTATCTTAGAGCGCAAGGATGTTAGCGTCATTTCCATGGTAGCCGCTAACCAACTATCATTGGAGATGAGAGTGTTGCATCATATCATCGCCCGCATCTTGATTCCAAAGAGTGGGAGATTCGACTTTATTACTGAGCATGAGCTAGTGTTGATGGTGTCCTTGAGACAGCGGACTCCCATCAACCTTCCAGGATCATGCTTCAATAGATGGGAGAGGCAGCATCTCATAGGAGACTAGTTCAGCCATATGGCATGGGGCTGACACAGTTATTCAGGGAGTATAGAGTATCATTTGATGGTATACCCTTCAGTCAGCTGCAGCATACTGACACATATGGAGAGAAATCCCTGCATAGGATGGGATTTCGACTGATTGGTGATCGTTGGGTGCGACGTGAGTCTGGCCAGGAGCCAGATGAGGAGGAGGAGATTCGAGCAGCTGAGGCAGGGCCTTCAGAGCCTACTGATCATGGTACACCTCCTCGTCCAGCACCAGAATCAGAGACTGCGGAGCCTGAGCCATTCACACCACCACCCTCATCAGCTCCGGCACCTTCTGCTACTGCTATACCACAGAGGACTACAGCGAGCACATCGAACTTTGAGCAGAAAGTGACTGATCACATTTCAGAGGTCCGGACAGAGATTGCTGGTGTACGACAGGAGCTACATAGTCTACAGATCCACACAGACATGCGCATTGGAGCTCTATCAGCTACTGTCGATGCAGGATTCTGACAGATCCTCAGCTTACTGAGATTGGCATTACCACCAAGGACGGTAGATCCGACAGTGCCTCCTCCACATTCTGATGATGATGATGATGATTCTGATGATGATGACTCCAGTGGCTATAGTGACAGTCATGTGCCTGAGCTACTAGTGGTTAGACAAATTGGTTTCTTTTGGAACCCAAATATTTCCAAAGGTACTTGATTTTCTTCTATTACAAATATATGATTTATGTCCTAACTTACCACATGCATAGCAGGTAATATTAGAAGATGCAGGTATGAAAAAGTTTTTGAAAAGTTTTTGCTGATTCTGTGACTTAAATCCAAGTCCATCTTTGTTAAAAACTGCATGTTGACTGTTTAAAAGCATACTTAATTTTTCTGAACTATAAGTAAACTTTTTTACAAAAGGTTTCACTTTCTCTAACTCTTCTTTGTAATTCTTGTTTTGAAGCAACAGTTCTTTGTTTTGTTTTTCAATTTTCTCATTAGTTTCAAAACTTCTATTATTTTTCAAAGAATCCTTTTCTTTTATAAGATTGTCCTTATCATTTTTCAAGGTCTTTACATGTTCAGTTAATTTCTTGTTTTCTTGAATTAAATCTTCAATTTCAGTTGAAAACTTGTCTGAGTTTTTGGTAAGCTCTTGATTTAGCTTTCTTAATTTCTTATTTTTCAGTTTTAGTTTTTCATATTCTATAACTAAATCATCAAAAGCATCATGTAGTTCATTAAAAGTAAATTCATTTTCAGGTTCAGAATTTACCTCATCATTTTCATTGGCCATGAAATACAAGTTGGCAACTTCCTGCTGCTCTTCATCACTGCTGGAGTCCTCACTCTCACTCCAGGTAGCCATCATGGCTTTCTTTCTCAACATCCTTCGACTCTTTTTAAGCAAAGGGCAATCCATTTTATAATGTCCAGGCTTCTTGCACTCGAAGCAAATGGGTGGATCCCTTTCTTTTTCTCTCCTTATATTTATTGTAATCACCTTTTTGTGGCCTTTTCTTGTAGAAGCCCTTCTTCTTTCTCATGAATCTTCTGAATTTTCTTGTAATGAGGGCTGTCTCATCATCATCAGCTTCTTCTTCTGATTCATCACTTGACTCTTCCTTTGTAGTGGACTTGAAGGCTATGGCTTTCTTTTTCTTGTCATTGTCCACTGTCTTTTGTTTTAGTGAAAGCTCATAAGTCATCAGTGATCCAAGAAGCTGCTCAAGAGGTAGAGTATTGACATCCTTGGCTTCTTCTATGGCCGTTACTTTCGCATCCCATGAAGCCGGAAGAGACCTGAGAAGTTTGTTAACAAGTTCACCATTAGATATAATCTTTCCCAAACTTCTCATACCATTTACTATATTGGTAAATCTAGTATACATCTCACTAATACTTTCAGTTGGTTCCATCCTGAACATCTCATACATATGAATGAGCATGTTCACCTTTGTGGTCTTCACTTGGTGTGTACCCTTATGGGTAACCTCAAGTGTATCCCAAATTTCTTTGGCGGAAATACAATTTGATATTCTGTTAAATTCACTTGGGTCAAGTGCACAGAATGGCAAATTCATCGCCTTTGCATTTAACTCAACTTGTTTGATGTCATTGGCATCCCATTCTTCTTCAGATTTTGGGGTGATAATGCCATTAACCAAGTGAGTGGGCTGATGAGGCCCTTTAGTAATTACTCTCCATATATTATAATCTATAGCTTATAAATAAATGCACATACGAGTTTTCCAGTATGTGTAGTTTGTGCCATTAAAGAAAGGAGGGCGATTTGATGCTTGACCTTCAACTACACCCATTCCAATTGGAGTGGCCATGATCTTTCACTCAAGATCGTTGGACCTACAAGAGAGTACCGGTGCTCTGATACCACTTGTTGCCCAGATATGGTGCCCAAGAGGGGGGTTGAATTGGGTCTTTTTAAAAAATAAAGCAATATATGTGCTTTCAATTTCAAATGTGAAGAGTGATAGTGCTCAAATAATTGTGCAATGGAAGCAATGAAAGATAACGACAATTAAAGAGCAATAGAGAGTAAAGCAATGCAAACACGCAAAAAGTATAGTGGTTCGGTGCACCTAGTACCTACATCCACTCCCCAAGCTCCACTTAGGAATTTCCACTATAATCTTCTCTAGATTACAGCCGACTTGTTTTACAAGGCTCACAAGTCAAAACCTAAGTTGGTTTTGTTACCTAGGCTCACCAACAAACCTTACACACTTGTTTTGGCTTTGGGCTTACAAGCAACCCTAGTTGGTTTTATCAATTGGCTTACCAACAAACCTCACACTAGTTTCAAATTCCCTTGAAACTAGGCTAGCCCAAATAGAGTATGAATACAATGAATAAAAACAAAACAAACTCTTTTTTGAGCAAAAATAATTTGATGTAGCTCTTGTTGGAGACTCTTCAAGTCTTCCTCTTGGAATCTTGGACCTCACTAAATACCAAAGACTTGAAAGCTGGATCCTCAAAAATGGAAAGCTTTTGGCTAAGGAATCTCTTAGATTTTCTCTCTTTTTGGTTTAAGATTGATTGAAAGCTTTGTACTTTTATTCTCTTCTTTTTTACTTTGTCTCCTTGACTTTTTTGAAGTTAGGTGGAGATTAAATACTTCATTCAAGCTGAAACAACTCCACAAGACCATTAGAATAAAAAATATGGCCATTTATGACCGTTAGAAATCAAATCAAAAGTTCAGAAAAACTAGCCGTTATGCCATAAGTCGACCTCCAGTTTATCTTAGGCAAAAATCCAGAAAACCATAGTTCTGCCCAGTTTGAATTCTCAGGTGATGAGTCGACCTTTGGTGTCGACCTCTGGACAGGTGTCGACCTCTGGACAGGTGTCGACCTCAGGTGGTGACCTTGAAGCATGCCACTGAAGTTTTGCCGTGCTGGCCTTGCTGAGCTTTTCTTTTCTTCATGAGTCGACCTCTGATGGTCGACCTTTGGCAAGGTGTCGACCTCTGGTGGTCGACCTCTAGTCTAAAATTTTCTGAAACTCTAGAGAGGTGCGTGCCATGCTTGAGTTTCTCTAGGCCTTTGTTTCTTTTGTCAATTACTTCTTAATATGAAGGTCCAATATAAGAAATTTGATCTTGTTTAAGGTAGAAGAGCTCTTTCCCAAATCAAGCAAGCTTGGTTTCATCATTGTACTCTTGATACTCTTTTTGAATAACCTAAGGCCTGAAACTTTATCTTGAAATGAACCATTAGTCCAAATATATACTCAACCTTTTGTTAATCATCAAAACTAAGGAGCCAAAGCCAACAAAAGTGTATACTCAACTTTGAAGGGTTAGAAGCATCAAAGAAGGGGTAAAGAGAACAATCTATTATAAAACTTTCCTTGGAGCATAGCATAGTGCTTATCTTGGTTCTTGATCATCCGAGCCTCCTTTCTATCTTAGGAAGCTTCCCCTTGTGAAGGTGGTCAACCAATGGGTCAATTTGATTGGGCTCGAAGTTAACCTGCAAAATTGGTGTTGGATCCTCAATTCTTGGTTTATCTTAAGCATCTCCAAATAGGCCATCCTCTGAAAATTAGAGCACTCCAATGCTGCCAGTTTTGAGAGAAGATCAGCTTGAGCATTCTCTAACCTAGGTATCTACAAAATCTCAAATTTGGCAAATGATAAAGAGATATCCCATACTTTCTTGAGGTATTTAGCCATTCCCATGAGGTCTTTAGCCATTCCCAAATCTCTAGCTTCAAACTCTTCTTCAACTTGTCTGACAACCAATTGAAAGTCACTAAGAGCTTTGAGATGTCGAACTCCAAGTTTCTGGGTGACCTTGAGGCCCACCAAGAGAGCTTCATACTTGTTCTTATTATTCGATGCTTTGAAGCCAAAGTGCAAGACATGCTCTACAACAACTCCTTCCAAGCTAGTAAGGATTAACCCAGCTCTACTCTTGCTTGGATTGGAGGACTCGCTAATGTAGAGCATCCATAAATCTATTGGTTTCTACTTCACCAGCTCTATACTAATCTCAACCTCCTCAAGGATAGTGCATTCCATGAGAAGTTGGCCTATGCCTAAGCTTTAATTGATGGTCGGGGCTGGTAATGGATGTCAAACTCTTGGAACTCAATAGCCCATTTGGCCAACCTCTCAGAGGTATCAAGCTTCTGCATAACCTGCCTCAAAGGCTATTCAATCAACATAGTGATGGAATGAGCTTGAAAGCAAGGCAACTGCTACATCTTGAATTTGACCCAACCAATGTGGCACATCCAAGCAACCAAAGCCTGACACAAACCAACCACGAAATCTTTATCTTGGCCAACTAGTTCCCATGTGGCGATATTGGGGGTGCATAGAAACATCTAAATTTCCCCCCACTCAATGACAACTAGCCCATAATGGTAGAATGGCCTCTCTAACCATGAGATCCATATCTCATCATATCTCCTAGACATACAAGCAGCTATTTTTCAACAAAATTCCTTACACGTCCAAGATCCATCATGATAGGCTTTGACCCTCACCTATATAAACCATTTCCCGAGGCCCTCCAAGGAAGTCCTTCAAGTCTCTATAATCCTAGAGAGGTCACATTGAGTCTAAATCTCTACTAAACACAACGTGGAGCAAAGATTCTCTCTTCTCCTCTTCCTCGTAGACTCTCTGACATACAAACTCAAGATCTCCTCCTCTCTCTCTCAACTTGCTTTCTTTCACTCAGAATCTCCACTGTTACCTTGAGGTGGTCTGATTTAGGCATCAAATCCCCACCAAAAAACCCCCAGCAAGTAAACTTTCTTTGCTTATGGTTTATGTTTTAAAATTAATTTTTTAAAAGCATTTTATCATTATTGCAGCAGATTCCAGTTCGAGATCGAAGAAGATGCTGGATGAACGAATCCACTGCTAGAGTGACCTGTAAAACAAGTCCTCAACCAGAGTTGTCTCTGGTGAGGACCCTTTGATATCAAGTCAGAGATCTAGAATAGAAGGGAAGTGGCAAGCGTGGGAAAGAATTGCTTATCAGGGGTCCCTAGGGCCTTTGATATTTATAAAAGAGGGATGAGCCAAACGGGAAACTCCAAGAGCATCAAATCATGATCGTGCCATTGCTGCATCATTGCCACAATCTGCTCTTAGGGATCGTGGGGGCCGTAATGACAAGAAATATCATCAGAGAGGGCAGCTGTATCCATGATCTAGGTAGTCAATGATGTGAAATCTCAAAGGTGGGTCATGTGAGGAGGGGCATTTCGTAAGGCCGCCAAGCTAATAAGGGCTAAGTGCCATATGCCTCGGAGTATGGCTTAGATCAGTTGATAGGCCTACAGATGGGTGGTAGACTAGGGCTCGACATCCAGCTATTGGCTATGAAGAACCACAAAGATACCTCAAAAATAGACTCTAGATAGTAGATAGGTCAGCGTGTTGGTGAGCAAGCAAGGCATCCATCTTTGGGGTTGGGTTCTAAATCTATACCAACCTCTATCCAACGCATCAAAGGTATCCTATAACACTTGGCCCCTACTCTCTAGTGTAAGCCGAAGTGGATTAGACTATACTAAGGAAGTAATAATGAGAACATACCTTGGATCCGGGGGGATTTGGTTGTGGTTGATGGTGAACCATCATGATTTAATACGGGCGGTCCTTAATCATCATTAATCACTGACTATTGAAGGAATCGAAGCAACCCTTCCCCCTATTACCATAAAGGGTACTCTGGAGATTTCATCATAAATAAAGCATCTTTCTATCTTCACCTTTCTTCTCTATTTAAACCTATTTCCTTTCACTTCTAGTGTTCACCCAAAAACTTCCTTAGCCAAATTTCTCTTTCTGCTTTCCTTAAGGCAAGATGAATCCGAGAGACTGTGCAGTGCTCAAGAAGGCACTTTGAAGGTATCAAGCCAAGATGGCCATGCCAGTGGTTGCCCCTCCAATGGCACCATCACTGGCACTGATTGAACTTCCAGCTATGCTGCCTATTGCATCAACTCCAGTGGTGGAATCTATCACTCCGCCAGTTCTCCAAGCCCCACTATCGTTGAGTGGACATGTTGGGCAGCCCGAGGCAGTCTCGATGAAGGTTGAAAATGCTCTCATGTTACTAGATGAAGCTTTCATGGTGAGGGTAGTTGTTTCGCTTGAGAGGGCCCTAACAAAAACTGCCGAAGTTGCTGCCAAAGGGGGCACCTGATTCAAATAGTCCACTAGTCTCTAGGTCATATGCTAAGACGATCGACATAGTGAGCTCAATGGTGGTCGACCCATGAGCTGGGTTGATTGGCACAATATATGGCATAATAGACCTATCAGCAAAGGAGCCATGTGCTTGAGGAAAGGAAGCTGAAGCTTATACAAAAGAGGCTAAAGCCAATGTTTTAGGGGTGGTGCAGATGGGGGCTTGCACTCCAAAAGTGATAGAGAAAGGAGTCCAAGCTCCAGAAGCTGCATAATCAAAGGATCAGTTGAGTGTAGCATGGAGAGAAGAAGCTGCGCAACCAGAAGGCCAACTAGAGGCAATGCAAGCAGAACTCTATAGGGCTGTCAAGAGGCTAACAAGCCTTTTGCTACTCATGGAGGGGCAGTTGCTAGGGCAAATGCTCCAGAGCTCTGATGCCTTTGGGGAATTCATCATAGTGAGTGATTTACCTTCTTATTCCTTAATGGTATCCCATATGATTTGCATATGAATACTGTTTTACCTGGGACTCGTATAGCTGGGCCATCACTTGGCCCACTTTGCAAGCTTGGCATCCTTAGCACAAGAAAATGTGGATCGTTAGAGTACTAGCTGGAATAGGAAAAAGTCACCAACACCGATCTGGCGAAGGAGGTCGATAATTATGAAGATGCTCTCTAGGAAACCCAAGAGAAGGTCGACCAGCAATATGTCATAATAACTAAGATGAAAGTCCAAATAAAGGAACTCAAGCAATGCCCTACCGAGATTGAGAGAGGTCACTCAGAAGCCCAGGAGAAAATAAAGTGGCTGAGGGCAAATTTGGAGGAGAAGAGAAAAGGGCAGGCCACCACTCCTTCTAAGGCTCGTCCCTCAATAGGCCCTCAGGCAGAGACCTCCCCCAGGGGAGCTAGTTCGACCATGAGGGAAGCTTGAGCAATCATGAAGATAACTAAGCTCTGCACTAGCTTCACTAATTCAATTCGAAGGCTAAGTAGGTGGAGGAGATGCTTAAGAGCAAGGAGGATAGCAGAACCTCCTTCTAGCATCAGCTTGCAAACCAAGAGGAGCTGACCCATTCTGTAATGAAGAGGGCTGAAAGGCTAGAGAGGGTCGGGGCTGACATCATTTTTGAGGCTTGCCAGAAGGGCTTCGAATGATGCAAGATGATGGTCCTAGCTTACCTCTTCACTCCAGGGGCTGAACTTTCGAGGGCTGACCCTTCGGATGAAGGTTTGAAGGCAAAGGTGAATAGCCATGTGAAGATGTTTACTAAAGGCCTCTACTTGCTTTCTCCCAACTTCAAGACCCACCGAGCTACTCAGTCCGGCCCTGGGACATAAATAAATGCCTCCGCTGCTATATTCTTCCTCTTTTTTTTAAGTATTTTCTTTGATTTTATTGCTGATGAGTGATCATCTTCATTCTATAATTTCATTTCAAATCCAATGAAGATAGAATTTTCAAAAAATTTCAGATTCTGATCTGTGTGCCTTGGTATATTTTCTGAATGCACAAGTTCAAACTTCCCTATAGTATAATGACTAACTTTTCACTAACTCCAAACCAAAATTCTACCCTAGTCGAAGTGCCTACTAAGCTTTGTGCCATTAGGTATGGTCCAAAATTTAGGTGTCGGTCATTTCGAACCATAATCTGAGGTATAAGCCATAATGTGCAATTAGAAACTCGATCCTGAATTTGAACTTGGCCACTGCAAGGGAGGTACACTTGCAAAGAGGTTGTTCCAAACTATGGCCTAAGCTTTCCCATGCAAATAATGGATGGATAAATTGAATCTAACCCAAATCCTAAGCGAATGAAGTGAGTTCAACTCAACATCTAATCTGGGGCTCGACTTGCTAGAATTTGAGCTGGGGTAAGGTTGGCTAGGATTCGAAATGTTCTCACTTGACAAAAGGTGATGCCACCTTGAATTCTACATGAAGCACGATCTGTCTGCCACTTCAAATAATTGCCAAACCTACCACAACATTTGCACCTAGTAAGGATGTGCCACGTGTCTCCCATCTAGCCACTATCTATTAGACTTCACCTTTTTTCCATCTTCGCATTTATTTTTTTGGAAGAAAATGCCTCGCACGTCCATAGGGTTTTGGCTTTATTTAAACCCCTCTGCTAGATCCATATTGGCTTCTTAGGATTTCTTCTATCATCTTCCTACCGCAGACTCTAGGTTTCCCTCCTTCTATGGTTCTTTCATGTTCATGTAAATTCTTAATCTTTCCTTATTTTATCAATTTTTGAAATGAGCGCCTTCGATGAGCCCCTAGCCTTAGTGGCAACTGCTCCAAAGGAGGAAGAGACGGAATGGGACTTCAACCTGATGAAGATCAGGTAAGAGCTTTCAGAGATGGGTCTATTCAAACTCCATGAGGAGTTTTTGATTCCTCCGAAGTTCCAACTAGAAGTTCCTAGGTTGGAGGACCGGGCTTGCCGATCGCCCTCAGGCTAGATACATTTTTTCATGGGATCTATCTCTCTAACAAAATATGCATTAATATACTAGATGAGATACAATGGATTAGCAAGATCCCTTATACTTTGGCTATAGAAAGTTTTATGTATATCATGCTATATACATAACTTGATATAGTTCATGTTGTTAGTGTCACAAGCAACTATCAGTCGAATCTAGGAGAGGAGCACTGGATAGCTATAAAATATATCATTAAGTACTTGAGAATGACTAATGATATATCTTGGTCTTTGGATGAGAAGAGTTGAAAGTGCAAGAATACATATATTTAGACTTTATGATTGATATTGATGATCAAAAGTTGACAGCAAGATGTGTTTTCCTGTACAGGTGCTATTAGTTGGAAGAGTTCCCAAGCAGCCTATCGTAATGGATTCCATCATGAAAGCTAAGTATATTGCCGCTTCAGAAGCTACCAAGGAGGTATTTTGCTTCAAGAAGTACATTACAGAGCTGGATGTGATATCATTAGATAGCATATACTCTACTACGACAATGACAGTGCCATAGCTTTTTCTAAGGATCCAAGGTCTTACCAAAAAGCCAAGAATATTTAATGATGATTTCATCTCATTCATGACCATCTCGAAAAGAAGTATATCGGGTACAGAGAGTATACTCCATGGATAATGTGGCATACCAGTGACTAAGCCAATGAGCCAACAAAAGATCAAAGTCCATTTTAAGAAGATGTGACTTAGATTTGTGGTCAATTGGTTTTAGTGCAATTAGGATATTATTAGATATATGCCTTAGAAGCTAATTAGGTCGATACATATAATACTTTCTAAGAGCATAATTAATAATTTTGACTTATTAATAAAATAAAGTTAGATTAATTTTTCATTCATGTTGTATTTTTGTGTCCATGAATCATCTAAGAAATTAATAAGATAATGACAAATATTATCAAGAGTTGAGAATTTGAGGTATATGTTATTGATGATCAATTTCTAAATCGCTCTTGATCGATAGATCATCACAGGGATGGTATTAATCCATTGAGATTGGTGCACGGGTCGTTTCTATCTAGGTAGATAAGTCTTGAGTCTATAATATAGGGACACTGAGCAAAAGTGCAGGTGGCTATTAAGAACAAAGGTATATATGAGAAATTATTTGGATGGCTGCTCACTCATCAGTGACTTAATCGATGCTATAGTAGTGTGACTGGTCCTTAGACCTATGGTGCCTTAACTATTAACAATAAGGCTGTTATAGTTTAACTACATATAAACCCATCCCTAGCCATGTGAGTCATTGTAGTGCATGTTTGCTATATTAGATTCGTCATAAAAATAGGGTGTGCACCTAGATGAAAATTTTCATTCTTAGTAGACAAGAAAGGAAGTCCTATATGATTTGTGAGATTGTGTTCATGAGATCTCGATCGAGATAGTTTGAACATGGAAATATATCTCTACAAGGAGAGCTTCAAGGCCAGGTTTAGGCTTCCCCCCATCCATTTTTTGTTACCCTTCTAAGGTTTTTCGATGTGTCACCATATACATTATTTTTCAAATTCATGACAGCATATATGCAATTTTTTTATAGTTTATTTTCTGGCCAGGATTACTCCCAACATTTCTCTTTTTTGCTCTTTTTATACTTTTAAAAAGCATCCTGATTCTGATGCATGGTGGTGTGCATTGCCTCTGAAGAGGAAAGGCATTCCCTCATTGATCTAAGGCACTCCTTCCACCATTCATGATTGGAAGGAACACTATTTCATCTCCAGGCCTTTCGATGAAGCCTGGGGCTTAATAAATTGGGGTGAGATTTGGGAGTTGGCCCTTAAGGTTCCTGGTCTAGATTAGTGCTAGATGGAAGAGTTCTAGATCGTGTGCAACTTTCTAGTGCCAACTTTAAAGGAACTCCTTTTATAGTAAACGTTGTTTAACATCGAAATTAGCACAGCCAGCCTTCATGGTGTGCAGAGACCTGGACTCCTGCCTTTGGCTTGTTCTTGTTTAATTCATTGAATTGGTACTGACCTTAGATCATTCTTATCACAGAGATGGATAGGGGTGCAAGAAAGTTGGGGCATGAAGAGGTGAGGAGGCTCGAGCATGAACACAAGCAGACCCACAAATGGAGGAGGCATGATGATTATGGGGGTAGCCATCATGTTCACTTCAGGAGCACGAGCCCTCCCCACTGTTGGCTCCCCAAAGATATTCAAGGTCGAAGCATCTTGCCCACCAGGTCACTGTTATGCTCCATATTTCCTCTCGGCCTCCTCACAATCAATCCATCACCATCACACTTTTGGTCGCTTATGTTGGGAATCATGTTCCAAAGCCAATCGTCTAGGCTATAGACAGTTGTGCTATCTTTGTATTTATATATATATATTTTAATAATAAATAAAAGTTATTTATTTTGGCTGTCCATCATTTTATATTTTTCTGTAATAAACTCTTGTATGATGGAGTCCTTAGAACTACTTTGTTTTGATATAGAGAGGATATATCAAGTAGTTCTTAAAGTGGTTCACAACCAAAGGACACATTGTTATAGGATGATAATGTATCAAGTGTAGGTTGTTGTATATCACATTTGTTGGTTGTCTTCTTAACCAAGGAGTGTGGAGAAACTGGTATGATATAAAAGTGAAGTGTATGACATTTCACTGAACGTGACTATCTGCGAAGCTCCCTTCTGCCAAAGGGTTACTCGCAAAGGGATCTGGGTATATGTGTCCCTCAAACCTGAGGTCACCATGGCAGCTTGCAAGCAACTCACTGTACTTTGATGCCGGACTATCTAAATTTCTAATCCAGTGATGAAAAGTTTCTGGGTGCAGTCAAGTACTTATGGAGCGGTGGTGGATCAAGATGGAATCGACCTCTCCAAATAGTTTGGAGTGAATGGCTCACTTTGTCTCAATTCAGCAAAACCTTGGCCAGGATAGTTCTTGTGAAGAGTCATAGAACTTGTGAGGTCGAGACATGATCTGGATAAACCATATTAGGGTTGGCAGTCTAACCCTATGTATCCTGAGCATTATGAGGTCAAAGGGATGAATTATATGGCAACCATATGCCAGAGGTTCTTGTGAGGTGCTCTGCATCTTCGACCTATCTGGATGTCGGGTATCATCACTAGATAAGGACTTTGACTGGTATTGGAAATGTTCCGATACTACCGGTTTAGTGTTCGAACCTATGGGATCATACACCATAGAGGATTTCTATCTGATATTTTGGGCTAATCAATGATTGAGAATCATTTGTCATCACCTGAAGTCAATATGGTTGACTTTGCTCCAAGTGTCGACACTTGGATTTTTGCAGGTGTCGACACTTGGTGAAGTGTCGACACTTGGCGATTTTCGAGTGCCGACACTCCTGTGGTGAGCAGAAATCTGGGAGGATTTCATGAGAGATTTTTGGACAAGTTTTGACCTGGTTGGAATTTCAAATTCGAACCAGTTTTTTATGAATGTCATACTTACCTTAATGGGTTGGACCCATTTGGTATGGCCTTGATCCTTTCCCCCATTCTCTCCCTCCATCTCTCCTCCTTCTTTCTTCTCCCTCTCATTATAGCCCCTATAAATAGAGGTCTTTGTAGTGGCTGCTGGGGTTACACACAAGAAAACAACACAAGTTATAAGAGAGAAAAGAGAGAGGAAGAAGAAGTGTTTTGTGAGAAGTTTAGGGATTGGGTGTGTGCTACCTAGCAATCAAGCTAGGTCTTGGGAAAGAGGTTTGGGAAGGGGTTCCTGCTCTCATTCTAGTCTTCTTGGAGGAAGAAGTTTGGCCCAAGGATCCCGAAGAGCTAGCACTCCGAGGGAGTTGATCAGAGTCGAGCCCAGGTGTGGACATCTTGTAGAGGCCAGACACGTGTGTGGCTCGAGCGCCCTCATCCTTCTCACAGCTCTTCACAGCTTCTCTCCAGCACTCTCCGATGTATAGAAGTATGACCTTTATATTTATGTTACTTTCTTGTTTTTGATGATTATATGCATGCTAGGTTTTTGTACTAGATCCTGTTGATGGCAGATCAGTAGATAGTTTTGATATATCTACCGAGCCTTTCGCTATGCATGTCTTAAAAATATTTTAAAATGCATATTCTCTGCCCTGTTTCTTGCATATTGTATACTAGGTGTAGGTGTTTTTCACCTTCAGCTTATCCACCACCCCAAGCAAAAGTGGGTGACCAAGAGTCTGAAACTCGAGGGAGTTGCCATGGTTCCCCTGTTTGCCAAGCGGAAGCAAGGCTAGGACCCACTGCCTCCAAGGTCAAAGCGGGTCCTACCCCCAGGCTGAAGCATGTCCTACACCCCAGAATGAGGTAGGGTTGAAGTCTACCCCTTAGGGTTGCGGCAAACAAGTGGTGGAGGAGCCCACTTCCTCAAGCAAGCCTGAGAGAGGGTGTCAGGTGTGGCACCTGCCTATCTCAGGCTCGATGCCTCTATGCTAGAGGACTATAAACTTGCATACGAGGCCTTCTCTGGCTTATCTTTCTCATCGACATGAACATGGTACTAGATGAGTTACAGGTTGCCAGGTGGAGGGAGCAATCGGTGCCTTCATCTGAGTAAGTTGGTTCACCTACAGGTTCCCATACATCTTTATGCGGGAGCATTTTTGATCGCTAATAGACCTCCTTCCATAGTTGGCTTTGCATATGAATAAGTTCTTTGAGGATAGTAGAGACTTCTCGCTTGAGACCAGAAGGTGGAAGATGGTGGCCAAGATGCTAAAGGAGAGGTTCAACAAGTTGATCAAAGAGGCTAAAGAAAGAGACAACTGGCCTGCTCAAAAGATTGAGGACTCTAGGGTCGCCTTGCAAAGGGTCACGACAGAAAATGTTCACTGGAGGCCATCTAGGAAAGCCAAGCTGATGAGATAAGAAAGCTGAAGATTGCCCTCAAGGCAGCTAATGAGGGGAAGATTAAAGCTACTACCATGAAGGCTGTGGAGGAGTTATGGGCATCCGAGGAGTTTCAAGATGAGAAGGTCAACTTCATAATCGCTGCCTATAAGGAGGTAGTGAAGGGAGCTCAGCAAAAGGCCGCTAGTTGATACGCCGAACTAGACCTGGATTTCATAGATGAGATCCTTGCACCTGGAGAGGGCAAAGTCATGATGGATGCTTCTAAGGACATCCCTGTTTCCACCACAGCTAATGCCCCTATAGAAGCACTAGCCTCTACTCCTTAAGGCCTTACCTTTTCTTTTCCTTTCTCTTTCTTTGTAAGCTTCCTTCGATCCTTAAAAGGTCATTGTATGAACTTTCTTTTAAATCGATGAAGGAATTTTTATTTTGACACTGCTTCTTTGCTTGGATGTTGCCTCAAACTTGTACCATAAATGAATGAAATCGAATAATGAACTTCACCTTAGCCTCGACCGAAGTATAAATAGCTTAGTGATTTAGAGCCTCACCATATGAACATTAACAAGTCAATAAATTAAAGGCATTTAAATAATTTTAATAATTTGGAATAGGTAATAAAGAATTCCATAAAGTGCTTATGTCGGAGCACATGTAGTCCAAGGATTCAAATAGCTTTATAATTTGAAACCTCTTACTATAACAATCTCGATCATTGACTGGGCAGCCCACAGGGTGTCACCACTTAACTTGGCATAAAATCATGTGAATAGTCAGCCAATTACAGTTGACTTGATTCCATGGGGTATCTTTGGTGTTTGCATCGAGCTAAAGGTTTGTGAGTATTGAATTTAGGTCCCCACTAAAGACTTTCGAGAATTGAATTTAAGGCTTGGTCAAAAATTTATGAGCATTGAGTTTGAGTTCCAATCAAAGACTTTTGGAAGTTGAATTTGAGGCTCAGCCAAAGACTTATGAGCATTGAATTTAAGTCCCGGCCAAAAGCTCTTGGGAGCTAAATTTGAGATTCAACCAAAGGTTTACAAGCATTGAATTTGAGTCTTGGCCAAAGATTTTTAGGAATTGAATTTGAGGATTGGCCAAAGGCTTATGAGTGTTGAATTTGAGTCTTGGCCAAAAGCTTTCAGGAGTTGAATTTAAGACCTGGCTAAAGGCTTACAAGCATTGAATTTGAGTCCCAGCCAAAGACTTTCGAGAGTTGAATTTGAGGCTTGGCTAAAGGCTTATAAGAATTGAATTTGAGGCTCAGTCAAAGGCTTACATGCATTAAATTTGAAGCCCAGCCAAAGGCTTTCAAAAGTTAAATTTGAGGTTTTTCCAAAGGCTTTCAAGCATTGAATTTGAGTCCTAGCCAAAGGCTTTCGGGGACTGAATTTGAGGCTCGGCTAAAGGCTCACAAGCATTGAATTTGAGGCTAAGTCAAAGGCTTATGAACATTGAATTTAAGTCCTAGCCAAAGGCTTTTGAAAGTTAAATTTGAGGCTTAGCCAAAGAGTTACAAGCATTAAATTTGAGTCCTGACCAAAAGCTTTCAGGAGTTGAATTTGAGGCTTGGTCAAAGGCTTACAAGTGTTGAATTTTAGGCTCAGCCAAAGGCTTACAAGCATTAAATTTGATTCTCGGTCAAAAGCTTTCAAAAGTTAAATTTGAGGCTCAACCAAAGATTTAAAAGCATTGAATTTGAGTCCCGGCCAAAGACTTTCGGGAGTTGTGTTTGAGGCTCGGCCGAAGACTTACGATTGTTAAATTTGAGGGGTGGTGGTCCTCGATCTCCTGAGCCTTCTGGGTTTTTGGCCTGCACAATCACTTGAGAGGGTCCATCGGGTGGTTAACCCTCCAAGGGTCTCCAGAGATTATATTCTCGTTTCATAATACAAGGATTGCTATATGAAATATGCACACAGAAAATGATATAATCAGAATTTGTTTGATGAAAGACCCCATCATTGATAATACATGTGTAAGTTGGAGGAATTCCAAGCTCTAGGATTTGGAGACGCATCAAGATATTTCTAGCGATAAGTACCAGGACGGACCACCTCATCTACTTGGTATGGGCCTTCCCAGGTTGGTGACAAATTTCCTTGCTTGGTGAGCTATGAAATATCGACTTGCTATAGTACCAAGTCTCCCACTTATAACTCCTTGGCTTTGACTTGGGCATTATAGTACTGGGCCATCCTCTGGTGATAAGAGACTATCCTCATTGCAAAGCACTCCCTATGTTCCTCAAGCAGATCTAGGTTTGCTCGGAGCAACTTGGAATTTGTGTCTTCATTATATTCTTCCACTCTGAATGATGGGAGCCTGATCTCCATCGAGATGATGGCTTCAGTTCCGAATGCAAGGCTGAAAGGGATTTCTCCAGTCAGAATCCTCTGGGTGGTTTGGTAAGCCCATAACACATAGTGAAGTTTGTCCACCCAGTATCCTTTAGCTTGACCAAGCCAAGCCTTAAGACCTTGCAGGAGAGTTCTGTTGGTGACTTTAGCTTCGCTAGCTTGAGGATACCCCATCAAGGTAAATCGCTAGGCAATGCCATATTCTTGGCAAAACTCATGAAACTGTGCATCGCTAAACTAGCATCATTATCAGTGATAATTGTCCTAGGAATGCCTACTGGTAGATAATAGACTTCCACACAAAGTCTTTCACCCGAGCCTCAATAATACGGGCTAGAGATTCAGCTTTGACCCACTTGGTGAAATAATCATTCACCACCTTTAAGAACTTGCATTACTCGGTGGCTCAAGAAAAGTTGCCAAGGATATCCATCCCCCACTAGGTAAAGGGTCATGGCATGGTAATCATGGTCAGGTGTGATGCTGGATGACTACATTCTTCTGACAGTGATCATATTTCAGCAAGAACTCAGGCATATCCTAGTGCATTATAGGCCAGTAGTAACCTCATCGAAGTATCTTCAAAGTCAAAGATTTGCCACCCAAGTGAATTCTGCAAACTCCCTCATGGACCTCCCTTAATGCTTAGTTTTCCTTGGATGGGTGCAAGCATCTCAACAAAGGTAGGGAGTTAGCGCTTGTACAACTTATCATCATATATAACATAATTAGGTGCCTGGTACTTTATTTTTCAAGCCACTTTTCGATCTTAAGGTAGTTCACCGTGCCTAGGATATTTGAAAAGCAAGTCAATCCAGTTTAGCTCTTCTTCCTCAACCTGTTGAACAAGTTGAGGCTCTTTGAGGCTTGACTATTTCAGCACTTCAAGGTATGTATCCTTCAGGAGGTCCAATGACAAGAGCACTGCCAGCTTTGACAGAGCATCAGCCTTAACATTCTTAGCCCGAGGCACCTGCTAGATATCGAAACCTTGGAAGGATTCAATCAGACACTATGCCTTGGAAAGACACTTCTTCATATTCTCCTCTCAGGATTTATACTTATCCTTCACCTGCCCACTACCAGTGAGAGTCCTGTAGACAGTGAGGTGCTTAACTCCTAACTCTTTCATGATTTCAAGTCCGACGAGGAGTGCCTCATTCTTTGTTTCATTATTGGTAGTGAAAAAATCTAACCGCAAAGTGTACTCCATAACCTCTCCCTCAGGGTGAGCCAGTATTAGCCTCGCTCATGACCTAGTTGCATTGGACGAAACATCCACATGTAATATCCATTGCTCCTCTGGGTCTACCTGTGAACTTATTCCTTCCTCTTACATCTTCTCTTCCTATGGGATGGCACACTACAAGACAAAGTCCACTGGCACTTGAGCTTTGATCAAGGGCCTCGGATGAAACTTCACATCAAATTTGGAAAGCTTTAGCACCCACTTGGCTATATTTCTCAAGATATCTGGGCGATGGAGGATTCTTCATAGGTTGGTCAGTGAGGAGAATGATGCTGTGGGCTTGAAAGTATGGTTGAAGCTTTTTGGTAGAGATGATAAGGTCGAAGCTTTCTAGTAGAGAGGATAAGGGCAAAGATGAATTTCTCCAACCTTGTATACCTGGTCTCTACATTGTGAAAGACCTTGCTGATGTAATAGACTGACTTCTGGCTTTTTCCTTCCTCTTGAACAAGCACCGAGCTTAATGCAATAGGAGACATAGCTAGGTAAAGGAAAAGTTCCTTGCTAGGCTCAGTCTTGCTCAATAATGGTGCATATCTAAGGTATTTCATCAACTCCTCGAATTCATACTGGGCCTCTATGGTCCACTAGAAGTCTATCAACTACTTTAGTATCTTGAAGAATGGGAGGTACTTCTTCGTTGACCTAGATACAAAGCAATTGAGGGATGCCACCTTTCCCATGGGGCACTGCACCTCTTTGATGGAGTTCAATGGAGTCATTTCCTAGATTGCCCAAATCTTCTTCAGGTTCACCTCAATGCCTCGACTAAACATCATGAAATCCAAAAAGTTTTCAAATGCCACTCCAAAGACACACTTCATCAGGTTCAGCTTCATCTTGTACTGGGATAGTGTATTGAAGGTCTCTTAGAGATTAGCAATATGGTCCCGTGTAATTTGACTTTTGACCAACATGTCATCTACATAGATCTCTATATTTCAATTGATCTAATCTTTACAAATTTTGTTCACTAAGTGCTAATACGTTGCACCTGCATTCTTGAGCCTGAAAGGTATTATCCTATAACAATAGAGCCATGATTAGTGATGTGGCAACATACGTTGACATGGAGCATACACAGCCACCAGCCATCAGTCGCACAGGTGGGGAATGCCACCTAGATGCAGCCCCCGGGTGGAAGGCCGAGGTCAACTCTGAGCCAGGGTCAAGCTCATAAAGCGAGCCTTCCTGTCGAGCCTTCCTGTCGAGCCTTCCTGTCGAGGTCAAATCTCGTGGGGCAAGCCCTCCATCTGAGATTTGCTCCCGACCGGGGTCGAGCTCGTGGGGCAAGCCCTCCATCTGAGATTTGCTCCCGACCGGGGTCGAGCTCATAAAGTGAGCCTTCTTGCTGAGGTCAGCTCCCAACTGGAGTCAAGCTCATGCGGTGAGCCCACCGTCTAAGGTCAACTCCCGGCCGAGATCGAGCTCATAAAGCGAGCCCTCCTGCCGAGATCAAATCCCAGCCAGGGTCGAGCTTGTAGGGCGAGCCCTTCATCTAAGGTCAGCTCTTGACCAGGGTCGTGCTCATGCTGCCAAAGGCAGACCTCTCGAATGGAGGTCCCTCCCTGCCATACGAAGATCAGAATTCTTACCAGCGATGGAGGGAAAGATCGTAGGAATTCAAACCACTGCACGGAGGTCCCTATCCACCTGCAACCTCTGGAAGGTGGTGTATGCCCTACCACCAATGCCAGCTCTACGACACGCTGCCACATGCTCTGCACGAGATAAGCCCCATCAGACCCGAGACCCTATAACATGCCACCATGTCCACTACCGTACGACCGAAGAATGCTGACCCATAGAGTGTGAGACTCAGAATCCCCCCAGAAGTAGAATCCTGTCAAAGCCATGGACCCTACAATGCTCGAGCAGTCCTTCCAAGAATGGAAACTTTCTATCATGGCACGGGGCTCAGGGGCACAGCACCTGCCCCTCTTAAGTAAAAATGACACCCCCAACAGGAGAGAGCTCTCCGAAGGCTAGAAGGAAGACCAGTCCGAGAGAGGGGAAGAGGCTCCAAGAGGCCCACGGATCGTCTCCTCCTCTGGAAGGACCAGTCCGAAAGGAGGGGGAGGAAGGAGAAGCAGCAAGCTATGGCAAGACCCTCCACCATGAGGGCACACAAAGAAGGACACCAGGACATAGCTAGAAAAGAGGAGGAAGGTAAGTGAGAAGGTAAGTGAGCGGGAGGGGGAGAGCGGCAAGCAGGCAGCTAAAAGCTCAGCTGGCCAAGGGATCGGCTGAAGGGATCCTCCCCGCTCCCCACTCTCCATTCCCTCTTTATTTTTGCTATTTGATTATTATCATCTTGTCACCCCGTGGGGTGAAGGAGTCCCCCAAACTCTCCATCTTAGAGCAGCTATTTTTCTTGATCATCCCACTAACTTGATCATCAAAGTGTCCTCACTGGAATCCCCAGCCCAGGTCTCCTCTATTTTGTAGGCCAAGCGAGCCGAAGAGCTGACCCCCAAGGAGGAGGGAACGTTCCTAACGGGAGAAGGAGGCACCCGATGCGGCAGCAACATGCCAGAGCTACGGGCCATGATGATCCAGGTGGAACAGATTGGCGCACCAGGTAGGGGGACGAGCGGTAGACGATACCAGAACTAAGAGGATATCGGCCAAGGCTGAGGATCCAAGCTCTCCAACCGATGGGGCGACAATAGCCGCCTCCTTTGGGGGCAGGCGGGGGACACGAGAGCTCCCTCTTGGAAACCTGCCCAAAGAATGAGAAGAGAAGGGTCTGATGATAGAGGATAGAGGGGCTTGTGTTCGTGGGTTTTTTTAATGCTTGCCACCTTTCGCAGCACTCTCTGGTTAGACCCAAAATCCAGGCATTCCTCTACGCGTGGGACTTCCATCATCTTATGCAAGCCTAATGGGTAACTCCCTTCCCCACTACCTTTGCAATATGATAACTGCATTACAGTTCTACAGGAGAAGCCTCTACACCACCATCGATGGCAAGCACCACAGTCTCGCTCACGGTCCGGAGATGGTAGTGGGATGCCACCCACCATGCAACTCACAGCACGGCAAACTAACAAGAGACGGGGCCTGATCTCGGGGGGCAGCCTGACAATAAAAGATGGCGCATTACTGCAACCCCCATAAAGAACCCCAGCAAGGGGTCGAAGCCCAACCGGATGGAGCCTACTACCTCACCAGTCTTGGTGCCTCCTGATGCTCGCGAACATGGAACACAATCATTTTAAGAAAGCGTTACCGGTGATGTAAAACTTCTTCTCAATTATCTAAGTCCCTTTTTCATGCAACTTTATTTTTCACTTGTGTAGGGACATCTCCATCTGACCCAAAGTCCGGCGAGCACAAGCTGGGCCCTCCATCAGGCCCACGCTCACCAGCCAAGCTCATAACCCGGAGGTGGTGGCAGGGCAACCCACCACCTACCGCGTGACTCACAGTTTGGCACCCTTAAGCCGGGCCCTCCATCAGGCCCTCCCTCGGTCATGCTCATAACCCAGAGGCGGCACCAAGATGCCATCTACCGCGAGACTCACAGCATGGCAACTTCTCATCAGCAAGCCGGGCCCACTCTATCAGGCTCGTGCTCACTAGCCGAGTCCATAGCCCGGAGGTGGTGGCGGGGCAACCCACCACCTACCGCATGACTCACAGTTCGGCACCCTTAAGATAGGCCCTTCATCAGGCCCGCCTTCCTCAGCCATGCTCATAGCTCAGAGGTGGCACCAAGATGCCGTCTACCACGAGACTCACAGCATTGCAACTTCTCATCAGTAAGTCGGGCCCACCATCAAGCCCGCCCTTCCTAGCCAAGGTCATAGCCCGGAGGTGGCGACGGGGCAGCCCACCACCTATCGCGTGACTCACAGTTCGGCACCCTTAAGCCGGGCCCTCCATTATGCCCGCCCTCCTCGACCAAGCTCATAGCCCAGAGGTGGCAGCGGGGCAACCCACCACCTACCACGTAACTTATAGTTCGGCACCCTTAAGTCGGGCCCTCCATCAGGCCCACCCTCAGCCAGGATCACAGCCCGGAGGCGGTACCAAGATGCCATCTATCGCAAGACTTACAGCATGGCAACTTTTCATCAGCAAGAAAGGCCCACTCCATCAGGCCCGCGCTCACCAGCTGAGCTCACAGCCCAGAGGTGGCAGCGGGGCAACCTGCCACCTATCGCGTGACTCACAATTTAGCACCCTTAAGCCAGGCCCTTCATCAGGCCGACCTTACTCAACCGTGCTCATAGCTCGGAGGTGGCACCAAGATGCTATCTACCGTGAGACTCACAGCATGGCAACTTCTTATCAGTAAGCCGGGCCCTTCATCTGGCCCGCCCTCCTCAGTTGTGTTCATAGCCCGGAGACGGCACCAAGATGCCATCTACTACGAGACTCACAGCATGGTAACTTCTTATCAACGAGCCGAGCTCACTCTATCAGGCCCACGCTTACCAGCCGAGCTCACCGCCCAGAGGTGACGGCGGGGCAACCCGCCACCTACTGCATGACTCACAGTTTGGCACCTTTAAACTGGACCCTTTATTAGGCCTGCCCTCCTCAACTGAGCTCACAACCTAGAGGTGGCGACGGGGCAACCCACCACCTACTGCATGACTCACAATTTGGCATCCTTAAGCCAGGCCCACCATCAGGCCCGCCCTCCTCAGCCATGCTCATAGCCTGAAAGTGGCACCAAGATACCATCTATCGCGAGACTCACAGCATAATAACTTTTCATCAGTGAGCCGGGACCACTCCATCAGGCCTGCGCTCACCAACCGACCTCACAGCCTGGAGGTGGCGATAGGGCAACCCACCACCTGTCGCATGACTCACGGTTTGGCATCCTTAAGTTGGGCCCTCCATCAGGCCCGCCCTCCTCAACCATGCTCATAGCCTGGAGACGGTACCAAGATGTCGTCTACCACGAGACTCACAGCATGTCAACTCCTCATCAATAAGCTGGGCCCTTCATCAGGCCAGCCCTCCTCAGCCATGCTCACAGCCTGGAGGCGGTGCCAAGATGTTGTATACCGCGAGACTCATAGCATGGAAACTTCTCATTAGTGAGCCGAGCCAACTCCATCAGGCCCGCGCTCACCAGCCGAGCTCATAGCCTGAAGGTGGTGGCGAGGCAACCCGCCACCTACCGCGTGACTCATAATTCAGCACCCTTAAGCCAGGCCCTCCATCAGGCCTGTCTTCCTCAGCCATGCTCACAGTCTAGAGGCGACACCAAGATGACGTCTACCGTGAGACTCACAGCATGGCAACTCCTCATCAGTAAGACGGGCCCTCCATCAGGCCCACCCTCCTCAACCGTGCTTATAGCTCGGAGGTGGCAGCGGGGTAACCCGCCATCTGCCGCGTGACCCATAGTTTGGCACTCTCAAGTCAAGTCCACTCCATTGGGCCCGTACTTTTCAGCCGAGCTCACAACCTTGAGGCAACGGTAGGGTAACACGCCATCTACCATGAGGCCCATAGCTAGGCAATCTCTGAGCCGGATCCTTCCAATAGACCAGCACTCAGTTGCCCAACTCACAGTCTTAAAGTACAGTTGGGGATTTCTAGAACCCTGCCATCTACCATGTAACTCACTGTTTAGCACCTATAAGCCGAGAAACTCAAGAAGCCCCGCACCCACTGCCTTACAGTCTGAAGATGTTTGCTTGGAAACTCCAAAGTCCTGCCATCTATCCCTTGACTCACAGCATGGCGAACTATGTCGGGATATTCTGGAAGCCCAGCATCCGGTTGCCTTGCTCACGACCCGGGGATGTCGATGGGAAATCCCTAAACTTCCACCGTTGGCCACCTGACTCACGGCTTGACAAACTGAGGAGGCCCCCAAAAAGCAATCCAAGCCGAAGAAAAGAAAAACAACAAGCAAAGTGGAGGGAGTACAAAGTATTATGATTGAAGGGAGAGGAAAAATCACCCTTATTGAAGTGTCCCCCATGTCGAAGAGAGGCCCCCAGCAGCCTGGGAGGCCGTACAGCAAACTTAAGCCCAAGAAAAAAAAGAAGAGAAATAAAAGAAAGGAAGAGAGAACAACAGTCGTAACGGAAGAGGCACCTTCATTGATCAAAAATCTATTACATCCTATGGAGGCTCCCGACAGGCCGGGAGACCTCCTGAAATCCTAAGATATAAGATGAAAGGAAGACGGGCTGAAACCCCATCTCTGCTCCTTACCCGATTGGTGAGCAGGTCCCCTCAGCATTGGCACAACACCCACCAGCAAGGCAGGTCGGCACTGCACTCTACCCTCGAGGAATGGCTGGGGACATGGCAATCCCTTCTGCCCAAGCGTATAGGTGCCCTTCCATAGGAGTTCACCGGATCTTGAGAGCCCGGCATCAGCTCCACCGCCCTATCCTTGGAGTTCACCGATCCCGTGATTCCAAGGGCAGCTGCAGCAGCTCCACACCAGAATACTCCTGTCAGCACCACAACGGTCGTGGCCCTCTCCACAACAACCACGACCGAGGTCACCACCTCCTCCAGTAAGATCTCCGATCTTATGAACCGAGAGGTGGCTCCAAATGCCTCCACTTTTGAGGCAGACTCTTTCTCTGCCCCAGCTGCGCGACCGGATGATCTCCCCCTCCACATCCATGGGGGAAGCTTCAAGCTTGGCAGATTTCTTCTCTGAACCAGATGCCCTCGCCTTGATGCTGCCCGGTCACTCTTGGAGAGCCTTCATTTGGCCCTCCAGGTCTCGAGTTGAAATCCTGAAGTCTACCAAGAGCCCTCTCTCAGCACAAGCCAAGGGAGAGGGATCGAAGAAGGAGAACATGGAGGCCAATGCTTGAACAAGAAGGGGGTCGAAGAAGGAAGAAGGAACCTTTGCAGAACCCTGGCCACCTATGCACGAAGGCATTTCAAAAGCTACATTGCCAACCGGAAGCCACCATGTGTCAGCACCAAGCACCTCCCGATGCTTCGATTCGCAGAACAGACACCTTGATCCAACCAGGGCATTGATAATCCCTCCATTGAAAAACTAAGTGCAGCATCCCATTAATGTATAGGCACGATCTTCGAGGCATGGCCAGTCGAAGCATTGATGGTGTAGAAGAAGCATCCCTCCATGTCAGCATGGTCGTTACTCCCATCGCCCCGAGCGACGCTTCATTCTTCGGGCTCGGGAGTGGGGGGCATCTGATGTGGCAACATTCGCTGATGTAGAGCATACACAGCCACCAGCCGTCGGCTGCACAGGTGGGGACGGCCACCTGGATGCGGCCCCTGGGTGGAAGGTCGAGGTCAGCTCCCAGCCGGGGTCGAGCTCATAAAGCGAGCCTTCCTGTCGAGGTTAGCTCCCAGCCGGGGTCGATCTTGTAGGGCGAGCCCTCCATCTGAGATCAACTCCCGACCGGAGTCGAGCTCATAAAGCGAGCCTTCCTGTCGAGATCAGCTCCCAGCTGGGGTCGAGCTCATGAGGCGATCCCTCCATCTGAGGTCAGCTCCCGACCGGAGTCGAGCTCATAAAGCGAGCCCTCCTTCCAAGGTTAGCTCCCAACCAAGGTTGAGCTTATGGGGCAAGCCCTCTGTTTGAGATCAGCTCCCATCTGGGATCGTGCTCACACTATCGAAGGTGGACCTCCTGAATGGAGGTCCCTCCCTGCCATACGAAGACCAGAATTTTTTCTAGCGATGAAGAAGGGAAAGATCGCAGGAATTCAAACCACTGCGTGGAGGTCCCTGTCCACCTGCAACCTCCAGAAGGTGGCGCATGCCCTGCCACCAATGCCAGCTCTGCAACATGCCACCCGTATGCTCTACACGAGGTAAGCCCCGTCAGACCTAGGACCCTATAACGTGCTACCACGTCCACTATCGTACGGTCAGAGGATGCTGACCCACATGGTGCGAGACCTAGAATCCCCCCAAAAGTAGAATCTTGTCAAAGCCATAGGCCCTGCAATGCTCGGGCGATCCCTCTAGGAATGGAAACTTCCCACCATGGCACGGGGCTCAGTGGCATAACGCCTGCCCCTCTTAAGCAAAAAATGATACCCCCAACAGGAGAGAGCTCTCCGAAGGCTGGAAGAAGGATCAGTCCGAGAGAGGGGAAGAGGCTCCAAGAGGCCCATGGATCGCCTCCTCCTTTGGAAGGACCAGTCCAAAAGGAGAGGGAAAAAGGAGAAGCAACGAGCTGCGGCAAGCCCCTCCACCACGAGAGGGCACACAAAGAAGGAAACCAGGATACAGCCAGAAAAGAGGAGGAAGGTAAGTGAGAAGGTAAGTGAGCGGGAGGGGGAGAGCGGCAAGCAAGCAGCCAAAAGCTCGGCCAGCCAAGGGACCGACCGATGGGATCCTCCCTGCTCTCCATTCCCTCTTTCTTTTTACTATTTGATCATTATCATCTTGTCACCCCCTGGGGCGAAGGAGTCCCCTAAGCTCTCCATCTCAGAGGTTCTGTTTTTCTCGATCGTCCCACTGACTTGATCATCGGAGTGTTCTCGCCAGAATTTTTGGCTCGAGTTTTCTTTGTTTTGCAGGCCGAGCGGGCCGAAGAGCTGACCCCTGAGGAGGAGGGAGCATTCTCAGTGGGAGAAGGAGGCACCCAACATGGTGGTAACGCACTATAGCTATGGGCCATGACAATCCAGGCTGCAATAATTAGTAATTAAGGTGATCTTCTCCTCATCCTCAGGAGCCATTCTAATCTAATGTAGCCAGAGAAGGCATCCATGAAAGTGAAGAGCTCATGACCAGAAGTTGCATCAACTAGCTAGTGATTTGAGGCAAAGGATAGCTATCTTTAGGAGAGGCCTTCTTCAGATCAATGAAATCTATGCATATCTGCCACTTTTCATTCACTTTTTTAAAGCCCCATGTTCGCCAACCAGTCTGAGTACATCACCTCTCTAATGAATCCAGTTTTTACCAACTTGTCTACTTCTTCAATGATGGTCTTCTGCCACTCCAAGACAAAGCTCCGCTTCTTTTGTTTCATTGGGCGATAAGTTAGATCGATGTTCAGCTGGTGCACCATCAAATCCAAATCTATCCCAGGCACGTTAACCATTGACCAGGTGAAGACATCGATGTTCTTCTACAAAATACCAATTAGCCTTTCCTTGATTACTTGGTCCAAGTACGAGCTAATCCATAGTATTCGATTAGGGTCTCCTCTTGACAAGGGAATCTCTAGCAAGTTGCCTAAGGGCTCGCCATGCTCCTCGAATACTTCATCTCTGGTGTCCAGCTCCTAGAGAATGGAATGATTTTTGCCTCAGCCTGGAGTCTGGCACTATAGCATGTCACACCACAGCTTGGCTACCTTTAAGCTACCCCCAACCAAGATTGATTGGGAACTTTACCATCAAGTATCGGATAGAAACATCGCATCAAGGGAAAATAACCCCGGTCATTTGAGGATTGCATTGTAAGGGACTGGAGCTTGACCACCAAAAGGTCCATTGAGACAATGACATGCCGAGGATAAGTTCTAGCTTTTATAGGCAAAGCGATTACCCCTTCTGAAGGCACTGGTTCACTAGAGAAACCCTGTGTGAGAGTTCCATATTTCTCCAAGTAATTTATAGAGAGAATCATCCCAAAGTAAGCTGAGATGCACTTCCACTATCAATTAAAACATGATGTACATCACTATTATCAATGTTTAGGGTTGCAACTATCGTGTCATTGTGCAGGGGTTGGACGTCGGCTCCATCATCCTCGAAGAAGATCCCCTCTTCGATCCTCCACTTCTTCACAACTCTAGAATACTCTGCTAGTTCCCAACATGTCTTGTCCATCATAGCCATCTCTATCACATTCACATAATGAGGAGGCGGGCTCCTTTCTCTGTCCTCTTGCTATGGTGGTTGTTCAAGAGCTTGGTGCAATTGTGGTGGCAGTAAAGGTGGCAGCTACTGGCACCTCGGTGGTGGTCATCGTGGTGGTGCTCTCCTGTGAATGAACTGTTCGAGCCTCCCTTCCAAGATGAAGCACTCGATCTTGTCTATAATTGGATGCATTCCTCCGTGTCATGCTCACAGTCACGATAGTAGTAGCAATATTTTGTTCATATTGCAACATCTAGGGTGAGCCTGAATCCTCTCTGCCAAGGGCAGCTGTTGTCTGACCTCCATTAGTATATGTCCTTGAGGTGCATTTAGAAGGGTGTAATTGGTGAGGCAACTTAGGGGAGAAAGATCACGTCCCTTGGGTGGAGAATGGTTCTTCCAATTTCTCGATGGACTCCTGGATCGGTGGTGAGGTGGACTACGAGACCTACACCGATTTCTCTAGTTACCCTGGCCAGCAGGGGCTTGCCTTGGGCTCTATGGCTCTCGCTCAACCTTAACCTCGGTGTGGACTAGGTGCGCATCATACCACTCCTAGGAATTAGCATACTTCTTTGCTCAAGTCAACATCTTGGCAAAGCTCTTCAAATTCTTCTTCTTCAAGGAGAAGAGGAAGGCATTCTTCTACAGTCCACTCTTCGGAGCCATCATGGCAATGGACTGGTCCAGATTGTGCACCTCCAGGGTGGTCATGTTGAAGCAATTGAGATACGAGTAGAGGGATTCTCCTTCTCCCTGCTGAATGGTCATCAGATAGTCTAACTCTTGGCAATACTGCTGACTATTAGCAAAATAGGAGGTGAATAGCTCGCTCAATTCCTTGAAAGAGTCGATAGAGCTGGGCTTCAAGCTAGAGTACCAATGCCTCACCATCCCTTTGAGAGAAGGAAAAGGCTTAGCAAAGGACTGCGTTGAAAGTTTGGCAAAGCAGCATGAGAGTCTGGAAGCTCTCCAAGTGATCTAATAGGTCCCCAGACCCATCATAGGACTCTAGATGGGGGACCTTGAAGTTCACAGGAATGATTTCCTATATTATTCTGGTAGTGAAAGATGGGCTGATGTTGAGGCCATGCCCTTTACCTTGGGTCAAGGCTTGGTTCTGTAGTTTCTCAATCCTCTGGTTCATTTCTTAAAAATGCCACTCCATCTCAATATCTTTGGCATTATCGACCACAAACAGCTATGGTGGCGACCTCCTAGGGATGGAGTCCCTTTCAGAGTGGGGGGTTGGTGACTATCTCCACTCCCAAGTTGGACTCTGTGGATGACTCTGCCTTATCCACCTCTCTGGCTCTGGTTCTGGTGATGGAAGATGGATACTATAGGAGGCAGCCAAGAAAGTTAGGCCATAGGAGGCGGCTGGCATTACGAAGGAGGAGCAGGCAGTTACTGGGAGGAGGAGGGACAGGAAACTACGGAGGAGGAGAAGCAGGTGGCACCTCCTGCTGGGTAGCGGTGTCTGCTACATCCCTCAAACTGTGACCACTAAGTCGTGGACTAGATGGACCAGATCATTGAACTGGTCCAGAGTTACCCCCATGGCAGGTTGAGGTTGCTACATCGACGGCTGCATAGGTGGCAATGTAGGAGTGAGAGCCCTACTATTTGAGTAGACTTTAATATTCCTAGATGTCACTTTCTTGGGCGATTTCATTAAAGCTTTGCTCGCTTTATTTCCAAAAAATGGACCTGAGCCCTTCCTCTAGTACTAATCTATTACAATAAATTCCGGCTTGAGGTCGGAGAAGATGCTAGATGAATGGATCTGCCACTGGATGAATGGATCCATCACTTGAGTGATCTGCAAAACAAGTTCCTAGCCAAAGTTGGCTCCGGCGAGGATCCTCCGACAATCAAGTCAAAGATCTAGAACATAATGGAAGTAGCGAGTGTAGAAAAAATTGCTTATCAAGGGTCCTCAAGGCCTTTGATATTTATAGAAGAGGGGTGAGCCAAATGAAAAACTCCAATAGCACCAGACCACGATCATGCCATTGCTACATCATTGCCACAATCTACTCCCATGGATCATGGGAGCCGCAATTACTCGAAATATTATTGGAGATGGTAGCTATATCCGCAACATGGACGATCATAATTCGAAATCTTGAATGCGGGTCATGTGAGGAGGGGTGTGCTGTAAGGCCGCCAAGCTGATAGGACTAAGTGCCGAATGCCTTGAAGTATAGCTCAGATTAGTTGATAGGCCTGTAGATGGATCGACAAACTAAGAATCAACATCTGGCTATTAGCCGCGAACAACCATGAAGATAGCTCGAAAATAGAATCAAGCCAGCACATAAGTCGACATGTGGGTCGGCAAAGGGTTGGGTTCTAAATTTATACCAACCTTTATCCGGGGCATCAAAGATA
Organism: Areca catechu; assembly: GCA_021397845.1. Classification (NCBI taxonomy): domain Eukaryota; kingdom Viridiplantae; phylum Streptophyta; class Magnoliopsida; order Arecales; family Arecaceae; genus Areca; species Areca catechu. Next base: position 199,221,673 of record CM038039.1, on the reverse strand, counting down.
TCTCGTAACAATCATAATAGTGGTATAAGTATAAACTATAGTATCTTGTGATGATTAATTACATGATTATTGTATTAAAAAATTATAATTATGATATATAATTCTTTTTTTCTCTTTCGGTGTTTGGCCCTCCAAGATTATAATCCTCTCTCCAACCCTCTTGATCACGCTCATTATATGACCAAATTTAGCTCGTTGGAAGCTCTTATACAAATCCCATATCTAATTCATTAAACACTAAACTCTTCATCATTATCTGAATCAGAATTTCGATCCTAATCATCTAACAAGGAAGCTGATTAAGGAAGTCACGACAAAAACCATAATTATAAGACATTCACAATATTTTAGGTAACGTAAATGAAGATTTCCTCATTGCAGAGTTTAATCCCATCCCTTGTTGGCCAGAGCCAAGAACTAGTGTCCAAAGGGGTTTTCTTACGTGAACCGAAAGTAACCATGTGTGAGTGACGGCAAAGCCGCATGATCTTTAGATCTTTCCAAAGGATCTAATCTCTTGTTCGTGTTCCTTGTATCTTTAACTTTTTTATTTCTTAATTCCAGAGAAATGGACAAGAAGGACGGCCAAGGCCAGCCAGGCCATGTCCCACCCAAGAAAGAGTAATCCCAAAGCTTTGTCAACCAAAAGGATTCCATCCCTTGAGACCAATTGATGAATAATAAGAAACAATAACAAAAGTTCTCAATGATTTATCTCCCAGCGTAAGCGTGACTTACTGACTTCTAGGGAGAAGATACCATGTGTTGCCACGATTGGAAAAGGGTGGCATTGGGATTGGTATTATTATTCTTAATTATTATTTCTTTAAAATCTCTGTGCGATTCAATACCCAATGCTACGAGAGGATTAAAGAATAGAAGGGAAGAAGAGTGTAAGAAATGGTGGGCTTCTCTGAGCCTACATTGTAAGGTCGTGAGTTTGATTCTTTTGAGAAGCCATGAGGGGTCGAGGAGTGGGTGGCGTGAGGGGTCCGTGTCGGCCGGAGTCGAGTTCCGAGACAAGCGGGCGTGCCAAAGGAATAGCTCGACGTTGGATCCGATACTGGCCGGCTACCCATGGGACTTTACAATTGTTTTGCTTGGCATGCGGGTAGCCGGAGTGGAGCGAATTCAATGGGCTATGAACCAGAACAGTAATAGAGTGAGTTCGAAAGGGAAATAAAGTTTTTAATTACGGAGGAATGGATACAGATATTAGTCGACCCGTTGCCTCCCTATTAATTAAGTTGATCCTGGGACTAATTTGATCAACATAAAAGTACCATATCAGGAGGTGCTGGACACCGGTGGTGTTCTCAATGGGGCCTAAGGGGTTTGACCAGGGCTTATTGGCCACGGCCAAAGGACCCAATAGCTAAACGTAGTGACCAATAGATGGCGACAAGGCTCGTGGGGATTGCAATGAGGCCCGATAGGAATTTAAAGTGCAGGTTGAGGATGGAGCGAGACTTTGGGAGGTGTTGTACCTTAACATCACGATATCTACGAGGTGGACCTCACCAGATGGTGGTCGAAGGAACAGCATGGATCGTTGCTGGCATCGGAGAACACCGATCAATATTTGGGTGATAAAAGGAATAAAAGTGAATGTAACGAAGGTGAGGTGAGAAAGGGAAGGGCATGTGCAACACATTCTAGCCGAAGAGGGAGTGGTACGGGTCCTACATCCTAGTAGTGTGCACGAGCTACTTATTTAATTCGTACCAGCCATGATTCTAAAAGTATGGTAGGACTGGCTATTAAGCGGACCGCTGGTTTAGAGTAACCAGGGGTAAGAAAGTCATTTTGTCGCTTCTTCTTTTTCTTTTTTTCTTTTTTTTTTTTTTGATTGAAAAAATAGATTAGGAAGGGTTAAACCCGGTGTAGCTACATCCCCACCTCATCAGCTAATGTTCGATTCAAGATATTTAAATTTTTACAACCTTTTTCCATCAAAGATGAATACATCAACCTGGCACCACTAAAATGCCGGTCGGTAGAACGGAGAAATAAAGAAGGAGAATCATGACCTCTCACTCGCATCAGCTATCACGGACTCCAGGAAATAATTTTTGGATTTAATCGAGTCGATCCCGCATCGAATCCACAACTTGTTAACCGGGGACCATAATTATTGTAGTAAATCAAAGCCTAACGAAGGACCGTTTTGCAATCAACGTACTTCATCTGGTTTGATTTCAAAATATAGATAAGAGGAGATCTTCTATGAAATATTGGTAGAATTATAGGTGTGGCATGCAATAAAAACTAGAGGTTCTGCATGCTAAATAACTTCTAATATTTTTTTTTTTTTTTTTGACATATTCTCCTTGAGGTGCTTGTCATGTATCAGTGAAGATTTAATATTAAAAAAAGGACGAGATATGTGTGCGCTCGGTGGTATGATCTAATATACGAAGATTTAGGCATTTTTCTCTATCCTTGGAAGTGATAAGGCACCAAAATTGCCTTATTTTTACTTATAAAATATTGAATTGATGCCTAAGGCCCTTATTGCTACCTAGTCATCATGTTATTTAAGATTCTAAATCTGAAAACTGTACCTGACAAAATAATAGAATATCAATACAAGAGAGACAGAGAAAGGTATGTATCGTACTAAATTCAAAGATATGATTACATGGCTTATATGTGCATCTGAAAAGCTTGGCACAGAATTTAATGAGGTTTAGCATATGGAATTATAGGCATGTTGTTGGATAATGATGCTTATGCTTCGTAAACTATATATATATAATTAGTTACTAATCAAACCTATCAACTTATCTTGCAAAATTTGAACATAGTGCCACCAGTCATCCCTCAGATTTTGTGTCTGAATTGTTGGGTCCCGCCACCACAACTATGAGCACCTAAACAAATTATTACGGGAACGAGGTTGCCATAAGGTGGAATGCCTCATAATTTGGTCTTCCCGTATTTGCGGCTGAAAAAAAGATGAAAGAGCACTTGACTTATTTCGCCATTTTTATCTTCCTCCCAAAAGGTATATCACCATTTTATCGGCCAGCACTCTATTTAACAAGAATATGAGGATAATTGGCCATCATAAATCATGGTGACAAACATTTGGAAACTTTGGTAGAATCGAATTTATTAAATCAATCTTGGTAAAAATATATTCATGTCAATTAGAAAATAAATAATTCAAGAAATTTGATAAAGATTTTAACAAAATAGTTTAAAAAAATAGTTTCCATATAATTTTAGCTATATATGTTGCTATCCAATCAGCCATACTATTAATCTCTTCGTAGGCATACGTCATTTTATAAGGCAAAAAAAAAGCAGCTATTCTCTAGCAATCGCAAAGCAATGAATTAGAAGGTTTCAACAATTAACCGACTAGAAAGCTGATTTAATCACATTCAATCAATGAATCACCTTCAAAAATATTGTAGGTTTGAAACGTATTGCTACATGACATGGTGAATGGACTGTTACAAAAGGAGAAGATTGATGGTTTAAAGTCCTTTCCTTTATGAAGGGGAGATGCCACTGGGATTGTTCTAACCCTGGAAACTCTCAAGGAGTGAAGAGAGATGCTGAGCAGTTGAGCTAAGAATGGTTGGTTCCAAGTCTCCAACCAATCGATCATCTCAAAGTCTAATCATGAATACCTTGTTTCCAAAGTAGAGGTACCAAAAGTAGCTTTAGTCTCTTTTGTTTCCTTTTATTATGGCCTGGGTCATTAGGAAAAGTAGTCATGAGAAAAGTACTCGAGGAGTGGTGGCTGTTCTCCTTTGCCTTGCCGTGAGCTTTTAAATCAGCATCTCATTACATAATTTGATCAATTATACTCGAAGTATTGACTTCTTATGACTCTCATAACATATCGGTGGGCCCAGGGCTCTTGCTTTTGAGAAGCCCCATGGCCCCATGGCCCCGTACTTCTGCGCCTCCGCTAACCGGCAACGCGTGCACCGATGTCGGGCCTTCCCATGGGACCTCCTAACATGTGATGATGCGAAACACTATTGATGCCCACGACCAACCTCCTCTTTTTTCTTTTCTAAGGGCATATTACTTTACATCCATACATTGCTTTCATGGGATTGGATCTACTGGCCAATGCCTCGCTTAAAGAGACCTTTGTCGGTACACACCAAGGACAAAGTTAGGCCTTTCCTCCTCCCAAAGAAACGGATGGATTTGTATTATTGTGGCAATTATGCACACATACCAATGTGTCATTACTTGTTTTTTTTTAATTTTTGTTGAAGTGTCATTGCTTGCTTTCAGTGATGCTTACAACGTAGTTAATTGCTCGTGATGTTGTACCTTTGCTGAGGAAATGAGATAGCATGTGGACCCATATGGATTTTGCTGCTGATGGATGATGATCAAAAATGGTAGTTTGGTGACTCGGATGCCTTCATGGTCTTCATGCACCAGTTCATTGATATGTTGAGAAAGTAGTACGCGTGGTCCAATCATAGATGATGGATATAAGTTGTTAAGATCAAATAGAATCGTCATGTTTCATTTTGTTTTGAATTCGGGAAATGTAACATGGTGAATTTTAATGACCTTTGCTGAAGACGCACATAAAAAAAAATTCATGTTTCATTTTGTTTTGAATTTGGGAAATGTAGAATGGTGAATTTTAATGGCCTTTGCTGAAGACACACCTAAAAAAAATTCAGTGAGAACTAAAATGGAAGAATTAAGTTTCGCACGGCAGGATATTTCACCAATGGGCAAGGATTCAAGGGACTGTTGATAACTGAGAATGAGATTTTACTTTAAACAAGTAAAATAAATGAGAGAGGGATTGCAAATGAATTTAATTTTTGTGCAAGGTGCGTGAGTGCATTTGCTATATACAACTGAGCTAAATGCTTGCTTCCAACAGAAAAAAAAAAAAAATCAAAAATCAAAATTATTTTGTTGAATTCTCTGATTTTCTTCTGTATCTTCTTATAATTCTACTCAGTTATCATGGAACCAAATCATCAAGGACAGCACTCTTGATTCCATAAGTGTGTTCATACTCTACCTCACGGCAATTCTAAAATGGGTGAAGCTTCGAAACATGTGGAGACTCGAACACTCTTTTAACTTTTTTGCAAGGAATTCAACAAGTGTAATTGAAAGTATTGTAACAATTAGGAAAACACCAGCCCATTTCTCTGCAGGAACAAGCCTCTCCATACCTTGTTCCTGGTTCACAGACCCCACTCATACCCTCTACAAGATCTCACAATCAAGGATCCGCAAACCATCGAAGCCTCGAATCCTGCTAATGGATGATAGAGTGGACCAGCGAGAAAAATTTATTTGTCATTAAAAATCCATTTACGCTTCCGAGCTTAGATTTAAATGAAAGAATTAGAACTGAAAACTTTCAACCACCAGTGCAAACATAAAAGTGAACTCATTGGTTACACACAGGCCCTTCCTTTGCTGATGGTAATAAGAAAGGTGCCTTTTAGAAACAGTAACCATTGTAAGCATGAAAGATATTCTCATGTGGAAGTGTTACACCCCCTGCCACATTCTATGTACAAGAACACAATCTTAATCCACATGAGACACAGAGACAATAATATATATTCTGAGACAACTGGTAATGATCATTAGAGTTCCAGGAACATGTGATTGATTATCTGGATTAGTGCTCCATAATTTTCCAATACCACATATAATAAGTAGGTCTACTTTAACTTTAGTCCTGTACTTTATTGGCTGTGTCTGGGGCATCTTTTCCCTCATGCACTTGAACTGAAATGGGTAGGAGACTGGGATTTGTTTGACATGCCCATAGAGCCCACTAAAATATTCTGTTGAGAGCCTGGAGGAACCTTATATCCTTCCTGTCTCACTAGATTGGGAATAAGAAGATTGATGTTTTCATCCAAAGGGAAACTGTGGCTGAAAGGAGGATATGAGAACGAGGAAGACTGGACTTCTCCATGGATGCAGCTCTTTGTTCTCCCTCCTCATAGCTAATAGCATCTAATTATAGATATTTTTACAGGTGAGATGCCTACTTTATGTCTTCCTCTTCTTTTCATTTGTCATGAGCTCTTTCGATTCCTCTCTTATTAGGTTCGTGCTGTTCTCTTGCCTTATGATGATTCACAGACTACCTGTGCAGAGAGTGTTAATCATGTAGGAAGTGATTGCAAAACTTCTCTTTTATTTTTAGAAGTTTTAATCATGGACATGAATCTATATTGTTTAAAGCTGTATTCTTCGGACAATACTTTCTTCCTGTATAGTTTGAAGCTTCTGTCAGCAGGAAGAAGCTTCTCTGTTATGATGTCTTCCTTATGCATATTTAAAACCAATTTGAATTTTTAAATTTCTTTTCAGTTTTATTACTAATACTATTATTTTTATTATTACCGTTGTTATTGTTAATATTATTATCATCATGGTAAACAATAGTTCTTGTAATGTTTTATTATAAATATATGTTCTTAATGTAAACAATTCACCATCCATGATGGATCTCTGTTATGCAACCTAAGAAATGAATCATCGCAATTTATTTGAAGTACCGTGTTTTCCATGCTGGCAAGATGGTGGATTCTTCACCTGACTTCTGTTTAAAGAGACACACTTAAAGAAATTAATGCATTCTTGCCACTTTTCTGTCAACACATGACCATATCCCTACTGATCACAGATAACAAGTCAAAAATATGTGACCAATTATTCTGGAATTCCTAAACAGCCGCTTGTAAAATTTAGTCAAGCTCATCAATCAGGCAAATGGACTTGCTATCCCTTTGTTGGCAATGCAGAATTATGTTGATAGATCTGTTTTGCCATTTATTTTACCAGTAGTATTTTCCTCGAGACCGCACGAAGTAGCTGATATATATCTGATAATGTAAATTTTAATACCTAAGATAAGTTTAAGATGGCAATCAACAAAATCTTAAAGGTATGGTACCATGGACATCAAGTCTTTCATTGTATCAAATTGCCTTCAATGATAATGTTAAATTTGGTCTGAAGTTTTTCAACAGGTATGCATCTCACTACATCCAAGCTCGACTACCTTTCCATGATTGCTTATAATTATTTTGGCGTTGGCTTGCTTTGGAAGATGTTACTCCATTATGCTTACTTTGATACATCATAGACTTCTGATTTTTCTCCATTTCATACTTATTTTATCATTCCTCTATTTATTAAGACATCGGAAATAGAATCTATAATTTAAATAATGCTGCACCAGTACAAGTTATTCCTCCCAAACGTGTGACATCCAGCAACCAACTTAATGAATGAATGAGATTCCCAGAACATGAAGAAATTCTCTGCACTACTTGAATGATGACATTGATAGAATTTAGTTTGTCTACTATAAAGTTTGAATTTGTCGCGACAAACTAAAGAAGAATAACCAAAAAGGAAAAAACATCTTAGCAGGAATATTGCAAACTTATCTTATTGAAATGCACCATTGCTGAAAGTGGTTACTAGGTGTCAGAATAACTTTGTAATTTTATCCCATCTTTTTCTTTTTTCTCTGCTCAAAATTTCAGATAGAATCTGACTTTTTTCTTTATGTTCTTTTTTCTCTGCTCAAAATTTCAGATAGAATCTGACTTTTTTCTTTATGTTGTTATCTTTGCCATCAGTTCAGATTTCTCCATATCATGGGGCATCTGATTAAGTGCTAAGACCAAAAAATCATTGTCCATGACCTAGAATCTGAATACATGCAGGGTTCGATGAACATTTCAAAATCGAAAGCTACCAAGCATAATTGCAACACATCGACATCTAATCAACATCCATATTTGGCAAAGTACTAAGCAGACAGACCCAAACCAAATTGTGAAGTTCTGACTAGCTGCAGCGAGGCACCGATAGCCTGTCCACAGAAGACTGATGGAGAAGTTTCTGAAGAACTATGAAAAAGAACGAATGAAGATGGCCATCTTGAAGCATGAAGAAACCTTCAGACAGCAGGTAGGTTCTCCACATCCGAGCTCCCTCTTCCCTTCAGCTGTTTGGCCATTTTCTGTCCTAGTCTGAAAGCTTAAATATTTGTTCTTATAAATGGATCAGGTCCATGAACTCCATCGCTTGTATAGAGTTCAGAAGCTACTGATGAGTGATATGAAAAATACTAAGTTGAAGAGACAAAATTATGGTTCAAGTTCTAAAGCTAATCTCGATAGATGGAATGGAAAGAATGAGACTGGTTCATGTCAACCAAGTTATAACAACCAAAAACAGAGAAGACCTTATCGACCTCTCAATCTAGAACTCCCAGCAGAAGAGTACATAGTAAATGCTGAAGAAGAGGTGATGTTAGATATTGAACAAGAAAGCGATGTAGAGCTAACGCTGGCCATAGGAAGCAGCAGGAAGAAGAGAGATGGAACTCCTTTTACTTCCGAGTCAGGAACGAGTTTTTCCTCATCTTCAACTGAGTCAAGTGGGATGAAATCAAGAGGCCTTGAATGGGGACTGCAACGGGCCCAAGACATAAACCTTAGCTTTCCAAATGAGAGCGACAGTCCCTTAAATGTTGGAGAAGCAATGAAACAAGGTGGGCTAAAGCAGCCACCTTGGCTCTTCCAGTGTTTGAGCCTCAAGATGGCATGACCTTCAAAGATTGCAAATGTTATTTATAGTTTGGTAGTCAAAGGCATTTGGTTGCTTCATAGATTAAAACCTTCAGCTGTTATGTACATCTTCTGACTAATGCATGGCTGATGCTTGAGCTGATCATCTAGTTTGTGCTGAAATTAGTCTTAATTACATTTTCGTTTCTTTTATGTAAAATATGGGAAACCCATTAACTATTTTGGCAACACGTGGACTTCCTACCAAGTCATCCATCCTGTACAACTTTCTTTTTTTTTTTTTTTTTATAAAGAAAAGGGATTGGGGGATAAATCCCGGTCTAGCTAACCCGTAGGTTTCCATCCTGCCAGGTAATATTTGATTCAAGGTACTCAGATTTTTGCAATCTTTCTCCATCCAAAGGTGAGTACGTCAACCTGACACCACTAAGATATCGGCTAGTAGAACGGGGACAAAGAAATCATGGGCTTCAGAAAAATTTTAAATTTAATCGAATTATCCATGGAATCATGTCTTGAACTCACAACCGATTATAATAAGATAAGATCTCTATCAACCAAGCTACTGTCTTAGTAATATATATATATATATATATTTTTCTCCTGCTTGCCCGCATGCTTAATTGCAATACTCCTGCGGAACCGAGTGCTTTAGTGCAAGTACAATTGCGCCTCTAGTATTAATTCTTCTCCTTTTTTTGAATAGGGGTCTTTATTTTATTATTATCTTTTTAAGAACTAGTATAGGATATGTCCCCACTGAAATCCCGGTGAGAGCAAGACACGAACTGAGATCCGTGGTACCAATTAACCACATGCTCTAGTTTACACCATCTTTTTTTTTTTTTCTTTTTATAAAATTAAAAGAGGGGGAAGGAGTTAGACCTCGGGGGTGACCACCCCCAGACGATCCTCCAACTCCAGCTAAGAAATGTTCGATACATGCGTATATTAATTTTCCGCACCCATTTCCATCCGAAGGTGAGTACGTCAACCTGATACTACTGGCATCAGCCGAGTGAATGAGATTTATTATATATATCCCTAACTTTTTCACTACCACCAACCAATATGAGCTCCAGGATTATTTTATTAATTTTTTTCTTTTCTTATTTATTCCTGGTCTTTTTGTCGAAATATGTCCAAAACGGAGCTCGAACCCCTGCCAGCTGGTTGTGAGAAAAGTTTCACAACCAGCTGTGCCACGCTCCAGTGGCACACCTTCTAATTTTTCAGCAACAAGAATTAACAACTAACCGTGGAGCCCCTGTTGGTTGGTGGTAGTGAAAAAGTTAAAGATATATATAATAAATTTCGTTCACTCGGTTGACACCATGGTAGTCAGGTTGACGTACTTACCTTCGGGTAGGGAACGGCTGTGAAAAAATTAATATGCGTCGTGTATCGAACATTTTCTGGCGAGGTTGGGAGACCATCTAGGAGTGACCACACCCGGGGTCTAACTCCCCCCCTTTTTTTTCAACCAAAAAAAAAAAGAATTAACAACTAACTCTGATATGGTTAAAATTCAAGCAATTTACAGTACCCATAAATTACTTAAAATGGACAACAAGAATCGGCACGTTCCAAGGAAAAAAGACAAACTATATGATACAAAAGATTTGATGTGTTTTAAACCCATCTCAGTTATGCCAATAGATTGCAAATGTTAATGAAGAGACTCTCTTATACAGATAGAGATGATTAAAAGTTAAACACAATCTGTTTCAACATACTTACCAAGAATGATTCATGAGGTTTTACCAAGCTTGGAAATAAAAAAGCTTAGAGATTGTATGGCAAAATTTTATGTAAGGACACTACAAGAAATTAGACTAGTAGCGATGGCTGAGGTGAATTCGTTCCCGGGCCTTGTACA